>JAYKKO010000019.1:0-5000000 GCA_037074685.1 Glyphodes pyloalis | reverse complement strand
CGAGTAGGTACTATACCTACTTGTTGTTACAGGATAATTTTTCTTCGAAGATAATAAGAAATCATACAAAGGGGCCAAAAAACATTCACCACAATTCCTAACTTAATTGTCTTCATACTCAACAATACACAAAATAAGCGAGATGTACATAGGCAGTGTTGGAAAACCAAGCTTCACTTATTTATATTCATTAAAGTTTTACATAAAAAATCCACTAAGCTATCTCAAAAACTAAAATCGTAGACAGCTAAAACTAATTTCTTTCATGAAAGTTTTCCGGTTACCATTCATCATAATTTTGAGCTACTGGCTTCCATTGTCTGAGAAATGCGATTTTATCAAAAGCCACTATAACTCCAACTTGTACTAAACTATTAGGAAAGTTCGGTACGTTATGAAGTGTTTGCAGAACGATTCTTGCCAAATATTTTGGCTCCGCTTGCGTATCGCATAACTAGTGTCAGTTCAGTTGGAGTACGTAAAAGTAAAAGTAATTCAGTACAAAAGCTTTTTACCATTTTGTAGAATAGACACAATTTCAGTCAAATAAATGGGTACGTACATTAAGGCGTGTAGGGTGTGTAACTGAAAAACAGTATTTCCATTATACTTGCTTATGCACTGGTTCTGTACTTGTTAAAATATAAACTGCTTCCAGTATAAACTATCGACTTTGTTATACATAAAACTCTCGGACCTACTCTACTCATCTACTCTTCCAACAGGGAAGACCAGATCTGGTAATCACCATCGATCTACAAGACTGTACTCAATCAAAAAGTCTCTCGTCAGATGTCACTTCAAATGAAACATAAAGATGAAAAGCGTTTCTGTTTTCTATATCTTTTATTGCAGTGTCTCTCTATACGATGGTTATGGACTTCCGGATTTCAGTAAATAAGAACGATAAGTGAAGATCGCTACCGTCAAGTCATAATAAAAGAAATAAAATATATGATAGTTAATGGTCTTATTAAAAAACATGAGTTTTAAAAATTCAGGGAGCTAACTTATTTAACCTACGACACAAGTGTTAAAAATCGTTCTAAAAACGGTTTTGGTATTGTGATCTTGAAAGAAAGAAAATTAATTATTTGGCACAAAAATAAACAAAATTAAGATAACGAATGTGTTAAATTACACTTGTTAGTACCTTTTTTTTTAATTCAGAGATGCAGTTGAATAAGTGTTACCTACTAAATATATAGGTTTAATTACAGACGAAGCGTTGCACTCTTAATAAAAATTGAGAGAGTTTTTTGGCACGTTTTAAAGCGTGGTTCTATTCGAATATTCATTGTTGTAAAAAGTGATTTAAAAAAACCTCACATTTATTACGCACCAACGTATAAGTACTTCGCAATAGTGAGTCCAGTCTATTACTGACTTCACTATTGAATGTCGAAGTATTGGAAGTTGATCTTACATCAAAGGTACAAAAGAGCAATGTATGGATTATCTATTTAGTACTTTAGATATAATATAATAGACAATGGATTTATACTTTGATGTAGTTTATAGTAGCGTATGTCACATCACAACGTTCAAATTGCATTTATTGAGATGGTTTAATGTAAATAGGGCCCATATAATTCCACATATTCAAGGCTATGTAAAAAACTATAGACATACTTATACATTTTAGACATTGTATTAGACTTACGCACATGCGTTGAAATTCCGTGCCGTAGTCAATATTATTACATGTCCAGTTTGACCAACCAAGTCCTTACACTTCGTGTTCATTCACTTCTTACTACTAGTATTTAAGTAATAGTTACTAGGATTTTACAGTCTAGCATCCTCATTTGCACATACCAGAACCATACCTCTAACCAACGTCCCAAGAGAAATACCTACTAATGTAATTTATGCGCTGAGTCAGCTTGCTGCAATCACCTGTAATTCGTGGAAGTGTAGAATTAATGCAACGGGAATACCACTCCAGTTTATCCAAATGATGTTTTAAGAAGACTGCAAACAATGTGTGATACATGGCGAAAAAAAATCTTACCAAGCTCTAAATACCTCTTTTTTGGGGGGGGGGGGGGAATTCTTTGACGAAGGCAGAGACTACCCACTAAAACCCCCCGGTTGGACTTTATCGCCTTTTAATGATGGTGCTGTGGGAAACTCGGCTCAGCTAGAACCACCACAACACCACCGGCGGAATGACCGTTTTCATGCAGTCCCGTCTCTTCCCCAGCTCTAAATACCTCTAATATTACTTAAAAAGAATGTAATAGAGTTAGAAAAACAAATTCAGGCTCAAAACAGCTGCTTGTATTGAATTTGTTGGTGAAATCACTGCCAAAAATGACAGTTTTATAGTTTGTTTTTTATCGATTTTCTGACTGTATAAATATAGGGTCAAATGTAACTGTAGACTTGGAATTTGAAAAAGAGAGCAGTAATTTAAAATCTTTGCAATTCGATTCAAATGGCTTTCCATCGGAACGGTAGTTAAGTAGTAACTAAAATTTTACTAAGACTACAAAAAAATGCGTATGGTTAATATATCTCTTTTTATCTATTTACATTGCTTAATCTTCCTAGAATCTAATAATCTGGTAGTATAAAGTGTTAATATTGTTAATGCAATAGTGATTACTCCGTAATAGATTGTTATTTTCTCCACAGACAATTTTTACTTTTTTCTTCTTTAATTTATTTACTTATATCTTTTATACTAACATTCTACTCATACTTATTATTAAACATAAACTGTGTTTGTAATTCGACAGAAAAAGAAAATTTTTAACCAAAATTGGACTCTTTCCATTTTTATAATGTGTATTACCAAGGCTCAATATTTAGTATTTATTTTTAGAAGGATAAAATTATAACCCATTCAAATATGAGTCAAGTTTGAATCCAATAAAAGACCAAATAATTAACTAACTTAGACTATTACCTCGACTAAATGGAAACAAACTTACGTTTACTGTCGGAATTGCTCGCGTTGAAGCCTTATATCTCAGGAATAGAAAGCAGGAGGACGCACATGACAGTGAATATAGTACTGAGGCTGCCGAGTGTCAAAAACAAATACAAAACAGTAGTCCACAATCAATTGTCCTTTTTTATTATGTACCAATTATGTAAAAAATTAGCTACCACCCTAAGCCTATGCATATTCGAAAACAGTGACCAACAAATTCTATCAACGAGGTATCATTCAAGTGAGCAACGAAACTGATGTCACGGCGTTTCTGCTAGGTTACATGAGTACGCTGCGCTAACTTTCTTACTACCGTGGCATGTAAAATCCCAATTTCATATGATATAAATACTGTAACAAAATTGAGTATCTGCGCTGCACAGCATTTTATTAACTACAGAGGAAACACCGCACCAATGCGAGACGTACGATGCATTTTTGTTAAGTTAAGCTGCTCATCAATTCATCGAATGCCTACGCTAAACAAACGCAAGCTTGACTTTAAGCATGCTACGTACATACAGCAATATCTATGCGTACGTATATACAGCAATAGCTGATCACTGAATTATTGGCAAACGAATCGCCGCCATCTACTATAGAAAAACTAAAAGCAAAAGTTACCTTATCACTGTTAAGCCAGTGAAGTCGCAGCATAAGGTCTGATTTTTCAATTGTCAGTTAAGAAGGATATTTTTTATTATTGACTTTATTACAATATTTCGTAACGTTTTATATTACTTAATAACATTCTTAATTCAAATAGCATATACTTAACGACTTGGCAATATTTATCTAACGATTCATTTACGATTCGAGCTTTTACTGTGGCTGAGTGCAAGCTTGCAATCTAAGCGGAGTGCATGTACTCAGTAGGTGAGGCTGGCTCTCAGGCAGGCATTGTTTGTATGAACGGCTACGGACATATGACGTTGATCAAATGTCGCTCACACAACACACCAGTCCAAATCCATTATCAAAATGGCAGTCGCCGTTTTAATGGGACTGATCGGACGACCGCTCTGTTTTATGCTTAAAACGTGTCCCTAATGTAAAATGTTTGCTAGGCCCCATCGATTTTAATCTGACAAGTATTGGAAGAGGGTACTGTGCTTTTTTACGCATACATAAATTAAAGAACAGTAACGCACATAGACCTCATCCTAAGATTAAAAGCTCAAGGAGTGTTATGGAACAGAGAAACATAACTACAATAAATCTTTAAACAAATACATGTCTAAAAACCTAAGAATCAAGGCTGCTTTTAATTTTAACCTATCGAATGCCCGTGGTATACTTATAAGTGGAATGACTATATTTTGATCTAGATAAAGTAAGTTCTATCTTTAAGTTAATTTAATTTACTAATACTTTTGTTTTTTTTTCAATAATTGATTTTTAATATTTATTTTACAATTGACAAACTAACTGTGTGTCTTACTGCAAAATTAGTAATAAGTTTAGCTTTCATATGTAAAAAAACTACTGAGTTTCTTGCCGGTATCTGCTCTTTAGTTATAGGTTCCGAACCGAAGGTAGCTTCATTTGCTATATACAACCTGTAACGGAAAGGGGGTAACAATGTAAAGTAGGTGGATACTATACCTTGTATAGATTCTATATACGAAATCCCGAGTTAAAATAAACACTTTATTGTTTTTATGAAATAAAAAATGATTAACTATAATGACTGACTAAAACGTAAACAAACGCATCACAACACTATTGAGGTCAGCGACCCCAAATCACGTTATCACTTCACTACAATCACTGCGATCCTGAATTTCTCCATCTCCTTCCTCGACATGCGCGCCTAGTACTTTTCGGCGTGAGCGCGTGCGACCTTCGGCTTGCTTTGGCGGCTTAGCACAAAGGAATCGGCGTTGTCACTAGGTACATTGTAGCGAACGTTTATGGAAACACCTGGAACAAACGAAATGAGGACTTATTAACGTGTCATAAAGACCAATTTGTTATTATTAATTACGTAAGTACAATTTTTTACATAGTTTATTTTATTTCTTGAAAACCAAATTCTAATTGATAAATTGAGGATTTAGAACAAAGTTATCTACTTACTTTTCAGAGGAACGGTTCAAAATAGGTATTGTCCTTAAAGCTGGATGCATAAACCAGCTCGCCGATATGAAGATGCGCGAACATTATGCAACATTTGTGGTGTCACTGTACAGAACGCGGCCTTGATGCTTTCTATCATCTCTTCCCTTGACGAGCATGCTACAGCGTACACCTTCCTTTTAACGTAGTCCCACAAGAAGAAGTCCAACGGATTGAGGTCTGGTGACCGAGCTGGCCATGTGATACAGTTTGTAACCGTTAACTGCTTTGGTATTTTTGATATTGTTATACCCTTTCCGTTACACGTTGTATAGAGACTATTCATAAGTATTACTAATGTAATCTATGTGAATAAAAAAGATTGACTTTGATTTTGACTTTGACTGGAAACCTCATAATATACGAGTATCGTGGTCAAAAGCAGATTATGTTTTGGATAACAATTTATTTATCTGTATTGAATAATTAAATATTTCCGTCTTACTTGAAGTCTTCAGGGTAAGAGTTAGATTGCCGCTGATTAGGTTTAAGTCTTCGGCTATTCCACAAGCCAGAAGAAGATGATAAGGCCTCGCAGCCATTATCGACAATCATGTATAAAAAAACACCTTAAATTAGAGCAGCATTTCAAAAAACGCAACGATTAGATTAGACTTTATTTATTAAGATTCCGTAGTCTTAAAACTTTGGGTAACTTGGAAGTCTATCGGGAAAGTATATGGGAAAGTCCATACTCGCCCAAGCCCCATGGCCAAATGCCCTAAGTAAAAGTTTAAAGGTTAATCTCTAATTTGCCTCTTTAAAAAACCTGAAACTTTAAGAGCACCTAAATTTCCAAACACAATTAAGGTTTAACAGAGTATTTAATGTCGTTTACGGGATGTGAACAGTTTAATACGACGTACTTAAAAATATCTTTATTCCGGTTCCACCTGTTATCGTTTGGCAATAAAAGCATATCCTGAGGCGAATGAGAACGATTTTCATTGAGCCCGAGTTCCAAGTTCTCGCTTTGGTTGAAAAAATAATATTCTGAATAAAAATTAAATGTATTAGAACGAGAAAGAGAGGAAAGCCCAAAATTATATATATTAAAATAATGCTATAGATGATGGTTAACATTATTGCATCAAACTTGATATTTGTAGTAAAAAATAAAATATTTTAATTTTTACTACTACTTTATTTTTTAAAAACGTTATTTTTTGACAACAAAATAAAAAAATCGCGTGGAAACTTAGGACTTTAAGCTACGTCGTGTTACGATACGTGTTATGATAACATTTTGAAATATTTACTATATTACTCTAAATACAATGTGAGCCGAAACAACTTAATATTGAACATCAAATCGCTATGAAAATACTGCTACGAAGTTATTTTAATACTGCTTAGATATTCACTTAGACAAGCCAGCACTAAACAATCTTTTCCCAAAATTAGCATTTAGAATATCTTCTGTCGGTGTTTACAAAAACAGAAATGAGAAGCAATGGGTTTCATCGCTGGATAAAATATTAAATCTACAAGTACGACTTGTTGTGCGTAGAGAATTTCTCCTACCAAATACAAACTAAATAAATAGCAAGCTAGTTTGGAAAAAGCCCTTTAATTTGATACCTACAATGAGGGAGTTGTGGCAAAAATGGAGCTGTGATACCATAGACAGAAACGTCAAACTTATAACACCCCGTCGTTTTTGCATCGGACGTTGAAAACGCAAAATATTAACTCATAGAAGACAAATTTTTATTTTTATGAGCGTATAGAAAAGTATATATTAATATATTATGACTATATGATTATGAACAGAGAAATTTGGATAACTGTCTGATGTATGTAGATCACGTAACTATGATGTAAGTAACATTTATATTATATATGTGTCCAAAGGATGTCTGTGTCTGGTTTTGACAGTGACAAGGCATGGGAAATTGGAAATTAAATTAATACATTCACGTCACGCATCGATTATTAGATGAGTACCTACCTAACCTTTTGTCACGACCCTTTCTTCGGAACAATAGTATTTATAAAGCGAGTCTAATATTGGAATTGCAAATAAATGGATTTCCGCCCACGGCCTAAGATACCAACCAACTGCCTTTAATTTTCAAAGGTTCTTTATTGTTTTTGCGTTAAATCTATGAAACGATGTTTTGACTGTATTTTTATGCTACAAGTTAGGCTGTTGGTATCTATAGTGTTTTACTACTATTTATTAACAGTAGTTTATGTAGTATCTGCTTATATAACTATAAACGAGACTCAATAATGGGTGTCAGACATATTGGTTAACTGCGAGCCATTTTAGCCATTTTATTATATTTTCTTATAAATGTATTGTTTTATTTTGTGTGCTAAATAAACGATAATTCTATCCTATTCTATACATTTCCAATAATAAAAGCAAACTTTTTCTTTGTTCTTTTTAACACATGCTTGATAGTAATTCGAGCATTTGCTACCGCCAGACCTCATTACCACTTAACATATTATCAGGTGGGAAAAGGTAAATCTTGAAGTGCAATATAAAAATATATATATTTAGTAAATCCTTAGTACAGCCTAAGTGTTTTAGCGTTACTTTATGTTAAATTTTTTTCCCCTAAACACAATGTCTTTTTAAATGACCTAACGAATGCTAGGTAGACGTTTTAATAGAATTTATTGCTTACGAAAACAAAATACATTTTATGGGTGCCACTCTGGCAAAGATATTTCTTTTTGGTTTCTAACAATCTCTGATCAAAGGGTTTATTATGAGCTGCGAGATCATAAAAAATCTCCTTAAAATGACTGTACTAGCTGATCATCACTATTATCAATCAACATTCATGATTTATTCAACTCTAATGTTGCAGTATAAATCTACGAGTACTACTAATTTGGAGTGTGAAAGCATTGTCATGTGTGCTTATGAAAATCTTTCTATGTGGATAATAGTTAATTCTCTGGAAGCAACTCATGTGTCATAATTACTTATACATTATGTATGACACAATGAATAATATTATTATATCACGCCAGGATCTGTCTTCATCTATTTGTTTTGTTTAGCATGATGTTACGTCGAGAGCGTATTACTATTCATGATGCTCATGCAAAACACCCACGTTGTTATGAGAATTATTAAATCAATTTGAATTGAACTCGTAAAATGGCACACTTTGTGTTGTTGTCATTAAGATTGATATAGGAGTTACTTTGTGAAATAAATACATTCCAATATCTTTCAGTGCAGTGATGACTTACGGAACGGAAACGTGGCCGCTAACTATGGGCCTCGTCAGAAAGCTCAAAGTCACTCAGCGTGCGATGGAAAGAGTTATGCTCGGAGTTTCGCAAAAGAACTAGAGTAGCCGACGTAGATCATCGATTTGCAATGCTGAAGTGGCAGTGGGCGGGGCACATAGTTCGACGGACCGATGGCCGATGGGGTAAAAAGGTTCTCAAATGGCGACCACGCACAGGAAAGCGCAGCGTGGGACGGCCCCCACCAGGTGGACCGACTACATAGTGAAGGTCGCGGGGAGCCGATGGTTACAGACAGCACAGAACCGCACGCTGTGGAGAAAGTTAGGTGAGGCCTTTGTCCAGCAGTCGTCGTCGTCGATAGGCTGGGATGATTATGATGATGAATACCTTTCATAATGAGGCATTACGTGAAACTAATTTTAAATCTTTACTCTCACAAAGAATCTTGTTGTTATAAATATTATTCCGAATTCGAATTAGTTTTCGAAGTTTTGTAAACGAGTGGGCTGGTTTATAAAATTGAATAGAATAGAATAGAAAAAGAATAGAAAATATCTTTATTCATGTAAGCTTAACAAAAGCACTTATGAATAGTCAGTACAAATAAAGTATTCTACCGCCGTGTTCGGAATGTTGATCATGTCGAGAAGAACCGGCAAGAAACTCGACACTTACTCTTTTCAAATATAACAATGTGTCCTTAAACTAGGTACTTAAATAAAGTATACAAAGCTATAGTAAGATTTCAAAGAATTAAGTTATTCTAGACCCATACATTTTTGTCATTTAAATAATCATCAATTTTGTAGTAGCCCTTTTTTATTAAACAATTTTTAACTGGAACAATTTTTAATGGGAATGGAAACCCAGGTCGTAACAAAAGGAAACGCTACCTCTATTTAACCAAAGCTTCGCTCCCAATATATCGTTCGATATCGGTCAGTTCAAAGCCTAGCCTAATTACAGAGATTAGAACTCCGTGTGAAAATGGATAGTGGTCAGTCTTTCCACCCCTTTCCCGATAAAACGGCCATAAGCGATTATTCTAGGGTTAGTAACGAATGAATCTCATTTGAAATGATTATCCATTCTTAGTTTTGCAATTATTTATAGAATTGCATTTAACACAGTATGTACAGTCAGCATTATTAGTTCGTATACAACTCAGTACCTTGTCACATTACGTTAACTGACGCGATGACGTACAATTTGCTTACGAGCTTTAATGTGACAAGGTACTGAGGTGTATACAAACTAATGATGCTGACTGTACTAAGCCATCTACTTATTTTTTTAGAATAATATTACATTCAAACCGGATTGACCTTGGTATTACTGCCGGGAGCAAAATTTATCTGGAACTTCACCAACAAATCTTTAAGGCATCCTGCTTTCTTAATGGAATACGTAAAACAGTGCACTTCGTTGCATCTTGCTTAGTCAATAAAATACTTACGTCCGATAATATCATATTTGTTGTAGTTGATTAGATTTATAAGATGCTATCTACTACTGTTGAATATCTAATAACTTGTTTGCATTTTTTCTTTTTCAAAAGGGTCTTTGAATATAAATGTTTTAGATTCGATTTGTTGTAAACAGTTACCATCATTTATATCAAATAATAAATAAACGTGGTCTTGTACGCCCGGATCCAAGCCAATTTGGAAAAGTAAGTTTCTTTAAAAGGCCTGGCCGAGTATTCTACTCGGAATTTTTAGTTCTTCAGTCGCCTACGTGGTCCATTGTGCCATCAAGTTCGTCTAATTTAATACGTAAATCCTTTTTTTAACATTTTAAAATTAAGTATAATAGATCTCGGAGGATTTCGTTATGACGAACAAACAAATAATTCGTAATGCGTTTGATTGTATGGACCATAAGAGCACTGTGTTTTTTTAAGTGTCGTCTTATTAAGTAGAGTGCAATCATTCGACTTTCGTGGTTTCCGGCAATACGTGGAGTTACCGTTTCATTGCCCGATGTTTTACGCAGAGGGCTGCAATTTCGAATAATAAAATAAACATTAACCTGCAATAAGCGCAAACTTTACTTTTTATACCGGAATTAAGTTCGTGGCGTGGTTAATGCACTTTTACTTTTTGATCTGACTTGACAAATGTCAAGTGTATACTGTGTTTGTGGTCAATTAAAGTTCAAAAATTGCTTTCACAAATCAAATTGTGACCAAAATATCCGTCTTCTGAGATATTTGGAGAATAATAGATTTTACCTAATGTTAGATGCTATGTTTTTTTTACCATAAACTTTTGCAAACCACTAAGTAGCTGGACCTGAATTTGCTTCACGATTTCATCGTTATGTAAGAATTATGTAAATAGCCTTAACTCGATTTAGAAATCAGTAATAACTATAGGTGTATTATATATGCTATTTTTTTTTAAACTTTAATCTCAAAGAACCTTTGAGTACTAAGGAATCGCAGAGTCAGTCAGTTCAAGTCCCACACTACAAGAGTGCTATTTTTTATATTTTCTTAAGTTAGATACTGTTGTATGGTACACTATGGTCATCGTTAATACTAGCTGCATTAGAAAAACTGCCGTGAGTTCTTTAAAATTTCACGGTAAACCGTCTTTTGACATACTATTACAGAAACGGGGCCCTGATAAATCCCAATGAAGCAGGACCCTAACCCCTTTATGTTAATCCAACGTAATTGTTTACGTCTATCTCCCTGCTAAGAAGTGGGTCATTATAAATCACCAAGCAGGTCTCATTGTTGGGCACTGACAAAGGGTCCGTACGTAATGCCAAGCGGTAATTAAACATGCGTCCAAGGAACCCGTTACGAATAACAGGAGATAGAGACTTTGAAATAATATTTCTTAAGTTTAACCCTCTTGATTGCATGTGATGTTAATCACCTAAGTTTATGTATTTAATTATTGACATCTCACCGATAGCACTCCTGGGTAAGTTATCAAAGAGCCTGATATTATATCTATCTTAGACTTGTGGAACCTAAATTTGTAGTTTACCTGACAGATAATTTTTAAGACTTAATCAACAAAATGGTGATCCATGGCTTTAGTTTAGCCATGAAGTACGAAGGTATTCTTTTTTAAAATCAGGTAATCTACTTGGTATTTCCACTGTTCCAGACCTGTACGTTTACAATTTTTGACATAAATCCAGTGGAAATCAAGTTGAGCTTTCGTACCAAATTGGATTGCATAAAAAGGACCCATTTTGCATAGAGTTTCACTGGAAAAAAGAACGAAAAGACTAACCAGTTTCGACATTATGCAGAAAACTGAAGCCGGCTGTCAAAGAATAATAAAAGGAGCGATTGACAAAACAAATTCGAGGTATCAGAAATTTATACTAATAGCCACAAGACGGGATAGTGGACTTATAGGGTTTCCTGTACTTAATTGTAATAATTTCCATAAAACATTTGTTGTGGGTCATTATGAACAACAATTTAAGTTTATATTCATATGAGTTTCTAACTTTAACGCCTTGATGACTTAGTCATTTCAGATCATGGTCTCAGCATCCTGTATTTGATTCCCGGGTCGAGCAGATTCTGTACCAATTTTTAACGGCCTTTGGCTTGCAGTAAAACGTTAATAAAAAGGCTGTCTTAAAGCCAAATATATTATTGTTAATGAATTTATCCGATATTTTAGATGTAACATCAAATGATGTATGTACCTACCTATGATGATGACCATCTATTCATCTCCTTCGGAAAGCTAAATTGAAGCCGAAGCATGCTGTTCCGCAGGGGCAGAAGGTAGGCACGATGTATTCGGCGGAGAAAACAGACTCATTTAATGGCAATAATCTATAACGTTACATGTAGGTTTAGCATGTATAACGTGCGTGTTTGTGCCTCTGGGAAAGCGCTTTAATCCCCACATTATGGCCACGTAAGACTGAATTGAGTTGTTTTGCCACGGATCCTACACTTTAAATAGCGCGAAATAATCAGTTACAGATCCGTCAATTTATGAGCAACAAGAACACAAGGCGCTTTCAATGTTATGTTCGGTAGACGGTTTGTTTCATCATACAACGCTGTTAAGCTTTTTGTTAGGTAGACCACTAACATTTTTGACATCTCCACTGATTGTGAAGTCTGGCAACATTGGTATATTAAATGCCATGATTGTCAGGTCAGGGGTACCAAACCAAATTCATATTTACACTTGGAAAGCAAGCATCTTAAAGCCCTGTGTCGATTGAGTAATTTTAAAAGATTATAGTTGTTTGTCTGGTTTGACTTTAACCCGTTATTATATTGTGTGACCTTCTATACATAAGTAGATAATATTTGAAGGACAAGCATCCTGAGACAACCTAAAAACTCAAATCAATGGTATATGCGTACAACATTTTCGTAATTTCATTAATTAACCATTTCATGATGAACTGAATGAAACATTATTTTAAGAGAGGCAGGGCAAAGCGATTTATCGCTCGAACTGGAGCAGCCCGACTGGTGTAATACTTCCACCTTACAGAAGACCGCAGCCAAATAACAATCACTCCGGTGTTGTTGTGTTCCTGCGTGTGAGTTAGGTTTCCAGAGCTCTTGAGGGGTGCTACATTAGTAGCAGGGGTCAAGCCTTCAAGGTAAGTGCGACAAGTCTAGTAACAGTTTTACTATGCTATACTTTTCGCCCTTAAGCTAGGAACTCATTACCACTTAACATCAAGTGGGATGAGGTCAATCTTGGAGTGCATTATAAAAAAAAAACATGGCATTCTTTACATTTCAATATATTTTTGGTTCAAATTGACCGACTTCAAAAGTGCCCATGGCTAAATAGGGAAAGTGCTCACTTACACAGAAAACTCCCCCCTGTACTTTTTTATTTCACTGGGTATGTGGGTTCGTTAGTGGACTATTTGTGAGTTGTAGTCTCCCCGCACCGGCTGGACCGAACTCTCCACCTAAATGTAAAAACACATATGAATAACTGAGATAAAGTTTGGCTGGAAGTAAACTTCATTCAACCAAATGACTTAAAAAATATTGTCATCATTCATAGGCTGACATAATTTATAATGTAGAAAGACTTTCAGATAATTTAGGCTTGCAATGTTCATATTAAGCCTAAAATCCAGTAAATGATAAAATTTCAGCGTAAAATTGTGTAATGATTATAAAAGGTGTTCCAGTGATTACAAGACTTTAATTGGGTTGGCGAATTTGAATTCGTGATCATGAATTATTTCACCATTTAGTATCTATACGAAACGTATTTTTCGTAATATGTAATAGTGCGATGTCCGTAAACTAATGTTCGGTTTCAATATTTAAAAAACGAGCTGTTGTAGTTACCGATAATAATAAATTAAAAGAGGCGTAAGCTAAAAACAATCGACAAACGGCTGATGACAGCTGATACTGTTGATTAGCTAACAGCAAACCGCAGTCGTATTTTAAGCCAATCAGAAGCTGACGCACTGACTTCAATCGATTTTGACGTTTGTTAAAAGCGCGATAAAATTTAGCCGCGTGGCGCATGCTAGGCCTGATAGAAAGTAAATTTGAAATAAGAATTAACAACACGTAGAAAAACGGATAGTCATTTTTATAACATTAAGAATCATCAAATATTGGAACTGGGCATTAATCGACATCCAATTACAGATTTTCAAAGCCGTCAAAAGATATCATGAGATACGCTCTTTTAGTCAATTAAAAAGTTAATATTTACTGAAACAAAGCAGCACAAATCCAGAAGCGATTTAATCATCGTCATCAACCCACGATGTCAATTCAAAAATAAATTTATTTTAAAGTGTAGACTTACATACAATAATAGTCTTGCAATATCATTTGTTTTAGAACTGATTATATAGTCCTGTTATAGGGTTAGGTTTGTAAGTGTTTTGATTTATTTATAATGATTTCTTATTGGTGGCTTATCGTAGCATTGCTAATTTGATTACAAAATAACATGAACTTAAAAATCGTCCACAAAACAGCAACTTGTAATTTTTATATTGCAAATGAAAGCATCTCATTTGTCTGAATTTACAATACTCTGATTAGAGAAAATACTTGAGTGAGAACTTTTGTGAAGAGCAATTCTCTTCGTTCCTTCTGTGTGACGTCTTCAGTTTACCTCATTAGGAGAGTCTTCAAAGGATTATACGAGTGAATGGACGGATGAATATTATTTAATAGCCACGATCGATTGTGTAAACAAAACTGATTTTGTTGAATTAAACATTTTTGAAAGAATTGCGAACCGGGATACAAGTTAAATAACAACGTTTTTAATGCTTTCCAGCTACATAAATTTAGGTAGATAGCTAACTTTTATAATGATCTGTTTACACAATTTTTTTTTTATTTATTCTATACTAATTTCGGTGAAAATTAGTAACCTCGATGTATTCAGGAGAGTTTCCGTGCCAAAAAATAGCCATAGTTTGATAAGACTTATAAAAGCGTATGCATTGTGGCAGCTTTATTTAAAACTTATTTCCATAGATTTTTTTTTTGCAATTTTCCAAAAATATAAGTCCATTTCTTTATTGGCTGTGCTTATTTTGTCTGTTTGAAATAAAACTTAAAATTCTCCAATTACATTATATCGTTAAACGCCAATGCAAAAATATAAAATGTTTATGCTCCAAGGCCCACAAAAGAAGGGTTCTTTCATAAATATGTAACTTAAGGTTATTGCTTTAGTTATACGATACGGCGGAGAACCTTTGATCCTTGCCAATATAAAATGGGTAGCACTGAATGTGAGATTTGATAACTTTTAATAAAAATATTTTATTGTTACAATTTGAGTTTTACAATGCATATCTTGTGGATATGTTTGATTTGACATCAATTATGGAAAGGTTTACTTTACATGCTAAAAACCGTTTTACTGTTCTGAACTGATGATATGGAATAAAGTTTAACCCTACCTACTTATTTAAATTAGATGTTGCCTGCGTCTTTTCGGATATTTGTAACAGACTTGATGGAGGTATCAATTCGGAAAATAAAAATGTTTTACGAAAATCTTTTTTATGAATGAACCTATTTTGAAAATTTTAATGAAGTTGCTCTGACTGTGGTAACGTGATAAGGAAACTAGGGTCTGATTATGGCATCATATAGAAGTCTTAGGGAAGTCTATTATATGTTGAAAATTATTCAATGATTTTATTCTTTCTACCAAACTTCTAATTTACTAATACCCGGTTCCATTATTTTATGATTCGTAATGTGTTCAAATTGACTATAGGTACGTTTTTCTCCAACCGACTATGAATCGGTTATTCTCATTTTAAATTGCTTACATAAGTCGCCCGTCAGTCGTTTTTAGCTTATGCCTCGTGTAATTAATTACGGTCCGTAACTAGACCGGATCGTTTTTCAAATTTTGGTAGGTATATAAATAAGTAATTTTTGCGTGAAAGAGTAACGAAACGGATGTATGGTTCGTTACAAAAATTCAACGTCTTAAATATTACAGGATTAGGTTTAATATCTAACACTAAAATTATACGGAATTGATTCATTGTTATAAAGAAACTTGTATTTTCATTCATCTTTAAAGGTACCATTTTATCCACTTTTGTGGAAAGAATGAGGCACTTACTTTCCCCGCGGTTTACGCAAAAGAACTTGATTTTATTCGCAAAAAAATATTGAGTAAAAATACATGTTACGTTTAGCCCGGAGTCTGTAGTGCTGGGAGTCAAATCTCGAAAACTTTGATCGGAGACCCCATTATGAGACCTCTTTATGGAACCCTCTTGGAAACTTGAAAAGTTCGATATTAACTATAGTACTTCACTTAGAATTGGCTATGATCTTGAAAAACTGCAAATTGTTCACCACCAAGCGGATATTTGTAAATTGTATTTAATTTTGCTTAACTAAGTAATAATGAATTAGATATTCCATCCAAACTAAAAAACGCAGACCAACGGGGACTTTGCCTATTTTGATGCACAAGCCTGATTTTTATTAATAAATTATGGGAAATACATTGACGGACCGTATCGTTGTACTGAAGAAGGTAGCTGCATATGTCGGACTCCCCCGCTCTAAAAAGAGCTGGGAATACTGCCTAAAATCCACCTGTACCTATAATTGCCTAGTGACAGACAGAGACAGACAGTAATATAATTAATCTATAGTAGCCACGGCGCACACTTGACTTACCTGCTTAGTAGCAAACTTTTAACATAGAAAAACAGAAACTTCGTAATAGGAGATCAATATACAATTAGACTAGAGAGAAAAGGTGAAGAGTTTAGGAGTTAAATGAAAACTGGGACCACGTACAGAGTTGGACAAGTTCATTAAAGTTCAGTTCGCCGGCTGCGGACATGGTCCGACTTGGAGTAAGCCACTAAAACACTAAAAACACGTTTAAATACAAACTCTCGAGGTAACGTTTGGGCAAAACACAATCCATATTCTATCTTAATAGAAAATAGTTTATAATACCTACATGTTTAAAACTGCTTCCTATTAATATTATAAACGCGAAAGTTTACAAGAATGTATGGATGTCTGCGTGTGTGTTCGTTACTCTTTCATGCAAAAACTTTTAAATGTATTTGGATTAAATTTAATAGAAAGACAGATGGAATTCTAGATTAACATAATCTACAAATAAAGCAAACAAAGTTGCAGGCAACAGCTAGTATATAATATTAAGAAATGACAGTGGAAAACCAAATGTTATGCAAAATCGGTACGCTAGATGCCCTAATATGTTCGATCAACGATCAACAGTATTAATCATCTCTATATGTGAGAAATCCCTACTAATATTATAAATGCGAAAGTAACTCTGTCTGTCTGTCTGTCTGTCTGTCTGTCTGTCTGTCTGTCCGTCTGTCTGTGTGTCTGTTACGCTTTCCTGCTTAAACCTCTCAACCGGTTTTGATGAAATTTGGTATAGGTATACGTTGCATCTCAAGAACGGACATAGGCTACTTTTTATTAGAAAATAAGGGGGGGGGGGAGGGGCGTAATATCACCTTTGGAAGTTTATATGGAAAAATGTTTATTTTTGAAGTTAGAGATATGAAATTTGGCACAAATATAGCTCGAAACTTGGATTAAAATATATACTACTTTTTGTTATTCGAAACAAATTAGGGGAGAAAGGGGTAAAACCGACCATAAAAGGATGTAGTCCACGCGAACGAAGTCGCGGGCACAGCTAGTTTTATATATTTGTATGCTAAGCCTACAGTCGTGGAGAACGACTGCTTCCATGAACAAGTATTTGAGATTTCGAAGTTTATACAAAGCATTCGGGTTCGACTTTCTTGAAACGCACCTAAGAAATTCGCTCACAAGGTTATTTTCAAGGCATACGAATAAGCTATCTAGGTACTATTGGCACGGAAAACTCCATTTTTAGCTTCATATTCGCTTACGATCAGGTAATAAATATTGTGTCTAATAAATAACAAATACCTACAGCTAGTTTTGTAAAAAACAAACAACTGAATTTCTTACCGGTAACATCTTAATAGATAGTTTTTTGTTTGAAAATGGTACCTATAGCATCGCATTTGGTTTGAATAAACTTTGTTCATTCTGGATAAATAACATAAATAAAATTATTTCTGAATTCGAGTAGCTGGATAGATCAATCAATAAAAATGTTTTTTTCACAAACAATTAAACGCATTTAAACAAAACTATCACAAATTTTATCGCGTTTTTATCGAAGATAATGACCAGCTTATAACAGCTGGTAACTTATGATCGCTTCCGAAACCTACACCCATATGTCAAGGACTTCGTATCGAAGTCCTTTGGAAACACCTCAGCAGGGCAACATCATTGTGTTTCGTAAACAGGTTACGATCAGCAAACTGGCGTATCTTTGATGTCTCCTTTGGAGGTTCCTTGGCCTAAAATATAGGTAGTTTCTTTTTAGGGTTCCGTACCTCAAAAAGAAAAAACGGAACCCTTATAGGATCACTTTGTTGTCCGTCTGTCCGTCCGTCTGTCAAGACCCTTTTTCTCAGGAACGCGTGGAGGTATGAAGCTGAAATTTATATCAATTACTCAGGTCTACTGTCCCTTGAAGCTGTAAAAAAATCAAACTTCTAAGCCAACGCAATCAAAAGATATAGCCGTTTATGCCGCAAATTTTCGACACTTGCAAGGGAATCAAAACCTACAGGGTGCTTCCCGTGAACTCAGAATCTTGAAATTTGGTACGAAGCAACGTCTTATAGCATAGATAAAGGAAAAATTACGAAACCCATAAATTTTTAGTTACATCACATAATATATATTTTTTTAATAATTTTAAACTTACTACCCATTTCCTCATAAACGCGTAGAGGTATTAAATTGAAATTCATACCAAATACTCAGGTCTATAATACCTTTAAGCTGTAACAAAATCAAACTTCTATGTCAACGTAATCAAAAGAAACAGCAATTTAAGCTGCATATTTTTAAACTCGCAAGTACTCGCAAGGGAATCAAAACCTAAAGGGTACTTCCAGTCGACCTAGAATCTTGAAATTTGGCATGAAGCAACGTTTTATAGCACACATAAAGGAAAAATTCCGAAAACCTTAAATTTTTAGTTACATTACAAAATATTTATGCTCCTCCATCTTTCCCTATTGTAATGTTATGAATTTCATTTTGCAATAAAAATGCCATAGTTATGACTCGATTGTCGTAATGAACGAACTTTGTAAACCATGCAGGTTTGTACGGAACCCTCGGTGCGCGAGTCCGACTCGCACTTGGCCGGTTTTTTTTAATATCATGGGGTGTGCAACACGCTTTACGCATGAGTTTCGCAAGCCATAACGCGTAACAAATCTTGAAAGCCACAGCCGTTGTTTTTTCATTTTATCTACGCTAAGGGAGCTCTTAACACGAATAATGCATTTTTTCATTTTGCCACAATACTCTTGGGTTGACTGCGAACGCATGGAAACACCATTTCCGTATTTTGTAGACATTTTAAAACTTACCTGTGCTTGAAAAAGCATTTTATTTAGTTTTCTTGTCTTTCGCGCTTTATTGAGACACAAACATACTTCTGACTCAATAAAGTGTCATTAATTATGAGCATTTCCATAAGGAGATGAAAATAATGAAATAGTTATAATAGGTACTTGCAACAGTGGATCTCTGCTCATATTTAAGTCGTTGCTCAATTAATACCTGCTAAGTGACTTGATAAAATCTTAAGTTAAAATTGGTCGCTGTAAAACTTATACCTTACTCCTGCTGGTAGGTCGGTGGCCTATAGTCGCTACCTAAGTAGTGGTGTATTATCTGTGCTCATATGCTAAAAGTGAAGCCTAGTCCCTAATAGTGTTGAAAATTTTTGTAAGGGTCCTTACAAAAATATTTCAACACAAAAGTAGCACCTTAGCTACGACACTAGACCTGATAATTAAATTACACCACAATATGGATAGACAAAACATTATTTTGGGCATGTTTTTTACTTAAAAAAGGCGTTCGATACGGTAAGCCATGAACACCTTTTTTTTTTTTTTGTCGAGGGGGAAATGCCTACCGCACCGTCACTCTCAGCGGGGAACAGAGAGTGGTGTGTCGGGCTCGCACCGACTAAAACCCCCTCGGTGGCCAACGCTGCGCAATTGTGGGGGAGTCGGGATTCCTTGCGATTCTACACAGGCTCCCCCACAGCGCCTACCGCCAAGCGGCCCATCTCGCCGCGCAAATACGCAGCTGGAGAGTGTCAGGCCACCTGACACGCCCCACCCCCTCGGGACCGAGGTAACGGACGCCAGGCTTACCCCACGCCTGGCATCTCCGGTCCCAGCAGCGGATCTGCTGTGCGGCTCCGCTGCCTACCGCCTCTGCGGACACCCGAGACTCTCAATCCAGCTCTCCCTCCGAGAGCCAGATGAAGTCCCGAGTCCCACCGGCTGCGGAGGATAGGGAGACCGGCAAACGTAATACCGTATCCTCCTCTTCCTCCGCAACCCCACCACGACGCGATTCGCGCCTCGCACGGCAGCGCGCCACTGCCGGGTCGCGGAGGACAGGGAGGCCGGCAACGAAACACCGAGGTCCTCCTCTTCCTCCACGATCCACCTCTGCCCTTGCGGGCTTGCCGCAGAGAGCCACCTTCTCTCCGCGGCCCAGCTCGAGATCCGTCTTGGCTTCACCCTGTGCGGTATTGGAGGCTGGGTGACAAGGCCAGCCTCAACGTACCGGACCACAGGGTTACTGAGCCCCCCCATCGCGACAAGATGCGGAACCCAGCGGGGGGGAAGCCATGAACTCCTACTAGAAAAACTTGCAACGATTGGCATCCGTGTTAAAGCATTGGAAATGTTTATCTCCTACCTAAAAGACTGACAGCAAATAACATAGACAAAATTGGACTTAGTGGTCATATAACTCTGTATGCCCAAGACACTTGTCTATTTTATTTCGGACCATCCATGAACAGTATTATAATCTCACAAGCTCAAAAGGATCTTGACACTTTTAATAAAATTTACATCCCATATAAAACTTACAATTGTTTTCAAGAAAATAACTAAATATATAACCAACCCACCTTTTCTAAGTCAAAACCAAACAATATTTTCTAGCGGAACTCCTTAACATAATATTTCATTCTGATAAAATCAACAGACGTTTCTCCCGAACAGTTTTCCAGCTTTTCATAATACTTTTCCAACTGGATCCCGTCATAAATATTTTACGTGGCGCTTTTAATACAACTTTTGTAATCTGACGTTAACTAGCGTCGTTCATCGCTCGGCAAAATGAAATCGAAAAAGAAGTTGGCCATAACTTGCCAACTTCTTGCAATTAAATTTTCCGACGCCTTTCTCGAGGCATGCTTGAGACACAATAGCTATCAGATTAATTAAGGAGAAAATGATTTTGAAGCCAATTAGGTATTCAGTGTCGATGTTCTATTGTTTTGTGTTATTTATTTTCTTTTGTTTTTCCTTTTTTTTAGATTTTTTGTTGACTGGAAGTTAAATAATATTTCAAACAAAGGTTGCCCTGGAATAATTAGTACCAAATGATGGATATTAACTGCGGGTGGACTCACATCCAACGGTGGACCGTAGTCCTGTCGACTAGCGAGCGCGCCTGACTTTTATGTCGTGCCATCTCCGAGGTCCCGGGCCCGTCCCGGTCGGATCAATATGGAAAATGAACTTTTCTAAATTGTCTCGGGCCTGGATGTTATGGTACCATCGCTTTATCTGATTTCTGTACAACAAGTATGTGCCACTTACCGAATCAGAGCAATGTAGGAATGTGATCTTGTCGACTTTAAAAAAAGTTGGTTTCCAAAATTTACTAGTCCAGGAATTGACCCAGGACCTTTCGCGTGGCGCACCTTAGCTACCTCGCCACTGAAGTCAAGCACGAGATAATATTCGCTATGTGCATGACTTGTTGGTATTACGGCCGTTTTTAACTATTACAGGCTGAGGTACAAAAAGGTTATACAATACGATTAGTAAGTGGGGCATTTCATATTTCAGTAAGTAAGGGAGTGGCGAGACAAATTTCACGTGGGGGACAGGTGGAGGTGCTGCTAAATATTAGGTTTTTGATTAAGTTCAGTTACAAGATCACAAGACTATTAAAAATAACGTAGAAAGTTCGATTTACCCCACAAAGTAAGTAGTCCGAACTATACTAAACTGGGCCAGATTTTGATGGACGCAAACTTATGAAACTCGGCTATTTCCAACTAGGCTTGATAGAAGTGCCTCTCAATACTGCGGATGTTGGAGAGCAACCACTTTTTGAAGAAAATAAGTTTCTAAATGTTTCTTTAAAACTTTTCAATATTTTTAAACTTTCGTGACAGATTGTATATATAAACTAAATATTCTTCTGTTCATAGAAAATTATGCAACAAGAACACATTTATTTAAATTCAGTGCATCTAATGCATACTTACTTAGTGTTAGTTTTACTTAAAAATCCAGAAGCAATAAATACCCAGTTGTCTACATCTGTTGGAAACAGATGAAGATATATTTTTTTAAATATCAGAGAACATCACATACATTGACCTTAATGTGTATACCTACTTAATTTGTATAGATTACGCAAGACATGAAAACCAGAATAGTGGTACCAAGATACCAATCTTCATCACATGAATGTTTGTTCTAGGTGGGTATCGAACCCATAACCCTAGAATTAATTGAAATTCAGTAAAGTTAGTTGGATAAAGTCCTAAGAATGGTTCAAAACGGTTAATTAAATGCATGGTTTAGAAAATACATAGCTTAGTATGCTAATAATACCTAATCTTTTATATCACTGGCAAATATAACATAAAGTATTTATAAGTAATGATAGCATCCACTCTGTTTTGTGATACTAATTTTGATACTGCACCTTGTGACAGTCGATATTATTGGTATACGAGTGCAATACTGTAGAAATTTCAGAAGTGAAATTCACTAACCCGTGTTGGGCAAGATAAAGGTTGTCCCTTTATGAATACTCAGAATGTGTCAGAGGTTCATACTTGGTGTAAGCGGACTCACTCACGTCGGTGGTTTGTAATGCGTTTAGGCCACGCTTGCGGCCCACTGACTTTCCCGATAAGCGGTCATATGACTTCAAATGGTGTAAGTCTACCTATCATTATTATTAAAATATGCTTGACAATAAACATTATTCTTGAAGATAAATCAATTCACTAGGGGCCATCCATAAAGTAAGTCACACGAATTTCATGATCTTTTACAGTCACAGGTCGTCACATTTCGGAAACCCCCCTTCCCTAGTGTGACGTCACATGTTTTGCTATTTCACATCGAGTATTGTTTATAAAATAAACATTATATCAAATACTATTTACTATATACTATGACCCGGCACGACTTCGCATGGATGCAATGTAAATACTTCAAAATGTTGGCTTTTCTATTAATTTGTTTCTTTTTCATTATTAATTTTTTAGAATAGAATAGAATAGAATAGAATAGAAAATATCTTTATTCATGTAAGCTTCACAAAAGCACTTATGAATAGTCAGTACAAATAAAGTATTCTACCGCCGTGTTCGGAATGTTGATCATGTCGAGAAGAACCGGCAAGAAACTCGACACTTACTCTTTTCAAATATAACAATGTGTCCTTAAACTAGGTACTAAAATAAAGTATACAAAGCTATAGTAAGATTTCAAACAATTTAGTTATTCTGGACCCATACATTTTTGTCATTTAAATAATCATCAATTTTGTAGTAGCCCTTTTTTATCAAACAATTTTTAACATGAGACTTAAATCTATGCATGGGCAACTGGATAACATTTTCAGGTAACTTGTTAAATAATTTAACGCTTAAACCCACAAAGGAATTACTTATCTTATGTAGTCTTAGATATGGAACAGCAAGCTTGTGTTTATTTCTAGTGTTAAAGTTATGGAAGTCAGATTTTTTAAAAAGTAGATTATTATTTTTGCGTACATACATAATACAATCAAAAATGTATTGAGATGCAACGGTAAGTATGTTAATTTCTTTAAATAAGTCTCTGAGAGAATCCCGTGATTTAAGACCGTATATGGCGCGGATAGCCCTCTTCTGTAAAACAAAAATAGTCTGAATGTCAGCAGCTGTTCCCCACAAAAGGAGACCATATGACATAACACTATGGAAGTAACTAAAATAAACCAGTCTTGCAGTCTCAATATCAGTCAAATTACGAATTTTTCTTACAGCGTATGCAGCTGAACTAAGCCTTCCTGCCAGGGCAACAATATGGGGTCCCCATTGCAATTTAGAGTCTAATGTAATGCCGAGAAATACTGTAGAATTAATTATTTCAATAGGTTCACCATTCATGGACAATTTGATGTTGACTTTTTTAACATTCGGCATTGTAAATTTGACACATTTCGTTTTCTTAGTGTTAAGCAGGAGATTATTATTCGTGAACCAATGTAGCACTTGTGAGAGAGAACTATTTACATCTTCAAATGATTCTTTACATCTATCAACTTTGAAGATGAGAGAAGTGTCATCAGCAAATAACACAATCTCACAGAGATCCTTCGCAAAGTAAGGAAGGTCGTTAATATAAATAAGGAACAACAGAGGTCCCAATATTGAGCCCTGGGGCACTCCCATCGCTAGAGGTGCACCAGAAGAGTTAGTTCCATTCACATTGACCCTTTGAGTTCTGTCAGAAAGGTAAGACTGTAGAAGACTCAGTGAAGTGCTTACAACACCATAATGCCTCAACTTCATCAGCAACGTTTGGTGATCAACGCAATCAAATGCCTTTGACAGATCACAAAAAACTCCAATGGCGTCCTGTTTTCTCTCCCAAGCATCGAAAACATGTTTGATAAGTGCCACACCTGCGTCCGTAGTAGATCTACCTTTAGTGAATCCAAATTGCTTACTATGTAACAGAGCATTAACTGTAAGATGAGCTAATAATTGATTGAAAATAATTTTTTCAAAGATTTTGCTAAGTGCTGGTAATATGGAAATTGGTCTAAAGTTAGACGGATCACTTTTATCGCCTGATTTATAAAGTGGAATAATTTTACTTAATTTCATTAAATTAGGAAATTCACCAGCGTCAATACATTTATTAAATATGAAGGATAAATAAGGTGCAATTCCATGAATTATGTTTTTGAGTATATCAATGGAAATGCCCCATAAATCCTCAGTTTTTTTCATACTTAAACTCTTAAAACTCTTTATACTTTCCGCAGGACAAATATGAGTAAAGTTAAAATCAGCTTGACACTTATCTACATGAGATTTCAGGAGAGACTCGGCAAGACGGGGGCTGGAGTTTAAGCTACTCGTCGTAGTGACAGGTATATTTGTGAAGAAAGATTCGAATACATTTGCAACATCTGAATCGGAATCAAAACGCCTATTGTCTAATTTGAGAGATAACTTGTTAATTTGTGTTTTGTTTTTACAAGTCTCTTTATTTATAACGTTCCATGTTGCTTTACTTTTGTTAGGAGCAGATATTATTTTTCCTTTCAAATAGTTACATTTCGCAAATAAACATACCTGCTTAAATATTTTTGAGTATTTCCTAACATAATCTATTAATGAAGGATCGGTTGAGTTCGCCTTTATTTCGTACAATTCAAACAATTTTCTTCTACTTTTATATATACCTGTTGTAGCCCATTCACAAAATTTTGATTTAGTGCTACTGATTTTAATTGTTTTTTTCGTAAAAATCTCACGAACTTCATTTTCAATTATATTAAATAGGTTTCCATATAGTTGATCAACATTGTTACCATGGAAACTTAGAAAAGATACTTTATTAGAAACTTTTTCTCTAAATCTGTCTACACGCGATGCGGTGACTGGTCTACAAACAATACTTAACGAAGAGGGGGCATATCGGTGTTCAAAAACAGCTAATTGACCAGAATGATCTGAATTTATAAAGTTAATGATTGATTTTTTCAACACAACACAATTGCAAAAAATATTGTCTAAACAAGTTGCTATTGTGGGAGTAACTCTGGTAGGTTCGTTAAAAAGTTGTTGCAAATTAAATGAATTAAAAAGATTCAGAAACCTTGTTGAGTTTTGAGTCGTATCTAATATGTTGACATTGAAATCTCCGCACACTATGATTTTTTTATTTGATTGAGAAAGTTTTTTTAAAACATCTTCCATGACAGACTCAAAGATCATGTAATTAGATGAGGGGGGTCTGTATACACATAAAATAATATGTTGCTCTGTCTCTGTACATGCTAACTCAATTGTTCGTTCAATCGAAAGAGAAACGACATCTTTCCGTTCTTTAGACTTAAGGGCCTTACGTACTAATATGAGTGATCCGCCTCTTATTGCGGATTTTCGGGTAAAAAAACTACTAACTTTATAATTGGGAATACTAATCATTAATTCATACTGTTTCAACCAGTGCTCAGTAATACACAAGACATGAACATTCTCTGCTTCTAAAAATATCTCTATTTCTAATTCTTTACCAGAAAAGCCCTGTATATTTTGATGAATAATATTTAGGTAATTGGACTTTTCCTTGGTCACATGTTTGCTAGAGTGGTCCTCTATTGTCTTAAGCAAGCATTTAAATTATTTGGAACGAGTTCCAATGTCTGATTAAATATAATATTTATATTGTAGGCTAACAAGCTAGCCAATTGTTTTTTAAATTTATAAGGCAAATAAAAACTTTTGCCAGTCATTAATCTATTATTAATAAATTTATTTGTGTCAAAAAACACAAAATTGTCGCTATGACTGTATGACAAATTGTATAATTGAGTATTCAATATGTGAATACAGTTGTTCTGGTTAGAAGTGTAATATTTACAAAAAGGAAAGGCACACAAAAATACTTTTTTTACATCAAGTTCTAAAAGTATTGAAAAACCTCTTAAAATGTCTCTTTTGCAAGTATTTAAGCCTTCTGCCATCATAATTATAATTATTGAGTCCTTATTATAACTACATTTTTTTATTTTCATACATATTTCCAAAAATGGTGTCTCTGGTAAGCAATAATTAATAACATTGCATTTCAATTTTTCATTGAGAATAGACCCATAGCCAACTCCAATTCTATCAGAGAATAGTATGACATTGTTACTATTTAATTTAGTGCTAGACAGATCTTTTATGTTGTGTGACAGAGGGTGCTGGCTGTCATCAGTTTGGTGCTGGTCCACGTCACTAAAATTTTGGTTACAGCTACAAGAGTCTATTATTTTATTTGTAGCAAGAATGTGCTCATTAAGTTGTGCCTGGGCAGAGTTGTAGTTGCCAGTCATGGTTTTTAAGGACTCATGCAACCGCGACATATCAGCCTGCAGCCCCTGAATATCTTTTTCATGCCTAAGCCTACTTTCATCTAACTTTTTACTATATAATTCTACAGTATCAAATAGATCTAGCCTTTGTTTTCTTAGAGATACATTTTTGTGAAAACATTTTTGCTTTTTGATCAATTTTTCTGTCCTATTTATAAACTTAGTGATTTTAACATATTTCCTAATTTTGTTGTTACTATTAAAATGTTTCCTAGTCCTATCAATACAAGAAATGCGACCTAAAGACTCCACATGCCCCCCCGGTGAATCAATCAGCTGTTCGTATAAACTGTTTACATGTGTGGCCTCTTGACACCGTTTCTCTTCTTCATACTGCTGCAAGAGTTTGTTGGCGTCTTGCAGCTCCACTTCAAGCTCCTGAATACGTACTAAGGCCCGCTCGTAGGTGATACAGCATTGGTCAAAATTGTTGATAGTAATGAGTAACTGATCCCGTTGTCCAGTCACATCCAGGAGTTGGGAATGCAATTCCTTGAGTTCACACTTTAATTTATTATTGTGTTGGATAATTTGAATAGATTCTTCTTCATTCTCATCTCGTTCCTTTAGGAGTTGGCTATTTTCATCTTTCAGATATTTAGTTTCCTCTAGTGCCCGTTTCAATTTAAGCTCTAGGTCCTGAGCAACAGCTTTCCGTGTCATCATCTTTGTTGAGTGGTGGCTCATTTCTGTAAATATTTTACAAAAGTGTGTACAATAGATGTATGTGGAAAAATGTTAGGTTACTTATGTTTTTTATCTTTGTTTGTTAAGCAAACCGACATTAAAAAGTGACTTGAAATAGTTATTAATGTAATGTAATGCAATGCAATAGGGAGTTTTGATCTATAACTAATTAATCCATTAATTAATTTAGGAGCTACAACTAACTAGAAACAGAATATATTTTTTAATTTAACTTAGAGGGTAGATATGTGTTATTACTACTCATGTAAATGTGCATTAGTTATTCAAGAATTCTAAATTAAATAAACCATACCAAATTAAAACAAAATAAGATAAGCTAAAGGATACTCTAGTCCTGTGTAGCTGGGGAGTGTTAATGTAGTACCTTTGTATTGTGTATGGTTGTGGCCAGTGGTTGTTTATCATCAACTTTTACTTCACTGCACAAGCAAAGTGAGACACAACTGAGGCGTTATGTGTTAGAATTTTGACAAATCTTAGATGTAAGAATCGTTAAATTCATATGATGACAGAGTAAATGTATGTAGCTGTATGCATAAAAGAATGTAAACAAACTAGAGATAACCTTCAAGCAGAGTAATATTTCACTTGATTTTACTGTATTAACTTAAAAAATGTGGTGTTCTAGGTTTAAGATTGCAATTAGGGAACTTAAATTATAGAAATAAGTATACTCCCCCGATAAATCCGTTGTGTTTTAAAGATGATGACACTTTGACAGCCGGCCGGCAAGCACGATTTTATTCATTGAATACACAGTTAATTCTACACGTACAGTTTTGCAAACAATATTCCGCAGTATTTTAGCCGTCAGTGTACAAAGTAATTCGTTTTTACTAAATAATATTTCACATAAACATTAAAATTTAAAATTTAAATTCACAGCTGATAAAATGACGTGCTGCGCAAAGTGTTGCCAGCCAAAAAAAAAAATCAAGTTTATTAATATTTCAAACTACGCTATTTAATACCTCTAGACATATTCGATTTTAAAGGTGATGTCACAACACTAAGGACCCGTCACACTATGTCACACTTTGTCGACCCCCCTCCTTCCTCTTTATGAGTGACGTACTTTATGGATGACTCCTATAGTAAACATTTTCATTTTCACAATTTTGGTTTATATTCATTTTGACGATGCATAAGTGTTACTTGTAACCGACATGAATAAATTAATTGATTATTATGATTATACGTGGGTTTCAGAAACAGGCTTCAGAACTTCGAAGGTCGCTCTGTACCCTGCGTACCAGGGATATGATCGTAAAAAAGCGATCAACCCACGCTAACTGCTAACATTCCCGATGCACTGCATAACCTGGCCACCCTAAATACGAGGAAATTGTTCAATTTCAATTTAATTCAGCAATACCATATACTAACCCGAAAGCAGTCGGAAGCAAGGGTCGTATTCGATACTCAGAGTGGAACCTGTGTTTGTTGTATTAGCCGAACACTGAATGAAGCACCAACGAGGCAAAAAATGCAGAATGTGTAACCTAGTGCTCCAGTGCGCGCGCTAACGCTAACTCGCCAACAAATTTAGCCTCCACTCGCGGCCCATTGGCTTAACAAATTAAACTCCGAAAATGCACACCCTTGTTTACAACTTCTGTTATCGACAAGCGCTTTACCCAACAGCGTAAGGCATAATAATTTTACTGCTTTACAAGTTAACTGCTACTACATAGCCAATGTTCGGAACTCTCAGCGGTTGGGGGCTGTCCACAATTTCGTCGGCAAATTCTGTCATTGACGAACGCTTACAGAAAATAGCAGCTTTAAAGGCAATCGCTGTAACAACGCCGTTTACTGCTGAAGTAGTCGTTTAGCCAATTCTCGGAGCTCGTTAACACGTCGAGTTTGTTGCGCGCTTTCCCTGATATTTCGTGGAAAAGGTAGGCAGTAAACTATCTACGTTAAAAGTTATTTCAATACAAAAAGAAGGAAAAAAAATGTGCTTAGAACATCACATTTTAATAACAACAATCAAGCAAGCAGTAGAAGAAAACTTACAAAACAAATAGAAACGGCAAAAAAAAAAGTGATTTTGTATGTAGATCTACACAAATATTCCCGTGTACAATATTATAGCAGGATGAATTTCAATACACAAAGTACCAATAATATGATAGGTACGCAAAAAATCAATCATCTACCTAGCTACTATTATTAGGAGCATACTGATCGTTCCATAAACCTTTACGACCCAATTGATATGTGATCCAAAGCAGACCAGTCACCGACTCTTGTTTCAATCTAAACATACTCATGCTTCAGTACATACACCAATCAGCTTACCAAGTTCGGCGCTCTCACGCCCTCGGGTCTTGTAACAAGCTTTGTGACAAGTGAGCGCATCCTATAGGTACATACACGCTTCTAAGTTCTACACAACAATACCTACTCCTACTCTCAAGGTATGATGCTCATCCCTCATTCCAGTAATGCATCGTTACCGCTCGCAGTCAACTCTCACAGCCCCGGCTTACCGAATTAGATGGTACAAGCCCTCGAATATTGTTCGCGAGTTGTTACAAGTGAAATCTGTCTTGGTAAATTACGATATAATAGGGTATTTCGCACTGAGTAACATTTGGACTGAATATTTTATAAGATAGCAATTTTTTTTAGACTCAGAAAATAAATGAAGTCATCCGTATAGTTAAAAAATGTACTAGAGTACTAGAATGGCTGAATTACACTTTTGTTCTAGTGTCGTTGGAATACTAGAATGCTACCGACTGGATAATTTCAACGTGGAACGTCCCCTGTACAGATGAACAGACCGATGACCTCGTCATGTTTATAGGGAGGCTATGGATGCATGTGGCATACAGACGACAGTCCTGAATTTCTGGAAGGAGTCAAGATTCCTAGACGTCTTTTGTCTGAAATGATGTCATGTGAATCAGAAAATAAGTATTTCTCAAAATAACATTTACCAAATCGCACAATTTCAAATTTGCAGGACGTTAGCTGCAATAATAATTATGAAATGCACTAGAGGGCATAAAGCGCAAGTTTCCTTTTTTCAGGGCTAAGTCAATTAAAAATTAACAAGCCAAGAAAGTATAAGCTTTTTGGTACGGAATATTTTGGTATATAATTTAAAATAAGTACAATATTGTACTTTACTCGGCTGTTATTTCTGGTCTGATAATTGAAAGTAAAAAAAAACTACTTTTAATAAGTAACGGTTTAGTTGGGTATAACTAGATTAGTGTAAAATATTACCAGTATAAAATGCAATTAAAGTTGAAAATGTTTGTGTCTCAGTGACAAGCGTGTAACGCCCTATTATGCACCAACAAATTTGACTGTAAGCTGAGTGTTTTCTCCAGTTTGCCCCGACTCTGGAGTTCAGTCATCCGATGTGTCGGTAATGCGCTCGACCGACCCTCCACCGACTTACCAAGTTAGGCGTCCGCTTGCCTTGAAATTTTGTTACCAAGTTATGTCAAGTCAGCGGTCACTAAACGGAATTTCTGCTGCGATTAATTTACAAGAGCAGTTTATTATGCACCATTACCTATAGTTAAGTTAACCTGCACTTTCTGTAAATATGGCTGGCAATACGTGGTACAGTTTTAAACCAAGTTCAGTTTTTATAATCAACGTCAATAAATTACGTACACGAACGCCCAATAACGTCACCAAATATAACTTTGTTGTACTTTTCAATTTAATCTATAAAAACAGTTCAGTACGGGAATCACTAATATTTATTTATTTATTTGGAAGATTTACAGTGTAAATAGATATTATAACTACGTTTACATTAAATAGATATCTATACCAATTACAAATCTCCGCATATGGATTTTAAAATAAAAAAAAGCAAAAGTGTTGATGAGGTTACAATACGAAATATTATAAAAATAAAAATATTAAAGTAACATTCGTATTATTTATAATAGAAAACCAAAATTGAATATGAATATGAGCAAGAACTTAAATGAAAACTTCACTACAATATTGATATTAAAGTAATTGCATAAGAATGTAATACTTGGACTTAAAGCTTTTAAATATAAGACCATATTATCAAATAACATCAGTTATAAAATATATATGTAGAAGCATATTGTAATAGGATTAGACTTTACCTAAGTATCCTCAGGTCTAAACAGCAGGCAGAATACAATACCCACTGGGAGGTCTGGAATAAAATAGTTACCTACACACATTACATCAGCATTTACGAGACTATCTGAAAAGACTAAGTCTACCGTGTACACACAGAATCTCACGAGACAATATCTTGAAACAAACAAGACAGACGACTAAAGCCTTAATAAGATAAATGTCTGAGTTGGATGAATCCTAAGAATTAAGAAAAACCGAGGATTAATATCCAAGCTTTAAGAATACAATACCTAGTGAAATACTCCTACTATTCTGAATCAAGATAATGAATTGTAATTCGTACCATGTCTGCCAAAATAATGACAAGTCGTCCCTTTTCTTTTGGGCTTACCACTAACATCAAATTAATATACGAGTAATTAAATATTGGACAACATTACATACATTGTTTTGATTGTAAGGTAAGTAGCTAAAGCACAAGTAAAACAGAAATCAGATAAACCTGACGACTGTATAAAAACCTGAATTATGTAACCTGAACTAGATAAAAAGCTCATTATCCAAATTGACCCGACCGGAAATCGAACCCAGGACCTTAGAGATAGCGCAAAGACGGGCCCTGCTCGCCTTGCAGCTACGGAGGTCAAAGTAACAACCATCTAACATATACATAACATTCAAAACGTGGATATGCTCATTATAATTAAGTCACCTAAATCTAAAAAGGTACGCATCCACTAGCGGACGCCCTGTGTATTAAATATCATTTCCGAACCGTTTTGCAACGAACACCTGCAAAATTATATTTGCGATATTAAAACGTTAAGACAGTTTGCCCCCTTGCTTTTCATGTCATGTCATCGTGACACACATTAAGCTAACGCCTCCCTAAGGGTGCTGTTTCATTAAGACACTGTAGTGAAGCCACTGATAGCACCATAGTGACGTCATGAGCCATCAAGCTAAAACTTTAACACCTTTTTACGTTAAGAAATTGTTTTTACCACATATGTAAATGAAAGTTGATGCGCAGTATTATTCATTACACATTTTCAGTAATTTGTTGAAGCAAAAATACGTTAAAAATTTAACTGACTAAATAGAACCATATTTTTTACCTATCCCCCCGCACTTGTCGTCAACAAAAAGTAACCATTATGAAAGATACTCTCCACACATTTCCTACTACACACGATACACGGTACACGATTTTTAGATAGATACACAGTAAAAATTACAGAAATTGGTTTTACAGACATGTTCAAGTACAATTTAGGCGGTCTCATTGCTAGTAAGAAATCTCTTCTAGACTACCTTTAATTAGAGGGAATAGTAGATATCGACGGGTACGGCCGTGCAAAATATTTATTGAGAAAATATTAACAGAAAACATAAATACCATAACGAGATTAATACAAAAAAAAAAGAATAACACGATTTTTATAATATTTAATAGTCCTTTACGCTGCACTAGCGAATTTTAAATATTTTAAGGAAACCTTTAAATATGTTCACCGGAGGCTAACAGGTAAATACAACAGAAAAACCACTGTTCGTTGCCCACGATGACTTGCGGTTAGCTCAGTTGAAAGAGCAGCACGCGCGATACGTGAAGATCGTGGGTTCGAGCCCCGCACCGCAAGATTATATGAAATTCTACTTACACATTTTGATGGTGGAACAGCTAGTGGAGTCACAATGGTGTCCTAATGGAATAGGTCCTCTCTGTCATACCGCCTACAGTGTCATTCGAAGGTGTTTACGTCTCATTAAGCAACGCAGTGGAGTGCCTCTCCTGGTCTCTCCACATCTCGTCAGTTTTTATGCCATCTCACCAGTAAAAGGCGTTTTATTTTTAACATTAGCTAAGTGGACTGCACCTTTCAAATGTAAAGCTTTTAATTATGGAGTACTTGAACTTGCCTGCCACTCTATGGTAATTAAAGGGGCATCTGCTATTTAAGATATTTTTTTCGTTCGTTTACAATGAGCAAACATGATGACTAAAAGTGGTTATTTGCGTGTCATAATGAAATGCCTTGTCAAATTAAATTGACGGGTAATTTTCTGATTGAACTACATAATGTAACCGATACTTTTTCCATTTTTTAGACAAATATTTAGTAAAAGAAGAGTAGTTGACAATGAAAAGTAGGTGGATAGTAAATGAGACTTAAAGGAATAAAAATGCTATACAAGTAGGTACCCTAGTGGTCAACAACCTACAAGCTGATATGTTTTTTTATTAGTAAAACGTATGATGCATTCATCAATCATCATTATCAAATAGGAATTGATAATAAATAACCTATTTCTGAAGCCGTAGTGGATAATTGTGAAAAGCAACACTATTTACGGGTGACATAGGCTTAATAATTAAAAAAATAGATAATATATCTTTGCCCCCTGGTGTGCCGGTTCTGCCGGATCGGGCATTGCGTCCTGGCTGGGTGTGGTGCGTCAATCAATCAATCAATCATCAATCACTGAAACCTCAATACCATAACCAAAGGTGTAAACAACTATAGATAGTTGAACGGGTAGACCCGTGCGAACTCACCACTAGTAATTAGTAAAATTAAATATAGCTGATTCTAAATTCCTCATGTACGAAGTCGCAAGCGAAAGTAAGGTAACAATTGCGTCCGTCATTAAACTTAAACACATTGTTTGGCTGGACTAATACTATGGTCAACCAATCTACTCTAAAAGGTCCTTTTACGAGTCACATTCAGGTACTTGATTAAAAATTTGGGGATTCGCCGGCACATTTAAACCACTATTAGGATACAGCGTTTAATTTGAATTCCGGGAGCTAAAATCCTAACACTTCGAGCCCAATATATGGACAGAGAGCGCTAACAAAGGCTGTCGTCCCGAGTAATTGGACACACTCGCCTGTTGCCTGCTAACGAAGCCTTCCATAAGAACCGTTAGATTGAATGGCACTTTACAAAAAATATGTAAATTATTAAATTTATAAACGTGCTGCAAAACTTGATCATTAACTAACAACGGCAAAAATCGAACACCATTTTTATATTATATGGACAGCTCTTCGAATCCGTGGACTGACTGATGTTGGTAATAGATTTTAAAAACTAACCTAGTAAACTTGAGCATTATCTTACAGCAGAAAATTGAGAGCAGTTTTTAAAATGGTATGGGCAGCTTTTGGAATTGATATTTGATGTTAGAACTGATTTTTAAAACCAACGAACTTCTTGGTGTATTACAGAAGAGAAAAAGAGCAAAAGCATTGGCGTAGTGTGAGGGAACTGAGGTGGGCATGACCCCCAAATGAAAGGGGGCAGAACCGACGCCAAACATTGACCAGGTGAAGTGAGAAGAAAATCATTCGTACATTTCGAAAAGCCACTCTGTACCACAACTGAGGAAATGTGTGGCACGGTAAAAAAAAATGCTATTGGTCATCGGATTCGGCATTATTGGATCCGTTTTTATTTATTTATTTTTTTTTATTAAAAATAGATATCTTTACTGAAACCTCAATACCATAACCAAAGGTGTAAACAACAATCTACCCGTGCGAACTCACCACTAGTAATTAGTAAAATTTAATATAGCTGATACTAAATTCCTCATGTACGAAGTCGCAGGCGATAGTAAGGTTACAATAATTTAAATACAAAGTTGAGTTGTAGATGTTATCGAGAAGTATTGTAGCGGTATTTAGGTTATATAACTAGTTCCTCAAACAGAGCGTTTCTTGTTTTCCCGTTCACTTCTTAACTGCGCATTGCGAACTTAATTGTCTTATTGTCTGACTGGAGATTTATTTCAATGTAAACGTTATCCAATTATGAAGTATTCATTTCCAGGTCATCACTTCGTACTTAATTGTATTTCGACAAGTACAAAGAAACAAATTTCACGTTTATTTTCCGTTTATGTCGCATAAATGATCAAAGAAATAATTGCTCCCGTAAGAAGCTTCAAGTGTTTAGCTGTTGACCTACTTTAATTGAAGACAACATCGTTTATTTTGTATTATTGATGCTAATTTTCACACATGTGTGCCTAAATATATCTATGTTAGACTGATGTTATGTTAAATGTGTCTTTTTTGTTTTGAACGGTTGATTTTAAACACTTTATCAAAAAAAGAATTAGTAAGTAGAATACTAAGAAAAAGGCACTGGAAAAACCAGGCATAAAACAGTATTGCTTTCTTTCGTTCTCATTCGAATATTGAATTAGATTAAATATGTACATAATGCCACGCGGGGCACTAATTTGTATGTGCTTTGCATAGCACCATGGATCTACGAAATATATTATTGAAAGTATTGTTTTTTCATGGACTCTGTCCCGCGTTTATAACGCGGTGATTCCGCCAATGTCAAGTGTGGAAACTGCGCGGTATTATCAGCAATTACAATACAATACGCGACGCTCACAAAGTCTAAGAGTTAAATGGTTCATTACAGATAAACATAATAACAATTATAATTTAATGTTATACAGACTAATATATTTACACAAATACTTAATACATACGGGAGAAGAAAGAGTTAAAAGATAATTAAGGGTAATAGGACGGGGAATTTTAGATGGATTTATGTCATAGAGGGAAAGGGAATATTTGTGACAATTGAAAAAAAATGTAGTCTGGAGTACCCTCCTTTAAACCGCATTCAAACAAAGCATTATCTTTAATTATTTTTTTAATTTTAAAAATGCACTCCAAGATTGACCTCATCCTACCTGATGTTAAGTGGTAATGAGTTCCTGGGCGAAAAGTATAGCATAGTAAAACTGTTACTAGACTTGTCGCCCTTACCTTGAAGGCTTGACCCCTGCTACTAAAGTAGCACCCCCCAAAAGCTCTGGAAACCTTACTCACATGCAGGAACACAACAACACCGGAGTGATTGTTATTTGGCTGCGGTCTTATGCAAAAAACTAAGGGTGCAAGCATGCCCATAGCGAAGACGACAAATAGTAGAAACCACTCGCTTCTCAGAAGAGCTGTATTTAAAAAAAAACACGGTTTTGGTGAAATCGTTGGTTGAAGACTGGCGTATAAGCGCCTTTTGCTTGTAGAACATTCAGTTTGAATATACTCAAGGCGTCCTAACGAAACCACGAAAGAGTGCCTTTATGACACTGTTTCGTTGGGACGCCATGATGGTTTCACCGGATGCGCCACCAAATAATGTTTACACGATAACAAGGTTTTGCACGAAAGTGTCACCTTGTAGTTATAAATTTAAGAATTTAAGCCTTGATTAATAAATGATCTATTCGATCATCTTTACACAGAATTTTGTAAAAAAGTACACACTTCGAATGACTAACTCAGACATTTTTCTATAGTTTTACATGTATGCGAAATATTTACAATTTAATACAGGATGCGCCTAAGGCAGGCTAGGTTACTAGCTTTAGAACATCTTATACAGAGCAAATCGACGCTTTTTACAGGCAGAGTTCAATATTTTATGCAAAACGGACGCCGACGCCGCCGCTGCGTCGCCAACAGCTGTAAGTGACATCACTTCTGTTCGCGACAAGGCGTTTTTGTTGCAATAGAATTCGCATGCAACTCGAGTATCAAACTAGCAGAAATAGGGTTTCTAATTAAAAAAAGGCTATTTTGAGAATTCTAATAGATTTCAAGTAAAGGTTTTTTGTAATTCGGGGAAAACTAGATGTTATCAATATTTTCATTGGCTTTTAAAATGATCTTAAATTACTGTCACATTAAACATGAACTTGCCACAGTTGTGAAACCTAAGGTATCTAAGTTGATTTCAGTATTCTATACACATATTATGTAAACACACTTGCAGTATTTCTTCAAATCCCAATTTATCCCAAACTTATGTAAAATGTCATTTCAAAGAAATAATAGAGATAGGAAATAATAGAGCTGGTTTAAACTTAATTAAGGCTAATTTGAGATTTATAGAAATATCATGTCACAGATACGGTGTGTAAAGAAGACATCCTATTCCGACCCTTTGATTGATTATTCACTTCTTTTTAATTTTGACCATTAAATAGAAGACCAATGATTACCCTCAAAATTGTTTTCTTTTATTAGCTATCTAATGAACCAAATAATAACAATCTCACTCGAATCATATAACGCTCAAAAAGTGTCTGCGGCTATTACCGCGCCTCGTAAGCAATGTAGGTACTCAAATATCATAAACAGGTAATGCAAAACTTTAACCAGAATCTTTGATTAGAGAACTGATGGGATACCAAAATATTTTTAAGGCATGTGTAATACAAACTGTATTTAATATCTTAGAGAAGAAACGCCGAATTTTAATTATTGAGACTTCACAAAAATGTATTCGCTAATTTGAATTAACGTAACACGATGTAAGTGACACAAGCTAATGAATTTCCTAGAACAAATTGCTAAGACAAATAAAGAACATTAATTTATCTTGCGTTTAGTATCGATTTGGAAATGGGGGCGTCGAGATTAATGTAAGACGCTGAAATTTAATCTTCACGGTGGGATGGGAACCTACTTGGGTGTCGGAAGTACCTACTTAATCCATCGATTTGTTCTATTATTAGACATATGAAATATTATCTAACAAAATTGGATGTCTTACACATAAAATCTTTGTAAACTTAAGCGATGAGTATACGTTTCAATCGATCTTAAACTGTCTGTCATATCTTAACCAAATACCTATTCTAAACAAATTTAAACTTAATTTCCATGAAAAGCATGCATTTTCAATAAATTATTACCAAATACCTGTTAACTGATCAACATTCTCGTATTTTGATACTTCCTTTTTAGATACGAACATAGTAACAGCAAAATTAAAAAAAAACGATGAAATTTTTTTTTAAAAGTGTAATAACAGAATAGTTACCTTTGTAGCGGTTGGTCAGTCGTGTCCAGCAAGACTTTTAAAAGGAACCACAGAACGGAACAATGAAAACCATTTTTGCGGAACAGCCATTGTTTCAGTGAATATCTTTCCATCGAGCGCATATTCCCAATACAATAGGCTGATATTGGTTTACGGTTTTTCACGATAATATTCTGGGATTGAGTTACCACTCTTATATTTTAGTCTATGCACTCCAATATTATTTCCATTTAGATTCTCGAGGTGTTACCGACAAGTGGTCAGTAGAGAGCACAAACAGCAACAAAATGCTAAAAATTTTAACTATTTTGACTTTGCTATATTTGAGTTATTTGGCTGGTAAGTTGAATAGCATCATAATTTGGCCGGAGGACTTCCGTTGTTAAATATAGGCCTCTAATTAAACCTCCACAATTCTCCGCCGTATGCCACTTGCACCATTTTTACCATCGTTACAAGGGTTTCTATTCATCTAGCGCGATAGGTGCCCTACGTGGATTTTTTAGACACGAAGTGAGTGACCAATAAAATTTCTGCCCGTTGGCCGTTAATTTTAGAAGCTATGTGGCCTAACCATTGCATCTTAAACATTTTGTTATTTTTAGAGCTATGTATGTTAAAAACAATATGAAAAATATATTTATTACGGTATTAAAATACAAACAAAGAGAAAGTAGTATACCATCGGTGAAAGAAATTTTAAATCAGTCGCTTACCCGTGCTTTCTATATTTGAACTTTTTAGCAAACATACGTAATATAAGTTTAATTAAACAATATTGGTAAATAAAGAAGTAATAGTAATTACATACACTTAATTTAACTGTAAGAATAAATCTCTTTTCCTGTAATATAATAAAGTAGATGACTAAAAGTGTCTGTTTGGTTCAATGGTAAAATTACCAAAAATATAAGACACATTTGTTTTCTTTTATTTAAAAATAATTTACTAAGATATATTTCAATAAATTTAGCGCGACGTTGAACTTCGATGCACTGCATCATGAAACACTTTTATTTACTTGTTAAAGAAGAAAAAAACAAATTTCTTCTTTAACAAGTAAATAAAAGATTGTATTTTAAAGTCGAATGGTATGGTAAATTAACGAACGATTACGCGTTTAAACAGATCATAAAATAAAATTATTTTTTCTAGCTCATTCTGAAGCAGAAAAAAACGTGCAACAGTATGTTGAAAATCATGAAAGACAAGAAAGGCAAACGGGAAGCTGTTTAGGTCAACAAAATCCCGAACTCACCTTACTTCAAGAAAGTGTTGCTGATGATAATCCCGAATTGGATACACTGACCGACGGCAACAATCAAAACAGAAGGTTTCTCGGATATCCCAACAGAAATGATGAACTTTACTACAAAGAAAACCTTGGTAACGTTCCTAACAAACCAAGTGTCCAATTGAAAGAAACAGAAAATGTGTTCAGTCCAAGTTATGATAATGAACGACAAAATCAAGTTTATAACCACAATAAAGATCTACCACTTGAAGTACAAAATGAACCACCTAATCAGTTTCAAGAACATCCTGACTTTCAAAATCAGAATAACGTTGAAACTAACAAAGCTAAACAAGCCGATGATGATTCATCAAACCCTGATAAACTTAAAGTTTATAATCATGTGAATGATGATGAAAACAATGATGAAAGCGAATATCTTTTACCAGCGCGAAATGTTCAAGCTAATCCAAAACAACAACAAAGTAACCTAAGTCCAAATTGTCAATCGTCTTTTGCTAATAACAGACGGTCTAATGATGAAACAGATAGTCCACTTGTAGATTCAGAAAATAATCAAAACTCAGACGTTTTAGTAAATCAAAGGCGTAGTAAAAAAACTAGATATAACAACGTTGCGTTGGTAGATCCGGTGAAAGGTGCTGGGGTTAGCCCAATGTCAGCTGATGGGGTGAATTTATGGGAGCATAACAGAGTGTGCTATGCTTGCACTAGCGCGAGCAACCCCTTATGTTTGAATCCAGACCGAAGGACTACGGTCAAGTATTGCCTCAAAGGACACGAAGCATGCGTAACAAAAACTTACCATTCTGGGAGAGACAAAGGTAAGTGTTTAATATTTAAACTGACTATTAAAATAAGTGTACCCGAGTCACTAACAACATTTAACTTGAAGACTTTCACGTTCCATTTTAAACATCTTTCATAAACGTGAAAATTTGTATCAGAAACAAAAATAACTGTTTATTTTTTTTTAATTTGGTGCAAAGATTGATAAGACTTAGATAAACATTTTATAATGATATATTTACGTAAAATACACGATTAGTTCGCGGGCAATAGCTGGTATATAGGTCATATAAAAAGATACGTATGTGTCTAATCATCTTTTTTCTATAATCAACATTTGAAATTAAGATATGTTAATGTATATACGTTCCAATCAAGTTTTTCTCCAGCCGTGTTTAAATGTCAAAAGTTTCAACCAATTAAATAAAATAATCAAACATGTGTCGTCTGTTGAATAATAAATAAATAATAATACTAATGTAATACAAAACATTTGTATTTTGCAGATTTGATCCTGATTCGGGATTGCGGTTTATCCTGTGACGACACTGACGTTCCAGGTCCTAAGTACAAAACCTGTAAAGTTTGCCATTCTGATGTATGCAACGACGAACCATTTAACGGGGCATTCTCCGTTAAAAGTCAAAGTGTCATATTTACTACATTTTTGATATTGCTTATGAAGTACACTCTGTAAATTCCCAATCAATTATACATTTTCATGCCTTATAAAACTTTGGAAATGGTAAATACATACCTACTGTTTGAAACATCTTTTTTTATGTAAATTAATCATATCAATTAAATAGTCTCACTATTTGTTAATCCGTATTTACACTAAATTATTTACCATCCTATTCATAATTCTTTAAATCGACCGACGAAAATAACAAACCGACAAATAATGTTTATTATGAATAAATGGTTGAAAAAAATATTTATTTCGTTTAAATTAAAGCCACCTATTAAAAACATACCTATGTAATTGAAATTTTAAGCTTGCATTCATTTTAATGTTATTGGCGCAAGTATTGTGTGTTGCAGTTAAAAGGCTTATTTGGGAGGGTTTTATAGAGACAACTTCACTCAGTGCAAAAAACCAGGGCACATACGGCCTTGCTCACATTTTCACTTCCTATTTCCGTCTGACAATGGATCCAAGACGGAAACGGAGATACTTCTTTACTTCGTAGTTTGATTCCTTTCGTATTTTCAATAAAAAAGCTTTGCCGAAGAAAGGTTTCCCCGCTAAATACTTATCTACTTTGTTTGCCAAGAGAGGAATCGTGTAGTAAACTGCTAGCAACATTTTATGAACTTTTGTTTATATTTCCCTGTATTTTATTTCTCACACTGTCAAAATTAAAACATGAAAAATAAACATAATACTTTTATTGCTCTTATCTACATTTTTATTTAAATTTTAAAATCATATTTATATGTTACAGTAAATATTGGTTGTTTTTCATTACTATCTATCCATAAAATGTTTCCGATTTAATGTAATACGAGGGTCAAAAAAATAATTCTTTAGTCAAAACGTAATATATGTTTCCATTGCTTTTATATTGCATAGCACAAGCTATTAGCTGCTTTCTCGTGCCAATCCAGATTGTTGTACATAACTATGATTGTTTTCATTCCCGAAACAGAATGAATGAAAATACGAATCGAGGGAAGTGAGACGGTCTTACTTTACGACAAACGATAGATTAAACCCTGGCCCATATTGCGATGGCGACCCTGAGAGACGACCTATTTATTCTACTATTCCGTTTATCTGTATGATCTGCACTTTATCTATGATAAACTACTTCTATCTGATGAAAGACAGGACTATTGATTGCTCCTAGATACGCGCCGCCATCGTCGGTTAATATAAAAGCATACATCACTGTTTCCAAACCTTTTACGACGGGAGCGCTATTAAATAAAAAGTTACCAAACCGTGTTCCTCAGAATCATACCGAGCTGTAATTCAAAAAGTGTATGTAAGAGTCAATGTGAAACTATTATATTACTAAAACGGTTCTTACAACGGACTTCTTAGAACTAAGACGATATTATGTACCTAGCATTGTAAATAGGATCGATCAGATCTAAAAAATCTAACATATCTAGACTCTTAATAGGATAGTTAGGGTATATATTTTTTTTTCGGTTGGAAATGCTTTGATGCACCGTACCGTCACCCCAAGGGAGGGTGACGGCGTGTGTGGGACTACCTGCCCTAAAAAGGGCAGAACTACCCACTGAAACCCCCCGGTTGGACCTCCATCGCCTTAGTGGCGATGCTGTGGGAGATCGGCTAAGCCTTGACTTCTACAACACCGCCGGCGGAATAGCCGCTTACGCGGCTCCGTCTACTCCCCCGCAGTGTTCGGGGGGAGACTGGGGATGGCCGGTCCAACGGAACTATCCCCACTTCGCAGTGGGGGCCGGTGCAATGCCAGCTGAGGTTCCCTCACACCATCAGCCGGCCGGTCCCCACACGGTAGCTGGGCGCGTTTGTATTGTCGCCGCGCCCTCAGCCGCCTTCTTCTGCGGCAGACGGGAGCGGGAGGATCGCCCTCCCGCTCCCATTCTGCGGCCCCTTCTGCGACATGACGTCTTTGCAGAAGGAGGCCACCCCATCCCATCGTCTCAAGCATAGTCTCGACTATGCTAGGGAGTGAGAGATTCGGCCCCACCAACGCACGCAGCGTTGCGCGCTGCGCATCCCAGGCGGGGCACACCTGCAGTGTGTGCCCGGCCGCGTCCTCCGCCGCGCCACAGTTTGGGCACGATGGAGACTGCTCCCGACCAATACGGTGCAGGTACTGCCCAAAACAGCCGTGGCCGGACAGCACCTGCACCAAACGAAACGACATGAAGCCGAACTTGCGCTCGAGCCAGCGAATTATTGCTGGCCCGAGCGCATCAAGAGTCCAACGACCCGACGGGGCCACTTGCAGTGACTCTGCCCAGCGCCGGGCCATTTCTTCGTGCGCCTCTCGGCGCACACGCGACAGGTCCTCCGGGTAGAAGTGCTCCCCGGAGGCCTTCCTTAGGGCCTGCCACTGATAGGCCCTCGCCAATGCCTGAGCCTCAAACTCCCATGGCGGCGTCCCAGCGAGTGCGCACGCCGCATCAAAACCAACGGTACGATAAGCCCTGCACACTCGCTGGGCGATAGCTCACTGAGGACGCCGCAAAATAGTTAGGGTATACATTGGGTAAATATGCCAAGTCTTGTAACAAGTTTAAATTTTAAAAGAAGGTTTAACTTTATTTAAAAAAATTCATCATCATCTCATAACCCATTTTACATTTTTTATGTATGTCAGCTAACAATATTTCTCAGTAGAGAGTAGCGATTGCTTCAGCGGACTCTTTGATACTCTGTGGTCTTTGCGTTCCAGTCAAGTGTTTGCAAACCACGAGACCCGTGAACTAGTTTGATGTAAAACTAACCGTGACAATGAGTAAGTTCATTTTTATTTTTATCAGCAAAGTATGTCTGCCGTATGTAATCTGAAAAACGGTGTAATGATATAATATTTAGATAATGAAAACGATTAGATTGCACAGAATGCGTACTACCGGCTCAACGATTGAATGTATATGATAAAAATCTATAAACTTTGTAACGTTATAAAACTTAACTTTTAAATTTGTATACATGAATACTTTTTGCCGTAAAAATTTTGCCACGATAATATTATGTAATTGTTTTAACGAGGACCAGTTTAATGTTTCGAAACTCTCTTATTGCGCGATGAACTTTAAACTGGAAAATTAACAGGTAGTACAAATTAAAATAACTCTTCGCAGGCATAAATACACTTTCGTCATTCAAAGTCCCTACCTGGTACGAAAGTATATTTATATTTTCATAGTAGATACAGTCATGTTTGCTGTTCATACATGTTAATTAATGTGTCAAAACATTCTCATTGTCTGTATTCGTTTTACGAGCATGTGTTTATTATCACAACCTTTGCAAGCGTCAACTCAATGAATACACACTTCTGGAACAATAAACACGGTCATATTATTCAGACGACCTCCGTAGCCGAGAGGCGAGCGGGCCTGACTTCTCGCGACATCTCTGAGGTCCCGGGTTCGATCCCCGGTCCGGTCAATATGGGAAACGATATTTTCTATATTGTATCTGGGTATTCTAGTACCGTCGTTGTTTCTGATTTCTGTAACTCAAGTGCTTAAGCTACTTACCATAGAATCATATCAATGTACGTGATGTTGTCCAATATTCATGTATTTTGTCCAATATTATATTATTACCTTAAAAAAATAATGGTTACAATGCTGTATTTCTCGACATAAACCTAAAAAATATGCAATAGTTAGATTTTATTTCTCTAAAAGGGATCACGTGAAAACCGCTTAATCCACCTTTTTGGTAACTACGCTTGAAACGTTCACTTCAACGGAAAGAAATTAGATGATTAAGAACTTAAACACAATAAAATAACGCTTCAAAGGTAATTGTTCCCCAAATAAATCAAAAGTTTGGTACATACAAATGCTAAATAAAAATATTTTAACACCGAGCTAGATTGTGTTTTACCTAACTGTGTGCTAACATAACACTACTGTGTGTAACATGGATAATATAACAACAGTACACGTAATTTGTTTATATTATAATAGGAAAATTGTTAGATGATATCTCTCTTACTTCTAAACGCATTGGTCTCGTTTCATCAACACAATCTGAAATGGATATATGTAGGTATAGGTAGTTAGGAAACTTTATAAAAAAATACACATCTTACTTATATCAGTACCATATATGGTAAAAACCATTTAAACATAGAAAAATTCGAATCAATGAAACTATAAAATACGCCATACATAGATAGACTGTAGAGATAACGTTATATAATTTCATGATTATCACGAGAATAAGCAGCCTACAAGACAACAAATCATAAATCACAATTAATCTCTATGAGACGTATTGTGTGAAGGCAGGACAAAAGAGGTCATACTCCGTGCTGTCTGCAGGGGGAATTTATACCATGCAGATAAAACCGCAGCCTAAAGACACTTACACATTACGGCTTTTTGCAGCAGATACGCGCTTGAGAGCCGCGCGACTGGCGAATCTTACATCAGCGTTCTATAAGTTTTTTGGTAGATTCAGAAGAGTTTGAGCGGCTATATGCAAGTATTGAAAAACCCTATGATGCTGCAATCAGCAGAATATAATAAAATTGAAAAAATATTACGTATTTGGTACAGACAAATGCACGTCAGATTTGAAACGCATTGAATTGCAAGTGTACATTGATGTGGTGTCGACCATACATGCTTTATGAAACATGCAAAACTAAAAACAATAAACAAAATTATAAACCAATTTAAAAAAATTGTCGTTTAAAAAAACACCAAGGGTAACAAAGGGTAAAAGGCCACTGGTATTCTGCGGAGGCCAAATCAGAGACAACTATAGACCACACCATAGGCCACAGCCAGCATCATCATAATTAAAACAAAAAGTATATTTTTTTCATTAAAGCAGCTACGCATGAGTAGCATACATTGCTACTGTCTCTCACATATACTAGACAATAAGATATTTATAACATTTTATACACATTATATCAGATTTGGGAGTAAATACTCGTTGCATTTGTATCAATGCTGTATCGCAACTATAATGCCGCTTTGCAGCCAGCTACTGAATCGCAGCTGCATCGCAATTATATCGCACCTACGTAAAAATATAACAATTTCAATCCTACATCTGCCGCGTTTTCATCGCAGCTTAAAGTCCCGGTGTGTAATGGGCCTAAGAACGTAGGTGTTTGAGATAACAAGAAACAGGGCCGGAAAAGCCATAAGAAGTAATTGTGTTAAGTCGTATTTAATTCTATTGTTGCCGTTTTCCTCGACAAAGGATCCTTTTAATTTACGATAATAAATGGCATCTGTCCACGGATCTGTCACCTGTATTTTAGTTTAAGCAGTTAATGTTTGATGGCTTTTGATACAATGTTTCTTTCGAAGAGTAACTGGTGGTATCTATCATCACACATTTAACTTTTGCCACTCAGATTATTGTGTAAAAATAAATATTATACAAATATCATACTCATCGACTTGACCCCGAATTAGGTAGCTTATGCGCTTATTTTATGGAAACCAAACCCAGCAGTAGTACCAATGTACGTACCTACTTAAATTCTACTTACTCATTATATAAACTTCCAGTAGAAGAAGAAACACAAACGTTCCTTAAACGTATGTTTGCTCTGGCGGGGAATCGAACCCACGTCCATGGATTTTACAACAAGGAACTCTAACTATTGTTCCAACAGTTCCAGATCGTATCTTCCCTCATTTTGGTTTACATAAGTAAGTAGAAATGTGAACGTTTAATGTGTTCTAATAAATAAAAGGTGCGTGGTTTTCATTTCATGCTTTTATTTATTTTACCCTGAAGTTTACCCTTACTTACCCAATTTTGAAGCCGTTCTGTCTTCACATATTCTCGTGTTTTCTTTTACTCCGGTAATTTATTTGCCTCCCGCGACTCTTTCATAGAATAAATATCTTTTATTCACGATCCGAGGATAGGATTTGAGTAATACCTACCCTTTGGTAGTGTGATATTTTGTACGAACTAAATAATCATGTTGAAACACATTCGAACTATCAACAAGTAGGTACGTCAACATTTTAAATCATGAGGCAGATGTCGTCATTTAGTACCTACGTAGATTGGTTTGTACAAATTCCTTAGTCGGCAATTTAGTATAGAAAGCAGGTCAACATTACGCTCGTAATTATTTTCTTTGACACAAAACTGATATTTAGGTGCTAAATAACATTTTTTGTAAATTTTTAAATAAAACAAATGTATAGGATGAAAATAAAGGCCCTTTATATAACATTGTATAACTAGGTACCTCAGCACCTAATATTATCGAGATGTGGCATGATCAAAAGGTTAAAGATTACCATCCGTATCATGGTGAATTAGGCATAGTGGTAAACCCATCCAAAAACGGCCAGCAGCAAATGCCACTTTATTTTAATACATTGACAACAATTGACAAGCACCTTCTTCCGACATAAGTACTAATACAATTTTATATTTATGTTTACGTATATACTTAGATATTGGAAGTATTCTCAATGTAGATACTTTTCTTTGGGATTATGCAAAGTAAATTAGCCGTATCCCACGGTTTTGGACGGTGTTGGTCCCGTTTTCCTGGCCTCGGGGATATGTATTCAAATAACATTCTTTGCAGCCAGGTGGAGCAAGAGACTGCATGAATAATACGCCCCTAGGTTTTGAGGTCAATCCGTATGTTACACTATATTATACTGAATCTAAAGTAGATCATTGAGAAAAAACATCGAGGTTTCAAATTTAGGCTGTGTTTGCAAAAGTTGCATAAAATTGTGTTTTAAGTATTATAACATAATTTACATGCTATCATGATTTACACATAGGTATGTTAAGCTATTCTCATTTGCATTTAAATCATTTAATACGACCATAAATAAATAGTACACAATAGATAAGCTACAATCCAAACACTATGGGTAAGGTCACATTTGCGATGACCTATCAGAAATCGATTTATGGTAGGGAGACCGATATTCGGTGTCGAACCCTTTGTGGGTTCAATTTCCAACGAATATGGGTTAAATTTCCACTGAACTGACCGAGGATTCCTACAAAATTAATTGTGTCAAAACAACTTTCCTGATATTGTTTTTAACTGTCAAGAAAGAAAGTAAGTTATCCATAGAGAATTCCGCATACATCGATTGGACTGACTATGAAGTACAAGGCTCACTGGAGTTGCTGAAATAACAAAACTATTGAGGAAGTGAATAAGTGGGTACAGTTGCCTTGAGCTCAAAAGTAAACATTTGATTAGAAATACTTCTCTCGTCGTTCTTCGAGGAAATTTTGTACCAAAAAAAACTCCTTCATCGTAATATTATAAACTATTGATAACGTACTTATTTATGGGAATTTTATTATGGTTTGATGTTCGTTATACAGTAACACAAGAACAACTGAATGGTCCTGGATGAATATTGATTTACATCTTGTTCGTGACATGTAGGCCAGCCACGAGCAATACGTAATTTTTCACGCTTTAATTTTTTTTTCACTTAATTAGCATTTCACAAACTGAGATTTCGATTTTAACATTAAAAATTCGTCACGTGACTTATCTTTGGCTCACTATTAGTTGCCCGGAAAAGGACAAAGATAGGTACTCAAATTATTAAATTTAAATAATGTAATACACTAGAAAAAAACTAACATAGCTATCACGTAGTGCGCTCGGGCGAAGACAGGAGTAAAAGCTAGTATCTATTCGGCAACACACCAATTCCGTATCAATCAAAAACTCTAAATGCTTGTAAACCTAAATTTTCTTTCTTTTTTGTAAACTGCAACGCATATTTAACGAAGTCTACCTCTGACAGTGTCACATGAGAATTAAAACAACGATAGAACACGTGTTACACAAATACATTACGGAATATGGGTGCTCTAGAGCTTTGCAAGAATTCAGTGGGGACCAATATCCTGTTTAAACTCTTTTCAAAGCACAATCCGGTCTGAGGTAGGTAAGTTTTTCATGTGCTTGACACTCGATGCGTCAGAATGCGGTCCAATTTCTTTTAGATTATTTTATTTACAGCGTGCCATTGAACGTTATACGAATTAACACAAAATGTATAAATACACTAATGCTCACGAAATCATAAATGATTAATTAATCGGATCGACCATGTTTTTACCTCTGTAACTTAATCCGGAACTAAAATTAAGGATACTTATAATTAACTTATAAAAACTACGGTAAACAGCACAAGTTTGATACTAGTTCTTATGCTCATGACATGAGGGCAGCACAAAGTCTAATGCCTCCTCTACACGTAGACAGATTTGTCTGCAGATGGCATTGCCAATCAAATCAATCACATCCTCTATACGTCGGCGCACGCATCCACCGATATCAAATACCTACCACAGACGATCAAATCAAACCCTCTACAAGTCGGCGGACGCGTCCGCCGATGTTATCTGCTGACGAATCTGTCTACGTGAAGAGGAGGCATTAAGTGTATTTAACTCTGTCGTGCTTTTGACTATACTTGTACCTATGACTTTTCAAATCGACAGCGATACTAACCCTATAAATATACCTTTATCTGGTTTAAGACATTTATTTCTCAAAAGAATTACACTATTCACTTACATGAGAAATGTTACAACAGCACAACAAATTGCGATATACAAACAAAGTGAAGAACATTAACAATTAACAAAAACAATAATAGGAGAAGGTAGGTACACAATTACAAATATAAATTGCAGCGGTGGTTGTGAACACTTTTACCGACCGCAATGAGTGGCTTGGCACGTTCATGCGCTGAACCAAAGAAACTGGAAGCGACATGCATGTTTGTACTGAGTGTAGTTTTAACGGCTTTGTATCGTAATGTAAAATATTACTAGGTTATTTCAATATCTATAATAGTATTATTACGTACAGTTATTTATTTGCAAAATCTTATATAGTACATAGTTTTTTAATTTTAATGAATTTTTTACTTTTATTATGATATTATTTAACATAGATTTCTTTATTGTACAAATCATTTACTTTTTATAATATTTTTTGTTTATACATATAGTTATTTATGTGTACGTATAACCAGCATGTGTTAGTATATATATATATATATATATTTATATTTAGTATAGTACAATACGTACGCATATAAACCGGTATGTAAGTAAGTTTACTTATTTATATTTTTAGCAAGAGGAAAATTTACCAATGCACTTAGGCTATATGTTACTACACAAATAAAACTTTAGGGACTTTTTAAAAGTTGACATTGTTTTGGCTTCCCTTATATCTTTTGGCAGTTTATTATAGATAAGAACACCCTCATTCAAGATACATTTCTTACCGTAGTTAGTACGTGCTGTACGTACTTTTAATTCCTTACCATGTCTAGGTCTCAATTTTGTTATTGGTATTGTTTTAGTAAAACTCATTTCCGTGCGTATGTTCTTATTTAGTATTTTACGTATTAAAATGCAAGTGTAATATTTATACGTTTGTGAGATATTCATTATTTTAGTTTCCCTATAAATTTTTGTGGAGGGTGTTAAAAAATTGTAGTTGAAAAGAACTTTTATCAGTTTATTTTGTGCTATCTGTAGTAATTTTAGGTTAGAATTTGCTGCAGTCCCCCATACTTCTACAAGATAATCAATGTGTGGTTTGACTAACGTATTGTATATGGTATAACGTACTTTGCGCGGAAGACACTTAACAATACTCCGCAGCATTCCAGTAAGAGAGACTAATTTGGATTTAATTTTGTTAATGTGAGGCTTAAATGTTACAGAATCATCCAACAAAAGACCAAGATATTTTTCGTTATCTACTTTAGAAATGTGTATATTATTTATCTTTAGTGGTTCGTAATTAGCAATCTTTTTATTTTTTGCTTTAAAAATAATGTAGTGAGTTTTAGCGATATTAATAGTTAGTAGATTAGTTTGGAACCATGAATTTAATATATTAAGATCTGCTTGGGCTTCAGCTACTATTGCGTCAATGGAATGCCCATAATAAAATAAACTTGTATCGTCAGCATACAATGTTATATTACCTTTTAATCCAATATTTTGAATGCTATTTATATAGACAAGAAATAGTAACGGTCCCAAAATAGAGCCCTGAGGGACTCCAAAGGTTATTAATTTAGCCTCACTTTGATGATTGCCAATCTTAACAACTTGATATCGATTTGATAAAAAAGACATAAAAATTTTTAAGGCTGTCCCGTAAATACCGATATTTTTTAGTTTACTTATTAAAAGTTCATGACTGACCGTGTCAAATGCCTTTTTGAGGTCTATGAAGATACCAAGTGTTATTTGTTTTTTATCTATACTTACTTTGATTTTTGTAACTAAATCGATTGTAGCTGACAGTGTATTTGATTTAGGTCTGAAACCATATTGCTTTTCGTATAAGTACTTTCGTGAATCGAGATAGTTAGCAAGGCGATTATACATGATACGTTCGACTACCTTAGATAACACTGGCAACACTGATATTGGTCTGTAGTTTCCAGGGTCGGACTTGCTTCCTGATTTATGTATCGGAGTCACTTTTGCCACCTTTAGACTGTCTGGAAATGTTCCCTGGTCAAGGCATCTATTGATACAGGTGGCAAGTTCATCGATAATTTTATCCTTGACGCATTTAATGGATTTCGTATTTACCCCATCTAAGCCGGCACTAGAATTAGGGTCTAAGCTATCTATTATCCTACTGATCTCATCTGTAGTTGCAGATGACCATTGAGAGATTCCAGTACTCTCAGCTTCATTAGCTGTTGCGGTGACAGCTTCTTGGTGCACTTTTGGGATTTGATTTGCTAGGTTTGAACCGATACTAGAAAAAAAATCGTTAAAATGTTCACAAATAGCCCTACTTTCAGTTATAGTATTCCCTTGCGGTGTCAGCAGTTTTTTTGGAGTATTTCTGTCTCTAATCTTATTACTAGAGAGATCATTGATCAGTTTCCACATTTTCGCCAATTTGTGCTCACATTCTTTAAATGCCTTGCAATAGTAAACGCTTTTAGCTTTTTGTATAGAATTATTAACTCTAGTCCTTTTCTTAACAAAATTTTCTCTTACGTTTTCATCGTTCTTATTAACTTTATATTTTAGCCAAAGCTCGTTTCTTTCGTTTATTTCATTTATTATGTCTTTATTTATCCAATCTCTTCTTGGTGGATTTAACATTTTAGTCTTATCTACTTTACTTGCATTTATGCTTGATATGATTTTCCTTTCTAGTTTTCCGTAATCATCGTTATTGCTGTCTACAGATAAATTTTGGTATAGTTTCATGTAGTTAATTGCCTCATATTTAATTTTCGATACATCATTCTGCTTATACTTCTTGACCTCAAAATATAACTGTTTGTGATCAGACATTGCTGAGTCTATAATAGCTAGGTGAAATTGATGATCTTTAAGACTCGTGCTTACGTGATCAATAATGGTTTTGGAAGTGGAAGTTGTACGAGTGGAGTACTCTTGGTCAATCTTATTTATTATTTTATAGCCACATTGTTCTAACATTTCCTTATACGCAGACGTTATACGGTCTTGGGATAGAAGATCGATATTGTAATCGCCAAAAACCACAGTTCGCTTGCATGTTTCTAATTTTGATGAGTATGTGTCCATAAATTTTTTTATATTTGTGTTTTCAGGCTTCCTGTATATTACACCAATATCCAGTGAATACATATCGACATGAATCCATAGGTAATGATTATTGTCAAGGCATTGTTCCTCAATTAGGTGATGTTTGATGTTGTTATGTGCAAATATTGACACTCCTCCGCCCCTATTGTTAGATCTATAATTGTAGTAATGTGTATAACCATAAATCTGTAATCGCTTGGCTTCCTCCTCATATTTTATCCAGGTTTCGGTGACTAAGATTAAGTGTATAGTGGTTTTAAAGGATTTGAGGATACATTTTAGTTCATCGAATTTTCCTGGTTTAACAATGCTGCGTGCATTTATGTATAAAATTTTCAAGGAATCTCTAGTAGTGTTAATATTCTCATACCTGGTAACCAGCTGATAAGATACTTGTTCGATCGTCTGAGGTTGGCCATCGATAAGGGTCTTTAGTTTTTTGGAGAAGATTGAATTATTTTAGGTATACCTTTGACGTATTTGATAAACAAATTATTCTCTCCCTTATTTTTACGGTCTATTAACTCATTTTTAAGCTGCTTGAAATACGTCTGTTGCTGTGGCGTCCGATCTGAGAAGATTTTAATAGAACCCAGTTTGTCATTATTATTTTTGGCACGTATAATAGACATAGCTTCATCTTGGGTCGAAAAACATACTTTTAGTGGGCGATGTCTATCTGGCGTGTATTTTCCTAGGCGTATTATGTTTTTTGGTTCCGTGTAATCTTTTGAGATCTTTTTTAACACATTTAGTACCTCTGTTTTGTCAGCTTCTTGTCTTTCTATATAATTAGCTGATTTTGATTCAACCAAACCGGTTATTATAATGTTTTTACCTCTGGCTAATCGCTCCGATAGTTCTGCCATCACAGTTTCTTCTATTGTGTTAGTTTCAGATGTTGTAGTCAGAGGATCTACCACTTTCTGGGTTTGAAGTTTCTTGAACTCAGATTCAATCCTCTTAATTTTTTCACTGCTTTCATCAAATCTACCAACCAGTTTATCTAACTCAGACTTTATTTTTTCATTTTCGAGTCCAAGATTATATGTGACGTTTTTCAATTCCTGCATATGCCCTTTTATTGAAGAAACATCTTCCGATATCTTATTTATAGTTTCTGTCTGGTTATGGTTTATTGATGTCAGCACTTGCATCATTTCAGACATCCCTTTACGTATTTCACTTAATTCTTCTTTAATGTCTTCTTCGCTTGTGTTCTTACGCTTGCTTCGAAATGTTATTTGCGTAGCCGTAGAGATGTCTGTCGGTGTTCCAACTGTTGACAAATTTGGCTGTGAGCCGCTCAGTCCCGCGCCCTGGCCACTTCTAGTAGGTGAGCGTATAGGTTTCATATTGATCCGTGGCGCACTTGAAGTGACGTAAGAATTAGCAGGTGTCAGCTAGTGGAGCAAGACGAAAAATACGAACCCGTCCTTATCCCCCGAGGAGGTGAAGAGCGGTTACGGCGGAGTATCCTGTGGCTTGCTAGGCAGCGCAATGTCACAACAGCATGTGTTAGTGTATGCCAAATCACTCCTTATACGTAATTAACTTAAGGAGTACGTTTGTATATACGCTTTTTAATAATTTTTATTTTAACCGACAGCACGTTCACTCTGCTCGAAATCGCACGACGAAAAAAAAATGATGATGATGAAATTATCAACATTTAGTTCATGTTCATTAGCAAATGAAATCTATTTTCCCTGCACAATAATTATTGATAAAACGAGAAAAGGTAGGTAAGCTGCGAATTTGATGTAGGTATATTTGATGAAGGTAAATTCGACGAACTTGTTTACGTATCGGGGGCAACAAAACAGTGTTGCGTGCGACCGTTGTTGTTGTTTATTCATGAATGCAGAAACATTGCGAAGCACTTCGCTTCTGGCTCATCGAGGAGTCGTCTCTAGGGCCCAGCTATTGGCTATATTTAAACCCTCACTTGGATTCGAGTATTAACTGTTGGAGGATACGTACTAACTCTTGTAGTATACCCCAAATGTTTCGCAGGTATTCCTATGGGAAATATCCTAGTTAAAGAGTCGAAGGTCTGTGAGAATAGTGTTAACATTTTGTTTATATTTTTTTATTGTGTCTCTTGTTCATAAGTTGTTTTGTAATTTATTTAATTGCTTTAATGGACGAGTATGTCCCTAGTTTAAAGTTATTCATGTTAAAATGTTGTGATGCCCTAAGCTAATAAGTTTTCTTTTCTCTCTTTTTATTTGACATGATTGTATTCGATTTAGAAATATTTTTATAACTTTTTTGTATGGACTCTATTATTATAAATACTCATAAACTCATAAATCTGTCAAATTAAATATGAAGTTAGATATTCAGTCAACTTAATGTGAAAAGGTACTGAGTTATTTACAAACTGAAGATCTGACCGTACATTACAGAAATGCCAGAATATCATCGCTGCAAATATCAGAAATGGCTGATATACCAAATGCTATGTGAGGCTGTATGTTGTTGACCACAGAACACTTTTTCAAAGTTATTTTCTTTTCTAGTGTTACTTTAAGCCTTTTATTTCCTTTTGTTTTCAACAGTAGAGACCTTAGCCTAGCAGTAGAACATATAACATGAGTTTATACTTCACTTTTATAATCTGTAGTTGCATATCTATAAGCAAGAACGAAACAATCCCCTACTCGTATTCGGTATTTTTATAATGATGTCTCATATTGCAACTGTATTATTTCATTGCGCTAGTAATCTTAAACTGTTTGGCATCGCTCGTCTTCGTCTGCTCCTGTTTCATGCAGTAAGTTCACTACTTACCTACTTACTTTGTAATTGTTGACCATCATTCGCACCATTTTATTCGGCATCATCATTAACTGTTCTAATACGTCCCCGCCTTTCAGTAAGTTTGATCTGACGTTCCTAATTTCGTGGTCTAGCTGTGTAGTTCCTGCTATTTTCAACAAATCCTATTACCAATATTAACCTGACCAATGTTATAACTAATCAAAACAATGTAGATAAACGTCTGTGATGTAGTGCACTATAAAAAAATAAATAAGAAATACCTACTTGCTATTACGGCCAGCATCATTAGGTTTTTACTCGTATACCTACACACTTCAGTACCTTGTCATGTTAAACCTCCGCCTAACGTCAAAGTATGTAAATCAATTAGACATTAAACTTGATGTGACAAGATAAAATACTGAGTTGTTTACAAACTAAAGCAGCTGACTGTATCTTCTTTATAGTTATAGAGACCAAACTGATAATATTTAATCTGTATGCACAAATCTTAAGCATCACTGATGCAGCTAATCTATAAATATCAATATTTATACTTTCGTATTTTATACTTGTTTGCGTACGTAAATATCCTCACTCAAATGCATTTATCGCTGTGATAAAATACATAACTCTAAGCTTAATCTCCATGTAGTCATATAAATCAACTTAGTCCCACATAAAAACTCTTCATTCTACACGCCACGCACGTGCCACGGACCCGGCCACAGATTTCATTATGCTACTTGATGTGAGTACTCTTAACATTTCATGTTCGTTTTGAAAACAGAGCCTCGTGAAATTACAACGTTTGCTCAAAGGAATGCGTAATGAGCATATGGAAATGTGATAAGTATTGACGTAGGTATATCACGCCACGCATGAATTTACACGATAAATACGCTAGATTATAAAATAGACAATGGTTTTCTCCAAAACATGCAGACACACTTTGTTGTAGGCATTAATCACTAATTTATTTGTAGTACCCGATTTTAACTAGAAGACAGTCTCTTAACAGTAATAACTTTTTGGTTGAAATGTTTTCAGTTTTTAATACATATTTTTGTTTAATACACAATCATTAATTTTTCACGTTTACTTACGCACCTGTCAATTCTCATCTGCTATATACTTGTCATCGAGTTTGCCTTCAAATCGTTGAACGCGAAATCAGCAAACCGACAACATTGTAATTTTTTTTTTATCGGGCAGTAAGTAGTTCGTATTAATAAATAATTAAGGAGCGCCTTAGATTAAACCGGTGTGGCGAAGTGAATTTACCGCCAACCATTATGAAAAGAGCCAGGCGTAAGACCCAAGTTAAAATCTCCTAATAGCTGCGTTGGCAACAATTTATTCAAATTCCTGCCTACTGATAAAGTGTTCAAGGAAAAATGTTCGCCACTCAATTGTGTAATTAAAAATTCTTGTCCGTTCAACCTATCTTACGATAAACGATAACATTTGACACCTTGTCCTAAATGATTAACAATGATGGATAGATTTCGAGGCATAACATGGGTAGGTCACTAAAATAGATGAACTTTGCCGAATTACGGTTTTTACTAAATGAAGTACTAAGGTCTATACAATATCTAAGGTATACTATATAGATACGGTAAGTCGGAATGTAAATATCTACTTTTTTCAAATAGATAAGTAGGTAAATCTAAAATATCTATTATCAAAATACATCAATAGCAATTAGATAATAAGGTTTACTAGAAAAAGCATATCCATTCTGGACAACCAAATATGCTTTTAATAAGTCTAATAAAAATAAAAATGAAAATATTACTTCGGAATTCATGTAAAAAATTCAAATCGCGAACAAGCGCAAAAAGAAAGCAGGTAAAATAATACTAAAAGAATAAGATAGACGTATTTATGGCCCATTTATGTTATTAGAGCTAACGAAGGGAACAATAAATTTTTGTTAATCCGCCCATAGCTATGTATAATTAATTTAATGGCAGTAGGGGTTGGAAAATCAAGAAATATAGTGTTTGACGAGGAAACTCTGGCCATTGATATTTACCGTAATGAAGATAAAGTTGCAGGTTTTAATATAAATAATTAATACATAACGCAAAGAGTCCATCTAAGTATGTATGTTGTTACATTAAATTACATCTAAGCACAGGTGTTCTCTAACAATTTTAACAATAATAAATGCAAGAAATATTATGCTTGCACTAATATTAGTCAATAAATCAAGATAATTCTAATAGCTATGTTGCATTCCATGCGGTTGATGTGATGACGTGGATATTTATATAGCATTACGTCTACACGTGAATGATATAGATAATACATACTCGAGTCACCCACTTAATATAATTGGTTTGTTCTAATCGTGTGTCCGCACTAAATAACGGATTAATGATGCATACATTATAACATGCAATCCATTGCTATCACGCCCAAGATAACGATGTGCGATGGTCGGGCAGAATCCATAAATTGATCAAACGAATCCATGCCGTAGGTACAGTCTAAGCACATCAGATTACACTTTACACAGCTGCAGTCCTAATATCATAGGCATAAAAACGGATATCGAACTGAAAATGCTTACCGTAACTTGCTGCTGACCGTACAATCAAGTGTTTGCTTGTGTCTTCACTAGTAATAGTACCTATTGTTATTGGACTTCCTTCTTAGTAGATAACTGTGGTAATGCAACAAAGGCTCGTTTGTTAGGACATCCATATAATTGTCATAATACTTCTAATACGTAGGTATACTTCTAACCTTTTGAGGAATCTCGGGTCTTGGGGTAATACAAAGAAAGATAAGTTACCATTTTTTTTGATCACATCTCAGTATTGTAATCTCCAACCTGCTGAATAGTTGTACTATCGTTAGCTTGATTTCGATAATAGAAACCTTCGTTCTGCTGTGAAATATTAAAAAAGTTGTAATTTCAATTATTTTACTCATTCATCACTCACTCATGTGTCGTGTTACTTTCAGGGTACAAATACATATATAAAGTTGTTGCACGGTTATCTCTTTTGGTATCTGTGACATATTTTTACTTACTTTTTCCCATCACACAAAAGCATCTTTCTCCTATTTGCTGAGGGAACTTCTGAAATGAAATGACGCCTAAACTCAGACCGCAAGCCATTCAATTTGGTACACAATCCACCCAAATCTGAACTAGTTCCATCGAGTCGTGAGCGGGTCCAGTGCATCTGCATATTCGTGCAATCCGCACCTGTACGAAACTGCAGCGGAGGGGAATGCATTGCTTGGTGCTTGCGGTATTCCATTTGTGTGTGGCATTTTGTATGATATCTTCTAGGCACTCTGGCGCCTGTGTGAGCAGTAGCTGATCACGTTAAGATAGCCTTTTCATGATCAAAAGGTGCGGTTTTGTGGTGGCTTCAAGCCACATACATAATTGCACTCATAAGTTGATAAAGTACCTAACCTAAAAATGATGAGTACTTCCAAGATGTACATTTTGTGATGTAAAAGTTTACAAGGACCAAAAAAAGACTTTGCTTAATTTCTAACCTTATTAAAAATAAACTTTAAAGTTTAGTTCGTAACTATTTGAGAATTCCCATTATGTACAAGCATCTCTTATTTTTATTCAGTGTTAAATGGAGTGACTCTAAACACAGGCTGGAAGGCGCTCAATATGTGACCGAATCCTTTTCAATCTGAACTAGTTCCATCTAGCCGTTTCAAGGCATATGCATATTCGCGCAATTTGCACCTGCCTGTCGGGTGCATTACATGGTATGTGCTGTTCCAGTTGTACGCGACATTTGTTTGCCATCCTCTATGTGGCACTTTGATCTCTGTTTGAAATGGCTAATCACGTTGGGAGCCTCTTTCACGTCCAGAAGGTGCGGGCTTGCGGAGGTTTAATGTAAAATGTTAACAAAACAATTTGAACATTTTACACAACATTCTGCTTTATTGAGTCAGGTAAGGGATATAATTCTGAGCTTGTATGTAAACTAGTAATAGTTTACAGTATGTATCCCAGACAACAATTTAATTCCAGTTAGCTGCTCTTTGATAATATCAAATTATAAAATTAGCATTTCCTTTATGTAATTTTAAAACTTCCCTACCTGTAAGAAAATACAAAAAAAACATGCTACGTAACCTGTCTCTATTCGTGGAACTTATCCAGTGTTATGTTGCATTTCATAGGTAGGAATAGGAGAACATCGACCTGAAAAAAACTCCGCATTAATTTTACAAGTAATATTGTATTGTTGGAATTGTAATTTAATCTAACTCTCTTTAATCTCGCATTCCAAAATTCGGGCCCTTATTGCTATTGAGTATTTTCACTTATATTTAGTAGATAGTCATCGCGTTTTTGTGTTTTTGAAATCTATAAAATCGATTGTAACAATTTCTTGCTTTTTTCTCTAAATCTAACTATTTTCTCAAACGAATTATCAAGCTGTAAAACAAAACAAAAGCTCAGTCAGAAAGCTGTCCGTCACACGCTTACTATTCGCTTAGTGGGGACACAGCCTTTTCTTTTTATTTAGTTCGATTAACTTCTTAATCTATTCAAATTCACAAAATTCATGAAACCGAACCTTGGCCGTTTGAACTGAACTCACCCCTCTCAATACCTATACCTGCTTATCTGTGTATTTCAGAAACAGCTAAAAAGATTTACGGAGTTGAAACATCGGTCTGCCATTAATACAGTCTAAACTTTCTATTGCAAAAAGTTTGCGGAATCCGATTAGATCGAAAATCTGAGCAAAGCTGTCCCTTTGCTTAAATGTTTTCGAGATTACTGGGGCATATTAACGCTTCTAAAGAGAAATTGAATTCATAAATATGTAACATTGGTTACTTGAGGATTAGGTTCTAAAACCATATACTAATAAGTATTTTATTCATTCACAAAGAGATAAGTAAAGATTAAAGTCCAGGACAGACAGGAGAAGAATCCACTGCAGAAGGATTATTTGTAGCTTTTATTTGTTCTCTGTCCATACCAACAAGCACTGCAGTGATTGACATTACCATACTTCACATTGTTCATTCAAAGGAATGGACGAATGCAGACCATCGCATTAATCAACTGATTTTAAACGAAGGTCAAAATTTTAACAGTCAATATCATCTACATCAGACTTTGTTCCGCTCTAATGACGTAAATGTAAGAACTAATCAAATTACAAGTGCACCTTAGAGATATGCCTTTGACCGCACTTTGAATATGACGTATAATAACTAACCACGACGCACCCAACTAATAACTAACCTCAGACACCCACCTGGGTGACGTGGGTTTATCAACCTTAATTTAGAACATTTCGTTTCCTGAATTGACCTGTCCGAGAATCGAATCCGGGACCGTTTACGCTTCGAGCGCCTATCTTAGCCACTCCATCATTACGCCATCATTGTAAGGACCTAACTAATGGAACCGTAAATTCATATGAAATACGCGCTTTGATTAACAGATTACGCCGTTTCTTCCGAGCTTTAAAACTGTATTCTATAGGCACCTATTTATATTTAAATAAATTTTATAAACTGTCACAGAAATCAGAAATAACGACGGTACCACAACACCCAGTCCCGAGACAATATAGAAAAGTTCGTTTCCCATATTGACCCGACCGGGGATCGAACCCGGGACCTCAGAGATGGCGCGACGTCAAAGTCCGGCCCGCTCGCCTCTCGACTACGTAGGTCGTCAAAACATTCATTCATTGAATCGTTTAAACATGGACGAGGGTCTCGTCCCTTCTACATGAACGACATGGGCCATATATATGGCGATTATTAATGATATTGGCAATCAAACCCATTTAATTCAAATTTTATGTTGTGCGGATAACCTCATAGCAGGTAAAAATTTCATCATACCTTAACATCCCATGGGCATGGTCGGGGTAAGTGAATAAGAAAATTACTTTTTACCTAAACACATTGTAAGGGTTCCTTTTATTACAGTGGTGGTTAAATTAAGGGATTTTATGAATACGCAATTTCAATTTTGTATTTGAAAACGCATAACGGACTATCGTTGATTTTGGTTACATGTAGGCATAATGAAGCTATTTCCATACATCTGATAGTTAGGTTACAAAGATACGCTCCTTCGAGCTTGTAATTTTAGTTTTAGAGATGGATATGGATATATCGACCATCATTTAATGATTTTAGCAACATAAATCAAGGTTTTGGAAATCTTTAACATGTGTATCTAGTTAAAATAAAACTTGTAATAAACTAGAACTGAATTTTGTAAATGGAAGGCTACGGATACAAGCAGCGGCTTTTGTGCCCATATCATTTTAGAATATAATTTTTTTGTAAAACTAGCTGCTGTTCACAATTTCGTTCACGTTAGTTTTAGAATAAAAAGTATCTTTTAATATGGTAATTAAACCTCACCTCTCAAATAAACCAAACATCATGCAAGGCCACTCAGTAGTATGTGCGTAAAAATTGACCAACATAATTATTGATCAGACATCTACAACATGTTCTTACTATCCTTCGCGATTATAATATTAAGGCATATTTGTAGCAGCGTGTGGGATTTTTCCGCTGCACCAGTGTCGAGGCCTCCGCAACTTCAGCGAGTTTCGTCTGTACGACCTTCAATAATCTCCACCTAAGCTAGCGGATGAAAATCACAACAGTGACTGTGTGGACGTCATAAAACTGTGGTTTGTGAATTTTGACATAAAACTGTCCGACGGAGCAGGCGTGGACAAAAACCGTGTCATCATGAATTCTAAGCCCAACATCACTATTTACTCGTAAATAATAACGCATAAAATGACCCGCGTGTAATATCACACGGGAGCTGATACACAAAGATCAGAAACCATTCTGATTTGGAAAGTCTAGATATGTTTTGCCTCTGTCTAATTCCTTATGTTAAAAAGAGATAAACGTTGTTTGTGAATTCGATTTGAAGTCTGGTCCATAGGTAGGTTGCAGAGGTAAATAAGTGATTTTTATTAGTGGCAGTAGATCCATGTATCCAATTTTACATTTGTCCGTAGTACACATTAGTGTTTTAATGTTAGAAAAGTCACGGGAAAAATCCAGTTGTTTTAAAGTTTATGTAAGTCACCTCCAGAAAATTGTTATTGACTAGGTACGTACCTACCTACTTCATTCAAATCAACAATATTCTAACATACGCATAAAAAACGTTCAGTAATAAAAATACGAAGTCGTTGAAAAATCTTGGGCATTATTATCTGTATTTTAGTAAAATCAGCAAAATTCCTCGGGGAAATCAAAACAGCTAAGAAGCTTTGGTGACCTTTTTCTTTCAACAAGTTCTTAGACGAATAGCAATGAAATGAAGATTTATTTGAGTGGAAACAGCGTTGAATTAAGAAATCTTTTATTCTTATCTAGCAGAGGGTACCTTTTTTGTTGTAAGTATTTCCTCTTTGTCAGACAATTACGAAATCGTAATCGAGTCAGGTTTTCTTTAAATTAATTTTTGTACATTGTTTTCAAATCACTATGAAGAGGCTTAAAAACTGATAGGCAAAAACCTATTTAGGTTACATACAAATAGGAAAATAAGGTATTTATACCTAATAAGGGGAATTTTATTTTATCAAGAAAATTAAAAAAACACTTTTTCTTTTTTCCACTTAAGCTAGATAGATATCTCTTATAAAAAAAATAAGTTTGTATAAAGTATGTACCAACTTATTTTTAATCCCTTGAATAAACGACGGGGTGTTATAAGTTTGACGTTTCTGTCTGTCTATGGCATCGTAGCCAAGGGGATGAAAAAAATGATTTTGATAAATGTCTTAAGCCAATTAGAACAAAATTTGATCAAATATAATTATGTTTAATCCTTCCATAAATGAATCACTCGAGGGGGTAGAAGGAGAGGTGAAATTAGTATGAAAGTTCTCTGTTGTTCTCTTTCGACTTCGTTTATTCTAAAAATTCGTTAAGATAATAATTATTCTTACGAGTAATTAACTTCACGCGTACGAAGTTGCGGGCGGCGGTTAGTACTCCCTTAAGGAGAAGATTTTTGCACCTTAACGCATTCTCTAAGTCTATACTCCGATGATATTGAGCAACAAAGAGACCATTAAACTAACTTCAGTCCCGATTGGACGTCTTAAAGGCCTACGCCGAATCAATTTCGTAGTGGGGAACCCTTATCAAAGGCGCACAATCTGCCGGCAGGATCGCCAGATAATATTGGGATACAATTAATGACCCACCAATTTCGTTACGATACCATGCATATGTAGGTGTGTATGCATGTATCTACGTGGTATACACGTATACATATTGCATGTAATGTTTTAGACTCTACTTTTCATTAAAGCTCATGAGAGCCTATTCATGTTCAATATATAGATTCGATGACATACGACTTCGCTGAAAATTTGAATTAATGACGTTAATAAAAATATATTACCTAGTTTGGGTTGTTTTCCATTTCATTTTCATACTCATTATAAGATTATTTACTAAACGAATTGTGTTTGTGTAAAAAACGGTTTTACGACCTATGTACTTACATCACAATGCCAACCTAATAATGTCGCCACCGTTGTTTATTGAAGAAAAACATACTTATTTCGTAAAAAAACCGTACCTATCAAAATTAACAGCGTTTTTTTTAAAATATATACGGTCGAATTGGGAAACTCAACTTTTTTTTTAAGTCACTTAAAAAGAAATAAGCAGAGAAATGGTATGTAATGGTAACCTGCAAGGGAAAGGCAAACACTTAGATAGATAGATACACTTTATTGCACTGAAAAATTTACAGAAATTGGTTTTACAGACATAATCAAGTACAATTTAGGCGGTTTTATTGCTAGAAATCAATATCTTCCAGACAACCTTTAAAATCTTATTAACAAGTATTTTAAAAATACTTTTTCATATTTATCGTTATGTTTTAAAAGTAACATTTGAGGATTGAGCTTTTACCGCTCTCCTGCCATCTAACGGAAAGCTAGGAACCAACGAACACCTCTCTTGCTCTGAGGGTGTGCTTTAATTCGTAAAACCAGTGAGTGAACACAACACCAATCGGGTATAAAAAAGCTTACACTTTAACAAGATGGAATTAGTTCTACACACCATTGCACCATCTTGTGAGTTGTAATAGGTTGTAGGAAAAAGTACGAAGCAAATACAAAGCTACATACCTTATTACCAAGGGGTAGGTATACAAAAATTCCAATAAAATAACCCAAGTTGTTAAAAATATGCTTCTTTTTTTGTATGAAATGGTAACCAAGCTTATTTTCTGAAGGCTACTAGAGTCACGTGAGATGAGAAATGTAAGTAATTATACGTTAGATCACGGGTGCTCTATTATATATTTTCGATGATTCCGTGAACACCAACATCCAGTATAAGTTCGTTGCAAGGCCCTCTCGGGTCTGAAGCTAACATGGGAAGCAAATTGTTCACGTACACGTGGCTTGAAACTCGATGCGCATTTGAATGCGGTTTACTTTATGAATTTATTTAATTTATCATTTACTATTGAACTTTACCGTACAAATGAATGCTAAAATATATTTGACGCTTAAAGGCAGGAAATTTCCCATTTCCCTTCATTACCCGCTACAGAATATAAATTTGAGTAAAATACCATGCGCCCCAGCCAGAAGCAGTCCACAGGTCAGAGGAGAGTAGATGCCTACCAATTATTTTAAATTTTCATTGAACTCTTACAAATAAAGTCGCACAAATTATGTCTAAAAAAAATATTACTATTTTTTTGTTTTTTTTTTTAAATAAGGGTTTTTTGCGATTCGTTGAATTTAGCACTATTGTTCAACTAATAAAAAATCGTATTTTCTATAGTCCCTATTATTATGTAGTAGGTGAATGGTTCTAAAACACTGAAAAAATAAAACGTAAGCACGTTAACTCTTATCTCATGCGCATAAGAACCAATATCGAACTGCAAGTGCAGTTTACCTTGACGTGCTGTCGACTGTACAAAGTCCATCTGTCTAACGTGTTTCTGACTGTACATAAAAAATATTTTCGAAATAAAAAAATTCTCAATGAAAGAGTTATTATTTAAAATGGGATCCCGTTCCCGCCAATATAATATATTTTCATTTCCCGCCCTGCCTGTCATGCTGAATGAGGAAAAAATTACCTGCGTTTCGTTCCATTAAGGAAAATTAAATATGTCCTGTACTAAAACCTTATTATTTTTAGAGAAGTACTATTAGGAAAAAATTACAATAACAAGCTTTTTTAGTACGAAATGGTCGATTAAAACTATTAACAATTATCATAGTTTATAAATCCATATTTTAAACGATTCAATCATGAAACCGAACCTTAAGTTTGCGTTTCGGCATGTTTCGGCCTATATCGTCGTAGCAACCTCGTTCGTAGTCGTGTGATCGCAACGCTAGCAGCGCCACGAGTTGTCATTAGGCAAAAAATCGAAATCTTCGCGCATTGTCTGTCATTTGAAATTTTCATTTAATTTTCTTCTCTCAATAAAAAGTGAGTATATAATTATTATTTTTTAACAGTGTGTTTAAATAAAAGTTAAATCATTGAAATATATTGAGTGACGTAAACTTAACCTTGTATTGCACGCCCTATCGCAATGATGATCATGAATTATCTAACCTTAAAAATTGGCGCTCGAAGTCCAAGTTATTTAATTTTTCAATGTTTTGAAGTGTTTTAAACCTGATTCAATGTAACTATCAAATCTGTGACAAACTGTAATCGTTTATTACCATAAGTACTGGATCTTACGCTTACGTAATGATGTCATTACGACACCTTGTCCCTTGAAATTCCCAGATGACATTGATCCTGACCTAAATTTGTAGTAAAATCTATTGTTAAATCAAGTATGTGATTATATAACATGTATTTTAAAACTGAAAATTTTTTTTACTTGTAGTGCCTGGTCTGTCTCAGATAAATGTGTGAATTGAATAAGTTTATAAATTTATTTCTTGTGTATTATTTCAGAAAAAAATGGGCGTACCAGCTGGAAATGCCGAAAACGGAAAGAAGATCTTCGTTCAGAGATGTGCCCAATGTCACACTGTAAGTAACTCGGATTGCTCATGATTTTAAATAATATTTCGTTTAAAATATCATCTTCTCTGAAATTGTATAGAATGTTCTCAAGGTCTTATCAAAGTATGTATATCTGATGAAATGGTCAGTGTTAGAAATCATAGCAACATACTTATTACTCACATACTGTAACAGTTTTGTTATTAGTGAAAGTACTGTAAAATGAAGTTAGTTATGATTGCATACTTTTATCAACTTTGTGATTAATTATTTCATAGGCGATGAATACATGGTGTAAAGCCTACTCATTATCTTCCATTTTATTTAATAGGTTGAATCTGGTGGCAAACACAAAGTAGGACCTAACCTGCACGGTTTCTTTGGCCGCAAAACTGGTCAGGCAGCTGGATTCGCATACTCAGATGCCAACAAAGCTAAAGGTAATTATTTTAAATTATATATACTCACCTAAATACCGATTTTTAATTTTTGTTTGAGAAGATATAATTCAATAATTTATTATAATGTATGTTTATTGGTTAAAAGCATATCAATGTATACACTTGCAGTTCGATACTAAGATAACTAAGAGAGGTAGGGCATAGTGATTTATCGCTCGAACTGGAGCAGCCCGACTGGTGAAATACCTCCACCTTACAGAAGACCGCAGCCAAATAACAATCACTTCTGTGTTGTTGTGTTCCTGCGTGTGAGTAAGGTTTCCAGAGCTCCTGGGGGGTGCTACATTAGTAGCAGGTGTCAAGCCTTCAAGGTAAGGGTGACAAGTCCAGTAACAGATTTATTATGCTGTACTTGTTACCCTTAAGCTAGGACCTCATTACCACTTAACATCTGGTAGGATGAGGTCAATCTTGAAATGCAATATAAAAAAATATATATATAAATTCTTAAGCCCACCATTTAAGGGTGACGCGCGCTGAGCGTACTACCGCTGGTGTATAGTCTAACATACTTTTGACTGTCCATATTACGAGACTATGCTAAGAAATAAATAAAGAATAGATATTGTAATAAGTTTCTACCTGCTCGTTATCCTGAAACTTTTTAGACCCCTATTAGTCATTCTAGTTTTTAAAAGTGGCCTACTGTTAGAAAATTTAAGATATATATTTTATTAGGATACTAAATGATAAGAATTTTCTGTTATCAATAACCAATGGCTATTAATTAACTAACGAGATAATAACCAGTACTTATTTATTACATCACATTTTTGGAGATTGGATGTTTGCATCATTCTGTAGACTGATGAAAATGATTACACAGTTGAAGGTGTTACTCATTAAACTCATAATGTGCTGATTTCATTATATTAAATTATAAATCGGTTTTGAACATTGTTATAATTTTTTTTTAATATTTATTTTATCTACGTATAAATAAATTATGTTTCAGATATTTTAATAAAACTGATTCAACAGAATGGAGTTACAACAAGGTCATTATTAATGTTAGACCCAAATTAAAAAAAACTAGAAACTTACTCACAAATATATAATTCAAAAACATTACCATCAATCTGTAAATGAGTCATTATTAAGTTCTTGCTCTCATTTGAAAACGTGTTTAATGAACTTAAACCAAAACATATCCAAGATACAAGTTGTTATGTAAAGCTAATTAGTATGTAGGATTAACTTGATTGAAAAAGTGCAGTTCATTTATTTAGAATTTCTATCTTTTTTCAGGTATCTCCTGGAATGAGGATACCCTTTTCGAGTATTTGGAAAACCCCAAGAAATACATCCCTGGAACCAAAATGGTGTTCGCTGGCTTGAAGAAGGCCAACGAGCGTGCGGACCTCATCGCCTACTTAAAAGACGCCACTAAGTAAATCAGTATAGGAAATAATAAAGTAGGAAGCATTTTTCATAATATTTCTGGAATTTTCTTCCCACTGTTAGCCCAATCAGTATCATCAATTACATGGCATATTGCAATAGTGATATTTGCAAAATGTTTAGAAATAATTTTTATTCATAACCATGTCATATTTATAGTAGTTGTACTAGTGAGTACATTTGTGCGCGAAAAAGCTATTACAATGTTGTGAGTGATTTTGATGTTATTAAATTATTAAGACATGTCACATTTAGCTTTTCATTCGTGATACATATAACACGCCTAATTTATTTATTTTATTGATAAATGTTACCAACAATTGAAACTAGACATTATTTTAAAATATTTAAATTTTAATAAAGAATTTTAAGTTCTAAAATTTATTTTCGTTTTTTTTAATTGGCCTGTTTTGTGAAAATTTATGAACTGGACTTCATGGTGGATATTAAGAGATAAATAGGAGCATTTTTATTTTTTCATTAGTAATAAGGACCTAATTTAACAAACCAACCAAGTTAAGGTCATAATTATCGTACCGACATAGCATGATATGGAAACCAGGATCTGAGGATGGCATCCCAGAGAATTCAAGGGAAAGTCAGTGCAAAAATAACTAATTATTTAATACAACATAAGTAAGAGTAAAAATGATGAGTATACCAGCCAAAGTAGGCCAGATTTATCGAAGTACCTATACAACACAACAGTTTGAGTTTGGTAGAGTTAAGATGATGAAATTGTGATGTAGTATATGACATGTAGTATACAATTTTTAAGGATTATTTTTATCCCGTAAGAACGCAAACGAACTGTTGTGCTTCAGTCAGTAATCATATTTGTAATAGGTACGCACTTTAACAGGCTTAAAATATCAAGCCATTTGTCAACAAACTAGTTTTTACCCGATTGTGGCTTGAAACGAGCATTGGCATCCAGGAATGATGGATCATTGCGATGTACCAACAAATACCCAACTGCCGTAAAAGACATTTCAATTATATTGAAACTCGAATTGGCTACTTGACAGTTTTTGAACAAGTATTGTAAAATGTGCGCCCGTTCATTGTATATCCCACGCAATTCGATTTATCTGGAAAAAATGTAAATAACCAGAGAACAATAAGATTTTGTGTAACACATTTATAAAGCGCGCGAAAACGCCAAGTCATGTCACTGTTGCAATTATGACGTCAACGTTCTGGACAACGAACCGATATGCGAACGACTTAATTTAAATAAACAGAAAATGTTTAAGTAATTTCTTAATACGGTTAGAGACACAATAATTCAATTTAATCGGTAAAATAATCATTGATTTGCCACATTAAAATAAATAATTTTAGCCAACAGCTGTCATTTCCAAATTGCAATGGTTTCCGTTTCGGTTCTATTGTTCCACAGATAAAAGAAGTAAAATTATTTTGCAAAAATAAAATAGGTACCATAGATATATTACTTTCCTTATTCTAAGATAGGTACTAATAGTTAGTATTTCATTTTAGTAGCTTATAATTAAAAAATAAAAATGTCAAATTATTACATTTAACCCATTGACCTCCATTGACGCTTTAAAGCGTCATCAAGAATTTTGATCCAGACGCCGACGACGCCTTTAAGCGTCATTATTTGCCTTATGTTTGACGTTGAAATAAAAAGTAATGAACACCATCTCGTATACATATTTATACACACCGCGCACCAGGATACGATAGATTATTATTATTGATGTCTAAAGACGTCCTACAGCATAGAATTGAGTTAAAAAATGATAAAAATCAACAACTAAAATTATTAACGTAAAATCATACTGCACGACGCCGTGGACGTCTTAAAGCGTTAGGTAGTGATGTGACTATGTGGACATTTTTAATACATTTTTTATTTTTATTTAATATGTAGGTATTAGATGATAACAATAAAATGTGATTATTTTTTTATTGTTCTACTGCTAGTGTATTAAAAGTGTATTAGTAAATAACTATTATCATTATCTCTGCCTATACACATACTTGATAGATGGATTGATGATGCTCACTCGTCATATGGTTAACGTACGAATTTTTTGTCTGTTTATATTTTACCTAATTATTAATGTTCACAGTCGATTGAGAAAAAGTTTGTAATAATAAACAGATGACATGCTATTGTGAATTAATTTCATGACTAATGTTTTTACTATTTATTATTGAATTTAATCTGCTTAAAATATACCTTAATTTTTTTTTCATAAAATTTTATGTTATCGATATACCCACCTAACTCCACTATGTCATGTTCACTTTAATGTACTGCCAACGCCAACGACGCTTTAAGTCGTCCGCTTGTGACGTCATAAGCGCGTATGCTGCTATTGATAGTGTTGGGAGTTGAAGATAGATAAAATATATTTTTTTCAATTACCCTACAAAAGCTAAATGCTACTGAAGTTATTGTCCGTGTTTCTATATTGTAGACTATTTGAGTAAAAACCCACAAATACATTATTTACGAAAATAGTTTAAATAATAAAGGGTTGTGTTGAACTTTTACATATTCTGGAAGTAGTTGATGATGATGATATTTTTAATAAATCTTCGCCTGATAGTGAAGTAGGAGAAGTGTTTCTTTTCGAGGCACTTATTTATTTGAATCAAACTAAATTAATGAGCATGACAACCGGATCAACAAATTCTAATTATTTCGTGAGTTATTCCATAAAGATTATAATACCCATATTTATTGTTTACTCAATCAACTGAAAAAAACTATGTATGATAAAGCTCATAAAAATTCGAAGTTCACTATGTCGCTGCTAGTTTTAAAATGTATCTAGATGTGACGTCATACGACATTTGAACGAAACACTGCACCGTGATTTTTTGATTTATTAAATAAAAAAATATGAATGTTTATCGTTAAGTGTATATGCACCGTAAAAACCGGGAAACATGATTTTGGTGTAAATTTGTAAAACGCCCCTTCGTATTACATATTTTGGTTTCTGTCGATAGAAAAAAATATACAATGTTTTGTTGCTCTTCTTATACAAAAAATTAAATCATAATAAGTTCAAAAGGTGTACTTACTATAATTTCATCACCGACATTAATTCATATTATTTTGTTTTTAACCAACACAGTGGCGTTTTTTCCAATTACATCGATAAAGTCCTTAACAACACTATAAGAGTAGGTAAAATTTGTCAAACATTTAAGTTGTGATCGCCGATGACGCTTTAAGGCGTCGACTAGTTGCGCCAAAATTCCTTGCATACTTTAAAAAATCTTGTGATAATTTTCTGATTACTAAGACATATAAAATTACTATTGATCTATTATTTCTTATTACGTTCAGTATGTATGAGCATTTATTTCTTTATCCTTAGTAATAGGTAATAAGGTTCCGAAACAAACGTTTATTCTTATCGCTTAGTGCAGCATGTCACATCACTATCGTATTGGGCGAAAATTCTAGCTAATAATACGCATGGCGTCGGGAGCAATATTTTCTATTTGAAGTCCGGCGGTCAATGGGTTAACTAATAAGCTTAGAATAAGGAAAGTATAGAAACCTTAGAATAAGGAAAGTATAGAAACCGCATCATGACAGCAACAATGTAACCGTCCACCCCAAAATATTTTTTTTCAACATCGTTTTGACGTTAAACAATTTAAAAATGAGTATTAATATCTATTTATTCTTTGGTAATGTAGCAAATGTCGATTTTAATATCGATAAAATGTAAGTGATAACCAATAAATAAATAAAATAAATATTAGACAACATCACATACATTGCTCTGATTCTGTGGTAAGTAGCTTAAGCACTTGTGTTACAGAAATCAGAAACAACGACGGTACCACAACACCAGACCCGAGACAATATGGAAAAGTTCGTTTCCCATATTGACCCGACCGGGGATCGAACCCGGAACCTCAGAGATGGCGCTCGCCAAAGTCAGGCCCGCTCGCCTCTCGGCTACGGAGGTCGTCAATAACAATATGGATAGTGAAGAAATAGGGATCTTTTTCTTCTGTTGATATAAAAATAATGAATACATAAATAAATATCAGGTTGACCTGAGTCCAAAGTAAACGATTTAGGCACTTGTATTATGGTAACCAAAACCAACAGTGGAACTAGCCCTGCTTTCCTTCATAATTGCCATCAGAGTAGTACTAATATGCTAGGATGGAGAAGACTACAAGAAAGCAGTTGAAGAATTTAACTTTTGTACGACTGTATGCTATGAATACCAAAATGTATCATCATATCGACAAGCCTGTACATACTTGATTTTGATTATGATGTTTGCATATGTATACGAAAAAATAAAATGACAGTGCTATCAACATTTATTATAAAAAATATATTTTTTAAGCACTATGAAAGCAAAATTAACGATTTGTGTAAAATAAAAACTTTTTGCAAACAAATGACATGTAGTTTAGTCCAACCATAGATCAGAGGATCTCAATCTCATATTACTTAGCAATTTACTTTATTGATTTTCGCCCTGCAATGGGATTCTGTTTTCACATTTCCTGTAACAAAGTCCAATTTAAATAAAGTTAATTTAGACATGTTTATATTTATATATCTCGTGAATCATACTTTCAATTTATGTCGAAGTAAATCAAAAATGTCATACGATGCAATAGGTACATTATGCCATTGCCGATATTTTAAGAGTCATGATACCATTTTTTACCAGTCTTGATAAATTCTTATTTACGTGGTATCATAAAATAACTGAAAATATTTTGAACTGATATAATAATGTGTGTTAGCAGCACTCTAAAAGTGAATGTGTTCGAAAATTTTATCGACAAGTACGATGACATTTTTTTCATTGGCACATCATTACAACAACAAATATGCATTATAAAGATTTGAAAATTTGGTTATAAATGCGCCTTTATTTTGGGGAAATTATAAATCTTAAAGGTTAACAAGCATTTTTTAAATCTTTGGCTCATTTTTACTATATAATACGCAAATGTTTTTGCAAAACTTACCAATGAAGACGACATTGAATAACTCTCGTTATTTTTTAAATCACAAATTTAGAAATCACCATGGTCTTTTATATACAGTTATCCTCGTCCGTAATTATAATAATTATTTGTTTTTATTGAGTTTTCATATATAATTTTGCTACTAAGAAAATCTTGTTTTAGTGAAATTCAGTTTGACAATTTAATGTCAGTCTATTAAAATACGAGATAGGGATACCATAGATCCTGTCACAAGTATGCACTAGTATTTGAGAATACTACTTATATTCACAAGTGTGACTATTAGTGAGCCGTATTCCCATTTAAAATATAGATAGATAGATACACTTTATTGCACAGAAAATTTACAGAAATTGGTTTTACAGACATATTTAAGTACAATATAGGCGGTCTTATTGCTAGAGAGCAATCTCTTCCAGACAACCTTTAGGTAGAGGAAATAGTAGACATCGAGAAACGGGTACAGCCGTGCAAAATGCTAATATAAGAGTACATAAGCTAAAAACCAAAAACGATTTTCGTTTATACTATATACCTAGTTTTATTTAATAGTGGCACGGTATTTTGAAATAGACAAAGGGGTGTTTTAATCATTTAATATTAAATATTTAATTTATTAGGTGTGTGGAAATATTGTTGACTTGCGTAATGGATGCGCAGATGCAAAATATATATCAAACCATGTTAAAACATAGTTTATGATAAAATTGGTATCGATAATTAGCACTATTCTGGAAAATATGCAATAAAGCGTTTAGTAAATAGTTAAAAGTATAACAAATACTGTTAAATACTAGAAAGTGATTTTTCAATAATGGCCCATCACTGATTAAAATACGGCCATTAAAATTAGTCGTATTTGAAATTGAATGTATTTTCAATTTGGTAACGTTCTATTGGCAGTCTATGGTCTGGACTCCAACTCCGGAGTCCAGTCCATAGATTTTCTATCTGCAGATGCGGACTCCAATACAAGCTTTGAGTGGTTTTTGTTTCAGTCACACTAGGTGGCGCTGCATGGCCAGATGTGAATAAGACAGCTACGTCCCAATTGCGGTTTTTAGCGTTACATCTAGGAATATAATATATCTATGATAGAAACCGCGTCATGACAGCAACAATGTGACCGTCCACCCCAAAATAATTTTTTTTCAACATCGTTTTGACGTTTAATAATTTAAAAATGAGTATTAATATCTATTTATTCTTTGGTGATGTAGCAAATATCGATTTTAATATCGATAAAATGTAAGTGATAACAATATGGATAGTGAAGAAATAAGGATCTTTTTCTTTTGTTGATCTAAAAATAATGAATACATAAATAAATATCAGGTTGACCTGAGTCCAAAGTAAACAATTAAAGCACTTGTATTATGGAAATCAAAACCAACGGTGGAACTAGCCCAGCTTTCCTTCATAATTGCCACCAGAGTAGTACTAGCATGCTAGGATGGAGAAGACTACAAGAAAACAGTTGAAGAATTTAACTTTTGTTTGACTGTATGCTTAGAATACCAAAATGTATCAGCATATCGACAATCCAGTACATACTTGATTTTGTTTATGATGTTTGCATAAGTATACGAAAAAATAAAATGACAGTGCTATCAAAATTTATTATAAAAAATAATTTATTATAAAAATTTTAAGCACGCTATGACAGCAAAATTAACGAACAGTTTAGTCCAACCATAGATCAGAGGATCTCAATATCATATTACTTTGCAGTTTACTTTATTGATTTTTGCCCTGCAATGGGATTCTGTTTTCACATTTCCTGTAACAAAATACAAATTAAATAAAGTGAATTTAGACATGTTTATATTTATATATCTTGTGAATCATACTTGTTCAAGTTATGTCGAACTAAATCAAAAATTTCATACGATGCAATAGGTACATTATGCCATTGCCGATATTTTAAGAGTCATGACACCATTTTTTACCACTCTTCATAAACTCTTATTTCGCGATCTAAAAGTTAATGTGTTCGAAAATTTTATCGACAAGTACGATGTAATTTTTTTCATTGGCACATCACTACAGCAATAAATATGCATTATTTAGATTTGGAATTTGGTTATTATTGCGACTTTATTTTGGGGAAATTAAAAATCTTAAAGGTTAACAAGCATTTTCTAAATCGTTGGCTCATTTTTACAACATAATACGCAAATGTTTTTGCAAAACTTACCGATGAAGACGATATTGAATAACTGTCGTTATTTTTTAAATCACAAACTTAGAAATCACCATGGTCTTTGATAGACAGTTATCCTCGTCCGCAATTATAATAATGATTTGGTTTTATTGAGTTTTCATACATCATTTTGGCTTTTGCTCCATAATTAGAAAATCTTGTTTTAGTGAAATTCAGTTTGACAATTCAATGTCAGTCTATTCAAATACGAGATAGGGATACCATAGATCCTGTCACAAGTATGCACTAGTATTTAAGAATACTAATAATCATAAGTATGACTATTAGTGAGCCGTATTCCCATTTAAAATATAAGAGTATATAAGCTAAAAACCAAGAACTGTTTTCGTTTATACTTAATTGTTTTATTTAATAGTGGCACGGTATTTTGAAATATATAGACAAAGGGGGGTTTTAAACATTTAATATGAAATATTTAATTTATTAGGTGTGTGGAAATATTGTTGCGTAATGGATGCGCAGATGCAAAATATATTATTATATCAAACCATGTTAAAACATGGTTTATGATAAAGTTTGTATCGATTAGTAGCACTATTCTGGAAAATATGCAATACTAATAAATTAGTAACATATATACATAGGAATAAAATAAAGCGATTAGTAAATAGTTACGAATATAACAAATACTGTTAAATACTAGAAAGTGATTTTTCAATAATGGCCCATCACTGATTAAAATACGGCCATTAAAATTAGTCGTATTTGAAATTGAATGTATTTTCAATTTGGTAACGTTCTATTGGCAGTCTATGGTTGGACTCCAACTCCGGAGTCCAGTCCATAGATTTTCTATCTGCAGATGCGGACTCCAATACAAGCTTTGAGTGGTTTTTGTTTCAGTCACACTAGGTGGCGCTGCATGGCTAGATGTGAATAAGACAGCTACGTCCCAATTGCGGTTTTTAGCGTTACATCTAGGAATATAATATATCTATGCTAATAAGCTAACATATCTAACCCTTTTCATATTTTATTGTTAACACTGTCAAGTAACCAATTGTTTAAAAACGAATCTAAAACAAAAAATAAATTGTTAAATTATATATTTTTTAAATATAAATAAAGTTAGCTTACAACAATCAAACTTCATTGTTAATAATTACCGAACTTTAACCTAACCTCTTAAAGCTTTTACTTTTTTTCCAAAATTCGCCATTGATGTTTACATGAACGCTTGAAACTTTAGAATAAGGAAAGTACTTGAAACGCTCCAATAGCCATTCCACTTGAGTTTATGATATTAACGCTGACAAGCAAGAGGAACGGCAAAAACTGCGGTCGTGAGCGTTATCGTTCTAAGCCCTTAGTGGAACGCACCCAAAGTCAGTGGGCTAAGCTCAGGCTCAGGGCTAGGTGCCTGGCATTTGCTGTCACAATCTCAGGTCACAAATGACATTTGATTTGACAAGTCTTGCCAAGTCGTGTTCGTCGCCATCCGATTGTTTTATCAATCGCGGGAATTATTTTGTTATTGTGATAAATTTGGACGAAAAAGTGCAATTTTACTTGGTTAGTTTAATGTTTTATATTGAAAAACATTGTAACTATCAAACGTGAAAAGTACTCGATCTCACAAATGAGACAAGTCATTCTATTTTGGTAAGTTTCACCTCGTATCCTTTTCGCATGAAATCGTATTTTAATATTATTCTTATTTCTAAGGCATGCCTAAAATTGTCGTAAATTCTGTTTATTTTTTTGAAACTATTTAGATCTTCTTATTGTTCTGTTATATTTTTCTTACTTATCAGATCATAACCATTGGAACCAAGTTACGTTAAATCAAGGAGTTTTATTATTATGCGTTAAAATGGCCAAACCATCTGTTGTATTGAGCTTCCATGAAATATTATTGCATCGATCTGATGTTGAACTTTTGGATGGGCCTTATTGGCTAAATGATACTATTATATCATTTTATTTTGAATATCTTGAACGAATATTGTTCAGTGATGCCAGTGAGTTACTGTTTGTATCACCGGAAGTAACACAATGCATTAAAATGGTGCAGACAGATGAAATAAAGACATTCTTGGAGCCGCTTGATATACACAGGAAGAGATTTGTCTTCTTTGCACTCAATGATAATGACTCTCCGGATACAGCTGGTGGATCACATTGGAGTCTCCTTGTTTACTCAAAGCCAGAAAGCTGTTTCTTTCATCTTGATTCCTCATCAGGAAGCAATCATAATGTAGCATGGGAATTTGCTAGTCATCTAATAGCTTACTTTTTAAGAGGAGGTAAGATCCACTTATTCTGTCACTAATATTATTATTAATACATAAAAATTAAAGATGTCACCTGATTTTGGATCCCGTTTTCTTGTCAAATAGGCTTGTAAGTCATTTAAAACTTAGGTATAGGTAATAAAAATTCTCATTAAGGAGGCTTTTATTTTATAATATAAATAAACTTACAGAGGCTTGTAACATTGGGATAGTATTTTGTAATAGTTTGGTTGACCCATGAGTGTGATTTCAAAATGATGCACAAAAAGACCAGTGTTCTTCATCAAATAGACTCAATAACCAGATAGGCTACTACCTTATTTACTCACTAAAAATTCAGGTGACATTTTGACAAACAAAGTTTTATGAAAATTCCTGTGATACATATATGTTTGCCTTCCACAGGTTCCATCAACTTTGTAGATAAGGAATGCTTACAACAGAGCAATGGATATGATTGTGGAGTTCATGTTATTTGTAATACTGAACGGTTGGCAGAGTGTGCCCATCTACACGGGCGCATTGGCTCATGTGATATGCTTGTTAAAGTGAATCCTGCTGTAAAGAGGAAAGAAATTCTCAATATCATTCAGAACTTATCTAACTCAGATTAGAAATATTAATTGAAACATGTTAAACATGTAGTATTATTGATTATGTACTAACTGTTTTGTGTTGTTACTGTTTTTGTTAATTTATTAGGATCATGGTTTCCAATTAAAGAGTTAATAATAAAAGTATATTTTTACTAACAAAATCTAGAACACTATTTTACTACTTCAATCTTTTTTAGGCAAGTGTAGTCAGTCTCTAGACTGAAAAACCAAATGTATAAGTTTTAATGTTTTGTATGGGCATCACTCACATTTATTAGGATTTAAGGGATGATTTTGAAATCTTTCATTCCATAGTAGCATACCAAATTCCATCAAAATTGGTTAGTGATTAAACTGTGAATGTAGGACAACTATTTTCTAAATTATAAAAATAAAATCTGCATTTTACAATTTACAAACTTAAAAGTAGGTACTAAATAGATTTTAAACATTTTTACTATCATTATTATGACAATATTTTTCTGGTGTACCATTTTAAGAAGTGGTAGACTGAATTGGCTACTTGACAGTTTTTGAAAAAAGTATTGTAAAATGTGCGCCCGTTCATTATATATCCCAAGCAATTCGATTTATCTGGAAATAATCTAAATAACCAGAGAAAAATAAGATTTTGTGTAACACATTTAAAAAGCGCGCGAAAACGCCAAGTCACGTCACTGTTGCAATTATGACGTCAACATCCTAGACAACGAACCGATACGCATAGGAACGACTTAATTTAGATAAACGGAAAATGTTTCAATAAATTCTTCATACGATTAGAGACACAATAATTCAATTTAATCGGTAAAATAATCATTGTTTCGCCACAATAAAATAAATAATTTTCGCGGACAGCTGTCATTTCCGAATTGCAATGGTGGTTTCCGTTTCGGTTCTTTTGTTCCACAGATAAAAAAACTAAAATTTATTTTGCAAAAATAAAACTATGCTTTTAATTAAAAAGTAAAAATGTAAAATGATTACTTAACTAATAAGCTAACATATCTAACACTTTTCATATTTTATTGTTAACACTGTCAAGTAGCCAATTCCTACATAGTATGTACGTACATTTAATTGCATGAAGTTATACATGTTTAGTAGTAATAAATAGAAAAACATTTAGTTAATAAGTCTAAATCTATTTAGGATTAAAAAAAAAACTTAATTGATTAGAAATTTAAGTTGCATGCGTTATAAGGCGTCTGTTCTCGCAGCCGCGTAGGCACACGCAACGTATATGCACTTTTTTTAGTCAAATACGTGGTCACGTTATACATTTACACACTAGGAGATGAAGTCAAAATATTATGACGATGTGATATGACATCCTCCGCGGTAGAAAATCGTTCTTAAAATACATGTACCTAAGGTTTTTATCTGATTAAATTATTATTATTCTTAATTAATATTATTTCCTGAGTATACCTATATCTTCTATGGCTTCACCCTTGCTTAGTTTCAAATAAAACAAAAGATTTCAAAAAAATATGTATAGTTTATTAAAAAATATAGATACAATAAAAATTAAGTAAAAATAAAAAAGGTAAAATTACACTTAATTTCAGAACAATTTCGGAATACAGGTACTACGACTTTTGTGGTTCAACCCAGCCACCAAATGCTTTATCTAATTCCTCTGCCACTGCAAGGCATAATCTATCATTGTTGTGATTAGCCACTACCTGGAACCCAATAGGTACACCTTCGCGACCCAGTCCTAAAGGTATATTAGTTGCAGGCAAGCCTAGGCAGTTTATAATACCAGTGTAGACAAAGTTAAAAGCTTTAACAATTGGTTCGTTGTGATAGGGCGCTGGAGTTGGGTGAGTAGGATAAATAAATACTCCATCGTCTCCAAGCATATCTGAAAATGTTTTTTCAAGATTTTCCCGCACTTTAAGGTAATGCTTGTAATTGTTGCTGTGTATTTCTGCTCCAGTGTGATCTGTAAGCGCGGTTATAAGCCCTGGGAATGTGTTATCAGAACATCTAAATATGTTTTTGATAATCTCTATGATGATGTTTAAGACACCGTGATTTTTCATGATGCGTGTCTCGTACTTTGTTTCTTCCTTCATATTGGTCATCCAGATTGGAAGCGATTTTCTAAGGCGGTCGATTTTTTTCTCTTCTGCATTTACTTTGTGTTCTGTCTTCAAGTATTCTACAGCTCTTCTTATTGCAGCTGTTATATCTGGATCTACTGGGTCGACTAGAGGAGCGTCTGATGTAAATTGGTAGAACACCTTCACTTTACTGATGTCGATAGGCTCGTCCAAATTAAGCTTGCCACTGTTTTCTCCTGCCATGATTTTGAGAAGCGGTTTGAGGTCGATAGCATGCCGCGTCATTGGCCCAATACCTAATTAAAAAAACATTTTTTTATTATGAATTAAGTACCTACTAATTTATTGATCTATAATAATTGAAAAATGTATTAGTTAGGATATATGGTCCCAAAATACCTACCTAAAAAGCTGTTCAAAAGAGGCGAATCAGCTGACGGAAATTGTCCATCGTTTGAGACTATGTTTCTTGAAGGTTTGTGACCAAATATCCCGTTGAAAAAGGCGGGCATTCGAATAGAACCACCTATGTCGGAACCTGGAAAATTAAACCAACGTTAGAATATCCTTAGACATTAACACAGGGCCATTAAGTAATAAACTAAGTAGGTACGGTTTGTCTCTACAAAGAAGTACTAGACAGCGGATTTTATTTTGTAAATAATAGGTACATATTATGCGAAATCGGTTTGTGACTACTGGATCCGTTTGCAGGTAAACTGAGATTTTAAAACGAAGCCAAACCAAGATCATCTACGAGTATTTATGAGCCATTAACTTATTCATTTATCTGATATTTATTGATTCACTAACAAATAATGAATAAGTTCGATGTTCGTACATTCCACATTAGGTTTTACTGAGTATGATAGGCAATAGAAGTGATTAAATCATCTCAAGAGGCTACCCAAGCTGTACGTGGAACTCACCGACTCCAAAGATGCTGCCGGCCACTGCTTGCAGAGTACCCTCTCCGCCCGAAGATCCACCTACGATTCTGGTCGTGTTATATGGATTGTTCGTTCTGCCGTAGATGTGGTTGTGGGTCTCCCACCTAAAATAGCGTGTGTGTAACACTTAGATTTATATCTGATTAGCAGTATCTACATACCAGCAACTTGAAAAACCTACGTTACTCGTAGTAATACGCAAAGAGACCTGAGTTAACACTGTCATTTTCCGTGATGGCAATAACTCCAAAATCCAATTGGTTGTTAGATACCTTTAGATCCCCAGTGGGCACAGGGTTGACTACCTTTACCGATGACCGTGGCACGGTTGTAATAATTTGATATCCCAAGTGAGTATGTACAGAGGCACCAAAATTGTAGTGATCCACCAATTGTGACCATCTAAATTAAAGCTTGCCTGTTAATTTATGGATTCAGATTTAAACACGTTACTTGATGTATAAATAAAAGCTAAAAAAATGTTTTTGCCCTGTGGAAATATTTGTGAATTTCTGATGCCTTTACATTCCTAATTGGCTACAGTGAGGGCCTATAACCTTCACTCTCGTTCTTTATATCAAGGGGCATCTTTATTTAAAAAAAAACTGTTTAAAAAGTATAGTTTCTCTGTTTTCCAATTTTAGAGAGTAGAGACAGCAGTAGGTTGTCATAGTGGTCAGACGTATTGAGGACGACAATCTTAGTTCTCATCCTAATATTCAATAGTTATCGGTCCATTATTTTTCCATAACATGTATCATCTTGTTAGAAATCAAAACAGCACCATATTTTTCATCTATTTATTTATAAAAGCTATCCTATGTTGTGTAAATAGGAAACCGTTTGTACCCGTTAAACCGAAATGAATAGCACATTGTCCTTTATCATATCTTTATCTATTATCTACTAAAGACTTATTGACGATATTGACACTGGCTGGCTAGCTAACGTCCCGGATGTGACGTCATGATGTAGTTAAACTAGTCTGACATAAGACTAATAAACTAAACTTACCACAATAACAATGTTTTCCCTAATGTGAAGTTAATTAATAGATAGTTAATGTTTAACGGTTTATCAATTGTATGAAGTTAATTGGCTTAAATATTTTTTCAACCACCCCGGATCTATTCAACTAAACCTGAAGTAACTAGCAGCAGAAAAACCTGGAGGTTCTGACGAATATTTTGCTAGAAACCAGAAAACTTTTTTTAAAGGCCTGAAATTCCATTCAGTTTAGTTAGCTCATCATCTCTCCCCCAGTCTCTTTATTATAAAATAAAATGCACCAGACAATGACACCAATCACCTGGTCTCAAACTAAGGTTTTTCCTTGTACTATGAGTACCAGACGACGGATACTAACTAGGGGCATCATCCCAGCACACCCAGACTCAAGTCAATTTTAGAAACGTTCGTTTTCTAAATTGACCCGACCGGAAATCGAACCCGGGACCGCTTTGGCCGCCTACTTTTGCCACTGCGGCACCGAGGTCGTCGAAACACTAAGCAAACCAATTTTCGTATGTTTGTTTTTATCCGAACTTCCTTTAACCTGAGAGTTTGAGTTGTCTAACTTGCTTGTGTTAGTAGGCATGAACACATAAAACTTACCACATGCACAGCTCAGGCACATTAGTCAGTCCTATTATGATGGCACCCTTCTCTTGCAACAGCCGGATGACGTCGCAAGTCCGGTCGGCAATAATATCCTTTCGAAGGACCACTCCCGACGTGTGGTGTAGACCTGTTTGGCATAAAGGCATCATGTTATGTGGTTTTCTTTTGGATTGCTGAACTGAAACTAAGGTTAAAGCAGTGAAATATTTAGCATGTTTTTTAATATGGTTAATTTATTTTCTTGTTGTTATTTTGGGATAAATACTATCCTATGTATTGTTTTAGTGTCAATAGTTTTGCGTGGAAATGTAAAAAAACATTTGTACATCCATATTTTCACGTTAATAATTTTAGAACAATTCGCTGGTAGTCCAATAGTGGCAAGAGATTATGAATAATTTTGGAAATTATGAATAAGTTAGATCTCTTCGATGCGATCAGAGATAGACGTCCTTAATAGAAAGAATTCTTTGAAGATTAGTATATTAAGTAGGTACTACTAGTATTTTACTGGAAATAAAAATTTTGTCCGATATAACCTAAATATTAATCACTACATGGCATAAACAAAATTGCTTCCCGCTTTCTTCTGTCCCTATGTATTATTTTCCCTTTTTAATGCTAAGCAACAGATTTTGATACGGCTTTCTAAATAGATAGTGATTCTAGAGGAAGGTTTATAATGTATAAAATTCTCGTGTAATGGTCGCTTGTAGGTATACAATTAACATTAATAGTAGGTACCTACTGAATGCACAACTAATCACTAATATTATTTTGTACTGCGAACAGCACAGCAAGGTTAACACTAGTAGCAAGTCTTGCTACTCGGTTCTAGTTCTTGTGCCAACGACATGAAGGCGGTACAAAATCCAAACTGTATAGTCTGACATGGTTTCGACGTAAGTATGTGTAAAAAAATGTATTATTTAAGTTGTTTATTAAGTTTATCTCAAATAAACTGGTTCTCTTACCTTTAACGGCCATACAGTCTTTAGTCGTGAACGGGACGCCCAAGAAAGGTTTCTCCTTCTCTAATTGTTCCGCGTTGACTGTCCCCCCTCTGATGAGGTCATCGGCCTCACGAGCTTCCTTGAGAGCCAGATCGAAGCGATCCTCTACGAAGCAGTTTAATACTGGATTCACATCCTTTATTCGTCTGATGCAGGCTTCCAGAACTTCCACGCTCGAAATCTGGAAATGTTAAAAAACCATAACAGGCTGATCAATTTGTATCGTTACAGATTTTTTTATAACTATGAAAAAATAATGTATATATCGAATATCGATATATACGTTATTTTTGTCCTGGTGCTGGTAATAATTATTCCGCCTGTAATAGGTAGTAGGTACTCGTTGAACAACCATATAACACACAGGCAATATAAGTACCTAACTATTATTATAAACTATCGATAGGTAGTCTAAAACAATCGATCCTATCGATATTTTTCATTTAATTACCTACCAATGCAATGAGTGACTTTGAAAACAATCATTTCCATACCTACGTTGAATTCTGAGAGTTCTGGTGTCATCAAAAATTCTGGACTATCCATTTCCGATATTTATTTATATCGTACCTATTCGAAATCAAAAATATAACCTATTCTAAAACCGTATTTTATTCCCAAATGCTATCGACCAATGCCTATTTTATGACTGAATTTCCGTATATTATGAATTATTATTAAAACAATGACGATACGGCTGTATGGTCCACTTACAAGGGAACTTACGATGCACAACGTTTGTTGCTGATATTGGAAAACCCAACTATTATTTTAATACTACTGGTTATTATATACATTTATGTAGACTCTATGATTATTAGCGTGAAAGTTTGTATCTTTAGATTTTACGACAAACAAACTGTTAACAAAAGAGAGATAAATCGGCCCAATAAAGAGAAATTTACTTTTCAATTTAATTTAATTGTGTCTTGTTGCACCTGTCAACCAAATGTAGTTTAAGTACCTATCAGTGCAACAGGTAGGTAGTTACTTACGTCAAGTATGTTACGTTAGCGTAATACGAATACTGCTATTGTAAGGCAATGTACCGAGGTACGCTGAGTCAAGAAACTAGCTACAAAACTTACTGTGTGACCAAAATATCGGTAAGGTTTATCTTTCAATATCAAAGAGATTGCAAGGAAATATTAAACGACCTTGCTACTATATAAGGAACAAAGTGGCATTTAACGGTAGTCAGGAACGATTCCGATACAAAAAGACCTTTTCCTTTCTTCTGTGGTGACTGTCCCCTTTCAAATGAGGTCATCAGCTTCCTCAACGGTTTTTGTTGAAAAGGGAAGCAAATTCGTTTCTGCTTGTTTTGTGGTCACATGTTCTGGTGCGATCCAAACAGATAAAATTGTTTTCCCTTTGTTTGTCTTATTATGTACCTATTAACTTACATAAACGAAACCTTTTTATAGATATAATAGGCTAAAAGTTCGCCAGCGACTAAAGTCTATTACCTTCCTCGACTCGTAAAACTAACATCTCAATCAAGTTATATACTTTTATTATGTCAAATTCCAGTAGCCAACACTACACTTGCATTGCGTGTCATGTCATTTTATGTATCCGAAGCCAACAATAGAACTTAAACTTTATGCTAGGACTTTAGGATTCAAAACACACATAACATGCCATAGTTAAATTAAACTTTGCAAATTATAGCAAGTAAATTTACCCAGTCTAATCTCGATGCCTCGCGTTAATCTTAAAAGTTTAGACGTTTCTACTTAATAGAGTGTGCTTAAACAGAAGACCAAAGGTTGTTGTGCGTATTATGTTGATTTGGTTAACTTACATACACTTATCCCATCATTACAAGAATTTCTTACAAAACCTTTCTACTTACATATGTAAATATAAATAACGACAATGATTCATCATATTAATGTTTGTATTGGATAGGGATTTCAGTCCTAATTTCTATATCCTGTATGAATTAAAAGCAAGTATTGCTTATTGTGAACAACTTTTAGAACACTATTTGTTTCACACAGAATATATAATCAATAATAATGAAAATTGCGGTACAGGCATCTAAGAAAATGGTCTACCTGGGGACCTAGCCAATTTCACTTTGAAAAGTCATGTGATTTTGCTTTCGAATAACTGGCACTTGTTTAAAAGAAAATACTTTGGTAATTACAATGGCAAGAAGTTTTAGTAAGAATTACTTAAAGAGATAGAAATGCAAAATTAGCCTAATAATAAGATGACGCGCTTATGACATTTAACTATCAGAAGGTAGACCATATTTTTAGCGAATACTTTGGTACGCTTAATATCATGGAAAAGAAATGGCAAAACTTACCAACTTTGGCATTCAACATTGTTTCGCCATAACAAATGTCAAGGAAAATATTTTGGTTTAAAATAAAGCTAACTCTTACATTAACAGTACTTATCTACGTACTTATTTGGCTACTAATATTTTTTGGCTTATCACATGGTTTACGACTCTTACGACTAAAACTTTTCTATATTTTTATTCTTCAGAACGTCGGTACAAAGCCTTAAATATCTAGTCTGATCTGCTTTTGGCTCTCAACCTCATTAATCGTACCCATACCCAGTACTACTTATAACTTTTTTACTATTTTTATACCACACACACCATCGATACCACACTATCGATACCGCACCATACACACCGTGATGATGACGGTTACCTACCTATATACCTAGGTTTCGATCAGAATCCTGTTTCTTAACCAGAATTCGACTAGAATGTCACTCGATATTGCCTACAAGGCCAAAAGTTAAAGATGATTCATAGTTTCCTAAGATCATGCATTCTTTTAAAAATGTTTTTCCTTGGAATTCATAATCATAATTACATAGTTTAACTGTGTACTTAATATTGAAAAGGTATAATTAGTAATGAAACAAAACCAGAAAACCGCCAACGTTTGTTTTGTAATTTACGAAGCACCTTCCTTTGAGCGTAAAAAATCAAAACCATACGGCACTTATGTACAAATAACTTCAAAAATGTTAAACAAACATTTTTACTATTTTCGTTTCTGCTTTTTTTTTTATGTAAGGTAAATAAAGAGGAGTGCAGACGACCGATATGATAATTGTGTGAAATCCACGATGATAATCTTGTTCTCCACTGCCAGCAGATCCATGTCCATTCTAATAATTGTTTATACGATAATAACATGATTTTTTCGAATGTTCGTATCAAAGCAATAACAAATTAAATTAAATAAACACAAACTGCGAATGAATCAGAATTAATGCCCGATAGCCAAGCCCAAGGTTACATCTGTAATGAAAACAATTTTCCTTCTAAACTTAGGTTGTGAAGTTGTTTTTAACCGTAAAACAGTTTATCGTTGGTTATAATGTTGTGGTGGTCAGTTAACCTTGTAAATATATCTCGCCAGTACCGGTTTTTACTAAATCTATTCTGAAAATATTAATCAACACTACTAAGTTAAAGCTTGCAGTTTGAGTTGATATGCTATGCGAAGTCCAAATGTAGTGTACATGTAGTTAGACGTGGTTTTGGCTGAACATAAAAACCGGATTTAAAACTAGTTTAATAATTTTAATATTCACTCAAATGATGCTAATTTTATGGTGACTATGTAAATACGTCCAAATGCTATACCTTTTTTAAGCAACAAGCGTTGTCAAACGTGAATATGTATCCCAACTACAATTTTTGGTTAAATTTATCTTTATGGATAAGGAATGGTGACAATACATTATCCACGAGGACTTGTTTACGCCTTTAAGTATTTGGCATTCGTAGAAATGAGCATTTTACATATACCTCCTTATCCTATTCTGTATTTGAAAGACGAATAATACCGCATAGTGTTTGCCTACCCCTTCTATGTAACATATTATGGTTCGTCGCTATAAACCACATAAACTAATACTTCTAAAGGAAAGTTTCAACGAAATGCCATTTGCTACCCTAACTACTGCTATCAGTTACAGCAAACTCCCTAATTGGGGATGTTAATTAATTCTATTAATTAATTTTGTCTGATCGTAGGCATTAATCAACATTAGGATCTACATAACTTTAAACCTATTATCGAAATTACACGCAAAGATGATTAGGTCGAAATTATAATGAAAAGTAGTTTGAAAATGCTACAGGATTGAGGCAGAACCTTTTATTTGAATTTTAACATTACCCACCTCTTTATTCCTTATTTTCTGGGCTACTTCTACGGCCGGCTTTTTCAAGATATCATCAGCTATCGCCGGAATTTTCATACTCTCAGTTCCATAGTATAAGCGGAAGAAGTATCTTGCAACTGTTGCTATTGCTAATCTCACAACATGAAGCACTTGAAGTTTTAGTCCAATCGGAGTGTTCCGTAGCTCAGTGGTACTCATGTTTAACAAACTTTCACACGTTCTACTATTTATAAAAGTCAGTGGCACATAGAAACGATCAATATACAATAAACACCGAATAGTTTACGGGACGTTGGACATAATATTATCAGAGGAACTTGCGACGCTTGTGGCGCTTTGATATTACACAGTGGACTGTATGAATGGTCGAATCATGCACACTGTTTAAAACCCAGTTGGGTGGGTACGTCATGATGTGTTAGCTGTCTCGCTCTTTCTTTCTCGTCGATTGTCTGGCGAGTGACGTAACTCGCGGGGGCTTCGCGTTCCGGCCTGGTCAGACCGTCGGCGGATCGGAAAATGCTTGCGGGTTAGCAACTGCTGTTTCTTCACGGTCAAAACAAACCATAATCTGGTTCGTACTTTGTATTAGATCAGCTATGAGTTCAGTTCATATACAATACATATTTTATTATAACCTTGTATTATTACCTTATCGCGTGCGAGCTAAGATAGTACACAGATTAACTTTGTTGAGTCACTTTGTATGTATATGGTTTTTATTGTTATCGCTGTTAGATTTTATGCCTAATTTATATTTTATGTAGTGGTTTGCATGACGTTTCCCGACTATCTCTGTCAACCCGGATTTTTATTTTATTTCGTCAGATTACCTTTCAGATACATACTTTAAGTTAACTGCAGTTTGCAAAGAGGTATTGCTCACGATAATTTAATTTTATAACCATGTTTATTATGCACTGATTGCTTGCACCTGACAATAAAACTTGTAATTTCCCACGGCTGACTACCTTAATTAATCTAATAGTGTGAGTTTAGTGGGTACTAAAAATAGTAATTCTTTCTTTCTAGATCATTATGGCGGATCCAGAAGAAGATCAAACGGACTCCACAAGAAGTAGCCCGCTAAAAATTACTCTGCCAACCGTCCTTTGCACTCCAGAAGCGTCTGAGAAAGATGATATCTCATTAGAGGGTATTAAAAACTCTTTCGTCTCGTCCGAGTCGAAGTTGTCACTGCCGTCAAATTTGGGGACTCCCACGTCGCCACTTAAATTGTCTTCACCTCTGTCCTTGCCGGCGTCTCCGTCACCTTTCATTAAAACTTCCCCGCCAGAGACATCGACGGCGAACCAGAATGCTGCCAAGCCACTCGTCAATACCGGCTCTGCGACGGGTAAGTCCTAATTGTAAACTTTGTAAGAGCTTTAAAGTTCGCGGCATCGCGTCGTGTCGTTTAGCCAATTATGTACTCTTTTCAATTACCTTATTACTAGAAAGTATTCGAGTAAATGCGAATAATCTGATTATCACAATTATATTATATTTTTCCGCGATTATTGCATCATCAACTTTAAAGGGATATTATTTGGAAAAATGTTATGTTAGACCCTTCTTTGTACTTATCTTCGTATTGAGGTATTGTAAACAATATACACAGTAAAATGTACACTCATCTATATATTTACATTAATCAGCATATAGATATTAGTACGAGTGGCTTGTTATGTCAATATTATATTGAATGTACAGTGAAAACATTTATATAAGCTTGTCTTCGCGCCAATCAGATATAACAATGCCAATTAACCATTGTTACACTGCAAATACACTATCAATTTACTTACAAAGCTACGTCAAGTAATATGTTTTAGCTACGCGCCTCCTAATTGACTCCTACTCGTATCATGGAACAGGTATATACCTACTTACATACTCTACGAAATTATACCTACTTTCTTCAGTAATTGTAAATCTTAACTAGTAAACTTGTACACTTTAGAAATCAATGCTTTTATGTCAGCGCTATAAAAATGTCCAAATATTTCATGCTAAAAATCACGTTTTATATATCCAAGACACTAAAAAATATTTATTGAACAATATTAAATACATTGATTTAATGTCAAATAATTTAGATTTTGTTAAGGGCGTCAGTTTTAACGGTAGAATCACCGGATATCCTAAGATAGAGACTATAAACACACAAAACAAACATAAAAAACGTGTGAGGTAATCACACCATTTTGATTACCTATGGGATGATATCTATATAAAATTATCAATACCAAGAACAAGGTCATAATTCAACTCTCTAAAAAGTCGTTAAAAACATAAATCAACAAATTAGTAATTGACAAAATTTACATAGAATAAAGAAAAACATACAACATCGAAAAAGGCTTAAAATAACGAATGATGTATTTACAAGACTTAGGGTCGATTGGGTACCTAAATTATTGCAAGAGCGTCGTAAATTTCTTACATCCATATTTATAGACTAGCGGTGGCAATTGTTTATGGAAGGGCTTTTATTCGATAACCAAGTAATTGTTGTTAGAATTGGTTGGGAAAACAAAAGTCACTATTTCCTATACTTGAGAATTAAGAAAATGATAAAAACACGATTATTATTTTATACCTATCCATAATCCTTGTCGAAGTTTTTAAAAATTACAAACTCAAGTAGGTATTTAGCTAACCGAGTAATAAGCAAAATATGAGGATGCCACGTAATCTACTCATAATTTTACGTACTTTTTGTATCTGTTATTTCTACAAGCATAACCTGTGACACTATGACAGTCTATGCAAAAAAGTTTTATTTTTTGTCTTGCAATAATTTGAAAATCATTTGAAAATAAAAACCGCCTTCAAAATGCTACAAAAGTTTTAAAAATCTTTTTTTTTTGCTAAGCGGATGACGCGTTTCGTACTCTTGGCGTTAAAATTTTTTTGCGTAAATGCATATGCAAAAGGTATCCTAAATATGCTTTGTTATTTACCAAATCCATTTAACCAATTTTCACGTTTATGATATTACTAGCGGTCGCCCGCGACTTTGTACGCGTGGACTTAGTCTTATATAGGAATAAATATAGATGGTCGGTTATACCCCTATCTCCCCTAATATTCAAAACAAAAAGTAGACCATATTTTAATCTATGTTTCGAGCTACATTTATGCCAAATTACAAATCTCTAACTTAAAAAAGAAAAAAAAATTCATATAAACTTTCAAGGACGGTATTACCCCTATCTCCCTTATTTTCAAAATAAAAGTAGCCTATGTCCGTTCTAGAGGTTAAACGTATATCTATACCAAACATTAATATCGATTCCGTGGTTTAGGCGTGAAAGCCGGATAGACAAACAGACAGACAGAATTACTTTTACATTTATAATATTAGTATGGAGTTTGATTACGATAGATATTTTGTGCTATAACTACTAGTGAACTCAATGATACAAAATAATCCATCATTATTCACCTCAAACCCAATATTTTTGGAATGTAACACATTAGCACAAGAAAAAAAGAAATAAAATAAGGAACAAAAATAGATTTATTTTGTATTCCTGCCACGCCAACGCCACTTGCTAAATCATATTTTCGGTCAAAACCTACTTGTATTCGTATCTTATATTTGATATTCTATTCGCGTTTTCCCTTGCATATTTGATGAAGGCCTATCAAGGGGCTGATAAAAATAATCTTTTTGTTTACTAAATAGATAAGGGAACTCTGTATTCCTTATTTAGTTACTTTCACTTTTTATATTGATTGTCCCAATAATATTGAGTTTAATATTCTTCAGCAACGAAACGTAATTAACTTGCCTTGTGTTTTTTAAAAAATATGTCTAATTCAGCACATTCTCTTTTATCTGAATGTTCAATGTTTTTAGGCGTAATTCCATCATAATCCTCTCACAAATATCACGTTAACGCGTTATCAGTATTGAGTTAACTATTTATTTTTAACATCTTACAACTAACCTACTTGTTGAAGCATGTTGCCTTTGCTTGATGACATTTCAGATTACAAAAAACCTGTAGAATAATTTGGAGAGAATGAGAACATTTGTTTTTTATTCAATTATAATGAAAATAAATGACACAATAGTTTTCCGTACTTATAAAAAGGTAGGGTAGTTGAGGAGGCGAGGTCAGTACTCAAATTTAATGGAATATTGCATCTGTAAAGGAAAAGGTAGTTTTTAGGCTGAGATGACGCCCCCAGTTAGTATCCGTGGTCTGGTGCTCAAAGTACAAGGGAAAACCTTAGTTTGAGACCATGTGATTGGTGTGATGGCCTGGCGCATTTATTTATTTATTATTTATATTACCCAAAGTTATTATGCACACTTCACTCTGATCTTTGTGAGTATCGCAAATTAAAGTAAAGTTTTTGATAACAGTTATAATTGGAATGCAAACAAAGCTTAATTTCAAATAGCAGTAATAATTGTTTGAGGTTCCTAAATAGCACTCTTCATCGTCACGTAGTTTTGGATTTAACTTCCATTAACACGCGAATGTGTACCTTTTGCATGCGTTACGGAGCTTAACTCTGTTAACGGGGATAATGGACACGTTAATATGGTTACAGCATCAGATGAGAGGCACTAGAACTAAACCTATTTGCTAGGTACTAACGTCTGTCAATAAAATCGACACTGAAGCTCGAATACATTGATATTGTTCAAACCGATTTCCACCAGGGTCTTTAACCTAATAAAGACCAATCAATTTCGCAGGACTTGGTTTATAATGTAAAAACGTGCGCAACACACAAGTGCCCCTCTTCCTTTATAGTCCAATGGACCGACACGATAGAAAAGACAAGATACAAAGAGATCAGATGCAAGGCAGATTACATGTCGTCGACGCGCGTGCAATGCCGCGGAAGACCAGTATGTTAATGTCGCAGGCATTTTGAGTGAATCCGCCGTTTACAAATGGCGTCGTCTGTTTAAAAACGCTCGCTGTTATGTAATATGCCGAATGCAAAATCAGGCAAAATGACTACAGTTTTGGGGTGACCATGAATAAAACACTATTTGGACAAATCTAGCTCATTTGTAATAATATTATATTCAGTAAAAAAAATCAAATAGTAGGACTCTCCTTCTATTTCATATATATTTAAAACATTCTAAACTTTTTAACACTATTCAATTGACAGTTCGCTAGTTTTATAAATTTCATTAATACTGTCCTTTGCAAACCAAATGTTATGGTCACCCTAGCTTTGTCAAGCTATACTTCAATTTGCCGCGGCATTATACATAATGACATTTTGTCTTTGGCATTTTTCAAACCAACATTCGTTTTTAAACTGACGACGCCGTATGTAAACGGCGGATTTACTCAAAATGCCTGCGACATTAATACCACGTAATACCACGTAACTGCAAAAGGAAAGGCGCAAAATTGAAATATCGCGCCATCTAAACGAGTTACTGATCCATTTACGCTATAAAGGAAGTCACAAACAAGTTACTATATAGTTCGGCTCGTAATATATAATCAAATGACTAAGATATCTGCATCTTGTTTTAAACTCCGTTAAAATCGTGCAAATGTCGATACGTGGTTTTCACGAACTTTTCTTACGACGATGGCCTTCCCACAGCATGGATAAATTTTTCCTTATCATTTTAGATTAACAATGCGAAAATTCCATATCATACAAAAAAAAATATCTAAAGGTGTCTCTCTGGATATTGAGCCTAAATACGTTACCACTAGACCACACAGGCAGTCAATACAATTAGTAGACTACGAGTAAATATCTGACTCTTTGTAATGCCTTCTCCACACTACTCGCGAAGTTACTCGGCGAACTTCGCCCCAGGCGAGGCAAAGTTTGACGCGGCGAGCACGAGGCGAGCCGAAGTGCCTCTCTACACTACCGTATTTGTCTAACTTCGTTCAACTTCGCGAGTAGAGGAAGCATATCAGAACTTATCTTCCAATATTTCATAATGAATTTCTAGGTATCATTTGAGATGGCTCGATCAACAGATTAATCCTGAAACTAAACACCTCAATATTACGAATATAGACATTGCATATTTGAAACATACGAAAAGTAAGAAGCATCAAAAACAGTGAAGTTACAACACACCACGGTTAGTAAAGCTTGCTGTTCGAAATGAGTTCTTTTGCCATCGACATAAGAGCGATACAAAGTTCGAAGTATGTTCCTACTCTGATGTACTTTTCACTGTACGCACATAGAAAATCATTTACGTTTCATAATTCTTAGGAAATATAGAGTGAAGGTAATAAAAGTTGCCTTTTATTTAAATACGTATGCTTTTCAACCTTTGTTATCATTATCACCACATTATTTACGCACTAGTACATAGTCGATAGAGGTAAAAAATAGTACAACTAGGAAGAATACTTCTAAACTCTTAAATAACTAATATACCTACTCTATATATATTTCGTGATTATTATCACGAAATATTATTATTTTATTCCCTTTTTTTTGTTATTCCCTTGAGAACGAAATTCGTTTGGACTATTTAGCCGTTTAATTATTTAACTAAGTACCTGCTGTCAAAAGCACTTCGGACTTTGAGTTTGAATTTAATATCGCCCGTGTGTTCAGCTTAAGAACTATTACCGTGATATGATCGTGTCTGTACAAACTTAAGTTATGTACGGACATGTTTTTAAATTAATTATAAAATCATATTAATGAATGTGAATGGCTCAAAATAGTCAATTAGTTACGTTGCTGCTTAAATATCAAATAGGTACAAATTAGATTATTAAAATTTACCATCTACCTTACACTCTAATAGAAAACCATCTTAGTTTTGATAAAGTTAATAAGTAAGATAATACGTATTATTGTACTATAATTAAAAAAATACATACCTATCTAGTTTCGTTAGAAACGTTAATTCTAAATAGGCGGTGCCAGCAAAAATACTACCACTCATATTAAATAAATTGTACATTGTTACACTACGTTACTAAAGGCTAAATTCTAAACTCATAAATGACACAATAAAATTTTAAAGAAATAACTAAACACATAAGTTTTCGACAAAATTAATACTTTAAAGATTAGAACCGTTTCATGGAATCGTTATATCGTTATATTTTCAACCAAAGAACTTTATAACCTTGTTCACGTGTCATTTATATATGTATAGTTCAACATACATAAATATGTACGATATGAGGCTACACATTTTACCATTCAAACATTGTAAACCATTGATTTGTGCGAAGGTCAGGACTTTCAAATTGTGGGGTGGTTAGGGTTGGCAGTGAAAGGAATTCGATATTCAACCATTTTGACCTTTCACCGATTCCGAATTAGACAAAATTGAAATATTTTTATGAGAGATGTGACAATGATCTAAAAATAAAGTAGGAACAGGAAACATGGATGGTTTCGTGTTGTATTTTTTCCTTTTCCTTGATTACATCCAAAAGCTGTGAGTACACGTTGTATTGATAAATAAAAACATATTAATTTTTTCTTGCTCAATGTCTTTATTTACACTAATATTGTAAGCAGAAACGATTTGATATTGATGTATTTATAGCGAAAAACGACTGAACCATATCAAATAATTATTTTGCCATTAAAATGCTACATTAAGCTATAAAAAATCACGTGTGTAAAACTGCAGGCAAATGTTAGTTTATCCTTACTAATATCAAATAAAATAAATCTTTCTACTTTGAGATGCTTTTTTTGAAAGAAAAACTTTAAAAGGGTCGCTTTTAAAACGTAGCTCGAGCTTATACAAGAAACTAGCTGTCCCGACGGATGTAGTAACGGCCATTTTTTTTTAATGTTCTATCCTTCTAAACCTTCCCTGGACCTCAACAATGATTTCAAAATCAATATTAGCTAAATCGGTCTAGTCGTTGTCGAGTTTTAGCGAGACTAACAAACTGCGATTAATTTTTATGGGAAAGTTATTACATCTAAGAAAGCACAGAACATTAAACATTTCTATCTATGATCTGAGTAAGAAAGTGTGTTCGCTTGATTCGAAGCTTTTTTGATCGAAATTTTGCTTGCGCTTCTATCGTTAACGATACGAAAGATCGATGTTATGTTGATATTGTTTTGGAGTAGAGATGAGTAACATAGTTTTTCTAACATGGTAAATGAATATATTATCATAAAAAAATCAAATTTTACGCGTATTTACATAACCATGCGGGCAAAGAGCAGATAATAATTTAAAAAAATTTTAGCTAACCATATCTTTTAAGAAATGTTTTACTTTACAAAACTCAGATCATAGAATGGAATTACTTATTTTTTTGTAGTACAATATAATCTTAGATACTTACTCATTTTACAGACAATTTAAGTGGATTTATTTTAAAAACTTGCTAAAATACAAGCGGCCATAGTAGTTGAATTATAGGAACCACAAGTAAAATCTGGCGATAGTTCCAAAACACATGTGACTGGCAATCCTAGAAAGCACCTCTCTAGGGTAAATCGAAATGTCATGTTATGTCATGCATCGTAAATCACTGGGAAGTTATGAGTTTTGTGTTGGGTGAATTTATAAGACCTGCTTAGTAAGTGTTATTTGCATCACGACAATTTTAACAACAGTTATGGAACGCGATTTCTAAAAAATATGTTTCTCTCGTTAATTTATGACATCATGTGTCTTTTTTTAATTCAAATTAATATTTCGGTAACGGTTGATGGGAATAAAATTTAATTAAAAGGCAAACTTATTACGCCGACTGCAAATAACTTGGGAACAATGCAGAAAATAATCCGTCAAACCATCAGTAATAATCAATAATAGTTAAATATAATGTATGTCAATATAGTATCTTATCTATTTATCATACAACCTAAATTTTATCCATATCCATTCTGTGGATATTGCGTGATAGGGCAAACATTCATACAACATACGTGTTTATAGTAAGTGTGTTTCAATTAAGCTGTAACTGGCGTTTGACAGATATCCTACTTCTTATCCAGGTGACAAAAACATAAAAGTGGTGAATGACTACCTCTTTTATAAAAACTTGTCCCTTATGCAAACTTAACCCATCAACAGCTTCGACAGATAGGCTATCGGTATCCGGCATCGGTTCTTTAGTTCCATAGATGTACTCGTAGCTAGTTCGAGTTACTTATCGCATCTCGACTCCGTCGACGCAGCGTTGTGTGCACAGACTACAATAACTGTTGTATTTCAGTCTGGAGATCTAAGCTATCGACTCCGATGCTATGAAGTTCTGTAGCTGTTTGAAGCCTTTATGATTTATTGATGACTGAGAAGAGCTAGCAACTTCATTCGCGGGAAATTTAACCCTCGTTTCCTCAGGGTGTAAATTTTAGAAATTCCTTTCTTAGCTGATGCTAGCGTCAAAATTATTACCTGCATGCCAAATTTCAGGGCAATCCTTTATGTAATTGGCTACTTGACAGTTTTTGAAAAAGTATTGTAAAATGTGCGCCCGTTTATTTTATATCCTAAGCAATTCGATTTATCTGGAAATAATCTAAATAACCAGAGAAAAATAAGATTTTGTGTAACACATTTAAAAAGTGCGCGAAAACGCCTAGTCGCGTCACTGCTGCAATTATGACGTCAACGTCCTAAACAATGAACCGATACGCATAGGAACGACTTATTTTAGATAAACGGAAAATGTTTCAATAAATTCTTTATACGATTAGAGACCCAATAATTCAATTTAATCGGTAAAATAATCATTGTTTCGCCACATTAAAATAATTAATTTTCGCCGACAGCTGTCATTTCCGAATTGCAATGGTGGTTTCCGTTTCGGTTCTTTTGTTCCACAGATAAAAAAACTAAAATTTATTTTGCAAAAATAAAATACTAACTATGCTTTTAATTAAAAAGTAAAAATGTAAAATGATTACTTAACTAATAAGCTAACGTATCTAACACTTTTCATATTTTATTGTTAACACTGTCAAGTAGCCAAATTGAGCAGTGTATTGAAAGATTAGGTAGGAACGGTTTTCTTTGATACCTAGAGAAAAAAGTTCAACTGTAGTATTAAAATATCTACAGCAACATAGTATGACCATTAATTAAAAACCTTTAATTAGTCTACAGTGTAGACTAATTAAAGGTTTTTCGTAGTTAGCGAAACATATACTTAGTTTTCCGTTACTGAGCTATGTATAAGCCTAATTTGAAGAATACCAAACAATCTGAAAAGTCGTTACTATCCCCGAACACAACGTAATTTTGATCTGGGGGCACGGTGTGTCTTTTTTGTCAAGATTAGCCAAATAATGCGCAACCCTTGTTTCAAAGACCTTCGTTGTATTTGTTGTCCTGATTTGCCGGTCTTTAATTAAATAAATAGACATAATAATAAGGCCTCATGAGAAAATCTGTACGCTATGATGAGTGTATTCGATTTTCATAAAGTTCCACTCCACTAGATCTTCCCTTTTTCACAAATATCAGAATTTATTCCGAATTGGCAAATATGCGTTGTCACTTTTTAATGGTTTAGGTTAACAAAGGGACAAGGCATAGTAAGCGACCAACAAAGCCTCTTTTTATAGTACCTACTTATTTCATATGATTTTTTTTGCAAATTTTCACTGAACGCTGTTTAACACATAATTTTTTCATCCGTTTTTACCAAACGGACAGGGATAAGCGGTAAAGTTCAGTAAAGAGGATAAGGCTTCACAGCCATGATCGATAGTCAGGTAGGAAAGAAAAGGGGACAGGTAACTTGTTAACATATTAAGCAACATGTATCTACTCCTCTTAGCGTTACTTCACTTTTCTTATTGGTGCAGTTACATTTATCCAAAATCTGCAATTTTGTTGTATTGTTAAATATTAGAAACAGATTTTTTTTATCTCCCCCTGCTGTGTGGGAATCGAACCCACGACCTTCACGTATCGCGCGTGCTGCTCTTTCAACTGAGCTAACCGCAGGTTATCGTAGGCGATGAAATTTTTCTGCTGTATCAACCGTTAAGCTGACGTCCGGGATGTCTTCGGTATACATTGGTAGGTGCCGTGGTACATTCGTTGCAGAAATGTTTGAAATTGGTCGTATTGTTTTAGTTACATATGGTCTTTAATTGAATATTTGCTTTCGATATTTATAGAATCCTAATGTCTCACTAATTTTAAGATGTAATCAAATCTCTGTAAAGACATATCCGTAACATTCGTTGCTCGTTCACTACTAGTTACTATTCAAAAGTGGCTTGACTTGTCCATGACCAAGTCGCTTGCAATAATTTTTTCTCGTTTTGTACAATGCTTTGTAACTTGAGGCAGCAAAGAGAATTGAAATTAGAGCCACACTGAAAGCCTGTATTCGGGTTGCGAACTTTGATGTTGCGAAAGAGTTGATCAAAGAATAGCGATCGTATTGCGAAAATTATGAAACAGTTATGGAAAATATTTGGTACATTTGTCAAGTAAAGTAGTGGTACAGTCCTTAACTATTAACTTATACATTCTTTAGCTGCTTTTAGGTTTTTAAAAGTTAAGTAATTTTGATGCGTCTTATTTGTGCTTAAGATACGCCACGTGAGTAATTAATCTCTTCGTCTAGCACTCTTTTCAAACTAATAAATCTATAAAATTCAGTTTACCAACAGCTGATTGTGCTGAAATTACAAGTACGATATTTTATCAGCCAATCAACAGAATCGGTATTATATTCTCGTGTGTGTAATTCGACGTATCGCAGTACTTTTCTTTGCTACACTTCATTCATCGCGCATTCGCCATCAGACTCTCATAATACCATCCGTGTGTTAGAGCAATATTATTTTTTCGATCCCTCCCGACTTCGCACACTTGAATCAAGATTGAATTAGAAAACTTCCACGTATTCTGCACTTTATCCGGAACCATAAAAATTGTATCGAATGATCAAACAGATAATATGATGACTTTACATGGAAGTCTACAATTTTTTTGAGATAACGTATAAAACACGTAGAAAGACCTTGTTTTTTAAAAAAAATCCCATGAATGTTAAAAACCAAGTCAAAATCCATTTGGTGACTAACAACAAGTTAGCGTTTGAGGTCTTTAGGCCTAGAAAATCAAACATAAAGAAAATTAACTGTATCTGGCATTTAAAAGCACTAAGATCAGATATTTTTACGGAATTTATATCTACATAATTGTTTACTTCTGTTCAAAAGTTTGGTCTATTTTGAGTTAAATCACAGCGAGGGAGATAGGTTATTCCATATTTCGTTTCGTGTCATGCCATGTGCGATAAATTCGCTACAAGAATTATGGGCTGTTTGTTGTATGGAATATAAGAATTTATAACATCTGCCGGGTAAGTGATAGCAACCCATCCGTCTCGCCTACGTGACGGTACACCTATATAGGTGGAATTATACGCAATTTTATTTTTGTTTCCCTGGTGGTACTCAAGCTCTGATGAGGCAACAAATTTTATCCAGAAAACTAGATACTAATAATCTGGTTGACTGATACGTGTGGAGCAATGTATAAGTTAAATAAATTTTGCAAACTTTTTTTCAAGCTAACTTTTGTTTTCTTTTGTAGACATTTGAATGGAAAAGTGAATTCGTCATGAATTAATTGTTTTATTATCCACTAAACAGTACGCGTTTGAAGTCGCGGCGGGTTGTTTCTTGTTTTTTCCACATTTTCCATGGATTCTTCGCTCGTTTTCGTTGCAGCTTGATGTGAAAGCCTTTCTCGATGAATGGAATATCCAATACAAAAATATTTTTTCAATTAGAATCTGTGGTTCCTGAGATTAGCGCGTTAAAACAAACAAGTAAATAATAAAGTAAGTAAGTAATACCACGGTGTTTTGACACACAGCGACTGTGCAAAAAAACACACTGATCTAAACGTTGTAGGTACGAACAGAAACGTTTATTTCTCTTTTTTATATGTGTGTGCGTCTGGGCTTTATATGTTTTCAGATGTATATTGCTGCGCTTTTGTTTAGAACAACTTACTTTGAGGTCAGATCAAATCAACTGACGTTATCTGATTTTAAAAACTAATAGTTTGAGATAAAGCCCAGGTTGGCATGCAATCGTGAGCATGATACAATAAAACAATCCATCTATCGAATGGAAACACAATTCAAAAGCTCGTCAAGCTTTGCATACATAACTTTATAAATAGGGTATTTTTTACGAACAAAAGCCATAGGAGTGAAATAAATGCAAACTGGGTATCAAAGTGCAACTACAAAGTACGTGCTTCTCCAATATCTATTGCTAGCTATGAACAATATCCCGTACGCTCCCACCGGGCATCGGGGCGATGCACTCTATACGACGATCTCAAGCAGGTCAGTAAGATATACGCTTTCTTTATCCAGACTTAATACTAAATCATAATAAAGTCAGTAACAATTATTATTTTAGCCCATAAGGATATGGACTGACAGGCCTATAGAATTACTAATTTAAAGAGATTTAGAGTGTTGACGAAAAACAATTAAATAAATTATCCTTCAAGTTCAAACCTCCCTTAGCAGGGACGCAATGAATCTTCGTCTAGCCCTTTTATTTGAATTTTCGTTGTGCATCTTGTACTGCTACGAATGCTACGTAACTTTACCCGCATGCTTCGTCTTCTACGAAACAAAAATTGTTGTAGCACTTGTTTTTTCATAATTTTCATTAAAGATACTGCGATTAGGCAGAAATAAATTATACTTTAATTACAAATCTTTAAATGACGTACCTATGCTACAATTTTGAAATAAATTAAAAAATATTGCAATGAACAGAAACCTATCATTATATTGGGTAGCTGTAAGGGAGCGGGCCGGACTTTGGTGGCGCGCCATCCTGAGGTCCTGAGTTCGATTCCCGGTCGGGTCTAAATAGTGCCCAGTAGGTATACTGCCTCTGAATATTATTAGGAGGCTTTTATCCACTACACGACGTCAAAGTTGTCTTTACTGCGTGTATGGGAATAGATTCTCGGTATGTGCTTCACTCTTGCTAGCCGAGATTTTATTTATTAGTATATCAAAATAAGTATTTTATTTTTCTCTTTAACTACAAATACGTTTTGAATTAGAAGCTAAGACCTATTTGCAAATACAAAATCCATTACTTAAATAGATAATGGCGCAGCAATGTCATAAAATGAAATCAAGCTTAAAGCATTGTTTCAATGAGCGATCTTGTTTAGCTAAGTGAATAGGAATTGTTTTAGAACAAAGCAAATTAATTTAGTCGCCAAGCGAAGCCATTCTGGGTATAAAATAAGCATATTTCTCGATAGAAATATACCCTACGGGCAATACCGCGCTGTTATTAAAGGATTGTGTTAGAAAATTGCTCTAATATAATTTATATCAGCGTTTGCTAACCTTTTCCAGCCAATGGAATGCATCACTACATAGTATTAAACAAAATCGATTTCCGTTGTTTACTCCTACGTGTGCTATGGTATTATAAAATTCCTAACAGATTTTGATGCGATTATTCAAAATAGATAAAATGATATTTGCGTATTTAAGCGTATGTAGAAAAGCCGAAAAGTTCATTAGTACCGGCTGACATTTATTTTTTTATTTTTATATTTAAATAAATAAATAAATATTGGACAACATCACATACATTGCTCTGATTCTGTGATAAGTAGCTTAAGCACTTGTGTTTCAGAAATCAGAAACAACGACGGTACCACAACACCCAGACCCGAGACAATATGGAAAAGTTCGTTTCCCATATTGACCCGATCGGGGATCGCACCCGAAACCTCAGAGATGGCGCTCGCCAAAGTCAGGCCCGCTCGCCTCTCGGCTACGGAGATCGTCGATTTAAAAGCTTTATTGCACAAAAAAAGTACAAACGGTGGACTTAATGCTAGGAGCATTCTCAATCAGTCAACTTTTCGATCATTCAGATAATTAGTTTATGGATTCGGTAATAAAAACAGTAAACATGTGTGTATGGATTACAGTAAATAATAATAAATAGCAAAAAAATAAACACCAGAATAGAATACTCATACGTACATTATAAATTAATATAATAAAATAATATAATATATCAAATTAAATACACTTATGAAAAGACTGATTGGCATCTGTGAGAGATATGCGCTGACCCATGGCCTAAGGTACAACTGCGCTAAAAGCGAGTTGCTTGTTTTTAAGGCCAAAAACAAAACATATAAAGTGCCGACAATAAAACTTGATGGCCTACCATTAAAACAGGTACAGAGCTTTAAGTACCTTGGACACTGGGTGTGCGAGTCATTAAAGGATGACTTAGATATAGAGAGGGAGCGCAGGGCGCTGTGCGTTAGGGCAAATATGTTGACCCGCAGGTTCTCGCGTTGCACTGGAGAAGTAAAGCGTACGCTTTTTAAAGCATATTGTAACTCGGTTTACACGTGTAGCCTTTGGACAGATTACACCCTAAAAGCGTATAGCGCCCTGCGCACTCAATATAATAACGCGTTCAGGGGACTGATGGGGCTGCCTCGTCACTGCAGCGCGTCGGGGATGTTAGCTACAGGTGTGGTAGACAGCCTCTCGGCTATCATTAGGAAACGCATTGCGTCCCTCGTGCGGCGCGTACGGGCCAGCTCCAACAGCCTCCTGAGGGTGGTCGCGGCGAGGCTGGACACGGACAGTGTCATTATGCGACACTGGACTAAGGTCCAACTCGCCAAGGACACAAAAGTAAATTATAGTCAACATCATTATTACTCACTAACATAGTTTTTTAAGATCTTTTGTCACTAACACATTATGGACTTATGTTTCCGAAATAAATGATTATTATTATTATTATTATTATGAATGATGAATATATAAATATAAGCAAAAAAGTAAATAAATGAAGCAAATTAATTTAACAAATGAAATTCTATGTAGAAGGAGAAGAACAGAAGAATTCGGAAACTCTAATTTTTAAAGTTCCCTTAGTCCGGGAGTGTCTAGTTTCGGGGGGCAGAGTGTTCCGAAGCTGGATTGGTTTGCACAGTGAAAGAGAAATTCATCAGCTGTGCAAAGGGGCCAGGTCGCTAGTAAGATTATATGCGTCATAAATGTCATGATACATGCTTTTGACTCCCAAGTGTAATAGTATCTCATACAGGCGGGAGTCATAAGTATTACTAATGTAATCTACATGACTTTGATAACACTTGGCCTGCATTGGACCCCTTGCCACACTTTCACGGGCCTCTAAATATTGTTGTACTACAGGTTGAGCTACCCTGATTCATGAGTTCATGAATAAACGTAGTTACGTTTGTGCTGTATATTCTTTCTCTTCGTTCGATTTTCAATCAATATATGCCAAACAAATTGGTCATTGTATATAGTTGCTCTGAACCAGACTAATTATCATATAAACGGATATTATTACTATGCTGATATAAGCCAAGATTACAAAGACGTTGTTTGTGGTCAGTTATTTTAACAGAAGCATAGTGCAAGCCTTTATAAGACACTCATTCCAATCAAACATTGTTCAAGAACATAAAGAATACAATTATCATGGGACTCGAATAAAATCTCGAGGCTTCCTAAGATTTCTATCCAGACAATTCTTCCCTAGGGTCGTATAAATTTCTCTCATAGTCGTAAATTCCACATGAAAGTGGAAGGTGTGTGTGAAGAAGATAAACGACAGCTTTTTTTAATCTTCGAGAAAAATGGTAATTTCCTTATGATTTTTCAGTTTTTCGCAGTTCTACTATTCTACCAAGCAAATATCACCTTAACTAGTGTCAAACTATGCGCGCATAGTGCGGTAAGTTTGACATTTGTGTTAGGCAAGAAGGTAACTTTACTGACGGATTTTTCACCTACTAAATAACCTTGAAGTATTTCGATTAACATCGTTATAACAGTAAAAACCCGAAGCACAGAAATGCACGCGATACATTGATCATAATTTATTATACAATTTAGTACATTTTAAAAACTACAAATTATGCTTGTTTCGTCAACGCATATTATGAAAACAGGTGGACCGATTTTAGACATTTTTTTTTTCTTTTATAATATTCGTTAGCAGTATTACTTCTTTAGGAAGATAAACCGTTTATTTATATCGTTATAAGACATGGTTTACAATATAAAACGATATATTACGATAATTTGGATTATATACACATAATGTTTGTAAAACCATAATGTGCAAGCGTGCCTACGCATTTTAATGGTTTGGATAATACTTTACAGCAAATTTGTATATTTATCGGTACTTTCGATGCAAATCTATTTATGTATGTTTTTATACTTACTGTATTGCATTAAAAAAAAGTCGTAAAAAAGTACTTACCATGATGAAGTTATTCGTTTAGCACCGGAACGTAGGTGGTTATAAAATAATTCCTACTTGCTTAGTAAGCGTAGGAAGTCATTACAATCTAAACGATATCTATAAAATCTAATTTCAGCCAGTATATAAATAACAGTTAATCAACAATTAGTAGAAGTACAATCGGAATTTTATAAGAAAGTCTAATTAATTATAGCTGGCAATTTAAGGCCGATCCCTCTGGAAAATAATTTACCAACGCGTGTTGACAACACAAAAGTAGGCTACTTTTGTTTGTGGAGTCTTGGGTTTACAGATTTTTTTTTTACCAACATTTGATAAGAACAGAATACCATGTCAGAGCAATCTGATTTATTTTAAAGAAGGCCAAATGAGGTCTTCAGATTGGCTTTTAATATAGCATCAAAAACGATATAATTGTATTAGGGTTAGCCTGTAAAGATTATGTTTGTATGTTTATAAATAAATAAATAAATTGGCAATTTTTTCTCAGTGAAAATTCTGCTTAATGTTTGCAAGATATCCATTTACTACGTTGATAGATTCAACATATTCTGTTTGTGATTTAAAATAAGTAATTATTAAAAAAGTGTATTTATTGCCCTTTTAGCATGCGCAAAACTTCAATCTTTTTCCAAGGACAAAGACAAAAGTTTCAATGCTGTTCAGTGGCTGATAGCACACTGCATTCGTATATTCAGCCAATCAGCAGTTGACACACTGAATTTGACATTTGTTATGAGCGCCATAAAACTTACTCGCGTGGCATATGCTGATCGACTAAGTCACATTTAAAGAAAGAAAGAAATAAATAAATTGACTTAACAGTATAGTAACGATTAATCAATCATGTACAACACAAAAAAAATGTTATACCAATCGAGTTTGAACATCGTTTGCAAAACATAATCTGAATATTATTATTAGAGAGGGTTAAAGTGACCATTTTGTTTAGCGACGGATAGGCACTAAATTTAGTAATGTGTGTGAGATAAGCACGTTTCAATGCCCTAATTCCAATTAAGATAGTAAACTTGCAAGTTTGCCTAAGTTTGGAACTATTAAAGCTATCATGCGTCACGGTTACGTCGTTAACGGCACGAGTAAGATCGATAGGATCTTATCCGGAATAGTACATAGAGTCTCAATAAGAATATTTTCTAGTCAATGGCATATTTAGGATTATGGTTGAATTCAGCGAAAGTGGGTTTAAAAAGAGTAAAAACTCAAATCAAACGGATTTTAGATTAAAAAAACATGGTTCAAAGATCATAAGGTTTTGTGGAGGGTACAATAAATTTTAATACTTTATTTCTTTAAAACATTTGAGAAATTGTTGTCTAGTTGCTTTTAAAAGCACCTATTACAGTAATAGTGGTCCAAGAAAACAAAAATAAAACTAGATGTTGCCCCTGAAAGTTGTCTGGGTTCCGAACCCAAACCCTTAACCGCAGGATCGTTGAGGCAGTTAAAAGCACAACCCGGTACTGACCCTCATCAAGAATCAAGATGATTCGTCTCCATCCAGTTTCACATTTTGCAGTTGGGCGCCGAACGCGGCCGGAGGCGGGCGCGTCCCAGCCTGAATGGTCTGACTCAATTCTACGCGATGTGAAGTTACGATAAAAATATCATGCGAAATGACCGCTCTTAAAGTTGAATGTACGTTTGGGAAATCAAAAAAGGTTTAACGACACGCAAATCAACTTTCGACGGTACTTTCTGAATTAACTTTTGCAAAAATGACATCAATTCACGATTTCGCTCGCATGTGGAAGTTATTGAAAATGTTAATGTGGATGTAAAAGTTTGTTCGCGATGTATTTGTTTTGTGACGTGTATTGAGCAACATGCCGTGTTGTGGTTGTTGGTGGAATGGCAGGCAGAGGCACCGACCTCCCGATCCAGACACATCAGGTTATTTCACCAAGATGTTGTATAGCTCGCTTATCATCTTTGTGTATATATTTAAACACTAAGAAAAACAACCAGCGTTCGCCTTTGTTATCCAGTGCTACAGATAAAAAAAGATTCGCACGCTCGATTTAATATTCCTTTTGTTTTTTCAGACCACTAAGTGTTGAATCCTAATATTACGGTATTGTGAAATTCGTGACGTTACTCCATTTAGCAGAAAATAAGTTCTTAGTAGCATAAAATAACATAACTGTATGTTTGCTTATTAGTAAAGCTATGCACATGGACCCAACATTTATTTTCTTTTTTATCGCTTTATAAATTATGCATTCCTAAATATGCAGTTTAAAATACTTTCCGTAATTTTGTTTTTATACGGATATCACTGAACGTTTTAACAATGTTTTAGGCGATTGCTAGTGAGCCCTTCTTATTAAATAAATCTTAATCAATAACTCACTTAAGATGCTTCCTTCATCCCTAATTTTCCTGCTTACTGATCTTCTATGCCCATAATAACAATTAGAGGTCGATGACTGCAAATAGGAGCAATTTGGTACTGACAACTAAAGTATCTTTTGCAGAAAATAAATTAAAATGTTAGGTAACTTACACAAAACGAGCAAAAGTTTAATAAAATAAATTTAATAAAAAAAAAACTAGTAAATAGGCTCTTGCTTTGGCCATAAACCTGATTTTATGGCGTTCTTAGCATGATCTGTATAATGGCAATTGGTGCTAATAGATAAATTGTTGTTAAGAGTTATTAGAACGTATATTGTAGTTGTTGAATAGTTATTTGAATTGGCATATAAGATTGGATGACCCCAAACGAAGAAAAGAGACGTTACTTCATTTTCGTTTTCTTTTTTCATTTGAAATGAAACCTCAAAAACAAATTGTATTACAATTTTCCTACAACCAATTATTTGTGCGATCTATATATTTATCAACTATCGACTCTGAATTCCACGCACACAAATCCGTAGGATACATTTTTAACTTTTTTAATAGCGCACCCGATTCGGAAATTATGAATCCCACAAGGGAACAATGTCCCCCTTATCTAAACAAGATAAAACACTCTGGCAAATGAAAAGAGCCTTTCAAGTCCTAAGCAAATAACTTCAATTTTATCTGAGGGTTATAAAATAAAAGAGGCAGTGCTTTGGATTGCTTCAGTGAGCTACAAATTCAATCAAATTGAAGGCTTAAGCAAAGCTCGAGACAGTTTCAGGGGCTTCCCTCTCGCGACTCGGGCTTCTGATCAAACTTGCTAAAGTAAGTACTTCAAACTCCGAGTAATCGAATACTTGCTTCCCTTCTGATCTGATACGAGTATCATCACGAGAATTAATGAAGGCAGTATCGTTATTCGAAGCTGTATGTTTGTTATTTATTGAAAGCGCATTCTGTTTTATTTGCCTGACTGTGGCAAAACTCAAGCAGGAGGATTATGATATTGATCAATAAGAATGTGATTATTTGTTCCCTTATTATTATTTACAAACTTCATATGTATTTTATATCAATAACTAGGTATTTGCGATAGACGACTCTTTAGTCCAACAGTTACTAAAAATATAAAACAATTAATTTACCTTGGCGTATCTAAGGACTATAAATAATCGATGTCCTAAATTTTTATTTAAGAATATACTTTATGTCTGGCAGCTCTGGGTTTTTATACCACTAGAATGTACTAGTGTCAAGGACAATAGTAATTTGTCTAGAGCAATACGTTCCGAGGGTTTGATTACGATAATTGCATCATTTTCGTATAATTAATTACTTGAATAATAAATGGACTCAGGGTGAGTCCATTTATTATTCAAGTCGATGACAAATTTTTATTCCATACTGGTGAAAGAGTTTCTATTAAAATTATCAGTAACAAACCCATTTTTTATATCGATTACCAAAACATAAATAAAATATGACAATAATTTCAATGTTAACTAGGTACCTTATTATAAAATGTTATCGACTTACCTATGCATAAATTCACAACATGTTTTCTGAAACATGCTTATAACGTAAGGTAACGTAAAATCGATCATTTGATCAATTTACGTTACGTAGTCGTAAAACACCATAACTAAGCACAAACGCAATTAAGTGACCTATTTAGTACTGACAACTAAAGTGTCTTGTTATCTAATGAATAATGATATTTGAAGCAATGGAACAGTTTTATTATTTCACAAATATTTAATACTAAATGGCGCATGTAACTGTGCCTAGTTTAATAACGAGACACTATATGACGCAATACGCTAGCGCCTTACCAAATTGGTCGCACAATGCATCCTAATTGCATATTGATTTGTACCTCCATTAGTCAGTATATCGCCACACTGCCCGCTTACTAGTTCCACCTGACCGACATTTGATTATTTCGGCCATTTCTACTCTCAAAAACTTCCATTATTATTGTGTTTGAGTCTATGTGTATGTGTGTGTCTATACTATTAACTTTATTGTTGTGTTTATCTCGACCCGTATTCCACAGTCAAAGTTTCAAAAATGTTCTGTTGTGCGTTCCCAAGCAATTCTAAAGAGAGTGACGAATCGTCAACAAGTACTGACAATTCCTGTAAGTTTTTTTACGATATTACGATTTGAGTCCTATTATCAAAAGCGTAAGGGCTACCAGATTAAGAGTGTCTTATGCGACGACAGATTGAAATTAGGAATACTCAAATGTCTATGCACTTTCAGCGTGAATGAGGCTTTCAAAAATATATAGAAACGAAGTCTTTCTTATGTTAGTTTCGTATATGTTTGTCCCCTGATCGCTCTTGAACATACAATCTCCCGATAAATTTTTATTTATCCTTCACCGAATTAATAGACTCTTAGATTTTGATAAGATTGTCTCCGTGGCAGTAACGCGTAATGACCATAATGCACAATTTATACCTTCTGTAGGCCTACTACCAAAAACAAAACGAACAAAGAAAAGGATTCATTTTTAACGATTAATCAAAAGTTTGGAAATTAAAACGTGGTGTTTGATTTTCATAAATAATATTTGGCGTATTGAATGCTCTTTTTTCGCATTCGAAGTGTTTTGATTACGGTCATGGTTATTAGAATTGCTATTCGTCATCGGATCCGTTCGTTTTTGGTAGTAGGCCCTTTGGCAATGTTAGACTTACCAAAATGTTTTACAAAACTTATTTAATAAATCTCGACGGTCTAGTAGTTTAAGTACTTAATACTGATTTTGTGACCCTGCCGACCACTAACCTGCATTTGGCAAGCGAGATTATAAAGCCTGTAATATTTTTTGTATGCCCACTCTTAATTTATTTAACTAAGTTGAACATTTTGAAATCTGAAGCTATATCTGCGAATTGAAAACCACTTTTATCAAATACGAGTATATAACCTTTTTTCGAATAATGCAAAGTCTACTAATTTTAATTGGGCGACTGCGCCCTAACCTATCTTTAAAATCAGTAGCTCGTTAAAATTTAATGGAATCCCTTGATGTGCGTACTCCAATTTGCAGTCTTGAAAAAAAATAATTAAATGGATAAAATCTGGTCTGTAAGATTAACTAAAATTTTACACATTTAAAAAAAATCCTATCTCAAACTCATAATTTAATTTATATACTTAATATAAAGGCAGCTGTTTTCACGCGAAGAAATTCCGTATTTTACCGTAAAAAATCTAAACATTGTGGCAATGAAATTCACTATGAAAAGTACAAATTTAATAAGTAATCACTACAAAATAAAATAAAGTCAAGCAAAATAAACTAAAACGTTTCCGCAAAACCTCATTTTCGGTCTGGAAAAAAGGTAAACGGTTAAAAACATTAGATTGCTTTTATTCATTTTAAATTGAGTTCAAATATACATTTTTCCAAAAGTGTACAGAAATTTCTGGCTTAACAAGCCACGTAATTGATTTTTAAACGTCTAGTCTGCGCCCAAAAATCATTATAGAAATAAAAATACAGGTAGCCAATACATTACTTGCGTTTATTTACGGAGTGGGTTGACGTTATCTATAGCAATTTATCTCTGCTTATCACTACTTTGGGGGAAAATACGTTCGTCTATTTTCGAGGTCTTTAACCAAAAGTCGAGATGTTTACTTGGCTATTTACCCTAAAAATGTTGAATAATAAGTCGATAAGTAAACTTTACCAGCTTAACACACTTTTTGTTGGCTTGTAAATTATTTACCTCAGGCATCAAAAGAAAACGAATATTGTAAATAATATTGTGTAAAATTAGATTATACTGAATTTTTTTGATCCTAGAGTTTTCATTTAGAGAAGTATATTCCATGTTTTAAACCCATGGGTTGAGAGCTGGTGCACTCGTAAACAGGCTTATCCAGCCTATATCAGGTATCGTCATATTATACAAGCATAAGTTTCAATTTAAGCCTAGACAAAAACAATATTTTTATTTTGAGGCGCACCAAAATTATTCTTCGAAGTCACCCTTTGGTAGCTCTCGTGATACTTAACTATTCAAAGTAAAATGTGTGCTTCGAGGAAAAGTTAAGGTGCACTTTAAAATGTTGTGTTTCGTGGAATATCTCCAGCTTTTTGGTAGGTTCATACCAAAATTCTAGAGAATTTGCACCCAAAAAGCAACCGGAAAGTAACTTTTTATTTTCATTCCAAATCTCTCGAAAACGAAATGTAAATTCGAAAAATGATACGGCGCAGGAGTTACGTTTATAAATTTGATATTTGTTATTTGGTAGTCTGATTAGGCGAACAAAGAATGACTGAGTTGGTAGACTAAGCAGCGTAATTGACTCAAATGTGAATATTACGCGCCATCTTGATATTCCGTTTTATTATAATATAAGGAACACAGAGTAAAAGCAAACAGCTGCTTATTATTTTCCTAATGGGAACACAGCCTTAAGATGCCCGTGTTATCAAGAGATAGGTAGAAGTATGGTCATTGAGAGACACCTTACACCACCCACAAGCCTTAGTGATGTACATACATGAACAATCCATAAAAATAAGAAAGAAACAATAAGATACCTTTCTGGAACAGAGTGTAAACAAAAACACTCTCAACACGTGATTTATTTATTTATTTTATTTAAAAACTTTATTGCACAAATAGGTACAACAGGTGGACTTAATGCTAATAATTTGAGTGTTATTTCTCATGCACAGTTTTAAATAAGATCCAAACAATATGGATCTGAAACAGTGTTAAATAAAAGAGCTTTTGTAAGAAGTGACACATCGAAGTATGTACCTGGGTACTTCAAGTTCGTAGCTCTATTTGTGGAAAACACTAGACTCGCTTGATATACCCGTAGGCGTACGTTTGGTGTTTATTTTTACCCTGTAGGGTTCTGCGGTTGTGTAAACGAGGATTAAGTGTCGCGTGGGAAGATGTTTGTAGAAGTATTTGTGCTTACCTTCTCACGGTAGGTAGATAGATTGTTGATAGCACAAAATATTTATAAAAAACAGTACATTACATAAAATAGTATATTTCATTAATATTATTTTTTAAAAATTGATTCTGAGGTTTTTGAGTTTATTCGGTACAAACAAAAGTTTTCTATCCAAATCTTCGCATGTATATGCATTTGTTATACATGAAGAACGGCTCGACCGATTTTGTGGCAATTTCACATTAACTTCACTAAATCGTCAAAACAAGGTCTCAACATTTGGTTTGAATAGGTGAGTACGTTCTTGAGTTATAAAATTACAACGAAAAGAGGATTTATTTTTATTTTAAATTGAAAACTATATATTGGTGTGTGTCAAACCAAATAGATATCAACAATTCTGTTTGTACAAATAATTGGATTTAAACCACAGTTAAATATTTCGGCTTTTTCGTAACTCATCTTATATTTTTCGGAAATTTGGACGCAAATTAATGAATAACTTCCTTAAAAAGATTAATTAAAAGGTGTTTCCTTAGGAACTATGAAGATTTTAGATAAAATAACACATATAATACTATCTGCTTATATACATATTGCTAGCCAAGCACTAGCTTGAAATACTAACTTAGGGAAATGGTTTATAAGTAACGGTTTCGCAACGAGCAAGTCTAACCTAGAAAGGAATCGCCTTAGAATCAATAACTTTAAAGCAAACTGAAATGTGGAAATAAGTCTTCTTTCTTTTAGTATCCATATTAGTGTATTTATTAATAGTATTTATCCAGGACGTGCATGATTAAGGAGTACAAGTTACGCTTAAGTTTATGATTCCAATTTGATGAGCCTAGTTAGTACAGTGGAGTGATTGTCCTGTGACCTTCGCTACCTAGATAAGGGGAAACTGACCTATTTGGATCAAAGCCAGGACCAATGACTTATGCTTTCCGAAGAATGCAATTATCATCCTTATCGGGCAAACAGGTGATTCAAGCCTCAAATGCTCCAACTGAGAAAAGCTTACAAATGAAATTATTTCCAGCGTTTTTGAACCCACGGCCTCCGGGTTTTTGAGCATACCGCTTTAGCCACTACACTACACACTACTTACTACACAGGTAGTAATGTTTGAAAAAACTGTATGAATTAATACGCAAGTAAGTAAGATCTTATCAGTAGAAATTGGTTTTAGGTCAGTGATTTTATGTATTATTGATAAATAATTTTACAATTACCTTTAGCTTAAATGAATTTTCAACTTTTCTTGTTTTTTAATTCAAGAGAGGTATTTTTCATATATAATTTTTTATCCATTTAGGTAGACCAGCTAAACATAATCAAAATGCAATTAAAACTTAAACACAATCAGATACACTGTTATTACCTACTAATGTCCTCCTGACCTGACTGGCGTTAGTAAAAAAACGCCGAATATAAAACACGAACTCATGGAAAAACCACCTTCAGATCTATAGGTGAGAGGGACGCCGAGGCTCCAATCGATACGAAATAGCCCCGGAATTACATCCTCACTCACAATTTGACTTTCTAATCTCTTTCAGCATTATTTTCAAAGGTAGTGGGTATAAAAATACTCTGATCTCAGTCAAACAACCGCGCAGGCGAAACCGCGACCCGGATGCGGAACTAACGAGCAATTTAGCCGGAGCTCAACCGCTTCTGCAGACTCAACATCAGAATAAGTGCACCTCTATTTACCTAACGTTTGTAAAGCCATGAGTAGGTTTTAATTGAACACTTCTGACATTACTAATTCCTTCTACAATTGTGGTCGAACCTCCCAGGGTACCTGGCATCATAGCTAGCTAGGGTAGGTTAGATTCTCAGTTAGGTCAACCAAAATGGTTTGAGTTGACGCCGACCGTTAATTAGTATCTGGTACTCTTTTTACTTGGTGACAGTTCAAGGGAAAACCTTTAGAACCAATTTTTCATTGTAAAAAAGTATTTTTAGATATCTTTTTTCATGTAACACAACGATTAGGAACGTTTATATCATATGATGATGAATGAAAACTAGTATCTAATATTAATCATTAAAAAAACCAGAGCTAGGCCTTGGACAGAAACAAGTTTAGTCTAGTCTATTGGTTTGTAAATTAAAATCCAAGTCCAATCATTCAAGTCTTTCACTGTGCAAGCCGCTCGGCTTTGGAACGCTCTGCCCGCTGATATCCGACAATCCCTAACTAAGGGAATTTTTAAAAATAAAGTTCGTGAATACTTCTTCTCTCTCGCTAACAAGTAGGTAATGATAGTCATGAATTTGTCAATTGCTGAACCAATTTATTTATCTCCTGAATTTATAGTTATGTAGATATTTGTTTTTATCTATAAATTATTAATATTATGTAAATCTAAGTATACCTTCATATTTTATATATTATATTCTAATTAATTTATATAGTATGTGTATTATTATCGTATATTTAAAGATACCGTAATGTTATTTTTAATGCTTAATTTATTGTTGTTTAAAATGATTTCTTTTTTTTCTCCAATGTTACCGCACCCATATACAAACTATCTGCATGACCCAAGGGTTGACTGGTAGAGAATGCCCCTAGCATTAAGTCCACCTGTTGTACCTATTTGTGCAATAAAGTTTTTAAATAAATAAATTCATTCAATGTACACTCAATTAATCATTCGTTCAATGGCGATGAAGATTCTCACTTCAATTTAGAACGTTAACCAGTTAACACGTAGTTTTATTTCACCGACCCTATGTATGTTTTATAACATTTTCCAATCTGGGTTTATTACCTATATACTCACATCAATGAAACAACTTCTATACCTACTACTGTCATATGAAGAAATATTTGATAAGACATATATTTTTGATTGTATCGATTAAGCTCTAACACATCAGGATGATTTTTTTTAATCAATGGATTACAATCACTCATCATTGCAAGTGGTTAAGCTACTTTCTTTGGGATCATGTCAAAATATGTAAAATGTGTGCTGAAAATGTGTAAAACCTATTTTATGACGTTAGTTGGCGCATTACATAGCGCTCTTAAGATATCCTTCCGTGAGAAGTCTTCTTAATAGACTGCATGACTCAACATCGTCGGTAATACCTTCTAACGATAATGCACATTTACCCTAGTTTCAGCCAACTCACTTAAAGGAGGTATAGGTATACCTCTAGTCATTTACTTTAAATTTCCCTATGTTGTAAACCAATGAAATTCAAGCAAGCAAGCTTTGCAAATTTAATTCGAGCTATTGATCACTGTCTTGTTGCGTTATAATGTTTATTGCAAAAACTAAGTACCTACAAGTTAACAGAAAATAAATCCAGTGGAAAGGATACACAAAAAGTTTTAATGGAGAGTTTAAACAAAGTGCATTGTGAAAAGTGGACGCGTTGAAAGTTAAATTGAAAACGGCCAGTATTTTATTACAAACGGATCCAATCCACACACTGCTTCCAGATTTAAATTTACACGCAAATCCTTTCAGCAAATCCTGACAAACGGTTGAAAATTCAAATATCCAAGCAAAGAATGAAAGATTTTTGTGCAATCCTAGAAATGAAAATTCGAGGATTTTAGTTGTTGTACTTTACTTTACCATGACGAAACAAATTGGAATGACGTTAAATGCTGCTAGAAAGAGAATAACAAAAAAAAACTTATATATTTTTGCAACAATGTTAGAAAAAATACGCAGGCGTGCTACACATAATAATATACATACTGGGCATACATTTGCGAATTTGGGTAGATTTAGAAAACGTAGTAAATTACTTGTTGTTGGTGTTGAGTAATCTAAAATGAAACGCAATCAATTTTGACAACATTGCCAATAAACATTTCGTAGATTTTGAAATCGTAGCAACAACATTACAACAAAATCAAGACTTCACAAAATCGTATATTCCGTGACGTTCATTATCATATCATTATGTGAGACGTGTGTTAAGTTCTCAGTTATCTTTGTATGTTGAACGGTGGCATGTAAGGATTTATTCGTCACTCACCTCTTATTCAAATAAATCACCACCACTACATTTTAAGATAAAACGTCATCCGTACTATCTGTCAAAATTTCCTTACGATTTAGTTCCATAAACGGAATGTTTCATGACAAAAGCTTAAATGTGTTTTAATTCGTTTCATTCTTTTTTTTTAATCTTCAGTGATTATTCGTTTTCTACTTAAGGGCTTTTGTTGCAAGACAAGTAGTAACTTCAAATATAATTCATAATAGGTAAAAACTGAGAAAAGAAACTCTGTATTCTTAAGGCTGCGTCTAATGAATGATGACGTAACAATATTCCCCAGTTTAATTCGCAAAAACATACTAAGAATTCATCTTGGACGTGTTACAAAATGCGAGTCATTCCCTTAAGTAGGTAAACAAGCTGATGAACGTAGCTGGCGCCAAGTTTCCCGTAGACAAGATAAACATGTTTTATCTTGGCGGATATCCCCGGCCACTAAGCCTGTAAGGTTGCGTTTCCACTGAAGAGGAGCTAGGCGGAACAATGCAATGTTCAAAATATCCTCTCCGCTTACTGAAGCGACACAATATAAAAAAGTAAAGGAACCGAGGAAACTTCAAATAAAATATGAAGATGGTCCGCCTGGGTTTGAATGCAGATGACCGAATGTGTAGGACAGCGGATTTCAGCTCCGCTTCAGTGGAAAACCTAGCTTGAAGCGATAGCTGGCACTTACCTACGTCATGCTTGTGTACAGGTGCCACCTTAAGGAACTAGTCTCTGCTCCAGCTTACCTCACAAAAATAAATACTTAATGTTTTTTCTCTCAAGAAATAAAACTATATGACTTGGTCTCAAGTGGTCGATACATAGCAATAAGTTAGATACTGCTACTGTTACTAATGTGCTGAGTTTCTTTCCGGTGTCTTCCCGGTAGATATAGGTACCCAACCGGCGGTAGAATAACTTTGCATTTTATTCAATGATGATTCAAAAGTGTAACGTGTAATCTACTTGAATAAATAAATATTTGATTTGTACTAAGTAAAAATGCACCCTCTGGCTCCACACAGACAAAGTCCCAAGAGAACTTACATGATTTCTAAGTACATTTGCTACCCAATACGTAGAAACTACTCGAGTCTCAGTGTCAGTCATATGCGCTTTTATAGCTATTTCACGCCACCATGCAGTGTATGCACATGCAGTGCATTAAAAAAGTAGTTCGAAATGCGTTCTCCTATGTCACACCGACAAAAAGTGGCAGACAACGACCGACAGTAGTGGCTATCGCTACTGACAATTTGTGGCGGAGGCGGCTTCCATTGTATACGTGGTATCAAAGGATGTGGCGATGTGGCGTGCGACAGCAATCGGTGGCTGACACCGGCGGCCCGTCTGTGCGCGCCCTAACCCTGATAAATTTATGTAACCTCAGTGGTTTTGGCAAATGACACGAATTCCATGCGGATTGCAGGGAAATTAATCACTCGCTGAATATGGCGTTCCTATTTACAATGTTAATTCCGACGATTCGAAGTTTCTAGCAACTTTTGAGTCTGAGTCAAAATATTTAAACAAAAGTGATAAAATTCTCGGAATTTTTAATTACATCTTACATAAATATTCGGTCAATACAGGGATACTGGGTAAATAACAGAGATTCTGGTTATGTTAGTCAGATTTTCAAAATAAAATGAAAACTTATATTATTATATTACTTACGTATTTTTTTAATTACTAAATAATGATGATAACAAACGGAGTTCAATGGAGGGATGTGTTAAATGATGGATGATAGGTGTAAATGAGATTTGACACTAATTTGTAAAAACTGTGCAAAGAAGTGACGTCGTGCTAAATTTGAATTATACAAGATTAGAAAACTCTAATGGCAAAAGAAAATATGTATGCAATATTTTTTTTGTAATCTTATTATTGGCCCAAACATACACTTTTAGTCACCTACCCTATTATCACACAAATTAAAGAAATGAGAATCGCTTATACAAATAGAACGAAATCGGCGATTCTTTTTATGGGTGGGTGACTGTTGAATTTAGGACAAACACAGCGAGATAATGGCATTCCATATTTTCCCTTCAAAAATACGTTTTATATGTAGATGAAGTACAGGACTAACGTCTCAGTCTTCATTCAAATTAATTCCTTAACATTAACGCAACGCCCGCCCCTCTCGAGCGTTATTTTTAATCTATGTTGAACGCCCACGTGCTCTTCTTGAACAAAATTTTGCCTACTTACTTTGGATCATTATATGAATACATGATTTATTACTTATTATCATTTCCCACTTTACAAGTTTAACCCTTATAATGTCAGAAATCATAGCTCTACACAATGGGCAATATGTTTATAGAAAACAAAGTTTAATAACTTAGTTTTGGATTTTACACACTATTTGATCATTCAGCTTCGATAAAGGCTGTTAAGAAAACCCTATAAGATCGGGACAAAAACCAGTGTACAAAAACAGCGTACAAACTTATAGGATAGACGAATTTAATAATGAAAATGTTTAATCGTATGGAAATTCATACAACTACATTATGACTCTGATACTTTAGCTAAAAAATGTCCATCAACTGAACTTGACCAAAAAATGACACCATATGAATAGGCAGAATAAAACACAAAATTGATTAAAATGTTCAATAAAAGTTAAGCTGTGGCAGTTCAAAAGTATTATTCTCATAAACCGCATTGGGACTACAACCTACAAGTCCAGTGATGCGTCAAAGTGCATGAAATATTTTTCACTATAATATTCAGAGAGTCTGGCAGTGAGCCAACTTTCAATTTATAAAATCGACTGCGAAAAAATGAAAAAATGTACCAACGAATGCTATCTACGACGAATGGTGCATCCAAAACAAATGAAAGCACTTTTACCTATTTATTGCTACAGTTGCACAGCCTAAAGCACCTCAGACTTTATACCGTGTGCATAAGGACATTTATGGAACTGCAAGTGTTACCTGTAAATGCTTTTGTAAAAGTTTACATGAATAAAGATATTTTCATTTTCTACCGTGATGTGCCGTTGACGTACCTACACACGATTACAATTTTAAAATGGCCAAAGTACTAATTATGTTGATCCTTAATAGGATACCACATCTGAATATAGCTAATATTTAGTGGAATGTTGTTGCACTATTTCCAAATATGACTACTACTGAAATCACATTTATATTTTCGCGTATTTTTATGAAGGAACCAAATAATGGTAACGATAGTCGAAAAGTCCTGCACCGCGGTGTTCTCGTTTGGTCGTAGAGGATAGCCTGTGGTCTAAAGGAATCGGAGACAAAGCTTGGAATTACCGTTCCCAGTTGGCACCTACCGTGGCTGCCGCCCTATCCTCAACGGTCCACTGGTGTATTTTTTTGTGAACTTAAGGCAATAAAATCAATGGGAAAAAGTATTTTAAGTCAGCTCACAATACTTAAAACAATGTTTATCACCAAGAAATGTTTTAATAGAGTGCTACAAGATTAGTTATAACAGTATCCCCCACCGCAATATACAAAAGTCCTAATAAAGCAACTCACAGCCCTTTATCAAGTTAAGCACAACTTAAACAATTTAAAAAAAATATGCTTAATTGGTAACATCACACATTGCTAAAGGAAATCAACAGTTGAGGGGAACGAAATACTTTGATTGCATGTAGATGCAATAAAATTAATACATGCGCTACGAAACCACAACGTGGACTGTATTTGACGTGCACTAACAAGCTTTTATATGCCTTTACGGTATTAACGCTACCCTAGTTTACCGTTATTAACAACTTGTTTCGTGTTAGTTTGTTTTATTAACAACCACAACAATGTGCTGGGTTGTTAATAAAATTACCGGCGTCGTTTAATTTATGAAATTAGTAAATAATTTGTAAGTACGGTTCATGTTTGATATTTCTACTGATTCTTTCTTTTTTTTGCTTAGTATAATATATTGATGACATTATGTGACTCAGATCAGCGCATTTTACTCATATTTTGGTTTGCAGTAGGTTAGTACAACGTGTGGGTTTAAATTATCAGAAAAAGTCGGAATGGAGACATTTTTTTACGCCAGGGGGTCTACCCTCAACAACGAAACGAACAAACGAAAGGTTTCGTTTTTGAAGATTTATCAAAAGTTCGGAAGGAAAAACGTGGTTTTTGGTTTGCATAAATAGTATTATATTTTATGAAAACGCTTGATTTGCAATTTATGTGAATTAAATGTGACTATGAGAATTAAAAATTGCTATCCGTTTTCGGATCCGACATATTTCGTTTTTGGGAGTAGGCCCTCAGGAATTGTTAAACTCAAATGTTTTTTTTATTTGTTTTAGTTTAGTAGGTACATATATCGGGTATGGTATATATCCTAAATAATATTTAATTGAAGAAAATCATCACACAAATGAAGAATTCCATCTGAATTTTAGAAGCTTTTTCATTTGTAATTATTTAAGCTCAGTAGGAAGAACTCCCCCGCATCGTTATAACTTTAGCTCATTAGTGGAGTTCCGTTTCCATAAAAGTCATATATCTGGAACACCCCTAATAACCTAATTAAAAATATTTTCGCCTCATGTCAAGTATTTGCATTTTGTTACCATTTTTTATGTACTTGTTAAGTGATTTTTTTCAATCAATTTTAGTTTTAATAGAAAGTATAGCTGTTTTTCTTATATCAGACTAACCAATTTAAATGTTATCTGTTTTTGCTATGACATAATTCCTTCATTATTTTTGTGTTATTTTACTTCATATGATTTTCTGGACAGTTTCCTGAATATTATGAATTGAAATAATGAGAAACGTTCATTTAAAATGAAAATCCCAAGTAACTATGAGTAGGTACTAATATTATAGACATTATTGTAAGCTATGTAAATCAAAAAGTCACGATCGATTGTAATTAATTCTAAAGACAGCTGTGGTTTAGGATAGTCAGGGCTAACAAGCGAAACCCATTATTTGAGCATTTACGTTTGCCGGTCGAACAATGGCCACGAAGGTTTACCTAGTTTTCCGTAACTTTCTCGCTTACAAAGCAATAAAAATTTAAATTAGTCCATAAGCAATTTGCCGACGGGCGGCTGACTTCAAAGTGGTGGTACTTTGACAATTTGCTTTTCATAGTGGGTACGAAAAATTAAGAAAATTATTTCCTGTTATAATAAGAAAATCAGTGTCTCGGCTCTGACGGGATAGATTACTTAAGTAAGGTAGATAATACATAATGTCAAACCTCATTTCATCTGATCTGGATGAAATAAGGTATATTATAAAAATATAAAGAAAGGTTCTAAGTTGGTTCTAAGCCACATACTCATATTAAGCACGTCGATTGTTCACTGTTTTATAATTTAGCAGCCTGCTACTTCTTCTGCCCGCCATTTAGATGTTTTTGTCAACCAAAACCATGAATGTAACTTCAAAAATCGATAGTTTGTATCAATGATAGTCTAAAATGGTATGCTGTTATGATAAAACTTAGTATGCGTTAGTTTATAGAGTAGAAAGCTGTTAAGAATATAGGATTTTAGGTTTATTTCTTTTTTATTGCCTTTCGCTGAGGCTACGGGTACTACGGTTTCCGCGGCCTGCCGGTGCAGCGGAATCTGCAATCAATCGCACACAATTCTTAGTCTTAATGCCCAATGCCAACAGACAGACGAGCCATAATTTACCATTGATTCTCAATACAGTTTCGGCACTATTCCATTTTAAATAAAAAGTTATGCAAACATTAGTAATCCTGAAGAAACAGATAAATTACGTAGTATAAAGGGCTATTACATAGGTAAATAAAGGATCAGAAAATGTTGTATATTTTTTTAAATTGATTATATAGCATTAGGTTGTTTAACTAAAATATGTACTAAAGAAAAATGAATGCATGTTTCAAAATATGCTTTCAAATACTTCTCATCACTACATAGTATAAAACAAAGTCTCTTTTTCTGTCCCTATATCCCTTTGTACGCAACGGATTTTGATGCGGTTTGTTTTAATAGATAGAGTGATTTAAGAGGAAGGTTTTTATTTGCAATAAATAATAGAAAAGCCAATATTTCTAAATTGCATTACATAGGAGCGAAGCCGGAGCGGGTCGCTAGTTATTTATAAAAGCGAAGGCTCACTTGACTAATAATAAACAGGTCGTAGTTATATCATAATATACAATTATACTATTAACTCGATTCAGCGCCATTGTTAAAATACAATGAAACCGCGGTAACGTTCGCTTCTCTGCGCGATTATTGTTCCATCCCCGATTGCCTCCCTACCTAACGTATTTCAAGAACATTTATTGAAGCATAAAACAATTCGACAGCCTCCATACAACTCCCATGCTGAATACCGCTTTTCAATCTGAATAACTTTTGACTTAGGTCTTTTGTGAAACGCCACAGTTTTGGATTTTGAAAGAATTGAATGAATTTTGGCAGGGTTGAAAAATTGGTTTGAATCTCATGTACCGATTTTTTTTTATCTTAAAAAACTTTGTTTGAATTATATTATATTATACAATAGAGCTTATGTAAGCAAATAAACTAGATTGTTGTCTTTTTATTGAATGTTTGTCTATATATTAGGGCTATTCGTAAACGTTTCTGAACGACATGACATAAGTAAACGAAATGTAAGACTTTTAATTGATTGATAATGAAATTGTCGTATATTGCAGAATGTTTTACCTATTGTTTAAATTATTATGTATCTAAATAACGTAAAAAGTTACACGCAGTATAGTATGGTGTAAGCTCTCGATACCCAGAAAAACAACAAATAAAGCCGTGAGCTTCACCTCCACTATACAATATAAACTCTAATTTTAAATTGTTCCCTTCGTAGTAGACTTCGTAGAATTGTATTTGTCTAAGTCGAAATCATAAAAACAAAAATAAAACTGCAAGTTTTTAGCGTTATTTGCTATTATCTTAACTTTATTTATTTAGTTGTAAACTAATTCCAGTAACTTTTAACAGCGGCTAGCAACCCTTTTCAGCTTTACAGGGGTGCAATGTAGGTACCAATGAATTTCTCGTTTAATTTATTCCACTTAAAAAACCCGCATCGATATCCGCTGCGTAGTTTTAAAGAAAACAATTTTAAAAAATACATTCGGACAGATAGCCGGAAGCGATTTCATTTTATATTATGTAGTGAAGTTCAAATTTTAAGCATTGCTCTTGGTTTTGATCGTTTTTCAATTAACTTTGCGATTTTGTGTATTTCTGTTATTAAAAGTTTGTACTATACTAATGAATAGTTCACAACATGCCCTAGTTTCGAGCTCGTAAATGAAACAGCAATTAATATAGAGTTAAGGGGTTCAGTTCCGTCAGATGGTCGTGTGTGCACGTCGCATTATTCATTAGTTCGTGTTCTGACTTACTCTGTGCGCTGTCGACGTTGTCACGTACCACCGAATACCTACAAGATCTAGACGATATTAAGTTTCATATCTAGGTAGAATGGAAATTCAAGATATGAATGCTGAAAAATAGCAAGATGAAGCCCCTTTTTCTGACGGAAGTTCCTTTATTAATTAAGGAGCTTTGTACTTAGAGCACATTTATTTTCTTATTAAAAAACCTTACTGAGACGTTCATGAGAAATATGTAGGTAAATTAAAACTAATCGAATAAGTGGGGGATAATCATTTACGGTGGTCTACATACATTGTGCAGAATGGCTTTATCGGTTCATGCCATATACCTCGGCGTAATTTTTAAAGTTAAATAACTGTGTGTGTGGGAATTCTCTGCCTTCAATGAGCAGGAATTAAATTAAACCCACTGGTTGGGCGTCATCGCCTTTAGAGTAGGGAAACTTAGCTTAGGCAGAACACCCACTGCCTTGGAAAAACTGTTCTACATACGTCATTATTTTTTAAACATTTACCAAAACTATGTCATATAATAAAAATAAATAAATAAAAATAAAATAAAAATTATAAAACCCTGTAAATAATTAAGGATTTTCTTTGACATACCATAAATGGACCTAATATTGTCCCATTGGGTGAGGTAAATAATGAATATACCGAATCAGTTATTATGCCAACAGCAAATCAAAACAATTATGCATAATGATTTACGCATTAGGTTTTAGTTATGGCATGGACAGGCTTTTATGCTTGTTTCACGTCATGCTATGAAATTAGCGGGACAAATTGATTTGACAGTTCATGTCATACAGTTGGTCACGCAATCCTTCGGATATTCTAGATGAAAAGTTTAAGCACTGGTAATTTAAAATAAATGATTTGCATGAAAACCAAATACGTATACTTTTTTTCTTCTGCGTATCTAGAATACTTCCTATTCTAAAATATTGTCAATGTCATTTTGTGATCTGGGTATCATAATTGAACTGTAATTTTGGGTATCATAATATCAGTATTATGATTTAAACATTCATAGTTTTCAGTAATTTAGCAGTTTTCCACTCAAGTACCATTATTTATTTATTCACGAAACCATCAGCAGAAAGAGTTACGATGTTAGTGTTACAAAATATAAGATGAAGGAAATCCAAAAATATTGCGCTGTAATTATTAATGTTCTAAATGCATATAGGTATCTTATTTCAAATCGGAGTTGAATGTATTAGTAAAAACGAGTTTTAACCAACCGTAAGTTTGAACCACATTTCACAACATCACGTAGCTTACGTATTATGTACAATAACTATGATTGTTAAAACTGAAGTCAAACTCTTTCACTAGCTACTTGTACAATGTTCTTCTCTGACAATATATTCGTAAATGCAACAACGTTGTGTTGTTTTTACGACGTGTTGTGTGTATACTAAACTAAATATAAGACAGGAGGGAGGGTTTAGCTTCGCAATTTCGAACTGCAGACGCCTTTGACATCTTATTTATTCGCCGGAGGAGACGAGACTAGAAACCACAGGCGTTCACGGGAAAACTCACTCACACATCTAAGGAAATAAAGTAAATATTTGTTTTGCTTAACAGTGTGGTTGCATCCCCGGATAGTTGAATTTTGAAGTTTAAAAGTCTCTGTGAGAGACCAGCTAATGTTTTATGCACTTTGAAGCGTCTGGTGGAAGTTTTATTTTGCATGAAATTAACGTAACTCGGCCACAGTCCATTTTAATTGCATTATGATGGAGCGGCTTGCTCAAAAAACCTGGTATCCTAAGGCTTTCCCTCTTTTTATGCTATTTTTTAAAACTGGCATAATATAAATCGGCTTACCTAGTCTATCTGAGCAGAGTCGATTAAGGCTAATAGTAGCACGGTTCTTATCAAGTTCAAGTAAGTTATATAGGCTCATTGACAAACGTTAGAGACTATCCCGATTCCGATTGTCAATGTTTTGCCTCTGTCCTACCGTATATGTTATGAAAAAAACAAAACATAGTTCCCGAATTCGTATCCGATTCCGATGACTTGTTCACAGTGATGCAGAAATTCGAAAACATCGAAACTTAACACGACTCCATGCGGTTTTTCTCACGTTTTATTATTTAGACACAAATTGCCGTTTTTGTTTGGATTCCCCTCAACTTACACAAACTTAATAAAAGTTTATACTTGAAATGAAAATTAAACAGTCTTTATTTTTCACTCAAACCAAAGTTTCGATAAATAATTCTCGTACGTCGAAAACTTAATGACATAACATAAATATTGTTTGATGGAATGAGTTGCTGGAAGTTGAGAATCTAATTTTCACAAAAAAAAACACTTTCTCTAAAGATAATTTGCACCAACAAATCCTCAAAGTTATTGAACTGCGATTTTATTATTTTTGATGCTTTTTAGAATGATCCTCAGAAAATTGGCTGAATAAATCAAGTTAGTGGAGCACTCTCGATAGTTTTACGATAGTGATGGTGACGACTCTAGTCGTTTGGGATGATAGCTATCAGATGATATGGCATTTATTAACGAGTGGTTTGCTCCCATAAACGCAAGACAGTCTTCGCTTCGATGAATCATCCACTTTATCGATCAGGGTGGAAACCCACTCGTACTGTTTGGCGTCTCGCGAAATGGGTCATCGTTAGTTCTTCACTTAAGTTTATTTTCTGTCTACTTTGCGATTGGAGGCATTCGGTGCACGTCGCGTCCTCTACTTAGATTTAAACACTCTTTTGAAATGTTCCACGCTCAACCTTTGATAGATTTCTTTAGTAAGATTGACTTGAAAGCACCTGTATTATATTATCATTACAAAGACTTAAGAAACCTATCATTATTATATCATGAATATTAAATTGGATTTCATATTTTTTGATAAAATTAATTCCTCTTAATTGGAACTAAAATTTTAAGTGACTAAAATTCACAAGTACCTATCATACGTCAATATCCTATTATTCTGTTTGTCCTACTGAGTTAAGGTGAAAACTAGTCATTCAAATTGCAATGTTAACTACAACACCGCAATTTGAAGTAAATATTTATTTTCTTCATTCAGGTTATTTATTTCAACAAACAATTGAAAAACGGAGCAAGTTTTAACAGTTACGTTTGCAACCAAGCCGATGCATATGACGTCATTTCATCTGACTTATACGAGCTTCAATAAATCTTGCTAGTTTTACAAATCTAAACTACGCGTTGAAATGGCGAGCGATTTGAATAAAACAGCTCTGAGAACCGAATTGCAAGAACAACAACATAAATCTGCGTTGTTGTTTTCCTTACGGACGATTTGGTGGGGCTCAACAAATCGAACGAGAGCTATTTGAGAGCTCGTACATTTTCTTAAAGACAGTTAACTGGGTGCTTAACCCCATTCTTTGCTGGTGACGTGACGTAATGCTGACGTCCGTATTCCAGAAAGTAAAGCCTGCTTTGAAAAACAATAGAAGATCACAGCACTTTATACAAACAGCGAAGGTATCTTCGACGTTTGCTTACTTACAGTCCCCGTCACGAGAAGCTATAAATTTTGTGAATTAAAATAAGCTATGATATCAACAAACAACTCCGTGTGAATTAAAAAAAATCGAATTTTCCTGTACAATAAAACGTTGAACGTTACCACTTTTTACGTTCTAACCGAAACGACAGGCAGGCAATATGTAGTTCGTAATTATTAAAACTTTTATTAAACTTTAAAATATAGGTTTTATGTCTCAAATATTAGTTTTATTTTAGCCAACGGCATATTATACATAGTAAGGGTGATCAGATTCGGTTAAGTGATAATAAAATTAATTTAAATTAAGATATAAGAAGATCAAAGCGGCTCCAAATGTATTTTTATTAACCTATTTCCAATCCCTTTTTTTAATTTAATGCATTTAAAGTAACATGAAAAAAATTCACTTAAAACTTCTAGACAAAGTTTGCCAACATTCCAACACACAGAAACACACTTTCTAACCTATCTGAATGCATATTTCAACGCGATTCCCAAACCACTTATCGAAATTGCCACAAGTATCTTCGAACATAATATCAGTAAATAAAAGATCAAGACAAGAAGTTTTCACAGAACATACCTGCCATCTTTTGACAAGGTTCCTCGAGTCCCGACATTCTTTGGATTGTATTGTATTAGGACGTTTTGTTCAAATAAAGAGTTTTCGTATCGATGTAATAATAATATCTGGAGAAAACATTTTGCTTCGGTAGCTGTGGATACGTGAGTGAGGATACTTTATTATTTTTTCGTAGGTATTATTTTTATGCGGTTAGGCTAGTACTGACTGTTGGAATTATTCCAAATGAAGCTAAGAAAAAGCGAATTCGGTTCTATTTTTTTACAGCTGAGTATTTGCGTCATATTAAAGTGTGTTAAATTGATAAACACCAAAAAAACAGAGTTTTTCATCCGCAACCTTGTCTTATTTTCAGAAAGTGCCTTTATTTGAATTTTGAAGAAAAGTAGGTACACGGTATGTCATGGTCCTAACTTTCTAAGCGTTGGTTGAATATCGAGGGTAAAATTTCAACCCGTTTCAACTCCTTTGATCTTCACAACAGCGCTGAAAGAAACGCTCGCTTCAGCGCGCCTGAATAGCTACGAATGCATACACAAAAGGATCTACATCTGAATTTTATTTTTGACTCAAAGCTAAGTGCACACTTGGGAGAAGCTAATTTTCATAATGTCTTAATGCATTTATCTTTTTCCCTCTCTACAAATTGTGCAAAAAGTCAGAATATGAGGTTGAATTTAAAAGGCTAGCATTTAACCTCAACGCAAAATAAATAATCATGATATTATATTTAAATGGTGTATGATGTTTTAAATACTATTTTTACATAGACTTTGCGAGATCACGAATTTAATTATTTCCTTTTGGGTAGTTCTGTGACGAGTGCAGATATTTTCATGCCTTAATTTTTACAAGTTGAAGTATGAATTACTACATTAGGATGTGGACCAATATCCCCGATCAAAATGAACATCAGGTACATAATGTTTGTAAATAGTATTTGAAAACAGGGTACAAAATTAGAGGAAGCCAAGGTATATAGACCTTATAATAAATAATTATTACCTTAGGAAAGACGAGTCCATAATATTAATTGCTATTTTAGATGTGGTCCCTTAATTTTTTTCTTTATTTTGACACTTTTATTTTATTTTTCTGGTATATACCGGCTAATTTACAGCTCTTTAGTGTTAGGAATTTCCGAGATATACCACACACAGACAGACGAAAGACATGGTGAATATATATTTAGTTTTATTTTTGTCAAGGTTTCTTGACAGTTAACAAAGTCGTAAAAAACATAACTAGCCCAAAAATGTTGCTACGTTCACCCAAACTTTTCCACTAAAACAAAGAACTATTCTCCATAACATCTTTCCAACCCGCATAAATATTGTGGCATCAAAGATCGCTTAAAGTGACAATAGACCTGCGCGCCATTGTTCTCAACACAGCTTTTATCCCTGTGGTTTAACCGAACCGTTTGTTTCGTCAATAACACATATCTGAGGCCCAGAGATTCACAGCTGCGTGGAAAGAACAAACATATTTTCAGAATATTTTTTGATGTTTCATACGGACGAACGGTCAACGTGTACATAATCGATTTTTATAATTTTTATAGTGCTTTACGCAGAATAGGAAAATAGCATCTCCCCTCGCGGTGCGGTGCTCAAACCCACGACCTTCACGTATCGCGCGTGCTGCTCTTCCAACGTTTGTTTTTAAATATTTAACATGTACATAGTATTTTTTATATGCAGTGCAAGATTGCATAGTTTAAGATTTAAACTTTTGTTTTATTATGTAATACTTCTAAAGTGACAGGATTTGTTATTTTCATCCAATTTGAAGGACCACTAAGATTTAAATATATACTAATTATCAAATTGCATGATTTTTAGCCGTTAGTGCAACCTATTTATTGTGTGCCTTTTTGCATTCCCTGATTGTTAGTCATAAGTGAAACCTATTTGTTAATGTTTATTTGCACTGGTAGACCCAGCTCCAAGATAACTCTTTCTTGAGCTAACACGTGCAATGACTATTAAAGCATGTATTAATCACATGCGTGAGAATCTATAGCATGTTGGTGAATAAATATTTTTCAGAACAATCTAAACTTCTAGGTGGTGTTATAATATTCTACGCAATCGATCCACTTACCTCATCAATAACACATTACGCTGGAAGACACACCGCATGGTTGTACTTTGATGTGGCGTGATGTGGAGTAACAAAAGGGAACGGTTTTCTTTTGCGAAATGTGTATGCTTTTTCTATGGTTAATAGATAAAGGACTTCACTGTCATTAATTATTATTATTACAAGCTTTTATTTAGTTTCACCTGTCCCGTTGTCTGTCATTCTGTAATCAAATCTTGCAACTTTTTGATCCACTTCCCGGTTTCCGATTGAGCTGAAATTTAGAATGCATGTATAAATCGGATGACAATGCAATGTTATTGTAACATAGAGCCGATCTGATGATGGAGCTGGAAGGTGGCCATAGGAACTCCGTAATTAAATGATGCAACGCTATCGAGTTTGAGCTCATTAGATTCGTCTTGACAAGTACTTTGATACTATATGTTAACCAAGGTCTGATGATGGAGCCGGAAGGTGGCCATAGGAACTCCGTAATTAAATGATGCAACGCTATCGAGTTTGAGCTCATTAGATTCGTCTTGACAAGTACTTTGATACTATATGTTAACCAAGGTCTGATGATGGAGCCGGAAGGTGGCCATAGGAACTCCGTAATTAAATGATGCAACGCTATCGAGTTTGAGCTCATTAGATTCGTCTTGACAAGTACTTTGATACTATATGTTAACCAAGGTCTGATGATGGAGCCGGAAGGTGGCCATAGGAACTCCGTAATTAAATGATGCAACGCTATCGAGTTTGAGCTCATTAGATTCGTCTTGACAAGTACTTTGATACTATATGTTAACCAAGGTCTGATGATGGAGCCGGAAGGTGGCCATAGGAACTCCGTAATTAAACGATGCAACCCTATCGAGTTTGAGCTCATTGGATTAGTCTTGACGAGTACTTTGATACTATATGGTAACCAGGGTCTGATGTTGGAGTTGGAAGGTGACCATAGGAACTCCGTAATTAAACGACGCAACCCCATCGAGTTTAGGCTCATTCGATTACTCTTGACGAGTACTTTGATATTATATGGTAACCAGGGTCTGATGTTGGAGCCGGAAGGTGGCCATAGGAACTCCGTAATTAAACGACGCAACCCCATCGAGTTTGGTCTCGTTTGATTCGTCTTGACGAGTCTCTTGCTTTCGTCCCATATTAATTATATATGATTAATTGGATGGATGACCCAATGCAAAGATGAGCACGTGCCGAGGACTGAATGGTATGAGGGTGTATAAACATGTCTTGCCGTTAACGTTGCATCTCAGGGTACCAGGGCGAACCCTGTTGTATTGTAGCCCTTATCCCTCTACAACGGACCTCCGGGGGGATGGACTAAATCAGTACATATTACATATCATGTGAACGAACTACGGACTTCATAACGGAATAACGCTGCTACGCGCTGCGAACTACGTCGTAGTAAATCTCGAATTAAAAAAAGAGGTACTAAAAAGTTAAAAATAAAATTAAAGAAAAAAAAGCTTTTATTATTTGTTTATAAAATGAACTAAAAATTTAAAAGTAAATTAACTCTAAAAAGAAATATAACACTTTGTAACTTGATTGTAACCTTTAACGACAAATAGGTAAGCGTCTTCGTCTAGGACAAAATAATTCCACAATGTAGCACGCTTGTGATAGCTTGAGGAAAATGTTGTGTTGTATTAAATGTAACACGCTTTTATTTATAAATGGGGACTATGATAAAGAGGGGGGACGAGATTGAATAATTATGTATGTTAAAATTAAATAAATTTGTACAATATGGAATTATTTTGTCCTAGACGAAGACGCTTATTTGTCGTTAAAGGTTACAATCAAGTTACAAAGTGTTATATTTCTTTTTAGAGTTAATTTATTTTTAACTTTTTAGTTCATTTTCGAAACAAATAATAAAAGCTTGTTTTTAAAAAGGTTTTTTTTTCTTTAATTTTTTTTATATTATTTTTAACCGACTTAAAAAAAGGTTTCTCATTTTTAAGTGTATTTGTGCATAACTTTTGACGGAAATGAAGGTCCTCCACCTTGATATGACGATCAGGATCTGATGATGACGGCGCAGAAAGGGGAGGGTTTGTTTTTTTGGTAAAAAATATAACTGTCTGTAAAACTTCTAAATATTCTATTCGGATATCAACTTCAGTTGAAAGCAGAAATTTCCAAACAATTATTTTACAGATGCTCATTTTGTTTACCTATAAAACTACACTTATTATAAGTTCAGCTGCCTATCTGCTTGTTTCTCTGTCCGGCTTTCACTCCCAGACAACTGAACCGATTTTGATAAATTTTGTTATAGGTATACATTGAACCTCTAGAACGGACATAGGCTTCTTTCTGTTTTGAAAATAAGGCGGATGGGGGTAATGCCACCCTTTGCCACCCTTGAAAGTTTATATGGGAAAATGATTATTTTTTTAGTTACAGATATGAAATTTGAGACAAACAAAGCTCAACACTTGGATTAAGATATGGACTACTTTTTGTTTCGAATATTAGGGGAGATAGGGGTAAAACGGGGAGATACGCGTAATACAGACCATCTATATTTATTGCTAAAAAAGACGTCCACACGTACGAAGTCGCGGGCAGTCGCTAGTATATTATAACATAATAAAAATTCAATTTTATGACCTGGAAAGTTCCGAGACCGCAGAAGTTCGACACCAAATCTCTAATTTGAAAAGGTTAAATTATATTTCGTGGAGTGTATCACGAATCTGCATCCGTTACGGATGTTGGGGTCCGCTACGATTACTATTGGACAACATCACATACATCGCTCATTCTATGGTAAGTAGCGAAAGCACTTGTGTTAGAAAAATCAGTAACAACGACGGTACCACAACACCCAGACTCGTCACAATACAGAAAAGTTCGTTTTCCATATTGACCCGACCGGGAATACACAAGACCTACGCAACCTTTTCAAAGGAAACCATACTATACATACATATTTGGATCATAGTCTTAAGTATTACGCAAAATTCTCGTACAAATAATCCCATTTAGCCTCTTAGAATCTGTTCCATTATTAAAACGCCTTTTAGTACATTTATAAGATAGTCGTGCGAACGTAAACTCAAATGGCTGTTTATCGAATAGCTACCTTATTCTCGTAGCAAGATAACGCAAGTTAACATGATCAATAAAACTTTAACGGAGAACAAAGTGACTGTAGGAACCTCTTCATGCTCCACCGTCGAGAACCATTCTAGAAAAAGAGCTAGTGAAGATTAGGCCTATTTCAGCTGGATAGAGTGATGAAGAATATTCTAAATTTGCTTGGATCTCTTGAATCTCGGTGTGCTAGGTGGACTACAGACAAACACAGTTTACCAATAATAAGATTAATGTTCTTTCATATTTCTATGTGGGTAATAAAAAATAACATCCACTAGTTTGCCAAATAGTTTGCTGTCTTTCGTTTGTAATCGCATTTAACGGTTTAATACCATTGACGACAAAAGCTGAGCTAATAACAATATAGATATACGGATGTTATAGAAAAAGTTTGTATCGAGTACTGAAGTAATAGACTAACGACTGCATAAACTATTATTACTATAAAAACTGGCTTTACGCTCCTAAACGGTGTAATGGTTCAGCATCAATAGAAACTGATCTACAGACACTGACACTAAACAAAAGGAAAATATCACTATAACATTTTGACGTTTACAATCATAGCTAAAAGGGCTATAGGTGTTCAGGTCCCAGCACTCGTGAAAAATCGATACCGCTTTAATCAATTGCTTAATCGTTAATTACCTAGCTTTAATCAGTTGCACTCTGAATATTAGTGAGACAGATAACTGGGGCTCGAAAACAATTGCAAATAGTACACAATTGCCAATTAAGTGTATTCAATATGTTGAACATGCCACTGATCCATGAAAAATGTATGCCAATCGCATTGAGCACGTTAATAAAAGCAAGCGATTTGAAACCAATTTCGTGATGTCTATCTTCAGTATTTTTTCAGTCAGGATGAGACATCGGTACGCACCAACTTCGCCAGCGCTTATTATGTTCGTATAATAGACTGAGAACTTAATCCGGATGTGAACAAACTTGACTCTGTTGTAACATAAGTGTGTCGCGCCAGGGAAGTTTTAACCTAAAGGACGACGAAACCACTATATACGATACTGCATGATAATACAGAAATGACAGATAAATTACATTACAATTTAGGCGGTCAAGTTGTAATATTTAAAATTCGTTCAAATAGATTTTTTTAAAACGCCTGGCAAAAAATATAAGGCTGTGTATTGCAATACATATTCTGAAGAAAATTTATACTTTTCGACACACATAAAATAAGAGATAGTGTTTATGAGTTTTCTAAACGTTTGGCAGATGTTTGTTAAATAAACATTATCTAGACTATTTATAGTGAAGTAGTTTTACGCGAAACTAAGATGGCCACCTCTATTTTTTATAAAAATATAATTTACCATCGGCATACCAAAACTAAAAATAAAATAATCTAGGTTCTTAAATTATGTGACGTGCAGTAGACGACAAAGTTACAGCTAATACAACGTTGTTAACATAATTGGTTTCCGATTACACCAATCTAAGCGGGAAAATATGTTTTTACTTAGTGCTCCAGAAATATACTTTTCAACTATCACAGTTTTAATGATTATTTAAATAGTAGTCGTATACGGGATATTATATTTTGTGTAATTGTCACCTATTAAACATCGATTAAAATCTGTTTTTAAAGGGCTAAAGTAAAAAAGAATGAATGCGTCATATGATACATATAGAACAGAGTTTTTTTTAAACCATGACAATAGAAAATCCGAACAATTCAAAAGTCTTACTTAAAAACTTTATAAATTTTAATTATAGACGACCTACTTTTCTCAGGCCGTTTATATTTTGTTTTTGTTTACTTTTTTTTTGCTATACAATTTTATGTTTAGTTAATTAATGTAAACGACAGAGTGAACAACATTAACGATGTCATTAAACCTTAAATTCGTACAGTATTGTGATCTGAAGTTTAAGTCTTGTTTCTGAACAACTTTTGTCGATATATAATATCCATTTATACACATAATACCTACGTATGATATAGTTCGCCGCAAAAGGGGCAACTTAATACGTATATGCTTAACTTGCATTGCATACATCTAGCCTAGGGCTGTCGAAACAGCATGTGTTTTTGCAACTGTACCACCATTCGTTCAGTATGCGCTCAAAAATATACGGACTGTATTTTTTGTTATTGTCACGTATTAAACATAGATTTCATCCATTTTGATAATACAGCGCACCGTATTGATAATACAGCGCATCAAAGTCAAATTAGAGGGCTAGTGGAAATGTGTGTTTGCGTCAGTACCTAATTCGTAAATACTGTGTGAAAATATTTCGTGCCGCTATATTTTAACGCAATGTTTTATCAAATTTATTTACATGATAAAAGAAACAAATGTTTTGCATTTTGTGCTTTTTGTGCTTCTGCCACACACATACTACTCCACACGGAACCCACTATTCCCACGTGGCAGATTCTTGTTCAGATTAAGTCTTACCCAGAAATTAAACATATTTTAGATAAAAAAAAACAATAAAGTTAGTTCTAGTTTGCATTGTCAACCCTATCGTGGTCGACATACCCTATAATTATTTGAGGAGTATATTGTTAAACTTGAACTACATTTGGTCCGCAAATTTTCATACAGACAACCTGACTATTATTTGTAGTTTAATTTGATAATTTATGACCGTTATTATAACCCAGTGTGCACAGGGACCAAATAACTTTCTAATTTTCATCCAACTCGTGGGTTCAAACCCTTTTAAAACAAAGCTTTGCTTCAAATGGAGTTTTTAATTAGAAGACACAAATTGAAACAAAGAATAAATGCATTAAAACTTTGCAACTTTATTTGCCGTTATTTTTCAATGTTTGCGTTTGCTTGATTCTTTTCTTTTATTTTCTACAAAATTTGTATTTTCATTTCGCACAGTTGTTAGGATATTATCCTTGTTAAAGTACAAACGCTGCTAGTGTATAAAAGCAAAGGCTATTTACATTAAGTAAGTACGTAAATTAGGTAGTTTTATGTTCTTACATTGTCTTATAGCAATTTATAGATGTTCCGTTGCTCATCGCTGCATCTACAATTTCTATACAATTTTCTCAGTAAGTATACTATTCGATTACCATTTTGTTCGTGCTAGGCTAAAGTCCTTTGTAAAGACATTGTACAGCATATTTTTCGGAGGATTTATATTAAGAGCACATTTTATCATCCAGTCCTCTGCTTGTCGTGACATTATGTACTTATTATATTGGAGTATGATTGATGAGGGTACCAGAGCATCTGCGAACAGATGCATCTTCACATTCATATTAACATATTTGTCAGTTATCTATTCAACTTCACCTCTCTCTCGTAATATTTCAGTACAATGTATGTACCTAAGTGGAAATTTGTTTATTATATGTTAGAAATTTTAAACTTTTCAATGTATTCCTGTGGATGTGGGTCTCGTCTGTAAAACAAAGAACGGAAAACGATGTATGTAGGAATGGATTGATGTAATAATGAACTTTGTGTGTATTGAATTATAGATTTATGTAGGGATAAATGTTAATCTAACAATTTATGGATATGGATACTATAGACTACTATCATAAAATAACATTTATCGTAGACACTATCCGACGCGCTTGACTTCATTCGCATTATTTCGGGATAAAAATGGATGATTTTATATGTCTACCAAATTCCACCCAAATCCAATAATGTATGCGTAAAAGATTATCTACCTAAAAACATCCATACAACCAAACTATTGCTTTTATGAACGTTGATAGAATAGTAAATAAATTGAATAATAATATTAAACATAGTACCTACCTGATAATGCTTGTAATCATTATAATGTCATGATTTCATCAAATTAAAGTGTGAGGCCCAATTAAACCAAAATTACGTCAACCGGATGAAGTTAAACGAGTAAATACCTATTAATCAGTCGTACTCAGACTTGTTAAATACAAATACCCATTCTTTCCTTTAAATCTAAAGTGCCAATGCCCGGATTTAGTCTCGGATAAAGCAAATCAAAGAAACAATGTTTCACTTTCAAATTAATTGTCTGATAAAAGTCCCTTGCTAACATCGAGCTTGGGCCTTAACGAAACGAAGCGAATAACTTCTCTAAAATGTAGGCAGTTTATTTCTAATTCTCATACGATACCCGCGGCTATGTTCATTCTTTTTTTGTCAAATTGGATATCGACAATCCATTTTTGCGCGACAATAGGAGCAATTTGTGACGTCAATCACTTCAGCTTTGAGGCTTAGGGTGGATGGAGTGATGGCGTTTAATTATCCGCACGTGCCTTTTAGACAAAAGAGAATTCGTTCATTTGCGTTTTTGTGAAAACCTTTTTGTTGTCAGCGGAGACAGAAATAGCACTGATATTTGAGTACCGCTTTTATCAAAGTTGTTTCGTAACGAAATCTTACTCCTGTTATTGAAAACGCATTGGACAGATATTTTTTACTGAAACGTACCCAATGGAGCAGATATAACATGATCCAGACTAGTGATGAGGTTAGTTTTTACATCGAAGTAAATACCCTTTCACGCGAACGAAATCACAGGCAAAAGCTTGGTACAAAATAAAATGATAACAATGTTTCTATACTTTATACTGTAAATCGTGTACAATCCTGCTAATAATAAAAACGAGAAGAACGGTTTGGAGGTCTTGTATGATGTGTGTTTCTTACTTTTCATGCAAAAGGGATATCTACTTTTTAGGTTTTTTTCTGTCTCCAAACCTATATTGTTTTGTGTATATGGCAGTATTGTGATATTTTTATGTTCCTTTCTTAATTTCCAGTTGTATTATAAGATATATATGTGTATTCCACCTGAGACGATGAATAATATACAGAAAAGCGCGGTACCTTCGTGTTCCCCCTTTTTTGTGACATCACGAAATGTAACATCGCGCATAACAATAGTAATCTTGAATAATGCACATACATATGTCGCTAAGGCGCAATCGTTTCAGTATGGAGTTGCTAATATTTAGTATCATTTATATTTCCTTCTACATTTATTGACGTATTTTTTTAATGTATAGCATGTGTATCTCTGATCTGTAGAAAGCATGCAAATGCTTCAACACGTGTGACGGAATTTTTGTTACTGAACACGCAAGTGTTCAGTAACAAAAATTCCGTCACACGTTGTATTGTCCGGTTACCTCCGCGGAACTAAACGTGGTATAAATTCAACTGATTACTATTAGTTGACCACTCAAATGTTAGAAAATATAAGAAGAGGGAGTTTGCGTGAAGGCGATGTTCTTTATACCATATACTTTACTATAATACTTTGATGCGCTGTTTGCAGTGAAATACTTCAAAAAACGAATACTTAAACTTATGTGTTTTTACTGTAGCCTAAATAATTAAAAATAATATCCAAACTTACTATATCACGCGGACGAACTCGCGGGCAAAGTAAGTTTTCTATAAGTCAGATATAGGTATTTGGTGGTGTTTTAGGTAAATCATTATGACTATTGGTGTTTATGGTAGTGAAAAGCAATTAAATAATCTGAAAAGTGAACCGCATTAAAATATGCATCCAAACTTTTCCACGTTGCACTACAACTTACCGTACTTAGACCCGATAGCGCCTTGAAATATGCTTAAACCCTATTACACCCGTGTTCCATCGTGAAATTATATAAATTTTCACACAGCATTGGCAGAAGTAGACATCATATAAGATAGAAGTTCTAGTTACCCCTCAACATAATAAAAGTTAGAGATAAGTGCAAATAGTGCAAATTGTACCAACTTTATTTTAACCGCTAACCCATTTTCAAATATCAGAAAAATCTTGAGAGACCATGATTAGTATAATCACGGTTGTTAGCAGCATAATTATATCTAAAACCTTCCTTGTCCAAGTATTCAATGGATACTTTTTGCCGTTGTAACTCATTGCATGGTAATATCAAGTATAAATATAACCAAGTCGTTTATTCAAGTTACATATGATACGCAATCTACTTTCATAATTATGTTATTTGACTCTGAAAAGCACTGCAATACAATACTCAATAACACCATAATTCATATAAAAGTCCACTCAGTGATAAACTGAAATCATTAAAACAGACTGATGAAGCTTTTCGTTCGTTTACTTTACACCGTATCATTATTGTGCCACCAATGATAATTAAGGTTGAGGTCGGTCGCGTCCGAACCAATTTTTTTTTATCTTTTTACAATAAATCACAACGTTAAATGTATTTCCTTGTGTGATCATAAGGCAGATAGTGCATTAAAGAAAATTACCCAATGTTATGATGAACAAATCATACATCTTATTGTTACCAATTCGCAAAATGGCATCTAAGTCTCTACTTTTAATTTCTGTAAAGAAGTTTACCCAATTGTTAGTAATTAAAGATAGTACAAGCACACTTTGAGAATGAAACCCTAAAAATAACCATAATTATACATTACATATAAAAAGGCTTCAGAGAAAAATATTTTTCGCTTAAAACGTTCGGGGCCACGGGTTATTTCGTAATCACTGTCCTTAAAATTTATTGTCTCTTTTATTTTACTGCTGTTTGATATCGGACAAAAATAAAAGGAAAGCTTTGAATATGTATGACTTTGCCCAATCTCGATTGTTTTACGGATTCAGCTTCATAAAATTTATCATTAGATTAACTATTGTTCTTAAAAGCTTACGTTTTAGCGTAGCTTTTTACCTGGTTAGCAAAATTGTTTCTGTATTACATTAGTATTTACATTCTTAGTAAACCCTTGTTCTGTACGGCCAGTAACATATAACGGTAAACAGTTTCAGTCCGATATGAGTTCTCATACACTAGTTATAAGAGCGGTATAAAGTCCAGATGGTTTTAGTCTGAGGTAAGTGTTTTAGAAAAAAAAACGTCATCTATATAATCCTTTTTACTAGAAACTTGTCAAATACATAATTAGAAGCCAAATACATATCTTATCCATAATATCCAATATTAAAGTCTCGCCGTACTTTATTGATAGTTGACGTAATAATTTATCTATGATATTGATTACATGATAAGAGAAATAGCATTGATATTGTATAGTGTGTACCTATTTATCACAATAGCTCCTGGATTTGATTGATTAATTTATAATATAGCATTTGCGAGAGTTGAGGTAAACTACGGCGAAACTACCGAAAGCGACCCGCCCTTCAATTAATTAGATTTTACACGTGTAGCGGTTACAAAACATCCGTAGATACTATCAATCTCAGCCTATCATACCTTTCTTTTATTCCTTTAATTTAAACTCAATAAGCAACATAGATCTTTGTTTTCAAAGTATTTCTTAACCCTAGGTAGATTTATCACCCGAAATTACACGATTACTAGAAAATAATGCAACAAAAATACATTGTTTACGAGCAAAACAGTGACTATCCTAATGGCGGTAACCCTAAAGTGCCAGCGAGTCCTTTTTTAAACGTTCGTGAGGGAGAATCGAATTTGCTCCTGCTTTGTTTTGCAAATAGGCATTACTTGACGTCGAGACAATTTTATTTTGTAATGCCATGATCACGAGTTAACAAATCCCTTGAGCGGTTCGCGACACTCATTGCTTGCAGCCTTGGGCTGTTTGGCAAGTAACGTTGAAGCTCAAATTTATTATGTATACTTACATACTTTGCTTATTAATCCTCGAAGTTAGGAGAAGTTATTTCAAGCTGCTACTGTAACGATGTTATTCGCGTTATGAATTTAAAGAATTTATAGATAGACGGCGATTATCCGGATTGATTACCTGATTAAAAAAGTTGTGCTTCGTTTTCGATTTACTCACATTCCAATAACCGTTTTTAAATCGACAAATATGCAACTAAATTATCTAGATATAAATCTTCGTTTGTACTGTCTCGAATAAAATTTACGATTAAATTAATTTTTATTTCATTCAGTGTTGTAACAAATTCAATGAATTATTGATAGTAAAATTGCGCCAACTACATTGAGTTGTAGTGACTACTTAAAAGAAGACGCAGCGTAGGACGTTCCACCAAAATATGGGCAGACTACCTTGCCACGGGACTATGGGCAAGTATCACAAAGTCGAGAGCTGTAGAAAACTTGAGGGGACGTCCATAATCTGTAGTTCTTAGGCTGACATGATGACGACAAAATATTCAGCTTACCATTTTAAGCTTATTATACGATCAGATAACTCTTTTTGTCTTGATCAGAATAATATATTTCGCAATCCCTATCATTGGGCTTTTAACAAATATTTATAATACCTTCCGTTTAATCAAATCCCTTGCTTCAGATGAAATCCCAAGTGGTATTTGACGCTATATCGGTAAACGTTATTCGAATTGTTCGGCTAGCACAAAAATTCAAATAACATTTTCACACCTACCCGCGTTAAATTTCGAAGGGTTGGAATCGATTCTGCTGACCGATTCATTAAACACGAAATTGGCATCAGAACGCAATCGAGAATAAATTGCCTTTTAATCGTATTTATTTAGAAATTTTACATAAATCGAATGAGGTTTAATGTGTACAGATTGTTTAATGAGTTAATACAACATTTTGGAAGTTTATTTATACGTTAACCGCGTCATCTAGTGACGTATCAGTATTAAATATGGAATCAGTGAAATTATTGTTTACAGTTGTTTGGATTTCCAATATGGAAAAAACTAGTATGAATTATTAGTCGTTTGTTTCGAAACATATAATCCCTTCGAACTGTGTAAAAAGGCCCTAAGTCAACGTAAAGCAAAAGTGTATAAAAGTCAAACAATCAAACCGAAACCTAGAAACAAAAAGCTAGTTATTGCAGAGAAAATATTAAGATTTCATCAAACAAAAACATTACTGATTGATTTTAGTCTCCGCTTGAAGAAGATAAAAGATTAGGTATGTGCAAGGCCGACTCGAACTTAACGGTTTATTTTGTTTTGTGAGACACAACCAAATAATGTTAGAACAGTGTTTCTGTATCGCATTCATTAAGAGTAGTCACATAAAATGGTATTATTAACCGATTTCAATAAATCACTGCGATCGTAAAGTTATTTGTCGTTTTTTATGTCTTTTCACAAAGAACTTCGCCTAGGGTCCGTTTTTGATGTTTTTTTTTTGTTGGAAATGAGCTATCCCAATGGAGTATCAATAAACGAAAATCAAGACCTGCCGATGACATCCTGATCTAAGGGAAGTATCGGTTTTTATTGTTGGAAATTATTTTTATTGATGGTAATCTGCTATTCACCATTCGCATACATTTAGACATGAACGAATTCAAGGGGGCTGTGCTTGTCAACAAAAAGGGCAGGCAGCTTTGGAATATTGCCTTCTTGGTCAAATAAGTGAGGATTAGAGACCTTTATCCGAAATTATGAATTTGGGACGCTCTGAATTTTCCCGGCGAGTTTCGCTTTCGAAGATGCAGATTATTTTCGTATTTTGAAATGAATTCCGTCCTGCATTTGCTTTAACACGTTAAGTATTAAGTTTACGTGCACGTAAGAAATCAATATGCCTACAAATGTTTAGGATTTGTTTGGACTGTTTAGTTGATGGCTTATGTGAAGTTTCCACAAAATCGGTCGAGCGATATTTTTTATTTATCACATTTTTGTAACAAATGAATATGCGTGTGAAGCCGCTAGTATTTATGTAATTAAACTACAAAACCTAACTAGCCTGACTACGTTCAAAATCTGGATGACCTGCATGTCTATTAAAAAACCGGGTAATCGGATTCAAATTCGGAAACGATGTTTTGTCTCTTTCTTAATATAAACAATTTTACAAAGTTCAAAAATAGACTTTCCAAATTGGAATCATTTCCAATCGCTTGTTGTATTTGGTTAGAACATTGCAAGCTTCAATTACCTGAATTTCCAATAAGATTGATGATTCCCGAACACGGAAATGCTTTAAGAGACGGCATATTAAGCCGATCGTCATGAAAATTTGGTCTAGCTTCTCTTTTAAGGGTTGCAATCTTCAGTTGACAATCCGCTGTAACTGTCATCATAAAGTATGTAAAAGTTTTAAACATTTTCGGTAAAAACTATTATTCTGAATTATTATTATGTTTCCATAATTTAAAGAACCAGTGAATAATAAGGAAGTTTTCAAATTAATACGCAACTTAAAAAACAAGCATAGTTTTGGTCACGATGATATACCACCCTCTTTAATAAGAAATTGTGCAGACGAATTAGCCCCAATACTAACCTATTTAATTAACCAATCTTTCATAGAAGGTATTGTACCAGATGGACTGAAATTCTCAATCATCAAACCTCTTTTCAAAAAAGGAGTAAAAAGTGATAGCGGTAATTATAGACCGATCGCTCTTTTGCCCACATTCTCTAAAATATTTGAAGGTGCAATGTGCAATCGGTTATACTCATACTGTGAAAAATATAATCTATTTACGGAATGTCAGAATGGTTTCCGCAAAAATAAATCTACCGGATTAGCCGTTTTTAAGTGTATCCACAATGTACTACAAATATTAAATAAAAAGTATTATGCAATAGGTCTTCTTCTTGATATGAGCAAAGCATACGATAGAGTCCGATATGATTTACTTTTAGAAAAGCTTTACAACATTGGTGTTAGGGGTCCTGCATATAATTGGTTTATTTCATATCTCGAAAAACGTAAACAATGTGTTGAACTAGATCATTGTGACACTACAACAGGAATCGTAACTCAAGTCAGATCGGAAATAATCTATGTAACTAAATCAATACCTCAGGGCAGTGTTCTTGGTTGTATACTCTTCTTAATATATATCAATAACTTACCTACAGTTATTGACAACCCTTGCACACTTTTTGCTGACGATTTATCATTAATAATACCTAGTAAGTCTATCGAAAATTTAAATGAACGATTGAATGTCATTTTAAATAAAATAGTTGACTGGTTAAAATATCACAACCTCAAATTAAATTTTTCCAAAACTAAACTTATTCAATTTAAGCCCTATCAAAAACGCCCCTTAGAAATTGAATACTTTTATGATAACATCAAAATAGAAAGTGTAAACTCTTATCCATTACTAGGTATAACAATAGATTCGGCCATAAACTGGAAGGAACACATAAACAATGTATCCTCTAAATTATCTAGATTTACTTTTGCCCTGTATGAACTTAAAAAATCTACAGATATTAAAACTGCTAAATGCGCGTACTTTGCTTACGCCCACGCGTGGCTACAATACGGCATACTTCTATGGGGCAACAGTACAAACGTAGAAAAATTGTTTCTTTTACAAAAAAGGTGCCTTCGAATAATAATTAACATAGACTCACAGACAAGCTGCAGGCCCTATTTTAAACAAGAAAAAATTCTAACATTAACTGGTATGTACATTTTAGAAGTTTGTTTGTTTGTAAAAAAGAATCCTAACATGTTCCCACTATATTTACGTCCCCAAAATTTAAGACCCCGAATAAAATTAGCCGCACCCAACTCACAACTAGAACTGGTAAGATCTGGTCCCTTTGGCATGTGTGTGAAAATTTTTAATAAGATCCCGGAATGTTACAAGCTGGAAGACAATATTAATACATTCAGGCAGTCACTTAAAAATTACCTGATAACTAAAGGGTTTTATTCACTGTCAGAGTTCCTGCTAGACCGCCACATGTAAATTTAAAATAACAATGTATTATTATTAGATATATGAGTGCTTAATTGTTTGCAGTGCCCTTACAGGGTTCATGTTTGAAACTTCATTTTGTAATTTAGGAGCCATATTGTACAACATGAAAGCAATAAACTATTTGAATTTGAATTTGAATTTTAAATATCAAAACATTTCATTACAGGTGCGAGCTCACTTTACGCTAATAAAATACTTGTAGATTAAACCATGGTACTTTTCTTTACCAGGTCAAATATCTCTGCAATATTAACTATTTGTATAAACAAAAGGTGTAATTTATTAAAATTATATATAATAAATTGAAGTTAAACAAAAAAAATATTTCACCCAAAGATATTTATTAGGTTTATAAATATTAAAGCTTTATATAATATAGAATAGATACAATATATCATCAGTGAAATAAAGTATTTCTACGTTTAATATTATTATAACCGCCAAATAGTTGGCTGCAACAAATTCAAATGTTAAATTAATTCGAATTGTCTGCAAGTTTAATTAACAACTTTGTTAATTATTTCACAACCGTACACTAAATGGCAGTAAAGATGAATGCTATTAAACTTTCCGGATTAATCAAGTGAAGAAAGGTGACGACTTAGTAATTTATTCTTACTTTTACTCGTAGTCCCTTTGAGCCAGTTCTGAAAAGGGTCACTTTAAGTGAAGGTGGATTAGATACCACCTCATTAATGTTTATGTCTTATATAGTATGCGTATACAGATTTTTTTAAATTTTAAACAGACCAATACAGTTATAAAATATTTTACATAAAATTTACATATATTTTTAGTAAACGACAAAGTTAAAAATATAAATTTACATATTTTTTTAAACTAGTAAGGTAATAGTCGTTTCGTAATCTTTTAATTTCGTGAATGCGTGATTTCATAAAAAAGTAATACACGCCGTGTGTACAAAACTAATTCGAAAGAATTCTGATTGTCGTCAACGATGCAATTTCAAGCCATAAAAACAGTTGTTATTGTAATATGGAAAGAATTGAATTTGATTCGTACACAAAAACAATTTAAAGCATAATTAATAGAGTCCTGTAACAGACGGACAAATAGGCATGCACCGGGACGAAGATAGGTATGGAACCCTAACAATATATCGTCCCAAAATCATGTTAAAGCTGCCAGTGAAATATTTATACAGAAATTCGGTACCTACTCGGCTGAAATAATTTCCATTAGCCATGAATCGAATGAGTACTCACATAATTGATTCAGAAGCTTAATCCAAATGGTGCTCGTCAGAAGATTACGCTCAGGCTGAAATGTTAATCTACTTAGCGTTTTTAAATGGATCAGAATAAATTACACGAGCATTCAGCAATTAATTAGCTTACGTTTGCATTGTAATAAATCCCTAGCAAGATTTCGATGGTTATTTTAGGATTGTATTTGGAATGTTAGCATCTTTATTAGACCTCATTTTGATAATTGATTCTTGATGAGAAAATGATTTGGTTTGCCTCTTTTACTTTCACTATAAATGCAGATATCTTCATGTTCCATGAAAAATCAATACAAGTTACTTTTCTATCTTTTTTTTATATTTGACCGGGATAATAAACCATTTAATACACAAGAAAATGAAAACAACAACACAAAACAGTAGTTAAGTTTTACGTGGTAATTACAAATTTAGTTCGTCTTGAAATGTTCTTTCATAAATCATTATCGCCAAATTAAAAGTTGTAATTATTAGAAAATACCGGTGAAACACTTAGATTCCATGACAACTTATTACTAATACCACCAAGACGCCCTCTCACTCTCAATTTTTTCCATTCGCACACCGAGGCGGACCTTTTCCCTCCCCCCATTTTCAAAATGGACGCGAACAAACTTTTATACTTGATTTTATAGATGACAATTGCGACTTAAAAAACGGCACCGGCAAAACAAGGCTTTAGAGTTTAGACAGTATTAAGCCTTCTTTCACTCATTCGCTAAATGGCCGTGCGCGTGGCATTTTGTCAAAACGAGTTATTTCCATACTTATCTCGGTGACATAAGGTTTGAATTAGATTATATGAGGTATTTTTTTTTGTATTTTGCATAGAGCTGTGGATTTACAAAATCTTTGATCTAAGTTATCAAAAGGCAAACCCATGTTTTTATTGTTACTGTTTAATATATTAAACCCTGATGTATATAAACTTTACCATATTAAAAAACTGTTCTATTAAATTAATAATACATAACCTGCTTCTTCTGTTTTCAATAATTTGGGTTCTGCTCATGCCTGAAGGTATGGCCTTCAGGCATAAGCAGAACCCAAAAAATAGTAACACACAAAAGTAAGCCTTCCTGACACAGTCGGATGAACATCTCATCTTGCATAGAATAGTAAGGCAAACATTTCACGGCTAAGTCCCCTCTTCGAGCTACGTTAAACCTAACCGTTTGCCTTTGTAATCCGTCCGGAGATAGTTTTCAAGAAAGTGTAAAGGTCAACTATTCCAGGCAGGATTAGACGCGCCAGCACAAAGTTTAAAGCTGTAAAGATGATTTGATACCACAGAAATTTGTATCATTTTAAATATTTAAAACTGATTGGTTCAACCTAACTAATACGTGGGGCAGTAAGTAGTTCAAATTAACTACTTAAAAAACGTTATTGCATTTTAACCAGTTAACTTATTTTAAATGTTTACATTATTCCTACCTACTTGTTACTTTGAGCACGTTTTATTTATCTACTTTTGAAAATGTATATTAATAAAAAAAATCAATCGTGGTTCGTTAATCTCAGTAAAATGTGAGAACGGTTAGACCGATTTAGCTAATATCGGATTTGATATAATCGTGGAGGAAGATTTAAAAGGTAAGAACGGGACAGGTAGTCCTTGAATATCACTGTACACGAAAATGCGAACTTATTCAATTCTATTACTTTATACCAATAGTTCAGAAGTTTTGAAATGACGACAATGCACAATGCGGGGTACTAAACAAGACAATAATATTCTGTAAATTGAAAATCATTTTGTAGCTTTTATCAACCCTAGCACGGAAACGTGTTACAATAATAAATATTTTATGCTGCGCGGTGTTCCAGTTCTTTTTATACAGAGTAGTTTTATCACAGGAATGGTATCGATCGAATGTATTGTAACTACACACCAACAAGATCAGCGTTCGGCTCTTTAGAAGCTTTGTTAAGGATTTGTCTTCAGGTCCTTTTTGTGTTGCAGCAGAAGCGAGCTTTTCACTTGTGTTCATGTAGCGTATGGTATGCCAAAGATATTATACAAAACTTAACTGCGGTAATACGGCTAGATTAACTGTTGGCGGTGCAACAGGAGTACCACTCAAATATTTTAGTTCGTTTTTTAATATATACTTACGTCATCAATTTCGTTTACGAATAAAGACATGAAAAGCTTCCTTTTTATTTTCAAAAGGGAACAACTTCTAAAACAAAGGCCATTACTGCCAGCCTTGCGTGACAAATAATGTGAGTTCTATAGATTTTAAGGACTCCCAGGAGGCCAATAATCGAGTTTATGCTAGCTTTGAGATACAATCGGGTCTGAAGCAAGATTTCCAAATGACAAGTCACTTCATTGAAACTGGCATTAAATGGATGCCGGTTTTAATGCGGTGCAGTTTCCTAATTTTCACATAAAAGAAAATCTCCCTGGCACATTAACGCCATATTTACAAACTAAATCATAAATCAAAACAAATGAACCGGATTGGATTTCTTTTAACAACTCTTGATCAAATTCTGAAGCCTTTCAATTCCGCACAAAGATTTCACATAGAAGATTTGACGGACACATAGGTCGAGCTGCCCAGACATGTTCCACTTCCGTATTTGCAAGTTCATGTATTATTCACAGACTGGGGTCGACTGGTCTGGCGGAGGCAAAAATAGGAACGTTTATTAGGTCACCTAGGTATAGGTGACAATTTCTGCCGCGCTCTGTAAATAATTCAGTCGCATTGGCGGATACGATTATTTTTTGTTTGGAAAGGAAAGGCCGACCTGGTTTTCTACGAATAATAACTGAGTATTTTCCTTCTTCAGGGTTAACTGTTTCGGGTATTCAGGAAACTTATTGATAAATAATATTGCTTTCTTCCTACGTAAGATATGGAACAGACAATAAGTAATAGAGCTTAAAGGCTAATACTTATGTCGTATTTAAGGAAAGTTTTTATTGGAATAATTGTGATCGTTGGCTAGTCGTTTTTCGCAATTTAGTGTCCACAGTATGTTGTAGCATAGTCGTTAAATATGCTTGAAAAGACGTGTGCACGAATATTGTTGGATTTTCCAATTGCTAAGGATAGATTGAAAAGTCTCAGAATTATAGAAGCTAGAAATAGATTAGTCTGGGTTTCTGAATTTGACAATCTTGTTATGTTTCATTTTAAATGGATCACCAAAGAATATTTTATACCTTAATATAATAAATACCAAGTATGTATGTATGTATGCTATGTACAACTTGCTTCATGACCACTTGATAAATAGGACATTGTTAATATGTGATTCCAATACTTAATATGAGAAAACAGTGTTGAAAAAAACTTAGTGCCACATGGGACAAACTAGAGATTTTTTTTTTGAGATATTATTTGCATAACATTTTTTACTCACATAACAACTGCTTCAGATAGATATTTTAAAATGGCTATCCGTTATTGGATCCGATTTATTTCATTTCTAGATATAGGTACATCTGGATTTTATCAACGTTATTATTTGCCAACAAACGTCGCCCACTGCAACAACCGTAATAACATATTTTCAGTATTCTCCACGAATAATAGAAGTATTTACGTTCGTCGACTTTACAAAGTTGTGCGCAATACCAATGCTACGAACGGGTGTGAGCAAGAGGGTAAACTTTAAAGAGTCAAAGTTTCCCGTCTTGGCTCGAAGCGCACCTCACGTTGTTTCTGAACGAATCAATCTTCTGTTTTGAACTTCGTAGAAAAAAACATTCTTATTCCGATACATCGAAATGATCTGTCAGTTCTCAAAATCCTTTGAGAACAAACTGCTTTACATTTTTACGTATTCCCATAGCAACCATTCTACATTTTCAACGTATTTGTATTGCAAAAGTTTTTTCAATAGGCGAAACGTAGATCGTATCAAATTCTGCGTTGGGCATGAAGTAGGTGCATGTATTCAAACACATTTTGATGAAGACGGGCTCAATCATATTTTCTTTGTTCCCCTTACGCAAGTTTCACTTTGTAACCTGCACGTATAAATGAGTTTGACTGTGATTTTAAATGAAACACAATAGAAGGTCATTGTCATAGTAGGTAATCGATTCAACAAACTGCTTATTACAGCTGACAGATTTTCCTGCTAAAGCATACATGACGTTGGCTTACTAAGAATTTGTATGGTACTAGATAAAACCATTATGTAAAGGAGTCAGCGATCCATAATAAGACTTAACGTCCCTCTGTGCTCACTCATACGATTCAAGGATATAAATTACGACTACCGACTGCGGAATAAGTGCTTACATTACTTCATTCATCATTACTTTCGCCTAAAGCTTTACTGTGAGGAACTCGTGGAATTTCCTGCACTTGAGACTCCATTGAAAACTGTAATCACTGCTATTTTCAAATAAGGGTGGGCCCTTTCCGTCTCTGCTAAATCAGCCAAATTCTATACACAGCGTATTCAAGAGGATTTTACTAAACAACTTGCGATCAAAAATAAATCATAGTGTACGGGTATAAGGTTAGATTCCCGTTGCTACTCCTTTCGGTCGTTTGTTTCATTAGTGGAACTTTCCGCAAAAAGTATGGGTTAAACGTTTTTCTCACTAGTTGGGTCGTCCTTTACTTCGGTGCAGTCGTTAGCTTAAAATGTATTCATTTGTAAGATAGAAAAAAGTCGTTCCGCTTATCGAAGCATCTAAAGTTTAGTTTGTAATTTATGTTACATACATATCCGTTTATGTATCGTACAATTATGTAAAAAATATGCAATGAAAGACGTAACTAAACACACGTATAGTGAAATTTTGTGATTGGCTTTGTAGCGTTGAAAGAGTGACTGGTAATTGTATCTATTCTTCCAAAGGGATACTTTAATCAACTTACAACAAATTCCCTGGTAAACTAATTTTAATAAGCTAAAATAGTCTAAATAGTGACTAAAAATGGTTTTGAATTTATTTATTAAGCCATTACTGCCTTACTTGCCTAGAATGACCCAATCAAAATTATTCTCTACGATTCAAAGAGATTTCTTTAATTTTAATCATAAAAACCGTTTTATGAAAAACTATGTGACGATTCATAAATGCTTTTGTAAAAGTTTACATGAATAAAGTCATTTTCTATTCTATTCTATTCTACAACCGAACGAACTTAAAAAAAATATATTGGCAAGTTCATTGTTAGTAGCTTACTACGTCTGTCAAAAGAATGTAAACATAATTAAAGAACACTAAGGTACATTTTCCTCTGTCAGATCAGTTTCAATATAAATGATTAACTCAGGAAATTAAGGGCCTATTCCCAAATAGATGACATATCCAAAAGCCAACCAATATCAATCAAATAGTCACAATTCCGTGAAAGGGTCGACTGGCTATTTGGTTGATGAATTTAGTTGAATGATTTTCGCATCATCGCATGAATAAATTAATAACAGCAGGGCTTAACAAGGTAACCTTAACAAAATCGTCTATCCATAATTTGCGGGGGATCTTTCGTCATCAGAAACCATGTGTTATAGTTTTATAATAGTGAGGGCTATCTATGCCACTAACATTTAGTGCTGGAATTTATCACATATTAAAACTGGAGCACTTACACCTCTATAACACGCTAATAGGCCTAGCATGCGCAATACGTCAAATTTATCGCATGATAAGTTTTGATACTGTTGATTGGTTAATAGCTCACCGCATTCGTATTTTTAGCCAATCAGCAGTTGACGCGTTGATTTTGACATTTCATAAGAGCGCGATAAATTTTACTCGCGTGTCGCATGCTAGGCCTGTTAGACACTTTGACCTTTCTGATGAGATCCATGAGCAAACAAATGGCTGAAAGGAACAAAAAAAACTTGCTCAATTTGTATTATGTTTTCATTAGTTATTAGTACTCGTAGATTATATGTAGATATTAGTGCAAACGACGCGTATTAACTGTCAAATTACTTCTAGTATGGAACTTTGAGATACCCGATTGGGCTTTGGTACATTATTGCACGTGGCATAATTTGAGGAGTTATTTTCAATATCCTTGAGAAGTTAATTTCATATTGATGTTCAACGCAGACATCTAACATTGAAAATGGGAAATTAATATCCTGTTACTACTTAAAATAAAAGAAATATGTAATACTGTTTCGATTACTTGACTGAAAAGCGAAAAATACTTATTTATTGTGAATAGGATTAGACGAACACGACTTTATCCGCCCACTTTCCAACTATATTTAATCTTATAGCTTAGCTATTACAAAACATTCGGAATGAGCCCTTAGACCCTAATAAAGAGCTTCCTGTCTTCGGATTTTATGTAGGTCGTTTTTTGTTCAAGATAAAAGCCTTTTGTTTTATTAACTGGGCAAACAGTCGGCTCACGCTTTACTAGGCACTTTAAGAAAACACTCTAGCACAAGATAGCATCTAATACACTCTTAATTAAATATTTTTAAAGTTTATATGAGTTTGCTATCTCTATTTTATGATGTTTATTGTCATAAGTTTGTTTTGTAACTGGCTACCTGAATGTATTATAAGACTAACATGTATGCCATGCTTCCAAGTTAATGAGCTACAGATTCATGAATACTAAGCACGTACTTGCGCTAATTTAATTAACCTCAGATAGTATATATCTCTTGACTTTATATGAGGTCAGTCAGCGCAGCAATTTTGACTGAAACTTTATATTACCAACTACGTCTAATTTCCTTGAAGCAGCTTAAGACGGTGGCTTTTCGACTAAATTGATGATTAAGCATGCATGAATTGGGTTAGTTGCAAATTAACAAAATAGAAAAAATGCAGTGGATAAACAAAATACGCACGCTAAAGTCCAGTTTATGTTGTTTTTTGGTGTCCACTTTTCTGCTGTATAAGCAACCGCCCAGCTTTCGGTTTGGGAACATAAATTTTAACGCCATGTCAGGTAAATTGCGTTGTTTTCATAAATTCGCAGTTTACGTGTCGTTGGGTTAAAAAACAGGAACAGGTTTTATCTAATTTCTAACATATTCAACAATAATACTAATATGTACTGTGTAAAATGCCTGTGATACGAAAATCTAGCGACACAATCTTGATAGTGCAATTTGAAATGGACTAGTTGCAGATCCCATCAGGTTTTATAAAACAGTTTTACTTGCCTTGAGTTTACTGTTTTAGATTTTCAGACACATTTTCTATGGTTCAAGAAATTCACAATTTTTAGTTAAAGTGCAATAACATACACCTTAAGTTCAGTTCGAAATAAAACAGCATCTCAATATTTATGAGATTGTGATAGAGTAGGTAAAGTCGAAAGCACATCAGATTATTCACTTTGGATATTTAAAAAAAAACAGATTTTTTTTATCTCCCCTTGCGGAGCGGGAATCGAACCCACGACCTTCACGTATCGCGCGTGCTGCTCTTCCAACTGACCTAACCGCAAGTTATCGTAGGCGATTAAATTTTTCTGCTGTATCAACCCGTTTCCCTGCGGTTTTTTTAAAATATTTAAAGTTCGCTAGTGTGGCGTAAGGCACTATAAAAATAAAAAATCAATTATACACTTTGGACTTTGTATAGCCCTTATATCGCGGGTATAGGAACTAAAATCGCATTGCAAGTGTTTACCTTGATGTGTTGTTTACCATACATAAGGAACCCAACTCGTACAGGCAGTCATTCATCCACAAGATGAACTGACGACCTTGCCATGGTGATTATTTGTACAAATATACAAATGAATTCTCATGTAAATTATTAGAAAGAAATATACAAGTATTTATTTAATGACACGATATGGCAATTATAGAACAGCAATATTTAAATAAAATTATGTCACTAAAAAGGCAAATACTCAGTATTTACTTTATTAATTTAACTGTAACTACGACCTACGAGACGACCTCAGTAGCCGAGAGGCGAGCGGGCCGGACTTTGGCGTCTCGCCATCTCTGAGGTCGACCCCGGGACGGGTTCGATACCCGGTCGGGTCAATATGGGAAACGAACTTTTCTATATTGTCTCGGGTCTGGGTGTTGTGGTGCCGTCTTTGTTTCTGATTTCTGTAACACAAGTGCTTTAGCTACTTACCACAGGATCAGAGCAATGTATGCGATGTTGTCCAATATTTATTTATTATTTATTTATTTAACAACACTACTTCCTTCTTGCAAGATTAACGAGAGACTAAAGAATATCTTTTATTAAATTATTAAACGCAGATGCAAGGTATTATTTCATGGTTTTTCCCCAACCACTTTGTTCCGCTTATGTTGTGTCGGGCGTCAACAATGTTTGCGAAAATTATTTTTTCCTCGAATGCCAGTAAACATTCGTCGCAAAGCGGTGCAAATATAAGCGTTCTATTTTTTAACTTACTCGGAATTAACCTTGGTTTGTTATATTTGTTGAGGTTATCACTTCGCCGGTTAGCAAATACAAAATATACGCTTATTATAATATTAGCAAGACAGTCATCTATTTTGCTAATATTATAAACGTGATGGTGATACAATGTTTTGATATCAAATCCGTTGTCATCGCGATGTGGGTTCCTCTCTTGCTTAATATCAGGCTGGGAGGAGCCAATATACTGCGCTACAGTAAAAAAAATGTATGTATGTCTAGATGTCTAGATTTTCTGGATATATGTTACTCTTTCACGCAAAAATGTATGAATGGATTTGAATGAAATATATTAAGGCGCGGGCTAACGCTGTACTGTAAATAATTACTATCAAGCGTTAGGAACAATAAAAACATCCACGTATATTTCAGTGCTGGTTAAATTTACACAATTACGTACAATTTCTATTTCTAGTCTAAGGTAGTCCTTTTTGCTGTCATGTTTACAGCAAATTTAATTAAAGCGTTTGACTAATAATGTTTTGCACATAACTTGAGAATTCTGGAAACTCGGGTTTATGGGTTTGACCTCAAAACATGCACTCATCTTAAGCAATACATCTTTCCTCGTGTAACCCGGAAGGTTGATTGCAAAGTTTTTACCCCACTTCAATAAAAAATGGCATTTTTAGTTCGGCAGTAGGTATGTTATTTTAAATGTTTACTACTTCCCAAATCCGCTATTTATTGATCAATTAAAAATCATATTCACCCATTCAATTTCTGCAAAATATATTCGCTCGCACATAGTCAGGATATGTGCTCTAAATTTAAATGAAGTAGGTATTATTTCAAGATTGCTCTCAATATGAAAAGTGAAATTGATCCAACCGTTCACACGTGATGGCGTCGTGATAAAGGGAAATAGGGATTCAGAGATGTATATTCGCATTTTCTTGAAGCATTGAAAATGTTACTGTTGTGTTGTTGAGCTGATGACATAATTCTAAATTATTTAATTGCTTGCAATATGAATGATAAACATATGCAACAGAACAACATTTTTATCATATGTCACTTACTACATATTGTTTCCATTTGACTTGGAAAAAAACATGGTCAGGGATGTGTTTCTTACTTTATGTACTATCCTCCAAGTATCCAGAAAAATATACAAGGGTTTTTAATTTACCCCAATTGGCTGGGTTTTATTTTTCCCTCTTACTTTCCTTGCCCGTCTCATTACCAGACCAGACAGGCGCCTTGGCTGACGACTTTCGTACACATTTCATTTTATCTGCCAATAAAAACAAATTAGGCACTATTTTTTAATATATTTTATGTAATATGTAAAAAAAAATTTATAGTAGCATATTTTCCTTAACAATTTGCAATCGAAATTCTGTAAATGAATTATTAAAGCCGTGGACTGTGTGGTGTAATTAAAACTGAATGTAAACTGCGATGCATACATCATTTAGCAATTATAAAAGACGTAGCTGTCAAATATTAAAAATATGAATTCAAACGATTGAAATCCATGTTGAAATCATCTAAAAATGTATCTGCCCTACACGTCTTGCGTAATTTACAAACGAAAATAGAGCGATCAATTCAGCCAGTAATATTTTTCCTACTCTTGGAACCTGAATAAACAGCTCAAAATAAGGACGCAAAGCGACGAAGTCGACGTTATATGTCTCATTCCCACATCTGTGAAGATCAAAACAAATATCAATTTTCCACAAACGTGTTTGTCATTAGACCCGTGCCTCTTCGCTTTCAGGATAATTACACGCAGGCTCATCGCCAAATAAGGGTACCCTGACTCGGTAACAGATAGCAATAGGAAAGTACAAATTAAACTGAACTGAAGAGCTACAATTAGATATCATTCTGTAGATCGGGTACAAATTGCTAGTGTGTTAATCCATTAGCAATTTCGATCCTAGCTACGGAAACGGGTGAAACATTTAGCCAAAACAAACATTCGATCAGTCCCTGAGCAAAAAATGTGATCAAAGTTACCTCACACCTAAATAAAAAACTTAATGTTATAGTTAATTATTCTAACGAACATCGAAAAAATTTAAACTATTAAGAGTAAGTACGGTCCAAAATAAATATTTTTCCTCATTTAACTACAAATACGAAATGTACACGGAACGCTAGTCTCTAAATTCGTTGAAGCATATCTATAAATAAAACTATTAACACTGTATATAATATATATTTTCATGATTCAATTTGTAATAAAATATCTAATAATTATTTTATATTGCTATACCTAAATGGGGAACATGATGTACTGTAATTAATATAATTACACATGTGTATCACTTTCATGAAACGCAATAAATTATTTTACTTTGACTTTGGCTTTATAACTTTATTTGTGAAAATCCTAAAATAAGGAAGCATAGATTCTCCAACTTTGTAAATTTATATTTGACACACTTTTGAACCCTCTTCGATAGTTACAATATAAAACAATGTTTTAAAAACAGTTGGAAGAGCAGCACGCGCGATACGTGACGGTCGTGGGTTCGAGTCCCGCACCGCAAGAGGAGATGAAATTTTTCTGTTTCTATAAAATATTTAAATTTCGCTAGAACGGCGTAAAGCACTATAAAAATATAAACGATAAAAAAATGTATTTCTGATAAAGCCTTACCTATCTGCTAAAAGCAGGTACAAATATAAACGAGATGACATGACTAAGTAGAATATCTCTCCAAAATCCAAGAGCCATTGAAGCGTTGAAGCGTTTAATACGAGCATTCGTTTCGAACGTTGAGTTATTGACGATAGATTACTCGAATAATGTGTTTTCGACACGATATTTAGGATGAAGCCCTTCGTATCTTGTTTTTATAGGTAAATAAAGGGAGAAGAAAGGTCAGGCTATTATTTGAAATCATATCAAATTAACAGTTGCAATACTCAGAACCCATGTAAACACATTATTACCTTTAACTTTTGTTCAGAAATCAGCAGTAACGAAATTGTAGATAACTGAATAACAAATCAGAAATTATTTCACAAAACTAGATTGTTGATAGCAATAATTAGCTATCTCATACTAAATGTAACAATTTGATTCTGTGTGCTCCTGCTCACAATTATAAGGACTAAATTTCATGGATAGAAAATTACGCATAAGTAAATTAAATAGTAAATGGTCGTAGTAAATTATATACCAACGGAATTAAGATGGATATATTAAAAGAGAAACAGTACTAACAAGAAACATCTACAAATTGTAGATCGTAAATCTCAAACGTATATTGTTGTAGCGTATATGGAAGCGCAAATAGGTATTAGCAGATAAACTTTTAAAAAGTATAAGGGTATGCATCAGAAAATATTTGGCAATTGGATCAGACAATAATGATAATCATAAATGTTCCTAATTAAAAAAAGAATACTCGGTTTGGATTTCCTTCTCCTAGCGTGTATATCTTTTTACTGGTTTAGTTTTTGTGCATCCATCACGGAGTCAGGGGCTTACTACGACTTGTGGGGGAGCCTGTGTAGAATCCGCAAGGAACCTCGACTCCCCCACAACTGCGCAGCGTTGGCCACTGAGGGGATTTTAGTCGGTGTGAGCCCGACACACCACTCTCACTTCCCCACAGAGAGTGGCGATGCGGTAGGCATTTCCCTCTCGACAAAAAAAAAGGGATTTACTACGACTATGAGCCTACACTGGAGCCGTTGCTATCTGACCTCTACAATCCTTATAAGTGAAACCCTTGGCTTCCGAAGTGCAGAATCATCATTTCTACCGGACAATCTAGGATAACTGTACAAACTGGGATTTAAACCTAACACCGGGTTTTGCGTCATCCGCTCCATCGAATTCCCCCGGAGACTATTCAGGCTGACTGATCAGGCGAATTGAGATATTTCTCCGGCTCCTTATTATCTGCACCGAACATTCGAGGGATCAATGATACTCATTTTGTGAATACATTAATAGGTACGCTGAAGTCTTCGAGCAACAAAGGTATCCTAGTTGCACCAAGCCTGAAGTACCTATATTTAAAATTGATTAATTTGACGAATTCGGTGCTTAAGTTATTGCATTTTTATAATGAACTTTTTAAGTATTTTGGCTTATGAATCGTATTGATCATATCCAACTTCTCACTTCTACACGTCACCAGTTAATTTACTGAAGCCGGACTATTCCAAGGAAAGTAATTTTCCAAACTTTATCGTCGCTCACCGTGAATTGCAAAGCCTGTATAGGGGCTCAATTAATATTTATGTCAAAATCATCTTTAGGGTTCCACTGCAGAATAACAAAATTTAAACTTAAAAAAGAAACTTTTTCTTCATAGTGCGTGTTTCAATTTATTTAACCTTCTATTGTAACATATGTTCCGTGATAAAATTTAATTCGTTATATCAGAATAATGAATAGTTTTTGGAATAATTATTGCAATGACAAACTAATCATTTAGAAGTTTTTTTTATGTAAATTTCTAATACTTTTGTTCCCAAATTATAGTTCTTGATAAAATATATGTTTATGTTATAAACAATTCAAGTCATGTTTGAATATCAATAATAGTAATACATACAGATATAGCTCAGGTGGATTTAAAAAATTCCTTGTGCAAATTGTTCTTTTAATAATAATTAGCATAATGTTGCTTTTATTTCGGTAAGACGGCGAGTTGAACGCAAGTGAAGCCCCAATAGTAGTTTCCGAGCAAAATATATTGTACATTTATACATGGACCCATAAAACGAGCTCATAACCTCTCGAGATTGGTCCCCTCCAAAATTGGCCGGACATTCATCGTATAGGAAATTAGAATATTGTACGGTTTCCTGATTAATTTTCTTCATGCCCGGATCACCCGTTGCCGGTAATCCGGATTTAAGGTGAGTGATTGGATTTTGAGCCTCGCATGTGAGCCCCAATGTATTCGTGACTAGGCTATCCGACCTTTATAGTCCGCGGCGAGCTTATGTTTGAATTATTCACTGAACGGGCTTACTTACCAACGTGAAATAAACTATTGAATTTCGGAACTTTGAAATAGGGATACATAGGATTAAAATTGTTTGTAAAAGGTGCTCATGTGATAACGGTAATAATACTTTTTAAGTTACTTTGCTAATAAGTGATATACGCTGATAGAGCGCGCGTGCGAATTTTGTAACAACACAGTAAGACCACAATTAAAAGTTACAATGAAATTCGTTTATTTTTTTAATTCTTTGTATATTAAATAGTACCCATAAACAAATTAATTGCATGACCCCAAGAGTATAGAAAATTCTCCTAGCATTTAGTCTATCTTTTGTAGGTACTTTTTATGAACAATATTAGACACTATTACTATTATATTCTGTTACCATGTTTCTTAAACGAATCAATGGTTCTTTCTTTCTTTCTTAGTGTCTCTGACTAAACAACAAAGTCAGTTTTAATCAACATGTTATGCGAAACTATATACTTTCGCTATAATATTATTAAAAAAAATATTTAAAGCGAAAAATCTGTATATCATTTAATTGAAATAATGAAAAGCAACCAGAGGCATATACACACACACACACACTATGAGTTATGTTGTCTAATATTTATTTATAAAGAAAACTAAAACATACTGACGTTTAAAAAGCATAGCCAAAGGGGCTGGGGAGGTCGGATCACAGCATTCGTTAACAATTTATCAAATTGGTATTTATAAAATGCTTGTAAAAATAACAATGATTTTAAATGACAAACCGTGGTCTGAATCTATATTATTTTTATACACTGATCGATTATTTTGTAGTTTAATTAATCAAGTAGCATAACATAAAGTAATAGGTTTAACTTTAGATAACTTGAAAATGCTATTAATACATTTAAGTTGTCTCTAAAGTTTTATGAAACGTCTAAAATTAGTTAAAAATCTAATTCACAATTTAAGTTTGAACGAAATACTTGTAACCTATTTGAGTCGGTCGCGTCACAAGCCCGCAGTCCAATTATTTAACCAGCTGGATAATTTAAATCAAGTCTTGCCATCCACAAGAAAATTAGGCCAATCTCTGCAGCCAGTTTAAGTAATCAACTAGAAATGATTCACTCGTAAACAGCTTTTTGAAATCTGAGAATTTTAACGTAATTCGTTAAAGGCACTTCTAGAAAATGAAAACGAAATGATTAACATCTACTTGCGACCGATGTTTATAATTTTTTTCTGCTTAAGCCTATTTCACTATTTAGTTTTTATGATAAGCAACACACCTATCGTTCAATCGGAATCGGATGTGAAAATAGTTTTGAAGAAATATTGCATGTCTAAGAACAAAATTATTACATACATTAAGTATACTTAAACCATTAAAAGGCACAGGTTTCTTTTGACTATAGGTGTTAGCGACCGAAAGAGATGCGTAAGCAATGATTTTTAGAATTTAGATTATTAATTTAAATTCTAAAAATCATTGCTTACGCATCTCTTTCGGTCGCTAACATTTTGGTCCTTCGAGCCGGATGCAACGCCCAGTTAAGTCATGTTCCGTTACTGGGGTTGGAAACGGTCAACCTGATGACGAACCCAACAAAAAATGATTCGGAGTCAATGCTTCGTGACACTATTTTCCACCGGCTTTTCATTCCTTATAAATTATTAATCTAAATTCTAAAAATCATTGCTTACGCATCTCTTTCGGTCGCTAACAATAGGTACAGAGTAAATAATAGCAAAGCCGTAAATCAATTCAGCATCAACAATGTTCATAGTTCTCGCATTCATTCTGTCTTTATAATCCTGGGTTGAACTTATTTTCCAAAGAAAAATCCTTTCGAGCCACAATAATCCGCTCATTAATTTATTCCATCGTTGTTCAAGTTTGACAAGTCTCAAAGGAGATCATGAATACATTTTTTCGTGGAGGTTCAACACACAAAAGGTTGGCAGCCACTAATTTAGATGGACAAGATACTGACTACATTACAGTAAAATTTATTCAACTTTGTAAAGAACACAATTTATTTTGATCTTCTTGATTCTTCAGCCGCGAAGACTAGTTAGTTTGAGAAATGCTTGCTGCCACATATCTCTCGGAAATGGTGCATTTTATCAAAGTTATTTTATTCTTCTAACATTTTCCAAATAGGCAATCTAAGGTCAGAAATATTTCTGAGAGTAAAATATACGATGGATGGATGGATTTGTAATATGTAAAATCTTTCGGATTAGTATTATGTCCTTTATGGTAGATTTTCAATTACTTTTTTTCCTCTGGTGGTAAATAAACAGGTATGTCAATGAACTGGTACTTACCACCCCATAAACTCTTAACTCTTTAGTAAAATTCTAGTCTAAAACCGCACTAAATACATTTAATGGTTGTAATATTTGTGCAACATAAAATATCATGTTTGCGCTATTCATTTACGTTCTTTGGAAAACATAAAAGGTTGAGTACGTGTTTTCGTATTACTTAAACGTTTTATTGCTTCAGTTTACGATGTGTGATCAGAGATTGGCGTGGATATTCCCGCAATAAACAACCCTGAGACAAATAGCACCTCATCCAATAACGATCCGTGTCGCGTAATAATAAACCACTTCTATCTTCAAAGGTTTTCATTATAGATTCGGAGAAACAGGGTTAAGCTTTCCAATAAGTCTGTCGACCCGATAAAATATCAAGACTTCTTTCACAGTTTTTGCCTCTTGTTTTTTTCCACAAGACCAACGATATTAAGTCAGGAGTCGCCAATCATCCAATACGTTTAATTAATTTCCGTTTGTTTATTCAATATTCGAATGACTCCACATCTTCAAGGCCACAAGGATCATATCCGAATAACATCTTAGACTAAAAAACCGGCCAAAAACGTGTCGGGCCAGGCTCAGTGTAGGGTTCCGTAGTTTTCAGTGCATCACAATACTTAAGTATCCCCACTTAAAGTTACAAAAAAATATGAAAAGTAAGAAAAAAAAATGCTAGCATACGCTTAAATTACAACTTTAGTTAAAAAAAAATTTCCCATCAGGTTCAAAATAATTTCCCTAGAAAGCCTTTATGCAGTTCTATATTCTAGATTTTTCATACTTTTTGAACTTATGGTTCAAAAGTTAGAGGGGGGGGACACAATTTTATTTTCTTTTGGAGCGATTATTACCCAAAATATTAAAATTATCCAAAAATTATCTTAGTAAACCCCTGTTCATTTTTAAATACCTATCCAACAATATATCACTTGTTGGGATTGAAATTTAAAAAAAACACTCCCCAATTTACGTGTAGGGGGGTATCCTAAAAACATTTTTTTTTATTTTTGCATTTTGTTGATGTGATTAACATATTTTAGCTTTCTAGTGCAAACGGTTTCTGAGATTATCCTCGTACGGACAGTCAGACATGGCGAAACTATAAGGGTTCCTAGTTGACTACGGAACCCTAAAAATAGGATATTCGTAGTACAATTGAATTCACGTAGTTTTAGATTGCAAAAGTAAAAGGGCTATGGGACAGACAAAATGGACCAAGTGACTCTTTCCACTGTGGTAGCAATGGATGCTAATGGCACAAAGCGGAGATTTGCGGCAGTCATTTCGGGAGGCCTATAATCTTTTTTATAAGCTGTAGTCCTTCGGCAGAAACGATTATGCTGTTTGACATTTTCTGGTTCATAAGGGGAAGCTCCATCCCCATTACGGCTACTAAATTTTTAATGCATCTTGTTCGCGTTGGTATAAAAAGTGTTGCGAAAACATTCAAAATTCGTTAATGCGTAATATCGTGTCTATTTGTTTGTTTCCATTCTACATCGAGTTCAACATCATTTAAACCTTCTATTTGCCCTTCTGGCTGCTTAAATATATATCTGTCCCACTCGCATCTTAATTAGTCATCGTTGAGCACTTTTGTAACGTATTATAACCACATATTGGATGGAAAGGGGGATTCCGTTTCAGTTGTCCCTAGGCGACGACACCCCACGCTACGCCACTGGCCTCAGGTTCGTATTATCCAAAATCAAAGTCAGCCCGCGAATTATGTTGTATCTTACAAACTCCTTGAAATATATCAATACACTGTGTGCAAACTCGGCACGTTCAAAGGCGACGAGCAATTTGATGAAAGTGATATCGGTCCAGTGACCGCATTTAACAAACTACCTACTCGCAAGTGATTTTCACAAGGGTCCTTCAGCGTCGGTTTTGTGTTAGCAGAAATACGCATATGTAGATTCAATTGTCACTTAAAACTCTAATGATAAATATAAAACAGCCGGATTAATACCTTCTATAAATCTCAAGAACGACAGGACAATTTTATTACCTTTCAATTATGATAGTACCTATTAGTATATGAAGTTATATTCTGATATTTTACGAAAGCCTCCGAATTCCGGGATTTATTTCTACTTTTATTTCGTGGTTTATTGTAACTGACTTTTACCACTAAGGAATTAAAATCAAATTCAATATCTACCACCTTCTCAACCAACAACCTTTTTAAATTTTTTAAGCTAAACCCAAAAAGACGGGTGTTATAAGTTTGACGTTGATGTTTGTCTGTGTGTTGCGTGATTTGGATGCAGTTTTTTTCGATAGCCAATTATCCTTGCATTCGTTTCCAGCCGTTAGGTTATTTTTGAACCAGTCGTGTAAGAGTATCAGTTCTTTCCCAAAATCTTTTTAGAGGTTGTTTCTTAAATTATAAGAATAGTAAAAAAATATTTTTTTTCACGGCAGGCATTACACGTTCATTCGAGTTTCCAAGAGCCATTCACTTCGAGCTAGCTGTTACCCGCAAGTTCTTTTATTCAGGATAGAAGTACATACCTATTCTTAATGTTAATTTGGTATATCAACTGTCTTTCTTCCAAAATTTATCCTATTCGGTATTTTTTGTGTGAAAGAGAAAATTCTTTGTACAAACTTGTCTTTATATTAATCGGGTGATTTAATAGTTCTGGGTTTTATATATGGATATTTAGCTCTGGAATTGTTAATTTTAAATATAAAATATAAGTATCACTCCGCTTTGCAATGCACCTTATGACAATTATGTGTCTCCCTTCAGGGCCGTGATTGCGATATCCAAATAGTTCCAGTAACGGATACGGACCTCCGTAACAACCCTGTTTTGTATGTTTAAGCATGATTTAATCTGTTTGTTTACTCAGATTGCTTACATAAGCTAATTGGCAATCACTATTGCAACATTATAAATAACCGGACCTTCCAAAATATTATGCTAGCGAAATAGCTTAGGATTAACAATTCGTAAAATATATTTGTGTGGCATGTCAAATATGTTTGCTGTGAAAATTTGTTTCTTCAGAATATCCGGATTCTCAAGGTGAATTTCATTACCATGCATACGAACAAAAATTTAATCTTACCAAATTTTTAAAACGCGCTGTGCACAACGCACTTCTTTTAGGTTTATTTATCTATTACTTATTTAATTTTTTTATTGGCTATGTCATTGCTTTTAAATACGTCTTTCTTCTACTCTTCTTTAGGTTCTTTTGTACATTTTCATGTGAAGTTGCTTTTTCTATTATAATCTTTTTAAATGACTAGTTTCCATTATTATTTATCTTTTATACCAGCATACAGTACTTCTTTTATATGCACACTACCAAACATTTGCTCCTCCTCCAACTGCCTCCGCGGTGTGGTTAGCTAGTTGGGCTCAAATACCTAGAAATCGTGAATTTGAATCTTACGGGAAGTAAAGTTTAGGTGATTCAACCCAAGCACTGTGGACCCGACTATCCCAATAGGTCCAATAAGGCGTCCTTTGAAAAGCTAGCGGGAGTCAGTTGGAAATCGCTCCAATGTAATAACCAAGGTCGGTAAATCAGGATCATAACCGTAGCGGTATAAATGGACAACCGGGATAAAAGCTAGGAAAAAAAAGTAAAATGTCAACCAAAATGACTACGCTCTGAGGAGTTTCAACCAACTTGGCAATGGAAACCAGGTAATCCTATACTAGATAGCTCTTGATTTCAATGATGTAGACCTTAAATAAGTTGATACTTTTTTCAAAACGTAAGACAAAAGATAAGAGTATCTAGGTAAGATTTATAGATCCTCAATAAAAATGTTTTGAGTTAATTATCGTCGTAATATTATCCTGAGTTCCATATCGCGTTGAAATCAGTATTCAGGTTGGTAAGTAGCTCCAGGAAGTGTCCTTGACATAGTTCCGCTAAGCTTAGTTTAATGACGTCTTTTACGATCGCCATCGCAACGTCTTATATTTGTATGGGAATCTTTCCAACTTTTATGGCTCTTGTTACAAAATTGTGCTTCCATTATGTACGAATAAGTACATGAAGTTGTTGGATGTATTTTTATTTAGTTCCTGATGGCTTATAGATTGGTAAAACACTTTTCGGTAAGTTTTAACCGAACGTCAATAGAAATAAACACAAAACTGGCTTAATTTGATAATGAAATCCAATGGCACTTTTTTAGATTTAACAACAACACAATTTATATCCTAAACTTTTGATAAGTACCCTCTTAATAAATAAGAGAAATATGGCGTATTACAAAACTGAAATGACATGATTAAGCTGTGGTATTATTCGTAATTTTAGTTAAAAACTTATAATTTAGTTGTGTAAACAATGATAAAAATAGGTGCATAAAAACATCACAAAAATTTAGTACTTATAATTAGTTTATGCTCACAAAATCGACACCATCTTGATTTGTTTCTCATAAAAATGTTATGAGTATCAAAACCGAAGAACTTGTTTTTGGTAATATTATGATTTAAATTAGATTTCCAATAACATGCAAATGTCACTGCCTTTTATTATAATAGTCGTGTCTACTTTTGAAACAGTGTAAGACTCTATGCATTTACATTTTGTTCGCGAGTTTTGCTTTTCAATTTTATGAACGCTTCGCTTACCCTTTGTTCGATCCCTTGTGGCCTACGATATGTGGCTTGCATATGTATTAGGCGTATCACTTCACCCGACCACGCACAATGTTTTAACATTTGCTTTGTCTACGTAATGTGATACTTCTTTAATTTCATTTTCTCCATATTCAATAATGAAATCCCTATGGCACTCGGCAATCCTTTATCACAACGTAAATCCAATAGTCGGAGTATATCTTATTTACTACTTAGCGTATGTGCGTATGTGTCTGCTTTTTAAGCCTCGCTGGAATTTATTAAAATAGCTAAAGCGCTTGCACTTATTTTTATAAAAACTACCTCTACCTCAGGGGGTGTTTTCACAAACGTCAGAAAATATTCCGATTCGGAAACTCAATGTTAGTCTCTGTCCAACCGCTTATGTTAAGAAAGAGAAATACAGTTTGCGAATTCGAACCCGATTCGGACGTTGTGTGAATAGGTGTATATGAATAATGTATCACTTTAATGGTAAAATAATTTTAGAAATTGGTTCACTACGGTTTTGTGTTTAATCGTTATCTACAAAAACACAAATCCTACTTGTTTAGAATATTAGTGTAACTTTATGAAAATGGTTCAGAGTCCAAGTGCATATGAATCATAATAATACTGCTTCAGGATTGTGACATATTGTTTGCTGTAAGATCAGGAGCACATCTCATACAATATGAATTTATACAATATGACCTAGGCATAGCCCTTAAGCCGTATGGATAAGAACTAATATTGAACTGCAAGTGTTTAACCTAACCTAACCTAACCATATAGCGCCATCCACTAAGTGTATTTCGTGAGATGAGTTGATGAAGTCAATAACTTAATAAAATGGTATCTAAAATGTAAGACCACTATGGACTAGAGTTATATACCTACAAAATACGGACGGTATAAACTTAAATCTAAAGTGTACAGTCTGACTTGCTTTTGTCTTTTCCTAGTGTTACCTACGTTAAATATTAAATGTGAGAGAGAACGCGATGCCAATGCATATAAGTCCACCTTTATTTGTCTGAATATGAACCTATTACGAACTTCTACTATTCACCGTAATGCTATTTAAAATCCAACTTAAATGGTTAAATAAACACTATACGTCTGATTGAAAAATATTAATAAAAAAATAAAGTAAAATTTATAACGCCCCTTCATCCCTTTCTAAAATTCAATCAATAATTTCCGACTGAAGAAGCTCAGACAATGTTATTTTACTTGAAGTGCTTTGAACTTCCAGAATTAATAAAAGAGCTCCTTTGCTAGAAAATTTTAAGTTGCTCGCAAAGGACCAATTTGAAGACAAAAATAATCTTTTTCATCGTTAAATGAAGCACGTGGCGACAGCTAAAAGTTCGTCAAATAAAGTGTAATAACTAGAGAGCCAGAGACGCGTTATAATAATTACTTTTAAAGACGCTTGTATGATATTTGGATGAATCAGATGAATAAGTTATACTACGTAGATTTGGGTTACTGTGACAATAAGATAATGCAAATGAATGAGGGTGTTTGCGCATGAAAAATCCAATAGATGGCGATACGTAGGCGTGGGGGGACCACCTGTTAATTGATTGGTGATTTAAATGTCATAGTGACATGTCTGTCAATGTCATGTGTTAACCATAACCAATCACGTAGTAGTTGGACCCCACGCCTACGTATCGCCATCTGGTGGATTTTTCAAACGCGAACAACCTCATTGGCGGGCAACAGGTAGTCTATAGTATAAAAACATAAATCCATTTTCAATAATGCCATCCGAATTCTATACGTTAATGTTAATTATTATATAATACTAGTGGTCCCGGCGAACTTCGTTTCACCTTAGAGGATTTCCCGCTTTTCTGTTGAAAATTTTCCCGAATTTTTTGTGCTATAAACCTGACGGAGCCCGAGACCTTTCTAACGAATGCAAAACCGTGGAAAACGGTTCGTGCGTTCTGGGCGTCTACTCTTGAAAACGAAATATGTCGGATCCGATGACGTTTAGTATTTTTTATTGCTCATTATCGCAACTAACACACTTCGAATGCGAATAAAGCGTTATCAAAAAACAAAATATTATTTATACAAATCAAAAATCACGTTTTAATTCCCTAACTTTTGATCAATCTTCAAAAACGAAAACTTTCGTTTGTTCGTTTCGTTTTCAAGAGTAGACGCCCTGGAATTATAGCGTCAGGGAGGAAAACCCGACTTATTTTTATTATACAATATGTATTTCATTTTATTTAAATCCATTAAATACATTTTGCGTGTAAGAGTAGCAAAGTATAAGAGTACAACGATACAAATTATTGCGTTTTTAAAATTAATATGATTTGTGGGCGCTAGACATTCACTTCCCAATTTAACAAAATATATTTTAACGGACTGTCCCTAGTAGTATAGACAACAATAAAAATATTTTACTCTATTCTAATTATTAAACTGTCGTGTGTATGTAATTCTGTCCTGAGGGTCTACTCCCAAAAACGAAATATGTCGGATCCGAAAACGGATAGCAATTTTTAATTTTCATAGTCACATTTAATTCACTTAAATCGCAAATCAAGCGTTTTCATAAAATATAATACTATTTATGCAAACCAAAAAGCACGTTTTTTCTTCCAAACTTTTGATAAATTTTCAAAAATGAAACCTTTCGTTTGTTCGTTTCGTTGTTGAGGGTAGATCCCCTGATCAATAAATGTATTTTCGTTCTTCTTTCCTACTCGGTAATTCAATTGATGTAAAGTGCATAAAAAGCTTCTTTACTCGACATAATATAATTAAGTTTATAAAAACTAAATAAATTATAATGGTATTTGGCAAAGTCGTAGTGAATTTACATAAACTAGCATCTAGCATTTTTTATTGTCGTCAGCTCTCAGTACACATCAACTTTTAAAACAATTAAACCTAGAAAACCCCAGTTAAAAGTGTTTGAAAGTATTCCAAAATATTTTGTTGGCACTATTTTACTCTAACGAACAAAATCTTTACTGGAAATGTCTGTACGGTATCCCAAGATAAATGAAAATTACGAGTGAGTAAGAGCACGCCCGACGCGTTTGAGCATTTCCGTTTTCCTGTTGCATTTCCCGTCGCGAGACTCGATTAATTTTGTCGCTCTAATAAACTACCTAATTTATCTTCCACCCACTATCTATAACTATATGAACGGTTTGTGTAGCTACTGACTTTGAGTATTAGTAAAATAGTACATATCGTAGCTATTAACAAAACGCAACATAAATTGTATAATACTAATGAAATAATCAAATTTTTGCCAATTAGACCAAACATGTTCAAGTAAAGTATCACTTATTATGTAGGTGCTGCAAGGCAATGATTTCTAATATTTATCACGCTAGCCAAATGCGGAATGATGATGATCGCAAACCCGAGCTGTCCAATAATTTCTAACCATTTCATGCTCGGCCCCGGAATCGAACCCAGGAACTTGAGCTTATAATCAGGCACTTAAGCCACTAAATAAAAAATTGATCTTTGCAAATATTCCAATTGAGGGGTCGCTGGTTCTATTCTCCACAGAATACAAAACATAGAATGTCCCTCTTTGTATCAGTGTCATAAAATAAATATGTACAGAAAAAAGGATAAAAGTATGAATCTTTCCAGTATCTAATATACAACATCATTAAAACTAAATGCCTTGTGTATTACATGATTATATCTTTGACATAGGCCAACAACTACGTCTATCTCCCATTTCTATGAGGCGTACGTCAATCAATAAGTTTCTCTTCAAACACACCCCCAATTATAGTGGCTTTGATCCCCCTATGTCGCGGAAAGCCCGCGGTAAAGGTAGGTAAACATAAACAGTCTGTGTAGAATTAAGTTAGCCAATATTGATTCCCAAAACTGGAATTTGGTGAAGCTATTAACGGGCTGCGGTCGGGCAAAGGCGATTAGCGGATTGGTAAGCGTTTAAATGACGCTGTGGTTTCACACACTAACCACTGTGTGGTGAATTATGTTACTAGGTGGTTTAGAATGCAATAAACAGAATCACTTTTAAGTATAATTATCAGCCTGTTATTGTCCACTGCTAGCATTGCATACTACTGAACTTCTTCTGCTTCTTTTAGTTTCCAACTGTTGCCACTTTCACCGTATATCATTACCCAACCTGGAGACTTCACTTGCCAAGGCTTTGTCTGCACTTCAGAACACGGTTGCCTCAACAGGCATTGGTTACGACAGATATGCATCAAAATTACTTTTTATTACAATTCTGTTTCAGGCTTCGATCAAGGATTTTGTTGATCTATGCAAAATACAAACAACTTTTTACTGTCCCCCGCGTCAACATAAGTGTCTGTAATACATTCGCATTGCAAAAATAGCCTAAAATGTCTCCTTTTTTTAAAACCTTGTGCTACTGAAATAAGTATGAAAATAAATCATGTTTGACATACTCGTAATATCACGCGCGCGGCCACGAATGAGAAAGAATGAAATTGAAAAAATGCATAAAACTGTTTGTTGCCTTGTTTTGACGATGCCATTTTTATATCACAACTATGCATCTACAAAAATCTTTATCAAAGGTACCTGGAATCGGAATTTTAAGGCAACAAAAATATTGAGAGTGTTATACTTATAATCTGCTGATGTTTTTTCGATCACTTTCATAAATCTTTCTTGTACTAAATTTAGCAAGAATATCAAATCAAATCGCTTTACGATGACACGGCCTACTATTTCGATCATCGTAAAGATAGATTATGAGACGCGACGTCGTGAATTGAATTAGTTATGGGACTTTGCTCTTTAATCTTGTTAAAGGCAGTAAAATAATAGCGTGATAGGGAAATTTATTATTATTTGTCTGCACAGTACATACAGCTTAACATTGATAAGCTATGATAAGGGTTTACGATTTATTTATTAGTAAGAAAAATTCAAACGCTCTCTTTCACATTGATTGCCGCACTAAGCTCTAAGCTTAGGTCGCAATCTGCCTAACATTGATCCGTAAATAATATTACCTTATTAAGAAAGTCTTCGGTACTAACGGTAAAGCTTTAACTCCAAGGATCACCCTGAATTGATAGCTCTGTAGAAGAAGCAAAAAAATATTATCAATGAAACACAGTAAGTGTTCAAAGTAAAAACAGTAATTTTACTTTAAAATATATATTAATATCAGCATTCCATTATAATATTATTTCCCGCAGCTTTTATCAGTTATTTCAGGATAAAAAGGATTAGTATCCTATTACATTTATATTATATATAATTTAGTAAATCGATCGATTTATCAAATTCTATCAAAATCCTTTCAGTGCATAGTTTTTTACATAGAAAAGTAAAAACCGTCTAAATACGTCCATACATCTTTACATAAAAAAAACTTTAACATTTCTAGTATACTACGATCCGGCTTAACAAGGGTTAAAATACTTATGATTTTTTCGGCTTTATGCATATGTTATACATATTTACATAGTCAAAGTATACATATTTCCTCTTGAATCACTATTACTTTCATACACTTCAAGTATTCCTTCTCTTAGTGTCATGTTATGAATTTCGTATCATGATCTTTTAAGTCGTCATAGTTGTTGGACTTCATCAGAATTATAATAAACACAAAAGACAAAAGACCAGATGAACGGCTGAGGCTGCTCGATAAGAAACAAACCTATCGCAGCACTGAGACATGAAATATTAATGACTTCGCCCCACCAGTTAATTAAATATCCTTCATTCGTCTTTGCTGAAAGGTGTCCAATTATAAATTCAAGAGGAATCTGTAATACGGAATGAGAAATGTACCAATTTAAATACCTTAATACCTTTAATTTAAAAACCTACATTTAAATTTATAATTATAACATTAATATCTAAGGCAGATATAATTTCTAAGCAAAAATATTAAAAGATTCATTGAGTTGGGAGTTCTTTTTATCTAAAATATGATTTCAAAAAAATACATGTGCAGGTACTTGCCTTACCTACTCAGACTTATTCCAAAGTTAATTAAAATTATAATTTAATTTTGGTGATCATTTAAACGATGAGCTTTACGAGGTTTAATATGACAAGTTACTGATGTACCTTGTCACATTAAACCTTTTTAGTATCTAGAACGTCAGTTAAACAGGCAGTTCAATGTGATAACGTACTGAGCTGTATACAAAAAAAAAGATGTTGAATTTCTGAACGTACATACCAAGAAAATATATTCGCATCGGAGGCCAATCCAACAAATTAATGATCAAAGAAATCGATCCAGCCGTTCGCGTTCACGAGTTATAGACGGTGTGAAACGCCCAGTTGTTTTATATGTATATACATTATAGATATAGGTCGGTAAAACACAGAAATCGTTTAATCGGAATCTACGCAAATAAACAGGTCATTCTCACCAATCCATTACATCAAATAACGAAACATCTGTTGCAAATTCGCTTTTGAATTTCAATAAATTCAAACTTCTCCGTAATAATAGCCTTTCTAGAAACATTGAGCTGATTCTTTAAACAATCCGTAGCATGAATTAGCATAATTATGAATTAGGGTCGCCATGATACAGGCTTTTCTCCGGTTCACGATTTTCAGAATTGCGGATCCCAGTAAATGTTGTTTTAGATTTGTTTTAATTAAAACTTCAGTTTATGAATAGCATTATTATTTATTAAACCTATATATAGCGGGCGTACTCAGTGGACGTATAGAAGTGCATTTTCAAAAGAAAATATATGAATATTCCATAGTGCTTTTTTGGGCAAAGAAATACGTAAATTTATGTTTAATCGGACATTAAGGTTTTTTCAAATTATTTTTAAAATGCTCCGAATTTATTTAACTTTTACCCAGCCCAGCTATCTTAAACGTAGTGGCCCGCTGTACGCCAACGTATAAATGTATAACAGTATCTATAGTACGAAAGCAAGGATGATGATGATGATGATGATTGATGTCTAAATCAAGATTTATTTTTAAATTTTGCAAATATAAATAAACCCTGATACATTATAATAGTAATTTGTTTTATTTTATGAACATTTTTAGTAAGAAAAACGAGTATCTATTATCATAGACAAAAATACGTGCATAATCTTGCAACACATTTATTATAAAAGGCACTTCACTATTCATTTTATAACGTAGTCCGTTGACTTCATATCAAGTCGTTGGCGCTCGTGGCAAGATAAATATCTCAAATAGAAGTGTTGTCTATGCTTTTCTTCCTTCACCTTGAGTGAATCTCTCACTATCTCTCTAGACGATTTGAATAAAGAAAAGACGGCTCTTGTACGGTAGTAATAAATACAAAAAAATGAATGGTCAGTTATTATTCGTATATTTTATAACTTTTTATAGTTTGTTTAAGTTTACCTTTCGATATTTTACTTTTTATATTTTCGATAATTATATTTAATGATTATTGTACGAAAAAAAAACATACGAGCGCACGTTTGTAACGGCCGGCACTATGACACAATGACCTTGACACCTGTACGCTTACGACGTCACAGGTTTACTTGCATTGAAGTTGGTGGCGCTCGTAGCACTGAAATCTTGTCATTGCGTAGAGATGGGTGTTGCAATATCGAAAATCCTAAATAAATTATAAATTAACTAGCTTCCGCCCGCGGCTTCACCCGCGTGGAATTCAGTTATATTGCGGTATAAATCACAACTATAAGAAAACTTCTCATTTCCACGGAAAAATCTAAGAAGCGCGATGTAACGCTGGATACGATTAGTTGTTAAACAAAACTGAATGGTACACTATATTATATAGCTAAGTAGATGTAAAAATCAGTTTAGACGATAAAACAAATTGTACGTCTTCCCTCGGGAATTCCTCATTTTCGGGGATTCATTATCGTATCGTTTAGCTTCTACATTTACATGTTTATATTCGTTTACAATATTTTACCTTAATCAAAACGCCATACAGCGCCATCTCCAATCCGTCCATCAAGCAAACTATATTTTTGTTTTCCCTCGGGAATATCAGGTTTTTTCGGGATAAAAAGTTACCTATTATTTAATCCGGACTTCTAACTATACGTCTGCAAAATTTAAAAGCAATCGGTTCAGTAGTTATGTCGTGAAAGCGGAACAAAAAAACAAACTCACTTTCTGATTTATAATATTAGTAAGGATCTTCGTGAAATAAATTAATTTTAATATTTATTATGTAATACGTTATTTTCAGACCGGAATTAATTTTCAATCATAAAATCTATGAATATTTGTATGGAACAAAACAAAGTAAACATGTAGGATTGTAATGAATGCAACTATCGCGTCACATCACTAGCCTACTTGATATGAAGTCGTTGGCGTATGGGACATCAAAATATTTCAGGCGTTTTTGTTTTTACCTGTTTTAAAACACTATAAAGCCTGTTTCTTCTGGCGAAATAACAAAAATGGGCTTCAATCCTGTCCATCTTACAAAATTACAAGAGAAACAAATGTTTAATGCACCGTAAAGGTATTTAATTAAAGTAGGTACAATGAGTAACTTCTATAGAAGTAGTGGCGTTGACGGCACGAAAATCCTGAACTTGTATAGAAGTAGTTGGCGGTTATTAGGTTAATGGTCAGACGTGTTGTGGTGGAATCGTGTTTTGACAATTATTTATAAGTATCGCAGATGACTAGCCAATCAACATCCCTATTCCAGACACAATAGAAGATTAATTGTTTATTGACCTTCTAATCCGTTTCCGGGATTTGAAGGGTTAAATTCAATGATGAATAATGAGACTTCAGTAAAACACGATAGGCTGATTATACTTTAAACATTTACTTTTTTAATAATATTACGATCTTACATTTATGTATTACATAAAAATATAAACTTTACATAAAATCGCTATCACACGAGCCATAACCTTACAAACGTCTATAAGTAAATAGAACATGGCAGTCCCAGATGGTTTCTGCCAGGTTATAGAGGTACCCGTCACAGCGACAAGTGTAATACAATAAGTGTAACATCCCTCGGGGCAGGCGTAATCTATTAGATTCGACCGAGCCAAAAACGTTTTACCATGTTTTTGTTTTATTTGATTACATTTTGTTTTTACCAGGAAACAATGATGTGAAGTACTATATCTAGAGCTATTTCAAAAGAAAATTATACATATAAGTACTTTGGTTAGAGCTAAATGAAGAAAGCTGAGGGAGACCTTAACCCGGCAATGGGATGACGTGTGCAATTTAATTTTTATTATTTCATTACAAAGCGTATGTCCTAAATTGATTTGAAAATTTGGTGGAGTTAAGTAAGAAAGTTTGTTGTCTTGTAGCTATACATGTAATAACTTAACTGATTTAATATTAAAACTGTGGCCTCCACGAAATTTTCGAAATGCTCTTAATCGAGCATTCTTGTTCTTTCGTTTAATTATGATTTAATTATTTTTCTACCAATCTGCGTTCGAACCCAGTTGTTACCGAAATCAAATTATGGGTTGTTTAACAACAACGGATTTTCTTTCGTGAAGCTGCCGTGCAAAATGTTAGTATTAAAAATTATATGAAAATCTGGGTAGAGCTTAGAAGGCTTAGCAGGTTATTGTTATGTTTGAATTAAGATGTGCTAGGTTGATTGATAAAAAATACTTCTAGCATTAAGTCTACTAACAATGTGTGAACAGAGATTTTCAAAACGGTAAGTGTCAAAGTATTACGAATAATTTAATATCTGTGTAACTTAAACTAAGCACCTTCTAATAGTCTATTGTTTTTGAATGTATAGTCAACATCTTTAGTTGCTGAACAACTCAGTACCTTGTCACATTAAGCTGACTGTCTATTTGACTTACTTGAGACACGCGGACGTTTAATGTGACAAAGTATTGAAGTGTGGTTGGGTACTCTTTTTGTCCATGTAAATTGGTTAAACTGTCTCTTGTTCAATTTTACATGCTTTTAATTAAAAGTGTTCTGAAATTCCCTACTGCATCTTTAAATCACAGCTGTAAACCGAATAACAAATCTGATATCTGTGATTAATGATTTGCAAATCTTTCATGACTTAATTTACTAGCCAAAGTAAATTCTAGTTTATTTATTTTAATAACTGGGGATTATGTAACATCTGTTATAATAGAACAATAAGTAAAATTTATCGTACTAGACTGAACTTTGTGGGTATAAAACAGAAAATTAATTAAAGTCGACCAAAAGTCCCTATTTGATTGGCATTAGGAAAGAGCCCACAACTTCGAAGGCCTTACCGTAACTTGTTGTAGCTTTGATTTATTGATTTGTGCCTGGGGGATTTCTTTGTTTACTGGGACGCAACGCGATCCCTATCGTATACATATTTACAAGAAATCTTTCTAAACACGTATCTAATAATAATTGGTCAACAAAACAGTTAATGTTGCGTTGGCTTTAGATTTCATCATCATTATTGGCAACGAAAGTCCTGTCTTTAATGGCTTTCCCCTGTTCTTCCCAGGTTTGGTCATACTTACCCTAGTATTTAGTATGACCGACCAGGTATGTAAAGCTATATGCCGCGTAATTACATTCTCTTGGGATAAGCAATGGCTGGCACATACGTCATGCTCATGAACTGTGTCACCTTACATAACTACATACTAACTTAATCGTCTTCACTCTTCAAGTTAAACAATATGGCTTGGCCAAAATAATTTACTCATAGCCATAAGTAAAAATTTGCTGCAGTAATTTATCTACTGATTTTCTTGTCGGTATCTTGGTAGAAATAAGTTTCGTGGTCGTAGTAGCCTTCGCTATGCATTGTGTTCCATAACGATTAGTCAGTTACTACAATAAAGAAATTGACTGACTGATTCCATTTGTGATTATCTATTTTCCACGTCTATTTCTACCAAAATCTTTATCCCAGTAAGCCCAAGCAACAATTGTCGGCTTGCCATGGCACATATCTTATCCGTCCAATTCTTCCTCTAACTTACCTTACTATTCAAGCTTTGTAAAGTACTACAGTTTTTTTTAATCTAAATATATTGATAAACGCAATTTGTGGATTATGTAACCTATCTAGGTAAGATAACAGTCACACTATAGACCAACGACTGGAAACTAGAAACTGAAACCATATTTTGTTGTACTAATGGATGACTAGCACGGCGTTAATTGATGTCTCAATCGGCGTCTGCAACGACAAAAGATGTGCGATATTAATAATATAGTGATATACCTTTGACATGGATTCCTTCAAATGGAGCGTGAAGAAACATCTTGCCAGTATGGCGATGCTAACGGATAGGATATTTCGATATCAACAAATCCATTGTCATCGCGATTTGGGTCCCTCTCTTGCTTACCATCAGGCTGGGAGGAGCCAATATACTGCGCTTCTATAAAAAAAATATATAGACGGGTGCCAAGTTCAATGGCCCGTCCTGCAACGTATATATAGCAAGATAGATAAATACTTAGGTGTATTGAAGCTTACAGGACCTGATTTGACCAGTTTTCATAAACTAATTATTGAATACCTTCTGGAACGAATAAACTTCGTGCTCCGGGTCCTATAGTTGGTTTGATGACTTAAATTGTAATTACTTTCCAAAGGGAGTTGGGAGTTAGTCATGCTCACTAAAATGTCACTGGGGTGGTGGCGCTATGTGGCGGGTCGTTACATTCCCTTCAATATGGTTGAGTGAAGCGATGGCTGGCACATATGTCATGCTTGTGAACAGGTGCCACCTTTGGGGACTGGTCTGCTCCAGCTTACCTATTAAAATAAAATAATACTTCATGCTTTTTTCACTCATCAAAATAAAACTATATGACTTGGTCCAAAGTGTTCTACACATAGCTATAAGTTAGATACTGCTACTGTAACTTATCTGCTGAGTTTCTTACCTGTGTGTCTTCTCGGTAGATATAGGTTCCGAACCGGAAGTAGAATCACTTTGCATTGTATTCAATGACGATTCAAAAGTGTTACATGTAACCAGGCCCACCGCTAGCTATTTTCGCGCCCGCGTGCAATGCCGATTATGCCGCCCTACGACTACTTACTCTACGTTTTGTCAAAAAAAATATGCTTAATGTTTTCTCATTGCGGTGGGGCAAAATAAAAACTACTTAACAAAGATAAAATTCGTGTTCAATTGAAACTGTAGCGAAAATAACTTAGTCTATGTTTGAGCATTGTTGATCATAAATAGTTTGTGATAATATTTAATTTTGAAAAGGATCTTTCACTAGATGTGACTGAAACTGGTAATACCTTTAAGTAAATAATATTCTTAGCGCTATTACTGTGTTCGGAAATTTTGAAATTACATAAGTCATTGGTAAAAATATATTGCAATAGGGGTTGTGGATCATTGACTGGTTTTACCCCAGGGGTAGGTATTATGACAATTACTGCAATTAGATACGTGATAAGTCGCTCAATTTGCCGCCCCCCGAGCGTGCCGCCCGTGTGCGGTGCACGCTTTGCACGCCCGCTTACGGCGGCCCTGCATGTAACCTACTTGAATAAAGAAATATTTGAGTTTGAGTTTGAAATAAAATATGTCTAGAAGTGGGAATTGATGGTGAATCTAAAATAGGATTAACTACTAAGTAGAAACTACCCGTACTCAGTCTTGAACTTAAGCGTTTTATATTTTTTTTTCTTTAACTGCTTCTGACGCGCGCTAGCTAAGGGAAGCTTTTAGCTGTTGCTACACTCTTGTTTTATGATAATGAACTGCCCCAACGCGCAGAATCCATTAACATAAATGCATTATTTGATGTCTAGATTAAATAATTACGAACATTTTAGTTTCAAACATAACCGGAATGTACATTTTCAACTTTTTATATGAAGCATTGTTCGTAACAAGCCTTAATCTTAGTAAGCGATCCCGATGAAAATGAACAAAATGTTGACAAGTTATTAATTTAATCCATAGAAAATATCAGCTCACTCCGAGAGTTCCCTCAAAATAATTAAAATTATTAACATTGTTATACAAAGTTGGGATGATAAACAGAACTCTTGACAATTTCCTCACCGAAATCTGCCAACAAAATCTTATTTAATTACTCTTTCCCCAAAGAGACGTCTAATAGATTTATGAGGCTGAAAAGAAAACGTAAAACATTACCCAAATTGAATTTGCTACTAAATCTTTTATGTTGGAAATCAAATGAAATTTTCCTGCGTATCTAACATTCTTTGCACTCTCGCCCGGCTGTGACGTCTGTGTCAAATTAAAATGTTAATAAAAAAGAAAATCACTGCCTATTTTACTTGTTTACTTAACTTGAAGATTAACTTAATTTAGCGGTGAACGAGAAAATTAAGGGGAATTTAGGCATCATCAAAGCAGGCAATTCTTAAGACCAATTTATATCAATATTACAGAATTAGGACTTCCCACAATAACTTAATGATATTAATAAGGTTCTTAAGAGGAGTAAGTAAGTTTTTAAGAGGACGGTCTGCTCATGAAACTCATAAACTACGTACTGAACTACAGCTTAAAATCAAACCTACGCCGTATTTGGAACGAAGTAGGTAACTTACGCATAGTTATAAGTTAGGTTATCTTATGAGTTTCTTTACGGCAGTTGAAATAAGACCTGAATCCAGCACCGGTATAAACGACACATTGAATTTGTATTCAATGATGAGTATAGATCAAAAGTGAAAATTGACAAACTAACTGTGTGTCTTAGTGCAAAATTAGTAATAAGTGTAGCTTTCATTTGTATAAAAAAACTACTGAGTTTCTTGCCGGTATCTTCTCTTTAGTTATAGGTTCCAAACCGGAGGTAGCTTCATTTGCTTTATATAGAGACTATTCATAAGTATTACTTATGTAATCTATGTGAATAAAAAATATTGACTTCGACTTTGAAGTGTTGAAATGGGTGTATTGTATATTCGTCACAAAGTAAATTCGTCACATGCATTAAAAAATATGCGTTAATTTGTCATAGGTAGGTAAGGTGTAAATTTGTTATAATTTCTCATTTTATATTTTTTTTGCATAAAGTAGCGATAGCAAGCAAACTTATAAATTTCAAGCGCTTGAAAATTATTTGATTGATTGAAACGGGTCAGCAGCCGTTACTACCGTGTTCGTCATACGCGTCTCTTTAATGGAATTGTTAATTTAGGAATTATTATTATCACAAGAGTTTTACAGTCTTTGTGCTGGGCTTCAGAAAAATGCAATTATCGTGGCTGCTTACGTTTACGGTCCTTTGCATTGATGGTAAATATTAAATATCCGATGACGCAACTAAAATAGTATGTACCTAGTATTAATTCTTCCAAGTACCTATTTGACTTATTAATATACACAACAAAGTGACGTAGAGTCCAAATTTAACTCAATCAAGAAATTACTCAACTCAATGTAAGAAAATATCAGATTTATTGATCTGTTTGCAAAGTCAATAGTTTAAGTGCTTGTGCTTTCATTATTAAAATATAGTAAATCCAGAACCCACTTTGGTGCCACAATACCTACCTACATATTTACATATATTTACACACAAATAAACGTTTCTCCTGCATGAGGATCGAACCCACAACCTTTGAGTAAATAATTGCTAAGAGCTCCATTGTTTTATCGAGCATACTTATAAATCAAGAATACTGTATTATAATTATTTATTATTTTTACAGAAAACATTTTTAATAAACAAAAAGCCTCGCAAATCGCAGAAATGCTTAAGTGGTTATCTGCGAGTACGAATCTCGTTATGTTAGTTAGGAACATACAATACTTTTTTTGTGTAGGTTACAGTATGCCCTTGTAATAAAACAATAATTTACCGTAATATTTATCGAGTTTAATATATCTCCGTGTATTTTCAAAAATTGATTGTCCAATAAAAGTTAATAGCGTCATCGTACGCGAATTTTAATGGGCGGTTGTGCACCATATGGGTCTCTAGAGCCCTGCTGATGAGGACTTATCTCCGGTCGTGACTTTTTATGTGTAACAAAATGAATGTTAATGGTTGCACGAAGCTTTTTTTATTATATTCATTTAGGTATTCGCAATAAGGTCTGACACGTGAAAAAACCCTAACACAATTATGTTTTCGCCTTGTATTTCGCAATTCACGTACGTTACTTCTACATAAAAACTAGTATCAAATATTAAAGGTTACAATAAAAATGATTTATGTAAATAGTTTGGAAATACGAGCCATTTATCTTCTCATATTACTAGAGTAGCTTTCATCCTTTTGGAAATAAGCGAATACCCAAGTATGTAACCCAAAGGCATTCTCAATTCGCGTGAATGGAATTACGGGAATATGTAAAAGTCAGCGCTTTGCTAAGAAAGTGCCAGTCAGGAAAATATCGTAATATTCGTAATAGGATTATTTTCAGTATGTACGCGTTCAAGCGCACCTTCACATAGTATTTGTACATGTATGAAGGTACCCCGTGCTGTAACAAAATGGTAGAACAGTAAGGAAACTTACTATACCTGTAGGCACTTGTACTGAATTTGGTAAAGAAAGTTTCCTAGGTCTTATCAGCTGCACTACCTACTAATGTCTAAACCATGTTATACTATGTAGTTACATGTATATCTATAGAAGATAAAATGTAGGGGTAAAATTACAAATTAACCTTTTTCTAATATGCATAATTCAGAGTAAAAATTAGTAATGATGGTAGCATCATAAAATACCGGAAAAATAATCAGTATATTATTAAACAGATATTTCATAATAACAAATCTTAAACACACACATACAGCAATAATTTACTGCATGGCTAAAACTGCAAGATGTTTCTTCACGCTAATTTTGAAGGAATCCATGTCAAAAACTCTGTGTGTATTTCAAGTCTCCAGGTCCCACAACCATCATTATAACTAAAATAAATTAATCCGTCAGTCCGCTATTCATATTGGGACAAAAGTGTTCGTTTCATCGGATCTTGGCTCGAGGCATACGCGCCTCGCTGTGCTCCACTGTGACCGTAGTTAGGAAATATTGTTATTTTTCGTATCCGATAGTCGTTCGAGGTTCAGTTCTTTGATCAGCAGTATTCCTACATTACAGGTTCGGTGTAGTTTTCTGAATAACAATTTTATTCGAGCAGAATAAGCTTTGACATGTTTGCTTTAACTGATTCAACATCGTTGATTTGTTTTAAAGATATTTTTTTCTTGATTCTGTTATTTTTTGACATTGTTTTTCATCATTTTCATTATTATGCCCTAGTAAATGCTAGAGTTAAGAAAATGTTGGCCTTATTAGCTGTCAATGTCTATGAGCCACACGGCTTGCTATCTTTTATCTGATAAACAAAAAAGATACAGCCTTAGGCATTCATATTCTATGGCGTATCTTATAGGAACACTCAAATGAGCTCCCTTACTAAGCATCGTATCTTTGACAACGACAACGTTACATATTTTATGAACGCTTCATTTAAATGCACCCAGAGAAACATTCAGAGTAACACATTAATTGGGTCATAGTTCACAGACAACAGTGGCCGCAGTTTCCCGCTTACGTATTGCCTGCCCTACGAATCTTATATAACGTTTAGTCTGCCTTGAGAACTTGATGTAACACACACTTAAATGTTTTCAACGCACATGTTTGTAAGTGTGCCAGACATGAACGAAAGGGACATTTGTAGCATCTTCAGTAGTATTTATATCAAATATTCTAGGTCTTATTCCAGTAACTATTCACTATTAACACGATAAACGAGGTTGTTAAGGCAAAATATCCTTGCTTCAAACTACAATACTTAGTGTTACATTTTTGCAGCATAAAAAAAAATATGCTACGAAAAATAAAAAAACTTTTTTTGACTAATTTTAGAAATCAATAGGTTTTCACTATAATCTCAGAGGTTTTTAAACCTTTATTCTGCCTCGCTGTAAATTTGATCATGAGCATACTATCAAATGTGTAGGTACACATAGATACACTTTAGGGAGACAAACTGAAAGCACATATTAGTCGCTCACTGCTTTCTCTTAGGGATACAAGTTTACTACTATTTTGACATTATGAATATAACAATCGTATGTAGTCCAATAGCTTCCAACGTTTCGGTGCACCATTAATTATTTCCTTGTCTTTGTTACAGGCAACCCTCGGAACAAATGTGCGCTTCAGCCTGGCCACAGCCTCATGGACTGGATCCGGCTGGGCAACTCTGGCAAAGACTTGACAGGGGTCGGGGGCCGCGTGCGGCCCGTGTCCCTGGCTGAACTAGCGCAGCACAACACGCAAAGTTAGCAAGCAACCTATTTCGCATACCTCAGCATCCGATTAAACGCAATTTCCAAAAATATGAGCATATCCCAATGCCAAATGAATCCAAATTTCATCCATAATAACATCTTCCATTTGACACAATCGCCAGTCAACACAAATTTATTGATATCATCGAATACACCCACATTTTCATTTAACTCCTTTAATCTAATTATTATGTATCCCAATCCCCAAGTTAGGTGCATGAAACCACCGCTACACCGTCGTGGACTGGATCCAACTGGAAGGTCATTGGGTAAATTGGAGGCCGCTTAAGGCATCGCGGAACCATTACCAAACCAAAATCCAACGCAATTTAATTTTAGTTCTGTTACCCTAAACTCCAAGCTCATACTTTCGTTTTTTTCTATCTCCAAGTTTACATGAACTCATGTTGCCTCATGAGCTATCCTTTTATACATGATACCATATGATCTAGCTTTGAAACGCCACGAAGCCAATCTCGGTTCCAACCAAACATGACAGACTAAATCCTAATGTGTAACTTAAGCCTTCCGGAAACCTGACGGGAGCCAAATCATGAGTTTTGTTCCTTGCCGCACTGAATCAACACAGCACAGTCTACAGGAAATTATCACAGCACAAACACATTTGTATTGTAATAGCACAAGTTGTATTGATTCCACTACTCTCAATAAAATACCTTTTTAGAAATGTTAGAATAACTCAGCAAGACGTCTCGGATTACGAATGTTTGTGACCTCAACTCTACACGTATTTCCTCAAAGTCTGCTAACTCAATAAGCAAAGTTCTACTTTGTACATGGAGTTCGTTACAACTCTCTTGACAGACACACTATAAAATCAACAAAGAACTCAACTCTGCTCCATTGTTTCAGGTGACGCGTGGTTAGCTATTCGCGGGCGCGTATATAACGTCACACATTATTTACCCTACCACCCCGGAGGTAAGACTTATATCAAACAAACTGCTCACGTAACCTTTTATAAAATGATCGATTGAACTAATAAATACAATTGCTACATTTTGTTCAGGTCCCGAGGAGTTAATGCGTGGCGCGGGAATAGACGCTACTCAGCTGTTCGACAAAGTCCATCCATGGGTCAATTACGACTCACTTCTAGCAAAATGTCTCGTAGGACCCCTTCGATACGACCTGCCCGACGCAGAAGAACTATTCGAAACGACCAACCCTTCACCCAAATCAGACCGTCTCAGAGAACCGTCTAAAGCGCAAGAGCTAGTCAGGAAGTCCATGGAAAATTTAGCCAATTGCATAACGCCAGTTAGGAAGAAAATAACGTCCAAAAGCGAAGAAAATGTCAAAGGCAGTCCACCAAGTAAAATAATGCAAAGTCTGATACAGTCGAGTGATTTACCTGTTTCAATAAGTAGAAGAGCAGCATCTAGTCCCGTTAGAACTGTGGAGAGGGCGGAGGTGTCGTCTCTTCGGTACGATTGGATTCAAACGTCGACGAAGTTGACTGTGTCAGTGTATACAGGCCCCTTGGCGAACCCGGGGGGGTGTGCACGCCTTACCGAGGGAGTTCTATTAATTGAAGTGGCGACTAACGGCTGGCTCAGAACTCTTAAGTTGGTGCCGGAGGCGAAATTACAGGAGCCTTTGCAGTTGCGAGTGTACGCCGAGAGTGGAAAAATAGACGTAAGTAACGTTGGCGTTGCTTTCTCTTCGGCTTAATGATACCCACGTACAGTTCTTAGTCTAATAACCTTAAAGAAATGGCTACAATTCCTTCTAGTATTGAGTAAAGAATTTTACCGAACCGATTACTTAAATAGTTTTCAATTAAGTCACTACAATTACAACGTGGATGGAAACTTAATAATTTAGTTGCATTGCCTATTTTGTTTTTTTAACCAGGGTAGGTACCCTGTTACAAAAATTAAAAGAAAATATTTTTTAAACCTCGTACTTCTTAAGTATTATAATTTAGTAAAAAAATAAAATAACGTGTGTACAATTGCAAAGTGTAGGTCGGTTTTTGGCACATGTCGTTGTTGTCGTTGCTGGCCTTATGCCTACGTGTTAAAATGCAGTTTCTAGAGTTCTTTTAACGACTAAATATGGTAAACCGAGAAATATTAAAAATGCTCAAATTTTTATCACTTTGTTATTATATGTAGACTCATATAAAAACGTCTCGCTCAGTTCTTTCCGTGAATAAGGTAGGTACAGTATGTTCAATTTGAACCTCATTGCTCCACAGGTAATTGCACAGAAAGCCGAATCGAAGGTATGGAAAGTATGCGGGGAGGTGACGCTGGGCCCTCCGACGCTGGTCTCGTCACCAAGAAGCGTGGAGTGCCGCGTGGTAGACGTCAGCAGTGTGACGCATGACACTAATCTACTTGCGCTGGAACCGCGCTTCGGCCCCGTCGTGGTACCGCTCGGACACCATGTCAGAGTTCACAGAAGAATTGACGGTAAGGAAAACTCATAGGCACGTTTGAAAGGGAGTATTTGGGGAGGTGTCAACGGTAAAAGAAGTTAGGCTAACTTATGGGGTTTTAAACATATTCTATCAAAAAATTATGATCAAATAATAACACTCGGTGCTCCGTTTGTTGTCAGTCGGAAATGACGCATGGCTAACAAGTCTAACTTTTTTTTTTTTTTTCAATTCAATATCTTTATTGCATTTCACATGGAGTAAGTTGACAGATTCTCTTAAGATTAAGTACATGTGAAGCCCTGTAGAGGGCGTTGCAATGATTCTATAACTTCTTTAACAAGTAAGGAAAACTTATTGCGAATCGCGATTGCTGAACTTTTTTAGTATTTTTTTTTATTTCCGTTAAAGTATCGCTTGATTTTCCGTGTGCCCGGAGCCATTGCTAGCATTCCTGGGAAAATGAAATCAACTGTTTGGCCAATAGTCAATGGAATCCTGTACGGTCATGAAAAATGTGCCCTTCCATATAATTATCGATAAAAATAAGAAATATGTCCCAATTTCAACAAAAATTTACTGGTCAATGATATGGATGTAATTAAACCATATTGTACGAATTGCTTCATTTATTTCCTTGCAGGATCCGAGTGCATACGGTCTTACACTCCGGTGGGCGATGGCTGGGGCAGCCAGGAGGGGACGGCGCCCCTCAGGCTCGCGGTTAAACGGTACCCAGCTGGGGTCCTCTCACCGCACCTAACCTCGCTCAGCGTGAGCGATACCGTCGCGTTATCAGGGCCGTATGGGAACTTCCAATTACAAAAGGTAAAGTCGTGTCTTCGTGGCTTAGCTTATAAGATACTAGCTGTGCCCGCGACTTCGTTCGCGTGGACTACATCCTTTCATGGTCGGTTTTACCCCTATCTCCCCTAATATTAGAAACAAAAAGTAGTCTATATTATAATAGAGCTATATTTGTTCCAACTTTCATATCTCTAACTCAAAAAATAAACATTTTCCCATATAAACTTTCAAAGGTGGCATTACCGCCCCCCCCCCCCTTACTTTCTAACAAAAAGTAGCCTATGTCCGTTCTTGAGGTTCAACGTATGCCAAATTTCATCAAAATCGGTTGAGAGGTTTAAGCGGGAAAGCGTAACAGACAGACAGACAGACAGAGTTAGTTTCGCATTTATAATATTATATAGTAGGGAAGTAGGGATAAGAGTTGTCTAACTCAAGGATACATATTTGTGATCGACTGAGGTGTACCCGAGAACTTGCCGTGGCTAATCCTATTAACACAGAAAAAGAGTTTTCCAAATGGTTGATTATTAAAAGATTTCTAGGAAGTTTATGGCCACAGTTCTGAGTATAGATACTCCTGTATACTCAGAACTGTGGCGAAAATTTCGCCCAGAATTTCCGTTTGAGAAATCTAAGTATGGCCGTTTCAATTTTTTGGTTTTGATGTAATTTTTAATATTTTATTTTGTTTACAGTTAAAATCAGTGAGAAGCATTTATCTCATAGCAGCCGGCACGGGTGTCACACCGATGCTGGGCCTTCTCAAGTTCATGCTGTCGAGATCGAACCCCCGGTGGTGAGTATTATTTTATACCTACCTATAGTAAGCATTTCCAGTAATAGCACTCTGGCGGCTAGCCACATTTTGGAGTCGCGTCTTTTTAAGCTATAAAAACAAGCTATATCTTAATTAATATAAAGACATTTTTTACGAGTTTTTAAGCATTTTATGAAGTTTTAAAATGCAACGATAAAAAAATGTTTTCAAAACAAATTATCTTCCAAATTAGAGATATTTTTATCGGACGTTTTTTTAAATTGCCGGCTAACGAAGGCAAGGTACGGATCGTTAGACCTTGTTATTTCGAGTTTTAGTTAATATCCTTACAAAGTATTCTTAGAAATAGCCTAATATACTTAGTTCACAGTAATTTATCTACCTCAAAGACTCATAACATTTTTCGATAATCTCCTTTTGCCATCCATTACAGGGAAGTAAACAGATAACATTTATAGTTGAAAACAAACGCTCGGGCATAGATTAGCCCAGATGGGACCCGTTCAAACCCTCTACGGGATGAATCCATCACCCTCGAACGTGTTCCCATAAATACACGTAACCTAGTACCAAGCAGGCGTCAATCCCTTATCCACTTGCCTTAGCTGGTGTTTGTAAGGGGAAAACGGGTGGGTATTCTGTAATATGGATATAAGAACCGTATTACAAATGTGTAATTGACCTGCATTATCATACATTATTTTGATGATCATACATTATAATACGTAAGACCAAAAAATTTACTTTTTAATGTTTTGATAAAATATCTCAGCAATATTTTTTTAAAGAACAGATTTTTTATCTCGCCTTGCGGTGTGGGTCTCGAACCTTCACGTATCGTGCGTGCTTCTAAACTTACTTCCAAAGTTGTAAAAATTATGTAAAATTCTAACGGGAAAATAATTTTGTAATCAGTTGGTTACCTATGTACCTACGGTCAACAGTACATCAAGGTAAACACTCGCAATTCGGGGCTACCTACGCCATATCGAAAACCAAATGATCGAAAATCAAAATATCGAACACTATTCATCGAATGGTCCAAAAGTCGAACGTTCAAAATATCGAATATACAAATAATCGAACGTTCAAAATATTGAATTTACAAATAAATGAACGTTAAAAAAATCGAATGGGCAAAATCGAACGCTGAATAGAGGTTTTTGTGGATGATGTAAAAAACTCATTTTCGATAAATTTATCATTGAACGGGTATCGATGTATTGAACATTCAATTATTTGTAAATTCGATATTTTGAACGTTCGATTATTTGTATATTCGATAAGTTGAACGTTCGATAAATAGTGTTCGATATTTTGACTTTAGTACATTTGGTATTCGATATGGCGTAGGTAACCCCGAAATTCGATATTAATTCCTATGCGCACGACATAAGGGCGGTACATAGTCCAAAGTGTCTAATCTGATGTACTTTTGTCTATACGATCAACTGCTGTTGACGTGCTCGTCAAGATAAACATTTGCAGTTCGAGATTAGATCTTATGCACACGTCAGAAGAGCGGAGCAAAACCAAACATTTGTAGTCTTGCTTACGTGCTTTTCACTGTACATACACAAATATTCCAAATATATTAATAAAATATGTACATTTATTAATTTCAATCGCATGAAAGAACCTCAAACTATTAATTTTATTCTACTCGGAAACGAATTGTTTTTGGCAATTTATGCTTTGTTGTTATTGTGCCTAATGCTTAGAGCTAGTACGTGCACAAATCATTTTATTTTATTTATTTTGCATTTTTCATAAATATAACCTAAGAAATGCCAAAATAGATTCAGTGCCTTATATTCATTTCGAATTGGGTCGGAAATTTACTGGTATAATTTGGCTGATAAAATAAACAGATAGGCTATCCATTAAAAAAAGGAAAGAAACCACGTCGAACCAACTTTGATGCTCTCTTAATTTGATACCTTTCTCAGCCAAATCTCTGTGGGCCCGAACAAAGTGCTTAGCTTTCCGCAAAACATTTCAGGCTCTCGTCCCTTAGGATCGGCTTAAATCCCAAGTCAGGCTCTAGCTCGGGCATTGTAAGTAACAATCCTATTTCATCCAAAGCTCAAATTGTATCAAAAGCTACTCAGTCCATTTCCTCCAGCTCCCAATGGTCAGTTTATTGTAACGTAAACGGTTACCATTTTAGAGTTCCGTGCCTCATGAAGGAAAAGTGGAACCGTTCTTGACCACCTGATAAGTTTTGTTGAGTTGATAGTATTTATGACATAGGTGAATACTTAATCTAAAATCGCTTAAAACTGTGAAAAATCAAGCTTTTAAGTTCGCAATGCAATCATAGTCTACCTAGAAGGAAGGACTCACTGCATGAGTAATTAAAAACATATTAACATTCTAGTTTTACGCACCCTCCATGTCAAAGTCCAACTCTCACTTAACCATCCTATTTAATGACACTTATTCATTGCGATGAACAAGTATGATGATTGGTTAACACCAGTGATCCATTTTATTCCGTCAGTTAACTACATTTTCAAAATGCAATGAAAACTTGTTTTTACTTCGATAAATAAATAAACATTGTGCAAAATTATGTCGATAGTAAAGCAAACGTCGTGACTAAATTTGAAAAACCTTAGTACATTTTTATTAAAATTGTAGGTAAAAGAAACGTGTCCTATATTTTTAAATCTAACTGTTCTGAATAAATATTTTTAATCATCAACCGTATTTTAAAGTAGTGGTTCGTTTGGCTCGGGAAAGTGTAGGTGCACCTTTAAAATGGTAATATTTTTGTTTCAGTGAGCGAGCTCATTTATTATTCTTCAATAAAACGGAAGACGACATTCTTTTTCGCGATAACTTTGAAGAAATAGCGAAAGAGGATAACAGGTAAAAAGCTCGATACCCATTATTTTGTTGTTTACGTTTATTTTCCCGATTCCAGTAAGCCCATTAATTTTAATGATGATTGAAGAAATTAGGGACGTTATTTTTTGTCGCCTGTTCTTTTATTTCAGCTTTGTAGAATTTTAAATTCTTGTTCGTCTCGCGGGATGGGAACTGATTTTTTCCGAGAATTATTTTAAGAAAAATGGCCAATATGGTAGGTATTGTTTGATAACAATCAAATTTTCTATTTGTGAATGTTATAAAGAACTAATAGATAAAATATTAAATATTGGTCGTCACTCGGAACTGATTTTTTTCTAGACGAAAAGCTTTTTTTTAAATCCAGCCAATTATGATGGTGAGCGAATTGATTTGAGGTTAATAGGTCTTAATTTGTAGGTATTAAGACAGAGAAGGAACTCATGTTCCTTCTCTGTCTTAATTAACTCTCATGAGTTTAACTTTTGTGTGTATGAAATGGCTAAGTCTTCTATATAGATTTTTATGATTTTTATAATGCTTTACGCCGCACTAGTGAACTTTAAATATTTTAAAGAAACAGGAAAATTTCATCTCCCTTTGCGGTGCGAAAATCGAACCCACGACCTTTACGTATCGCGCGTGCTGCTCTTCCAACTGAGCTAAAGATACATTTTTTCTTTTTTTTTTAAATATAAAGTCTTCTATGTTCCACATACTTACATAGTTATCGAGTTTAGCCCAGGGGATTTTTCAAGATCAATTGACTTTTACTGAATTTAAATCCCATACATTTCAAACTTGCCGAAACGATATCCATGTTCGATAATTGTCGAATTGTCGAATCGTCGAACAATCTTTTGGCAGGGCAATAATCGATTGCTTGGTCGTCCTCGCGAAGACGAGGTAGGCATAGGTTTGTATATCTTAAAGAAAATATCTGTTTTACCTGTATTTAGTAGCGTCGTAGAACCAAACAGAAAGCATCTAATATATAGATATTTATGTGTTTAATTTTCTAGGTTCACCATTACACACATCCTATCAGACGCGAAATCCTGGTCAGGTCCCAAAGGGCGGATCACTCAGGACCTGCTAAGCCGTGTACTCGGCAAGGAGTCGCTTCGGTGTGGCGATGCTTGCACTCACTTTGCCTGCCTCTGCGGGCCTACGGAATTCACACAAACAGGCCTGCACTTGCTGAAGAAATGCGGGTTGAAAGACGATTGTGTACATGCGTTTATGGGATAAGCTGCTAATAGGGCGTCGTCCTAATAATAGCAGCGATACTGTATATGTGTATGTACACGCTGCATTATAATAGTGACTGGCTACGACTAATGACCAAAATATGTAACCTACTGATATTTTTCCCTTCACCTACCTACGTTGGTCATATGTACAAAAAATGGTTCAATTACGTTTAAGGAAATAATATATTCAATCATAAGTTCTTGATAATATAATTCACCTAAACCAGTTATTATTCCAGCTATTATTAGGCCGACGCCCAAAGTACCTAAGTTTTAATTGTAGAAAACCAAATAGGTAGCGTAAATGTGTTTTTTTTATTTTTCTACACAAAGACGTATCCAGTGAAAGTTGTTTACTATTAGTGATCTAACTAAAATGTAAACAAAGGTGGTATTCCATTTATAAATATGGTTAAAAAGTTAACATATACTTATCTACTAAATAGAAAAGCTTTGTTGAAAACTAAAATATTTTATTATTTAACAATCACATCATCACTATCTTATTTTGCAATCTTCGCTGAATATATAGTGAAGTTCTTATATAGGCTGTGATTTTGCATTTTGTTGACACTATTTCTTAGTCACGTATTCACTAATAAATCGAATTCATTATAATAAAATAATCTTAATTGAACGCCAACCTAAAGACACCCTTGTTTACATTTTACTATTTAAATTTAAAACAAATGCTTGTATAATTGGAAAGACAAAAGAGCGAAATGTAATAAGTTACCTTTCAACTTACCTATGTTATAGTCAAGTTCGAATATACCTAGTTTAATCAAGCGTTATTGATTTAGTAAGAATTTTGTAAATTTGCTACTACGAGAATTAACCAAAATAGGAGAGTTCCTATTAAAAGTCCCGAAAAACAGCATGGTTTTTAGGAAAATTATCAATTTACATAATAATAATAAATTTTATATTTGGGCTATAATGTGATCAGTTGTACAAGTAGGTAAGTATTCCTGCTAATATTCAAGCACCTACATAATTTTGGTATAGGTAATTAGCATAAGAAATTAATGTTCCATGGAGTGAGAAAGTAATTAAATGTCTCGATACCTATTTGCATACTTCACTATTCTTTAGCAAGCAGGTATTTTTATAAAATGACCTATATTTTTGTGTAAATTTGCTAGAGGATTTTTTTTTGCCAAATGTTAGAAGCACGATTAAGACAAATTACGTGGATTGTACACTTTTTTTAGGATTTAAATGGACGTGTGATAAATTAGTTCTTAAAAAGATAAATATTACAAAAAGAAGGAATTAAAAATAAGCGATAATTCAGTCAGTACCTATCAACGTATCATAAAAAGACATTTTATGAGTCGTAAGTTAGTAAGTAAATGTAGTACCTACTTACCTACTTTTTCAGTAATAAACAAAGGCTATGCTGAACCAATTAGTAACCTTTTTTTTCGTTTTGGTAGCTGAACTTGTTAGCTTACCACTAGATGTCAAATCAATAATAAAGTGTGACGCTGCATTACATTACACAGAGCAGCAGCCCATGGGAGGCAATTGAAGACCCAAGCTCTAAGCACCAAAATATAACTCAGCAGAAAAATCCATCCACAAGTCAGTATTCAGATTCGGAAACTACTTATGCGTTTTCTCTTTCCTGACCTATACGATTGGACATAAACAAAGCTTCTCCGTATGAGAATTGTTTGTGACACTAGTGAAAGTGCGCGCAAACCCATAATTTTTTACAAATGAAGAATCGGAAAATATAGGCGTAAGATACATACGTACTTAGAAGTTTATTTTTATCTAAATGATACACCTAATCTGATGCTTTTCTATACGAATTTATATCTTATGTTGCTCAGATGTGTAGTCTTGCATTCAAGACACGATCTATTTGTTTGTAATAATTTCTTTACAACTAAACAATGCCCTGATTCAGTAGCTAGCTTCACTATAAAGAAAAAAAATCCATCCATGCTTCACGTTTTTTCCATCTACTAGTTACAGTTGTAGTATGTAATAATAACAATTAAGTTAAAAGACATTACTGACAAATAGTATACTGCGCATGTTCACATCGCTGTTCCATTTAAAAAAATATGCAGAAAAATTAAATGCAACCTAACAAATAGTGCAAAATACTAAAATAATGCAGATAAAAATTGTATAGATAGATCTATCTAATGTAATTTTAATTGATTTGACGTGTAAATATTTTCTTAAATTGCACTTTCATTCAACACATGCTACGTGTAGGTATTCTAATTTAGACTAGATAGTGTAAAATGTTACTATAAAATTACGAGTTTTGTATACTAATAGTGTTATTCAAATTAACAATTGTGTATATGTGTAAGTATATTTAAAAAGTGCCTACATTCCAGGTGAAATATTTTGTTTAACTTTTTGGTGTTGATGGTTTATGAATTTTAATAATAAATAGGTGAAAATACTGTGTCTTTTATTCTTATTCGATATTTTTCTCTCGTTACGATTAATGAAACATTACTTAACAATACTTTACACAAAATGAAACAAATCGTTAAGGAAGGAACGTTATTATTATACAACAAAACATATATTACACATTTTGAAGTAAATGCTTGTACAGTTCTTTTCTCAATGCTCCGCACCTTAAGCCCAACAAATAGCAACTTGATGGGTTACCTACATTCAATGTGAATTAACACTGACTCCTCTTTACCTTAATCCAATTACAAAAAACATGTTTAACATGCTGACATTAAACCGAACACATAATAATATACAATGTCGACATTATTGTTCCAGCAAACTTAAAATGCAAAAAAAAAAATTATTATGTAAACTTCCTTGATTTATATTAAACGCTAGCTTACGAAATACCGGTGACAAAATGCGAGCCCAAACTACGCGCTTTGAAATAACAAATTAGTACAAACTGAAACAAACAGACCGACACATCAGAGTAGGTACCGACACATCAGGATAACAAAGCGTTTAATAGTATGGGCCCACTAAAGAAAAGCAATGAAGTTAAACGTAACAAATTTGTCTTTTACTTTTTACATGAAAGCCTTATTTCACCAATATCTATGCACTAATACTAAAATTAAATAAAACAACATAGCCCCAAACATCCAAAACATTAAATAGCCTTGATATGACACCCACAGATATACTAAAAAAACAAAACAGAATTTTATTTCTTACACTATTACTCACATCCATATTATATTATCCGTATACAGCTATCAAGTAGGTACAGGTATAGCTTTGGGCTCATATCATTTTACGGAATATCTTTCGACCGTAGCTACGATTCACCGAACATCGGATCTTCGGTGTAGCGTAGCGTCGGTCGAAAAATATTCTGTAACATGATATGAGCCCATAGCTTTTCAGAGGTACCATGAGGACTTGTGGATTCTGACTGGGGAATAATGGCAGCTTAAGTGGGAAGTATACCTACCGTTGGTCACTAACTCCACAGAAATCACTTTTTTGTAGTAGTAGTAGTATCAGTTACGTATTAAAACTTCAGGAAATAAAATAATATACGGAAACTACGCCGTTAGACTTATGTTATTTACATTTGCGAAAATTTGAACTATTCATAGTATGCAAGGAGAGCAAACAATTTAAATACAGTACACTCGAAATAGCGCAAGTGTGGCGGCATCTAAACATCACACTTGATTGTATGCTTCTATTAGTAAATGTAATAAAATAAAATGTATTTAAATAACAATATTTTCTTATCTCTGAGTATTCTAGAATGCTCAAGACATCGTGTATAGGGGTCGTGACCATTTCTAGTGCATTTATTTATCACTATTCTGTTGAAACGCATAGTTTATGAACTTATTAATGAAGGCAACACCAGATATTACTATATATTATTTACTAAACTTACAACATTTAAAGGGAATTTTAACCCTTTTGGTGCTAAATTTATAAATAAAAAATGGCATTTCATGGTTTAAAAAAATCTAGAATTATGGACTGTTGTTTTAGATGGATCTCGTTCAAAATACGGCTCACATGATGTCTTGCTGCAAAAATCGACCTTGTCAAACTGTTGTCGAGTGTGAACTGTGTCTTGTAATATAAATTTTTAACAAAATTCTGGCAAAAATGTATGTACAAAATCATAAGAAATACAAAGCTTATGATACATTGATGCAGAAAAATATTTATTTGTTTTGCAACACTAATAACAACAAAATTATATTTATTTACATTTAAATGTCGCTGGAGCAGGTCAGCCCAACCTAGTTTATAGTAGCAGTGTTGTATTCACGCTCTACGTAGATAATGAAGAAAATTAAAACACAAGATATCTCTGCAATGGTTTACGAAACGACATTTTATAATACGATATAATATTTCGACGTTAGCAGTAAAGGGGTTAGCGACGAATTACTGAAAAGAGTAGAATAGATAGATAGATAGATGCATTTTATTGCACAGAAAAATTTACAAAAATTGGTTTGCAGACATATTCAAGTACAATTTATTATTTTAAAATTAAAATTTCTGTAAGCTTGCAGAGACTATGCTAATTTAATGGCCAATTTGACATGCACTCAAGTGCTACAGCTTATGGTTTACGCATCATTATATGTTGAGAGAGTTTTATCATTGTAACTTTTTGAGTACAAACAGATTAGTAAAATAATTATCTACTAGAATCAGTTTAAGTACAAGTTCAGAAGTTCCTGTTCTCTCAAATCAAGGCTCCCAATCTCATGCGGATACTATTTATCGGGCTTTATAATAAATAACAAAAAAATAAGTTCAACAGAAGCAACAGTTCTCTGGGTGCGTTTAACAGAAAATAGCGCTGTGATAAGAAAAAAATCTGGAGCGACTGTGACTATGCACATCAGCTTAGCAACTAGTAGTTAACTGCAATGATTCCTTTTACATTAAATCAGAATGACATTATTTGTTGAATAAGTATTCTACATTCAAATTGTTGGCCATCAGCATTTTCAGCGTAAGTATGCTTTGGTATTATGAATATAGTTGACTAGCTGATCGTAGAGTCCAATAGTGTCTAATGCAGACTTGCATCACTATGAAATTTGTTGTGTCAAACGCACCCTCCCTCCATACCTTATTGATCTAAAGGCTGACAGAACAAGATTCCCATATAGCCTTACTAATAGATGTCTTTTTTGTTTGACAAAAAAAATATTTTGTTTTGTATATTGCACTTGTTTTATCTGTATTTCAAAAATACGAATTTAGAAAAAAAAATAAGCTCTGAAATGTATGATACTAGTCTAGGTGCAGCATTGAGTTTCAATAAATCTATTCACAGATTTGTATTTACAAATCAAAAAAAACCTTAATCACGTTTGTTTGGTTCATAACAGCCAAAATAAACAGTACTTCATACAGACAGACATCACAGATTTATTCATCAAGATAATGAAACATTGATATTTAGAAATAAAAAGTACGACAAGAAGAAAAAACGCCAATGACTTTACTTCATGGATAGCACAGAGCACTGAATGCTATTTTCTTGATGACTAAACCTATACCAGTCAAATAATCATAGTGGGCAATGGATACAGTTATGCCCATTTAAGACTTGGTCCACCCATCTGCTATAAATACAAGAAGTTCTCATCATCAGAATTGAACAGCTGGGCATCAAGGCAGGACCGGACCTCGAAGTCGTCATCAATTAATTCATGCTGTACAAATATACGATAATAAGTATTATGCCAAATATCGTTTGGTCCGCCTTCGCCTCGTCGACAATTGACACATTCATAGTTTCATTACCCAATGCCTGTTGCAGAGGGTTTAAGCGTTTACATCGTTTACGAAGAGCACATCGCGGTCTTTCAAGCCAACGTCGCTTATATGGGAAGCGCTTCGCGGAACCACTCGCTTGGGGAAGTTGGTTGTGATCTCAAACTCCTCAGGAGACTGCGGGTGACTGAACACAAAGTCGTATAGGTCCTGGAAATAATAAACACTCGTAAAATTAATGACGACAGGGTTAATTTTTGATAGCGAAAGAATGTAATCAAATATATGTTAGGGCAATGGAAACCATCCTATCAATATTATAAATGTGAAAGTTTGTGAGTGTGGATGTTTGGATGTTTGTTACCCTGTCTTGGTAGGAAGAGAGGTGACCTACTTAGTAGTACTACTTAGTAGTAGGTCACCTCAGTTCAGAAGTTCATACATTAGTATGTAGTAGGTATGTTAATACAAATAGGATACTTATTATCGCGAAATAACACGGGCGAAGTGGCGAACAAAGATCGTTGTAAATAAAAGGCTAGGCCTGGCCATACAAGAATGACGCTTAGTCTTGGTTAAATAGAGAACATATTCTCGGATTCGATTCCCAAATCAAGTAAATTTTAGTAACAATAATTAATTTGAAGTGAAGTGGGACATTGTGTAGGCTGTCACTTCACTTACTCAAGTTTTATTGTTCTCCAAAATCAACAAATCACATCATTGATGCCGCTATCATATAAAGAAGCCTCGGTTAAGCTGATTCAGGTTAAGATAATTAATAAATAAATATTGGACAATGCCACATACATTGCTCTGGTTCTGTAGTAAGTGGCTTAAGCACTTGTGTTACGGCACCACAACACCCAATCCCGAGACATGGTTTCTGTGTGAACAGTAATAGTAAAGAGTTACCTGTGTGGTGTGCTTGAGTGTGAACCGGCGCGTGAGTCGCTCGCCCCCCGGCAGGCGGATGAGCAGCACCACGGTGCCCGCGCCCGGCGCCGGCTCGGGCGGCAGACGCGCCGCCATGTCCGCGCGCGCTGCTATCAACTGTAACACACAAGATTTATAACTATAAATACACTAGCGGTCCCGGCGATTTAAATTTTTCCTGAATTTTCTTTGCTTTAAACCTCACGGAGCCCGAGACCTTTCCAACGAATGCGTAACCGTGAAAATCGGTTCATGCGTTTTGGAGTTATAGCGTCAGGAAGGAAAACCCGACTTATTTTTATATAGTAGATATGTTCATTTCGACAACCCGCGTGCAAAACCGCGTAAGTACATTTTCCCGTAAAGCTATACATTTCAATAAATACAGTGGCTAGTTGCTTGCGTCAACGATTTATTGTAAGTTAAGTTTATCTTATTTTTCGTTGAGTTGATATAGAATATTTGGAGTGTAATTTATAGATCGTAATATAGGACCAAATTAATATTGGCAGGGGTCAAGTTCACAGATTTCAAAAATAAAAAACTATTAAGACAGGTTTTGATACTAGGCAACATGCGTATGTGAAACTCTCACTCTCACTTAGACTACCTGATACCTGAGTGGTTTGGCCATTATCCATAGCTACAATTGCTAGTCTCACCTCCTGCTTGTGCATCTCCTCTAGTTCTTTCTTCCGCAGGTCCTCGTTGAGCGCGTGCGCCCTGGCGGCGGCGTCAGCGGCGCGGCGGCGTTCCTTCTCCTGGTCGGCGGCCAGCGACTCCGCGTACGCCTCGTCCTGCGACGCGCGGAGACGAGCTGTCACTTCGCGCTCCACCCTACGACAGACAATAAACAAAACCTTACGCCAAGAGATCCACAAATCTTATTCAAAACCCGCTAATCATCTAACTAAGAACAAGAGTCATATTATTTCCATGTGTTTTAACTAAGTAAGTACAGTCGGTCAAAAATGTGGTCTACCAACCTAAAATGTCATTTGCACATGTAAAATTGTTAGGACTTTGATTTGGTATCTGTGTTTAAAAAACTCTTACCGTCATTATATTGACATGGAAATAGTTTATTCTTCAAATGCTCTACTAAATTGCAGTCCTATAAGTATTTTAGGCGCGCAAGTTTATAACAATGTTTGTTACAGTTTCACTCAAAATCTATGCAATAGGTGGTTTCCTAATGAGTCACAATGTTAAAGACTTAGTGAGACATCAACCAACATTTGTTTACTTTTACAGTGAAAGCGTACATTAACAGCCACTACCAAAAGGAAGGTGCACTATGAAATTCATATTTCAGAATAGGAATTCCTGTTTGATGATCAGATTTGTTTGGAATCATTTTTATAGCTTTGGAGTCAATTTAACCTAACAAGAACAAGGAAGTACAAATCACAAAACGGTTGAAAGTTTCCTTTGAAGTTTTCCTTACCTATCAGCCCTTGCAGCTGCAAGATGAGGCTCATTATCAGTCACAACACGCCGAAGCCTCTGCAGTAACTGTGTAGCAGAACATGAGCCTTCGCTCCTCGCGACCACTGTCATGCGGTGTTCGCGCACACACACCATACAGAGCAGCGGGTACCGCCGCCCTCCCACTGACTGGGCCACACGCCAGCCTTCGGCTGTATCCACTGAGCAACCCCAGAAAAGGGCATGGGTATTTATGTACTGGATTACCTCTGGGTCTGCAAGAGTTGTCCTGTAACAAAGTGTTGCTTTTTTTAAGTGCCCATTCAACTAATGTTAAAATTTTTAACATTATCCTTTATATTTTTTGGACCGTGAAGAATTTTGCATATAGTATCACTTTCATTTTCATCTCCTAATATAATTTGTCTTTGATTATATAGTTATAGCCAACGTGACAAATCAATGAATTTACAATGGCATGATTAAAAACAGCGACTGACTAGTCTCACTTATCAATAGACAATTGGCTACTTGACAGTGTTAACAATAAAATATGAAAAGTGTTAGATATGTTAGCTTATTAGTTAAGTAATCATTTTACATTTTTATTTTTTAATAAAAGCATAGTTAGTATTTTATTTTTGCAAAATAAATTTTAGTTTTTTTATCTGTGGAACAAAAGAACCGAAACGGAAACCACCATTGCAGTTCGGAAATGACAGCTGTCGGCGAAAATTATTTATTTTAATGTGGCGAAACAATGATTATTTTACCGATTAAATTGAATTATTGTCTCTCTAATCGTATTAAGAATTTATTGAAACATTTCCCGTTTATCTAAATTAAGTCGTTCCTATGCGTATCGGTACGTTGTCTAGGACCTTGACGTCATAATTGCAACAGTGACGTGACTTGGCGTTTTTGCGCGCTTTTTAAATGTGTTATACAAAATCTTATTTTTCTCAGGTTATTTTGATTATTTCCAGATAAATCGAATTGCTTGGGATATAAAATGAACGGGCGCATATTTTACAATACTTTTTCAAAAACTGTCAAGTAGCCAATTGCTTAAACATTTTGTAGTATAAATATCCATTTCAAAATATCATTACATATAAAATTACCAACCTGCAGAAATTCTGAGTCTCAGTAGCAGACTCTGAGTGGAGGTATACAACTAAAAACCTCAATTCATTCTTAGCATCATTTAGGGCCTGGGCATAAGTGCCCTGGTAAAAGACAGGGTGTGGGTTGAATTTTGACGTGTATGTGTTGATAAAGCCCATTACATCTCCTAATGGATCAGTCACCACTGCAACAAAAACAATATAAACTAGAAAAAGTAGCATTGCTTAGGAGCAATTCACCCACAACTTCAAGGATTTTCTTTTTACTCTACCAAACTAGATCAAACCATGTCTGCTCTAATAAGTCAAATAAAATCACAATTGAAGAGAGAATGAGATTTACTTTCATTAGGTAATTCAATTCGACGGGGAATTAATTATTACAGTTGATCTTTTAATATTTGAGAATTATGATAAATTTAAAAATGATATTTATTTTCAGCTATTTATAAATAAGTGAGTGTCACTAAAAGTTGAACAGATTACAAATGTAGATTTTTCAATGTTTACTAACTCAAATACAACTGATCCTTTACTAATAGAAAGTAGTCAGGTAGTAATAAACAACTCACACTCAGATTGTATGATGTGATACACTTAAATCTAGATACTCATAATGTAAGGGTAGAACATAAACTTACATCTTCTTTCATCATTCCTCAAGAAGCTCAGCAACAAATTCAAAACGGAAGATATTGTGCTATAGCACATAGACACGACGAGATTCACGACATAGCGGAAAAGGCCGCGCACTCCACCGCCAGGTCCTTCCGATGGCTCATCCGTAAACACTTGCTGACCAATGTGGTCGTGCACCACCGGCGGCGCCCGCGCCTCTGTCGCGAACACAGACGGACGACCCTCCCTTATGTTCAACTGCTCCTGTATCGCTACCTAAAACATCGCTCGTTTAATCACGACGCACAAAATAACACCCGTTTCAACATCCACATTGACCTACTAAAACTTTCACATTTATCAGAACACCTTTACCTCTAAGTCCCATTGGTGCCTCTGCAACACATCCCTACATATTGACATATCTTCTATACCAGTTAGATCTTGAAACTGTAGTATTTTATCAGTTTGTTCGTGGGTCAAGCCCATAGCATTGTCTTCTAGATCCATGGTTTTGGCTTTTGATGACAATGTATAAATTCAAAATATAAACTAAAATGGCGTAGAATAATAAAACTACATGAATATACTTATATGTACATAGTTTGTCTAAAACTTAATCACACAGGTTTAAAAATTATTTATTATTTTGTTAAATTAGAATCACCACTGAACAGAATGAGTGACATGTCATCCATTGATATATCCATAGACAATGGTCATGACATAGCTGCTTAGAATGCGCCACGCGAATAAATTTTATCGAGCTCTTAGCAAATGTCGAAATCGATAAAATTACATGTGTCCGTCAGCGATGGATTGGCAGAAAATACAAGCGCGGTGTGCTATCACTAGTATCTTGCTAGAAATTTAACGCATTGCATATCTAGCAAGCATAAAGAAATGCACAGATTTTAACGACACAGACTGCGTCCCGCAGTCCATTTAATCCAATGCGGCTTGATTGTGAGTGACTTTTGTTTATCAGGCCTTGCATGCGCAATCCACAAATTTCTCGCATGTGACGACAAAACTTTGTTTAACGTTATTTGGGTGATAGTACACCATACTCGTATTTTCAGCCAATCAGCAGTTGACGCATTGATTTTGACATTTCATAAGAGCGCGATAAAATATACTCGCGTGGCGCATGCTAGCGGGCTATCTACCATACTTTTGCTGCCGACATATCTATAGAAAGTTTATTATTATTTCCTCTTTAAGCTTGTTTTGTAACAAATTTTTACCTTGAATTTTTTTCCATAGAAATGGCCTTGTGCCCTCCTAATTTGGCTACTTGACAGTTTTTGAAAAAGTATTGTAAAATGTGCGCCCGTTCATTTTATATCCCAAGCAATTCGATTTATATGGAAATAATCTAAATAACCAGAGAAAAATAAGATTTTGTGTATAACATTTAAAAAGCACGCGAAAACGCCAAGTTACGTCACTGTTGCAATTATGACGTCAACGTCCTAGACAACGAACCGATACGCATAGGAACGATAAACAGAAAATGTTTCCATAAATTCTTAATACGATTAGAGACACAATAATTCAATTTAATCGGTAAATTAATCATTGTTTCGCCACATTAAAATAAATAATTTTCGCCGACAGCTGTTAAAAAGTAAAAATGTAAAATGATTACTTAACTAATAAGCTAACATATTTAACACTTTTCATATTTTATTGTTAACACTGTCAAGTAGCCAATTGGCCCTGGATTATATTTGATCTGAACATCCCTGCCCTAAAAATTTATCGAACTAGGAATTTAATTTTCTTTACGATATCAATATCTTGTCACGAAATGTAAAGGAAAACAATTAAATTCATAAATTGGCCTTATTTATTTTCAAAGAATGCTTATTTCTTTTTCTCTTTAGTAGTTTTAGCAGGTGGGGGTGGGGGTGGAGGAGGAGGAGGTGGCGGTGGTTCTTCTTCAACAATAACAGGTTCAGGCGGCACGGAAGGATCCTCATCAGGGTCTTCGTATAAATATTCAGTCTGAAAACGAAAAATGGCGGTAGGTATTTAATTTGGAAAGATTTTATCCTTTTCAGTAAATGTGGTTTCCAATGGATTATTTGTTTTATTTTGTTTTACCTTAATATCGTTTAATTCCGGCGCGAGGCTGAACATGCTTTCAATAAAATCTTCATAATACACATTTCCATCGCCTCGAACATTAGCGTCTCGAAGCATTTCTCGTGTTTCATCTGAATTGAAAATATCTCCATAAAGAGTAACAATTGATTGGATTTCATCGATTTCTAAAAAGTTTCTTTTCTCTGTATCAAATACCTGAAAATAAATTACATTGAAGCCTGCAAGTTGATGCCGCACGGTCCGTCGAAGTGTATCAAGTAGGTAGTTTTCGCTCACATAAATATTGAGCCTAATGTGCATTGTTTATTTGAAAAAAAAACGGTCCCTAATAATATGGCTAAGGGTATCAATAGGTCCACCAGGCAATATAAATATTATCGATTATATTGTTTGTCGATAGTAAATAACTATCGATAGCATCAAAACTAAAAAATATTGCTAAACTGTTCCAGTCTTAACAACTATCGATTGTTTTATACTATTATTAAAAGTATTAGAATTTTTTCCTGACGCTTTTTGAGCTATTGTTAAATAACGTTAACTTTCGATCGACAACACGAATACCTACCCACCTACTTACCTTGAAAGCTAGCGTCAGTTCATGTTTTAAATTCGTTTCTAATACCCATTTATCAAGCATGTAAATTACTTGTTCCTTAGTTAATGCTCTAAATACTCCAGCTTTCAATTTGTCAGCTTCATTCATTATTTCTGCATAGGTAGGGTAATGAAAGTGACGTCTATGAAACCTTAAATAAATATATATTTTAATACATTTACACAGAGCACGTAACGTTAAAAAAATGTTGATAATAAAAAAATAAATAAGTATGTACTTTTTCAATTTTAAATAATCTATAAAGTTCTCAATGCTTATTACATTTATAGGTTCTCCATCATTTATGGATAATAAAGGTTTTGCAATGCTATCAAACCATTCAACGATATCATCAAGCTGTTCTTCAGTAAACCGTGGTGTTATACCTCTAAGTGGATCAAAAACATCGAATAGGGCCATTATAACAAAAACAATTACTAAATTACAACTTTATTAAAGTGAACAAAAAATTTGGCTGTCAAGCTATCGAGCTTTTGACAGTAGTAATTAAAGTTTTTAGTTTTAGACTTTTCGACATGAATACGCTGACCAGTATTGATACCATAGATATAATATTTACTTTCCTTATTCTAAGATTGATACATAAACTACTACAAAGAGTCAGGTTCTCTACTTTAACGTGTTTTATTCGGACCTATTAAGAAAACTGGAATTTCGTACATTATACTTTGTCCCCACTCTGGGGAATTACCCAAATACACATCCACTTCTATGGTTACCTATCAGTTCACTTTACCGAATTATTTTTGACCGATGTTACGCTTCACCGAACAACATTTCGCCGAATCAAGCAATATGATTTTAATTAATTAAATGGAATCTGTTGACAATCAGGCCTACCATGCGCCACCCGAGTAAATTTTATCGCGCTCTTAAAAAATGTCAAAATCAATGCATCAACTGCTGATTGGCTGAAAATACGAGTATGGTGTACCATCACCCAATCAACGGTATATATGTCGCAGTCATCTGGTTTAATCAGCTATTTGATTGGATCACTAGCGCGTTCATTAAATGACGACGTTTAATTGAATGACTAAAGGACAACTCGTCAAATTGTTTAATATAACGTTCAACTTCTTGACTGAACGTCATTTAGCATAGTCGTTGAATGGGATATAGCCAACTTTGTAATGTTTGATTAGGGTGACCATAAGTTCGCCACTTAAAAGATAACTAAATTTAGATAAAAAAAAATGAAGACATGACATAACACACCTAAATAATATTTTTTTTTAATGTGTTTTAACAATTTTAAGTCTTAAGACAATTAGGCTAAAAAAATATTTTTTACGAATAAGTCACTTTTTAACTCAATTTCACTCTAAAAATTATCAACACAGTGCTATTAGATTATATCTGTACCAGCTGTTTGACACCATCTTTGTTTTGATGAGCACTAACGCCGCAGTGGAAAAAAAATGAACTAAATTACAATCCCCTGACTTACGTCCGCTATGTTCAAAGGGCTATGTTACAATCCGCTAACTTGTTGGACGTTCAGTGAGTCTTATTCATTCAACGTTCGGCCTAGTCATTCAATTAAACGTCGTCATTTAATAAACACGCTAGTGATTCAATCAAATAGCTGTTTCAACCAGATGACTGCGACATATACACTTTTGTCGTCTCATGCGAAATTTAACGTATTGCGCATGCTAGGCCTGATTGGCTGTACGGATGAATCCAAAGCCGATAAACTTAAAAAAAATGATGTTGACATACTTCTTGACATTGACAGTTAACCAACAATATTGGTCTGTGCAACAAACAAACAAGTGCAAAGTTTTTTGTTGTCCTCCTACCTAAATTAGTAGCTACAATGCTTTACAACAAAGTTTTTGGTTAAGTTGATTTTAAAAATTGTTTTAGGATAACCGAGAAGAAGAACTGGTTATTGTGTAAAATATATAATATTACCTTTAGTTCATTCTCCAATATGTTTGAGTCTGATGATTATGATCAGGTCTATAAGTACTTTGAAGTTGTCACATTGTTTTTAATTGTTTGCAAATTTGTATAACGTAACTATAACTTTGTTACAGATCTTATCTCAATTTGATTTTCCTGAAGCTTCAACTGAGATTCAAACGAATAAAGTCACTGAAAAATATAATGTGCTACCTGAAGTTTCTAGTAATAGCAGTATTCTTAAAAAGGTGCCGGGACCTGAGCTGGAGTGCAAACTAAATGATGAATTGACAGTTAAACCTTCATTTCCCACTAATAAAAGTTTTTGTAAAGAAATATCACCCATGCACTCAAAAAGAAAAATATTAGATTCATACTTTGATCACAAAAGCAAAAGAAAGTTCCCAGGTCCAGCAGGACTTCTTAATAGTAGTTTCAAAGAAAATAATAATGAGCAAGTTTGTCATATGGAGTTACTTTCTCAGGTTTGTTTTTTAGTTTTTACTAATATTGTATTTTCTGCAATAAGTAGGTACTCTTCAACATATCATATCCTTCTCTTTCTTACAGGATGTGGATTTTTCTCAAAACTGTTTGCAAAGAGACTCATTTGACTCTCCACTATGGAAACGGCTTATGGAAGATGTAAAGGACTGTAATTTAGGAGTAATAGACACTATAAAAGACATAAAACAGCAAGCTATCACAGGAAATCTCAAACGTAGGAAGGCTAACACAGTTACAGCATTTATAGAAGCAGTAGATAGGTCTATAACGGATCCTCTAATTACATTGAGGGATTGTTCTGGTAAGTCATTTAGTTTATTGAGAATCTGCTTTCCCACTCTGCAGTGGATTAACTATATGTAAAATAACTAAATACATTATACTGGAAATTAGTTTTGTTTATTACTGTATATATTTTGGGATTTTAATTGAAAATGTTTGTTTGATGGCAAATGACTACTAATAGTAAATAATATTTGTTACCATTTAAGCTCATTCTTTAGTATAGAAGTCATAAGAAACTTTTATCTTTAAAAAATCCTGATTAATTTCAATTGTTGGAAATTATATTTTTAAATTAATAATTTTTAAATTTTTACAGGAAGTATAAAATGCACTTTGCATAGAGATGCTTGGTCTACATTTGCACCTTACATTGTCTCAGAATACTGTGCCTTGGTATTGTGGAAGCCTACAGTTTTAACAACTGGGAGTGCCTTTAAAAAACATTATCTAAATATTACTTTAAGTAATATTTTTGCAATTTATAGTTCTGCTGTTTTAAATAATGAAACAAGAAAAGAATTGCCTCATGGTTACATGATAACATATGAGGAAGATTTCACGGTAATTCAAGGCAATAAGACTTCATCATTAAAAGCTGGTAAGTGTTATTTACTTAACCCATTCTCTGCTAATGTATTTGGTTATAGTCAATTTTCAGTTTGAAAAGAAGACAAAAATTATATATATAAAAAAATCAAAGGGATACGCATTTTTGTTTCAGAAAATTGTACAGTACAATCATTAGGTGATTCAAATGGTTTATTTGATGGCCTTGATGGCATTTTTGATGATGAAGTGTTTTGACTGCTGTGCCAATTGATAATATAAATAAATATTGGAAAACATCACATTTATAGGTGTGAATCTATGATATTCTATATTGATGATAGATATTTAAAATTGCATTTCATTGGAGAGAAATAAAAAGTTACTGATTTCAATAATTGTTTATTTTTTAGCCTTTAATTTTTATGTGTCTTGCTAGTATGTGTTTAGATAGAGTTGATGGATGAAAATATGTACTGGGGCACATATTGCATTTGTAAATTCCATTTTTTGAACTATTTTTTGGTTCTGATTTTTCAGTAGCATCTTTAATTTTAGGGGAATAGTGGGTTTTTAAATGATTTCTGCAAGTAGTCAGCCTGTTGAATCTTGCCTGAAATAATAACAAACATTATATTTTTCATACAAGGAAAAAATAAGAATTATACATTTTATTATCTAATACACTTACATTGCATTGCATACATGCATATGATTTGGTTCTTCCTGTATTTATAATGCAAAAATCACATGGTTTATTTAATTGTTCCATGTCTATAGTTAACATTTCTTCATGTTTCAAACAGTTATTCTGAAAACAATACCGATTACATATAAACCTAAACAATTTAAATTAAATATTAAATCCTTTTATATTTACTGGTGTAAAAGGATGTAATAATATACAAAGTGTATGATTTAAAAAATATATGTGTTAAATCAACTACCAACCGTTTGATGATCCTTTAATTCTATTTCTGTATTAAACAGAGCTGCACAAAAACTGCATGCATACATTGTACTTGGCTGCGGTTTTGGTTTATTTGTAATGAAATTCATTGGTATTTCTAAAAGATAATAAGTTGTTTAATAAGATATTAGTATAACCTTAGTCATTATAGCCTAATTAGAAATAAAAAAGCTAAGTTATCTTTTATCGGCGTTGTACTTACTTCTCTTATTAACTGTTACCGATACTCTGACTATATCCGTCACAGCTTCTTTTGCTTCTGATATTTGTACATGCAGTATGTTGAAATCTTCTTTTGTTTGATTTTTTTTATGATTGGAGAGATAATCTTCTGTAAACATTTTTAAAGTAATGATAATGTGTCAACTTCTGGTTTTGAAGTATTTTAACCATCGAAGCGATTTTTTCCTACCAACTTGAAATTTTAACAATTTGAAAAAAATGTTATTGAAATACAAAAATAGTTAGATATAGTTTTCTTTCTTATTTGTTAAAAATGTCAGGAAAAATAGTACATTCAGGGGAATGGTATATCTGATGCATTCTCGAAACGTACCCGTTTTGGTAACCATATCTTGCAGCATATTTGGTAAGTGCACAAATCTCCACTGGTCTGCAATTTGGGATACTCTGCCAGTTACAAAAGCTGAAAGCCCTTTATTAACTGCTTCTCCTGATGAGTCTTCATTTTGTATTGTCTGTCAACATAATTAAATTAAAGAAATTTAAAAGAAGTAAGGCAAAGTAAATACTATGGTATATATTGATACCTGAACAAGTAGAAATCAGGTAATAATTTAACATGACAGCTTAAAATTAAACCTTACTTATAAAATTATAGTTAGTGCAATGTCTCATATTAACTGGACAGCTGATAGTAGAATTAATTCGATTTCGAAATATAAAAAAGTTTTTGGTCTTGCCTTAGTAATAACCAGATTATTATCCATAACAGATGATTTGAAAGAAGGGATTTGAAGCAGTTGTGATATGATCGAGTCTGCTGTTACGACATCTTCTCCATTACACTTTGAAATGTTATTTTGAAAAAAGTGTTTCATAAGGAGATAAAATTCCGACTCATTTAATATGTTACTGTTATCTGTAAACAAGAGAACGAAAACAAATTGTTTTTGTTAACTTATAATACTAAAGTGATATTTCATAGCCTAATCGAAATAATTAATATTTAATTTGGTACGGTGAACAGCATGTTAAGGTAAGCACTTGCAATTCGACTTTAGTTATTATGCTCGCGACATCAGTGCTGTACAAAGTCCTATGTGTGTAGTCTGACGTGCTTTTAACCGTACAAGTCAAATTATTTTCTTTTTAACGTAAATTCATATTAAAACTTCCATGACATGCTTACCCAAATTTGCATTTGGTAAATCGTTGGAAGACTGCGAATTTTCATCAGGATTATTTTGGTCAGAGTTTAATGACTCATATTCGGTACCATTCGTAGGTTTGACAACCTTGGCAACCAAATTCTTTCCATTAGCCATTTTACCCAAAACAATTTTTTCAGGGAAATCTAAAATATAGAAAATATAGATTGTTATAGGAAGAATCAGATTTTTGCTACTCTTTTTTTAGATCCAGAAGACCTGAAAATTTTTTTTACAGTACATACATCAACCATTTTCCAAGCAAAATAACTAAATGTTAGCAAGGAAGGCTTAAAGGAAAGAAAGAAAGAAAGAAAGAAAGAAACATTTATTACGTGCAGACATCACAACACAGCCAAATGAGTAAACATAACAATAACAGTAAAGGGATGGACACAAAACAGAAAAAAGAAAATAACAGAAAACATTACAAGGAACATGAAAAATGAACATTTAAATATTAATAATTTGTAATAGTTTAATAAAATTAAAAACATACCCTTAAGTGACAACTTTGTTTTGACTTTTAGTTTATTTCCAACTCTTTGTATATTTTCGTTTTCGATTACAAGTATTCTTGCATTTGACTCATGATCTTCATCTTGCTGGTCACAGTCATTAATTTCAAGGTCATGTTCAGGTGATGAGGTTATATTTGTTATTTCTGAATTAACGCCATTGTAATCCGCATTATCTAAAACATCAGCAAATTAATGAAATTAAATAAATAGTGAAAAATTGAGGAATAAAATGCTACACTTTATTTCTATTAGAAATTGTCAGCATACTGCTGTATAATAATGTATTTACCTTCGGTCTTGTCATTTGTAAGGGAAGCATGTTCAATTGTAGCTGTTTGTTCTATTAAAATTTTGTTCTTAGTCATATATTGACTTGAATCTTCAATTGGTGCTTCAAAATCTTGTGTCACATTATTTTCCAAAGCGTCAACTTCCAGTTTGCTGTTACAAAATACGTAATTATTTTATGAGATCTTTGTAACTACACTAGAAAAATACCAATTGATAAATATCCAAGTACAATGTGATTTGATCTTGTCACAACTAGGCAACAGCTATTCTTTGTTTAAAATCAACGCAAACAACCTAATGAACTAAAATTACCACCTATGTATTTCTTGTATATCATTGTTCTCAGCTTCAGTTCTTAGCTTCTCGATTAATTCTGGAAACAACATATATTTCACTTTAAGCTGTGATAAAACAACTCAAAAATTACTAATTATTATACTTTTCATTACATACTGTGATTTGTTGTAATATCATGGAGTCCTAAAGTGTCAAGGACATATATTTTTTCATTTATTTCAAGTAAAATCCACCCCTTTTGTTCTAGCATTTGATATTGCTCATCTGTTAAAGTTATCTGAAATATATTTTTTTAAATAACACCGAATTTGTATTATGTGAAACATATGTGAACAATCTAACTCAAATCAAATCTCAAATCCTAGTGTAAAATATGAATAAAGAATAAATACATATTTTAAAACTAAGAAAATTAACAAAATTTACACAAAGTATTTTTCCATACATACATATTGCAAAGATTTGCCCATAAAAAAGGGTATATTTATATTTATGAAATTATTTTTTTAAGTTTAATTCATTTTTATACCTCAGTGCAAGTACTTGCTTGTTTACTGGTTTGAGTAGCAATTTCCAAGTTAATATGAGAATCTGTTGGTTTGAACTCAACTGCTGCATCTGCACTAGGATCTTGATCCATCTATAAATAATTAAAAAGTAAAATTTTAATTTATTATGTAACTATACTTCTATTATTGAATTTAATGAATAAAGGAAAAGTTATTGAGTTTCTAGGATTCAGTTTATTTATTTCATCAAAAGAAATGAACTGCAACTTCACTCATTAGATTGAGTTTCAACCCCTAAATTATTTTCAAGAAATAAAGTTTTGATATTCTACTGATAAAAAATTCATAAGTAATAATTTTTATTAATTTGTAAGTTTAAGATGTAATTGAGAATTATTAACAAGAGATGATAATAAACTGACTGAAATTGTATACATCCTTAATGTATTACCTGTTCAGTTGGTGTACTGGTTTCAGGCTGAAGAAGGTAGCTATTTGCATACAAGTTGTTTTCAGTATTGGGGATAATAAATTGGTCTGAAATCAATTTTAGGATGTGTTAACTAAGAAACTATAAGTTGCTAGAATACAGATCAGAAAAATTTTGTTAACCCATTGAATGCTGATTTGTTATAATAATTATTATCTTTATTTATTGGGTAGGATTTGTATTCTATATTATTAAAATATTTAGCAAAGATAGTTTTTAATTTTACTAATGTTTTTTTTCAAATGTCCGTAGACATCATTGTAACCAGTCTACATATTATAATAAATTCAGACTCCTAGTTTATACAATGACGTAAAAAGCAGGAAACTCTTACAAGTTATTTTTTTTCACTAAATATTTTTCAGTTTATTTTTTAACAATATCTAGATACTATACCTGAAACAGAAATAAGTTCAGAAGAGTTATCTACATCAACAAGGAACTGTTGTGGAGTGACATTGAACACTTGTACTGTTTCCAATGCCTCTTTATCATTATGGTTTTGGGTAGTGTATTGCACAGCTTGTCTAGTAACTGTAAATAAAAATTAACAGTTTTGTTTTGATCTAAATTTTATATTAATTGGAAATAAATTTCCTAAGATAATCGATAAGACGAGAACATGGATGAATAGCAAAACAATAAGGTAATAATGTTACTCCTTGTATGTACCGCAATCTAAACCTAATATTATGTTGACATTTTTGAACTTACTCATAAATGTCCCATTATCTTGAACAACGAAATATTGATCATTTTGAGAACTGTTTGCAGGTAAATATTCAAATGAATCGAAGTTCTTGTCCATTTTAGAACAAGTCTATAAAAAATTTATTAAAATATGCTTGAACTTCAAGCTGACTTGATCACAATCCTATGATTCACGCCCAAATAATATTCCATATAGGTATTTACATAATTTGTTTGTTTATGAAATAATCCAGATCTCAACAAATAAAAAGATAGGTACGGAGCATTATACTCAAACAATCAAAGGAAAATTCACAGGTAAAATTTACGATTACGAACGAAGTGTCACTTTGACATTTCATATAAGCATGTACCTAGTGTAATTTCGTTTAGAAACATTCGTTGGAAGTTCGTTCGTAGAGGGGAGGGTTTTTTCAGCCACTTGTAAAACTGTAAGTTGTAAAAACAATAGTACGATTAAATAGTATTTGTAGTTTATCGACTTGACGAATATAATTATAGGTACTTTTTTCAAATTACAAAAATAAATTTTGAATGCTAACCGATATGATTGTGGAGGGAAAGCAAAGGTCGGTTCAATTTATTAGGTTTTATATAAGATTTCGCTAGTTTTTTCTTAAATGTTATTAAATACAGTAAAATTAAATAGTAATATGATAATTAAATAATGAACGATAAATAAAATTATCTATAAAGTGGACCGCGTTCAAACGCGCGTGGTCAGTGGTGCGTCAAACTATTTATACTTATAAACAACTTGCTTTAGACCCGATTGTGCCTTGAAACAAGCTTAAACTGAACTGGCCTCCACTGTATTCTCAGAAAGCTATGGAACACTGAACCGGAACCGGTGATCGGCAACCAACCACGCTGTTACTTGATTTTTTTAATTCATGCGTGATATCTTTCGAATGGAATAAATTAAAAAGGTCTTTATCGGGTTGAAAGCTATTAAATTAATATGAAGCTATTTATTTTTCTCAGGCCCAATTAAAAAAAAACGCATTATATATTAAGAAATAAATTAATTTATTGAAACTGTTTTTGTAGAGGCGTCATCCATCAGATAAATATACGTACGATTTAGGTATAATTTACGGAAGGGTAAAATCAAAAACATAATTAATATTAGAAAACGCTTCACAATGCACAGTATTTCTAAAAGCGTGCACATAATTTTTCAATTCAACTGACTCATAAATAGGTGATTTAAATTTCCCGACAACCATAAGTTGGACTATATCATTTAGCATGATATCTTTCTCGACACAAGTCGCCTGGAGGTCCCAGTCATTTAAATGAAATCTGCAGAAAGTAGCATCACAGCGTAAAAACTGTTTAACTAAAGGTATTGCAAAAGCACATCCGTAGTAAATTATAACTCCATTACGTTCAAGCAATTTCAGCATGACATCTTCAAATCTGCCACCTAAACAATTTAAAGCCAAAACTGGTCTCGTAAGAGAGGTATCAAAAATAGCTAGTTCTTCAGCTTCTTCCAAAGTATAAACAGCGGTAGCTCCTAAGTCAAGAAGACGATTTTTCACAGCTTCATATCCGCAATGATTGGCAACTATATTAATTGTCTTTATTCCCCATGCTTTACACAATTGTATAACACATTGCCCACAGGGGCTATTGGCTGCATTTTGAATCACTGACTCTCCAGGTTTAACTTTTTGAAAATCTTTCAACATTCTATAGGCGGTACATGGAGCTATGCTTAGCATAGAAGCTTCGGGAAGAGGCAGGTTCGGAGATATTACGTGAATGTCTCTCTCGTGATAAACACCATAGTAACGCCATGTTCCCAACATCCTAGAAGAGAGTACAACTCTTTCTCCAGGCTCCACAGTACAAACGTGACTACCAAGTTCAACGACTTCACCGACTCCTTCATCACCTGGAATGGCCGGTAAGCATGGCATGATAACACCTTTACCTGAAAAGTAAAATGGATTGATAGGACTTATGAGAAAACTAAAGTTCATTAATTAATAACTTTCTAGCAGCTTTTAAAATTGTGAGGAAAAAATATATAAAAATTCCACATAATGGAATTGTTGAATTTTTTGAATGGAAATGTTCCATAAAAATCTTCTTATACCTATCTTACATTAATAGTGAGAAAAATCTTTTAATCGAAGGGTGTGACATTCATATCAGATGTAGGTCTTATTATAGGTTGGCAATAAATAGCATACAATTTTTGGGTTTATATGTAATTTAATTATTTCAAGTTCAACTAAAAGTACAAAATCACTTTGTTAACATAAAATACCATTCTTAACTAAAATCTAAAATATATTTACATCCAGTAAACCCTTTAGAGCTTAAAGCATTTCCTAAGGCTTCTTCATAATTATCAAACTTCACCATCTTATGCACAGGACCTTTCAACTTGTTTTCACACATTAAAGAAACAATTTCATTCATCATTGCATCCTTTTCAGCATGGTTTGCTTTTTCATTCCAGGCTGTCATCCAAAACCCATGAAAAGATAGGTTTTTAAATATAAATGCAGAAGTTGGAATGTTGACTGGTTCTCTTGACATTCCTCCGTAGGTCACCATTTTACCTGAATGTTGCAAATGTCTTAGCATTTCTAATGCATTTTTTCCACCTACACAATTTAAAGCTAAAGACGGCTTATCAATTTTCTTATCTTTGAAAATGGTTGTTGATCTCAATTCTTCTTCAGTCAAGACATAGGTGGCTCCTAAACACTCTAAATATTTCTTCAGCTCAGCAATGTCAGGTCTGTTTCTGACAATACTAATATTTTGGATGCCCCAAGCTTTACATATTTGGATGACATTTTGTCCGCATGCACCATTAGCACCATTTTGAATTACTACCAATCCCTTTCGAACTGGTTTAAAATCAGTTAACATTCTGTAAGCTGTGCAGGGATTTACAGTTAGAGTAGCAGCCTCCACAACACCTAAAGCATCAGGAACTACTCTCACAACATTGTCACAAAATGTTGCAAAGTTTCTCCAAGTACCTTGAACAGGTTTGGTCACAATAACTTTGTTGCCAGGACAAATTCCTTTAACTTCTTTTCCAATATCTTCAACTATTCCCACACCTTCATTGCCTGGTATACTTGGAAGATTCACCTTCACAGGGTATTTTCCTAAAACATACCAAAATAATTAGTATTAAAATTGTTTGTTCTTGTGAAATCATATATTTTGAAAGCAAAAAAAAGTACCTTTTTATTTTCTTGATTTAACATGCACATTGACAATCATTAAGGTTTTTATCTGCAAGAGATAAGTTTGTTAAAAATTTGCTGTACCTTGGATGGTATTTATGTCTGCTGGGTTGACCGGTGCGGCTAGCATTCGGACAAGAACCTCCTGTTTGCCCAAAGGTGGTACAGCACATTCTCTAAACTTCACAACATGCAAAGGATCCCCAAATTCATTGTAAACCAATTGTTTTGACATGAGAGTTCTTATTCCAACTTGCCGGTGTGCTGCTGATATAATGCCTGAAAGTAAAGCTCTTGAATATGGTAAAAGCGCCATAGTTTTCTGTTTTATTCAATTTATTTTATTAACTGTAAATTTTCAGTTATTTTGGTACAAACTTAGTCCGATTTTGTCATTTTTAAGACGACTGACGGCCACTTACTTCAAACTTTTGACAATCACCTGACTTTGATAGTAGAATAGAACACAGATAAAATAATCACCTACAGTCCGTTCACAGTTATTTTACCTCTAGCTGTTATGTTGGCTAACCTGAGAGCAGTGCTGCCTCATTCAGCTTCAAGATTCACCACTTTTTACAAGTAATATTATAAAGTAGAATGTGGGAAAAACAAAATACTAACTTAACTCGTAAAAAACTATCAATCAATCAAATCATCAATCAAGAGCAAAGTTGAAATAAATGACATCATTTTAATGATTGACCAAATGTCGACTTAAAATTGATGTATTTTTTATTTATTTTTATCTTCTATTGCGTGCCCTCCAGGGTCCATAACAGTGCCCTACTATTTACTAACATACCATATTTTTACAATATTATGATTTTGCAATAAATTATTGAGTATTGAGTATATTATAATTAAAAAACCGCTATATGTAATGTATCATTATTTATTTTGAATAAGAATGGTCCAAAGAGATAGCCGAGACACTATCACTATCCATTGAACTTGAGTCGGAACTGCTATCAGATTCTGTTTCAGATTCATCGTTTAATTCTATAATGAATTTGTCAATTTCCGCGTCCATGTTGCCATCTCTTTCAAACATGGTGTCTTCAATATGGCGCACATGGTCACATTGTTTTTGCCACTCTTGCATTGTGACTGACTGAAAAGCTTCTTGCGTTAGGTTGACAATATTTTGTGGATTTTGTCCCACATTTTTGCTCGCTACTCGCCTTTTTACAAGACTCCACATAAATTCAATAGCGTTTAAATCACAGTGGTATGGCGGTAATCTAGCTACTTTGTGACCATGAGCTTCAAGTAATTGGTCAGCTTCATATAATGGAGCTTCTTTGTGTTGTTTTATTATTTCAAATAGTTGGGCTTTCACCATATTGGGCAGATAAGATAACCCCTTATTCGTTATCCAAGTCTGCATTTCTGCTTTGGTACTGTTTAATGTTGGCGCCTTATTTGTCTTCACAGTGTGCTATGGAGTATTGTCCATGACTATTAAACAATTAGGCGGTAAATTTGGTATAAGTTTTTCTTGCAACCATTTCATAAAATTTGTTTTGTTCATCTCATCATGATAGTCACCTGATTTTGTCTGGGATTTAAATATCAAAAGTGCGTTTGGTATGAATCCCATGTCACCACCAGCATGAACAATTATCCACCTTGAACCAGCAGAATCGCTGGTCGTTACACCTTTTTCATCTTCAGATTGCCAGCATTTTTTTACAGAATATGAAGCATGAATATATGTTTCATCGAGATACACAACTGGTCTACCTTCATTTCGATTTTGACGCAAAATGTTTAAATATCTATATCTCCAGGCTACAATGTCATGACGTTCCATCAATAACTTTCTTTTGACCCACATTTTTTAAATCGAAATCCGATTTGGCTTATGATTTTCCACAATGTAGTACGGCCGCCTCGGAAATTTATATCCTCTTTTAGTTCAGCTAAAAGCTTACCCAATGTTGGAACCTCCTTTCTGACCGTGTACATTTCATGTATTTTATTTCTTACTGCACACAAATCAAAATCATCTAATACAATTTTCTTTTTCTGATCACGTTTTTTCCTTGGTGTCCTGACTTTTTGAGATGTAGAAGCAGCAGCTTCGCCTTCCTTCGTAATTGTGCTGACGGTTTTTTCAGATATGCCTGAAATAGAAATAAAATATAATTTTCGTGGTTATAATAATGGATGGGTTTATTTAAATAAATAAACAATTTATTGTGATTCGATAATATCGACATTTCTATCAACACAGTAGGTTAGGATTTAAATATCTATATCCATAATCTTAAATTATTTTTATCGATGTCAAAAACAAACTAGTTTTATATTTTTGAAATGTATGTAAGTATAACGTAATGTCACAGTATTCTGATTCCCATAAGTAGGGGTAAAATGTTGTTTACTGGTAACCCTATTTACGTACCTGTAATGGCGGCAACTCGTTGACGAACATTTCCAAACGGAATTAAAGGGGCTTTATTTTCGCTTTCCCTTTCACAAAAGTCACGCACTGATAGCACAATTTTTCTACCACTACTTTGAATCCTCTTAGGCATAATTTAAGAAGAAATAGCACTGTTAGATTAAGAAATTCCGAGGAGCTTCGCTTGAAGAGTTTTCCAGTAACGCCAACCAAACGGAACGACACGCTGACAGCTGTCAGAGGTAAAATAAATGTGAACAGACTGTAGTGGTTCTTTTTTTTCTTTTTGTATTTATTGGCAACCTATATCGCTTTCCTTTCTACTGCACGCTTGAACACGGATGATATTCGGGGCTCTTTAGCTTTGCGAGGATACCAATATCCAATTTAAGTTAGTTTCAATCATGGTCTTAGTTTATTATATTAAGTCCATGGTTTCAAGACACAATCGGGTGGTTTTAAGATTTTAAGCAGGTGGCTTTACTCTCAATGGCAGAGTTTAAATGTTTTTTTCAGATGGTGGCACTGATTGTATCGTGTATGATGACATACCTATATCTGTTAAATGTACCCTACGCCCGCTAAGCATACAAAGTTATATTTTTCACAATGTCTTTTTTTATATTACACTGCAAGATTGACCTCTCCCACCTAATGTTAAGTGGTAATGAGGTCCTAGGTTAAGAGCGACAAGTACAGGATAATAAATCTATTTACTGGACTTGTCACCCTTACCTTGAAGGCTTGACCTGCTACTAATTTAGCACCCCCCCAAGAGCTCTGGAAACCTTGCTCACACGCAGGAACACAACAACACCTATGTGATTGTTATTTAGCTGCGGTCTTCTGTAAGGTGGAGGAATTTCACCCGTCGGTCTTTTTGGTATTAATAATAGCTTTGATGATTTTAATATTTTAGCACAAATGAATAAGTTCAATAAACAGATTAAAATTGAGGACTTCTTTGACATCTTTATTAGTTTGAAACAGAATTTTCCTGAAAGTATTACGTCGTTTGTTTGATTTCTATGTCTTTCAAAAAGCGGTTGACTCTTATGTCCAGGTCTCTCTGCGCCATCGGTGCAGCCGCAGTGGGAGGCGCCGTTGCCTCTGGCGAGGGTAGTTGCGGCTTGGGCGCGCGGAACCGTCGGGCACGTGTGAGTTGCCAGGTGGCGCTGGTGTTGCGTAGACCACCGTGTGTCACGCCCGCCTCACGGTCCACCGCTGCTATCATCGGCCGGGGGGCGCTGAAAATGTTGGGCTTATTATGGTGTATCTTTCAAGTAGAAGAGACGGGAAACAATGTCGCAGAATGAGATCTTGAATTTTACTTTAGCATTATACTGCACCTAGGCACGAAATAAAAATCAATAACGCAGTGTCGTGCGTTTATAGCTGTAACTGCTGATTGGCTGAAAATACGAGTGCGGTGTGCTATCACCCAATCAACAGTATCGAAACTTTTGTCGTCTCATACGAGAAATTTGACGTATTGCGCATGCTAGTCCTAATAGAACGGCTTGTCGTGATTGGTCGCTATTTCAAAAAGACTGACCAATCAGGAAAAGCTTTCGGACAGTTGACAATTTGACGCGGGACAGATTGTAATTTAACCTCAGAGTAAGGATTAGAATAGAGGGAATGTGAAAATCGCAACTAGTTTTTATATGTCTGAACTCTTTAACCTAACGAGACGAGCAGTAAGTTAGAAAAAGACACATATATGTTCACTATTCGTCGATAATCAAAGGTTGTACACTCTTTGGTGACATTTAAAAAAGCCATAGATATTTTTAGTGATGTACAAACAAGCATACAAATTTAGTCGATAATTTGTCTATGGTGTGATTTTACGCCTAGAATTACAGAATTAAGAAAGAAAAATAAATACCCTTACTTTCACGTTATATTTGCAATTTTTTATCATGAAGAAAAAAAAGCATTTATTTCTCATATGCCGGAACAGCCAGTTCCTTAGTTCGTTCGTTCAGTGATCTTGAGCTTTCTCATCTCATTAATGAAGGCCTATGAGAAAGTTCAAAACAACGTGGATGAGGTTAATATGTATAGCGATTAAGTAAGGGTCAGTTCACACGGAGACGTGACGATGCTCTCAAAAAAATGATAACTTTTTTGTGCAGTATAAATAAAGACATATATTGTATCATCGCTATCCTAAAAAGTGTGCACCTAGTTGCGTCTAGGTGTTAATCGACCCTAAAACAACGTTAACTTGAAGTAAACGGGCAGCTGATAGATGCAGTGCGGTTGACTGAAGTGTCCCTCCCTCATTTTTTAAAATCTGTGGGCTGGGCTGGGGCCTATGTTCAGCATAATAATATTAAAACCAAAGTCAAAATTTAAAAGAAACAAGTCTATAGAATCGCATATGTATTTATTACAAAGCAAATAATTAACATTATAAATAGGAAATTAAATAAACATAATAACCCCCACCACAAAGTAACCACTAAAAAGCCAAATATGTCATTAAAAGTTATTATTGGCCTTTAAATAAAATAGTTTTATTCAAAAATGTCCTTATTTTGTCTTCTTTAGGCGAAATGTTCTTTGTTATATGGTGTATTCATATTTTTAAATAATAATGTGCTATCGCTTTTATTAATAGACACCTGTGGTCTTCACATAGTTTATATTCCAATGTGTGGTCAAATAATTCAGCAAAAACATTGGTGCTGAGTATGGTCTTTGTCACTCTATTGACCATAGTGACCATTTGCTTTGGGGATCCTAACAACTTTGAACCACTTGTAGCCTGATGGCTTCTAAGAACTTTTTCGGTAACATTGCACACCTTTATTAAACTAGGTGACGGTACAGCCAGCCCCCCTCTATTTTTAATATTTATTAATGTTGGCACAAAAAAAAGGCACGCCAGGGATTGCACCTTCCCAAATGAGTTTCTTATCTTCAGGTATTCTGAAAACAAAAAGATCGATAAGTAAATACCTACATTGAAAAATGCATCACTATGACAACAATTTCATAACCTCTTACGATTATTTGAAATTGATCGAAATTGTGTAATTACTGGGTATATCGGTATGATACCTTGTATAAACGTTTAAGACGAATGACAGTTGATGAAATCTTTCGAATTTAAACGTTTTAAAGCACTGTTTCTTAAGAAAAATCATAAAACTTCCTTACCTGTGAAAACTTACATATTCACATTCATTTTTCTTTCGACCGGTATGAGATCGGCATCCCGGCACAACACAAGCCATAATGGCAATTATTACACAATCAAGGCGATAGTTTTCTGCGTAGTTACTCCTTAAAACTCTGAATTTTACGTTAATAACGTAACGTCGGCACCGAGATTGTTCAGTCAAAATATTAATAGGTTTCAGAATTGGTATGAACTTGCGTCTAAATATTGACTATTAAATTTTGTAGCATTAAAATAGATCCAAGAGATACACTGACGTTTTAAAAGTTTGTACGGCCGCGAAAGAGTGTACGTACTGAACGTCATCTGTCTCTTTTTTTCTTATGACTATTCCATGCTTGAGAAAACAGTACAAGTAGTCATTTCTGAATCACATTTTTTAGCACTCTCTCTATTCTAATCCTTACTCTGAGAATTTAACAGTTTCACTTCGATAGATTATAATATAACGAAAAGAAATGCGTCAAATTGCAATCATATCTTACGGTTCACAATATTTCGACAGTTTACAATCTCACTAGATAGATTGTAAACTAATGATAATTACGAAAGTTCGGATTATATCAAGGCCCAAAGATATTTCATGACCTGGTATAGCAAAAGAGATTCATTTTACATCCCAATTTCTACGCGTTCGTAACCACGGGCAGCTCTGTACGTAGAAACTTAGGTGATATTTTTTAAATATTTTATAAAGCATTTAAATATGTACTCACTAGCCCATAGTGATGGCTGCTCGTAAGCGCGCTGGAGCTATAACAGATGGCAATTCTGAAGACGAGCTCCTTTTTAAACCTATACAAAAACCAAAACAGTTGGTACGCATCATTTACACATACATTAAAATCTATATTTTCCAGCGGTATAATGAAAAGTATCGATGTTCGGGTATGATGTTTGAAATCGAATATAAATATCGTTATATATTCTTAAAGACATATTTAACCAGAGCGAAGGTCCAGTCAACCCAATAAGTTGATTAAAATTGCTGATCATTCGGTAAGTAATTACCGGAATATTTGATATTCGTGATGGAGCTCTTATCTTTCCACTTCTGCGAACAGACTGGGCAAACAGCGCGCCTTATCGACCAGCGAGGGATCTCTTCCCGTTGGTTAGAGTTTGCCAACTTGAATGCAGGGATTTCGAGAGGAGTCTGCAAAAGAGACAGTACGCGAAATAAAATATCTCTTTAATATCCCTTTTATCCCGTTTCCGCAATGTACCTAGCACTTATGAGTAACATAAAGAAACAATCAAACACTGCTGAGTGTTGAGTGTGTATAGACTTTATCTCGACTATCAGATTAAACCGGGCGCCACCATATTATTGATTCAGTACATCTTGTGTTTATCTTTCCAGTCAAATGCTTTCAATAAAAAAAAGGATTCTAACTAGGCTTACCAACTGATCTGATCGAGATTTCAGTCAAAAAATAGTAACATGAGCACTACCATAAAACCCTACTCTAATTGGCTACTTGACAGTTTTAACAATAAAATATGAAAAGTGTTAGATACGTTAGCTTATTAGTTAAGTAATAATTTTACATTTTTATTTTTTAATTAAAAGCATAGTTAGTATTTTATTTTTGCAAAATAAATTTTACTTTTTTTATCTGTGGAACAAAAGAACCGAAACGGAAACCACCATTGCAATTCGGAAATGACTGTCGGCGAAAATTATTTATTTTAATGTGGCGAAACAATGATTATTTTACCGATTTAATGGAATTATTGTGTCTCTAATCGTATTAAGAATTTATTGAAACATTTTCCGTTTATCTAAATTAAGTCGTTCCTATGCGTATCGGTTCGTTGTCTAGGACGTTGACGTCATAATTGCAACAGTGACGAGACTTGGCGTTTTCGCGCGCTTTTTAAATGTGTTACACAAAATCTTATTATTCTCTGGTTATTTACATTTTTTACAGATAAATCGAATTGCTTGGGATGTAAAATAAACGGGCGCACATTTTACATTACTTTTTCAAAAACTGTCAAGTAGCCAATTATAAGATACTGAACATATAAAGTGAATTTCGATTGGTTCTGAGGCTGTGGCGGTATTGGCGATATCTACGCTCTAAAAGCATACCAGTGCAATTTTTGATGCATGAATACTAATTCTTTGCGTATGTAACTGTTCAATCGATCAGTAGGCAAATCTCTATAAGGGGAAGAAAAGCGATTGGTTCCGTGGACACCGGAGAAACCTGTCATAGTCATGGATCCTTAGAGGTACACGGACCACAGGTTAAAATCAATCTGCTGGAATAACAAACTTTTACGTATTCCTGGGACTATCCAGACAGGCAAATGGCATTTGTATGCAACAATAGTCTAGACCTTTAGGGCGTTGATACTAACCGGTGCTGTGGTGGTGGTGGTGAAGGCCAGTATGGAGGGGATGTCCATGTCGCGGCGAGTGGACATGCGTGAGACCCGGGAGCGGGACACACTGCGCTCCGTCATACGCATGCTCATTCCGTGGATGCACGCTTCACTCGATTGGCTGATTGAAGTGATAAACATTTGGACCGATTATTAGGCTTAGCAATTGCCACACATGTTCATTTTACCGAGACCTTTTAAACTGTCAACATTCAAACAATCCATTTATGCCCGGTTCCATTATTTTACGATACGTAATGTGTCAAAAATTACTATCCGTTTCTACGAGTCATTTTAATTTCAAATTTACTTTTCTTATCAGCTGTCATCAGTCGTCTGTCGGTCGTTTTTAGCTTACGCCTCGTATAAAATATTACTGTTCGTAACTAGAACGAATCGTTTTTCAAATATTGGAACCGGGCATTAGTCAACAGATGATTGGCTGAAAATTCGTACCTCACTGACGATGTTAATTGCCAATCGAGTAGGTACTGTCGAAGTTTTCATTAGCTCAAGCGAGAAATTTGATATAGGTATAGGGCCTAAGTACATGAAGTAGCTCAATATTAGAAACATAAGGTTTACCTACAGATTAAAAGTCAATTATCGTAGGCATGTATACGCATATACTTATGCCCTAATTTGTTGAAAAATAAGTCTGCCGTCAATTAAAATTTTGCAGCACTATAAATAGGTGAGTAGCTACCTACCTACCTACGTTTTTATTTCAAAGTATTTTTCTAAGTGTTAGGAGTGTAAGCTTTTCTATTTTTCATTTAATGTTTTGTGTTGTGCTTCACTGTATTGTGTTTCACATCGTCGGTGAATTTCAGAGTTTTCACCTCCGAAGAGGGGTTCCATTTGTCCATCTGACCAGACAAGACAACACTTTCATGTTGGGGACTTCTCTGCATGGAGACAGAGCCATAACAAAAGGGAAGGGAAAGATAGGACTATTTATACGAAAGGGAACATCTTTTTGTCCGAAAACAGGATTAAGAGACAGAGAATCGGTACACTTGGTGGGAGGAGAGGGATAGGGAAAAAAGAGAAGAGGAATGGGATGAGACGCAAAATTAAAATTAGACATAGTTGAGACGTGAAGTTTTTACGTTCACGTCCCATAATTAATTTGGCCTTCGATCCGGGCCATCATCGATTTTATTCGAGGGCACAGTTTGGAGTTGGTGGCATTGTGCGAAGTGTCGCCTTTTTGGCCGGTTTTTGTGACCAACTTGCTACAGTTGTAGCAGTTGCGCTTTTTGGGATCATCCTTGCGTGGACACTCAGTAATCTGGTGCCCGACACTGGCACATTAAGCACAAGGCTTGGTTTCATTAGTGCACTTGGACTTTTTATGTCCGAATTGCAGGCACGAGAAACATCGGACGAACCTTGAAAAGTCATCAACATGAACCCTATTGTGGTCCACATTGAGTTTCGCCTTGTTGAGAATTATGAGGCGCTCTTTACCTACCTACGTTGGCACGAAGTATGTGGTAGCATGGGGTTTTATTGGCATTTCAGGTTCCATTTAATTGTAATTTCTTTAACAGGGACACTTTGGTGAAACGAATAGCATTAATGACATAAAAAATGACATCTTTAAACGACTCAATAATAAACCTTGAGCGGCATCGGTACAAGAGACAAGAAAACTGTGTGAAAGTTTTACTAATAGAGATAATTGAAACGGCAGTGAAAGCGGGTGGGAAAACAATCATTTTTTGCTAATGCGTCTTTGTCCTACCGCGGCGTAGCTTAATTATGTAGTTTCAATATGATGTAAATAGATAGATAAGTTTATCTGAATACGATTTTAAGTAATGTTAAAACCTGTAATATCTACCTACCGCTTTTTTTATTTTCTGAACATTTCTGGAAGAGATTTCGAGCTAAGTAGGTAGGTACCCAAGCTCGCTCCAATGTAGGTAGGTTTATTATTCGAGTAAGTGCAGTATTATAGTATCTATAATATAATTTTTCATAAAATAGGGTCTTGTACAAAGCATGGGTGATTTTTTTACTTAGGTACTTTCCGTAGTAGTAGGTAATTAAACAGACAAAGGAATTGTCATATGATATTTCAGATAGATATTTGGTGTTATTAGAATTTAGAACAGGACTCAAAATATAATTTTAATAATTGTATTAATTAAAGAAATTATAAAACTATGTAGGTACTTATGTGCAAAATTGTAGCTTCTTAATGGACGTTTCATAACTCAAACTAAAATTAAAAAAAAACCCCGACTCAAAAAAGTTTAAAAAAGCCTTATTTGATACCTATATTGAGGGAGTTGTGATAAAAACAATTTAGGAAATCGACATTTTCTGGCGGTGGCCACCTTGGATTTGAAATTTTTTCAGTATGAATATTATGTTCTGCTAGTCAAGCCCTTTTATATGATACCTACCCATATTGTAGAAGTTGTGTTAAAACATGTAATCCATATTTTGTAAGGGCAGCCCTCTTGGATCGATTTTTATCAGACATAGCTAAGAACACTCCCGACTTATTCATCTTTCAAACAAAAAATCAAAATCGGTTCATTTGGGAGCTGCGATGCCATACGCAGATACCTACCTACACACGCACACACACACACACGTCAAACTTATACATTAACACCCCATCATTTTTTTGCGTCGGGGGTTAAAAATATAGAAACGAAAAATACATACTCATCAGAAATATCATCACGCGGTGGCAAATCCAAGGTCTGGTCTTGGGCTTCCTCTTGCATTTCTCGGCTGTGGGCACGCACCATGTCCAGTAGTAACGTCTCGTGACCTCCCAAGTCACTGGATCTATGGCGAGAAGAAAATTCCAAATAAAAGCAGTATCAGTGATCGCTGGTGACATTTAAAAGAAAAAAAAGACTAGAGATAGGCCTCGTTTTGTGATCTTAAACTACTACCTTTGTGTATCTTAGATTTAATGTTTGAATTGGACTAAAGAACAAAGTCTCTTCATTTGATTCGGTTGTGTTGTGGTAAAAATTACCAGTACGAGTATATTAATGAAATCTAAGAGTAACTTTGTTTAGTATTAGGAATCGCCATGACATAGGTCACATCGATAGCGCCAACTGAACGCCTAACTTATTGCTAAATGTCCCGAAGAAGGCGACAGATAGTATTTAGGAATAATTAGACAAAAAAAAATTACAAATATCTAAATAATTTTAAACAAAATAATTTTCTGTAAAAGTACCTGGTAGTTTACGTCAATTGTAGTGTTTTTGGCATTTTGTTGGTGAAGTTCAAAATCCTTTAGACTGGTACCTGTGTAATAAAGGCGCTTGTCTATCTGAGAGTTCATCAAAAACCAAATCCCACCAATCAAAAACCCAAACAGTTGTTAAAATAATAATAAATTGATTACGTATCTCTATATTTCACAAACTGTAAAATGTTTAGATACTCCGAAAAGTCAGTAGAAAATGTGTCCCTAAACAAAAACTTAGTGCTGCTATGGAGGAGGGGAACTATAGTCTAATGGTGCTCTTTGTTGGTGACTCGATATCGTTCGCTGAGCGTATGTTATCGTACAGATTGAGAGACAATGCAATGCCTTCACTCCTAAATATCAAACTAATTATCGTGTGGACAAAACGAGTCGACCGGATCTTTATTGAGGAAGTTTTATGATACTAACAGCATACTCCCAGTACCGCAGTAAGTCCCATAGGAGTCGCTCTGCTGTGATAGCATGGAGGTGAGGTACCGCGGGCTCGGAGAACTGGACGAGGAGCTGTCTCGCCGGTTGGCGCGCACGCGCATCAGCAGGTCGGTGTACGGAGTGTTCTCGTTCGTCATGAAAGAGATCCGCTTGCTATCATGCCCTTGGTTTTCATCTTTTGTTCTTCAATAAAACAATGAAAAACATCAGCATCTACCAGTCCATGCTGCTCTGTTTTCAGTTCTGATGCAGCCCTTACTAGCTGCATTGATATCATTTAAAATGCGACTCGATAAGCAATTAACTGTACGTAGGTACCTACTATCTAAAAACCGCAGCTATACAACTTTAGTAATCTAAAGTGAACAACTACAAGTGATCAAGAAACTTATATTCCTAAACCTCTTCCATACCTACGGATATGTTTGATTGTAGATAATCTAACGTATTTTCAGTTTTACAAGCGCCGTTGGAGGCTTTGAAAAAGGGGTCCAAAACAATTAATGGTTACTGAACTCTACACGGTCTAGAGGCCCTTAGCATGTTAGGTCACTTAGTGCAAGGATCAGTAGGTACATAGGCTACCAAAGGTTTTAAACTCACATAAAAAGTCTATCTCAATTAGTATCTTTACTTTACTCCTGACGTGGGGATATTCAATGCATTCAAAAGTTTTCCTCGTAAAATAAATCCAAAAACATCAAAAACGAAAGCCCTAATTGATAAGTAGGTATATAACGCTGAGCATTTCGCTCATGCAGTGATGTTTCCTAACTTTTATCATTTGTATGAAGATCATAAGTTTTTCGGAGGTTCCACAATTTGGTCATAACGATTTACAATGCGTTTTATCTTTTCCCGTATTCATGATCACAATTATTTTAGCCTGCCCTAACTACTATAAATTGACAATGCCAGTGGTACACAACCACAACCGAATGACATAGGTAATTACAGTACACCATTACCATCTGTGTTTATTTTCTGTGCATCTAGGTAGATGGCGAGATGAGATCCTAAAACCACCCCAAAGATGGCCTTAGAGGATGATACGATAAATTTATTTTGATGTTTCATTGAAAATATGCAAATAATAATTCTACGGAACTTTGTAGGTACTAAGAAATAAGTGATGAATAGGTTACGTTAGTAAATTAAAATTGCATTTCTTTCCTTGGATTACTGGCTCGTATTTCACAATGCAAGCAATAAATGTTTCCTCAGCGGCTTTAACGAATTCGAAAAACCATAAACGTTTGTTCACCGATCATCTTTCACTGGTTTAGTGTGAGAAGGGCTCGTGGAGGGTGACCAGCTATCGAATAAGCTACAAAATAGTATTTTCCTATAAATACATACTATGTCACAATTAGAAAGACTTGAGCCTTTTCAAAGATCAGCTTAACACAATTTTTCGTGCTGAGAATTGATAAATATTCTTGAACAATTATATATTTTGGGAGAATACAAGACAGTTGCGAAAAAATTGCTAAGCGCAGTGCACCTTGGAGATCAAAACCCCTCTGGTTTATAGCGGAACTGCTTAGTGGCAACACTGGATCCGGCTACACACTGTGTGGATGCTGCAGCGACTTTTACTCGCTTTTGTGACTCACGGAGATGACTCAGAGGTTTCGATTGTACTGTATAGTCGTTAAGTTAGTCGGCTTGCCAGTTAACAGTGTGGGACAGCTACGTAATACCTTCTTGTACCAGCCTTGACGCCTATCACGATGCTGTGTTCTATTGAATTGGAACCGCGCAAGGTTTGAGTCAGAAAAGTTATTTTCCGTGATGAAAAATACACTGTACAACGTGCACATTCATTTGGTCGTTGTGTTTCATTCCTTTTCAACTACATAGATACCTACGTTTGCATATCCACAAGTTTATGATAAGAATAAGTAAATAAACTCGTAGGTATTTTCTCATGACATGTACATATTAAGATCAAATAAAGTGTACCATTACCCATACTCGTATATCTACCTAAATACCTACTTATTTTGTCCAAAGACCAGCTGGTCTAGTTAGTCGACTAGCGAGACTTAAAATGTCAAACAAATTCAGCTTACTTTGATATAAATTTCCTACAATGGTAAAAAATATAATCTTGCGCACAAAAATATGGTAAAGTGTTACCTAAAGGTAGGTTTTTTACTAACCCGTGTATTGTATTGTATTTGACAGAGATAGCACCTGCATTTTATTAAAGAAGACGTGACAAAAAAATGATTAAATTTAAAGAATTATTTGATCAAATGACAACTGGCATTCTGCGGTGAATCATTAGAACGATTAAAATGATTTGCAGGTTAAATAGGTAGGTACCAAACGTAAACGTTGTGAATGCATAGGTACAATTCAATGCTGCAAAATCTTATGCTTGTATTTTTTTACTTTGACTTATACTTTTCAGTTAAACTTCACGATACAAATAGTGAAAGTTTTTTGTTCATTACGCAATAAGACTTCTAGGTAGTTGGCACTACTTTATTTTAATACAAAAGAGTGTCTTCTATGTTATATCACACATTAGGAAACTGGACGAATACCTATTTTAAAGCTTCTATCTCAGGGGTTGTCAAACTTTTCGACTCCGAAGTCGAAAAGTTTTTTCTACCTATCTTACTAGTGCAACATCCTAATGCAACATCACCGCTGCAGGAATAATGTATGACCCTCTTGTATTGTGTTTTATCTTATAACCTATATATTATTTTGACGACCTCCGTAGCCGAGAGGCGAGCGTGCCGGACTTTGGCGTCGCGTCATCTCTGAGGTTCCGGGTTCGATCCCCGGTCGGGTCAATATGGGAACCGAACTTTTCTGTATTGTCTCGGGTCTGGGTGTTGTGGTACCGTCGTTGTCTCTGATTTCTGTAACACACGTGCTTTAGCTACTTACCACAGAATAAGAGCAATGTATGTGATGTTGATGTTGTCCAATTTGAATATTATATATATTCAAATACTACTTAAATCAGTTGAAATTAAATAACTAGCAGACGTTTTTTTTCATAATTTTTTGAAAACAGGTTCCAAAAACACAAACAGATTGAATCGTCTTCACTTCGTAGACAGATACATATATTGACCATTATTAGTATATTGAAATAAACATATATTAATATTCATATACAATATAAAATATGTAGGTAGGTACTTCTACTCACATAGAAACACGTTGGGCACCGTACACTTTAGAGTAGCGGTTTTTCCAGTCTCCATGTTTCTTCCAATTTGATTCGGGCTTCCTGAAGAAACAAAATATTCATCAATTAGGTACCACCACATCAATAATCCCCTGTACAATCATAAAGGACGTGTGTTTACAAAATAACACATACTGTGATGCTATGCTAGTTTTCGTAAGTCCTACCAAATCTCGGTTTTGTATGGAAAATGTGCTGTCTGGTTGGTCAATGTTTAAGGTGTTAAAATTTAACCACAAAGCAGTTAAGTGGCGTATGCTGTTTTTGCAATTGTCTTTAAATTTCTCTTGTTTGAAATACTCCCACTCCATAACAAATATGCATTAAAAGTCGTCCTTAAATTCGTAAGCCGTTCTATAAAAAGCAGACAATTTGCAAATAATTCGCATACTGTGATGTTCAGCAAGTTTTTGTAAGTTATAAATCACAGTTTTGTATGAAAAATATGAAGCCTGGTTGGTTAATGTTTAAGGTGTTAAAATGTGACAAAGAAGATATGTGGCGTACGGTGTTTTTGCAATTGTCTTAAAAACATATTTCTTTAAAAGACTCCCACTGCATGACAAAGTATCCATCGAAGGTCGTCCTTAAATTTGTAATGCCGTTCCATAAAAAGCAAACAATCTGCGATAACGAGTTGAAGTGACGTGCATCAAATATGGTTTTGCTACTAAGATTTATTTTTGGTTTAATTTCCACTTAGTATTATCAAACGAATAAGCAAATTTATATCACGATTCTGTTACTTTGATGGAGAACTGAAACATAGGTTTTACGGATTTAATGCCGGCAGGGAAGCCTCAAAAGCATATTGGAAGAAAAGAAGAATAAAAATAACCAATGAGAAATAAACCAGGGAACAGCCATAATAAAAATTATTTGCTGGATCTCCGACTAGCTTCTAATTAGGTATGTATAATCTATACCTCTGACATTGAAATCATGTCACCGTATAAATAATTCGGTATGTGTTTAGGGTTGCCGAGGTGTTGTGATTTCCCAAAAGGGAGGTCGATTCCTCGCATTTTCCCTATATAAGTATCTCCATTCTCCAAACCTCTTTCCCTTAGTTGAATTCAAATTCCACGCAAAATTCCCCACCCATCTATCTCAATCCCCTACTAAATTATCGACACAATGCGTTTTTGTAAATAATATAAATGAAAGAACTATTAAAGGTGTTTTGTATAGAATACATACAAAATATAACAAATAGTAAACCTTATACGATTAGGAGAACAGTCGCGCGATACAACAGTTATGAATTAAACGCGATGTTATTTAATACAAACATAAACTTCATGATTTTGTTACAATTAATGCAAGAAATAAATAAATAAACCTTAAAAGAGTGCTAAAGTTGTTGGAATTACGATGGGTAAAAGTTATTGTAAGATATTTATGTAGTTACTTACTGCATTATCTGGCAGTAAAGATAATAAGGTTTGCTCCAGAAATTCACCAATGTAAATGATTTTATAAAAGTGTTTTAATTGACATTGAAACAAACCTATCTCACAGGCTCCATTTTGACATTTTGACGTTTTAGTGATAACTGTTTGTTTTATATTTTTCTGTCATGCGTTAGTCGTGTTCGAAACTTTTTCCTGATTAATGAGTCAAACATCTATTTTTAATACCAATATAAAAAAAAAATGTTTTTTTCAACTAATCTACACTAATATTATAAAGAGGAAAGATTTGTACCTATTTTTGTATGTTTGTAATGAATAGGCTCAAAAAGTACTGACTGGGCAGATTTAAAAAATTATTTCACCAATAGAATGCTACATTCTTCCAATTTGACATGGGCTACAAAATTAGGGATCCTTGGTAAAATTTGAAAAATTTCAACAGAAAAGCGGGAAAAATTCTCTAAGGACTGCTAGTAAATAATAATCAGACAAATCATATCCATACATCTGATCCCAAAGACAACATAGATCATAATAATATACTTAACAAAACGGGTACCTAGTGTAGAAAGTAAACATACATATCATGTTTTTATTGTTGGCTGCAGATGTTCTTAAAATGTGTTTATTCGTGTGGTCAAAATAGTAATTTAAATGTGAACCACGGCATCCATGCGTGGTGGCCTGGTTGATGAATATTTGATTACAGGCGTGCATTAATTTCGACTCGCGTCATTAGCAGCTACGAGTACGGTTTCTAAAGTTGTATCTCGCTCGTGAGATATCGGCCTGATTCATATTAACCCACTAATATTTGACCACTTATCAAATTTGAAATCGCTTCGTCATTTTATCCATCACTTAACACACTTTCAGGCGATTAATCAACTACGAATACTACGATACGAATTTTTAAATATTTCTATGTCAAAATTCCGTGAACTTATGGGTAAGATTAAAACATATATTTCGCATTTATTACAAGAAGAATTTTGTACGAAACTTAATGTTCGCTGGGACTTCGCGTGCATAATCATGGTGATATTATAATTTTGCCTCGATAATTACAAACTTGAGAACACCGAAATGATGTGCATATGCAGATATTAATCCCTACATTTAGACGTTTTAGTTTTACTCATCAGAAGTAGCTTTGTATAATTTTTATCTAATTTCTTTATCCCTATATAAAACTTGTGCTATGATATTACTTATTTGTATCTATTGAGCAAAGCGACATAGCATATAAATTATTTCATACCTAGGCCAATGTTTTCATACATTGGTTAATTAATCTGTGATATTAATGATTAACTCTTAGTCTTTGTTCACACTTCTCAAGGCAAAAAACACTTGACTCTACCATTGTCTCGTAACATTAAACTTAACTGTCTGTTGATGTCATTCATATCCATCTATAAATAACTTATTTTTTAGACTGACACTCGGTTCATCTGAATATTTTTAAAGTGTGATGATTAAGTGAAATAGCTTAGTAACTGGCAAAAAGTTACGTTATTGCAATAAAAACTAAAATAACTAAGCCTATGAGAAAAAATCGTATGATTACATTCATAAAATGAACTTAAAAAAAAATCAGAGATAGACAACGTTTAAGCTGCCTTGTCATTTGAAAATCATGCTAAGAATCGACAAGATACCTACTGGAATAACCTCGTGACATTTGATTATATAGATACCATTAACATACCATATTTAGAGCATTTACCTAAAATGAAAAACATTAATTGAGTAGGTACACATTATTTAAACATCAAATTATTTTGATATATGTATAATATTTTAACTATGTAACTAGAACTTGCTGTGGCCATTATACTGAGTTCTCATGACGCCATTAATAGGCGATGAGACGTATGGTAGGGGGGGAGGGAAGTTTAGAAGGCCGAGACTACTACTCTCTGGTGAAATTGGTGGAAAGGAAGCAGAAGGTAGGACAATGCATTTCCCCCTGAAAAAATGTAGGTACTAAATGTCGTTTGATTTGTCCACCCAATGATAGTTTTTACGATTGGATGGATGGAAAATGAAAAAACAGTAAAAGGGAACCCAATACAGGCAGCTTAAATTATAACAAATATTATATTAAGTCCTAGCAAAGAACATTATAGTCATATCAAAGATACGGTCACAAAATAGATTGTCTTCTTTTGTTGTACCGTGGCGTGGGCGAACAAATCTGTTTCAGGAACTATTTGCAAGGCTAGGACTTGGTTATGTAAGCGGCGAACTATTAATCTGCTGGCACGAGCTATGTTAGAACACGATCACCTTGAGATCTATTGACCTGTAACTAGCCACCTCCGCTAGCAACGTGCTTGCGACGAACAATCATGTTTCAGCGAACTTAGGCAACTTAGCTCACTTGTTTGCTTTGTTATGTGAATTAAACTGAAACCAAAAGGAATTAAAATTCAAAATCAATTTATTCATATATTAATTACATCTTTGTAACGTAACGCTGCAGCGTTGGGCATACGAATTTAGGAAGTGTGAACTTAAAAACAGCTCTTAAGTTGTAAAAAACGGCACTATGGAGTTTTTTGATTGAATGATGTATTGGTTTGGATTGATTTTGACACTGAAACATATGTTTTGTGCATGAATCAATGGAAGATAAAAAATAGTTATCGGTGAATTTTTCACTTTGCTAATTCGCTGCCATATTGTATCAACAAGTTACACGGTTGTTGATACAATAACCCTAACACGAACCCTGGAAGATACACATAAGTATAAGAACACTATATTTTCTAGATTACATTATTTACAGTACGGTTTTTAAAGTTATAAATTTATAAGTTTACTTGGGCACTGTAAAGTATAATAATATCTACTCTGTAGGTGTACCGAAGTATTATTTATTATACAGTTATTTTCTAAAATATGAGTTTTAAGTTTTTTTTTTAATAATTTGCACGGCTGCCAATTGTTCGCTATCCATGGTTTAAACAAACCAAATGTTATGCTATCAACAGTTCCCAATCAATAACTACCGATAAGATACCGGCAAGGAACTCAGTGGTTTACTTTACAAAGGCGCAGCTGAGCTTAGGTGCTGCTTATTTTACAAGACTTACACAAGTTTGTTTAATATAAAAAATAGGGTTAATAAATGAACTATAGGTCCTAATGTGCATTGTTTAAAGTACCAATTTTAAATATTTTGCTTAGGTAGTTGCACCAATGTGTGTGCGGTCATTAATGACCTAAGAATCTGGCAAAAACTGTGGTTAAACATGTTTGCAGATATTATGTTAAGTATTGTGTATGATGACGGCACACTTAACAAACCAATTAGTATTTTTGCTGACAATTTTAGAAGTACATAAGGTCAATAGATACTTTTTAAGGAATTGAATTAATTAAACATTAAATTGGAAAATTTGAACAATACAAATAATAGGTTCCTGTTTTAAATTTGTTGGAGATTGATGTCAAGGACTGGACAAATATAAAATTCTTGAACAATGAGTGACAATGCGTTACCTTTTTTAGGCCATAAATTGTACCTACACATCTTGTAAACAGTTTTTTGTCTACTACCTACTCACAAATTGGCACTTATTATTTTAGCTTACCTTATCTTGGTGATTTTTACTAAATTATCATAAATTGAATTTTGCATACAAAACAGCTGATTAACTATGTATAGAAAATTATTAAAAATATTTGATCTATATGAATACTAGTAATTACGAATTAGAAATTTTAAATACTATGCACGCAACTTGAATGTCATTTGAAATTAATTGTAATGATCCATAGTTAGTAGAGTCCCCTAGTGCCTGCCATATGCCGTGGGTGTCCTCACTCATCCCGAACAAGACAGTCTCGTGAGAGCGCCGTTTACCGATTACCAAACATTTGTTTAGCGTCTCCGTTTAAGCAGTGCGACAGTACGGTTTGATAAGTAATTTGATTGTGCCTTGTTGTGGCGGGGCGGCGCGGCCTGTCTCGCGAAGCTGCCTTAGTCGCTCCGACCGCGAACGCCCGCGCGCACGCCGCGTGCCGTCGACGCCACAAAACGCGCCCTATTTAAAACAACGCTCACTCTAGCTACACAATCAACCCATTCATAAGTTTCATAACACAATTTACTCGCTGTTAACCATTGTAGGATCGGACGCTCCAAATCGAGGATTGGCCGAACCGGCTCCGGACCATATGATCTGCATTGTCCGTCTACTGCGGCCCTGATCTCCGGTATCGGCGCGCAGTCACGATGTGGATCGACAGTTGAAAAGTGCATTCGTCTTTGTCTAGACATCCGTGTGAGATGACTCAGTGACAGGACTTTCTCGCGAGTGTTTTTGTGACATGGTTCAGTTGGAGATGTGAAGACGTTGTAGGTCGGATAGTGCGATGGCTGGTGGAAGTGAGGAAGGCGGTGTGGAGGAGGTGGTGGGTGATGGACGCAAGCGTGGGCTGAGCGGGTCCATGTCGCTGCGTACGCGCAAGCTGGGCCGGCGGTTGTCCCGCAGCATGTCCATAGTGGCGCTGAAGCTGCCTGAGAAGGCGCAGAGCATAACCAGGTCCTCAACCAAGCTCATGCGCTCTGGTGCTCGTGACAAGAAGAATCGTTCCTTCGAACTGTCTATCATACTCCCAGATAAAACTCAGAAACAGGTAAAACTCGTCGTCGATTACTTCGTCCTTATGCTTTTTTATCTTTCTCTTTTGGGTCGAGGTTGTTTTTGTCAAAGACTAGGTATTACTGTTCCGCGAAAAATTCCGTGCCTGATTGCATTCGTAAAAGTTGTATGACCTAGGCGACAGCATGAAGCATGATCAGATACCAAATTTATTGCTGATAGGTATACTTTTAAGCGATTTGTTTGATTGATTTCTCTGATTCATCATCATCATTAGCGGACGCTCAGGACATTTCTCTCCTTTTTGTCTTTCAATTTATGTAACCGCCGCGAATGTTTGAGGAGACTGATCTCTCTAAAACGTAGCTAATAACTCCTTATAGTATTAAGTAGTATTTAAAGCGACTAATACCATGTCAACTGAATGAAGTTAATGCAATAGGTAGTAAGTATGACATGCTATACGAAAGGATTTAATTCACAGATTTTAATCTTTGTTTGAGAAATGCGATTAAAACCCGTTAAGCAACTTTCGCAATTTGTATCTGAAAATATCGAATAGTTAATTAAAATATCTTAGCAAATGGAATAATTAAAATTTAAGCACTGTCATAAGAACTGATTGCCGTAGATAGTGAGCTATCAGAAAAAGTATACTTAACAGTGATTAAGCTTATAACAAAGGCTATGAAGTCATTAAAACTCTTCATAATTCTTGTTAGATAATATTTCACCACGTGAGTCATTAATAACTGTATCATTACTAGAATGTTATAATTAATTCTACTTTACTGAAGAGAAGATTCTAAGCTCACAAAGATATCTAATAAATCAAATATACAAAATACATAGCATTCCTATTTATTAGCAGTAGGACTAAAGTAGATGAAATATTTTTGATAAATAATAAAGTATATGATAAATAATTAAGTATTATAGCTAGAATGGGACATTTAAATAAAAAAACAAGCAGCGGTCACCCGCGAAAAAACGGGGATACCATCCCCGTTTTTCCCACATTTTCCGCTGATTCGTCGCTCCCGTCGCAGCGTGATTTTATATACACAACTTACAGTCTTCCTCAACAATGGAATATCCAACAGCATTAAAATATCAGCCCTTAATAAGGCATCCGGTATTGAATATTTTCATGGGTATCGCCGGTAATAAAGGTTATAAGGTCCAATCTGAGATGGTAACTAGTTTTCCATTGCCCAATTAAGGGCAATTACTAAACATATCATGTTCATGTCTTATATTACTTTGGATTTACACTTTATACATATAATGATAAATTGCCATATATAACAGAGAGATGGATTGCCACCGAGTATTTATGCGCTTTGCTAGAGCATTTGCTAGAGAATAAAGTATGAGTATGTTTTGACGACCTCCGTAGCCGAGAGGCGAGCGGGCCTGACTTTGGCGAGCGCCATCTCTGAGGTTCCGGGTTCGATCCCCGGTCGGGTCAATATGGGAAATGAACTTTTCCATATTGTCTTGGGTCTGGGTGTTGTGGTACCGTCGTTGTTTCTGATTTCCGTAACACAAGTGCTTAAGCTACTTACCACAGAATCAGAGCAATGTATGTGATGTTGTCCAATATTTATTTATTTCTTAATTTATGTACACATTTTGTTAAAGTTTAAAGAGTAAGTATTACAAGTACAATACTAGGTAATTTATTGTTATGCAAACAAAAATATGAGTGCACAAGACTTCCTAATTGATTGCTAATCGTAGATAATACATTTGTCGATGAGTTTATCAATATTACGGCACTGCTAAACAGTTCACTATCTCACTTATCTACATTCGTTGATTTGTGTTACAAATAATATGCATTATCCAAATGAATGCCGATTTTAACATTTCCTCCGCATTTTGCAAATTGTAAAATCTAATTAGGAATCTTGCCCTAATGAGTTTAGTTAGTCAGTACTGGTCCGAAAGCAGGACTTTCAACTTATTGGTTAAGCAATGGCTGTAGTAAGTTGTTTGACAATGGCTACATCGTTCCTAAACGAGAACTGACAATGTACTCGCTACTTAGTTTTGGTCGCAGTTCAGCCACACGAGCCACTGTGTGCTGTGAATTTAAATGTGTCTAGATCGGCGCAATGCATTTTGTCACAGTATGTTTCGCCATCGCATCGCCCACACTGCAGATTTCTCCATTGATACAATAATGAGTTAACAGTGGCGAACTGAGGACTTGACTACTAAAAGGTTCATTAGGCAGACTAGAGGAAATAGAACATTCTGCATGAACTGGTAACGCATTGTTCCTAGGGCTTTACTTGCTGCTTTACTGCTTGCTTTACTTGTGAATTGCAACATCTCACTTCACACACCCGGGTAAAAAGAAGCTGGTGATGTGCCTGCATTCTTGTCCTCGTAACCCTTACTCTAAACGTTAGTACGATTAATTTATACTTTCAGTTGCTTGTTCGCACTATATTAAATTCAGAAAGCGATAAATCTATATTTAAAAAAGCGAGATACCTTTTATTGATTAATTACCAAAGGTAACACCTAAATTTTAAATTGACTGATTGAAGTAGGTTCCTAATAGGTTGTAGATATACGTTATGAATGATGAAACGGGGGTAAAACAGGGGCTGCAGGAGAAGACTTGAAATTTAAAATGTATGCTATTAATGCTATGCTGTATATATGGCATATAAGTGTACAAATAATGTATCTTTTAGAGCAACCCCCATTAGAGGAAATAACAGGGGATGGTGGTTTATATGAAAGTCCATTAGAAATACTTCTTCCATAATTACTTTAACTGTGTTATTGAAGTTATTGGAGAAAAAGTATTTTAAATGGCACCTTTTCAAGTATCTATCAGAAAAAGGCAAATGAAAACGATTACATACTTATTTGATAATAGGAAATTATGTAGAGGTAGTAGAGATAGAGAGGGATGTTTTATAGCAACAATAAAAGTATTTTTTTAGGGTACATACCTTTGATTGATTTTATGTCAAAAATCACGGGAACGAAGTCGTGGGCAATAGCTAGTATTTAAATAAATATCTAATTTTAACTAGGCAAAACACGTAACTTGTGTTTGTACCCGTAAGTATACTTTTCATATATTAATAGATTTTACCCAAACCATAATAGATATTCTGCGGGATTAACAGCGCAGCTCTCAAAGCTATCATGCATTCCTTACTCTTGCGCAAAAATGAATTATGTATGATTTTTTATTCATGACTATCTTGAATTTAACGATACAAAGATGAATGTAAGAGACATCCAACTTAAATTTGACGTCAGGTTACATTAACGCCATCATGAAATTTTCACAAAAATCTGTTTAAGTGAGCGGGGCGGATATTTTACTCGTAATTGTTAAACCACGTGATTGCGTTGGTGGTTTGGCCAATTTTAATTTTGGTTTTTACCACTAGATTTTTATATATTGTATGAGAAAAGAGCTGAATAAGTCGAAAATAAGTTTAAACGCTTTTTAATTCTTCTCCACACCCTGATTCCGCTACTGACTAAGCTGCCTTCATGCTCAATTCCGTCGTCAGGCATTGTTTACGTTGCCATTGAACCGCGGAATTGTGCACCTTTGTCCCCCGACGACACCGACAATGCGATTTGAGTTGTTCCAATGCTTTTTCGTACCAAGCATTGCAAACAGCTTACGGACTGACTGATGGAACGAGTTCATAGTAGGTAATCTATGGAAGCACATCAGGAATGCTGGCTGGAATGTTTTGGTAACTTCTGAGGAGAATGTCGAAGTAACTGCTCGTTTTTTTATTAAATTTACGCTTTTGGAGGATGTACTAGTTGGGTTAGTAGCGGATTGGCACGAAATTAATTCGTTCGAACGTGCAAATCGACTCTTTAAAGAACTAGTAGTATGCGTTATGTTCTTGAAGGAGTGGACTCGCACGCGTTTAAAAAACATTCATGCGAAACGCCTAACAAAAAATATTTTTATTGAATGGAGACGATTCGCACTTTGGGCGAATTAATTTCGTGACAATCGACTACTAACCATACTAGTTGACTGCATCACTTTAAAATAATAATCCCTAATACGTTTTCAGGAACTATGCCAAAGTATTTTTGGAGAATATTGACCTCTATTTAACCTTTATTTGGATAAGGCAAGCGAAAAGAAACGCGTTGAGATGGCAAAGGTTAAGACCTTGGGAAACCGGTGTTTTTCGTAACTGGAACTTTTAGTTGTCCTGGGTCCGTAGTCAGCGGCATTTTGGTGCGATGATAACGGACACTATTTGTCAACTATAATAACAATATTTATTAATTGCTTTCACGCACTTAGGTCGTTGTTAAATTTGTATGAGCATGATAGCAATACCCTATAAGCGAACATTCGTTATTACAAAAATACCACTTGTTTTGGAACCTTGTGTACAATCTAAAAGTCTTAAAAGTCTATTATCAGTTTGAATTTTCAATCGAAAATTTAAATCAGCTCCCTATCCTATTGGGTTTATCCTGTACAAACCAAGTATTGAGTAAAAATAAAGTGAGAAAACAGAACAGGAGCCCTTGGTATCGATCATTAGTTCTGGTGCTCATTCTTCTTAATGTTTAATGACAGCGACGAATTCATACATTGAGAATAAGGAAATTAAAAATATTTTTGATCTTTAAACATTTTGTTTAACAAAATCTATTATAATACTTACTTATATACCTATGTCAGTAAAATCCTCGCATCAAAATGGTTGCAAGAGATGCAATGATTTCAATAATCTCTTCTCCGCTTCTGTTTTTCATGTACGAGAAACGGGTTTTGGAAATCTCACTGTACGTCAATACCGAAAGTATAAATATGAATTATGATAATTCATACAGAGTCTCATATAACCTAAAATGAAACTGGGGTTAGCGGTTTTTTAATTTGTTTCAATCCGGATGCGTTTGCGGTTGCACCGATTCAGCAAAAGATCACGGCTAGGAAATTAACTTTTTTTGTTTATTTATCTCAACATATTTCCTTAAAACAGAGGACAGTTCGAATCTGAAACGAAATGTTTCGCTAAATTGTCGCCAACTAATTATCTGCACTACCGGATTCGATTGTCCGAAATTCGTGAGTGTAGGTAATTTTATTCGCACAAAGGCATTTCAAAGCCATTCTCATGATTTTTTGTTAAGGACATGTGTTTATTTGTGTTTTTACATTCGGTTAAATACGAAGGCAGTTTTAAGAACAGTATTCGCCTAACAGTTATTGTTATAGAGCCTTAACCCACTTGCAATCTGCAAAATCGTTTTGATTCTATGCACATTCGGAGTGAATGTAGGTGGCGAATGGTTTAGTCACTTATAAACAAGAGACAGACAATAGTCATTACAAGGAACAAAAGCTGTTGTTGTATTTCTTAAAGTAAGTGTCTAACCCATATCCATTCTTATAGTTAGTCGGTATTAATCTTACTGTGTTGAATGTAGATAGTTTAGTAATGGTAACTGTATAGTTAACTTTTTTGGACATTAAAGAGAGGTACACGCGGCATCATTTTTTTCTACATAACTTGTTTTATTAAAAATTCAAATGGGCAATATACCCAGATAGAATCTTTTTTTTGACTGAGACATTTTAAACTTCCGTTTTTCACACATTTTCCACTGAATCTTCGCTCCTATTGGCCGCAGCGTTATGTTATAAAGCCTAAAGGCTTCTTCGATGAATTAACACAAACATATTTTTTTTAATTCAAACCAGTTGTTCCTGAGATTAGTGTATTTAAACAAACAAACCCTTCAGCTTTATAATATTAGTATTTATGAGTCGATAAGATGCCGTGTATTTAATTGAAGCATTCATCAATAAAACTTCTTCGTTGTTAATAGGATTATTTCTAACAAGTTGTAAAAACATTATCTTTTATCACTAAACTAATAAGTAAACTAGCGGTCCCGGCGAACTTCGTTTCGCCTTAGAGAATTTTTCCCGCTTTTCTGTTGAAATTTTTCAAATTTTACCAATGATCCCTAATTTTGTAGCTTATGTCAAATTGGAAGAATGTAGCATTCTATTGGTGCAAGAATTTTTTAAATCGGCCTAGTACTTTTTGATCCTATTCATTACAAACATACAAAAATAGGTACAAATCTTTCCTCTTTATAATAACTATTAGTGTAGAAAAACAAAGACGCTTTTTCCGTATGTCCCTTCCCTTTATACGCTTAGATCTTTAAAACTACGCAACGGTTTTTTATGTGATTTTGTTTAAAGCAGGTTTATCTATATATAATCCATACAATGATAAAAGCCGAAAACTTCATTTGTATTTACTTGCACCCCTTGCGAAGTCGGCGCGGGTAGCTAGTAAAACATAAAAAAACTACTTAGGTACCTAACTTTCCATAATGTTAAATAAAAGTGATGCTACCTAACAGGACCACGAATTATAACCTTAATTCCAATGTGGTACATATTCATGAAAAAAGTGTACATTTTTAAAAAGTGTTTGATTTTGTTGGTAGGTTTTTCCAATGAACCTAAATATGCTTACAGAATTCAGCCTTTTTTTATAGTAATGACAAAGAAAACCTTCCAAAAAGTAGAGAAAACGTATGTTTGTTCCCGCATCGAAATCTACTTAAACCCGAGTATCCTCAGACAGAGGTGTTAAGTTATTTGAAATATGTACTGCGCAATTTTAAGTAGGTATTTAAATTAAGCAGCTTAATTGAAATACTTACAATTGCGCAAAAAATATCTAATCAAGCAAAACATTTGAGTTGAAGTATTTATTGTGTAAGTTTGTTTTCATCGAATCTATCAAAAATATGAGAATCAATGAAGCATTGAACTCTGTGTTATTAATAAAACTAAACAATTAAAATATTATAACAAGTAACTGAATTAAACTCAGGAAAGTTGTTTGATTTCAAATAAATCATATAATAATTATTCTGATACTAATTACGAGAGTCAACTTATGCCATATTCGCATGTGTTTATTAACTTTTCACAGCAGTACAAAATTTAAGATTCAAATGAAATTTGGTGTTATCGTGGATACCGTATCTTGGATACCTATAACATTCAATATTTTTTTATCTCAAAAGCAGGCGGATATTTTGTTTGTTTTTTTGTTATAGAGCCCTTTGCTAACACGTATTTAGACAAACTGGCAATAAACAGCACTCTAAAAATATTTATCTCAGATTACACAGGATCTCATATTTATAATTAATTTAGATTGAAGTCTGAATCTAATTATTGTTTCCTGTAATAACACTAGTAATCGGAAGGATTACAGTTGTTATACAAATGAGCATTCATTAACATTCTTAAATTAAGTGATTTGAAATAGTTACTTAATTTGAATTATCTGATTACTTGTTAAATTTAGTTATTTAAGCGAGAGAGAGAAACGCATATACTACAAATTTAGTGATAAAGAGATCATTGTAAGGCTTAATAGTAACACGAACCTCTTGGTTTAATTGGGATAATAACTGATACAAAATACATTCATACTAAATTGGTGTTCGTTCCGTATGCTGGGTATTGTAATATTGCTATTACCTAAGTATGCTTTGAAATAACGTCATTTTCCGATAACAGGTGTTTGGCCATACTTTGAAATCCCTTCGATGTCGGTGACGTTGTCAGATAATTTATTATTTAGATTCTTCTTTCATATGTATAAGCATTTTTAAAAATAATTTGAATAGGCGAATTTTTCTTAACGCTTGGAAACAAATTGGTTCCATATTGGATTCGTTTCTGACGTTTGCGAATACGTAATCCAACTGATGTGAAATCACATACAACTAATCACAAAAATAATCGAGTTAATCGAAAAGTATTTTATTCTTAGCGCAAGGTTTTCCGTCAAATGTTGTTATTATCCAATTTCGTGATATATGTATATCTCTTATGACTACGTCTTGTACGAACACAACGATCGAGAACAATCTGCAAGAAAAGTCATTGTACCAAAGAAGCGATGAATGCAACAAAACACATTGTTTTTAACACGATAATGAGGCAGCGCAGACGACGATTCGTTTATCCGCAATCAGGAAGCACGCCTACATGATGCACTGGATCTGATGCACTACTGAGTGTTCAATTCAAGAAATAGCACTCAATGATTGCTGCTTAATTTGTGCCCACATTCACATTATGGCTCGCGAAAATGCTCGAAAATGGCACTTTTATTTGTACTTAATACTACTTAACAGATTTAGATAAATATAGGAGACTATTCATATCGGATGCGAACGAAACCAGTTTTTTTTATATTACACTTCAAGATTGTCCCACCTGATGTTAGGCGGTAATGAGGTCCTAGCTTAAGGGCGACAAGTACAGCATAAGTTCGTCATAACAAGTGCTATAGAAAACATGCTTGTTTTAGATTGTAAAAATATATGTCATGAATCAGTTGTATCTAAAATTGTCAATATCCCTAAACCGGAAACAGAAACGATTTTATTGAATTTCACCCATATAGTGGTGAAACAATGTAATGAGGGGACATTTTTGATAATTTGTGACTTAGGTTCATCATCCATCTAAAGGTCTAAAAAAATATCAAAACGATTAAAAAGATAACTTGCGTACGCGTGATAAAGAAGAAATACTTTAAAACACACATTTGTAAGACTACAATAAGAATCATGTCCAATAAATTCTATAAACTTCAATTGAACACTGCCACTGACCCACATTTTGGGTAACAGATGTTTAGGTTATCTCCCCAGAAGTTCCGTTTTCTTAGAAATACTTGGAATAAATTATCATGGAAACGATATAATTTTGCCAATAGCAATGCACTTTGTATACAATGTAAATGTCTTGTAAAGTGGCAGGGTCTCTAATAATTTATTCACACTAAGATTCGCAATCCTTGGTTTGGTGGTTACGACCTCTAAACTAATGTAAGTAATGAATTCCCTGTCTACAGACAAACGAGCGAAGTAAAGTGTGAAATCAGCAACCAAGGCAATGAAGACGGTGGCTCCAGTAGCGTATGCTAACTAATTGTGGAGAAAGTGATGTCGCAACTTGGCGAATTAGGCACACGTTGAGTGTATGAACGCGTGCCACATGCGGGCCATGTTATGAATGCGTACTAGTAAATTAATTGGATGAGAATTGGTTATGATATGCCGTCACATACATCTCCTTACGAGTCAATGCAGCTAAGATACGTTGCCATATTAATTCTACATTCAGCTCCATAAATGTCATTATACCTACAGAAAAAAACTTAGAATACATTATACATTTATAGGGTAATCATTGAAATTAACAAGGCACATTGGTTTTGGATGTTGGAATGTGGCTTTTCGTTTTCATTTTGTTGATCCAGATCACGGGTTTCGTTCTTGGGATATATTGGAGAAGTTCTAAGAACGGATTTATAGTGTGCTATATACTACCTACAAGGAAACAATTTTCCGTTTTGTCATCTCATTTAATTTATTTACAATTGTCATAAATAACTTATGTACTTTCGTAACCTTGACAAGATAATTCGTGTTCTACCAGACGAGATTCAAGTAGATGCTGATTTTCTATTAGACACGATTGTCATCTTAAATAATTATTTGCACGTCTAGTGAGAATCTAAAAACGATGTTAAGGCCAGTTAGACGCTAGTTAAAGATATGTATTTTAGATATTATAAAGAACTGTTTTACTTCAAAAATCTTTTTTTTTATTTCTGATGTGTTCCAAAATTTACTCCTACAAATGGTATGGAATGTTGTTGATCACGTTTTCATTTAAGTGATGATGCCAAATCGTTGGCACGATGCATCAATGACGAATTAGAAATAGAAAAATCTAAGCCAGCTATGGTGGTAAAAAATATTGCAAGAGATCTGATCAGTTTTAGTTTAAGAACAAAACACAATGAAAATTAAATGATGGAGGTTTAAAAGACTTTTGATACGAATAGAAGTTTTGGTAATGACATTTACTTGTTTATATAAGAGAGAAACCTGATTAATATTCAAAGAGGCAGTGTCTTTGTTTGTTACATGAATGTCATAACAAGTTGGGGATGATGACAATTCTAGCTTTTTAAGAACTTATGCACGATTCCGAATAAGTTAGGTAAGTATAATTCTAATTAAGAAATCCTCAAGAGACCATTCAAACATAATAGAGTGAGCCGCAAAAATATTATCGCATCTTTTTTGAGTAATCCGATATCTGAAATTGATGCAGAATACCTATTTGCGATACTTTATATTTAAGATCATTTCATGTATAGCCTACAATTAGCAATAAAATTTCTGATTTCTGATTTCATATTTGTTGCGTTTACATTTTGAACAAAATTTGCACGTCATTTTGTTCAGTGTGTTTGTAAATAATGGACTATTGATGCTCGACTAATCTATTTTCATCAATAGCGCGCCGCTATTTCATTGATCAAGGACAGACGACATCATTGTGTACATTTTAGTATCTGCAGAATTTATTAGATCATGTAAGCATTTACTCCGACGTATCATAAAGACTGTAATTTCGTAAGATGAATCGGATGTTAGTACAACGACATTTACGTAATTTACACATCATTCTATTGCAGTAAACGCATTAAAATTAATGACTTCTAGAAGTTGTTTCTTGAAGACAAGCGATGTCGTTATTAGAAGTAAGTTTGTAGTACCTTTAGACGTGGTTAGAAACTTAATCCATCGCATCAAAAATATTGCAGCGGAAGTAACTAATCATACTAATATTTTAGTCGTTTTTGTTGTGGTTAGTGAACAACTTGTATTTTCATAGATAAGTGCGATGTTTCTAGAGCAATAAAAGCATACCAATGAAAGTTCTTTGAATTGTTACATTGATATTGCGAGCAGAACTAAATAACAAGTAAATGACAGTATTTGGTCAAACACAGCGACAATGTAACCTAGTAAAGCACGATTAGGAAGTTTTAGTAAGGTTTTAGTTCGTAGTTTAGTTCTTTCGTTAATATTTCACGTAAACTTAAAATAAATGTTTCGTTCTTTAGTCACAATTGGTAAGATTGTTAATGAAACCTTGAACTCTACACTACAGTTGACATTCAAAAAGAAGATCTTTTGAATTTAATGAATAATTAAACGCTTGATTTCTAGTTTTCTGATCTGCATTTGCGTCTAGTTGTGTGGTTATTTTGAAAGTAGCTTATCTGCGTTAGTGGTGCGAAAGCCCATTACTTTATTAGGATGTTTCTCGCAGTGATTAATAGAGCTACAAAAGCCACTGCTACAATAAGGAAAGTAGAACCTACGGCGGCAGGGTTTAACCATCAGATGACTATCACTTTATACCTGTACTTGCAGTATAAAGAACCGGTCTCAACGTCTAGAATGCGAGCTGGACACGGCGCATACGCATAGAGTATGCGTATACGCATCGGTCATTGCAATCTCTGTAAAATGAAGAGATAAAATCAGGAGTCGTGGATGTTTTATTCTGAGACCTTTGTAAGCAGTGGCGTAATGCTACATAGAGCCGGGGTTAGCACCGATCATTTGTGATGATTGACGTGCTTTGTACAGTGAAAAGCGCAGCAGGCTATAAACTTTGGACTTTCCACCCTTATGTCGATAGCATAAAAACTAATATCGAACTGCAAGTGTTACTTATTGTACTGAACTAAAAAGACCGTGGTCCTCATTTGTTTACAGATATTAAAATTGTTGATGAGCTAATACTACTACCTCGGCTTATCTAGAACCGTTGTTTGTGTTTCTAATACTAAATTAAATCATCTGATTTAATCAGTATCTACTGCCTTCAGTTAAAGGATAAATCAAGCGTATTAAGAATAATAAGTTTATTCACGGGTAGGTAAATACATCATGTGAATAATACATGGAGCTGAATTTACTGCGACCTAAACTTAAATGAATCCATTCATGTGAGTCACATTATAATGAAAAACTGACTTTGATGATACAATTACGTATAAATAAACTCAGAAGGTGAGTAACTTTAGATAAAACTTAACTGTATTTAAGTTTAATTATACACCACGCTCTGAATTAGCATAGGTCGATTCGATTACCTACATATCGAAAAGTATCTACTTGTTAACTTATTCCTTGACTTATTTTTTGCTAGAACCGTATTTACAATTGAATAATCTCGAATTCGTGTTTCGATAGAAGTATTTTTTTACCCTGTGTTTTTGATTTACCGATCCAACGCTCTGTGAAAAAGACGACGACATGGTAAAATGTTCCTTTAGTCTTAGACTATTATTATTTGGTTCCCAGTATCTTAGACCTTTTTAATAAATATTTCTAAAATTAATACATATTTTGTTTTCAATCCCAAATCAGTTTATCTAGCGCTAGTTTTAACTATAACTCGATGTGACAACTAGTTTTCTCTGAAAATCAAATATGTCAGTGGTAAATTCTAGTTTTAACATAGTCATTAAGTAATAACTAATTTTAGCTAGGGAAAACGAGTTCTAACGAAGAATGGGTTTTAACAGTAACAGTAACATAATTTTCTCTACCGTTTTTAGGGTTCCGTACCTCAAAAGGAAAGAAAAAACGGAACCCTTATAGGATCACTTTGTTGTCCGTCTGTCCGTCCGTCCGTCCGTCTGTCAAGACCCTTTTTCTCAGGAACGCGTGGAGGTATGAAGCTGAAATTTATATCAATTACTCAGGTCTACTGTCCCTTGAAGGTGTGAAAAAATCAAACTTCTAAGCCAACGCAATCAAAAGATACAGCCGTTTATGCCGCAAATTTTCGACACTTGCAAGGGAATCAAAACCTACAGGGTGCTTCCCGTTAACTCAGAATCTTGAAATTTGGTACGAAGCAACGTCTTATAGCACACATAAAGGGAAAATTCCGAAAACCTTAAATTTTTAGTTACATCACATAATATATATTTTTTTAATAATTTTAAACTTACTACCCATTTCCTCATAAACGCGTAGAGGTATTAAATTGAAATTCATACCAAATACTCAGGTCTATAATACCTTTAAGCTGTAACAAAATCAAACTTCTATGTCAACGCAATCAAAAGAAACAGCAATTTAAGCTGCATATTTTGAAACTCGCAAGTACTCGCAAGGGAATCAAAACCTAAAGGGTACTTCCAGTCGACCTAGAATCTTGAAATTTGGCATGAAGCAACGTTTTATAGCACACATAAAGGAAAAATTCCGAAAACCTTAAATTTTTAGTTACATTACAAAATATTTATGCTCCTCCATCTTTCCCCATTGTAATGTTATGAATTTCATTTTGCAATAAAAATACCATAGTTATGACTCGATTGTCGTAATGAACGAACTTTGTAAACCTTGCAGGTTTGTACGGAACCCTCGGTGCGCGAGTCCGACTCGCACTTGGCCGGTTTTTTTCTTTTTCTTCTCTAAGCCCACACAAACTATACGTTTCATCATCATTATATCTGTCCGTTAGCATCTTCTGCTGGACAAGGGACTCTTGAATAGCACGACACTGTCTTTGATCTTCAGCTTTTCGCTTCCAGCCGTCGTTAACCATTTGGTGTATCTCGTCAGCCCACTTGGCCGAAGGGTATCTTACTTTAAGTATATTAAAAGAATATTTACATAGTGTTTAGAGATTTTTAAAGCCTAGGTAGGTAAGTAGTTAGATGTTTACACTGTTTACGTTAAAGGAATAGCAGAGTTTCTATTGCGTTGATTACCTTACATGTGCTTGGTAGTAAGTTGTTAGAGACGCACTTTCAATAATGCCCATTAACATTCTGCGTTAGAGGCTGGTGACAAAAAAACCCTCTAACCGGTCACGAGATGCAACGCCACATTCGTCAGTTATGCAAACGTAGTGAAAGGACATGCTACTCTTCTCGATAAAAATAGAATTGACATGCGTCCATGGATACGTGTTTATAAACAGCAGCTAGCTATGTTTAAATGCTTATTTTGATGTGATGTAATAGCAACAGTTGCTCTGACTTTTATCGTGAAACTATTGTTAAACATACAAGGATTATTGCAAACGCTGCGTACTAGAGAACATATATTTTAGTAAGATTTTAATAAGTAAATTTGGATGTATGGATGGGTATTTATTACTTTTTCACGCAAAGAGTATTGAATGGATTTGGATAAATAGATAAATCCGTATGAAAATCTCTTTGGTAGGTATTAGAATGACAAAGGATATAATTATATTTTTTAAATAACTTGAACGAAGTCGTCGGTAATAACTAGTTTTAAATATTAGAGTTATGTGTGGCGTTCACTTAATGCCCTGCTATGTTAATGTTTCGTCTATATTACTTGTCAATTAACTTTTGTTATTTAAATATTTGTAATTGGCTACTTGACAGAGTTAACAATAAAATATGAAAAGTGTTAGATATGTTAGCTTATTAGTTAAGTAATCATTTTGCTTTTTAATAAAAGCATAGTTAGTATTTTATTTTTGCAAAATAAATTTTAGTTTTTTTATCTGTGGAACAAAAGAACCGAAACGGAAACCACCATTGCAATTCGGAAATGACAGATGTCGGCAAAAATTATTTATTTTAATGTGGCGAAACAATGATTATTTTACCGATTAAATTGAATTATTGTGTCTCTAATCGTATTAAGAATTTATTGAAACATTTTCCGTTTATCTAAATTAAGTCGTTCCTATGCGTATCGGTTCGTTGTCTAGGACGTTGACGTCATAATTGCAACAGTGACGTGACTTGGCGTTTTCGCGCGCTTTTTAAATGTGTTACACAAAATCTTATTTTTCTCAGGTTATTTAGATTATTTCCAGATAAATCGAATTGCTTGGGATATAAAATGAACGGGCGCATATTTTACAATCCTTTTTAAAAAACTGTCAAGTAGCCAATTGGTTATAAGTCTCCTGCGCCAGCTATATAGGTAATGTGAAACTAACTCACTCTGCTCAAATCACTAGATAACATTGTAAAATAATTGTTCTATAGGTATAAGAAAGAAAAATAAGAGGTAATAGGTACATCAAGTCTATTCAGTCTAAATATTTGAACGGTACGCTAGCAAAAAACTGCCAAAACAATGTTGACGGTGTGCCAGCTTGTAGTTATACATCTAGTACATATATCAGTCAACATCGATGGGGGTAACGCCTTGCAAGTTTAGCTCATAGTTTTGTTCTTGTGCATTAAAAAAAATATGTAACAATGTCATTCAGCTGTCGATACGCATCAAAACATTTTTTTTAACCAAATTAGTTTCACATGCAAGATAATGTTTCTTTTTTGTTAAATGCCAACATTTTTGCTTGTTCTTTTATCAGTAGATTTGAATAAGCCATACGAACACAGATCATTTATTATGACAACTTGATTAATGATGCTTGCTCTGCTGGACTAAGTTACGATAGAGATGCGTGTACTCCGCTAATGCACTTGTTCTATTAAAAGATTGTTCATAGAGAGGCTAAAATAAGATAGTAAGTACCTTTTACGAGTATGAACTGCACCCAGTTCACCATGTTAGTTACATGTTTGGCTGTAGCCCAAACTGCGGGAGCATTGAACATGTTATTAACCAAACACAGCGCATCTTGCATACAGATATTACATGCGCAATAAATTTGTCGCTGGTTTCTTACATGAATTAAATCTGTGGTGAAATTATTTACGGAACTTTATAAACAGCCGCGATTCAATCAAATATATCAACAATTTTAGAAAGTATTTTATCATTAAGTACGAGTATTAGTACTGAATGTGGGTAAACTCTTACTCTACTTTCCTAAATCATAAAAATTATATCCCGCCTACTTATAAATTTTTTGTTTGTTTTAGGTGTGGTTTTAGTGACAAAAATTTAGTGCAAATGAAAAATTTCACTTGTACTCCTTTAGAGGTAGATTCATATATTAAATTCGTAAGTATCTTTCCAAAGAAGACAACATAAGACGTGCAAAATAGGTATGTGTTGTGATTGTTTTTTGAAAACCAATTTCGTATGGCCTTAATTAACATTAAAACAACGGTTTTGTGACCAATGAACCGTACAAACGTTGTCTTTGTCAGTTCATACGTACATTTGTGACGCGGATGTGTTACCTACAAAATCTGTCTCTGGCTACAAAAAAAGAAACAATATAACTATTTGTACACAACAACTATTTGAAAATACGGAGGAATTTGTATGAGATGTTAGCAAAAAATCATCTCAGCAAAGTTGGTCTTTGCCGAGATGATTTTTTGCTAACATCTCATAATTTTTTAAAAAATATAGTTTTTTTATGTCCGGTACTAAACATCAATTGCCTTACGCATGTTACTTTTTTTTTCGTTTGTTTTAATATTCTTTTCACTTTTCGATTTACGGATTTGCATGAGACTGTTTTTTTATTTGCATTACAATTAAAATCTTGACTATGGTAGGTAATTTATGTATGTGTTTACCTTATATTTCATGTACGCGAAATTATGGGATGAACCAGTCATAATTCAATATACCTTGGAAATCCAGAATGCCTTGAATGAAAACTGTATACTTCTCTTAAATTATTTTTTTTGTTATTTCTGCCATGCCAATATTTCCTTATTCCCACGTTTGTATAACTTGGTTGAACGTTTGCTATACGTGTGTTGCAAGATTTATTGCACTATAATACTCGTACACGTGATCATCGCGTTACTCGTGTGAAAACTTATAACACATTGATGTTTAAATATAACTTCAAAGTAATCGATTACAAGACCAATCGAGAGGAAAACCTTTAATGTTAATCGATGCGTGTAATCGATGCTCGCGACAATTCGTTGGTTTTCAAGGGCTTTATGGCTGGTAAACATGGTTTCGACCTCATAACAGTGCGAGTACAACAAAATAGGGATCATTTCGTTGGGAGTTTATTAAGATAAAAAATGTAATAATTTTGTTGAACCTAAATTGACATTATAGTCATTTTTCATATAGGTATATAATAGATTTAATATTTACGTCCAATGACAGATGCATACTGTAGGTTTCATTTCATGACTATTTACTTATGTCTTGTTAGATTATTTTTTTTAAATTAGTCCATCCTGTTGTGATGTGATGCTTCAAAAATTTTTCATTTGTTCGAATATGACTCTTTGGAAACCATTATTCAAGAGTGTATTTACTTTAAATATATTTTTTTACTATATCACTGGATTATTTAAATGCCGCTTTTATTTTTTCTTGAATTGTCTGCCGTAGCACTTTAATAAATTCCAAGTGTATTATTTTTATGACTTTTTGCAAAAAAGCAATAATATGAAATCTTTTGTTAAGTTAAAACTGTGTTAAAATAAATTTATGTAAATAATATTGCAAACGTTGCCTTCGTTAAAAAGCATTTACGTCACAGTCCGTAATAACGGGCATTAGAAACAATAGTGCTCCAGCTGTCTGCCAGACGTGTTACAGAGATGATTAAAAAATTATGTCGCACTGAAATAGAACACTCGCCGGAGAAAGTAGCTTCGCGCTTTCGGTTACTTCACGATGTTGACATGATGGAAATCCCGCCAGGCAGTTTTGGGTCACCTCGTAACAGTCCTGAATACCGCACAATACATCACAATAAATTAGGTGTTTAAATATCAACGCTTTTTTCTCGCAGTGTTTCATTATAGCACCATGAATCAATCGGAATGGAATGCATGGTTTCTAATTACCAAGTAAAAAAATGAGCGTTTTAATAATATTGTAATTTTTATTTGCATTTCGTAATAATGCATTGCAAATTAAGTTTTATCTGCAAGAGTGGAATCTTGGTTTGATCATTGATTAGACGATAAAAAAGTAGGTTGAGGCTGTTTTCATTTAATATCTATTAAACGTATTTTTTTAGTAACATCTAATTGAAATACTGACATTATTGAGTAAGCCATAGAACATTATAATACTTAAATGTCACAACAAATACTAGGTATGTTTTTAAATGAGGAAAATAAAGGATTTAGACTGATCATTTTGGGTTTATTAACATTTTCACAATAATATACATAAAATTTTCACGATTATTTCTGAAAATGCAATTAGTTACATCTATATTTATTTGAGTTCATTATCATTTTGTCGCGTACATTACACGCGATGACGGGGAATTTGTAAGTATTAAAAAAAAAAAGTGCTTGTATATTTTATGTTTGGAATGTAAAACTTCACCAGTAAGTGTCAATGAGAGCAGTATGGGAGGTACAGTTAGCCAATTAGAGGAATGAATGGCGTAAAGCAGTGTCCTTCTCAGATAACGGCTTTGTGTATTACTTACACTGTTATTAGCATAAATGCGGCATATCGAGAAGAAGTTTGACAAGGTTGCGAGTGAACACGATGAATCGGAAAGCGAAAAGTGATGCATTACAAATAAAATATAAGGTGCAATTTAATTAAAACATATATAGAGACATTTTATTTAGTTTAAGTGTTGTTTCTGTTAAGCCACCTCTTTAGAGATAACATTGTCATTTGAACCAAACACATGTCATACATTATGCAATTACATGTAACACATATTAATAAATCGATTTATTATGGTAGTGCAAGGTCGCTGAATCTTTTATAATGACGAAAATAGGCCTAATAATTTTCAAATCATCAAAAAATAAATATTAAACTACATCACATACATTGCTCCGATTCTGTGGTTAGTAGCTTAAGCACTTGTGGTACAGAAATCAGATACAACGACGGTATCACAACATCCAGAACCGAGACAATATGGAAAAGTACGTTTCCCATACCTATCGAACCCAGGACCTCAGATATGGTGCGTCAGGCCCGCTCGCCTTTCGCCTACGGACGGAGGTCGTAAAATCGCTAATTAAATGCAAAGCAGACGTAATCCCAAATGCCTTTATTTAACAGGATGGCAAAAACAAAAAAAAATAAAACGAATTTTTATTATTTTTTTGAAGGTTATGTATTTGTGTTATACATCATTGAACTGTAACTATAAAAAAAAATATAAAAAATACCTCAATTCGTTTTATTTTTTTTTGTTTTCACGTCCTGTAAAATATTTGGGATTGCGTCTGTTTTGCATTTAATGAGCGAAATATATTTTTGTGTTTCGAGTTATAAGGTCAATTTTTTATTGCAGAAATGCTTATGGCGCAGTTTCAGGGTGGAATTTTATTTGAACACAGTAATAATGCAATCGGTTATTTCTACATAATCACGCTTTGATTTATCTTGACATCCACGCGCTGAGTATAGTAACATTTATGATTAATAATGCAAACGTAATATCATAATATCACACAGTAGGTTGATGCTCTCCAGCAAGTGCAATGTGCATTGATTAAGCCTGCTGCAAATAGGCATCAGAACACGTCAGATAAGTACGAGTATCATGTTTTCTCCACTAGTACTAAAGTAATAGATATTATGAGCCACGTGTTTGGCCGATCTTCAAACTGTACATAATGACAGATAAGTTGTTTAATAGTTGTATTTGTATTATTTACCATTTGATTGTTGAAAGATTAAAGGCGTCGTTTCGTTGACAGAGAAAACAGGGTTAAGTGTGACTGCATTTTTGCTATTCATTTTCTACATTATGATTGGACTGATGATTGAATGGTTGAACCAAGGGTTGTGGGTTCGATCCTTACCCAGGACCAATAATGAATTGACATTGGAGTTTTTATGCGTCTGGGTGTGTTTGTATGTGTTTTAAGAATATGTTAGCGACATATTTTTCATAGGCAGTTGTGGATCGGGTCGATGAACATATGTGATTTTGACTTCCGTTTCTTAGCGGTAACTAGAGACTGATCGCGACTTCGTACGCGTAAGTCTTTTCTACTAATAAATATAGCCTATGTTACTCAGGGCGAATGTAGCTTTCCAATGGTTTCCTTTTTGAAATCGGCACAGTAGTTTTGAGTTCATTAATTACAAACATAAATCCAAATCTTTCTTCTTTATGATATTAGTGTCAGATGCCATTATATCCCTGTATGGTAGGTACAACATACAAACATATTATTACATATTTATATTACAATATAATGTAATTTAAAGTCACAAAATTAGGGAGCAACTGTTAAATTATATTATCAGATCAATATTGCTCTCAAAAAGTTTCTGACAATTGGTTGTAGGGTTCCCAAGTTGTTAAATCCTTAGGTTAAATAGATAAATAAAAAAAATCATAGTAAGTAGGTTGTTTAGTTTTAATGATATTAAATGAAGAAAAAAAATGCTCGTTTGCAAACCTTGTGTATGTTATTATAACATATCCCGTGAGAAACGGAAGATACAGATATATGTTTTCACATTGTTCTCATTCCTATAAAAGTTATTCACAAACTATGTTCGTGATGAATGTGAATAGTTTAAAAAATGTTCACTGTTGATAATTTTAAACAATTCGTTCTATCAATTAATAAAACAAGTTTCATACAGTTAAATCACAGATACACATGAGTTTCATGGTTTTAACTTCAGAAAAATCTTCTCTAATTAGATTTGTATTTTAGTATTCAATTAATAAACTTTGAAACTCTAGACCGATATAGAAAATTTGCCGTTAGAAAGCTATTTTTTCACAAAAATAATTTATACTATATAAAAAAAAATAGAGATCCTTAGAAGGGAACTCCAATAATGTAACCCAAGGTGTTAATAAATCAATGGTCCGCCATTATTGTTAAAGATGTTAGAATAGTTCAAGATGACAAAGTCGATGCGACGGAAAAAATATAAAAAACAAAGAACGCGACGCGGGTTCCACATTCCGGTGCCTTCAAACAGAACCATTGTTGTATAAGGTGCTACTTAACACTAAGTCATCATTACTGGCAATTACATAATCGTCAGTAAGAAGAGATAGTAGCCATTAGAAGCCAAGCTGCGGCCTAATCGCATGAAAGTGAAACTTTGCGAACACGATCTGTTCCCATGGTCATCGGACGCGTTTAGTCCAGGGGTGGCCATTGATTGTATGTAATTAGCTGTTAATTGCGGAGAAAGAAGCGTATCTTTTTTAAGTTCTTTAGGACGGGACAAGAATTGCGGCTTGTCGGATGTAGTGCAATAGTTCTTTAGGATAAATGGTCATCTGAACAACGTCGGGAAGGGAATGGGAATAAATATTCATTGTAATCGATTGCATCAACATGTACCTACACAATTCATCTGTCCCTATCAATTACATCTCCGAATAAAAATGCGACGAAATATATGGAGATTAAAGCCTAAAGTTGATTGGGCAATGACAGGATTTTGTCAGCGGTGTTCACATCGATCTCTTTTTGAGTAGAAATAATTTTGCTCTACGCACCATACCTACTGCTTTTTAAGTAGGATTCCGCTTAAAAAAGAGTGTAGGTATATCGTAAGTAGCACATATACAGGTAGCCACCTCTCATTCCATTTAAAAAAATACACTGTTTTATTATTATTTTGAATGTTTAATCTACGAACATTACGAATACGTTTAATATTATGACACATTTTTTTCATGATTGGTCATAATCGGAACTAATAATCTAATTTATTAAATAGACATAAAGAATTCTTTATTGCATTGATTCATACGAGGAAAAACCGATTTTTTTTCTATAATGGGTAATGTATTTAGAGAATCCATTGGGGGTGACTGGGTTACTCTGTTTTGATAACTAACATGGAGATTTATCTATTGAGGCAACATTTTAATATACCTTCAGAAGCACGAAGATGCTCGTGATAAATCTGACATTGAAATCGATCAAATTAGAATTGCGGACCGCGTTGTTTTGTCAATACATCACACTAAATCCTTGCTTCGATTTTAATACCAATGCAATAAGAATGGTTTATATCTATTTATCAAAAATAATTTATCTATCTTGTTTTAGATAATGATGATTCTAGGCTTTTTTACTAAAAGCCTAGAATCATCAGTGTCGCTTACGCACCGTTTTGCCACTACCGAGCTATGAGTACCTCTTTTTTCTCATTTTTTTTAACGTTTTCTGCGTTATGTAGTTGTAATGTAATAAGAAAGAAAAAAATTTACAATCTTTCATCTGCATCTTCAGATAAATAAATATACTGCCTCTTTACAAGAAAGCAATAAGATCGCGTGAAGTAAACATGCAAATAAGCACACATTTCACCTGCTTTGGTATTGGAACAGTGTCAAGTTATGGTAAACGTGTAATTTACTAAATGATTCTGCATGAGCGATAATAAACGGTTTAAGCATAGTAAACAGCTTCACCGCACGGTCTGATCTCAATTGGATTTTATAATTTATGGCAAATACGTGCTTCTAAGCAATGATGTTATACCTTTAAAGGCAGTTGCCTCTTGCGTCGATTCAAACTGGTCATCTGAATCAAGCCATGAATAAGTCAGGAATTTTTTCTTCAAGAAAGTTTTCCAGAACGGTATTTTTTTTCTGCACTACTGCTTGCTCGAACTCTTCCTAGACGCATAGCAACAGGTTTTTCATATATTAAAGTAAGACAGACCTAAGTGATTTCTTAGTCATTAAGTGACTGATGGTTACACAGTTAATTTTGTTTACCGACTAAGCTGTCGAGATAAAACATGCAATATTTTTGACGTCCATTGATTTAAATTGTATTTATATGGCATCATTAAATAATACATTAATTTATTTGTTTGAGTTTGATAAAAGATTATGTAGGTAACTTAAAACGTTGTAAGTGAACCTTACTATTCTTTATCAATAGGAGAGCAAAGTTTACCAATAAACTAAAATTCATTTACCATTAAAAAAACAAAATACACTTCTTTGTAAAGAGCATTTAAACTTTGTGAAGACATTTGCATTTATACAGATAATAACATACAATTAGAATGGAGGTAGTACATACATGAAGGTAGTAGTCACGCTTGATTTTTTTAGTAGGCGATTTATAGACTTTTCTTATGATTTGAGGATTTACATTTTTTATAACTATAAATATCTTTTTATTTAGGTTGACTTTACAATATTATTGGTCGAAAAACGGTTGGTAAACTTGTAAATTGTTACAAAATAAGGAAAATCTCGATCAGCATTCCATAATCATTAGAAGTCTCGATTCAATTTGCGTTAACTGCATTCTTCGTGCGTATTCTTTTGTTTTTGCGTTCTCAGAAGTGGACTGTATTTGCAGAAGGCGCGTGCGCAGCAAAATTGCCTGTTTATCTTCCTCGCCGGAAGTGGGTGAGACTCTGCGATAATATTCTATTAAAGTTCTGCGTGCTATCTCTTATTGCTCGAAATTATGCCGCGGGTGACCTAAGCTAGGCATACCTAACCACAGTTTATGTAATACTAAGTAATTTGAGCAGCTTCTGTCCTTGGCGGTGTCACTTTTGTTTGTGATCTTTTATTATTTTACTGAGTCTAGAATATAGTTTATGAGTGGAACTTTGAAGATTGCTTGATTGTAGGTAATTTCGATGGATCAGTGTTAAGAATACGTCTCATTAAAAATTTAAATATCAACCTCATTTAGGTAAAGTTAGGTTAGAGGTCAACATTTTCTTTAAATTGACAATTAAAATAAACACTTTTTGTAAGGACGCTGGTTAATATATCATTAGGGGTGCTTTTTAAGGTTATTAATCTGACTAAACCGATTACGTTGATCAAAGAAATAAAAGCTATGTTTAATAAATGCCATAATTGACATTGCATGATATTAAATGTTTTTTTAGATTTATTACGAATAACCTAAACCTGAGATTGTTGTAATTTATGTAATAAATAAATTTTGTAAGCGATCTAACACACGTTATACGATACGCCACGTAACTTGTGCAACTTTATCCGAAGAAACGTGATAGATTAGTGTTGAGGCTGTTTATTGGAGCAAATTAGAGCGGCACCAAGTCGTGAAATTATTTAATTGGTAAACAAAATTAAATGGGACAAATTTAATAATAGTTAGGTTTTTTGCAGAAATTAATGAAATAGATCACCTTCATTGATGAATTTGTAATGTGCACACTTAGTAAATATTAAAAATTAATCAAATGCTACATTTTACAGAGTAAGCAAGTAAGAAGTTGCTGAAAACCTTCCCATACAATTAAATTATACTTGACCCAGCGACTTTTTTTGTTCATCATTACTTATCATGTCAAAACGTGTAATCAACGTGGGGACAATACTTTTAAAAAAATAAAAATATGGAACATCGTTATTTGAGATATCATCACTAAGGACTATTAGAATTGATCTATTTTATCTTTATATTTTATTATATTTTTTTAATCAATTTTTAATAAAATAATTTCGTGTTTGCTCTCAAACCACAATGGTTTGCAAGCTGCCATTGGGTAACACTCCCTTAAGATCCATTCAGACAATAAGACTTGTCCAGTTCCGTTGTTCCAGTTTGGTTGTCTTAAAATTCAGCACGTGTACATAAGGCACATTTTTTTTTCGTATTCTACCTGATTGTCGACGATGGTTGCGGAACCTTATCCTCTTCACCGAATTTTAAGGGAAGTGCAGTTGGCTTTCATCATATCACATAAAGCACGTGTTTGCGAACCTTTAAACATTCATACTCTTGAAATTTCATTGCGTCTAAAACTTTTTAAGTTTATTTATTTATTTATATTGATAAAATATTGACTTTTGAATACTGTTATTAGTTTTTCCAATTAGACTTCATCTGTGACACAGAAATGTTCTGTCATTAGCGCAGCTCCGTAAGGTTGCTTGCTTGCATTCTCGAGGTCACGTCACAATTATGTAACAAACCTTTATCAGTATTCTTCTCTAGTATTTTCATCCTCAATGGAGAGTGCAGTTTTCTGATCTTACCATTTACTGTTTTGCACTTTAAGCTTGACCTCACCCCGCCTGATGTTAAGTGGTAATGAGGTCCTAGCTTAAGGGCGACAAGAACACCATAATGAATCTGTTACTGGACTTGTCACCGTTACCTTGTAGGCTTTACCCATGCTACTACTGTAGCACCCCCCAGGAGCTCTGGAAACCTTACACGCAGAAACACAACAACACCGAAGTGATTGTTATTTGACTGCGATCATCTGTAAGGTGGAGGTATTTCACCTGTCGGGCTGCTCCAGTTCAAGTGATAAATCGCTATGCCCATCTATCTCATGCGTACGTCACAGCTGATTCATTATTTTGTAATAACATGTCGATAGTTCATCAATAATAAAATGCGATTTAATCAGCTGTGTGGTGATTCATATTACTTCTGTATCTGTTTTATTTTATTGATTTATTTAGATGGGGAATGTAGATTTGGCTTAACTTAGGGTTTTTTAAAGTTCAGTTGTGATTATGTTTTATTTATTTTTAGCTATGTATGTTTTAAATCTTATAGTTTTAGTTTTTAGTTTTCTGATAGTAATAAAATATGTATATAATAAATAAGTTTATATGGACACAGGCAGCCAATCATGCCAACACTTAAAAATCTAAATGAGAAACGGTACTGTTAAACACGATATTAATTACTGGCAACACGTTTATTGGTTACAAGTTCCTACATAAGTTAGTCTTATTCATTTCAAAGTGTAATTGTTCGAACACAAACGTATCTCCAAAAAAAAAACGTGTCTATATTTTTTTTCTAGTCTACACGATTGCTGGTAGTGATATAAAAGTAAGTAAGTACCTATTTATAGTTACATGATAAAAAGGGATGTGGCATTTGGGATTACCATGTTTTTATTATGACTTAAACAGTGTTTTTCATTTAAAAAAATACAAACAAGTTTCTATTAGCTGTCAATTCCTATTGCGTTGGCACGCGCTGAGCGTTCATTTCAGTAGGAATGTTATTACCGAACTAATGTGTATCTTAAAACCTATTACGTGCGACGTAATTATTACTTACGTTACACGCATCTGTTGGGTAATGTAAAAACTAAATTAGTTGTAGCTATCATTAGGTGTTGTCAAGTTATGTTATCTAACGCAAATGTCCAAATGCAAAAACGACACCAGTAGGTACTTATTATTGTTCAACAAAAAACAGTCCGGACGCGGCAGCACACTGAACCGTGATACATCAATTCCTAAACTAGTGCCGCGGGATTATGTTTCTAATCATTAAGGCATTATTGTCCAATTTGCGGAAAACTGAATTACACTTTGTTATTGCAGAAATTGGTTTTGATAGCCTGACCAAAGGTCCCTTTAGAAATTTTGGTCGCAAATTATAAATTCATTAAATTTCGTGGTGGTAGGTAATTTGAATATAAAATAAAATGTACTGAGAAAAAATTAAGTGACTGTTGCAATACCTAGAATTAGACACGAAATGACCAACAATTTTGCAAAAGTTGCCACAAGCAAAAACTATTTGCAAAGATTTATTTTGGCACGCTACAAAGCATCAAAATAAGCAATGGAAATTGAAATAATCCTTGATTTTTAGCAAGCTTGTCCGCATAAACAAATGTTTGTAGCTGGGAACTTGATTTAAGATAATTATGCGCATAATGATTCCATAGGCTTGTATGGCGTCCACTAAATTATCTCTGCCTACCAGAATAACCTTCATGGTCTTTCACATCATTCACCAGAGTTTGCTTTATTTTTATTGGACAATATCTAATTAGCAAATGGTTAGCACGAATTCTTTGCTTTATCAATTTCATGGAGCTCAATCAAACCGGACGAAATTGCTTTATTTTCCTCATTTCTATAAGATGAAATTACTATGGTACTTCTGATTATAGCTTTTGTATAGGGATAGTTAGGGATAGTTCGTTGCATCAAATAAACAAATAACTGTTTTGCATTAACAACAGCATTAAAAAAGAATCTGTAGGTGAAGCTAAAATATGAACAATAAGCAGATGGATAGTTATTACAGACACGTAAACTATCTAACCTTATGCGTGTCTTTAGAAAACAGACGTTGCATTGATATTAAACAGCACTACCAAACAAGTTGCTCACTGTGAATAAACTACGCAGTTTAGGAACGAACTTGAGTCTTGACCCTAATCACCTAATGGACGTCAACGATCCATAGTGCAACTTGCAAACACGAAACACTGAATTTATGGGCGCCAAACAACGCTACAATTCAGTCTCGCCCAATATTCCCCAGCTTTATTGATGTCTTTACAACGCGTGAGCTAGTTTCACTATGAATAATGGGAGCTCTGTTATTCTTTATTCCTCAGAAAATGAACCGAACCGTTCGCAAATACAGTTTTAACGGCCGAAAGTAATCCTTTCTTTTTAATGCAAAGCATGTGGTGGGCGCTCGCTGATATGATAACATTGAAGAATGCGCATGCGTTCCTCCCAGGCAGAATTAGAAACATCTAGTCGTAATGGTTATGTTATATCGTATTGTTAGCTTGGGAGTGTAACCTAATTAACATAACATAACAAAGGCGTCATCGCTTACACAGTTCCCATACATTTACTTCCACTTTCATCGTCGTTAGCTGCTTTGACAATAGCTAATTCGATATTTAGGTGCGTAACTGCGTTTCGGGCGAAATTAGTTACGTCGACGTAAAGTATTAATTTATTTATAACTGCTTCCAAAATTATCTGTTTATAGGTACTTCGTTGGTAGGTAATAAGTGATTTGATTTGAGATGGTGATACGGGTTAATCCTGATTGATAATAATGCAAAATATTATTTATTTTATGATAGCATTTTTGGGAACCCCTAATCCGAGTACTGTAATAATGCCATTATTTTGATATCGATTATTACGTTACATTTTTAATGATGATGGTGTCTGATTAATATAATTACATCTACCTACCGATAAAAGCCAGGCAGGTTTCATAAATTCTACTTATTACAAACTAAACTGGTTCGGGTAACGTAGTTTGTGACAGGAAATAAAGTATGGCGATATGTCTACATCAGCCGATATGGTTGACATTAAAATAAAACATGAATTCCTTAATTCCAGCTGTTCCCAGCCTATATGCTTAGTCACAACATTAGCCCAACCATTTCGCACACTCGTTTCCTAAGCCTGAGCTATTGTCCTTAGCTGTTCTCACAAGTGGCGGTAAACGTCATCTTACTACAGCATTGGTAAATTATAGCATTGTTTAGTTTTTACCAAGTCGAGTATCAGCCACAATGACACGGTAAGTTACATGTGCAGTGGATGTGAACAATGGTTACTAGTGGTGCCGACACGTAACTTTCCATTTTTTAAGTTGTTTATTTCTGTTTAGGGTAGCAAGTGTGAGCGTACCATTAGAGTTAGTAATGCTAAGCTAAGCATTGACATGACAATGCAAATGGCATAATATGATTCATTCATATGTATAAAGCGGATGTTATATCATGTCAAAGATTTATCTGTTATACGATGAGTTTAGCGAATATAAATACCATCGAGAATAATGTCCTTGATTGTTCAAAGCGATAAATGCGCGACGTTATGCAACCTTTTGAAATGGTAATAATGTTTCATTGAGTAATCCTTGTCTATAAATATCTTAATATCAGAATGTGTATATCTATCTTCTGAATCTTCAGAGGGTATCTCTCCTGAACCCAAAACTTTTCATATCTTTTATCATTTTAGTAATCTTTATCACAAAAGAATGATGCTCTGCATGCATACATGCATTGAATGACATGAGAACTTCCCACTGATTTTTCGCTCCTATTGGTTACAGCAACGGTATACAGCCCAAAGCTTTCCTTGACAAATGGACTATTTTCAACACAAACATATTTTTTTCAACTTAAACAGTAGTTTCAAAGATTAGCGCGTTCAAACAAATAAACTGCTCAGCAGCATATTAGTATAAATTTATAGAATATAATTTCGTGTCTACTGACATGTATGATGTTTTTCCTAATAATATAATTTACCTTGATTTTTTATTTATTTTTTAACTACCTATTTATCTATTATATAAAAATGAATCGCAAAATGTGTTGGTAAGCGCATAACTCGACAACGCGTGGACCAATTTTGATAATTCTTTTTTTTAATGTTCGTTGAAGTCCATGGATAGCCGGGAAAACTCTAAAGACAGCCCTTTTCTTTTTCCAGTACAAACGTTTTCTTACTAAAATTTAAGGTCAAGACACATTCCAAATATTTTTGGCAGGACGAAGTCTGTCGGTTCCTAAATTAGTATTTCATTAAGGACACCAATGTATGAAAGTAAAATCAACAGTTTTGGTAGGAACCAAATCTAGCCTGAGTGAAAGCTAATTCTGCCTCACATTTTATAGGTTGTTATAAGTGCAGCTTTCTAGTGCCTTATAATGCGCTTTGCACACTTACATGTGTTTTGATTAGCCACTTAAAAATCCACCCACCCACTCGTACACTGGGTCAACAAAAAACAAGTTTCATTTGATTACCTTTGTAAGTGTAAGCGTTATATATAACCTGAAATAGTGTTGTTGGTAATGTTAATATATAAAAGTCGTAAGAATTGTCACTTATTGAAATACATTGAGGGGTCAAATTTGGTTTTCGTTTTATATCGTTTATGTAACTTTGATGGTTTTCATTGTTAGTGATAATAATACAAACAATTTTCGTTACGTGGACTTGTGCGTTAAACGACGTACTGTAACGATGCTTAACCTCAAGATACAAGAATTCAAGTAGTTCGGGTTCAAATTGAAAATGCTTCCTCATGAGAAGCTGATTTAACCAAATCAGTAGTAGTAGGTAACCACCTTAATAACGTCATAGACTTTTGATTAAAAAGATATTGTTGTTTAAATATATTAAAGTTTTAACAAGGAAGCAGATGTCGGAAATTTGCGGTTACAAAACCGCATTGTTTACGTCGGTTTACGTGAATTACGACGGGTTATCGAAAACTAATGTTGTTACACCAATCATAAAGAAAATTTCAAATATTGTAGAGGTACTGACTTAAACAAATCAGAAATGATTATTTTTAGTAGATAATCTCAAATGATACCTACTATAATTTGCAATGAGACACAGGCTTGAAATCTGGGAGACGCATACGCGATAGCACATCTGTAAAGTTCTATTAGTCGATTTTTAAGTTAAGATACAAAGCAAATAAAAGCCCTGTTAATGATTCAAATAACAGAATAATAATTGGCAATGGTATATAGACAATAATTTAAGCTTTCCAAGGCGAAGACCTACGTATTTATTACCTACTCGTACTTAGGTTATGTTTCAGCAGATGTAATTTCATCCGAATTACATGATCGCTGTTGATAAATCTAGTAGATTGGGTTAATAACGTACCATTACCAGCGAAGCAGTTAATACCAGGTAATCTGATGCAAGGTCAAAGTCAACAATAGTACATGGTTGAATAATAAGTACCTCTGGTATTTGCAGTCAAACCATCAGTTGCGATCATATAGGAAATAACGATAGTAAGCGATTGCTGGAACATAATTTACGTGGAATTTGGAACCATTTCTGTTTAACAAACTATATGTGTACAAAATAAACAAATGGTTGACATATTGAAGGCGCTAGTGAATTCTTGCATTTTAGCAGTACTTTTGAACGAGTAGATTAATAAGGGCGTGGTTTTCTTGTAATTCTTAAACCTCTAAATAGAAAAATATAAACTTAAAAAAAATCACGTATGTTTTTAAATTAATTATTTTATAAAGCTTAAAAACCTTTCACAAACTTAATGATGAAACCACATAAATTATAATCCATACTCCATACTAATATTATAAATGCGAAAGTAACTCTGTCTGTCTGTCTGTCTGTCTGTCTGTCTGTCTGTCCGTCTGTTACTCTTTCACGCCTAAACGACTGAACGGATTTTGATGAAATTTGGTATAGGTATACGTTGAATCTCAAGAACGGACATAGGCTACTTTTTATTAGAAAATAAGGGGGGATGGGGGTAATACCACCTTTGAAAGTTTATATGGAAAAATGATTATTTTTGAAGTTAGAGATATGAAATTTGGCACAAATATAGCTCGAAAGTTGGATTAAAATATAGACTACTTTTTGTTTCGAATATTAGGGGAAAAAGGGGTAAAACCGACCATGAAAGGATGTAGTCCACGCGAACGAAGTCGCTGGCACAGCTAGTACACCTATAAACTTAAAATCTGGCAGGCGGGTTCCTTAAAAAGTGAAGAAATGATTTTGTTTCACAAAAAAGGTTTGTTCCTCCCATAAGGGGGTATAAACGGAGATGGATGTTTGAAAGTCCTGTTTTGAAAGTAAGAGATTTGAAAATTAATATGTATGATGCTCTATAGATGGTTTGGGGATATATAATTGTTTTTATGTTTTTTATGTTTGCCTTTCATTAGGTATTGAGGTTTTTCGAATACAACGTCCTCCATGGGAATAAAATTATCAGCCTTAAAAAAATAATACATACACTAATGATCTGAACTCCATTAACCTATATTTATTTAAATTTAATCGGAGGGAATTCTTTTGTTCGAAATCATCATACTAATTTAATTATGCAAGAATCTTCTCAGTACTACTACGTACGAATAACTTGCCAAGTGATCGACGCAGTTGGTTGACCTACTCCAAACAGACGTGTAGATTCCAACACAATTACTTACCTAAGTACCTACCTACGAAATTATAGGATGGCAAGACTTATTAATCATAACAGGCATTGTTGCTTCACTGTTAACTAGTATTTATTTGCTGTTACTGTATTTGATTAACATGAATTGTTTCACTTTAAAATTATTACGTGATTCAATATCGAAAGTGTTGTGGAAATATTATTCTTTGGTAATCATAATCGGTGGAACTTGCATCAACTTTCTTGACAAAATAATTTCTAATAAACATTCAAGAACATTACAAGGCGTAGGTTTTTTTATTTGTAGTGAAGACTATACTTTATGGTCTAGTTATTTTGAATTTTAAATAATTGTTTTCCGTTGTTATTTTAAATGGTAAAACCATAAAAATAAGGTGACCTCTATTTAACGTTAATTATTTGTTTTAACGCCTTTTAAATTTCTTTCTTTGTCTCTAAATAAAATGAAAACGGTCTGGTCCCTTTAAATAAAGCAGTGATTCTTATCTAGTTCTTAGACTTTAATTTACTTCCATTACTTAGTTACTAACACAAATTGAACCTGAGATCTTGAAATAGCGTTAAAAATTAATGCTTAGGAATGTTTTGTGGAATTTAAAATCAGAATTATTTTTCGGTCTAACATATCTCGCTATATAATTAAACTTAATGTAGATACATAAATCGACGAACAAATTCATACACAAAACTATTCTTCATTAAAATGTAAAACAAAAAAAAAAAATTTTTATGATGCATTGCAACCGAGTATTACTTTAAAAAAGTTAAAAAGGGTTGATTATGTTTGCCATGCCATCCCCCCCACTGGGTTCCGCATCTTGTCGCGATGGGGGGGCTCAGTAACCCTGTGGTCCGGGACGTTGAGGCTGGCCTTGTCACCCAGCCTCCAATACCGCACAGGGTAAAGCCAAGACGGATCCCGAGCTGGGCTGCGGAGAGAAGGTGGCTCTCTGCGGCAAGCCCGCAAGGGCAGAGGTGGATCGCGGAGGAAGAGGAGGACCTCGGTGTTTCGTTGCCGGCCTCCCTGTCCTCCGCGACCCGGCAGTGGCGCGCTGCCGCGCGAGGCGCGAATCGCGTCGTGGTGGGGTCGCGGAGGAAGAGGAGGATACGGTATTACGTTTGCCGGTCTCCCTATCCTCCGCGACCGGTGGGTCTCGGGACTTCATCTGGCTCTCGGAGGGAGAGCTGGATTGAGAGTCTCGGTGTCCACAGAGGCGGTAGGCAGCGGAGCCGCACAGCAGATCCGCTGCTGGGACCGGAGATGCCAGGCGTGGGGTAAGCCTGGCGTCCGTTACCTCGGTCCCGAGGGGGTGGGGCGTGTCAGGTGGCCTGACACGCTCCAGCTGCGTATTTGCGCGGCGAGATGGGCCGCTTGGCGGTAGGCGCTGTGGGGGAGCCTGTGTAGAATCGCAAGGAATCCCGACTCCCCCACAATTGCGCAGCGTTGGCCACCGAGGGGGTTTTAGTCGGTGCGAGCCCGACACACCACTCTCTGTTTCCCACTGAGAGTGACGGTGCGGTAGGCATTTCCCCCTCGACAAAAAAAAAAAAAAAAAAAAAAAAAAAAAAAAAAATGTTTGCCATGCCATTTGTTTGTCCAATATTTTTTGTTCAAATACATTACTTATTTGGATTTAATAGGCAAAATGTAGTAACAATTTATTAGAGTAGTTAGAATAAATCAGTAGGTTTATTCTTTTGATGGGAAATGAAGAAGCGAACGAATATTCATACTCACGTCACGCTCTACATTTTCTGATCGAGGTCAATACCATTTTTGGTAATTATAGTAGGTAACTTACCTAGAATCGTGGCTGCAACTTTATATTTTAAACAATTGATCATCAAAATACGTACCATTTATAAAATAACTATTAAAAAATTGTCAATTCAGCAAGAAGTACTGGATTGATCTTGGGATCCTTGTATGATAGGTACTACTGTTTTCTGCTTACTTTTGAAGACATTTCTTTTATTGTTATTAAAAAAAATTCAAAACAACTTATGACTTAATACAATTCGCTATAATTAAATTGCCATCAGAACATCGACAATCGCTTTACATAACTGTCAACAGGTTGTTGTTAGTAATTCCTCACTTTTACTTAACGAGACCAAAGAATTCAGGTATAACCGGTGTAAAGTGTAGGTTTATTTGAAGTGTTGACTTGATACTGACAATATCCTCATTTGATTGAATTTGCTACAGAAATCTAGGATTAGGCTGAGAAAAAAAATAGTCGAACAAAGGAGTCTGAATTAATTTAATCCATTCTTCGAAATGCACAAGCCTTTTATTTTACGCCTACTTACGTTGCTCAGATTGGTCTGATCACTAAAATGGTAATGTCCTCTGGTAAGTGGATTGTGTGCATACAGAAAGTGGGCTGACTTTATGCGCAGGAGTCGTAGGCGGTGACCATAAACAGGAATCATTCTACGGCAGTCGCGTTTATTTTAAGTATTAATTAATCGAAACACGGAGAGAAAGTTGGAAAGTCCTATAACTTCAGTTTGAGCAAAATTACGATCTATGTCTATTATTATAATACTGACAGTTATGAATTCAATTACCTAGTGTTAGAGCTCTGTTGCTGGGTTAGGTTACTGGGTGAAATTCGTACTGAGGAATCATTTAATTAAATAAAACGTGGGTACACCAAATGCGTAAATGTTTGTGTTATAAACATTTACTTTCTACGAATTGCGGGTCTTTTGGTGTCTAACTCTTTTGTTAAGATTGACCTGTTAAAGTTTTCAAAATGTAGTTTATTCAAACAGTAATTTCATTTCCTGTTCCAAAGGTTTATTTCTAAAGCTGGGTGGTGGATAGATAAATATCGTCTTTTTTAATATTATATAAAATATTTTGAGAACTCCTTAAGTAGGTATATGTACCATTGATTCAATTTTTCACTCTGAAAGTCTTGTTTTCACTGCAATGAAAGTAAAATATCTATATGATTACCAAACGTAAATCAGCGGCTTCTAAATGATTAATCCCACCTACAGTCTCAAATGCTTGCAAAAACCCGCATAGGCCTAAATAGGTGCATGTCCATAAAATTCATTAGAGCAAAAACAGATAAGCGAGACACTATGGTCGTATTAGGACGGAACCTTGAAAATTGAGCTCTCTTGTTTCAAGACTATTTCGTGAATGTCATGATACTGTTTTAGGAAATGGTTTGTGATTGGATAAGTTTCTTCAAATACTAAATTTTGATCATAACAAATGTTAATTGTGTTTGTTGTTGTTCGCGAGCTTATCTAAAAATGTCAGCTTATGGTGGTATCTACCAGTCCGAGGCAGGAAAGTTCCGTTGGATTGACCATCCCTGCTCTCTCTGGGAAGAGGCGGGGCCACATATTAGTGACAATTACGACGGTGATTCTGTGATAGTTCTGGCTCAACCAAGCTTGTCACAGTATTACCACACAAGGCGAGAGGATCCATCCGAGGGGTTTTACTGGGTAGTTTTTGGCCTTTTCCTACCTGATATAGGAGTCCTGCATACGCCATCGACTTCCTCCTGCAAGTGGCGGTACGGATTGTTTTGTAATAATTTGATATAGTTCATTAGTTTCTAATCAAATTTCCCAGGTACCTACTGGTAGATATTTTCATTTACACTTAGGGTATCATTGCAAATGCATAATTACGTCACTAATGACCTAATTAAATAATTGATTACACAGATATTCACTGTTTTAAACACCTGTGCGGTTAGTAATGATTATGTCTTGCAGTCAGAAATATGCAGTAGGTAATATAGTTTTCTTTGTGTTAGTGTCATTATTGTGTAATTGTTAATATCAATGATAGGTATTCTATTGGCATAACTCGCTCACTCTTTATTATGCCTGCCCTTTTTATAGGAAAAAGTAAATAAACAAAAACTAAATGAACATATTTAGTTTGTTTCCTTGTTGACAAATATGGGCCAGTTCAGAGTTCAATTTTGTAATAGACCGCATCTGTAGGCCTGATGTATTTCGAAATGGCCAATATTGGTATTTGGTAGTAAGATTAATTGTAGTTACATTGTGAAATGTGATGTCTCTTGATTGTTGTGACAGTCGCAGATCAGTTTACATATAGTTACAGGGGAGTTGCTAACATAAAAACATAATCAGCATTAACGATGACCTAGATTCTATAACATAGGCGGTCCTAAAAAAGTGACTCTTTAAAATATACCCTACAAGTGCTTGCAAATAACTATAATGTCGGAAATTTCAAGTTCGAATATTTCGTAAGCAGTAAATTTATGGAAAGGCTGAAAGATCTGTTTTATTGGTTTATACTTAGTGTTTATATATTTAAAACATAAACTTAAATAATTATAATAATAAAAGTAATAAAAAGAAAATGTACAGAATATTAACAAAAGGTTGTCCGCTCCATTGTGGGTTAGAATTTTAAAGTGGACTACATATTCGGGAGTCGTGCCTAACTCATTAATCAATATTCTATGGCATATATAGTGTTTACAAGGTGTTATCTTAAAATTTGATCACTAAAGACCCTGTACAAATTGGATTATTAGTCTCTGCAGAATTCTCGGAAGGATAAAATCACCGAACACACATGTTCTATCTAGAAATTGTATTTATTTACACGCAACATTGGCTTAAACGGACTTCGCCTAAGTAGTCTAGTTGCCATTTAACATAAAAATACCCGTTACACAACGTGATCATTGTATGCGTTGTCTGTCCAAGATCATTGTCCGTGCATGTGGGACGGAATGCAAATCAATTGATATCATGATCACTGGCTGTTACTCTTGCGGCCCACGTATTGCCTCACTACCGTTGCTTTGTGTGAAATGCACTAGGATTTCGACCGGATTTCTCATGGGTAACACGAAATCGCTAAAGAAATTAATGAGTGTGCGAAGAACTAACTCACAGATCAAAGTTATCTCAAATCACTGACTGTAGCTTTCACTCAGGTAAAGATGTTGTGCTGCTAGAGATATTGGTACAACAATTGTTTTAAATTTAATTAAATTTAGATATCATACCGATACAAAGGAGATTTGACATCTATCATTATAAACAAACATCAAAATTAAAGCAAAACGATGTATGTGGCTTTAGGTATTGTCACTTTATATAGAGTCAAAATAATCTTTATTAGAACATTAAAAAAAAACATATGCCTGCTAATCTAAACACTTAACGAATTATTTAAGAATTATCTTCTAATATATCTTGATGAATTAAAGTTTTGTTAGAAACTAAAATACCGAAATGTCCATAATAAATTGGCTTCTTAATACATAACACTTCATTTGCAAATTATATATTGTCTGGTCTTAAAAAATTACAATTATATTCTACCATTGATTGACAATATGTGGCAATGGCATTATTTGTTGTTCCTTCAATAGGCGGATCGTGTAATACGGATGTTATTTATTATACAGTTAAAACCACGTTAGATTCTCCACTTCGAACTTTTTATTGCCCCTGTCGTGAGCATAGGAATTAATATCGACGACCTTACATTTACATTTACAGTAGCTGGTTTTATTGACAGTTTCTACCATACAATATTACATAAATTAAAGGTAACATATATTTATATATATATGTTATATATAATGCAGGATATTTACGTATTTAAGTAGACATGGTGCATAGAAAAGTAGGCACCTGACCTGCTACTGGGGTAACTGCCGCATGACCTCTTTTAAGTAAATAATTGTCGTTGACACAAGTGTGTTGCTCTAAAATTAATTATTGGCGCTTTTTATTTGTTTGATGTACTAATCTTTTTAGTAGGAGGCTGCAAACTTCCCTTAAATAAGCTGACAAGGTATATGCTTAAGTAGGCGGTGACTTGTGCGATTAACGTTCTTGAACCTACTATATGTTCAAACCCGCAATAAATTGGGCTCAGTTGCCTACACAATACGTAAATTAATTTTGTACAATTTAACTGTCTACGAATTGAATACGAGTTAATAGAAGAAGAGAGAATAGTAAGGTTGCTATTACTCGATACCCTTAGAGTAAAGAGATGCACAAATTTTAACACAGCTAAGTATCGATAAATTAAATACAAGATCGCAGATAAAATTTAAAAAACAATAAGTTTAATCCATATCTGAGGTCCTGGGTTTCTATATTGATTAAGGATGTCTATATCGACTAGGCCAGGGCCAGGGCCTAGTCGATATAAAGTAAGTGTTGTGGTATCTTTGTTGTTCTGATTTAGCTTCTTAACAGATAATAAGATAAATTTGTGATGTTATTAATATCACCAGAACATAATTAATGCATTTCTGTGTTGCAATTGATTACGGTTGTAAAAACATCAAATAAAAATAATAAGCAACATTCTTGTCAATAACTTGCATAAAATTGCGATAGTTTTAATTGAATTAATCGTCTCAACAGTTATTGCCTCTATTTGTATGAATTTAAAAATGACATTTGTGTAAATAGATGCAGAATTTTATGTCCGCTTGGGTCTGCTAACAAAAAATAAGTGCAAGGAAAGTAAGACTCCGTGCTTCAGTTCAAACAACAGACTACTGGTTAGCATTGTCACCTTGAGCCCCTTTCGGCTCTACGGTCTAAATGGATACATAGAATTGGAAGTGTTAAACTGTGCTAATGTATGTATTTCTGCCGTGCGAGTGATAGTGGACTGACGCTATGGATGTCTCGATACAGAAATAATTTCACAGGCACGTTTTTATTACTTTGGGCGACAGAAATACTGATCAAGCCACATGTCGCCCAAGTCCAAGGGGCTCAATCATTAAATTTTTAGCCAATTTATTATTTAGGTTAGGTTACGTTAGTATTTTTTTGATGATCGATTAATGTCCGGTTCCAATATACGAATAAAAAACGATACGTTCTAGTTACAGATAGTAATAAATCATACGAGGCGTAAGCTAAAAACGACTGACAGACGACTGATAACAATTGGTATGTAAATTTAATTATGGAACGGTATTAACGACTCGTAGCCTGGTGGAGTTGTGTGGGTTTATATGTGTTTTTTAATATTATTTATTTATTTTTATTAAGTGGCGCCTTTTTGTCAGACAATTAAGTTGTTAAAACACGAGCGTCCTCTCTCATATTGCAGTGCCCTAACGGGGTCTATAATCATCATATTAGAAATGGGCATAAATAAACCCAAAAAAACAGAACAAATAAAATTTATTCAAAGGAACCGTTTAGTGAATTGTGACAGTACTGACAGTGATATGTACGAGTAGAACGTCTTCCGTTTAATTTAAATGTTTATTTAAACCTCATAAACGGAAAGCTTAAATTTTTATTAATTGTAATTACCCATTTGTTTTGCGTTTTTTTGCACGGTTCAATGCCATCCACATCAAAAGCAATCCTACCACTTTCAAGATTTCACCTGACCAACATTATTTTTATCAAATTACTATTCGTATTAAAACATGGCGCGCTTGATCGTAAAACGACGGAGCCTTCGAAGTTCAGAAAATTTAACTCAAGTTCATGGACAATATCAGAAATGTTGTTTTTAGCTTTATTTTTGTAGGAAGGAGTATTATATTCTTAGGTATTTAGTGAATATTACTCGATCTTAACCGAACTAACTGGCAACCTTAATTCTAGTACAAGTTTTCACCTTCGCGTCGACAAATTTGCATAACTAAATAGACTAAAGTGAATTTATAGCCAACCTGTTGGTCAGAAATGTTGCAAGTGTTGTGTACTTTATTGTACCAAAAAACCAAATCCGTTCAGTAGTTTTTGCGTGAAAAATAACAAATCTACTTATAACATTCCTCACAAGGGGAAACGGACTTATGTGGATCATAGTCTAGGAATAACATGTTCTCCAAAGTACAGAATCCTTATCGAAGAATCAAGGTTTCAGGCTTGAATCACCTACGAATACCCTAACCAAACTGGAAAAAAATTTATACACTGAAATTGTTTCCAGCGGTATTGGAACCCAGGACTTTCGTGACTTTGAACGTAACGCTCTAACTACACCATGGTGACAGTCGGACACATTGTTACGAACCCAGTTTTTATTCCCACTTTTTGTCATTTAATCCTTTTGTCCTATTAAGTATTCAGTCGATAAAATTCTTCAAATCATACGATACAAGTTTAAATATCAGTGTTTTATTTGATTGGACCTGTTTTCAAATGTGCCAAATTAACTGATAAAAATGTTTTATGTGTAACGTGTATGTACAAATATTTTATATCAGGTACTCTATGTACATTACGTGACTTTTCTGTGTGACCTAAACACCTACATAGCCGGCATAAATATATCAAAAGTAAATTTTATGCATTTATGTCATCACATACTTAATTAATTTGCCTACACTGTATTAACATATTGATGGAACTCATTGCGTATAGGCACGTTATGATACAAATTTCACATATTTCAAAAATGGGAGATTTACGAAATATTAAGCAGTAAAGTTATTTAATCAATTACCTCAGCGATATTACTTTTTAAACGGGTTTACTATGCTTGCCTAAATAGGTAAAAGGGCAACAGAAAGTTATAAAAGCTCGTAATAAATTATTTTGTGAAATGCAATCACATAATATGCCTATATATTGAATTTTGCTTTCATATTAATTTGGAAAGTACTGAAATTGAAAGCGAGTCAAAATTTATGGATTCAAAAAACCTTAAATTCAGATTATCCAGATCTTAAGTTGGTAGCAAATTTGAAATGAAGAGGGTATAATTTTACTTAAATAATGTGATACATTGAAAGGCGTTTATTTAATTATGAAAAGGTTGGGTTACGTACATCGACTCTTAAAAGCAAAGAAAGTTATATACTTTTAAGTACTACGTTAATACTTTGATGCACTTTCGGATATTTTGAAACAAACTTTTTAGCGGAATGAGGTGAGCCTACTGACTATTCCTTCGGTGAATTGGTTCAGAATCTCACCGAAAGTGATTGTGCAATGCGGAAACTGTGTACCGATGTCACAATTCACAGTACCACACGTGAATTTTTTGGCACCTAATGCATTCCGCAAATGACACCCATGAATCCATATGAACGTTTTTACTAAAGTCTTACTAGGCTTGACTTCAGACTTTTGTGAAAGACATTTACAGCTTTTCTTCTAAATTTAAGTTTAATCGAGACAGTCGTTTATATTGAATACAAGTATGCATTATTTTCTACAATTTACTTATCATCCTGACAAATTATTTCTATTACATTTCGTAAGACAAATTATAATTATTTGTCTTACGATTTGTATTTGATTTAATTATTTTTTGCACCATATTATTAAGTAGTCTGCCTCTAATTATTTTCTTGAGGTTACTGCTTGAAGCGATGAGACAATGTTTAAAAAAATCTGTAGGTGCCGTCGCGACCGTCTTCAAACCTAAGCGCTTTTGATCAATGATGACCGGATATCTTTAAAAAGGTTATGGCATATTGTCGTCTTAATCTCACGACACCGACCGCTAACAATTGAATGAAAGAATGCCCGTTGAAAAGAGAGACTGGGTGCCATTAGTAGGAACAGTTCAACATTCGTGATGTTCAATCCAGATGATTCCGTCGATTTGGATCACGCGATCACTGATAAATTACCGTAATACTTGACCGTTACACATGATACTATTAGATCGATGCTTCACGCAACTTTTTTACTAAAAGCAACCGCTCATTAAACTATTCCACGTACTTAAATGGATCACTTGCGTCTTTGTAATAATTACCTACTAAAGCTTCCGATTCCGCCGTTTTCGAATACCTTCCTGTCTTCCAATGTACAGGAAAGATAGTAGATAGGTCTAATTAAAATTCAAACTTAATTGATTGTTTTTCTTTTTTGTTTCAGGTAATTAGCATCATGCCAGGGCAGTAATATCAGTAACAACAGTTAAGCACGAGATTTTGCACGCGTGTTTGTAAAGAAGCCACTTACCCGATTTAGGTACTAGATATATGAATGAGTTGATATTGTAGTGATGCACCCAATGTTAGTTTCATTGTGTGTCTAGTATTAGCTAAACATAAAATGCATCATGATAAATGATACTGGGCCTAGAAACATCTACCTCATCAATACAGGATCAATCAATAGAGTAGTTCACCTTAGTCGGTTGTAAGTATATGAAACAATCGATCAATCGTTGATTGATAATGTATTAACAGTCGATTTGTATAATTGACAGTAGTTCTCCAGTGACATTCGCTAGAAATTAAGATAACACTTATGACCAATTTGTCAAATCTGACTGACTATTGACATCGACTTAATAAAAATGATTTATATAATTTGATTAATCAGAAGTTAGGAACTATAGATCGACATCGATTGATCAAATTGTAAGTACAACTCGTATTGATCCAATTGATCCGGTTAATGTAGTAACCCTCTTGGTAACGTGCTGTGTAAACGATGCTAATGAGATGCTGTTGGATAATCGAGAACTACAGCGCCGATCTCCTTAGTCACTGATAAAGACGTGAGGCGATTATTATAATAAATGGGATTATTCACATATTTGTAATTGAATATTGATTAATTGAAATTCATATGTAGGTACTACTTGCATATTTAAAACTTGTTATAATTAATGACAATGACAACATGACGAACGGTTTTGTTTTTGGTTTCGTAAAATTAAGAGTATCTAATATGAATAAGAAATAAAAAGACACTAGGAGATTTTGAACATTTAATATAAAAAAGATTCAACATGACAAGTCTTGAACGACATTCCTAATCTCGTACTTAAAAAAAATAAAAATATATAAATAGGATTAGTAAAAAAAAGTTCGCATCTTATTTTCAATATTCTGTAATGGTTACGCATCTTTAAAAGAGAGATTTGAATCGGGCTATTAGATCAGAGGGTCTACTCCCGAAAACGACACGAACAAACGAAAGGTTTCGTTTACGAAAATTAATCAACAGTTTGGGAATTGAAACGTAGTTTTTGATTTGCATAAATAATATTCTGTTTATCGAAAACGTTTTATTTAGATTCGAAGTGAATTGGTAACGATTATGAGAATTAAAAATTGCTATCCGTCGTCGGATCCGACATATTTCGTTTTTGGGAGTAGGCCCCCTGAATCTATGAATCATTGAATATTATATGGAATCACAGTAAAATTAATGGGCAGGTTTCGGTCCGCCATTGATTTGTCACCCATATGACAGCGAACAAACAACAGAGTGTTACTCAACTTTTGTCTTTAGGCGTATCCAAGGTGAGATGCGTGCTGCATTTTTATTGACTTTTCTTTGTCCTGGTCAATATTGGGCTCGTATAGTATTGAATTTCAAATCGGTCGTTTAATGGAAAGATAAATAACAAAAGTCGGTATTTTATCAATTGAAACGAGGTATGATATATCTGTAACGTGCATTCCAATCAAATAATAATTCTCTGAATACTTCCATAATTAGATTATATTGGAATATTATGCAAAAAAATATTTGTGAATTCAGGATTTTACGATTATACTCGTACATATTTGCATTGTTTCGGTACAATTATCATATATTTTAATTAAGTAGTACCTATCTTGTCAATTTAACTATCAAATTATAAGAAGTTCATTTAGTAGTATTTGCGTGAAAAAATTAGACGCACTTTTGCATTTTAATATTCGTGTGATATACTTATCCACACTTGATATAAAACTGCATTAGGTAATTGTAGTTAACTGGATATTAGAAATAAATAACTGTAAATTTTTAATTTATATTTTTCGAACATGTACGTTAAACCAAAAAAACAATTGATGTGCATCAAGGTAAACACTTACAGTCTGATATTAGTTCTTACGCCATCGACATAAGGGAGGTGCAAAGTCCAGGGTGTGCAGTCTGATCTGCTTTCGACCGTACAGTCACATGGACTATTATAATAAATACATAATACATATTGGACAACTTCACATACATTCTGATTCTGATTCTGAGGTAAGTAGCTTAAGCACTTGTGTTTCAGAAATCAGAAACAACGACGGTACCACAACACCCAGACCCGAGAAAAGTTCGTTTCCCATATCGACCCGACCGGGGATCGAACCCGGGACCTCAGAGATGGCGCGACACCAAAGTCCGGCCCGCTCGCCTCTCGGCTACGGAGGTCGATAAAATGTATACAAACTTATTCTAAACAAACCTTATCATTACGTCATAAGAGCAAAATGGTTTACATTTCATTGCTCGTGATTAAACATTAAAAATATCTGCCTATTGCTCGTGTTTTTTTCTTAAGCCTTTTTGAATTATACTTCGTTAAAACTTTATGGAGTAAGTGTTCGTAAGAGCACTAAACAAATCTCAGATTTTATAAAAAAATAGCCAAAGTTCACGAACGAGTACTTAACGAAGAAGCACTTTGACGATTGTAGTCAATACCTGCCAGAATACGATTTCTCACAATACGGTACGGATATTTAATTTGATTTTTGACTTGTATTTACCGATGTTAAAAAACATTCACAACTGGTAAACATAGTGCGTAATCGCTGAGTGTAACTAGGAAATAACTGTGTGGTGCATGGAATTCTATGGCATCCCAGTGGGTGAATGCGTCACTGCTACTGGCACCTTATAATCCGCTCATGACTTCAAAGAAACCTCAAAAGCTCGGCAGAGCGAGACGGGATGAGGATAAAGACACGGTCACGTGCTTCTTATGTAATTTTGGATTAATTGGGTCGCTTAATGTAGGTATGACTTATTTTGCCAGGTTAACCTGTAAAATCTATTTTTAACATACCTACTATAACAACTTTACATACATGGTGTGAAAACCAAAAAATAGAGAAGTTGCCAACGGATTGCTTGTTTAACCTTTGATCTTGTCAAATAAATCGATCACTTTAAAATTGTCATATGGCAATTTTTTTATTTGGCTTAAATTTAATCTTTACGATAAATTTCTGCTTCTTGTAACCTATGAATACAAAACATGGTTTTCCTACTAACAAACATTTATACATGAAAAGATGATTGCAAAGATGTTTTGTTTATGTATATGGACATTTGTTACTATGCAACTCATAAAAAGCTACTGATTGGTTTTGCATTAAAATTGACTACTAAGACAGATTAAATACTAAAATAACAGAATACTTTTTTAGAAATAACATTTTAAAAATTGCGGCTAACAGACACTAAGTTATATTTTGACCGTTAAATGTTTATTCCATACGCACGAATCCATTATATCTAACCGAATATATTTGGCTAGTTCATTGACTAGACACGTTTATGTTGTACGAAAGGAATTCCGAAGGGAAGCTGGTAAACTGGTTTCAGATATGTTGGAGACAAGAATGGCGCATCAAAACAGCCCGGCTAGCCACGAGCGCTTTAGATTCGCATTAACCGGACTTGAAAACTTAATTATCCATACTATTACAAACTAATGTTCGTGACTTCATTCGCGTTATTTCGGGATCAAATCAATCAATCAAACATTTCTTTATAATGACGGTATATATGTAATACCATACCACTGTGACTTATGCTGAGGCAGGCACCTATTGACCACTCTGTAACTATAACCTTTTCTATTTTTGTATTTTTGGTTTTTGTTTCTTCTGTACGTATCCGTGTATGAATGGTCAGTAAATATATTTTCTTTCTTTCTTTCTCTCTTTCTTTCTTTCTTTATCCAAGTAGGTTACATGTAACACATTTTAATCGTCATTGAATACAATGCAAAATAAAATAATTCTTCTTCCGGTACGGGACCTATATCTACCGAGAAGACACCGGTAAGAAACTCAGCAGATTAGTTACAGTAGCAGTATCTAACTTATAGCTATGTCTAGAACACATTGGACTAAGTCATATAGTTTTGTTTTGATGAGTAAATAAAGCACTAAGTATTTATTTTAAGACTCCAGCTTGGAGGAGACCAGTCTCCAAAGGTGGCAACTGGATAAAAAATATCTTATGTGCTAATCGAGTCTCTGGTCTGTCTAATAACAAAGTTTCATCTATAATAATCTAAAATATATTTATCAAGTATAGCTATATTATTGCTACTTCATGCTATCACCATTATTCAGACCAAGTGGTACCACCACTTTCATCACATGCTTCTAGGTTGAAAGATCTCATATAATGAATTATTCCACTATGCCTCACCAAGCAGCTCCACGAACAGAGTCGAAGTTTAGAGTTTTTTTTAATATGACTAATACATATATGAATTGTACAAACTTTTGAAATTATACATTAATACCTAACTTAAAACGTATTTAATATAAATAAAATAAAAAAGTAATATTTCCGCAATTTATTATCCTGAATGAAAATCAGAAGCAATTTAGATTGATTTACTTAACCCTTTTTAGGCCGCATTTTTACATAGATAGATAAGTAATAACATAGGGTCATGAATACGATATCAAAAAACATAGCTTGTTTTTTGTTTCTTAATTTTTTAAACCGTTTTTTTTGTGAAATAATTAAAAAAAACTAAATGCATGTTTTAATAATCAAATAGGTAGTATTCATATCCGGTAGCTCATGTAGTTTCATCTACCTAGTTAATACTACTGCTAGTTAATAATGTAGTAGCGTGATAGCGAGAAACGGGAAATAAGTCACGTAGCCAGGAGCTAGTTATATTTTATATTCAACACGTCCGTGACATTATTTAAGAAAACGAGATGATAACTTAATCTTATAATATTACGTACCTACTTTCTGAAGCGTATTTGCATAATTTATCAAAACGAAAAATTTATCAGTGGCAAAAGTTTTAAGGTTTTATCGAGGAAGGCCATACTTAGGCTAAAAAATATCTGTCATAACATAGAACATCGTCTCTTTTCACTGGCACTCTCTGTAGGTATATACTTAGTTGAAAACCTACGGAATGGATATTGATGTGTGTTTTAATAAATGGCGTATTATTAATTCCTGTCCACATCGTATTCGTGCGAAGCCGGGTCAGTCGCTAATAGAAATATAAATATACTAATGCTGCGCTTGACCTCTCTCCGGTCGTGTCAGTCTGCTGTTCCATCAGATTTTATGAATGAAGGAAGAGAGAGTTATCTTGTGATTTGTGTTGCTAAAAATCACATGTTGCGCAAATTATGTAAAAAATAACATTTATCGACACACACCATTGTGATATAATGCAAAGAAAAGAAGAAAATAGATTAGATATAATTAGGACTTTTAAAATATATTAAAATTAAAATACATACAAAAAATAGCGATGAGTGTAACCAATAAGGGCTTGGAAAACCAATACCATAACTTCACTGGTATTTTGGAGATACGGACAAATGAGAACAGTTTTAACTCAGTGGATTCATCTACTTTGTTTATGAACTATGAGTCAAGCTACAGATGAATTACGCTACCTAGTAGCCACTCTTTGATAACGTTGCCACAATGCGGTTTGTCACTTAATTTTAAAATCAACGATTCTTGAACTTTAGTCGTGATGACTCCTGCTTATTTTTGTTTGAGGTTTTCGCGCACGATTGAAATAATTTCGTTAATACAGCTAAGTTTGCCCTACGGCCTGTCACCGCAGTAATGTTCACTGAGAAGGTTGTCGTAAACTTTCGCTTTCCATTTGGAACCGTTTGCACTGTCACGATTTCTGATTCTATGGTTCCAGTGGCTGTGTCCAATTGGTCACCAGCTAGACTTTTATCTTTGTCGTTATTTCTACATGCGTGACCTTTTCAACTTACTATCTAAGAATGTGTCCTCTTCGTCTTAGCGTGTATTCCTGTTATGCATTCTTTACGTAGCCCGGGGTCAGCTATAATATTGTTTTTTTAGATTGGAGCGATTGCCATCTGACGTTTGTTGATAGGTACCTAATATAAGCTCTTTGGATCATAGTCGGGACCAACAGTTTGTACCTTCTGTAAAATGGAATAATCACTCTTTAGGAACAATCAGCTAAATCAAGCTTGCAATTTTATAACTAAACTGGAAAAACCTAAGAAAATGATCGTCTCCTGCGTGGTTCCGTCGAGAAAGTGGAACTTCGTCGTATTCAACCCAGAGGTTTTGAACTCTTTACACGTCCGTAACCTTTTATTATTATAAATTTTTTTCACCTGAAGGTTGTGTGGAGGAGACTGATTTTTAGCAATCAAACCACCTAAATGGTACTACTATGCAATAGATATGCCAGTTTTAATTAATGTTTGGTGTAATTATGAATATTGATGTATGTGTAATTTAAAGTTTACTATTTATTTCATGGCCATATTTTTATTTGAGTTATTTTAGAGTTTCTATAATAAAATTTACACGCTCTACTTGTTTTTTCATTCATTTTAGAAATAATCAAAATTGTTTTTCTTGACCACTAATATATTGATCGCTACACCACCATCTATGAGGGTGGATTGAAAAGTTTGCGGCCTCAGCAAGAAAACAAAATAAAATATAAACAAAAGTAATTTTATATTTCCCCGTAATCTCCATTTAGCTCAATGCAATTCTTCCATCTGGTTTCCAACGCCTGTATGCCGGTCATAAAAACAATTATCTTCAAAGCTTTCAAAAAAATCACCCACCGCAGCTTCGACCTCCCCATTTGATGAAAATTTTGACCTCCAAGGTGTTTAAATTCTGCAACCCACTTTTTCACAGTCGTATACGGCGGAGCAGATTCCCCAATGTTGTTGACATATCTTCGTGAAATCTCTTTTGGAGATATATTTTTTTTAACAGGTATTTAATGATCGCACATTGCTAAAATTTTCTCCGTTCTTTAAAAACGCTGCACTTGGGCTCACAAAATTCAATCTAATTTAAAAACCGATGATGCTATTGCCATGGAATTTTACAATGTGACAACCACAGAGTAAACAAATCGAATAAGGTTAGTTACATTTAAATATTTCAAGTATTTATGCGTTAGGCCGCGAACTTTTCAATCCACCCTCGTATGCAGATACGCAACTGCAAATCCACATTCCTGCCTATAACAGGTAGGTATGTTATTATGCAAGTTTACGTAACACCTATAATTATTTCCATAGTTGATTGTACCTAACAACTCGTATGTGTGTGCATTGATAAAACCTCATCACACTTAATGGATAGACAGGTCATGGCGTTTATTTTAAAGTATTCCTTCTGTTCAATAAAATTTGAAAGAACTTTACATTTTTATCATTGTAGGAAAGTGCAACTACTCGGTCTAGATGCATTATATACCGTCAAGGTGAAACTTTTAGTAGGTACCTTATGGTTACAAATGGCTGGTTGCTTCTTTGTGGTGGAGGCGGGACGGGCCGGGCGGGGGCGAGATGTTTCTGTACAATGAAGGCGTCCACATTCTCTTATACAAATACAAATAGTTTATATATAGTTTACCAAAAAAGATAGTTATAAAATATTGCATTAAAGTGGGTCCCACACTAGCAGAAATCCTGTATCGTGGGCGCTCTGTTAACGGAACATATACCAAGGGAGCGACAGCTTACATTAAATTTTGAAATATTTGTTATATAAAACTATTTGTAAAATTAATACCTACAAATCTATTTATAATAAACTAAAATAAGTAAGTAACAAGGAACAAAAAAAATAAAAATTATTTATTATTGCTGTCAGTGAAATGTGCGAGCGATTTGTGTGAAAAAAAAATTAAGAAATGTCTAAATTATTGTGGTGAGTGGGAATCTTCACTATAATAAAATCAGTTCTATATCAAACATTATATTTATTTATTCTATTAATATTTTAATTGCGATAGTTATTAAGAACGTAAGGATTCCTTGTCTGGATGTGTGGATATTTGGATAAAGGTTGGTATTTATATAGATTGCGTAAAAGAATAACGCCCACTGCGTTATTTTTTACTTATATACTTTTCCCGAAATAACGTGAACAGAGTAACGGTCAGCATTTGGTTATTTAAAATTATAACAAGAATCGAATAAAACTGAGTACTGTCCTTCAATCGAAGTAATTATTATCTGAAAAAAATATTTTTTAGTGATTAATAAAATGATCATGATTTGAGATAACATACTGGCTAAGTTACACGACTCTGTTAGTATGTTGATATTCTGATATACCTATTAGGCGTTCTGAGTCACTTTTGTTGATGACCAAAGAACTAGTACAATGTACATCCAACAAGCGTAGACTATGATTCAATAACATTAGCTTGAACAATGACAATTTTTCACAACAATAACTGCAACTTCGTATCTCAGTCTTTGAAAACATGTGGCTAATGCAGAAGCAAATGTAGCAATCGCTCTTAAGTGGCATCAAAATGTTACTACTTAAAATAAATAATAAATAAATAAATATTGGAAAACATCACATACAGTGCCTTGATTCTGTGGTAAGTAGCTAAAGCACTTGTGTTACAGAAATCAGAAACAACAAAGGTACCACAACACCCAGACCCGAGACAATATAGAAAATATCGTTTCCCATATTGACCCGACCGGGGATCGTACCCGGAACCTCAGAGATGGCGCGACGCCAAAGTCCGGCACGCTCGCCTCACGGCTACGGAGGCTACTTACAATAGAGAAGAGCTGGAATTAATCTTTTTATGTACCTAATTGTAACACTTTGGATAATTCTCCCGATGCTTATAATATGGCAAAGTATTTTTGATTGCTATAGACCGAATTCCTTTTCACATTTCTAACTAGGTAAGTCAAGTAGAATCAAACATTTTAATGTAACACAAGAAATACTTGCGTTGTGGCAAAGGTGTTTGTGTCCAAATAGCTTTTAAGTTAATCACAAATTCATCAGCCAATGAACGATAAGCTTTATTTTATGACTCATCCAAGTGGCTTAGTTATAAAACTTAGTCGGAATTTTATTGTTTTCTTGGAACTCTGAATTTTAATTACATATGTAGGTACAATCCACAGCACATCAAGGTAAACACTTGCAATTCGATATTAGTTCTTATTTGCACGGTATAAGGTCGGTACAGAGTTCAAAGTGTTCAGTCTTGACGTACTTTTATCTGTACCTATTTAATGCATTATATATGTTATGTTGTCCAATATTTATTTATTTTATCAACAGATTTCGGACGTCAGAAGTACTCATCACTGTTATTTTGCGTTTCATGTACACACCTTACTGAAATTTCCATAAAATATACAAAAAGTACGAGTACTACATATTATAGACTCAACCTTATATTCTGATAACTGAAAAGATATTTTGAAAAAAAATCCTTATTTATCTATTAGGCAATGGTGTTATTTATATATACTCAGTATTTTATTTTTATCTCGTGAAACGGGAAAACTACAAAATATTTTACTCAACAGTTAATTTACGGTACTTAAAATGAGAGTATCATCGATCTAAATTAAGATAATAAACTAAATCCTGTAGGATTTCCTCATAGATCTTAATGAGAATCTCTGGTAATAAGTAGGTAAGTAAGTACTGTACTAGCTGTAATAGCTATAATAGAGCCATTAGTAGCTTTAACTTGAACTGAATCATGTTCTTAGGCTTCATAAGATTAGAAGACTAGAAATCCGGATGAGAAAAGTTTAAAAATACCCTAATGTGAGATGTAACCATAATGTTCTTACTGGAACTTGTAAATCGAAAATAGACAGGCATTTTTATTTTTTAAAGTTATATAACAAAAAGGGAAAAAATCATGAGGTATCTATGTAATTACTTGTATGATGATGATAACGAAAAAATTCATATTCTTCACCAATTTCTTTTATGTTCTAAGTGTAAAATCTTATGAGCCGTTTTTTGAATACAATACGAATTATATCGTAGAGCGATTTTCGGTTGACATTTGGGCTACTGAGCAGTAGAAAGCGACCATTGACAAAGGTCGGAAGTGATTTTCTACCACGTGTAACGACCCTTGACGGCAGCGAAACTTGGATAATTTGCAATGAACAGTTTCTAATTCGTGTGACGTTATTGCTCGACGAAGTTCGGTTTCCTCTTCCTTCCCGACCCAGCAATTGTTGATACTGATTTGTGGCTATCGATTTGTCGATTCAATTAACGTTACGGTCAGTTGAGTTACTCTGTTTTTGTTTAAGTCTGTTAATTACTAGTTCTTTTTGGAATTCCGTACTACGTATGTAAGTTAAAATAAATAACTTGCTATTAATTTAGGTAACTGAATTAAAATTTAGACGAAAGCTGAACACAGAAGACGAATTATTGATTGATCAAAATATTGGATCAGACATATATATTTCAGTAGCAATAAATAACGGTTATGTGAAATACTAAAATTCTGTATTTTTAATCTTTAACTATGAAATGGATCAGTAAGAGTTTAGCATAGTAATGCATACCTTTGTTATAAACAACAAATGAATTGCGCAAAAGACCTGAATACTGTTTAAGACGAACCATGTATTGCCCAAATCAAGAGCACATTACGGCGCGTAGGTAAACGGGAAAAACAGTTACAAAAATGTAAACAATAAGTCACAAAAAATGGCAGCACGTGGCCCAAGCGTGCGCTAGCGCATGCTCTGATTACCCTAAGATGTAGGCATGTGTTTTAAGTAAGGCGTAAATAAATTTAGCTCGAATTACAACGGGATCCATTTTGTTGAATTGACAGTTAAGTTTAATATGATTTAGTGCATTATAATGCAAATAATTAATATTTTTTTAAAACCAAAAAGACTACTAAAATTGAACTAAGCAGGTGAACGCAAGTTCGCCCTGTTATTTTTCCACCATACCTATATGTTTTATTGCGAACGGCTTGAGTGATGAAGTATGAAGGACATGATCAAATACTGAAGACAGTAGGTAGTTTTTGCGACTTTCATCAACTACACTAAAGATGATATGAGAATTCGTCTTACAAAATTTTTGAATTCATTCAGTCATTTTTGAATGATTTTTTTATGGTCTTACGAAATAGGTATCAAATAAATATATAGGTACTAGCTATTAGTTCGTGATATTTGAGAAGTAAACAAGATACTGGCCAGCTCTTAGTAGGTAACTATTACAAGAATGTCAAGGAGTGTGCCAACCGGCCCATATTTCATATATCCTAAGCACGGTTTTCAGTTCAGAAACATGTAAACCACACTGTGACCTCAATTTGTTGTTTTTAGTTGATATATTAGTTCGACTATTTTCGTATGTAGTTTTCATAACAGTATTTTTCTAAACCGAACAATATGTATAAACGTTAGGTCTGATAGCCTATTGTAAAGATAATAATGACTGTAATATATATCTGGGGCACTTCGTGATTCATGATGATCAAGGGTATTGCTGGCTTGTCTATTATTTGGATAGGTATCTACTTATGGCATTTAAAGTTCCGTTAATGTTAAATATAAACTTTAAGACTTTCGCGTTCCATTTTAAACATTTAAAATAATTTACTTATTAATTTTGAGTCAGCTCGAGACCACGGTTGGTGCAACCTATCCAAAACGTCGGGCAGTAAGTAGTTCGTATTAACTACAAAATAAAAATGATGTCGCGTTTGGACCCGTTAAATTATTTTAACTTTCATAATTTCCGTTAATGTTGCTGTATATTAAATACAAACAAATAACCAAACAAGCCATATACTTATCCAATACAGAATATAGGTCTCAACAAGGTATGAGAAGGACTTATATAAATCGTAAAAATGATTCTCAATTATTGTTAAAATTTCTCCTCATTGGTGTTGGAAAGTAGCGCCGAATTTCACCAGCATATTAAACGTGTTAACAGTACCTAAACGTTTGTCTTATTAATATAAAATAAAATAAACATATTTAATGTGTCTGAATGAAAAAGTAACAAAACACTATTCGTAATATGCATTTGAATATTTATAAACATGGTTGACTATCGATTTAAAATGCGATGAAAACGGAGAGTGAATATTCGAGTAAGAAAACAATCGGGTAAAAGTAAATAAAAAGTGAAAATAATATGTAAATGTTATGTGTCTTATGAAAACTTGTAAGCACGCCATGTGTGCCGCGGTATTGATAAAATGTAATTATAACATCGCGGACGTTGGAAAGTATGTCAGTCGGCGACATTCATTTAGGCGGTCCGCTTCGCTTCCAAGTTTGGATACGACACGACTAAACAATCACGTGTTCTATTGGAGTTTTTGAAACCCGTAATAGCAATAGATTTCTGGCGGAGTTTCATAATATAAATGGATAAATTTACATTTATCTTTAATGTATCGTATTCATAAACAAAATCTAATATCTGTCCATTCCAAGATAATATACTAGTTTGTTAACCCAAAATATGACTTCTCATAGTTAAAATACCATGTAAAATTTTAGTTTTATACTATTGCAAAAAACGTAAATTTTATTACCTATGAGTAACAAAAAAACATCAACGCGTTAGAGGCGACTTATAACATATTTTTTAAAATAACAAAATATTCATTTAAATTCTCAATTCCCAAATTTTGCATACCATACGTTTTTTATTGCGTTGATGCACTTAATTAAACTAAAACTGTTAAATTTGCTAGTAAATTAAAATACAATATCCAAGTGTTACAAATTTAATCGATTAAAAAACTAATAAATCGATTATATAATAGGCAGTCAAGCACAACTGGTAAGAGAAACATGAATGCCAAAGTCAAGGAAAACACGGAAATCGTTTCCGCAGCGCATGCGCATCTCCACGTATTTCCGTAGCGTTACGCGAACGCGCACGCATCGATGTTGCGTTTCGGCGATATTCTTGGTCGTTAAACGCGACTCTTTTACACTCGATATCTTACGACCTTGCAATAAAGGCCATTTTAGAGTGCACTTGAAAACTAATACTGGCGGTTAACAAAATCGGGCGTTCACCCGCATTGCGCTCCCTTTTCGTTTGGCATACGAGTAATCGGTAAACGATTTGCAAATTACGTATGTGTCACAGTTATTTATGCATAAAATTTGTGAAATTATACGATTTAGGATTTAGACATAGATATTTGAATATTCAAGCTAGGGTTTATGTAGGTGTCTGATCGATTGGTAAGCCAAGCCATTAATTAGTAGCACCTATATTTGTGATTGAAAGATAAAAGTAAAACTCTATTTGTACTTATAAAAAAACGATTTTAATGCAACATCAGTTTTTTCGACATGACAAAAGCAAGTAGGACCTAGTTTCTGCCCAGTAATTTAACCTATAACCCATTTGGTCTAAAATATTACAGTCATAACTGTAGCTTATCTATCAACGGAAATCGTGATACATCTTCATACGTTTCGACAATTATTCAAACGTTGATTTATTTAAGCAAACGTAATTATTACGAAGATAGAAGATAACGCAAACTTTCTTAGCCTAAATGGTTGGTCAATGACAAAGCATACATTTTTCGAATATGAAACTTTTCTAATTTGTCGAGTGAATAGTAGCAATGGCTCAGCTTCACACGGGTGCAATGTTGATAATAGGTAGGTAATTATGTGTTTCGGATGCAGTACAGAAAGTATAATACTAATGAGAATTCGCTCGCGTTATTTCAGGTTGAAAAATATTCTTACATTTATATCAATCTAGTATGTCACCTATCGTCCAAACAAATTGCAATCAAACCTGCTTAGTATGTTTTACGTAGAGTAACGTACAATTAGACATCCAGATATCCATAAAGTTATACAATCTCCCAAACTTTTGCGTTTTTAATATTAATAAAATGTATGTAATACACATATTAATATGTTTATAAACCTTTGTCTTGAATCACACGTACGAAACTAGGTTGCGTAGTTTTAAATATCTAAACATACATACACAGGGGCAGACAGCAAGAAGTAACTTTGTTTAATACTATGTGGAATGTATGAAGGGGGCAGGTACGAATCCAGGATATTATTTATTGTTTTGGAAACAAATCTACGATGAGGCCAAATTTTCAGCGTCCCTTCATATTAGGCGCCCTACCGCTCCCTATATTCACGTCGCTGCGGGATAGACATTATTTCAATAGATTAACCTGTTTCAAGCTAACGATACTATTGAAATGATATCAGCAAAAAGGCCGTCCACTTTTATATGCTAGTTGAGTTATTACTTAACTCATGGAATCACCTTATGATGTTGCACAAACTCGAGTGATATTTATTATCGAGTAAACTTTTTACTATCTATCCACGTAATGAGGCCGGCGCATCACGCTGTCTATAAGAACTCTCTATCAACAGGCAATATTGGTAGCCGATTGTGCATTCATTTCCTAGACGTAATGACGTTTTCCTTGTTCTCAGAAGGGGTGATGAAAGATGCAAACTTTCCAGCCCATTTGCTCGCGTCGGCAATTTCTAATGCGATCTTAATAGTGCCACTGTAACTTGTTAATCAAGAAGTTTCAAGTAAAGAGTAATCAATACATAGAACTTGAGTTATTATGCAAGAGATTTGGAATGAGAGATTTTGATTTTTCCTCTATAACAAATAATAACTTTTTGTAATGTTATAATAGGCTTATTATTAGTCTATGCCTCGAAATCTTGAACACATTTCAGTATTTTGCGAATAAATGTTCATGACTCTTTTATAATCTTAACTAGCGGTCCGCCGCAGCCTTGTACGCGTACTATTCTCGTTCGTATTAACATTTTCGCCTGATACATGGCTCCTATTGATCGCAGCATGATCCTATTGAAAACTTCTCGAAGAATTTTTCAATTCTAACAATTGGTTCCTGTGATTAGTGCGGTCAAACAATCGAACAAAGAAGCTCTTTAGCTGTATAATATTTATTTATATTAGACGTCACTATTACATTTTAAATTCCTAACTCAATAATAAAAATAAATAATGTACGAAGACCATAAGAATTCAAAGGCGTTGTGCCTCCTACCTTGCAACTTACGCTGTGATGAAAAAGCCTTCGGGTACTACAAGTGTTCTCTAAACAAGTTATTATCAGAGCCTCTTTGCTGATTAACTTAATGCGCTCTAATACCAGTTGCAGGGTTTCATCATAGATTGAAGCTGGCGCCGTTGTCAACATACCCGACCAAGAGATACGTCTCTACCATATATGTCTCTACCATTAGTATGAGTAGGTACTTTAAATGCAAATCTTTGTATAAAACTTAGCATTCCGAAACCTTCATTTGTATAATGTCTTTGACTTACAATAGGTATTTGACTTCGATGTACTTACCTACGGCCCACGGCAAAACGGTAAACACTTGCATCACAATATTAGTTCTTATGTCTATGGCATAAGGGCGGTACAGAATCCAAAAGTGTATAATCTTGATGTGCTTTAAACAGTATTATTAACAATAATAGGAGATTTTTCAAAATTAATAAATTCAAAAGTAGGTATCACCCAAACAGCCTTAAGGACAAGATCTGGAAAACAATTGGCTACTTGACAGTTTTTGAAAAAGTATTGTAAAATGTGCGCCTGTTCATTTTATAGCCCAAGCAATTTGATTTATCTGGAAAAAATGTAAATAACCAGAGAAAAATAAGATTTTGTGTAACACATTTAAAAGGCGCGCGAAAACGCCAAGCCTCGTCAATGTTGCAATTATGACGTCAACGTTCTAGAAAACGAACTGATATGCATAGGAACGACTTAATTTAGATAAACGGAAAATGTTTCAATATATTCTTAATACGATTAGAGACACAATAATTCAATTTAATCGGTAAAATAATCATTGTTTCGCCACATTAAAATAAATAATTTTCGCCGACAGCTGTCATTTCCGAATTGCAATGGTGGTTTCCGTTTCGGTTCTTTTGTTCCACAGATAAAAAAAGTAAAATTTATTATGCAAAAATAAAATACTGACTATGTTTTTAAATAAAAAATAAGAATGTAAAATTATTACTTAACTAATAAGCTAACATATCTAACACTTTTCATATTTTATTGTTAACACTGTCAAGTAGCCAATTGCTCATTTTCTGAGTAAAGTAAATATATGCATACATATTTGCAATCAAGTTTACTAACGTTGAATAGAATAGAATAGAATAGAAATCATCTTTATTCATGTAAACTTTACAAAAGCACTTATGAATAGTCAGTACAAATAAAGTATTCTACCGCCGTGTTCGGAATGTTGATCATGTCGAGAAGAACCGGCAAGAAACTCGACACTTACTCTTTTCAATGTAACAATGTTCCCTTACGCTAGGTACTTAAATAAAATATACAAAGCTTATATAAAACATTTCCGAGAATTAAAGTTATTCTAGACCCATACATTTTTGTCATTTAAATAATCATCAATTTTGTAGTAGCCCTTTTTTATTAAACAATTTTTAACATGAGACTTAAATCTATGCATGGGCAACTGGATAACATTTTCAGGTAACTTGTTAAATAATTTAACGCTTAAACCCACAAAGGAATTACTTATCTTATGTAGTCTTAGATATGGAACAGCAAGTTTGTGTTTATTTCTAGTGTTAAAGTTGTGGAAGTCAGATTTTTTAAAAAGTAGATTATAATTTTTGCGTACATACATAATACAATCAAAAATGTATTGAGATGCTACGGTAAGTATGTTAATTTCTTTAAATAAGTCTCTGAGAGAATCCCGTGATTTAAGACCATATATGGCGCGGATAGCCCTCTTCTGTAAAACAAAAATATTTTGAATGTCAGCAGCTGTTCCCCACAAAAGGAGACCATATGACATAACACTATGAAAGTAACTGAAATAAACCAGCCTTGCCGTTTCAATATCAGTCAAATTTCGAATTTTCCTTACAGCGTATGCAGCTGAACTAAGCCTTCCTGCCAGGGCAACAATATGGGGTCCCCATTGCAATTTAGAGTCTAATGTGATGCCGAGAAATACTGTAGAATTAATTATTTCCAAAGGTTCACCCTTCATAGACAATTTGATGTTGACTTTTTTAACATTCGGCATTGTAAATTTGACACATTTCGTTTTCTTAGTGTTAAGCAGGAGATTATTATTCGTGAACCAATGTAGCACTTGTGAGAGAGAACTATTTACATCTTCAAATGATTCTTTACATCTATCAACTTTAAAGATGAGAGAAGTGTCATCAGCAAATAACACAATCTCACAGAGATCCTTCGCAAAGTAAGGAAGGTCGTTAATATAAATAAGGAACAACAGAGGCCCCAATATTGAGCCCTGGGGCACTCCCATCGCTAGAGGTGCACCAGAAGAGTTAGTTCCATTCACATTGACCCTTTGAGTTCTGTCAGAAAGGTAAGACTGTAGAAGACTCAGTGAATTGCTTACAACACCATAATGCCTCAACTTCATCAGCAACGTTTGGTGATCAACGCAATCAAATGCCTTTGACAGATCACAAAAAACTCCAATGGCGTCCTGTTTTCTCTCCCAAGCATCGAAAACATGTTTGATAAGTGCCACACCTGCGTCCGTAGTAGATCTACCTTTAGTGAATCCAAATTGCTTACTATGTAACAGAGCATTAACTGTAAGATGAGCTAATAATTGATTGAAAATAATTTTTTCAAAAATTTTGCTAAGTGCTGGTAATATGGAAATTGGTCTAAAGTTAGACGGATCACTTTTATCGCCTGATTTATAAAGTGGAATAATTTTACTTGATTTCATTAAATTAGGAAATTCACCAGCGTCAATACATTTATTAAATATGAAGGATAAATAAGGTGCAATTCCATGAATTATGTTTTTGAGTATATCAATGGAAATGCCCCATAAATCCTCAGTTTTTTTCATACTTAAACTCTTAAAACTCTTTATAATTTCCGCAGGACAAATATGAGTAAAGTTAAAATCAGCTTGACACTTATCTACATGAGATTTCAGGAGAGACTCAGCAAGACGGGGGCTGGAGTTTAAGCTACTCGTCGTAGTGACAGGTATATTTGTGAAGAAAGATTCGAATACATTTGCAACATCTGAATCGGAATCAAAACTCCTATTGTCTAATTTGAGAGAGAACTTGTTGACTTGTGTTTTGTTTTTACAAGTCTCTTTATTTATAACGTTCCATGTTGCTTTACTTTTGTTAGGAGCAGATATTATTTTTCCTTTCAAATAGTTACATTTCGCAATTAAACATACCTGCTTAAATATTTTTGAGTATTTCCTAACATAATCTATTAATGAAGGATCAGTTGAATTCGCCTTTATTTCATACAATTCAAACAATTTTCTTCTACTTTTATATATACCTGTTGTAGCCCATTCACAAAATTTTGAACTAGTGCTACTGATTTTAATTGTTTTTTTCGTAAAAATCTCACGAACTTCGTTTTCAATTATATTAAATAGGTTTCCATATAGTTGATCAACATTGTTACCATGGAAACTCAGAAAAGATACTTTATTAGAAACTTTTTCTCTAAATCTGTCTACACGCGATGCGGTGACTGGTCTACAAACAATACTTGACGAAGAGGGGGCATGTCGGTGTTCCAAAACAGCTAATTGACCACAATGATCTGAATTTATAAAGTTAATGATTGATTTTTCCAACACAACACAATTGCAAAAAATATTGTCTAAACAAGTTGCTGTTGTGGGAGTAACTCTGGTAGGTTCGTTAAAAAGATGTTGCAAATTAAATGAATTAAATAGATTCAGAAACCTTGTTGAGTTTTGAGTCGCATCTAATATGTTGACATTGAAATCTCCGCACACTATGATTTTTTTATTTGATTCAGAAAGTTTTTTTAAAACATCTTCCATGACAGACTCAAAGATCATGTAATTAGATGAAGGGGGTCTGTATACACATAAAATAATATGTTGCTCTGTCTCTGTACATGCTAATTCAATTGTTCGTTCTATCGAAAGAGAAACGACATCTTTCCGTTCTTTAGACTTAAGGGCCTTACGTACTAATATGAGTGATCCGCCTCTTATTGCGGATTTTCTGGTAAAAAAACTACTAACTTTATAATTGTGAATACTAATCATTAATTCGTACTGTTTCAACCAGTGCTCTGTAATACATAAGATATGAATATTCTCTGCCTCTAAAAATATCTCTATTTCTAATTCTTTACCAGAAAAGCCCTGTATATTTTGATGAATAATATTTAGGTAATTGGACTTTTCCTTAGTCACAAGTTTGCTAGAGTGATCCTCTATTGTCTTAAACAGGCATTTAAATTATTTGGAACGAGTTCCAATGTCTGATTAAATATAATGTTTATATTGTAGACTAATAAGCTAGCCAATTGTTTTTTAAATTTATAAGGCAAATAAAAACTTTTGCCAGTCATTAATCTATTATTAATAAATTTATTTGTGTCAAAAAACACAAAATTGTCGCTATGACTACATGTTAAATTGTATAATTGAGTATTCAATATGTGAATACAGTTGTTCTGATTAGAAGTGTAATATTTACAAAAAGGAAAGGCACACAAAAATACTTTTTTTACATCAAGTCCTAAAAGTATTGAAAAGCCTCTTAAAATGTCTCTTTTACAAGTATTTAAGCCGTCTGCCATCATAATAATAATTATTGAGTCCTTATTATAACTACATTTTTTTATTTTTATACACATTTCCAAAAAAGGTGTCTCCGGTAAGCAATAATTAATTACATTACATTTCAATTTTTCTTTAAGTAAAGACCCATAGCCAACTCCAATTTTATCAGAGAATAGAATCACATTATTACTATCTAATTTAGTGCTAGATATATCTTTTGAGAAGTGTGACAGATGGTGCTGGCTGTCTTCAGTTTGGTGCTGGTCCATATCACTCAAGTGTTGGTTACAGCTACAAGAGTCTATGAGTTTATTTGTAGCAAGAATGTGCTCATTTAGTTGTGCCTGGGCAGAGTTGTAGTTGCCAGTCATGGTTTTTAAGGACTCATGCAACCGTAAGATGTCAGCCTGCAGTCCCTGAATATCTTTTTCATGCCTAAGCCTACTTTCATCTAACTTTTTGCTATATAATTCTACAGTGTCAAATAAATCTAGTCGTTGTTTTCTTAAAGATACATTTGTGTGAAAACATTTTTGTTTTTTAATTAATTTTTCTGTCCTATTTATAAACTTTGTTATTTTAACATACTTTCTAATTTTATTATTACTATTAAAATGTTTCCTAGTCCTATCAATACAAGAAATGCGACCTAAAGACTCCACATGCCCCCCCGGTGAATCAATCAGCTGTTCGTATAAGCTGTTTACGTGAGTGGCCTCTTGACACCGTTTCTCTTCTTCATACTGTTGTAAGAGTTTGTTGGCATCCTGCAGCTCCACTTCCAGCTCCTGAATGCGCACTAGGGCCCTCTCGTAGGTGATGCAGCATTGGTCAAAATTGTTGATGGTAGCAAGAAACTGATCCCGTTGTCCAATCACATCTAGGAGTTGAGCATGCAATTCTGTTAGTTCACACTTCAATTTATTATTGTGTTGAATTATTTGAATTGATTCTTCTTCGTTTTCATCCCGTTCCTTAAGGAGTTGGCTATTTTCATCCTTCAGATATTTAATTTCTTCTAGTGCTCGTTTCAATTTAAGCTCTAGGTCCTGAGCAGTAGCTTTTCGTGTCATCATCTTTGTAGACTGCTGGCTCATTCTGTAATTTAGTAAAACAAGAGTGTGAACAAGAGATATATGTGGAGAAAGTTACTAATGATTTTCGCTTTGTTTGTTAAGCTAACAAAAAAAGTGACATAAAATGGTTTTGAATGTTATGCAATGCAATGGGGAGTTTTGATTAAATTGAATTAAATAAAAGCTAAAAAAAAAATGTTTTTTTTAATAACTTGGGAGGGTAGATAATTATGTGTTACCAACCACTATGACTGTAAAAGTGAATTAGTTGATGAAGATCATTACTGCAAAGAAATTAACTATAACAAAACAATTGGAAACTAGCTAAATTGGACAGGTAAAGTGTGTGTGTAGCTTGTGTGTGGCAAAGCGTTGCTTATCATCAACTTTACTTCCACTGTACGTCAAGTAAAGAGAGGCACAACAGGGCCAGTGTCGTGATTTTGGACGTATCTCGCTTTAGCGAGGTATGTGGAGTGTGATGTGATGTCTTTTGTTTATAATAGTAGTAAAACTAGTACTCCCCCGGTTTATTGGTGAATAATTCCGCAGATTTCGTTTTGGCACCAGCCGTTGCGCTTTGAATCCGTCTCGGCAACTTGTAAACTTTGTCCGATCTTTTTGCCTACACTTTCACTTTAGAATTATCACTAATGCAAGCAATTACACTTAAAATAACACTTATTGAACAAATAATAACAATTTAAAACTAATTAAAATTATACAGCGAAAATATTTTTGTTGCTTCAACTACTTATTGTTAGACTAGCGATTAATTTTCTTATTGCTAGAGTTTAATTTGTCTAGTTCTCATTGGAAGTCATTAACATCTGTCGAAACTTTGTGTGAACTAACATAGGTAGCATAAAGAATGAAAGATTCAAATCATTATTAGGTATGTTACGCACTAACTGAGCCGGCTTCAAAATAGTAACCTATTAGATAGCTACAGTTTTGCATTGAAACATTCGTAAACACTAAATAAGTTAAATATTTTGACAGGCCTTGTGGAATAATGGTCAAGGACGTGTTCCCACCCGGGACTTATATTCGTGTGAAGAAAATTTGTGATTGTTCGATAAATGGGTTTTTATAAATGTATTTTATATTAAGGCACTAACGATGGGTCTGGTTTCCATAACACTAGTAGCCTTAACTACTTGCTTTGAGACCAAATCTATGCGTGTGCCGTCCCTTATTGAACTGGGTGGCTTCAAAATTACGAGGTACCTACTACGATTTTTTTATTTAACAAATATTATTAAGTAATAAATAGTACACCGATCGAAATTATTTTATTGATCATTAATCATAGTCACTCTCTTTTTAAATAACGCGAAATAGCTATAAATCCGTTATTATTTTTAGATTGTAATTTATGAAACTACTGTTATGAAATCAATTCACTTTGATACCGAGTAATAAACATGGATTGCGCTTAGTAAAAATAGGTATGATGTGTCCCCTTCATAAAGACACAATGTTTGTTTTACTTATGATTAATTACAATACAAAGTTAATCCCAATTAATTAATATAACCTAGGTAGCTGACTAAGTATATATGTAAAGCCCAATATAGAAACACGTTTGGATGTGAAAATTTAATTCAGAAACATTCTTAATTTCCAGAAAAAAAAGCATTAGTTTCCAGTTTCAGATTTGAGGCAATAACCATTTGATGCTCTTGCAAGTCCCAAGTAATACTGTTTCTCAAACCACATGACTCTATATAATTATGAATGAATCTATATAATTGCCCATGAACTGCAACCTTTGGGACATGAGACTATTTACTAAATCACTAGACCATAGAGGTAGTTACTTTTTGTATATATCGTGTGACTATCATACATCATGCGTCTTTGTGACTACTGAAGAGTATCGGAACTATTGGAACGTGACAGGCAGCAAGCAATACCGACCGTGACGGACCTTACATTTATACACAATACGAGAAACATCGGAAACTGAGAGAATAAGTTCAGTGTTCCACTGACATATTTCATGCTTCAAATTTGGGCACGGCATACTTAAGTAAAAATAACCTTGCGAGAGAATTGAAACGTTTAACACTTTGATATCAGATAGGTAGGTATAGTATATTCGGTGCTTAACTACGAGAATGTAGGTATACTTTGTCCTATTTTCGCACTCCCTACACCATTTAGAGAAGAAATAGGTATAACAATACCTGCTTTTATTTTTCGTTTCCGTGTAATAAACACATGTTAGTTAAATTATAAAATTCTTGGCTTTAAGTTTAAAAGGTCATCATTTTTATGCTACTTACACAAACATGTAACTAATATTTTTAGATGTTTAAAAATATGAAGTAAATTGTTAGCTTAGGCACTTCCATTCAAAAGTATGTAAATACCTTTAGGGTACTCTTTAATTAGAATTGGCTACATTTTCTATTTCTGAGTAGGTATTCGTCGTAACGCGTCATGAGGCACACTCATCAAAATTTTAACTTACCTACCTACATAAATATTTTATGAATGGAAACCCAAATAATGTACCTAGAAAAAGATGGATCTCTCCCAACAAAATTTAACAAGCTTTTGTGTAGGTAGATTGCCAGATCAGCAACTAACAATGGTTAACTAGGGCCCATTTGCATAATGTCCTTTGGTATAAGCTCAAGGGCTACCTGTATTGCAATGTGAAATGATCGGCAATCGTTTCAAGACAAGTGGCGATGATAACAAATGTGGACTAGAACTTCTTAATCGGAATTAGCAGTAAGGCCGTCAACTTTCAAATGAGACGTCTACTAAATAGACAGCTGCCAAAACTAAGAGGCGATTGAGAGCTAAACCAGTTTTGTTGATAAATCGTTTTTTCAAACGGTTTCATTTTTAGACTTACATAGATACCGCATACATTTTGTGAAACCAGATACAGATACTCGAGTCTTATTTTAATATGCTGAGTCCAGTGTGTTTTTAAAGTTCAAAAATCTTTACAATTAGAATAATAACTTGGATAACGTAGAACGTTGGCAAAGAAGGTAAAAAGGTAAAGTCAAACAGTGCCATCTGTGATGTAAAGCTTAAACTACGTGTTGAACATCGTAAACTTGAAGAGTTTCTTTGTGCGCTCACAAGGTGGCGCTGTAATCCCATTCGGATTGGTCCGCTAATATTTTGATAGATGGCGCTAGTAATATTGCATGTGGCTATCGTTACATTCAAGCATTGACAGATATCTCTACGACAAGTTTTATTTAAAAAAGTATGTAGGTACCTAGTGCTATTATTTTTTAATTTTTGTTATCAATAAAACACCTAAAACGAAATTAAAAAAAATCTTGAATCTACTTTTCAAAGATCTGAATTAAATAAAACATAAACAGAAAGTAAGTAAAATACTTAGGTACCTTCTAACTTTTGAACTTAGTAGTCAAACTTTAAATTTATTTTTATCATTCCGCTTAGTTAAGTATGAAGCAGTCAAGCTACACGATTGGCAATAAAATAAGAACGAATTATGGGGTGGAATGGGATTTAACTCATTCAATTTCATATTATTAATCTAAATTAATTTCTTATTATTGTTTAGCCACCTAGACATCACAACAAAAGACTCCAAATAATTCAAGTTGAGATACGTTACTCCTATTATTATGAACTTTTTACCTGAACCACCTGTCACTTTTTATATCTAAGCGCGCGATGCGTCAGTCACGACACGACTTGAGATTTTTATTTTTCTCGAAATATTTTTTTATGAACCGGACAAGTGTTTGTGTGTGTATCTATTTATGAATATATTATTGATTAAATTATACAAGATATTAACTTTAAAGGTACATACCTAGAATGTACGCAACTAATTTTCAGATGATACCTACTGTTCTAAGAAAATTTAAGTTTTTCAAACAATCGTTAATTAAGCTTATCATTCAATTTTAGGTTTCTTTAAAACAAAATTAAATCGTTTTTGGTAAAAATAAACAACAATAGTCGTAGCTTTTGTTTAGCGCGAAGTTTCTTCATACAAAAGACATGAACGGTTCAATACACATTTAAGGTTTATAATTTAGATTAAAGCAAAATCATCTGAGACTAACTGAGAGGTAGGGAGTATGGTAATAAATAAAAATGTATTTTTACGATATCTTAATTTTTTTTTAAATACTTTAAACATGTGTATAAAAAAAATTTGTTTTCAGACATTTTTTTTTATATTCGCTGTAATATTTAACTAGTGCCAGCCAACCAAGATAGTTATAATCAAATTGCAACACATATATGAAACTTAAAATAACACAAGTTTGATTTTCGCCTGTTCGGTTTTATTTTTTAATCCTCATCTGATTAGTATACCTACTGCACATCACCTTGATTTTTTCATATTGGTTTTGACCTTGTTTCACTGCTTTAATATCTTTATTTATCAAAACCTCTGCCAACAAAATAGTATAATTTGTGTCTATTCTCTCATCTGATAAAATGAATGATATCTACTAGATACCTACCACTTATAAAAATACAGCTGTTCTTCGCTCGCGTTATTTCGGAGTACAAAGCATGGTATACTTTTAATCCACTATCTCATATTCTTTACCAAATCTCATTCAAATCCATTTAGTAGTTTTTGCTTGCAAGATTAACAAGCATACATCCAGACATCCATTCATTTTTGCTAACTTTCCAGTTTATGATACTAGTAGGATTATTAGTAGTATTGGCCGAAGCGAGGAAGAGTTTGCCCAAGCCATACAAAAACAATTTACTTATTAATAGCTAAGGAATCTCCGAGTGCATTCTTGTGCTAAAGACGTTTCGCATAAAAGAAATAAAGGAGAGCCTGCGTAGTTATAACCGAATCTCATCATTCTGGTTCTGTAGGCCCAAACGCGTCGGGCGTGTTAAATTGACTGCCTCTTGTCCAATGGATCTTGTTTCAATTTTTTTTCCTCGTTGAAGATGTATCAGACGCATTATCCTGGAGGAGGCTCGGTTTTGGGCGCGGGCGGCGCGGGGCGCGGCAGTGTCAAAGATTATAATTGTGAAGCCTATATGTATATTCATATCAAAAGTTGAAATCGAATTACTCTTTAGTGTAGTGTAGTAGTTTAGACCAACACGTCAGGAAAGAAATCAGGCGCAGTTTCAATTATTAACACACCTTTCCGGCAACAAGATTTTTTTTCCTTATCATACATTATAGGTGATCATCTAAAGATGCCCTATTAAAAGTAGAAACAACACATAAAGATGTTGCTCCGCGGGAATCGAACCTACGACCGATTCACACAATAGAAAATCACTTGTTTCTTGACGTGTCAATGAGGCATTGCGATTTGTTGAAGAAAAGCTATTACCAAATCTTCGCCTTTTACTTTGGTGGTATTATGAAAACGCGAAGAACATACCTACCTACCCTCTATCAGTTCCAGGAATGGTAATTTTCCGAATACCAATTCAGCTTGTTATTGTTCAATTAGGGAAATGAAAAATAGTGTTTTAAATTAATTTTTATCTATCCAATCCACATTTCCGTAGTGTGCCTTCTGCGCGTAGGTATTCGTTTAGTGGCTGGGCGGCGCGCGTGCGCATAACTTCGCTATGACGTCACGAGGGCCCGGTAAAAACGCCGTGAACCCGCGCAGTCAAGGTCCCGAGTCTCCAGCATCTACATCTTATTATGCTCACATATTAGGGCCACAGCAAACATGATACGTTTACCATCAGCGACCGCCAATGTAGCCCCTTTTGAGAAGCTACCTACAACGAGCACACTTTCAGAACTGCGTACTTAAAAACGCCAGATGCGGCTATTTAGCAGTTTGACAGAATAACTAACATACAATACCACATCCAATCGAATAAGCATTAAATGCCGTATCCACTGCGCAAGTAGGTACAATCTGTGCGCCTTAGGTCCGCGTTTGTTGTTTCAAACTTGTGTTATTTCCATGTAACATATTTTTTATTTTTATCCTTGTTACTATTTTGTTTTTTATACGCTCGTCATGTTGTTTACTATAAGTTTTAATAACTAATTTTTTTTGCGCTGTAAGTGTATGAATGAGTATTTAAGAGGAAATAAAGTTTTTAAATCGCTTTCATTCAAGGTAGCTATGTTGTTAATTTAGCAACGTAAACTGTAAATAAATAAGAATAAACGGATTTTTTGCATGACCCGTGTGTTGTCTGGTAGATCATGATCGTAGCACTAGGTCCAGTCCTGTTGTACTTTTTATAACGATTTTAATAAAAATAAAGAAGCAGGTCCAGAACCGTGATTTCGTAACACATTTGAGTGGGTATATCATTTTATAAAAAAAGAAAAAGGATACTTACCTGTTGTGTTTTTGTTGGTACGGCGCCTCTTCTGATGGGTACCAGTGACGAAACGTGAGTGATAAAAAACAAAACAACAAAACTCGCAAAACAACTTAATGTACATCTATTAAAAATATTCATCATTTCATTTCGAGTGTTTGCTGTGGCCCTTAGAGCTTTTCGTCCAGCTTGCAGCGCGCCCTCCGTACGCATTGCTGTTTTATGATGGCCTGCCTGCATTTATTCCCTTTGTGGAATGACATGGGCACTAAATTGAAAGAAACATGTTTCTTTGCAGGGATCATTGATTTTTAAAGAACATGATATGGAGAATAACTAATAGATATGGCCAGTAAATGGCGACCGCAGTCACCTTGAAAATTCACACTCTGTGTGAGCTTCTATATTAAGCTCGTTTTTTGCACATCTTACGTTATGAACGGTGCAATATGAACCTTACGATTTCTCTTACTTGAAATCTATTTGAAGATATCAAGTTAGGCTTTCGGTTGTTTAACGAAATAATACCTACATAGTGTTCCATTGATACACCTATAGTTATATTATAAAAGCTGAAGTGTTTGTTTGTTTAAACACGGTAATCTCAGGAACGGCTGATTCGAATGAAAAAAATATTTTTGTGTTGGATAGTCCATTTGTCGAGGAAGGCTTTAGGCATATAATATCATGCAGCAACTAATAGTAGTGGAAAATGTGAAAAAAAACGGGGATAGTACGCGGGAGAAGCCGCGGCGGATCGCTGGTTTTTGAACCCCGACGCAAAATAGACGGGGTGTTATAAGTTTACGTCAAACTCGGTGTGTGTATCTATGTATGGCATCGCAGCTCCCGAACAAATGAAGTGATTTCGATTTTGATTTTTTTGTTTGAAAGTTTAATAAGTCGGGAGTGTTCTTAGCTTTGTTTGATAGAAATAGATCCAAGATGGCCTCCGTTACAAAATTATGGATTGCATGTTTTAACACAACTCTCACATTATGGGTATCATATAAAAGGGCTTAACTCGCAGAATATATTTATAATAACAAATTTCATATCCATGATGGCCGCCGCCAGAAAATGTCGGATTTCCTAATTTTTTGGTCTCAACTCCCTCATTATAGGTATCAAATAAAAGGGGTTTTTTCACACTTGTTTATGTCGGGGGTTATTAATTTTTAAATTTTATTGTTTATAAAACTTTCTCTATACCGATGCAAACCTTTTTATAATTTTCTTCATTTATTTTTTGAAATGCATGTATTTTTTGAATTTTTTTATTATTGTATTATAGACTGGATTGAAAAATGCACCATTAAATTTCAATGCAGTATTTATGATTATGATTGTTATATTTTTCCACTTCAAACTACTTTTAAACATTACCATTAGCATTTTCATTTTACCTAACTGTTAACATGCAGTAGGGTACTTCTGTTCCCACCATCATTATTTTCCCACAATAGGTAGGTAGCTGTTTTACCCCCAAGCGGGTAATTAGCTAAAGACTTGGAATCCGTGTCTAGAATTTCTGCATAGACAGCCCATTCAAGGCACAAGGCAACGGGCTGGCTGGACCACAAATAAAACCGCACTGCTGTTTTATATTGCCCATACCAGCATTTATTCGTGTTCTGCAATTCGCTCCGAGGGACGACACGAAGTACTAAATTTTAACGAAACATGATTTGGATGGAACACCCGACCATAAATCTATTTTCTTGTTCAGAGCTTAAAGAAAAAGAGCAACTGAAGTCCGTGATTAGCTGGAAACAATCCTACTGAACATAAACTTATTGATGTACAGTTAGGTAGATACAAAATATTGTAGCTGTTTTAATTTCTCTTTTTTAGGTGAAATGAAAACTGTTTTCATGTTTTTCGCGAATCGGATGAAACTTCCTTTTAAATATTGTGCAAAGTCAATACGGACAATACAAAAATCCGAAACCTTAAGTTCACATTCGAAGTCGGTACTTTTCATCCTATTTCGGTAATCAGTCACCGTTTATTACTCCTCCGTAGCCGAGAGGCAAGCGGGCCTGACTTTGGCGAGCGCCATCTCTGAGGTTCCAGGTTCGATCCCCGGTCGGGTCAATGTGAGAAACGAACTTTTCCATATTGTCTCGGGTCTGGGTGTTGTGGTACCGTCGTTGTTTCTGATTTCTGTATCACAAGTGCTTAAGCTACTTACCACAGAATCAGAGCAATGTATGTGATGTTGTCCAATATTTATTATTTTTTTATTACCTTTAGCTCTGCCTAGTAAACAATGAAAAGGGCGTTAAACTACATACTTTGGCCTTTGCACCGCCCTTATGCCGTGGACATAAAAACTAATATCGAACTGCAAGTGTTTACCTTGTTGTGCTGTTGAACGTACCTCTGAATGAAAAAAATATTGAAATCGTGATTTACATTAAGTGTCACGTTATAGCTATAAACCGAAATAAATATCTAATTAATTCATATAGATGCTTAATTTGATCATCTCCATTTTTTTCCTGACTGTCATGTGGTCGACGCGCTCTGACTTCAGTAGCTCTTGTTCTATTAATTACCGCCAGTTCAACCCATTTTACATGGAGTTGGATGATATAATGGCGATGTAAACGACTTTTAACGGGAATTTTCTAGGAAAATACAACTGTCGTCGTTAGATCATTCTTTCATGTTAATACGGTTAGGAATGCATAGATAGCAATCAGACGTTTCGGTTAAACGGGATGTGACTTACGAGTTATTGGCGGTATTAAGCGTCATCAGTAACGATCGTACAGCGTAAGAAATTGATTAATTACATTTTAAGAATGTATTAGGTAGTGCAGTGCTGGTTCTAGAATTACTGGCGCCCTGGACGAATTTCCGCCAGCGCCCCGTAAAAGCGTATACCATACATCTATTTAGGGGAATATATCTGGGTACCTCAGGGTAGCATTCTAACGCGCGTTCAAGTCTGGGCGGTTGCCCAACCGCGCGCCACCCTAACGCCGGCCCTGAGGTAGTGCCTTTTAAAGGTTAAAAATTGTGATTATTGTATGAATATCTACGTATGAAAACGAATCGAGAAATAACCTAATAATTAACTAAATTTCTACTCCCAGAATAGTGTAAGGATCAAGATTCGTAAAGTAACTTTAATGTTGGCAATTTTAATTCTACAGAAAGCCGCGACTTGATTTATTATAGGCACAAAACAATGAACAATGATCATTCTGCTGACATATCTACCGTTCCGCTACCGGACTTACCCTGACATCTATTATAATCTTTATTCAATCCAATAAATAAGATTTAATAAATTTCGTTAAAAGATTAAGTTCGTTACTTAATAATCATATTTTCTTTACAGGTAACAGTCGCCGGGAACTGCACAGTAGCAGAAGTGGCATGCGAGCCACTCCAAGAAGCAGGCGCCGTCGTAGCAGGCCTGCCTACGGGACCTCTTTCGGCACCCCAGGCCGTGTCGATCTCCGGCCCTTTGCCACCCCCTGCTGCACTCACAGGCCCACCGGGGCCTCCCACTGCTCTGCTCTTCCTCGGAGGATCCAAAGCCCCAGTGGAACCACGCGCCTTAGCAGCCAGCCTTGAAGGCGAGGTCCTCGTCGTGGAATACCAGCCCCCACAGTGGGACGGCAAAGACTTGGAGACGTTTATCGCGTGGGAGAAGATATACGGTAAGTGTCACTGATTAATCGCTCGTGTCTAATTTGGTAGTTTGTTGACGGCGCATTTTTTGTTAGTGAAGAAATTCTCAACTCAACAGTCGTAACTCTAATTTATGTACACAGTTAAAGTAGCTTTGGATAAAAAATAACCAGTCGCACTACATAGAAAACGTATATTGTATATATGCGAGATATTTTTTGAGAGATCATTACAAAATCTTGTCATGCTGATGTACCTAATTGTATTGTTACGAAAAATGTTCAAAACTTCATGAGACGAAGTCGATGAGTAGCGTATTATTTTTTAGAACTAACGAATTACGGACAAGAACGTACGTACACATTGTTTTAGCTAATACCTACCTAATTCAAACGTTTACTCTTAGTTCAAATATTTATGATCGGTTCTTTATGCGAAGAAACGGGATGACTTTACACTGAAGAAAAGTCTTATAATTTGCGATTTCATGGCACAACACAGAGCCCAACTCGCTATGCCAAATGAGGAATGTTCGGCTTATTAGTGTTAAACTCGTGGCTAACTTAAAGGCGGGCCGCAACGGTTTTTATCAGTCCGTATAAATAACGCCTAATGCGGCACCTACAGTTGTAACACTATCTAAACACTTTCAGTCAGGATTTTCCGAAGAAAGCCGAAACAACGCACATAAATAACGACCCACGCTACATGCAGTTCCATGGTAGCGTCTTAAGGACATACTTTGCTGCAGCTAATAGAGAACAACGTACACATAATTTAACAGCGCATATCTATCGTGTTGGACGTTTTTTGCCAACATTTGTACTGCTAACATTTTGGGATTGTGGTTGTAAGGAACCCTGGCGTTCAGTATTCCGCGTGCGGGCGCGATGTTTGTAGAAAGCGGTTTGGCAATAATGAGACGCGTACGAACCATTGTCCGGTAATCTTTCGCAGAAGTGACTTGTATGCATTAGGCTTGCACGAGCCGTGACTATCATATTGATGTTACACTCTGATGTCTGTGAGCGAATGGCGTGGCATTAAGTTCAGACAGAAAGTTCAGTTATGGAAACTCTTGCACAGTTTCAATACGCGTTGCATATCAATGTTTTGATCATACTTGTTGTCGATTAAATACAAAAGTATATTTGATGAAAATTAATTGAAGGTAAACAAAACCCTTCTTAATTTTACCATGTCCAACTGACTATCCAGGGCTAACACAGATACTATAAAAGCTGTAATTTGGCATAGAGTAGGTAACTTACTTTTAAAGTTTTTTTAAAAAGCGTACCTACCTCCGTATTTGCACGGTATTAGCAACTATGGTAATTGAACGATCCTCCTAATCTCAATTAAATACAAATAACTCAGCTACTATTCTCAAAATGTAGTGAACTTGGCCGTATAATAAATTCACACCTGCATCTATCAATGATTAACTTGTAACTTGTGTTGATTAGTTCAAGGAAACAAAAAGGTCTGGGTCGCTTGCAGACGAACTGAAATGCAAGGTGAATTCGACGGATTGGTTAAGTGACCTTATCGGAATGCTTTGCGTACCCACGATACTTTCATATTATTTAAATAATGTTTTCTCACTCTTGTTTCTAAGCAATATTTATATAAATATTACTTACATTGTAGTTTCTTTTAAAGAATACGTGTACTTTGTAATAAACAAAAACATTTTTGTGGCAAGGCTTAATCTCAGCAAGTTATTTATCATAATCAGTACCACGAATTTATCAGATATTACTCAACCATTTTATTATTATAACACCCTGGCTTAATGCCTCCGTCGTGAGCTTATCCATTATCGTATTGTATAACGTCGGGCAATGGTTATGTTATGTCTAGATTTTGATTAAGCGTGTCATATGATCTATTGTCTATTGACAAATACTTTCTCTTTCATTTCAGCTGCAACACTGTTTTCGGCGGTAGAACTATATGGGAAGCCGTTACTACGTGCTGCTGTCATCACGAAAGAAGAGTATCATTTGTTGTTTTACTATCTCGAGTCCGTGTCAGAAGCTAGCGAAGCGTTAACTGAGCGAATGAGAAAATACATAGATTCTGGTCTATTAATCAACGAAAGCAAAAAGTGTGACGAAAATGAAGCCGAAGATGTCCAATCTGTTTCATCGAAAAAGTCACTGATTGAAGACGAACCAAAAAGTATTTTAACCGAACTTCTTCAAGAAGGAGTGCTTTCACAACATGACATAGATGCAGCTTCAGAGATCACTTCCTCGGAATTCAATGAACAAGTAACCGATAACCGTAAATCAGATGACGATAATGGTTCGAGTGTTTCCTCTTTAAGTGCTGGTCTTCGTAAAGTAATTGTCGACATCCCATTAGACTGCAGTGATTCTGCGGCCGATAGTTCCATTATAGAAACGAACGATAATGTGACAACCGTAACAATTAGGAGCGGCGGGCAGTGCTGCGCAGATCATAGGATATCAGCCGACGTCACGGGCAACGTCTGGGCTAATGTGAGATGGGATTTCTTGAACCCAAACGATTTCGGTTACGACCAAGTCAGAAGCGTTAAGCGGAGTCGTTCAGATTCTGCTCTAACTCCAGTAGCGAGGCGTAAAAATGAGGACATTTATGAAACATTGCGTGATGTCGAAGGTGAATCCTGCGGCAGTATTACGCCGTATGAATCGATTGAAGACTTGTATGATTGCATCAAAAATTCTCAATACGCTAGCGCTGCGGCTGAAGAATCTTCGCCTTCCACCGAAAGCCAATCGGAGCCGCAGTACCCTGATTACTACGAAAAGTCGAGCACTAACCGCCAGAGTTCCGCCAGCAGCGAAAAAAGTGGTGCCTCGTCCATGTTTCCATTTTCGAAATGTGGTTCGAGCGATTCGACGGGCGCGTTTGCATCGTGCGAGTCGACTAGCGGGATTAGTACTTTCGCTACGAAAAGCATCCCGGAGTCATTGAAATGCCGGGAGTTACCGCCCCCGCCCGCGGAGGGCGACGCGAGTGAGAGCGCCATTCTCATGAAGCAGCTGTTTATGGGAGAATTGATGGATGCGTATGGAGAGTACCTGTCAGCATATCCGTTTGCGCGCGCGCTGCTGAGGCGCAAGGCGCGCCGTGACGAGCATTTCACTGCCCTTGCTGACATACGAAGAGGAGCTGCCAAGTATACCATCGCGGACTACCTCGAGTTGCCGGTAAGTGCTAGTGTAATAATTTTTCTATTTATGCTATGCTTTTTTTAACACTTCGTCTTTTCTCCTCTGGTTAGGTACGCTATGTTGACTCAAGTGTTGGTTGTTTTGCCTGCAAATGCCTACCTACACGTCTATCTTCAACATTTTTTACGTTTAGTAAATGCACTTTTCTTTACATACGTACTTGTAGCTATTTCTTACAATTCTAAAGCAGTTCAGAGTAAATACTTGCAGTTCTATATTATTTCTTTTAAATATGCAATGAGGATGGTACATAAACAAAAGTGAATAGTCAGTCGTGTTTCCATCTGTACATGCTGTTTATCATCAGGGTATGTACTCGTAAGTATGTGTGGTTTATAATCACAGATCTGTGAAGCTGTGACATTCCTATGCTAAATAAGGATGTAATAATAAGCATATGCAATTGAAGGTCTCGCAACAATGGGATAGGTTACGAAAGTCACTAGAACGATAATTGTTTCTTCAGTGCTCTTGACCTTATGCAAGACTGTTGATTCGCTACGTGGTGTGTAATGGACGTGTCAAATGTGGCCATTACGGTTAATCGGCAGGAAAATGAGAACAATGTGGCAAAGAGTGTCGGTGGAGATTGATTTAGATCCTCTCGGAGCTGAATCGCTGCGACAATGATCGGCGCATGCGCACGCGCCGCGAGGGCATTCAATGCTAATGGACCGGAAGAGTGCACGTGGGACTAGCGAGATGGAACTCGGGTTTATTCCAAACCGTGTTAAATGAGTTCGAAATTGGATTAAAGCGATTCACCTAAACTATGTTAAACCTGTAGCGGAGATATTGTGTATATTATTTACTATTTAATTAGTACTTTAAACAGTCGGTCACAGCTGACGCATACGTAGGTAAAGATTACAAAGTTTCGAACTTATTAATGTAAGGTCATCGTTGCAATAACAGGTCGCAACCCATTATGCCAAAGCCTACTTAAATTAAGCTAGCTAATCAAACGTCGGTGCTTCACAGCTTAACTTACTTTTCCAGACATCTATTAGTCAAAACGATTTATCTCTGAGGCTCAAATAACGAGACTTTTTGGTAGTTTTCCAACTTAATTAAGAAATAAACGCGTAATTGGGATGACACTATTCACAAATAATTATCATCATCAAAATCCATGAATCCAGTCCACTTTTTACGTAAAAGAGTAACTATCAGTCAAGTCAAGGTCAAAGTCAATCTTTTTCTCTATCCATACAATGTTACAAAGTTTCATATTTTATGATATTAGTAGAATCTAAGGGAAGGTAAAGTGTATTTGTGTGATTTTTTTTTGTATTTTGCCAAGAAATACGATATCGAGAAACATATTTATCACTTTGCTTGCTAAAATTTTAATCTAGCACCGGTTCAAAACCTTTTAATACCAGAAAGCAGGCTTTAAATGAGAAAATCGCGCAACATTACCAACTTGTATTCTCTTTGTAAGTATTACATGAAAACTGGTTTAGTAATGACACATGAGTTTAAGTATTTTTTAAAATCACAGAATCATTAGTATTTTCGACGCAACCATATAGGAAGTTCAACAGCGCCAAATGAAAGATAATATCCTTCGCCCTAGTTTTGGTATAATAAAGGATACTTTTACTTCGATAATACTATAGAAATCATTGATTGAAATCGTTTCAGCTCAAAACCAAATTATTTTAATCTCGGTTTTTGATACGCTCACAAACAGATACAGGTTATTTTTAATCGGTTGCGTTATCTTGAATTCCAGAGGCACCACACCATTAATGTCACAAGCAAAGACGCGATTAATCATCGAGTATTATTTTAAGAACAAAAAGTTATTGCACGGGAGCTTGCATTTTGATGGAGAGACGAAATAAAATAATTAATCATGTTTCTTGAGTGCGAAGACTTTAATTTCGATGTTTTTTTTTAATTGTGTTTTTATATTATTCTTGTACAAATTACGGCTCATAAAAGGTTTGCTCAATTTGTGTAGTTTGAACTGGGTTTATGAATTCATACAAAATAAGAATTTGATAGTACCTACACATAGTCATAAGTAATTTAAAAAATTTAATTGATGAGGTAGTCGTATTTTAACAAAGCAATTTATTGGTTTTTGTTGGTATAGTCCTTTCGTCAGTTTACTTAGAATAGGTAATTATTGAAAATATGAGAAACTAGTCCTTAATAGCACCTATTACACGTGCTGTACTTCAAAATCACGTCAGAGAGTTTGGAATTTGTATCGTTCTTATGTCATAGACGTAATATCTAATATCATACTTCAAGCGTATACAGTAGACGATAAATGCGGAAAACTAGGTAAAGAATCTCATTTTGTGATTTATGCAGACTTTCGTTGAAGCAATCTGATAGCTACACAGATCATCGCCCCAAGTGCGGCGGTCATGCTCGAACGATTTAAATCGAATCACTGCATTAATCATGCAGGCTCTCTTTTCATATATTTTGTATTTATATTATTTACAACTTGTAGATTTTTTTATTTGTAATCTGTAGATGTTTACAGGTTGTGTACTTGGAGAGAAATGATACCACTGAATGTTGAATATAGACTGTTTATTATAATAAAATAATTCCTTTATATACCTATATCTACGTACCCAGTACATCTACCCCTTTAAGAAAAAAGAGCAATATAACATACTCATTTAAAAGATAATATACGTTTCTATAAAGTTCACAATATTATAATAACATATGAGTTAGTAAATATCATTAAAACCGCATAACATTGTTATCGCTTAGCGCCTAAAACAGAATGAATAGGTATTACAAGTGCACACAGGTAATACGAATCCTCTTACAATAGCTGATTGATTACAGATTCTATTTTTAGATACACAACACACTTTTATTAACTTAATCAATTTACTTGTACAATTTTGTTCTATTTTTATGCACGACATCCTCCTTTCCATTTTTAATTATTTTAACATTACAACCCATATCCTCAATTACTAAATAAGGTCCTAAATATATCGGATCCATTTTGTTATCTGAGGGATTTCTTAACAGTAAGTAATCATTTTTATTATAACTAATTGGTTTTACATAAGCATCATACCTATTTTTACGTTTTAATTTGCTTTCAATTAGATTATCCCGAGCGTCCTTTTGCGCTAATTGCAGCCTAAACTTGAACTCTAAAGGATAACTATTATGAGTATATAAAGGATTTACAATGCCTCCGTCAAGGTTACCTGGCACTCTACACCGCTTACCAAATACTAGTTCATGTGGTGAGTACCGCGTTTCGCAGTGTACCGTGTTGTTGTAGGCAAAGCACCAGTACGGCAACCAGCAGCTCCATTCACTTGTTTTGTTTTCACAATAAGTTCTTAGATACGCACCCATAGTTTTGTGTGTGTTTTCCAAAGCTCCAATACTCTCATGGTGGTATGCTGTTGAGGTTAATTGATTTATTTTTAAGAGTTGGCATATTTCCTTCATAGTACTTGCTAGGAACTCAGAGCCGCGATCTGTTGCGATTATGTTAGGGATGCCAAATCTTAAAATAAAATTATTTACAAAAGCTGAAGCTACACTTACCGAATCTTTGTTTTGTAAAGGGTACGCCTCGACAAATTTTGTCAATTCGCATTGCAATGTGAGAACATAACTAAAGTTAGATGAATCTTTGGGTAATGGTCCAACAATGTCCAAAAATACTTTTTCAAAAGCTGAATTTGCTGTGGTCGTTATTACCATGGGTTGCTTAGTGCCTACTGAATATTTTTGCTTATTGCATTGGTCACACTTTGAAACGTATTTGATTATATCCTTTTCCATACTTGGCCAGAAATAAAATCTTTTAATATTATTCGTCATCCGCTTGATACCTACGTGGCCACTAGTAGGCAACAAGTGAAAATCGTTTAGTATTACCTTTCTGTCATCTAAATTATTTATTCTTTGTGTATTGTTAACAACACATATGCGTAAGTTGCCCCATGTTTTATAATTATTAATTGCATCTATTAGCCCAGATATAAAATCTTTATTTTTCTCTTTTCTTTGTATGCATACCTCACTTATTTTGTATCTTTTACATATAAATAACAATTCTCTCACCAATTCGTCTCGCGAAATTGATGATCGAGATAATGTATTTAAGTAAATTATTGAGTTTTTGGGCACATATATGAAATATTTATATTCGTCTACTACTTCTTCTCTTAATATTTTTTTATATTTTAGTTTATCACATAGGGATAGTTCTGTGTAATGTTTCGGTTTTTTAATTATTTCCACGACTCTTGGTTGATCAGGCCTCGAGTTTGTGTCAATATTATCAACCGTAACGTTACATGTACTTCCATTATCGCTACAATCTTTCATTTTCCTTACTTGGGCTCTAGTCATTACATTTATTTGTTCACTCATATTAATTAAATCATCCGACGTAATGTTAATCCGTGATAAGGCATCTGCTGCCGAATTAGATTTCCCTTTTATGTATTCTATCTCAAACTTGTACTCTTCAAGTGACAATCTAAATTTAATAAGCCTGCTCGATGGGTCTCGCATAGAAAATAGATAAACAAGTGGCCTATGGTCAGTCTGTATCTTAAACGTTTTGCCATATAAATAGGGTCGGAAATATTTAATACTCCACACTATTGCTAAGAGTTCCTTTTCGATAGTAGGATATTTAATTTCCGCCTTATTTAAGGTTCGACTAGCATAAGCTACAGGCCGACCATCTTTGTTACATAATACGGCTCCTATGGCTTTACCCGACGCGTCTGTTTGAAGTAAAAATTTATTATCATCGGAAAAATTTGGGTACTGCAAAACAGGTGGCCTTGTTAAGGCTGATTTTAAGTTTTGAAATGAACTTTCGCATTCTTTTGTCCAATAAAATGGTACGTTCTTACAAGAAAGTCTATTTAAAGGATTAGCTGTTTTGGCAAAATTTGGAATGAATCTGCGATAATAATTAGCAAAAGCTACAAATCTCTTTGTTTCGTCGTTATTTTGTGGTGTAGGATAATTGACAACTGCTTTAATTTTTTCAGGGTCAGGTAAAATACCCTCTTTTGAAACGGTATGCCCCAAATAAAGCATTTCTTTCTGCAAAAATTTACATTTAACTGGGTTTAATTTCAAATTGATTGAACGTAATCTACTTAATACATCCATAAGATTCCGATTGTGGAAAATCAAATTTCTCCCATGCACAACTAAGTCATCTTGATATATAAGACATTTATCGTAATTAAGGCCTGACATCGCAATAGTCATCATACGACTGAAACTGTTAGGACTAGATTTAAGACCCATCGGCATTCTAGTCATTTGGTATTGATTTTTCCCTGTGGTGAACGCTGTACAAGGTCTACTCTCTTTTTGAAGTTTTGTTTGAAAAAATCCTTGGTAAAGGTCTAAATGTGAAAAGTACATAGCTCCTGATAAGGAGTCTAAAATTTCCGTTATGTTAGGTAGCGGAAATTTGTCATCTTGAATCTGATTATTTACTTTACGGTAATCTATAACTACTCTCCATTTCTTTTTCCCTGTTGAATCTAATTTTTTCGGGACTAATAGCAAAGGGCTTGACCATGGGCTCCTAGACTCTTCTATTATACCGTCATCTAACATTTTCTGAATTTGGTCATCTATCTCTGCTTTTTGTGAATGTGGCAATCTATACTGTTTAGTGTAAATAGGCGCGGTATTAGCTTTAGATCAATTGATTGTTCGTAGATATTCGTAGTTGAAAGCTTATCACCAGGCAAATAAAAGACATCTGGATATTTTGCACAAATATTCTCTATCGATTTTTGTTCTTCAGTACTTAATCTGTTCAAATTTAATAACGAAAATAATTTTTTAACCCTTTTGGCATTCATTGTGGGCTTTTCAAAGTTACAAATAATGTAATTATTTAAGTTATTTAAATTTACCTTAAAATAGCTTAATTTTATCGTTTGTTCTCGAGTATTTAAAATTCGAATAGGTATTTTCCCATTTTTGGGTCGTACCAATGTACTACCTAGGAAAACCCCTTCGCATAATTCTTGCGAATTTATGAAACAATCTGTTCGCTCGTCAGTATTAATGTAATGCGTGGACTCAGATCGTGGTGGTAAAACAACATACGAATTTGATGTGGGTGTCATGTATTCGAATTTAATAGTTACATTTTTATTGTTTTTAGTATAAAGTTCTAACGTATTTAATTCAAAATCTAATTTGGCTTTATAATTGTTAAAGAAATCATGACCTAAAATTCCATCAGACTTGCAAGGTAAGGTATCAAAAATGTAAAATTTTTGTCTAAAAATGTAGTTATTAAAGTTTAGATCAAGATACACGTAACCCAACGAAGATATGTCGCCTCCAATACCTTTTACGTTAACTTCATTCTTATGGTATGGTATCTGTAAACTTTTGATACATTGATATTTCACAGCAGAAATAGATGCCCCTGTATCAACTAACCAATCATGTCTATATTTGTGAATGTATCCTGTTACTTTACACAAGCTGTTACATGAGTACACAAAGCTATTCTCGAAAAAAATGATTCAGAGATTCCATTTGTGAATCTTCTAATGCAACATTATCTGTAGTTGTTGCCATGTAATTTACGTTGCTATGCGTAGGGTGACCACGGCTGCGACTAAAGTTTCGACTACGATTGCTACGATAGTTCGTACCGCGATAATTATTATTCTGCGGAGACCATACCTGATTTTGTTGACCGTAAGGAGGGCGCTGATAACCCCGTGATCTGTTGAAACTCCGAAAACCCCGCTGTCTTGTACGCTGGCCCCTCTGAGGCCTCCTTTGACCTGATCTGTAATTAGAATGTTTGTACATACCCATGATGCCGTTGGAAGTAGATGGGGCATTGGTCTCCTCGTCCTTTGCACCTTGAATGGCATCTGTTAATGAATCATAATTACGAGCAGTAATGACTGTGCTCAATCGACTATTTCGCAGGCCATCACTAAAACTTTTAATGGCCATTTTTTCGTTTAAAGGCTTCAAGACTTTATATTTTTCGGAATCGCCACTAGCTTGCGAAATGGTCAAGTCAGCAAACAGTTCCGAAATTTCTTTTCCAAAGTCGTCAACTGTTCGATTATTTTGCCTACATTGTAATAACTTCGTTTGTAGAGCTGTGTAGCTTTTTTGTGGCAATAATTTACGTTGCATATCCTTTATCAGCTCATTAATAGAACTATATTTCTGCGATAGCTGTAACTTCGCTTGCTGGGATAGTCTACTTTTTAACACGAATTGCATTAATTTAGTTTGACAATCTGCTTCTTTTAATACAGAGCTGTAATATTCTATACCGTCTATCAAGCTCTTTGTATTTTCAACATCATTTGTCATAATGGGTAAAATGCTTAAAGCAGTTTTCAAATCAAATTTTTCACTAGCCATGTTATCCGTTAACTTAGAAGAGGGATCCTCCTCTACTTTATCACAACACAAGTTTAAAATTTCTTCATACGAGTTATTAAAATCCTTACAGATTTTATTTATTAAATTTATTTCTCTGGTATTAATTTCCTTTAAATGTATTTTATTTTTACATAACACCATGTAATCATTATACGTTGATAACACTTTATACGCTTCTTTCCTTTTGAGTTCTAAAATATTCCCTGTCCTTCTGCTAGGACCAATTTTTATAAGGTAACTTCTAATTGATTTTAACTCTTGATAAATTAAATTTAGCTCTTCTGCCATTAAAATTATTAAGACATGATAAAATGGCTAATGTCTTGTTTTATTATAACTATTAATTAAGAATACGAGATTAAATACAGTCGCGCTTATATTACATTGCGCACAAAGAAGTAAATAAAATTAAACCTTTTAGAGAATTAAGTCCGTTATCGCCATATTTTTGCACTGCACTTTTGAGCCGGAATAGATGGACACTTCACTCACTAGGTACGCGTATAGGAGTTCATCACACCTCGTTGCTTTGACGTTCCTCGAGCTCCTTCTGCTGTCGGCCGCGGAGAAGACTTGCGTACCTCCTTAAATTGACGTCATTGAGCTGCCGCTGAACCAGTTTTTTGTGACATCTTCTATATGTCTTATACATCACAATAAGAATGGCAATTCCCATAATCAGCACGATACCCAACAAAATGATATTCGTGGTGCTAAGGTGAAACTTAATCTGTTCCAAATGCGAGGAATTGTCACCCCCAGCCGCGTTCTGCGCGATGATTACCTTGTCTTCTTCTTTACTGTAGTTTGAACCCATTTTGCCGCGTTTTTAGAATAAATGGGACACTAATCGTCTGTTTAGAGCCGGGCGATATGATTGAATAATTCATCTTATGATTTTCACTTGGAGACAAATATTACGAGTGATGCACCGAATTTGGTAATGGAATGCGCACGGCTCCTGTTACCGGCGCGACGGTGGCAGGGTCGCCATTTACAGGTTGTGTACTTGGAGAGAAATGATACCACTGAATGTTGAATATAGACTGTTTATTATAATAAAATAATTCCTTTATATACCTATATCTACGTACCCAGTACAGATGTATGGTTCTGAAATTCGACCTAATTTGAAATAAAAAAATACACTCAACCCACTTTAAACTCATAGGTTTTAAACCTACGGTTTAAAGTGGGTTGAGAAAGATTAAAAATACATTAAATTGGAGGGCGCACTTTTGCAAAATAGCGTATGAGAAACCGCTAAAAAATAAAACAAATAAAGTAAAGACTACTGTAGATTAGCTTTTTGTTAATTTTATATTGATTTGAAATCTCTTATACTATAATATACTTCTATTTTATCCATATTTCCATCCGTAAAAAAACCAAAGGGTTTTCAGTAGCTAAGAAACGCAGAAAAACCGTACGTACAAATTTATAAAAGTTTATTGCATGGGAATGGATACTACATAACTGTATATGATGTTGCAGTAAGATCAAATTAAGGGCAAATAAGTCGTCCTTACCGTTTTGCGGTGCTTCTGAGAAAAACCGCTAGCTCCATACAATAATTAGTGTGTGTAGACCTAGCATTACAATAGATGCTGAATATCCCGCAATTAAATAGCAATAAGTGACGGCAAATTATACTGTAGTATTAAGTATACAAGACAGATTAGCGCGGTTGTAACAGGTTTATATTGAATGATGAGTGATGCTATATGTTTTACCTGGACGACTTAGAGGTATTCAAAGAGATCTATGTCGCCACATATAATAGTGTAAAAAAAATATGAAGGTTCTATCTTAATCTAGAGTTTGAGTTTTTTGTTAAATAAAGACAATAATTACTGACTGATCTATTTACGCACAGTTGTAGCTACTCAACAGATTTCGCTAGACACGCTGAGTTACTACGACGTAGGCATGAGGCAAGAAAGGATTCTTCGAAATTAAATTAAATTAGGGTGATGCCAGCATCCAATTTTCGTGTTCACCTTAGTCTTGGGCGTCTGCTGGTAAGATAATATCACTTTAAACGGTGAAACTTCAACGTATAACTCCCATTTATAACTTTTTAACCATCCAGGTATAATAAAAACTAATACCTATAAAGTAATCCTATAATCAAGTTTTAGTGTTCATTTTAGGCTTTATTCTCAAGCAAATAATATTATTTTATTTCAATGGGCTGTTTACAGTTTTGTGTTACTTAGTATGTTGCAGTGTTTAACATATTAATTTTTAACCTCTGTCAGAATCGAAACAGTGATTCCTGTTTCAAAGGGCAGGAATCTAGTCAGTAAATTACATGACTATATTTTCTTTGTTCTATACCTAACCATCTAAATTTAACAGGAAGAATAATAACTTGAAAACAATAGAGAGGGCAAAACACGACGTGTGTCGAAAATAGGATTCCAATTTTAATTCATCATTCTCAGGACATCAGATAAATTGAAGGGTTAGGTAATTCTAATCATACCGATATGTCGAAGAACATAAGTAGGTACATCGTAAAAAGAGAATTTACAGCGGAAATGTATTTTCCAAGGTCTGTAAACAAGCCCGCTGTCTCAAGTTTGACCTTATTCGGATATCACGTACATTGATTCTATTCAGTATTTCTGCCTACGTTTACTTACAAAATGCCACATATTACTTTCATGTAAGGAAACAGAATATAATTCTATCGAAATTTGAAACGAAATATGACACAAGATGGCAGTAAAATTAAATTACAGGTAAAATGACTAATATATTTGTGTATAAAATAGATATTGCGCTTGACGGTACTTTCATGTCTCTGTAGATAACCTGTAATGAGCCGGCGTTGTCCAGTATCGTACCAAGTAAACCGTAAACTTAACTGAGTTCAAGTTTCAGAAACTTGGAGCAATATAAATTCCTTTCGAAAATATTATACATACAATGTAAAAATAAATAGTATGGTGGATCCCACCCATAGTCATGGTAATCGGCAAGTATTTAGAAATATCCTTTAGCATAGGTCAACATTTTAACGATACCAAAGTGCGCCCACAGTATGATAAAATTGGTATTTTTATTCAAATTTATCTGAAGAAACAAACTTCCTTAAAGCAATTGAGATATTAATTAATATGAATTACTAGTTTTTATACCCCAACCCAAAAAAGGGGTGTTATATGTTTGTGGTCCATGTCTTTTGGTCTCTGTGTGTGTATTTCTGTGGCATCGTAGTTCTTAAACGAAAAAACCTAACAATTATTTTTATTTTAAAGCCAGTTTTCACGCAGATTTTTTTGCTTAATGTTGGTCCAACAGTGTAAGAGTATTAATCAGCTTTTTCCATAATAATGTCAGGCATTTTTGGTATATGCTTCTAAAGATAGGATAGGATTAAGAGCTTCACGCATGTTTTTATTTATCTATTTATTGCGTTGGGTATTTATTACTATGGTTTTTTTAATTTAAGACTTTCACGTTCCATTTAAAATAAGTTAACAGGTCAAAACGCGACACTGAATGTTAGTAGTTAATAAGAACTACTTAGATACTGCCTGACGTTTCTGTTAGGTTGCAACAACCGCCTTAGTCTGTTCGGGGAGCTTGCTCGTTTTTACCCGTTAAGTTATTTTAAATTTTTGTTTTTTACCCACATTCATCTGCTACTGAAACTAAAAAGTATGGGATTACTTATGTTTAGTTATAGTTGACATAAAAAGAAATCTTTGACACGTCTTATTTTATCATTTGTGCCCATTAAACCTTAGAATACTATATCTATGCATTAAACGGTCTATCCCACGTCACGCAACGCAGTGGTTGGTAAAGCATACGTCTAACTTTGACACTTGGAATGCTGAACTTCACTTCGTAAATGTATCTCTCTCTTCATTTGACAGGCGTCTTTCCAAAATTACCGTTCTGGGCGAAAGAAACATAAATACGTTGTTGGGTCACAAGGCGTGTGCGGCCTGAATACCATTCGAGCGCTTCATTTGTTTTTATGTTCTGATGTTAAAATCTGTTTACTGCTTTTAAAATAGTACTTAAAGTGTGTTTTTCCAGTCAATCAAGCAAAGTGTATCATCAGTTAAAAGGATTTCAAATACTTTTACGATTATAATGAGGAGGTAGGTAGGTACTAGTTGTTGCTCGCAAGTTCGTTCGCGTTTCTTCTGGTACCCGTTCTATTTATTATTAATAGTACCAAATTGTAATCGAAATGAAGTCAGTACTTATTACGTCAAGGTGTAACCTTTTTTACGTTTATAATTTGTAGTAGGTACGAGATAAGTGCGTATCGAATGTGAAAGACTCGTTCACAAACAAAAGCTAGGAATACTTAATAGGCCACTTTGAATGATTCATCGTCAGATAATTGTTATCGTAAATTAGTTGCTAATTTTGAGATAACACTATCTTTCCCTGTTGATTCACAAGTGGACCGGTCATACAAAATTTCAGGACAATCAATTGATTCATCAAACGAGTCTAACTGTTTACCTACTGAATACAAACTCGGTGATGAAATTCCTACAGACTTGTCTCAGGTTGGTTAGGATTGGATGAAATGAAAATTAAATGTTTATTTGACAACGGCTTTTCTAACAGTATTCTCATATTTCTCGTAGGTACGTGATAAACTCACACTGAGGCTAGCTGTGGTTGCAGATTATATCTACATCTTAAAATGCATTCAGCGAGAAATTTGATGCGAGCTAGTGACGAGATGTTAAAATTATTTCTGTAGCGCTATGATGACAAACACACCGTTTTTAAACGAGAACCATGTAATATTGGAATGCTACCATATAACTAACAATAAGTGTGATCTTAGTATTAACTGTACTACTAAAATCACACTTAATTTGTGGACCTATAAAAACATGTAGCATTTGTATCTAACAAAAAAATATTTCATTGATCAAAATATTAAAATCTGATAGGTAGAAACACAGACAGACGTTGGTTGGCATTCATAAAAGATTTTCTAATCTGCGCATAAAGCATACCAGCATCTGATATACTGAAAAATACTTAAGCAAAATACACTTACAAATGGCGTCGCAGCTTTTGAAATATCGCAATATCGATGGAGGAAAATAATCTCAAAGGGAATAGCAATCCCAAGTTAGAAGTGTGAATATATCTCTGCGGCGTCGTGGTCGGAATGCTAAATGATCTGTCCGGTGTAAAGTACCAGATACTGGGTCTGAAGCCGCCGCCGACGTCAGGGATGTTGGATATGAAACTTCGGTTTTAGTTATGGATACGCTAATGTAAATATTTCCTTTTTCGGTTTTGTTTTTTGGATATGAAACAATTTCGGCTTAAAAACAGAATTATTTATCACTTGCACCAAACATTTCAAGAAATATCTATCACCGCCAAATTATAGTACATCTCGGGCTCATCGCTAAAACAAACTCTTATAACTCCTTTATTCACAAACGTCCGTAACTGATCCGATTCGGATACTCTATATTTAAATCTGTCCAGCTGTATAAACATGAAACAAGAACCGAATGCAAAACCATCTCTGACGTTTTGTGATTAAGAGGGCTGGCCAACTTCACGTAGAGGAAATACGTAGTATGGCAAGAGAAATTGCTATTTATTTATTTGGACATCCAGTGGTTGTTAAATGTAACAACCACTAGTTGTTCCTTATAAAAATATGGTCAATTACACAACCTTTTAAGTTGTCACATCATTCACGAAAATTTACACTTAATGTATCCTTAATAATATAAAACAGTTGTTTTACAAAAAAAATATGGTTGTTCAAAGATCGCTTTGGTTTAGTTTCGAATATTTCATGATCTTTTTTAAATAGAAATGAAATCTGAACTTAAGTTGAACTTTGCTTGGATATCGGTTCGGTAGGCTAAATCAAACATAATGTGTTGTATCTTGACTCTATCTTTGTTCATTATCGTTCTATATGTATAAAAACTGAACGCAAATGAAGATGAAGAAAGGGACGCTCGTTAGTAGCAGGCGGTCAAGCCTTCAATGTAAGGCCGACAATTCCAGTAAGAGCTTTATTATTCTGTACTTGTCGCCATTAAGCTAGCACCTCATTGCCTCTTAACATCAGGTGGGATGAGGTCAATCTTGAAGTGGAATATAAAAAAAATGTTTCTAGTAGTTTCAGTTATCCGCTTGATTCGGTTTCGGTTTTGGACCGCCATAACGTCCCTGGCCGACATTCTTCATGCACTATACTTAGCTGTACTGAGTATAAACGCCTTTTTAGATCGCCTTGATTACACCGGCCTGAGCGCTAGTCTTATTGGGTACATTAGGACAAGAACCTGGCGCTGGTATTCTGAATAGGTATCCTTTGGCGACTATGATGACGCAATTTCTGGGAATGTATGTGGGAATCCACTCGTGTTCTAGACCGAATGGTGACGCAGTGGTCGGAGATGAAAAACAGCTTTAAGTATAATAGTCAGTGTAGGTACATTAAGCGCTCTTTTAAAAACTTAAACTTGCTTTTTTGCCAAGGGTTCGCGTATAATTGTATTAAATGTTTATCATATGGACTTAATCAAATCATTATGTACTATTTTCAGTGGTCATTGTTATTTCTTAATTTCAAGAGCATACGAAAATAATATTCTATGAGTATATGAAGAAATTCCTGCGTGAATGTTTATAAACACCTACTGACCTTTTTTACAAAAAAAAACAGGCATCCCAGGACGTATCCATTCAAATGCCACGATAACTGAAGTCACTCGTTTTGGTGTGCGTTTGAGTGGCACAAGTTTAATTACATAGGCAGAAATTACAAAATTTAAATAAATATAATTAAGATACGTCTGTAGGTTCCAAATTAATTGAAAACCATTCAACGAAGTGAAGCCGCTTTTATAGTAAGAACATAATTTGTTTTATTCTAATCGTTGTTTTGGTTCGAAGATGCGACATTTAATGGTTGACAAAATGTTAAACCTGCCGCTCTCTCTATGTCCGGAGCGGACGTTCCAAGCATATTGAACGTCGCCACTATTTTTAACGTTGTAATAACGTTCGGAATTGCAAATACTAGAACTTCCAAAATGTATAAAAGTGAAGGTAAATAATACACTTGGAATTTACGATTTCAGTCGCTTTTAATGATCTATTAAAGATTTTTTTACTTTTACAATTAAAAAAAAAATTTATGATGCTATACGATTGTAACAATTTTAGCAAGCTTAGCTTTACATGTACTTAAATATATCGCCAAACACAAAACCTACAAGTCATAAATCAATACCTTCAATCTACGTAGGCGCGTGATTCCTAACAATTAACAACAGAAAAATTCTTACATCAGCACATATTAAGATGTATTTTAATTTAACTAGCGTATTCAATTTATTCATGGTAAGATCGTTAACAATCAAGAGACGCTTATAATATCTCTTTTAGGAGCGTCTAGTTTCAAGGTTTCTAATATATCATTCAATAAATATGTATTCACACAGGTTTATTTCCCAAATAAAATTCTAACTATCAACTAAATCTACTGGCATTACCTTTTGCAGAAGGATTTGCGACGACGACCTAGCCCAAAATACAAGTATGTTAATTCGTAACAATATGACTCGCAGTTTCGCAATATACCGGACCTATTTATACTCAAAAGCTTTCGTAATAGGCGCTCACACCCGACTCAATTTCGTCAAGAAGATTTAAATGTCTTTTTTAATGTTAAGTGCCACCAAACCCTGACCATTTTTTAAAGTATGGTAAGAAAGTATTAACATTTAAAGTTCGTAGCTACGTACATTGTGTAATTTGTATTCAGTCAACAAACCAAATTAGTGGTTTGTTTAATGACAACCTGCCATATGCTGTTTTTTTAATTTACCTATCTACTACATCCTCTAAAATCGTTTTATAGACCCAACAAATAAATCGAATGTTACCGGATCAAATTGTTTTCTTTACGATGTCAATGTAAATTTTTATTTTTATTGAAGCGAGGAAAGGTCATAAAATTAATAGCCCAGAATCCTTTATTCCATCTTTGAATAGATTTTTTTATTTGTTTTATCATTAAACGATACAATGCAATAATCTGTTTTATTTATTTACTTGTTCAGAAAACCGTGTTTTCAGTCCCATATTTAAATATGATTGTTTATTTTTAGCTTTTATTATATTAGCATACTTTTGAATTAATATCTGGTCAAATCGAGAATCTCTCTGATCCTTGTCCTTTGAAGAAGACAAGTAGACGCATTTAATCTGTTTCCTTTTATCAAAAACCACTAAAATGAATTGGAAAGTTTTAAGTGGACCCTTAAAAGCTTAGTGGAGAAAATAACGGTAAAAGGCTGTAAAGAAACAGATTTATATAAAAGTTTTATTATATTACACTGCGTCTGCACCGAGCTTAATTCTTTAATAGAGCTAGTGTACATTCTTCCTTACAATAATCGTCAGTAACAATAACAGCAGTACGTACGTATACACATAGTAATGATTTAGACAGGAAAATCTGTTAAATTCTTTTAATGCATGTAATAATGAAGTAGTAGGAACGTATAAGCTTCAGTTTCTTCTACTACATACTTCAAAGATGATTTTAATTTAGTTTACTTGTAGAAAGGTCATTTAATTATTTTAATGATGCGCTTCAGGTTTATGTTCGCCAGATTATGTACTAGAAACACAACAAGGTTTTTAGGTCGTTACCTCGTAAGCTGTTATTTACTTTATGATAGTTAATTATTATAGAATAATTAATATAAAAGTCCTCCTTGGCAAACATAAAATCATTTGAATATATCCGCATCTGAGTAGTATTTTATAAAAATTAGTAGTGATTTATATGAAATGAATAAAAGACATTTCCACAATCTTAAATAAGCTTTTCTCTGTTTGATGTTTCGTTCAATGCTCATAGATAACGTGGCCCAGTTCTAATATTTGAAAAACGATCCGTTCTAGTTAGGGGCTGTCCATATATTACGTCATTCTAAATTAGGGGGGGGGGGTTGGTCTGCGGATGACGGTAAATGATTGATAGGGGGGGGGGGGGGTGTTTCGAAATTGACGTCATTCTTATTTATTTAGTTATAGTTTATTGTTCACGCAAAAAGATTATTTCTAAAAATAAATTTCTTTCAGCACACCTAGTAAGTGAGACTGCAAATGTGAGAGGCGGCTAAGGCGCGTACAATACTAAAATAACTCATAAAACATACATAGATGTACACAAATACAGTAATAACTACAGATAAAAACTCTAACAATAATATTACATATAATACTATCCGACAGATAGCGAAAGCGACTTTGTTTTATACTATGTATTGATAATACATTTTGTTAACTGGTAATGACGTCAATTTTGGGAGAAGGGGGGGGGGGGTCGTTAAGAAATGACGATAGGATGATTGAAGGGGGGGGGGGGGTCTAAAATCTGAAAAAACCGATGACGTAATTTATGGACGGCCCCTTACGAATAGTAGATAATATATTGCACGAGGCGTAAGCTAATAACGACCGACCGACGACTGATGACAGTTGATATGGAAAGAAAATTTTTAATTAGAATTAACGACTCCTAGAAAAACGGATAGTATTTTTTGACAAATTACGAATCGTAAAATATTGGAACCGGGCATAACTGGATGACATGCAACTACGAGTATTGTATTATATTTGTTACATATTTGTTTTAGTTACACTGTGATAATTTCAATTTATCGTTTGAAGTTATTCGAGTGTAATTTGTACTTTTGGGTCATGAGTAGATTTTTTTGATACAAAGTGGAACATATTAATTTTTAACCTTTTCCCAGCCCAGCTATCTTTAACGTAGTGGCCCGCTGTACGCCAACGTATAAATGTATAACAGTTTCTATAGTACGAAAGCAAGGATGTGGCATAACGTCATATCGATAAAAAAAAATTGATGTCTAAATCAAGATTTTTTATTAAATTTTGCAAATATAAACAAACCCTGATACATTATAATAGTAATTTGTTTTATTTTATGAACATTTTTAGTAAGAAAAACGAGTATTTATTTTCATAGACAAAAATACATGCATAATCTTGCAACACATTTATTATAAAAGGCACTTCACTATTCATTTTATAACGTAGTCCGTTGACTTCATATCAAGTCGTTGGCGCTCGTGGCAAGATAAATATCTCAAATAGAAGTGTTGTCTATGCGTTTCTTTCTTCACCTTGAGTGAATCTCTCTCTATCTCTCTAGACGATTTGAATAAAGAAAAGACGGCTCTTGTACGGTATTCATAAATCATAACAAGTATGTTACGGTGAAAAGTAAGACAAAAGAATGAATGGTCAGTTATTATTCCTATATTTAATAACTTTTTATAGTTTGTGTAAGTTTACCTTTCGATATTTTACTTTTTATATTTTCGATAATTATATTTAATGATTATTGTACGAAAAAAAAACAGACGAGCGCACGTTTGTAATGGCCGGCACTATGACACAATGACCTTGACACCTGTACGCTTACGACGTCACAGGTTTACTTGCATTGAAGTTGGTGGCGCTCGTAGCACTGAAATCTTGTCATTGCGTAGAGATGGGTGTTGCAATATCGAAAATTCTAAATAAATTATAAATTAACTAGCTTCCGCCCGCGGCTTCGCCCGCGTGTAATTCGGTTATATTGCGGTATAAATCACAACTATAAGAAAACTTCTCATTTCCACGGAAAAATCTAAGAAGCGCGATGTAACGCTGGATACGATTAGTTGTTAAACAAAAACTGAATGGTACACTATATTATATAGCTAAGTAGATGTAAAAATCAGTTTAGACGATAAAACAAATTGTACGTCATCCCTCGGGAATTCCACATTTTCGGGGATTCATTATCGTATCATTTAGCTTCTACATTTACATGTTTATATTCGTTTACAATATTTTACCTTCCAATCCATCAATCCATCCATCAAACAAACTATATTTTTGTTTTCCCTCGGGAATATCATTTTTTTTCGGAATAAAAAGTAACCTATTATTTAATCCGGACTTCTAACTATACGTCTGCAAAATTTAAAAGCAATCGGTTCAGTAGTTATGTCGTGAAAGCGGAACAAATAAACAAACTCACTTTCTGATTTATAATATTAGTAAGGATCTTCGTGAAATAAATTAATTTCAATATTTATTATGTGATACGTTATTTTCAGACCGGAATTAATTGTCAATCATAAAATCTGTTTTTCTGAATATTTGTTTGGAACAAAACAAAGTAAACATGTAGGATTGTAATGAATGCAACTATCGCGTCACATCACTAGCCTACTTGATATGAAGTCGTTGGCGTATGGGACATCAAAATATTTCAGGCGTTTTTGTTTTATCTGTTTTAAAACACTATAAAGCCTGTTTCTTTTGGCGAAATAACAAAAATGGGCTTCAATCCAGTCCATCTTACAAAATTACAAGAGAAACAAATGTTTAATGCACCGTAAAGGTATTCAATTAAAGTAGGTACAATGAGTAACTTCTATAGAAGTAGTGGCGTTGACGGCACGAAAATCCTGAACTTCTATAGAAGTAGTTGGCGGTTATTAGGTTAAAGCACAATAGGCAAGTGTCTATTGGATCTTTCTTTATAAAACTAGGCATTGGCGTACGTTGGTTGACAAGTGTTTCTGTATTAGGCCACAATCTAAAAATCGCATTTGATCAGACCTCATAATAGATCGCCAGTGGATGGCTATAAAAAGTGATTCAAAAATTTCACGCAATTGCTTTTTTTTATGCAGAACCCTCATAGCATAAACTAACTAATAGTAATAACGCCAATGTTCAGTTTTGTAACTTAAATGGCTTTTTGACAGGATCCTTGAGCTCCGTAAAAGATACTTTGGGAATCGATGATCTAAGTTCCAGGATGTGGCAAATTCGATTCTTCCAATGAACCGACCGCTGGCTTACGCAACCCGACAGGACCAAACAGGCGTTAGGCGTTAGTTAGTTTCATATTCACGATCTCCGTACCCGAGAGGCGAGCGGGCCTGACTTTGGCGTCGCGCCATCTCTGAGGTCCCGGGCTCGATCCCCAGTCGGGTCAATATGGGAAACGAACTTTTCCGTATTGTCTCGTGTCTGGGTGTTGTGGTACCGTCGTTGTTTCTGTGTCATAAGTGCTTATAGCTACTTACCACAGAGTTAGAGCAATGTATGTGATGTTGTTCAATATTATTTATTTATTTATTTATTAATATCCAAAATTATAAGTCGATGCATTGCAAGAGACGATTAATTGTTGGCACTGCAGCAGCATTAGCACCGGTGCGTGCGCGCCGGCCCCTCCCAGTTCTGCTTTCTACACGCGCGATTTCACTGACGGCGCCCGGCCCGCTTTTTGTACCGATGCACGCGATTTTTCACAAATACCTGATGTCTTAGTATCTGTCGCCGTTACGTGATGCACCATGACACTTTTTGCTTGATGACGAAATGTTACGGGAGCAAATATACGCAACAGCATAATGTGATATGTGGTATTCTGCTTTTATTGCGCCTTTCTATGTTACTTGTAAAAGTGACCGATCTAAATTAAAGAGTAGGTATGTAGTTACTGAATTTTAAAATCTCGTCCTGCTATGTATGATTTTGAAAGGGATTTCTCTTAGACGCTAGGGTTAATGCCTATAATTATAAAGCTTAAATTTGGATTAGAATATGGATTAGCCATTAGTATTTACGGTACGAACATTTATTTATTTAGTTTCTAGTCAGTAATGAAATATAATGTTTCAATAAAATTTACTCTACATCAGTGACTCTACATCCCCTTTTCCGCTTCTGAAAGCTTTAGCAACAAAGTTAGTCCAATAACAAATGCCAAGTTTCAGTTATTCCACAAGTGAACACATTTTATCTTATAACCAGTAGTCCAATGTAGCAGATAAGATAATAAATAGTGCGGCGCTCACAATAGGATTCTTTGAGTATTACTCGCGCGCCCGCCCTATCGAAGATCAGCGTTGTAGCGAAGCTTTCTTTGCGGCATGACTCACGTCTCGACTCAGATTACTTCACAAAACCCTTGAAATACTACGTACATACTTAATTTCATCTTTTTTCCTATGAAAGCGAATAAAATGACGATGTCCTCAATGATACGTATGTATCTTATGAATATTAAGAGATGTAAAGTCGGTTACAGGACGCAGTATAATTTTATGATCTTTATAATATTGCAAACATAGTGTTTAACTATGAATGTTTGTATTAAATTGACGTTTTATTACAAGGAAAAATCCATTCCCATAGAAGAGCGAATGCCTAGCTTGAAGGTCTTGGAACAGGTTGCGGGCCAATGAGTCACGACACGAGAATTGTGGCACAGTGAATTGGACTACGAACAACTATAATATTCTGGCAATAGATTTTAGAGAAATCCAGCTTTTTGGACGATATGGTGATATATATTAGAGCAAAACTTACTGTAGCATCCAATTTTTTTGGTGTTAGTTATTTTTGAATACTTTCGAGCGAGCGTTTTGCGATGAAATTAGTCTATCTTTTGCCATACTGGCGTGGTATCTGTTATACTGTGACTATGGTCAAATTGCGTTGTGTAGTTTGATGGACAGCTAGCTGCATTAGCGTCTTATGAGTGGCAGAAAATCCCAGATACTGGGTGAATCATACCAAAAATACGAACATAATCAAACAATATATGTTTCTCTTCGAAGATACTAATTTAAAATGAAAATTAGCAACTGATCTATAAACAAGTACTGAACTAGTAACCGGAATTCCAAACTTCTTCCAAATTGAAGAAAATGGAGGCTCTACCTAAGTAATGATTGAATGAATGAAGCATGACATTGGCATAAAATACTTTGTTTTGTTCAAAGCTATACGTTTATATTCTATCCAGTAGTTCCACGTACCAATCGGATTAACTAGGGATAATAAATACTACATTACTGCTTGGTACTTAAAAATGTGAGAATATCGCATTTACATGAAACAGCGGAAGCCTGCCTGTTTAGATTGTGTTCGATTTTGTCCATGCAACATCCGTTCTATTGTATCAATTGAATTGCGCTGCATGCAGCTACGAGGAGAGCGATTATCGGGTTCCAGTTTGAAATGAAACTGGCTGTACCTTGCTTTATAACTATGGGAGCGAAGTATTTTAAATCGTCGTTAATGCGCAACTATGGTCCAAGGGTTTTTATGCCCAGAGTTTATAAACAAACCAATTAATGCCGCGGTAAAAAACCTAAGGTATATTTTGAAATGCAACCTTTTTGGGCTGCTACTGAGTGGAGTCCTACCGCCATTTTTTTCGTGTTTTTTTTTGCGTTTGTCTGAACTAACTTTAAAAAAATATTTTTTATCCAATTTAAAGATACTTAGTTTTGATTAAGTAGGTACGTGCATAATTTTCTTTGCATTAAAAAAATGTTTCATAATAAATATTTTTATACGCAAACAGCGGTGTCTTTAAAGCAGAACAAACAGTCTGAATACACATATGAAGGACGCCAACACACGTGTCCGCAAACATTTTTGGGTTTTTGTTTGTACAAAACTAAGCTCTTTATATGGCTTTTGTGTTTGCCAGTCATTTGCGCTCTTCATTGCATTTGTTCGGGGCCCTTGATTAACGTACAAGTATAAAAAATAAAGGTTTGAGTGAAACCTTAACCGACAGAGGCCATTTTTGACCAGAAATTTTAGCGTAGGCGTTTGATGCGTCAATGACCCGCAAAACTCGTGGATCCGCATTCAGCAGGTAGCATGAACACTCGGTTTAACAATTCAACGGTCCCATTGTTTGATAAAATTACTATAAAATTTGCATGCGTACAGACTGATTCAAATATTGTCTCGTCGACGTTATATTTAAAACGAGTATCAGGTTCTACCAGAACTAGTAGCTGACTTTTTTTTAAGTTTTGCACCCCCCAGGGCATTGACGGCTGCCTGGGTTCCTTTTTCCACTGAATTCGTAAATCGGGTTGGATTCCTCGATGGAAGGCTTGTCATTTACAACTAGTTCCGTGACCTCGCTCACGCATTCCCGCGCCTGCACCTAACTGTACTTTCCCGTTGACTTAATGCCGACTTTGGACAGAACCTGATCTTAGGCAAGTGTACATTATAGCGCTGAGATGGCGATCGGCTGTTGCAATTTAATTATATTTAGTGTATGCGAAGCGAAGCAGGCGTTGCGTAGATCCGAGTGGAGCAGCCGAAGCGGTTGCCGCTGGGCCCGCGTGCCGCGCATACCAGTCACCGAGCAGGCCCGAGCACCCCCGACCTCCTCCGAAGTGGCTCTGCCCGCGGCCGACTTCACACCGGTACATGCGCGAGCGCGGCGAGAACGTCTCGGCTGCACACGCTATCTGTCAACAAACTTCTCCGTGTCGAAAATAGCTGACGGCTCAACTTTCGAGTGATCCTTTCCAATATCGACTGGTTTATTGTGAAGTGTGAGATCTCTGCAGAGAACTCAAATTTTAGTTCGACATTGACTCAGTGAAGGAACCGTGTTATTTTTTGTTTTGGATCGCGTGCGCGACTCGCGGTGAGTTGGTACCGTGGACGTGTGTGAGTGACTGTTCCGTCTACCTACATGGAAAGTAGCCCTTGATGAAGCTGGTACACCAATCCCAACCACCGGTTTTGGTGATGTCGCACAATTCACGGTAAATAGAAATCTGTGAGAGAGCATTAGTTTGTGGTTAACTGCGGGTGGCGACTCTATGGCCTCAGTAGTCCAAGTCTAGCGTGTTCCGTTAACTTATCATCACTTTTTAATTTAACAGCAATTACATTTTACTTGCCGAAGAATGAAAGACTGAACAGCAGTTAAGCTTATAAGAACATGGTTAGACTCATCCGATCACAGTAAAGGTTTCAAGTTGATACATTCGAATCTAAAACATGAAGATCAGTTTAGATTATTTTATAAGATCAAATTTAAAGCACTGATATCCAATTTATGAAAGTATGAACAAGGAATAAATATGTTTGAAGGAATAAATATGTTTGATATATTCATAATCAGGACAATATCATGCTAGAAACTATTTAAACAAAACCAGTCTAACAAGTAGCATAAAGTATACCTGCAACTTCTTGTCAATCACGTTCAAAAATTAAAAAATAAATTTGCTCGGGATGATAATGAAAGAATACATAACGATGTACTTCAAGGTTTGAGATTATGGCATCAATCAAACTGTCTAATGAGACTTACCTATAAAAAAACGATTTAGAGAAAAAATTTGAAAATGATGATAAAATTAAGAATATTAAAAAACTACTAATATTAAGCTGTAGCAAGTAAACCAAATTAATCTCAGAAGATAAACTTGTTGGTTGAATTAAAAGGATATTATAATATAAACAGAGACACAAATAATAGCCCAACAATAGTGCGACGAACAATAGGATGGTCCTCGGGCCTCCCGCCGAAAGCCTTAATTCAAAACGATGATTCATCAATAACCACTTCAGTATTTTAATAAGCATTGTGATGTTTTCATTTAACACCATCAACATGCATTAAAATGGGCGCGGTGGTATCACAAGGATTTTCTAATTCTGAGAAGCGCGTACTTTCTTAATTTTATTTGAATTCCTTTATAAACATCCACTCAAACAATAACGTCATCAGGGATATAATTTATGCAGCCACATCAGACAGGTTTTAGCTTGCCAAGCATTAAAATAAAAAGAGCTTCAACGGAAATATTCGATCCCATCACACGAGTTCTGGCTTGAGATGAAACCGGTACGAACGTAAAGGTAAAAGGTTAGTTGGTAAATATTTGGTATATTTACCAAATATACCTATCGACACAACAACAAATTGTTGAATTGAAATGTTTATTATGCCATTGTTGCAATCCGTGTCGACGTTTAAGGTAGCAACAGCAGCGATTGCGTTTGCAACAATTGGTATTACAGAGCGTTCAACGTCTTTAGTTAGTGTAATTGCATATTCTTTTCAAGTAGGAGCCGCATTGGAGATGAGATCATTGAGGAGGCTGTTAGAGCTAATAGTTACTTGTTTATAACCAGTCGTTACTTCTGATTTCTATCCCTGGCGTAAACATCCGTGACGGCGGACAGGGCCCGCGACTAGACGCTTTCTACTCCCGGACCGAACCACCGGATACCGAGCCGGAAGATTTGATTATAACCTCATTACCTCAGAGGCTCGTTTGTTGTTAGGCTTTCCGTTGCTTTTATGTTACTTTACTATCTTTTCAAAGCAAAATTGTAAATCAACAACGTGTTGTTAGTTTTTAGAAAAGTTTATAGGCATCGCATTGTTTAGAAGTGCGAAATTCTTGGCACACATCAAACAGTGCAAACTATTTCATACCTCATAAAGCATTGCCATAATATTCATTAATTGTTGGTACAAGCTTTAGCTTCGGACTTCGTTGATGCAAAATTCAAGAAATTGGTCTATCTTGTTAGGGAATATTGCGTCTCTTCCTTGTGTAAAGCAAACTTTTCTTATTGATCAATTTATATGCAAGTGACTTTTATTGTATTTGGTTTAAAGTTTGGTTTAAACTATTGATAATGAGCCAGAAACACCATAGTAAATTATCAGCAATTTTCATAAATTCCCATAATTATTTTTAAAAAATATTACTTTTTGCGTTCTCCAGATTCATTGAAATTATCTCGAAATCCACAGAAATCGAAAGCGCGCTTTGATGTTAATCAGTACTAGAATTCTAATGCCAGAAAAGTCCAAAATGCTTGATGATTGACTAGGAGCATTAAACAACCTGATATGAATGGATAAACATTTAGGTCGTGTCTAGTACTATCGGTCTAGCAAATAGGGTTAGTCAGGTAGGGCTTCGCGGCTGCACGTGTGGGCGATGCCCTGACATCTCATGCTCCCAGCGTGTCTACTCACGCGTGAATACTGCTCGTTGTCGGACTCGGATTAAGTAGCAAAGTTTGTAAACAACAACCATATCGATGCCTAGAGAGTGGTTAAATTAATCAATAAAGAAGTAAACTATATCGTACTGTATTTGGTTTGGTGCAAAATGCCCTCAACAGTCATCATCACTGGTTTAAGTCACAGAGCAGAAAACCACAGCAAAAAATTAAAAAGGTTGATTATATCAGTGTGCATAGTCTGGTGGACAATAATTTTAACATCCACAATTACTAGCAAATGTACCAACTTACTTTGCAACATTATTGCTAACGTCGTTAGTCTGATGCAAATTAGTTCGGTAACAATGGCAATTTCTGTAAATTAACTTATCAATGCATATTATATAGCGCTATGTTGACAACTACCACTTAATAACGTATTTGTAACTTTCTCCTGTTATTTAAGTAATATTACGATTAAATTACTAGCCATGTCAAAAACGCACTGTGTGAAGGACGCCGGCTATAGTGAAATCTCATTATTCTACAAAAACAATAGCCCCAGTTTCTGTGTTCAACCTTTTAGGACAGATGCTGTGTTCAGAGTAATCAGATCAGCAAACTGGTCCCATTGATTTCGACTGTGGTTCTGTGAGATATCTGTTTTTGTAGCATCTCGCCATTGACCTACTGAATTAAAGAAAATTCTCTAAAGTAATTAATACAGAGGTCATTCAAATTAACCGGTCGTGATGAACATTTGCAGTAGCATCAGCTTAATTAATTAAATCACCAATCAACAGATTTAAATCTTTAACCATATCTGATGGTCTTTTCAATAGATTACCTTAATCAATAAGCAGTTTCACAGTATTAAACGTTTAATAACGTTGAAATGGTAGTATGTAGGTTGGTAAATAGCAGTATTTCTTAATTGAGAACCTTTTAAATTGGTTTTAATCGGTCGCTTCGCCTCAAAAAGATGGTCATTCAGTAGAATTGTTACATATATGCCGGTACAAAATACTCTGTTGGTCTAATTGATCAAATTGTATTGTGAAGTAAGTTTGCCCATTCGCGGCACGCTTAACGTAATGCCGCAACACGAGTCATCAAGGCGCAAGTCACTTAGTGAGTTGCCGATGATAACTTATGTAAAGATTTTTTGCGTTAAGTAGGTACTAGTCTCGCTGATTTTCTAATTGTTAGAGAAGAAACTTTTTTCGGTAGCAGCCTTTGTACGCCCAATTGCTGCTGTTTTTATATTATTCTGTAACAGTAAACTAACTTTTTAGGCTTTTGAAACTAGGCCTCTGCTTTTACACTGCGCAATGAGCCGATAAAGATAAGATAATTACCTGTAGTCATTATCAAATTTCACGCATCTTTAACTACTATACTTACTCATATCTAAAAGCAAATATTGTCAGCCTGATTTTATCATTTACGACATCCGATGTTTCATAACACCTTTCCACTGCCTTGTTTGGAAACGGTATGATGTGTGAATAGGAACATTAAACATGAGCGAGTGACTATCGACTTTTTGGGAATCGGTGCACATTGTTTATGTTTGGTTGACTTCAAACGGATTAACCTCCTATACATAGTTGCCTGCATTAGAATGTAGTAAAAACGAATGGAAAGAATTTTTATTGCTCCCCAAATGTGAACATAACATTTTATTATTTTTGGGTAGAAAGACATGATAATTAACGGCTATACGTAGTACGATCACAGAAGAATGTGCTTTTTATAAGTATATGGATTGATTTAAAGTGGTTTTGAACTGGCAACACATAAATACTGTGTTAAGTCGGTGTTAAATACATACAGGGTTTGGTCATCAATCAACATTTCTTTCACCTTTACTTTGGTGACAAAGATTTTATTCGTTTAGAAATCTTAATTGCTGTAAAAAGCAGGCCCCTAAAAATAAACTATCTTTTACGAGTATTGTAAATATTATTTCGTCAAACTATATCTAGTGAAACGACTTTCACGAAGGTTCAAAAATGCCCTATTTTCCAGTTGTTTTGACATAGATAAGTTAATCTGACAAGCACATATGAATGTTAGCTTGACCCGAAGCGTGTTGCCCTACCGTTACAAATACACCTTAACGAGTGACCCACACTACGAATAATGATTGTTATTTATTTTCGGGCCTCCGCTGCCTTTTAAGGTCGTTTCTCGTCTGTCCGACCCGTGTTATTGATAGATTTGATTGTAAACGAATTGGAAAAACAAACCAACTGTTTGGTCGACCTAAAAGCTGTTAGATAAAAAAAAGAAACGGTATTCCAATTATCTCGTCGCAAAGTAGAGCACAGCCTGTAAAGATTACTCTACAAGTTAAAATTTAATAACTTGTAAAATAAACTTTAAAGTGAGTCTAGTGAGATTAAAATGTAATTTAAAATTGTACATATAGGGTTACGTACCTACACAAATTTATATTTATCACAGAGGTGATTGTAAATTGTAATAGTATGTACAAGGAAAGACTCTTAACAAATTGGTATTATAAACTTATACTAATATCCTGCCGGCTACCATCAAAGAGATGGCGAGCCTGCGCGGGCAATACAGCAGATATATAGCTGCTCCGGTCATTACAACTAATAACACTGGAGATAAATTCACTGCAAGTCTCTTAGGTGAGTGCACAAGAGAGGCAGCGACCGGGTTATAGCGCTCCAAGCGACCGGAGCAACAGTTAGAAGCATTTAAATAACTCTGTCACGCTGCACCTAATGTATAAATGTATACTAGTAGCAGCTAACGGGGCTTCGCCCTTCATAAAATCTCGGAGGTGCACCGAGTCACTTCCCGACGACTAATGTTTGACAGTCCGTAAACGGAACAGACGAGATGTTTACATAACTGAAGTGGCTCTGTATAAACACGCTTCAGGTACCAACCAACCACAATTTATGTCAATTTTGTTTATGAACGCAGAGCGAATATAAGCATTACAAACGGAATAAATCTATGCTCCCCACGGAAGCTTGCACAGCATGTCGAATAGATGACAATAAAATAAATTGGATATAATCCTAAATCTCATGAGATAAGTCGGAATACTCCACGCAGTACGGGTTTCATGTAGGCGCGTTAATAGTTATTGTGAGTTGTATATTAGTTTTATCTGGAATATTTTAATATTAAGTGAGCTTGAATGGATGGAGGTTTGGCTTTCACTCACGTCTCGTCATTAGAGTAAACGTTTTCGTGCTCGGTGGTTAGTCATTTACTTTTTAATTTTGCGGCAGTGTGACCAAAAGCGACGGTCGGCTTTTACTTAAAAACAGTGAAAAGTGCAAGAACCATTACGAGCAACTTTTATAGCTATATCCATCGGCGAGTCTGTCCCAGTATTCTAACGAACATCTAAGAATGCTGTAGGCAGCTAGTTGTCTAATTAGTAGGTATGTCAATGCAGTTCTAATTAGCGATCTCTGGAAATATGCGGTAGAACCGTTGTTTCTGTTTTCTTAGCTGTTACCATTATAATACAAAGTTGTAGTAAAAACCAACATTTTCAACGTCGGTGTATATTATCATTTTGTTTAGACATTTCGGGTTCAATAGTAGGATCTGTATTATATATGATAGAATGAGACATACATTTGCACGAGTTTATGTAAATTAGGACATAAGAGTAACCGGGTACGATTAGGGATGCTGTAATCTGGTTGTCCACAGTATTTGTATCGAAATAAAAAAAATGGAATAGATGTTTGAGATTCAAAGAATCAAATCGTTGGTTTGGAATGGTAGTTGAGGCAGACGATGCGATCAAATGCTGATAACATCACCGTGGCAGGTCGCGCGGGCGCGCGCCTCGAGGTGGGCTGGAGCGTGACGTCTGGCACCCGATAGCCCATCTCACGAGCGACCCACTTACAACCAAGGTCACCGCCTGACCTCCTAATCTTTGTAACATTTCCGTAACCTACTGCTGAAAATGGTACCATCTCTATTACGCAACCACTCAAAACAATTTACAATAAAAAAGGATGTTGAGCTTTCAAGCACAGTGATTACAAATGTTAGCATTGTTTACAAAAAAATAAGGGTTTGGTAAGATGTTCGATAAGAGTGCCCATCGATCAAGTTGTGTCAACATTCCACAAAAGAGGGACGAACGACACTTTGTTTTGAAATTGCTTAGCAAGCCTCAGCAGCGATGTGGCGAGATAAACGAATTATTAAACGGCTGATCGCCGTAATAAAATTATGCAATAATCTCGTCTACTTATCTTGTGGGGTCATTATCTTAGTTTGGTTGATTACTGATTGATATCGGACGTCATGCCGTAACAGAATAGTGGGATTACACGCGTGGCCGTGGTCGTGCGACAGATCCGCAGATAGGGCACCAATCAGAGCGTGTGCGCGCTCCGTATCACGGACTTTCTGATATACAACACAACACACTTTCTAATCTATGCCATTGTCACTGCGCTCGCTATTGGTTAACTTAACGTTATACCAGACTTTCGCCAATTGTTTTCACGCTACATTAGTTCTCTTCACGGACTTTTTGTCTACGAAATTACATTACCGATCTAAAGATTAGATGCGTTGTTATTGAGGGTTGCATCACCGGCTCAGCTTCTCGGTGTTCTGTTGCACAGTTTATTGAAATAAATAAAAGTATAGTTTAAACCCAAATTGCGGTTTAGAAGACCACTGTGAGGATATTATGTTGCCAGTTTATCCGGAGTCGGCTCCCAGCGTTGAATTTGATATGAGATATCTGCGAGGACTATGAAATAGGAGAGCGAACTGACAAGGAGCTTAGCCGCAATGAGTCTCTTGATAAGGTGATGTGGATGTGTGTATTTTAGAAGCAAGCGGGTAGGGGCGCGAGCGGGGTTTGGGACCGGTCGGCATACCGGTTTGCGTCGACGTCGCGGCTTAGGACTAACCGTTTTATTAGCTGAGCCATGCTCCACAAACGATGGCCACTGATACAAGTCAGCAGCCCTCAGGCGCCGCGCCCACAAATAACACCTTGTTCAGGGAGCCGCAATCATCTTTACATACAAGTTATAGGCAATTATGAGACATTTATCTGCCTCCGATCCTGATTTCTAGATTGTTCATCGTAGTTTTGCCATTACCTACCTCGGTTAGAAATAAACGTGTACCTAGTAGTCTGGTTTTCATGTGCAGCAATTCAAGGTGCGATTGTCTAAAGAAATGAACAATCGTCTCGCTTGACACAGGTGTAAAAGTGAAAATAAAACCATTGTACTTTATAACGCGGCTAAGTGAAACTACGCAAGTTTTATTTTCATGTTTAGTACACAAAAGCCCTTTAAGAATATTGTCTTGCTTGATTCTGTGCCCGTCGTTAGTGGTTATGACTTTAACCTAGATAGCGATGGAAACGTTTGTATGTTTGGTTGCCGACCAGGTATGTCATCATCACATATTCGATGTGATGTTGGTTTACGCGTTAACACATTTTATAATTGCACAGAAAAGTGTTCCTAAGTATGTTTACAAGTGTTGAGCAACAAATATCATGTAAACTTAAACCTAACAACAATTTCAAAACGTAAATACGCGTGTGTAACACAAGTAGTCTGTGTCCTGTCATTGTTTAGGTCGCGCGCGTCGTTGAGTTGAATGTGGCTGAGGCTGAACGTACTCGTGGAGATAGTGACATAAGTGTCACGCACTCATTCACTGTCAGGCAATACATCTAAAGAATGATAAACATCTAGAGAGCATACACATTAACGCAAATGATATATCAAGGTGGCAAACGCAATTTGAAATGGGTCGCTCGTCAAAAAAATAGCTCACTCGTTGACAATGAACTGATTAAGATTTGACTCGATAGTCATACATGGTGTGCTAAGCTGTAAATTGTTTGCCTTGAAAATCACGGGCGGAAACATGTGATCGGTTGATGATATGTGAGCTTAATGATCACCTACGACACGAGCACGCACATTAAACTTCATTAACGTTACCATTACCACGGTAATTGCGACCGGATCTAATCTGTTTAGGAGGTGACTTTGATCCGAGCACCAGGAAAACCGTAATCATTTGAACAAACATTGAAGAGGTCTATTAATATCCGGTCAAAATTTGTGGACAAAACGCAGGAATTTCCTTGAAGATTGTTTCTATTTTAGCTATCAGTTATTGGCCTTGCGACTTGCCCATTCTATTTCGACGCCTCGATGGCACGCTGCCACGGCAATGTTTTGAGCGTTCGATGATGACTTTGACGGCACACTTTCGACTGCTCGGACCACCTCGTGAGATTAACACTGACTGGGCTCTTAATTACTATATTAACTCGGTAACTGGGTTAATGAACCTACGAAAGAATCCACGAAACGTGTGAAAACGAACACTAGGTCTCTTTCAACATCCATTGTTCTTTATTTGAGCAATGAATTTATTATCAATATGGTTGAGCGTTTTGCTCTAGCTGGCTATATTCTGATTTAGATGCGAACGTTTTTGCCGTTTCCGTCCGTCACGGTGCGTTCACCGTGTGAATAAATTTTAAACAAAGCAATTTCGAGCGTGTCCACTATCAGTACCAGCATAGTGACAATACCAGTGCGGATAGGTCAACGTTCCAAATTACGTACACCTTTCGACTGTGATCGGATGTTGGGTGAATAAGTAATGCAATCGACGGCCAAATAGAGCGACACCCGCGGAATAAGAGCGCTGTTACAGAATAATCTTTGGTTGTAGGCGTTCGACGTCGAGAGATAAATCGAGGAGTAGCACATTATGGGTTGGTGTGAGTATGGAGTGAGCTCCGCGCGGGACTGGTCGTCGAAGTACCGCAGCGGATAGCGAACGATGTTCGAGTCTCTGGTGTCACGGCTGACGTCTCCGCCGGTGTCGCGTCGGCGGCACACGGTGCACACGTCGCGGGAGGTGTGCAGCGAGCCGGAGGAAGATGCGGCGCCGGTGCAGCGCCGCTCGCGCACGGCCAAGCAGCTGCTGGACAAGCGGCGCAAGGCGCGGCTCTCCTGCGCAGACTTGACGGCTGCGACCAACGCCGAGCCAGAGCGCTCCTCGCGCATGGACGCGCTTAAAGCATTCTTGCCACTTAGACAGTCTAAATCCCTTGGAAGGCTAGATGGTCTCAAAGAGGTGAGTTTTGGAGTAATTCTTCTTCTTGTTAGAAGACATCAGATGTCAGTAGTTATTATGACATACATTTAGGCTTAAGATCTTATACTTCAATTCTATGTTTCTATGCTTTCCGAGTAAGACTCGTCCTGTTATCAAGTAGCTTTGATAAACTAGTTTAAAATATTATTAACGGTTCTATGGTAAACTACTGAGCAAAACACTGTTTTTTGCCTGTGTGGAATTCTTCTTTAAATTGCCTATATAATACGAAAACAACAAAATAGTTTTTCAAATTGTATGTAAAAGAAAAATCACAATTCGTAAAAAAGATAGATGCTACAGATTTCCATCAGCTACAACTAATTGATTTATGTTTCTCTTTTCCCTCATTCCAAAGCTACCGTCTCACCTTGATAAAACTGTCGATGCTGATGGGGGTTACAGAGAACAGATAGACTTGCGACACTAGAGAACGCTAGCGGCGGCCTTCGCGTCGCTCCCATGCGCGCGCGCCGACCTCGCACACCTGTTGCCGACCCCACCCCCCGCACCGCACGTTGTACCTTTGCCCGATCTTGCATAACCACCTAACATTACTTGACCAATTTGTGATAGTGCTGTAGAATTACCCATGGTTAAAAAATACAGGATATCGATTGTGTCGCAGGCGTCTTGTAGGATAAGATTCCGAACGAGAAGGTATATTTATTTTTGTATTCTACGTTAATTAATGAAATCAGTTTGTATTAGTTGTATTTGATCGCATTGCCATATTTTAAATTAACTGTCGATACCATAGTTCCATTGAATATGTAAATCAAGTTACTTTCATCACAACAAACACAAAATTCTGTAGTGCCATAAATGGAAAGATTATTAAATCTTTCAACGATCATACACTATAAAGTATTGTCGTTACTCTAAAATCGTTCATTGAGCTTTTTTGACATGATGTGAAACTATAGAAGTATCGACAAATTGTAATTCAGAATTGGTGGTGCCTTAAACGTCGATGACGGGCTATCGCAATGCAACACTATTGTAAATACCATTTACACCTGCTGCGTAGACGCGCCGAAGTGACGATCTTGCGAAACGCACATGTCGGAACGGGCAGGTTCCTATGAACTATGACATCATATCAGGCTGGATAAGACAATGCAAACAATACAAGGGAATCGACATTTAACGGCATGACTCGTTGAATTTTTGACATGAATCATAATGCAACACGAGATATTAGGTGCATGGTTTCAAGTGTAATAAGCGGTAAGGTACCACTTACAGATGGTATCTTAAACGTTTTTGTGTTTTGAACAATCCTTGTAGGCATTCAAATGTTTTAAAACAATAACGTGTTAAGATAAAAATAAATTCATGTTCTTTTAATGCACTTTTTTATTTCTTAAGAATGCGATGAATTTAAAAATTAATAAGATTACCAAAACACTATCCGAAAGTTAATAATCACAAAGGAAAGTGTTTATTTTAGTACCTATTACTAGTTGTAGTTAAAAATTAAATTCAAAAGCATTCGCATTCGGTTTCGGTCAATTTGTAGAAACAATATTGATTGATGTATCATAGATTAATGTGTTTCTTATACGATACATAAAAACATTTTTTATAAAAACAATTATTCTTAACTTAAACTATAAAAATAAACAACCAAAATTTCTTTAATTGCTATTTTTTCCATTTTGTAAAACTTTTATGCCATAAACATAAGTAGCTTGGTAAAACACATTTGAGATAAATCTTTCGGCTGAGGCGGCAGTTTGACGTTTTAGCAGGCGCGGCTCAAACTATGTTTATAAACTAGTGAAATGAATTTGGAAACGGATTGTCATAGACTGATCATAGACATAGTTGCTTAGCGACAGTGAACGTGAAAAATAACAGATGGAAAATAAATTTACGTCGTAAAATAAAAGCTGCGTTTCTTTAACTTTGGGATATCCGCAACATTTAGTGGCGACCGTGGTAGTGATAAACAAATATGGATTCCCTAAAAAGGAAAAGGACGCAGTTACGTCGTGAATTCACAATGTCGGCAGATGGCTTCGACAAAACGGTTGAAGCCAAAAATCTCGATGAGCTCGACGAATCCTTCTCACTCGTTGCTGATGTGGCTGAGCAATTGATGGCTACTGAGGCAGCTCTCCGAGACGTGTGGTGTGAGGCCGAAATATTTGACGAGGTCCAGTTTCAAAATGACCAAGACAAGGGTTTTGAATATCGTCAACGTTGGTCAAAGATACAAAACACTTATCGCAAGCTCGTAGAGCCGAAGAACAAGCTTAACAGCAAGTCATCGTACAGTTCGGTAGTGACAGCAGAAAAATCCCCAGCCAAGAAAACCATTAACATTCCCAAACTGGAACTGGTCAAATTTGACGGTAATGTAAAAAACTGGTTATTATTTTGGGGGCAATTTAGGAAAATACACGAAAATATCGAATTAGAAGATATTGACAAGTTTCAATTTCTATTACAAGCAATGGAAAACGGTTCAAGCGCCAGATTGTTAGTAGAAACATACACGGATCTACTTTGCAATTATAATTTTCGCTTCATCTGATGAGGCCGATCTGCATTTCCTTTTAAAGGTTTTGAGGCCAACGACACGTCTGTGACCTACAAGTAAGATCGAGAATGCCACCGGATGTTAGATACACCCGGTGTGCATCTTATTTTATCAGGGGTTATATTCACCTACATTCCAGTTTCTAAAACAAAATTACTTTGTTCAGACAATTAAGACTATTTTTTTCGATGATAATAAAATAAATTTTAAAAGGTTAAACAAACTTACTCTTCTATTTTAGATTAGCGAACAAACTTGAAAATAAAGAGTCATTTGAACATGAAGATTTTACAAACACGTTAAGGCAATTTTTGTATGTGAAGTAAAGAGAAATAGTCCCAAAATTGATTTAGCTTTGCCATTGTTGCTTCATACAATTTCAGGCGGTAGAGCTATTCTCCCGTTTTATTAGTCACAAATAATTCATAATAACAGCAGTGGGTTTTAGATACCAGTTCGACTTAATGAGCTTATCATATTTTCTCAATGAATTTCCATCTAAGATCTACATGAAAGTCCATTATCTGCAAGCAAAATGAAATTGCGGTTTACAGAGACCTGTAGGCTATAGTGTCTGTTTACCGTAATTCATTGTTGAATTAACCACAGACTTTGTAAAATCTTATTCTTGTACAGCTTCGGAATTGTAAATAAACATATCAGTAGGCATATTGAAGGGTCAATGGCAACAGTTCCTATAAGCGTAATTATATGTCAATCAACGCCGAGAACTGCCTTAGAATGAGAGCAAGTTGTTCTCGAGGACATCGTTGTCAGCAAAGTTCACATCGGGATGCAAGCATGCAGGCACCGTTACGAAACCTTCCGATAGTCCGCAGATAGTGCAAGAATGCGCGATAAGCAGGTAGAGGCAGGTATGCTCTGCGCCTGCGCAGCCTTCGCTGTACACCGCCGCATACACTCACACTGTGCATCTTCACAGCGTGAGCGTGTGTGCGAGCTATTTGCCCATGTGATTTACAGACAAATGCTACGTCGACTCGCGCATCTGTTCGCTTTGTTAGGGCATCTCTATCATGTTAACGCCTTTGTCTGTCTCCCGAATGAGAACATCTGCGCTGCCTCTAAAGAGCTCTTATTAAATTTGTTTGTGTACCTGGAACGAGTAATGACAGCATATACGCATAGACACCATGCTAGATGCTTTTGATTGCTTTGTTTCTATTTGATGAATATCATGCGTTGTTTAATGACGACCGTGCAAGGTTTATTATGGCTAGAGTGATGGTATGCTATTAATTTTCAGTTTTCTTTTATTGTGGTAACACAGCCGCACAGTTCGAAAACGAACTTCAAAGTTAATTTATAAAGTCGGCTGTAACGTTGCGGTATCATCACGTCGGTAATGTAAACATCTCATAGCACTAAAAGATTGAAACGTCAGTCATCATCGGCAGCAATGATAACATAGCATTTACAAAAACATTATTACGAAATTCAAAAAGCTGATACAATGATGCTGAGTTTGGTACAGTTTATGTTGCTAGAGATAGAAACATGGTTTAAGCACGTACGAGTACCAGATATTATTGCTCCGAGTTATCATGTACGTACATAACGTATCTACATATTTCGTTTCTTATTAAAAACCTCTGATGATATGATGTGGTTACAATAATGAGCGCGTGTTTATTGTATTTGGTCTGATAACTTTAATTGAACTCCAAATTCTTTAATTTAAATATTTATTAGTTACTGTTTATACATAAGTATAAACAGTAACTAATAAATATTATTTCTTTTTTAATTGTGTGCTTTATCTTTTTCACTATTTCCGATTTAGGTAAAAAAAAAATCGATTGTCCCTTTCTTCGATTGTGATGCTTTTAATGTCATTGGAATTTGCTTTTCAAATCCAAATTGCCAGCACCGAATCGATTTATCCTCCATCGTAGGTAACGGAACTCTTAACAAGTCATCGGAGTAAGATCAATTAAGTGATTATAATAGATAGTCGCCAAGATAGCTATTCGGATGACGGATTTGCTCTTACCCTTAAGTGGATAAAGCAGGGACGCCATTAAGATGATAGTGTTGACCTACATTATGGCGGCAAGAATGACCATAAAACTTTTGTCTATTATAACGTGAATTTATTGATTGCCTATCATATTGTTAGTTTTTGTTACACCTATTTATGTGGTTTCCTTGAGAATAGAGTCTAAAGTATATAAAATAGAATAAATTACTAGCATCCTATTTAATAATGCCAAAATAAGTAGGTATGTCTGTCGCTTTCACTTTAACCCACTGAACATTTTTTGATATTTTGGTACGGAGATAGATTCAACCTTAGAAAGGGGCATATATTAGCTTATATCATGAATAAATGCTTGAAGTGAGGAAGGTCTTAATTGCAGAAGATCAAACCATGAGAGTCGATTTTTAAGTTTCTGCTTATAAGTAAACAAAAATTTAGTATTTGAATTCCGGCCTGCGTGGCGCTGAAATAAGAAATCAATGATATCTATATTAGAAATTAGATATGTTTATCGCTAACATTTAACATGTTAATGAAAAAATGTGTGGAATAGTAACCACGCGGGCGACGACGCGGTAATGAGTTTGTATTTTAACAATTATGAATGTTCTATCCTTGTAGCTTTAAGAGGTTCACTATACAAAAAAGATTGTGTACCTATATACTAGTGCCAGTATCTCCAATTATATGCTTATTACTATCAAACCAGTTTAACAAACGGCTATTGAAGGCATTGATTTTTTGTATGTTCAGTTGCACGAAGGCTATTTAAGCACCTCTTAAACTTACTTAGCGTTTTTTTCATGCCAAATTGCTAAGTACTTAGTTACTGACTCACTGGTATAACCGTTTCATAAATTATGGTTATTAAAAACGATTTTTTGCTTCTTAATCACGACCTATTAAATGGGGAACTCGTTTGGTGCACCCAACTGACATGCTGTAGCATTGTTTTCGTTCAAAACAAAAACTTGTTGTCCATTCTGTGCCGATAGTCGATTAATAACTTATAACACCGTCCTACTTAGTTGTGCACTAACAGTGGTATTGCGATCAGTATCCTAAAGTGTTAAAGTCTAAAATTGTTTGTGATTGTGTTAAGCGCGGTATAACTTTACCGAACTCACATGCACGTAGCTTATAGTAATTGATTGGAGCCATTTATAATCTATAATTGCTTCTGAGATCGCTAACACTTACGATACATTTATTTGACCACGTACGACTACAAACGGTTATCACAGTAAATCTTATCTTTATGAATAAATTTCTGAATATTTTTTATTAGGAGAAAAATAATTCTTGAATTTTTTTCATCAACAAGTAAACTTCATTTAATTTTGTTGGACTTACGAACAAAACTGATTGCAATTTACATAATAAACCAACCGGTAAAAAAAAATTGTCCGATTACGACATAATCAGGTGGTTTTTAAACCGTTTATGTACGGTCGACAACACGTCACCGGAAACACTTGCAGTTTTATATCAGTTCTGATGCTTATAAGGGCAATACGAAGTCCTTGACTACACCTAAGTAGAATAAACTGAAAAGCTGTTGCATGCATTTATTTGGTATTTTTTGTAAGTACGTAAAATTAGAGCTACATATGTTTTGCTATAAATTTGTGATGCAATAGTTCCTTTGCCGCAAACAAGAAGACTCTATGGAGATGTTATATGTCTAGGTTTGTGTGTTATTCATAATTCGGCCTGACCACACTTTCACAGTCCTAGATGATGCCTCGTGCTGTCCCCAACAAAGTTCTCTTAGTTACCGGTACCAATATTCGCACGTTACATTTTATGTAATGAATCGTGAATTACGGGTAGAGTGGCCGCTTTCACAATTGCAGCCTGCATTTTCGGATAATATCGACTTAAGAATGGGACCGTAATTAAATAATAACAGACATTGGCATAATGGATGTGTTGAGATAAAGTAGTTCTCCAGTGAATGGGTGATGCAACAATGAGTGTACTGTCTCGGTTCCGAATGCTAAAGCGGACAAGCCCATAGGGGCAGGTGTATCAGTCTCTTTGGATCCTTTTCAATGAATTTCAAAGTGGCCGGTCTCTGTAAATAATACCGTCTCGGCTTTTACATTACGTAATCCTAAGAGACATACAATCTTGAATCATTACTTGTAGTATTAAGGTAACACATTACGAATGAAACGTAAAGAAATAAGGAAGAACTGGCGCACCCAGACCACTAATTGATGAGTGAAGCTTAACTTAGATATTTTTTTAGTAATCTTTGCATTAACTGAAGTCCGATAAAAAAAATTTAACTGTGAAGCATTTTTTGCTTTAAAAGTTCAACGGCATACTTATTTCAATAATCTGTAACAGTAAACGATATCGGAGATAATCTAATTGCTAATGTTACATACTCAGTGGTCTTATTAAGCATTGGACCGATAGATTGTATCAATTGACATTTCATTTATGTACTTACGTCTTGTTACCGTACCATCAGCCAGTCTGATCAAATTTGTAATCGATGCTGTCAATTTTTATGTGAACCCGTACACGGCTGCGGTAGTTTATTGGAAATTGGACTTTATTAAATCAGGGTAAGACTTTAAAGGTGTTATTACACGTGTTTGCATCGTGATGTGGCCCAGCTCGCCATTTGCATGTCGTTATATCCTCGCCCGGTAAAACTGCTGGTCTGAATCATGCTGACCGTTTTTTTCGACGTATAAACTTTATTAAACAACTTTGGTTTCGTTTAATTGGCTTTCCAAGAATCGCGCACCTTTCCTGTTTCGTCGGTTGACTGAGATTTTAATTTCCATCATTGCCCAATGTTTTCCGTTACGTAAGGTATCGCTCCTCGAGGAAAAGTAGCAAAGTGACATTTTCACTTGTTGCATAAGCCCTTCCGTAGCTCGTGCGTGTTGTGGCAGCGGTATGTTTTATTTTCCTCAAGTCGAACGGAGTGGGATTAATTATTCCAACTTTTATTGGGTGTTTAAACTTGAAACACTTTCATTCAAAGAGGTCTGAGTAACTTTGTATGATTCTGCAAAGTCATTCTTTTGCATGGCAGCCACTCATTTTGTAATTATGTATTCCGTACCACCTAAATAATGAAACATTAATCAGTAGTAATCATGGTTCATTGTAATAACTGACATAAGAGATTTTTTACTATACGACTACAGTAATACCAGACCAAGAGTCGAAGCACTCCCCATACATCAAACCGAGAACCCCAGAGGTAGTTTCTTAATATCTGACCCAAACTATTTTATGCGAACACCATTCGAACCCTATTTTACCCCCAAAAATAATGGCCTCTATGCTCTGTGAACTTATCTTTACATAAATAGTTATTTGATTGACATAAAATACAATATTGACTTGGTAAAATGGCTATCGCCCCAATTTAATAGTCTACTTCATCGGATCATAGCAGCAGCGAAACCCCAAACTCTAAACGTACCAGGATACACACAAGAATATGAAAAACCAAGAGACGATATAACGGGCTTGTAGAACACAGAACTTCTCATCTAGAGATCAAAATCCACATAGAAGTCCAAATGCCGGGTAGGTAGAAACAAAAATAAAAATGGCAGCTTTCTGTAAAAGCTTAATGTCCTAGTCATCATGTCACGTGGTCGTGTCGCGCGACGCGTGGGCGCGACACGTGCGACATTGCGCCACGGTCGGAAGTGGCGTGTGTAAACATCTACCCACAGCGGCACCCGAGGCTCCAGTTACGTCATAAACTGACCATTGGGATGTGAATTTTCAGTTTTGAGACGACACCAGTGTCAAAGTACTTAGAAAATCCTGGCAGTTTATTGTTAGGGAAGCCGTTCAAATTGCGATAGATTAAAACCCACATAGTCGTAAATAAATTACTTTATACTGGTGGTGATTACTTAAAGCGCAATTGGAAGTGACGGGCCTTAGTTGGATAGATGAAAAAGAAGACAAACATAAGATTATTATTTTATCCAATGATAATCTCGGACGGAAAACCACTCGTTTTCTCGGCCCAAATTCTATGAAAAGAAAAAAGGATGATTTCAATAGTTCTTCGACATCATGGCCAAAAGTTAGGTAAATGTGTAATTGATCGTGGCTGTTTTCGTCGGATCTCAATGACGCGTTAGTTTATTATGTGTGCAAAACTTACAAATATTAGTTTTCACGCTAATCTCTACTTTGTTATCACCTTGGCGCATCAAACTCTGCGTTAACTAGTTCGATCATGATGACTGTCCAACGCGCTCAACCTTCGTCATTTACACATAACCTTGTTAAGGATCCAAATACGAAGTATTTGCTTCGTGGGTCCAGATTTGCGCATGTCAGTCAGATACTGTAGCGTCCTACGCAGCTGAGAACAGCCCGGCAGCCTCACAAAGTGTCCCCCGCGGCTAGAAGACGCGATTGCGACACGCTTCGAAGTTACAACGGACTTCGTAAACAACAGACATTTATACAAGCATTATGTATACATACAAAACACCCACCGCGACCTCTAGGGAACAGATTTCTTACGTCACAATGACCACCACACTAATAAACTAATATTTGCTTTCGTGGGACGATGCCATAATAGAGAAAATGCAACACGCCTCCAATGGTTACTTTGAATATATTTTCTCCTTTTTGTTTTAACTAATTGACTTCATAAGCAGTTCTGTGATTGTATTTGAATAAAGATATATTTTGTATTGTGTGTTTGAGTAGCGGAAAAATACGTAAGACATTAATCACCCTAGTTTAGATTGTTTGAAGTTAGCAAATTCTTTTGTTTTTTTGTATTTTAACGTTCATAAAATGTTTACGTATGCGTGTTTTTACAATAGGTAGGTATATGAAACAAAATTGTGTAATTAAAAACCCGTTTACAAACAATAAAAATTAAAATACACTGATGTGTTTACTATAAAAAATATTTCCAAGCGTTTGTTTTGCTTATAGGTATCACACCAAATATCTTTCCAGTTATTTTACAATATAGCAGCAGAAAACCATTATACTCTCAGGTCCTAATGCTTGGTATTGTATGAGCATAGATCTCGCAGATTGAAATAAAATAGTAACAAGGGTGCAAGCAAACACGGTGGGCTACATATCGCTGCTACACGGCTCGAATACCGCTTCTAATACATCCTATTAAAGTCCATGCAGATTCTGATGTTGTAGGGTTGATAAACCTGAAATAAAATACTAAACTGCCACTTCTACCATTCAACTTTAAAGGAAGCATTAAAATACCCACCCGGAAAACTTTAAGCATTATTTATCAATGAATGTTCAATGAAATATACTCGTACAAACATTGTGTGTATTTATTACTTATTAAGTGATAACTACTTAGGTAAAATTATTTAAAATAAAGTACAATAATTAAGAATAAAACAAATGAACTGAATTTGTAAACTGAATTAACTGCACATTATTTTATGAGCATATTATCTAGCAATTATTTTGTACATTACCATAATTTAATTGAAATTAGAATATTTTACCGGAATGACGTTTAACGTTACACTAAAATAATTAAATAAAAAAGACTACTTGATTACTATTTTATGTCAAGTTGTCTTATCCTTAAGACTCCTGATGACAGAACTCTTAATGTTAACCTAAAAAAGATCTTCGAGAGTGAATACTCAATCAGAGAGATATCAAATTGTAAGTTACGTGCGCGTTTGCCAGCGATAATCATAGCACAGAATAATTTAATTGTTATATGGTTTCCAGAAAAAAAATGTAATCCATCTTGGCAGCGTTTTTAAAATATTTTCTGGTCGTTCATTACGGAAATAGACAAAATTGTCCCTTATTGACTACACCAATATTATGCTTACATGTTGTTACAATTTCTAAACCCTCCATTTTAGTTTGTATCTATGAAGATGTACGATTCTGGTCATTGTTATTTTCTTGCCCTGATCTTACAATGATCGTTGTCTACAGCCTCGGATCTTGATTTTTTTTGAGAGCAATGCTAATTGTCTTGGGCAGCCCTTAGATGCGTATATAGGTACTCGTAATCAGGATGCAACAGCAACATAGTGAGCAGTGATTGCGGACTTTGCGCCTGATCTGTGATGATTTGATTCTCACGGGCGCGCGGCCGAACGGGTTTTTCATTGCTTATGTAAATCCCTAATAAGATAGACTAGATAGTCATATTCCAGAAAATAATCATAAATTCAGTCATTACAATTCAAATAGGTAGAAATAAAACATTTTTTTAGTTGGTATCATAAGTAAGAGATAATTTAAAAATAAATTTTAGTGATTCTTAAAAGTTTGAAAAAATATGGATCATCATTAAAGGTATGGAGGGTTGAAAAATATTTTTCTGATGTGGTTTAACAAGAGTTATTACGAATTACTATTTAAGTACAAATATTTTTTTTTGGAAATATACTTTCATAAGAGTAGGAAACAAAGTCATATTATGACAAAAACGTTGTGTAAATTTAAGCAGGTTCCTCAATTACTAATTGAAACGTGGAAAGAAACAAATAATAGCTAAAATTACGTTGCCCTAAAATAGTATATATTTTTAACATAATCTACTAAAGACCTGTTAATTTACACATTTAAGTATAACCTGTTGTTTTAAACAATTGTTTTACTAGTTCTTTAATGTTTCGTGACACTTTTACGCAGTTTACAGTGAAAAATTACTAACTAATGACTTAAAGTTATTATCGTTTGTCCCGTATTTAGTCGCTTATCATTAACACAAATTAAATCAACAATTAACATTGATTTGTGTCCAACCTAAGCACGAATTAGGCAGTTGAACGTTTGAGTTATTAACACGTTGACAGCGCAATTATTTTTGTTTTCAAGTAGGAACAAGCTAGAAATATATATCTGCGTTGAAAAAAAACCTGTAACAACGTTAAATCTACATCGTTGAACTATTGTTAAGATTCGTACCAAGGCTTATACGGACTGGTTTGCTAGTATTTGAGACGTTTTTACACGACTTTTGTGTACCTCATAGCCACGAACGTAACAATTCACACTTTATTATATATATTTACTCCTTAATGATTATTGCAGCCGAGAAGTTTACATTAGGTTAAGAGCTCGAAAGTTGTGCTTGTTACCAAGATTTTCTTCGCAGCTAAGTGGCATAGTACTGGAAAATTGTTTAATAGCTAAGTAGATATAATAATATAATAGTTTCACAAATCCCCTTTATTCGATGCAATAGGCAAATAAACCCCATTGACGTGAAAGAGGCAAATTATGCTTTATAGTTCAGATTTACTTCCTGAAGAGAAACGCACTCATTGACATGTTTATCTAATGCAATATTAAGAAATATGTTTTCTTGTTTTTCTGATCTCTAGTTCTAGATATTATTATCTTTTATTTTTTCTTAAGATTTAGAACGCTGTTTGCTTAAACAACCTTTACTTGTATAAGCCACAAGACGGGAGTAACTATGAAATAAGGTAACCGAAAGCATTTGAAATATTTTAAGTACAGTACCAATTGAGTATTTTTTTATTTTTACAGATAATTGGTAGGTACTACATTATTATTTCAGTACTCAGATTTTTTTTTATTGGGCGTATTTTTAAATATAACAATAAATACCAATGCATACAGGCTGCAAAAAGCTACGTTAGGCCAAATATATTTTTTTAGATTCTTGATGACAACAGGGGATCAAAATTTCTCTGAGGACACCTACAAAATTTCATCACAATCTGATCAATGGAATTGGAGCACATAGAGAACAAATAAACAGTAATTTTTACTTAATATAGACGATAGTTGAGTTTTTTTACTGTAATCAGTAATTACCTTTGCATCACAACGCAGGTTTTTCCGCCGTACGATGTATTAATAACGCAATAAAGTGGTATACTAGCATAAACTCCACTCATTGCGCGACACAATCGTTGGTGCGCGACAAGAAATAGATGATTTCATCAAGATAAAAAAGTTGCTTTGTTAAACTTACGCTCCCATCAGCGAGTCTTCCCGGTCCCCCTTAACTGTGTTGTTTTTGCGTTGTGCCTTACTTTCTACATAATCCTGCTATGGTGGTTCCGTTAACTAGTCATGGAGATGTTACGAATGAAATGTTATTTTGAAGTGGTTGAACGATAAGCCGTAGCAAACAGTATCACATTATTGTTGGCTTCAAGAATTATTCACGCCAGGCTCTCTGCTTTTTGCGTTTAACATCTTTAAGTCTAAAATCGACTTTATCAAATACATTGTAAAATAAATTCGCAACGTTTTCATGGATATGATGTTTAATAATTTAGACACGTAACCGAACGTCAATATTTTATTTGATTTAGAAGGTTGTTTAGCATACGCTCCAGAATGTTTATCTCGTTCGTATCGACAACCAATGTTATTTAAAAATGTATTGCAGAATTGGCTTATATCACAGTTGTTTTAGGTATAGTTTGGGCCTAACCATCTCAAAATGGAAGGAAACAGTGAAATCGAATCGATACACATTTGGCACTATCTATTAGCACATAATATGACTCTATGAACGAGAATAAAAGATTTGCAAAGATTTGCTCTTGACAAGAAAGGTTGAAGAAGTGTCGGGGAAACTTTTGTACAGTAGAGAACAGTTCAAATAAAATATGCTAACGAAAATGGATGCAAGAAAATAGCGTCCTTAAACTCTTCTAAATATTGGCAATTGTAGACTCTGTCAGTTTACACATTGCATGTATTTATATACGTGTAGACTTAACTTGGCAGTTGATTTGATTCTTCGACCATGATGGCAAGAATAACAGCCAAAGTCATAAGTGTAAACCAGGTGTACCGAGAAGACAAATGATCGTGATTGAGTCAGCTTAGCAAAATAAAGAGGAGTAAATATACACTTACTAATTTTCCCAATACTCAACACTTTTTAAACTCAATTTAATCTATTGCCTACAATCATGCGGTGAAAGTGTTTAATGCTACATTACACGTACCTCTCAAATGGTTAAGTCATGTTTATCACAAAATCTCTGTAGTTAAACATAATTATAATTAATTAAACGCAAAACAAAAAGCGAGTGCAGACAAACATTCCATAAACATGCAATAAAACATAATTAAGCTTATGCAAGGTGGGCGGGTCTACCAAACAATTCTGGATTACTTTTAAAGCTTGAGAGTAACAATAAAAACAGATTTTCTCTAAAGAATTTTTCTTGTAGCAAGTCAGTACTTATTTTTCTGAATTGAGAAGCAATACACCAATGAATTATTTCATACATCTTTCATCAAGAGCTAATGTCCCAAATATTGAAAATCTAAATATATAGACGAGTGTGACTGAGCAACTTATTTTTTTAAATACCATTGACGACTTCTATTCCATTGGCATCGCGCTATCTCTGAGGTTCAATTCCCGGTCGGGTCAATTTAGAAAATGAACTCTCTTATTTTATGTTAGAACTGGGCATTGTGGCAACATCATTGTTTGTATTTACCACAACATCAAAGCTATGTTTGTTATGTTATCTAATAATTGATTTGATAGTGTATATTAAAATTTAATGTACCAATTCAAAGATAACGGAAAACTGTAAACTAAAACATTTTCCATAAGCAACATTTTACCCGTCGTCCTGACATCTTTTACAGCTAAATCATTAATTCCGACAAACTCGATTCCGAGTACGGGGATGCTATTATGAACCCCTAAGGGTACCGCAAGCTCATACCTAGTATTTTGCGAGATCACAACGATGATCGTTGTTCATTCAATTTACTATCAGACATTAATAGAATAGCCTCTTTCCCGCATACCGACGTTAACTGCGTCGTAATCCTACGTAACCGTATTATAAGGGTTAATTCGGAATTACTTAGCTCATATCGCGGCATCATCGGCCATAATCCAGTTTAATTTGTGGTCTAAGTTAAAGCGAGCTTTGAAAATATCGTCAAAAGTCTATATCATAAAGCTGACGTTTTCTTGTAAACGAGAATACTTTTGTATTTCCAAATTAGTCTATTAGTAATCTTGACGACCTCCGTAGCCGAGAGGCGAGCGGGCCGGAGTTTGGCGTCGCGCCATCTCTGAGGTCCCGGGTTCGATCCCCGGTCGGGTCAGTATGGGAAACGAACTTTTCTATATTGTCTCGGGTCTGGGTGTTGTGGTACCGTCGTTGTTTCTGATTTCTGTAACACAAGTGCTTAAGCTACTTACCGCAGAATCAGAGCAATGTATGTGATGTTGTCCAATATTTATTTATTTATTTATTAATCTACTAGATACTGTTCGATTTTGAAAACTTTTTTGGTAAGTATTTTTTAAATATTTCGTTACTACTATACACCTGCTTATATTTTGATTTATTCCAATTACATTTCGTGCTAAGTGAACCCTGGTTTCGAACTTTTCGTTCGCGTGTGTATAAAAAGACGAAAAATCTTATCAATATTCTATTAAAAATTACATGTTTAGCACATCATAAAATCCACATTTTTTTAGCGTAGCAGGATTCGTCATTTACAGCTATCTATGTACAGCCTGTCTAGAGACACAGCCGGAATTACCAGAGGGTAATTCCGGTAAGGACACCATCGGAAGACATTGATCCGCGACCGGAACGCAACCCAGATTAGGACTCGAATTCCGCATCTGTCGTGTATCACAGAATATACACTTTCCTCGCTGACATGTAATTAATTATAAATCTTCTACGCGTATGTTAGTTTTGCTGATAAAATTAATTTTAGAAACTTAATATTTATTTTCTAGTAGCAAGGTCATATTTATAGTTGCCTATATTATAGTTTCAATGTGTGGTAGGATGTGAAAAAGTAGGAGTGTGCGTTTGAAACACTGCATTAAAAAATAGCAATATGTTGAAGGCTATTAAAATAGTCTGCAAAATAAGAATCTTTGTTGGGATCCTAAGAAGCTGTCAGCTATCATTCGCTGACAGTAGAGCCCCGCTCTGGTAATCCTAGTGATTGCGCAGGAGACGATCGGGAGAGATTGCGCCGTGGGCGGAGCGCAACCTGCAACGGGACTCGCATTCCGCAACTTATCATATCTACACTTACCTCGCGAACATCTAGATTCAAGACCATTAGGCATTTACGACTTCTCTATGGTGCGCCATAACCGAGATTTCCATTTAGTATTGCGGCCCGTTTAATTACAGATAATCTATTTTCCATTTATTGGATACCATTCGCCATATTAGCTCAGTCCGAGATTAGTTTTAGTGTTGAGATGGTGTAATAAAAGTTATACCATTTTAGACGTAGAAAGTGAAGGCGTTGGGTTTTATTATGGTTTGAAGCTTACATAATATCTGTGTTTGGAATTTTTCTCTCAACAAAAAAGGGAAATTTCCATATTTGTTTTCGATTGCGACGAAAGATTTCGTCATTAATTTTGGAAAGCAGAGTTCGTAGCCAAATAAAAGTAATTGTCTTAAATAAGTAAACATGAACACAATAAAATCTGGTCATAATTTGGTATGCAGGCGCAAAGTGCGTCATCTTTGAAGCGATTGTTATTAAACATTTTTGTCAAAGGCGTCGTATTTCACGATTGTTCTCACAGCCGCGTATATTTATCATCGCGTCCTTTAGCTAAGAAGACGTGTCCATCCGTAAGGACGATCTAAAACCTTTGTTGCTTTGAGTTAGTGAGTACACACGAGTTATGAATTTACATGTTTACGGCGGCTCCCCGTGGGTGGTCGGGGATTTGTTCGCGAAATGGTGGACGCTTGACAGGTGGTTAACCGTAAACCATTAACTAAAGGAGGCCGGTTATAAGGGAGACATTAATTTTGGTTTCGTCACGGACGAGCCAGTGAATAATATTTAATTATCCTTGAGTACTAGGTAATAATTACGATCATTTCATTTAATTTGATTGAAATCCCTAGCATTCGGCTTTTAAATTCATGGAAGATGAATGTCAATGAAATAATGTTCAAATCAATAAATATTATAGGGGAACAGTTACAAAAAATGCTTAGTAACATAAAAATGGTTTTACGGATTAATAAATATCCCAATATCCAGTTTTGCTTACAAGATTTCACAATATCTACACTAATATTAAAAAGAGGAAAGATTTGTACCTATTTTTGTATGTTTGTAATGAATATGCTCAAAGAGTACTGGGCCGATTTAAAAAATTCTTTCACCAATAGAATGCTACATTCTTCCAATTTGACATAGGCTACAAAATTAGGGATCCTTGGGAAATTTGAAAAGTTTCAACAGAAAAGCGGGAAAAATTATCTAAGGCGAAACGAAGTTCGCTGGGACCGCTAGTTATTTATAAAATTGTATTAGATAATTAAGTATCGGTACATCGAAGCGTTGAAGTGTTTGTATAGAAACGCCACCATGTCAGTTCGAATCCAAGATAGAGGCACGAGACCGATCCCACTGCAGAAAGGTGTCAGACAGGGAGACGTAATTTCCCCGAAACTGTTCACCGCTGCATTGGAGGACGTCTTCAAGCTTCTCGATTGGACCGGACTCGGCATCAACATCAATGGCGAATACATCACTCACCTTCGATTCGCAGACGATATCGTGGTCATGGCAGAATCCCTGGAGGACCTTGGCACAATGCTCAATGACCTCAGCAGTGTTTCCCAACGGGTTGGTTTACGGATGAACATGGATAAAACCAAGGTAATGTTCAATGTCCATGTGACTCCGGCACCAGTATCTGTTGGGAATGCGATTCTCGAAGTTGTCGATCATTACGTCTATCTGGGACAAACTATCCAGTTAGGCAAATCCAACTTCGAGAAAGAGGTCAACCGACGAATCCAACTCGGCTGGGCAGCGTTCGGGAAGCTTAGGCATATCCTCACGTCCAAAATTCCCCAGTGCCTGAAGAGAAAGGTCTATGACCAATGTGTGTTACCAGTGATGACTTACGGAACTGAGACGTGGTCTCTGAATGTTGGCCTCATATCGAAGCTCGAAGTTGCGCAGCGTGCTATGGAGAGGGCTATGCTCGGCGTTTCCCTACGTGATCGGATCCGTAATACGGAGATCCGTAGAAGGACCGGTGTATTCGACATAGCCCGAAGAGTTAGCACGCTGAAGTGGCAATGGGCAGGCCACATCGCTCGTAGGACCGACGACCGTTGGGTAAAGAGGGTCCTCGAGTGGCGACCACGTACCGGACGACGCAGCGTGGGGCGGCCCCCAACACGATGGACTGACGACATCGTCAGATGTGCGGGGAGCCGCTGGATGCAGAAAGCGCAGGACCGCGCGTTGTGGCGTTCTGTAGGGGAGGCCTATGTCCAGCAGTGGACGAAAAGAGGCTGATGGATGGATGGATGGAATTAAGTATGAATAAAATTATAGGCTTTGTTGCACTAATATTATTTGTGTCAGAATGGTGAATTAACTGGTATAAAACTAAGGGTTTCCCTTGTAATATAAGTACTAGACAACATATTATATTTACTAGTTACCTAACTATTACATGATTCTTAAGAGCTCACAACAATGAGCTCAACTTTTATCAGAATAAAATTATCGTTTTTACTGTGATTTATGTTGTGAATACCTCACATTGCCCTCAAGTCAAAGCAGTATCCTAGAGTTCCGTATTAGTACCCATTAAATTGACGACGGCATTAAGCATAAAAAACAATGAGATGCAGCTCTCGCGTTGCGCAGAGAGGTCGCAGGTCGCTGTTACGTCAGCGCTGCACTTTCGATGCCAGTGAAAGGCGCATCCTCGCAGGTGCACGCTCTGCATGGTGAGGCAATACGTGCCCGGTGCATCTTAGGAATTAAAGGAATTAGCCAATCTAATGACGGACATGGGATACGGTAGAGGATTAGAACCGCTGGAAGGAATAGCTTTGAAGTGAAACATTTCGGCGGTCTAGAGGTTAATGACGGAGAAGTAGGTTTGTTTCTCCGATGGAGCATAAAGCATTTTAGGTTTTAGAGCATACCTCGGGTTTGTCATCAAACCCAATTTCTATTTCTTTCTTAAGTTTCATGAGGAGGCATTTAATAGGCTGATTCACCTCTTTAGTGGAAAAAAAACATAATTGATCAGATTTATTGGCTTTTATTTGTCAATTTGTTTATTTATGTGTGTAAAATTTACTAAATTGGTGTTGATTTGTTTTTGTTTTGGAGTCAGAAATAATTAGATCAAGTGTCAAGCTACTTGTTCATGTGGAAAGCTTATTTTATAACCCGACTGTGCCTTTAATCTATATTAAACGGGAACTTTGACCTCCATAGAATTCTGGGTATGGGTTCATATGAGTATATCTAAGTTATCAAAGGGATTATTAGCCAGTATAATGATGGAAACGATAGCTTCAATAAATTATGATAATTATATTATGTGGGAATAAGAACTAATATCGAAATGCAAGTATTTACCGTGACGGATGGTTTTCATCAGTAAAATAATATGAAGTGTTTAGAAACTACCTCAACATAGTTTTTCAATTCAAATTCATTTACATAATTATCACATTTCTAATAACAAGAAATGTGGGAAACTCAGTTTTTAACGCAACTGTTACCGTAAACGGTTTCCTGTAAATATGAAAGCTATTAGCATTGCAAAACAAGTTTTAATAGTCCAACAATTGGATTGCAATACATATAAGAATTGTGTTTCTAATTACAAGCAAATGGAATAATATTTGTTTTCAAATTGCAATCCGAGGCTACGGGCCGGCTAGGGTGTAATTTGAGCGACAACTCTAATAATATGACTATCATTATGGCGCTTGCCATTTGAGGCATTCAGTTTGAAATCACAGATGTTTGCATCATTGCAGCAAATCGTCAACTAATCTACGGTACGCCCTCTCTGGACGTTCAATGACTACTTTCTTGTTGTTTTCTAATCGTAATTCTCATTTTATGCAGTTTTTGTTCCATTTGTACTTGAGTGTAACCAATTACTGGTGTGCATTTGCGATTATGAAACCTATCATTTGGCTCCTTTGATAAAATTTTATACAGAATCTATTGACTTATTACAGTACCGTGTAATTACTTAATTTGTTGTTCAGAACAATGTTTCTTGTAAGTAATTATTGTTAATGCGTTAACATTCGTTTTAATTTCTGATATTTTAGTCGTGAGAGATTTAATAAGTGGATTGATGTACTTTATTAAAAAACGTTTGAATAGATAAGTAGAACGATAGATTAAAATCAAAAATATTTTAATCCTGAAATGACGCCAAAGATGTGGCAAACAACTGCTGGTTTTAGATATGGATCGAATTTGGTATTGTGATGATTTTCATTTGTAGGTTTTATGTTAGTAGTTTTCGTATTAGTATTACGGCTTTCGTAGGAATCTATCTCTAGCACATGCTTATAAGAATTTCAAACAAGATAAACTAAAGTTTGAAAATTTTCATTGAACCAAATTGTTATTCGACACGTCTCGTTTCTTCGCATTTTCACCGAGTAAAGAGTAGGTACGAACCTTGCTTATTATGTCTTACTCAACGCTGCGGTTTGGTCCCGACTTCACCCCTCATTGCGCCGGTAACCGTGTTCGTAGTTCGTGCTCGGAGTTTCTCATTACATAGGAAGTTTGTTATTACTTATGCCTGTTGTTTCATTAATGCCGTTCTGTCATTACTAGGCGTTTCTGAGGTGCAACGTGGCATATTGTCATGGGCAAATGCGGCGAACTTAACGGGACGTGCACCGCGCAAATTATTGCTTCGCTATGCTTCTACTTTCTAACTTGATTGTACCTTCCATCAATCTGTGCTTAGACCTATGGTTTAACGGAGTTTTCATCGATGTCAATGCTTTCTTACCATGGTATTGTACCTACCTGGCCTGTATGCCTGCCACTAGTATACATTTTCGTTGCATCTTTAGTTTAACTTCAGACTTAAAGCCCCACAAATTGCATAAAGTTTTAAGGTGCTGATTGTCAGAGTTAATCATTATTAGTAGTAAGAATCAGCAGTGTATCAATGAATTGCAGAAATAACAAAATTTTATTAATTTCAACGAATTACGGTTATTATTAGTTTTATGATTAACATTTTCAATGTACAAGGTGTTTATTAGCAAATTCTCACTTCATATAAGAATTCTTTCCTCGTAATTCTCACTAACTGCTTTGTTAAGTGTTCAATTATCTCAAAGATTGTGTGAACCGAGGCCTTGTATAGGGGAAAGCTATTAATCAGATAAAAGTCAGCATGTCTTCCATGTGTCGGCATTACAACGGTGCCACTGTTAGCAAGCGCGCGTCTGTTAAAGTAGGTACGTACGATAGATAAATTACTGGATGAGAAATGATTAATTATACACCAAACAAAACTGGTAAAAGTGACACTTATACCAAATGTTAATAGCTTAAATTGAAAAACAAGGCTACTTCTGAGTATACGATAAGTCGACCAACTTTGGATCCATTCAAATTCGAGATTAGTTTAATTTAAAAACACTTAGGTGTTACGTAACTTATGAATTCACATCTCATAAATAACTGATTATGTTAATTTGTGAATGTCAATCGATAGTTTCTGCAAAATTACTGCCAGTTACTTTCTAATTATGCTTTTCCGCAATTCTTTAAATTCTAATAGCGTCGTTTATTATTTCGAGATATAGATAATCGAATTGGTATTGGCAATTTGATCTTATAGATTAAAATAATATGCGCAGAACTACAATCCAATTCCCAGACTACTATTTAGGTAAGTTAACAACGCAATGAAAAGGATGTAAATAAGGTTGTAAAATCCACAAGCAAGAAAAAATGTTACTGCTTCACGAGGTAGGTACGTACACATTCGCAGCTGATATTAATAAATATAGCTTTACGTTAAACCACCACTCGCATCCAGTAGTGTTTTAGATCTTAGGCTCTTTGTAACGATGAGAAGGAAGCATGTCCAAGGCATTACCAGGGACATTGTTCCTTCATACCTCATGTGTGTTCGTAATCTGTTAATTTCGTGTGAACTAAGCGCCGCGCTTCCGTCATGTTACGCGCTATCTAAACGTCCTATAGTTTGCGGTCAACAATGCACAACGTGTGTACTTTCTCGTAAAGAAACTATTTGCAATGCATTCTTAAATAGATTGAAATAATGCAAATTGCTACTGCCTGATTTTAAATGCAGTATCACTGTCTTTTAAATTAGTTACTTCCTACTAATATAAAAGCGCAAGTTGCAAAAATGTTTGGATGAAACGTACTAGAAAGGGAGACGGGATACTAGATTAACATATAGGATACTTTTTATCCCGAAAAAACCAGACGAAGTCGCAGGCAACAGCTAGTTTACAATATTATTTTTACAAAATCTATAGTTACTAGGCGCTTCGACAGTTTGTTCGCACAAACTTTATTTATCTCTAACTTCTCAGTTAGTAACGTTTAGTGAGATTGTGTACATGTTAATCAGCTCTTTTCCTGCAAACAAAATTAAACTAAATTGTGCTTAGTTATCTAAAAAAAAATTTAAAATGTTTTATTTACTGCTTAACTTATATTTTAAACCTAACTAACGGTCATTCGCTACTTCATCTGCGCGGAATTTAAAACCCCATCTTTAATATTGGAAATGCTTTTTAGCGGATGCCGACGTCATAATATTTTGATCATATACCGATGCATATGTTTTGATAAATCAGCCAAAAACGGTTGCTTTTTACAATATTATTATGTATCAGTTAAAAGGAATTGGGCTTGTATATTATTTTCTAATGTTGAATAGTATTTATGATCCATTTGACTCAGGCATTATCAGATCATTTTACTTGAGTATGAAAGAGTAGTTGTCGAATGCCTAAGTAGTAACTAAGCATTGGAAGCCGGAAGATAAGAAACAAGTTACAAATTTATAACTCTGGTCTCTAAACTAAACATTGTGGCGCCATTGCAACAATGTGGCATTTGCTAGCAAGAAACTTATTTCTGATTTATGTATATTATTGCATAACCTTATATAGTCATAATGTATATGAAAGGTTTAGGATTTTTTAATTTATCATTAAAACAGCTTGACTGGTACCTAAAAAGAAATATTTGAAAAAAAAACAATTACTTATTTGGATGAACTATCAAATAATAGATACATAATAAGGATATTCTAATTACATAACACACGAGATTATTATATTTAGATTTGGTTTTGACAATATAAACTATTAATGAACCTTGGAATAATTAAATCTACCTTCAATACATATAAAAGGTATCTCTCCACACTTAAAGTTAAACGAAAGTGTTTAAAGTAGATTTTTTAAATAACTTTTAATGATTTGCGGAACAAGGAATAAAAAATTAAATAAAACCGTGAATTAACTTAATGATAATAAGAATATATCATTTGCTTCACTTAAGCATCTAAGCGACTTTCAAAACGAATAATGTCAAGTAAATACATGAAAGCGATCGAGTCACAATTGAATATCACGTAAGTATTGAAGGATAAGTGAGAAGTGTCGTGTGTTCGTGCGACCAATCCGCTTTCACGTCCCTAACTCTGTACTTAAGTTTGACGGATAGCGAAGAAAGTCGATGTCGGTGCAACGCCATACAAGGTAATTGTGACTAGGTACAGATTGTTAAGGTTGTACTAGCAAATGTTGCATCTACTTTTGAGCTGTTTCTTTTGGAAACGGAACGGTAGAATATTGTTGTATATAAAACTATAGATGTACTTTTTTATACAAAACTTTTAGACAAATAAGTTTAACAGACAATCATAGTAATCACAACTTAGATTAAAACGATATCTTCGATATAGAGGAAACAGTAGACGGCGAAATATCGGTAAGGCCGCTCTTAAAGCATACACAAATAATATATATTTTTTAAATAACGATATTGAAAATGCAACGATTCCTAGAATAAACTTATGATTACCTTCTCTACCTTATAAATTATATAGAAGTGTATAAAATTCAATATAGAAGTGATTACTAAAACGAATTATTTGTTGTATGTATTTTGGTATATCAGTAAGTTCATGCCAATGTTTGGTTTTATCGGAAATATTCATAGAAATGTAACCAGCTTTCCAAGAGAGGTAGGTAATGCAATTTTTTGATAAATTTATCAGTAAATGTTTTTGTTAAATTATTTTAGAAACAAAATGACAAAAACATTTAAATAATGTCCGTCATCATAAAACCCACGATATTTACTCAACGTCTACGTGTTAACTTGCTGCTATAATATTATTTTCAGCGTTCTAGTAAAATAATTCGAAACACCATTAATTATTACTCAAGTGTATTTTACACACTTATCGCTTCGCCCTGCTACCCAATTTTTCATTTCCAGTTAATCGAAAATTTTACACAAAATTAATAAAAAACGTAAGAAAATAAATCGAGATTATTATCGCATCTTACGTGCGCAGCTGCCAAAAATCAGACTCCGGTAGCTGAATATTATGCACAACGAAGTGTCAGGTACTTTAAAAAGTGTTGGTGCGTTGAAAGTTAATGTGAAATGGGATATTAGGGATGAAAAATCTTTCACGGGGCAATAATACAGTGATGTTTTTCGGTGCAAAGGATAGCAATTAGTGGTAATCGATCTTGCAGCTTACGCCCGTTCGTATATGGTATGGGCGGGGCGCGGGCGAGTGCATTCACTCGGCAGCGCTTGCGCAGCTAATTTCTCTATCTTTAGCCCACGGTGTAAGTGAACTCGGTCCTGCTACCGACTGAAGAGAAACTGCATTAGATGCGTCCGGTTTGCACACGTCAAATGCATACTTCCCTTTAGCTATCTACGCGAATCTCGAACGAGGTTCGACTCTCGACTTGTAATTGAGATAGCTGGATACAGGTAGTGATTTATGACTAAGCACGAGTGTGCATGAGATTTAAAAGTGGTCTTCGTATAAAAGTGGAGTTATACTTTTTACATACTATTTAATCTTTAGTAAAATGACAAACAGTAAACGCAAAAGTGATGTCAGTGCAAACTAGGTTTTCTAGTTCAAAACTTATCGAAGTAACTGTCACCACTATAATATTTTTAGATTGTTTCGTTATAGATCCCGTATTGAATTAGATGGAAGTCGAGAATAGATCTCGTAATAACGCACTACTGTGATTATCTTGGTAACAACTGTAATAAACAGCAATGATTTTCAACAGAAGTAGGTGTTGCAATTTTGCAGTAGTACAACGGTACCGAGGAACGGTGGCGTGTTTACTTGCACTGGACTATTTTTCTACTTACTATTCAATTTCGCCCCCGAGGATCGGTTCACTGAACACGTGCAGTTAGTATTACTGCAAATTCTCAATGACAATATATTCCGTCGCACCAGTTGGGTCTGAAATGGCGTCGAGTTTTCCAAGCAATGTTACATTGTCCAGACTCCGCATTAAATGCCTACGCAAAATTCGTATTTCTGGATTGTGTAAATTAAAATTTTCTTATTTTACTTGCGTAAGCCTCTTGCAACTAGGTGCACGTAGCAATTAAAGTTTTCGTTATTTTTTAAAGCTGTAAGCAAAAAATAAGTTAATGTGGCGTAGTTTCATTTACTTTTTACTGCTGACTGTTGTTGTTTTATTTAAACTTTTCTTTCGCGCACGTAGCTGGTACCTTTGTGGCTATCAATGGTAATTGCAGGCTGAACTTAAAGCGACTTTTTGCCCACACACGGGACTCATCAAACAACGTATGTCCACACTACACACGTTCGTTTACTTTCGCTCGTTTAGTGAGAGTCCGCTTCTAGTATTACTACTAACAGGTAAATAAACTGCGGTTGCTTAAATAATATCACTCCAGCCAGTCTTTCCGACTTGCCATAAATTAGTTTTCTATTGCGACTTAAAAACTGCCTCGAGAGTTTCTTTTTACTATATTAGGAGAGCATGAGGCCGGGAAGGCAGTGTGCAGCAACCCATTCGTCGAATTCATTACGTAAGGTTGTCAGCAAAGTATTTGAGATGTCTTGATGAAGCGAATATCAGAATTGTGTGCCTTACGTATCTATGAAATTTTTAAAAACAATGATTTTTTATTAATAAATACTATTGTACTTTAAAATAATTTAACGGGTCAAAACGCGACACCATTTTTACTTAGTAGTTAATAAGTTAGTAAAAATGGTGTCGCGTTTTGATCCGTTAAATTATTTTAAATGTTTAAAATGGAACGCGAAAGTCTTAAAGTTTATCGTTCGATCGTTAAAACGAACTATATTTTTTGACAGAAAAGTTTTTTTTTTGAGGCAATTTTTTTTATTTATAATTAAAATAATTTAAAAATTTAGAATTTGCCTCATATAACTGTGCAGCAGTCTTATTCTCACTTCAAGTCACAAATTCAATTCAAGTCACCAGAACATGTAATTTAAGTATTCTAGGTAACATTTATTTCATAATCGCTCAAGTAAATTGTGATGCTACCGATATTTATCTTGTGAAAGTATTTTGTGTCGTCCTCGAAACATTGTTGGACTAAACTGAACTAGTTAATAGGTTTTTTACGACGACCCGTATGTTACGACTCGTCCAGTGTTACGCGCCATGTTGTTTAAAAATTTAGTTCAAACACATCAAACCGTTTATTACATCACTAAATGTTTCATGCTTTCCGTATTTTACCGGATTTATTTACCAGACACAAATGTTCTTGCGTTAACAGCATTATGTTAAAATATATAGATAACTCTTTTCATTCGAGCATTGTCTCTTTTCGATGTCATCTATTTTTCTCTTCCCCAAATAACCTGTTACACTCAAAGGAACCTTCCGTAGTGGCGTTATGCCAGAGTTGATTTAGAATTTGTTCGTAATTTTTATTGTTAGAAATGTGATTCATTGTTTATCTTATAATTTTCTCGCTTCCATTTTTAAGCATTCCCCTAAAAGTAGTTTAATAAATAAAACACATTTTCAGCTACACTTACCTCAAATATCCAAATATTTCTGTGCAAATAGCTGTTCATTGTTATGTACCAACCTTTGTCATTTTACTAAATAATACCGTCAGTTCCAACCTAAGTCCAATACGAATTCGAATACGAACACAGCTCGGATTAAAAGATCATCAACCCGCATTTGGCTAGGTGGTGAAAGCTAGCTAGCACCCATTATTAGAACGATGACTTGATTCTATTGATGGTTGCCATAGGCCAATATATTCATACGTACATATCTTCAGTAAATTAATTAAGGCTTCCACTAATGCACTAATTGTTTCTTTAGCTTCGTAATGCTCTAAGATTTATATCGCGTAGTATCTTCTTATCAAGTTTCATGTATCAGCATATGAATGAGGAACAACGAATAACGTGGTAGGCTGGGAATAATTTGAATTGGTTTAGAGTTTTTAACTACCTACTTGGAGGAGGTGCCTATGGATGTTACAGTATCTAGATTATCTTAAGAAGTTAGTGTTCCATTATTTCTCCATAACGTTTGTCCATTGCCATTGTAGGTATTTCAATTTCGAACTTGGCAATCAATATGGTCAAAGGAAACATAAACCATGCAACTCTTAAATTTTTCATACAATTTTGTTACACAAATTTAAACTTAACTTGCTTTTTGAGGGCTCTACCATACTTTGAAGTGTTTTACAGACTCATATAATAGGTACCAGATCAACCAAAATCTAAATCATTACTTAAATTTAAAAGGTTTTTAAATCACCTCTAATACCTACACATATTAATAATATGAAACATTTCTCATCACTATTCACTACTGAACACAACAAAAACTACTTAATGGATATAGACGAAATTTGGTAGTTGGATAGATTTAATACTAGAATAACATACCCCGAAATAACGTGCTCGAAGTAGTCTCTATTAAAACAATTGAAACAAAAGGCAAGTTGATTATTTAATGAGCAATATCATTTGTATGAGGAAGAACTAATCAGTTTGTTAGCAACCTGTTAGGGATGATTCGTATGGTCATGAGGCTGTGACGCACGGAAATACCTAATAGATGTATGTACGTACATACTTGCACCTGGACATAATTGATCCACGTGCCGTGTAGTGGTACTATACACCCGTGCCCGCTCACGTGGCACGCGGACGCTCGAACGACGTTCTTCCTATTTGGTCACAGCCACAGGCTCTTGCGAAAGTGATATGACTCAAGTACAAGCGGTTTGTTTGCTCTCTGGAGTGAAAATACTGCTGCTTTAATTAGAAGGCCTATGTATGAGCATCATATGAGTAAAGTTGAAAGTATCAGGGCTGGGCAAAATACAAACTTTGCTTTATATGCAAAGTAAATAAAAAATACTATGTCGGAAGGATATTTTAACGAAATACATAATAAATTGAAGTAATTCAGCTCAAATTGGGCTTAAAAATAGAGCAAAAGAAGATAAATAAATCAGTAAAACCAGGCTTTACTTTCATGGGCAATCGTATTGTATTCGAAAGTACAAACTCGTATATCCTGCTAAAGAAGACCAATCACATCTTTTGTATTTTTAAGCCATTAATATTCGAAATACTGACTAATAAATGCCTCGGATTTTAGTATTTGAAATATGAATTACATTTTAACGAGTTGATTATAAGTAATTTAAATACTGCCCTGATATTGTAGTGCCCCTGCCCTTATGTCACCAGAGCTAATACCTAACAGGAAATGTTAAATATGATGTGCTATTGGCGATACGAATAGAGTTTGTATCACTACATCGAAGTCACTTTCCGTTGTCTGTCCTTTAAAAAAAACAATAAAATAAGTCCCAAAACGTAAGAAAGAAAGAAAAACGCACGTACATCATGAATTTTATTTCAATTGACAATATTATGTTCTAAAATTAAAAAAAACGCTTGTGTAAAATGCATGCAAACAAAATAAATTATTAGAGTCCCCGCTTCTTGAGTTTACCATTAGTTGCTTTGATTTGTACATGAAACTAATTTTATATTTTTTTCTTTTCAGGTAAGCACCAAAAAACTGTTTCTCTTCTTGTAATTAAGAGTCATGAAGCTAAACTTATTTCAAGGGTAAGGTTGATTTTTTAAATTTATTAAACATAATTCCTCAGAAGGATAATTTTCATTAATATCTCCTTTATCCAAGATATGAGAGACGTTAGATGTAAATTTATACCATATCGCAGTTAAAATAATAATTCGTGATTGCAAATCCAATGCCTAACCAGTTTATATCACATAAATGAACCATAATAGCAATTATAAAAATGTTTCGAATAAACTTTATGCAACGTTGCTACTTAACATAATTAGCCACGATGTATGAATGTCTGACTAATTGGTTAACGTACAACATGATCAAGTTACAAGATTGGTCAGGCTATAATATTTTTCTGAATTAATAATTTTTAAGCTTAATGAATAAAACCTTTAAGTTAATACGTTTAACAATGTTTTAAATCGGATGTTAAGTAAATAATGTGCTTGGTAAGGCCATAGACCCCGTTGCTAATAAATTACATTCGAGTTTATATAATAATATACAACCGAGCGACGACATTCGAACTGCATTAAGCAACTTTGATAGTGTTACGTCACACAATGATTAAGTGAGAATTTTACTAGAGATGTGTTTGAAGAGTGTAGTTTGTTTCCACTTTATAACGGTAACTAAATATTTTTAAAGTAGCCGTTAAATAAGTAGTTGTGGTTTTCATAAAATTAATATTAAGTTTGGAATTGGAAACAGATTTAAACAAGACAGGCTTTTAGAACAATCGAATAGTAAATACAAAAACAATTATTAACTTTAAAACATTAAGCTATAATTACTAAGAGAATATCATTAAAAAAGAAATTTAGAAATATTATCCCACTTCTCTATTCTTGTAATGGGGCATGGATAAAACTTTTTATTCGGTTCTAAATAAACAAAAATCTTAGGTAATTATGATAAAGATTAGTAAGCAATCAGATGAGGCGTATCATCGTCGTTTCATGGCGTGTCTTTATAGGTAACACATTTGCTGAGCTCAAAATAAAAGTTATAGTTAAGATAACGCAACCTAATTCGTTTGGTGACCTCGCCCGCATCTTTCATCCATCCGATAATTCAACGACAAATAGCCGTCAAAAGGCGTTAAATAGTCGTGTCGTCGGTAAATGGGTACTCGAGCAGCGGTTTTGTTCCATAATGACGGTGACTGCACTCATCCATCTGAGAAAATGCCCATCGTAGCCTCATTACGCGTCCTATTACGGCGACGAGAGACGCCGCATTTATCTCTCTAGAAAGTCTAGGACGTAATTAATATGGAGAGAGGTTATTATTATGATATCGGTGCGGGTCGAACGTTGATACCGTTCTAAAGGCTCTCAGGTTTCAGAGTTTATCTGGCCACGTGATAGGAAGCCTTGAGTAGGCTATTTACATGTTTAAATAAAGAGTTGATAAAAAAGTAAGATTGGAAACAATAATGTGGGAACTTTCTGATTATTGTTTCTTAAGTGATTGTAACAAAATAGAAAAGCCCCTGCCCTTAGAAAATTTCTTATTCTGAATCATCATTATACCCAGTGTTTTAATTTTATCTGCTATAGTAAAGTCTTATTGATTCGTGGTGTTAGTACGTGGTGTAATTGTTACAGCATCAGTGTTAATGGAGAACAAATGTTGTTATTTTTTTATAAAATCAATGAAAATGTATTACGCTCATAATAATTACATTTACATTAAAAAACTCATTAGCTGATGATCGTATACAATATACCTAGTCCTAAGATACGCTAAACCTCATATTACATATGCTTATTTCTGCCCTTAATTAACGAAACATTATAAAAGACAATATAATAACATGTCAGAGTCTTGCCCAGAAGTTATTGCATTATTATTTTAATGTTAAGCCAATGTTAAGTCCATAAGGATAAAATTCCGCATTAATACCATATCATATAATAACCTAGGTAGTAGTGTTTTTATGATAGGTTATGATATTGTGGTTTGAGCTTTATGGGCATTTGTAGGTATGATCAATAAAATATCACGGTCCACACACGCAGTTTTATATTATTTCTTATGCCCACTACAAAAGGGAGGAACAAAGTCCAAAGTGTACAAACTGTCGTGAATTTGACTCTATTAGCTATCATCAAAAGCTTTCGTATTAGTAAAACAATATTTAAAAGAAAGTTTCTAGTCATTACATTTAAAAAAATAATAAGCTGGTCATTGACAATCTATTTGCAATAAGTCACCCCATGTAAAGCAACATTTTGCTAAACATGGTCCCTTTCAATGTACGAATGGCGGGTGTACCCACTGTCTCAGAGAGATCATTGCCGTATTAAGTACAGGGCAACCTACATAACTTATTTCTCATTCGCGATATCCACTCAAATATCTGTATACCCCATGACCTGCACACCTTAATTGCAATAGTGATTTCATTGACGGCACAATGGCCGAGGTTGGCCGGTCTGTAGTTAGCTAAATCAATCAAACTGCAGACAAAGCTGTCAGCAACGTAGCTCACAATAAAAGTAGGTGCTCGCCGCATAAAAAGAAAAAGTAACGAACAGCGAACAGTCAAGAAGTAGGGCGAAAATAAAACCTTTAACATTTCGCTCGTATTAAGCTCGGAGTAATTACAAACGGGGTTACGAAATTGCTGGAAGCGCGCTTGTAGTTTTTGCGATGCCATGAGTGCGCGCGCCAAACATGTCGACGGGTGACATGCTGTGTAGTTAATTACGCGAATTATCAGCCGGCTGACTTCGCGACTGATGAAATGCTCGAAAAAACATTGCATAACCTTCCACTTAAACTCTTTTACGCTCAGCTTTTTGTCTAATTGTCTCGCGGCATAATAATTGTCGCACTTACATCGCGGCTAGATTTTATTTGCAGTTTATGTCCGTGCAGGTAGCGTTTACCTGCAAGCAACCTTCTAGATAATGTGGAGTAATAACACTGTTGAAGGAGGTCGGAACAGACTAGCGTAGAAATAAAAACAAATATGTTCTTGAACTTAAATAAAATTTATTTATGTGAGGCAAATTTAATGTCTATTGAATATTCCTTTAATCTACTGTTTAACGATTTGGAAAAGATTGTTAAGCTAAACACGTTGCGGTCCGGTATCGGATTGGTGACCATTCTCAACAAGTTTAATGACATTTATTACGAGTATCTCCGTGCTTCGGAAGTCACAATAAGCAAGTGATCACGGCTGATATTACAATCATTCTAGTCTGATGCGGATTTGACGGCTTAGCAACATCTGACAGTAATGTAAAAACTTCTCACTGGCCTCATGTATTCAGTTCCACCAATCCACACTTAGCTCGTGTTGCCTGTTCCATCCCTTAGTTGAGAAAAAGCCTGTGCCCAAGAGTAGAATAAAATTAGCTGAATTACATTTAGAAATATATATCAATGCTTTACATATTTCACAACTTCTTGTGGTATTGGTTTGTAGATATTTTCGTCTGTTATTAAGTGACAATAATTCGTCAATCCTTCATTGATGTATACGTAGTCCTACTGACAATACGTCTAACGATAATTGAATTTATGTTATTGATTATAAATGCTAATTTTGTAAAAAGCCTGATCACCACTTGTAGATTCTAGTCGCATTACTTAACTGCGATCCTGATGATAATAGCTAATCCACGTAACTACATCAGGCTGCATCGCAAAGGGAAGTCGAAACACGTAACATTTTTATCTCGTTAAGATTGTCAATACCCTACGTGCTTGTTAGCGGGTAGGTAATTGAGCCCTGAAAGTGAAAGTTTAGTTACCGAGTATAATGCGCTTATCTAATTTGTCCCGCTCAATCACGGTGGCATGCAACGCGGAGGAGAAATACAGAGCACCTAATATATTTTAAATATCACTTGTCATTAGTATTATGTATTATCTATTACCGGAGTTGCATAACGCCGTGAGTGGAGCGACGGTGCCCTGCAGCAATCATTTATACGGCAAAAGTACTTCACGGGAAACTATGTGCATTATATTATTCTTGGAACAGAACATTGTACCTTACAAGTTTAGTTTATAAAGGGATAATAATTTTCTAACGCATTTCAGTTATGATAATTTTGATAACAACAGCTTATAATTAAAATTATATTTCTTAACCAGGTATTATTAGTTACATAATAAATGTAATTAGATGACCTTTACTAATAGAAGCAAAAACCTAACCTCTACGTCGCCTAACAAACTGTCTAGGATTTTTTAAATCTATACTTGGATTGTTGTAAAAAAAAATATGTACCCGATTGAAGATGGGGCGAACTACATACTGTTAAAGAAAATTATATCCAACAGACACGAATCAACTGTGTTCAAACTAAGGTTTTCCCTCGAAGACATCAACGCAATACGCCTAGACCCGAGCCAATTTAGAAACCACTCGTTTCGTAGAATGACCTCACCAAAAATCGAACTCTGTACCATACATTACATTAAATTATCATTGGTATAATTGTTATTCGTTCAATGCGGTTGGCCGTTTTTGCAGTCACCTTACATTATGCAAATTTATTCACATATTTATTTTTTTATGTTCGGAAGCTCAGCACTTTATTTACATGCTCTATTAAATTAAGATAGTTCGTATTTGGTTCCTACCAATATACACCTGCATACGAAATATGTTTACAATGAGAAAATTAACATGCTCCGTCAACATTTATCATGGTCATGCTAAAACAAACTAGAAGATGGTAGCTTTTCTGTAGTTTTTGTTGACTGTCTAAAAGCACCACATACATTGTAAATATTATATCATCGATAACAAGCCTCTATATTTTGCATAACTGTAAAGTTCGTTGTTGGATTTAAAATTTTCTCTCAGCTAATTAAATATACGTACCATTAATGTTATGTAATCATTAGTAGAACATAAATCATTTCCGACGTTTTGCTCATTACCAATTCCATGTATTTTGTGAGATTATATCGCATGTTCCTTGATTGTTGATGAAATTCATTATTACGTAAACACGAACGTAAAAATGTCAAATGATTTAATCACGAGAAGAATTGATAGAATTTCTTTGTGTGGAATTGGGAACATTATTTCTCCAACAACTTTAATTTCAAGTGCCTCTTTATATATCTCTGTATAGAATTTCTATCTTTAAAATCGGGCAACCGGGATGAGAAGAATAAATTTCCATATTCTAAAGCCTAATCTAATCTGGACATATTAAATTATTTATGCAATTACTTGTAAAAAGGGTATTGAATCTAAGGAACCTAAAAATAAATAAACACATTATTTTACATACAATGTTACCCTCAACAAAAATTATTATCCTCAATGGCAGAAAAATGCTCCATTAACCTGAATAATTACAATCGATCCTCCAACCCCTTCCGGATGCCCTACGGGTAAATCTCTTAGCGAATACGCGTATGGATGGCAAACCTTCATGTAACATCTCGTTAAAGTTGGTGTGATAACTTCAATGAGGTATTATTATAGTAACAATATGTAGCTAACTAAATAAATTAACAGTCAAAATACGTCTACTGTGAGTGTTAATATTCCCTACTATACGTTTATGGTGCATTGTATTGATAAATTACCGGTTTAAATTACATCTTCTATTTTCATAGCTCGCTTCCATGAACTGCTGCAGGCGTTATTCATTCTTGAATGCAGGTATGCACTAATATTTCGGGCCCTTATTAATAACAGTGAACAAATAAAAGCTACACATATTTCAAAATACCTATTCAAATGAGCCGATGCATTTTATTTTCTTTTCTCATACCAATCTCATTTCGAAGTGAAAGTGATCCCTTTGGGAGCAAGATTTATGTCGGCTGCCGACACGAAATCATTCATTTTGAGAGATGGGTCGGAACGAATGACGTCACAAGCATTACTCGAGAGCGAGTGTTTCTAGAGTAGCCAGTGACGCAAGCGCATTACAATATTTGGATTACAAATTACAACATTGACCGAAACTATCTTTCCGATTATGGATGAATTATTGGCGTTTTAGTGCTGCCGCGGCACCATCATTTATAAGCTAATGTGTTTTGGGAAGTGTAGCTCAGTGGAGGCTTTGGCCTGTTCAGGGGTCATTGGTTCGAGTCCTAACACGCACGGCTGGGTTTATAGAATCTATGCACGGATGAACCTATAGGTATGTGGCGGGCGATTCTAATCAGAACAAAACCACAGTGAATGAAACTCAGTCGAAACGTACATAGCAGTACTAAGCTTATTTTGGATCCCCTATTTTATAAGTTTTTGTAGACATAATCATCACCTGTTAGTACGCAAGCAACACGTCGAAGTAAACACTTACAGTTCGATATCAATTCTTTTGCACACAAAAGTCGTGTAAAGTCCAAAGTGAATAGTCTGACGTGCTTTTGATTGTATTTCTAAGTCAAGACTTGGCATTGTTCTGAATCTTAATTTGGACCACGCTCCATTCTGTCTAGTTGCCCTATAATCTAATAATATATGTATATAATAGTTAATGAAGTTGTAGTGACAGTCGCTTTACTGTTAAACCCTACATCGTATCAGTAATGAGATCAGCGTCTCTGAGAATGATGACTATAGCTTTGACTGGTCAAAACTTCCAATCCTTTCCAGCGGGTCACTCATAATTGGCCCGCTTTAAAGCAATGGTTAGCGCCTATTTAATTAATAGGTCATGGATTCGATTCCCACCCAGGACAAATATACGTGCGTATAGATTTCTCTTACTGTTTCTGAGAATGTATACACGTATTAATTCCATATATTGTTGTACCGGCATGAATTCAGGTTTTCATAACACGCTCGAGCTACTCATAAAGATAGGACCAATGTCTGTTATATTTTTTATTACATTTATTTACATATTTATCCCACTTAATTACATACACGTGGCCAAGCACGGTGTAGGTAGGTATTAATACAATTTTCGCTGCATGAACATTTTCATCTGCCTCGCTCTTTAATATTCATGAAAAACACGTAAATAGTCCATTCGGTAGGTAACCCGAGTTTAATTAAGTTTTCAAGTAGACAGCGCATTTCATTAAGTGTCTGCTGTTGTTCATTCTGAAACGGCTTCAGTCAAAATAATTCACTGACGCGTTGATGTCGCAAGCAAAGATAAATCGGAACTAAGACTTTTCGTGATGTACTATTTGAAATTGACACGTAAAGGGGTAATTACGTAGATAATTATAATTTGTATTGTTTCGATTTGTGGAAATATATAAAAGTGTGTTACTTAGTGCATTGTTATTTAAAAACTCGCTTTGCATGACTGGTGGATAAAGGCGTGTATTAATCGGATGAGGTGACACACGTGTGCCTAACTGTGATTAGATAACATTTTATAAGGTTCAATTATTTCTTAATTATCTATACGTACAAATTACTGTTTTGGAAAGACTTATGGTCGCTTTACTACCGTCAAAACTAACACATGTTACTGTTATTAAACATTGTCGATCTAATTACATCAAATCTCATATTATTATTATTACGATTTGCCACATAACATATTTGTTTGATTACTTTAATCCAACTATTCTAATATAACCGTCGTAATATTTTAGTTACGACGGTATTATTCTTACATATATTTTACATATAACACGCAAAAATAATCTCACTAAAGAAATTTCGATTCTTTTTGTCGGTGATTATGACCAAAAGTCGCCAATCCGACTAAGTGGTCATAGAAACGAAAATAGATTACCGAGTTAGTATTCGAAGTTATGACTTCAGAGTCAGCCATTTGTGTCCGACATAATACTACGTTATTTTAAGTATGGACAGTAGGACATATTTATCTTACACTGTCGTAAAATAGAAGCGAAGAGATATCCAAAAAAACATACAATGGACTCAAACCATGTTATGACGTAACTTTTAATTATTTACGCCCATTGGCATGGGCTCGAAGCATTTCATAAGTTTTAGTGAAAAGAAATCACAAGTTTGTTTACAATAGAGATCTGTATCTTATCTCGAATATTATTAATAACTCGCGGCTAAAACCAATTTTTATCGGTATTATTGCAATACGAGCTAGGTTCCTTTGTTAGAAGTTAGTCCAATGCTTACATAAACATTGCCAATTATTCGTAACAATTTAAAAATAAACACAAAAAAACTATAGTGTACAAATCAAGTATCCATGACTACAGTATTTGATTGAACGGTGTTACTTCAAAAAGGTATCACTTGTCCACAAACACAAATTATAATACAATAAACATTAAGAAGCCGCATTCCTTGGCGGGGCACAATAGGCATTACTATTGGTATTTTCTTTATAATCTTATTCGCCTTGTGTATTCATGAGCTAATTACTCTATTCAAAGTTATTCAAACGTCATAACCATCGGTCAACGTGGATATATCCCCTTCTAAAGTAGCGTGCTAGAGTGCGTGCGTTCGTGACTAAACTCCTGAAATGGGCAATCGATGTCGGCCGGTGTGGCCGATCTGCCATCGAAGGCAATAATGTCTAGGGTAGTGTAACTTATTTTTAAGCGAATAGGGCGTATATTCGTTTGTATACTGACCTTGACAAGTTAAATATTATGCATGTTCGTCTGTAAACAATCGATACTGCCGCCACGGACAACGCGACCCATCTCGCATGGCAAATGCGCGCGCGCTGCGGCACTGAATCACGATGAGCGTAACATTAAAGCTCTAAGGCTCATCCATCAAACTTTATTAGATACCGTGTTTTATAACCTAATTTGTATTCTATACTTCCTTTTATATACACACTATGGATGCAACGACACCATTAGGTTGAGCTTATTTATGTAAAACATACTCGAAGTCAGTACCCAATTCTCTTTAAATGATCTGCTTGCCTAAAACTAAATGAAAAAATATTATGGCGCTTCGAAGTTCGCCAGGACAAACAAGCTAGTTTCATTTAAATATTTGAATGCAAACAAACAGAAATTTTGAAATTGGTCAAAACAAATTTTACTTCGAATTTAAAACAATCGAATTTTAAGAACCCAACACTTACTAGGTAATTCTAATCAACACCTCCAACAATGTAACCTCACACTCAAACACATAAAAGATAATCCTTAGCAAAAAAAGTGCAGTAAAATGCAAAATATCCAACTCAAATCTGCTTTTGTCCGCTTCAAGTGGTTCTAAATATTTTGTCGGTTATCGAGAAGTTATAAACTGGTTCATTACTGGGTCTATTACAAACCGATGGTGGGTCGTGAAACAAAAGCATTGTGCGGAACTCTTGAACGATAGGTAACGGTTTTTGCATAAACAAAAGGTAACTATCAATAATCTGATGGTACAGAGTATCGGTGAACCACGCCCCTGGCACTGTTTGTATTTGGGATATGATCAACCAAAAAAAGCAGATAACATGACGTTGAAGAAATCATGGACATTGTTCATTTGGCAACACAAAAGAGCCGTGCAAATATTTAAGATGAGGTTACTGGAACAAGTCGCGGAAAGATATTAATGATAATTTTTTGATTGTGCTTATGATTCATCATTTTTAAAGGTGCACGGTATCCAAATTATAAAAAGTAGGTTTTGGAAAACAATACAAGTATGTAGAGTGGGATACAAGAAGGATTGAATAAAGATTGCGTGCGGCGTCGGCGCAACGATCACGCACGCTCGGCTCTGCGCGGGGCCCATTCATATAATGGATGTAGAATGGTAAATTGGATAATCTTCACAAATAACTCCGCTATATCAATCATTAGAAGGCTGGTCGACCTATTTTCAACCATCTTTACATGTGCATACCTATGCAAAATGTTTTGCAACACTCTTAATAATAAAGACCTCTATTGAATAAATTATAAAATGTATTTTATGTAAAGAAATGTAATTTTTTTTGTATTAAGGACAATGCGTTTCCTTGCAATTCCACCACATATAGTTTGACAAGTATATAAAATCATTTCAATCATTTTGCAGCTAGGGATTTGAAGAAATTTCAATTACAGAAAATTGCCTAAGTAGTACTCAATGTAATGAAATTTTCCGTGCTACAGATGTCGTTTCTTCATCTTCGTGCCGAGCGACAAGTTTCAGAGCTATAACTTTAAGTCGAATAGCTTACCTATTTTGCAAAAGAGAAAATATTTCGATTACTTACCACATTTTTATAAACTTCAACAGACTAACAATGATCTTTGCTAAAATAGCAGTTGGTCCTTGAGGAATCCAAGTCATAATTTAAAGTTAGCAAACGGTAGTTATTTTTTTTAACTGTACATACAAAACATACGTGATAATTGCCAAGTTTTGAATTGTCTTCACGTGTCGCATTGTTCACCATGACCTAAAAATAGAGTAAAAACGTTTGCGCTGGACACAGTAAGCATTTTAGTGTAAGCCTGCACATCTACACGATACAAATCCCTACGTGTCAAATGTTAATGCAACATATTTGCATTAATTGCCGATTGGCAATTCAATGCGTCCCGTCGACAAGTACTTCGTTTGACGAATTTGGATATGACATATGTCAAGTCAATGATTGTCGACGGATACCGACGTGCACTGAATAAAGTAGTATAAGCGACTCAAATGTAGCTAAAGTAGTATAAAACATGTCCTTCATTAAATGGCGATTTTTTAAATATATAGAAAGTCCAGGGAGTTATATCGGTCAATGGTCCTAGACACTTAGGAGACAAACTTTTCCATTAAGCGGGTCTCAGGTAGTCATAGCACAGGGGGATTTCCCAGTTTGTGACCAGGTGTTGTTTCTGTAATGTCTGGCGAATGAGTAGTAATTATACTTTGGAGTAGCGAATTGCCCCAGTTAACATAAATGTAGGTAACTTGAACAAGAATGCAGATTATACTTAACACTGAACGAGCGATATCCCACTTGTAACGAGAAAAAGAAAGCTGACACGATATAAAAAAAAGCGTCATTGTCGTAAAATGTCCTATAAAACTCCAAAAGTATTTGGTAATGGCCCTCAAGGACCCTGAGGGAAAATGGATGTCGTGGCATTCCTCGACGGAGCGTGGCGGGCAGTTAATCGAATTACTGACGACAGACGGCCAATGATATAATTTAACTGGTTTAATTCGATCGGACACAGTCGGGGTCGACGAATTCAGGTTACTCAGACGAAGAAACACCACTCTTTATTACCATTGTTTGTTTAGTTTGAATGCTAACAACGGAAAATACGTACGCACGATTTAACCAAGCACTTTGCTTTAATAAATCATCGCAGCTAGGTTGTATTATCGCAATGTTACTTGTTTAAATGTCAATACGTATTCTCATGAAGATTAAGCTGTCAACTCATACGGCACAAAGTAGCATTGAATATTAAACCCTATTACCTAATCGATATTATTCAACTAGCGAAGTTGACAACGAATACTGATACCCTACCTTAATAAGCGTCTGTCGCAAGAGCCTGTCGGAAGTTTCGACACCGCGACTATTAGTAGGCAAATTTAATAACCACCTATGCCGTATAAATTAAACGAATTTGCTGTAATTCGACTTGTAAGCGCAGATGCAGGTTGTCCCGCGCTGACACAAATGGCTCAAAGCTAGACGGTCCGAATTGGCCAACTTTTGTGTAATCTAGAACCAGATCGACGTCTAACGTGATGTTCATTTGTACGTGCGAGTATGATTGATAAGTTGTGTGACATACTCCACTTCCCGTAGCCGCGGGCGTATCATGTCTCGGTGAGCGCGCACGCGTGCAGCGAGCTTCGCCGCAATCACGAAACTCTTTATTATTAAACAGCTCTTACATTTATTACTCCATTGATACGTTGCAATGATACTTTTTGTCGTTTGTAACGATGCTGGACTATTGCTACAATGGTTTCATAGTTAATCTGTGGGACAGAGCATGGTGATTTTTGCAACAATATTTTATCAACTACTTACAAGCAGTACTAACAGTTCTGAATCAAAAGTGGTTAGGTACTTTAATGCTGCAAACTATTTAATGTGAGAGTAATTTTGACCACCAAACAAGTGAACAATTAGGAATTACTAGATAACGTAGTTGTAAAATAGAATAATCGATTAAGGTCTTCTGAAAATAGACTTAATTATCTGGATCGATAGCGTTCAGAAAACCACCTTAAAAAGCAGTTAGGCCTGAATATTTCTCAAAGGCGCAGACGAGCTGCAAATATGTTGATGTTGCTTAAAGGATGTTCAATACTTGATTGTTATTTTCGTTACAGTATGGCACAGCTGTCGTCAAAAGCTAGGCCATAGTAAAAAATATGAGTAATTAGTGGCGTATAAGGCATAGGCGGGCGGGTGTTTCGTAGGAGGCCGCGTCGGGCGCTGCGCGGGCGCAGTTCTCACTGCGCCGCGCGCACGCTCGCACGACACGACTGCGGCCGGTGCCTGTAAACAACGGGCGGACGTGACCTCTCTTAGTGATGTTTTCGTGCTAGTGACTAGTGATTACTTACATACACACAAAGGACTTATGATGCATGTAAGTGATTTCGACTACACTGCAACCGTTTTTTTAATGTATATCAAAGTAAGTTAATATGACTACTAAATTTAGTAGGCCGGTTAATTCAGGGTATTGTTTTCCTAGAGATGTGAGATGTTTCAACTTTTTTTAAACCAGGTCAATATCAAGTTGACTTCAATCTGTTCTATAGTGTTATTCAATAGTATATTATAGCAGGCGTCCTAATTATAATAAAAACCTTCAAGTAAATGCATGCTTATTATTTTAATTCATAATGAAGCTGGCGCCTACTAATTTTTCATGGTTTATTAGAGCCTCAATACCTACCTCAATATTTTTTGAAGCTTTAACCTAACCATCGATAATTCATTTTAGCCCACTATTTCAGCGGTAATCTGATGTAGGTAGGTACTCAGATAAATTTATGGAACTGAATGTGATTAATGTGTTCAAAATTAAAGGCGGGTAGCTGCAAATTCTCCGGTTAGGCTAAGCGGAGTCCGTAGCGTCGTTTATCGGTTTCATGCGCAAGCGACACCGGCCATTCGTTTCGTTATCGCTGCTGGCTAGTGTTACCGGCGCAGCGCGTAACACTCCATACAAATGCGCATTACCTATGCGGGGATCTGACACCTACTGATATTGCAGTCAGTACCTACCAGTACGACGTGAACATTTTGTTATAGCTAACTATGGTACATTGCAGATACTAATATAGCTTAAAAAATATAACCTACTTTTTTGTAACTTGTAACATAAAATGGAGTTAAGCCGTAAAGCTACACCATAGTCTACTAATATTCAACCTACTAAAGTTTTAAGTAGCATAAAGTAGTGCAGAACTTAAAACTACAACGAAAAAGCATTTGCGTTAAACCACCTATTTACTCATTTAGCCAGCGATTAATCTAGATCAACAAGCGTGCAAGACAGTTAGCACACTAGAACCAACTTAAAAAGTAAGTTTTATGAATAAACTCGAATTTTACGCTGCCCAAACCCCAATAGTACTTTTATGAATAAACGTAAAAAAGGATTACCAAAAGAATAGAAGTCATTTCTTTTAACTGTTCATAAACTCTTTCATGGAGGCGCCCGGTGAGACGGCTAAAAGTATTCAATAATGAACTCTGCGCTTTTAGCTGAACACCCAGATACAAATTTCGCGTCTAAGTAGTAATCCTCAAAGAAATGTTAAAAAGACAAAAGCCATTGATACCCGAAGTTTTTACTACAAACAACAGCCATTGAAGATTAACAAAAACATAATCATCTACCTGCCATGAAAAAATGGGACATAATTATCTAATAAGTAGACCCGAGTCTGGTCGGGGGGCAAATTGATAGCGTTGCGTGTTACCAGTGTTTGAGCTTTACCGCTGGTTACATAATATTATTGGAAAGCCTCTAGCACATGAGCAGTCGAAGACACGATAGATTGAACCGTCTTTCGTAAGTGTTCCGTAATTATCCACTCCGAACTAGATTTATAGGTCTGCAACCCAAAAAGTGAATTTGCAACCCGCCACTCGAGCGTGTTTCGTCTCGCAATCCGTAACTTGTCATTACAAATTAATCATAGCCATACCACAACGCAGCAATTTTTATGACTTTATTTCGTAGACGTGAATCTGTTTCGTGTGTTATGCATTGCATAATGTTTGACTAAACAAATTATAAACGCTAATAAATGTGCATGTTTGATGATTTTTGATTGATGCTTCAACTTGTTACATTTAAAGTATTTGAGGTGAGAATCTAAAAAACCATGAGCGTATAATGACATTTAAACAGTAGGATGTCTGTGGATTTGATCCATCTATCTTTTGATGTGGTAAAGTTGCATAATCGATGTGGCAATTAAAACGTCCTTTTCCTACATCTATGTTGTTATAACCTTAATAATCGAGGGATTAGTATCACAGGAGTCTGCTAAGTTGTGAAGAGATTAAACCTTCGTAGGGCTTGTCTAATACCGACCAGATGTAACTAAACAAGCTCTATGAATTATTCATTGTTATTGTGTCTCTCATTAAACTGGTTCTTAATTCCAAATCGAAAGCGCATCTAATCCGGGATTACTGAGTAGGTAAAGGATTTCTGAGAGCGTGGTTATTACATATCCCCGGGCTATGAGACATTAAAAAGGACTTCCAATTAATTTTAATGGCTACTGCCCCATAAATTATAATGCGTTGCTTTTATTTATCTATTGTTGTTAATGATTAACTAACATCAGTTCAATGAAATCCCTGGATTCGTTCGAATGTCGTATTAAATACATTTTTATTGTGTTACAATCCGTTTTTAAGTATTTATTTCAAACTAAGTAGGTAAATGCTCTTTGAATATCTTGTAAAATATCATAAAAACAATTCATAATCATTATTTAGTAAATGTCCTTGTACAAATTGTGGTCATTGGACTTACAATGTGTAGTATATAAATAACATTCTTTCATAAATCGTGTATACACGCACAATATGCTGACAGCTAACTTAAAATGATTTGTTCAGATCTTCAATCACATATCTAACAAAGAAATCGACGATTTAAACGCGAGTACCAGCGTTTACTTTATTGCTTCTTTTAAAATGATGGGACAGTAGCACGAAACATTAAAGATGTCTCTGGTCTTATTAGCTGATGAGCAAAAAATCTTTGTAAGAGCGCGTGCTGTGGCTGTTGGCTCAGAGCGAGCTTAATTAAATTCGATATCGCATGTGCCATTAACAAGGGCGGGTGTATATCCTAAACGGGAAATACACCTGACGACAGGTTAGCTACCAGACACAGCTAAATACTTTTGAGTACAAAGTGGCGTTCTTTGAATAAAATTGATGTTTTTAATAGCTTCGGCCTGTTCTGCAGGCTTTGCATCTCGATAAAAGTATGGCATATTGTCTTTCCATTTAATTATAATTGAGAAGATGACAAAAGGTGTTGCGGACGACATGTGTACAATATGTCGTATGTCTATTGTAGAAGTGGAGTTATTTTTAGGCTCGTGAAGATCAACGATCGTAAAAAAACATTTTATTGCGAGGTTTTGTACTTGTGAACAATCACACACCTACAAGGCGATTTAAAATCATGCATTGGTCTGTTTTTATTGTTAGTTACTTGGCTACACCATTACAAAGATAATATTATCGGTTAGGGATATCGTAAAATATTGGAATTTTCCGCCGCTGGCGTCGCTTTCTCCAAAGTTTTCTATGTTTACGTGCGCACAAAATCACTATAATGAGATTAAAATAGAAGTCATAAATGACCTAGATAGTTATTCTAAAGGTATGTTATCATTAAAAGTAAATAAAATAACAGCGATGTTAAAAATGATTTTGAACGCACATAATGTGTGCCATGATTGAATACAAATTCTAAGAACAACGTTAGTTAAATTATTTGAAAAATATTTTTTAATTACGGTGATTAACTAACCCCTGATAAAACAAACAATTTTTTATCCGGACTATGTTTTAAACATAGCTGTAACTATACATATAATAAAACAACGGTACAATATTGTGAATTCCCCATACGCTTGCTGGCTTTGCAAGGACTTCCATTTGAAATAACCTATAGCATCGTCTGAATGGTAATCATCGTAGCATAGGCCCATGTACTATAGGTACAAGCCTCGCCTTGCGTCATGCATGGTAATAAGAAGACATTACAAAATTACCCACCATTGTTCTGTGTTCGCGGAACAACATTTCTTGGTGCGCCGATTGACGGCTTCTAATAGGGCTCGCATCATTGTGCATCTCGTCGGTTCCCACCTAACACCACGCCAATCCACCGGGAAGTACCAGTAGGCCACTGCAAATCTACAACAAATAACGTCGTATTTAAGAAAGTGTCACGTAATGTTTAGTTACGTGACGGAAGTTTCCGCGCCTAAATGATCGGCTAAAAAAGGGCCTATTCTTTTTAACGGCTTAGGCCGGTGCTTAGAAGGGTGTCCAAAAATATTTTCCCAGTGCAATCTGTGCGGCATGTGACGTATTGTTCAAGCACGTGTTCGACTGCAAGTTTAGTGACCCGCTGTAAAGAACTGCCGTACATTCATTAGGCGACGTCCTGCGGTGATGCGAACAATTCTTTCGGTACCTCGCCGAGTACAATTGACATCATGTGTAATTGTTTTGTAACGAGAGTTTTATAATGGTGCAATCTTTCGACGGTTGGTATCATATCAGTTTCGCGGTTATTCAAATTACGTCTAAACTTTAATTCAATGTTTTTAATTGTGAATAATTTGGTCTGGCGCTATTTGTCTGCAAAATTTACATTTACGTCTGTGTTCTTGATTTAGTTACGAATATCATTACAACGTAGGTTTGCTCATATCTTTGTTTTACAAATATATATATTTTACTTTGGAGCCTGAGTATCATAATCTGGGAAAAAAGCGCATCACTACAACACCAAGGAAACAAAGGAAAGGCGTTTCTTTGATAAAAAGTAGGTGCAACGGTGCAGGCTCAGGACACGACATAATTTCACCTTTTGTTAAGTGTTGGAGGCAATTTGTTTTTAGTGTTCACTTTTTAGACTGGCCACCAGACGTGACTGATTGTAACCATTCAGTGTCAGTGGTGCGACTGACAGTGGTCACGTCTGTCGCCCGTGCCGAGCCCCGTGGTGCCAAACGTACCAATTTGATAGCATCCGTACCGATTTTTATATTTTCCCATTTACTTATATTATTTTAACCTCAATCAAACCCAATGAACAATTGTAAAATTAAAAATTAAATGTTTTTTAATTGTTTATAAAATATGAAATATCCAAAATAGATGACTGAAGTTCATAAACCCAAAGTTGGCTGATTCTTAAGTTGGAAATAACAAACTCTGTGAGAAAAAAAACTCAAATAAAATAAAAATATTGTTTAAAATTGTATTCACGGCCACCGTGAACTGTGAAAAACCGAAATCTATTAACATCATCTATTCAAGAAGAGACGTTTAATAACTCTGTGCTCGTAATTCCTAATTCCAGTCACATGACACGCACAGTTTATTATTTAAAACAAGTGTATGTTCATAAAATGTCTAAATTCATTTTTAGAATACCAGCTTTTAATGACATCCGTACCAGGATAATTGGACGTCCACGACGACGTTTTAACGTCACTGTAGCGGTCACTCCTTGGTACGTGACCGTGAATACAACCCTTTCTACAAAGGCAAAGTCTATGATAAATTTCGACGGAAACGTCGAAATAATGCCCTCCACAATACATTACGTATGCGTATTCTGTTGATGAATACAAATAAATTAGTCACTATTATAGAATGTCATTCAACAATTGGGTAGGTAACCCATTCAAGGATTTACAAAAAGAATTTGATTAGCGAACGATTTCATAAGTCGTTATTACATTTAACTGGAAATTATTAATTAATTAGTTATCATTTATTCATTGCAGATTAATACCTTCTATATTAGTATATTATATTTCTAGCTACATTAACGTGTATTTATAGTCCATATTTAAATAGATATTGTAGTAACACTATTGTTTCTCGTTTCCATAATCTCAGTGAGATGCAAGCTGCCTGGTCTTTGGCCTAGCGTCATCTCTGAGGTCCAGGGTTAGATCCCCGGTCGGATCAATATGGGAAACGAACTTTTCTATATTGTCTCGGGTCCGGGTGTTGCGATCCTGTCGTTGTTACTGATTTCTTTAAAACTAGTGCTTAAGCTACTTACCACAAAATCAGTGCAATGTATGTATGTAATGATGTCCAGTATTATTTTATGTATTTATATTGTAAACGTTACCCACAACGTGAATAGATGGTAAGCCAATTTGCCGTGTTAATAACATTGTCCAATTGTACCTCCGACCGAGCCACGCAGCGCGTAAACGTCGTTCCGGGAAGCGGGCTTTGTCTCCTCTCCGCTCCACCGACTCCACCGCCCCCGAGGGGATAACCTCTGGAAGGAAATAATACAAATTTTAGGAAGTTGTAAACTTTAGAATACGCCATTTACTCTCCTTCCAAACAACATTGTATTCGTAACTGTTGAAACGTGTTCATACAATCCAATAACTGGCGTAATGATAGGTATTAAAACCCAAGGCGAATATGTGTCCTTTTTATAGCATCATAAGTGAATTAAAGCGTTGGCACCATCCATAATATGTAATTATTATCACATTAACGCATACGTATATAACAATGTATCATCATAAGTACCGGCCAATTTAAATAACAAGTTTAATGTGGAGATTGTTTCTTGGAAATTAAATTGGGCTGACTATTTTATTGTGCTCATATTCAAACAAAAAAAAACAATTGATTGAGATTTTGTAACAATCCCGTTGAACAATAGAAAATATGTCAAAAAAATGACTTAATTATCATAAAATACAAAACACAAACACACTTATTATTGTTTTATAAAAGTTGTTATCTTGCGAAACGTAAGTACTTTTTATGCTTAATTTGCATCTTCGTAGTATAAAAAGTTCGTGTATCTGTTTCTATACAAACCTTCCACTTAATATAATTTTAAGATATCTATTTAAAAATATTTTACATATAGGCTAAAAAAGTCATAATAAAAATAAATATCGTAAATGTTCCCTAATGTGGACAAGCATCCATCGATACTGCATGCTCAAAAGCTATTATAACACTAATTTATGACTTCCTTACTGAATCTAAAGACTTTCGCTAGTTTTACATAATTCTCAACAGTCGCGCAGACAACAAAGAAATAAACTGAAAACAATGTGAATGTTTAATTAAGATTTATCAAAAACCGTAGCATAAAACGGCTGATTTTATTCAAATTTATCTTATTTATGTAAAATGTTTACGTATTTTCTTAAATACCTAATTGAGTTTTTTTATCATCATTATTATGTGTTACGACTATAGATAATGTTGTTTATTAAACCTCAATCCCGGTGCCGAGCTATTAACTTTTAATATATGTACAAAAGTAGACCAAATGTAGTTGATGAACATACACGTAAATTTAGTTCTTGTTAAACTAGAGCAGCCTGTACAAGTAAATCAATCGACTCAATCATCGGCGTTACATTTGATGATGTAAATTAAACACTGGCTAATGTGAATTACGCAAAGCGAAAGCGGGAAACCGGTGAGTTATCGATAGCTCGGCGTTTTTACAACCACTGGCCGCTTTGTTTCCACCTAAAATTGCGTAACTGCGTAAATTGACGACGAAAAAGTATAAATTTATACCTCTTAACACATCTGGATCCAGGTAGCCGATCTACCTACCTGATCCCACTCCGACGCATGGAAAGATGACATAAATCCGATCAAATATTTAACGGTATTCGGATTTCATTCTTCACGTACCTTTATCGTATTTCGGGAGGTAATTTATTTGACCACTTAATGCGATTATTATTGAAGCGATACTTTATCTCTTCGAAAATGGTGGATTAAAAGTCGTAACTGCGTTAGGAATTACGGCTCAGGGTTCGATGGAGGCTTTTAAAGATACGTTTGAGGAGGATTTTAGTGATGCAACCATATTATGTCCCGCTTTCTAGCCTTTTAGCAGGACGCCCAAAATCCTGCACTTTCATCTAAAGTTTAAAGCCGTCAGTTAAAGATGTACGATGCTAATGTGATCTACATGAACAAAGTGAGAAAAAATTGAAAATTAAATTAAGAGAATTCATGATAAAACCGGAAACTAGAATATTTTTTTAACCTACAAAATATAAAAAATACAAGTTTTATATCTGCATTGTGAAAAGCACGTCACGATAAAACTAGAAACTAAATAAGTACTTTTCATGGTAACGAGATTTAAGTTTGGTACAAAATCAAAATTGGATATTCTGACGTGCCTTTGACAGTACATCTCGATTTTTTCGTTCCATTTGAATTCTGTTACTATACTTATTTAATTTTGTAGTGGTAGATGATATTCGTAACTCTGTTGCCTAACAGTCAGTGGTATCACTTATTGTCAATCAAATCAGTCGGTTGCGCACATTCGTTGAGTGGTGCGTGTCACGTAGGGCGCCGGTCACGACGCCTGACCCGGGGGCAGAGCCCGAGCGCTCAATTAGCCAGCCTATACGAAATATGACCACATGACCCGCTTTAAGCTGGACGAGTCTTGCTTTAGAAAGGACAGTCCTGCTTTTGAGAATGGTCCCCTATCCGCATCTCTGTAGATATATGTAAATACTAAAATAAAAGCACAACACTAAAAACATCTGATTTATGTTAGTACATAGACCGACCTCATTATTGTATGATATGATAATGTTAAACACTTATAGTAAGTTTCGTGATATAAAAACATGACTATAGAAGGACATCAATAGACTCAAAGACCAACTTCTAAATTAAGTAACTATCTTCTTTTACATTAAAACCCATCAATTTACACTTTATCACATTGAAGTCAAGTCATCGTTACAAAAATGGATACTAGCTTCATCACCGCACTTGCCAAACCTGGATTGATCATAAACCCGCACTATGAACAGAAAATCCGTGACAAACTTGGTTGGGTTCGGGCATCAGAATAGTATTGATATTAAAAAGAGTCCCGCTTTGTAGGATACAATGATGGTCACGTTAGTTATAGGTTACGACCGAGGTGGGTTACACATCGCATCGCCCGAATTACGTCTCCGCCCGAGGCTCACTACTTTCTCCCATGGACTTATTTAAAATCGTCTCCAACGCATGATTGACGCTGGCACCATTGTTACCTTATCATTACGTAACCCGATTTGATGTGCCGTCACTCAATCGAATATTTTCAAAAGATAGGTTTTGTTAATGTGTAATGATGCATATTCTTTGTGCTTGCCATTTAATTGTTAGGCAATCGATGTGTCCGTTTAACCTATGTACCAATGATTACTAAAGACGCGGGTAGGATTATACGCCTCATTGATAGCAATACTGGCTTATTATTGTGGCTGTCAAGTCATTAGAAGTTATTGACATGAGACTGTCAATGCAAATCTTACAAAAAGTTGCAAAATAAGAATGCTGATTAGTTACAAAACGTTACTGGAAAGTGCCTACTATTCGGAGACACAAAAGGTCTTCTTTTGTTCAAAGTCGAGGCCGCGATCACTCGTTCAAGTTCAGAGTGTTAAGTTTTATAGCGTGCTATTAGCTGGAGTACTACTCATTTCGTCGTCCATTCTAAGCTTGATTTGTATATTCCATTTTGTTCCCGAGAGCATTTTAACTCGCCGCCGCATTGGAACTGACAACGAGCGCGAAATTTCGTTTATTGTCTCCATTAATTGTTCGCCGCTTTAAGCGCAATGCATCTTGGCAGCTCATTTGAAACATTGTTGTGGTTCGTGTGGTTTTTTCTGGTCGTTATTTTAAAATGAGGTGATGGGCGTGAACAGGGGGTACGCATGAAGGCCGATGACCGCGATCCGCCGCGTGCCGTGATTCGGCCCAGAATGCATTTATTCTGATTCAACGCAGTCCTACATCATTCCCAATATGAAATTCCGAGGCTGATGTCTTCTTCGGTAACAGAGCGCTGCTTTCTTTATGATTTACGAGTTGTATGTCTGCAGCGTAATTGCAACCCGGGTTTTATATCCATGTATCTTATTGTCTTATTGTCGAGATAAGTGAATATGTTAATAATAAAGCCTGTTATTTGTTTCAATGCTTCTTTTAAATAATCTTTTGAATGTCTGCTATAATTACATGTTTCATCTTGTACAAGAGCACCGTTTTAATATCGGATTCAGTGAATTTTTGTATGAAAAAAACATGCATAATACTCATATTTAGGTACGGTATTCGAAACATAGTACACTGCCTTTTGGTTTCGTGTTAATTATTGTGCTAACCATAATTAGCAACTCTCAACGCTGCTTTGTTTCTAGTTCTCTTGAATTAGCAAGCGACACGTTGCATAATAATTACATTAGCATTCTGAAACTCGTATTTTATCTACGTTGAAAATCAGTTATGTAATTATTTTCAAGAACAGAATAATATATTCTAATTTCAGCTAAATACTACATTTAATGATAATGCGTCACGTGCCACAGATACCAAATCATCTAAAACAACTGCACTAATAAATATCAAGCCATAAATATTTCGTTAAGTATTTTGTAAACAAATTGGCGTAATAAGTAGGTATTTGATTTCATTCCTTGACCTTTTATATGCGTAAACAAATCACTTTTACTAAACGGTATTCATTCAAAAGTGAAATGTTTATCGCTAATCGACGATCTGGTTGTTTTCACCAAGGATGAGTCGTCGTTCGTGGGTATCGGTTCATAACAATAACTGGGATTAGGGTTTCCAACAAAAGAAAATCTAAAACTAAATAATATTACTTCCATAAATATTTATGCATAAATACGCCATATCGTATAATGAGTTTAGGGCATTTTTCGATTTGTGCAATTTAAATCCTTTACGATTCAGTTGTCCTCAACTAAATAGAAAACCTTAATAGCTGCATCATGAAAATTGGACAAACTTAAGTACGTCGTATGGCTCAATATTTTATGATCACATAAAATTTTTGTACAAGTACATACCTATACAATTTCAAATGCCGGTACAAGATTCTAGCAATAAAATGGAAAATAAAGCGAAACTAGTATTTAAAATATTTTGCAAACTTGCTTTATAAGGTTTTATGACCATATATATGGATTTTATTTTAAGGTTAATATCTCATCTAAGTTACTAAAGCTGTGTTGATATTTCTTAGTATTTCATAGTCTCGTTCCTATATTTCCGGAGTGCCTATAGTGGATAGGATAAGTTAAAGGCTATAGCTGCTCTAAACATTATTGCTTTAATGTTGATTTATATTTTAACAGTGTTTTAAAATCTACCAAATCTACTTAAATGCATTATCGATATCAATGAAAAAGGGGAAGCAATAAGCCCACTTTTTGTTCTCACCTAATATTGAAGTTGATTTATCAAAATACAAAATTAGCTAATTGTCAAGGAAGAATTTTCGCTTGAATGATACTCTTCGCGAATTTGGTAACCCTGCTTAAGATATGCGGCTGGAGACCCGCTGCGAGCTGACCTTTGAAGATGTCACCAGTGATGTCGGAACAGATACCGCTTAGGAATCTTGGTTTCAGTTCCGCTAACCTATTGCAGTTTCGATTTTTTGGTTAATTTAAATGTATAATTCTAATTATTTTGAATATTGCTGCAGAGCGATTAGTGGAGTCTATGGAGACCCATTAATTACAGAACAATTGATATCTGGCAGGGAATAGAACATACGCCAAAGAAGTTTTAGAAGATGCCATTAGAACGATTTTAAATCAACTATGACAAGCAAAGGCAAATTACGGTAATATTCTTTCGACCAAATCTACGTTATGTTATTTATGAATCAAACCACTATGTTCACATGATAACAAATCATATGAATGCAATGTGCATGCAAAATGTATAGTCCTTATCCTGTATCCTCTTTCAGCCCCACAGATACAGCGAGCTTACTCGATGAATCATGGCGTTCTGAGAACTTGCATCGAATACCAGAACGCCACATTACGTACCGTTAATGAGTCTCCCCACCACCATGCCGTAAATTCACCTTTAAACCAATGTCAAGCATTAATTTTAAAGTGATTGTGGGCGCCCCGAGAGGTTTATTGCAAGTGAAATGCGCCCATTTGATAATTGCGCCTGCATTCTGTCCGTAATGCGCATTACATGTCGTTGCAATTAAATTAAGTGTCCCGAACAATCTTTATGCGTTTTAAAGGAAAACGTATCCTCAATAAAGAAACAATTAAAAACGTTGCTTGGGATACGATCGCCTTGGACGGCTAATTGATTAATGATGATTGAAACGACATTGATCTGTTCTTAAACTAAGGTTTATTCTTACTAAAGACACAAGATCCCAAAAAAAAGTACAAACACATAATTTAACTTTTTGTAATACATAAGACTTTGTATTACATAGGTATGTACTAATACTTTTTTTAAAACGAATATTGTGACAAAGTTATCATCTGAGAACAAGTTCAATCAATAGATATTTTGTATATTTTAATATTTAATTACCATCACAGACGTCATTATTTCAATTAGGAATTATAGCTGTTTTTGAGTTGTTAACATGTGAAGAACTCGTGCGCAAATCATCAGCTAATACTATATCATTAATTAAATTTTCAATGGCTGATTGATTTATTGCGATGATAAAGCGAAATTATTGCATAATCTTGTACTTGGCCATAGGTACATGCCTCAGATTATATCTTTGCTTTACAAAGACGGGTTTCCATTTATGCTTAGGAACTGAACTCTTAATAGTAATTAAAGGTAACGGTGAAAAGTCTAAACAGCAAAGAAAATTGGAATGTTGAGATATTTTTTAATCGCTATCAAAATAGTTTACTTTACCTTTACATTGAATAATTTTGACACTCAATTAGACCCGTTTGTCAACAAATTGAATTATAATTAGTTTTGATGGATTACAAAAATTGGTTGTAAGAATAGTTTGCAACCAGCATCTTTTTACGGTATCTTAAACCCTGATATAAGGGCATTTTTAAGATTATTTGTTTTTAGTATCAACATCCCTACTGATGATAAATATATCCCTATAACTCTATTAAACTTATCCCGAAAAGTAGTTATCACTTAAGAATCTCGCTGAGACTCAATACAATACAATTTTGATATTTTTTTCTTGATTAATATTACGCGAATAAGAAAGTGACAGGAATCCAATCCCAGTAAAGTAAAAGATTTTCATAACTATAACGATAAAAGTACTTATACATATTATTAAGAACTTGTAATTACTACATTCAAGACTATAAACTATCGCAATTTCCGATAGTAACTAACTACGAATAAGTAATCAAAATACGTAAGTTTAGAATTAATGAGAGCTTTGCGTCTATACGTTAAAGAATTAAGATACTTCAGTATGTCTTGTTGCACATTAATCCGCGCTGTTCGTACATAGCTTTAATTGCAAAATAGATTATTCTGCGAGATTAAATAGCCCACTAGTAACCCGCTGTTACCACCCTATCGATAAAGAAATTCGCAGGCTTAATTCTGATCCTTAAGACTTAAGCAATAAGACGAATCGGCGTATTTACCTCCGCGCAAAAGATAGTTTCCATACATGTAACTTGCATTAACAGAATAAATGTGTTTCACTTTATAAAACAGCGAGTAGAGAATCGTAACTTTGCCCACTAAACAGGAAACGGGGTAAAAGATAAAGATAAATGTGTAAAAAGCGCAGGCCATAATGCGCGGCCGGCGCACGCGCAAGCCTTATCTTAGTTTTAGGACAGTTCAGTCGTTATCTAAAAACTTACGTCGCCGTACTCACTTACTCCAGAGTAAATATTTGAGGTAGAAAGTGCAGTTTCGTGTAACACGTTCAGAGATAACGTTTACGTGCCTATTTGTAGTGCCCAGATTCGTGGTACTTAACCAGAAATGAACCAGACTGAACCATACAGGTGATGATTGAGGAGCAAACAGTAATAATATCGACGGAATGTTTGCTATCGGAGGACATCGTCCACTAATCCTTTTTTAAAAGCTGTGCTCTATCATGATAAACATTTGTCTGCGTTTGACAACCTGTAATCCCCATTTTAAAGGTTTTTGGGCAGTAAAAAATGGCGTCGGGATTTCTTTTTACATACCTTCACATTTTTTGTGACTAGACTTTGAAGTGGAAGGTAAAGCAGGGTTTTAGTAAGACTAGTGTAATCCGTTGTACTTTTATACATATACACGGTGTATTAATATTAATTAACTGGAGTTTTCATTTCCTTAAATACTTTTGTTACTGCAACTGAAATCAAGATGAGGTTGTTTTTGTTGTTTTTTCTTCATTGTCTTCACATTTCATGTCCAGGTAAAAAAATTAATGCCATAAAACAATTCGATGTTTGTCATGAAAATGTATTGTATCAGATGTATAATGGAATGTATTTAAAAATAGTGTACAGAACCAACAATAAGACCAGGCTAGCCTGATTTAACGACCAATTTAGTTTCTGTTTTAGATTAAACCACAGACTTCAAAATATGAGAGAGGTGGTAACTATTTATAATTACAACAACATGAGAAATGCTTAATCGTTTTAAATGTAACTGTTCTTAACATTTGGACCATTAACACCGGTCACGAACTTTTGAAATATGACTTAATATACAAAACCTACACGAACGTTCAACTTGAACGACTATCATTAATATAATTTATTTACTGTTATCAAATAGCGCACTTGTATCCAAATTGGTGTAATCGGTTCACCAAAATTTGATCATGTAACGGTGTCTGTGTCAGGCTGTCCATTCGAATGAGTTTCACGCGGGATGCAGGTCTCGCTTGCGCGCTTTGATGTATAATTATTTCCAGCACAATAACTCCGTGTCATGTACCCACAATGAATATCCTTAATAGCTCCACGGTACTGCGGTCCTCTATTTTTTTTGCACGCCAACCGTCAATCTTGTCGAACAGTCACGGCCTCATGTTCCATAAGCCATTAATAAAAAACAAAATCGTGTCATGTTTTATTAACCTTACATTATTTCAAACCGCGATTTATTTTCGATGTTGTATTAAGCAATCACGCATCAAACAAATTTGGCTGTTAAAATAACAGCCAAATTCTATAACATAATTATAGAAGACACAAATTGCACGGTTAGGTCTTTAGAATTTATCGAACAGACTTGCTGAAACGTAAGTACCTGAATTACAATGCTTATATTAATATGTGCCATAGAAACAATACATACAAATTCGATAAACACAAATACCATTCACATGCGTCTTCCTTATTCGCCATTGCAATCGGGCGCACGTGACTCTTTAGGTTATTATTCATGAATGTCTTGTGAGCTTTATAACATTCCCCAGTATGAGTGTAACATCTTCTGCAGCTGTGCATGTGTTTGAAATATTAGCGGTTGTAAACAATTTTAAGATCCAAGATTGCGTACGGCTACTGAGTCTCACGGTCCTTTGTCCTTTTATAATAGGGTATGATTGTCGTGGACATGGTCGGGTGAGCCGTGAGGCGCCCGGGAAGTCGCCCTAAGGACATGTACCACGCCCGATGCGATCAGAATTTAGATTAGAATCGTTACATTTCAATAGATTCTCGTAATGAAGTTTAATGCTTTTGTGAGCGGATATGACCACATTTTGCTTTAGACATTTTTTCTCTGCGATGTCGCTTCGAGACTAGTCAGATTTGAAAGAGAATTCATTATTATTCAATTGCATCGTAGTATATGCAGGAAGCCTTATTTTAAACTAAAACAATTGCAATTGCTGCATAATATTCACATTTCATGCTTAGCCAGGCGATACACCGTGTTTGGAATAAGTAGATACAGAAATGTATGGTTTGCTAATTTACATCAGGTGACATTATTGATGACTGGCCAGACCGAATGTAACAATTACACATAAAGTAAAATTTGCTTCATAATACTTTTTTTGATTAAAATGCTGCATCACAATTTTTTCGGTCATGAATACATATTCAGTAATCGAATAATGGCAACATAGAGTGGAGTTATATCCAGTTATCATTAAGAAATCTATGTTCACATAAAAACACTATTAGAATTAATCAGAAGAAGTCCGTATAACTCCAAATACAACACGAAATAATATCTTAGAGACGTGTTGGATATAGTCTAATTACGAAAAAAGCAGTACAATCACGTGCACTAATATGTATGCAAGGTTATTCTAAAGCAAACCTTATGGTAACGTCATAAGAGCTCAAGCGTTAACATTTCATTGCTCGTGACTGTACATAGTTAGTGTGCTTGCGTGAAACATAAGTCAGATAAATTAAAACTACAATGTTTTTCATTTCTTATACTAACTACAATTTTTTATCTTAAAAAGCAACCACTCTTTTTTAGCTAATTCCATTCTTTTGATAAATTAACATAATTTGACGGAAGAACTCGGTATTCAGTGTTCCACAGTTTTCCAAGATTTCCGTACCAGCCAATTAGGTATTCATCGTCTCTGAGATCAAAGGGGTGAGAGCCATCTGCGCTGCCCCGAAAGCTCGGTGAAGATGATAAGGCTTCGCAGCCATCATCGATAGTCAGGTAGGAAAAAAATATCTGAGATCACGGGTTCGATTCCCGGTCGCACTATGGAAACGCACTGGTTTCTGATTCAACGTCGTCCAGTTTTTATAACTCAAGTGCTTTAGCTTCTACCACAAAAACAAAGCAGTGTTACATACATGTGGACTAATATTTACATATTTATTTGTCTTAGATCGAGCGGCTGGCGCAGTACGAGAGGCTGGTGGGCGGTGGGTGCGGCAGACGACGCGCCGCGCGCCTGTCGGACCTGGAGCGTGTCCAGGACCTGTTCCCTCACGACTACCTGGCGCTGCACGACGTAGACGCACCCGCCGCGCTCGCCTCGCACCATGGACAGGTAGGCAGAACACTCAACGTAGTTACAGTGTCTAGCGTCCCTGCAGGAGAATGACTGGTATCTCAAACCAGTCTTCCTGCAGGGAATTAGAAAGGGGTGGTCCCTTTATTTGCAAAGTAGTGGTCCGACCCGGATTTTCACGGATTAATGGTTCTTTTGAACCTAGGCTTAGCAAGTATGAAGAATTTTAATTTAAGTTTGAGTAAGGATCCTATTTTTTTTTATTTATTATTCCGGACATAGTGTAGCTTCTCAAAAGTGCGAGCCCATTACGATGCAATCAAACAAACAAGTCGTTAACTTAGTATATCCAGACCCAATCCAGTTAAGAATACTTAATTTCCCTATCTGACCTGGAACCGTCTGAGACCGAGAGTCGAACCCAAAACCTTTCGTGCATACCTTAGCCACTGCGCCACTAAGACCGTAATCGGATAATTAATTAAATCTGTAATTACCTTTTCAAAAGCTACCGCTGAGATAAGGTACTTACATACGTATGTAGCTATTGCGAGACTAGATCGAACAAAAACCTCGAACATCTAAACATGCGTGCTCATCACGTAAAGCCAGACACAATAATTGAAGCATGCCTATTTCCAATACAGTCAATGAACTTAAATACTTGCTTGCGATTACATACGCATCAATATCACATTTGAACTAATTTTCTTATCAAGCAATTACAACACGCCTAATAGCACATAAAACGTAATACCGCGTAGTCGTTGATTTGTAATCGTTTTAAGTTATAATGATCGCATCAGTGTAATGCAGTTACGATGAAAATGATTATTCAGTGATTTAGATATCCATTTAGCATTTTTAATCGTATTTTTAAATTACCTCTGCTAACAACTTCATAATTTTAAAGATCAGTAAAAACGTCTCTCGGTAGGTCTTTAGGTACATGAAATGTGTGAAAGTTGCCAAATGTCATATTGTCAAATGGTTCACAAAAATAATTAATTAAATTATGAATGATTTCATGCGTGGAATGTCACTCAATCGAATATTCTTGTTTCTACAGAAATCAAAGAGTCTCCGCAAGCGACCAAGCCTGGACATCGGCGGTACTGTCAGCGCCAACAGCAGTTCCCTGTCTCCACGAACTTTCATCATGGAGGCGCCGGTCCAGCTTGCTCCCTTGGGAACCAACTCCCCACCGCTAGATCGTCATCTGTTCCTGTTCAGCGACCTACTCCTCGTGGCAAAGTCGAGAGGGACAAGCTGCTTCAAGTTGAAAGAGAGCGTGAGACTGGCGGAAGTGTGGCTGTCGTTGCCTGATGGCGATGACACTGGCTTCCTCTTTGGATGGCCGACGACTACAGGAGTCGCGAACTACCTCGCGACCTACCCGACTCAGGCTACCAGAGATACCTGGTACAGGTTGGTAAATGATATCGATATTTTCATAAAACAACATTTTATCTTCTTGAATAAGTCGAACCGGATGCATAACCAATTATTCTTTTATTACAGGAAAATTCAAAACGCTTTAAACGGCCAGTTGGCGACGGAACCAAAGTCAACAAATATTCAGATCTTTTACAAAGATTTGACAAGCTCAATAGAGTTCGTAAGTATTAAACTTAAGTAATAAACTAAAATAATTATAATTATAAATATCAGTGTTAATGATAATCCTCAAAATTCTGTTAACATACTTAAAAGTGTACATGTTATATACAAAAGTGTAGGTATAACGTATTTACTCATTCGTTAACAATATTGTTTCTAATGCTTCCAGCATACACTCTAAAGAATCTTTCGTTACAGTGCAAAACAGTATCAGTGGGTCCAGAAATGAGCGCTCGGTGCGTTGTACGTCAAGCGCTGCACGTGCTACAAAATGGCGGCAACGAAGGGGACGCTGATGGTGATGGAGACGGAGACCACGACGGTGAGGGGCGGTGGGGAACCGCCAACGAGTTCACTCTCTGTGTCAGGCCCACCAGAGACACGCCCCCTACTCCCCTGCACGGCATTGAAAGGCCGCATGCCATACAGGTAGATAAATCTTACCTTAGAGTTACTTATAAATACTTACGAGCACAAAATGAACATCAGCTGTCATTACTTTTAATTTTTTTAAGTAGTTGGAACGTTAACATTATCAACATAAATAACATATTCATATTACATTGAAATCAGCTTATTTATTTGTGCACTGTAGGGCAAGGCCTTGATTTATTGAAATCAAGTAATTAACAAACAGCAACACAGTTTTTCCGACCCGGGAATCAAACTTAGATACCCGGGCTCATAATATAATAATTGAACCAATAGACCATTGAGGTGTTGCCCTTACGTATAGGTATAGAATCTCATTTCGATTTGGTAATCATTGGAGTGCTCTTCATAATAGATATTCATTTCACAACATTTAAACTATTGTCGTCAATAGATTTCCTTTTTAATATATTTTCCTTAACTGAGAAGTACAAGAATAATGTTGTACGCAGTATCATTACCATTTTTTGCCACTAGACGTCGTGTTTCTCTCTATCGGTTTTTCTTGATTTACTTATTATTTTCCTTGTGAACCTTTGTAGCTGACGTAATTTTTAAATAATTTAAAACATAAATTAGACATCAATTGTTGTTAAATAAATCGACTGGGTCACGTACTGATTCGGGACCACCGGGAATATAGTCCTATCGTATTAATAATTCATTTGGTGCACGCCCGCTGTCAACAATCGAATGTCAATTACAAGACAAAAATATTTAAACATGTACCTTTTTCATCAATTCATGTTTATTTATCCGAGCAATGTTTCTACAATTGTATTTCATTTCGATTTTCAGATGTCGAGAATAAGGCAGACATTATCAAATGAAGACGGCTTCGATTTGGAGCATGTCAACGCAAAAAACAATCCGTGCGGTCTGGTCTTCGAATTGAGGAAGAAAAATCAGGGTTTAAAAAAGTAAGTGCCTAATTATCGACTATTACTGAACAACTGATAAGAACATCTTTCAATCCAGCTAACGTTTTTATGATAGGTATTCTTTTGCCTAACTTTTAGGGTTAATGATGGCATTAACCTTGTTGGATATAATTGATACTTCATGTCGTTATTAAAGAAATTTTGACCTACTTCTATTAGTTTCTATTATTACCTAAACCTGGGAGTAAGCCTAATTCTGTAGTTCAGGTCGGTAAAAATGATCTTTTTTGTGTCCGTGACAATCAGTTACATCCCTTACTTTTTTTTCTTCGAGCATAAATCAAGCAACTTGTCTCTTTTTGCAGCGGCAGTACTACGCCCGGGCGCGGCTTGCGGCTGCTGCGGCGCGGCGGGCGTCTGTTCGGCGTCGCGCTCACACGTCTCTGCAACGGCACGCCGCCCCCGGCGCTGTTACAAGCACTGCGACGGCTGAGAGTCACCGCGCCGCTCACTCACGGCGTCTTCCGACGCAGCGCGAATGCGAAAGCTCTGAGATTGCTGAGGGATAAGGTAGGCAGCATTAAATCTTTAACACGTTAACCAGCTCACGCGGTTTACGTTACCTACCGCTTCCGTCAAGGGCCCAAATTACAGTAACAAAAACGCTCCAGGTGGACGGTATATCATGCTTCGATCTGCATCATTGAGGTCATGTTGATAAGTTAGCCCCAAATAGTCACAATTTGCCAAGATTAAGCCATTTTTTTTGCATACCCTACTACTATTCAAAGTAGAAAAATATATTATTTAGGTACATTCCTACTTTTCTACCTACGGCTTTAGTAATCGCGAATTTAATTTAGATAGGTGTTGATGATATAATTCAGCACAGTATCCAAGACCTATTGGTAAAAGGACGCAGTATATTATACTTTCTTTAAATATTTTTTTCAGTTGGACACGTTAGGGCCATGGGCGGAAACGTGCCCGGAGCTAGAACGCGCACCAGTGCTGCTGCTGGCGGCGCTGGTGAAGGAATTCTTCCGCGCGCTGCCTCAACCCCTGCTCGCCGCGGACCTCTACCCCGCCTGGCTGCAAGTACTTAGTAAGTACTCTTACCAAAAATTCCAGCCACTTCAAAACATCAGAATGATTTTTTCAGTCGTTCGCACTTTAAACAACAACAATATTAAACGCCTTTATTTTCTTTGTTAACAGCGTTATCGCAAGCGGAAAAGGTCACAGCAGTTCGATCTTTACTACTAAAACTGCCAAAAGCCCACTACACAATGCTGACTTACTTCGTTTGTCTACTGCAAGCTATAGCGAAGAAGTCCAACATAAACCTCATGTGCCCTATGAACCTAGGAGTTTGTGTGGGGCCAAGTCTACTGTGGCCAAACACACCCTGTGACAAGGCTCCCAAAGCAGTGCCAATGGTAGTTGAACTACTGATAGTTAAAGCTGAAGCGTTGTTCGGACCGCAAATCTCCGGTCTTCTAGGAAACGGCAGCCCCGAATCCTCCAACGCTTTACTTGACTCGGGTGCAGAGGAAAGTGACAGCCTGCACTCTGTAGGAATCTCATTAGATTCCATGGAACTATCCACGCCACGTAAAGAGAAGTTATCTCTCAGCAGAGATTCGGGACTGACTTTATCAGAAGACGACTCAAACAGCAATGGAGGAAACAGTCCAGCCCCAAGGAACATCCTACATAGTCTTTCCGCACCAACCTGCAATATTCAGCAAGACTCTAAAATGGTTTCACGCTATACCGAAAATCACAATGTCAATGGTCTCCCTCAAGTTTCTCAAAGACAAACAATTTATTCGAATAAAGCCGACATTTACAGCACAGTGAATGAAGAATTGTATACATCACCGTACAGTGGAGAGCGATATGTGCATAATTCTATAAATATAGGCATTTCTAACGGCATCGATGAAAGAAACTACGTCTCTAAAACCGCACTACAACGCTCTACAGCTGATATCTACGGACAATGCCCAGCAAAATACATAACAGGCTTGGAGCCACAAAAACCGCCGAGAAGCATATCAAAAGCAGCTAGAACGTCTAAAGTTTACAGCATGTTTGCAGAAACTCAAGAAACTGACAAAAATGGGGCCAACAAAAACTTTAACCGAGCAAAAAGTTCTGACAATCTTTTAGAATCCAAACAAGAATCGATAGAAAATAAACGCGACCTAGTTTCTAGTCAAGAAAATATCGTATATAGCAACATACACGACCTCGCCATGTTCACAGAAAATATTCAACGACAAAATAATCAGTATCAATCGCACGCCGAAGTAATGAAAAATACTAATTCGAATTATTCGCGAGTTTATACCGGATGGGAAAAGAAGAGTGCTAACTACAACAGCAAAATGAACAACTGTTCATCAGAGAATATTTATGGACAGATGAGTAAAAAACAAGGAGAGTCTTCGCAGAATAAACCAGATGGGAACGTAACACCGGCAGCCACCATTTTTACAAGAAATGACTGGTCTCGTCAAGCAGCGAGGACAAAGAGCTTAGAGGTCAACGAGGATATTCCCACTAGTGGTGATAGGACTCGCAATGCAAACTACGAGATGAACATCGTCAACTGCTGTCGTAAGCGTCGCTTCGACCCCGCGCACATGTGTACTAAGAGCTGCACGGGACTTCAACCTGTCAATAAACCCAGAGAACAGGAAAAGCATATGAACCCCCTTCAGAACTCTTATTCATACGCTGACGACCTTCGCAGTACCAACTCTGACGAAAACAAAAAGTGCCGAATCAGAAACTACAACAACAACAAATTAAACCAGTCGAAGTCGTTAGCAAACATCATACTACACAGTGACTCAAGCAGCAATGACACGCTGTACCAGCCGCAGAATTCCTTCAACAGCAGATCAACGGAGTCACCAGCAAGTGAAAATTCTTTCGAGAACTGCTACACGACTCAGTACATCGAGCCGCTGTACACGTCTGTCTACAATCGCACAAGAGATATATTCCACGAAGACAAATACAACATGTTTTCGTCGGACATTTACAAGGCGACGCCGACGTCTGTGCAGCCAGAGTATCACAATTCGGAGGAGAAGAACAACAACAGCAAGAAACCTCCGCATATGCCGCCGCCCGTGCCGCCGAGGAAGATGGTGTACCAGCGTGTCTTGAAGAAGTTCCAGCCGGTGCACGTGAACAAGGACGACAAAGCAGCGCGGTCGAAGTCTGTGCCGCGCCTGTACCCGCCCAACGGTGCTGACAAACCCACACAAAATGGTATAGCTCTAGACGGAACCGACTCCGACACGGAATCCGAGTCGTACGTCTGAACGATGCACAAGTAATGATATAGTGCTTTACTTCATAGCTGCTGGTGAAACCTTTATTGTAGCTCGTGCTACGTGGATGAATCGTTATACATGAGGATTCGACAATCATTACATGAGCATCTTAGGTAGCAATCTCAGTATAAAATATATAAAACGGTTTGTTTCGTCATCATACTTATTGTATTCTCCTTCGAGTTGTTTGAACGCATTGTGTGTATTGACTTTAATCTTATTTTAGATAGGTATCTATGTCTTGTGAATCCCGCCTGAAAGTTTAAAATGTGTGACCATAACCAGAGTTGTTTTGGTGATGTAATTCCAAAGACGTAAGAGTAGTTTCAAACTTTAATGATATTGTGTAGATTGATGTTTTTAATGAGAATTAGATTTGACATTCTAAGTGGTTTGTTTATATTAACGTCTATCAGCCAATTATTATAAAATATAATTAATATTAACGTAATTGATACTTGTGTATTCGAAAGTAAATAGACTTTTATGTGTCATTTATTGTTGTAAGGTTAAAATATTATATTGAAATAGATGAAAATATGCCTGTATATATAATGTATTATAATGTACCTAAATATACTAAAATATATTAAACAATTTTTAATGACGTCAGTAGTCGTTTTATTAGTGTTCGTGGCCTGCTTTTTATCCTTCACTTAGATATGCGTTAACCAAAGTTAGGTTTATAAGTATTTTATAGTACTATTTTAACCTATACACAATTACTAACTAAATTTTGGTAAACGTCGGTATCTGAAACGAATTGAGTACCTAACTATGTATTTCTCTTTCATGCATAACTATGCGTATTAGACACATACTCAATAGGAAATAGGAATGCGTAATGGAATCGTATCTGACGTTTTAAACTCAACCCCATGAAGTAACAAATAGCTGTACCTAATAAATATATGTATGAGTATCACACATCTGCTCGATTATAAATAAAAATTCACATATTTTATCGTTTATCGTTTTTGACGAAAATAAACTAATTGTAATCTTTATCTTACATATGGTTAAAATTTAGCGAGACGTCTTTTCTTGTTGTTTACGAATTACTGACGCAAACCATATACTGAAAATTGATTCACTGCATCATTCGTTTTTAGTGCTTATTGAAGCACTACGCTTTCATTGTATTTTGAAAATCGAACTAACGTGATGGATTAAATTTAATCATTGTTTTTTGCAAAGTCGTCCTCCTTAAACCGCTACCTAAATAATTATAGGTAGGTATTATAAATTAGAGTTATTAAAAATCCAACTTAAAATTATACGAAATTTATTTATATTTGTTTATTTCCCTTCAGTAAAATTAAGTAAAACATAAAAAAAGGATTATATTACTATACGAATATTTTATATTCAGTCAACAGGGGGCTGATTCGTAATACAGGTATTGAAACCTGTAACATTCTCTAACTAATGACAAATGATTCCCTAAGTACTTATTAATGTAGAATAAAATTTCAGATATCTTACTAAAAATAATTTATTTTTACAAATTCTTATGAGCACATACATTGTATTCATACATGTCATCACATAAAACAATGTTAAGAAAGATTAGATTACAATGAATTCAAATAATATTACGAGTCGGTTGACCGTTGTCCTAACGCGAAGTCTATATAATACATTTATGCACATAATATAGTGTTATATTCATACTCACTCGGGACTCGTATATCAAGAGGTCTGAAAATTGATTTTTTGTTTCCATCCTTCCTTCAATGTTGGATTTATTCCAAACTTAAAATTCCACTTACCGTAGGCTAACGGTTGATATAGCAGAAAAATTTCGCCTACGTTAACTTGCGGTTAGCTCAGTTGGAAGAGAAGCACGCTGTGGAAGTAAAGGCTGAGCCGATTTCCCACAGCGCCGCCACTTAGGCAATGAGGGTCCAACCGGGGGGTTTAGGCGGGTAGTCCGAAGAAGGTAGGCAGGTGGGAGTCCCACACACGCCGTCACCCTCCTTCGGGGTGGCGGTACGGTGCATTAAGCATTTCCCCCCGTAAAAAATAATAATAATAATAATAATAAAGTTGGAAGAGCAGCACGCGTGATACGTAAAAGAAGGTGGGTGCAATTCCTGCACAGCAAGGGGAGATAAAAAAAACAGTTTCTTTAAAAATATTTAAAGTTTGTTAGTGCGGCGTAATGAACTATAAAAAATCGATTTGGATTTATAGTTTAAATTACTCGTATTAATTTTGATTAAGGCAATATCTTAAATAATCAAAATGAATACGAGTAATTTAAGCACCTTAGAGACATACTCACTCGGGACTCGTGTATCAAGAGGTCTGAAAATAGGTTTTCTAGTTTTTATCAACTAAACTATTCTCCGATCCTTCAATATTGTATTAATTCCGTCCAAAATATTGCCTTAAATAATCAAAATAATACGAGTAATTAAGTATTCGGTTGAATATAATCCAATGTGTTTCCTATTTTAACTAAATAAATATCATTATTTATCAAAGTTTTTCTAATTTAAAGACGTGGATGAAATGATTTTTACGGTATGAGATCAACTGTGTATTTAAATTTTTGACGTAGTTGTTAAGCCAGCATCAATTAATTCTTACATGTGAAATTTCATTTTCGGTTAATCGATTATATGAAGAAAAATTAATACTTATTATAAGGTCGTTTCTTGAAAAACCTATTTTAATCTTTTTTTATAAATCTACTAGGTATGATTTAATATTTGAATAAAGATAATTACCTATGTCATACATAAATACAAAGACTATTACAATTGCGATACACAAATATTAAAAGTAATTCAACATTATAATTTAAATAGTAAGTGATACCTAAAATATCAAATAATTAACCAACCTTAGAATAAACGATATATATAATATTCTGAGCAAAAAAGTAGGTAGACATATGTACCTACATGAAATCACCACGTTTACAAAGTAAAAATACATAATATACGTGTCAAATTGGTTTTAAAAGACAGATAAGTAGGACCTACTAATATGAATATGCTAGAACAGTTTTACATAATCGACAACAAACACGATTTCAACATTTTGTCGCATGATGAATAATGTAAAATGTAATTTGTAAACCTTAGTATTAAGTATGTCATTCTAACAATTACTTAAGTTGTATCATTTTGCCTTCATATTAAACCATAACTAATACTGATTCGACATGTGTGTATGGTGATTTGCTAAGCTGACACCATGTAGGCAAATGTGAATTAACTAATATTAACACAAACATCGTGACTAACCTACCTAAAGATAAGTACCGTTTTCGTACATTTTAAAATAAAAGTCCAATATTTGAAAATTCTTGATTAAATCACAAATAATAAAAATCACAGGACGCGCACGTTCAAATACGTTAGTGTCGTTGGTATTTACTCAGTAAATAGGTAAACTTGACCCTGTATGGCTTCACATTATTTTTATGTATGAAACAATTAAAGCGTTCTTAAATAATAATAAATTAAAAATAATATGCCTTTTTCATTTTGGCAAGAATTTACAAACGTTGACAAGTAGGTAAATTTCTTCTGTCACTTATCACTATCGATTAAAAATTATTTTACAATTATTTTGTATAATTTTAGAAAGTCTAAGTGTTCAAAACCAAAATTTAAGTAACCTGTACATTTTTATCCATGTCAGTCAAAAGAAAATAAAATCATAAAGATCAAATACATAAAACAAATACCATGGTTCTTTTATTGGTTCTCCTTTTTTATTTTTATTCAATCGAGGTTACTTCATTTGGATCAGAATGAATAGATTTCAACTTATGAGCACGAAATTATTCAAGGAATGCAAACAATTTACTCCTTGAATCTTGAAATCTGAGAATTACCATCTAAACCGAAAACATCATTATGGTTGCTCGTGGAAAAGAATGCCAACTTCTTAGAACAATTATATACACGTATGTTAGTCCCAAATACAACAGACTTTAGAACTAATTCCGGTGAAAATCTACGTCTTAACTGGGAGCGTGACAGTAGTATCTGTGGAGTTCCCGCTGGGCCGCTTGTCTTGCTCCTCCTCTACCACAGGCTCCACATAGTTCCACTTCTGAGTCTCACCCACACCAAACAGTATGAAGTACACCGCAGCAGCGATGTACAAAGATGCTCCCGTGAAGAATACTGGCCGCCACTCCGCGAAACCGTTCTATAACAAGTTTGTAAGAATTAACATCTGATCAGACAATCCGTACAACTGTACAACAAGTGGAGTGGTAGCTTTAGGTGTGGGGCAACAAGGTCACAGAAAACCTACCTTGTCTAAAAAGAAGACGATGGCAAAATCAGCTTTTGGCTGATCTTAACGATTGCTTAACATTCGGGACCAGTACTGGCACTTTTCAAGTCATTTTATCGTCCGATACCTAAAATATCCCCCCCCCCCCCTACATAATTTCGTCTAGACGTTGACGTATTCTCAACGTTCTCTTATAGTAAGGTAAGTTAAACCCTTATGCACATTGGAGTATCAGCTCGCTCCGTTTCATTATTTGTCATTACATTTATTCTGGTTCGATTAATATGAAAAATTTTCACCTTGTACCTAGCCAAAGCGTCTCTCCATCTACCAAATCTGCTACAGGATAAAAAAAATCCATAAAGGATCATATCCTTTAGATTTTGTACTGCCTATATCGTGATGTGCTGTTCAGTTGTGGTCCAAATTTATATTTTAATTGATCTACTATGAATTTTAACACTACCTATAACTACATGCGTTTATATAATTTTGGTTTGTAGTTCCTTTACTTACCCCATTTTTAGTGAAATGAGCAGTCACAAGAGGAGTGACAAAACCAGCTGTGTTGCCGATGCCGTTCGCGATCCCGTAGAGAGTTCCCGCAAAGTTCGGCGCCAGATCCTGATGGTTCACCAAGTTGGTGAGCGTAGCCGCTCCGTTGGATCCCATTGAGAAGGTGATTAGAGCGATAGACAAGATGGGTGCGCAGCCAGTGTAGCCCAGCGCGATCAAAAGCAGTCCAGGTACCACGTGGGAGAATAAGCAGAAGAACTTTCTTATGAAGGTTGTGGATACCACGTTTTGCTTCACTATCCTATAAAAGAAATAGACTTAGTTTCCTCTTCTGTTAATTCTAGCCTTAAAGGAAAAAGACCTTTCGCATCATAATAACGAGTATGATGATAATACGTATCAAATTTTGTTGATACCAACATTTCAGAAGGCGTAAGATTGTTTACCGTTACTACCAGGTATCTTATTTACCTCTTGATGTATATTTTCTCAAATAAATAGAAAAAGTTAAAAAAGGAAAAAAATAAGTAGAAAAGTTCAAAAAATTCAAAAAATATTTTTTAAGAAAAGGGACATCGTTGTAAATATTCTTTCATTTAAAAATTATAAACGAAATTATAACTACCCGTGGTTTTTTCATGCCAAATTGTTTAACTAATAACTTGCTAGCAACGTACCTATCTCCAATAGCCCCGAAGATCAGCGAGAATATCATCCTAGCCAGATACGGTAGTGAAGAGAGCGTTCCGGTGGAGGTGAGGTTGAACCCAAGAGCGCTGGAGACGAATCTGGGAGCCGCTGTCATTACGAAGTACAAGCCCCAGTTGTTACCGTAGTGGAGCACCACCATTGCAAGGAAAGGAAGAGAAGTAAAGATGCTCTTGAAAGGTGGAACGATCTGAAAAAAATACCGTAATTTTATATCTCCGAGTGCATAAAACTGTAGACCAAAGTTAATTGTGAAATTTATTTCGGGAGATCGATATGTCGTTGAACGTGTTAACTTAACGGCTATCAGCCTTGTAAAATCCATACGAATCGATTTTACAATGTTTATTCGCTTTTCTAATGCGTTTCTCAAATAAGTTAGCTTTTATGAAAGCTGGCACAGATAGGTATGGGCATATACATATTAGTGGCGCCGCAGTAGTGTGAGTAGCGGAACAACAGCTTGTTATTAAAAAAAAATCATTAAGTAAAAGCTCTTTATCACTGTTTTTGATTGTACTAATACGTTTATAGAACCCAAATGATAAAATGGTTTTAGTTCATTTCAATATTTCTTCTGCATGAACTGGGTCGTCAGATTGTTTTGAATCGTTTAAAAATACGAGTGCATAGTGTTTGTTGTATTCGTTTTAAGATGCAGTAATTAAATGTGCACGATAACGACCAAAGGCAAGGTAATTTGGGTGGGTTTTCATTCTCAGCCACATAAAACTTAAACAGCTTTGAAACAATGGATGATGTTAGGTTCCATTTAGCATTCGTTGGTTTGTCAAAGTAGTACAATGACTTAGTAATAAGTATTGTGTTCTGGTCTACCTTGTTGAGCTCTTTCGAATTGACACACATCGAATGAAACCGCTACCGTCATGCATGACTATAAATTACTGGCTTATATTATGCATCCATCCTACATACTTCATATACATTTCAAAAGCCTACATTAGAACTAACGAATGTGATAACTGCAAGAAATAGACGCTTCGTGGGTTTTTTCCGTTTTGACCGATAAATGCTACATTTTTGTGTAGGTACTGCATCTCTTTTAGCTACGTAAACATGTCAAGTTTTCCCTATTAATATTGAATCACTAGGAAACAAAACAACGTCGCTTCCTTTAGTCTATCCAGACATTTGCCTAGATCTTCGAAACTAAGCAACTGTTTTTTAATAGATAGATTGGTTCAAGCGGAAAGTTTTAAGGTATACCTTCAGTCCGGAGTACAAATAGTGAAAGAAACATTTTGTGTATGTATCTACATTGTATTTGTGCGAAATGCTTCATAGATTGTTAAAAAATCACTACATGAATTTGATAGATCTACCTATATAAGATGATGCAATAAGTACGTACCCTTATATATGAAAATTGCAAGTTAGGAACTTAACATGCAGTTAAAAGGTACAAACCGCATGTTCAATGACGGTAATCGAATAGTTCTGTTATGTAGTGTCGAAATAGTATGGAAATTGTAGTGGCGTTGCAACAGTGAATAGCAGACCCACTGACATTGCCACACAATACTGTAACTAACGTATTGAGTACTAATAAATGACTATATTTTAACGTGTTTACCCTTTTTTTCCTACCTGACTATCAATGATGGCTTATCATCTTCACTGAGCTTTCGGGGAGCGCAGATGACTCTCACCCCTTATATTTAAACAACGTCCGGAGGGCGACTTGTTTACCCATAGGACACAGTTCTTAGCAAAATAAACTAACCTTGGTATCTTTACTCTGACGAACTTTGTCACCCAAGGACTCCAAAATATATTTCTTCTCACTTTCCAAAATGCGAGGATGTTGCACGGGGGAGTCGTACACCAAGAAGAACCACGCGAAACACCAAAACAAAGCTATTATTCCTGTAAATAAAAATATGTATAGGTAGATAATAAATTCATGAAAACACAAAAATGCAATAAAATGCCTTCTATTAAGATACTAAACACTAACTTCAGTTTAACGGTGAGTAAACAAATAGAGTAAATTTGAAATCCTTCTAAAATTATAAACAACAAAAGTTTGTAAAGTATTGATGTTGTCTGGGTGTATGTTTGTTGTTATTTCATGTGTCAAAAATTACTATCCGTTTTTCTCCAATCGACTACGAGTCGTAAATACCGTTCCATAATTTACTTTCCACATCAGCTGTTATCAGTCGTCTGTTGGTCGTTTTAAGCTTAAGCCTTGTGTAATTTATTACTATCCATAACTATCAGATAGGGATAGGGATCGTCATTCAAATATTGGAACCGGGCATTAATGGATTTGGATGACATTTGGTAGAATGATATGACGAGATACTGAAATAATATAGGTACATTTTATCCCGAAACAACGCGAACGAAGACGCAACAAGTACGAGTTATAAATAAGTATGACAACTAAGTAATGTATTCGTCATCCAGATACAGCCAACAACACAACATGGTAGACACTTGCAATACGATATTAGTTATATAACTAAGAAATAAGGATAGCACGAAGTCTAAGAAAGGCGAGCTAAAAACTGTTCGGTCGACACTTTGGACTTTCTACAGAGCTAATGAAGCGGGCATAAGATCTAAACTGGAACTCCAATTGTTTACCTTGATGTGCTGTTCACCGTACGAGAAGCAAAGGAAATTTTGTTAAATATTTAACATGCTTCTTTTTTTAATAAATATTTATTACCTATATAAAATGTAATTTCATTATCAATACGTCACGTAATGTAAAAATTAAGAAACCGCATCTATTTACTCATTGCGTCAGAACTAAATTCACACTTCCTTCTATCTTGGTGCTATATAATTTTTGAAGAACTCGGTGGCGCAATTGCTAAGGTAGGCGGCCAAAGCGTGAAAGGTTCGATTTTCGGTCAGGTCAATTTAGAAAATGAACTGTTCTAAATTAACTTGGGTCTGGGTGTGCTGGGATGACGCCCCCAGTTTGTATCCGTCGTCTAGTGCTCATAGTATAATGGGGAAAACCTTAGTTTGGGAGCAGGTGATTGGTGTGGTTGGTTTTTTTTTTATAAAATAGGGTAGAACCACCAATTTCGATGAGACTTCATTTGAAATGAAGATGACTGAGTAGTCATCATAGGTATACAGATAGCCATCGCACCCTTGACTTATCCAGCATCTACCTGACATCTTTCGCAGGACGTCATCCTACCTAGCGGAGCGAAGGTCTACGCCCTACACTACTTTATCGATATCTCATTCTCCTGAAATAACCGTTTTTTTTCGACTACTTAATAGCGGTATCCTACGTTTTAGGAAACAATTACTATAGTTTACTAACAACAAATGCCTATAGAAATGCAAACATAGATTTTCAAATTAGGCACTGTGATTGTCTTAGAAAACCATGGAGTAAACTGTATGACTGAAAATTCGCTCGCAAAAATTTTACAATTGGCCCAGAATTACATTTGAATAACTATTATAATATAACAAAAAGACCATTTAAATTAACACTACCTATTAGTTACGATAATTATGCTTGGTTTAGTAAAAATAGGAACATTATCTTCTAAAACGGAATAGTTTGCACGTGTTCTATTATACTAGGTATGTACTCTTATTCCACTGGTTTAATATTTTTTCCTTGTAATTAGCTTAGCAGAAACAACTACGGTACCACAACACCTCAATAAATAACGTTAGAAAAATGAAGATGGGGTAATACCGCCCTTGAAAGTTTATATGGGAAAATGTTTATTTTTTAATTCATACCTTTAATAAATTTTGGCACAAACTCTGGCTCGTAACTGGGATTAAAATATGGACTACTTTTTATTTCAAATAGTATAAGGGGAGATAGGGGTAAAACCGGTTTTGAAAGAATATAAAAATCAAAAAAGCCTGCAGTCCACGCGAACGAACTCGCGGGCAAAGCTAGTTTAAACATAATTTAGTAAGAGCTAGTTACCTGGTACATAAAACGCGTAATCCCAACCGAAGTTTTCAATAAGCGGTCCGGTTAGCGACCATGTGACCACGGTTCCGATGGCTCCCCCCAGCAGGGCACTCACGAACTTGCCTTTCTCCTGAGGTGGCGCCCAGTGAGCGACCAGCGCATGCAGTGCTGGGAACAGGAAACCCTAGAACGAGAAGTATTCATTTGGTTACTTGAAGTAATACCTTCTTTTAGATAGAGAAAAACTAACATTAGATAGAATATTTCTAACCACCAAGAAACTTCACATAAAGAGCGATCATATTGTTTGAGTTCCTATATATAATATGGCACCAGTAATTTAGCATGTAGGAGGCCACGGCCATAGGCAGCATATAAAAGGGCAGGGTTGGACTCCCAACTCTAGACCTGATGGAGCAAGAATAATAAAGTTTGGCACCCGATATCCCCTTGTCATGTCCTCTCCTCTTATATTCAGTGACATATTGGCGTCCCTAGTGGCCTACATCTAAGGCGAAAGCACCACTTGGTGTATCCAGGCCCAATTACCTTATTTTAAGGTAACTGAATACATTAGAAAAATATATTTAAACTTTAAAATAAATTTCATATGGCTTGGTGGTAGTTCTCCAATTAGCCCCAGGCAATGAAATCCCACTCTGTGCCGCTGCATTACACCGATTATATTTTACTAATAAATATGTAAATTAACTCATATTTTTAAACCTAATTAATTGTCAATCATGTATTGTAATTCGTTAGTGTGACTTGTTTAGTTTAAATTATTTCCCGTTTTTCATCTACACTTGTTAAAGCGCTCACAATAATAGTAGGTACATAGATATTTCCATTAGTACCATGCATTTAATATTAAGCACTAGATTAAAATTGACATGATTATTAAACTCTAGGTAGAAAATGTTTATCTGCTGAAATATTTACGCTGTTTCTTGGTACAGTGTAAATGATAAGGCTTATATGAATAATGCACGTATAATTGTATTCATTGCAATTCGTTGCACCGTAGAAAATACATATTTAGTGTAATAATAACTCATTGTTCTCCGTGCCCTATCTGCTTATAAATTATACAATTGTCCTAGAAAACACATATCCTCATTCTTATTACTAAAACCTCAGTCACTAGCCGGTATTACAGCAACTCCCAACTTCATTATTTTGTTTTTTAAACAAATGTTTTGCTACTCACCTAACCTAACCTAAGAATATTAATCAAAGGATCCATTAGCAAGGTAATTTACAGACAAACAATGGCGATGCGAGTTCACCGCACTATTTAAATGCGTCTTGGAAGCCTGCCTTGGACTCGATTAAGTAGACAATGTACCTACACTGCCAGCTTTTGCAGTGCAAAGTTGAAGCCAAAATATCTACGTCTTGGGGTTTTCCTAGACATACGACCAAAAACTGGTAGCCATTATATAGTTCGAATAAACGAAAAATCCAGCCAATATACATACAGCAGCTAACTGACATTGTAAGCGCAAATGATGGCATCGACATATGTTATTACTCAATAGTATAGTAATAAAGCGAAGATGACCGGATGGATCGGAAAAAACTTTTTTGAAAACGGATAACAGTTACATATTAAAAATAGTAAAGTCCTTCAATGACACTCATGTTAAATTGATTAATCATCCATGTCAATGGTGTTCCGTTTATACCTGAATAGTGCTTTTACTCAAAAAGATAAAATAAAATCCTAAGGGGGCGTGTTAGAAAGCAAAAATCTGTCCCGAAATTGTAGAAAGTTCTACACATGATTTGTTATTACAAATAGATTTACAATAAATTCTTTTGAACGGTTTTTTTAAAGCTACGTACATACAAGCAAAGTACATCGACGTTGTGGCATCCAATTGTATACTGGGTCGATGAGAACTTTAATATTTATACAAATTGGTAGAAAATCATCTGATTATTAAGTGGAATTACGCTAAAACATTTCTTGTTTTTATTTCGCACTTAAGATTTTAGTTATCATATAATCAACTCGTCCTTGCGCGGTAGATTATTATAGGTGTGTGCAGGCATTACGTATTTAATGTTAAAGAAAAACAGCACACTGCTATTCTCCTACATCGTGTATTGGGTATTATACATAATGAATAAACACACTTTGCAAATTATTACTCTAGTCTAACCTAAGACGGAATCGTGAGTTTTTTTTTACAGATACCTACAAACAATTTCAAATAAATTATGTAAATTCTAGGACACAGACGTGAATTCAGATATGTGTTTGTATAATTTAAAATGAAATTAGTAGTTGTATGCTGAATAGAAAATAAATAGCCTAAGAGGTAATTTTAACAATGTCGCCTACATTATCATTTTGATGATTTACTTTCGACAAAAGTTTTCGCAATGCTGTAAATACATTGAGTACGTATCAAGGAAAATTTTAGAAATAAATTCTTAATTTAGGTCTAGATTCGACCTTCACTTCCTAATCTTTTCAAGTTAGACACGACATCTGAGGCATAATCAATCGATAAGTATCATTAGAAGTTCCAAGATATTCACTACTGGGAACAAGTTTTCCGCAAAAACAAATTATGATACTCAACAACATTATTCTTCCAAGTATATTTATCATCAATGCAAAAGTTTGATATTAAATTAGGACATGTACCATAGGAAAAAGTTTATACATAAGTATGCAGTAAATACTGCATTGAACGTATCTAAGCGGTGGGTCAGGGCCGGCGTTAGGGTGGCGCGCGGTTGGGCAACCGCCCAGGGCGCTCGGACTTGAATGGGCGCTAGAAAGCTACCCTGTGGTACCCAGATGTATTCCCCTAAATCGATGTATTGGTATACGCTTTTACAGGGACGCTGGCGGAAATTCGTCCAGGGCACCAGTAATGCTAGAACCGGCACTGCGGTGGGTTATATTAGTGGGACCACCATGGTTTGAGATTCGTTCTTCACATCTATTGTGCAAGAAAATTATGTTGGCACCGGGTTTGATAACTGTCTGGGATATCGAGTTTTATAAAAATAGTTACTGCAAAAAACTTACCCCTGCTAGCCCGCAAACTAAACGGGCAGCCACCAAAACGAGGTAGTGGATGCGAGCAGCCTGCGGTGCTAATATTGTCAGGACAGCGGTGACCAGCATAGTGATGAATACCACTTTCCGAGGGCCCCACATCTCAGCTGCGGTGCCGCCCACTAAGCTCGTAACGGCATAGCCCCAAAAGTACCCCGAAAGCACGTAGGCTTGTTCCTGGGCAGTCCAGTCAAAGGTCACCACGCCTGAAGGCTGTAAATGAAATTGATTGTTGATATTGACATATTCTACACCTTATCGATTTATCGAGCTCTTTTTTATGGTCAATACTAATATAAATCAGTCTTAATTATCCACTACTAATGATATTGGTTTGGAATTCATAGAGAACTTACAAGATATTATATATATATATATATATATATATATATATAAACTACATATCAAAAATGGTTACACACTTTGAACAGTGGAGAAAAAACACCTCGGTTTACATATGTAAAAATATTTAATAAACCGAGAACTATTCATTTTTATTATTTTATAATCATATAAAACCATTACAATTGGACAAATATTTAAACATTCAAAGTGACTATTCCGTACATACGAAAGTTTTGGTCGATATAATTATCTCCTTTTGTTTTCCAGGTCACTTGTATAAATTTTTATAAATAAAATCCTAGTACTCTTGTAATAGCAAATACTTGTCATAATAAAAAGTAAGAATCTACGACGATATCATTCAATATACATATTAATAAATATATTATAGTTTTTCATGATTCATGTTCATCATTTGTGCTTAGCAGATAAAACGTCAGAAGTTATTGACGTCTTTTTCTACCTTAAAAAGGGTGAACAGCGCCCTTAGCTCGGAACGGAAATTGAAGGAGCGCCACAGCGGCGAGTGGCGGAACATCAAAAACATTGCCATGCAAATTAATCACATAAAAAGCTCTCCTTGTACGACCTCTCATGTTGTTTACGATAGAAGATACCTACCTATCTCAGGTCACATATTGTCCCTAACATAATACACAATAATTATCCTAGAATCATACAAAGACTGTGTAAATGCCCATATTTAGGTTTTTAGGACTGAAAAAGTATAATATTTGAACAAATGTTACCCAAAAAATACCTACCCAAATTAGTTACGCGTGCCGCGGTTAGGTGTAAGTAAGATGACCACACCAAAGGAAACCAGCTAAAATCGTGCTTAATATTGTAAAACAAGTATAAGTAGCGTCATCTGAGCCATTCATTGAGCACATTGATAGCTCGTTTCGTGAATAAAAATTAATAGACATAAATTTTCGCTCCATCCTCACTATAGACTAAAATTGCATGACTTGACTTGAAAAAACATAATTGTAGTGAACTGTTTCTGAGTTTATTGCGATTTCTCCTCGGTATGATATGGTTTTAAACCTATGGTTTAAAAGGATATTTTATACCTAGTTCGGTCAGGGACTTTCAGTCGCTATTCTGCGGCGTAAAAACCCATAAAATATGATGTACTTACACTTAAAAAATATATTAATGCAATAATAAAACAAAAATCAGACAATTACAGCGGAGTTCAGACTAAAGCCTAGAAGTTATACTGTCAGCATTTCCTCCTTGCCGCTGGTTTGGTACCATGTTGGTGATAATAAGTATATATATTTTTTACTTGCATTAGTTCGTAAATTGTGTTAATAAGTATTTTGTCTTTTATGTAATATAAAGTATTATGGAATTAATTTGAAAAGTGCAACTTTATAAGAAGGTGAATAACTTCTTTTTTGCTCGATCTGGAGCAGCCCGATTGGTGACCGCAGCCAAATAACAATGACTCGGTGTTGTTGTGTTCCTGCGTGTCAGTAAGGTTTCCAGAGCTCCTGGGAGGGTGCTACATTAGTAGCAGGGGTCAAGCCTCCAAGATAAGGGCGATGAGTCTTGTAACAGCTTTATTATGCTGTACTGCTCGCCCCTAAACTAGGTCCTCACTACCACTTAGTATCAGGTTGTAAGAGGTCAATCTTAAAGTGCAATATATGTATATATAAAAAAAAGAATATAGCCATTTTTTTCTACATTCGTCGTGTAATTTTGGGAGAAAGTATCACTGTTTACCTGTCTTGGCTTACGGCGAGTGACCACGAATGTGGTCTCGTTGAACAGGCCTGTGTCATTGGTCGCTATGGCCTCGCACTCTCCTTTAACTCTGCAGAACAAACCAGAGACATTACACATACGTTGCGTTCCAATTTCTCTTGCAATGCAAACATTGTACTTTATCGAATTGTTAATTTCTATCAGACGACTGAAAAAATATTAGTGTTAACCTATTTAATTTCCTACTATCACTGAAATAAAGTCACCGTTAGAACAATGGATACCGCCTTAATCACAGTTTTTTCTTCATCATAAACACGAGCCGTGTTCAAAAAATACGAAAGATACTTTCGATCCAGCAAAAGACAGTTTGCGCCCTAGGATTGTATTTGTGGTGGGCTATTTGCCTATCAATATATTTTATATATTTTTTAATTTATTTATTTAAGTTTTTATGCAGTCATTAACATGAAGGAAAGCATGAAATACCAAACTGTCATGGCTCTCCCTGAGAAATAAATTACAACGGACGATGAGTTTTTGATTTGCTAAAGTAATCATCGATAAGACTTGAGCAACAAAAAGTTGAGAAAAAAATGTGTTGTCCTTTTTATGTTGTAGTGGGTCTAAAACCCAAGACCGTAGGTATATAATGAAGGACCTCCTCGCATAGTTTTGTGGATTTTTGGTAATATGTAGGCGTAAAGTTCAACGATAACCCGATAGATTCTTTTTGATTTAACTGTACAGGTTGAATTTAAAATTGTCTTAAGATTTTTTTAACCAATTACCTTCAAAGCAAAGACTCTTATGTTGTGTCCGGATATTCTGACCTAAAAGAGCGGTTACTAGTAAGATCAAAAATTTATTGTGCACTCTAAATGCGCTTCATTCTAGGCTGTCATTTTATTAATTTACTTTAAACACATTTAAAACATGTACTCATTACAATTAGGTAAATTGCCAAATGACTACACTAACATAATTAAAATTATTTGTTATTTTCGAGAAATATTTATGGCGGTGGTACAAGAACCACGATTACATACATAATTGCTGCAATCATTTAGAAACAATTTAGTTTAGATAAAACATTAATGTCGATAGTGTCAATAGAGATTACAATTAAATTTGTGACACCTCCAGTTATTTCTTTCTAAAACAATATATTATTGATAAAAAAATATTAAGTCGGTACAGTCACATTCGCATACGTCACTAAGTTTCTAACAGAAGGTGTGGCTTTAATAATAAAGAAAGACATAATTTTTCTTCCAAGTCATATTACGTATACGTTTAGAAAAATACACAACTAAGCAAGAATGAGTCAACGTAATTTTCAATCGAACGTTTGCCGATAATCCTCGAATGTTATGAGTGAGCATTGGACACAGTACGAAAGCACGCATAACTAAATGTTTGATTTGACTGAATGAACGTGCTGTGGGCACGTGCTCTAGTGTGTACATATTCTAGATCTACACTTGTATTTTCGTATGTAATGATTAAACTCAAAACTACTGTACCGATGACAAGATTGTTGTAAAGTCAGAAAGCCTTTTTGACGAAAAAAATAGGGATCCTTACTAAAATTCCAATAAATTAACTTAATGTGTTAAACAAATTCGTTACCTTGCGAAGATGGGCGGGACGTCTAAGTCTCACATAAAGTTTTCCTGAATAATTAAGACTTATTGCTTTTCTTCAATAAAAAACGAAATAACACTATATTCAGTGCCGAAATGTAAGCGCAGATACTTTTTATTTAGCTACATAAAGATTTCTTATTTATAAATATTTGACCACCTGCACAAACTTATACAGGTAGGTATTTGGTACATGAAGTTGTTTTAAAAAGTTTCTACCTTTTCACAATATCCAAACACCATTCTTGTATGAAATAAAAAAAACTTTCATACGAAGTCTATATCTTCAATATCAAATAGATTAAAAGTATGCTATACAACCTTGTTAGATCCTAATAAATAACTCAAATATATGGATTTGCATTAGCAGTGTATTCATGTCAGCCATGCATGATTCATGATCTCATAACAGACTGCGAAACGTTAAAACTAAACGATGATCAAAAGGAATTCAATGTTATTACAACCAAACAGGATTTAACCGTTATCCGAAGCCGACACAATGTAGCGCAAAACCCAAGCACGTGAGCTGAGCAACAAAAGTAACTCCGTAAGAAAAATGACGCACAATCAAATTTAAATGTAGTATTAAACGAACATTTGACCAAGTACAGTTATAAAGAATACGAGAAACCTTAAAATTCAAAAGTTTTATTTTGGTATCAATCAGGATTTTGCAAGATTTGATTTATCCGTTTGTTAAGTTCTTCACATTCGTTTAATTGCGGTTTATCAATGTTGTAATGACAGATGTGTAAGACCTCAAATTGCAAATCAGACAGAAAAATCCGGTCCGATACACATATTAATGCGTTAAGTGTTTGACGAATTATGATTCTATTTGTACTATTAATAAGCTTTAATTTTATACTAAAAAGTATCATTTCCATGCATTTTCCTTGTTCTTTTTTGTTGTTACAATTTGTATCAGTTAAAAACGAATAAGGTGCCTAATTTACAATCGCATTACCTGTACGTCTCCAAAAACAAACAAAGCAAACAAACAAACAAAGGTATAACAAAGGTTTTCCCTTACCGTAATTATAAAAATCTAAATATTTACTAAAAATCCCATTCACAGATTTGTTTATCTTTGGTTTTAGACGGTCTCAAGTACGGCCACCATTAAAGTCGATTACGCATTAAAATATGTTAATGTCAATCGCCACTAGACATAAGAATCCAAAAAACAAGTAACGGTCATATACTTGGGAGGGGCCGCTAAGTTCGCAAAAACACCTATACTCAATACTCGTGCTTGCTTACTTATACTTGTTAGTGGTTTGCTCTCGCACCTACTAGAGAAAACGTGTGCGTTGATGACCTTTTCCGCTTAATTTTTTACAACATTCAACGATTTGCATAAGGATGTGCTCATCACGACAACCAGTTATCAATGAGTCCATTTTATTGGACAAGAAAAACACACGTCATGTGGCGCTGATGCATTCCTTGATACAATTCATTCCAGTTTTTCTAACCCATACTTTAACGAGTCGTAGTTCTTCGGACAGTCTATTTACGTCCCTAACCTACTGTTTTGTATTATCGTTATATTATCTCCAATTAGTTACATCAAACAGAGTAATGGTTTTAAACATCAACAAATTGTACTTGCACATTTCTTGATAATACAAATGATGTCTGGATAAAACATTAAGGTCTAACTGTACACAATAAGCAGTTGATTTTAAGTTTGTTGTAATTATCAAGACTTCTTAAAATTATGTTTTTTTAAAAAAAGGTAGGTAATTTGAGAAGTTGTAGACTAATTTTTTTGGCCAGTTGAAAACCCTTATTAGTACAATAACCGTAAACATTGCAGCACAATAAACCGTGCCGTGACACTGAAACGTGAATAGCACCATAGTAACTTTAAAAGCGTTTCTCTAACAAAAATACAAAAGCTTTTGACACTTCGGATAATTTGAATTTTTCACTAACTTGGTATGTATCCCATTGTATTTACACTACGTTGAAAAGTGACTCTTTGTTCAGTTGCTGAAAAATTATATCAGCCCAAGGACATAACTATCGACTACAGGAAAATTATATTGTATGAATAAGCCAATCATAGCTACTGAACCGCAGATTATAGCATGAAGAATGGCGTTCTGTCGTCTAGGTAGTAACCTTATAGTTAGTTATTTAAATTTAAATACTTACGAGGTTGTATTCGAGTTATCAGGCACCATGGCGATGATATTGACGCTCATGTTCACCCTCATCATGTAGTTGATCCAGCACGCGAAAAACATCATGATGCCGACCACGAGCCGAGCGGGCACCGCATCTGGAACCATAACCGTTTAAAATAAGAATCATTTTTTTTTCTTTACTTGGCACTAGAGCTTATTGGATAGACTTTGATTTTGATTTGACTTTTTAATTTTTCTTAATCATAGATTCTAACAAGTACGGATAGATTTATATAAACTATCAACGGTAAAGGAGAAATTAATTTCATATGACACATGCATCTTAAAACATATTTAAGTCAAAGGTGACTGACTGACATAGTGATCTATCAGCGCATAGCCAGCAAATCACTGGACGCTAGTTTCAGTATAAATGTAGTGTTTAAAACGCCTATGTATGAATCATGAACTTTGGTGAAAAAGTAAAACAATTTTGTTTTGACCTAGGTACATCTAATAATCTCGGTTATGACTCAAAATATTACGATATACGCTAACACTATGTATTTATGCAAACTATCATTCCAAGTTCATTCGTTACGTATGTAATTACCATAGTATTAGGAGTTGGTAAGATGCGTCAATAAGAATATGATCTAATAAATAAAAACCGGCCAAGTGCGAGTCGGACTCGCGCACCGAGGGTTCCGTACAAACCTGCAAGGTTTACAAAGTTCGTTCATTACGACAATCGAGTCATAACTATGGTATTTTTATTTCAAAATGAAATTCATAACATTACAATGGGGAAAGATGGAGGAGCATAAATATTTTGTAATGTAACTAAAAATTTAAGGTTTTCGGTATTTTTCCTTTATGTGTGCTATAAAACGTTGCTTCATGCCAAATTTCAAGATTCTAGGTCGACTGGAAGTACCCTTTAGGTTTTGATTCCCTTGAGAGTACTTGCGGGTTTCAAAATATGCAGCTTAAATTGCTGTTTCTTTTGATTGCGTTGACATAGAAGTTTGATTTTGTTACAGCTTAAAAGTATTATAGACCTGAGTATTTGGTATGAATTTCAATTTAATACCTTTACGCGTTTATGAGGAAATGGGTAGTAAGTTTAAAATTATTAAAAAAATGTATATTATGTGATGTAACTAAAAATTTATGGTTTTCGTAATTTTTCGTTTATCTATGCTATAAGACGTTGCTTCGTACCAAATTTCAAGATTCTGAGTTCACGGGAAGCACCCTGTAGGTTTTGATTCCCTTGCAAGTGTCGAAAATTTGCGGCATAAATGGCTGTATCTTTTGATTGCGTTGGCTTAGAAGTTTGATTTTTTCACAGCTTCAAGGGACAGTAGACCTGAGTAATTTATATAAATTTCAGCTTCATACCTCCACGCGTTCCTGAGAAAAAGGGTCTTGACAGACGGACGGACAGACGGACAACAAAGTGATCCTATAAGGGTTCCGTTTTTTCTTTTTGAGGTACGGAACCCTAAAAAACAATCTAATGAATAGGTACCTATTGCATTTGCACATATTTATGTGCAAACTGTTGATTAATAAACCTTGGAAATGTTTGCCATGAGATAAAGGAAGCGATTAAATTATATACAGTTCAATTAATTGGCACAAAATCTCCATTTGGTTTTTTATTATCATGCGTCAGTTTATTTATCTTACAAAGTGTTTTTTTTTAAATCCCTTGTTACAATTATTAATATGCTGTAACATTCAGGCTTATTTCTCTACGCTTTTATTTTAAAATTATATGGGTTTTATTTATTCAGTGACAGAAAAAATGTAATCCTTTATAGATCCAAGATAAGAGCAGGGGTTCCAAATTATTTGCCCTAGAGACCTAGTTATAATATTTTATGTTTATTCTTAATATTAACTTCTATAACGAGAGTATGCTATTACTGCTGACAGCTATAATCCCTTCAAACAGTTTACAGTACGAGTAGAAAATTATCTTTGATAATAGAGTAGCTATAAAAAATGGAATCACTTCATTGCCATACAACATAGTAAACAATAGAAGTAAGGTAAATTGTAATGAATCCTAGTCAATTGTATAAAACAAATGTCGATTCTTGGTTCAATGTAAATTCAACCGAAAGGGCATTTAAAATAACATTTAAAGCAGTTGACAAACCAATTTACGAGCAGATTGAGCATAGCTTAACCGTTTTTGCAAAATGCATGACCTCGTCAGCGTTCGCGGAAGATAACTTTCCAATACAATGTCAATATCAGGACGTTAAACAAACTTGAGGCTCGACTACCACACTCTAAATGTTAATTCAGTCTGGAATCTAAGAGTAACGTACACAGTTAACTGCGTAAGCTTACAATTGTGTTAGTGGTAGCATATCGCTGCTTTTAGCTAGAAAGGCGATGCTGCCAAGCAGGGCGCAAACTTAAACCTACGGTATGAGATTATGTATATCAATGACCTACATAGCCGAGAGGTGAGCGGGCCAGGCTTTGGCTACTTTAGCGTTTCGCCATCTCTCAGGTCTCGGGTTCGATCCCGGTAGGATCAATATAAAAAAACGAACTTTCTGTATTGTCTCAGGTCTGGGTATTCTGGTAACTTCATTGTTTTATTTCTGTAACACAAATGCTATAGCTACTAACCACAGAATCAGAGCAATGTATGTGATGTCATACAATATTTATTACAGTTAATTAAATCTTAGCTGTCAAAATAGATTGACGAATTGGTGAAAAGGTATTTCAAATATCCTAGGCTACTTTAGCACGGTTTCCTGTTGGCAATGCAGCATTTATTTAAATTATTCTCAAGCCACCTTAAACACTAAAAATTGTAGCGGATTGCCATATTCATTTGATTGTTCGTAACTTCCAGACTGCAATAACATTTAGATTAAGCAACTACTGTTATCGAAGACACACATCATGTCCTAGAACTTAATTCACAGGTAAGTGCATAAAATACATACCGGCTATAATCAATTGTTGAATAAAATTTGAATTTTATAATTAGCACTTCTGTCTATACGTCTTTCATGGTCTGGCGTAAGTTAACGAAATGTGGGAAATACGTTTAAACACTACCTAATTACTCGTACCTTATTGAAATTTTAAACAAAAGTAGTAATTAAGTCAATTAAAGTGTCTGATTATTTTTTCCTTAAAGGATCAGAAAAAGAAAACGTTTCATGACTTATTGATTAACCATACTAATATTATAAAGCGGAAGAGTTTGTTTCTTTGTTCGGTGAATTTAAAAGTTATTTTTGTGTTGGATAATCCATTTATTAAAAAACTTGACCGTCACTGGAAGCTTTATATTGAGATAGCATTTCCGTTTCCGCCGATTCTCAACCCATTTTTAGTACTTATTTGACTTTTTACTTCCGGCTCAGTGGCGACACCTGGCGAGCGCGTGCCGGTTTAGTTTTCGTTAAGAGTACGGCACCAATTTCAATCATTGGCGTTTAAGTTACCGTCGAAGCAACATCGCAGATTAATATCGAAACCTCGATCGTTGCTGAAATACTTTAGTGTCCATTTGCTCTAAATAAGCGAGTGTAAAATTAGTGAGTGTAGTTTACTTTTAAAAGGACCAAAAAACTGTAAGTACTACCCATGTTATTTTCGATAAAATGGTGAATCAACGTGATTATATTCTTTACTTTAAACGGTTTTCCGTTCGGATCACGTGTTTTAGATAATTTGGGAAGCCTTTGTTGACTACTTTTAAAAAATAAGTAGTAACAACGTCCACGGGTTATACCCGCATTCTTGTTTATTGTTACAAAATAACCATAAATTGGGAAATACCAGTTTCTGTATGTTTAGACATTTATTGCGTGAAAATAATTGTATGACAATTTTAGTCTTTGAGTTTATATATATTTTTATTTTTGCTACCTGTGGACACTAATTAAAAATTCACAATCGAGTATACTTCATTACTTTAAAAAATATAAATTGGATCCGTGTTTCATTAGAAATGGACAATAGTGGGAGAGATCCGGCCCCTGAGCCGCAACCGCCACTAGAGGCTGTGCCTGGTCCCAGTGGATGCGCTCGGAAGCGGCTTCGCAGTAGCAGCACCAGCTCCAGCTCTAGCAGCACTTCGACCAGCTCGTCGTCATCTAGCAATAGGCGAAACAAGCGGTCTCGCCATCACCGCCGGAAGAAAAGTAAGCGCGCCCATTATTCTAAACATGCAATTGATAAGTTATTTAAAGAAATGGACGAGATTCGCAAACATATAACAACTTCTAATATGGTTGACACAACTCGTGATGATGTATCTATATGTTCCAAAGTCAGTGGGGAACTATATGAACACAACGTTACTAGTGAACAATGCAGCAATTTCGAGTGTCAAGCAATTGTCCCAGACTTTACATTTGCTATAGAGACAAAAATTAAGGAACCATCTGTTCCACAAACCCCAGATACTTACTTGAAACTCCTTCAAAATATACAACGATTAGGTGGTAGTTCATGGTCAGAAGTTAGGTACTCTGATACCCAAAAATCATACAATCATACTCCAGGTTTCATAGACTTGGAAACAAACGAAGAGGTAAAAAGATATGACACCCTACGTAATCTGGCACATTCTGAAAAAGCTTATGCGGCTATAACTTATTGCATATTAAAACAAAAAGAGGCATTGCAAGAAAGTATACGGAATCTTCTTCAGTTCGCTAAAAATACGGATGTTAATTTCGATAACTTAAGCGAGAAAGTTGACGAATTATTTCAAAGGGGGGAGTTTCATAAAGTTTCATCAGACCTTTTACAAATGGTGTGTGGTCATCGCGCTGAAAATATAGAAATGCGCCGGGAAAGTATTACAAGTCAAGTTAAGGATCCATTCGTAAAGGCATAACTGAACAAGATACCACCTTCTACTAGCTATCTTTTTGATTCTGAGCCTTTCACATTAACATTAGAAAAAGCTGGCGGAGTTCGGAAAGCATTTTGGCCTCCTAAAGTTGAGCGATTATCTCAAACCAAAGGTAATCCTAATCTATCAAATCACCGCCTCTCGCGGGGGCAAGGTGTACAGAAATCGATAGTTCCATCGCGTGGGACTCTGTATAGCTTTCAGGAATCTACCTGTCCTATGCACATGCAGGGCTATAATAACCCACCCTCGCGGGGTGTTGGCTACTCACATACCCCTTACCCTCCAAGAGGGCAAAACTCCTCAATGGCTAGATACGGGTATGATGACAATAAGAGAGGATACCGAAACAGAGGCTCGCGGCCCGATCGTGGAACTAACAAAGGACGCTCAATTGCTCCGAAAGTTTCCAAAGAAAATCCAAGGCGATTCAAGCAATGACTCGCGACTGTTTACAGCAGGACAATTAAAATACCACACAGGGAAATGGAAAGAAATGGGAGCACCAGAAATTCTATTAAAACTAATTCAGGGATATCGTATACCATTTCACAAAAAGCCACCACTTGTTTATCCAAATGTATTCAAAAGCCCGTTTCAAACTCCTGTTACGGAAGAAATGTCTGCCATTGTTCAAAAAATGAAAACTCAGGGCATTTTGAAGGTGGCACCTCCATCACCAAGTTTCATTTCCCCTCTGTTCCTCGTACCAAAACCCAACGGGTTACCACGACCCATATTCAACCTCAAAGCCCTAAACAAGTATATAGTTGCCGAACGGTTTCATTTAATAAACATGTTTCAAATCCCCAATTTTCTTCAGCCACAGGATTGGCTATGCAAAATAGATTTATCCCAGGCATATTTTCATCTGAAAGTAGCAAAGGCACACAGACGCTTTCTACGCCTCGTTTACAATCAAGAACTGTTGGAAATAACTTGTCTTCCATTCGGACTGAGCACAGCTCCAAAGACATTTTCCATGCTGACAAATTGGGTGGCCCAATTATTACGAGAAAGATGGAATATAAGGATCGTAGTTTACCTCGACGATTATCTATTAGCCCATCAAGATGCACACGTACTTCGCGAGCATGTGAATCATGCCCTTCAAACATTACAGGACTTGGGATGGCAAATAAATTTCGAAAAATCTGTTCTCATTCCTCAGAAGAATATAACTTATTTGGGAGTGCTGTGGAAACCCTGGATCAACCAAAAAATTCTACCAACCGAAAAAATTGCAGCCATAGCCAAGACGATAAACCAGGCTTTAGAACAACGAACATTATCAATAAAAGAATTACAAAGAATCATAGGACTCCTCAATTTTGCCAGTTTTGTCGTTCCAAGGGGCCGTCTCAATCATCGGCAACTGATCATTAAAAAGATACCCTCTACCACAAGCTGTCATCAAGGAATTGAAATGGTGGACCCAGAATTGCCAGTTATCGACTCCTCTGTATTATCCTCCTCCGAAGCACTTCTTAGTGACAGATGCTTCCGATCTGGCATGGGGAGCACAGCTGGACAATCTGGAACTCTCGGGAACTTGGTCACTGGACGAGAAGTCACTGCATTGCAATCAGAAAGAAATGCTGGCAATACTATACTCGATCCAGAAACAAATTTATTTACTGCATTGCAGTTCAATTCTTATCCAATGCGACAACAAAACGGTAGTAGCTCATCTTCAGAAAGAAGGAGGTACGAAGTCACAACCTCTAATGGAAACGACTTATCAAATTCTGAGTCTACTAGATCGGCATCAGATACATTTCCAAATACATTATATTCCGGGCAGGTTCAACCGACATGCCGACAATTTGTCTCGACAACGTCGAATTCCGGAATGGCATCTTTTACCGAAATGTGTAGAAATGATATTTGCGAAATGGGGAACACCAGTGGTAGACCTGATGGCTTCGGAGAATGCTCACGTAGTCAGCAACTACGTATCTCTAGATCTGAAAGACCAACAAGCCCTGTTTCACGACGCGTTCAGTGTACCATGGAACTATCCACTTGCGTGGATATTCCCACCACCATTTTTGATGCCCAAAGTCCTGGCCCATCTAAATCAGTCGACGGGCATATTCCTCATAGTAGCACCTCGCTGGAAGAAGGTGTTCTGGCGCGCCGATCTCAGGGCTCGAGCCCTAGCCGCACCATTCACCTTGATGAATCTACGAGAACACCTAGTCGACACGTCAACGGGCCTTCCACCCCCAGAAATCGAGAGCTTAGTACTGGAGGTGTGGAAATGTGGGGGTGGTCAGAGACTGTAGGAGCATGGAATACACAGCAACTATCACTACTTAAAAATTCTTGGAGAAAATCTACCTTAAAAACGTATGAAGTGGCCTGGAAACGCTGGTATTCATGGTGTAATACTAAAAATATTGATGCTAAAAATCCTACAGGTTCCCAATTAGCGCAATTTTTATCAGACTTGCATTTGATCGAAAAATTATCATACAATACTATACTACTACATAAATCCGTTGTCGCTATATTGTGCAATACTGAAATGTCAGGTCAGTTAAGTTCTCATGTACTTGTAAGACATATTTTAAAGTCAATTGCACTTAAAAATCCAAAAACAGAAAAACCTCCGGTTTGGGATGTCTGTACTCTTCTTAAATATATTTCTAAATATACTATCGATATAAATAATTTGTTTCAAACATCGCGTCATACTGCAATATTATTATTACTTTGTTCAGGAAGGCGTATACATGATTTAACTTTGCTCAGAATAGACCCAAATCATTACTTCAAAACCGATGACAATGTAGTTTTTTGGCCAGAATTCGGTTCAAAAACGGATACCAGTACGTATAGACAGTCAGGCTGGAAACTCCTTTTAAACCCTAACAATCGAAACCTAAATCCTCTTTATTGGGTAGAAAGAACTGTAGCATTGTTAGGTGAAAGACGTAGAATTAGCAATACTTTTAATTTATTTATTACAGTTCGTGGACTGGCTAAGCCTGCGTCACGTACTGTCATAGCTGGATGGGTAAAAACTTTATTCACAGAAGCTGGAATTAAAGCCAGTCCAGGAAGTGTAAGATCAGCAGTGGCTTCTAAAAGTTGGTTAGATAACCACTCTCTTGAAGAAATTTTGGCTCGTGGGAACTGGCAATCTGTTAAAACATTCCAAAAATTTTATCGACGTGAAATTATAAGTAGAGCTGATTCAGAGAATGTAACTCAATTATTCAATCCCATAACTTAGAAGAAAATTATAGATACGTTTTTGATTAATCTTTTGAATAAATTTAATGTGTATCAACATTATTTTTGTAAGAATATTCCTTACGAGTAAGAATGAAAATATATTCAACTATTATTCGAACTAATGTTTAATTTACCAATTTATTTTTACGATATACATATCACATTGGCGTTATAATAAACTTATTATTTACTTCAGTGTCGTCACCAGGCGAAAACAAACAGGTCTCAATATAAAGCTTCCAGTGACGGTCAAGTTTTTTAATAGCAGCGTTTTACCCTGAAATAAAACGCATATTAAAATACTTACCTCACTGGAAGCTTTCATTTTATTTCTGCCTGGTGAAATTGAGCCAATGATTGAAATTGGTGCCGTACTCTTAACGAAAACTAAACCGGCACGCGCTCGCCAGGTGTCGCCACTGAGCCGGAAGTAAAAAGTCAAATAAGTACTAAAAATGGGTAGAGAATCGGCGGAAACGGAAATGCTATCTCAATATAAAGCTTCCAGTGAGGTAAGTATTTTAATATGCGTTTTATTTCAGGGTAAAACGCTGCTATTAAGGGAGCCTTTTTATAACATCATACTGCGACTAAACGGAGCGAAAAATAAGTGAAAAAAACCTGGAAAAAACGGGGAACGTTTAGACTACAGGAGGTCACAATAAACTATACAGAACCATTACGATTAGCCTCCCCGACCCAGAAGGACAAGCTGGGTCTTTCTACACAGAAGAAGAGGTTATTAGCCAAAAAATATTGTTACATAAGCTGTTGCAAGCGACTTCATCCGCGTTATAACTGTATAAAAAGTAGGTTTCCTATATGTTAGTCTTGTACGTGATATCTCTTTCTACTAAATCTTATATTCTTATACATATATAAAAATGAATCGCTGTTCATTAGTCTCGTTTGGCTAAAGTTGGTCTTAAAAAATTGTGGAGGTCCAGTGAAGGCTTAAAAAGTTAATTTAAAAAAATTAGGCGTTACGGAGTTCTCCGGGATAGATAGTTTCTTCTAAATCCGGTCAATTGGTAAAAGCGTCACAAACATACTTCTAGACTTGCATACACTTTAGAAAATCTTTACGTTTTTAATTTTAGTAGAATCATTGAAGTAATTTATCAAAGTCCACTCTCGATGGATGCCCGTTGCAAACTACATCGCTACGAACCGCGCGTTCAAATCTTTTGTACATACTCGTACCGCGTGGTGACTCTGACCATTGCGAGGTATGGTCAAGTTTTATACACGTTTAGTTTCTTTTATTTAATATATTTTAATAATGCTATAAAGTCGTTATTGTAACAAAATTTGTGAATTAAGGTACATTTTGATCCTATTAGTCATCCAAATAGGAATGCCATTATTATGCGCTTTTTTAATAGAAAACGCTTGTAATATACATTTTACCACAATATGTTACAAAACACAATAAGTTGACAAAATAAACCCATGCTGTTCATGAAAATATATTTTCATATAGTAGTTTTTGTACCATTAAATCAGAGTACCTACATCACATGCAAAAAATATAATATAATATAATATACGGGCGAATAAAGAACCTCCTCCTTTATTTGGAAGTCGGTTAACAAAGCCTTGTATATATCCAAGTAGAAAATAATGTCCTACTAATATTATATGGTTTCTATTCAATCGAACATCAAAAAAATACTAGCCTACCCTAACATAAATAATGGCCAACTGGCCACGAATTTAATAAATAAGCCACTTGGGTTTGGGTGATTTGTGGCTCAATCAGTATTTCTGTCGCCCAAATCAATAAAAAGGTGCCTGTGAAATTATATCTCATATCGCACACCTAGATCTAAAGGTAACCAACTCAAAAATTGCAGTTTTTGTGTTATGCACACTATCGAATTTCTTAAATCAGTAGCTATCGACAAAAAAACTTTCAATAACATTTCTCTTTTAGCTTCATAAGTTGGTACACCATAAATCTATTCAGGAAATTCCTACGGTAGTCAGGGATACGGCATTTCGTTTTTTGCCTCTCCTAAAAAAATACTTTTTTAGTTGACTCTGTTTAGATCTAGAGGTGCGAATGCGTTTGTAAGAACGTACGGATGTATTAATAACTGGACGTATGTTTGTTACTTTGCACGTAAAAACTACAGAAGCTATTGCAATGAAATTTAGTAAAAGGATATATGAGATACCTACTAGATTAACATATACGTTATTTTTATCCAGAATTAATGCGAATACATTTGCGGGCAACGACTAGTATGTATATTTACTGACTAAAACTTTTCTACGGTTTACTTTGTTTTTAAAAGAATAAAGAAAAATAACATTCATTGGCACATATGCAGGCCTAGCATACGCAATATGTCAAATTTATCGCATGAGACGACAAAAGTTTCGATACTATTGATTGGTTAATGGCTAACCGCATTCGTATTTTCAGCCAATCATCAGCTGACGCACTGACTTCAATCGATTCTGACGTTTGTTAAGAGCGCGATAAAATTTAGTCGCGTTGCGTAGGTATGCTAGGCCTGTATGACTTACATAAATGTTTTCACTTACACAATAAGAAGATATTTTAAGGAGTAAAAAGCCAAAACCTGAAAGTTATTAGTTTTAATACACATTTTTAATGAAATTGAGGTGATGCGAAAGCGAAAGCCTCTCATGAACTAGTTCGTCGGACGAAATTTGTCGTGGCATGATGCAAGTGAAATTAATCAAGCCGACATGGAAACGACGTCCGGGGCCGAGAATTGTCAATCACGAATAATAATACAATATTTTAATTAATAACTTCGTAGAAACGGGTTGCAGAAAACATCTTGGTCAAATTTAATATTACTTTTATTCCAGTATTGACAAGATTTTAATTTAGAAACCACTTTTGATTTTAAGTTCAATCTAGACTCGTTCGGAACTTTTCAATTCATGTTTTAGTATTTTGATTGCTGGAAAAATAATACCGACGTGTCTTTTGGACGAATAAACTAGTAACCTAAGTGAACTTTTGTTAATAAAGTGATTTTATTAGTGACGTTTGCACAAGGGCATAGTTTTTGCAGTGACCATGACCTTAAAACGCGATGTTGAAAATGATTCCTACTAATTGACAACAGTATCTTACGAAGCATCGGTGTCGGCTTTCCGTGAATAACAAACATTTATTCAGATTTTACCTTAAACCAGCGATGTAAGTTTTATTTTTTACTCATACCCTTGATGATATTATTGAGAAGACGATATGTTTTCCTCGAACGCACTCATTACGTTCTTTATTCACAACATATATAATTATGGAAAAACAAAAATAACACCTAATACTTTATATCCTAAAATTTGTTTAGTATTGATAACAAAACAAAATAAGAATGTATGTAGGTACTTTCGCACGTTTCTAATTAATTGAAAACGTCGTAAAACCTTTTGAAAGTATCGGCACAAATAACCATTTACAAAGCGATTAGCGCCCAACATGGACGTATAATTCCACGATGTGCTGTGGATGTGAGTCTTCTGCCTCTACAGAGACTAACTTTGAGTACATTTGAGTAGGTATTAAGGTGAGCCGCTGACATAGAATTACGAAGGCAATACCTACGCAACGTACCTAATTGTAAGAGGAATTAAAGACTTTTATCTTTTGAAATCTCAATGTAGTAGCTATTTAATTTGATTTCAGATATTACGGGAGGTCCCAAGCTAATGATACCAAGTATAACATCATAACATTGTAAGTATTCTCATTACATTGTCAAAATTCCCCAGTTTGTGTATGATTTTCTGAAATCAAATGAGGACTTCAAAAAATGTAACATATTGTGTTTATAAAATTTATATTTAAATCTTTGAAGGGAGGATAAATTAGGTATGTGTATTACATATTCAATACAATACAATGTTATGACCAAGATAGTCCTATAACTTATTTTATATCATTATTAATTTTATGTTGGTAGGTACAACCACTTGTACCCGAGATCACGAATACGATACCAGTGTATTGAATGACAGACTGATATGCTGTGCTATATAAAAACATAGCTGTCTGTATGGCATGAAACATGGTATGACCCAGGAAAGAAAACAAATTAACAAAAAAATGCATGTTACAGAACTGGTTTAAAGATTGATCCGGGGGATTTATAAAAACTGGTTTCAAAACCGGTAATTTTCTCCTCCTAATTTACCTTATTACTTGTAGATAAGCGATGTTCGGCATGTTGCATTTTATTTTTTATGTTGTCTTATTTATTTTAATCAACTTATGTAAGACTACTTTAAAGCCTACGTTTACGTACATTAATTGGAAATTTTGAAAAATGTAAGTAGGTATTATGAAAAGCTTATAATAGCTGCCGTTGGTACGAAGAAGAATTTTCCCTCTTAATTTTTTTTTTCTTCATATTTTGACGACCTCAGTGGCGCAGTGGCTAAGGTAGGCGCCAAAGCGCGTAAGGTCCCGGGTTCGATTCCCGGTCAGGTCAATTTGGAAAACGAACTTTTCTCAATTGACCTGGGTCTGGGTGTGCTGGGATGACGCCCCCAGTTAGTATCCGTCGTCTGGTGCTCATAGTACAAGGGAAAACCTTAGTTTGAGACCAGGTGATTGGTGTGATTGTCTGGTGCATTTATTTATTTGGCCAAAGGAAAAAATCGAACTTTTGATGGTGATGTCTTCTAATGCTTTAAGTACTGCGTGTGACCGGACCACAGACGCCACGTCATGATTTCGACCCCAATGGTTTATGCACCGTTTGTTTAATAACGTAGTTACAGTTTATAGGATTAGGTATTATAAACTGGCTGTTTCCAAAGACTTCGGTCGCGTTATGATAGTACCTACCTTCAAATCGATTCAATAGTTTTTACGTAAAATAATAACACGTATATTCGCTTTAAAATATTACTAAAATATGTTTATTTGAAAATAATTGCAAATTTATTTACTTTTTTTGCATTTTTCAAGGTTTTTCTGCCAAACTTCTGGCGGAACGAATTGTCAATAGTCCGCAAGGTTAAAATAATACTGCGTACATTGCACGTACTCGTAGTTGAAAAGAAATAGTTAACAAATTGACATTTATAAACATTAAATACGTGATCCTAAAGTATATTAAATATTTGTGTCATGATATATTATGCTATCCATACGTAGCTAGTAAGGGTGTCAAATCCATATCAATTTTAGCAGAGAGGCCACAGTAACTACCTAACTAAAGTAACTAACAGCACAAAGTCTTAATATTTTGGTCGCATGCCTCAGGACATTTTTTCAAGCAACGGTAAATAAATCATTAATCGTAAGTAACTATTAGGCTAACTAATAGTTGTATGTGTAGTGTAGCCGTTATAGTACTACTTATATCTATATTTCTATGTCGTCACAATTTTAGCGATGACAGGTGGTTTTAGTTTGTAGTCTCGGTAGAGCAGAAGAGTCCTTACATGATGTTGTCATACCTAGGCAGTACGGTGCGTGAAAGCATTTCATTCCTTAAAAGGCTTTCTTAATTCCCTTGCATCTTTCAAAGTTAAAAGAAAGAATAGACCTATTGCCTTCTGTCATTAACAACTCCACTAGTAATAGCGGTGATAGTGTGTCACTGTTCGCTTTACGACAGCTGATCCCAATAGTACTTAACTGTAATGACTTCACAAAGGATTGAGATCATGCGACACAATCTTCTAACTTTAATGCTAATAGCACGATTAAATCACCCTAAAAAGTTTTTCCACTGCAATTAACGGCTTAGTATTTTTTATAATGATAAAGCAAGATCGCATGTAGAGAATTCCACCGCAACAAAAATCTTAAATTGAATCTTAACTTCAGATCCTTAAGATTTTATTCATGTTATGGTGAACTACTGTGACAATAATTCCACTCTTCACAATAGCAACAAAATTGCTTTACCTACGTCAAATGTAAATAATTGCACATTGTAGCGCAGTACGTCACAGACGTTAAACCTAATGAATTGTGCATCATTTTAATTGTCTTGTTGAAGCTTTGCCTTCACATATAATATGTACTTATTTGATAATAAGTACCTACTTATTATATCATTACCATAATTCAGTAATGTACCGGCAATAAGGAAGCCGGTAGAGCCTTTCCGATTACGTACATGTTATATACCTACACTGGCGAGCACAATATCGAATCGCTTATCACTATGCTACTAAATTTTCCAGATGTCCAAACAGAAAAGAGACAATATCTGTCAATAAAGGTATTTCGTAAATATGAGTACATACTTTTGAAAAAAAATATTATATAATTTCCCAAAAAAGCAGCTGACTTACACACTTGTGGTGTGACACATGTCGTTAATACTGAATATACAGTAAGGCATTAGGTACCCTAGCAACTGGCAGTTATTTATCCAACTTGGACATTTTTCGACAACTTTAAAATTGAATATTTTACCACGAAAGTCTTTTTATTGGGGGAAACTGATTCTGTTGGGGATGGACAGAAACATGTGTAAGACTCTTCCACTATGAGAAGAGTGGAGATTAATCACTAGAGACCCCTGCATACACACGTCTAAGCACCTATTGTTTGCGCCATGGGAAAATGGACCAGGTATAACTGTCACAGCGCCAACAGACAGATACATTTAAAACTTGTCGAAACGATATCAACACTTCCTAGAACATAGTGATGGCACATTTTATATTAATTTAACCTAATATTCTCCTTGTTAAAAGCATGATGCCGTTTTCTATTCGAAATTTTATATTTCTCGCAAATGTAGTTTAGTAGGCAACAGAAAACATTCGATTCCGACAAGGAAATACTAGTAGTATATCAAGTTGAAAAAAATATATAATACGGAACAACCCTCGAATATTTTATAGTTAATGCTTCTATTTACTCAAACATTTTTATAGGATGATATTTAACATTTAACATATTTTTCAGTTTCATGACCATTGCCGTTTGAAAACGTAGGTACATGAAAAGAAATAAAAGAGTAACCAGGCCATCAAATGGTAAAACGATTAACATAGTCTATTGACGATCACGTATCAAGACTCAAGGTTACTAATGCATTGCAAGCGTTACAGATTTCTTTTACACTGCTTGCTAGCTAATATAATCGCAAATGTACACGAAAAAAACTTCTCTGCGATCTCATCTCTTCATATGTTGGCGTGTCAGCTTGAAATGCAACTTAATGGCCAACATAATAAGGTATCGCTCGAGTTGTTTATTGGCAAACTCCGCGTGGTTGACAGTTGTCCTAATGAGCGTTGATCATTTGCGTAACGGTGACGGTGAGCAATGTTAGACTTGCACTCTGGAAGTTTCCGACGTCCGCGTAGCGGTGAAAGTGCAAGAATGCAGGCTTCGCAGGGAGCAGCGCGCCAGCCTGCCGCCGGCGCTATACTCCGGCAAGTGACAGAGAGACATCTCCGACCCATTACAGTGGCAAGCATGCATCACTAACTATAGCTAACTACCGAGTTTCTTCCCGAAGAACTATCGAGGTTCTTCTCGATAGAATCTACATTCCGAACACGGTGGTAGTTTAAGTGGTTTTTTTTTGTTTTATAAAGCACTTCAAGATTGACATCATCCTACCTGATGTTAAGTGGTAATGAAGTCCTAACTTAAGGGTGACAAGTACAGCATAATAAATCTGTTACTGGACTTGTCACCCTTACCTTGAAGGCTTGACCCCTGCTGCTAATGTAGCACCCCCCAGGAGCTCTGGAAACCTTACTCACACGCAGGAATACAACAACACAGAAGTGATTATTATTTGGCTGTGGTCTTCTGTAAGGTGGAGGTATATCAGCAGTCGGGCTGCTCCAATTCGAGCGATAAATCGCTATGTCCTACCTGTCTTAAAAATGTGATAAAGCCTAAACCCAAACACCTAAGCTGAGCCAAACAATTTTAAATTATTTATGCAAATAAGGATCCAGAGACTTTGCTCAAGAAGTCTAGTTGCCATTTAACAAACTTAAGAACACAATCATTGAAGTAGTACTCATTTTCAATATCACTGGATGAAGACGTTATGTGGCAGGTCATTCTCTTAAATATGACGACATACTTCAATAAAAATTAAATATTAATACATGCTACTATTATTTTCCATATATTTTAATTGCTTACTTCACTGTCTTTCTCTCAGTGGAGGGTGGCGCCACAGTCCGGCGCCAAGTTGCAAACGACTGTCCTCCCAAGTTATAATCACATAACACTTATGAACTGTCATAACACCTATTTATGGCAAAATAAGATTGTGAGAAAGATAATTAAAAACAAATTAGCTTAAACCAGACACTTAAATTAATAAATAGCAAATCATAGCAGATTTAACTTAAATGCTGTTTTCATGACTTGAATTTCAACTAATAATACGATATAGGCTCCATATTGAAGAAATTTTTATATCTACATGTATGTAGTAGAAATTAATCTAGTTTCAAACTACTAATGGACTTTTTCATCTAGAAAGTAATGAACAAGCCTACTAAATTTACATTTAAGCACAATGAATATGTAATGAGGCCTACCCAAAGAATCTACAACATCTTAATAAAAATTATTACATTATCTGAATCTGAAGTATTTCCATAATGTGAAGTGCTTTAAATTGATAAACTGAAAATATATAATTTAATATCTTTTATTCACATACTAGGTAGGTATATCTATTGCTTTCTTACCTTTGTAACATAAAAACATATGTCACATGATATAATGTAGATTATCTTATCTCTTTGATGTAAGGAAACACGAAACTAAGTGGTATTTGTTTTATTTATTTACAGTTAATAAAACTACTGGCGTTAGGAATATTTACTCGAGATTATTACTCTTTTATTGAAGGTATTAAAGTGGATATGAAATGCAGTACTCACTATTTTTAATACTTATTTAGATCATGTTTTAATGTAGGGTGCGAACTTAAGTCTGTCTCAATCATTTTTATTGACTAAACTTAGTCAATATTTACTTCAAATGTACAATGTTAATAGAAGTGTCTCTAATGAGTTGCCTAACAATACCTGGCAGTCCATGATTAAGTTTAAAAACAAATTTACTTTGAATTAAATTAACCTACTTTGTTTTAACCTAATTAAACTAACCTACGTTGGTCTGCGGATGACGGTAAATCATAGATAGGGAAGGGGGGGTGTTTCGAAATTGACGTCATTCTTATTTATTTATTTATAGTTTATTGTTCACGTACAAAAAGATTATTTCTAAAAAGAAATTTCTTCCAGCACACCTAGTAAGTGAGACTGCACATGTGAGAGGCGGCTAAGGCGCGTACAATACTAAAATAACTCATAATAAACATACATAGATGTACAACACAAATACAGTAATAACTACAGATAAAATACTCTAACAATAATATTACATATAATACTAGCTGCTCGCCCCGGCTTCGCCCGTGGTACTTACATGTATTATACATATAAACCTTCCTTAAGAATCACTCTATCTATTAAAAAACCGCATCAAAATCCGTTGCGTAGTTTTAAAGATCTAAGCATACATAGGGACAGACAGCGAAAGCGACTTTGTTCTATACTATGTTTTGATAATAAATTTGTTAAAATGGTAATGACGTCAATTTTGGGAGAAGGGGGGGGGGGGGTCATTAAGAAATGACGATATGATGATTGTAGGGGGGGGGGTCTAAAATCTGAAAAAATCGACGTAATTTATGGACGGCCCCTAATATGTTTTCTTTATCATTGAGGTACACTAAAAAAATACTTAAATGGGTATCGAGTGTCATGCGACTTGACAACTTACTTTTATATGAATGTGTCTTGAATGAAATAGAGCACATGCTAATAGATATAGCGGTACAACATTATTCATATTTCTAAAACCAATAAAGTTCCATCAACTTTGATCTATCGTGAAGGTAATGCACGCAACCTTAATAGAAATAGACTTCGCTTAATAAGTCTAGTTCGTATTTAAAAAAACATAGGTACAGTTATGATATTAAAATATTTACCTTGCGTTTTGTCATCCCGTCAGGCTATGACAAGATTGTTTCCATAACAATAGACATAACGGCTAAAATGCATCTGACCTTGCACCTGTTGATTAGGCAATGTAAAAAATTGCTTTCTAATGAACTTCATACATTATTTGTACGTAACGTACAGTTTAGTAGAGTCAAATAATAGGCTGTTTACGTGCTGTGCTAATGGAAAATTATCGAAAGAGTAAACTATGCGGTCACATAGGTAATCCATTATTATTCTGAATAGATAGTACCCAGATACTGAAACAGCCATACTGTTCAATGGAGCGATCACATCGGCTCCAACCGTATTGTCATTTATTGCAAATCACTGGATGACACACGTTGAATGGGAACCATGCATTTTACGCTTCTGTCAAGGCCGTACAGCCAACATGACAATCATGCTCTGAATGAATATCAAATAGGGTGTAGTAAATGGCTCCCGTACAATGGTACTACTCAGACTACACTTGCTATTATTGTGTTATACTGACGCAAACTTCTGCTTCGCGTTTAGTTTCTAAACATACATTTGTGATAAAAAGTAGTTTTAAATGGTTAATGTACCTACTAAAGTACGAAAGTAAAAAAAAATACAATTTGAAAGAACAAGCACAGCTCTTAGAAATAAGAGCTGTACAAAATTAATAGATCATATTTAGGTAGGTAATTAATAATTATTGATACATATTGAAATAAATAATTAATCAAAAATCTTATCTTGGGAAGCTATAGCGGGATGCTGTCGGAATTAAGTTAATGTGAACTGATTTTTTTTGTTTAATATAAGCATACACGCAAAATTTGCATTTATATGCACAGCACATGCACCGATAGCAAAACACCAGAATACTCTGAAATTACTTAAAAGTGGACGACATTACCTTTAGGGGGATTTCCAAATATAGGTAAGTACTTGGGCTCCATAGTAACAGAGAGAGATACTAAAAACAGGAAAGAGGAAATACAAATTTGCGACGAAAAGACCCTTCAAGGGTATGCAGCTGTGCATAAAGTGTTGGTGTCCAGACTTCTTAGAAAAATAATTGAAATACAAATTTACCAAACAATTAATAATGATTTGAATGTATGAATACGAAGTCTGGACAATGACAAATAAAGAGGGATGCAAACTTTTTATCTGTGAAAGGAAGATCCTTCGATAAATCTAAGGCACCAAACAATTGGAGGATGGAAGCTGGAGGACGTTTAAAAAACTCAAAAAATAGTGGAGGCTATGGCCGAGCCAAACAACTGCTCAAGTTAAATCGAAAGAATGGGACATGATCAGACTGTGAAGCGAGCATACTTGGGACGGCCGAGTGGCCGACGTCCTGTCATCCGACCCAGGTCTCGCTGGATGGACAAAGTGCAGAAGGTTCAGTCTGAGCTCCAAACAGAAAACAGGAGATATCTCAACATAGACCAAAGTGGCGTCTGTTACTATCGGAGAAATCAATCAAATTAAGAACATGGTAGTGATATACCTTCTGTGGCTGAGACTCCGATAGCTCGTACTAAGAGTTTAGCTTTAACGCTTTGTAGGTAGTAATTCTTAATAAGCACTACTAAGGAACAGAATTCGCTTCCACAGTTAGCATTTTTCGGGTACTTTCAAGAAATTGTAAGTAGGTCCCTGCAAAACTCATCCATGGGTTCATATTCACTTACCATCAGGTGAGATGAACCCAATCGCTGGGTATTTTTTAATAACCAGAAAACTTGCTATTTTTAAACTGAATGTTGTAATTCGTTGATATTAACAATCAAATTACCTATCATTAGGAAGACAGGTATAGGATATTTACAACTATTAAGCAACCTGTACATATTTAAACTCGACTGTTTTTTGTACTCTGTCTAGTTACCTGAAGGCTATCCAAAATAAGAAGACAAAATATGGAATGAAATACGAATTATGATTCTTGCATTCAAAACTGTCACGTTACATTTCTTCATTTGATACAGCTGTGACCTTTAATTTATCCAAGCACCATGAACCGTGTCAGATAAATGTAATTGACAATGCACACTACCTATATAGGTAGGTACTTAAGTAAGAACATAACGATACGTATTCATCGTTTAAACTTCTATCGGTTTGCTAATATTGATCAATCTATAAATAATTAACTCGATAAATCTAATTATTATTTTTATCATACCTAATTATTTTCATAGCCAAATTGCAAGGACTTCTTCCTAATTTTTACATCGAATGTACTGATACATCCGAATCCTTACAGCGCTGTGAAACTTTGATAAACTATCCTAAATTTTGACAAACATAGGTACATTTTTTTTACTGATTACATAAAACAACCACACGGAGCGACATTAATTTCCATAAATTCACATAAGTCTGCGCAATATTCACAACTTTCGACACAAAATGTTTTATCTAATTTGTTGTGTTTACAATTTCAAAATAGCATAATAACGCAGAAACACTCAACTCGACAATCATAGACGCAATAAAAAAATAATTACAGGATTCCACTATTTATTCTCGGTAGTTTAAACACTCAAGGATGTACCGGGGTCAGACTATAATTACTGTCATTTTTTTAAACTATCATCTCAAATACTCACCGAATGCTTTTATGTGTAGTTTCATTCTGTTTGGCACGATATGTTATGTTAGTAAATACGAAATATCCGCACTGCGACCGCGAGCTGCGCGCGCGGCTGTCTTGTTGCGACTGCTCTGCGTAAACGCAAGGCCTCGCATGCTACCTCAACACCCGATATCCGATGAGCATTAGCAAGGTAACTTAACCCTGTTGCCGTATCTGCACGTTGACTTGCCTTTCTCTTCACCATTGACTTATCTTAACACTCGATCGAGTGATACGAATATCAATCCCCGTAACATTTTCGCACCCAATGAAGCGACGTAACACTTGAAAGATAAATGATAAAAACACATGAAAGAGCACGACCTCACTAAATGGTTTATCAATGCCCAGATTTAGATAGATGGCCGTTCTACACGACGATAGTCTAATCACTTGGCTCTAGTACTTTAAGTAGGATCGATTTCAGAGTCCAGGGAGTCTAGCAAAGTGACAGTTGTAAGAATTCGATATCGTTTTGGCATGTTCCTTCGAAGTTCGTTAACTGCTACTTACCAACACTATTGATCCGGTTCCCAGCTCGATTTTAAAATGGGCCATGAATTAAATTTAAATAAAATATTTTTTGTTATATGTATATCACGTAGGTAAATAAATACGGCATCATTGAGACAGTTTTCACAGCATCATGCAACGTTTACCTATATTACCTAATCTGATTACAATGTGAGTTTTGAAGAGCTGCTCTTGTACTATTTTAGATAACTTTATTCCGATTCTCGGGCTCCACATACTTATTATATTTCTAAATAAAATACCTAACTACTTATATTTATTTCATGTCAATCGAAATTGGACGACGTTTGAAAGTCAGGGCACAAGTGTAAGTATGTCGTGTAGTGATATGATCACTGCGTACTTTAAACCATGTCTGCTGAAGAAAAGCATATAAGTAAGTGGTCCTGTTAATAAATACGTAAAATTTTGTAATACAGGTCGATTACTGACAGCTAGCACGTGCATAGTAAGTAGGTACTACTGGGGGTCTACTTCCAAAAACGAAACGAACCAACGAAAGGTTTAGTTTTTGAAGATTAATCAATTGCGAATTAAAACCTATTTGATTTGTATAAATAATATTTTGTTTTTTCATAACGCTTTATTCGCATTCGAAGTGAGTTATGTCGTCGGATCCGACATAATTCGTCTTTGGGAGTAGAGCTACTGGCCTCACATAACAGCACAGAAACGTGTCAGCTGTTGGTAAACAAAGCATAGGCACACAATCATTTCAACGCCAATTCACACTTTAAAGTTTAAGTAGGGTCAAAAGCACATTATGGTAAATATTATCAATTCGTATTCGTTTTTAAGCTGACGATATAGGAGCGGTTCAAAGTACAAAGTGGCTGGTTGCTAAAATACTTTTGACTCATATCTGCAACCTCTCTATCGACTTCGGTGGCATAGTAGTTAAGTTAGGCTACTGACATTGGCGTGCAAAACTAGCACTACGTAAACTAATCGATTACTGTTTTTGTTCCTGATATTCGGCTTCGATGGATTCGAAATCGAAAGGATTGTGCCTAGGCACTGTTCGTTTCGAAAAAATATTTTTCCTGCGTACGCTTAGGCTATGAAATGAGCTGCTTAATTTTTCCCACAAGACTACAGTACGGGGTTTATAAGAAAGGGTATGAAACGGTTTTTATAGGGTCGGCAATGCGTGTCCTTTGCCTCTAGTAGGGGAAAAGGGGGTAATAGGAGTCACTTAAGCAAGATATGGAATAAAACACACAATTTTTACTTTATCTTTATTTTAATTAACGTTTAAAGTATTTTAATTATTACACTTTTAATCTCAGACAGTTTCATTACCTTTGGAATCATATATTAATTAATAATAAACTTAAAAAAAAAAACGTCTTTGACCACCATTGTTCATATCTGAGGGCAATCATAGTCACTATGAAGACAATGAGAGTCAGCCTACCCTAACAAATGTCACATACGTAACCTTTTGGCGAGTCCCATCCTGTGCACCTAGCGTGTGCCCATAAGCCACAAACAGTGCATCTGTACCATAATTCGTTGTTGCGACCGAACTCATCGCATACTAAACATTTATTCAAATCGTCGTCATCACATATCTGATTAAGACTAATATCGGTTCTGAAGAACTGTTTAGATTTTGAAGTACGCGCCTTTTGGCCTTATTCGCAGTGTCTTTCTTAGGTTTCTGTTTCTTGCTAGCATTCGGCATAAGGTTTTTTCCTTTTGCTGCTCTAGATGCTTTCTTATTTTCTTTTTCAACAAGGCTATCATTGACGGCTGTTGATGTCATAATTTTTGCATGTTGCTTCATCCGTCCTTTTCTTATGGGCTTTTCAGGAATCTTTTTGATAGGTAATGAAAGCAGATCTAGGGCTCACGTTGCTGACAAGTCGATGGTATTGCATCAACTGCTGTGAATGATGTTGATGGCATATGAAGTATTTCTGCAGACGATGTAGATGGTGTTAAATTTGTTGTAACCGATGATTTACACGGCATTGGATCTATTATTGCAGATGATGTAGGTGGAATTGGAGTTGTTGGAGCAGATGTAGATAAAATGACGATTGAGGTATCTTGAACAATTACTTCAGGTTGGGTTAATAGAAAATAAAAACATTTTCCGGTCTGCAAATGCCTTTTCTTCTTCTGCTGTGAATACAGAAAGTCGTCCGAGACGTGGTTCTGATGAATCGTCCTTCTTTAACCACTTTTGGAGGCTTGAAAAAGGTATATTCATTAGTTTAGCAGCATTTCCCACACTGTACCCTTCCCTCACGAGAGCCTTAGCTTTTGATAGTGTTTCAGATGACCACAGAGCCTTATTTGTGGACCTGACACGTATTTTTGGCATTTCTGAAATTGAAATTAATGAGAATTACCTAATTATAAGTATTTTTCAATGATTGCGGGCAAATTGGAGTTGACCCTCATTGCCCGCACTGCAGTGACTCTTATTACCCGTTCGTACTAAAAGTGTAAAAAAATTAAATGAAATTTTAATTTGCTATTGAAATGCCAGAAATCTTTTTTAAATCAATAATATAACCTTAAAGGCACACAATAATCTACTCTAAGTATTTAAAATTTATGTATTGATGTACTCACCACTTATTTTCTGCACACGTAAAATTACATGAAATGAGCGCGAAACTGCGCAACGGCCTTCCTGTGCAAACGATGGACGCGCACTGGACGGGCGGTCGGGGGGTCGCGAGTTGTGACGTAACGAGTCTTTATGGACAATATTCGTTTGTTTAGCTACTGTCGTCTAGGAACTAGAACGCTGACCACCATTGTCATCTGACTCTCATTACCCCTTTTTCCCTAGATATTATAAGCGTCTTAAAGCTACAATAGCCGTGAACCAGCAGGCAGGCCGAATGCTTGCTTGCCACCTTCGTGATATAGGTAAAAGATATTTTATTAGCTGTAGCTCGACTTCGATCACGTCATGATGTTGAGATAAAAATAATAGGTAGGTAATAAGTAAGTAGTTAATGTAGTATATACCTGTGTAGGTACTTGATTACTGTTTTAGAACTTACTTAGCCACAGACTACTGTACTCTACATACTAATGTAGGTAGGTATAGAATCTATATCTGGATAGGCCACCGATTGCGGCTACGAGTCCAGTCAACCGGTCTGCAAAAAAAATACGGAGAATAGAGACGCGAAAGTCCTGAACTTAATTTTGCCACTGGATCATACGTCTAATCTCACACTAAACACGAGATCTAATGTTTACAGGTAGGTAGGTACTCAGTCAAATTCGATATCAAATTAATCAAATTACTTAGTTATCCCTGAGCGAAACACATATGATAAAATGTTTATATGTGGACCTATCTATAGCTCTGATGTGCACGTCTGATGGTCATAAACTTCCTCTACAAAGAAGGCAATAAGTAGGGGAACCTATTCTACCAAGAGTCAATTAAAAAAAAACTTTTTTATGTGAGGTTTTGAAGCAGAGCTTACCTACACGCTTTGAATTAAGGCTATATTTAAATCGAGATCGAATTAAGAAAAATTTCTTTATTTTCAAAACGCACTTTAATAATAATTACATAACCTAGTATTACAGTGGGTTATTAATCAGCTTTTTTTTCTATTTAAACGATTATCCAGGACACAACCGGTTCCCCCACCGTATCAATACTTTAAGTTTGTAAATTGTTGGTACCTATCTAATTCCTAGAACTTACCAAAGCAAACAAAGCTTTTTGTTATAAAACATCTTCATGCCGTAATTTTTTGCAACACACGTTTATGTTGTTTCCGTTTGTCTGCTCATTCAAATACAATTATAACTGGGAATTTCCATTTTCCTTAAATTACAATAGAACCTACTTACCTCGAATATTCATAATGCGATCTTCCAGATCATAATCTCTTAGTATTTATTCTTTTGCCCGACATTTGTTAGCATTGTTTCGGGATAAAAAGTAGGTATAATATAAGTATGTTACTCTTAGTCATCTTTTTACTACCTAACTACATCCATTCAGTAGGTATTTAAGTAAGTAGTTAGTTTTTGCGTGAAAGAGTACTAACAATCAAACCTCCTTAGATGTATACTTGGAAAATGTCATATTCATATTAGGTACTTTATTGTATAAAATATAGTGGGAATCGACACTTATGTATCTGCAAAATGTATTACCAAGTGTAGGTACTAGCAGTTTTTTTTTATATTGCACTTCGAGATTGACCTCATGCCACCTGATGTTAAGTGGTAATGAGGTCCTAGCTTAAAGATGACAACTGACAAGTACAGCATAATAAATCTGTAACTGGACTTGTCGTCCTTACCTTGAAGGCTTGACCCCTGCTACTAATGTAGCACCCCCGAGGACCTCTAGAAACCTTACTCACACGCAGGAACACAACAACACAGAAGTGATTCTTATTTGGCTGCGGTCTTCTGTATGGTGGAGATATTTCACCAGTCGGGGTGCTCCAGTTCGACCGATAAATCGCTATGCCCTACCTCACTTAAACCTACCTACCGTAAATTGATGAAGAACTGGATAAACATCTAGACCCAAAACCCATATCTGTAACTTCTGAAGTATTGTAGACACTATAGTGTTCTGTTAATGTGGCCCGGGGATCTAATAAGCTACACAGAGGCTGTATCTTGTCTACGATGCGTTTCATCAACAGGTCTGAGCATAAACACATTGTTTTGTTGAAAAACCATCATCTGTATCTTACATTATCATCATTTGTTTGTCCGTAAAAAAAATTAAGACGTTATTTCCAAACGGACCTCAAACAATAGCTTAACTTTCAGTATTCAACTAAGTACTAGGTAGTACCTACCTTAGTAATATCTTGCTAGTGCATGCTACTCTCCTGTACAATAAGTAATTAACGGTAATAAAACGCTAGTTACGTAGTAGGTAGGTGCTACTAAATACTATGACTGTAACCCGTCCAGTTAACTATTAACCGCTTTGTGCCTAAGCTTATCAAAATAGATCCTACTTACTAGATGCGGTCTAAAAATAGGCGACTATATTAGCAACACAATATATTAACGAGGCAGGCACAGGAATCAATTGCAAATGACCACTTATGTAGCTGTAACGAGACATTGCACCCTGGGCGCCCCGTACCGTAACACTCAAGACAGGGTTGCCAAGCGTCCAGTCTTATGGAAATTTTAAGCTCAACTAAAATGCGCAAAATGTAAAATTTCCTCTAGCATGAGCCGATAAAAGTGTCGAAACGTCGATTGGCAGAAAGCACACTGCACTCTATTTCAGCCAATCAGCATTTGACAAATCTATTAAAAGTATTTTATCATAATACCTACCTATTCAAAAGAATTCGATCAAACTTTGTCATGTGACGCGCTTTAGGCGGCCATAAAACTGCTTGGTAATTTTGTATAAACATCTAGTAGGTCTACTTATTCTTAAGTTATCGAAGTTCCAACTTCGATAACTTTTCTCTCAAACCAAGTGAACACTATTCATATCGTTTTGGAGAATTGTGTGACGCTTCGCATCGGGAACTTTCCTATAACTCTACCGCGAGCAAAAAAGTAAAAAGTAAATCATTTAATATACCTAAGTATTTATTTCTATCTGTTTCTGAAGTAGAGGCAGTCAAAGTTATGTCAGACTACACTTTGGACTTTTACCGCGTTCATATCGGGACTTAAGAACTAATACATACCGAACTGCAAGTGGTTGACGTGATGTATTGTTGACCGTAGGTACCTCTCTACTCTGATAAGTCTGATTTAAAAAAGAAGCAACTGGCAACAGCAGCAAGCAGCCCTACTTTTGTATCTTTTTTTTTCCTCCAAGATCTTCGTACACTTTTATTGCGAAACCAGTTCTGGATACTGGGCGGTACCATGGTACAGAATGTGCGAAAATTTATATCTGATGTCAATTTTAAGAGCCAACTCTTTGCATGTTTCATATTTACTTATTAATTTGTATATTATTTAATTTCAATTAATTTGGTTATATACGATGTACTTATATATTATATAACTAAGTTAATTAGACTATGTAATGCTACTTTATAAAGAAAATAACTAGTTCAAGTCATAACGTACTCTAATCGAGCATTCTATTTACGGGTTTTTTTTAATTAGCAAGCGTGGTGATTTCAACGACGAAAACCTTTTTCGGACGGATTTCATAAGTATTTAGCTAGTAATTTAGCTTGACTTTTCTAGAATATGCATGCGGATGTTTGGCCACAGAAGTAAGAATTAACAATCCCGGTGGAGTAATATTAGATTAACATTAAATCAATAGCCCAAGAACAATGGATTACAATAAATAAGATAAATTGCTTAAAAATCTTAGCCTTTTACGACTTTGCTTTTATGACAATTAAAAAAACATGTAATAAGATAAAACAATTTATTAGTTATGAATAGGTACATAAAAGTAAAGTTTTATCTACATAAATAAACTAAGTTCAGAACAAAGAGATAAATAATTATTACACATAGGTATCTACTACTATTAAGCAATCGGCTCATTGTTGCTAAATATTTTCTTTTATAAACATGGATGGTAAAAGTGAATCGTTTAGCATAGTTTATAATCCAGACTATTTTTCTTTTAATTTACATTAAAATACTAAAAGATAACAAAACAAAAATGTTTTGACACAAACGCAGTTTTTTAATTATATGTGGAAAAATACAAGAGGTAAGAATGAAATTTAAAAACATTTACTTATTTTGACGCTTTTCGTCTTTATTTTTTTTTATATTGTACTGGGTTATTTCTTATTTAATCTACATTTTAGTAGTAGTACGTAATTAACAAAGTCACAAAAATAAATGTAAAAAGTTTTATAAAACCCAAAGTTATTTTACATGAGACTATTGCAGCCATTATCGCTACAACTGTTTGTAAAATAATTTTATGGGTTCAATACTTTCAATATTATTATTATATTTAATGATCTTCCATTTTCCACACAGACTAAATATTTCTAAAGATGCAAATCTATTTGTCTTAAGTGTATTAATGTCTACTACATTATTAGGTTGCCTCATTCTGATTTCATTGATTATTTAAAAGAAGGTAAACTATTCATAGAACTTGCTAGAGTTTAAATGATAAATGCCACACGGTAAGTAAATAGCTCTAAGATGTCTAGTATCAAGTAAGAAAATGGAATTACATATATCCAGTGAGGGCTGACTAGGTAGATTCAAATGAAAAATGCATTTGTTAGATTTTTAAATCAGATGGGTAAGTCATAAAATATATATCAGGTCACTGAAAACTTGAGGTCAGGCTTGATTATATCAACATACGACCTCAAAAGTAGTAATAATTGAAAAATATATAAACAGATTAAGTTTCTTTGGCCAAATAAGAATTGGAACATGAGTTCTGAAAAGTTTAATTAACTTAATAGTCTTTTTTTTATTAAGAATAAGGGCAACACACCCACAAATTGTAGTTTTTAAATAACAGCACATCAATGTATAATAAGGTTTGCTATGTAAGCAGTTTTATTTATCTAACCAATATCAGACTCAAAGCTGTTTTTTTACCCACTAAACAAGCATACCGCTTCACACTGTCGTCAACTTTTTTATTGTATTTTCTTCTATATTGTTCATAAAACAAAACAGTACCAGACCTCAAGACGGGTATGTAATTCAAATTTGCATCACTAGGGCAATTCTCATCTATGCTATCTAGATCGGGATCAAGCCTTGAATACGGAGAAGCTTCAAGTTTAGGAATGCAATCTTTTAAAGGAAACCATTTATATGTTTCTGGACATAATAAATCTGATGGGAAAAAATTTCCTTTGTATCTCATCTTGCGACAACTGTGAATATAGAATCCCATGTAGTAGTACTGAATTTGTGAACAAGATTTATGTAATGCTCTGGTGAATTCAATTTCCCTGAAAAAAAAAATTTAAATAAATTAATTATCCTCAACTCTATTTTAAAACTACAACGCAAAATTATTCTCTAAAACAAGCTTAATAATATTGGTGGTTTAAAAAAACTAAAGAGTATTTAATGTTTACCTTAGTGCACCATAAGTCCCAAGTGTTAAATTCATATAATTTGGATCATAGAAGAAATATACTGAAGAAACACACTTAGGAAGAATATCAATGACTCCAACAGCAATAATTTTTCCATCCAGCCAATACTGCTGGTGAAAGGAGCCGTACCCACAAACCGGTGCTGACTCTCCATACTCTTCCTGTAAACATCATTAAAAAAATACTTAGTTCTCATTGTAAACATCCACTCACATTGTTCAATTTTATCATCTTTGTCTTACCAATATTGTAAACATGAAAGTTTGAATGTATGGAACTTCAACTAAATACTTATTTTGTAGATTCAATTTAATGCAAAATACAAACAATTCATTTCTCCCACATGACCTAAATAAGTATCTGTATATCAACATAAGCATTTCGAAAAGGCCTGAAGTGTCATTCAGTTAATCAAATCAAATTTAAACCTTAAGTAACCAAGATAAGTTAACAAATAAATATTTTTTGACATAATGTCAAGCATGCGTATAGAAAGCAAATGAGAAGGCTTAATACTGTTTTGCTGGTGCATTTTTTTAGGTCAGAACCATGTGCCTACAAAATTATTGATTGAAGATATGGATGGATAGATTTTCATGCAAAAAGTACTGCATAGTTTTGGATGAAATTTGAGAACTGTACAAGTTAGATGCTAATAAAAAATAAGTATATATTTTTTAATTTCATATGGGTACATATTAATTATTTATAAAATGCCAGTATTATATAAATTAACTCACCCTCAATGGGCTTTCTACCAGAAATTCTCTAAACCTCAATTCTGTTATTTTATCTGGTTTGTCATTGTGTATTATAGTCTGATATTTCACATACACTTCATGTGTCGCTTTGGCAGTGGCCAACCACTCAGGGCTAGGAGGTGTTGTACGAACTAATTTTATCTGAAAATAGACAGCATCAATGCAAAATATTTTAATTCAATTTTGTTAAATTAAATTAACAAATCACATATCAGGATTGCAGACACAATAGAAATAAATAAATAAATATTGAACAACATCACATACATTGCTCTGATTCTGTGGTAAGTAGCATAAGCACTTGTGTTACAGAAACCAGAAACAACGAAGGTACCTTGTGGTACCTTCGTTGTTTATATTGTTTCGGGTCTGGGTGTTGTCACCCGACACAACCCAAGACAATATAGAAAAGTACGTTTCCCAAATTGACCGGACCAGGGATCGAACCCGGAACCTCAGAGATGGCGCGACGCCAAAGTCCGGCACGCTTGCCTCTCGGCTACGGAGGTCATCAAGAAAATCAATAATGTCATGTTCCAGCTCGCGAAAGGCTAACGTTAAGTTATAGGTTAAATGGTAGAGCATAACGCTATCACTCCACCTGTTTTACTTTTTATTTGTGACATAAAGTCTTAAGTACAAATAAATTTACAGATGAAGTTGATACTCTAATGAACTTACCTCTAGCTTTTTTCTAACATCATTTGGTAGCTCATGTATGAAGTCTTCAACTTGCTTTTCTTGATTCTTAGAAGTGTTTGTCAAATTTGTTATATCAACACCTTTGTCTTTGAGTTTCTCTAATTTCCTTTGGCGTCTCAATTGTTTCGCTTTTACACATGGAGGTTTATTTGGGTCAGGGCCCAAATCTATAAAAATAAAATATGATTCAATAAAATAATAGGCATAATAATGAACAACATAATCAAAAAATATTTGTAGTAAAATGGATAAAGTTATTTTTATTTAAATACTTCTATATATTCTTGCATACCTTTTTTAACTTCTTTATTTATAGTTGCTTGAGATGATGATTCTTCTGCAAAAGTTGTATAATAATATTTATTTATCTTCTGAATTTATAGTTATCTAGATATTTGTTTTTATATATAAATTATCAATATTATGTAAATCTAAGTATACCTTCAGATTGTATATATATATATTCTATATATTTTATTTAATTTATATAGTATGTGTATTGTTATCGTAAATGAATAAAATACTGTAATGTTATTTTTAATGCTTAATTTATTGTTGTTTAAAATGATTTCTTTTTTTTCTCCCCTGTTACCGCACCCTTAAACAAACTATCTACATGACCCAAGGGTTAACTGGTAGAGAATGCTCCTAGCATTAAGTCCACCTGTTGTACTTATTTGTGCAATACTTTTTTTTTTAATTTTTTTTTTTTAATTTTACGAAATTGATCCATTTGCACATTCTAAGAAGTAATTTTTAAATAAAGTTAAAGAAAAATTCAACAAATAATGTAGTCTTGATTTAAGAGTTTTGATTAATATAAATAAATAAATAAATAAATGCGCCAGACAATCACACCAATCACCTGGTCTCAAACTAAGGTTTTCCCTTGTACTATGAGTACCAGACGACGTATACTAACTGGGGGCGTCATCCCAGCACACCCAGACCCAAGCCAATTGAGAAAAGGTCGTTTTCCAAATTGACCTGACCGGGAATCGAACCCGGGACCTTACGCGCTTTGGGTGCCTACCTTAGCCAATGCGCCACCGAGGTCGTCATGCGCCACCGAGGTCGTCATAATATTAATTTAATATATATGTATAAGGATTGTTTTTTGCACTAGAAAGCATGATAAATATTCATTTTCTACTTAATTTTATGTAGGTAAGTGATGTCATGTATGTAGCTAGTAATATGTTTTTTCGTCATATTTTTATTACTTGGCGCTGTTATGTATAACAGAACTGGCTTAATAAGTTTAGACCTTAACAACTATTGTAACCATAATAATAAGTTGGCTGTTGTTATTCTTTTTCAATAAATAAATTAAATAAAAATAAATAAAAAATAACAATAAATAAAAAATAATATAAAATATAGCAATGTTGCTAGATAGAGATTGTAGTTTTGTGGATATAACATTCTAAGTATGTATGTAACATATTTAAAGTTTTACCCAGTTTTGAAGGATGATTGCTTTTGTTTTCCGCTGTGGTTGGCACATCATCTTTCACTTCAATCTTCATTACTGCATTGATGTCAATGTTTTGATGCTCTTGATTACTTTTAACGAAGTGCTCCCTTCCTTCTCCAGGAGGGTCTTCATTTGTTCCAGTGCTACAAGTTGACATTCTTCGGCCCCCATCCTCAACAACATGCTCTGCCTCCTGACCCATCAGGTATTTGTTGAACCTCTTCAATATTTTCTTCTGTGACTTAGAAGCTTTAAATTCTAGAGCCCTGCACCTATTGGTAAAGAAAATGTTCTGTATTTTTTAAAAAAACCAATTCCACTAATCCAATAAAACATTCTCATTTATGTGAATATATATTCTATGCTACTATTTACTTGAAAGTAAGTAAATAATATATTGAATGTACATATTTGCTTAGACTTGAAATGTTTTTTATTCTCAGATAAGACCAAAATTCAAAGAAAGAGATATGTTCTTGAATCAGCAACATAAAACACAAGTAAATTAAAAACATAGTTATTAATTATGACTCATACTTATTGTAACTAACTGTTATTGTACTGATAATAAGTAGGTACCTAATTAGCTCATTTAAATGTTTAGGTACTTATTGCTTTGTAAAAAAATAATATGAAACAAAAACTCACCTTATTGTATACATAGGACAGCAAGTGATGTCCATAGTAGGTTTGTAACAGTACATTCCGGACCTTCTCCACCCCCTATCAATAAGGTCTTGGTAATTGGTAACTGACATGGTGTGCGCCCACATTCCTACAGAAAGAGATAAGTATAGAAAAAAAATTGATAACAAAACTCATTACTTAGATGCACTAAATTACACAGTGGGAAGTTCAGCTGGTGCTGCCAAAAACAAAGACCTTGTCTGCCCTAACTTTTCTCTGTGAAATTGGTTGTAATTTCATTTATGTGTGCGAAATGTAACCGTTAATTATATATGTAAAATTAAAACACTGAACAAAAATTAGGACATTGAACTTATAGTAATTTTAAATGTAGAACCAATTTGCCGAAGACACTGACCATAGCTATAATTAGAATTAGGACTTTTGCAGTATCCACACTTGTGGCCACTATGGTCAGGAAAAAACTCCACTATACTATTCAGCGGCATCACTAAGAGGGTGCGCTCAAACCGAAATCTGAACAAAACTCCAAGGAAAGAACCAGAAGTAATTCAATAAATAAACATGAGCTGAAACACAGCTCTGAAAAGTTTGCTTGCAGATCGAACATAGATAGACAGATCAACACAGCACAGATTGTCAAATTTGACAATATGTCATTGTCATCTAGGGAAACGTCAGATGAATGTCACTTTATATTGTCATTTTTTTTTCTTCGTTATTATGCACTGATTGTGGATAAACGTTTAAACAGCCTGCGAACAGATAACAGTACGAAATTAACCAGCAGCGTTTTCATGGACGCGAATGTCGATAATTTACTTTAGACCAGATTGTGCTTTGATGATGATGACTTAACCTTGATCTTTGTGTCCTCTACACAATCCTTGAAAAGCTATAGAGCACGGAACAACGCCCATGATATATCGTGAAACTATTAATTTTAATGCAACTTTGATATAAATAAACATTGCCAAGAAGAAAATTTAGTGGCCATGTAGGTACTTAATATAAAAATCATTATAAAGAACGTGTTTTTATTATAATTCACTTACTTACTTAACTCATATTTTTGTTTGGGAAGTTCTAAAAGCACCAGTAAAGGATTTTTTTACTGTAGAAAGTCTAGTCCTGAAAAAAAGAAGTAGATGTTTAAGTCACTCGAGGCATGCCCCATGCAGGTACAACTTACATATTAATGTCCTATGCCTTAGTTATGTATACATGAAAATTGTATATCTATTGTGTTAGTGCCCCAATCTACTATGTACTTACATATTACAAGTACATATCTAGGTAATAAGTAAGTCACGATAGGTACTGTTTGGGTGCCAACGATACAGCACTTCTCCTAGTGTGGGACTGCAATAGTTTGCAACTATGTTTTTGGCTAAATAAACTATTTGTTGTATTTGTACGGTACAAACTTACCTACCTACTTGATTGCTCTATTTTAACAAAAAAAACTCAAACTTACGACAAATCATCCTCATCTATTTCTACAATATTAGACATAACAGATCGCTTGGGTTTCATACGTTGATTTCTTTTTGGTCTGAAAACAATTTTATCATGGTAAGATTAAAGAAACATCTATAATAGTTAAGTTACCTATAAAACTAGTTTACCTTTAATAACAAATGGTATCTATTTTATGATAGAGATGTATGTAGGTAAGTACGTATCCACGAGGCTATTGGTTGAGAAACCAATAAAAAAATGCACTTAGTACGAACAACGGTAAGTAATCGAGTAGTTTTACGTAGGCAGGTAGTGACAGTTTTGTATGGCAATTTCAGAAGTTCCGCTATTATGTACAGTCAGCATATTAGTTCATATACACATCAGTACCTTGTCACACTAAACGTCAATATGACTGAGTAAGTGAAATAGACAGTTAGATTAATGTGACAAGGTACTGAGTTGTTTACGAAACTAAAGACGCTGACTGTACATACAGTTTACATACTATTTTCTCACTAAGCAATACTTACTATTCGGTTTAGGGGAAAAAGGGGCAATGAGAGTCAGATGACAATGGTGGTCAGCGTTCTAGTTCCTAGACGACAGTAGCTAAACAAACGAATATTGTCTATAAAGACTCGTTACGTCACAACTCGCGGCCCCCCGATCGTCCGTCCAGTGCGCGTCCATCGTTTGCACAGGAAGGCCGTTGCACAGTTTCGCGCTCATTTCATGTAATTTTAGGTGTGCAGAAAATAAGTGGTGAGTACATCAATACATAAATTTTAAATACTTAGAGTAGATTATTGTGTGTCTTTAAGGTTATATTATTTATTTTAAAAAGATTTCTGGCATTTCAATAGCAAATTAAAATTTCATTTAATTTTTTTACACTTTTAGTACGATCGGGTAATAAGAGTCACTGCAGTGCGGGCAATGAGGGTCGACTCTAATTTGCCCGCAATTATTTAAAAATACTTATAATTAGGTAATTCTCATTAATTTCTATTTCAGAAATGCCAAAATACGTGTCAGGTCCACAAATAAGGCTCAGTGGTCATCTGAAACACTATCAAAAGCTAAGGCTCTCGTGAGGGAAGGGTACAGTGTGGGAAAGGCTGCTAAACTAATGAATATACCTTTTTCAAGCCTCCAAAAGTGGTTAAAGAAGGACGATTCATCAGTACCACGTCTTGGACGACTTCCTGTATTCACAGCAGAAGAAGAAAAGGCATTTGCAGACCGGATTTTTTTTTTATCTTCTATTAACCCAACCTGAAGTAATTGTTCAAGATACCTCAATCGTCATTTTATCTACATCTGCTCCAACAACTCCAATTCTACCTACATCATCTGCAATAATAGATCCGATGCCGTGTAAATCATCGGTTACAACAAATTTAACACCATCTACATCGTCTGCAGAAATACTTCATATGCCATCAACATCATTCACAGCAGTTGATGCAATACCATCGACTTCGTCAGCAACGTGAGCCCTAGATCTGCTTTCATTACCTATCAAAAAGATTCCTGAAAAGCCCATAAGAAAAGGACGGAAGAAGCAACACGCAAAAATTATGACATCAACAGCCGTCAAAGATAGCCTTGTTGAAAAAGAAAATAAGAAAGCATCTAGAGCAGCAAAAGGAAAAAACCTTATGCCGAATGCTAGCAAGAAACAGAAACCCAAGAAAGACTCTGCGAATAAGGCCAAAAGGCGCGTACTTCAAAATCTAAACAGTTCTTCAGAATCCGATATTAGTCTTAATCAGATATTTGACGACGACGATTTGAATAAATGTTTAGTATGCGATGAGTTTGGTCGCAACGACGAATTATGGTACAGATGCACTGTTTGTGGCTTATGGGCACACGCTAGGTGCACGGGATGGGACTCGCCAAAAGGTTACGTATGTGACATGTGTTAGGGAAGGCTGACTCTCATTGTCTTCATAGTGACTATGATTGCCCTCAGATATGGACAATGGTGGTCAAAGACGTTTTTTTTTTAAAGTTTATTATTAATTAATATATGATTCCAAAGGTAATGAAACTGTCTGAGATTGAAAGTGTAATAATTGAAATACTTTAAACGTTAATTAAAATAAAGATAAAGTAAAAATTGTGTGTTTTATTCCATATCTTGCTTAAGTGACTCCTATTACCCCCTTTTCCCCTAGTGGTGCGTGCTAAGGCTTACTACTTATAACCTGACTATTTCAACTGAATTTATCACAATCATAATCGAGTCCCGTAGCATTATCTAGCACTTTTTAACATTTTAGGTATACAGCCTAGTCTACCCGTCCGTTGACCAATTTATCTTATGATAAACTGGCAGCCCGACCTACGCGACGCCTCCTATCCCTTTTTTCCACTCTTTGCACTGATTCCTAGCTCTTTTGGTTACAGTGTAATGTTATGTAGCTTTGTGGTCGCAACCACTTTGAATTTCAGATAACTTCATATTTTTATTATATAAAAATGTTACGTACATATGCCTTTGTGAATTCCAAGGTTGAACATGAGTCTCTCCCCACAGTAAAAATATAAATCCACTTAAAAGCAATACAGTAGCGTGAAAACACCAAATCTGCTTCCATACAAAAGGAGAGTTCTGCAATTATTAGGAGAAAATAATACATACTTTTCAAAAATATATTTCAAAGTAAGTACCTACCTAAAGTTATATCGATAATTGGCGGTAGGTACGGTGCGTCAGAAGGTTCGTATATCCCTAGATCAGAATAACAAAATGTTATTCATTGAATTTCAAGAAAAAAAAAGAATTAGTTACTTATGTATTATAGTTACTTATGTACATAAGTAACTATTAACGATTAAAATGAAAACATCGCGAGATTTGGCATTTTAATTACAATATGACGTCATAACTATTGATGTAATTTACGTGTACTTTGTTCGACAACTATGAGAAAATCAAATAGTTTCCAAAGTTGCCTAAAATTATATGTCAAAATGAAACGTGGAAACGGCAAGTCTATTTTCAACCTTATTTCCAACAAAATATTTTTCCCTTTTCAATAAACATCTACCTATGAGACTATTCGAGTCCAGGATCTAGAGGGGTTCATGGATGGTATTTCGAAGGTCATACTAAAATTACTTTTTATGGAAGTAGATAAAAATGTCAATTCAAGCTGAATCTCTAACCTTGTACGTTTGTGTCACTTGTCCTACACAAAATGATAAAATTATTCCTGAAGAGTTGCCTATTATTTTAATGACGGTGTTTACTGAGTTCACAAACGTCGGTGTTAATTCCTGAAACACGAAAAAAAACTAGGTACAGTCAGTGTCGCATCGACCTCCCACACAACTGTTTGTCAAATCTATCAAATCACCCAACTAATTATATACCCATTGATTTACTAAGTGACCATCCCTACTAGCATGCTCAAAACGTCGATTTTCTCGCAAGTAGGTAACAAGAATAGTTTTGGATACCTACTGTTAATTGGCTGTCAGCACACTGCACTAGTTTATTCAGCCAATCATCAGTTGACGCACAAATGTTGACTTTAATAGGAGCACGATAAAATTTACTCAGCGGCAATATTGTGTAAATTTCATTTTCATTGACAACTAGCTGGCCCGACTGCCAACACTGAGCAGTTGTGTGGGAGTCGGGATTCCTTGCGGACTCTACACAGGTTCCCCAACAGCGCCTACCGCTAAGCGGCCCTTCTCGCCGCGCACAACGCGCGCGGCTGTAACGTGGCAAGCCACCTGACTAGTACCGGTTCTAGCATTACTGGCGCCCTGGACGAATTTCCGCCAGCGTTCCTGTAAAAGCGTATACCAATACATGGATTTAGGGGAATACATCTGGGTACCTCAGGGTAGCTTTCTAGCGCCCGTTCAAATCCGAGAGCCCTGGGCTGTTGCCCAACAGCGCGCTACCCTAACGCCGGCCCTGCACCTGACACGCCTCACCCCCTCGGGATCGAGGTAACGGTCGCGAGGATTACCCCACGCCTGACGTCTCCGGTCCTCGCAGCGGATCTTCCGCTGCCTACCGCAACCGCGGACACCCGAGACTTACACTCCAGCTCTCCCTTTGGGAATGGAGTTCCGAGACCCACCGGCCGCGGAGGATAGGGATGCCGGCAAACGCCATACCGCATCCTTCTCTTCTCAGCTCGGGATCCGTCTTAGCTTCACCCTGTGCGGTACTTGAGGCTGGGTGGCAAGGCCAGCCTCAACGCTCCAGACCACAGGATTACTGAGCCCCCATCGCTTTGAATATTATGAAGATGCGAAATTTCTTCAATCTTCTTTTTTTTTCTTTCATAAGAACCTTTTCCTGACATTTACGAACACAAAAGACACCTCAGATACATAATAACATGCCTACTTTTTACCCCGCAATAATGAAACGATTTTAAAAGATGACGCGTAAATACTGCGGTGTTGCCTTAATTTGCTTTTATAATAAGTAAATTGTGAACGGACATAACACAGATCCAAGGTGAGGTCCATGCCAGCTGCAGTAAGGGCCACAGCGATGGTCAGCAGGATCGGTCCGGGAACCACTGGCATCAACCAGCATATGGCCACCAACAAACCCGGGAGCACGTGAGCTGACAATGTTAAAACAAACACAGTTTAAAAAATATCGATACCGAAAGAACATGTGAGTACAACAGTCTTTGGTACAGAAAATATAATGGACACCGAAAGAACATGTACGAATGACAGATTTTGGTTGGTACAGATCAAGCTAAAGTACCTATAATTTATAATTCTGAATGAAAGATTTTAATTAGTTTTTCTTAAATCCTTCCCTTATCAAGAACAGTTGCCTGATTTAGTAGCGATCTAACTTAAAACTAGAGTTGGCGAACTATAGTGAAACAGCCCATAGGTTGTAACGATTCTCATTGTTCGATCTTAATTAACATCATCGTTAAAACATACCCATTATTAACATTGATAGTCGATACATGAGATATATTCTTAGTTACTATCTAGAATGTAAGCAACAACAGTAGGTACCTAAATCAAAAGATAGGATGCCCTTTTCAGGTGAAAACCATGAATAGTTTTTCCAGAAGTTCACTAACGCTAGTTTTAACACTCCAAAATGCGTAGTAACTACTTAGTTATAAATGACATTAAGGATGGAAAATTACTTACAAACGACGATAAAATATTTTCTGATGTGCTTAATTCGCTTGACTTGCTTGTTGTGTCGATACCAGTGGAATGTTTGTATAACAATGGTGCCTAGAATCAGGCGCAGGAAAAACGGCAGAGCCGTAAGAGCGGATGCCTGTGTAACGATTAAGAAATATTTATCTAGTATCTATCCATATTCATCGGTTGTATAGAATTATGCTCATATCAATTTTAATATAATTCGCAACTAGTTTTTGCTTCTTATAGTTAATGCTTAGAGAAACTTTAATCAACAACCATAGATAATCTCATAGATCTTTGATACCTTCACCACAGCATTCACTATTCCTACAAATTAGATAGGTATCTGCTATATGCTCTGATTCCTTGTCTTACAGCTTAAGTCCTTGTCTTACAGATACCAGAAACAACGACGGTATCACAAACCCATACCCAATACAATATAGAAAAGTTCGTTTCCCATACCGACCGGGGATCGAACCCGGGACCTCAGAGATGGCGCGACGCCAAAGGCCGGCCCGCTCGTTTCGGCTACGGAGGTCGTCAAATATATATTGACCCGACCGGGAATGGAGCCGGGCACCTCAGAGATTGCGCCACGCCAAAGTCCGACCCGCTCGACCTAAGGCAAAGGAAGTCGTCAACAGAGTGAATAAAATAAGTTTCTACTATACTTACACTATAAATACTATACTCCACGACTCTTGAGTAGTAATACGGTCCATAAAGGCACATGGCAATTATCATCCAAGCATAACCAAAGTTCAAAATGCAAAGAGCCCAAAATGGTACCGATTTTAATATTGATTTCCAAGGAGTGTGCGAGTTTGTTAACTGAAATACAGATTTTTTTAAACAAAGCGTTACCCATTATTAGACGGGTCTTATGAACATCCAATGGGTACGTCCACGGCCCTATCTTGACCATTTTGGTACAGTCAATCTTATACGTCAGCCTATAACATAAGTACACTTTGGACCTTAGACCACCCATATGATTGCAAGCACTAATTCTTGGGTACGTTACATCACGACTTACCATACATACTATTCATGTAATACATTTTTGTGGATCCATTCTTTTTAGACCTCTTTTTTTCCATAGTCGAATCAAACAAAGTACTTTTGAATTAGTCACATTCATTCCTAGGTATGAGTAGGCTAATTTTCATACCAGCATTTTGTGGTTGTAACCACAGTTTCAGTATTAAGTAGATAAATAATATTATTTGGATGAGTAATTTTAATTAGAAAAAGTACTACATTCTCGAAAGTTTGCAATGAGTGTTTAGTTATGACTAAGAAATTCAACAGCTGTATTTGTACGAATGATTTTTTACGTTTAAATGCTAAATGGGTTACAATCCAAAAGCGTATTTACTTTGGTGATAATCAATAATAATCTTAGTTAGATAGATACCTTAGACCAAAGCTAGGATGAAATTCACATAATTAAATTTAATAATTAATAGTTCATATATGTATCCTACTACTCATTTTCAAGATTACCTACAATTTGATTACTTTTCACCTTGTTTGTAAGCGATAATGATAAAAAATTACCTTAAGAGTAAAAATCGTTCCAATAGTATTAATTAAATAATCCAGTTCCTCCTTAGAAATACAAGTATGTTTCCTTGGGTAGTCGGTCACGAACAGAACCCATATCACGGACCAGAGAACCTTCGTACCACCAGCTATGTAGAACCCCACAGGCCAGTGAGAATGGTAATGTACCGCCGCACACAGAAGAAATGTGGAACACGTTCCTGTTGTGATGCCTAGGAATGTAGAAGAAACGTTTCTACCAGATGGAAATACCCAGTGCAAGTTCGATAAACTGTGACTCATAGTTCCATCATAACAAGTTTCAAGAGAGAGCGTAGACATCTGTACTAAAGGTCGAGAACTAGTTCTGTTATACCTAGACGGTTTTTTCAACTCTTCGTGTTATGTAGGTAGGTAAGTACTTGAACTGTTGCCATGCACGTTACATCATTATTTAAGGATACATACATTCATCTAGATGCTACCTACTTACTGCTCCTTAAATAAATATTCATACTATCACAGTACTAAACATGCTTGCAAAAGAGTTGCAGAACTGAGATCATGGTGATTCCCCGAGAAAACTTTTGTTTTTTTTCCGCATCACTGCATCACTTAGCCAGTTTACAGCATTGGGAACTGCTACTAATGTCAACTAAGTATATATAAGTTTGTATGCTTACAATGTGCAATGTAGATACTAATTAATTTTTCGGCTTCCATTTATATTATTACCATATTAAACAAATAAACTTTCCTCATAAATCGCTCTACATATTAAAAAAAAATATATCGAAATCCGTCGCATAGTTTTAAACATCTAAATGTGCATAGAGACAGACAGCGGAAAGCGTTTTTAATTCATACTATGTAATGAAGACATGTAGGTATTCATTGTGGTTTACCCGCAAAAACCGATTCCTTCGAGGATAAAACCTTGATAAATTACCGATTAGACAAGTTTAGAAAACCGTCGATTGACATCAACAAATTACCTAACCAAAGGAATTTTCGCGATTTCATCAGACTTGTTTGCGCGATCCAAAATCTACCAACATCCGATCAGACGTCATCATATAACCGGTGTTTGAGGAATAATGTTTTTCTCACCACAATAGGCCCACATGAAATGATTTCTTTCCATCGGAGGCACCCAGTGTCTGAGCACTTGCACCATGCTCGGTTGCATAACTCCCTGTTGAAGTACTCAAATATAAGTTTAACTTGCTGTTGGCTGCAACTTTGCGCGTGTTATGTGTTATTTTGGAACAAAAAGTTTGAAATGTTATTCTTATTTGAATGTTAATTCCATTTATGAGTATCTACAAAATTTTGTTCAAATCCATACAATTGTATTTCAGTGAAAGAGTAAAATATGTCTACCCATCCATAGCAACAATGTCTCTAGACATTGTTAATCTTGCGAAGGCATCCAAATGAATTAAACGCGACAGTTTTTTGGATTAATGGATAAAAATGTTTGTCTGTGGATGTATGATATTTGGTAAATGACATGTATGGTAACTTTATTGTTTTTGATTTTTGTCACACAAGTGCTATAGCTACTTACCACGAAATCAAAGTTATGTGTGATGTTGTCCAATTTTTATAAAAAAAAGTGTATCTAAACGATATTTAACAGAGTTCAAAAAAGGTACCTATTGAAGAGAATTGAAATTCAAAATTAAAAAATTTCACGGATTATGTAATAAGACTAGGGTTAAAAACAGGGTTAACACTAACAGCGCAAAAACCTATAATGATTCGAACAATAAACACAGCCCAGAAGTGGTAGTAAGCTGCGGCAGGTGTTAGACAGCTGAGAATGCCAGAGGTCATCCCGGCGATGCCCACCGCCCACGTGGGACCTAGCCTGTAACCAAAGGATTGCACCTGCTACTACTTTCCTTAGACAAATAACGACCTTAATTTGTATCACCGACCAAGGGGTAGTTGATGAACGGACATAGATAATTTCAACAAGTTTAAAATGGATAGTTTCAAGAGCACGTAACTTTTTAGGTGAAATGTCAATCCCATACATTTGAACTCTAAGAATAAAGCTAAATAAACTTGTCGAAACGATTTCGAAGTTTCGCTTCTGCCTGTTGGCTAGGCCTCCAGAAACCCCGTGACGACGCTAGTGTTGTTCTGATCGATAGTCGACTATCAATGACAAGATTCTGGTGTAGCAACATTACAAGTTTTACAAACTAATAAGTGATCAAACGAACTTCTTAAGTGAAGTTCGATCATTATTATAATTCGTCGTTTCATTCTTCAGATATTAATAACTATGTAGTCCCTTATAGGTGCTGACAACTTCGCACAAATTTAAAAGTATTTCATTTGACTAAAATTTTTTTACCCCGCTCGCATAGTTTGACAACCGCTTCATTCTTTTTAGAGAGAGACCAAAATTTTCTTGATATGGGTTATATCAAATTCTATGTTTGATATGTCTAGGGAGGGTGGGAGCTTATATCTTCGAATGAAACGACTCATATAATAATGATCGAACTTCACTTAAGAAGTTCGTTTGATCACTTATTATAATTCGTCGTTTCATTCTTCAGATATTAATAACTATGTAGATTTTTAGAGCGTCAAGAAAAGTTTGTAGTTTAATAATTTGATATTTATTAGTGAGAAAAAAGAACAAAATAAATTAACAACCACAAATCTCTTAGTTAATCTTATAACTGAAAATTAGGAAACATTATTTATTATCTTCTTTAATTGCAATTTGTAAAATAATTCTTCATAATAATACTATTTAGTATTTAAATTTGATGCAAACACACAGATCTGGCAAAGCTTTCCCGCTCAACAGTTGCACGATTATAAAACCTGGCAAAAGTGTTTGAAGCATTAGTCCAGCCAGCCGTCTTTCGGATGGTGTCCATAGAGACACCACGCGCGCGTGCGGCGGAGGTGGCGGCGTGCCGAGTGCTGTGCCCACTGAACACTGCGGTGTCGACTCCGCTGGCTGACAGAACTTGCTTGATCCATCGACTGATGGATTGAGTCGTAGCTGGTTTATGAGGCGCCTTAAAAGTTAATAATAGTTGACCGTGACTAGCAGTTCTCTTATTTTTGGTAACAAAAATATAGTCTCTGAGGACTGTAGCAGGACATATGGTACTATTTTCCGAAAAGAAAGGTAGTAATAAAATCGGCTGATCTCGACCTGGCGCCGAGGTCTTAATAAGGTCAGTGATTCTAATTTTTGCACCTTCAGCAGTAAAGATTATGTTTTCTAGTTTTATTAATGACAGCGTCTGTACTCTGTGCGCAGTACAGATTGCAAGAAGGGCAACTAATTTTTTGGTAATTCTTTCCAAAGGTAAATTATTATTAGGATACCATTGTGAAACTAAATTCAAGACTAACTGTGCATCCCAAGTACTAGAGTATTTGGGAATTGATGGTTTTAATCTGTAAGCTCCTTTTAGCAATCGCTTCACGTCATCATCAGAACCTAAGTTGTTGCCAAAAAACAATGACATTGCGGAACGGTGACTGTTTAAACTACTATATGAACAACCATTGGTGAACTGTAAGCTTAAGAAAGATAATATTCGCGCCTTTGATGTATCAAAAATTTGAATGTTCTGATCTAGACAATACTGCCACCAAAGCTTGAGTGTCACATTATATTGTTTGATAGTGCTGTCAGCCAAAGATGCTAGCATCAACGTTATGGCCTCTGGAGGAGAGCCCCGGCGGACGAAGGCTTGCCGCAGAGCTTCGCTGCCGCCAGGGTAAGGCTCGGTCCGAGTGGGTGTTGATCTCTGAAAAGAGATCGAAGAGGGTACTTTTGGATATCAAAGTAAAGTATTTTTGAGCATAACAATTTACTTATTAGTGGGAACCACGGCTGAGAGGGCCAATACGGGAAAACAAAAATACCACTCGCTTCATCATCAACAACCTTTCTCAGGGATTTTAGAATCAAAGAAAAGGGTGGAAATGCATAAAAATAATATCTTTGCCAATTGGTTGTGAATGCATCTACAGTTAAAGCGTCGGGCTCTGGTCTCCAAGATATGTATCGCTCACATTTGGTATTAGTGCGCGAAGCGAACAAATCGACTTGAGGTTGACCGAAGTGTTCTTTTATAATTTCAAAAGCTTTTGGTGATAATTCCCATTCGGTATCAGGGTTTATGATTCTTGATTCAGGATCAGCATAGTTATCTTTGGTATTAACATATGATGCAAATATCCATACATTACGGGTCTCACACCATTGCCAAATCAAACGAGAGATTTCACTCAAATGGGGGAATTGAATTCCACCCATTCGATTGACGTAACTAATGGCTGTGGTATTATCAGCGCGTACCAGTATTGCACAGTTTCGTTCATGTTGGAAAAAGGTTTTTAATCCTAAGAAAATTGCTAACAATTCGAGATAATTAATGTGTTTGTCACGTTCTGTATTAGTTCACATACCGTTAGCTCGACTGATCGTGTTTGTACAGACTGCACCCCAACCAGTTCCAGAGGCATCTGTGTAAATCTCAAATTTATAATGGGTGTGTCTCATGTGGTTGAAGGTAGAAAAAACATTATTTTTCCACCAGTTTAAATCTGTAAGTATGACGTCCGGAAGTGTTATTTTTTCAGCATAATTATTATTGTATTTTGAAAGTAGAACAAATTTTTGCCTCTCTAAAATCTTCGTGTATAACCACCCATATTTAACAGCAGGACAAGCAGACACTAAAACTCCGATCAGTTGAGCTAAGTCACGTATAGTACATCGTGGTAAAGTAGAATACTTTAGTACCAGGCGTGGAATATTGTTACGCTTCTCAGCCGGTAAACTTATGGTTAAATTAACTGTATTGAATTCAAATCCTAAAAATGTACATATTTGTCGTGGTTTTATTGAACTTTTTTTGTAATTAACAATGAAACCTAAACATTGTAACAGAAACAATGTTTCCTTTACATTATTGAGGCAATCTATATAGCTATCACCGATACACAAAATATCATCCAAGTATATGACTGATCTAAAGCCGCGGTTCCTCAAGTAAGTTATAACCTCCTTCATAATTTTCGTAAAGGTTCTGGGCGCTATTGACAAACCATACGGCATGGCGGTAAATTCGTATGTAATTACTGGCCCCGAGTCAGACGGGATTTCAAATCTTAGGTATTTTCGATCTTTATGACTAATAGGTAAAAGTAGGTATGCCTCTTTTAAATCAATCGTGGCTAGAAATCCATTTTTAGGTATTAATTTAGATGCCGTACGATAGTCCTCCATTTTAAAGTGACTTTGGGGAATGAACTTATTTAATCGTTTCAGATTAAGTATAAAGCGTTTGCCACCATTTGACTTTGGTGATAGAAAAGTCCTTGATAAAAATTGATCACTTCTAGGCTTACATGGAGATATAGCGCCCAAATCTAACAATTTTTTAACAGCCTGAGACATATTTTGTTTTTCACTAGCTGAAAAGTTATTACTAGGCGCTCTTGGTTGTGAGACTTCTTTATCAAAAGGGATAGAGAATCCTTCTCTAATCCATCTAAGAACAACTTTGTTCTGGGTAATATTTTGCCAACAGACATAATAATGTCGAAGACGACCGGCATGTACCTGAGTTACTGCTGCGTGGGCGCACGAGACTTGCTCTGTTGATTCGTTTTGAAGGGTAATTGGTTGGCACGGCGTACTTGCGACGCCGGGGCTTGGCGACGGTATCCTCCCCGCCCCCCCCTGTTCGATGGGTTGCGAGGATGTTGCCAGTTTCCCTGGTAGGCTGACCGAGCAGTTGTCTGATGCGAGTATGAGACAGGAGCCTTTTGTGTTGGTGCCTTCTTTATCTGAAGTCCTTGCCGTTCAATAGCTTTTGCAGCTTTGATGTTCTCCGCCAAGTTTTCACCAAATAGAGTACTGTCTCTTTCCGCATCATGAATTACGTTAAGACAAGTTTTATCTAGACTAGGTATGATCAATTTTATTCTACTTTGTGTAAAAGTAAAATGCAAGTCTGACAGTAGTCGACACCCATTACTTAAGTGTTTTATAGCCTGTATTTTATTATCGCTTTTTTGAAGAAGGAGATCCATGGCCCTGTTAATGGCCGTAATACCTAGTCCAAGTTGCTGTTGTTGGACCGCAAGTGAACCTTTGTCCCGATTCCTGACCATATCAGGGAGTGCAGCTGAAATTTCAGCGTTAAGCTTAGGGGCTTGTAAAAGCCGGCAGTTATCTGGTACGGTATATTCCTTGAGTAAGGTTTCTTTCGATTCTTTTGGCATGCCTCTTTTCAAAATCGGTGACCATAATTTTGCCTGATTATCTAAAATTTTTTCGCCATATTCTTGCGTATCGGATTCAATATCGCCTAATGCTGTCAGAAGCTCGGCATCTAAATCCACGGTTTCCACAGGTGGAATGTCAACTTGGCTGATCTCGGTCGGTAGTTCCAAGGTTACTAAATTCTCACATGGATCTTCCTGGGGAGATTCTGGCTTCTCACTATCATCTATAACAATTTTTTATAATTAGGTTTATGTTCAGTATAGGTTTTAAGTATACGCACGTATATATTTATGTAGATTGTAGGCACGTGACCGTAATTTTTAACATCGTCGAAAATTCGCAATTAACTCCGATGTAGGTATCATATCGTAGTTATTAACTCTCGGTTAATACCTACTAACCGGCATGGGTATGTTAGTGGTTACAACGTAACACCATTTTAATTTCAAGTAAACCATCGTTGGAGACTCGCAGTCAACCCCAATGTATCGTTAATTGTATTTATTGACTCGCAGTCAATCCATACAAGCCAGTTTTAGCTGAACAAAAACACTAATAAACACTTTAACAGAAAAGGAGGGTAGGTACTTACTTTGCTTATCACTTTCATCGTCCGATATAATTATTTGGCGGCGATGAGTTCTTTTCTTTTTTACCTCGTCCTCTAACTTTCGCAATTTCTTTTGGTACCGTTCAATTTTTTCATCCCTACTGCGTTTAGGCATTTTTGCGACGCGACGACGCGTGCGCTCGTTGTCTCGCACAAATAAGGAATGAAGCGGTTGTCAAACTATGCGAGCGGGGTAAAAAAATTTTAGTCAAATGAAATACTTTTAAATTTGTGCGAAGTTGTCAGCACCTATAAGGGACTACATAGTTATTAATATCTGAAGAATGAAACGACGAATTATAATATACTATTATAAATTGGTAAAATATCGATAGTCTAAAATAATCCATACGATAATTTATCATTCATAACCTACAATATTAAATATCTAAGTAAGATAGCATTTCTTTCATGTGATAGTATTACCTGGTTTTAAACTATCAATAAACCCAATAGGATTTCTATTAATAAAAATGGCCGTCTTTTTCAAATGCAAGGAGAGGTACTCGTACTTTGTCTCGAGAGCTCCTGATTGCTTAGAGTGTGACACGCGAGTTAATTTTATGTACCTACCGATTTCTTCAAAAATTTGTTTGTAAACTGCTGGTTGAATGAAAATGCAAGTGTTGCACCTATACTGGGACCTTTCCAAAACAAAAGTTCTATGACCAGTTTGGTGGTGGCAGCCACCCAATGACTGTAGATGCCTACATACTTAAATGACATCTACCAATCTGACATGCTCAACCACTTCACGTGCAAGGGCGGATCCAGCTTTGGCGCCAGGAGGGGGTCACATAGTCGTGGTCAAGTCAAGAACTTATAATTTAACTAGCTGTGCCCGTGACTTCGTTCGCGTGGACTACATCCTTTCATGGTCGGTTTTACGTTTAGCGGGAATGGCTATTTTCATAAATTCTTGCACTGCACCTTTCAGGGGGGGGGGGGGGCATGACCCCCATGATCCTCCCCCTGGACGCCGTTGTTCACATGTTACATACTTAGATGCGAGTGCGTTGCATTAGGGGGCTGTTTCGGATTGTCCCGGGCGGCGAACACCTACATATTGTGCTAACTATTCCCAGCTTAGGATTTACTTAATATTAATAATATCACCAATTATCCAGAATAATCCACATACTCTGCTTCCGTTGTGATTGTTTAGTACTTTATTGTCTTTGCCTGTTTTTTATCAATGTTTGTTTTTGTCGTTTTTTCTTTTTTGTGTGTAGTTTTTAGCATAAAATTATAAGCGCCACTCGATTGCGTGGGGAACTAGCAAGAGCCAGGGCACTTGCTAATTCTCCAAGCAAGGGGTTCCACCAGAATACCAGCGCTGCTGGGACGTTAAGATGTCGCAGCGGCATTCGCTGAGGTGGAACCCAAATTGGCCTCACAAAGTATTTATACTATATCTGTTTCATTTGTCTTGCGTTGTTTGTAAATTTTGTGATGTCAATAAATGTTTTTTCTTTCTTTCTTTCTTTACATACGAAACTTTAGAAACATTCGAGTACAATTTTGAAATAGCGTAAGGTAAAAATAACCATGTTAATATTAGGTAACTGACATGCTTTATGAATTTTGGTAAAAATGGCCTATAACTACTATTAAAAGAAATACTTCAATAAATAATAATTATTAGTCACAATACGGTTCAGCTTGTGCTCATCTATTTACTCCAAAAACTACTTAAAATATTTAGGTAAACTACTTAGCATAACTTACCTGTCGCCCACACTATGGAATATGGGAAAACAAATACAATATCCTATGTGATAAGCAGAGAACAACTTTGCCATTTTTATATCGTTCCAATTTATGATATCAGTAATACTCTGAAAAATAATTGCAAATTTCTTCATTAACATCTATGTGAATGCCAACACAACACAAAGAATTGAATCTTTCTGGAGACTTACTCCAAACATATTAGGAGATAACGTCCGTTGAATGTTCGAAACATTGTAATGTATTATTTCATCTTTATCCCTTCTGGTCATTTGAATCATATCAACAATGTGCACACTCATATTGTATCTGACCACGTACATTAGAAAATATCCGAGAAATATCATAATTCCAACCTTTAATTAAAGGTTTGTTCATAATAGTAGTCAAGCAAGAGAGCCTAGGTAAAAATTAGGTAAATTTATCTTACCAGTGCGCGAATCCGTATCTTAAACATTACTAAAATTATTCTATCTACCAAATTAAATATCTAAGTACTCTAAAATATCCGTACAAAAATGTCATAGCCAACGAGATGCATAATCCAATATGTACCTCCATACAAAGATATTCCTCATAAAATCAAACACGTTTAAAGACTGCCCAGATGACGGACAATTCCGTCGTTAATTTTTTACTGGATGATCCATTTCACTTATACATATATATATATATATATATATATATATATATATATATATATATATATATATATATATATATATATATATATATATATATATATATAAATAAAATAAAAATGTGTTTTATTTCAGTAAATCATTTACAATCAACTGCCGGGGCTTCCCAGAAAGTAATCAGATGATACTTGTGTAGGGAAAGCCGCGCTCTTCCTGTTTAGTGTTAGCATATCGGATTTACAATATATTTATTGAGTAGAGGTTAACATAATAATTAATAAAAGAAAAAAAAAGAGAAAAATAATAAATGCATGGATGCCCATTGTGTTGTTATTGTGTGTGTGTGTGGTCGGTGTGTGCGTGTGTGTGTATGTGTGTGTGTGTGCTTTTATTACAATATATATATATATTGTAAAATTATACCTATGTCAAATTGTTTTCACTCTTACAAAACCGCGGTAGTAAATAACGAATAGGGTTTCACAAAGTGGAGCCTTATGGGTTTTCTTATTATAATTTAAACATATATATCATCTGCCATACACCTGCTCAAACCTTTTTGATTCTTCAATAAGTACTATTTCTTGTCTATTTTCTTTTTCCCATCTGACTATCGACGATGGATGCTAAGCCTAATCATCATCAACCGAGCTTGTGGGCAGCGCAAAAGGCTCTTCCCATACATATTAACAAAAAATGTAAACGAAGACTTTTGCAGCTATGAAAATTGTAAACTTTAAGAACTTATTCAAAATAAAACAAAAATTGATCACAAATTATTATTATTTTAAGATCACAACTTCAATAAATTACCATACATTGATTAATAAGTACACTACTGTATGATTTACAAATGAAAATGGTCGAACTCACATCTTTGTCATATTATATCTCCTAAAAGGCATACCAATCGTTATAATGATACAAAGATAAAACAAACGTAATAAAAAAATTTAATTTTGATATATTCCAATTAAAATTAAATTATTTTATCAAATTCATTAAAGTCAAAGTCAATCTTTTTATTAAGTCTATCAATAATAATGACGTACCGGATGATATACTCTATAGAACCGCGAATACGGCTGTTAAAACAGGTAATTCGTGTCTAGATTAATGAATACGGAGACGTATAGGACCACAACCTTCTTAGTCAACAGGTGGCGGTTTTAAAAGTAATTTATTTTTCTATAATCATCTAAATTTAGATGAAAAAACAAAATTTTAAAATGTTTGAAAGTATTCGTTCATAATCCATCAAGAATTAAAGGCAACGTACAAATTCTTGTTTTTACCCAAATGTCCGCGAATGTGTACAAATACGGACATCCGGCACATCTCTAGTAGATTGGTATAATAAATGCAAAAATAATAAAATAAATAATAGCAACACGAAATCATGAATGTCAAAAAATATAACAGTCACATTAAAAATACAGTATGTCAAAAATCATAAAAAGTCAGATTGGATCAAAATTCTTTTGTTAAATAACACTAATCAATTATTAATAAAAAAGATCATAATTTTATCACATTTGCCAGGGTTATACATCCACTAGAAGTATACAGTAATAATGTCACACGTATTAACAAGATTAGTGAATTAAAATTTAATACATTGGTAAATGGTCAAATGCAGTAACTGTATAAATCAAAATAGTAAATTCAAGTCAGAGTTACATCATAACCTATGTGTCTCTAATCAGAGTTCTTAATATTGAAACTTAATAATTAATATCTAAACATAAAATAAATTAAATGCACGCAATAAATATAAACAATACGACAGCAAAATAATACAGAAAAAACGAGTTCAACGTTGAAATAGTCACTATTAAAACAAGTAGAGCAACCAGTTTATACTGTCTTTTTTACAAGTATTTTACTTTAAAAATTCCACTATTACCTATTTATACATAAAATTTCTCGTCATCCTATTCAGCCATAAAATATAAATTAAAAAGTATGATTTATTTCGGTTTCGAGTTTGTCGATGCGAACAATTACCGAAAACAAAAGTCAAATCCATATGAACGGCCAACATGCAACTGTTGTATTTATGAGATTCGTTAGATATCGAACTCCCAACAAAATGAGAGACAGTTGTGAATACTCATAAACATACGGTGGTAAACGCTAAGAGATGTGAACTCTAAAGTATGTGACATTCGGATAAAATAATCGATGAACGAAACCTTCCACTTTTGATATAAATCTTTCCGACGCATCCTGACTAGCCTGGCTGGTGTATTTTTATTACCAAGGACGTTCAAATATCAAACTATTATGATACCTACGATCGCATCGAATATCATCGAATATATTTTTTATTTCTATATGAACTTATATCTAAATGAGTTTTTAAAACTATAATTTCCTAGAATATAATAATGAAAATTTCAACGTCGATTTACTCAAATGTCATAACGAATTTATAATTTCAATTACTACAATATCACTGTGAAATTACATTAATTAACCTAAACATTTTAATATCACATGGGTATAAGGTGATACGGGCCAGCCAAAAAAAGAGTATCTTACATTTCTAAAATTCCTGTCCTGATCAACGCAACTCATCATGTTTTGGCATAAATGTTTATAGGTACTTATGTCAGTATTATCTAGGTAACTAAGAGCATTTGTATTCTCTCCGATATCAAATCAGACTTTCATTACATTTTCAATTTAATATTTCTGTTTATTTCCATGTCCGTTACTTGTCTTCTTATTATTTGTAAGAATGCTTTAACAATATATCATTACTCTAATTTAACTAACGTTCAACGAAGTTTCTTTTACATCCTTAGTATCACCTTTTTTGTTAGCGGTTCCATTCATATCTTTGAGATCACCGTTCTTTTCTTTATCTTCTTTTCCTTCAGTCGTTATTTCCTTTCCAAAGTTCCAGGATTGAATGTTGCCGGTCCCAAACAGTATGAAGAATAGAGCTGATACTACATATACTGATGCTCCAACAAAAAAGACAGGACGCCATTGCTCGAAACTGTTCTGTAAATAGATAAATTGTATTTTTAATTTAAAACATCGAGATAGGTTTCACGATAGTGATAATAATGTGCATATACCATAGAAATGGGTGAAAGTATCTGCGATAAAATGTGTGTGAGATGTACTAACATAATTTTAATTACTTGGCTAACTTTTTGAAAAAAAACATCCGTCAAGCTATCTCATAAACATTAAGATTTCTATATTAAACTAACGAGAATCTTGATCAGTCAAGGTTCTAAGATTTGGCATTAAATAGATTGAACATATGATTATTATTTACAACAATTTATTATTTACAATCATACACAAAATAACATCCTACATAACACGGTCCAGCAAAAATAAATACTATAGAATTTTCCTACACCTAGAAAGTCAAAATCACTTACTCCATTTTTCGTAAAATATGCTGTAATCATTGGAGTGAAGAATCCAGCTGTGCTTCCAACGAAATTAGCAATCCCGTATAAAGTCCCGGCATAGTTCGGAGCAAGATCTTGATGATTTTGTAAGTTGGTCAGAGTTGCAGCTCCATTGAATCCCATCGACATGGTAATAAGCGTCACAGATACTACTGTTGAACATCCAGCATATACCAGCAATACTAGTAGAATTCCCGGAAGTATATGGGAAAAGATACAGAAGAATTTTCTTATAGCTGTGGTGGTCATCAACTTTTTCGCTAAAATGCAATCGCCGATTGCACCGAATATGGTAGCTAATAATAATCTTGCTAGGTATGGCAAAGCTGAAATAAGTCCAGCAGCGGATAGCTCAAATCCTAGTACACTCGACACAAATTTTGGTCCAACGGTCATTATGAAATAAAGGCCCCATAAGTTCCCGTAGTGAAGTATCACCATCGCCAGAAAAGGGAACGAAGTTATAATACTCTTGAATGGAGGAAGACCCTGAAATTAAATGAATTGAGTTAGAAAAAACATTAAAAGCAAAATTACTTGTGCCCATACGATTGCTGTTTAGTTTAATGATTGCGCAATATGAATGAATATATTAATTTCACCTTTGATTTCTTGACCTTGTCGCCGAGTGCCTCTAATATGTACTTCCTTTCAGCATCAGATATCCTGGGATGTTCCGACGGTGTATCAGCAACGAGGTACCACCAGAATATGCACCAGACAAATGTAAGAGCGGCGGGCACGTAAAAAGCTGAAGCCCAACCGTATCTTTCCATAAGAGGTCCTGTAAGGGACCAGGTGACCACAGTTCCCAAGGTTCCTCCCATCATGGCGCTCACAAATTTTCCTTTTTCCGCGGGTGGGGCCCAGCGCGCCACCAAAACGTGAAGCGATGGATAAATAAAACCCTGGAACAATGTAACAATATTAGGATATGTTTGGTAGAGGGAGTGGAAATTTGAGAGTAGAAAGAATCACCAGTTCATCAAAGTAGCGGAATACTAAGTACCCATGAAAGAACCTACATTTACATTTAATTTGACTAGCTAGTGGCAAGCGACGTATATCGTTATTTTAAATTCAACGAATATCATATTATTCATGTTCACATGAACGTACTAAACAAATTATGTCTATTACTGGTACGTGTTTAAATATTGGAATTTGCAAAAATGTGAACGAGGCAAAAGTAAATATTTAAAAAACGAGCACTCATTGTCAACAATTGTTGTATTATTAGATATGAGACATATCCAATATAAAATTCTGTCATACTAAAGATAACTAGTGATTATCTGTTTGTTTTGAAGCCTATTGCATCCACGTTTAAAATAATTACAAAATATTTATAAAACCCACATTTGTTAAACATACACAGCAGCATTGTCATTTTGAAATATTCCTCTCGTCATACGTGTATAATTATAAAATTATTTACTAATGCGACCAATGCGGGCTAACCATCTGCACAAAAATTTCATACGAAAAGTTAATATTAAAGTTTACCTTACAGTTTTAGTTGCGCGTTGTGGCGTTCTGTAGGGGAGGCCTATGTCCAGCAGTGGACAAAGAGAGGCTGATGGATGGATGGATGGAAAGTTTACCTTATTTGTTAATTTTAGTTAATCTAATTAATATTTGATGATGATTATAATATAGGCGCTGGGCATATTATAATCTGGCTGGGCTGCTCTAATAGCAAGTACTTGTACTACTAGGTAGAATGTTGAAATTAGCTACTCACCCCGGCACATCCAAGAAAAAATCGGACCACTACCAAAGCCACATGGTTCAGTCTTGCTGCGACGGGAGATAGCATCGTAAGGATGGCGCTGGTTACTGAGGAGATCAGTACCATGTACCGGGGGCCCCACCTCTCGGCGGCCATCCCGCCGATTAGTGACGTCACGGGATAGCACCAGAAGTAGGCCCCGAGGATGAGCGCCTGCTGGTCCGCGGACCAATCGAAGGTTCCCCCGGCCACTTCCTACAAAGTTTAAAACTCTAATTATCATATATCTATTTTAGTATCCTAAAGAAAAGTCATTTCGAAAACACTTAAAATGCTTATCTCCAAAATTGATATTGTGATCTGAAAAGACGATTACCTTTTGCCTGATACCTCAAACAGTGTATCAATAAACTAGATTAAAAACAAATCTAGAGAATATAAAAAATAGTATAAAGCAATTCTAAAGTGGTAAAAATGTATTTGAGTGGATAGATCGTTTAAAATTCGTTAAGGGTGAAATCCTTCAGCTTCAGCACAAGCACGGTTAATATGATAGCCTTTTCATCTCATCGTCGATAGTTACCTACGTAGGAAAGAAAAAGAAGTAGGCAGACCTTAGTATGACCTTGGAATAAATCAAATGGTATGATCACCATTCTTGTGACATAAAAGCCAGCTCAAACAACTTGGATATTACTATAAACGTAACCAAACAGGTATTAATAAAAGAGTTGAAGTACCTACTTCTTTAGGTAACCTACGTACCTAAGTACGTCATCTCGTAACAATTTTCATGTTCATTCCGCAGACTTGCATTTTAAACAATTAAAACAATATGGCGTTGACAATGCAGTATAAAAATTAAATTCATAATATTCAATACGTAACCGTGTTTTTCAAAAGGATGTATCAATCTAACAAAACGCTAAGTCGTTGAAGCAGCAATCTAGAAACGTTTTAGTTTAAAAGATTCATCACGCACCGGTAAAATATTATTATTATAAATTGTCTGTTCACTTTATAAACCCTGTAGAGTCAGATGGACAGATGAGTTGATAATAATAAATTATACCTAACTATCTAATAACCGCAATGAATGGCGAACGCATCCTGCCTGCAAAACGTTTCTACCTATATGTCGATTTAGATAACAATTACATTTCCTTCTTGTGTTTAATTACCTGTCTTGGTGCCTCTCTGACGTCCGTGATGTCAACATGATGAAGAGTTTCATTTGCCACATCATCTTTCGCGTTGCATTGCGAACGGTGCCTACAAAACATAAACATGTTAGTAACGGACGCCAGTCATGTGCGTGACAGATTTCAATCTTGAAAATTGAAGAAAATACGCATTGTTAAATAGGTACTATAATCAACATGCACGGTTATTTAATGGAGAGAAATTATTCCTAATGTAACTTTAAACGGTAAATCAACGTTTCCGCGTTACTATTAAGCGTAAAATCGCAACATGACTGGTATGGTTTCTTTTGCTAGCTAGTTAGGGCTCCTATTCGTCATTTGATTACTATACAATATTTTCAAATGAATATGAACAGTAGGTAAATAAATAATTACTAAAAAAACACAGATTTTTGATATAAAAGGCGCATCACAAGACTTTTAATATCTTCTAAGTCAAATGTTACAAATGTCTATATAAATTCAAAGTCTGAAGTACGATCAGCCGCACGTTAAAGTTAACCATTGCAGTTCGGTATTTGTTCTTATGCACAGAACATAAGGTCGGTGCAAAGTCCAAAGTCTGATGTGCTTTTGTCAGTACTATAATTACTTACGAAGAGTTTCCCTTTTCCTGAGGCACCATAGCGATGAGGTTGAGACTCATGTTCACCCGAAGCATGTAAACTACCCAACAACTCGTGAATAGCATCACCCACAAGTTGAACCTCGCCGGAACCACATCTATAACAAAAACTCAAATCAAATAAAAGTATAACAAAATATTTTTTATACAGCTAAAAATGTTCGACGTACATTCGACCCAAGGCGTGTACCTTTTCTAAAGTAGAGCTTTATCTCGTCAAAGTACTCTTTCCTTGAAAACATTAAATTTACTGTGCCTGTACTATTCTTTACGAATCTATGAAATGACACCTTTAACATCAGTTAAAAAATTAACAATTAAAGAGGTGGATTAGCCCGAGCCCGAGTCGAATTAAGTACGAGCCTGTAGTTTCCGTTGATTTCAACGAGATTTTATCCTTAAAGTTTAAGGCTTAAACAACATCACACAGTAATAACTTGCATTTCGATATTAGTTCTTATGCCCACATTACAAGTGAGGTAAAGTACAAATTTATGAAACCTGCATTAGTTTTTTTTCATAATTTTCCATTTAAACCATCTTTAGTTAATCCTGATTATTCATTACTAGCGACCCGCCCCGGCTATGCAGGTATGTAATGTAAATACTTAGAAATATTGGCTTTTATATTCTTTATTGCACATAAAAACCATTGTCTTCACTCTATGTATTAAAAAAACCGCATCAAAATCCGTTGCGTAGTTATGAAGATTTAAGCGGACATAGGGATATAGGGACAGAAAAAGCGGCTTTGTTTTATAGCTACTATGTAGTGATAATTATTTGGAAACCATAAAAACCTCTTGTGGACAAAAAGCTGTAGTAGGTACTTCTTAATGTGTTCCGCTGAGTAATGTTAGGGGCACCTCCAAACCTCATTTCATATTCAGTGATGGAACATTACAAAAACCATTTACCACGCTTTTTAGTTTTTATACACAAATCGATTAGGTTACTGAACAATAACACATATATAATTAGTAGGCTGTATTTAAGTTCCAAACCAATTGTTCTCCGTGACATGCGGAACGATAAATTAAGGTCAAAATTTATTTACGTTGTGACATTGATTTCAATGTGGTTTCAGTTTAGTAATAAACTTTTGTTAGGTTATATATAAAGTAGACTATTCGATAATTAATAACGTAAAACTATTAAATTAAGAATATATATTATCAGTTTATAAATTTAGCAAAAATATGAATTAATACATAAACCGTAAAAGTGTAAAGCTATAGGTAAGCTTGCTTACGGAAGAAACAGAAGCCTATGATGCTCTAGGACAGGGCTGTCCAACCTAAATGGGACCCAGGGCCAACAAAACTAACGAAATAAATATATTTTATAAAAGTGAAATACAGGTATCATTATTTTATTATCTACTTTTTCATTAATTTGTCTTTTACAATTCTGTCAACATTTAAAAACGCAAGATCAGCCAGGAACTGCGAATCTTGCATTTTCTTATGTAGTCCGGAAGTGTCAGATGGTATTTAAATTTTTAGAAATAAAGGCATTTCTTTTCTTAAAACGAAAAAGCGCAACACTGTTCAGCACATAGCAGCATATTGGATAGCCCTGCTCTAGGATGCTAGTCATAAAACAGAAAACCCATTTAGTTTGTACCTTCAGAAGTCACGAAGGAACTTTCGCGGCTCTTGTAAAAAGATTCAAAGTTATTTATAACTAGCTGTGCCCGCGACTTCGTTCGCGTGGACTACATCCTTTCATGGTCGGTTTTACCCCTATCTCCCCTAATATTCGAAACAAAAAGTAGTCTAATAGTTTTAATAGAGCTATATTTGTGCCAACTTTCGTATCTCTAACTTAAAAAATAAACGTTTTCCCATATAAACTTTCAAAGGTGGCATTACCCCCCTTACTTTCTAACAAAAAGTAGCCTATGTCCGTTTTTGAGGTTCAACGTATACCTATGCCAAATTTCATCAAAATCGGTTGAGAGGTTTAAGCGGGACAGCGTAACAGACAGACAGACAGAGTTACTTTCGCATTTATAATATTAGTAGGGATATTAAATAATAATACGGGTACTTAAAGAAGTTTGACAAATTAGGTTTTTCCAAAAAAACATTTTTCTTTAAATGTGGAATCACCAAAGCGAAGCTTATATGGCCACACTTTACCTAAAATATTTTTAGCGGTAAACTTAAATCAAATTTAGTTGTGGTTTCTAAAATCGGTCTAAATATAAATAATTCCCCAAAAAATCCGTGCTTCACCCGTTTTGATAATTGTAAGTGTCGTTTAGTTGACGCTGATAGAATGATGCGCCTGGAAGGAGTCCCCTATAGTGGTGTACAGTCAGCATCATTAATGCGTATACACCTCAGTACCTTGTCACGTTATGACTCAAACATTAAATCATTTGTATACTAAACGTCCATGTGACTGAGGAAGTCAAATAGACAGTTAGCTGATCGTGGCATGGTACTGAATTGTTAACAAACTTGAAGATGCTGACTGTACAAGGCTAAAGCTTTGTCTCATTTGTGTGACACTGGGGAGTATTTTTCAGGAGACTTGAGCATTTTTATAACATAGCATTTTTTGGGCTCAAGTCTTTTTCAGCACATTACACTCTTTTGGCATAGTTGTAATGGGCAATTAATGAATAAGCACAATGGATTAGATGTATATGTAGGTACGGTGAATTAATTACTGAAGCATTTTTTGAAGACTCAAGTTAGGTATGCAGAACTCTGAGCTCGAGCTCTTAGTTACGCTCCAAAGCTCACTCTATAAAAGATTAGGGACCCTTCCTCAAACTTGACCTTTGGGGCTACAACAAACTAACTACGCGCGTACAAAGTCTCAGGTACCCGCTAGTAAAGTTATAAAGATAACCTTGAGCTTTTATTGAAGAATTTGTTATTTTTAAGACGAACGAGTCCTTTTGAAACCTAGAGCTCTTTTGTTAGGTTTTATCTCTTTTGAAGGCTCGAACTCTTTTAATCCTCGAAGCTAGGCTCAGGGAACTCGAGTCTCGGCAAGACGCAGTCTACGAGCCTACCAAACTCACGAAATCCTGCCGATCCGCTTCGAGGCGTCAAAAGTAGAACTCGATGCATTGAGGTTTTGTGCATCGCTAGTCTGAACATCTTTGCAGTGGGAAAAGTTTATGCTGGCCTAGTACACACATATGTATGTTTACTTTATTAGAATATCATGTTTCCTTGCCTCTTTATTCTTTTAACAGATCATAGGCAAACGATTTATAATGCATATTAAATATTACTACAACTTCTTACTTACATTGTCTTGGATTACTTTTATCAGCAAGTTTCATTTCAATTAATTAATTTGCAAATCAAAACGTTACAAGTTTATAACTCTATTTATTTATAGGAGCACATCTTATCCATTATTTCTCAGATATAAATGATTGGAAAACTCGAACCATTTTAATGACAAATGATTTTAGAAGATATTTTGACATTATGAAGACAATAGACAAATTTTATAGATTTGCCCATAAATAAATTATCAAGTTTATAAATGTTTAAACCTGTGGTAAGGAGGAAAAGCTTTTATGCACTACTGTCCATACGCAGCGGTATTCTACCTTATGCTTGGTTAATAAATCAGGCGGCGTGTTTGGGACTCGCCCTGCAAAAGGCTACTCAATAAATGCCCCGCACCTGCGACGCCATGGGAATAAAGGTAAACAATAACTGCTAATAAATAATCTATCGTAAGCCTTTTTTATGGGAGCGGAAGATTGGCGCACTTTACCGCTGCGTCGGAGAAGGCAGCGGTGTGTGGGGGACTCCGCGCTCTGAAAAGATCGGAGACTGCCCACTAAAGCCCCCCGTAACTCTCGTCGCCTAGTGATAGCGCTATGTGAACATAGACTATATGCAGCAGAACTTATTGTAAGTCTAAGTTAATATGTTTTGCACATTTTATCTAAGAAAATAGTAGTCAAAGAAAATTAAACATAATTTTAAAATGTTGTTCAGTTAAGACACGAAATGATGTTTTCCTTGAACTAGAAGTCAGGTTGATTACTAGATATCACAATTTTATTCCGTCTAATCTAGCTTTACATCACGTGTTTATATTGATGAGTTGGTACTTACTAAAACGTGAGTTAGTTTTAATGTGAACGAGGAAAAAATAAATAAGGAAGCGATCATCAAATGGAAAATCCAACCATCAAAACCATATAAACACATGATTTTCCAAACACTACAATTAAGCTTCAAAGGATACAGTCATTGATATACCTAACTAAAAAACAAAAAAGACGGCAACGTGGACTTATAGAGCTGTGCATCTATGTAGAATAATATCAATTCAAAATTTGCAAGTTATTACATTACACATTTTAAATAAAATTTAATAAAAGCTTTTAATAAACAGACCACCAATTTCTGTCTGTCTGTTGTAAACCTTTTCGTCAGAAATACAACGTATCAAGTTTAAAATGGATATCAAATACCTAAGTAAACTAAAGTTGTAAAACAATGATGATATTGAACTGAAGTTTAAACTTCCGACCGAAACTAGGTTAGTTGAGTTTTTCAACTTTCTTTAAAAACATTGTTTTAATTTAAACGTAACTTCAGTCGCTCAAAATTATGAATGAGAAAGACTTTTAAATTATGTAGCCACCATTTCTAAAAATCAACCCTCTGCTTAGCAAAGACGACTTAAGATACATAGGTACACATTGCACAGAAAATTTACAGAAATTGGTTTAACAGACATTTGAATATGTCTGTTAAAACAATTTAGTCGTTTTTATTGCTAGAAAGCTATCTCTTACAGACAACCTTATCTAATGAAATACACATTTTGCATTCACTTTGATGCGTTCTATTTTTAAATACTGTTATTATATTATCTCAAGCAATTTGCTAGTAAGTAAGACATTTTTCTCATTTTCAGATCAAGTTATGATGACACTGCAAAAGTTTAAGGTATTACGTTGATCGCCAGACCGCACCTAATCGCTGCCATTGTAATGACAATCAGCACGTACATTGCATATTTTGTAAGTTTATTTTATATATAATACTAGCGGCCGCCCGCGACTTCGTCCGCGTGGACATTTTTTTAGATCATTTTAATAGGAATTATTCTTTCATACATATATTTTTGGTATCTTGAACCGTTTTCGCAGCGCACGCAACGGAAGCCCTCGAGGATGAATAATTTTCCCCGTTTTTTACACATTTACCGCTCTGTCTTTGCTCCTATTGGTCATAGCGTAATGTTATTTAGCCTATAGCCTTCCTCGATAAATGGACTATCCAACAAAAAAAGAATTATTCAAATCGCACCAGTAGTTTCGGAGATTAGCGCGTTCAAACAAACAAACAAACAAACTCTTCAGCTTTATAATATTGGTATAGATAGCATTATATGTATATCTATGATGATGCTCTATTAAATTAAATTTGATCATTGGCAATCGTTGGAAGACAAAAAAGCAAATAATAGGAAATCCTGTCAAACTTACACGATTTTGGATAACATTTGGTTGCTAGATAGATTAGATGCCTATTAGAATAACTTATAGGTTACTTTTTATCTTGATCAAATGTAAGCGATATTTCACGCAGAGTAATGTTGACTACTTTTTCAATCAATCAATAGAAATTCGTGATTAAAGCCAATCATTGCTTTAATCAAGTTATATAATCTATACTTAAATATTATATTCAATTTAAAAAACAACATGTTTTAAATGTTAACTTTTAAATCTTCTTAGCGGTTTATTTATTATTTATTGCTCTAAAGACGTGTGCCCAGCTTCATAATGACGCTCAAATTTTAAGGACAAAAAGGCTTTGTAGAGTTCATTACCCTTCAAGTAAATAACGGGTAAATGCAAGATGGTGTATCTTTCACCCAAATATCATTGTATATATTATCTTTATAAATCATTGATTATTGGCGTTTTTCAATGTGCTTACAAAAAAAATAAATTGTAGAGCTTGTAAAAACTATAAGTAGGTAATCTGGAGTATCAAACTGCTACCAAAATTGAAGGTTTATTATCATTGAAATTAGTGGTGCAATTTTTGTTATTATTCGCACATTTATATATTTCTGATTTGCTGGAATACATTAAATTAGGACCGACAATACACGAATGAAGTTTTTGGATTAAGTAGCTCTTTTGACCAGAACCTTGAAGCCTCATTCTATATTATATTAGTTTTAAAATAAAAAAATATCTCTCGAAAATTAAAATGAGAAAACATACCACTTCTTATTGTTCGCTCATCATGGTTTAACCTGACAATGTTACTGCTACTGTTGACTAAAAAAGATGATTACTTTGGCCTTGTAAATTGAATTATTTGCGAAAACTAGAGTCACATTTGTCGCTTTAAACTCTCATTTCACATTCTTGTGGAAATTTAACTGTTCCAAAATTTTGTGCCCAACTGGATATCGGAGAAACCATTTTTCTCAAACGATTTATACCCAGATTTAGATATTACGACAGAGCCTTTGTCTTCTATCCTGAAAAATTGGGATTAGTTAGCTTTAAGCATACTCTAAGAATGGGACAATTACCCTTCACTATCCATCCCAACATTTAAGATTCGGCACATTTAAAAATACTGTTTAAACTGTTTAGTTTAATAATTATTTCGAAACTTAGGTTGTCAAAAATCGTGTTTAACTCAACGAAATCGCCTGCTTTGCGGTTTAAGTGTTGCAAAGGAGTTTCAATTACGGTGCAATGGACTTAAATTCCACGTCTAAACTTGAATAAAGCAATGTTCATGTTACATACTGCTGTTCAATCTGGCAATAAAATATATTATAATTAGACATATATTATAATTAGATATCTGTGGTATAACGATTAAAAGTGTGACTGTATACTACTAATTTAAATATATCAAATTATTTATGGATGTATTGATTTCTGGATATTTGTTTGTTGTTCTTTTACGTAAAATGATTTTGGTGAAATATGGTAGAAAGATAGATGAGATAACTAGATTAACATATAACATACTATTGATCCCGAAAAAAAACGAAAGCGAAACGTCTCATGAGGCGCGTAAACTTCCTACACGTAGGTTACTTTTATCATAAACCAAGATTTTATACCTAATTATTGTGAGGCTGAGGCCAGTGGGACGCAATTACAACACAAACGTTTATTTGACACAGGTTAAAAAATTGTGACAAGTTAAACCACATAAGTAACCAACAAAACCAACGATTACCCATTCAAAACAATTTGAATTATACAATTTAAAGTTTGCCCTTCCAAAACAAGTATCTAATAACATGAGAATCCATCTTGGTTTATCCGGCGGCGTCATCTTATGCCAGTCATCGGCAAAAAATAACAATATTTTAACACTCTTTGCAACGCTATTTTGTACACTACTACAATGGGTAAGTAGGTACCATATAATATATAGAAGTATAATTAATCTAAAGTTCGAGAATCAAAACGTGGTTTTTGATTTTAATAAATAATATTTTGTTTTCTAAAACGCTTATTCGCATTCAACGTCGACTGGTTATGATTATAAATATTAATAATTGCTATCCGTCATCGGTTCTACGTGAAATGAACCTCGTTGAGAATGTGAAACGAGCTTTATCTCATGCCTATTAATTTCCCAAACAATTTACTTATGATTGAAAATTACTTAAAATCTTGAGATTTTTTGGGAAAGTTTTTTGCCAGCGTACCTAATATTTTTTTTCAGATGTCCAAGTCGGACAAATTAACCAACATATTCTAAAAGTTACATTCACGGATGCTTTTGAAAATTCTTCACTTATTTCACAATAAATTTCTTTTATTTGAAACATAGGTAGGTATAGGCCAAGACGAAAGCAAGAAATCGTAACTTTTATCATGGAAACCATTAAAAGTATTTTCATTTTCGCTACTTATTTATATCAATACCATTAATACTATATTTTCATTACTTAATGGAGTGAACCTGCTTTTTTTAATACATTTGGAATATAAGTATACTGCCATATGCGGCCTGCTATGCACAGATAAACCTATATCTCATAATCGAGGACCATTCATTATTTCCCAATAATTTAACTAGAATACAAAGTAATTTCAAAGCTTTCTTAATTTTTTATTGTTTAAGCGTCTAAAATAGTTAAGCAACCTATCTTTTATTTTCACTTATTTGACCACAAAAGAGCAGCTCGCAAGTTTCACTAAGACTAGAAAATTCTTTTCTTTCTGCATGGTAACCACGAAAAGTTGCCAAACTACTGTAATCGTTCGGTTCCGAAATACTTAATTATTCAGCAATATAACCGAGAAATAAGATGTTGTGCAAGAATGTAGGTAACCACAGCTACTTAAACCTAGATAAAAAATAAGAATTTCACGTTCCCCTTATAAATGTTTTGATGTTAAATAAGCATAATTTAGCACGGAGAACTTAATAGAGCAGTCTAATGTTTACTTCATGCAAATGATGAGACTACTTGTACGAGATATTGGGTTTTAGTAATAATACTTGTATGAGCCGGTTTTAATCTATTCGGGCAAGCTGCAAAAATAACAATATTTTCTAACGCATTTGGCTATTAAAAGAGTTATTGTAACTACTATTAATAATCCATTGGCTAAACACTAAAAAATATTCAAGTAAATAAATAATAGTAGGTAATATGTAGTTCTCTAGTGAGTAGGACATTCATTTTCTGCATGATCGTAAGTATCATGACGTGATAAAATGCCCCGCCTACACCTATCTAAATTTGTATTGTTTATTTTAATTAGTTAATAGACATTAGATCTATTTTAGCAATCCAAGAATTACAGTGTTTAAAATGTTTGTATTTGAAATTAACACATACCAAAGTATGTATGTACACAGAATGGCCCGGTCAACATGCAAGGTTGCATAAATTCGCATATAGCTGAAAATTCGTACAAATTATACGAAAACCATTATAAATTACATTTGATTAGTCCCTATAAATCATATTTGCATAAAAATATTAGAGGTCAAAACCTTGAATAGTTTTTTGTTGTGATTTTAATTAAGATATGTACCTACTTACAGTAAGAATTAAGAATGGTATTTTCATTTTTTTGTTACTTTTCTTATTCTATGTCCCTGTACGGGCAGGACACTTTTTTTTGTTGTACCATGAAAATTTACAAAAGATACATGCCTAATAGCTTTCATTCCCATAAATATTAGCTTAAAGGAGCATTTATTTTACACTAGCTGTGCCCGCGACTTCGTTCGCGTGGACTACATCCTTTTATGGTCGGTTTTACCCCATTCTCCCCTAATATACGAAACAAAAAGTAGTCTATATTTTAATCCAAGTTTCGAGCTATATTTGTGCCTAATTTCATATCTCTAACTTCAAAAATAAACATTTTTCCATATAAACTTCCAAAGGTGGTATTACCCCCCTCCGCCCCTTATTTTCTAATAAAAAGTAGCCTATGTCCGTTCTTGAGATTCAACGTATACCTATACCAAATTTCATCAAAATCGGTTGAGAGGTTTAAGCAGGAAAGCGTAACAGACACACAGACAGACAGACAGACAGACAAGAGTTACTTTCGCATTTATAATATTAGTAGGGATTTTGAAATGGGTCGTGGACATTTTACAATGAAACCTTGCTTTTGAATAAGCGGGCGATTTTTTTGCCGTTAAGAAAACCAATCTTATGTAATTGCCAGTGAGCTTAATGGATTTTTTTTGTGTTGGAAACTACAATGTTGTTAAAGGTCTCATTTAGATCATTAATATAACTTTTTCCTTTGTTTCAATATTTTATATAAATCTATAAAATATTAAGATGCATAGTAAGTTTCACAAACTATCTGACCACATACATATTCATATGTAAGTATTTATCTACCATCTTATCGGGTTTTCCTCGTAGTTTCTTTACTCTACTTGTTATATCTATTCGTTGACTTAGCAAACTCGTTCTTGCCAATTTACTAACACATGGTTTGTTTTGAGTTAATTTTTAATGGATATGCGAACACATTTTAAATTTAATTTAATTTCAAAAAGGGCATATTATAATTATAACTTAATGCCTTATAGCCTATAGGTAAGACATGATTAGGAAAAGAACTTTGTTTCTTTGTTAAAAAAATAACTTAATATTTAAATGATGAAATGAGATAAAGAAATAATTAAGACCTTATTTCTAACCAGATAAATCATATTTTACTTAAATTGGACACTCATAGTTAGATGGTATTGGTACTTCACCATCGATATATCGTTGGATAGGTATTTAATAATGAACAGGGGTTTACTATTATCATTTTTTGATAATTTTAATATTTTGAGAAATAATCGCTCCAAAAGAAAATAAAATTGAATCCCCGTCCCCCCCCTCTAACTTTTGAACCATAAGTTCAAAAAGTATGAAAAAAATCTAGAATTCAGCAGTTCTATCTGCATAAAGGCTTTCTAGGAAAATTATTTTAAACCTGATGGGCTTAATCGTTTTTGAAATTTTAGAAAAAAAAATGTTTTAACTGAATTTGTAATTTAAGGATACTTAAGTATTGTGATGCACTGAAAACTACGGAACCATACACTGAGCGTGGCCCGACACGCTTTTGGCCGGTTTTATCTTTAGCAAAGAAAAAAATAGCTTTGTTAAGCGTAAATTGTTATTTCATTGTACAAGACCATTTTCAGGTGAATATTAATTACTTACTAAAGGACACGAAAACGACAGTTACTACTACCTACCTACCTACTACCTTCAAATAACATTATGATCGGAAAACCTGCTAACTTATTTATAAACACACTAGTGGCCCGCCGCGTCTTCGCATGCATATTCATTTACTACAAAAAATGTGATAAATGAAGAACCACTCGACGGTATTTGTACAAACTTCACATAAAACATCTACTAAATAGTTCGAACAAAGCCTAAACATTTTGTTTGGATAGGTGAGCCCGTTCTTGAGTTAAATTTACAACTAAAACTGGTATTGATTGTTAAAAAGGTATATTGATTTGCTTTGTTATAAAGATGAATCATAATCATAAGGGTAAATGCGATATTTATATCCACAATAGGTTCTTGTTTGGGTCATTGTCAAAACAGGGCTCAGATAAAAAAATAAAACAAAATTAGTTATTTTTATAGAATTCGTCCTTTATTTAATAAAAGAGATCAATTGTAACATTTGTAAATTATTATCTGAGATCAAACTTAACAATTAGAATAGTTATTAAAAAAAAACGTTTTATTAGGTCCACCAAAAAGACACAGATGTCTACCGAATGTACTAAAAGTATAATTTAGCAACAATCTTAACATAATAATATAATCTTTTTTATATAATATTAGTCCAATCGCCTCACAAGAAACGATAAAAAAAAGCCAACGCAGTATCATTAAAAAGTAAATTAAAATAAAATAAATCCCTTTGTCCACCAAAACTACTATGTCTTCTTGGTGGACATAATATCTTCATCCTCGGATGACGACCAAAAATGTTGATAATGCGTCTGGTGTACTTCTATCGGAGTTCCGTGTCTTGAAGTAGGTGGTTGATGAACTGTCGGAGTAAACATCAGCAAATTTAAGGCGTTTTCGACTTTTAAGGCCACGCAGGATTTTGGAGCAGGTTGGTTTTTCTAAATCATTGCTTTGAGTCTCAGTAACTGTTGGGCTCAACTTTTTCCTGTCTATCGAGTTGAGTAACTGTTGGACTATTGGAGTCCAGTTAGGACTCATTAATGGGCTTGGTAGACTTGGTAAAGGGCTGGAAATAGAACACTGAACTGGGATGGGAGCAGGTATTTCAACGTGCAAATTGTGAAGTGGTAAGTCAAGACTTATACAACCTAAGTCACAGTGATGATTTAAAGCACTTGGCTGGCAAGTAATGTAGCTTAGTCTTCGGAAATGCAGGGTTCTTGATTCGCGTTTGTCCCATGTAACTTGATGCACCTGCATAGTACCACGAAAAGGGTGGATATCGCAGTTTTGAATTTTGATTTTAATGTATCTTGCAATAGTATCGTCAATCTTAATTACTTCGATTGCTTTACAGTTCTCATACACACACATTCTATAAACCCATCAATGTTGCTTATATCATTACCTTTTACCTGTGTGAATCTTACAGTTTCTTTTTATTACTTTAGTCTATCTTTACGTGATTTTACATCCTTTCTCCATTTGTTTCGTAGTGGTCTCTGTTATCTATCAGATAAATCATTTATTGTTTTTACTTCTCCTAGTATTTTTTTCCTATGGTATCCTTCTTCCGCTTTTCTTCTAATGCTACTGAATCTTTCTTCAATTTTTCTCTTGCTCTCTTCGTACTTAACTTCTTTTGGTTGCGTCTTCTTTTCTTCTTCTCATCTTCAGTCAATTTATTTTTAATCCTAGCAATTGTCTATGGATACAGAAAAGAGGGAGCCTAAGCAAAGCACAAAGCACATACGAAACTATTTTTTATTAAAGTGGAATACAAATGTTTCACGTGTAGGTCAACTACAAGCTGTGTATTGTTGATATTATTCTGCTTTAATAATAAAAAAAAACCGCGTTCCAAATGCAATATTTCGATTATGCAGTTAAATATCTAAATCGCATTAACAGCCACATGCAAAACCAGAGTCCACAAAACAAAAATAAAGTATTTCATTTACTTGGTGGACATTCATCTTTTTGGTGGATACAAATTCCACCGAAAAGATGTCCACCAAATGGATTTTTCTGAGAAATTATTTCATTCCAAGCATTATTTTGAGGTTATGTTGAAATCACAAGTCTTTTTAGATAAATACTTTAGAAATCTAACACATAACGTAAAGATATGAATAATTAAGGTTTCACTTACCAAAATACACAAGGAACCGAAAAGATGCCCTCAACTTTGACACCACCAGCTATTTTTAAACAAGGAGCAATAACTTCATTCGTATGTGAGCCGCGTGAAAATGACGCTGGGCGTGATCAGCTGAGTATTGGACACGTTCGTGAATAACGTTCCGTTTACAAAATTTAATTATTTTCATTATAATTTTTATAAATGAATTAAGTCCACCAAATAGATTTAGATTTTAGTAACAATATTACAACGTACAAAAAGTGTTTTTACTTTCATTCGTTATTTTTAGTTCTGAGTTATTAAAGTAATTAGAATATCTATTTTGGGAAAACATATTCAAAGGTTAACGTAACATATCAGTTTTCATTATATGATCGAATTTGTGTGAAGAGGGAGAGCGGTAACAGCCCACCGAAGCGGACTTTTCTTTCGAAATTGTTTAATAACTACTTTATTTTAGTATTATTTGAAATTACGAATATACATTTTGAATTATTGAATAATTATCTTTACTATAAAATATTAACATGCTATTTTATTTCCTTTAAAGTCTTTTTTTTCTGCTTGTAACACAATTTTAGGCGGTTATGACAATGACCCGTTTAAGCTGGTGAGAGATCTGAGGAATACCTAACTGATAAATTTTTTTTGACCACAAAATTTTATTACATAGTAACTGCCAAAAATATTGCGTTATGTAGGTTGGCTTCACCCTATCTTTATATTTATAATTCTGATGTGAGTATGTGTAACTGAACTCCTTCTATACGGGGTGACCAATTTTGAGGTGTTTTGAGTGTGTTCCAACTGGAACAAAATATAGGAATTAGATCTGAAACTTCAGATCTAATTCCTATATTATATTTCAGTGGTTCCAGTGGACTTGAGAATGGTTTAAAGTGACAATTCAGTGTCAGTCATGCAAAATGTATATTTAACTATTTATTTCATTAATTAATCCTTAATTAAATAGTTGATATCCGGGAAATTGGTCATTGAATATGATTATAATTAAATGCTATGTTCGATGTTCTGCGCTAGTTCATCTGTCTGATAATTTCTTGTTCTGGTCCGTCCACTAATCGTCCACTACGGTGATCTATCTCCATATAGACGTGCTTGGTAATCCTTTCAGTCTTTCAGTCAGTGGAAGATTGACATTGACATGACATTTGTGCGGTAGGTAGTAGCTGTATTTCTGCACATGATTATGACTCAAGTTAAAAATGAAATGGGTTACTACTGAATCCTACGGTAATAGATGTACCGTTTGTTAATGTACTTATATAATTTCTGTAATTCTGGCAAAGAAAATAATTCAATCTGCGGAGCGTAGAAGCGATACCATTGTCCGTTCACGTTTACGACGTCTTCTTATAAACGATTAAGGCTTACCAAACTAATAAGTACATTGTTCTTTACATGGATATAGGCAACAATTGAGTAGGTATTTAAACCGCCACAATGGTCTATTTATAATGAGATTATATTTGTTATTCCTTTGAGTTTTATTTTTGTTTAATTAGGTCATTATACTTACATATACAGATTAAGAACCACAATGTCTGATAAAAAATGCTGGGAGTAGATGAGCTTTTTATATATTATATTGTCGGTTATATGCCTGATATCTCCTCAGTCGTGTTGGGTTGCCCTTTGGATTATCAGAGCGAACAGGAGTGTACACTAATGTGTTGCACAAACACCCCCTTGCACCATAAGCATCCAATTTCCAGACAAAGTACTTCATCTTTTCTATTTCTTATTATTCCGATCTTCATACTTCTCGATACTTTGTCCGTTTGAAATCTGCTGGCCATTTGCTCGTTGTGCAATAAGTGAATAGAATAGGCGTAGAACGCGAATAAACGCGGATAATGTGCATCATAAGTTACACACTGTATAAACTATGTTATTCAACTTCAGACACACCTATTTACAGAAATGTTGGGAGGCGAATCCGAATTCAAAAGCTAGACTCTGTTTCTTCGTTAAACGATTGAATAGGAACAAAACATACGTAGATCATATTATGATCTTCCGTGTAGCAATCATTTTGACGTTAGTAAATATGGCCATGAAACGAGCTGTGTCACCAAGAGTACCGAAAAAATAATATATTCTAAAAGGTATTACCTTGAGTATCAAAAAAACGTAGCTTGAACCAACACCACCCTCAACATATAACACATAATACATTAAGAGAGGCAGGGCAAAGCGGTTTATCGCTCGAACTGGAGCAGCCCGACTGGTTAAATACCTCCACCTTACAGAAGACCGCAGCCAAATAACAATCACTCCAGTGTTGTTGTGTTCCTGCGTGTGAGTAAGGTTTCCAGAGCTCATGGGGGGTGCTACATTAGAAGCAGGGGTCAAGCCTTCAAGGTAAGGGCGACAAGTCTAGTAACAGTTTTACTATGCTATACTTTTCGCCCTTAAGCTAGGACCTCATTACCACTTAACATCAGGTGGGATGAGGTCAATCTTGGAGTGCATTATAAAAAAAATTCAAAACAGAATTTAGAGAAGATAAATTCTTCTAAGTTTTCGTATCTTTGAATGAAATCAGTACCATGTTAGACAGATAAAATTATTATTGTCAAGCCCGTTAGTCTCGTTATTTTAAGTCTAATGACTTTTAAATGCTTTGCCTACCTACTTTCAAAGTAGGTTTAGAAATGGTGTTCCAATGTGATAGTTGGTATTCTTTAACCTACTTACCTATCTCACGTTTTACCAAACGGAGATTCTAGGTGGTCTGCACATTTCAAATACTGATTGAATTCCGAATAAGTACGACCACTAATGTTTTGTACAGTAGGTACCTACGTAACTTATGTCGCAGAGTTACGTCGAGATCAAATAATAGTACAATGTCATTGCCATTTTAAACTGCGACCTCGAACGAGCAAATAACGACATAATGTACAATATGGTTAACCATTTTATCATCAACTTGTGCAGAAATGGACAATCGCTACTTAATCAAAGTATTAATATGATGCTGTCACATCCACAGCCATATTTTTCATCTCTTTTTAAAAAACCGTTTATCCTTATACGTTATAAAAACTTCGTCAATACACAATCAAACTTCGCATTTGTTAAACCATGATAGTCTATTTGAAGGAATGATTGATGCACTAGTACCATAAATTAATAAATTAACCGCGACTTTCCTTATGGACTTGAAATCCATAAATGTTTATATCTACTTATACAAAATGTTTATGTACTGGACACGTAACAAGATTTGCATTTGGAAATGTGTGTGTGTGACCACGTTGTGGCAGGACGTCTGTATAAGAAACTATAACTTTAAAAAAAAGCTAAGTAGGTATCAGCTGATTTTTGACCAGTTGCAAACTTCTTAGATCATGTATGAAGAAGATCCACAGTTCCATGCAGAATATAAACAAATTATTGGCCTCCCGTGTCATTAGGTATTGCAAAAAAGGTTTTAAGTGTCATACAGTTGATGGGAGCGAAAGAGAGCATTTTTTAGGGAAAGGCTAAAGAAGGCTGTTTTTATGTCAGCTTTAAGGTTGCATTAAGTAACAGTGCCTGCACAAAATGTAAGATCAAAGCGACCCCGTCTTTAAAATCAATTCATTCATCGTTACTACAATGCTAATTTAAGGTTCCCAAATGCCGATTGGTAATCACAAATCCGAGTTATGTTCTGAAGTTCCTGAAGGAATAATACATTTACCAAAGATTTTCAACTATTTATTTATTTTTATACTGTATAGTACCTACAAAAGGTGGACTTAATTCTAGGAGCATTCTTTACCAGTCAACCCTTGGGTCATGCAGATAGCTAGTTAATGGGTGCACTACATAACAATAGACTTTGTTTTTTAGGTACGGTTATTAAAAATCACTTAGGTATTTCATAACGATAAAACTATGCAACAAGAAGATAGCCCGAATTAGTCTTTGATTACATTTAATCCTAAGGAAACTATGAAAAAATTAACTTTCTACGTTCCTCTGATTCACTTTATTTCTCTGTTTATTATTTTTTAAAGTAATAACCTCCTCAGTGGATTTATAATGGAAAATAAATTTGACCGATAAACAACAGTTTTCAATTTAATATTAAATTACCTATGTGTCCTAGCTTTTCAAAAAACGTTAACATATCGTTATTATCACCATTATACAAATCAATCTACATCATCGAATCTCTATAATATCAGGAAAAATTAAAACATATAGGTACTTAATTGATGCCCAAATATTGCGAATATTATAAACTAAAATCTTTAATTAAAGGTAAGCCTTTAGCCTAAGGGCTAATACAATAAAATAAAGAATGAGGTGTAACTCAAGAGTACCGATAAACGTGACGTAACTAATATCACGAGTCTAGGATTGTCATAGGTGTACGAATAAAGACCTAGACATTTTTTCCGGAACATCCATCAACATACTTTAATCTCCATAGATTTTTTTCAATATAGGTACTGCTTTCTTATGCTTGCTGTTATTTACACCTTTAGAGTTAAACATTACCAATTTGATGCCTCAAAGTGGTAAGAGCTAAACAATATGTAGTGTATTCTAGCGTTATCCTATCCACATACAATAAATATAATGATACCACCCCACTCAAAGGCAATGTGATTAACCCACATAATATCTTCGCCTGATGGTTGGTCATAACTTTGTCACCGTGTACAGAGAAAGGTACCTACGTGCAACGGAATATTCCGGCACGCGTTCCTCGTAATATTTAATAAAACAACCGTTTTCTCTCGAGTCGAGATAAAAATCCAATAAAATCACGTCCAATTGGCGCGGCGAAGGAAATTTCTTTATCGTCAGCTTTACAGAGGCCTGTCGCGACGCATATTTGATAACACGGCTTGCGCTGCGGCAACAGAGCCCAATGTTGACATAATTCGCATGTCCGTCCGAGCTAAAGAATCGATAGCGTTACTCAGCTAACAATCGTTTGCCTCTATTTGCACGCCTTAGTGCAAATTACAATGCCATTTCGAAACTGTATTAACCACATCTAAACGAACGTCCGATCTTCTCTTGCTATTTCTAGGAAATAAAAACGGAACAATTAGTAGCTTTTGGGGTTAGAGGAAAATGAACGACTTTTCCCGCATCTCTAGTGATAATTCTGCCATTGTCAAGTGTTAAGAGAGCCACATTATTTTACAGCAAAATGTTCAGTCATGAGAGATGAACGACTTTGGTTTATAGAAGTAGGTATCTTGCTAAAAATGGAAATAAAATACAAGTCTTTAAACATATCTCCAGCATACAACTTCAACTAAATAAGTCAGTAATCTGAAAAACAGATAGGTAGTTACTACCACCACACTTTCGCTTGTTGGAACTATCACCCGACTTCCATGCGTAAACGTGTGCGTGCCGCTAATGCAAGAATTTATTATTCCATCGACATGCAGTTGCTATTATAAAATCAAAACATTTCGTCACTGCTTATGCCTGGTGACGTCAGAGAACTGGAACATTGTGTACCTACCTATAAAATTTTCATTGAATTCAAGTCCCGTCAAATAGTTTTCTTGATATTTCTAAAATCCTACAATTAGCAGATCTTGAAGTCCTTTGTTATTTATCCTAGGTCATTTTTACTGATTGTTTTTGGTATTAAATTTTTGTGTTGTATTCAACACTTGTTTTTTTTTAATCTTTCCCATATTTTCTTCACTAAGGTACTCAATAGGAACAATACAGCTGCTGAATCATATGACACGCTGAAATTACGTTTTTAGACGCCATTGTTTATTAGAATCAAGGATTTTTTGTCATCTCCTGTTTTAAATTGGCTTTTTTAAGTCAGGAAATTGAAAATTCAAAAACACTACCGAGTGTTACTTATACAATTCAAGTACAATAAGTAATTCGTACAAGCAGAATATGCTTCTTAAAGTTACTAGTAAGTTCTAAAGTATTCAAAAATTACTGTTGATGAAAGTCCTCCATCACTGTATTTCATAGTAAACAGATCGTTTTTTTAAATGTTTTTAAAGTCCAATGAAATTATTTATAAAAAGGAATTTGCCAAATTGCCGTATAAACTGACAATCGTTGCTACGATAAGGCCGCGATTATTTATAAATGTAAGCTGCTTAGGAAATTAATTAATCTGATGGTTTACGATTGGTATTAGGACAATTTTTTTTTTTTAATCTCAACCTTAAAATAGGTACAATTCATCAAAACGTCAACAAAGTTTCGTACGAATAAAAAAACGTAATATTTTATTGCTAAGATAGGTACCTATATTTGTTCGGTTTTTTACCTACCATAGGTAAATCAAAATGTAAACCGATCAACAGAGGATTCAGAGTGAACCAAAAAATTTGATTTGATATCTTATTTGTTGGAACCCGCAAATACGTTATAACTTATGCAGCCTTTATCACAAATAATAATCACATTTAAGTTGGATAAATCAAAAAACCTGCATCACATGATCATGTAATTATCGTTTTAATGCAGCTGGCATGACGACATTTTACTTAAGAGTAATTGATTAAAAAGTTGCAAAAGGTCATACTAATAGGGTTAAGAACTTCTAAACTACTTACGCTCAAAGTAAAGGTCTACTTTTGACATAAGTTATTTCCTACCATAGGTATGGTCACAAATAGCATAAAAATTAATATAACAAACTGTAATGTAAAAGAACATCTTACGTTTGCTATGCCCTTGCAGGGCGTTCACGTAAATACCTTTTTTTTTCTTCGGGCTCATATCATTTTACAGAATATTTTTCGACCGAGACGCTACGCATCAGCGAACATCGTTTCGCCGAACCATACAAAGTTCAATAATTCGGCGAACGATATTTTTCATATTCCATCTATATAAAGTAACTGTTTTGTAATGTCAATCAAATCATAATTAGTTATTTATTAAATTATCTAATAAAGAAGTGGTAACTTTTAATCTAACCAGTTTTGCGGTACATGTACCTACGAAATTCGTTTTCTGTAACGTTGAATTTTCTTTCGGTTCGCGAAGTATTAAGTACTTTTATTTTTTTTCGTATGAAAATCTTATACACTATACATATAAAAAGTTATGTTGTAACATCTAACAAAAGTATTGTCGGTCTCTAAGAGAAGTCAAGGATTTAAGAAATAAATACACACTAATTAGGTATTCCTTAAAAGGCAGTTTCAAAATGTAACGGAGTTATGTCTTGCTTAGAAACTGTAGTAAAACTATACTAACAATCTACGTACTTAGGATTGCAGGTATTTTTGTAATGTACTAAGACTTAGGTGCATATTTATCCTAAAAGATACATACTGATTTTAAAAATGTATAATGTGCCACTGTTCTACCTTGAGTATAAACTCGTGCTAAGTTCGATTTCAATTTATTCAGTAGTTTCTAAGTGATGCACCAGTGGCCAATTTATAGACAGGTAGACAGACGGACAAAAAACTTTAGAATTCCCGTTTCATTGCTAGGTCAATTTTAAAGTGCCATTTCTGGTATTAGTCGCAGATATATTAATAACAGATAATTCATGTTGTCGTTTGAAATGACATTCGTTTTAACTGTCATACCGTCCGTTCAACGACCTGAGGTCATACCAAACATACCTATAGTTAGGACGTACACTAAAAAACGAATTTATCTGATACTGAGATTTCGATTAGGTATACAAAGCTAAGAAAATTATCAGTAATAAATGCATACAGAAAGATTAGCCAGCCACCTACCGGTTCGGGATCTATATCTACGGAAACTTAACGCATGCACGTCTCTATGATATAGATGGGTGACCATAGTAGGTATACGGCTGAAATAATTAGATAGCTTAGTATGTCCTTAAGTGGTTTTTTTAAGCCGCCGATAACACAACCATGTGATTAACGACTCATACCGCGTCCAACAAATAAAATAAATATCAGATTTGTCAAAAAATACAAATACAAAAATGTTTATTTCAGTAACCCAATAATGCAATTACAAGTAATTGGAGCTGCCTTTTAAGTAAAATTAATTACTTGTGTTAGGTAGCACCGCTCTTCCATACCATGGTTACAATCAGACTTAATCCTACTTATTTGAAGTTAAAGAAGAACATAAAAATATAAATAAATAAATAAAATATATATATTATTTATTTATTTATAGATATTTGTCATATCAACAAACAAAGGATCTCTTCGTTAATCACATTTACGTATTACTTTACTGTGTAAGTTGTCTGACTCGTCTTTGGTCCCTATCGTTTATTAGTATATTATCTCTATTAAAACAAAAAATGCCCAAAGTCTTAGCCAAAAAATTTGTTCCGTCATTTTATATATTATTCAATATACATTCCATTTAAATAAGCACAATTTTGTATTCATTGTCACGTTCATGGTGTACCTAGCTAGGTAACAAACAAACACACAACGGTATCTCAGGGGGCTCGACATTTGTTATTCACACCTTACGTTTAGTACTTAAGCCGTAAATAGATCGCGTAACAAATAGATAGGTACTTACATACGTATTAAGTTGCATTAAAATGAAATAAACTATTCTAGTCAACTAACGTTTTCAATCCAACCTAATATGCCTTTATAAATTTTAAGACTTTCGCGTTGCATTTTAAATAATTTAACGGGTCAAAACGCGACACCATTTTTATTTAGTATTTAATATCTACGAACTACTTACTGCCCGACGTTTCGGTTAGGTTACACCAACCCGTTTTGAATCGTTAAATTTATTTAAAATGTCTAATATGCCTTTTATTTGAAATCAAAGAAGTCATTGTAAAATATTGTTTCGTAGGTACATTGCAGGGACAGATGAAACCAGGCTCACTACTAACTTTTTTTTCTGCACGAGGGGAAATACAATGATGTACAGTACCATCACCCGAGGGAAATGACGGCGTGTATAGGATACCCTGCCGTCAGAAAGGCAGGACCACCCACTTAAACCCTCTCTGGGGGTTTGATTGGGCCTTATCGCCGTTTAAGGTGACAACTCAGTGCGACCTGGTTTTAATTATCTCCCGAGGAGAGATGGAAGATGCTAACAGGTCTCAACTATGTCATGCATCATACCTACTCTTACTGTGCTTCATACGGTTCAGCGGTGAATATTACCGACCAAAATGCCTCGTCCATCAAACATACCGTTGAGAAATCGAGTTTCGTACCGGGATTGTTGAATCCCGATAACGAGAGCGAAATTGTACCGTTAAAATATTTACACAAAACCTTTATATTCTCGTCGTCCTTGGACGTCAATTATAAGCCAGAAAAAAATATATACGGTCGAATTGAGAACCTCCTCCTTTTTTTGAAGTCAGTTAATAACTCCAACTTCGATTTTTTTTTACCACACTTTTATTAGCTTAACTTTTAACTAACTATGTATTTAAAAAATCTTGGAATCTTAATTTAACCCACTTCCCGGTCTTTGATTATGATGAAATTTTGCACACGCTTTAAGTTCTAATAATTTAGCTAAGAAACGTCATTACAAATCCAATATTATAGCGGCCATGTTGTTTATGAACCATTTTAATATTTAAGTTCGTGTCTCCTTTTTTGAAATTGTGGTTGCATTTTATTTCCTCTGTACCATGAGGCGGGTCCAGAGTTTAGGCCTATACGATTTCAGCTAACCAGCGTTATCAACAATAGCGTAGGATCAGGGAAAGACAAGGGAGGACACCTTTTTTTTTAACGAGGGCAAATACATGGTTGTACCGCACCGTCACCCGAGGGAAATGATGGCGTATGTGGGACTCCCCGCCCTGAGAAGGGCAGGGCTACCCACTAAAACCCCCCGATTGGACCTCATCGCCGTTAAAGGTGATGCTACGGGAAACTCGGCTCAGCCATAACTACCACAGCACCACCGGAAGGTAGAAACTTTCCCCCACCAAGGGATCCTGTGCTGACTTCTGTTTAGGTACCTACGTCCTTTTTCTATTAAATAATCTGCTTTTATTAATGAACATTTTAAAAATATTTTTTCGATGGCAAAAAAATATACAGAGAAATTAAGTATAAAGAACTTATGCGAGAAATCCTGCTATGTCATAAAAAATGGAGAATTGGTTTAGATGGTCATAACAAACGATAGCTATTGGGTGAATTGGCTACTTGACAGTGTAAACAATAAAATATGAAAAGTGTTAGATATGTTAGCTTATTAGTTAAGTAATAATTTTACATTTTTATTTTTTAATTAAAAGCATAGTTAGTATTTTATTTTTGCAAAATAAATTTTACTTTTTTTATCTGTGGATCAAAAGAACCGAAACGGAAACCACCATTGCAATTCGGAAATTCAAACTCAAACTCAAACTCAAATATTTCTTTATTCAAGTAGGTTACATGTAACACTTTTGAATCGTCATTGAATACAATGCAAAGTGATTCTACTTCCGGTTCGGAACCTATATCTACTGACATTAAATGACTATGTAAATGACAGCTGTCGGCGAAAATTATTTATTTTAATGTGGCGAAACAATGATTATTTTACCGATTGAATTGAATTATTGTCTCTCTAATCGTATTTAGAATTTATTGAAACATTTTCCGTTTATCTAAATTAAGTCGTTCCTATACGTATCGGTTCGTTGTCTAGGACGTTGACGTCATAATTGCAACAGTGACGTGACTTGGCGTTTGCGCGCGCTTTTTAAATGTGTTACACATAATCTTATTTTTCTCTGGTTATTTACATTTTTTCCAGATAAATCGAATTGCTTGGGATATAAAATGAACGGGCGCACATTTTACAATACTTTTTCAAAAACTGTCAAGTAGCCAATTTCGAAAAATTCGGCAACATAAAAATATTTTCATAATTTTCTTTATAAGCAGAATGTAATCCCAACGATTCCACTATTTTATTACTTTTAACGCAAAAAACAACGTAACCTGTTATTTGCAGGCAAACGATCTTAGTTATTAGCTCGAAAATTAAAAGTAGGTAGGTATCTAAAAAACGGGTAAAACTTGTTCGAAATAGGTAGGTGTACTCAAAGGTTATGTTCCTCGATAAATATCAATTAAAAATATCAGCGAATATAGGTAAGTAGTTATATTATTACGACCTCCGTAGCCAAGAGGCTAACGTGCCGGATTTTGGCGTCGCGTCATCTCTGGGGTCCCGGGTTCGATCCCCGGTCGAGTCAATATGGAAAACGAACTTTTCTATATTGCCTCGGGTCTGGGTGTTGTGGTACCGTCGTTGTTTCTGATTTCTGTAAGACAAGTGCTTAAGCTACTTACCGCAGAATCAGAGCAATGTATGTGATGTTGTCCAATATTTATTTATTATTTGTTATTCAAATTTATTTATTTGTTATTACGGTCAAAAATGGAATATGCTACATACAACATGCTACCAAATATCAGGTAAAGTTTAAACATATTTTCACCCATACATACCTACATACTTTGTCATTGTGTCTTTGATTTTAGAATAGCTAAAGGTCATATTACTACCAAATACTAAAAACATTTACGCGTATCTACATATTTATGACATCTCCTCATGCTTATGTAAATCTTTATTAATGACCAAGATTTAAAAAATATATATTTGTGAGTAGATATATAATTCACTTCGAAACAAATGCTCGTATCCGTACCTATAAATTGGGATGGTATAGATAGTGGAGAAGAACGCTCTTTGCAGATTAAGTGATTAAAAGATTTCTACACGGGTGAAGCCATAGGTAGGTGAATTCTTGTAGGTATTTTTTTATAGTTGAATTCTGATAAACTATGTGATTTGCAAAATCACGTGCGATCTATGCCTTAAATTATATACCTACATCTATGAATCAGTGACGTAACGAGCTTCCACTCCACAATATGGCATAGTTTTAACAAAGTATTTTTTTTAATTTCGACCTGCGCTGCTGTGGTGTCGTAGGTAGGTATATGTAATACCATACCACAGTAGCTTATGCTGAGGCAGGCACCTATTGACCACTCTGTAAAAGTGAAAATTTCACTCTTGGACACTTAAAGTCTCTTCGGACGATTGACTTGATATCCAGTGTTTGTATTTACAATAATTAGAAAAAAGATTTGTATGAAGCTAGTTTTTAACTATTTTCAGGTTTATATCTCAGAAGGAAAAAGTTAAAGGACCACTTTGATGTACAGGTGGAATCATTAGGTGCTGCACGCCTCTGTAACTTGTCACATCACAATGAACCGCCGCGTGATAAGTAGGTAACTCAAAAAACAGTAAATTGAATACAACAAGGTACTGAGTTGTATAGCTTGATTGCGACCGTAACTCTGTTATGATGACATTTTTTCTCTCGAACGCTTGGAAATTCCAAGTCAAAATTAACAACGTAAACTTTAGTCTGCGGTATGTTTGAAATAGTAAAAAATATTATTTCAAATCCACGCAATCCAAATATGTGATTAATTGAACCAATTTTTTTAAATATTTCTTGGAGAAATCAATAACCGTATAGTAATCAAATATTTAAATTTACAGATCTCACACTGCTCATTCCTAATAATATCTTATTGCGGGGCAAAGGCATCTCACATTGAAATCAAGTCATATTACGCTCGCAATACCCACGCTTTCCGACTGTTAATTGGTTATTACAAACCTGATCTAAGTTTATTATGTTGCCCGGGAATCGAATCCTGGACCCTGAAATAATAATCTAGCTAGCTGTTAGTTAAACAATTTAACCATCGGGGCGTTAAAGTTTTAAAATCAAATACCTATAATGAAATAGTGCAAATGTATAACAATATCTATACAAAACTTTTTGAATGATGTCGTTATGTTTTATACCTACTTATGACTATTCTCAAGCCTGCTATGATAATAGGCACCAAGTTCCGAGAAAGCGGCAGGGTTTGAACATCATTTTGAAAAATCGTACTACCTAATATATTATGCTGTCGTAACCTGATAGGGGCGTAACTCAGCTGTTTGGTCAATGGAACATGCAAGCAGAAATGCAACAGACGTGGTTTAATTGTAATTGCCAATACAAAGTATGTAGGCCGTTCGTAAATTAAGTACCTGATTAAAACCTCTTTTCACTAAATGAACGGTTGAACATCGGTAACAAAGACTATAACATAAGCAGTTAAACTCTTCACAACCCGGAATTCGAGACAAAACAGAAAATCAATTGTGTCTTTACCAATTAATACCTAAGTCTTCGGGATTATAAGAGTTAATTACTGGAATGGAAATGTTTTATAATATTAAAAACAAAGTACATATGCACTACATAATTAATTTCAATTGCAGACACTGATTTTCCGTCTCATACAGGATTTCCCATATTTCCTGTAATTTTCCTTAGTACCTACCAACCTTTTTCTATTACATAACTAGGTAACACATTCTTTTATACCTACTATTTAATGCATTATTATTTTTTTGTTTAAAATACATACATTAAAATAGTTATTATTAGTATGAGAAGTAGTCTCATGCCTTAGGTACCTACATTTCAATACGCAATTTGGTAACTCTTAGTTGAACTTCTATTTATATTTATTCATAAATAGATATGGGCTTGAAATATTATGTTATTGATATATTTTAACATGTAAAATTTAAAAATAATTACACATTCCTAAACATCAAGATAATATTTGACAAAGATACAAATACCGCCGCTTTGCTTTAATTCTAAACCACAAAAAATAGAAATATATCGCTTACCGAAGAATTTTAAATTCACAATCGCCATGTTATTGAAGTCTCATATATTTTAAAAAGTCTGAAAAGCGTAACAACAATCACTTAATCCTCACTGTAATATTACGATCATTTTGCGAGTGCGGGCAGTTCGCGACCGGTGGCGGGGTACGTGCGTCGAAGACTACGGTTACGGGCCGGTAGGTCCGCGAGATGCGTGCGCGCAGCCTGGGACGTCTCCGTAGCGGACGTTGATTCGTCAACATTCGACGTGAAAACTCGGGAGTCACATTATCGGTACACTTCCGCCTTGAAAAATGGAAAACAACTGCGACTATAAACAATTTGAACGAACTGAATCGTTCGTATGGATATTTTTGCTTCTTAAGTTCATTACATCGATGAAATTTTTCTTTCACGTCGTTCTTGAACGTACAGAAAAAAATATTTGATGCTTAAAAAGGATGTGGCGGACTTATTCATAGACATTATTTTTCCCAAATATTTGGGTTGAGTGCGTCAGAATCTGAAAAGAAGAACATGTCTTATATACCTATCTATAATATCCTTTCTTAACAATAGATATCAGTGTTACGTGTAATGGACCATTTTTCCCGTGATCGAATTTTTGCCTGTTCATTTTGTTTTTAAGTCGTGGACAAACCAGTTTTTAAATGAGTATTTATGCATTAAACGTTTTCTAAAACAGTAGGCCTTACCAAAAACAAAACGTAAAAACGAAAGGTTTCAATTTTGAAGATAAATCGAAAAATCCGGGATTAAAAACGTGGCTTTTAGTTAGCTTAAATAATATAATATTGTTTTTAAAAAGGCTTTATTCTGATTTGAAGTTAGTATCGAATATGATGCCGATTCAAAAGGTTTGGTTTTAATTGGTGGCCTATGTATAAAGTAGGTATGTGAGTAATATAATCTTCATTCATCATTTATCATGATAAATTGTATATAAACTTAAACTCAAAATAGCTGAAAAGACGAAAGCACAATTAACTCAAAAGATGTTACTAGATATTGGGTAAGTAGGTACTTAGCGCCTTACCAAACTTTAATTAACACGAATATCATTTACCTAGTTTAACGCAGTCAAACGCAGGAAAATAGGTAGAATGCAAAACGAGTGAGCATCGCAGCCAAACTACTGAAATCTCTATAAAAACCGGTCATTATAAGTTGGTACATAAAAGTGAGTTGGTAGGTACGTGGCAAGGGCACTGTACCCTCAACCCTGAGAATGTACTAAGAAAATAGTATGGAAACTGCGATGAGTATCTAGCGGAAATACTGAAATCGCCATACAAAACGGGCACTACGTAAGACTACTCGATTACCGTTTTTGTTTGTACTAAGCATACCTACCTACTGTATCTCAGAGGCCCAATACGAAGAGAATTAGCGAAACTTCATGTATTTCTGTTCACTACAACGATGACCTCAAGTAATTCTAAGCATTAAATCACTTTTTGTACGTTTATTCAGATATTTTACAAGGTCGCCGCCTTCTTGAAATTTTAAAATAAATGAATATATAAAAATTATACCGTTTTTAAAAAATGTTCAAAAATGATTTCTTCAAATTATTTTTCTTCCAAAACTCTGTAAATATATATTTAGAAAAAAATATTTTTACTAAAAAATTTTAGGATTGTGATTCCGAAGGTCGCCGCCTTCTTCGTTTTTTATGCAATCTATTAGTTATTAAAATAATTCATTTTAAACCAAAACGCCTGATTAAATTGCATAATTCTTAGATATGAAAGTTTGCCGTTCAGGTGCTTCGATGTGTAGTGTTGACAGGTGACGGCAGTTAGTTGTCTGTTTTGAAAATAGTAAATAAATTGGTTTACACGCGTAGTCTTTACGCAGCTCGAATTGCGCAAATTCCATTTTGAGATTATATTTTTTGTAAAATACTTTTTTGTTGGGAGGCTGCTTAGGCTGCATTTTTAGGGTTCCGTAGTCGACTAGGAACCCTTATAGTTTCGCCATGTCTGTCTATCTGTCTGTCCGTCCGAGGATAATCTCAGAAACCGTTTGCACTAGAAAGATGAAATTTGGTACAAATATATATATTAATCACGTCAACAAAGTGCAAAAATAAAAAATAAAAAAATGTTTTTAGGGTACCCCCTCTACCCGTAAATTGGGGTGTGACTTTTTTTTTATTTCAATCCCAACATGTGATATATCGTTGGACAGGTATTTAAAAATGAACAGGGGTTTACTAAGATCATTTTTTTATATTTTTAATATTTTGGGAAATAATCGCTGCAAAAGAAAATAAAATTGTGTCCCCCCCCTCTAACTTTTGAACCATAAGTCAAAAAGTATGAAAAAAATCTGGAATATAGAACTGCATAAAGGCTTTCTAGGAAAATTATTTTGAACCTGATGGGTTTAATCGTTTTTGAAATTTTTGAAAAAATATTTTTTTAACTAAAGTTGTAATTTAAGGATACTTAAGTATTGTGATGCTTTGAAAACTACGGAACCCTACACTGAGCGTGGACCGACACACTTTTGGCCGGTTTTACTTATTTACAATAGCCAAACTGATCATTTATACGTTTCTAGGCAAGTGAGAAACTCAAAAATGCAAATCGTCGACGCGCGTGCAATACCGCGTATGTAGCATTTGCCATAAAGATTAAAGTGGTCTGTTATTTCATATTATTTCAATCTAAATAAGAAATTACGGGAAAATGTCATTACGCGGTATTGAACGCGCGTCGACGAAATATCACAACCGAATCGGAAAATAATGAACAGAGTAAGTGCAATCACAGAGACGGCAAATAATGTCATACATTGTCATAGGGGTATGATTAACCGCTTGGAGTCTAGTAAGAATTAATACACTCAGGACCTTACCCTTACTAAGGAGAAAACAGAATAAAGTTTTTAATTTTTTATTTTTGCAATTTTTACTACGACATTTTGTAAGACTCACAAGTACAATCATTTCAAAGTATGTACGTGAAGTTATTTTTCGTACGATGCACCTATTAAGAAAATGTGGTCGCATGTGGGTAAAAGCCAATCATAATCTTCAGTAGGCATCTGAGATGGAATTGACCGATCATGATCGCCATGTATACCTGACGGTAGCAAGTTTGATGTCTTGAGAGCAGAAGACCTCTGAATTTAGCTTACTGAATGCCGCGACTGCAGCACTAATTCTGCTTATTATTTCAGCATCGAGGTTGCTCTTGGGTGTTATTGTACTCCCAGGTAGCGGAATTTGTCAACCCGCTTCAACTAGTCCTCACCAAGTCTTCATTTCAGTGTCTCGCGACCATTAACGTCCTTCGACAGCCATTTCTCTTTTTGATACTTATTTTTAGACCAAATTTTTGGCAAGACGGTGAAAATCCGACATGATTTGCTGCAGGGTTTTGGGGATTCTGCCACGAAACAAAGGTCATCTACGTACAAGATCTCATTAATCGTAGCGTGTGTAACACGTTCGTGCAAGACCTGAGTGCGGAACCGGATGCGAAAACCTTTCGAAGAAGTCCTTGAGACATCCCTGACATCCAATGCAAAATACAGCGCGGATAGTGTAGGCTAGTACATAACCTTGCTTCATACCACAGGTGACGGGGAAAAAAGTCAGACTATTCGTCGTTGACAGAACTGCTTCGTGCATCATAGCTTCCCTAGCACCATCTAGAGAGCTTTCCGGGGCACGCCATCGAGAGCCTTCTCGAGGTCAACTCTTTTCTTGAAGATGACGCACTGAAAAATTAGCTTTGCACATGCCCCGATCAGGCCAAAATCCAAATTGGGTTTCAGGCAGGTGCTCTTCGGTGTGGTTTAGGAGTACTCTGGCAAAGATTTTCCCAGGGGCTGATAATAGTAAAATACCCCGGTAAGAGGTGCAATCGATCAATGCGAGAAACTGTAAAAATGCTAGGACTTGGTCTTTTTCCCACAAAGTACAAAAAGGCTCCATATAGCCGAATGAAACCCGTCACCACCGGATTTAAGTAGTTGCTCTCCCGGTATCAAGTTGATAACAACCACGCGCTTTTTTAGTTGTTTACTGACGGCAAGAACAATCTCAGCAAGTGTCAGCGGCTTATCCAGCTTAGCTAGAGTGGGGAGTTCAGATATCAACAGAACATATTCAAAGTCAAGAGACCAGCGCACGTTGAGTAGAGCGTTGAAGTGTCCCATCCATTACTCGAGCACTTTCTCCTTTGTTTTGAGAAGTCCTTCACCATTCGATGGTTTTAAAGGAGCTTTTGAAAAGGGGATCGTGCTAATCAACTTTCGAACCTCACTGTAAAACACCCCAAGCTAGTTTGTGTCAGGAAACCACTGCATGTAGTGAGCTTTGTCTTGCCACCACCGATCCTTTCCCAAGATAGTCGACGAAACTTCAGGTTACTCTCGTCGTATTTCCACAACACTTTCAGGGTGAATTGCTCTGCTTTGTCGATTGCACTAATTATGACTTTATCGTTTTCAACAAACCAATTTTCATGTTTTTGGTTGTTAGCCCTTGAGTGAATTTAGCCGTGTCTAAGATATGAGAAGATATAGCCAACCAGCTCTTTTCGATATCACTGCTCTCAGGGCTTACAGACGGCTAATTGATTGTTAGCGCTTCAGCATATGTCTTCATTGTCTCATGATTCATAAGCCTAATACCGTTTAAACATGCAGACTTGGATGGACCGGATCTGCGAGGATGCCGGAAGCAAAGACGTAGTTTTATAACGTCAAGTCTGTGGTCAGTCTAGCAGTGACCACCACGCATCCCGCGGGTGATTAGGACTTGGGAAACGTCTCTTTGCCGTACTTTCGCATAGTCTATTAGATACTAATATTTGGGCCTTAGGTGCTCCATGTAGTTTTATGCTTCGCGGGGAGGCTGAACAAAGTGTTTGTAATAGCAAGAATTTGTGCACATAAATTGAGCAGTAGCTGACCATTCTAGTTCATGTTACTCACTCCGTTTCTGCCTAAGATTTTAAGCCAGCCTTCATAGTCTTGAGCCATTTTGGCGCCCAACAAGAGTACCAGCTCGATTGGACGTACACTCTTGATACTGCGCGCTAATTCTTCGGAGAATTGCTAAGTTCCCGACAACAATTGCGGTTTTCCGTTCTGGATAGGTGTTGGAGTTGTGATCAAGTAGGGTTAGCACGTTCTACGCGCCTGAAGTCATATTAGGTGATTTTAAAAACCGTATTTTATTGTATCGTCGACTACGAGTGAAACGATGCGGAGGCAGCCGCGGTTACTACCATCCGTGTGGGTTAGGGTGAACATTTCTTTAGGGCATCTTTTCTAGCCCCCTCCCCGGCTGAGCAGGCAAAGCAGTACCCCCCTAAACAGGCCACCTTTGTCACTAAGGTGCTGCCGAATCCTCTTTATCTCCCCGGTGTAGAGTGAAAGCGACCACGATGTACCAACTACACCCCCAGAGCCGTCCAAGTGCAAGCCTCGGACAAAGCCCAGTCTGTATGAAACTGGACCTCTGCCCTATCAGCTTGCCCTATGCTTATCAGCGTGGACTGCCTTTACCGCCGAGTTAGACTTTGTACACAAAGCAGGAGGTTCCACCGCAAGACCTGCCAACCGAAGCATGCAGGATTCCTCATCGGGTTTAGCTCACAAGCCGACGTAATAAGCCGGGGTGTGATCGTTGTGTGTACCACAGCTACTTGGAGCCACCGATGAGGATGCGTGTACCGTCTGCAGTTCTGCACTTCATGTACACAACCTTTTGAAAGGTCGGTTAGCATACACGCTGCAAACGCTCAATTACACCCCATATATCGATGGCCCCAACGAATAAACGTGCAAGAGCTCTTGCCCAATAATTTTTTTTCGTTTTTATGGCATAGAATACGCCTACACATTTTTTTTTTGTAAATTTTGGACTTAAAATAAGACTTTTATAGCACAAAATTCGTTTATTGTAGGGAAATTAAATTTCTTCATATAACATGAATAACAAAACATGCGTCTATTGAATCTAATTGTTTCTTTGAGTACACCAAAATAAACGTTTTAAATCAATCTGCCGCTTGTGTCTAACCTTTCCTTTGGGTAATAACTCCTACACAAAAAAAAGACACGATTATTCGTGTAAAAATGGAAGCTACTTTTATTAGTTATGCTTCATTACAGATCGCAAAAATTTTAATACAGCTATCCTAATGTAGAATTATTATCTTTTTCTAATTTGTAGAATCGTGTATCGTTTTACTACACTTGTTTATGCTTCATTTATGACACAAATAAACGTGCAGTGATACATTTCTGTTAACAAGTCACATATTATTCATTAGAATAATAAAATTATATGTTTTTTCTTGAATACTGAGATAATCGATAGTTTTATTTTCTTAAAAAATATATGATCTGAAATATTTTTAACCTTTAATATAATTATACATTAAATATATCTATTCATTACGACATTAAAGTAATGTGATTTCAAACGTTTTTATGGTTTCCTGAAAAGTAGTAGTTTTTCGTTTGAACGTTTATTCGTTGGGACCATCGATATGTTTGTATGTATGTAACGAATAAAATACAAAATTGATAATCTATTGGTAATTGCTAATATTACAAAGTAGTAAGATTTAATAAATTATACGTACGCAATGCTGTCTCTTAAATCAAAATTACTCTGCACAGCATGACATGTATGTATTAGTACTACATGGTATTAGCTCGTACTAGCACCGCACACTCGTGCTGCGCTAGCACGAGCTAATGCCAAATGCGTTCAATAGATGGCGCGCGGTTCGCCGCGAAACGGGTAATGTCAATTGCTTCGTATTGGGCCTCAAGTCAAGCTTGAGATTTAAAACAAACGGTATTCCTAGTAAATACCTGTTAAAATTATCGAGCAATAATGCTTAACGACAAAAATAACCGGTCGAGATTTTAGCGGCGTGACGGCACCCGAGCGCGCCGGGCTTGGGTCATAAAAACTAATTGTTTACGAGCGTTTCTTAGAATGGGTACGCATGAAGTGCTGTTTTTATGATAGCCGATGAATGGAGCATTCAAAATGTGTTAGCGTCGTCGCTCTTTGTGTATACAATTTAGAAATATTAATTATGAAAGTCAGCATTTGCTGCAGAAATGGTAATATAGTCATGCTTTATTACGTTTTATTTCCGTTATTGTATCGGTAACCTACTTATTTTATTGATTTAATTGGTAGAATGATTAATGTTTTGCACGATAAAAGCTATAAAACAATGTTTTATTGTTTAAAAATATTTATATACATCATTGCAAAGTCCAGATAAAATACGACTGATGGCGGGTTTTTTCTCGCCACTTTAATATTTTTTTACAGTTATATTATTACATGAAGCACAAAAATATTAATAAAATCTAAAAGATAGGGTCTTTTTGTACAATTTAAAAAAGAATCACTTCTCATCCTGGCACCAATTCTATTCTACAGCTATTTGAAATCAGAACGTCATATTGCAAAACTACGTAATGAAAAAACGGCCGCAAGGCCTACCTTACCCTAGTTCATACTAAGAACATAACCGGTATTACCGATTGAGATTTGGTTAGGATTCGGCATAGATCTTGAAACACATGTTAGAATAATTACATCTTTGTGTGATGGTGAGAAGTATTTATTAAAAAATAAAAATCCGACACCGGCCACACCGGGCAGCGGCCATTTTGTAATTGTTCGATAATGTAAACAAACCTAATCTTAATGTATTCTTGCGGTAAACAGTACGGTCATTGTTTGAAATGGTTTAGAATAACTAATACATCAACAAAATACGTTCCACTAACGTGATTAAATCGCATAATTAATAAAATGTTCGATCAAAGTCAGATTTATCTAAAATACTACCCGACACGACTTGAAAACTTTTGATAGAAAAAATAAGAAAACACTAACACGAAAACTGTTCTTGTACATATTTAACCAGTAAATAATCTTGGAAAAAAGCACAACTTACCTTTTCAAATCCCTATAATTAATTATATTTCTGCATTTAAACTTTCGCGTCGTCAGCACAATCTGACACACTAATGTCAAACTCACCTTGTTCCTTTTCAAAAATTTTTCTCTACTCGCACAAAATGTTTACAGCAATGGATTTTACCTTAAAAGACGCGGAATGTTCCACAGATTATGTGACAAAAATGTCAGATTTTAGAAAGAAAAGGAACACGCCCAAAAAAAGTCGCGAACTTGGACCTAGCATTTTGGTTACATTTGTAACCAAGAAACTTCAGCCGGTAATAAACTTTCATAGGAGCCCAGACTTAAAATGGTTTATTTTACCAAACGAAGATACCTACTGACAATATTTGATTTCTATTATTAGGTAATATTATAATATCTTATAACAGTCACCCAAAATCGATGAACGAATATTTTTTTTTATTTTGTCTTATTTTCACCCTTCTAGGTTTTCTTTCAGTGCCACTTTGCATTCTTTAGGTACCTGCCTACATAATAAGTCAGTCGTTAGTCGGCGTTGCACAAGTTATTTTTTTTAAAACTTTCGTTTCCTTTAAATGAAAATGGCAGATACCTAGGTTTTATCCGTTTTATTTGCCGATCAATAAATTTACCTAAAAAATATTTTCTCAAACAAACAAGCGGCAGAACGTAGAGGAAAGATGACCCTTCTGGCCTCACCATAGAGCAATACTATGGCCTCTACGAATTTCACAGCTGGACAGTTTCATTGTCACCCTTATCCGACCATCCATAAAGGGGAAGACACGAGAACGTGAGAGACCTATCTAGGGACTTTAGTCGATGAGGGCCAAAACACCACTCTCTGTTCCCCGCAATGAGTGACGGTATGTACGGTAGGCCTCCTATTCGCCAAAAAAAAGGCTTACAAGCTCACATAGGTGGTTTGTTCATAAATGGAGTAGGTATGTCAAACAATTAAAATTAATTCTTAAAACCATTTCCTAAAAGGATATTAAGTAGGCGTACCTAATTGTGCAACAAAGGAGATTTTTGATCATTTATGTAGGAAGGTATTTCGCCGCGCTACCGCTCTAATTATATTGTTGCCGCGCTGTTATTTTTAATTTAATAAACCTAAAATGTAGATATGTACCTATGTGTGGCATACACAAAATGTTTGTACCTAATCGTTTCCAATAAGAAAGTGCACAGTTCAAAAATGTTTTAGAACGTGAAAATTTGATACTTTCCTTGTCTGATACGACGTACTTTTCTACGAAATTAATTTAAAAGCTACCTTTATTCGCTTTTATCAGCGCATGCATTTTTTTTTATATTGCGCTTCAAGATTGACCTCCTCCCACCCGATGTTAAGTGGTAATGAGGTCCTAACTTATGGGTGACAAGTACAGCATAATAAGTCGGTTATTGGACTTGTCGCCCTTACCTTGAAGGTTTGACCCGTGCTACTAATGTAGCACCCCCCAGGAGCTCTGGAAACCTTACTCATAGTTCACACGCAAGAACACAACGACACATAAGTGATTGTTATTTGGCTGCGGTCTTCTGTAAGGTGGAGGTAGGTATTTCACCAGTCGGGCTGCTCCAGTTCGAGTGATAAATTGCTATGCCCTCTCTTAAAGTTATTATTGCATTGATTGACCTGTTTATTATTTCTAATTAAAACAATTCTACTCTTGAAAACCCATCAAACGTCCGTGTCTTTCTCCAGAATACCATCTAAAATAGTCTGTGGTTGAAAGCAGCCAGTATCGATAAATGATTAATGTATTAGTGATAACATGTAAATCAATTCTTTCAGATTCATGTAGGTACGTAATTAGTTATGATTCGGTTGATAGCATACTTGCAGTCGGACGTCCCTGCTAAAAGAAGTATTTAATAGTAAGCAAAATATTTAACCCGTATTAGTACGTATTAGTAATATTATACAACCTAAAGACAAGACAGTGTTTATCAGTGTAGTTGTCCCAAAAATTATCTGTATAATTTTATTACTTGTAAGTACATACTGTAGACTTTGAACTTAAAAGTGTACCTAGGTTTATCATTACATTGTGTTTTTGACACTGACAGACAGTTCCATTACATTAAAAGTGTCTAAAATTATTGTACTTACGCGCTAGCTCGCGCGCACTTTCGAACTAAATATTTACGGATTTTTTTATTAACAACAATAAGTGAAAAGTGGAAACGTCAACTTTGTCTATTATTTAATTTCTTGCTGTGGCGTTTGTTTTTATTAGTCACATAAGTATAAGCGACTACAGTTAACATCAACATGTTTCTATGCAGATTATCACAGTTTGTGACTAGAAGATCCATCCAGACAACCTCGAAATTACTAAGCAGCAACATGGTTACAGACGGGAATAATATATTAGCAGAAAGTTTAAAGAAACAGGTTTGTGTCCTTTTAATATCACCTAATAAAATCTTAATATTAATCTATGTCAAATAAATAAGGTTGATATCTGTTCAAGGACCAATCTGTTCTATCTTGGTAATTAAGTACCTAATATTTATGTACACTATGTCAAGATTTTATTTATGTCATAAAAAATTATTCAAAGTTTTTGAAAATTAGCTACTTGAAACATTTCCTATATTAATCCTAATATAATAATTAACTTCCAGGGGGTTGAATATGTCTTTGGTATTGTTGGAATACCTGTAATAGAACTATCAATGGCATTCCAATCGGTTGGATTGAAATACATTGGAATGAGAAATGAACAAGCTGCAGCATATGCCGCCCAAGCTATTGGTTATCTTACTGGTAATATCCTTAATACTATAATTAAATAGGAAGTTTCAGATTAGAAATGATTAGTTTGTAATTGATAGCTTCAATTAAGAACCTTGACTAGATTTATAAATTACTTTCAAAGGTTAGGTACTAAATTGCATAAAATTGTATTCTTAGTTATGATTAATTCAAACATTCTTACCTATATAGCTGGATTAATAACCATAACCGAATTATTCAGATTTAATATTAGGATAGTTACTATTATAATAGCCTTGTAAGGCTAAATGTCCTATTAAAAAGCCTGATATAATTGAATTTCTATTGTGTCAAGCTTTCTGGGTGTTATCACATAATATGATTATAATTACTAAATACAAATAATTGAGCACAATACCTACCTACTTGAAGCAATTTTCAAACTTAAAACATATTTGAAAAAGGTTGTTTACTCGTATATTTTTAAATACAACAATTATTATACCAGCAGTTAAACCTATATTTGTAAATGATTTAATTTGCAGGGAAGCCAGGCGTATGTCTTGCTGTGTCCGGTCCAGGTGTACTTCATTGCATTGGGGGCATGGCAAATGCTCAAGTTAACTGTTGGCCACTTCTAGTCATAGCTGGGTCCTGTCCGGAAGATCATGAGGGTATTGGTGGATTCCAAGAATGGCCTCAGGTATGACCTGTTAATTCTAATAGTATTGGGATATGGTGTATAAATATGAATTGTCTATTGCTTAACTAAAACCACATTGTGTCAAGTACCATAGTTTGTGGGACTTATCTATACTGATATTACCAAGCTGTTTATGTTTGAAGGCGCTAATCTCAGGAACTGTGGACTGTGTTAAATAACTCATTTATCTGTGACTAGCGGCCGCCCGCGACTTCGTCCGCGTGGACTTTTTTTTAGATCATTTCAATAGGAATTATTCTTTCATACATATATTTTTGGTATCTTGAACCGTTTTCGCAGCGCACGCAACGGAAGCCCTCGAGGATGAATAATTTTCCCCGTTTTTTACACATTTACCGCTCTGTCTTTGCTCCTATTGGTCATAGCGTAATGTTATTTAGCCTATAGCCTTCCTCGATAAATGGACTATCCAACAAAAAAAGAATTATTCAAATCGCACCAGTAGTTTCGGAGATTAGCGCGTTCAAACAAACAAACAAACAAACTCTTCAGCTTTATAATATTAGTATAGAAGTCATTCAGTTAAAAGAATCAGCGGAAAATGTGGAATAAACGGGGATAGTTTGAGTGCAAAGCCAGAGCGGGCCTCTCTAATATAACATATAGACGCTTGCATAAACTATGTATGTATTGCCAATTCTCCAATTACATGACTGGGGCCTAGTTTTCTGAATAATAATGCAATAAAAACTTTTGACTAAGTAATATTATTAAAATCCTATGCGGTTTAAAATATTGTAGGTATTTATAATATTTTGTTAAACAAATTTCTTACTAGATTGCTTAAATTATCACAATTTTAGTACAAAGATTAGATAAATTCTAACCTGTATACACCATCATCCTTAAGATTAAGATAACCAATGTTGTTGACAACCAAACTTGCTGATATAAAAAAATATCTTATAAAAATAATCTCATAACCATATTGATAACATTTTATACTACGTCGGATTTAAAATAATAATAATTATTACCTACAATATGACATATACAGTTAATGTATGATATACACATGTCAACATGCTAATTATTGGTAATTTTTAAAAATAGTCAATATAACATATACAGCACAATTAAATTACATGAGTGCGTTTTTAACATTGTAGTTTCTTACTAGGGTGGAATTAAAATAATAAAGCAATATATATTGATTTATTATTTTCTTACTTGACGCCCTTGAGCTAGGACCTCATTACCACTTAACATTAGGCGGGGTGAGGTCAATCTAGAAGTGCAAAAACTTTTAAGGCGGTAGTAAAACAAAAAGTAGCTTATGTCCGTTCTAAGGGTTCAACGTTTAGCTACTTATACCAAATTTAATCAAAATCGGTTCAGTGGTTTAAGCGTGAAAGCCGGACAGACAAACAGACAGACAGAGTTACTTTCGCATTTATAATTTTTGTATGGATAAAAGTATGAAACTTTTGTTATAACGCGAACGAAGTCGCAGGAAAGTACTAGTTAACGTATGTAACTATATTATCTCAACAGGTGGACTCGAGTCGCCCGTACTGCAAGTACGCAGCGCGGCCACCGTCGGCGCGTCTCATCCCCCTGCACGTGGAGCGAGCCGTGCGCCTCGCCTGCGCCGGCCGCCCTGGCGTCTCCTACCTCGACATGCCTGCCACCTTGCTCACGGTACCTTACTACATTAAACGGGGTTACAAGAAAACTTTAACTAGTCTAAAAGTCCACATAGCTTATGAAACATCGATGTATATACATCGATACATATGATGATGTTGTAGATGTAGGTACATATGTACCTACATCTACAAAATAATTATTGACTCTTAATCGCCTCCTACGACCTATTCAGTTGGCTTACTTACAATTTTGAATTTTGAAATCTTAGGACGTCTCTCCATAAATATCAAATCATAATAAGACCCATTTCCAAATTTCTTATTAAATACCTAAGATTAAAGAAATATATCTGGTGAAAGTAAATAACAATCTCGAAAACGGTAAAATTTTGGGTTGGTTCAAATTAATCCACGCTCTTAATGGATCTTGGCCTATCTTCCAGTAACCGTGTATACCTAACTCACATGGTTTACAAATAAATTTAAAATCGAATAACAGAAAGCAGCCGTAAAAAATAATTTCAGTTTCACAACAGCATCAACAACCACGAATTAAATACTTAAAATTAAAATCGAACAGCAATCCAACACATGAATAAACATTGCTTTCCAGGCCGAAGTAGAAGAGGACAAAGTTTTGGACTTGTACAACACTGAACCGGTGCCGCTAGCATACCCCAACCCGGCGTTAGTTGAGCAGGCGGCTGAAGCGTTGGCAAAGGCGGAGCGACCTCTTATCATTGTGGGCAAGGGTGCAGCCTACGCGCACGCCGAAGAAGCTGTCACTAAGCTTGTGGAGACCACCAAAATACCCTTCTTACCAACACCTATGGGTGAGTCAGTAAACTACCAACAAGAGAGGTAGGGCACAGCGATTTATAAGAAAGTTAGGGCATAGCGATTTGTCGCTCGAACTGGAGCAGCTCGACTGGTGAAATACCTCCACCTTACAGAAGACCGCAGTCAAATAACAATCACTTCAGTGTTGTTGTGTGCCTGCGCTTGAGTCCATACTCAAAAAATATAGAAGAAGCCCAGAAGCTATAGAAACCATTTTCTATAGCTTCTGGGAGAGTGCTACATTAGTAGCAGGGGTCAAGCCTTCAAGGTAAGGGCGACAAGTTCAGTGACAGGTTTATTATGCTGTACTTGTCGCCCTTAAGCTACACATCATTACCACTTAACATTAGGTAGGTGCGATGAGGTCAATCTTGAAGTGCAATATAAAAAAAATAAGTGTTAAGATCCCTTGGCGGATTAAAACTTAACATAATATGGAAGACTCTCCCGCGGCAAACGTGCGGGCTTAAGAAGTAGTCATCACGTGTGGGGCATACTTTACTGCGGTAGAATTATATCATCAAAGACCTCCAATTCAGGGCTAGTAGTAGACGTCCAGTGAAGACGTTTTTTTTACATAGTAGTCATAGTAAAGCGGCCTTTTACTATCGTGAACAATAATGGTGTTGTTTAATATTTATATTTACATATTTAGTTTTTTATAATAAAGATGAAAAAACATATTCTGAAAGTCTGCGTTAGTCCTCAAGTTGGCTTGTATTAAGTGATAATTAAGTGAAATTAGCTACATACAAACAAAAGAGTTTATGATCAATCAAACATTTCTTTATTCATGTACACAACTCATTTAAATAATAATTAATATATGCCGTTAATAAATATTTCATGATTGTTGAAGGTCTTGAAATGTTTTAATGTAATGGCCGTAGTAAGAACGAAAGATACGAAAATTTATTTCGTGTTTACGATGCTACGTCATGAAGAAAAGTATTCTGTCTAGTGAGTTAGGGAAATAGTTTGGAGCTATATATTCAAATAAAAAATATTTTGATGATATTATAGTTGATGAACATGTTTTCAAAATATTAAAATACAAAGTAATTTAAATGCAAGGTTGCAAGTAATTATGTTATTAGATTTGAAACACAGTACCTAATCTTATAGTAACATTGTGTCTACCACAATGCTAGCAAAATGGTGGTTTAGAAGTAATTAAAACTATTGTTGCTGTTCCATAGTATGATTGTTTTTACATATTTACTGTAGTATTTTGGCTATGTTTAAATAGTTGTTATTAAACGAGAACAATTGCAGGCTTTTTATATAAACATTAATTTATATCTTATACTTATATAAAATTGAATCGTTGGTCGTAGGTAAGTCTCGCTAAAACTCGACAACAGCTAGACCGATTTGGCTAACATTGGTTTTGAAATAATTGTGGAGGTCCAGGGAAGGTCTAAAAGGTTAGTTTAAAAAAAATAGGCCTTACGACGTTCGCCGACACCTAGTTATTAATAAGTGGCTCCAGCACAACTCGGTGACAATGTACGAATAATGTAGCACATTATCGTTAAAGCAGATAAAGGTTGTTTCCACGCCTACGAAGTCGCAGGAAGCCGTTGAGGCGTGCGTATCAGTGAATTTCATGGATATATTTTGAAAGAAAGAAAATACATAAGTATATTGACAATTACCAAAAATAAATAATACAAGACAGTCTACAAACACATAACCCGCTGGTATTCGGGTGGAAACCAACTGCTAGGAAAAATAGTTGCCCACGCATGTGAGTGGTGTTAGAAGTAAAATTGGAAATCAAAAAGATACAATGAAATAAATAATAATATAAATATTTTTACTCAATAAGAACTCTGTGACAATCAAGTTCATTATTAGGACAAATGTGAAATACCTATCACTGGAACTCTCCCACTCGGATAGGTAACACCATAATAACAGCGTTATGTCATATGGTCTGCTGTTATGGGGATATGCGCCCGATATTCAAACTATCTTTGTATGACAAAAGAGGGCCATCCGAGCCATTTAGGACCGCGTGACTCGCTAAAAGAATTATTTAAGGAAATTAACATATTAAAAGTCGCATCTCAATACATTCTCGGCTGTTTAATACAAAAACTTGATAATTTTCCTAAAATAAAGTATACAAAAACTTGATAATTTTCCTAAAAAATCAGACAATCATAGCATTGACACCAGAAATAAAAACAAGCTTGCTGTTCCTAAGCGTAGACTACATAAAATAGGTAATTCATTTGTTGCTTTAAGCATAAACATCCCTACTAATATTATAAATGCGAAAGTAACTCTGTCTGTCTGTCTGACTGTTACGCTTTCTTGGTTAAACCTCTCAACCGATTTTGATGAAATTTGGTATAGGTATACGTTGAATCTCAAGAACGGACATAGGCTACTTTTTATTAGAAAATAAGGGGGGAGGGGGAAATACCACCTTTGAAAGTTTATATGGAAAAATGTTTATTTTTGAAGTTAGAGATATGAAATTTGGCACAAATATAGCTCGAAACTTGGATTAAAATAAAGATTACTTTTTGTTTCGAATATTAGGGGAGAAAGAGGTAAAACCGACCATGAAAGGATGTAGTCAACGCGAACGAAGTCGCGGGCACAGCTAGTGTTTAATAAACTCCCTCAAGTTATTGTTGAGTTACCTTTAAACAAATTTAAGACATTTGTCAAACGTTGTCTTTTAAAAAAAGGCTACTATAAAGTAGAAGAGTATTTGAATGACAAGAACGTGTGGATCACTACATAGTCTTCTCGCCTGTACTTGCGTGTTTTATATTATTTTAAAAATATAATATGACACATTTTCTCAATCAATGTCAGTATTGGGCCACGATGACACATGTAAGTCCTACAGTTAATTTAATTTAATTTACAAATACTTTTGTTTTATTTTTATTTTTTTTCAATAATTGATTTTTAATTTTTATTTTACAATTGACAAACTAACTGTGTGCTTTCATTTGTAAAAAAACTACTGAGTTTCTTGCCGGTATCTTCTCTTTAGTTATAGGTTCCGAACCGGAGGTAGCTTCATTTGCTTTTAGAGACTATTCATAAGTATTACTAATGTAATGTTTGTGAATAAAAAAGATTGACTTAGACTTTGACTTTGAATAATTATTCCAAGCGCGTTTCCGAAGATTCGTACACAAAAAAAAATAAATAAATAGTCAGTGCGTTTAGGTTAATAAACAACTATTTTGTCATTGTTCAAAGGCAAAGGCGTAGTGGCGGACGAGTCCCCGCTGTGCGTGTCGACGGCGCGCACGCAGGCGCTGTTAAAAGCTGACGTGATCCTGCTGCTGGGCGCGCGGCTCAACTGGATGCTGCACTTCGGACAGCCGCCACGGTTCTCGCCCACAGTCAAGATCATCCAGGTCAGCTCCTATGTCATTGACCTCACACCCTTCGCGACCTAACTGGACCTGACTTAACATTTATGTATCTATTTTCTTATTGTTTTAAAAGCCGACTATAAAAGACAATGTAAAGAACACTACGTACTACTACTACGGAGAAGAATAGGGATCGAATTAAAAGTGAAATTAAAGTCAGTTTTATAAATCGGTCACTAATTCTGCATAGGTAGGTATTACCTAAGACCGCATTTTAGAGTCCAATGAACTAAGAGAGATTTCAAAATTAAGTATTGTGTTAGGTCAGGTTCATACGTACTAAAAGGTGCGACTTGTTAAATTATTATGGAATCGCACGCAACCAAGCTTATTTTACGTAGTCCACCTCAGCCAGTGTCACGGGAGAATAGAATAGAATAGAAAACATCTTTATTCATGTAAGCTTTACAAAAGCACTTATGAATCGTCAGTAGGTGCAAATTAAGTTTTGTACCGCCGTGTTCGGAATGTTGATGATGTCGAGAAGAACTGGCAAAAATACTATCTAAGTACTTAAATAAAGCTAGATTTTCAAAAATGAAAGTTATTCTAGATCCATAAATTTTTGTCATTAAAATATTCTATTAATCTATTTAACAGTAGCCATTTTTTATTAAAAAAAAATTAACATGAGTGTTTAATCTATGCATGGGCAACTCGATAATATTTTCAGGCAACTTGTTAAATAAAATTTAACACTTGTTCCCACAAAGGAATATGACTTATCTTATGTAGTCTTTGATATGGAACAGCAAGCTGCAGACTACAGAGTTTTTAAGCAAGATCACAAAAGGCTAAGGACATCATCTCTGATCTTATTTACATACAATACGCATAAAGTTCAAAGGTCTAGTGGCGACGTACTTGCTGTGAATAATTGCAATAAAGAACTAGTTTCTGGCCAAATTTTGAGGTTACTAATATTTATACCTACGTAAAAACTTCACAGAGGATTAATCTTCATTTTCTAACTAGTGCTTGTACCTTTGGTACATGAGACTATGGACCGTTAATATATATTTAAACACTTAGGTATTACCTTATGTATTTAGAAAACACATTAATACAAACAACGTATTCGTGCACACAAACGTTTGTATTGTTTATGCGGAAATCAAACCTATGCCTGACATTGCACAACGCGCTGTCAATTCGTAACCACTGTGTGATATTAGTTATCCTTGTAATCAAACTAAGTAAACAAGAATTAGCAATAAGATCTTTTGTTATAATCTTTTATCGAAGTAATTTAGTACAAAATTTGTGACTAACCATGTTATTAGGATTTTTTGTCTAAGAGTCACGGCTACTTTTATTTTATACAAGCTGACCCGACAGACCAGGCCTAGCATGCGCCACGCGACTTAATTTTATCGCGCTCTTAACAAACGTCAAAATCGATTGAAGTCAGTGCATCAGCTGCTGATTGGCTGAAAATACGAGTGCGGTGTGCTATTAGCCAATCAACAGTATCGAAACTTTTGCGACAAATTTGTCTCATGCGATAAATTTGACGTATTGCGCATGCTAGGCCTAGTTGTCCTGTCTTAACAACTATTTAATTACATATACGTATCTATTTTCTTTTTCGTAGGAACCTTTTTCTGACAATAACAAACACAACCAAAAAAATAGAAATTGGTCCACCCGTTCACGCGTGATGGCGTGACCAAGAGAGAAAGGGATTCATTTTGATATATGTATTAAGATTTCTCGTTTATTTTTACGTTACTATTACTGTCACATCTTATTGTTATGTGTGTAATGAACCGACAGGTGGACATCAACCCAGAAGAGTTCCACAACAGCGTAAAGTCTGAGGTGGCGGTCCACTCCGACATCAGGCCATTCACCGAGGCGCTTACAGCGAAGCTGGCTGATAAGAAGGTCGCCCTGCAGCCCGCCACCAACGCTTGGTGGCAGGCGCTACAGAAGAAACAGCAGGCGAACGTTGCTTTTGTTGAGGTTCGTTTCTTAGTAATTTCATGCGCATTTCGCCCACTAAGTGCCCTTTTATTTATTTAAAAACTTTATTGCACAAAAAAAAACAACAGGTGGACTTAATGCTAGGGGCATTCTCTACCAGTCAACCTTTGGGTCATGCGGAGAGTTAGTTTATGGGTGCAGTAATAGGTATATTTAAAAAAATAATAATAAAAAAGGAAACACGATACAAGCTTTCAATATTTTCCCTATAAACTGCACAGTTCTAATACGAGACCGAATGGAAAATAGTACTTATAATATATAGTATAATTTAATCTGAACACTTATATAGGATTTATTTTTTGTATAACAGTAATAAATGGCACCTACTATAAGTACTTAAAATATAATCTGTTGTGTTTATATACCTATACAATTAATAAATCGCATTCTTGCTTAACTAATTGAACTGGTGTACTTAAATCTTAGAACTTTATTAAAATAGCTCTGTGCTAATCGAATTCCTTACAGCTACTATGAAGAGAGAACCGAAATACCATTATTTCGGTTCTCTCAGGTTTTTCATCTGTCTGATTTTTACCCATCACCCAAAATCAAAAATACCAAATAACCCGAAGTATGTATCGTAACAGCTATAAATACCCAAAGCAACAAATTGGGAAGGTAATCCGATAAATTCCTCGTTATTTTTCAGGCTCAAGCGAACACTACATCAGTACCGCTTAATTACTACGCTGTATTCAAGACAGTGCAAGCGAACATTCCTAAGGACTCCATAATCGTGAGCGAAGGCGCCAACACCATGGACATCGGCCGCGGCATCTTGTTGAACAACAAGCCGCGGCACAGGCTCGACGCGGGCACCTTCGGAACTATGGGGGTTAGTAAAAAGATAATAAATTCAGCCATATACCTACACAAAACTAACATAATGACTCTATGACGTCAGGAACACACCATTGCTTATACCCGGTTCCAATATTTTACGATTCATAATGTGTCAAAAATGACAACCGTTTTTCTCCAACCGACTACAAGTCGTTAATACCGTTCCATAATTTCAAAATTTACTTTCCATATCAGCTGTCATCAGTCGTTCTTCGGTCGTTTTTAGCATACGCCTCGTATAATATATTACTATCCGTAAGTAGACCGGATCGTATTTCAAATATTGAAACCAGTAACAACAGTGAGTGCTTGTAATTTATTATGAACTTTATTGAATGGCACTAAAGTTAAATTTGACTGTACGTTTGTATTGGAAGAAGAAAAGGGCTGTCTTTAGGATTTTCCCAGCAGTCATCCATCCTTGGAATTTAACTAACACTTTTAAAAAATAATTGGCAAAATTGGTCCAGGCGTTGTTGAGTAATGCGCTTGCCAACACATTTTGCGTTTTAATTACATATTATAGAGACTATGTAATATTCCTGTCGTAGGTTGGTCCTGGCTTCGCCATTGCTTCAGCTATGTGGTGCCGCGACTATGCGCCTGGAAAACGAGTCATATGCGTCGAAGGAGATTCTGCTTTCGGATTCTCAGGTGAAATAATTTTAATGCTTAATTTCAATGGTTTTAAGTCGTGAATTAAGTAAGAAATGATTCTAATCAATTTAATTTGATTTTAGGAATGGAAATCGAGACAATGTTCCGGTACAAACTGCCAGTGATCATTGTAATAGTGAATAACAATGGAATTTACAGTGGATTTGATAAGGAGACCATGGCTGATATTCAGTCTGGCGGCGATGTTACTCAATGGTAAGCAAAAGCATGTAATTTTAAAGTCGGTGCCAAAATAATTAAATAGCTCCCTAGCTATAACCCTTAATCTTCTAGTCATTGGACACTTAAGGGACGTAATATAAAAGTAGTCGTTGGACAGACTTAGTAGTATACCATTCATAACAAAACTATTATGTATTGTCAAAAATCAAACAGAGTTTGGAAAGAGATCAGTTGCAATGTTCCTGTCTATAAAGCAACTTTGTTAAATATGGTTTGTTAAATTTGTTAAACCATATTTAACAAAGTTGCAGTTATTGAACTGGTAGTGTCCAATAACCCTACCTAGTTAACCCTATATAATTTGCTGATCTGAGTAAGTATATACCTTACTCAATAAAGCATACGCATGTATTTTTGTCTATCAAATCACGGGACCCATTTTTTGTTTTATTTTTCGAATTTTCCAACAAGTTCCAACGTAATTCCGGTGTAAACCAAAAACATGCCTATTGCAAGTTGCTAAACTTTGTTTCAGCACACCACCAACTTCGCTCAGCAGCGAAGTCCGATACGAGAAAATGATGGAACTATTCGGCGAGACCGGCTACTTTTGCCGCACAGTCGACGAAATAAAGGCAGCGCTAGAAAAAGCGATCGCAGTAACCGATCGGCCCAGCATCATCAACATTGCGATAAACCCGCAGGCCAACAGGAAGCCACAGGACTTCAACTGGCTCACTGAATCTAAGTTGTAGAGTACAACCCTCCACTGCTTACGTAACTTATAAAAATGAATATGGTGCTTCACAGGGTGCTTAAAGTTTATCTAATATTTTGTACCTATTTGGTAATAATTTACAGTATAGATTTAAGTAAAGCTATTCCAGTTACCAATGTATCAGTCTAAATGCATCTTAAAATGCTCTAAAGTGGTAATTATATAGATATTTTAATCAACAAGTGATTAAAATGTATTTTAGTATGTATACATTCGGCGGTAAAACTGGGCAGTAAAATAAATAAAACTGGCAGTTCCGTCTGGGCGGTTGAAAACAAAAAAATGTTGGTATAATAAAAATGTCCAGGCTTAAATTAAAATGGTGCACATTCGAATCGCATTTGTTTTACCCAACGAGTAATAATAACACCTCACTGTTAATATAATCTTGCACCCCATAATTTTTCTTGCTACTCTATTAATTATTAAGCTCATTTAAGCCCGCCATTATAACAAATGTTCGCTACTTTTTTCAATCAAAGTTAGATCACCATCTACCTCATCCTTTGTACTTAAAATTGATTATAGTACTGCCAATTCCAATATTTGCACTGCCGATTTAATTATTACACACACCCACACAGCATGTGTAATTTGAACTAATAACTGACGAATTACATTTATTTTTCCGACTTAAATTTTAAAAGAGTTAAAATTGTACCTCTAGAGGAGGTAGGTATTATTAATTTCAATTAAGTATTGAAAAAAATATAGTCCTAGTCATATTTGAACAAAGTTATAAAGAAGTACCAAAATAATATAATTAGAATATAAAGACTGTATAAAGTTCGCTTTTAATTTTATTCAATAAAAATTTAATTCAATTTCAGGAAAAAAAGTAAAGATGTTCTAACTTTAATCCTCAAGTTAACCATGCCATTTATTTCTCATTCCCCCTATTTAAAATGCTTGGGCTGTGGTTTGGGTTATTAGGTACACTAAATAATAAATAAAGCAAATTAAGTAGATTGATATTGTCTGTATTTGAGTCATTTTATGTCACATCACAATGTTTGTATATAATGAACTTAAAAATATTATATTTAATAAATTTATATTAAAAACTAAATCCCTGTATTTTCTTTTAACCTGCTGAATGCAAATGAATCTGCTGTTGTCAGTAATGGTTGTCCAAAGCAACTGAATAGGAGCAGTGAGGTTTTCTTCACATTTTGCTTAAGCAGCCGATCAAGAAATTCTCTATCACAGTTTGTGCTGAAAAGAGATGAAGTGTATTAGTCAAAAAGAATTAATAAGACTTATTCATCATAGGAACCATCAAGAAAATAGGACCAGATGTTGTGATTCACTAGGATTTATAGTAGTGCTAGTTTTATGTGATTTACACAAGATTGTTGAAACTGGACCCTTACTTTTCAACATTAGTAGAAGTTAAGTGGCTTTCTAAAGGTTTTGGCGAAAATTCACAAAAATTTGTAAAGGTCTTTAAATAATTATGATACACCACATGTCCCCACAATCAAAGTCTACCTTTTATATGGAGATAAATACTTATTTTTTTGGCACATTCTACATATCATGTAACCATTTGTATTGTTTTTTTTTTGGTTTTTATAACATGTATCTAATTACAGGTTAGCAGAAAAAAATGGTGTCTTTCAGTTCACACACAAAGCTAATCTACAGACAAATCTCATAACTGCAAATAGCTTGTATTACTTCTTACCCAATTTACAATTGTTGGTAGTGGTCAAAGTGTAAGCATCCTGATCGTAGTCATTAGTAAGTGTAAGATCGGCGCCTCTGACTAGCAGCTCATTGCATGTGTAGGGAAAATCTGCTGCAGCAGCATACATTAATGCGGTACTTCCGGACTAAAATAATAAATTGAGTCATTTAAAAACAGTAACATATTTTCCAAAAATATATAGTATAATTAAAATAGAGTAGATCCTTACATCATCTTGAATATCGGCATCTGCTCCTTCATTTAAAAGAAATTTAACAACCTCATGGTGCCCCCCTGCTGCCGCCAGATGGAGAGCAGTCTCCCCCTCTGGCCCACGCATGTTAACATTGGCACCACTCCTATCACAAAATAAAATCAAATTGAAAATATTACTGATATAAATCATTAATTCCAGCAAGGTCAAATCACATTGGAGTCAAGTCACATCTAGGATACTAAGGGATTAAACTAGTCCCAATACTTCATAAATCTTTGTATTGTTACACCAGACACACTAGAGTTGGGGAGAGAACAAAGGAATTACAAAAGCATTTACCAAACAAGGTCCTGGCAGCTATTCAGCTGGCCATAGCTTGCAGCCCAATGTAATGCTGTAAGCCCATGTTCATCAGTGATGTCAACATACTGCTCCAGTTTCAAATCGTCACGAGTTATTTCTCCTCTGCCAGCCTTTGCGTGGAGGCTACAATCTGGCTGGGGCGGCTCAGGGACGCGCGCCTGCGTATTGCCTACGAGTGCGACCTTGATAATTACTCAATTGTCACCACAAGGAGACATTTCAATGCCAATAAGAAGCGATCACCAAAAAACATAAAGCCGTCACTTAGTCAAATTAAATTTCTCACCTCTTTGCAAATTAGTTAGGGCAGTACATTGCACAGATTTGTATGGCGTAAATGCACTTTTACGAACTCCGTTTAAATTGGGCGCCCATCTTTGATAGCCACCGCTTCCACTTTTACTGCTATCTTGGCTGCCTGAATCAAATTCATATTTGTAGCTATCCAAGTTCTCTTGTTTTATATCAATATTTTTCTCTTCATGTTTGACAGAAACTGCCTCTTCCATCTTCAGGCCACCTTCACCACAGACAACAAATTAACACCTTCACGCTCACTGCTTTTCGCTGACACAGGATTTTGAAGTTTATTTCTTTAACTGGCAAACTCTGACAACTATAGTCATCTGTCAAACTTTTGCAATTGACACTTTGACAGTTGTTTTGTATAAAATTCAAAATTCGAATTGCGTTGCCCTTGCTTGCTTGATTGTTAGCGTTTCTGTTCTTGAAGTTAATTTTTAACTGTAATTTTAATTGAATCATAAAGGTATTTTTGTATTCAATTAAACGTTGTTATTCGTAATCATGTCTATAGTTGGTCAAATAACTCAGCAACAATTACAGCAAGACTTACAAAATGAACTGACCACTACTAATCAATTGTTAAATTTCATGTATGTATTGTATAATGTTAATTTCAATGTTAACTAAATGTACTGGTGCTACCCTTATAAAACCAAAACTTGTTTTTCCCTTTAGATCAATTGAACTTCAACAAATTAAACATTTCACTAGTCCAGGCGGTGAATTGGAAGCAAACATTACCCAGGTAAATAATATCACTCAACCTCTATTACTGACCATTACTTTTAAAAATTGACTTATTTGTGATGATATTTTGAAACTGTAGACACTTTAGAAAGGAGGGAACGATAAAGACATATTTAAGCCAGAAAATGATAGAGGGTGTATAAATTAATTATTAAGTTTATAATTTTTCGTCCATAAAATACCAATCCTGAACCCAAAGTTCACAAACATAAACTCAAATTTTTCCAAATTTCCAATTTATTCAAGTTAAAAGTTCCAGAATCATTAAACATTACTTATAAACTTTTTGAAACGTGTTTCCCTAAAATACAGTATCATAAAATCTAAATGTTAAATGCAAAAAACTAATTATCTTAAGAGTGAATATATGCTTCTAGATATTGTTTGTGATAAGTTCTGTTGATTCCAGGGTGCAGCCCGAATGTATTTAATTGGCTACTTGACAGTTTTTGAAAAAGTATTGCAAAATGTGCGCCCGTTCATTTTATATCCCAAGCAATTCGATTTATCTGGAAAAAATGTAAATAACCAGAGAAAAATAAGATTTTGTGTAACACATTTAAAAAGCGCGCAAAAACGCCAAGTCATGTCACTGTTGAAATTATGACGTCAACGTTGTAGACAACGAACCGATACGCATAGGAACGACTTCATTTAGATAAACGGAAAATGTTTCAATAAATTCTTAATACGATTAAAGACACAATAATTCAATTTGATCGGTAAAATAATCATTGTTTCGCCACATTAAAATAAATTATTTTCGCCGACAGCTGTCATTTCCGAATTGCAATGGTGGTTTCCGTTTCGGTTCTTTTGTTCCACAGATAAAAAAAGTAAAATTTATTTTGCAAAATTAAAATACTAACTATGCTTTTAATTATAAAATAAAAATGTAAAATGATTACTTAACTAATAAGCTAACATATCTAACACTTTTCATATTTTATTGTTAACACTGTCAAGTAGCCAATTACTACTTTATCTATGACTAGCCTGCATCTTCATTATTTTTGATGACAATTATCTTAAACTCACATCTCTTCTACCTATCTACCAAATTTCATTCAAATCTTTTCAAGTGTTTTGACATGACGCAGAAATATATACTTGTGGTAATAACATTTTACTGTTATTTCAGAATGCATCTTTGATATCAACTCTAGCCAATTTACAACAAATAAATATTGAGAACTTGCCCCCAATGCTAAGGAAAAATATTGACATGAGCAATAATCACTCAAATCAAAACATTTCATATGAACAGCATGACTCGTTCAGAAATACTTCAGATATGGAAGAGAGTCATTGAACTGATAGTGGCAGACATGGCTTATAATCATGTTTATAACCTGCTGCTCTTGTTACCTCATATTAAAAAGTGGAAATTTTTGTGTGATATAATCAATAGGTTTAAGCTCTCATGTAAGCTCTTAATAAAATAATGGCGTATTTCTTACATCTTTTTTATTTAAATTTACTTATTACTAACATTAACATCACATTAGGTAAAGTATCTCTTAACATAATTTATAAAAGGCATCATGCATTTTGATATAAATATATAAATAAGATGTTGATGGTAAATTATATATAAAAGCTGTAGGTATTTATGGTTAACAATTTATTTATCTTACATGACTTATACTAAAAAATAGTGCTTTTTCACTTTCTAACAAGTGAGTTGAATTTCTTCAATTTCATCGTACCATCTTAAGAATAGTATTTAAACATTTAATATAATGGAACAAACAAACTTATAAAACCTTTAAATAACTAGGCCAAATATTCTTAGTAGGAATATTGTGTTTTTAAGAATATTTATAGGTATGTATCTAGTAGTAACACAACAATAGCTATATTATTGTAAATAATAGTTCACAAATGTATATGTAGTATGTTTTAGGCTTTATAATATTAACTCGAACCCATTTGGTTGCTTTAAACAACCTCTTAAGCTATAATGTAAAAAAAGATTTACAAAATATAATTCACAATATCAATAGTGCCTATGTGTAAGAAAATCCCACTTTTATCCTGTAAATGATGTTGATGTTGTAGAGATTCTTATACAGCAGGATATATATTTAAATATAGCTATGTGTATGTGGGCTTACTTATATAGTCCATAATACAATGTTTCTTAAGCCATGGTAACAGCTTATAGACTAGAATATACAAACAACATTACTAGACTTATCAGTGTTGAAATAAAGCAGCCTTTTCTTTAAACCTCTGCATTCTAAGAGCTTTTTCTTCAGCCTCTCGGCGCTTCTCTTCCTGCTCTTGTACTATTTCGTTATGGAACCTATTAGATTTCGCAAGCTCTTCAATTTTGGCTTCGAAGAAATTCTTGGCTCCGTTCACTCCAACTTGATCGACATTGATTTCAGTCAATCTAGCGAGTGCTTCTAAACCTGAATCTGTTTCTAGTTCTCCGGCTCGTGCTTTTCTGTAACAAGATAATTTTTTATCAATTTTTATCCCACTACGAAACAAGGAGGCTTCTCAAATAAAAAATATCCCAGTGGTAGTATCTACCTACAATACTGACATTTTGGCGCATTTACTCTTAGGCCGATTGCCCTTATTTTTGACAAGCACGTATGTTGCAATATTTTTTTAAACTTTTACATAAATAATAATAATTAATGTCCGATTGTCGCCGGGCGACGAAAACTGACGTTATGCCACTGTGGACTTGACTACGCACGGAATAGGTCTGTACAGTATTAAAAACGTGGAGAAACCCATAGCTTATTAACTTTTATCGATTTCCTATATTAATTAGGTACCTATACCCAACAAAGTAACTCAAAGCTAATATTTTTAATGACTCTGTCCTCGGTAGATACGTCAGCCGCCCAATCTCGTATGGGTGCCTAAATTTCATTTCAGGGGGTAAAGGTTACCTCCACGCTTCCAGCTTTTATATTGCTCTCTGGGATATAACAGACAAACACTACGGCGAAGGACCGAAGAAAGTCGAGATTTCTTCACTTTAGTATAAAAAATGTTTTTACTAGGTATTTTAAAATTCACTACGTACAAATAATTTGATAATAAGTATTACTAGCTGTGCCCGCAACTTCGTTCGCGTAGACTCATGGTCGGTTTTACCCGTCTTCCATAATTTTCGAAACAAAAAGTAGGTAGTCCATATTTTAATCTAAGTTTTAAACTATATTTGTGCCAAATTTAATATCTCTAACTTAAATAATGCCCTTATTTTCAAAACGTATACTTATTTATAGCAAACTTCGTCAAAATCGGTTCAGTGGTTTAGGTGTGAATGCCTGACACACAGAGTTACTTTCTTAGTAACTATGGGTTATGCTTAAATTATATCTACTATATTTTTTTTATTACTAGCTGTCTCAGCGGACATTTTGCCGCTTTTTACCAAAATCTTACTTTTTATACCTTCTCTTAACCTCCACAATTATATTTAAACCGAAATCAGCTAAATCATTTTGGTCGTTCACAAGTTTTAGCGAGACTAACGAACAATAATTGATTTTCATGAATACATATTGAGACGGTAATAATAAGGCGTATAGGTATTATGTCTGTTGAGTTATGCCAAGCGAATCCAGAGCCTCCTAACTATAGTCCTGCAATGCTGACCAGGGCGTTGTACCAGTCAAGTTAAATGGTTATACACACCTGTAAATGAGTAAGAATTCCCTAAAGCTTATCCTGTGATCACCGTCTTCATCAACTTCTGCGATCATCGCTTTCAAGCCCAGGTGTGTTTGCGGAGCGCCCAACCGCTCCATCATCCGCTTCACTTCATTCAGGTCCAGGAAACCGTCGTGGCCCTCATCGAATCTGTTCAGAACATACCAGGAAATTAGAATCGCTTGCAGCATTTCATTAAACATCGATTTATCCTAAATTGTGACATTTAGTGGTTACGATGACGGGTAAATGCGCCTCATAATTTTGTTAACCTTCGTACGCATCCATCGCCAGACCATCTTTGAGGCTTCGATTTCCGATCGGGTATACATTGTATATAGAAATCAACCTTTTCTATATTGTCTCGGGTCTGGGTGTTGTGATACCGTCGCAGTGTCTGATTTCTGTGAGTGTTTTTGCTAGGTACCTATTTACCACTGAATAAGAGCAATCAGGGCCGGTGTTAGGATAGGGCGTGGCAGGGCGCCAGCCATAAAGGGGCGCCGGAAATCTTATGTAACAGGGAGACCCCCAAACCAAAATCTTGGTTCACACACTAGACGGGACACTCCATGAAATTGGCCCAGGGCGCCAGATATACTAAAACCACCACTGAGCAATGTAATGTGATATCTACCATCTTTATGATATCAAAAGGATAAAATAGTTTTGGGTATATTTTACACCTTACACATTTAAACTACCTAATGTTATAGCTAAAGACTTTGTTTGATTGAACGCGCTAATCTCACGAATTACTGGTTCAAACTGTTTTTGTCTTGGATAGTGCATTTATCGAGGAAAGCTATAGGCTATCGCAATAACATCACGCTGCGACCGCAGCGGATCGCTAAATAAAATAAAAGCTTACATCACTTTATAAATTAATTAAACTTCCAATTGGAGCGAGTTTTAGCTGCAATACCTACTTTGCGTCTCGCTTGCGCGAATTTTAAACAGTTGCAAGTTTTCACATAACGTTTACGACAGACGAATCGATGACAATAGAACCGTACGACTCGTATTAGAAAGAAAGACCGTTTGGCAGCTTGTCCGTTACGCACTATGAATGGACCTTTGTAATTTTGTACAGTGAATACTAATTATGTGGCATACATACAATGATTCGTCACTTTCGCTTGCAATCGTTAAAATTACTTACATAGTAGCACAGAATATGTTTGCTACACCGCACACATGTCTATTTTAGTATTCCTAGTGCTGCTGGATGTAGGTAGGTAGTTTTATCCTAATAGGTAGGAATGTCGTAACGCCTCAGGCCAAATACTCTTTACTTACATTACCTAATTTTTCCACAGCTTAGTTGAAGATAACACAAATTTAAAATATTGTCATTGTACCTACAATATGAACAAAAAAACCTCTTGAGTTTTGTATCAAACTGCCTAGTTGTGAGCGAAGGAGATTATGTAGAATTAACACCATTTTAAACTTGTAGACTAGACACTGGTTGTACTAGACTTGCAGTTTAATCGTTCAATACAGTACTTAGAAATTAGATAAGCTATTATTTTATGAGCCATTAGTAGGTTTCTCGTTACGAGAATCATGATTTATTTCAAGGGGCCGAGTACTATCAAATAATATGATGTTGAAAGTATATAAGTGCTTACATGCCTGAGAGAGTGTGTATCTTTAGATAACTACAGTCAAGTGCACGTCAAGACTATATATATAACTAGGTATATACTGCCCTTACATCGTGGGCATAAATCAAATTGAACTAAAAGTATAGGTAGGTACCTATTTTTACTGATACTATGACATTTTCTGGACCCTTAATTATAATTGATAGTATGAAGACTTATTTGTTATAAATACATATATTTAAGATATCTAATAGATGCAGTATTATTTTAGACCACTAACTTCATGTGTAGAAACTTTGTAGACTAAGTAACGTAGATAACCAACAAAAAAGTTTTCATGTAGCGAAATAATGTTAGATACGACTATTACATTTTGTAGGTAGGTACTCCCATAAATTAGAGTTATGTAATTTTAGGTAACGTAGTTTAAACGACATATCATTAAGATAAGCAAACAAAATAAACTCTTACTGCTTTTGATTAGATAACTATCATTACGGGGATTATAGTAGATATTTTTTTTTAGATAGAATTTCATTGTCCAAATCTATATATATAAAAGGAGAAACTGACTGACTGACTGACTGACATATCAACGCACAGCCCAAACGGCTAAACGTAGGCACTTGAAATTTGGAAGGGACGTAGCTTAGGTACCGTAGGGGTGCACTAAGAAAGGAATTCCCGAAATTCCCACGGGAACGGGAATTAGCGGGAAAATCCTTTTGTATGAAAAATCTAAACCGCTTAAGTTAGACGCTTGAAATTTGGCATGCAGGTACCTTAGTAAATATAAAGTTTAGTTATGGCTGTATTTTGAGAAATTCCCACGGGAACGGGAGTTAGCGGGAAAAAACTTTTGTATGAAAAAATCTAAACCGCGTAAGTTAGATGATTGAAATTTGACATGCATATACCTTAGTGAATGCAAAGTTAAGTCATGATTGGATTTTCCAAAATTCCCATGGGAACGGGAATAGCGGGAAAAACTTTTGTACCGCTTATACTATATCCTAATTTAAAAATAATAAAATTAAGCATTTTTTAAACTTTTCTCCAACACCCACAAAGATCTCTCTTTTATAACACGCCACGCGGACGAAGTCGCGGGCAAAAGCTAGTATACTATGAAAAGGTTTATATTTCGTTTAAATTGATTTTATATTAATAGGTAGGGGTCTTATTCTATTGGTCGACTGACATTTATGTTCATAATTACAATGATGACGATAATGATACAAAATTCATATAAATACCAATCCAGGAACCACAAACGTTAAATTAAATAAAGGAAAGATAAATTAGTTGTGCTGTACCTAATAGGTAAACAGGACACGATATAAGGTAAATGTACGTAATTCCGGAGTATTAAGGCATTCTTGTCTTTCCTAGCGATTTCTAGTAAAGCAGGAAAAATCAGCGAATTGAAGTTAGTTTAGTCGTAAAAAGAGGTTTTCAGAGAAGAGATTGATATGTAACACTACTGCATTAAAACTATTTTATAAAAGTAATCGTAATTTTTCTGGACCTCGTAAATGTCCGTTATTACGGTATAAAATTTGACTCTCCAGGTAATTCCGTAAATGGGTGCTGGTAATTCCGGCATATGCATAAAAATGCCGTTTTTTTGCAGGATTACATGAAATATGAAACATAAATTTAATGTGACGTTTTCTAAATAAAACAACTTTTTTTAATAAGTGTAGGAAAACAGTTTATTTAAATTTTAAGGTACTTATAGTAACTTTAAACTTTCATGAGATCAAATTGAACTTACTTCGACTTACTTCTAGCACGGTTTAGGGAACTAATATTATATTTATTTATTTATATATTATTTATTTATATATGAAATAATGTAAGAAATCCGTTTAAAAGTCTTAAATTTAATCATCAGTCTATATTTATATTTTAGGTACTTAAAGTAACTTTGTACTTTCATGAGATCAAAATGAACTTACATCGATTTAAATTAGCATGGTTAAGCGAACTATATTATATTCGTTTATTTATTTATGTATGAAATAATCCGTTAAAGTCTATAATTTAATCACCACAGTCTAAACTTTGAACAGAAAATACGCCTCTTTTATTTACCGCCATAGGGGCCTTAATCTTTTGAAGAACTTCTTTAGCGTCGTAGATTAAAATGTCATCTTTTTCAGGCCAACGCCAATTCACACGCCCACTTATCTCGAAACCGCTCATGGTCATAGTTTTTATTTTATATTTTGTTTCAGATCCATCGTGTATAACTTCCATTACTAAACCCGGAAAATTTTCTCCTTCATAAATAATTATAACATAATCTCCTGGAGTTATTTTCAACGAGTTAGAATCAATCGTTTCATCTGAAACTATGGCTGGTGTTTCACTTTCTCTATTTTTTGTTGTTGTTCTCGAAGGACCAGGTTCATTAGTTTGATCTGGAACTTTGGATGACTTCTTTTTGTTTTCTTTTCCTATGTTCTTCGCCTTTATTTTTTCTTTGGCTTTATTTTCACGGTCTTGTTTTCTTATTTCTTTTTGCTTTAGCTTGTCTTCTTTTTCTTCTTTAAGCTTCTTTTCATATGCAATGTATTCATCGGCAGTTCCTATAATGGGAGCAAGTTTTTTTTTAATAAGTTTTTTACCTTTACTGGTCGACGGAGTTTCTGGCCACAACAAAGCATTTTTGAAGGGTGTGGGAAATGCATATTTCTTGGAATTTTGAGAATTTTCGCTTTGATCTTGAGTATTGGAATTTGATTCAGTAACGGAATCCTGAATATTGGTAGAATCTAAATATTTTTTGTTATTCTGGGACGTCGAAATCGGAGACGATTCCAATGTATCATCAGCAGATCTAGTAAGTATCTTTATAGGTGTTTGGTCAGAAAAAGATTTTTCACCAGATTTGGATGATTTTTTTTTAGCCTGATTGTTTGGGGTTACGCATTTTTCGTGTTTATCAGCAGCTTTATTCATATCATTTTGTATTACAGATGCTATTTGAGAAGTTAGTGCTTCTTTGGAAATGATAGGTTTGCTATATTCTACTTTTCGATCCGTTTCATTAGGTGGTGAGAATCTTTCTTGAGGAACTGGCGTAGTCAGAGAAAGAGTTGAATTGTTGGTTGGTAATGTTCCCGATGGCTTAAATAATTTATCGTTGTCCCTATTTGCGACTTTTTCATTGGGAAGTATGATTGTAGGAACATCACCAGGGTCATTTTGTTGTAAGACAACTGAGGATTCTTCCAGAATAGCTTCTTGTGTGAGAAGTATGGTTTCTGGGGGCGGTACTATTATTACGGGGACATTACTAACGTTATCCTGCTCGGAAATTTTCGATATACTACCGATTATATTGCTTGAACCATCTAGCAAATCGTCTGCCTCTTTAGAATTTGTTATTAACTCTTGTTGCGTCTCTTGAAAAGTAATGGTCTCAATAATACTTGGACTTTTAGGAGTCAAACAAGGTAAAGCACTGATCAAAGTTATCTCGTTAAGAAGAGCCGATTCAACAATCGTGTCTTCATTGATCCAATTAAGGTCAAGATCGGCTAACGTACAGTCATTTTCCGCAAGAGTGGTGTTGCCTAGACTCATTGAATCTGGTGTTGGTGTATGACTTGTGCAGATCTGCTTCCAGAAATAGTACAGACTGTCGTCTTTTACATTGCCTGTCCATTCTCCAGAACATTGCCGGAACTCATTTAATTTATGAGCATCTAAATTCATCTCGAACCACTTTATAAACTCTTTAGATTGTAACTGCTTGCTGCTTTCTAAAGAGCTCAAACTTGTAGGTGTACTTGTGCCAGAACTTGACGCAGTTGCCGCAGAAGATTTAGGTATTTTTTTATAATTAACTGCATTTTCGTCGAAGGGATACAGGCCGGCTTTTCGAAAACCATTTTGAATAATTTCTGGTCGCAGAGTCGTTTTGATGGCATTTTCAAGCACGGGACCAAAATCTTCCCGCTTCAAGCGTCTGCCATTATTCTCCATCCTCCAAGTATATACTGCTTTACTCCAAGCGTTTTTGAGGCTGTGAAATACTGCAACGTCCATAGGTTGTAAAGCATGTGTGGCGCTAGGCAACAGAGCTATCAGTATAATGTTTTTTTCTTTACAATATTCGCATACTGGAAGCGACAGATGAGAAACGTGACCATCCAGGAACAAAGCTACAGGTCTTGTAATATTTTCTTTCGTCAAAAATGGCTCAAATTGATTAGCCACGTACTCATAAAATGCCTCTGATGTCATCCATCCCGAGTCAGTACGTCCGATGGCCCAATCCTTAGGATATTTCAATAATATATTTTGTGGTATCCTTTTATATGGAAATATTGCTAATACCGGCATTAGTTTCCCGTCAGCTGACGCACCGAGACAGAGCGTTAGATTTTCTTTATCATCATTACCAGATCGGCAGTGAACATTTTTCACCCCCTTTCTGGCAAGGACTGGTTGACCTTTCGGACACAAAAAAAAGGCAGACTCATCGCAGTTGAACACGCGTGCGGGGTCTTCCAAGACAGCCATGAGATTGTTGTCTTCGAAATATTTTCGGACTCGTTGAAACCAGCCCCTTATTTTTTCTTCAGTAGCGTTTACACGGGCAGTAGTTAATGCTTGACATACTCTCTTGCTTATCATTGGGTTTCTTTTCAGAAAGGCCTCGTACCAATGTCTGCCAGGGACTCCGTCCTTGAATGGATTTTGTCGGTTCAATCCTATCAGTAATTTAGCTACCGAGTGTAGCAGTTGATCTTTCGTAACTGGAAATCCAATTTCGGCCATATGCAGTACCCATTTTACCAACAAACCTTCTTCTGTCGATGACAAGACTGTTGGAGCTCCTGCTGACTCTTGTTTTTTGTATTTTTTATTAATTTTGTCATGCAAGGTCTGGTTGGGTATGTTATATACCTTAGATGCACGATATATGGTCATGGTTCCATTTTTTATATCCTCTAAAGCTTTGGCGAGGTCCTCGTTGGAGTACTTTTTGTTTGACATTTCTACCTGTAAAAAAATTAAAATGCAGTAGCTCACTCAGGTACTTCTATATCTACCGTAATAAGAGACACAGCCAAAAACAGTGTAGGTAATTGCGGTAGTCAGATTAACATAAATTTCTAACGAGTAACTCTTCTTAACAACATAAAATGACTTGAATTGTATAGGAATGCAATCATACTAGTAATAGGTACCAAAAAATATACTGGAAGATACAATTAAGTTAAACAAATTAATGATTTTGTACCGATGTTATTTGTGACGAATCTGTTTAAAGTAAAAAAATGTTTTCTCTTTACACTCGTATTTCATAACATAGATAAATAAAATCGTAATACGTAATTTGATTCCAAGAAACTATGTTATATATTAGACCTGTTACAGCTCTTTTCGTTTACTTATCTCATCCCGTTCCTGACAAATTACAAAAAATAAAATCACCTACCTTTCCTCTATTCCGTAATGGTTACGTAATAATGGACACGGTTGGTTTTTGGTGTAGGTAATTGCGGCAATTAGAAAATTTCAATTAACTCGCTAAAAACTAAATGAAGTAACTTGAAACGGTAATCAATCAGTTTGTTTTAAAACCCTTAAAAATAATTACAGTACTTAGTTATGAAAATACTTACATATCACTCGCAATATCCTTATGAAAATCCGCGCGGTAGCTTACGCGTACGCAACACACACACTACCTTTATGGCGGTTTGGCGCAGACTGACCGAGGGAGACGTGACAACTGAGCCGGCGATGGTTGCAGTTCTTTTTAACGTGTGTAATTGACGCTCTATTGTACATACTTAATAGATAAAATTTATAACTTTTTGATACAATTAGTAGTTTTCTTATTTTCAGGCCTAAACCGAAAACTTACGGAATTTCGTACACTTACGTAATATGGTACATTTACCTTAATTCGAAGTTTAATTACATTATTGTACGAACCGCGTGTAGGTAGGTATGGTCATCATAACCTACCTTCGAGGAGGAACACAGGGGTCTACTCCCATAAACGAAATATGCCGGGTTCGGTGACGGATAGCACTTTTTAATTCTTAACCTAAATGTGTTATTTGCAAAGTAAGCCTTTTTTAAAAAAAATAAAAAAAATATTTACGCAAATAAAAAACCACGATGGTTAAATACCACCAAACTATTATTTTTCTTAAAAAAAGAAACCTTTCGTTCGTGCGTTTCGTTTTTGGGAGTAGACCTGCACTTCGTTTGTTACTCGAAATGGCCTACTTGTCATTGACTATATCCACTACATTGATATTACCTTAACTTGTAGGATTTTTCGAACACTTAATTTTTAAAAATTTATACATTCTTCTTTTAGTAGAAAAGTGAAACTAAATTAAAAAATATGGTGCATCAAAGAAATTAAAAAGTCGTGAAAGTTTACAATTATGAGTACGAAAAATTAAATTACATCTACTTCCGTTTTGTCCGTGTAAACATTCTTGGGTTCATTACTTGAAAATACCTACTTATTAAAAGTTCATTTCAAGTTTACCTACATCTTTAATCTGCTTAATAACTAAAATGTCAATTGAAATTTACGTAAGTTACTAAGTAGGTAAAACATAAATTGGAAACTGACAGTATATAAAATATTTGTAGCTTATAATATTCCACAGTATATATTATCTTATGTTTTAAGATTTGCTTCTCGAGGTGATTTGCTAAAATAGGTAGATAGATACCTAGTAGGTACATTCAAAACTCATGGCCAACATTTCATTCACATTCCACTTATTTTTCTCTAGAAGAGGAAAACCCCTACATTATAACACTGCAATGTTCGTCAATCCATTTAGCTAAGTAACAAGATAATGTTAATTATGTTGTGCCGTAGTTAGATCCAGTCCTAGGTAAGAAAAAAAATATATGATGTATAAATAAATAAATATTGGACAATATCACATACATTGCTCTGATTCTGTGATAAGTAGCTTAAGCACTTCTGTTACAGAAATCAGAAACAACGAAAATACACAAATACCTACCCATAACGAAACACAAAAGGTCACAGCAGGTAGATACACCTACATCACCTACATTTTGTATGTGAAATTGTGAAATAGGTGCATTCAACTAAAACATGTCAAATGTCGGAGAATGGAGTGAATACAAATTGCATTGTCTAGCTAGAAACTGCTCACTTCAAGGTGAGGCAAGGTAAGCCGGTTTAGACCAGGTGATTTGTAGACACTTGCAAACCCTGTATGTGTGCTGGTAAGATTGTCTAGTGCGCAGAATTGTACTACACTCGGGCTTCTTGCAGCATTTCTTTAAATCTCGATTTTACTTTAGATTTATCATTTTAATAATACCTTTAAACTAATATTAAGTATATCACTACTTAGCATAAAACAAAGTAGCTTTTTCTGTAGGTATGTTCCTATATACATATGCTTAGATCTTTAAATTACGCAACGAATTTTGACGCGGTTTTGTTTATTATATACTTAGTGTGATTCAAGAGGTAGCTTTTTATTTGCAATATAATAGAAAAGCCAACATTTCCAAGTATTTACATTGCATCCGTGCGAAACCGGGGTGGATGGTAAAATTATAAAGCTGATGAGATTGTTATTTTGAACCCGCTTATCTCAAGATGTGCTTGTTCGAATTCAAAAAAATATTTTAGTATTTAAGCTATATAACATCACGCTGCGACCAATATCAATCCATGAAAACTGTGTTAAAAGCACAAAGAAATTACATACATTTATTTCCATATACATAGATGCGTCATCTACAATAAATAATTTACGTATACTCAATACAATTTAGGTAAGTACACAGAACAATTAGATAAAACTACTCTTGAAAGCAATTTCTACCGAACCATCTTTAAGGAGGGTATTTATTGAATTCAATATTTTATTGAAACAAAGTAAGGAACAATGTGCTAATTGAAAAAATATGCCGACAATGCTTGTTAAATGGTATCAACGACCAAGTCTTACATGACACATGCGATCTTATTATGACAATACTGTTAAATCATGCGTAACCTTGTTTTATTATGACTGCCCGTTTACTTACCTACCTACCTTAATGTAATTTTTCTATAGCTTTTAATGAAACTGTTGAATGTGAAAAAGAAACCATGAAATCAAATACCTACTCATGAATATCCATATGATATAATCTTTTCAATTTGTGTTTGAAATAAAAATACGCATAAAAGTTATTATTATTTCATTACCAAGACACAAACGTAAATAAAACTAAAATGTTTAAATAGCATCAACCAGAAAACCTAGACAAGTGTACCAACCTAATTACGAAAGTTGTTGCTAAACGGCACTTAGGTGTAACTTACTTACTACGTTTACCAAGGTTAATAAAATATACATACCTACATACAAATATAGATAAACTTTAATATAATCATTACGTATAAATATTTTTAGAAAACTCACTAACTACCTGTGATAATTAGGTAGGTAAGTACTACCAAAATAAGAGGTATTGAAAAAAATAAAGCTAATAAAAGGTAAGTAGGTAGGTAGGTAAAGGTAGATTACCTATTACGAAAACAACTCTCGGCGGGAGTCTTTATATTTAGAAGAGATTATGCTTCGTCCTGTTTTTGTTTTTCTTATATTACTTGCGCACGTGACCAAATCCGATGACTTATATTATTAGAATTATTTTTTAATCAAAATAAAGTACGACTATTTGATAGTAGTTGAAACAATAGGTACATTTATTAAGCAACATATTGTTCCTCTCATCCATCTAACACTTTTTAATACTTTTCATGATTTTAATACTTCAAATCAAAACCAATAGAGGTAGGTAGGCTAGGTACCTACTAGAAGTAACAGATTAAATATGTGCATACTGAATTGAGTTATAAAAAACTAAACCGACACGAGGCGAGATATTAACCTAAAAAGAAGCCAGTGTCCCGCAATAAACCATTAAACATGCACTGAATGAGGCCAGCAATAACAAAATAGCATCGTATGCCCTACTGAACCGACTATCAAATGGCTTCCTAACGAATTCGCAACCTATGAACCTCTCCGGCCTATTAATTTCTCTGGGAACAATTAAACTGTTGACAACGTTTTCAAATAGATTACTTAAGTCTTTCTGTTGCTTCTATACTGTTTACTTTATGCTCTGGTGGCTCAAGCCTAACATTTTAGAAATGAAAAATCTTTTTAATTAAAGAAAAAAAATTAGGACAGGTTTTCGGTACGGGAGCCATGATTCGATTGGTAGGTATGACGAAGAGTTCACTTTAGAAATGCAAGATTGTGATTCTCAATTGATTCGTCAACAGGGCGCAAATCGGTAATTCGATGTTGCAGTAATTTAGATGTTTGGCAACAGGAACGGAAGGGTTCTCGTTTCAATTTGTTCAATTTACGAAACAAAATTTTATAAATTGGCTCCGGGTTATGCACTGGGAAACGCCCCACTACACAAACAGATCGCTACTGGTTGGAATGCTGTGTCTGGCACTCAAAAGTACAAAAGAAAACCATATGAAATGCCCAAATTTTGCTTACAGGCTTTGTTATATTACCTACTATTCGATTTACAAAATGATACAGTATATAAAATAAAAGACCTCAAGTAAATTAGCATAATAAGAGAACCCTGTTAATTGACAATTGGAATTTGTTAAATATTGATTAACATTAACAGTGGATACAAGCAAATATTGATTCGGCATTTTAAATAGATTGTTATTTAAGTACAACAGATAGTTCAATACTGCCGTAGAATACCTATAGATAGAGTATACCTACGTATGAAGAGAGGTGTGTTATTATTAGCTTCGGGCAGTAGTTTTGAGACTTTTAAATCATACACCAATTAGTTAGTTAGATAAAATAATGTGCTCAATAGTTGATCATCTAACATCGGTTAAATCAGAGTAAGGATTTATTCTTAAATATTGATTTTAATGGTTAATATGCAGATTAGTTTCATGATGAAAAAGAAAATGGGTTGCGCAGATGTAAAAGCAATAGAAGGCCCGGCGACGGTAAATAATAAAGGAAAAAATACACAAAGATTAAAAAGTATGATAAATGTATTTCGAGTGGTAAAGTTAAATGAAGTTTTACGATAACTTTATCAAAATTCACATAATTTGAATCGCTTATTGATTACAATGTCTGGTCTAGACTGACTAGGCTACATTTCCTTTGTAACACTATTCTCATAGATAGAGGGCCCTTGCAGAACACAATAGTTGGACTCGGTAATGTAACACTTAATTGTGTAAGAACAGCGTGCTTTACGAGAATATGTAACCGAGTAGGTATGCCAGTGGTTACTTGGTATTTATCTCGCCTTCCGAAGTCAGCAGAGCGCGTGCGATATTAAATGACGATACTTTATACTTGAGATAATGTTTATGAGAACGTTCACATTGCAACACGGTGGAAGCTCCGTTTAATTTTCTACCTGTTGAACGGGACATCCTTTACGAAATTAACGCGTTTAATTACATTGAACGAATTTCAAAATCATGCCGAGTTATTGCCAAACTGTAAGAATTTCCTGCCGGTCACATACAATTCATATTAATAACTATAATTACATTTGGTTAGTTGTTTGTTGTTTACTAAAGGAACAATCCAAACAATTCGATAAAATCCCACAGTTTCTGAATATAGTAAGTAGAAACATTCAGGAATACAGGAATATTTGGGACGTTTTTAAGGATATTGGTAAACGTGGTCATGTTAGGCAATATGGTACGCTTGTTGACGAATATCTTCTAGAGTAAATGTTGTACGTAACGCACCTACCTAAGTAGATACCCTAGATGTTATTATGTATTTAGCCTCGATATACAATCAGCTTCACGCGTCGTCGACCATTATTTACTTGTTCCTGACATAGAACTAGACCTTGAGTGTCCTAGATAGCTAAACGGTCCATTGCTGCACTTACTTATCTTATAATAACATCAAGGCTCGATTTATATTTTCCGCTATTGTTAGAAGATGTTTACAATTTCGGAAATGCTCTTCACTATAAAATATCATGAGTATCTATATGAAATATACAAGTCAAAGGAATCTATTCCATTAAATGGCCTTATAGCAGCTGTTGAAAACGGAATGATTCAATATGCTTGACATCAATAACGCCATAAATTAGCATTTATTAGTCATTGGTCGTTTCGTTCAAGGAAATCATAAATTGTATTAGTATTGTAGCGATGTTGACCTTCGCAATTTATAACCAGTGCATTTTAGAATCCATTTTGTAGAACATTCATTTTATTTATTAACCTTCCAATATAATATTAGACCTAGGCTAAAAAGTAAGTCAAGCTATTTAGTATTTAGGGACGGAGGCATCTACTCTAAACCTATATAAGTTTTTGCGTTGCTAGCGGAGTTTTTCTTTAGCAGAAAAAGAGAAAAGATCGCTGAATACCCATGAACCATTAATGATAAAACACAAATACAAACCGGTGCAGCCCAACAAATTGATAATAATATGTTCGCTGGGATGCACGCCATCACCGGACTTCCTTTCAGACTTCGATGCAGTAGATACCTACCTATGTTTTATTAGAATATTCTTATAAATTTTTCGAACAGTTCTAGTACTCCCTGTTATAGTTAAGTTTGCATCGACTAAGTGCATTATATCTCTAGATAATTTAATGTCAAACGGTTTAGGTTTTTTGCGACTTTTCGAAATTATCCTCTGCATATTATCATTGACAAGTTGAGTTTATAAAACAGAGTTTTGAGTTTTTAATAATTCTCACATCTTTATCAAATTTTTACTATGATTTATTTTATTTTAGTTCTATTTTTATTTATTTATTTATTTAGTAGCAGATTATTTAATGTACTTAAGATATAATATTTATCTCTTATTTTTATCTTTCATTGTTACTTTTACATGATTTCTATTTATTTTAGTCAATATTCTTGTCTCAACATTTTACCTGAATGTAGCATGAATTGGACATTCAGTCAAAAATTCTCCACTTTTTATGCATAACATTGACACAGATAGTCAAATATAGCTAGGTAGTACTAAATGCAACTTTTATTTCCGAATACATAATGATGTGTGTGATAAACATGTGTAATGTTTATAGATGAAAGCAAAGTTAACCTCTCATTCTAAGGGTGATTTCAGATTAGCGTATTTTTCTGCGCGCACCTATACGGTCGTTTCAGCATACGTGATTCCACGCACGCTACACACGCGCTTCTAAAAACTGAATTCTGAACTCGCGTAAAAGGGCATATTTCGGCATTACATATATTCTAAAGAAGAAATTAACTATTCGCGTTACCCTCGCGGTTCGTGTTTATACGAGCTTAGAAGCGCGTCAACCAACACTCGTACGTGTTGAGGGTGTGCAAAAATGCGCGCTTATATGACTACATGAACTTCCAAGACCGAGCTTATACGCGCGTATAAAACACTAGTCGGAAACCGCTATTATTGGTAGGTACATTATACATAATGTACCTACCACCTACCTTCATTTTGTTTAATATTCTGAGACAAAATAACTCACCAACTACTGTTAAGGTTTTACTATTGTAGGTAACTAGGATATTTCAAAATTAATCATCTACGGTAAATGAATCACAATTGCGATCATTACATATCACCGGAACATGATTTCAAAAACGAATCTTTCAAGGAGGTAAGTCAACACTGACTCACGTTGACACATCATATTAGTAGAAAATGACACGACATAGGTATAAAAGATTAAGAACCTTACAAATATTAACTACTATATGAAATGTGAAAAATCATTGTATGAATAATATCGTTTATGAATTGTGGTTGCTTGTTATATAGACAAAATCAGAGGTACAATCGAATGTCATCATTACAGTGGATTGTCTTAATTAAAGAACAATATTAAAAAATGCAATGTATGTAGGTAACTTGCCTGGAAATGGGTATTCATAATGATTAACCCGCATAAAAAATAAAGACGTTTATTATTTAATAACAACCCGTTGAATCGGTTTTGTTTACCAATACCGATCAAATGATCAGTAGCTGATTTTGTTGGTACTGTAGGAGAATTGTTGTTATATTATTTAAGATAAACAATTTAATTGTATTCACTGTCTTATATTAAATAGTTATTACGAAATACATAGTTGTTGCTTCCAACATAGTTATACATTGTAGGTAAATATTCTAAACCAAGGAAACTTGAATGACTTCAAAGCATTGACGATACAACTACCTTGCTTGCTATGTTTAATTTGAATCGGTATTTTCAATGGATTTTATTCCTTAAAAAACGGTCCGATGTTTGATAACAGATAAGATTTTAAGGTCATCGACTATCTAACGACTTTACTGAAGAAGTGTGATATCTTGTTTGTAATAGAATAACAAATTTTATCGAAACTTTTACACTGATTTCCTGCCTAAGACAGTTAAGAAGTAGATGTTATGTAGGATATTTAATAATCCTGATTACAATTTGCGGAATAAAATCACATTCGCCAAGTAATTTATTATGAAACTTCAAGCGAAAGAACTCATTAGTATCGTGTGAATTTAGTTTTAACTCGGTTATTATGTTCAGGAAAGTTAAAGTTATTCATAGCATGTCGTGCCGCTATTCATTTTTGTCTCCCACGACGATGCGATGTTGTCATTTCACCTAATAAATTGCATCTAGTTATGTTATAACTTCATTACATTAAATTTTCCTATGAATTTGAAGTTTATCATACTTTCACTTATGTGGAGGTAGTTATTAACCAGTCGTCAACGGTTTGTTAATTAATTACTTTAATTAATTGTTTGTCAGCGTCCCTATTGCTATGGAAATAAATGTTTTATAAACTCAACTTGTCAATGATAATTAGCTTGTTCACGAAATAGTTTAACATGACTTAATTAAGTTAATCTAGCTTGCTGTATAATTTTTACCACCACACGTATTTTACCTGTTAGAGTAATAACATCATTATTTAGTGAAAATGAATTGTTTACTCAACAGGAACATTGAAACTATATAATATTTTAAAAAACGATAAAAAACGATTAGACGGCTGAAGCCCTAATCGTTAAACAATAAAATGTATTATGTTTGTAATAGAATGTTATATATCATTTGGTATGAAATACGGTCACATGCACGGTCAAATTCCACTTACTTGTTAAAGGTCTCCTCGTATTGTTTTATTTCCTTCCTGGAGAACTCGTGAAATTCCGTATACACGTTCACGAATTTGTATTTCGGTTTCACCTCGAGCCCTTCTTCCAATTTATCGTTGATCTCCTGTCTCCTCGAAAGGATTCCAGTCAGTTCTTCTGTAGCAGACATTTCTGTAATTTGCGCGCCAAGAGGTTGTTAAAATGTGTTTTTCGGAGGTTACGCTCGATACGCGAGAGGCTGTGCGTCCGCCTACGTCCTTTGGAGCACTGGTTGTTTAGCCGGTCCGGAGCCGCAAGTCAGTGCCTCCGCACTCACTCCGCGCTCCCTCGCTCGCCCGCTCGTCGCGTCGCGGAGGTAATCAAATAGCGGGGGCCAATCGACGCGAGTACTTGCCGCGCACACCGGCCAAATCATGCCGCAATCCCGTCAATGTTCTATGAGTAGTTGGGTATGTCAGTGGATCTTTGGAAAATCCTATAAAATCGGCAACATGCCGTGCAGGAAAAACGAAACATAGATAGGTACCTATCCTAATCTAAGCTAATATTATCTTTTTTGAAAGCTCGATCCTTGTTGAGCGCGCTAGACTTTTTTGCGCTCTAACTGTAAGGGCTGCTGATGAATTAAGATACATAGTAGATGCTAAGTAGGTACTTTAGATTTAGCATCTACCTATGCGTATGCACTAGTCGTTGAACGTTCCTTTAAAAGAGTCGATCTCCTAAACGACTCCCGAGCTTTAAGTAAAAGGGCTCGTAGTGCTTATTCTTATTAAATTATTGCTGAGGTATCAGCGGTATTCCTCTCGCAGTCATATTGTACCTGCGCGAATTAACATTTGCAGTTATAATATCCGTTCTTAATATACAACTGCTCGCCAGCGACTTTGATTTAAAACTACAAAAACTTATTAAATAAACCTATGGAATCGGGCATCTATTACAAAATTAGTTAAAAGTTAAGCTTTCTTTGTAATGAAGTTTAGTGCTGGTATCTTCTCGAGTTAGGTACAGGTTCCGAAACGGAGTTAGCTTAATTCGGTTTTTATAGACGTTAGGTAGATTAATAAATATTAAACACTAATAAACAAAGTTTGGTTTTTTATTTATAAATACTTATTTTATTATCTGTGGACATACCTACTACAATGATAACCCTCTACAATATTCTTCCATAAGGCGAAGTGCCTTACGGAAGAATATCGCGACTTGTTTGTCACTGGGACTGAAATTATTATCTACCTACTACTACTAGATACTTACTACTAGCTTTATGTTTAAGTAAATGATATAGTTAAAAAGTGTAGTAAACAAAAAATCTTGATTAACAGACTTTCTTTTTTGGCTGTAAATGGATTTTAAAATAAAACAAAACTCATACCTGTGCCAGTCGTCGCTAGACTGTTAATTAAGTGCGCCAACTAACTTACCTGTTGTTTAAATTGGTAATAACTAATGTTGTTTTATTAAACAACATTAGAATTTACAACTTTAAACATGGACTAGTACTGGCAACGACTGACATGAACCATCTTCTTAGTTCGATATTTTTTGTGCCTTGAGATTTTTGGTTTTAAGATAGGTAACATACCTATACATATAGATAAATGACAAATATAATCTCAATCTAGCTGTTGATTGATTCGAATTTTTACTTACATTATCCCGTTGTTAACGGCATTCACGACACGAGTTTGTGCATTCATCAGACACAGTCAAAAGTTCTTACGTCAGCACTTTGGATTTACGTAGAAGATAGGCACTACCCTTTAGGAGTCTCAAGCATTACCTATTATAAGTAATATCAAACTTCAACAATTTACTAAACTGCATTAATGTCATCAATATTCGTGTAAAATAGTTAAAATGAATTACTTAAGTATAATTTATAGTTGACTAGCTTTTTCTTACGCCTTTGTTCACGTTATATCGGGCGGGACATAAAGGATCCTATATCTTAATGTATCATCACCTATATTTCTACCAAATTTCATACAAACCCATTACGTGACAGAGTAACAAAAATACATCCATATAGATGTACATATCTACAGCTTCCATATTTTCTTGAAAACTTTTGCGTTTATAATATTAGCAATTTCTGGTTTGCAACGTAGCCTTAACCACAGTTTTGCTACAAACGATAACCTATGCGCCAAAAGTCACATCAGAAAAATATGTTGTGTCTGCATCCCTATCTCGTTTAATTCCCTCGTTGAAGTGCTCAACCGAGGATCGATGGGGGGATCAATACGGTATGTAAAACATCAATATTAGTATGATAATCAATTTAGTATGTTCTGTGTTGTGGTGTGATTAGGGAAGAATAAACGAAAATTTTGCGTGATGTCAAAAAATCAAAATTATAGTGTACTTAAACTTAAACAAAGAACTATTGTAATTGGCAAGTATTTAGCGGGAATCAGAATCAAATAAAGGGACATACGGACACTAATGAATTTTTGATGTCAATAAGTTTTGGTTTTAGCACAACATCGATGACATCGACCTAGTCTGTCTAGCTTCCAAACACCACCCATATCTCAACACAGAAACTTGCACATCCCGACTAATATTATAAATGCGAAGCTCTTAACCTATTTTAGAGGGACCCCACACTAGCGTCTTTCGAGCGTCAGCGTCTTGCCGGCGACCTCCGCCCACTAACGTTGGTTGGGCGTTGCGTCGACGCGGCGTTTGAGCGGCGCTTGCGCTGGGCGTCCTCTGCACATCGCGTTCGAGCGTCGCGCCGCGCTGACGTCATGTACAGTTATTTCGAAAATGGAAATGTAAGATTTGAACGACGCACAATATAATGTTTTATATTGCAGTGATAAATTAATGCTTTCAACTTGTAAAGGAAAAAATATATTTTACCTATTTGACACATGACCCGAATAGGCAACTTTAGCATTTATTTTCTCGAAAACTAAAAGTACTTAATTGAAAATGGGTTTCTTAGGCAATATGAGTTAGTATTTTAAGCTACATCCATATTTGCTATCAGCTAAAAATTCTTCTACCTACTGATTCTAAAACACGGTCGGGCCGAAACAATTGAGTTGATCATTGTACTGTTGACAAAATAAGCGTAACCCCACACTAGCGTTCTTTGAGCGTCGACGCCCACGCAACGCCGACGCGACGTCGACGCAACGCCGACGCGACGTCGATGCAACGTCGACGCGGCGCCGACGCAACGCTTGCACAGCGGCGCGGTCGAAATGACGAACGCCAGGACTGCGCTCCACAGGCGCCGCGCCGGCCCGACGCCTGCCGCAGCGTTTATTTTGACCACAGTACAATGATCAACTCAATTGTTTCGGCCCGCCCGTGTTTTAGAATCAGTAGGTAGAAGACTTTTTAGCTGATAGCAAATATGGATGTAGCTTAAAATACTAGCTCATATTGCCGAAGAAACCCATTTTCAATTAAGTACTTTTAGTTTTGGAGAAAATAAATGCTAAAGTTGCCTTTTCGTGCCATGTGTCAAATAGGTAAAATATATTTTTTCCTTTACAAGTTGAAAGCATTAATTTATCACTGCAATATAAAACATTATATTGTGCGTTATTCGAATCTTACATTTCCATTTTCGAAATAACTGTACATGACGTCAGCGCGGCGCGACGCTCGAACGTGATGTGCAGAGGACGCCCAGCGCAGGCGCCGCTCAAACGCCGCGCCGACGCTGGGCGGGCGCCGCGTCGACGCTGAGCGGGCGCCGCGTCGACGCAACGCCCAAACAACGTCGGCGCGGCAAGACGCTGACGCTCGAAAGACGCTAGTGTGGGGTCCCTCTAAATGCTGCGCAGGCGTCGGGCCGGCGCGGCGCGTCATTTCGACCGCGCCGCTGCGCAAGCGTTGCGTCGGCGTCGCGTCGACGTCGCGTCGGCGTCGCGTCAGAGTTGCGTGGGCGTCGACGCTCAAAGAACGCTAGTGTGGGGTGATTAATTTAGCACAGATATAGCTCGAAACTTGGATTAAAATATAGACTACTTTTTGTTTCGAATATTAGGGGAGATAGGGGTAAAACCGACCATGAAAGGATGTAGTCCACGCTAACGAAGTCGCGGGCACAGCTATTTTAAAATAATTAGTAGACTAGGAAGATTCATTTTAAAGTGTTGTTGTATTTGTATATAGTGCTTAATAAACCTATTTATCAAATAAGGTTATCATCATTCTAAGGTTAGCCAAATAACAATGTCGTTATAATTAGTAATTAGTTTAGTTTATATCTGTTATCAATTGACTCTGTTTTTACGCAAAAAATCGCGAGCCAATAGAGAAAGCACGTTAATATCTTTACACACTAAAAACCAAAAAGTAAATAAAAATAACAAGATAGACTACGCCAGTAGGAACCTACTCGTACAAAGACGGATTTGGAGGAAAGGGACCCGAACGCATGCAAGACGGAACATTTAGAAGAAGTAAAAACATAGAGCTGGAGGTTCAATTAGTCGAACTGGCTTGGGCACCTTGAGAGGTTAAGAGGTGATCGTTCGATGGAGCGAGCATATGTGGGGTGACCCAGAAGCTGGCTGTCCGTTGGCTGCCCCAAGACAGCTGGGAATGAGATTGGTACTTGCACGAACTCCACGTGGACAATTGACAACTGTGCTACCTAGCACAGGATAGACCTAGGTAGAGGCCGAGGTTTATTTTGGGTCGCTGCGCCATTTTATTTAGTTGTATATAGTTTTAAACTATTGGTTTAGGTTTCTTTCAATATTGATATGTTCACAAATGTGCTCGCGACTTCGTTCGCGTGGACTACATACTTTCATGGCCCCCTATCTCGCCTAATATTGGAAACAAAAACTAGACCATATTTTCCACGTTTCGAGCTGCATTTGTACCAAATTTTGTATCTATCATCCTAAAAAATAATCCTTTTCCCATATAAACTTTCAAGGGCGTTATTACCCCCATCCCCCCTCAAAACAAAAAGTATACTTGTCCGTTCTAGAGGTTCAACGTGTACCTATACCAAATTTCATCAAAATCGGTCCAGTGGTTTAGGCGTGAAAACAGAACAGACAAACAGATAAACAGGCAGATTTACTTTCGCATTTATAATATTAGTATGGCTGTGAGTAAACAAACAGCAGTTGTTGATTCATTTTAATTTCCTCGTAATCGAAGTGAAAAGGAGAGTGATAACTCAAGACAAAAACGAGGCACATAACACGAGATCGATAGTCGCCGAAGCAAAACGAGCAATATACCGGTAGATCTAACATTGACACTAATAATTGGCCCGTGCATAATGCAATATGCAACGGACCACTTACTAGTGAAACTTTGATATCCTAATAAACCGTCATGTACACTGTGTTTCCCAAGAAAAAGTAGTAAATTTACCGGTATTTAGTACCGTCTTCACCATAAGGGCACACGCCCCGTTATCTGGGGGCCCCGAAGGACCAATATTTGTCTAACTAAAGAACCCTTAGCATTCTAATATCTAAGATGACATGACATATTGTTAAAAAAGTTTAGTATAATTCGCATATTTTATTTTCATAATTCTTTTAGGTATGTTTCCAAGGGCTCCAAATTATTGTGCGCCCAAGGGCCCAAAATTATTTTTAAGACTGCTGTGCCGGTATTAATCATCTTATGTTTTCATTGCATCTTTTGTTTCATTCTTCATAATACAGAGATTTAACTACATATCTCCTAAAACTTAATTGATGTAGGCTCAGATATAAGTCGGTACCTATTTGTTTCCTAAAGGTTGAGTCAGTCGCACAGTTACAACTGTGAATGCTTACATCACACGAGTAGGTAGACATGCAAGTGAAATAATGTTTTTTTTATAAATATTGAGTAATTACTTACGTATAGTATATACCCTTTCTTCCGACAGCATTATGATTTACAACTTTTAGAAATCTATATCAAACGAACTATAATAAATCCACAGGATCTAGTAGAAGAGCGTATTTATGACTTCAAATCTTGACCATGTGGAGCAAGAATAACTAATTCGAAATTGGCATTTTCACTAGTTTGTGTACCTCACCTCAAAGAGCCAGTGGGATTTTACTGTCCTGTGGCTTATGGCTTTGTATTTAAGATGTTTGAAACTGATTAAATGTAGGAATACTGGACTGATTGTAAAAACATCCAGTCCAAGCGGGCGAAATATCAATATTTATGACAACATGTTTTTGTGACTTAGTAGAATATTACGAAAACGTATCACTATGATTACACCTACCTAAGTGTATCACAAATGAGAGAATTTATCTGTATGTTATCTTTATTTCACGAGAATTAATGTAGACTAACATAAATATGTTTCGTAGTAACTTCTTTTATTAGGCCGATCGAAACTAGGCGAGCTTGCCAGTACGACCATACTTTATGTTAATCCACAGACCTGTAATTAGCACGAAAATGCAAATTGATTGTTCAATTTCATTACCATGTGAAAGCATGTCATCATTCCCATGATGTCAGTTACACATTTCGTCGAATGTATAAAAACGAATAGAAAATTAATCAACATGTTGATGCCGACGCACGCCTTTTACGCAATTTCACAAATTCGTTTCTTTCCTCTGGGGAGCCTGATGGCAAATTACTCAATTCGTAGCCAAGCCCAAATTTGACAGACCTTCATGGAACTTGGTCTCGCGTAGTCACTTCTAAACATCATGAGACGACACTCCAGGTACTGTTCTGCAAATTTTAAATATCATGTTATGCCTAGTTGGTTGAATAAATACCTACATATTTTAATATCAATCTACTTTATTTTATCAAGTAGGGATCTAAAAGCCTTAATCTACAAACAGATTTTAGCCAATAACGCTAATTTAATTACAGATCAGGTAGCGTTGGAAGAAGTAATGGAGAGTTGGATAAAAATAAGAGAGATGAAGAAGCGGAAAGTTCTAAGAAAATCAAAAGACCGAAATGCAGCGTCATTATGAAATACTTAGTTGACTACACGGCAAATTCAAATCTTCACGGATTGAAATATTTAGGGGAAAAAGAACGGACTTTGGTGGAAAAGTAAGTATCCTAACTTCATACTGTACCTACTTACTAAGTATGTATGGTACGTTTTAGTTTCCAATTATTAAACCCATTAATATTGTTCATTATCTAAAAGCTCAGTTCAATATCAAAAGACCTGATATTTAAAAAGGATACAATAGCCTAGAACCGTTTCAACCAATTTACATTACCTACAAGTGAATGAAGATAATACAATTTGATAATATCGATTATCTTTTATTTACGTACAGAATTAAACCCCACGATAGGCTGGTGCCCGTAGGCTTACACTGTTTTATATTCTTATAGTTTTATCTTTTAAAAACTAAGTTTCATTCTGTATCTGTTAATTTTGAACAACTACTTGAGGATAAATTGAAATTAATTGATATGCTGCGACTGGGTCTGCTGCCTATATGTATAATTAGCTAAAATAAGCTTTAAAGTCCTATTGTAAATTTTGTTTGATTTGGTAAATCTAACTCATGCACTCGGAGCATACGCAGAGATTGTGAAACAAGCCTTAGTCTGTCTCTCTCTCTCTCTTTGTGAAAAATAACATCGATCGAGTATGGCCATATTAATTTTTCTGCCTAGGATTTATTTTTTAATCATCATGACCCGTTAAGAGTCCACAGCTGTACTTCTTCAATACGCTACTGAGCTTTTTCTTCAGCTCTACGTTTCCAACGACATCACACACATTATGTACCTAATGCGTCGGAGGGCAAATATCACCTAGTTGGGCCAAACTAAGCGTTAATTTTTACTCAAAATTAAATCCAAATAACCTTTTGTTTTCCTAGGCTTTTCTGGGCGATAGCTTTTGGTGTCTGCGTGGTGTTGTGCGGCGTACTTATTAGAAAAGTATGGATAAAGTGGGACACAAGTCCTGTCATAGTGAGTTTTGCTGAAAACACTACACCCGTTTGGCAGGTGAGTTATGTTAAAGGTACAATTTCATTGAATGAGATTAAGAATGATGCTAGGCTAACAGACTTAACTTACCTACATTTATCTAAACTCAGTTCTTACTATTTTCGAAGTCGGTTCTAAACCAGTTTTAAAACGATTTAGTCCTTGTTTTTTATGTCTTTAGATCCCTATACGTTTTGTCGTATCATTGCTCGCAATAACTTTTAATGTGACATACGCTTTTCAGATACCCTACCCTGCAGTAACACTATGTTTCGAGACGAAGTCTATGCAAACAAAATACAACTTTACCGATTCTTATCATTCCTACAATAAGACAGAAAGACGCGTCAACATGACTGAAGAAGAGTAAGTTTAAATATTTGATGTTAATTGAACATCCATTAGATGTGATGAACATCCAATATTTGATGTTAATTGAACATCCACAACATTATTAGGTATAGAGCTAGACACTCATTTGAATTGGAAACCTCACATTCAGAAATTGTCAAAAAAATTATCATCTTTCATTTATGCTCTTTACCATCTGAAGAGAGTGACTGACTTTAAGACTGCCCTTACTGCATACTATGCCTATGCGCACTCAGGGCTTTCCTATGGTATAGTCCTATGGGGATATTCCTGTGATGTTCAGAAAGTATTTATACTGCAGAAAAAATGTATCAAAATTTTAACAAATATAGCACAAACGGAATCATGTAGACCCTACTTTGTGAAACACCAAATACTGACTTTAACATCCATCTACATTTTTGAGTCCTGCAAATTTGTTAGAAAACATTCGCATCTATATTCCCCCGTTAAAGATATCAAAAGAAATAATAGAAATTTAAATAAACTTAAAGTCCCATTCTCTAAATTAAAATTAGTTTCATCTAGCCCTCACATCATGTTAATTAAAATCTACAACAATTTACCTAACTTTATAAAAAACCTAGAAAAACCAGCACAATTTAATAATAAGTTAAAATCTTATCTTATAAGTAAATGTTATTATAGTCTGCAAGAATTCTTTGAACAATAAAGAATTTATTGTTTGTTTTTTTTTTTTTGTTAATTTGTTCCTTTAGGAACCGGCTAAGGTCAGAGACCATGCTGCCAAGTCATTAGTAGTATATTTATTGTTTGTGTTTTAAAGTGTAAGAAGCAATATTTTTTTTTTTTTTAATATTTTGATTTTTTTTTTGTTCTCATTGTCAAGTGCCATAGTAGATATAAGATAATTAATGTTAATAAATAATTATAATAAGCCCTTTTATAGTTGCTATGCCCTTGCGGGGCGTCACATGTATACCTTCTACATATACCACCTATGTAACTGTTTTTGTAATGTGACATGCAATAAATGATTGAAATTGAAATTGAAATCCCATTTTGAACCATTAAGGCGCTAACTTTGGAATGTTATTCGCACTACATCCTAAGCAGACACACAATTCACAGAAAGTTCTCATTGGCTTGAAAAAGTGTAATTTAAGTAATATCCTCAATCTCTTTCTCGTCGCGTGCTTCATCCCTATTGTGCATCTGACCTTTCTGAATTCTCTCAACACTAACCACGAGATACAATAAACAGTTCCCTCATCTTCATTGTTTACCCTTTTATTTCTCATAAGGTTAAAAATCTAGTAAATGTAGGTAATATGAATATAACCAGACACTGGTAACATGAGTATACTCAGTGGCGGATTTACCAGAAGCTTGAGTAGGCTGGAGCCTAAATGCCCCAATTTTTTTTTGTCTTACAGAAATATTAAAAAAATGAATACCAATTCCAAACTCCATAATTTGAATAGCCTACTTGCGGCAAAAGTGTAAATCCGCCACTGCGTATACTGATTAATAAACATGAAAATTATGTATTAAATGATTTCAGTCGTAATATGCATGAAGATCTGACTCTAATTTGTGACGACTACTTGGCTTCAATGGATGGCAGGAAATATTCTAATGCATCGGAGACAGTTAAAAATATTAAGTCGGTGAGTGCGATTTATTCGATATTATCTAACGACTAACTGTCCCGGCTAAAGTTGTAACGGCTTTTTTTATTTCTAACCTTTTAAGCCTTCCCTGGACCTCCAGAATTATTTGAAAACCAGCATTAGCCAAATCGGTCTAGCCGTTGTCGAGTTTTAGCGAGACTAACGAACAGTGATTCATTTTTATATATAAGAAGATTATTTCTGATATAAAAAACCTAAATAATAATATTTTATACACTTAGGTAAATATTAAAAGCCCTCTCTTAATAATGTTTCATAATTTATTTTTTTGAAAGAAAATTCTACTTTCTTTAATTGTCTTTTGTTGAACAGGTTTTATTTTATAAAACGTAGCGGTCCCGGCGAACTTCGTTTCGCCTTAGAGAATTTTTCCCGCTTTCCTGTTGAAATTTTTCAAATTTTACCAAGGATCCCTAATTTTGTAGCCTATGTCAAATTGGAAGAATGTAGCATTCTATTGGTGAAATATTTTTTTAAATCGGCCCAGTATTTTTTGAGCCTAACCCATTACAAACATACAAAAATAGGTACAAATCTTTCCTCTTTATAATATTAGTATGATATAGATATTTATACATAGAGTTCAACATAGAGCCACCCTCTTTTTTGAAGTCGCTTATAAATTTATGAAACTTTTAGGTGGCTCCGAATATCACGGAACAATTTTTTGGATGTAAATGGAAAGACATTCCTAAAGAAACATGCGAGCATCTATTCTCACCCATTCTGACTGAAGAAGGACTGTGTTATACGTTCAACATGTTGTCAGCAGAGGAATTATTTAGAGTTGAAAAGTAAGGGAACACTTATTCATTATTAAATCAAGAAACATAATAAGTAGATGTGTGTTAATTTATCCATGAGTGCATTGCGGTTGTACAAACAGCGCGCAACTTAAGCAATCTTATTAAAATTCGTTTCAGAATCATAAGATTTGATGCACTTGACTTTAACTAGAGTTAACATTATATTTTCAAGTGCTTGTCTATAGCTTGAATTAGATTGATAGAAACAAAAGTGCGAGTACTTAAACTGGGTACACATAGGTAGGTACTACAACGAACGAAAACGTTAATCTGTCATTTCGTTTCGTTACGCCATTACAAAACAAAGGTCTTTTAATAATTTGTGCCTAATATCGAAAAGTTTATTATTATTTGGATGTTGTTTTGAAATATTCTTCTAACTGTGCATTACATCTACCTAATACCGTTCTATGTTTTTAGCATACATAAGGATTATCCTTATTTGGAGATAGGTTTAGCTCGCCCCGAAAATACGTCTTTACTCTGGAATTTGGAAACTGGTTACCCGCAGGACGCACCTATTGAAACATATCCACATAGAGGGACAGTAAGTTTGACATATAAAGTTTTATATGCATTTTAAATAGCTTAAATATGCGGCCTTTTTAGTAGGGTAGACTGAGGCGAACCGGATAAATTTTTGGAGTTCAAAACTTATGTAATACGAAAACGTTAATTTCATTATTTTTCATTAACTCTTTAGCAACAAATTAAAACTTTAAAAACTATGATAAGTAATCAATCTGTCTGATGACACGTTTAGTTTTGGGGGCGAATTAGGTCGCATAAAACTTAACGCCGTGGGGTGCCGGCTTAGAATATTGCACCTCCCCATCTCTTCCCGTGGGTGTCGTAAAAGGCGACTAAGGGAGCACCAGGAGAACGGGCAGCAGCGCTCTCCTGAGTAACACAACATCTACTGCGATCGCCAACCCGCCTGCCAAGCGTGGCGATTACGGCAAAAACCTCCTACATGAACAGAGGCATTATCACAACGGCCCCGAGTCACGGCAGCCCCGCTATTCCGGCTCACGGTGGCGGGCCTGGTAACGGCGGGGTGCGGGGTGCTAAGAATCTCCGGTCGAGATCCGGCCACCAAAACAAACGAACTCTGGCCCTGGTAACACATAACATTCGCACACTCAGGACCGACGAGAGGATCGCCGAACTGGAAGAGGAATTGAGCAAGATCCGGTGGGACATTGTAGGGTTATCAGAAGTCCGAAGACAGGGGGAGGACACGATAACCCTCCGGTCTGGAAACTTGCTCTACCACCGGGAAGGCGACGATTTGTCGCAGGGCGGTGTCGGGTTTATCGTTCACAAGTCTCTCGTAGCCAACGTGGAGAGGATTGAGAGTGTGTCGAGTCGAGTAGCGTACCTGATACTCAGAATAAACAAACGGTATTCGCTGAAGGTCATCCAGGTCTACGCTCCAACCTCGACACACCCGGATGATGAGGTGGAGGCTCTGTACGAGGACATCTCGAAAGCCATCCACTCATCCAAAACTCACTTCACTGTGGTTATGGGAGATTTTAACGCGAAACTAGGCAAAAGGAAAGGCGATGAGCTGAAAGTGGGGCAATTTGGACTCGGGCAGAGAAACCAGAGGGGGCAGAAGTTGGTTGATTTTTTGGAGAAGGAAAATCTCTACGTGATGAATTCCTTCTTCAAAAAATCACAACAAAGGAAATGGACCTGGATAAGCCCTAATGGTTCGACACGGAACGAGATAGACTTCATCTTGTCGGACAAGCGGCAAATATTCAATGATGTCTCGGTGATCAACATGGTGAAAACCGGGAGCGATCACCGAATGGTACGAGGCACATTGAATATTCGTGTCAAAGCCGAGCGGTGCCGACTGATGAAGTCTACCCTACGACCTACGTCTGCCGAGTGCGAAAACCCCGAAAGTTTTCAGCTCGAACTCGAAAATCGCTTCCAATGCCTAGACGAGTGCGAAAATGTGAACGATATGAACAAAAGGTTTGTGGAAACTGTCCACACGGTGGGGTCGAAATTCTTCAGGACCCGCCGTTCCCATAGAACCAAAAAACTCTCGGACCACACCCTCGAGCTCATGGATCGGAGGAGAGAGATGATGGTGCAGTCTCCAGCCGCCTGGACTGAGCTAAGGCAGCTAAATAGACAGATCTCGAAATCGGTGCGACGCGATATTCGCCTCTACAATACAAACCGTATTAAGGAGGCGATCGAGCGGAACCAAGGCTCCAAAGTGTTCGCAAAAGATCTGTCTATTGGGCAGAGCCAGCTAACCAGGCTGAAGACCGATAACGGCACTGTCGTTTCCTCCAAAGATGAGATCTTGAGTGAGGTCGAGCTGTTCTATGGACAGTTGTACAAGACATCCCATATTCCTGTTGTCGACTTGGTCCAAGATCCACGATCCAAGTTAACCCGACACTATACCGAAGACATCCCGGACGTCAGCCTGAACGAGATCAGAATGGCTCTCAAGCAGCTTAAAAACGGTAAAGCACCGGGTGATGACGGAATCACAACGGAGCTTCTGAAGGCGGGCGGCAAGCCGGTCCTAGTGGCCCTTCAGAAGCTATTCGATTCTGTCATCCTCGGGGGCATCGTTCCAGAGGCGTGGACCAGGAGCGTGGTGGTGTTGTTTTTCAAGAAGGGTGACAAAACCCGCTTGAAAAATTATCGACCTATCTCGCTCCTGAGCCACGTCTATAAGTTGTTTTCGAGAGTCATTACAAATCGACTCTCGCGCAGGTTTGACGACTTCCAGCCTCCCGAACAAGCCGGTTTCCGAAAAGGCTTTAGCACCATAGACCACATACATACGCTGCGTCAGATTATACAGAAGGCCGAGGAGTATAATCGGCCTCTGTGTCTAGCGTATGTGGACTATGAGAAGGCCTTCGATTCAGTCGAGACTTGGGCGGTGCTGCAGTCCCTCCAGCGGTGCCAAATTGACTATCGGTACATCGAAGCGTTGAAGTGTTTGTATAGAAACGCCACCATGTCAGTTCGAATCCAAGATAGAGGCACGAGACCGATCCCACTGCAGAAAGGTGTCAGACAGGGGGACGTAATTTCCCCGAAACTGTTCACCGCTGCATTGGAGGACGTCTTCAAGCTTCTCGATTGGACCGGACTCGGCATCAACATCATTGGCGAATACATCACTCACCTTCGATTCGCAGACGATATCGTGGTCATGGCAGAATCCCTGGAGGACCTTGGCACAATGCTCAATGACCTCAGCAGTGTTTCCCAACGGGTTGGTTTACGGATGAACATGGATAAAACCAAGGTAATGTTCAATGTCCATGTGACTCCGGCACCAGTATCTGTTGGGAATGCGATTCTCGAAGTTGTCGATCATTACGTCTATCTGGGACAAACTATCCAGTTAGGCAAATCCAACTTCGAGAAAGAGGTCAACCGACGAATCCAATTCGGCTGGGCAGCGTTCGGGAAGCTTAGGCATATCCTCACGTCCAAAATTCCCCAGTGCCTGAAGAGAAAGGTCTATAACCAATGTGTGTTACCAGTGATGACTTACGGAACTGAGACGTGGTCTCTGAATGTTGGCCTCATAACGAAGCTCGAAGTTGCGCAGCGTGCTATGGAGAGGGCTATGCTCGGCGTGTCCCTACGTGATCGGATCCGTAATACGGAGATCCGTAGAAGGACCGGTGTATTCGACATAGCCCGAAGAGTTAGCACGCTGAAGTGGCAATGGGCAGGCCACATCGCTCGTAGGACCGATGACCGTTGGGTCAAGAGGGTCCTCGAGTGGCGACCACGTACCGGACGACGCAGCGTGGGGCGGCCCCCAACACGATGGACTGACGACATCGTCAGATGTGCGGGGAGCCGCTGGATGCAGAAAGCGCAGGACCGCGCGTTGTGGCGTTCTGTAGGGGAGGCCTATGTCCAGCAGTGGACGAAAAGAGGCTGATGGATGGATGGATGGATGAAAACTTAACGAGTTATAGCTTTTGTTTGTACCGAAAAACTAAACCAGTGCTTAGTGTCTATTTCTTACACCTCTAGATAAAGTGAATCTTCTTTGCAGGCTGGTATAGGTAAGGTAGGTATTTCATACATAGTATATTGGCATAATTTTGCTTTAGCAGCATTATTAATTGGTCGAATGTAAATGCCCAAATTCGCAACGCCACACTTTTACCTCGGAATTGATGCCTAAAGATGAATCTGACTTTTTAATATTTCCGATAACATTATCTAAATACCAATTCCTGACTTACAAATTATGACTCTATCAGGCCAAGCATGCGCCGCGAGAGTAAATTTTATCCCGCTCTTAAGAAATGTCAAAATCAATACGTCAACTGCTGATTGTCTAAATACCATGGACTTAGTATGGAAAATACTAACACGGTGTACTATCACCCAATCAACGAAACCTATAGATAGGTAAACTCTAAACAAGTAAAAAAAAATTGCTTGAGATAGAATAACCATAAATAAATACTGAATTGACTAAAGTATAAGTTCTACTGTCAACAATATTTCCTCCAACTGAAATAATTCAAATTATTTTATTCATCAGGGATATGGTGTAAAAGCAGGATTAACATTTCTGATGAAAACCAAAGAGATTGATTTAGATTATTTGTGCAAAGGTCCCGTGCAAGGTTTCAAGGTAAGTAAAGTATAAAAATGACTTACTTATTTGTGCAATAAAGTTTTTAAATAAATAAATAAATAATGACCGGTAAGGTTTTTTTTTAAATATTTTATGTATTTCAATTAGTTAATTTTATAGTAATTAGTGAGAACATATATATTTTATAGATCCTACTTCATAACCCAGCTGAACTGCCGCGACTTTCCCAACAATACTTCCGATCGCCACTATCCCAAGAAGTCGTTGTAGCAGTAAAACCAAAAATGATGACTACCTCCGATGGCCTCAAACCATATCACCCTGAACGGTATGCCAAGTTCTTTAGTTTTTTTTTTCAAGAAGTATTTTAGTGTTATTGATACTTTATCTTGATTTTATTTTCTTAAAATAGACGGCAGTGCTATTTCCCATCAGAGCGCTACCTCAAATACTTCAAAATTTACACACAATCTAACTGCGAAATGGAATGCCTTACCAACTACACGAATACAATGTGTGGTTGCGTACATTTCGGACTGCCACGTAAGTATTAGCCCAAAGATTATTCTCCAAAAAAGGAGTTTCTTGAGTGCACGCATCGCTGACCAACTCCTAACCAACTTTTTATATCTATCAGACCTGTTTAGTAGCAGTTGCTTTCCGCAATCATGTATTTCCTTGCCTTTGCGCTTCTAAATAACATTATGTTACCTACCAGTCACCACCACGCTTTACTTACTTGGTACGATATTTTATATTACATTACATTAACGCTAATTATTTTACGATTCGTAATGTGTCAAAATACTATCCATTTTTCTCCAACCGACTAAGTACGAGTTGTTAATGCCGTTCCATATTAGCTATCATCTTTCGTCTGTCGGTCGTTTTTAGCTTAGGTACCTACGCCTCGTTTACCTAAATTATTCTAATTTACAAAGGATAGTTATTATAAAATAAAAAATTATATTACCTACTGACAAAAATGTTTAGACTTGATAGCATTAATTATGTAAACTAGTCAAAAGCTATGTTGTTTATATATTTTTTTTGCATGTTACCATTGTTGTAAGTTTTTGAAAAGAGTAACTATCGAGTTTCTTATCGATAGAAGCAACATTCCGAACACGGTGTTAGTATAATCTAACGATTCATAAATGCTTTTGTAAAAGTTTACATGAATAAAGATATTTTCTATTGCTATTTCCATTACTTGAAAAACATCAAATAATGGAACCGGGGTAGCAGGTTCTTTGTAAATTCAAACCTCAACCGAGTATCTGAAACACATCTTTCCAAACAATATTTGTACTTACCTCTACAATTAATCACTTTCATTCGTAATTAATACCTATTTTTATGAACTGCCTCCGTATTGTCAAAGCGTTAGCCTCAAAAACCCGGTTGTTGTGGGTTCAAATTCCGCGGGAATCACTTTGTAAGCTTTTCCCAGTTTGAGTGAGATTTTCCCAGATTAGTAAGGATGCTTGAATCACTTGATTGTAACAATGATGATTCTTGATGCTTCGGAATGCACGTTAAGCCGTTGGTCCTGAATAAATCAAATAGCTCTGGTTGCACTTGTAAGGGAGGTCAGACGGCTATCTCTGATATTATAAGCTACTAGCTGTGCCCGCGACTTCGTTCGCGTGGACTACATCCTTTCATGGTCGGTTTTACCCCTATCTCTCCTAATATTCGAAACAAAAAGTAGTCTTTATTTTAATAGAGCTATATTTGTGTTACTTAAAAAATAAACATTTTCCCATATAAACTTTCAAAGGTGGCAGTACCCCCCCCCCTTACTTTCTAACAAAAAGTAGCCTATGTCCGTTCTTGAGGTTCAACGTATACCTATGCCAAATTTCATCAAAATCGGTTGAGAGGTTTAAGCGGGAAAGCGTAACAGACAGACAGACAGAGTTACTTTCGCATTTATAATATTAGTAGGGATTATCTGAGGCTCGTCAAATAGGGATCATAGTCGTTAGCGGACTCCAGGCTCTGAGGGTCTACTCCCAAAAACGAGACGAACAAAGGAAAGGTTTCGTTTTTGAAGATTCATCAAAAGTTTGCGAATTAAAAAGTGGTTTTTGAATTGCACGAATAATATTTGGTTTTTCTATATTACTTAATTCGCATTCGAGGTTACGATTAGGAAAATGAAAAATTAATCTCCGTCATCGGATCCGACATATTTTGTTTTTGGGTATAGACCCCCTGTACTGGATGCACAACCTATGTTTTATAACTACTGTATTTCCATTTCCAGATGGTCCCGAAATGAAGGTTTGCAATACTGGCAAGGTGAATTGCTTGAAAGCAGCGCAGAGTAAGTAAACTATTTTTGACAAACAGTAGTTTGTGAATTAAGTAACTAACTAATAACAAAATAGTCGTTTCTTCTTAATTCTAGTTAAACAATGATTGGGTAGCTGTTGAACCAATGGTCATGGATTCAACCCCCATCCAGAACAATCATTCAGATAATGAGCTTTTAAGATTGATCGGTGTCTTTACAAATGTATTCAAGTATATATTGTATTACCACTGTTGGTTCCATAACACGAATCCATATGTTATTTTAGGATCACGTCAATGTACTTGGGGACATGATATAAATATAAATAAATGCGCCAGACATTCACACCAATCATCTGGTCTCAAACTAGTGTAATCCCCTTTTGCGCTTCGTGCAACTACCTTAGCCATTGCGCCCTCGAGGTCATCAAATATAATATTATACCGCCTGATATTTGTCATTTATAGTTATGCTGCACGTACAATAAGCGTTAATAGTTAGATATACCCAAGTAAAGGCGCACGTGGACTGCTTCCACGCCACCATGCGCAAGAGGTGCGCGTCCCTGGTGCGCAGGGTCTGGGGCAGCTCCAATGCAGTCCTGGGGATGATCGCGGATAGGGTCGATTGCCCCTTTATCCGTAGCTGCTGTAGCGGGCACGTGCCCGTCGCCACGGTTACGGGTAGAGCCGCAATATATTAAACAATTAATTGTATTTGTGTCTTTGTATATTTATTCAATCAATTTATCCCTTTTTAAATTTTTAATTTTATGTTTGTATTTCTATATTTATATCCCCCAGTTATTATTTTTTCTTTTATTTCAATAATGTTAATTAATTAATTAATTGTAATTTAATGTAATTGTAATGAAAACACTTGACATAATTGTTAATTAATTGTAATTGTAATAATAATGTGATTGATATGGGTTATGTTACCTGAAATAAACGATTTTATTTTTATTTATTTATTATAAAGGCCACAGTGCTCTCAGAGATTACGCTTTTCTGACAGGTCGTGATACTCAAATTTGAATTGGCGAACTATTTAAAAATACCTTTTAGACAGTGAACAGTGAACGGTAGTCATTTGATTACCTACCTATAAATGAAGATGCCGACTACCTACACCCGTTCTTAATTATCTTCTTAAATTTCAGTGCAACTAGTCGTGGCAGATATAGAGGAAAGGTTAAAATTAAATACAGAAAACGACACGGAAACCACGCGGGAAGCGAGAGAAGTCGCCAAGCAATGCCGGTGTCTGCCTGCCTGCACCTCCATCGAGTACGAAGCCGAAACGTCACAAGCTGATTTCGACTGGAAGGCCATCTACCGGGCCTTTAGATACCCTATACCGGAGGGCGAAGACGAGTAACTATTTCCTTTTTTATTTAAACTAAAAATTGTTCCATTGCTGGTTAAAAGCCTCCCCCAAAACCTTCCAGCAAGAATAAAACAGTAATCGAGTGCTTTTAACTATTTTTTTGGCATTTTCTTTAGTTCCGTTACTCACCGGTGAGGCGCTTCTACAATCACCATTTTAATTTTCTTACAATACTGTACCTAATCTAATGATGGTTCATTCGAATTTTTTTTTTGATAATGCTTAGGGGACAGTTTCGACTAATCAACCAAATCTTTTTGAACTGCTTATTTGAGTGTCATGTTATCAGCCAATCAACAATTGTCTTTTCTCGATTTATCACGTAAGATACTTATGTCTTTTCACAAGCCCGCAAACGTAGGTCGACCTATAAGTCGTCCGCTCCAAGACAGTTTTTGCCTTACACGCGGACTTCATCCATCTCCAAGGAAAATGAAACTCTAAGACAAGTCCAAGTTAATAGGTAATAATAGGTACATTCGTGTAAGTATGATTAAATTCAACGTATTGTTTATGAACAAAGTTAGGTAAGTAGTAATATAATTTAAATATTATAATAATAAATTAATGGGTTCTGTAATTAACTGACTACCTATCATTAAATATACATAGTTGGGTTTGTCTAATGCAAAACAAAGTGTGAATCATTGGTAAGTACCCCTATCAGTGGACCTACATTGTCCTTAGAAACCACTATCCGCGTCATCACCCAGACCTCTTTGTTTGTAGCATAATGAAATAAGCCACATGGGATTCACATTTACAGAAATTCTAAACTGAGTCATACTTAATCCAGATTTATTGAGTATGTTCTGTATCTGAACGTTTGTACGTACTTAAATTCAAAAATGGGCAAATCAGGATAATAAGCACTTAGTCAAATAAATCGAATAAATAGGTATTTATAACTCAAAGGTGACGACTGACTGCTGTCATAGTTAGTATCTATGTAATCTACCAACGCAAAGCCCAAACCACTGGACGGATCGAGCTGAAATTTGGCATGAATGTAAATGTTATGACGGTAAGCATCTGGATCAGGATTTTGATCAATTCTACCCCCAAAGGGGTGAAAGTTTGTATCTCCGCGCGTACGAAGTCGCGGGCGACCGCTAGTACCTACCTTTTATCATAAAATAGGTATTTGAAGATACGTTAGTTTTTCAATTGTAAAATATCGCGGTATTTTTCTATAAAACACATAATGCTTGACCTCCGTTACTTCGGGATCAGTGGCCATAAACGAAATGCACCCCGGCATGAGTGTAGTAGGTAATTGTTACATAAAAACGAATTCAAAAATATGTACCTACTGAAACAATATCTCTGTGTTCCAGTATGCTGTACGCTCGCGTCATGGTGTTCTTCAAGGAGCCTCAATTTATCACGTCCCGGAGGTCAGAGTTGTATGGCCAGACTGACTTCTTGGCCAACTGCGGAGGTCTGCTCGGACTTTTCATGGGCTTCTCTATACTTAGTGTCGCGGAGATTCTTTACTTCCTGACGTTAAGGTATATTGGCATACTTTTCAGTTTCTGATTAGCAAACAAAAGCATGTCAGACAAACACTTTGGACTTGTATCGTCAGTATGGTAGGCACATGAACTACCTACTTAATTGCAATTGTTTTCCAAGGAAAACAAGGTGTGCTGTCGATCGTAATATTTGCTTAAAAAATCTATATTTAATACAAAATTATTTATTTTAAAAATTTGGTCAGGTTATTAAAAACGTGATGAAAAAGCATTATGCAGAAGCAAGGGATTAAATCTCAACCTAGTGATGACAAAATTCGGCATATTTACCGACCAGTGTAGAATAAATAGAAATCATCAATGGAGATTAAAAAAAATATTTATACCTACTATCTACTTATTAGTTACGACTGTCTAATCAATTTCTTATATTGTTTCAGGCTGTGCTGCGTTATATGGCGACGAAGAAAAAATAACAAGACCGAAGTCTCTAAAAATGACTTAAAACCTGAATAAATGCCAGATATTTTGTATGCACCTACTTATTGTACATATCTATTTCTCATTGTCTTAATCCACTTCCATGAAACGAGATTCAAATTTAGGGGCGTTTTAATAATTGATATTTCTAACACACAATTAAACGATATATTACAAAAGATACAAATTTTAGCTGTTGTGTAACTTATGTAAGTATTTTATAAATTTAATTCATACAAATCTACATACTTTTCGATATCTAAATCATATTGCATAAAAGTAGTCTACTTACTACAAACTTACCTCCTTTAATTTGTGAATGTATTTATTCAAATAAAATGCTGATAAATTACCTACAGGTGAGGTAGTTTTTAAAATAAAGAAATATTTAAATTATCAATGTTTTATTTAAACCGTGCTTGGTTTTTTCTTTGGGGCATATCCGATTCTGTTGTGGATTTCTTCCGTGGTTTTAGTTCCTCCTACTACAGATTTTGGTGTATCTTCCTGCATTTCTGAAGTCACTGACGAATTATTTGCTTGATCTCGACGAAATGTTTCATATTCTTGCAAATCTTCCAATCTCAAAGTTATTTCCGTCAAAGGTCTTCGAATCATTTTGCAATCTAAAAAAAGAACAAGAAAAACTAGTTAAGTTTTCAGATCTTTTAAATTGATAACAAATGGCGGAAAGTAAATAACTGAATCGAACAGAATCGAATGACACATGGAAATGAAAATAGCAAACATAAAGTTATAATTTTAGAACGCATCTTTTTTTCTACATGTTGGTATAACTAACACTAGAGATGTCACTTTTTTTAAACCGCTTTATCGACTGAGCATTTTAGTAAAACAGTCAGCCAGAACAGTTCAACCGGCTAGTCAGTTCTCTCAGAACATAGAACGTCCCGCTATAAAACAAAAATAATACTCTATCTCTGTTTGCAGAAAGACAATTTGATAAAGTTTCAACTTTATCAAAAAAAAATGGCATCTGCTGCATCTCTATGCCAATTTTCATTCTTTGACCAATAAGTAGTTATATTAACATTACTGTTCAGGAAAAAGTTTCAATAATAATTTTTTTGGATTGGACTTAATGTGTGTGACTCTGGACTGGAAAGTTGTAAGCAGTACTTCAAGAAACACGCACAAATTAATATAGTAATTTTATATAATATTTCACGATGATTATAAGATGTTACTGACAAAAATAACTAAAATGAATACCAGAGATTGAGTTTATGATAGAGTTCTTTAAATAATTAAGTAAATTACTAACGAAAGACGACATGATCCATAAAATTCAGAAACAGAAAATATTTTTATTCATGCAAATTAATCAAACGAATAAAGCTATCTCCGGTTTGGAGCCTAAAACTACAACGAAGATGCCGGCAAGAAACTCTGTATTTTTCATTAAAAAGAAGGCCGAGTTATTAACTAATTTTAAACTAAGACAACCTGTATTTTTAGTTTGTCAATTGTAAAAATAAATTAATCCAAAGGAACTTTGAAAATTTTAAAATGAAGATTAAATTATAATTTAAAACTAGGATTAAAATCAAACTGTTGGTCCTAATGCGTATTGAGCTTATAAATGCCTTCTTTCATTGAAGGAAACCGAATTCAATGTGCTGCCTGCAGACCAGTTAATGGACCACACAAACTTGTCAATAATATAATCATGCAATTTTCATTAGTACCTACCCTCTTTTCAAAAGGCAACTCATAGCATATGACTAAAATTTGAAAACAGGAAGTTTGTGTTGTTTGGCACATCTTCGCTTAACGGTCTGATAAATGTAAGTACAGGAACATCATGATGTCAATATAATTGAATTTCTACCTATTGCCCTATGTTTAGGTTGGGATAGTTCCTAAGCATTATGTTTCATTTCACTTATTAAGTAATATCGAATTATCAATTTTCTCTGTAGCTTAAAATACTTAAAATAAATCAAAATCTTTAAACCTTGAAGATTACTTAACTAACATAAATGATTATTTGTAATTTTATTCACTCGCTCATAGAAATATTTTATACAAAATAAATGCTCCCTTTTAGAAATAATGAACTCAAGAAAAAAATCTCTCTTGTTTGTTTTGCATCGATAACTTACAGCTAATAGTATTTGACATGCACATCACTATAAAATCAGTGACGTTTGGTGAAGAGAGTACACGTCAGTATTGCGTAGTATTTTAGATAACGTTGTTTGTTATAGTTTATTGATTTCAGCGCATATTAGCGCCTAAAAAGTATTGTTTTAACAATCAAGAACTCTAAAAACTTACCAAAATGCTGTATCTCGAAGATTATTTGGAAAGTAAGTGCTTCTGCCTAAATCACACGATGACGTAACCAGTTAATGTTGGTAGCACTGCAGCGTCTTTTACGTTCGACATAGAAATAGCGCGAGTTTTAAAATTCTGTGAAAACTTCAAAAAACATTTAAATACATTGAAAAACCAGAATAAATTATAACTGACCTAGTGATATCGCCCGGTTTTTCACTAAATTTATTAATGTATTATTGGTGAATTTCTAAAGTTTTCCTGTTTTATCTTTTGTCCTTACAAAATAAGCATTATACATTTTAGTTTGGATTAGCCTTTGATTTTTTATTTGGATAATTATTCAACTTTCTTTTCAGTGATTGAACATCTACCTCAAGAACTAAGAGATCGTTTTACTGAAATGCGAGAAATGGATTTGTCAGTTCAGAGTAAGTTCACTGAAATATTTTTTAAGTAAATCAAATCAACTTGAATGGTTTTTAGTACATTATCTACAAGTATGACTATTTTCTCCGTTAGATAACATGGATACATTGGAGAAACGAGTGCGTACACTATTTGGGGGCTGCCGCAGAGGAGAAATAAATACAGATCAAGCAAACACAGAATTTTTGGACATAAAACATGGTTACAATAAAACACTGGAGGAGGCAGATGAGAAGGTTACCCTTGCTAATCAAATGCGGGAACTGGTAGATCGTTACCTGAGAAGACTTGGTTAGTATTGTTTATTTAAGATATTATTCTATCATTATTAGTAACATTAATTTAGGTAAAGTTAGTATAAACAATAAAAATATGTACCTACATATTAAAACCAACATAAAATAGTATAAAAAGCTAAAATTCCGGATGGCAAAAACCTATTTCTCTCAAACTTATTTATAAAACCATTACTAATTATTGTTGTTGTGAACTTCATGTTAAAGAAAAGAAAAAAAACAATTCCAACACAGAAATTGGTGACTTTCACATAGATTAGTGGTCAAGAAAGTGGTCTACCACATTCTACAAAACTTCCTTTATAATCAAAATAAGGTTATACCACAATGAAAGATATTGGAAGGTAAAATTAGCATAATTACTTTATGACATTCAAACCTTGGGTAGTAGATCATATTTCTGAAGAAACATTTACACATTTTTGAAATGACATGAATATCTCACCAAAATTGTATTGTGCCATAATCACATATCTAAATTAAGCAGTGATTAGTTTATTCACCGTTTGTTTACAGATACAGAGTTACACAAATTCAAATGTGAGCTTGAAGCAGACAACAAAGGCATAACAGAATTATTGGAGAAACGCTCGCTCGAGTTAGATGTCACCACCAACCACACAGGCACCTCAAACAATAACCATTACAAGGAGAACAGGTGTGTATAGCTTTATATGAAATTCAAGGTTCAGACACAAAATAGTACAGAAGTCTACCTCATGTATGTACTTCACTTTTCATACCTACGCTCGGCGATCGCGCTAGGGTTGTCAACTATGGCTTATGCACGAAAAACTATCGTGGTATCATGGCGCTGCTATTTAGTTGTATGATTTATTGTGGAGAATGAAACTGGATGAATGGAGATATAAATTAATAAGAACTACAATATTTTTATTTTAATGTCATTGTTATATATATTACAAATTTGTCACAGAAAATATCTTGCGACAATTTCGACATTGGCGAAATGCACGATTATTATATTTTAATGTGTAATAAATTTGCATTCTCGTGTACAATTGTTTACAGTACCTAAGTTAGTGGAAAACACTTGCAAGGCATTGAGAACATTAGTGTCTGTACCTCAATTAAGAGACTTTAGAATTTCACAGTTCAAGTATTTCCTTTTGAAAAAGTTGCAGAATCGGTCCTCCATTGATCTAACAAATTCCACAAAACTGTCTGGTGGTATTGTTAATAAAGTTTTGGTGCCATCTTTGCAATAATCTTTATAACTGGTAAATGTAGCGCCCTGTAAACAGTTCTTTGTATTGTCTTCTCCTTTTTCATATTCCTTGTGGTAATCCAAGCATTTCCTCAACAAATATTGACTGACGTAAACTAACGCGTTTTTTTTCGGTAAGTCAAGTGTGGTATAATCCGCAGTTGATATTAAATTACTTTTGAGACAACTATCATTTTTTTTTTCTGTCGAAGTGGTTTTTGGATTACGAGCCTCATTGGCTAAGGGAGCATATAATTTCTCACCATCTAGTAAACATTTTGTTAAATCATCTTTGCAATTTCCACTTTTAGGTGACTTTAAAATATTTATGAAAAATATTTTCCTGAATGCTGAAACCAGCTGCCAGGATGTTGGTTCCGTGGAATTTCCATTCTTTGTCCTAATCTGACCAAAAAAGTTTTCTAAACAGTCCTGATTTAATCGTCTGGTCAGTATATGAGAGAAGCCTTCAATTCTTAAATCCTCAAACAACATTAATAAAGATTTTATGGTTATTTGGAAACCTTCAATGAATTTTACTCTAGATGTGAAATTTCGGCCGTCATTTGGGTGAATTAATTTCAACGACGCAAAGAAATTCAACATGCTATTAATATAAGCAATCTGGTATTCTTCTCCACAAAATACTTTTTGATATTGTTTTCTTCAATAGCGAGATGATGTATTCAAAAAATCAAACAAATCGTTCATCATTTCAATCATTTTAATTGTGCCTTCTGCAGAATTTTCTATAATTCCAAAGTCTTTAAGAACTTGCACGGCGTACTTTACCTTCATCTTCTCAAAATTTGTGGGTTTAATATGACTAACCGTAAGTTTTGGGGCAAGTCTCAGTCGTTTCAACTTATCCATCTCATAAAACTGAACTATGTGATGCCATTTCGCCACATTGTTTTCAAAATGAAAGTCATAGTTAACCAAGTTATTCCGCACTAATTTGATCAAATGAGGTGGATCAAATATATAATATATCTTTCTGTCACCAACGAAAAAAAAAGGGATTTTCTGCAGATACTGATATTTTTTTGGCGCTGTTCAAAAAATCAGAACCCATATCTGACACTAAACTTCGGACATGGAAACCAATTGAACACAGTTGTAGGATTAGCTTGTCAATCCAATCTGTTACGCTTTAACTGGCTGCTTATAATTTTCAAATAAGCCATGTATCATTGCTACTAAATCGTACTTCGCAGGCTCAGGAGATTGCACACCGTCAACTTCATGGAAACTATATAATTGTAAAACAAATTCGCTTTAAGAGTCATAGCATCAACGACAAGTGTACAATTTCTATCAATATCACTCATATATTGTACTTTGGTATGAAGAACATCCATGAGGTGGCTGTGAATTTTTGTTGTTACAGGCATATACATCTTCGTTAGTGCTTGTTTACTTGGTAAACAGAGTGTCTTTTAACAAATTATATGCCTGTGGACTTACATTATCAACATTTTTTAGTCCAAATTATACCTGTTCCCGTGTCCATGAGTTTTAATTTTGGTCTGTTGTTTTACAATACGTGCAAAGGCTGGGGTCAAGAATTTGTCACATAACCTAAAAAACATGTTGGATTCAGACTGTGAAATATTGTTTGTTATTTTTAGTCTCTTTCGGCATGTTTCAAGTTCACTTAAAAGTTTTCTTTTTCGAGGAGTATCATTTAAAAGGTGTAATGGAGTTTGTACTTGAGCATTCGTTTGTAAAACAGAATTACACTGTACATTTGCATCGGTTGTTTCAATAACTGCTTGAATTCCTTTATCTAATGTATTCAGTAATGGTAGGAGGAATCGTGGAACTGAATTTCTTTTTAACAACTTTCGACTTGAATTTATAATAACGCAGTCGGGACTAAAATGAGCTTCACACACACGAGCACGCGTGCAACTTGAATCTATTAAGTCTTCCCTATGGATCAATCTCAACCACTCAGTTCGCCTGAAACAAATATAACTTTATCTTTAAAAAATATACCGTAACCTTACAAATAATGGGCTAGAAGTGAAGCGGGTAACTGAGGGGTCTAGCTAGGTACTCCAAACCCGCAGTATCTATAGCCCTATTATTATCTATAGCCCGTTATAGCAAAAATCTTATCCTACAAAACAAAACAATAAACCTGCTTACTTTTACAATTACAATACAAAAAGTTATTTACCGTTATTTATTTTAACCCACTTGTTACTACCGACCTTTATAACGCCACAAAGTAAGCGTTGTACCTATACCTACATCCTCAAAATATTTTATAGTTAACGTTGCATAAACAAAGATCGTATTAAGTTTTTGTAATCAGAAACATTAACAAATTCGATTGCTATTTGTCACAGTATTTCAAGTGGTTTCAAGTTCAGATGTGTTTTAAAATAACCAAAGCGAAATCATTGAAATATACCTACCTAATTGTTCTGTGTTACGTTAAAACGAACTATCGAAATACAAACAGATACTACCTCTCCGAAACCACTGGTAGACTAAAAAACGCCAATTCACTGTTTAATGTTGAATTTAAACAACCGTCCACTGAACAGTTATAATAACTTTTTTTTCGTTGCTCCATGATTGCATAAAATAGTTTAGCAGACGCGCGTGTTAAGCGGATCGCACTCGCGCTCGCACTGGTTTGAACCGGCTTGAGATATCGTGTCTGTGAGCAGTATCTATGTGTGCGTTGCTCCAGCGCGCTTTGTATGTTGATTGATTTCTGTACCTATCTATTTTGTGGTTCAGACATGATTTGAGGAATCTTCCACCCCAATGTTTTAAATGCCAATATTGGGATGTGTGGATGAGACGTTTGTTACTGTTTCATGCAAAAACTACTGGGCGTCTACTCTCGAAAACAAAATATGTCGGATCCGATGACGTTTAGCAATTTTTATTGCTCATAATCGCAACCAACACACTTCGAATGCGAATAAATCGTTATCAAAAAACAAAATATTATTTATACAAATCAAAAATCACGTTTGAATTCCCTAACTTTTGATCAATCTTCAAAAACGAAACATTTCGTTTGTTCGTTTCGTTTTTGGGAGTAGACACCCTGGATTTGAATGAAATTTTGAAGCTTGGTACATTATGTAGCTAGTATCAAATAAATAATAATAATATAATGTCATTCGACGACCTCCGTAGCCGAAGGGCGAGCGTGCCGGACTTTGGCGTCGCGCCATCTCTGAGGTTCCGCGTTCGATCCCCGGTCGGGTCAATATGGGAAACGAACTTTGTATTTTCTCGGGTCTGGGTGTTGTGGTACCGTTGTTGTTTCTGATTTCTGTAACACAAGTGCTTTAGCTACTTTCCACAAAATCAGAGCAATGTATGTATGTGATGTTGTCCAATATATATATATTATAATATATTATATTATAATTGCTCTGATTTATATAATATAATAATTATTTTTTTATAGTAACAATAATAATAAGATACCTAATTAAAATAATATTTTGAACACAGTCAGTATATGAACCCTTATAGCAATGATTCAGGTACTGACAGTCAAATCAATCTGCAAATGCCTTCAGTAAGCTATTGTCACTGGGTTGCATAAAAGCATTCCACTCAAATCATGAAACTTTTTAACCAGAAATAATTTGAACACAATCACGGACTCTAGCTAGTTATTCGTAATTTAAAGTGGACTATTTTTATACTGTGCAAATTTATGCAATAAATGTGTCCACCATTATTTTCATACATCATGTTTGTTCATGTTAAAGGTACCGTATCCGCAACGAAAAACGTCGCGATAGTTGGGCGACAAGAGACTCCCGCTCTCATGCAAACACTAGCAACCTCTCCAGAACGGATACTGCCATACAGGTATACATACAAAAGACGTAGAGTTACGTGAACTAATATGTATACAATCTCATTCTAAGTGCTTATTATAAAGTAAACGCCATAAGAACTAAACTAATTACTTAGGTACATTTCATTTCTAGTTACTGTACCTCGGGCGGTGACTAGTTAGATTTTTATACTGTAATTAGCGGTCCCATCGAACTTCGTTTCGCCTTAGAGGATTTTCCCGCTTTTCTGTTGAAATTTTTCCTATAAACCTCACGGAGCCCGAGACCTTTCCAGCGAATGCAAAACCGTGGAAATCGGTTCGTGCGTTCTCGAGTTATAGCGTCAGGAAGGAAAACCCGACTTATTTTATATAGACTAGCTGTGCCCGCGACTTCGTTCGCGTGGACTACATCCTTTCATGGTCGATTTTACCCCTATCTCCCCTAATATTCGAAACAAAAAGTAGTCTATATTTTAATAGAGCTATATTTGTGCCAACTATCATATCTCTACGTATACCTATGCCAAATTTAATCAAAATCGGTTGAGAGGTTTAAGCGGGAATGCGTAACAGACAGACAGACAGACAGACAGAGTTACTATCGCATTTATAATATTAGTAGGGATTGGCGGCGTGTGGTTTGCACATGTTTCGCAAAACGTAAGCATTTTAGTGCCACTTACGTCTGTAGCGACAGCAATGTGTTTTGTTTTAGCACATAAAAATATTTTATTGTCCTTTAAAAACCACGTTGTCTTTATTATTTTGTGTTGCCTATCTTTTTTCTTTTAATTTTTCTAGATATTCACTCCTCTCTCGACGTACAGTCAAGAGCTATAAAATGTAACATCTTGAGTTTGTATGATGTTATTGTAAGGTTTACTCTTATTAGTGCATGTGACTTCGTATCTACCTATGTAACTATTTAAGGGTTTATTTTTGAATGGAAGTTCAATGATTACTTTACACTATGGCTATGTATTCCAATCATTTTTTGAAGGGAAAATCCTCTGACTCCCATCTTTAGAATTATACTTATTACCACGATTAATTTTCCGGGTTCTTGACTGAAATTGATAATGACGTCATTCGTTGTTGATTCAGATAAAATTGTATTAATATATTATGTAATAATATAAGAGGGTATTTATAATTTTGGTAAATTTGTCCTTATTTTAGGCTGCTCTGGGTCGCGATTCATACGCACTGGGGCAAGCAGGTAGCACCATAGCAGCGGCAGCGAGCCAGGCCATCGCAGCAACACAACAGGTATACCTAATTCCTACTAAATATTTTGATACATGCTTTAACCACCCAGTTGGATATAGGGATAGTCCTTCTAATATTATGAAGTTGAAAAATTGCATCTGATGTTTGTAACTCTTTCGCGCATAAAACAAATTCATATAGGATTTTGGCCAAATTTGGTAGATAGACGAGAGATAACATAAAATATACCTACTTACTCTTTATTCAAATCAAATGCGCGGGCAAAAGCTAGTATTGAATAAAGTATCTACCTACTGTAAGTCACTATCAGCACTCAAAATGCCATTTTATTTTAAAAATAGTTAGAAAAACAAACACTTTCGAATTTTACGTTAAGTGTCGATTTATACGCATTAAATGAAATTGTTATGATTAGGATGAAAATCATTTACCATAATGAGATTTAGTAAATTTGATTTTCGTTTTATTTTGCTAAACCGTATGAACAGCAGGCAAGTACAATTTTACCTACATACTTATGTATATGTATGTATATTGATTGGTAATTTTTCTCAGGCTAATAAAAACTACTTAACTAGATCGCATTCGCTAGCTTCATTATTACTTACCTACTTTTGCATAATATGTAGCCTTACATAAGCGATGAAGGCGTCACTGAGATATCGACCTAATTAAAATAAAAATTGAGACCTGTACGACGAAAATTCGGTTAAATTTATTTTCTTTTAACTTCCATACCTTATCCATTACCCTAACGTAGCGTAGCATACATCAACCTACCATACAAGCATAAATTCCCTTTTCGATAGTTTTTTGCGACGCTCCGTCTAAGTAAAAAGCGTAAATACTTACCACTAACTTTTTAGTAAAAAAAAAACTTAAAATAACCGACATGATAAAAAGATGTCCATGTGAATGTACATTCACGCGTCCGGGATGTGTTGGAACCCCCCAGAGTGTCGCGACGCACAGTTTGGAAAAATAAGAATTTCCATCGTGGTGTTAGTTAATACTTAGGTAGGTACCTAAGTGTGGAGGAGGCATAAGAGTGTACAATTTCAGATGCAGCAGGGGCGGCGCACGGCGTCGCTGAAGGCGTCCTACGAGGCGCTGGCCGCCGCCGAGCGCGACCTGCCGCTGCACGCGCCGCTCCACGCCGCGCACCACGACCACGGTCAGCACTCGGGGAACGGGAACCTTTTCAACTTTAATGCGAATACACTAAAAATCCTATTCACATCCTAAAGTGACGCCGGCGCTAGACCCGCAAGGAGATGGTTTGATGCACTAAGTCATCTCTTATTGTAGTGGATAATATTGATGAGTATGGCTCCCGGGCTCATAGATTTAGTAAGACTCGACAACAAACACGACAAGGACATTAATTAGTAAGTACAGTAAATTATCGAAACTATCTAAAACTAGATACAGCTATTTCATAAAACAATTCGTAATCGTGGTAACCTCATACCGATTATCCTCAAACCTGCATTACAACAAAGTAAAATACACAAAGTAGTTATATACAAATTGTATCTTTTTTGTCAAATTTTCAGGTCATGGTTTATCATCTGGACACAGTCAAACAACTACAGTGCACGGACACCACACGACTGCCCACGGCCACAATACTTCATCCTCTTCTAATAAGAGACAGAAACAAAAGTGAGTGTCCAAAATATGTCAGTATAATATTATATTAAACAATATAGTACCTAGATACTAATTAGGTATGAGGTTCCTAGGTATTCATTTATTTTATTACCTTCAATCTAATATTAAACAAAATCTTCAAGATTGACCTCATCCTACCTGATGTTAAGTGGTAATGAGTTTGTAGCTTAAGGGCAACCAGTACCTACAGCATAATAAAGCAGTTACTGGACTCGTCGCCCTTACCGTGAAGGCTTGCCCCCTGCTACTAATGTAGCATCCCCCAGAAGCTCGGAAGTAAGGTGGAGGTAATTCACCAGTTGGACTACTCCAGTTCGAGCGATAAATTGTTATGCCCTACCTCTCTTAAATATAACATTAAACATGGTTCAACCTAAATTCAATATTATATTTTTTAGGAAAACAAGTTACAGCTCGTCGTCGTCTGTGTCTGCGCACGCGCAGCAGGCTGTAGCGGCGGCCGCGAGCCGCTCGTCCTCGCCCACCGTCGTGTGAGTATTCATGATTTTGTATTTCTTAGAATAGGTTCTACGAGATAGAACTGGCTCGTCATGAAACTCCGAATGAAACACAATAAATTTACCATAATTGCAACTGCCACCCAATTGGTTGACGGTCAAGTTTACAGGTTAATGTATCGTGTTCTTAAACATTAGAAATCACGTAGTGTCACCTAGTGACCTTATTTAAAAGCTAGGCTATTTAGGCTAGGCACTTGTAATTCTCACATCTTTTGCATTTTTACTCGATGTTGTGTATGTTATGAAATCGAATTTGTGGTTCAGGAATTCTATGTAACATATTTATACATTTTAAATACGAAACACCTATTATATGAATTTGGCATATAACGAGGGTGAATAACCAGAAATTTCTGGTGTCACATAACCTTTAGCAAATACCTAAAAATATATTTTGTTGCATTCCTAGTTGCAAGATAGTGACTACGTTTAAGATTTATTTTACTAGTTTGTAAAAAAAACCGTTACAATTATATCGGAACCCTCATCGTACGATGTCTTATATTATAATTATTATTGTAAGCTTCATGCCTTTTCCATTTTCTAGCGGCAGTATTGTTAATATTCATGATAATCCTGAGAAAGCACCCGATTTGAGCCCCGTTCAATAAACTGTTAACGTTATCCAGACGGCATGCTTTGTTTAATTGACATATATTATTTTCAGTAGTAGCATGGTGACTAATGTTGCTATTGAAGAGCCGATGGAAGAAGAATGGACGTACGACCCCAACGAGCCTCGCTACTGCATTTGTAACCAAGTCTCTTATGGCGACATGGTTGCTTGCGACAACCAAGACGTAAGTGCGAATTGTTATTTAGGGGCGAGACCCTTCCGATTACCACGCATGCTCGGTGAGAAAGAGACGTCATCGATTCGTTAGCTGGGAAAATACACTTTTCTATCAATACAGCTACATCTTGATTTACTTTTAAAGTGACACGCCCCCGCTAATAAGCTATTTTACTCACACTTGGCCTTTCCTGAAGACTATCTCACCGTAGCTTAACTTCTACTTTGGCATAGGATTAACCGCGTCTTGGGTCATGGTAGAGGGTAATCTGAATGAGAAATCGCTATAAGCAAAAAAGTAAACAAGTGTCATCGATATTGTAGATAATATAAGAACCAACAATATCAGTGTGATTTTGCGTACGAGGTTTCGTCTAGGCTTTCTACTAGACGAAACCTCGAATTAACGCATGATCAAGCTGAGACGCTGTTTGTCGTAGGTACAGTACGCATAGATTTGCGTAAATAATAAGACATTAATGAAATGTCGAAATTAATGGCTCTTGCCCACAAGCGATCACAATTTTTTTTTTCAGCATAAAAGTGCATTTACGATTTACATTTTGTAAGCTAACTGAATTATGTAATGGTTACTTTTACCCACCACCATTATTTTATACTTACTAAATGTTTAGTTCGATCGTAAGCGATACCAACTACCTATGTACGAAGTTAACCTTGCTCATTCAACACGCACTTCCTATGATGGCCAGCGACAAAGTGACGCACGCTCACGTAAAAATCGTTGAAAATGTCGTTGCTATAAAAATTTATATGGGCCAGAGATTCACCAGTGCACGCAATGAGTATGGTGAGACATTTAAAAGATCGGATGACTAGCGAAAAAGTGCTTAAAGTAAGGATTGTTGATTAGACCTTTTAGGAAGCAAATTTAGGATTCAGAATATCTTTGTAATGAGCTTACAATCTTTGATGCCCAAGTCAAAATCTAAAACGCACTTTGTTTCAGTGTCCGTACGAATGGTTCCACTATCCCTGCGTGGGCATCACCGCGCCCCCCAAAGGCAAGTGGTACTGCCCGCAGTGCCAGACCAACATGCGCCGCAACCGTGCCCATCGCAAGAATTAGCTTCGTCTCAAAACTAGATAACCACATATTTAATGTCACTTTCAATATTAATGTTGCAATTAAACGTGTTACCACATTCCTGTCTACAACTTGTTTTTTTTCCAACGAGAAGACCATATCTGTATTTCTAGAATTCATTGTACGGTATTTTTCTACGACTTACCTACACATTATTTATAAGACTCGTTCCAGAAACTTGACTAGGTACCTATTTACCCCCTTCTAGATGTGCTGAGAGACTTCCTTCAAGGTCGGAAGGACATTATCCACTTTGACACTAAAAAGACCTGGAACGTAATTAAAAAGATAACACAAACAAGTAAACAATCACTCCAACCAACTGAATTATTAAACCTCTCCGCCTCTAATGAGGAGTCTGTCAACGTAGTCAATAACTACTTCGCTAATATTGGGCAGCAGTTAGCTAACAAAATTACTCAAAATCACAATTATAATCCTTGTCTGAATAGTGCTCCACCGCCTGTAAAGTCCTTAGTGATTATGAATGTTACTGAGGATGATATAAAAGCTATTATCAACAATCTTCGTACAGATTCAGCTGCCGGCTGGGACGGTATTTCATCCCAATTGATCAAATCCGCTTGCCACATATTAACTCCGCTAATAACTTACATATGTAACTTATCAATAAACTCGGGAAAATTTCCTAAGTCATTAAAAAAAGCAATAGTACTTCCTATACTTAAAAGCGGCGACCAGAGTAATCTTAGCAACTACAGACCTATATCAATCCTCTCTTCACTATCAAAAATCTTGGAGAGAGTTCTCAATAATGCTCTTGTTGGGTTTTTAGAAGTTAACAATATCATCTCACCTAACCAGTACGGCTTCAGAAAAGGACGTTCAACTGAAGATGCATCACTGGTGGAATCCGCTGTCAGCAATATTGATAGGAAGAATAAATGTATCGGTTTATTCTTGGACCTCTCCAAAGCATTCGACACTGTTTCTACAGCACTTCTAATAAATAAACTAGAATCAATTGGCGTACGTGGTATGGCACTAAGTATTTTTTCTGACTATTTAAACGAAAGATGCCAATGCGTTCGTATTGGACCTCACATAAGCCAAGAAATAGCCGTACATTGCGGCGTCCCGCAAGGAAGTATTCTGGGCCCTACTCTATTTTTAATTTATGTCAATAACCTTTGCCAACTGTCAGCACCAGAGACTCGATTCTTTGCCTACGCGGATGATACTGCCATCCTTGTTTACGGAAAAAACTGGCAGGAAACTACGACTCGTGCTAAAAAAGTGCTCTCTCAAACGATCGCCTGGCTCTCCGGGAATCTACTCACACTGAATGTAGCTAAGACAAAATTCCTTACATTTGCAATAAACAACAGCTCTCAGCCACCAGAAGAAACCGTTAGAATAAGAGCCCACCAATGCTCCCACTCATGGGCACAATGCACTTGCTCCTACCTGGCTAAGGGTTCTTCAGTTAGATATCTTAGAGTCCAGCTTGACCATGCTCTTAATTGGTATCACCATATTGAATCACTTACGGCCCGAGTAAGAAAATTAATTTTTATCTTTAAAAAATTAAGACATTCTGCGGATCCGGATACTCTCAAAATGGTCTACACTGCTCTCGGTGAATCCATTATTTCATATTGCATTCCCATTTGGGGAGGCTCTTCTAAATCGAAATATATTCACTTGGAACGAGCGCAGAGAGCAGTCCTAAAGGTGCTTTATAATCTACCATTTAGATATTCCACTAGAGATTTATATGCCAACTCTCTCGTTCTCTCCTCAGGTTCTCTCTGTTAGACAATTGTATATACTTCGAATTGCTCTTCGTCGTCATTCTTCTCTGCCTCCATCTGCCTCATCTATCAATAAATCTGTAAGAAGACCCAAGCCCCCCTGCTTTATACCCACTTGCAAAACCACCTTCGCAAGAAAAAACTACGAATTTCTTAGCGCAAAAATTTGTAATAGCCTTGACAAAATCCTCCACATTCACTCACACACTAAACACACTTCCAAATACTTAATTTCCAAATACCTCAATACACTAACATATGACGAAACAGAAGAAATCATCAAATAACTATCATCATTTTCATTATTTATATACTACACCACATACATATACCTCAATATACGGCTAATTGGCAAAAACAAAAAATTTAATTTACATTAAATTTTTTGTTTTTTCTTACTTTACTTTATAAATATTCATTTTGGAGCTAATTATAGTTCTGATTACCTGTATTGTACAAAAATACCTTTTACTCAAATATGGCTACTCACATGGAAAAAGCGAGACCACTGACTTTCAAAACACAGGGTATCCTAGCTTGAAAGTCAGGGGACTTTATCCCTTATATTGTTATTTAACAGCCTAGTAATAAGACAAACCAATGTACTGTAAAATCAACATGTTGTACCTGGCTATACAATAAATATTTACTATTATTATTTTATTATTTTTATAGTACTAAACGCCGTACTAGCGAACTTTAAATATTAGAAACAGAAAAATTTTATCTCCCCTTGCGATGCGGGAATTGAACCCACGACGTGGGTTCAATTCCCGCATCGCAAGGGGAGATAAAATTTTTCTGTTTCTAATACTATTATTATTATTATTATTATTATTTATCCACTACAGGTCCTACATTTTGCATAAGTTTTCTATATGGGTATTACTGGCAGTTTGGTCCTCATAAGAGTCATCAGTTCAGCTTTCTTGGTTGGTAATTATGTAAATTAATTTGATTGAAGTGCGTCAGCTGTTGATTGGCTGTAAATACGAGTGCGGTGTGCTATTAGCCAATCAACAGTATCGAAACTTTTGTCATCTCATGCGATACATGCTATGCTATGTTAGCATGCGCCACGCGACTAAATTTTATTACGCTCGTAACAAACGTCAAAATCGATTAAAGTCACTGCGTCAGCTGCTGATTGGCTGAAAATGAAAATACGAGTGTGGTGTGCTATCAGCCAATCAACAGCATTGAAACTTTTGTCATCTCATGCGACAAATTTGACATATTGCGTATGCTAGGCCTGCAAGGGTGTAGGCCAATCAGCAGAGTCGATACTTTTGGTTTTGAATTTGACGTAATGCGCATATGCTAAGCAGCGTTCATAAGCCGCAGACGAAATAGATTTTGACATTAAAATAACCCTATAAAATTTACTAGCGTGGTGAATTTTGCTATTTTTTCATGATGATATTTTATTTATGCGCAGCTAGTGCTCCTGTGCACAAACGCTGCTTATCTCGCTTATGTAAGCTGGCTCAATTATATTCAATGCCTTAAACCGTATGATTAATAATCAGTAAATAATCACTCCGATCAATGCTTATTATACCATTCATACATACATTTATTTAAAAATGTCTGTGGTTAGAATTTAGAATATACGAACGCAGTTTAACCCGCAAGTTCTAGAATATGTCAAAGTCATTGTGTGTTGTGGGTTTTGACATTTATATTTTGGATAATTTTTGAAGGCATGCTCACGCATCTTTAGATTCCTGATTTCAGTATTATTTTAAATTGCTCTCCAACTTTAGTGAATAAATTTGCATCATTTAAAGTAACTTTTGTCATAATTTGACAATCCAAAAAATGGCTGAAGCTAAAATTAAAGAGGTAAGATCTAGTCTTCATAGTCGTTATTAAAATGAAATAAACAGTGTAGAGCCAATATTATTTTTATTATTTTAGCTAAAAAGTGACATCGACGAACTAAATGAATTACTTAAACAAGCCAAACGCAAAAGAGTTCAAGACTTGATATCATTAGAAATTCGCAAGTTGGAGACAGAATGGATAAACTTGAAAGAAAATGAAAATTTACCGGCGACGCCCTTGGAAGTAGGGCCGGTGCCTACCACATCAGCTTCAACTCAAAGCAAAAGATACCAGATCAAGTTAAATGGGTATGGTGAGTATGCATAACTCACATTCTAAACAGTTTTGTGAAAAAATGGTCGACTTATTAATTATCAGGGTAAAGTACTTTATTGATTTACGTAAAATATGCTTTTACTATGTAACTATGCAAGGGGCTTCCCCACACAATAAACCGTATCTTTAGAAATTATAGGTTATAAGCATAGTCTATATTGTTAAGCTTAGAACCTATCAGGGTCGAAAGTCAAAATGTTTTTATTCAGATGTACACTAGTAATACTAAATAATTGCCTATGTCTAAATAAACCAAATGTTGTTATCACTGGTTCCAAACCTATAACTACCAAGAACTAACAGGCAAGAAACTCAGTTATTTTTAAAAAATAGAGCCAACCCCATTGTTAAGGATTTCTAAGATATTAAACCTTTATGATTTAGTCATTAAAGCCTAATTATAATTATGTCAGTTATCAAAATACACAGATTTTGAGTTTTTTCCCAATTTGGAAGTTTTCTGGACCTTGATTATACTTTTTTTGCAAATAATTCATTTCAACTGAACCTGGTCTTAACAATGATAAAATTTCGCTTTAAATGCATTGAATACATCTTGTCAACCTTATGTCATGCAGAAAATTTGTATATGGGGGACTTATTTAAGGAATGTATGTTTACAGGTTGGGATCAATCTGACAAGTACATAAAAATATTTGTCACACTGAAAAATGTTCAGTCAGTACCAAAAGAGCAAGCATACTGTAAGCTCACAGACAGGTCAATGGAGCTGCATGTTGAGAACCTTGAAAATAAAGACTATTTGCTGGTTATAAACAACCTGCTTGAACCTATTAACGTTGAAGAAAGCCACTGGAAGCAGAAAACTGGTAAGTGGTAGTTTAAAAAAAACTAACAATATTTATTATTTAATGTACTGTCAGTCAGGTTAAAGAGGTTCACAAATTTTCCCTACCCTAAAGTATGGTTGAGCACTTGACGGTTTGAAAGCACTGATTTGAGTTGTATTTTTAATATGAAATGGAGCACAACAACAGACCAATACTCTTTATACTTTTTGTGTGCAAAATAGCTACTTAAGTAACTACTTAAGTGAATAACCAACTACACTCTGTGAGTTACATATGTGCACATTTTCCAGGTGAAATTAATGAAATCTTCAGTTTCAGTATGACTTGCAGATTTTAGTACACCCAGTACATTTTCCAAAGGTGTGACCACTGTAAATAGCAATGTTTTTTATTTATTGTGTACATAATTTGCAGACATGGTGGTAGTGTTCTTGGCGAAATCTCGTCCAAATACAAAATGGTCTCACGTCACTTCTATAGAAAAGAAGTTTGAGGACCAAAAAAATAATCGCTTCAAACCAGAAGATTCTGACAAGAAGGATCCTCAGGACTCTATAATGGGCCTGATGAAGTCTATGTAAGTAATATACCAAAACAATTTTAAAATCTCTCTCAATCTTTATAATATGTTCAACAGAATATCACTCTTACCACTTGCAGTACTTTGGTGATAGGATAATATTATCTTTCTTCATCAGCTTGCACCATGCGACAAAATTATCTTAAAAAACGTCAAAATCGAATTAAGTCAGTTCCGTAGCTGCTGATTGGCTGAAAATACCAGTGCGGTGTGCTACTAGTCAATCAACAGTATCGAAACTTTATTGTCTCATGCGATAAATGTGACGTAGGTATTGTGCATGCTTGGCCTACAGGAGAGCACTAAGTATTATAGACATGCCATATTTTCTGAAGGACTAAAAAGGGCATGCAATGGAAATGGAAGCCTTTTTGAGTTACCTTTGCCATCTCATACTTGGTTATAATCCATCTTTCTAAGCTAAAGCTTACAATGTACGTACATATAATATACCTACATATTGTCTTTCAGAAAATAAGATGCATGGTGGCTGTTTGCATTTAAGCTGTTAGGTACTTTTGAATAAACATATAAATATTTATTGGTTGGTTACAGGTATGAGTCTGGCGATGATGATATGAAGAGAATGATTGCCAAAACTATGTATGAATCACAACACAAGAAGAAAACCGATTTAGTAGATCTATAAACAAAATATTTTTTTTTACTTAATGAAATGGTCGCAATTCCAAAACACAAACAGATGGCCTGCTAAAAAAATATGTTTTCCATAGAAGTTTTTCCTGTTTAGATTTAATTAAAAACTTATGTGCGTGCTTATTGTGTCCGTATGTGATTTTATTTGGTTATTCTGCATAAGCGTAAGTTTGCGTGTAGTTTTAAGAGTAAAGTAAAAAATAAATCATCTTTGTTTTTTATGTCTAACTACTTTCATTACAAAATCCTCAATAAATGTTTCTCCTCAATCAATATGTTTTGATGCATTACTAAATTTGATTCCCAATTAATACCATGCATACTAAAATAGTTCCATCATTATCATTATTAATTATATTGTCTGTGGTTACTGTACATTCAAAAGCACTTCAGAATTTGGCTGGCGCCTTATGAGCCTTACGTCTTGGGCACAAAAGTAATATTGAACTGCTAATGTTCACCATGATGTGCATTTAACCATACATTTTAAATATAAACATTTTTAACCTTATGAGTGAACCAAGCAAAGTGCCTAATTTGCATACAAGGATCATTATCGCCAATTTCGCCCTCTAACGCTTGCGGCTAGTTTTAAAGTCTTCAAATCCGTTTTAAATAGATTAAGCGTGTTATCAATACTATGAAATCCGAATACACCTTGCTTCTTCATGAATTGACTAGTTAATCTAGGCCTCATTGATTGTAAGAATAAGGAGTCTAAATGCACATCAAATTTGGCTTTCATCAAGAGAAACGGTAATAAAACAAGTTATATTTTTATTTAACACATAATTATATTCTTCTACTAATTTAACTTTAGGAATGTTAACATCGAATCTACATATCTAAGCAAAAATCTTCATGTTAATAAACTTCTTAACCTTTTCCCAGCCCAGCTATCTTTAACGTAGTGGCCCGCTGTACGCCAACGTATAAATGTATAACAGTTTCTATAGTACGAAAGCAAGGACGTGGCATAACGTCATATCGATAAAAAAAATTGGTGTCTAAATCAAGATTTTTTATTAAATTTTGCAAATATAAATAAACCCTGATACATTATAATAGTAATTTGTTTTATTTTATGAACATTTTTAGTAAGAAAAACGAGTATCTATTATCATAGACAAAAATACATGCATAATCTTGCAACACATTTATTATAAAAGGCACTTCACTATTCATTTTATAACGTAGTCCGTTGACTTCATATCAAGTCGTTGGCGCTCGTGGCAAGATAAATATCTCAAATAGAAGTGTTGTCTATGCGTTTCTTTCTTCACCTTGAGTGAATCTCTCTCTATCTCTCTAGACGATTTGAATAAAGAAAAGACGGCTCTTGTACGGTATTCATAAATCATAACAAGTATGTTACGGTGAAAAGTAAGACAAAAGAATGTGTTCGGGTTAACACCGAGATTGATAGAGTTTGATTACTTTAAAAAGATACTATATTTCGATATAAACACTTAATTACAAATATAAGTTAATGCTAAATGAGTACGCGCGGCGCTCTTGATGGCCTATTGCTAACTGACTTGATGTAATTAATGAAACAAAGGGTAAATGAGGTCAAAGCGCAAACTGATGAGTTATAAAAATGTACGTTGACCGTACAGAATGAATGGTCAGTTATTATTCGTATATTTAATAACTTTTTATAGTTTGTGTAAGTTTACCTTTCGATATTTTACTTTTTATATTTTCGATAATTATATTTAATGATTATTGTACGAAAAAAAAAATAGACGAGCGCACGTTTGTAATGGCCGGCACTATGACACAATGACCTTGACACCTGTACGCTTACGACGTCACAGGTTTACTTGCATTGAAGTTGGTGGCGCTCGTAGCACTGAAATCTTGTCATTGCGTAGAGATGGGTGTTGCAATATCGAAAATTCTAAATAAATTATAAATTAACTAGCTTCCGCCCGCGGCTTCGCCCGCGTGTAATTCGGTTATATTGCGGTATAAATCACAACTATAAGAAAACTTCTCATTTCCACGGAAAAATCTAAGAAGCGCGATGTAACGCTGGATACGACTAGTTGTTAAACAAAAACTGAATGGTACACTATATTATATAGCTAAGTAGATGTAAAAATCAGTTTAGACGATAAAACAAATTGTACGTCATCCCTCGGGAATTCCACATTTTCGGGGATTCATTATCGTATCATTTAGCTTCTACATTTACATGTTTATATTCGTTTACAATATTTTACCTTCCAATCCATCAATCCATCCATCAAGCAAACTATATTTTTGTTTTCCCTCGGGAATATCAGTTTTTTTCGGGATAAAAAGTAACCTATTATTTAATCCGGACTTCTAACTATACGTCTGCAAAATTTAAAAGCAATCGGTTCAGTAGTTATGTCGTGAAAGCGGAACAAATAAACAAACTCACTTTCTGATTTATAATATTAGTAAGGATCTTCGTGAAATAAATTAATTTCAATATTTATTATGTAATACGCTATTTTCAGACCGGAATTAATTGTCAATCATAAAATCTATGAATATTTGTATGGAACAAAACAAAGTAAACATGTAGGATTGTAATGAATACAACTATCGCGTCACATCACTAGCCTACTTGATATGAAGTCGTTGGCGTATGGGACATCAAAATATTTCAGGCGTTTTTGTTTTTATCTGTTTTAAAACACTATAAAGCCTGTTTCTTCTGGTGAAATAACAAAAATGGGCTTCAATCCTGTCCATCTTACAAAATTACAAGAGAAACAAATGTTTAATGCACCGTAAAGGTATTTAATTAAAGTAGGTACAATGAGTAACTTCTATAGAAGTAGTGGCGTTGACGGCACGAAAATCCTGAACTTCTATAGAAGTAGTTGGCGGTTATTAGGTTAATCTGCCTTGATAGCACCTTGGAAAGATGTCCACCAACCAATGTGCCTGTAAGCAATGAAAATAATGTTACGGTTAAAATAGTATCCTAAATAAAATAATCAAAAGTTAAAATTAGGGTATTGCAGTGGTGACCCGTTATATTTCATATAGTTGTGTGTGAAGACTACATACTTTCATGGTCGATTTTTCCCCTATCTCCCCTAATCTTCGAAACAAAAAGTAGTCTATATTTTAATCCAATTTTCGAGCTATACCTAGGTAGGTAACAAATAGGTATATGTGACAAATTTCATATCTCTAACATAAATTTTTCCCATTTAAACTGCCAAGGGCGCCCATCCCCCCTTATTTTCAAAATAAATAGTAGCATATATCCGTTCTAGAGGTTCAACGTATACCTACACCAAATTTTATCAAAATCGGTTCAGTGCTTAAGCGTTTTAAAGCTGGATTGACAAACTAAACGGACAGATAGAGTTACTTTTGCATTTTAAATTGGTATGGATTTAAGATGAAGTGAGTGGCGAATATGTGGCAGAAAGAATATGTACTTAGGTAGATACTTACTTGGTATTCTTGGTATAAGTTTTGTTCAATGAAATTGGCATGAAGATACTACATAGATAGATCACTTGCAATGCATAAATCACGTACTGCCAATTATATTCTGTAGCTTCAGTTTCGATGATCTTCTGTCGTGAGTTGCTCCTTACGGAATTCATGCCCAGTCTATTTTGACTGTCGATGCGTCTCATTGAAATGGTACCTCTAGACACATCTCTGGATCGATCAGTATTGCGTGTTTCTCTTCGCTCGTTATCACGAACATTGTGTTGATCGCGAGTGCTTACTCGGTCGTTCATCCTTGATGTCAGCCTGTTGAATTCAGAAGTGCCAACTTCTCTCGTCAGTCGATCATTAACAGGAACTCTACTTTCTATGCGTCTTAATGTATCTGTTTCTCTGGATACTTCTCGGATTCGGTCAGCACTGCGAACCTCCCTTCGCTCTTCATTACGAACATTGTGTCGATCACGAGCATTTTCTTGGGGATCATTTCTAAATGAGGGTCTGTTGGATTCAGAAGTGACTCGTTCTCTGGTCAGCCGTTCATTGACTGCGGTGTGGCTGTCAATGCGACTCCTTGAAACGACATTTCTAGATATTTCTCTTGTTAGATCAGCATTGCGGATCTCCCTTCGCTCGTTATCACGCACATTGTGGCGATTATTAGCATTTTCTCGGTTATCAATTCTTGATGAGAGCCTAGATTCTGAAATGGCTCGTTCTCTGGTCAGCCTTTTATTAAGGGCGGTGCGACTTTCAATGCGTCTCATTAGAACAATAATTCTGGATAGTTCCCTGGTTCGATCAGCATTGTAGATGTCCCTTCGCTCGTCATCACGCACATTGTGGCGATTATGAGCAATTTCTTGATCGTGAATTCTTGATGAGCCCTTGTGGGATTCCGAAGTTGTACGTTCTCGCGTTTGGCGCCCATTAGCTGGTGGTGTAATTTCAATGCGTCTCATTGAAATATTATCTCTAGATACTTCTCTGATTCGATCAGCATCACGGATCTCCCTTCGCTCGCCTTCACGAACATTGTGGCGATCACGAGCATTTTCTCGGGGATTCATTCTTAATGAGAGCCTATTGGATTCTGGAGTGGCTCTTTCTCTGATCAACCTTTCGTTAACGGCAACGCTACTTTCAATGCGTCGCATTGAAACAGTACTTCTAGATAGTTCTCTTGTTCGATCAGCACTGCGGGTCTCCCTTCGTTCGCCGTCACGTACATTAAGACCACGAGTATTTTCTCTGGCGTTATTTTTTGACGAAAGTCTGTTGGATTCCGAAGTGGCTCGTTCTCTGGTTAGCCTTTCAGTCACTGCTTCGCGACTGTCAGTGCGACTCATTAAGACTGCAACTCTGGATACTTCTCTTGTTAAATCAGCATTGCGGGTCTCCCTTCGCTCATCATTACGAACATTTCCGAATTCTCTGTTGTTCATCCGTTCGTTACTCTGCCTTTCAATTATAATGTTCCTTTGTCTTTGAGTTGCCTCGAAGCGGTGATTCCTCGAAGCTATCATTCTTAGTTGATGGTCACGAACTGGACGCTCTTCTGATTTTATCCTTTCTCGGAAATTTTGTGTTTCACGAAGTTCTCTGTTGTCATCACGTCTCGCATTGTTAATTATAACTCTTGCAATTTGTCGGGATTGTTTGTTTGTGTCTTGAGTGGAATAAGAGATTGAGTCTCTTGTTCCGATACGCCTGTTTTCATTAAACATTCTTTCACGGAGGTCTGAAAGGCGGCTTACACGATTTTTTTCTGCAAGACGGGTAGTCATCTCGCTACTGCGTCGATCTTCAACACCTGTGATCCGTTTGTCTCTATATTGTTCGTTTTCATCGCGTACGTTAACATTTCGTCGTTCATTGCGGTACGTTACACTATTCCTAACATTATTCCTTAATTCGTCTATTTCATAAGCTCGATTACTTACAGAGCGACGATCTCTGATAGTATCCGACCATTGCGGTATGATAGTTCGGGAGATACCTTGTCGTTCACGTTCCATTCTTTCTCTGAAACTCATTTCAGTATTTCTGCGTTCATTATCACTTCTTAAATTGCCTTCCACATGTTCTTGACCATTGCGTATACTGTCTCTATTTGTTTCTAACGAAAATCTTCTGTATTCGTGGTTTCCTTTTGAGGGCCTTTCAAAAGATCGCACGTTTCGCACGCCATTTTCACTACGTTGATTACGTGCGATAGTTGGCCTCTCGGTACGAGCAAGGGTGTCTCTAGTGCGTCTCAGCTCAACACGTGTTTCTCTGTTGTCCCTGTTGCTATGGATTTCATCATGAATCTGCATATGCCTTGTATCTCGTTGGGAAGCGGTCGAACGACGTTCGTCTGTTTGGATCATGTAGCGCTCAATAGCATCTCGTGTTATTCTAGAGTTTGAATTGCGGTTTATCTGGTACACTCTGGAATTCCGGATTAGAAAGTCACGAGATAGGTTTCGACGTTGTGCTGCGATCCGAATGCGATCAGAGCGCGTATCTCTTAATTCTTTACGAGTGATATCCCTGTCTTCAGAAACACGTTTCCAAGTTTGAGCGGCTGATTGAAGTCCCTGCTGATATTGGGTGTGTGAGGAACGAAATCTGAATTCAATCGACCTTCGATTTTCTCTCTCGTTGTTATTTCTGAACGAGTTTATCGGAAGGCGTGACAACTCAAAGTTCTCGTGTCTTGTCTCATCCCGTCTCTCTTCACGGATCTCACGTCGTTGGGTAGTTACTCGCTGGTTTTCGGAAGGGAGCTTAAGTCGGGAATTTCCATAAAGAGAGTATGTAGAATCTCGCTCAAGGCGATGGTCACAACACTGTTGCCTGCCATCAACGAGATTGCGTTCGGTGAACGACGCAATCGGTTGGAAAATCGCGACAAACGCAAGCAGTAGTAAACGCCAGTTATACATAGTAACTGTGCTCTTGTGGTGTGTATTTCTTCTTTGCCGATATAAGAGTTAGAAGTGAACCGTTGGAGGCTGCTTCTGGACTGGCTGTTGAGAAGCCGAAGCCTCCTTTTATATCCCGTCGCGAGGGTTCCCATTGAATATCTATTAAGCGCAAGAGCGCATCCAATTATCAACAGCCTCCGCAGCGCCAATTTGTTGGTAGGACCGAACAATATTAATCTTTTAATGTTTAGTTTTAGTATCTACCTTACTATTTGCCAGTTTTCAAACAAAAAAGTACAATGAAGATAATTTTAACGTAGGTACTTAATATGGAAACATTACTCATAATTTAGAAAAAGCTCGGTTCTCATTAAAAGTATTCTTTGGAGGCTAGATATTGTTTGATGAAAAAATTTGATGCTTTCTTTGTAACATGACTAGGACTACCTACCTACTTGTATCATGCACGTAAGGTTACTTAAACCACCATTTCGTACCGTGAAGTATGAGCAGTGGCGTAGCGTAGTGGGGGCGGCAGGGGCGGCCCGCCCCGGGGGGCACATTTTAGGGGGCGGCAAAATTTCACAATAAATAATAAAAATATTTGAACCATTTCATATTTTTAACGCAACTACAAAGGACCGATTGAAAAGAGCATGGAATTTTTCATTACTTATTCTGTAACGGATTCGGGGAATCCCCTTTCTTTGAATGATATTTTCTAGCGACTGCTGGCAACACTGTCTACGACTTGCGGGGATTCCCCGTATTTTATTTAATGCTTGGATTGTTTATGGCTAACAAAACAACAGCGAGAATGACTGACGATTCAAACAAAGTTTTATTGATGTCTCGTATCGTAATTAACGTTACGCTTTAAAACTGTGATTTTTGTGCAAATAGATATGTGTAGTGGTCGTGAAATAATTGGACTTTGTGAAAAATTTAATTTGTCCGCTACGTGTACCTCAACTGTGTGAGTATTAAAAAGGTATTTTATTTATGTAATTGTATGTTCGACTGTCTGATATGTTGTTCAAGCTGTAATTTATTATAATAAAAAACCAACCAAGTGCGAGTTTTTATTAAATATTTATTTGCGTTTTATATTCAATTCTCCAATTATTTAATTTTGTCAATCTGACGATCGACAGCTGTACCTAATCTGCGGTGATAGATATTGTACAGTCGAGCTCACATCAAGCTATACACTCGCAGTTTAAGTTTCGATCTTATGCGTTTGTTAATAAGAATGGTGCAAAGTCCAAAGTGTATAGGTTGACGCGTACTTGAGTGTACCTGTTATAAAAATGTATCAATGTATAATAAAGATGATTGTAAAACTTAGATAAACTTTTTTATTTAAATGTATGTTATGTAATGTATAGTATACATTAAATTGAAATATCTAAATAAGAGGGCGGCAAAATTGTCTTCCGCCCCGGGCGGCCGACACCCACGCTACGCCGCTGAGTATGAGGCCCGTAACACATCACAGTTATGATATGGCGTGTTAAGCAGAGTGTACCTACCTAAATAAGTTTTTATAAATGATGTTATTTCCACTACCTATCTACATTTTTGTTTTTTTTTTGGGGGAAATGGGGAAAATACTTTTCGTACCGTGCCGCTGCCGTGGGGACGACAGCGACGTGTGTGGGACTCCCCCGCTCGTAGGAGCAAGGACTACCCTAACTAGGTAAAACCTCACTCACCTTCTCATCGCCTAGTGACAGCGCTATGGGAAACTGGAGACCCATAACGGCCGTTATGGCACATTATCGGTTCGGTTCCTAGTAGACTAGAAGACTAACTGCTGGACATACCTAGATAGCTATTTTCTTTTCTGATAAAACGTAGTGCAGTATTGTGCATCTTGCCATACACCTCAGTGGGAGGGGGGCATAACTTCGGGCGAATAAAGGAAGATAAAATTTAATTTACTTCAGAACATGAAAACGCTCCAAAAAGACTTTAATTACAATTCCACAGCGTAATTTTAGTTTTCACATATACTGGCTGTATTTGTGTAGCTAAATCAAACGTTCGACCTTTAGTTTTCATAATATTCTAAAAATCTTACCCAGCCATGTTCAAAGTATCAAATGGTTCCAGTCGCGTACATGCAACATGTTATCGGGCGGTCGCAGCTGTGCGGGAAGATTCGTTTCCGAGCAGAAAATAATTGTCTGATCCAATCCTTTGAAGCAGCAAATGGAATCTATAAATTTAATACTATGACGTCAATGTGGTAAATAGGTGCACGCACCAGTAGGTCGACCTACGTAGGTACCCAAGTTCTTGGATACCGCCTCATATATCTACTTAATTACTATTTAGGGCTTTGTGTTACGTAGGTACCTACCTACCTAGTAATTTTCAAGAAAAATTAAGTTTACCTAATAGGTACTTCTTTAATAATAATCATAAACGATACGTAAGCCTAGTAAGAAGTTTTTTTAAACTTATTTGGCAACTCGAAAACAACTGACAGTAATCTTACGTATAGGGATAGGTAGTATCTCACTTTTTGTTAGCCAAGTGACTAACTTGGCTACCAAAAAGTAGGTACCTACCTAAGTACCTTCTCTACAAACAAACCTGATGCATTGTGTGCAGAGGATGTATCTATTGGACTGTTAAACCGATATTTAAATTTCAATATTTTCGCCACACTGGGTAGGTAGATAATATTTCTGCCAGCGCTCCTTCCATTTTCGGATCTAAAATACCTATTAATAGGATCCCGCATCGTTAATACAAGATTTATAATTATTGTAGACACTGAAGTGTTCAGCAATAATAAGGAAATTTAGGTAGGTATGTACCTACTTACATTGTTTATAAAGAAGTGAATTGTAAAACAAGTATGTCTTAAAATGGATAATAGCGAATTATCCGGGTGTATCCCAGTTGTCCCCTCTGGCGTTGTCCCCTTGAGGGACAACTGGGATTTTTTTATAAATGTCTCCCAGTTGTCCCCTCTACCCTGCGACAAGGGGGACAACTGGGACTTTAATTTTTAGACGTCCCAGTCTCCCTCACTTGAGATGTCGCCGTATAATTTTGCTAGAAGTGACAAATAATATAGCACTTGTTAGATATCATATACCACTGGCTCGGATTATGACGAAGAGTGTCTAATGAGGAACAGGAAAAGTCAATTAAGGGAAAAATCATGATGTTAGGTATAGTTTATTATTTTATGTAAAATATAACGAGTACAACAATGTTTTCATTTTACTATACTCGGGTAAAATAAACTTTTAAGTATAGGTAAAATTAACAACTACCTTACCTTTAAACTGGGCTCTTTATATTCAAGAACTATATTTTACATCCCCGACTTCACCCAGAAGTTAAAAACAAATATTGCGGTAAATAAAATAGAAACATAAAGTAGCTTAGTTCAAGATGACGCCTCCCGCCATTATAAAAGTATTGTTTCTATCCCTTTCGCACATGTAAACTTAAAAGTAAACAACTCAGTTTGTCGGTGCAACGTGATTTTACCACGATCGCTCATAATGCCATGGAACGTAAATGTCATTTTTGCATAGCGGATTTCTTGAGGGAATGTCTGGAGGGGGTGTTTTAATCGTTTACCTTGAAAATTGCCTTACGGACAAACTTACGGACTTTTCAAGGTAAATGACAGTTATTTTTATATAAAACACACGTTTCGTTGTATCCGAACCACGGTCTAGGATATCTAAACAAAATATGCTTTATTATTTGTCACTTCTAGCATTATAGGGCAATGTCTCATGTGGGAGAGACTGGGATATTTTAAAATGTAAGTCCCAATTGTCCCCTCCATCGGTGAGACGGGGGACAACTGGGAGATCTTTATAAAAAAATCCCAGTTGTCCCTCAAGGGGACAAACGCCAGAGGGGACAACTGGGATACACCCAATTATCCTGGCTGATACCTCTGTTACCTACACTTAGGCCTTACTTATTTTTATTTGAATGGCCCATTATGCCATTGAATTGCCGTACTTTAACAGTACGGCTACAGTATAGCACTTTTCAAAAAAGGGCTAAGTAGCAAGTTGACAACTAAGGGAAAAATTAACTGCGCGCGATTTTATATGCCCGGTTACAATATTTTACGATTCGTAATGTGTCAAAAATGACTATCGGTTTTTCTAACTAGTCGTTTTTAGCTTACGCCTCGTATAATTAATTAGGTACTATCCCTAACTAGAACGGACCGTTTTTTCAAACATTGGTACCGGGTATTAGGCTGCTAGACCACAAATTCCTCCAATATGTAGGTACAATTGTAGAATACATATACCTAGTAGGTAGGTAAGTTGTTTAAAGAAAGGTAGGGCATGGCGATTTATCGCTCGAACTGGAGCAGCTCGACTGGTGAAATAGCTCCACCTTACAGAAGACCGTGCCAAATAACAATAACTTCGGAGTTGTTGTGTTCCTGTGTGTGAGTAGGTAGGTAAGGTTTCCAGAGCTCCTGGAGGGTTGCTACATTAGCAACAGGGGTGAAGCCTTCAAGGTAAGGGTGAAAAGTCTAGTAACAACTTTATTATGCTGTACCTACCTACTTGTCGCCCTTAAGCTAGAACTTTATTACTACTTAACATCAGGTGGGCTAATCACACCGTCAATCTTGAAGAGCAATATAAAAAAAAATATTTAAAAATGTGATCCATAAATCTCCTATGCATTTTTATTTGGTGTTTTATTACTGTTCCGCTTCGATGGACAAACAAGTTAAATGTGTTATAACCAGGGATACTAGAGTGTAGGTCGCAAATCACCAACCCTTACTTTATTTCTGCTTCTACCTACCCATATACAATGTTCATTCAAAAGAGCAGTCTCCATCTCCTTCCATTTTGACTAAATTTAATTAGGTAGAGGTAGGTAGGTAGATAATGGAGGTGTACGCATGTTAGATTTATTGCGTTTTATTTAAAGTAACATTAAAGAGTGGATTATGATTAAAATGAAATCTAAAATGCATTCAAAGCATCAAATGTCGAGCCACTTGTCCGTGTGAACAACTTGCTTCAGACCCGATTGTGCCCTGAAACGAGCTTAACCGATTCATTGCGTATCCCACTTTTAGGGACTTTTGTCCATGGCGGCTAACAAATTTTCTGTGACGCCTTTGTGCGTCAACCGCCACCCATTAAAGTGACGCCCTTGGGCGTCTTCAGCCATGATTGAACATATTTTGTTTTTTGTTAAGATTTTGGTTTGTTTATGCGTGTTTACATTCAGTCGGATTTAGAAGTCAAACGTAAAGGTTTTGTTAATTCGTTTAGAGTGTTACAAAGTGACTTATCTACGTGATTTCGCTAGAATGGCTGGTAAGTGATTAACTTGGATCAGTGGTTTTGAACCTTTTGTGTATTTTTACTAGAAGTTTACGAAAGGGTGTAAAAGGAGTGCCTATATTTAGATTATTAAATCTAAAAATCATAATTAAATACGCAAATTGAAGATAAAAAGTAAGAGGAAAAAAACAATAGTATGATTTTATTTTCATAATCATTATGAAATAAAAATAAGTTGGAGTTTCTGAGGTTTTGCGCTATTTACCTAATTATAATAATAAATATTTCAGGACACCAATTACACAAAGCTATTTAGTCCTAAACTAAGCAATCACTTAACCGATATAAATACTTATATAGGTACTTTTCTTTTATAAATACATACATATTAATTAATTAAGTATTACTATAATTTATATATTTAGGTAATTAAAACGCTTTTATTATTACATAGACAGTAAAAGCTCTGCTATTAGAACTCTCATAAACATCATCATGTTGATTTTAAGAACAATAACCTTCATGACGCCATGTGGCGTCATACGCCATTCGTAAAAGAAATTAAATTTGGTAACAAAAGGTTTGTAACATCTGAAGTTTTTAAATTGGCAATAAATCATAAAACGGTTCATACAGGCTTAACCTACGTGACAAATAATGGCAATTCTGTTCGTTTAGACTCTCAAAATAGCCATTCCATAGAGTTACAGAGGAATTCTTTGAGACGCCATTTGGCGTCAAACGCCATACGCAAAAGATATAAATGACGCCATAAGGCGTCATCCGCAATGAATCGGTTAAACTAATAAATGAGCCGAGTCTGACTGAGTCAAAAAAAAAACACGTTACTCTGACCGAAGTAGAATTCGTTAAAGAAGCTTATTTACCATTTATCATAAAAAGAAGACTCCTGCTACCAAGAAGTTCCTGAAGTTCATTAAGATGCTGCCCTTTAAAACTGCGGACACGCTAGGCGTATTCACGGCATTGCTATTAAAAAAATCAGTAAGCACACCGATCGTGTTCATGGCACTGATTGAAGACAAAATCTTTAGACGGCTATTTTTAGGTTTTAACGCTGTTTACATACTGGTTTTAGTATTTCTTGTGCTTTACGAGAAAAAAGGGGATAACAACGATGCCGTGAATTTTGTTACTAAAAATGCGGCCGCTATTGTGGTGGATTACTCGAAGAGTACAGGGAGTCACTTATCGACAATTGTCAGCTTTTGTACAGAAATCGTAGAGTATTCGTCATGATAATTATTAACGAATATGACAAAGCAACTGTATGATGATTTTCGTTTCTATGGTATTTTATTAATTTCAGATCATATTCACTACTACAACCATTCTAATACTAATCTTTCAATAGTACCTAAAAACTACTTGTTAATATTTTCATAATGATAATAATTTATTAAAGTGTCTCAGCACATCATCTATAAAACCATAAAAAGGTTAAGTCAACATGATGGTTTTGAAGTGACAAATACCTTCAATCTTACCCTATTATACATGGACTTAGTGTTTATTATATTAGGTCCATGCTATTATATAACAAATAAATTGTATGGAAGTCTTGGAAATAAATGCCCAACTCAAACTGTCAATCACTACCTAACGTCAATATCTTATTTTACAAATGCTAGTATGAGTCTCTTAGTGCACAACTTTTCATACAAGTTAAGCTTAAGTGGTTGGGAATAGAGAATAAAAAGTACGATTTGGGCAACCAAAGGTTTATTTTTGTAAAATTCACTTAGTTCTAGTTGTATCCATACGATTGGATAACTGCTGTGAAGGGTGCTGTCGCTTTCGTCACCTTTCCGCCAGCATCCTTGGTGATTTTCTGTAATAAAAACATATTGCTATTAGATACAAATATTTTTTTAGAAACAACATTAGAGTAATGAGATTTTGCATCAGTAAAGTGTTTTTTTCATAAACCTCAAATAATGTAGGTAAGAATAAAATAATCATCATAACAATATTATAAAAAGGACAACATGAGATTTATACCCGCATGCATTGTATTAATTTTATTACATTAAAATTTAGAAGAATAGAATTATGAACTTCATTTTTCAAGGGATAAACAGTTTTTATACACTTCTGCTTATTTTTTAAAAGCCGAAGAGAAAACCATTGACAGATCATCTGCTAGAACTCCCAGATCCAGAAAATGAATTGTCTCCACATTCTGGCACATGACCGGCTAATGTTAATTTGTAAATGTGGCATACTAAAATATTTTCTGGACAGTAAAGTAGTTCTCTACTGAGTTTCATAAAATAAATTGTCTTAACATTTACCTTGAGTTTCCTCTCGTATGCAACCCGTTTGACAGCCTTGATCTTTCTCTTGTCCTCGAGCTTGCGGACAACTTCGCGGTACTTCCAGCCGACTTCATGGGACAGGCGGCCAACATGACAGTACTGAAACCAAAACTCTTTTTTAGCTAGTGGCAAAGGATAAGACATTTGTATTGTTATTATAGTAGTGACTCAGTAACAAAATATGTTTGCAACATAGATAAATTCAGTCGCAAATTACCCAAATAATAACATCACTGCAAAGGACAATTACTAATTGGAACCAATATTACATTACATTTAAAACCTATCAATTAGAGTAACAAGAGAGATATTTAAGAGTTGATATGTACAACGAAATCTTAGTAATACCTTACTAACCCCATCGAGAACTCAAGAATTTTAACAACAAAAAAGGAAATAATAAAAATCAGACATGATACAAGGTGCACATACAATGTGTATGATAAAAGCCACATTAGTTTTACCAATATGTTGCAGCAATTTTAGTGTTCTGAATAATTATTTGAAATTTACTTTTCCATTTATTCACATGGTAATTCATAATTAACTAACTTGCACCTTTAAATTATTAAATTTCCAGATATAGTTGAAAATAAAGTGCATGTGTTAATGATTTAAATATACACTACACTTATACACAGCACTTAATGATATACTTTTAAATAAAAATGTTCATGAAAACCAAATTAGTAAACAAAAGAGTTTTAATAATTGTACAATAATCAATAGTTCCAATAAAAGTGTATTACTTGCACATTCTCTACAGAACAAAAATGATAAACACCCTAGGAACATCATTTGAATTGGGAACAAATTTCATAATGATCCTTTCCCAGAAAAACCACATTCATGAATATATGTATAATATACATTCTAGGAACATGTTTTAATTAAAAGGATATTTGAAGATGTTGTCCCATAATCTTCAAATACTTATACACCATGCATTTTTAACCCTTGGTGTATATTAATGTTATTTTGTCATTTGAAAAATGTTTTGAATAATTATTTGTTTTGTTGAACAAATTTGCAAGGGCATTTAAGTTTGTTGATTAATTAGTATGTTTGTAAGCTCATTCACATTTGTTACGTACCTTACGGCCAGGCTTTAAGCAGAAGACACGGAGAGCAGCAGGGACGACTACTCGGCGACGGTTGTCGTAAGGTGGAGGGCATCCGTCGTAGGCGCGTAGCCTCCTTAGAGCGTCCTTCCCACGCTCAGTCTTGTGCGGGATCATGCCTAGAATTATTTAAATTATTCTTTAATTGTGATAGTCTGTACACCAAGCAGCAGGCATGAACAATTAGTTAAACTTCATACAAGTCATTATATCATGATTGAATCAAATAATGTAGGTAAATATGTTGGATAATCATGAGTGTATATCTTAATCCATTAAAATTATTATAAAATATTTTTTCTACTTATACTATGTTGATATATAAAACACTATTAATGACAAAGATGTGTGGATCACTAACTAGTGAGTGAAAAAGAACCGGGAAAAATTTAATGTGTTTCACCACAACTAGTTAGTTGTACAAATTCGGAAGTACCTATTTCTTTATAATGACAAATATTAACAACTTGGCAAACATTTTTAAACCTAAATACATTATGTTTTTAAATTTTCATCATTCCTTGAATTAATTAATTAATTTTTACGATTTACACACCATCCTGTATGTCTGCAAAACTAGTTCAGCTTTATTTGTAATATGAACAACAGAATTTCTTGCCAGGATCTTTACTGTAAGTTATAGGTTCCGCACCGGAGGTAGCGTCATTTGCAGTGTATAGACATTTTATAAATATTACTGATGTAATTTAAATTAATAGAAAGATTTTAACTTTGAACTTAATTTTAACATTATGTGCTGAAACTATAAATACCTCTGACGGTCTTCCACAGGATCTTGGATGGAGCCCTGAAGTGGAAAGGTCCACGAGCTGGGTTCACATTGCAGCGCTTACGCAGGAATGACATGAACTTCAATTTGTTCCTGAAACATTAATTATATTTATAGAGTTGCATTTCATTTATAATGCAGCATTAACACTGTACATAAATTATCAGAAAAAATTGTAGCAACATCTATTGTTCAGTCGCAAATTACCCAATATAATAACATCACTTGTGTTAAATGTCTTTATCATTTGTTGATAAAATTAACAGTTTAAGTTCATTGTTTACATTATAATTCTAGAATTAATTTATTCTCCATTTGTGTTATTTATATACAAATAAATGTGATATGCCTCATATGGATATTAGTAAATTTCAGGAGTAGTGTTTAAGAACTGATAAGAAATCATTCAGCTGCATGTTCGTAAACGTTATTCAGGTTAAAGACCTATCACATGGTACTTTAACAGGCACTTTTTAACAATTCAGCGAATAATTTTGAAAATTTAATATTTTAGGCCTCCCTTTTGAGGGTATACATTTTAAAAATCAGAAATTACGTCCTGCACTCCAGGGAAACTTCCTAATCTTTTTTTCTTGGACTGGATTTAGCAATTCCATTATTAATTTTAAACTACTGACGCATACAAAATCGTGAGGTTCTTTTATGTGACACACTTTAAAACTAACCTCGATTACATGGTTATTTTAAAAAAGACACACTTACCTGAAGAAGTTGCCAGAGATGTTGAGCTGTTCACAACGAACAACTACTACTTTGTTTCCTTCCAGCAGGACTTTAGCGATGACTGCGGCCAAGCGGCCGAGCAGGTGGCCGCGGCCATCGATTACTATGGCCTGGAATACGATACAACTGGTAAAGGAAGAGATTGCAGCTGACGTACAAACCGCATAACCTCAAACTCGACATCCAAGTTTTATCCACACAACAGGCAGACTATACTTAAGAATTTAAAATTCACATTTTGGAAATTGCTAGTTAATAACAAAATTGTAACCGTTAATTTCTAAAAAATTAGGAAAATGACAATTCCGACATCAAGCTAGCACGTGTGCAATGCACATTTTGAAAGCTGCGTTTTCACTTTACGGGCTCACCACTCATGAATTAGCATAGAAAATAAATGCACTGTTTATTAATTTCACATTCCACATAATTTTCTCAAGTTTTACTAGAAATTTAATTATTTCTTCTCACCTTATTGCTAAAGCCCGTCATTTTTCACGACAACAAAACGGAAAAGAACACTTTTTTAAAACAATATGGCTACCGGCTAGTGATGTGATGGGTGGTACCGACTACCGAACTAATAATTCGAGCTAGATCACTCGAGTAACTACGGCGTGATTAACTTAAGTATTAGATTCATCTTATAAGAACGAAAGAAGTAATGAAATATGTATATGTGCTAAAAGAAGCTGAATGTGGCAAAATGAAAAAGCCAGTGAAGTATGACGCCTTACAAATGAAATGAACGCTCGTCATTACAAAACGGTTTATTATAATAAAATAGGGATTAGTAAACCAATGTCCTAATTCTTAATAACTAGCAACGCTGTAGTATTTCTGCATTTTACAAAGTGACACAAACAATATTGTTTTTTATGTTTGAACATCGAAAATATCCTTTAATATCCTTTGGAAATAAATACTGGATGAACCAACCAGGCTTGAGACACTTAAAACTACTTAGGGCTGGCTCAATGGACGGACACTGCAAAACTAAAAAGACACCAATTCCTCATGAAAATAAGTGATTCTGACGTATGCACATTCCGCGCAGTCTGTGCTGTTCCGTACATTTCAAAAGAACTACATAGCCCCAAGTACATTAAAAATAATAATTTCTAAAAAGTTAATATTCATTATTATTTTTAAAGTACCTATTTGGTTTTGTGCAGGTGTGTTAAAGTATAGGATTCTGAGTAATACTAACAATTAATTATTTCGTTTTAACTTTAGATTAGTGCTATAAATAGTATTAAGCATTATCATCTCTGAATATATTAAATGGGTTTACAGACAATGGTAGTCGAACTAAAGTAATTAGTAAATGAACGACCTTAAAATGTGTGATGTATGACTTAGCAATTGTGTGTAAAACATTAGGGTACAAGTACATACGCAAATACTGTAAAGCAAGCTACTTTAAATAGAAAAGTTCTAGTCTATTCCACTTCGTAGCGGAAAGTCATCATTTAACAATAAAATTCTAAAAGAAATATTTTATATCCTTGTGTCATTGTGATAATTCAGTTTTTTTGGAAAATTCGCATCACTACAACTGTCCACCGGATATGAGATAAATGTTGCCAACCTACTAGCTAAATATTCAACGAATGCCACAGATACACTTAATACAATTTAAATACATAGATCATGGACTTAGTATAGTTTATTATATTAGGTCCATGACATAGATTAAAATGCTGTAGAAAAATATTTGGTTTTATTAGAAATAGCGGCAACCACGCGACCTTTTTATAATATGTACTTACAGTATTCGTGATATTCTCCAAATGAAATGCCTTAATTGTAAATTCAAAAAGTTATATAAAGGTATTGAAGCCGTCTTGAATATAAAAGTGATTTATTTTGTTAAGGATTAATACCAAGGTACAAATAAAGAGCCTTTTTAAGCGGCGGCATATTAATTAAATTTTTAGATTAAAAACCGTTTACTGTGACATGACTATAATATTTAGACATATGCTGTTGCGACATTTTATGTAGATAATGATGAGTTCTTAAAGTCGTAGTACATTATTTTGTTCTATCATCAATAGTTGTCGCAGCGCACGCGTTGTAAGGATTTTTTCAGGTCACCTTGGGTTACAATATTGGAGTTTTAGTAAGAATCCCAAATTTTTTTTAAATATAATATAGCCTATGTCAACCGAGAATACTGTAGCTTCCCAACGGTGAAAGAATTTTTGAAATCGGTCTAGGTAGTTTCGAAGCCTATTCATTACAAACAAACAAACAAATCTTTCCTCTTTATAATATTAGTACAGAAGTATAGACTAGGGACGGGCCACTAGGTAGGTCACGACCCATCGTGGCTATTCACGCGTGTGATGCCATTATAACTGAATGCTTTTTTACAAACTTTGTCCTGGCAAACATGATTACTAACGTAACAAAGTTTGATTCAATATTTTTTACTTTAGCAAATCAACAGCTGATTGTTATGAAAACGATAAAATTGGCTCTAGGCATATCTTAAGCGGATTTATTAAAGGGTCTACGAATTTTATTGAGGAAGTGGGATGTCGCGGTCGCAAAGGCCGCATTCACAACTCAATGGAATACGTCCCGTTAGTGTAGTCCCGGATGTAAAACGCAACCTTGTTTTGCTTTTCTTAGTCCGAATTCGAAAAATCAAAATGTCATTTGCCATTTTTGACCCTTTATTTTAGTTTTCTTAGTCCGAATTCGAAAAAGCAAACTGTCACTTGCCATTTTTGACCCAGATTTCAAATTCTACAAAAATACATTTCCTCAGGACATTTGTAAAGGGGAAATCACAAAGAACCAATGGTGAAAGCAGTATAAATAAATACTGTAGTGATCAGTCCAACGTGTAGTGTCACGTCAGATCAGTAGGACTAACGTGTCCATTTTTTACAGGTTCACCGAAAAGAAAATGACTACAGATATTCAGATTAAATTACCTAGATAATTTTCTAACATGGATATACCTTATAGAAAGATTTTAATTTACGTTTTAACATTCGTAGCCTATGCTTATACCGGCATAGGATCGACGATGTTACGAAATCTGAAGGATGCCGTATTGTCGGCAGAGTCCGTGTTCGGGGATATATTCCGAAATGCTATAACAGTAGCTGAAAAATTTAAATCGTTACATGAAGTTTTTGATGCAGCTGTAGAAGAAGAATGCATATTCAGCTGTCCAGAAGGTGTGTTTTATTAAATAAAATTAAAATTATAATTACACCATGACAATACATATAGCACCTTTCATAGAATTTCTGTTATAAAATTTATATTTTGATACACAAAACAATTTTATACAAAAAAATATTTATAGCTTTAAAAATAGAGATGATGACTAATAAAACGATGATTCTGTTTAGTCTGTCAGTTAAGATGAAATATTTGATGAAGTTGTATAAACAAAAATTGATAATACAATGCAGTTCAGTGGAAGGGTGTGTTTACTGATGTATTTCTAAACCTGTATAAAAATGATGTTATGCTGAATTTGAATATGTGTCAAAGAAACTTTTTTTTTTGAATGATGAAAGAAAAAAGAAAGTGCCTTATATTAATTTTGTTAATTTAACTGTACCATACAGAAATTTATAGTTGTCTACTTAAAACTATGTATTAAAAAAATATTATCATTCTAGGTAGCAGACCAGTGCGCAATAGAAACCATGTTCCGAAATCAGATGGTTGTGGTTCATTGGGATTTGAAATTGCATCAGAATATTTGCCGCTGGCAGAAATGACTAAGTGCTGTGATTCCCATGATATTTGTTATGACACTTGTAACAGTGGTAAAGAAGTTTGTGACCTAGATTTCAAAAGGTGCCTGTATAACTATTGTGATACATATAAGTCTGTGAATGTAGCAGGAGATGCCATTACGAAAGGTACTAATGATTTTATATCTCTCATTTTAATTAATTAACCGTCCAAATAACTAAATGTTGTTACATTACTCATCTCTTGCAATCAAAAATTTTTGTAATGCACAGTGATAATAACCTAATAATAATACCACAGTAAAACAAGGCATAAAACTTTTTTATGCTTAATTTGCTCTCATTTGATAATTCAAATGAGAGCAAATTAAGTTCTATAGTTTATTCTAATGAATAAACTATAGAACATGCCTAGCATTCTAGATGTTCTTATTTGAAATAATGAATCGGGAGCCAATAATTTGTTTAAATTTTGTATCAATCTATGAAATATATGAACCTCTTTATTTTCAGGCTGTAAAGGTGCAGCTAAATTGTTATTTACTGGAACATTAACATTGGGTTGTAAGTCATATTTGGATGCACAGAAAAAGGCATGCTATTGTCCTCCTGTAAAGAACAATAAATACAAAAAATATCCTGGAGATGGTGATTTATAATTTATTTTTTGGTTGGGTTGAAGTGTTTTTTTATAAATTTGGGATTTGGAAATAGGAAAAATAATGTTTTGTCAGTAGTATTTATTTGCCAAAGATATAATAATGCATGATACAATATAATATGGTGTGATTTAAGTTATACTTTGTATACATTGTTAAATAAGAAAATATAAGCCTGACTTTTTGTTTTATTTTAGCAATTAAAAGTATTACTTTTTATTATAAATCAACTTAATCAATATAAGAATAATTTACAATTTAATGCATAATTTAGTGTAAAATGCCTTCTACAAAATGAACACTTGAAAAGCTGACTTATTATTCAAGTGTCGACATAAGATTCAAATAATAGAACTTGCTAAGAAGTTTTATATATAGGCCTTTTAGCATTCTGATTTAATACTAGAGGACGCACAATCAAAACGACATAATAATATGCTCTTTATAACACTATGTTGAGCGTATAAAAATAATTCATTACAATATAAATAAATGCATGTAAAAATATTTTATGTTGGACTAATTTATTGTTTCACCCTAGAGCAATTCATCTTAGCTTGTAAAATTATAGATCAACATAGTCTGCTAAACATTGGAATGAAAGGAGTCCAACCTTATTTTATGTCAGCAGTTCTTTAATTTCTTCTTTTTCAGCAGCTTCGAGATATGGTGTGCCATCTGGGGTTTTTCCGCTTTTAGAAGCACCCTGTAAAACAACAACAGGTATCCAGATAGGAATCTAGCTACGAATGGAGTTTATAAAACCAAATATGAACTTTAGCTTCTGATTTGGTGTATAGTCATCTTAAAATATACAGATTAATAAAATATGGTCCTTTAATAATTTGTATTATGTATTATGGGTCCCCAATCAAAATACTCTGCCCTGACCCACAACCTTTACAGATTTTACATGCTGCTAATCTCTAAGTGGTTGGTGCTGTCTGCCAGTTGAGTCTTGAAATGTGGTTAAAGACTCGACTGGCAGACAGCACTTTATTTGCATTTTGTACTAACTGGTTCGAATTCATCCACAGTTCAAAACATACTTACATTCTTTAGCAGGGTCTTAACACAATCTGTATGACCTTCCCAAATAGCTGCCAACAGAACTGATATGCCATGTTTGTCTACCATCTATAACAACAAAAACATAAATAAATTAAAAATATTTCTTATATTCAATTAACTATAGTTTTAATTAGATTTTGTACTATAAGAAATCCAAAGACATGGAAGGCAGAATAATAAGATTTAAAAAGATATACAATTTTCTCACTTGTGTTGTTAATCAAGCCTAGCATGCGCCACAAGATTAAATTTTATCGCACTCATAACAAGCATCAAACTCAGTGCATCAGCTGCTGATTGGCTGAAAATATGAGTGAAGTGTGCTATTTGCCAATCAACAGTATCGAAACTTTTGTCATCTCATGTAAGAAATTTGACATATTGCGTGTGCTAGGCCTGTATGGCTGACATCACACAAACATAGAGAGTGTGTGCTTATAATCACTAACAATAGTTCTGAAATGGTATGTTTTTCTTTTGACTCTGAAGGGAACTTAACATATTTTATTGTAACATGACCAAATATTTTCACAAAAACTGCTATTTTTTAATAAACTACTCCATATCCAATAATAACAGTGTCAATCAAAATAAAACATGCCATACCAGCAAATTTGTGTTCTACACAAAACAATTACTATCATATAATTAATATTTATACCTAAATTAAATAAATATAAGTATGGCAATCACTAGTAACAATCAACATTTTAATGAGTGCATATTTGTTTAACAATGAATTCAAACACATTTAGTATTAAGTAAAGCCCAGTAACTTACAATGCACATCCCTGTTTATGTCTTTGCATTTATAACTAGACCTGGCCTGTAAATACTGGCTGTGAACCCAGTAATAGGGCATGTCCAGCACAAGTCTTTTTCATAAGTAAATTATAAGTTCAGACTACTTACATTGGGGTCTGCTCCTTTATCCAGCAAATAGTTCAGTACTTGTGTTTGCCCATAATCTGCTGCATAATGTAAAGGAACCCGTCCGTCAATGAGAGCATTGACATCAATTTTCTAAAATATGTATTGAAATTTCCAAATAAAGTATTCCAAATAGTACAATGCGGCGATAGTTAACACTAAACTTTATACAGGTATTTTTCTAATTTAATCAGGTTAAACTTGAAATTATAAGAAACGAGAAAACCAAAAATTATTTTTATGAGATTTCTATACTTAAATCCTTTGTAATTTCCATAATAATTTTCAAAAACAATTAAAGCAAATACAACGGATTCAGAAGCACTTTACCTTATTTTCTATTATTTGTTTTACTTGATCTATGTCGCCGTTTTTGATTCCCCAAACCAATTCGCTCATCTTTGAGTACTTTCCAAGTTTTATTATATATTTATTTCCAAAACGGTTTTCAATGTCGGAAATCGCAATGGCTGGCTGAGTGGCTGGCTGGCGTTTGGGATTTTTGAATGACACATTGATGACAGACGGTCAGGATTGCCAATACAAACATTTCAAAATATCCGAACGTGCGTGGTATTTTGAAGATTTGTTTCGGCAATCCTGAATTTTAGTTATTTTATGCAATCGGGAGTCTTATCATGACTTGTTTATACGAAATATCCCGTCGAAGAACTCAGATACGCAGTTTGTTGCATTTCGTAAGCGCGCCACATCCTCGGTAGATGAGATCTTGTTTTTTAACGTAATGGTAAAGCCTCAAAATTTTATATTTAATTTTTAGGAATCCATATGGCCTTATTAACCAGCCCCTTGGAAAACAGGAAAAAAAACTGTTAATTTCCTATTTGGTTTTAAATTACCTTTGACAATTTTCTCGCATGAGACGACAAACAGGCTCAAACAGGTAAAACAGGCCTGTTTTGATATTGGTGATTGGCTAATATATCGCTAGCACATCCCACCCACTCGTATTTTCAGCCAATAACCAGCTGATGCAACAATTTGAAAACGAGCTGAGAAAAAATTTACATTTGTTAAGAGCACGATAAATCTTCCGAGGTTTCATTGGAGCTGGAGGTTAAAATTTTACTCCACAGCATTAACATAATAAACTATAAGGTAAATCAAAAGGTTATCAAATAAAAATAATTTTATTAGAGTGAGTGAACCCGTCAATTTTGCTAGTCCCATTCAGTAGACTTTCCTTGGTCCTTTATTGAAAAAAGAAAGAAGTATAAGCACAATGACAATGTCAATAACGGTTTTTGACATTGTCATTGTGCTTATGTTTTTGTTAGCCTTGTGGCGGCTTCCTCCTGTCAAGTCCAACGGCGTTTTATGTTTTAAATCTGTCTGTGTTTGATACACAAATTTTAATGAAATAATGTGATTATGCCCTATTGCGCTTTGAGTGCAATCAATCATTAGAACCTCCTATTTTTTTATCTCTTGACGATTTCTCCATTGTAACAAAAGTTAGAACTATCCATAGATCATGGATTCAAGTTTAACTTTAGAATTTTCAAAAGTTCCTCGAAATTCTTGTGCGGCCACTAAACGTGTTATGGTAGGTATCTAAAAAAATAACTGAATATCCTATTGAATGTAACTGTTAATAGTCAAATCAAAAAAATTTGTATTATATAATTACAGGAATTATTAGTTGATGGAATTTGCCCTGCTTTACTTCGACTGCGTTCTAAGTTGCGATCTATGAGTGTACATGAAAACGAAGATGAAGTTCCTAAAATAAAGAATGTTTATTTACTGTGCACCAGTCAGATTAAGAAGTGTATGGTAAATTTTTTAGATATATTAAAAATGGAAAATAAGCAACAAGTACACTTGCAGGTCAGTAAAGTAATCTAGATTTTTACCAAGAAGTACTTTTTTATTGTGTTCTATTATAAAACTTATTCTGCTTTGCAGGAAAGTCGTAAATTTATATTTGAAAGACTATCATGGTGTATTACCAAACTGTTAGAAGTCGAAAACAATTTAGATAAATGTAAGCAAGAAAATGGCAGGCAAGAATTAAATTTGGATCCCATCTTTAGTACGCCCATGTACTTTGTTAATTGGATAGACTACACATTTGAAATATTAGGTAAACTTAGTGAAGATGTATACAGGACTGATTATAAAAATGATGATTCACTTTATGAGGAGTGGAAAGAAAGAGTAAGTTCTTAAGGTATATTTATTTAAAGGCCTTGTAGTTAAATATTTTAGTTAGTCATACAGTGCACATTTCTTATTATACATTGCTCACATTTAGTAAATATAAGCTGTAAAAGTATGCATCATGCCATAGATGAAATGATGCCTGTGTATAAGGTTTATGCTGATGTTAGGACTTTATTGGCCAGCACACTACAATTTTATGTTGGTTTTGAAATGATTGTGGAGGTCCAGGGAAGGTTAAAATTGTAAAAATATTTGGTAATAAATTGGTGTTATGTCGTTCACTGGGACAGCTAGCTTTTTTTTAGGCTAAAATTCTAAATAGTTGTCATATAAATGGAAATTATAATGGTAAAAATTATATAATTTCAGATGGTTGAACATGTGACCTCTCTGCATCCGTGCATAGATGAGCTCTTACTGTCTGCAATGACTTTATGCAAATATTGTCTTCCAGAAGACCAAACGATACTAAGGGCTCGGTGCCAAGTGGTAATGAAACAGTTCTTGATTAATTTTAAACCATTTTAATAGAGATCAAGTATTTTCTTATTCTAATAAAATAGTTTAACTGGTTGCCATAACACAGATTTTAAGTACTTTTTTCTGTGGTTGTGTACTGTAATATATTTGAAAATCCTATGTTTTATATACAATTGATATAGAAATATAAAATATTTCAAAGGCTGGATTTATAATGCACAATTAAAAGTTGAATAAATATGTATTCTTTTGATTTATGGATAATAATGAAACATATTTTATGTTTACAGGTTTTACGTGAAACAAAAGCTTTGTTCAGTGAGCTAATCAATGAAGATATTAGTACTGCTGTTAAAGTTACAAAAGAAAAGTTAAAATTACCCATCATGCCTTCCAACGTCAACATGGTGATTGATGTCCTTAGAGATGTGCTATATGTTTTGGAAACCAATACAAATACTGCATTGTTAGCACTGCTGATACATTGCTATGTCAACTGTGCATCTCCAGTAGATGTCTTGCAGGATCACTTCAGCAAACGGAAGCAAAAATTTTGCCCCTGTAGCTTCACAAATTCTGACATTGAAGAGTGCAATATTGTAAAAGATTTTGACTTGTTTAATGAAAGGCTTCAGCAAATAGGATCATTTGCAGTATCATGCTCTTCGGATCAAAAAAGTTAGTATGAATTGGAATTTAAATATAACTTAGTCTTTCTCATCACAGAGAAAAGTATCTTAGCGGGCTGGACATTGGCGTCGCGCCATCGCTGAGACTCCAGGTACGATCCCCAGTCGGGTCAATATGGTAATCAAACTTTTCTATATTGTCTCGGGTCTGGCTGATGTGGTACCGTCGTTGCTTCGGATTTCTGTATCACAAAGTGCTTAAGCTACTTACCACAGAATCAGAGCAATATATGTGATTTTGTCCAATATGTATTGTTATTGAAGTGGATTGAATACACATTGGGATATTTTAATGAAACTTTAGAACCAGTCCAATAACTTTGGTGCATCAGAAACCAACATGTGTATTCCAAACTTCTGCTGTATTTCAATGTATTTATTATGACTTGATTAATGTTATGGTCCTGAAAAGAGGAACAGTCCTGAAGATAGTTAATGAAATAAATACTCTGTTAATTTTATTTGATGTTGATGTAAACAAACCTTTTCAGGGATTTTAACGCTCCGAAGTTGCTTGTCGAGTTTGGAATCATTAGATCCACATTTGGTGCCCTCAATTACTACTTCTCCGAATGGAGACCATACTCAACTTTTAGCAAACTTTTGGAAGCAAGAAGTAATGGAAATAAGAGACACTGTATTTTTGATTGTTGATCCAATAGCCTTTGTTGAGGTTAGTGTAAGAGTTTCCTATTTTAATATTTTATTACACATTTTAAATGTTGCTTGGGGAATGCTTGTACAACCAGGGAAAGAGTATTAAAATGTATCTAATGCTGTAAATGGAATCTGAAATGTTGCGTTACAGGCGTGTGCTCCAAGCGAGAAAGCATCTTAATACTTTAAATTACGTTATTGTTTCAGAAATGCAAACAATACATGCGTGACTTACTTTTAGAAATGAAGAAGGAGGAGCGCAACACCAATCGGGATCTGTGGGTCGTTATAAGTATTGGCAGCTTGGTCTATGACTTCTTTGATGTATACAAGAAGTATGAGCCAGAGGCAATTGCACATTATGACGAGCTAGATGGAGAATTAAAAAATCTGCATAGAGGTTAGTAATGTTAAAATAAGTTATCCGAACGAGAATATTTCTAGCAGCTAATTGCGATCTAATTGCTTTCTGATCGGCTAGGTTTCGCTTACTCTGGTCTCGCTAATTTTCATTTGTTCTAGCGGGCTTGCGAATCTTCTCCAGGGTAAATTTTTACTCAATAAAATAGCTTTATTTCCTACTAAATATACAAGTTACAAATCAAATGAGGTGGTTAGTATTCAGTTAGTTCTAGTCTAGTTTCATTTCAGGCGTAAGTCGCTAGGGCATTAGTAATATTGAATCAGTTTTTATTAGTAATACTAGCTGTGCCCGCGACTTCGTTCGCGTGTACTACATACTTTCATGGTCGGTTTTACGTCCGTTCTAGAAGTTCACAAATAACTATGGCAAATTTCATAAAAATCAGAGTTACTTTCGCATTTATAATATTAGTATGGATAAAGGTTCTAATAGACTTCTTATTTTCAGCTCAAAAAGAATGCAAATATGTATCCGAGCACTTAACGGTACGTGGCACATTCTTGTATGACACTATAATGAAATTCTCTTATAACGAAATTACACTTGAAACACTCTTGTCTCGCATTAGACTTCTGTACAGTATGGTCAAAAGAGTACATGACTTAATCCGCCCAAAAGATAGCGACGAACAGCTGTTTGGCGAAGAAGAGGTTGCCAATAATAGAAATGTAACACACACTATTCGTAATGACGTTAATACCGATACATACAATTGTGAAAGAAAAGCAGAGTCAAACTTTACAAGAAGCGTATTCGCCAGGAGCGGTGTTAAGACTTCGACAAAGACTGTTTTCCTATCGAAACTGACAAAGCATCTCAAATTGAAGAAAGGCGTTCAGGAAGAATTGAGTTTCTCTGCCCAAGTGAGCGAACTCTTCAATGAACAAAAGCAGGAAAAACGGCGTCCGTTGAGTCCTCCGCCCGCAATGTTAGATGGAAAATATTCTTTGAGAAAAATGTTGCTGAGTACTCAGCGTGATTTTCCATTCATGAGAAAACTGGATAAAACTTTTTATGAAGAGTTTCATGGAAACGGGAGTGAAAAGAAAGATCACCAAGAATTTGTTTTCAATGGATCTGAAAGTTTACAAATATCAGGTATTTACAATTTGGTCAAAATAGAATAGAATTGCCAGGACACTCTGTCCTTGTCATCTATCAAAAAATAATTAATTCTATCTTGAGTATTATATTATACCCATTTCTCGCCATCTACTATTTCCTCTACCTTAAGGTTGTCTGGAAGAGATCGCTTTCTAGCGATAAGACCGCCTAAATTGTACTATAATTTTTCTGTAAAACCTATTTCTGTAAAGATTTTGTGCAATAAAGTATATCTATCTATCTATCTATCTATCTATATTGATTTTATGTCTATGACGGTAAAAAATATTATTTTCAGAAATCCTGCATCAAATAAACGACCTCACTACTATAGTATCTTCCAATGACGAGACACAGGATGAAGAGTTCAGTACAAAACCCAATAAAACATTCGGAAATGAGAGATCGGTACAAGGAATGGTGGAAAACATAGCTTCGACGTCGAACATGACCAATACTACCCAGCCATCGAACTTCACGACCTTGGAAAGGATTAATGATTTAGACCTAGTTGAGAGCAAACTTAATAGCTTGAGGGCAAATTCGGAATTCGAGACCCATTTGTAATCGCGAAATCGTTCTATTAAATTTTGACATTCTAAAACTTGAAAAAACAATCAATCACAGAAATGTTAAATGAGATGTTTTTACTGGATTAGTGTTTCATTATAATGGTATCTTAATGTTTTAAGGATATGATATATTTTAGCTATAGGTTGTAGGTATCTGGTAAATAATTATACAGGTAAAAAAATGTAATACAATCCGTCCAATCAAAAGTAAAATATATTTTGCATCTGCTAATATAACTAAATTTTTATTTTTTACAATGAAATAAAAGCATTTTTTTACATAATGAATTGTTTTACTATCTGATTCTCAAACACGCAAGGTAGTTCTATCAGTCGCGCCTTCAGTACACCCGGATCAAGGGGCGATTGATAACAATTTTTTTTATGTCCCGTAATTTGTAGGTTAGACGCTACTGTGTAATTTCGACCCAGTTAATAATGTAGGGGTGCTGTACCGGACAGTGGCGGCGTAGCGTAGGTTGGCACCCGGGCGGCTTTCTATTGAGCACGACCTTTTTAGGGCAGGACTACCGATTAATACCCCCCTGGTTGGACCTCATCGCCTTGAGTGTTGGTGTTATCCGTGGTATCTGACCAACAACAACATCACCGGTGGATTGATGGGTGTATTTCCATTACAAATTTCCATAGATGGATATGGTCGGACAGGCTCTCATACTTTTTGAATGCTGGGGCGATATGAAAATAGACACGTCTACACTAATAATGAGAGAAACTTAAGGAATAATTTAGCAAACCATTTGTCCCACTATTTTTACTGCAATAGAAATAGTAAGATATACTCGGATTGACCGCTTGTGTGGCTTCGTCTGCTCCTCAGGGTGGTCGAGGTGAGACTAGGGATGGCCGATCCAACGGGATCATCCCCACCTCGCATTCCGTTGTTACCCCTGGATGCTTGGCATCCGTAGCAGACCGCCCTCTTACACTGTTACTGGTAACGTAACTGGTGACTGCTGGAGTAACCCAGTCCCAGCCACCTTATTGTCACCGTGAGCGCAACAGTGGTGTCCTAGTCACGTGAGTCCTTGAAATGAATACTTTTCTTAAAGACAAAAGGTAACTCAAGCAATTAGAACCATAGTTTTTAATGGGTATGCAATGCAAGGTGTCAATAAGTGGCTAATTCCGATAGTTGAGTTGCGCAAGCCAGAGAGCAACGCCGGCGATGTTGTGAAAGGTAAGGCTCAGCTGATTTCACACAATACGCCCACTAAGGCGATGGAGGTCCAACCGGGGGGTTTTAGTGGGTAGTCCCACACACGTCTTCTCTCGGGTGACGCTGTGGTGCATCAAGGAATTTCGCCCCGTCAAAACCAAAGATTTAATCGGGGTCGCTAATCATGATCATGGTAACCCCGAGCGAGGGTGTAGGTATCCCGAATCAGGCTATAGGAAAAAGAAAGCGCAACTATGCCTCGAAAACAAAAATACATGAAAAAGAACAATCTTCGCAATAAATATGCGCGCACAATCATGGTCCACAAACACGTTTATAAAGGGAGAGCTACGTTCATTCAGCAGTAGGATACAATACCTACGAGTATTGGATAGCATAAGTTAGATACTAGGCAGCGCATGTCACGCACGAATTTGGTAGACTATAAATATTTTACGACCACAAATCGATGTTCATAAACTGTGTCGGAACTGTTTCCCAGCATAATTGCTCAATCGCAACAAAAAAAAAGTAAAACACGCGACAAATTGAAAGTTCTTCCATTCGTCACTAAGGAAGTTTGTTTTACATTACCATACAATTTCTAACCGAGTGTATAAAACAGTGTGCGTTAGTGCAATCGCGTATTCTTCTAACTACGTCCCTGGCGAGTAAACTAATCCCTTATTGATGGCCAGTTGAACAGTTGTGTCAATCATGGATTCTATCGGATTGTTTATCTTCTTATTTATTAATATGGTGAGAGTAACAGTTGTTTACACGGTGAAGTTATCTTGAGATTCTGTGTGTTTATGGAATCCTATAGTGTTGTGTAATGTACGCACCTAAATTAAGGCTCTATCCCTTAATGATCCCTTAATAGTACCCACCTACGAAACTCCAAGCTGGCACTACTTATTTATCGTATCACAGTGCGTTATCTTGAACTAACCTTTTTTTACCGTCAAAACTATGTTCCTAGCTACTTTTAATAAAGGTAGCTTTAAGTTACTTTGAGCAATGCTGTGTTCGTTATGGGTATGACCACAACATTACAAATGTATCCATAAGCCAATAATGCGGTAGATATCCACTTACAATAAGCCTAATATAGAATGATATATGTTATATCAATCAGAATCAACGGCAATATATACACTTAATTAGGTAAATACATTTATAAACACCTAGACGCAGAATAAACGCAAATGTTCAGCTTACGAATGTTTGTCCTCCATGAAGATTGAATCGATAACCTTTGGATCAACAGGAAGGATTAACGCTTACCTTTATTTCAAACCAACCGAAACTAACCAACGGAACTGACAAATTGAACTAAGGGGCTACTTTAAACGAAGTAGGTAGGTAGGCACACTTCGGAAACAAAGTTCTTATCATCCATTTAATTTTGCCTAAACGAAATCTATGCCTTTATTCCCAACGAGTCAAATTGCAACCTGTAACACTGTGACTCGTTGGGAGAACTTTGTAAAATAATTCCCAACCAGTCACACTGTTAATTGTTAGACCAACCTACTACAGTGTTACAGTGTGACTGGTTGGGTTAGGTTAGACTCGTTGGTAACAAAGGAATCTATTGTTTCAAACGTAGAAGGTTGGTAAATTAAAAAAAACTGTAGTTAGCTAAGGGTTCCGATTTGTTTATAAAAGTAAGTTCTTTACCCCGGTATCGTATTGAAGAGTCACTAATTCGGTCTGAATCGGTATCTATTAGATAAAGTAGATCTCTAACTAATAATGCTATCACTATTTCATATAAAGTATACTTTGATGTTCGTTACAGATTACGTTACATTTCAATTTGGCGGAGACTGGGGATGACCTGGCGGTACAAGATTCTCACGTGGAAGCAAACTCTATTTTGCACCCGGTGTTCAGAAGATTCAAGTGGAAAGATTTGAACGGCAAACCCGTTAGGCGGAGTGGCAGGCAACACACTTCGGAGACACTTGGGTCTGACGATGAACGGGATCAAGAGGACCAGGAGAACGTTGATGCTCAAGCTAGGGCTGTATACTGGATTCCTACGACATGTGACCCTATGATTGAGGTATGTCTACCTGCACTAGATAGGAATTTCATATATAGGTAATTATTATTTTACACAATATTTTACTAGAGATCTCGTCACTCGATTCTGTAGGTTTAGCACCACAACAAAATATCTCGGTTTCGATGACAAATAATCGCAACTAACTCACTTTGAATAAAGTGTTTTCAAAAAACAAAAAATATATTTATTATGCCATTAAAAACTACACATTAGTTCCCGAACTTTTGGATAATCTTCAAAAACCTTTTGTTGATTCGTTTCGTTTTAGGTATTAGGCCTACTGCAGGCATAGGTGTTGAAATAAAATGAAAATTAAAGTTTAACTCGTATGTACTTACATACGTGTCTTATTTGTTATTATTAACTAAAAAGTTAAATCTATCGTTTATTTATTTATTAAATTGCAAAGGTAACAATAAATTAGATAGTTAAAAATATGAGTAGGTACCTAAAGTGATTTAATTCTGGTCGGATAAATATTGAGTTTGTTAGAATATTAGATGTACCTACCTATTTTTTAAGGTCGTCAGTCCGTAGTTGGCTTGTTTTATTAAGAAGTCTAAGTAAGGTATAGATTGAGTATGTTTTATTACAGAGAGGCTACACGTGCCTCGGCTGCGGCGAGTCGCTCCATTGTATGGGAGGGGGATTCGCCCTGAAGGCCATTTGCATGGGCCGCCGTCCGTTCTGCAACAACGGCGTTTGCTCGAGCGCTCGCGGCGAGAAGTGCAACAAGAATGAGGATGCATTAGCGGTACAAGCGGCAGCAGTGCCACCAAACGCAACCGCATCTGATGTTCCCGGTGCGTCCATTGCACCTGAGCTATCGGCACCTGTACAAGTACCGGGCGCGCAGAAATTGCCCACCGTGCAAGAGTTGCTCATGCACAAGTTGCCAGTTCTGCATGATTTGCCAGACGTTCATGAGCTGTCTGATGAGCAGAACTCGTCTAACTTGCAAGAGTTGGCTGAAGTACAGACGTTCCCAGACATTCCACTTTCCCAAGACGAAACTGTGGTTGCGGGTGCGCGACGAATTTAGTTCTAGGCATCGCTTACTTATAAGTGCATAGGAGTTCGAGAACTCTTACAAAAAATTATAATATATTATTTCTTTACAGGTATATAAGTTCAATAAATGTCTTAAAAGATGCTAAATTGTTTTTATTGCTTAGTAATTTTTATTCTTGGTGTTTTTTTCCTTGAGTGCATTCCGGTTGTGCAACTTTTTATGATTCGAGCCCTCTACGACTATGATCCTCATTTTATTACAACGAGGGCTTGCTATTTATCGTCCGCAACAAACTGTTAGATATCTATTTGAATTTTGGCCGTAACCAAAAGATTGCCTTTTGAAGTACAGAATCACCAGTATTTCCAATTGGAATTTAATCAATTAATGTATTTGATTTTAGTTCGCATAAAATAACCAGGTCGATTAATCCAGTGAAAATGGGAATCAGGACGGCAACCTGTTACTCGTAGTTTATTAACATGTTAAAATTAATGACCGTGAAGTGGCGTTCATTTGCATTGTAAATTCGGTAGTTTTTTTCTTACTTTCACATACGTTAATACAGAGAGCAGGATATAGGTAATAAAATATAGATATCATGTAAAAGTAGGCAGGTATATTTTGTCTGATTTACCTTATTAAAAGAATCTATGTAAGCAGTACTAGAACTTTAGGTAACTATCTTAGGTTTACCTACAGAGAGAGAGATAATAAAAAAAAATTAAGACTTGTCACATAGCCAGAAAAATGTGGGCTAGGGTCAAAATTAAGAAGAAAGTGGGTATTAAATTGTATCTATACTTATTGAACGAACTAGTTGAAATAATTTTGGAAATTCCGTATGTCATTCGAATCTTGTTAAAATAAACGTAAATCACATACTGGTGGCAATCGGAGAAATCCCTCGACAGTCAATTAGTTAGTAATGAGGTGTTCCGTAGGTACATGAATCATCTGGTATAGACACCGATGCCCTTTACAAATGTCATATTACGTTCATCCAATTATTGGGCGGATGTTCCTATTTTGATAAGATATCTAAGTTATACTTACCTTAGTAGCTACCGGAAATTTGGGTTCTTCCTGCTAGGGTAAGACAGGATGAGTGATTTAGTACACTGACGTAATAAAATAACTATAGGTTTTTTCAGGTCGGCTTCAACTCACCTTTTATAAGTGTTTTGATTTATTTAACATAAATGTGAATGTTTTACATAAATAAATCGTTTCCTGCGATGTGGGACCGAGACACCCTTACGTATAGTATAAAGGTAAATCGTTTTAAAGAACTTTTTAAAGAAGAAAGGTTTTAAAAAGAAAGTTTTGACGACCTCCGTAGCCGAGAGGCAAGCGTGCCGGATTTTGGCGTCACGCCATCTCTGAGGTTCCGGGTTCAATCCCCGGTCGGGTCGATATGGGAAACGCACTTCTCTACATTGTCTCGGGTCTGGGTGTTGTGGTACCGTCGTTGTTTCTTATTTCTGTAATACAAGTGCTTAGTTAGTTATCACAGATTCAGAACAATGTAGGTATGTGATGGTGTCCAATATTTATTTATTATAGGTACTAATAGTTCAGTGCTCTAAGACATACCTACCTTATTTTCTGAATGAAAAAATGTAGAGCTTCGAGTAGGAAATAATATTTTTATCATCGGCCTGTTAGTATATTTATCATCGGCAACAAAACCTTAGATACTTATTTCAATTTTGGCCATAACCAAAAGATTGCCTTTTGAAGTACAGAATCACCAGTACCTATATCCAATTCGAATTCAATCAATTAATGTTTTTGACTTTAGTTCGCATAAAATTCAGTTATGTAGTCGTAATAGTGGCTCAAATTACCTTATTATACCTCTTATTATCTTATTTTCGGTTGTTTGATTTTATAGTTTTTGCGTAAAACACGATTACATCATAGGCTATTTTAAATATGTCGGGTACAAACGGATGGTAAGGCGGGCATCTAATCAACCTCACTGTTGAATACATAATCTAAACAGACAGAACAAACACGAATGTTTGTTATAACAATGTTTGCCCTGTGTGAGTATTGAACCCACAATCCTAACAAAACAGTTTAAATTTAGACCTTGTGTATCGAACTTTCATTATTAGCCTGTTCCAAATTTTTAGTCGTATATTCAAAGATATTCATATCTCATGTATAAAAGCTCAAAGTTATTTTACCTACTAGTTTTGAAGTTAAATAGTAGGTACATTCACTAATTCTCAGCCCTACGATCTAACCAATTCACAAATTGGTATGTTTTTAATCCAAAGTTATAAACTATGCGTAGATCATCTTTCTATATCACAATTTAGTAATTTATATATGTTGATAAAACATAATATTATGATTTTGAACAGGCCTATTTGTTTAAATTTTAAACTACAACTTTTTTTTTCAATGATTCCAACTTCGTAGCGTCGTAGACTTCGTAGAATCTACAAGTTGATTCGTAGCGTTACTGTGAGTTCATAGTTCAATGCCAGTCAGTTTGGAAGAATTTTGTTTAGTATTGAGGTTTTGTTATTTTCACAGTGATTAAAATAAGCTAAGGAGAAATCCAAAAATATCATTTAAAATGTGATCTTAGTTAGGTATTTAAATCTTTAAGTATTGCAACTATTTATATACCTACCATGTGTTTGTGACTTCAAATAAAAGAGAATGTAAACTTAACAATGTAAAACATTTATTATTGCAAATAAATTTTAAACAAAAATGATCTGACATTGGAAATAAAATGTACGAGTATGAACGCTTTTTATCGCTTTATTTATTTGCTAAATATCTAAATATTAATTGATTGCGAGTTGCAACAAAAGGTTCAAAATTAAAAAAAACTGGAAACGGAATTCGTTCCAATTAATATTTCAAGGTAATTAAGTATTATTTTAATATCAGACAGTCTAAATGAACATACCTATTACGTCTGGTTAGTGTCAGGACATGCGACATCTTGAAATTTAATTTTTATGGCGCGTGCTCACAGTATCGTGTTAAAAAGTTAAATTCACTGCGAACGAAGCAGTTTATTCAAGCAAGTCACAAGTTTTCGTGCACAAATCTCTTCCCAGGACGCATGCGCCTCTTCTAGTTTGGTATAAAAGCTGATTCCCGTCGCTCCGAGCACATTCCCGCCAAGTTGTTCCCGGCAGACGGGATAATAACCAACCCTGTGAAGTCGAAAGTTAGTTCTAACTTTACTAAGTGCGCCGTGGCTAAATTGTGTGCCGAACATCGTAAGTATTGAACAATTAATAATTATGCACTCTTTAAAGAAATGACGTAAATGTGTTTTTTTTAATTTAGCAGAAGATAGATAAGTTTAAGATACGTAAAGATTTTGTTGAATTAAAATTTGCAAAGTCGCAGAAATCGTATCTTTTTAGAAAATATGTTCGAACCATTTTAAAGATATCAGTTGGAAGTATTACAAAATTAAATCTATTGGTAGGCTGTGTAAACCTACTAAGGGGAGCGGAATTTTTGTCGGATTCTCGCGTATTGTGATTTTTTTGTGACGCTGATTAATTTATTTAATACGGGAATTGGAATTAAATATGGATAACCAGTTTTCTAAATATATTGTTAGTTTAATACAAATAGAATAAAACTAACTAAAACGACTTAAATCTAATGAGGTGGAAATTTGGAGCAGAGATGCTACAAGCTCCATTGATCGCGGGTTTTATTTCGTGTCAGTATGTCTTGTTCGTTAAAGAAGCCACTAAATGGGAAAATATTTGTATTTTTTTCAAATATACCGTGTCTGGCACCCAAGAGTTTAGGAGCAGGTGCTAAAATTTCATAATAAAATGCACAACCACCAAGCATTACACACCAAACAGGTAAAAGTCCAGTTGTATCGTTACTAAATTCGTAGAAATTAAGTCGTTTTTACTACAATAATGTGTAGTGATGTAAATATTATTGAACACAAACTGAAGCTATGTTAAAAAAATAACATAATTAGTTCGACCTGGGAATCTAAACTCAAAACAATCGAAAAGAAAATAATAAACGATCTTTTTATACTTAAAACTAAAATGGGTCCTTTTATAAAGTAACTAAAATACGTATCTAAAGTAATAAAGAAGTACCTAACATAAATTTCAGGAAACTTTGCATAAAACATTAATTAAATATAAATAGACGTTTTTAAAAAACAAAACAAGTAAACTATCTGATACTTACTAAAGGACTGATTAGCACCTTATAGTTAGATAACTAATTAAATATTACAATTACCTATTAAGTACAGGTTGGCCCATATGATTGACACAGACTAAATAAAGTTCTTTGTATGTTACTACTTCTAATGCATTATGGCAGCCGGCTGTACTCAACGCCAAACGTTCTAATCGTGACGACTGCAACCAACTACGTACGACTTTAAATAAGTAATCTTTAAATAACCATGTTTTTGGTTTATTACTTTGGAGTTTATACAAGATGCAGTAGAGAAAGAAATATTATACTTATCTTGACGACTCACTTTTATAAAATACTAATGATCTTAATTATTTAAGAAATATTATCTAGGTACATTTTTAACATTAGATTACATTATTGGATTTTGGCTAAGGTAGTTTTATTACTGGAGTTTTTTTAACAGCGGCAACATAGCAAACGACTTAGTTACTCGGGCTATCCTATACCATATAGTTTCTCAACAGTGAAATAATTTTCTAAATCGTCATAACTAGTTTCGGACAGTATCGGATTTAGAGATTTGTGGGCCCCGGGGCCCACAACGTAATGGAGACCCCCTGGCCCCAAATTATTATATAATAAACTTCTTAAATCATCATTTTAGATCAATCTTTATTAGTAGTGTATACCGAGCAATAATTAATTGTGAAACAAAGACCAAGTTTAGATGTTTCTTTTTACAAAAATAATAAATGTAAACAAGAAAGAAAAAATGTTTTATAAAATCATGTTTGTCATGTCTTAATGACCTTGGTGGCGCAGTGCCTAAGGTAGGCGGCCTATGCGTGAAAGGACCCGGGTTCGATTCCCGGTCAGGTCAATTTGGAAAGCGAACTTTTCTAAATTGACTTGGGTCTGGGTGTGCTGGGATGATGCTCCTAGTTAGTATCCGTCGTCTGATGCTCATAGTACAAGGGAAAACCTTAGTTTGAGACCAGGTGATTGGTGTGGTTGTCTGGCGCATTTATTTATTTATGTTTGGATAAAGCAATGTAAGTAAAGGTAAAACGCGAGAGAAATATAAAAGGAAAAGTTGTTTCCTAATGTTAAATAGTCTGAATTGGTTTTATACCTTTTACTGTAATGTAATTGTCAATTTCTCCCATTAATCCAGTCCGGGTTTCTAGGTCAATTGAAATGCAAACTAACAATCAAACTCTCAAATATTAGAATAGGCTGTTAAGTCAAAGATTAAACATCTTTTATGATTTTTGCAGCTGTCTAAAAACTGAATACGAAGTTAATTTTCCTTCTTAACAAAGTTACTGTGACACATCACAATTTCGCTATTTTTATTTAACAACACAAATACTACTTGTTTCAAAAATAAAATATATGAAAACATGGCTAAAACTACATACTAATATATAATAAAAATATTTAATAATACTATCAACTAAATTTTGTTCTGAGGCTAAACTCTATACATAAGGGATCTTTAATGGCAACTTGGAACAGCAAGTTTGACTTTATTTCTCGTGTTAAAGCTATGTCATTATAAGAAAAAAATAATAAGCATTGTAAAGCTACCATTAGAAAATTGATTTTGAAAGTAATTGTCTAAGCTATTCCTTTTACAAGATACACATAGGTGTATATAATTATATAGTACGTCACTGTATATTGACCGACCAGGTGCTCTTCAGGCGATATCCCACAAGATAATTGAATCTGCCAACTTTATATCCGTTACGGCGACAGACTGTTATTGGTCGTATCTCGTAGAACCGCAACTCCAACGACCTTTTTATTATTCATGGGAGTATCCGCGATCCGTCTGATAACCGATATAATATTGCTTGCTACCGAAGTAATCGATACTTGTGAAAGTTTGCAAATTTGATGGATAGAATGCTTCTTCGAAAAAGGAAGCAAGGAAGCTGTTAATCTAGGGAATGCCTAAGACATGGTAATGTCAGTATGTATATGTTTTTCTTTCTTTCGACGACCTCCGTAGCCGAGGGGCAAGCGTGCCAGACTTTGGCGTTGCGCCATATCTGAGGTTCCGGGTTCGATCCTTCGTCGGGTCATTATGGGAAACGAACTTTTCTATATTGTCTCGGGTCTGGGTGATATCGTCGTTGTTTCTGATTTCTGTCACACAAGTGTTTTAGCTACTTTCCACAGAATCAGAGCAATGTATGTGATGTTGTCCAATATTTATTTATTTATTATTTATGTCACTATTTTTACATCTTCAGACGATGAATAGGATAGAGATGATAACTCGTTAAATTAGATACTTTAAATACTTGTCGAAACGCGATTTCCTCATACATTTTTTATGAAAATACGGAACGATTACGTTACTAATTTTACTTACTAACATACCGACCTTAGACATCAAGTAGGTCTTCGATTATCGACCTAATAAATTAATAACTAATTAATATTGATACTGACCTAAAAATATAACCGGTGATACAAGGAATCGAACTGCTTTCTTTAACTCTCGTTCGCTTTTGCGCGTGACATTACGTCAAACGTATTTTTATTTCCATAGTTATAGCAGTCGTATAAGGTTTCAATTAGATAAGAATAAATGACACTATAGGCCTTTTTTGCAATGCTTAATTTATTTGAATAGGTATACAGACACTTATGTTCGTGTTCGTCATCAGGCGGGGGACATTAACTTATTTGTATTTTACATAAAACTATCTAATGGAATCTACAAAATGTTTGATCGAAGAAGAAGAATAGGTTTTTAAACAAAAATATTTTTTGTAAAGTTTTCATAAAAGGAATGCTTTAAATACACGACTTCTAATGCGAAATTTTACTTTTAATGCGAAACAATAGATATGACTAATTATGATAATAGGTACTACAGAAAAAAGTATTCGTAAAAACAGAGTTTTACAATGAATAAAATCTACGTCGGGTGGCAATTTTAAATAAAGCGTTAAAAAAAACAATATATTATTTATTCAAATTAAAAACCACTGTTTATCTCCCGAATTTTCCATTTTTAAAGATAAAAAACGAAATCTTTTCATTTGTTTGTTTGATTTTTGGATATCTTGTAGTCCTACTAGAATCCAAGCATACTGCATATCTAGTAACAAAACGTTTGAATCCGATTTAAATTTGGTGGGAAACTATGTTTTATCTTTTTCTTAACGTAAACGTATTCTTAACCTTTCCAAATTGGAATCGTTTCTGATATTTGTGTATCAGCCAAAGCAAAAAGCCTCTGCTTTCTTTTAGATGGGGATCGCACGTTCTGGAGTTGGTAGACATCGCGGATGTTTTGTTTTGGTAGCTATTATTGCATTGGCCTTTTCAACATACGTTAAACAAGTAAGTTGCACAATAAAACAAATTATTATTATTTTTAATAAATTCAAAACTCTATCGAATAATAAAATTTTCCTCAAAAGGTAACTAGCTTGCCCGTCGATGCAACGAATCAATGGCCAACTTTTCCGAGAAGAAATATTGCTGCCTTAGCAAGGGATGGGCTTCTGAAAAGTTCGATGAGTGGTTACAAAAGGAGCATTTCAACACTAGCTAAAAATGGTCAGCTTCCGACTTACAGGTCCCCGTATGACGAAACTGATAGGCAGGAACAAGATGACGAAGCGACACAGGACAAAAGGAACATAGCCTCTATTGCAAGGCTACGAAGCTATGCTGCCATGAAAAGGAACATCCAAGCTTTAGCTCGCGACGGATATCGCGTTGGCAGGGGACAGTATAATCAGCAAACCGATAAACGCAATATTGCCGCGTTGGCTCGCAACGGATTAATCCATAAAAAGGACGAAACTAACGGGGACGAGTATTATTACCCTTTCTATAAGAATCCAATTCCACCGCTGTCGGAAATGGATGGGCCGTTCGATTTCAACGAACTGTACGATCTTCAACAGTCGATTAATCCGGATATGTTCCCGCCGCTCTCTCAAGTGTACAAGCGGGACGTGAATGGGGGTCAAGCGCAAAACGATTTGGACCAGATGCAAATGGACATGGATGATAACAGTTGGTATTATAAGAGAGGCTCTATGGGCTTGCCAGTTCATGGACTTTTTAGACCAATTTTCACAGAACCGACAACGAGGACTAAGAGATACATAATGAACATGCCCGACGAGATTGATCACAATGAGGTTCACCCACCCGAGCACGAGGATGGATATGACGACAAACGTTCCGTAGGTGCGTCGATATTTTACTAATATTTTTCTTTAAATTATTGTCAATATTGACCTAACTCTTCTTGACTATTGTATATGTTACAGATGATGAGGAAGTGCGTGATAATTTCGAAAAACGCCATATTGGGTCTTTGGCTCGATTAGGGTTACTCCCCTCATTTAGGTTTTCAGGAGGGCGCTATAGTAGGTCCGGCAGAGCCAGACTGTTATTACCTAGCCAAGAAATGTACAGGTCTTGTAAAATTTGAAGGAATTAATGTTATAATATGTGTGATTCTTCTTAGAATATGTCTGAATTCGTGCTTTAGTGCTTCAACGAGAAAAATGCATAGTCAGCGGAAATGTTAGACGCATGATCAATGTTAGTGCATTTGTGGTAAATGTTAAAGCGTGGTGTTTAGAAAAAAATCCTGTGCAAGCAATAAACTAGTAGGCGATAACGAATGAGTCCATCTGCTTTCAGTTGAGAAAAAAATTAGACTCTCTGTTAGATTGCGATGAAACTGTCGCATGTGGATGTTAGAGGAAAAATTCGGTGTATTGGTATTTACAAGGTTGATATGAGTAGAAGTCTGAGCCTGAAAGTAAAAAAGGCATGACAGTTCACTAATTAAAGTAACCTCCGACCTTAAATGTTTTAGATACGTGTGATGTAAATAAGTGTATTTTTAATTCAAATATATAACGTGTGTCTAGAACAAAAAAGTCTAATTATGTTTTATGTTTGCAGGAAGCATTCCTCTGACGAGAATTTCGGAATTAGGTATGTATCTGATAAATCTTAACATTTACCAATTTTTAAAGTCACCTTTTCCAATCCCACGTACGGCATGAGAACAAAAACGACAAAAGAGACATTATTTTATTGTTCAGCTAAAATAGCGTCCATCGTATAATCTACCGATCAGAAAAGCAGCTTAGCAGTTAGTCTGAAATTGAATTATGATAATTGTTATTCCCTCCACATTTCTGCGCTGCGGACGTGACTACATTCTGTTTTCTCGTTACTTTGCGGCTATTAAAAGCAATTATTGTTTACGGGAGGTACCTCTCGCGCAACATTGTCGTGTAAGTTGCCGCTTAATTTAATTTTGAACCTCGGTTTGTGACTTTGTGTGCCCTGTTTCCGTTCCCCTCAATGTAATAAGTTTAGGCGGGTAATGTTGTTTGCTACGTTGACGTTATGGCTGTAAAGAGCAAAAGGGAATGCGATATAGCTTGTCGGATGTGTCTGGGAGACTTGCAGCGCGAGAACTGTTTTAGACTAAACTTTGTGTCATCTAATGTCATGAGTAGTCTGTACATTATGATGAACATATATATCAGCGGTATATGTTGAAACACAGAAAATGGTTTATTTATTAAGTTTTAAGGTTAATAAGCTAAGTAAGACTTTAAATGAAAAAAGTTTAATATTTCAAAATTCATTGATAGCTTTTCCGTATGCCTGTTTTAGTAAATCGCATTGCATTTTATTTTGCCCAAGTAAATGATTTAGACTAAACTTTGTGGTACTTGCTTTTATGAATTTTGATTAATACAAGCTTTGGATATCCCTTATTAGCGGAACGTAATTTACGCCCAATGTGATTGGTCGTATAGGGTCGACAGTTTAAAAATCTTGTCAAACTAGGCAGCGTCTTTCTGTAAGGAAATGTAATCAGATATTCATAAACTTCTATTGTCCTTAGGGAATATATCTCTAGTGCCGAAGCTGACGCATCAGTCGATCCAGACGACGCCGACCTACCGCCGCAGGCAGTACCTGCTTACTCGCACCCGACCGGCCGGATCCTCCACCGACCATTAAACAACGACCTGCCGAATCCAACCAAGCCTTTTATACCTCCCCCCACTTTACACATCGACACCTTCTTGAAAAACCGCTGGCACACCAAAGAGGCCCCACGCTTCTACCACTTCAGGTCTCTGAAAATTCCGTACCACACGTCAGACAAACGATACCTCCTCCTTCCTGCGGTTGATAATTTTCTTTTAAGGAAGGCTTATCGCAACAGCAGTCTACCAGGACGCCGCAAGAACCAGTAGCTATGCCGATGCCCGCTAAGCGACCCAAGGTTGCTCGGCATCGGCTACAAAAATATCAATGAACTTTAAAAAATTTTTACACCTCCTTTTGTTTTCTATTACATTTGACTGTCTTTGGGAACACGGATTTTGATCTAGACAATAAATAACCTTTCAAGTACATACTCTTTTCGATATTATATGTTGTGATTACAACATTTAAATTAATTAAATGTATAGTTTATGGAATGTAGTGATAAGTTATACTGAAACTAGTTTATAAGGGATCTCATTTTGTAAAACGACTTGGCCAGCTTGTTACAGATATCGTATACTAAAATATTGTAGATAAAAGTTTAAGGTGTCAATCGCAAATATCTAATTCTTCCTTCGTACTAATAAAATATGTAGATAGGTTTTGAGTAGCTACATACCTTGTAAATTTTGTGATGTTGTGTGTTATACATTGCATAATTTAAAAACGAATTTGAAAGATAATTGAAAGTTATACAGGCTTCCAAAGGTATTGAAATATGATGTGATATGTAATGAAATTTCAATTTCAGTTTATTTTTAAAAATGAATTATTTTATCAAGATTTCTATTGTATTTGTAACTTTACCTAGAAATAAATTTTGAACGTATGTCTCTTTATTGACTAGAATAGCTGTGTTTGACAAATAAATCTATTTACAAATATTTCTAGCGACCAAAAAGCTTCAAGCTTAATTATTTAAAGATATGCATTTAAAAAATTTCAAAACTAGACTATTCCTGCAAAGGTTTAGGGACAATAAATGGTAACCATGAAGAGACCATTGAATGAGATAATAATTTTAATTGATAAATAATTATACTGTAGTCTTCACTTTTTAATGTCAATACAGGTAACCACGTATTTCAAATTTATCGTCGTGTTTGTTGTAAATAAATAAACAGGTCGGATATTGTTGTTTTATTTCAAGTGAATCACGGCAATGGAAAATAATTAATAACAGAGAAACATGATTTTACAATTGCTATCTAAATTAGAAATTGTAATAAATATTCAACAGAAAACACTGGATATGGATACAATAAATTTTACAAAATAAACATCAGATATACAATTTTAAATGACAAACATTTTTCTGATGCTGTTGAAAAGGAATTGCAAGACAAATTTATAGTTGGGATAGTGCCACACTACCATTATGATTTGCTTGTGGTAAAGTAACGTTAAAATAACTTTCTAATAATTCCTCACCGTTTCTAGGAAAAAATGGAAATATGCTAATAGGATTCCGACGAGGGAAAAACAAGAATGGGTTAAAGCCAGGGCTCGGAATAGGTAGAGAGGGTAAACTGTTAAAACTTGGAAACTGTAGCGGGCTTGGTCTTGAGGGTAAAAATTGCAGTCCACTGGTAGGTGAGAGCGAACTAAAAGAGCCTAAACCAGGCAATGAACTTGGCAGTGAGGGCAAAGACGGTAAACCACCAACAGGTAAGATGGAATCTAACGTTCCTGAATTAGATCCAGCGGAGAGTAAGCTTCCAGGATTCAAATTGCTAGAAATGGGCAATCGAGGTAAATTTGAACCCTCGGAGTTATTTAATAATCCTGAAGAACCAGGCAATGAACCTCCATTAAAAAAAGGAAAATTAGGAATACCTGAATTCAAGCCTGGACTGAATGTATTTGGCAAAAACGATTGTAATTCAGAATAAAATAATGGCGGACGACCACCCGGTCGGAAGGGTGGCTCTCGAAATCGTTGATTTTCTTCATCTTCTGCAGCAATCCAGTTTATTGTAACCTGAAAATGACAATAAATAAATGAAGCTTGCGTGTTAGTTATCAACTGGAAATAATGTTATATCAAATCAAGGCTTCAAGGTAAGGGCGACAAGTTCAGTAGCAGCTTTACTATGCTGTACTTGTCGCCTTTAACCTAGGACCTCACTACCACATAACATCAGGTCAATCTTGAAATGCAATATAAAAAAAATATCATAAAAAAATATTTTGATTACCAACCAGAAGAGTAACGATATAGAGACTTATGTTAAACATATCGGGTCTAACGTTGATATTTTTCCGATAGTAAAAATAAAACTCTCCGTGCTCTCTCGGTATCTAATGAAACTATCAGAAGACTGAGTTTATATGTCAACGAAGTACTATTGAATATGCTAATTAATAATTAACACTTCAATGATTTATTGTTTCAAAGCTAGGGTTGCATGCTAGATAAAATTATACGTTTCCTGATTACCATTCTTAAAAATATTTTAACATGATTTAACTATACTTAAAACCAAATAGGCAAACACTTAATTTTTTATTTATTTCTTTGTTTAATTAATTCATCAGTACTTTTTTTTATAGTTTTTACGCCGTACTAGCGAACTTTAAATATATTAGAGTTCATTTTTTTCTGTTTCTAATATTTTTATTGGATTACGAACTATCTTGGGCAGATAGTTTCATCAATAGTCCAAAAAATATTATTTAGTTGTATTTTGGAAATATTTGGATAGTTATAATTATATCCAAAATACTCCAGCGGTTATTATTTCTGCCCTAGATGTAACCAGCTCACGGCGTCTTCAGTTTTCTTATTATTTTGAATATGTTTAAAAAAGCAACTTTGGTTACTTGTCGAATCAACTTGTTTTAAATGTGAACTGTCAATGTGTCTCCATCATTAATCGCTGTGCAATTCTGGGTAATGACTTAATAAGAAAAATATTTAATATCAGAACTGTAAAAAAACTCATCTAGTTGTGTCAACCCTTCTCAGCGAGTGTTCATCATCAGGTATACCTATTAAACATATTATACAATACATTTTAACTGTTACTACAACAATTGACAGTCATCAAAGTAAAGATATGCAAATTTCTAGGAGCGATATTTGTTCTTTAGAATAAGAGATGGGTAAGTTACTGTACATTTTAGCAGACAGCAGATAGGTGAACCGTTTGCCGGTAGGTTACTTGAACTAAAGATGACAGAATACTGTTCTTTTTTAAACACACTGGGCAATAAAAGGAAAGGAAACAAAATAAAACTGGGTTAATTCCTGCTTCAAACGTAATTTTATTTCGATAATACAAATTAAAACAGGATACTTAGGTACAACAAATATGATAAACACAACCTTAGTCAAAATAAAATAAATGAATATGTCAATACACAGTAAATTTACTTCCCATTTAACAGAAACACTTACGTTTACCTTTGATCATGAGTACCTCAAACAAAAGTGATAGTTAGGCTATGCATTTAAGTATATAAGATGCAAAAAGATAATTAGGTATGCCAATCAGATCCCGTTACATTCAGGCAGAGACTATCTCTTACTTAACATTTGTAATTAAGTATCAAAAAATATTCGTATCATCATTGTGAAAGACATTACTATTATTTGTTTGCTTGATGTTCTGTACTTTTGGACGAATAAAACTATAATCGAATAGTATAACGTAGTGACTACGACGTGACGATTACTAGTAAAATGGAAAATGGTGTATTAGAGCCATATCCGTGAGAAGTGGAATTACTAATATTGAAATTAAAATCTGTTACAGTAGTAATACCGTTTCTGCTTATGCTAAAGGTACTGTAATTATAATGGTAGTTTATCGAAACATCATTTTTGAAAAATGCTAAGTATCGGGTACATTCTATTTTACTGACATTCCGTTGGCTCCAGTTATAATTGGCGCCGATTTATTAATTGAAGAAGAAGATAACTTCGTAACGTAGCGTGATGTCATCAAGGTATCAAGATAGAGTAGTTGATTCGTGTTTCTTTTAGTAATACTCTAACCGGTCGAGTTAGTGCAAGCAGTTCCAGGGGTGAATGAGCAGCGGCCATTGTTGCAGAACCGGAAGTTGCATCTGGTCACGAGGCCGAGGTTGTTTGGCAGGCAGTTCAGAGCCACCCGGCAGCTTGGGCAGGTGCGGCCAGGCTTAAAACATTAAGATACATAAAATTTTTGTTTTAGTTATTTCGGTGGCCCAATGACTAAAGGTTCCACTTTCGGTTCTTAGTCAGGTCAATATGGTAGGAAACGAATAAGTGTATGAACGTACTAAAAGTAGCAAACTCACCTGAGATGTGTAGTTGCAAGTCGCAAAAGATATTGGGCTGAAAAATAGTCTATCCTGATGTTCAGATGAATCGCTGTCTTCGTCCTCACTCTCTGCCGCACGTCTTCTCCTAGCAGCAGCAGCGGTCGTGGTGGGAGCGGTGGTGGTGGGAATTAGTCCTCCCAGACCAGGAAAGAGAGAAGGTAGGCTAGGTAGGCCTGGGATTTGGAATGGGAAGGGTAAGAGCCCAGGGCTGGAGAAGTTGGAGCTTCCGAAATTAGGTAGATCAGGGAGCTGGAATCCACCAAAGTTTCCTGAAAATGATGGGAACTGCCAACCGGCGCTCCGTGCATCTTGTTGCGCGACTATCTGGTGCGCTATAACCTGAAGATATGAATGATGATTATTAACTTTAATCACGAACTCAGGGAATTGTTATCAATAACGTAGACTTTTTTAAGGCCCATGCCTCTTAGAACTAAGAACTCTCATGTGTGGACAAGTGTGGATCTCTAAAAGTAAGTCAAAACAGAATAGGTCTAGTGGATAGACTGGCCTATTTCTAATAGTCGGGTGTTTGTTAAGCCCCCTATTTTATCTCAGATTATCTAGAGTTTTTAGATGATCGTACAAATCCTCAATTAATTTATGACTCTGAGACAGGATGGGACATGGTCCCATTGAAAAAAAATCAGTGGTAAGGTAACTTAGCTGAAAATCAAACAAAATTATACCTTTCCTAGGCATCAGTTTCGCTTTAAACATCAAGTATTTTTTAAAGTATGATTATATGATTAGGAATTACATTTGAAGCAAAATTGCAGTTTTATATTGCTGTGAATTTAATTGAAAACAACTTGTAAAATCAGTATAAAAAGCTCACCAAAACCACGAAACTGAAGAGAAGAGCTTTAATAGCAGCCATTTTATTTATTTTGTAAGAGCAATTAATTTGGATTTGTACCTGAGGCCTTAGCTCTAATGATGTCCATCTGCTGCACCGCGTATTTATACTCAAGAAACATAAAAGGGTCTGTGTCAGTGTAATTCTTCCATTGTTGGGGGTGTCAATAATGAACGAAATACGTAAACAAATGTCTAGGTTGTTAAGAGTTCATTAACAAAGCATGACCAACATAATACGAAATCACTTTAGTAATGTAGCTACTGTTAACTTCATATTAAACACAGGGCGGTGTATATCTAGAATGATAGTTGGTCGGTATTAGATTGTACATTTGCGTTTTTGTTCTTTGTAAGGATTTCAATTCGAAATCAAATCCTGTGGGTCTGTTTGATCGGCGATGATTGCGATCCTGAATTTTTGTGTAGATTGGTATTCCTAAAGGGTAATTTAGAACACTATAATTTACCAACAATAATTTGCGAAATTAGATTTAGTTTGAAGAAAATCTTACAAAATGGGTGGCTTTTATGACGCCGCATGTGTTTATTGTTAAATGAGTAAATGGAATTTTGTGCTTTGTAAAATGGGAAGTTGTATAATATAAATAATAATAGACAACTAAATAAATTAAGAAATATTGGGCAACATCACATACATTGTTCTGATCATGTGATAAGTAGCTAAAGCACTTATGTTACAAAGAACAGAAACAAGGACGGTTCCACTACACCCAAACCTGGGACAGTAAAGAGAAATTCGTTTTCCATATAAACCAGTTTGGGAATCGAACCTGGAACCTCAGTGACGGGACAATTGGCTACTTGACAGTGTTAACAATAAAATATGAAAAGTGTTAGATATGTTAGCTTATTAGTAAAGTAATAATTTTACATTTTTATTTTATAATTAAAAGCATAGTTAGTATTTTAATTTTGCAAAATAAATTTTACTTTTTTTATCTGTGGAACAAAAGAACCGAAACGGAAACCACCATTGCAATTCGGAAATGACAGCTGTCGGCGAAAATAATTTATTTTAATGTGGCGAAACAATGATTATTTTACCGATTAAATTGAATTATTGTGTCTTTAATCGTATTAAGAATTTATTGAAACATTTTCCGTTTATCTAAATGAAGTCGTTCCTATGCGTATCGGTTCGTTGTCTACAACGTTGACGTCATAATTTCAACAGTGACATGACTTGGCGTTTTTGCGCGCTTTTTAAATGTGTTACACAAAATCTTATTTTTCTCTGGTTATTTACATTTTATCCAGATAAATCGAATTGCTTGGGATATAAAATGAACGGGCGCACATTTTGCAATACTTTTTCAAAAACTGTCAAGTAGCCAATTCTGCCCGCTCATCTCTCGGCTACGGAGGTCGTCAAAATAATACTTGTGGAACAAATATATACTTACAAAAATAAGCAAAGGAGGCCATTCTCGTTTCCTGGCTGTGCAAGCCATTGATGTGTATTCAAGTATGAAATGCTTTAGATTGGACTTTCAACGTTTGTAATATAAGAAGTGTCACTTTTACGAGAAATGCTTTGGTTGAATAGGGCAAAAGCATTTCATTTCACCCTAGTTGTGACAAAGATTCCTTGTAGCAGACTTTTAAACAGACAGTGTTATGACTATCGTTTATTTAATTTGTTTTTGTTTCTAGCATTGTTGTTTCATCGGGTCATTTTGATATCTGCATTACATATGGTTTGTTAATACAAACACTATTAAGGTTACTAATAAGCATGTAATCACTTATAAAAGTAACTCTTAATAAGAAAGCGTCCAAAATACAACAAGTCGCATGTTGGGTTAAATTTTTGTTTTCTCTAAAGGTAATAAAAATCAGTCAGTCACGGTTTACTTACTGATTTACTACATACTAGCTGGTTTCCGCAGATTTACCCGCGTTATTTCGAGATAAAAAGTATTCCATATATTTATCTAGTATGTCACCTTTCTTCCTACTAAATTTTATTTAGATCCGTTCAGTAGTTTTGGCATAAAACAAGAACAAACAGAAGTTTAGACATCCATACACTCTTACAAACTTTCGGACTTTTAATATTTGTAGGAAACGTTTATGCATTATGTAAAAAAGTTCAAAGTCGGACTTAATAAAAAATTACTTCTGGCAGGTCATTGCCTACTCAAATAATTTTGTTTGTTTCAGATAACTAATACAGACCTACATATGGGAGTCGTCTGCAATTCTTAACACTAATTGCAAAATACCATTCGGTTTCAGCCACTTCTGCTTATCTCATTGAGATGAAACAGGATTTTGTTTATAATCCTTCAATTTTAGCGCCACACAACATCCATCTATTTGATAACACAATAGACAGCAACCTTACTACCTATACACGTTGTTCTGACTATATGGATATTTTTCATATAAGATTTATAGATGATTAATTCCAAAATGTCCTGGAAATCTCACGCAATTATGTTGCCTCTGCGGGAATCAGACTCACGATCTTTGACTTTCAAGACTAAGCTTGTCACCACTGCGCTACAATGACAGTTCTACATCTTCTTTTATATAAAATTGTATCTCATAACTCGATAACGCCTGGACCAATTTTCCCAATTATTTTTTGTAAATGTTGGCTGAAGTACAAGGACGCTATGGAAAATTCAAATAATTGCCTGGAAAACCCTAAAGACAGTCTTTTTCTTTTTCCAATGTCAACGTTTTCTAACTAAAATGTAGAGGCAATTTGAACGTTATTGCTAAAGTTTGTAATAAATTACATTTTTTATTAATACATCGGTCGTAAAATAAGTAGGAACAAAAAACTGCCAAATTCCAAATCTTTGGACAAAACGATGTCTGTCAGGTCCGCTAGTAATAAAAAAGATACACATAAAACATTCATTTATTTTAAGAAACAGTCATTTGTTGTGTTGTGCGTGACGAGGTGCTTGTGAAAAGTTGTTGAATTAATCTACGTTTGAGTCACGAAGAGTAGATTGATGTCAGGATGGATTTGTATAAGTTTACTACATACTTTATTGTTACTATATTACGGAAATATCTGTTCATACTTCTTTATTATCATACAGGATGACTGAAAATTAGAATTATTCCCTCAAGGAGATCTTGTAAACCTTAAGTCAGGATGCAATGAACCAAAGTACTATTTTAATTTTTGAAATTTCTTGTTCTATCATACAACAAGTAAACCTTCTCTAAATGTTTGACAAAAAAGGTATTACGTTGTTTTGACATTTATCTTTATCTTATTTGTAGGTTTTTTTAAACTAAAAACTAGAATTTCGATGAGTGTGCGGAGGTTTTGCTCGGTTTTGCTCTTCTACTTGGCGTGGCGATCAGTTTCTTCACACTTATGCTGTGGTCCCCCACTGCGCACGACATGGTTCTTTATTATGCAAAAGGCTAAGGAGTGAAAGTTTGTCGAGTTCAAGTTTTCCATTTCAGACCAATGTTCACAGTAATCTCTCTCTTACAGTAATTTTGTTCTTGACTTGTAGTCAAACGTGAGGTATAATGCTTGCTTTTGCTCAATATACGAGTATATAGAGTTCTACATTTAATTTTTCAATACAGACAATAGAAGAGAGACTTATACTTATACTGTGTGAAATGTAATGTTCAAAGTAAATATTAAAATATCGTACGGACAGTTAGTTTTACAAATATCCAGATTAGACAGAAGTTTTTAATTGCAAAAGAATATTGCAGAAAACCATTTCAGACATTATAGAGAGGTTTGGGCGAACTTATTTCTAAAAACTGATTGTTTCCTATCTTAAGCCAGATTAGAAAGACAATATTTCAATGAAAATATACTTTTTCTCATTTGTGTATTTTGTATGTAATAAAACGTTCTACGTCTAAAAATATATGTTTCAATGCATATATGCTGGTAAAAATAAGCGCTATACAAAGTAGAACACACCTACTATTTCTTTAGAAAATTATGAATATGAGAACACTGTTTAGATTTTAAAGATGATTTATGGTTACTGGTTAACATGTTTTCAGCAGTAGATAACCTAAATTCTATAGTGGTAAGAAAATAATGAATAAAACTAAAAAAAAAACCAGTGTTATTTCACATAAAAATATTTTTATTAGCCAAACATGCAAAACGTACAAACAATCATAAAGTACAACAAACTGCTTATTGAAAAGTTACAATATCAATTTGAGATACTTAATACCTACTAGTTTGCTCAGTTATAAGATCATTTAGTCTCTGATATTAGAGGGAAGGTATTTATTTTGTTTGTAAGACAATAAGCATATGAGGCAAGTTTTATTTTTTACATTTTTAATTTTATTTGATTGACTCTTGATTAAGTTCTTTCATCCGTATTAGTGGGCATTGCTGTGTACTGTAGTTGATTTATAATTGCTTTTAGTTCTCAGCAGCTTGAGCGGTAGCAGCACGCCTGTAAAAAATAAATTTGACTTTTTCAGTAAATTAGGACTAAACTAGTATGTAAATATCTACCTATTTAATGTCCCACTGAGGACCTCTACTATTGTATGCAAAAACTACTCAATGGATTTTGATTTTGGAAGCTAGACGTAGTGAATAATAGGAGTTATAGAACAAATTTGAACTTTTTATCCCGCAATGACGTAAACCATCGCGCGGAATAGCTAGACACGTAGTTACAGTACCTAATCGGCATTGGCTTTATCGGACGGCTTTCTAAATGCATATTAGCGATCACAAATCCGAGCTTAGCTAGAAAAATCTTTAACTTAGGTAGGAACTTTACTCGAACCCAAAATCTAACCCAATACCTAATCCATGTGGCCCGCCCCGGTTTCGCATGCCTCATATTCCAATTACCTTTCCGACTATTCAACACAATACGAATTTTTCAATCCGAACTTACTAGTTCGTTTTTATATATACTCGTATTAAGAGTTGAACAAGGAACAGTAGTTCCTGAGATGAAAACAAACTCTTTAGCTTTTTAATATTACTATAGACGAATGATCCTAAGTTTGTCAAGAAGGAATGACTCTAAACCGTACTGGAATCGTAATGTTTGTTCAGGCAATAAAACGGTACATCATCATAAGGTGCTAACCTGCCCCTATGGAAGTGGAAATCCAAGAACCGATCGTGATGTTGTTGAGGTCCTTCATTTTGTTGGTGCTGCGATGACTCTTCAGCTGGCGCTGCAGCTGCCTCTTGAGGAGCTTGGGATGCTTCTTCATCGTGGTCGTCAGCTGCACGCCTCCTTCTGGACGGCGATTCTGTCGTGGTTGAATCTGACGATTCTGTCGTGGTTGAATCTGACGATTCTGTCGTGGTTGAATCTGACGATTCTGTCGTGGTTGAATCTGACGATTCTGTTGTGGTCGAGTTCGAATCAGACGATTCAGTAGTTGTGGAATCAGCAGAGCTTGCTGTAGTAGAAGTGGCATTAAGGCCAGGAATTCCAGGGAAACCAGGAAAACCAGGAATTTGTGGGAATCCAGGGATTTGTGGGAATCCGGGGATTTGTGGGAATCCGGGGATTTGTGGGAATCCAGGGATTTGTTGGAACCAAGGGATTTGAGGGAAACTGGGGGATCCTGAGTTAGGTCTGCCAGATCCCTGACCTTGTCCGAATGGACGGAAGTTAGGATTAAACCAGGGAAAACCAAATCCATTATGCTGACCCGTTGCTTGGTTGGAGTAAACCTGTAAATAGATATTTGATTTTGAAAGGAATAAAAAATATTCCTCTCGTTGTTTAGAATATGTAAGTTACACATCTTATTCCACTGAATAGTATACCTTAAAAAATAAAGTAAAAAATAGAGAATGTTCCTCGCATTAAGTCCACGGGTTGTATTGTTTTATGCAATAAAAAAATTAAATAAAAAAGGCTGTGTTCCCATTAAGGATATAGTAAGCATCTGCTTACAGCTAGCTAGCTGTCAGCAGGCTCATTAAGTGTAACTGGTGTGTTGAGATATTTGCCCTAACTGCGAACATTCCCTTAATTTGAATATTTTAGAGACCCAAACTGAACTTAGTAGTTTCAGTCTGGCTGAAAGCAACTGCTGTCTGTTGACGTAATCAAGCTACGGGACAAAGATTGCAATTAGATTGTTTGTTAAAGAAATAAGGGATTGATTTTTCCTAAGTACCACAGTTTTAAGCTTACTTAATATGTTAAATACTCACGAGTTTACCTATTTCGAATATAGTACAAACTTATCATCACTTACCAAAACCACGAAGGTTAACAAGAAAGCCTTAACAGTGTACATCTTGGAATGTTGTGTAATGTAATAAATTCGCTATGTCCGTGGCCCCTTTATATACTGAATATCCTAAGAGTAAGTTTCACAATATTGTTTGTATGTAATTTATCAATTGTTGGGAGAGGTCTCCCAACAATAGTGAAAACTATAATGCGAATGTACAATGAACTATGGATATCCAATATGAATAAATCGAACTTTGCAAAGGCGGATTGTATTGAATAGTGAGTATTGGTATCTTCTAGGTATATAATCTAATACTTTTTATCCAGTCAGGGACTTACTAATTATTATTAGGTTACTGGTAGGTATTCCCGGCTGTTTGTTAAAAATAAGTTCTGGAAGATAAGGGGAGTAGTATGACATCTTGTTCGGTGAAGTACCTATTTACGAGTACCAACGATTAGGTGATTATAGGAGTAAAATCTAACCTTATATCTGAGACTTATCTTATCAACTGGATTGATCATTGACATCTCAAAAATATGAATCATCGTTTTTTTCTACTATTCATACATTGCATTTTCTTTGTGTTATCATTTGTGTCTAAGATTGTTCTTGTAGCATTGAGATAAATAGGTTTAATAGGGAATCAAAGGATGGTTATTTCATTGATTTAATTCTAACTGTTGGTATCTAATAGCTTAATCTTATAACATTGACTGTGAACGAATACTTTTATCACGATTTTTTTCTCTAGGTTGAACTAAATTTAACAGCCTAAGAGCCAACTGCTTTTCTGTTGGCATCGCTTTTTTTACGGATTTTAAAATTAAAATCAAAAATGTGTAAATGCGTTCGATAAATTGACTGTAGGTAACCTAAAAATACTTAATTTTGTGTAGTTAATTCTGGCTATGTTTATTGCTACAAAAATACATTTATATTATAAATAGTTTTTAAGGAAATTAAAATAAAATTCAGCTCTTAGTTAGCAATATCAAATATATACTTGTCTACATCTGGCCACCCTACCCTTTGAATCGAGCAGTGGGATTTCAAACTGTTCTAAACTAAATTTTAAAATATTCACTGCATTATGAACTAAAAGCAGGATATGTCTAGGTTTATGCCGACAAAGTAAAGTTCACTGTTATTTAAATACTATAAAGTTTGTATTATTTCACGAGCATACTTTTGAAAATACCTTCTAATTAAATGGCGTTATATGTAAATGTATAAAACAAAAAACAAATGTTCTATTCTACAGCCTGACTGACACGGGTCCTAAGATATTCCTCGCATATACCTCGCAAGACCGCAGAGAATTTTCATTAAACAAGCACATGCGACTTTTTGCTACCCGTATCCTACTAGACAATTCATTGAATTTTTCGAGTTACAATGTAGCTGTATTTAAGTCCTTGATGTCTCACAGACTTACCTAACTTTTAAATGTTGTGCACTGATGAAGTGAAAATCACACTGCTCAAGGCATACTGCCAAAGTTTATACACGCTTGTGTTCAATTGCTTAACAGGTCGCTTTATCTGTAGACCAATTATTCAAAGAGATAGAGAGGTAGGGCATAGCGATTTATCGCTTGAACTGGAGCAGCCCGACTGGTGAAATACCTCTACTTTACAGAAGACCGCAGCCAAATAACAAACACTTAGATGTTGTTGTATTCCAGCGTGTGAGTAAGGTTTCCAGAGCTCCTAGGGGGTGCTACATTAGTCGAGTAATAGCTTTATTATGCTGTACTTGTCGCCTTTAAGCTTCCTGGCTTATAAGGTCCTCCTTATTTCCACTTAACATCAGGCGGGATGATGTCAATCTCGAAGTGCATTATAAAAAATAGAGTTTAAGAAATTATCCTTGTATCTTTTAATCTTATGTTTCTGTTACTAAGTGATATAACTTTTTTAACCGCAAAATAATATTTTCTCTTGCAATATTAGAGGTAGTGTAGACATATAGTCATTATTTTTTTCGTCCGACGTAATGTCTAACTCACTTGTAACTGAAGAAGTTCAATGATCTTTTTTTTATAATGAACCCTTTGTGTACAGAGAGTTCGTTGAACAACTTGCGTAGTATATCACTACATAGTATAAAAGGAAGTCGCTTTTTCTGTTCCTATATCCCTTTGTACGCTTAAATCTATAATCCTACGCAACGGATTTTGATGCGTTTTTTTTTAAATGGATAGAGTGACTCAAGAGGAATGTTTTCATTTGCATAAAATAATAAAAAAGCCAATATTTCTAAGTATTTACGTTACATCCGTGTATTGTAGTATATATAGTGTAGTTGGATAATATACTTTATAGTGGATTGTTGAGCTATCTCGCCTCTACATTACATCGGATACGTTGCCTCAGCAGCGTTTTGACATTCTTATTTGGAAAATAATCGATTCGCTGCTAGAGAGTGCAAAAAAGCTCCAACAGCTTCCTGAAGACTGTTACGAAGAGATGACTCTGCAATTAATAAATAATTTGTGCTTTGCTACATTTACCAACTAAAGTAGCTAGGGGTAAATGGTTCTGTGTCTTTTCTGTATTATTTATTTTATTATCTTTACTAATTATAAGCCACACTAGCACTAATGGTTATATGTTTCTACTCTTTAAAGGCAATAAATTATTCTTATTACAGGCTTTTATTAAAATAAATGACGTAGCAAAAGTCAGAAAGAAAAGAACTAAGTAGGTACTATATTTAAATAAATATTTAGAATAAATATTTGCATCAAAGAAGTTTCTGAAATCTAGTAGGACCTTAAGGAAAATAAAAGTGAATGTGAAGTATCAAAACTAAACAGTGCCCGAAGCTATCGCATATTCTTGAAGAAATATTGAAACTATTTTTAACAAAAGCGATGGAATATAAAACAGCCTTCATATAAGGCTTGGCCTGGTTTCCTAGAATACAGTCTTTGAAGTTTCCCTCCCACAAAGAACCTAAGTTCTGAATAAGAACAAACTGAATAATAAAAATAAAGAGCGAAAATAAATTAAGTGCCAAAGTAAACGAATTCATTGTCTTTCAAGATGTTCTTGTCCTTAATGTCTGAAATTTCCTTCTCAAAAAGAAAAGCCTTATTCGTATTACTATTTATTAATTCTGTAATTGTCTTTTGCTTCTTAGTTTATTTCCTGTAAGCGATCGCGTTTATGTTTTAAAAATTAATTTAATTACATTCATACAAAACAACGTAATTGAAATGAGTAAACAATTAATTTACACATGTAGATTATAAGTTATATTTATATCTCGTCAAAATAAATACAAATCAAATTTGAAGCTATCACCGGTTCGGCACCTAATCCTACCGAGAATTAAGTGCCTATTCAATACAATAATAGGGCTGCACAGAACTTATAAATATGTAGTACTGAAATGGACCCGTTGTGCGAGCGAGCATACAATCATGTTAGCACAGTAGTAAAAGGATTATTCCCTTCTTTTAGTGCTGAATAGCACCTAGACTTCTTTACCGAAGTTTATTTCGGACAGTATCTCATGAAATTTGATATAATTTCGCTATAGAAATCGGGTGTTTGCTATAGAAATAGCTTCCCAAGGTTTTTATCGAAGCCCATGCTTCATTATAAGCTTGTTTGAAGGCACAATAGGCCATAAGGTATGTTTTAATGCGGACTATTTTATGGATTTCTTTACTTACCTATAATCAACACTACATTTGCAAACTAAAATTCGTTAAATGCTAAATTAATAAATTGGATCGACCATTTTCCTTCACTTCTAGTTATGTGGTCCTAATAAATAATTATATACTCCTACACTAGCAACCTTTTTCAAGTGGTTGTGCAAAGAAAACGTCGCGTTTGTTCCCTTTTTTTCGTGCAGTACCTACTTACATAAGAATTGTAAACGTTGCACAAGCGTGTAATTGAGCCTCCCTTATGTCACAAAATGTCACTCTTATCGACTCCCTACCGTCACTTTAATGTGACATGTGGCTCCTTATACGAATGTTCAATATACAGGATCTACCAGCTAAATTGAGTGCATACGGGATTTCCACTTGTTTTTCCCTTCATACGATTTTATTGCTTTAGCTATAGCACGATTCTCTGCAGGAACAACTCACCGGAAAGAGCTTCCGTAGAGGTGTAGTGTTTTCCGACCGATGGAAGTCTATATCGGCTTGTTTGTTGTTTGCGGTTAGGAAATTTCTGTGTGCTCAAGAACAAAGCCATATCACGTGCAGGTCAACTTTAAGAGTGTGGTGAACTGGATATGTTTTCCTGAGCGAAGTTGGATGTACTTACAAATAAACCTAGGCTTAAAGAGTGATTTAGTCTCTTCGAGTTCTTTTAAGGGGCTCGGAACTTTTGGAGTGTTAACGGTAATACAGTAATAAAAGCAAAGATTAAAGATTAATGATTTTTATTAAGTAACAAAATATGAATGTGCAAATAGAAAAAAAGTTTAGACATTATTCACTTAAATTTAAGTATTAAGGTTTTGCCATTTATTTTAACATGTTTCAGCACCCGGATGCCGGAACACTGGAGCAAATACCGTTGTTGCAGAAAGGTCTAAAAGGGTTGGTGCATGGTATCAGAAAGCCACCGACAGGTTTGCAAATGACGCGAGTGTTGCAATCGTTGCACGAGATTTTTGGATTAACTGTGAAGTCGCATTCAGTCCAGCTGGGTCCTCCGATCCAGTTTCCATCATCTTCGGCCTGGATAGCTTGGCGACGTGCTCTACCCTGATTCTCATGGGGTCCTCCTTGTGAAGTATAGGGTCCACCTTGAGACTCGTGGGGTCCTCCTTGAGGATTATGCGGTCCTCCTTGGGATTTTTGGCCAACTGCTACGGCTACGAGAGCACACTGAAAAGTAACACAGTGACTGTAGTCAAACAATACCTTTTGCTCGCGAATCATTCATGTTATTTCGGAAATTAATAGTGTTCTGTCTATGAATCTAGTAGTTTATCTACCAAATTTCGCTCAAATTCGTTGCAAACTAATTTGGAGTTTCTATTATTAGTAGGTTATTAAAAAAATATTACACAAATTTAAAACTTCAGTTCGTTATATTTAAAAACATATTTGTCTACATGGTGATAATATTTTTCTACAGAAGTGGAGCCGGCACTTTGTAAGGGCTTATTTTATGTAAGAAAACCAATTCAGGACTTTTTTTGATGATATTTATATGCGGGAATGTTTTTGTAAACGGCTTATAAATATTCAAACATGAAACCCACACACCCTAATATTTCAAGAGTCCAAGTACGCTTCTTACAGAAGCAGGTTTATTGACTGAAAGTACTGCTACAAAACATTAAAATTCAAACCAAAAATTAGTTATTGGAAAATAATATTGCGAGGGAGAGTTGGGTGGAAACAAAATCCCTTGGTAATATTACAATATGGAATGGAAATGAGACCGAAAATAGAAGAACGAGTATTTATGCACCTTTAATTTACGATTCGTAATGTTTCAAAAGTAAATATCCGTTTTTTACAACCGACTACGAGTCGTTAAATAATACCTTTCCATACAGCTGTCATCATGCGTCTGTCGGTCGTTTTTAGCATACGCCTCGTATAATTAATCACTATCCGAAGTTACGGATTATTAGAACGAATCGTTTTTCCAATATTAGAACCGGACATTAGCAAACCAGAACTTACCAAAAAGAAAAACGTGAGATTATTCTTGAGGAAAGCCATTGTGACGCTGACGAGTATTGTCGTTCACTCGTTCGTATTATCGACAATGGCTGCAAAACATTGCTTTTATACTCTGTATCAGCAGTTATCACGATCTGTTTTCAGCACAACATAAACAAGGAAATTGTCTACCTATTGCTTTGGATTTTCCACTACCTGCAGTAAAAGTCAATAGTTGTTAACGTGTTTATTGGTTTTAACTACGGAATCTTCTAGGCAATAATATTTGTTAACTACATTCTAGGTTCTATGTTCCCGGTAAAATAAAGTTAAATCCACATTTATCTCTTTCTGAAAAAACATTACTTTTAAAATTATCTTCCGGTTTTTTCTATTATATGACTGTCGTAAAGTCACCTCATGTTGTACTGGCTATGGTAACTTGGAATTCAAATCCTTTCTGTCATCCATTTATCTATGCGTCTTATAGTTGAGATGAGGCTTGAGTGGGACATAAATGGCCTGGCATTTTTTAACCAGTTTTGTAGATAAATGCACACAAACTTACAACCTCTCATCCGATGCGTTTTCTAGTTGAGTGGGTTATTAATAGCAGCAATATACAAAAGGCTGTTTTAGTTTGCTTTTTAAGATGTCTATGTCCATCTACGGTCGTGTGAGAGCTTAAATAAAAGGGTGAATAAGGCTAATATAGGCGGGGCGGTATTTTGCAAGTTTTCATCAATGCCACTAGTCTACTCGCGCTGAATATTGTGCGTACCGTGAAAATCCTGGGCGATTTATGTCCGGGGCTTACCTATAGAATTTAATCGAATAATATCGGAATATATCGAATATTCGTTAGGTACCTAATAAAGGTGGCCGAATATAATGGGGTGAATTATTGCCTGTAAATTTAATAACTAGCTTTAAAGTCAAAGTCAATATTATTTATTCACATAGATTACATTAGTAATACTTATGAATAGTCTCTATATAAAGCAAATGAAGCTACCTCCGGTTCGGAACCTATAACTAAAGAGAAGATACCGGCAAGAAACTCTTAGTTTTAGCAGATACCTCTACATATTTATACTTTATACATATATGCTGTAAAAATATTGTAATTGTGTAGATAAAATATTATTTAAAGAAGATTTATATTGTTATAAGTAAATTTAAAAAAAATGAACTTACGATCTAAATCCCCTATTTAGTACTTTTTTCAGCAAAATGCTTTTTTAATCTATTTCAATCTATCTAATCTATACGTGCAGCATATTCTTATACTGTAATTGGTGAGGGTCCGTACACAGGTAAAACTATATTAAGCGTGTGTTTTGGTTGATATTAACTAGTTCTGATGTTGTGAATGTCAATTGCCAATCCTATTTACATTCGCTCTTCCAACGATACGTGGAATACTTAAGTGTAGGTATTCTGAATCTATAAATTCGGGCTACATTCAAAACAAATGATTTAGGTAATTAATATACTACCACTGGAGGTAAACTGTGTCTATGTTTGCAATCTATAATTATAGTAGACGCATCTTTAAAACATAGTGATAGCTGCAGAAACCCTGTACCTACCCCAATTTTTACTGATGCATAAGTATTCCGTAATATGTTTTGTATATCAGTTACAAGTTGCATTCATTATTTGTCATAATTTCAGATGATAATAATAACATTGACATGCCATCATGTGATTACGACTATGAGTAAGTATCTCATAGAATCAGATAACAGCTGTAAGATTCATACGATTATGTTTGTTCATTCGATGATATCAGAGGCTATTATACCTACACAGTGAAAATATTTCGGCAATTTAAATACATAGATTGAATCAGCCACTTTATACCTTTTGATGTAGTTTTACTTTAAGAAAGTTTTAAATTATTTACCGGTTTAGTGATCATAAAAAATCTTTTCAATTGTGCTCTGTTCAGTACAAGAAAGCAGTGATTTTATTAAAGTTACATCAGACCCTGACCCCGCAGACAAACTGTGTGAACAGTTTTGTGCGACTCTGCCTACTTAAACTTACTTGTTTTATTTAAAAAAAAAGTAACAAAATACAACATTTTTTTAGAGAGCTAGGGCATAACGATTTATCGCTCGAACTGGAGCAGACCGCCTGGTGAAATACCTCCACCTTACATAAGACAGCAGCCAAATAACAATCACTTCGGTCTTGTTGTGTTCCTGCGTGTGAGTAAGGTTTCCAGAGCTCCTTGGGGGTGCTACATTAGTAGCAGGGGCCAAGCCTTCAAGGTAAGGGTGACAAGTCCAGTAACAGCTTTACTATGCTGTCCTTGTCGTCCTTAAGCTAGGACCTCATTTCCACTTAACATCAGGTGGGATGAGGTCAATCTTGAAGTGCAATATAAAAAAAATATACAACAGAAACAAAGAATTTCAAGATAGACAGGACGTAATTTTGTAAGCATTATATTGCAAACTACTTATATTTAAAAGTAGTCAAGCAAAACACTTTAAAACTTTGAAATAGATACACAACAAAACTAGCTGACGTATTGCTAGAAAGAAATTCACTTATCTCTTTAAATAATGGTAATGGACCTTTTTCATTTAATTAATTTATATATGTACCTAGTTTGTGTACGAGTATCTACGTACATACCACTCATGGCGCTGCACGCTGCCGCCATTTACAAAAGGGTTGTCCATGACAAAGATGACTACAAACCAATTTTAAACAAAAACCAAAACAAAAATAATTATTTGATATTTTCGTTCACTTATACTTATAATTACAAATATAATTTCAAATTATGTCAGCGTGTTCCATGAACCTAATATAAGGGTAAATTGTTTTTTTTTAAACTGTTACATATTTTTTATTATAACTAGTTGTGCCCGCGATTTCGTTCGCGTGGACTACAGGTTTTTTTCCATATACTTATATTTATGCTCAATTTTACCCGTATCTACCCTAAACTAAAGAAACTAAAGAAGTTCATACACAACTTCTTTAGTTCATATGTATGAACTAAAGAAGTTCATATGAGATTTATGATTTACATAAATCAAAGTTTCGAGGTATATTTGTGCCAAAGTTTATATTCATAATCTACCATAAAACAAACATCTCCCATATACACTTTCAAGGATGATATTACCCCTATCCACCCTTATTTTCAAAACAAAAAGTAGCCTAAGTCTGTTCTAGAGGTTCAACGTATACATTTATACCAAATTTCATAAAATCGGTTATGTGGTTTAGGCGTGCAAGCCGGGCAGACAAAAAAACAGACAGAGTTACTTTCGCAATTTATAATATTGGTATGGATATGATCTACTACGGGTGCGAAGGCCAGTAGAATGCTAGTTAAAATCTGGAGGCACAATCAGGGTCCCGGTACCCGCCAAGTCGAGCGCGAAGCACACACTGTCGCATCCTTCACTGGAACCATTTCGCCGCATTTTCAGGCCCCTATTTGAGAACCTCTAGATAAATTTAAACTTTACTCGTACATTTGTTTCGATACCTCATTCAGTTGGCGTAGCGCATTTTTGTATTAATCAGGCAAATTGTTATAATGACCGTGAAAAAATGTTTCTTAACATACCTGTTTTTCAGTTGTAGATGCATTTTGGAGATGGAAGTCCACTAAAACTACTATCATAATATAAGTAGTCTAAATGTAACAAACATTGGAATGATTGCTTCTGACTTCCAAGCTATACCAAATCTATTTGTGTAATAGTCGGGACTAATAGCTGCAAATGCAGAGATGAACGGAATTATTATTATCAGACTTCAACCCTAAATATAGAAAACCACCCAAAAAAAAATTGTTCCTTGTTGATTGGAACCTATGGTATCCGCGTTTTGGATCCTGAGCTCTTTTAACTCTATTACAGAGTCTTTGTTCGACTGATTAAGTTAGACAATGGTTAGCGTTCCTGGCTGAACCAAGTCAAACCATAGGTAGTGGGTTCAATCCTCTCTCACCCAGGCCAAACATTTGTGTGCTGAACATTTGTATTTGTTCTGTGTCTGAGTGTTTTAAAGTTACTGTGACCACCGTTGGTTCTGATTTTCATAAAACAAGTCTTTAAGCTACTTTAGGATCAGATTTTTGAAATGTTTATTGTTCTGTTTAAATATGTTGAAACTCAAAATTTGATCTCCCCTTGCGCTGTGAGATTCGATATAGGCGATGAATTTTTCTGTAATATTACCTAACCTCTTAGCCTCCGGTAAGTAGCCACAGTACGAGTACAGAACTACATACTTATCGGCTAAGTAGGTAGACTAGCACATTCGAATGCCACATCGTAAAGGGGGATTAAATTTTTCTGGATTTTAAAACTATAAATTATTTTTTATAAATATATGTGTAGAAACTTTTTTATAAATAAACCTTTCTCTTGATCTCACTTGACACTCTATCTATTAAAAACCGCATAAACATCCGTTGCGTAGTTTTGAAGATTTAGGCATATTTACGCACTGAGAGATGAACGTGACTTTGTTTTATATCATGTAGTGACATCAGATAAGAAAAAGTGAAAAAATAAGCTATTTACTTTCCCTTTTTGGACAGCCCTTCAAATGGCAGGGTCATGTGCATACCGGATGGTGCCACATGCTATTACAGAATTTACAGATAACAATAATTTCCAACAACCTACGGGAGTTCGTGGTACTGATCCTACGCTGTTATATGCTGGCTGGCACATATCTTGTTATTTATTTTCTTGTTACTGCTGTACCTATGTTTGTTTCAGAACATTAAGCAACTAACTAGCTGATCGGTGTATTGGTCGTCATCGTTATTCGAGTGGGGAACTGAAAAGTATTAGAATATTTTCGCTGCAAATTACTGAATTCCACTCACCTTCCGCTCACCCACAAAAGGCGTACGATTTTATTTCGTTCGGTTCGTGTGAACGAAGTGAACGGTGCGTCCGCGTCGCGATATCGCAGCGTTAACGTCGCGTTTCACCATATTGCTGTGTTATGCCCGGTTCCAACATTTTATGATTCGTAGTGTGTCAAAAAATATTACTCGTTTTTCTCCAACCGACTACGAGTCGTTGATACCGTTCCTTAATTTACTTTCCATACCAACTGTTATCAGTTGTCCGCCACTGTGTTGTCAAATTTAACCACTGAATTATAATCGACTAATTGGATTCATAGATGGATTCATGGAGCTAGGTATAGCTCCGTACTTTAGTATGATCAAATCAATAGATACCTACGACAAAACGTCACTATTAGAATTAAAAGTAATCATGTTTCATTGACAAACGACTCGTTCAAATAATTTTAAATTGCAAACAAAATTTAATTAAAAACGAATAAGTTTAATTACATTACAAGCATCTATATTGGATGTTAAAAAGTTAATAGTTGGTGATTTTTAATATTTTTATCTTATTTACCGTGAGCTAATGAAAAATAAAACATGAAAGCTTGGATGGAATGTAAATGAAAGCATAAGCGCACTCAAAGTTACAACAATCTCTACCTAAATTGGAGCGGAATTATTATTAAAAATAAACCGTATTATTCTTATGCATTCTAATTTCTTTTCAATTAAGTAGTTTGCTTGTACATATTTTGACGATCTTTTTATAATTAAAACAATGAATTATAATGTGAACTGTGGTGTGCTTTTCATGTTTTTTTTTAATAACAGCAATACCACTAATATTTTAACTTTTACTGATGGGTACTGAAATTGTAAAAATACTCGTATATCATTCAAAAATCGGATAAACGTTTAAACCCAGTAATACCTAAAATATCTATTTTGTATTACAAGGGCTTAACAAAACTTAAAAAAAGGATTTGTAATTTGAAAAGAAAATAAAGAAACTGTTGTATAAAGTAATTGATTTAATAAAAATAAAAGCCATTATTTAAAATCGAAACTAGTATATTGTCACTAAGAACAGTCCATTTGAAAATGTTCGAGAATCAGAACATGTTTCATTAAATAGTGGAATTACAAAAGGTCGTATTTACATGTTCTGAAGATACATTGAGCTATTGTTGTGTTAAGGAGAAAGAGTATTTAAGCTGCACCGGCTGCAGGGGCTGGAGCTGGTCCGCATCCTGCAGAAGGAGTAGCTGAGCACTCTCCAAGGTTGCAGTAGGGCAGAGTAGGGTCAGTGCAGGCGCGCTGGATGCCACCAATCTTGGTGCAGACGACTTTTGTGGTGCAGTCAAGGCAGTCAGACCCGATGGTGGTGCAGGGCGTCCATTGTGGGTACCAGGGGGCTGCGGCTATCCATGAGGGAATGAACGGGTTTGGACCCCCCGCGGCGGGTGCCCAAGGGTTTCCAGCTGCTGGACCGCCCCAACCTGGTGGCACCGCCGATGCTACGGCAACCTGGAAATAAAAAAAATATGTAAGTTTTGGAGTTTTTCTAGATTTGCCCGTAGCTACATATTTAAATACGTTCAAAACTCATGGATGGTACATTTAACTAATTTCAGACCGTTTCGATTTAAAACCTTTCAAACGTGCAATGATGTCTCGATGGTTTATATACTACATTATGATATCAGCGTCCTAAAGATGACTTGATGTCAATGATGGGAGCCTTTGCATAGCAAATTTACGTCACTATTATTGTAGTCCCAAAGATAACTATGTATTAATATTGCAAAAGATAATCTGTTGATTCTATTACTAATAATAATTTGGGACAAGTTTTAAATTTCTTTTTTAACTCACCACAACGCAAAGAGCTAATAAAATCTTCGAAACCATGTTTGGTATTTTTCGTTCTTCGTTATTACTGTTTCGAGTGAGAATATGCAAGTTGAATTTTGCCGACAGAATATATACTACCGCTTATTTGAATGCGGATTATTTCGGATAACTGTAGCAAATATAAACTATTAGGTTTTCCCCCAAGGGGGCTGTTTGTCAAAACAGATAACACCTGTATCGCTGGCAAATTAGTTTGCGGCTTTATTCGTTTCGAACCTTTGGTGGATTCAAATTTGCATTATAGTTTTAAGAAATGTTTATTGTGAATTGTCTATTTGAGACAGGCTCCCATTTTGATAAAATTTAGCAATCTTTATCAACTTGGATCAAACTCAAACTCAATTTATGTAGGTTGTAAGAAAAAAAGGCTGTATACTCTAGATTAGAAAGGTTGTATACGTCTTGGAGGCCTACAACCAAAATAAATTATATCAGATCCGATTACGAATAGCAAATTTTAATTCTTATAATCGCAATCAACCAATTTAAAATAAAGCGTTTACAAAAAATAAAAAAACATGTTTTAGTTCTTGACCTTTCAATTAGGTAAAGTTTAAAACTGAAAAATGTACTTTTTATTTTTTCGTTTCGTTTTTGCTAGCAGGCTTTTTCCCTTTTTTTTCATCAAGGGGAAAATGTTTACCGCACCTTCACTCCCTACAGGGGACAGAGAGTTGGGCTCACACCAACTTAAACCTCAAAGACCCGCGCTGTGCAGTTGTGGTTGAGTCGAGATCCCCTACCGCTAAGCAGCCTACTAAGTCGCACGCGGCTAGAGCATGTTAGGCCACAAAACATGCCCCTCCTTCGGGACCGAGGCAGGACGCCAAGCTTACCCCATGTCTGGCGATTCCGATCCCAGCAGCGGTTTCGCTGTGGGGCTCCGCTGTCTATCGCCACTGCAGACACTCTAGACTCTCACTCCAGCTCTTTCTCCACGAGCCGGATGGAGACCCGGGAACCACCGGCCGCGGAGATAGGGAGGCCGGCAATCGTATATCCTCATTTTCGTCCGCGGTTTCACCACGACGCCATTCGCGCCCCGCGCGACATTGTCGTGTCGCGGAGGACAGGGAGACCGACAACGATACACCTAAGTCCTCAACCTCCGTGATCCAACTCTGCCTTTGCGAGCTTGCCGCGGAGAGCCAACAACTCTGCGCGGCTACTCCGTCGTTTTTGCGTGTATTTAGTATATAAAACGAATTTGGAGCCATCCCTTTGGAACCTAAATATCGTTATGATTATAGCCCAGTAAGTAACTGAATACCCATTCTTTACAATGAAGGAATATAAGTTGTTCAGCTAAGTTTAGGCTGAGGTCATTCGTCGGTTTAAGAACCCTTGATTGTACACTTTATTAGTTCCATAGTTTCACACAGATTCAATTTAGCAGAAATATGTGTTCTATAAAAGTTATGTGAAAAAGAAAAACTTCTACTGCATTATTATGTAACTCTCATAGAACACTGAATATTATCCGGTCTTTGGTACATTTTCCATTGAGCGCCAGGGATAAAAATAGGAAAATATACGAAATTTTAGTAACTAACTCTGGCTTGGCACTTCAGACATAATTCACCCTTATATCGTGGACATAAGAAAGAAGAAGAAAGAAAAAAATATTTATTGACTATCACACAATTACTGAACACACACAATATTAGACAGTCTACATAAAACATAAGGTATCGTGTGAGGCCAACTTGGGTTCCACCTCAGCAAATGCTGCTACGGCATATATAACACCGCAGCAGCGCTGGTATTCTGGTGGAAACCAAATGCCCGGGAAAATAGCAATAGCCCTGGCTCCTGCTAGTTCCCCAGAACTAATATTGAACGTAAATTTAATAAGCAATTAGAAAAGTTGCCTGTGTAATTATATTTCAAGTTGAAAAGCAAACGTTTACCTACAGTGATCTGCAGTTGACCGTGCCTGAATAGGTAAAAAATATTTATATTTCAATAAATAAACATGAAAATACCGTAACTACGCATGTTTCGTTTTTATATGAAACTTGTTTAGATAAGTATCAAGTTGTCAACTGAATTTTCTAACTGTACCTACTACGTTATCTCGTTTGCTAAACTTTGTTTTTACGTCTGATGTGTTTGTGTAGAGCAATCCAGATTGTAAAACAATTATCTGTTGGAAATTTTCATAAACCTGTTTACTTGTTATTACGTGGTAGTACATAATCTTCTATTCATGAGCAGAAATGGAATTAAGAAAATATTTTGATTTGTATATCCCTGTAATTGGAGAAGACGGGGGGTTATTGTAAAAGTGGAATAAATAAATAAAATGAATAAATAAATGCGCCAAACAATCACACCAATCATCTGGTCTCAAATTAAGGTTTTCCCTTGTACTATGAGTAACAGACGACGGATACCAACTGGGGGCGTCATCCCAGCACACCCAGACCTAAATCAATTTAGAAAAGTTCGTTTTTCAAATTGACCTGACCGGGAATCGAACCCGGGACCTTACGCGCTTTGGCCGCCTACCTTAGCCACTGCGCCACCGAGATCATCAAAATGTTTGAATGACTGTTTCGTTCATGAAGTAAAACGTTTTGTTTTATTTTCCAACTATCAAAAAAATATAATATCGTTCTTATACATGATTAGAATTAAGTTTACTATGTAAATTAAAAGTCAAAATAAGAAAATGATCTAGAACAAATATTTTGTGACTTTCAATTAGTTGAAAGAGCAGTACGCGCGATACGTGAATGTCGTGGAATCAAATCCCACACCGAATTGGAAGATGAACGTTTTCTGTTTCTTTAAAACTAGGGGTCCCGGCGAACTTCGTTTCGCCTTAGAGATTTTTTTTCGCTTTTCTGTTGAAATTTTTCAAATTTTACCAAGCATCCCTAATTTTGTAGCCTATGTCAAATGGGAAGAACGTAGCATTCTATTGGTGAAAGTTTTTTTTAAATCGGCCCAGTACTTTTTGAGCCTATTCATTACAAACATACAAAATAGGTATAGCCCAATCATATTAGGTAAAAAATGGGGTCAACCTCGGAATGAAAGATAATAAGCTGTAAATTGGTTGAACCTTTGTTTTGTCATTCTAAATGTTGTCTCAAAAGTCACAAACGCTATCGTGTCCGCGTGTTAAGATATTCAAGGTCAAAGGTCACAAAAATCGGTTTTTCGCGAATATCTGGCTTCCTTATGCTTAAATGAGATTTGCAATTATAATAAAAGTTGTAGGCTATAAAATTCTCTACAACTTTTGTTTGAACTTTTTTTTCATACGACCAACCGTTTGATGCGCTGCTACACGTGTTGGTGGAAGTGTTGACAATTGTACAGGTTTATTTAGTTTCGTTAATTTGCAACTCAGCGTGTAGCGGTAATGATCAATGTTGTCCTCAGATTTTGGAGCATTATATAATGCCAACAAGATGCGCACTCCATTTTCAAATAATGTTTGTTTCGGGCAGTTTTCTTTTTGAAATACTCCACCAGTTTATCCAAATCGGGATTTTTTCCAATGCTCTAGTAACAGTTTTTTTTCCTTTTTTAAATAGCTAATAATATGCTATACTTAAATAGTTAAATATGAATAATTATTATATAAAAAATCAAGTTACTTATTTTAATTAAATATAAATAATTTATAATTAGTACATAAATAATGGGTATTGTTTAATAATTATAATTTTCAAGTAAATAATTGACTTTATACAATGTACTGATAACCGTAATTCACGCTTGCATTAGGCCGTATATGACTGTACGCTGTGCACTCTTCGCGCTCTATCCCAAAAATGGTTGGTCGTATGAAAAAAAAGTTCAAACAAAAGTTGTAGAGAATAGTATAGCCTACAACTTTTATAATTAGTGCAAACTCATTTAAGCAATAGGAAGCCAGATATTCGCGAAAAACCGATTTTTGTGACCTTTGACCTTGAATATCTCAAGACGCGGACACGATAGCGTTTATGACTTTTGAGACAACATTTAGAATGACAAAACAAAGGTTCATACCAATTTACAGCTTATTATCTTTCATTCCGAGGTGAAACCCCTAATATGACTGGGCTAGTACAAATCTTTCCTCTTTATAATATTAGTGTAGATAAAATCATGCAATGTTCTTATTTTACAAGCATTGTTTCATTTATTATTCCTACATAATAAGTAAATATCTGTTGATAAAAAATAAAAAAACAATTTTATTTCATTTAATAAAATCATTCCAGATGCAAAAGTTATTTTTACCATCCATGTCTGATTCAATTAAATATGATTGCATGGCATTTTCTCGTACTGCTAAGACATTATTGTCAGAATGATGTCATCATATTATTTAGTTCCTTCCTTTGTTTTAAGAATAGAATAGAATAGAATGGAATAGAATATCATTTATTTCTTAAAAATATGGTACACAGAAACAGGTGTTACAGAGAAAAGAGTTCAGCATATTTTATCCTAAAGGGCGCAGAAATGTCATATATTAGTTTATAAATTCATTAAAATTAAATTAATCTTTACCTAAGTCACTAAGTTATAATAATAGCGTCATAATAAATTAAATAACTGGATTAAATGAAATTTTTAAACATAACAAAATTAATAATAATAATTATAATCTTATAAAGCGTCACTTAAAAATTGGGAAATGGAGTAATAACATTTATCAATCAGTAGTCGTTTTAGTTTCTTTTTAAATAGATACAGGTTCAATGTTTTTATGCTATCAGGTATTTTATTGTAAATGATGGGACCCATTCCAAATACACTTTTATTCAAAAGGGCCGTTTTGTATCCACCAGTTTTTAATAATTAACGATATTGTGCTCGTAATGGTCTGTTTCTAATATCAGCTAATTTGACAAATTGTTGTGGATTACTCTTAACATAAACACAAATTTCGTAGATGTATAGTGAGGGGAAAGTCAGCAGTTTTAGCGACCTAAACATTGGCACACAACTGTCCGTGGGTTTTAGACCGCACATAGCTCGAATACATCGTTTCTGGGACCTAAAAATATTCTCTCTCTCGCTACAATCTCCCCAAAAAATAATTCCAAAACGTAATATTGGTGCAACCATTCCATGATAAGCTGTAAGAGTAGATTCTACCGTGAGTTTTTTGGATAATTGGAAAAGGGCGTATGCAGATTTGTTCAGCTTATTCAATATTTGCTCTGCTTGTGGTTTCCAAGTAAGCTGGCTGTCTATTGTAATGCCTAGAAATTTTACAACTTTTACCACCTCTATATTCTGTGAGCGGCAATTAATACTAAAATTCTTAGGAATAAGTTTTTGATAAAAATGCATACATTTGGTTTTAATTAGGTTAATTTTTAAATTATTTTTGTCAAGCCAGTTCACTATAGACTCCAACGCATCATTAATTTTTCTTTCATATTTATTAATATCAATAAGGAAAATATGTTATATAGTTGTATAGTATGTTGTATAGTTTTGTGTTAAATATGTTTGATTTCCGAATATTATTTGTGAGGATGTTTTAAAACCTACTTATTGAAAATGATAGGTTATGTAAACAATATCATTAAAAATAGCTATGCAAAGCTAAAACCACTACATATTTTTTTTTAATAATTTGTTACATTATTTTAAGAAGTAGATATGATAAACGACGACGTTTAACTACGACATGTAAAACATAACATGATTTTTAGCATCTTTGTACTACCTACATGATTATGAAAATGAAGTCATGAACAAAACTCGGTGTCACTTACTATTTTTATCATTCCTGTATTTTTATCATTGTCTCTTGTAGATTTCCGACGGTTAAAGATAAAAATATTATCTCTTTGTTGCTAGGTTATTTCTTATTGTCTTAATTTTATTTATTTACAGAGTGGCAGATGTTATAACACCTATTTCACGTGGTTTTGTTTGCACAAAGCTTATCAAAATGCGCTGCGAAATTAATACCTACGGCGACTAGATGAATTACATATTTACTGATTGATTGTCTGCTTCTTTCTTTATTATAGGTATATACTTCATATAGGTACTTTTTTATGTTTCTTTTGATAATAGGTCTTCGCAGCCATCATATAAGTCTTATTATTATCTTCACTGAACTTGTAGAGGAAAGCAGAAGGCTCCCACCCTAAATCCAAATATTTATAGGCTGGTCAGATAAAAATTGGCATCTTAAATTATGTTCCACTTTTCATATTATCCATAATTTTAAAGAACTTTAGACCAACTATGGCGTAGTATGTAAATCACCAAACGACTATTTTCCTTTTATCCTGAATCAGTTTTGTTTAATTTATCATTTAACATAAAAGTTCTATTTATATCTATATTTAGAGATAAATAATTAAAATAAAGACTTGAATTTAAAATGCATTTTAAATAAACTAAGATTTAATAAATTTTAATCTTTATTTATAATAATTATTTATGATTTAACGATCCCGTACGTCCGTACTTTGGCGTTGCGCCGTCTCTGAGGTCCCGGGCTCGATTCCGGGTAAGGTCAATTTGGAGGATAAACTTTTCTATATTTTTTCGAGTCTGGGTGATAAGGTATCGCTGCTGTTTTTGATTTCTGTTACAAAAGTACTTTTGCCACCTATCACAGAATCAGATCAGAGTAATGTAGGTACGTTATGTTGTTACATAGGTATTCATTTTTAATATATAGTAAAACATCATTGCCAAGATTTAGTTCGTCTTAAAGTGCCTATCGGTTTTTAGTATGCAATGTTTGGCTGATGATACACTTAAAATTTTACTTTTTTAAACTTAACATATTAACTTTTTTATACTTGTCCATTATTAATGATTTTTTCTCTGTGCTTTTATGACAGCCGTTAAAAGTGTGGCGTATAATTTTGGAAAAAATATGACTTGGGAATGAACCAGTGTATTTAATTTTATTTCATGCAGTACGCTTTTGGTGCACTGTCTCCAACACACTTAAGATAGATGTTGGATCTTTTTCATAAATAATTTCAAAATTTATTTTTTAAATAGAATCAGGTAATTTTTATTGAAATTTTAAATTTACTACTGTTTAGAAAGGAACAGTAGATTAAAACATAATTTACTATTACATTTAAAATGTATAGGTAAAATAAAAAAGTTAATTAGAATTTACGAGTATAGGAAAAAAACACTATGTTAAGGCTGCGTTTCCACCAGAGATGTGCGAGGATGCATAGCGAGGGATGTGTTTGTAAAGAACCAATAGAGTCGCTTCATTAACTTCGCCTCGGTCAGCACAGCTGTGGTGGAAACGGCTCAGCGGAGCTAGATTTTTGCGCATACAAAACAAGCGCGGGATGTGTGCGAGGGGGATGTGTACGAGGGGGATGTGTACGAGGGAAGTATGCGAGGGATGTGTTGCGAGGAATGTGTGTTGAGAAAGATGTGTTTGCTAGGTTTGCGCATAATGTACCAGCCTTCGCAACGCATCCTCGCGCCACACATTAATGCGCATTTCCACAGCTCAACTACACATCCTCGTAGGCACATTATCATCGTACAGCTTTGGTGGAAACACCCACACATTTTCACAGCACAGCTAGACATCATTGCACGACACATTTCCATCGCACATCTCTGGTGGAAACGCAGCCTAACTAAATAAAGATGTCGATGGAAGGTAATTTGATTATTTTTAAGAATAATTTATTACTTTCGAAAAGCACTGATATTAATTCTTTTGTTTTGCTTTTTTCTCTCGCGCTCCGTGTCACACGCTTTTTGATTTTCTCTGGAATTATTTTATTTGTGTTTTAGTTCATGTTAGCATTTATTATTTTAATATAACTTTTCCTTTTAAATTACCAGTTTTCATTCAATACGGTACACAAAAGGTAAACATGAAGTATGTCCTAAATCACTGTGTAGTCATGACACCAAGAATTTTATTATTATTGTTATTTCTTAACTAGTGGTCTGCTTTGGCACACTATTGGAGATTTAACAAGGATCCCTTATTTGTCTGAAGATAAAATATAGCCTACTAGCTGTGCCCGCGACTTCGTTCGCGTGGACTACATCCTTTTATGGTCGGTTTTACCGCTTTCTCCCCTAATATTCGAAACAAAAAGTAGTCTATATTTTAATCCAAGTTTCGAGCTATATTTGTGCCAAATTTCATATCTCTAACTTCAAAAATAAACATTTTTCGATATAAACTTCCAAAGGTGGTATTACCCCCCTCCCCCCTTATTTTCTAATAAAAAGTAGCCTATGTCCGTTCTTGAGATTTAACGTGTACCTATACCAAATTTCATCAAAATCGGTTGAGAGATTTAAGCAGGAAAGCGTAACAGACACACAGACAGACAGACAGAGTTACTTTCACATTTATAATATTAGTAGGGATATCACCCTAACATAGTGTAGTTTTTCGAAAGTGAAAAATATTTCCAAATTGGCCCCTTGACTAATAGCTATTTTTAATTCTCATAGTGTTGCTAAAATTACCATGCTCATTTCGTTTTTGTCCGTAACACCACATCACGGTACAAAAACACCAACAGTTTGATATTAGTTTTTATGCCGACGACATAAGGGCGTAAAAACGACATATCAAAGGAATATCCTTTTACCACAACCTTAAGAATAATTATTGCTTTATATATATATAAAACTAGTTGTGCCCGCGACTTCGTTGAAAAGGATTATTTATTTTTTCTAAAATGAAAGTTGTCTAAGTTACTCCTTGTTACATTACCTACCTGGCAATAAAAGTCCCGTCAAAATCGGTCTTCTCATTTCAGAGATAAGCAGGAACAAACAGACAAACAGAAAAAAATTTATAAAATGTTATTTTGGAGTATTTACCGTGTATGTATATAAAGGCATGTAGTAAAAAGCGGTTATTTCAATATTACACATGGACACTCCAATTTTATTTAACAAAATACCATGATGATTTATGTCACTGCTACTGTATTACGCAATTTCATAAACCTGGTTTAATGTAAACTCGCATTCAATTAATTCATTTGACATTTTGATTTCACTTTGACGAAGAAAAACGTAGGTACACAAGTTTATAGAAGATGTATGATACGTACCTACAAATGTGTTTGTTTGAGAATCTTAACGTTATATCAGACGAGAGTCTGCTGAAGTGAAATAAACACAAATTAGGTACCTCCATATTTGCACAATTAAGCTTCTTATCGCGCCTCACGTTCTTAACGTCATTCATGAATTTCCTGTTGGTTTCACACGATTGTAGAATTAATGGTGGCTTTTAGGTTTTTTTTGAGTCCATATCGAGCCAATTATTTTATTCCTTGATCGTTGCAAGCATATTAGGTACGATTTTCAAAACTCATTCTGTCATTCTTTAATCAATATGGTGTCCGATGAAAAGATGTCTTTAGAATTATCTCCCTGTAGTAAACAATGGATGGCTTAACTTAAAAAAAGGTTCAATGTTGTTTGGTACTAAAATATTAACCTAAAAATACTTATCATCGATGGATCTCGTGATAATTTACTAATCTACTGTTGCCTTGATCATTAATAAAGTGTTAAGTTAATTATCGCATGAAATTATCTAACGAGTTAAAACTGTTCTTTTAATTATATTTGGAACAATCAGTTCATCAGTTTTTTTTGGAATGACCTAACGCTCGTAATAGGCATTTATTACGAGCGTAATATATTAATCAGATTTGTATTGATACTTGTAATAATTCAATGCGGTATAAACGGTATTATGCATAACTTTGAAATAGCCAGATGCTAGTATGGTGATATATTTTTTAAATTGTATCTACTCATTATTACATCAGAATGCTCGCGTGTGCTCTAACGCGTGACGCATTTCTATAGTAAATATTCTCATTTCTTAGATTGCAGCGTTGCGTTATTTGTGCTTCTCTGTCTAGAGAGTAATCCCTTTTGACAAGGCGTAGGTCAACTAAGAGTAATTATAGCTGCGTACTGGAATGTACTGATCTTTATAGGCACTGTAATCAAGGTCGTAATTTTAAAGTAAAGGTTTTTGAATGTTCCCTAAATACGTATGACAAGAAACTATAATGCAATAGAAATAAGAGGTTGAGAACAACTAACATGTGTAGCTATGTTTTTTTTTTCTACTTTTTCCAAATGTGTTAAGTGTATAAAACTACATTGTATAATATATTAACTCTCTGTATTGTTTACGTATATTTTACTAATATTTGTTATTTTTTTTTCTTTGTTCTGTTTTCAAATAAACTTTTCTTGTTACTTTTATATTGCGCCACTCACCACAAGGTCTCAACTGAAAACCAGCGCTGATGCAGCATTGCGCTGCAGCAGCTTATGCTGAGGCTGGGACTTTTTGGCACATAAATGTACCTTATATAAGTACTTACTATATGTACAAAAGTTGTGTGTCTATGTGTGCCAATAAATGTTTTTTCTTTCTCTCTTTCTTTCTAACATGGAACAAACAATGAAATTGAAGAGAGGACTTCAAAGGTGGCATGCCAATAGTAACTTAGACTATGAACTGAAGCTTTTTACCGTACTTGACATATAAATCTTCTATATATAAAGTTTCTTTCTGCCAATAATGGAATGATGAATGCTAAATGTAAACAAACTAGACTAGATACAATAATAAAATCAAAAAGAAATAAAAGCGACTAGCGCATTGAGCTATGCAATTAAACTGTAAATGGGCAAGTCAGCGAGGATTAGGGACCAGATGGTCCATCAAATCAACCCTCTAGAGAGATCAACGAGGTTGAAGAAGTATTAGTACACCTTCGTTTCGATGGGGCGGCAATATCAAAAAATCGCTAATCCAAACAGGCACCAGACATCACGTGACACAATAACATAGGCTGAAAAATTCTGATGAAAATAATTATTAACATAATATGCTCCTATTTAGTAAACAAACTGAAAATTACTAGGTACTCAGATCTCAACTAAAGAAATGTGGTATTAACGATAAGAAAACTAATAAATATACTATAACATTTCGTATAACAGTAAGATTAAAATAATACGCTTTCGTCGGATTTCAAAGCTTAAAGATTTGACAATCGACGAATAGCCAGCAAGAGATAAATTAAATGGGAGCAATTTTAAACCTTTCTTTGTAACTTAATATGACGTGCTAGGAAACCAAATCATCACATTCGTAATTTCGTACAATGCTCCTATACTTAACTATAAAACTTTCATTGGGACGCTAAAGTCACTGAAGTTAAAAAGAGCACGTGTCAAATATAAAAATTAATGATGTGTAAGTAAGATAACTCTTCTTCTATTAAGATAAGATTAAGTATAATTAAGTAATGATAATTAGAATATTACCTTCGCATTTCTTACAACTTTCTATATTATCATAATTAACGAACATACCCATTAATATAATTAGAGTTTAGGGGATGATACATTACTGCCGTCTTAATAGGTACTTAAGTTTGTAAACATTTGAATTTATGTTTCCGCTATTTGTTTGAAATGAACAACAACTGTGGAATGCAAACATTGTAATCTCGAAGATAAAACATGTGGACATGGGTTACCGAAATGCGCGTGACTAAATCCATATTGCGTAATTTGTTTGACCCTGGTGCTAGGATGTACAAGGATAATCCACTGTACCACTCGTTCTTAGGGTTCCGTATCTGATAAGGAAAACATGGAACCCTTTAATGCTTACTTCATCGTGTATCGGTCTATTTCTCTGTCAAGTCAAGGGTCAATGAGAAAATGTTCTCATTAACGCGCGTGTTTAAATCAAATCGAGTTAAACTGAACATCAAATATTCGATAGTGGATCTCGTAACTCCACGCAGTCGTTACGTAATACGTTTATGCTAATCAATTAATATTTTTAGTTAATAATGTTCTTATAATAAACTTATTCCTAAATGCGTATGACAACCAAATAGCTAACTAGCTATTTGGTAGAACAAGTGGCAAAGTCCCTCTTGGTTAGGATATGTGTCTGCGGAGCACGGTGGTTAACCTTCTATTTTATTTTGATCAAATTAAAATATTTTAAACACATATAAAGTGACGCTATACCTAAATATACGTTTATGTATGCCAAAGATAAACGTATGATGATGGAATATACTTTGTCTATATTAGTCTATTATGAAGTGATTACATACAAATAATGACGTATTCAAAAGGTAATGGTAGACAATGGTTTTATAGTACACAAGCCGAGAAAGAACAATGCTTGCAGTTTTATTAACAAAAACAAACCTTGGTTAAAACCTGTTTTGAATATAAGGCGACTATTTTGAAAAGAAGGCCCTCGATACTTTTATAGGTTCCAGGTTTTCATTTGAATATGATTGGATATTCTTATTAAGTCTTGTTTTTAAACAGGACCGATTTTTTATTAATAAGACTGCTATTTTATTAGGTTCGATAAACTAATGGATTCTTACATAGATTTAAACGCTGTCTAAAATTGCCTGATATACTTATACCTTTGCTACGTCGTTTTAATAAGATGTATTTAAGGTCATATTAATGTTTGAGGTTGTGTAACAAATATTTTCAAATGTACAATGTAATATTTAATCATGTCAGAGTAGATCAAATTCACGTCAGGCTACATACAATTTGGACTTCGCATCGCCCTTATGTCGTGCACATAAGAGCCATTATCGAACTGCAAGTGTTTACCTTGATGTGCTGTTAACCGTACATTTGGGTAACTATGCATACAACCCTTTCGATCAATGGAATCTATTTCCGGACCCGCTTGGTTGTTATACTGTTATATATCCACAACTTAGGGCAAATATCCATAGAGATTGGCATGCCTTAGATATTGAAAATAGTATTTAAATCCGATGTTTGCCCCGATATTTTTGGTGATTGCTCTGCATTTATCCATACAGAACTCAAAGAATTTCATGTAGTAAAACATGTATTAATATTATAAATTCAAACAAAGGTTGATTCAAATGTTACTACAGTAATAGCGAGTCTGGAAAAATTACTTTTACTTAAAACACTTAGCCATCTCTATTTCGATTATGTACTTTTTGCTTTTAAATATAGACTGTGGCACTAGGCCACAGTCTGTGTTTAGTATTTCCATTTAGTGTTTACTACAATTATAGTGACTTGTAATTTAACTTGAATTTGTGATTTTGAAAGTTTGAGAAAGCCTTATTTAAAATAAAATGTCAAGTTTGCATATAAACATTAGCAATGTACCATCATAGTAAGCCATCAGTATTAATCGTACTAGTTTAAAAATAGTTACTTCAAATTACTCGTAAGATTAATGTCTTGTAGTAGTTTAGATAACAATAACTGCAAATCTTCACATCCGTTCCTGTCGTATTGTTGATATCAAAAACAAATATCCGGCTGTATATTTTACTAGTAAATGGTTTGTTTTGGACTTTCCCTCGCTTGCTGCAGTAAAATTTGTATCACACTATACGAGTATTTCTGAGTCATCGTTCGCAAAAACATTTTGTTTGTTGAAGATTTACTCTGTTAGTTGGTTATCTCGCCAGAAGTCATTATCTAACGTTATCTTGTAATTGCCGGTCGAGGTATAAAAGGACGCGTACCAACATTTCTATCATATTGTAACGAACGAGCTCTTATGTCACGTTTATTTTTACGTGAATAACGAACGAATTTCGCTTTAAATGAGAGGATAAGCATTCACGATGAAGATCATATATTTGCTTTTGATTGTGAGTTAATATGTTTTATTGGTTATTTAAAATTTAGTGAGTTACAGTGCTTAAAGTTTTTAGAAAATATTTATTTACCTGTTTGGTAAAGGACATCTTTTGTTTAATGCAATTACTATCGTTTTAGAACGACCACTGATTTTTAACACTGCAGCGACGTTGTGCATGTAACATCGGTGAATTTCCGTCTAGTCTTGAAAGTATTTTTTACAAACCTTGTCCTGGTAACTACAAACGTAACAAAAATTTAAATTGGTGCAGTCTTTTTCATGATGACAGTTCATGCAAGACAATTTTTTTTATATGCATAAATGATGTGAAATTACTTGTGAGTTTTGAGGTTCAAATAATTTAAATCGTGTTTTTGAATTTTTCAGGTCTGCTTTTGTGTGGTGACTGCGAAATATCTTCCCGACGAAAAAAGACCATTGAGGGCTTTGTTATCGAAATCCGATACATCAGAGTCAGATGAGGTAAAACAAACAATTGAGGATGATAATGACGATGATGATGATGATGACGACAATGACATCGACAGTTCCTTTGAACGTAAATTCCAAGAACGGGAGCGCAAAGAACAAGAAAAATTGGAAAAACTGAAGAAGAAAGAATTAGAAAGAGAGGAAAAACTTAAACGCAAACAAGAAGAAGAAAAGCTAAAGGAGGAAGAGAGACAACGAAAAATTGAAGAAAAACTTGCTGAAAAGGTTCGTAAAGAACAGGAAAAAAGGGAAAAGGAAGAGCGTAAGCGCCAAGAGAAACTAGAAAAACAAAAACAAAAGCAAGAAGAAGAAGAACGCAAAATACAAGAAAAACTTGAAAAAGAAGAACGCAAGCGTATTGAAAAGCAACGTAAAGATTTAGAAAATTTGCAGAAAAAAGCAGAAAAAAGTGAACAACCTTTATCACAAGAATCAGCGGAAGAAAAGGATTCAGTAGAGATTGAAGACGTCTGGAAAAGCTATATTTATGAAAAATATGGATTGACAGTTAATAGTACTAAATTGGAAAAGAAAGTTGCTGTACAGAGATACTTACATGAAGAATTAGGTCTCAATGCTAATAGCACGAAGGCTGATTTCCGTCAAGCTGTTATTACTTTGCTACAAACCAAATTACAAAATGATGTAGCTTCGCAAGATGCTTTGAAAAATCACATCGTAAGTCATGTTAACGCTGTCGGACTTCAACAAATTCAGGCTGATTTGGAGAAGAAACTTGAAAAGTTAAACAATAAGACAATTCTTTTGCAAAGCCTTAATGTGACATCTACATCACCTGAAGTGCAGTACGTGGAAGGAAAGAGGACTTTTATTCAAGCTATTTCACAATTTTTAACAAATATTTTGCCCAATTGGGTGACTGGAGGGTCTAATTCTAGTGCTGTTGGATTGAACACTCAAAGTGATGTCACATCTAATGGTCAAAACACTGGCATCTCTGGATCTGTTTCTCCTAGTGTTTCTGGATCAAACGTTGCTTCCACAGGCATCGCATCACAGGGACAAGTAAGTAGCGCCAACGGTGTTGCTCCTAGTTCTTCTTCGGTAGTCAGTTCTGGATCAAATGTTGTGTCATCTAATGTCATTTCTAATGGACAAGTCACTAATATAAACAAAGTCTCTGGAGCCGCAAGTGCTTCTGCTGCAGACGTCGGATCTATTGGGCAAGCTAGTAGCACAAGCAATGCTGACGCTGGTGCTGCAGTAACCAATGTACCTGGATCAAGTGTTTCTTTGGTAAACAATGACAATGGAATATCAAGTGGTGCCACCATAGCTGTCAATAGTGCCGTTGAATCAAATGCTGTCCCCACCAATATCGCATCTAATGGACAAGCAAGTGAAGTACTAAGTAGTTCTGGATCAAATACTTCGCCTATTGCTGTCAATTCAATTGGAGAGTCCAGTGCTACAAATAGCGAGGTTTCCGAAGTTTTAGCCCCTGGAATAGTTGGATCAAACGCTGCTTCTGCTGATGTTGCTTCTAATGGACCAGCAAGTAACGTGAACAATGCTGCTTCGGGAGTTACTGCTACCGCTAATACCGGATCAAGTTCTACTTCCGCTGACACAACATTCAATGGACAACCAAGTTCTACGAGCAGTGGAGTACCTGAAGTTGCTGCTTCTGGAGTAGCTGGATCAGGTTCTGTTACGACTGACACCACATCCAATGGACAGTCTAATGGACAATTTAGTTCTACGAGCAGCGGAGTAGCAGGATCAAATACTGCATCTTCTGATACAACTTCTAATGGACTTGTAAGTGACATAAGCAACGTAACCCCGGGAGTTGCGGCAACTGCCAATGCTGGTACAAGTTTGACTACAGCTGAAGTTGCATCCAATGGGCAACCTGGTGCTACAAGTATCGGAGGCGTTGAAGTGGTTAGTCCCGGGGTATCTGGATCAAACATCGCTTCTCCTAATGCAGCTTCTAACGGACCAACAAGTGATGTGAACGGTGCTGCTTCTGAAGCTGCTGCTATTTTTAATACTGGATCAAGTTCTGATACAGCAGATATATCATCAAATGTACAATCTAGTTCCACGAGCAGTGGAGTCTCGGAAATTGCTACAACTGGAATAGTTGACAAAAGCGCTGCATCTTCTGTTGCAACTTCTAATGGACCGGCAAGTGAGGTAAACAATGTAGTTTCGGGAGCTGCTGTGATCGCTAATGGTGAAATAAATTCTACTCCAACTGATGTTACACCCAATGGTCAATTAAGTGCTGCTAGCAGTGGAGTGTCTGAAGTTGCTCCTGCTGATGTAACTGAATCAAACATTGCATCTATTGATGCTATTTCTAATGGGCCAGCAAGCGACGTGAACAGTGCTGCATCAGGAGTCACTGTCACAGTTAACACTGGATTAAATTCTCCTTCCGCCGATTCTTCATCCAATGTACAATCGAGTTCTGCAAGCAGTGGAGTTTCTGAAGTTGCTGCCACTGGAGTAGTCGAACCAAACGCTGCTTCAGCTGTCGCAGCTTCTTCTGGACCAGTGAGTGACGTGAACAATATTGCTGGATCAAGTTCTGCTTCAGTTGACACTACATCCAATGGACAATCAAGTGTTACAAATAATGAAGTTTCTGAAGGAACCACTGGAGAAACAGGATCAAGCCCTACCTCTGTTGATGCAACTTCTAATGTACCAGCAAGTGACGCAAACAATGCAATTTCGGGAGTTGCCACTGCTGTTACTCCCGGATCAAGTTCTGCTTCCACTGATGCTGCTTCCAATGGACAATCAAGTGCTGTGAACAGTGGAGTTTCTGAAACTTCTGCTGGAGTAGCTGAATCAAATGCTGTTTCCACCGATGCAGCTTCTAATAAACCCGTAATTGACGTGAACAATGTTGCTCCAGTAGTTGCTGGATCAAATCCTGCTTCAGCTGACACTACATCCAATGGACAATCAAGTGCTGTAAGCAATGGCGTTACTGAAGCTTCTACGGCTGAAGCCACTGAACTAAGCGCTACCTCTGTTGATGCAACTTCTAATGGACCAGCAAATAACGTGAACAATGTTGTTCTCGAAGTTGCTGCAACCACTGATGCTGGATCAATTTCTTCTTCTGCTGATACCACATTCATTGGACCATCAAATGATGCAAGCAGCAGCCTTTCTACAAGTGCTGCCACTGGAGTGAATGTACCTGAATTAAATGTAGCTTCCACCGATGTATCTTCTAATGGTCCAGCAAGTGATGTTACTAATGTTGCTTCAGGAACTGACGCTGGGTCAAGTTCAACCCCCGCTAACATCACACCCAATGGGCAGTCGAGTGCTGCAAACAGTGGAGTGTCTGAAGTTACTGCCACTGTAACACCAGTAACAAATACTGCTTCTAATGGATTAACAAGTGATGTGACCAATATAGCTTCGGAAGTGGTTGCGACTGCCGGTGCTGGATCAAGTTCTGCACCTGCTGATACCATAACTATTGGATATTCAAGCGTCACAACTAGCGGAATTTCCGAAATCACTGCCACTGAAGCAGCAGGATCAAACATTGCTGTTACTGATATTACAACTGTTCGGCCAGCAAGTGGCGTTAATGTAGATAACTCTGGAGCAACTACAACTGGTGCTGCCGAAGCAACTGTTGCTCCTGCTGATATTACGGCCAATGGACAAACAAGTGACGTTTCTAGTAGTGACTCTAAAGTGATTGTCACAGGATCAAGCACTGATTCTTTTGATGCTACATCTGCTGGGCCAGTAAGTGACAAAACTGTAGCTCCTGCTGATATAACTGAAACAAGTGGCCCTTCTATTGATGTCAATGCTAATGGACAAGCAAATATTGTAAATAACGTTGTATTTGAAAATGCGGTCACTGATGTTGCCCTAACAAGCGCTGCTCCGCTTGATGTTCAAGTTACATCTACAGATTCAACTAACGTAGCAGGAAATGCAGTATCTAACGTTGTTTCATCCTCTGATGCTCTTGAATCTACTTCAATCAGTTCTATTACATCTGACTCCGTTTTATCCACCGATATTGCTTCAGTTACCGATGTTAGTTCTAACGCATTTGTTACTACGTCATCTGTCGTCGACACCGTACCTGAAATTACTGCTACTACAAACTTCGATATTGTTACATCGCCCCCTGTTAAAGTTAATGACACTGCAGATGCTACCAATTCCAATAACGCTACCACAACAAGCAATGCTAGTACTTCAGATCCTATTTCTTCGAACGTTGTCACATCTGGTATAGACGCCGGCACAATCACAACTAGCAATTCTTCCCCAGTAGCTAATACTGCGACAGAAAGCGCACAAGCTTCTACCGTTGCCCCAGAAGTTGTTACCGGAGCTGAAACGGTTACAAATATCGTTGCATCCGATGTAAATGGTGTAACTAATTCTGCTACTAATGCCATTCCTGACACTACTGTGGCCAGTGTCGACGTTTCTGCAACTACCCTAGTTATTGAATCATCGACAGGAGCAAGTGTTGTTGCATCTACTGAAGCTCCAGTAGTTGCCGAAACAATCCCAGTGGACACAACTGTCGCGAGCGAAGCGGTCGATCCTTCTACAGCGGCACCTACTGTTGTAGGAAACGAAGCTGTGACCGTGGCCGTAAATGAAGCTCAACCGAATGCTGTACTTCCGGAGACTACTGTAGCCGACGTGGTTGTTACTGATGCCCCGGCCCCAGTAGTACCACAAACACCTGTTCTAGATAATGCTATTGTACCCCCTGTTGAACCTGGAGCGTCTATCGTGGACATTACAACCCAGTTATAATTTATATAATTTATTAATAGTTCCTGTAAATGCTACTTTTCTATATTTCTAACATGAGTTTTGTAAATAATGGTAGATAGTTAATCAAATTAAATGATTTAGATGCTGAAGCAATTTGATTTTTTATTTTATTCCTAATAATATGATAATTGAACATGCCATTTTAAACCTTTAAAATAAGTTAATGGGTCAACGCAAAAATATTTATAATACCTAGTTAATTGTGACGATTCGTACTAAAAATGTAATCGAGTTTTGACCCGTTAATTTATTCTACATGTAATTATTATAAAGAACTTTAACTCACACCTGGTGCGAGACTCTCACTTGTGCAAAAACGCAATTGTTCAGGAGAAGCATTAACATCTCAAAAAATATGATTCAAATATCATATTTTTTTTAGGCATATATATACCACAAAATCAACTTTTTACTTACTGTTGAATAAATATTGACTGACCACTTAATACTGTACAGAAGATAGATAGTAATTACGTATTTAACACATTATTGTAATTTGCTTAAGTGACGGCGGAGTTTTGCACCGGAAGTGGTTTATATATATTTTTTTAATTAATTACTTAGATCTATGTTTTTAAATGTATTAAAACATTTAATGCAACACAGTTTGGGGTAGGGAACTGTGATGCCATGTGTATTTTTATTTGAATTTCAGTTCATACTTAAGTTATATATAAAAATAGGAAATACTAGGCAATAAAACAAGACAGTAAATTTTATTCTACTATATTATCTACTAATGACTTTTCTAACAACTTCTTACAAATGTTTGGTTTAAGGTAGGTTTATTTTTAAATGGAATGCACAATAGAGGTAATATTCTCAATTACATTCTAAATTAAAAGATAATTTTATACAAGGTACAATACTTAGTTTTATATAATTTAAATAAAAATAACAATAGGTATTAGGTTAAATCAAGTAGTAAATAGGGGTAAATAAAAAATGTGTTACGACTAATTGCATTTTCACGGTTTTCAATATTAAATAGTAGTATTATATGTGACAAATAGAACCTAGAAATCTCTGTCATAGAGACAGAGATTTCTCTGCCTCTGTTCATTATGTTACAAAGGTTGTATTTAATTAAGTTTTAAAAGTTTAAGTAACACCTTTACTTCTATTTACGTAAATTCCTTGATTGCGCCTAATATTTGTAAAACAAGGACTAAAAACTAATATATTACTTTGTCATATCCAGTATTTATTGGTAGGATTGGGTGGCGGGTTTGGATAGCTGTGTTGATTGAGGGGATCGCTTATGTTTGGGAAGGAATACGGATCGTTCATGTATTTGTATTCGCTCGACAATCCGGCAAGACTCATGTTCAAGGAGTTGTGGGACGGGCTCCAATTAGCAGCGGCTGAAGGATCTACAGGTACTTTGGAGTAGTCAGCAGGAACTTTCGGGTATTCACTATTTGGTAACGTTTTACTGTAATCGTCGTTAGTAGGTTTGACGAAAGCGTCATCTCTTGGTTCGATCACTTCTTCACTGGTGACTTTTTCGTCGCCTTCAGCTTCTTTAGGCAAATAGTTTATGGGTTTGTTGTAGATGTCGTTGCTTGGGTACCGAGCGTAGTCGTTTCGCGGTACAGCGGCGTCTAAAATTTGGCTGGGCGTGGAGCCGTTGGGGCTAACTAGGTGGCCGAATGTGGAGCTGGATGTGCTCGGGAAGGCAGCGTTTTGGAACGCTTGGTTGAGGTGTTGGGACTGCGCCATGAGCTGGTTGTAGTTGGCATACTTCTGGTGGTGCCAGGCGTCGGGGTGTTGCGGGTGCTGAGGCAGCGAGGGTATGTCTCCGGCGGGATACGGGCAAGGTATCTGCGGCATCGGCAAAGCGGAGTACCCGGCTAGACTAGGGGTCGAATTCGATCCAGTATGCTTTCTGAGACGCGCGCGTCGGTTGGAGAACCACACCTGCAAATAAAACGGACAAACTATTTTACAACTAGCATGGTGTAATTGTAAACGTGTCAGAAAATTCAAAAGGCGAATGTAACGTGTAATAACTTCTTCAAATATATTCGTTTTAAATGCAAAAGTTTTAACGCTGCTCGAAGTTGAACTTTCTAAATTATTTGTAAGAAAAGTTTTGTCAAAGGAATACAACCGGTAAAGTAAAAGCAATATTTCAGTTGGCTGTTTCTATTTAAAAGGACAGGGGATTCCACTTACACAGACTCTTATTGGAAAAACTTTGTTTTATGTTAGATGTAGTATGAATTTGTTTTTTGATGTCTTTTCAGGCACATAATATAATTCATGGACGATATGACTATATTATGTAACGAAAAGTTACTATAATACTTAAAACTAAAACAACTGATACCTTCCCTTCCCTTATTAGAATACCTGTATGTGATACTCTAATTAAATAAAAACTCATTTTGTTCACTAACATACTATAAATCAAGTGGTTTCCTATGAATTTAAAGTTACTAATTGCGTAGGCGCTAAAAAGTATCAGCTTAACAATTAAACTTGGATGTTGACGCCTTTACCCTAAACTTTGAATCGAGTAATGGATACAATAATAGCATAATCACTACGCTTGCCAATTGCAGATTGGTGTTCACAAAATCGAACTATGAAAAATCCACAAAGGTACGTTGCTCGACCCAGGACTCAAACACCTTAACCCGGTACTTAAACAATACCATCCAGGCCTTTTAAATGGTGTAAAAAATTAAGAGGAAATAGTTGACTGGCCTCCACCAGCTCTCCCGAGTTTTAGCTCTGAATGTCGTCCACATAAGTACAAGAAGTTATATTTAGTAGATCTCTTAATCCAGCAGGGTTTCAAATAACTTTGGCCGTTAATACCATTGAAGAAGAGGTTACTCTAGTATACCTGTATTCGAGCCTCGGTCAGTCCAGTCTGGAGCGCTAGTTCTTCCCTCGTGTAGACGTCAGGGTACTGGGTCCTATGGAAAGCTCTCTCCAGGGCATCCAGCTGTTCGCCGGTGAAGGTGGTGCGGGAACGGCGTTGCTTCCTCTTCAGTGTCAGTCCTGGTTCCGATTCGATGTCTGAAGAATCTGATCCTCGGCCTGGGAATTGAGAAAATAGTTCTATGATAAAGAGATTCGTTTAAGGCCGATGAATTTATGCCCTTAGTATGACAGCGGGGTACTTTTTGCTTATCAGACATTTTAGGAGATCTCCCTGAAAATGTTCTAACCGAACTAAATAAAAACATACAAAGTGGTTTCCACCGTCGAATCGAAAATCGAAATCGAACCCACGTCGTCTGGATCTAGATCTAGAGCACAGACATATTAAGCAAACCTTTTAGTAGGTACAGGAAGGTGTCTTCTTTATTTTTGCAAACGTTCATAAGTTATTAACCGTAAGCCTCTTGCCGTTTCACGGTACGTACGTATGATCAATAGACGAGTATTTCAAAAGCTCAGTTGAAATGAATTTCAAATGAATTTTCTGATTCGCCTGCATATTTAAAATATTTAAGGAAAGTAAGATTTAATATGAAAGAAAACTACAAAATGTTAGAATTGTGTTTTGGTGCAATTATGAAGACTATCTTTAACATCTTACAAATTCTAAGAAGTTTTAGTATTAAGATCTAGCAACACAAAGGTACCACAGAACCTAATCTTCAAAACGTTTTCTCGATGGCAGGTTCTAATTTATTTGACATTATATTGCAGTAATTTGTCTTCATCTCTTTTTTTGAGACACGCGTTATTTATTAAGCGAGTGTTTTTTGTAAAAACCCACATCATGTTTTAATTCGGGCAAATCAAGGGTCGTCAGGCGCGGGTCGGGCGAACTCATTTATAAATCAGTAGCGGTATCCTACGGAAACAGATTAAAAAACCGCCTCAACAATGAGCGGCTTTGCCTTAAAACTGATTTTAAAAAATGCGGCTTATATTAATAGCCTTTTGAAAGAAGTCAAAATTGAATGAGATGAAAAAATAGGGGCTCAGTGTGGCGGGAATAAGGAACACCCAGGCGGCTGCCTTTGTCGGCCTCTTTGGCATCGGTGACACTTTGGCACCATTCAATATTTTGGTCTCGCAATCTGGATTTATGACATGTAAAACGAACGCAAGCTAATACTAAGAGGTCCGGTTAGATTTATTTGTTGAATCTGAAGCTGTAAATAAGAAAGTTATCACCACAGCTCTTTATGTTTTTTTTTATTCAAAGGATTCTAGCAAATCACACTGTTCACAAAAACAACTAGACAATATGTGTGTCTTTTATTTGTTTTACATGTGTCTAATTTCCATTTGCATTTAAGTAGGTAGTAACCGATCTATGCGCGTTACTCATAGTGTATTTTATTAATCTCAGATATGTGTAGTAAATGATTAGTTTGTTATTAAACACTACTTGCTATAACCAGAGACATGAACAAATTATTTCTTAATAGCAAATTTGGCAGATATTATTAATCATGTCATCATCCCAAAAACCGTGATGCAAAGTCAACGGAAACCGACTATTAACTGTTGTAGGCGTAGGAAGAGTCGTAAACGCACGAGGCAAGCATCCGACCACAAAGGCTGCGACATCGAATAAAAAACAACGTATTGTAATAAAATGATTTACATTGCTCAAATTCTCTGGCCGCGAGCGAGACAGGGACAGATTTATTTAGCCTTTTTTGTTCCCAGTCCTGATCTTAACGTATGAGACTAAATGACTCGCGCGCAGCGATCGTTCGAGAGCGAACTTTAAAAGGCAATCGTAAAGTTCGTTTTAGTTTCTGGCGGTGCAAAAGAAACCTACAAGGGATTTTATGTTTGAAGAAGGGAGAGAGGCTTATCGGCGCGTTCCGCGTGTGAAGGAACGGAAGAAACTTTTGGCGATTGCCGAAATGTGACCCCGTGAAGAACGGGCCCGAGTCATAATTTGGGAGTTGAAAGAGCGGCGGCGTTTTAACACCTTCATAATCTGGGCTCATTAAAAACGCGGGCCGGCCTTTGTTTCAGCGGGTTGTTTCAATGTTAACAGATGGTCGGATTGGCATGCCGGTTTTGGGGGCGTAAGCTGTTTATTATTTGCCCCAAATGCCATTTAAATTGTTTCAATAATTTATCGGTTCTTTGCAGTGTTGGAGGTTTCGGCATTCAGTAAGGTGGGACAAACAAATGTGATGAAACGAATCCTATTGTTAATCAAATAAACTATGTTGATATTTCGTTTTTTTATTTGTGTGTCAAAAAAGACTATGGTAGTTTAAAGGAAGTTGGCATTTTAAATATCTTAAATACATTAATTTCGCACATAAATGACGTCGTTATACTTTTCTGGGTTTGGTCTCAATATTATATAGAAAAAAGAGAATCATTGAACATCTGTTTCATTTATTTTGATGAAATCAGTGTCAATCGAAGCAGAAACAGATTAAGATTGGTACCAATTCATATGGAATGCCGTGAAGCTTAAAGACTGCGATCAGATTTATTGTGATTTGAAAACCGTCGCTTTCCATTTTATCTGCTTTCAAAGGGGATTGCATTTTCCCTGTAATCCAAAGCGGATCTGAACTTCATATAAACAGTTATAGCGTTTCATGCTAATCCCTTTCATCTAAATCATATGAATTCATTCTGATTTACGTAGGTAGGTTCGGACATACACGTGTTTAATCGATAAGCTGTTGCGAATTAGTCATTTGATATAATCATTTAGTACGATAAAATGTGGTGCCTAATTCCCTCTAAGTCGATAATATATATTTGTAACAATATGTAACCTGGTAGAATTAACGACCTTTGATTTTGTTTTAGCGAAAAATATGAAGGTATCAAGTCAAAACCCAATGTATGCAAATTTCAGGTCTACTTACAGTATTGCATATTTATCGATTTAGGGGTCTGGAAAATGAAAAGTGAGTGGAACGATGAGTTCGAACTTTATGATAAAAATACATTAGCGCTGTCGGACGACCTCCGACTCTGAGTTGGCATTGTGCCATCTCTGAGTTCCCGGGTTCAATTCCCGGTCGGGTTGATATAGAAAACGAACTTTTCTATACCTATTGTTAAGGTTTTGGATGTTGGGATACAATCGCTTTTATGATTTCTGTAGCACAAGTGCTAACCACAGAATCAGAGCAATGTTTGTATGTGATGCTGTACAACATTTCTTTATCTAAAATTATTAACCAAACAGAAAATTGATTGTTATATCATAATTTTACTGATGCGTTGAACGCCCGATAAATAATTGGTTGTTATTTGTGGTTTAATATCAAAGAGAATCACGTAAGCCGATTTCAGTTGGATACACCTAGTTTCACTAAAATTTAATTAATCAAACAAGCCAGATATTTTAGAATTTTCTAATTAATTAAGTAGATCAATCTGTTCAGTGAGCTATAAAGCTTTAATATACTGAAAACACTTTTGTTAAGTATTGAAATTATATATTCTTGTAATCACGGAGAAAACCGTGTGAAAAGCTGTTGCAAATCGAAGATGTATTCAAGATTCAAGATTCTTTTCAAAATGGAACTTAGACTAAACAATATGTTTAAGTATGAACAGTTACCTGTTCATTCACTTTAGCTAAGTAGGTTTTTTTTTTTTATACTGCACTTCAAGATTGACCTCATCCCACCTGATGTTAAGTGGTAATGAGGTCCTAGCTTAAGGGTGACAAGGTATGCCCTTTGTGTATTTTAAATTCTAAATACAAATTACCTACGCAGTCAAGTTGCAAAACTAAATGTATGGGAATGTGGAGTGTGGGATAAGCTTCATACAAAAGTCATGTGTAACATTTTTAGAACTTATATAGTTTCCGAAAAATAGTACTTCGCTGTCATTGGCCAAATTATGTTACATCCTCTCAATAATATGAACGTGAATGTTTGTAAGAATGGATGTAGGGATGTCTGGTTGTCTCAAGTCTAGATGTATGCTTAAAGGCTACTTTTATCCTACATTAATTACCGAGTGAGAGAAAACAATGGTGTATGAAGTAAAAACAAACTTTCTTAGCGAAACGACCTCAAAAACTAAAAACTTGTAATAAGAAAAAGTCAAGTTTTGTATACATTGAGTGCAAGACGAGATATGTAGCAAACTTGTTATTACAATATTGGTTAATTTATTTGTTATTTCTTTATATGTATATATTTATGGTAAAATAAATAAGCAATAAACACGAACTTGCTTTTCGACATCTGACACTCTCCTGTCTGTTTCTTTTCGATAGCATCGATGTTTCAAACACGCAAATGTTTTTTACTTTAATCTAACGATTCATTAAAGCTACATGAATAAATACATAAACATTTTCTTTTCTATTTACCCATGCACTTTGTGAAAAACGCCTCAAAGTCTAAACTGGATCAAAACTTCCAAACAAAACGTAAGTAAACTGAATTTGGTTCAACGTTAATGTCGTCACGGTCCTCTCTGACTTCGTATTCACTTCCGGGTGTTCCTCTATGGGAGGCCGAGTGACGATGAGTTGAAGTTGTCACGAACAAATGCGCTGTAATAAATGCCCTTTAAAAAGTTAAGATGCCCAACACGAAAAGGTGGGTTTACATACACAGATTAATGAAATTTCGTTTTTATCGGTGAGCTTTTTATATCATAAAGGAATCGAAAGTCGGGTTTAGATATTTTCCTTTAGTATTACGAATACTATTTTGTAGTTACTTCGTTGAAGTTTTGAATTTAATTATTCTATATTAAAATATATTGAGCCATTAAAGCACTATGTCAGCGGCCTTGGTAAATTAAGGTTATTTTATAAATTAATCTATTCTCTGAAAGCACCTCCTTTTAGACACTTACCATTAAATGATGGAAATGAAATAAATTTTCTTTTGTTGATTAATATTTAGTTGATTATTATGACTTTAAAACTGGTTTCTGGAGGTACACCCTAAACATTTTTATTGTCATAGACGTAACTTGAGCACAAAAAGTAGTCCTACTGACCCTGGGGGGCGAGATTGAGTGTTGGAGTAGAATAAATATTTGACGCTCTCTGTCAGCCCCATGTAAACCTAGCGTCTCCCATCGGATGTGGAGTGATTGCGTTGCATCGCGGAGGTTCGGTAATAGCCGCGCGCCGCATTAGCCCGCTAACGACACATGTTATTAAACAAACGCGAGATTTTATCGAGCGCCTTTGTTTCGTGCGTGTGAAAGTCGAACGCTTACCGACTAGGGTTTTGCTCCGGTAACCGGAGAATCTGCTGGGATTTTACAATTTGCGACCTGTTTATTTAAATTGGTTGAGAAGCATTCGGTATATTATTTATTTTGTATTTTCTGTTTTTATTAATTATACATCTCAGTATTGAGAGCCTTATGTCATAGTATTACAACTGAGAGCCTTCAGTCAGTAAAAAGCGATAGACTAGACCATGCCGATTCGGAAAGTACCTTTCCTAAAGTGACCTGATAAAGAATCGAATCCAGGACCTTTCACTTTTGGAGTGCCATTCTGTCACCAAGTTAAATAGTTTAAATGAATATTACTTTTTTTGTTAGCATAATAAAATATGTAGTTCAAAATAAAAAACATTACAAAATTAAAATGATTCCAGGTCAAACCAGCCTATATAAAAAAATGCTTCTTTTTATTTACTAATTGGGATTTCGTGATGTCATTTTAGTTTAAATACGTTAGTACCGGATGTATAGAACCAAACCTTCTCATTTTAATACCAGAGAAAAATATCCGATAAACAAAACTCCGGCGCGAAGCCCTATCAACGACGACGCCTCGCGATTTGTATCGTTATGTTTTTCAGCGCTGTTGCGTTTGCTCTAATGGTAGTTATTTATTTACTTATTTTTGCTACATTTGTTTTTTGCTGACAGTTATTTGTTGGCTGATGCGTGAAATGGGAACAGTAATATTTAAGTTTTGTGTACTTGGGTGTTTGCGTGATTTAAATTTGGTGGTTATTTTACAAATATTCAAGTTTAGATATTGGCTTTATCAAGGCATGCAGTAAATTTGCTTTAATTGTTTACAAGAATAACATTATTTTATTCGACTGTTTAAAGTATATTTTTTAATTTCCATATACGCATAGAAATACTTATAAAAATGCCGTATTAAACGCAAATGTCCAACATCATCTAACTTTGCCAGAATGGTGCCATAAACCCAGCCATACCCAACCTCACCAGAAAATAGGTTTATTGTTAAAGTTTTCGCCAACAATTCCTTGCTTTACATTAATTGAAGTACGTAAACATTTTTGGTATAAAATTAAGAATTTTGTTACTGCTTAACATACGTAGCAATGAAATAGAATTGCACGATAGATGACCTAGGTCTCCATTTTCATTAAAAATTATGTAAATACTTAAAAAATATTTTAACAAACCCTTTGTCGTCCTACCCTAACTGTACAGTTTTTGTCTTCTGCCCGAATCTCCCTTTCATTAGAGATCGGATAAATTAGATAAAATTAATGACAAAGATTATGTGCGGTGTAAGCTATAATATAATCAATGAAATGGAAAAATCTGTCTTTGAAAAAGAACAGCGGTCCTAATATTAACAAGTTTAATTTACGAAAGTAATTTAGAGCAGAAATTAATTGTGTGTTCAGCTGTATTCGTCCAAAAATGAAACAAAACAGTTATAACGAAAGAATTGGGTTTTGCCCTGTAACAACAGCTATTGTCTGATGTTGTGACAGGTTGACATGCGCATAAAAAGTGAGAGTACGGCGCACTTCGGTCGGGCAATTCAGCTCCGCAAAGTGAATAACTAACCCTAAAAAGTAAAATAGGGCGGCATAGGAGACAGGTACGGCGTATCTCAAAGCACAATTAGAGGCGACAAAAATAGGTGAGTATAATGCCACAATGCGACAACAACCAAAACATGTTACGTCGATTGTGTGCGATTTCAGCACTATCGAGTCGCGCCGCAGGCGGCAGCGGCGACTTTGTCGGGCCGTTTGGCGGGCGTGCGCAAACGCAGCCGATCTCGCGGCCAATATTTCAAACTGCAACAATGACGATGTAAGATTTGTGTGCGGAAATTGATTTTTTGGATGCACTCGTGAGAAAGCTCGCAGGTTGACTATTAACGCCGGTGACCGACGGGAAGTGGTGCAATAATGTGCCGGCGCGTCTAACGCTTTTTGGTTCGGAAGTGACTGCAATATTTCAAGGGTAAAAAAGCGAGGCAAATTAAATGTGACAATATTTTTATAAATAAAAAATGATTTGTGGTTCAGATTAATATTAATTTGAAACTTTGTGGTCTAGCCGATATTTTTTATTGATGCTATTTTCCATATTCTGGCTGGTAGTTTTATGTAGGTAATTTAAGAAAATTTGTGCGAAATATTTAATAAATGTTTAGTCCCTGGCTTACCAAAACAACAACCAACAAATAAATGATCCAGATAATAGCACTGACCTGTTGGTTTGGAAATAAGTTTTTTCTTCTACTATCTATGAGTGCGGATCCTTACTGTGGGCGTAACCCAGCACACCCAGTGACAAGCCACTTTAGAAAACTAAGTGTCCTTGCTTGATCAGAAACCGAGATTTTTTTTGCTTCGGGCGTAACTGAAGTATTTGATACCTTTTTATTTGAAGATCATCAAAAAAACTTTGATTCAAAGACTGATCCACAGTAAAGTCACTAGATTAATGGGGGCATCCACCCATAGATTAATGGCTCATCAAAATTCAGGTTCACGAGTTCAAGCTCGTGATGGCTCAGCACTTAAAGCATCTATTTCTCAAGGTCTTGTTAAGTTGCGCGATTACGTCTGCGATTTGGAAGTTGTCTGTTCACGATAAAACACGTTTTTAGGCGCGGACGAGCGCGCTTAAACGTGATTGGCGATAAATAACGATAGACGATCAAAAATAACGATACGACAAACTTTATCGAATACTCGTTGTTGGTTGTTACGTCAGATACTTAGAATGAGGGTTTTGGAGCGTGTATTGTTAAACAAATTTCTTTGTGAGTGACACTTGCGAATTTCCTGAAGATTGCAGTTTAAGGTATAATTTTGATGTCGATGAGGAAGATATCGTTTCATTAAATTTTAAAATGTGAATCAAACTGGGAAAGTTGTATGTTCAGTTTTTTTTTTATATTACACTTCAAGATTGACCTCATCTCACCTGATGTTGAGTGGTAATGAGGTCCTAGCTTAAGGGTGACAAGTACAGCATAATAAATCTGTTACTGGACTTGTCGCCCTTACCTTGAAGGCTTGACCCCTGCTACTGATGTAGCACCCCCCAGGAGCTCTGGAAACCTTACTTACACGCAGGAACACAACAACACAGAAGTGATTGTTATTTGGCTGCGATCTTCTGTAAGGCGGAGGTATTTCACCAGTTGGGCTGCACCTCTCTCTTAGTTTTTGTTTTGCAGAACATTTGTTTGTAAATCAAAATAAAATGACGTCATAATTACTTTCGCTTAAAACCGTTCTACTAAAAATATCCGTAGCAAATATGGTTTGGTTTTGCAATCAATCGTATTATATATTTGCATACGTGCATTGGTAAAAAGTTAGAAAAGGAGTCGGTCAAACTTATAAGTATTGTTGGTATTTTGACGACCTCCGTAGCCGAGAGGCGAGCGGGCCTGACTTTGGCGAGCGCCATCTCTGAGGTTCCGGGTTCGATCCCCGGTCGGGTCAATATGGGAAACGAACTTTTCCATATTGTCTCGGGTCTGGGTGTTGTGGTACCGTCGTTGTTTCTGTTTTCTGTAACACAAGTGCTGAAGCTACTTACCACAGAATCAGAGCAATGTATGTGATGTTGTCCAATATTAAAAAAAAAAAAATATTAAAAAAAAAATTGACGTGTTTTTTCAACGCCTAAAATTTGTTTGACACCTTAAGTACCTATGGTAGGAATAAATATTGGATTACATCACTTACGTTGCTCAGGTTCTGTGGTAAGTGGCTAGTGCACTTGTGTTACCGAAATCAGAAACATAGACCGTAGGTACATACAACAATACCCTGACAATATAAATCAAAAATTGAAAATATTAAAAGATTCTTCGGAGTTACTCTGGACTCTGTGATTTTTTTAGAGTTTGTTTTGTGACCTCAATAGGTTAACAATGTCAATAAGAGGGTAAGGTAGGTCTAATCTATTTTTTAACTTTAAACTAGGGACCATCTAAAAGTAAGGCTGGTTAATTCCCTTGCAACATAGGCACGTTCAGTGTTTTCCTGGTCGGATATGGCCTTCTACATCTCAGGCTTGAGATGAGAGATGAGGGCAACGGAACTATTCCGTTTCTGGGTGGATTACCACCGAAATTTTCTTTAAGTTGGTTTCAGAAGTTTATCAAACTCACCAACGTTTCGTTAACCAACCCAGTCATGCTAATTTTTGATGGTCATGTCTCTCACACCCAAAATTTGAAGCTAATCGAAGAAGTATTTATAGGTATTTATTTTACCATTAACAAACTAACTGTATGTCTTGGTGCAAAATTAGTAATAAGATTAGCTTTTTTTTGTAAAATAATCTACTGAGTTTTTTGCCGGTATCTTCTCGGTAGTTATAGGTTCCGAACCGGAGGTAGTTTCATTTGTTTTATATGTATGTATAGAGACTGACTATTCATAAGTATTACTAATGTAAACTATATGAATAAAAAATATTGACTTTTACTTTGACTTTGAGCACGTGAATATGATGTGACAATAATATGCTTCCTACCGTAAATCACACACCGTCATCACAAACTTCAGCCAGCAGTTGTTGGCTTTAACCTTGCTGTTAAAAACACAAGCAAGCAACAAGGTTAAGGTCAAATCCTGGGAAAGTAGTATACTTGTCGCCTTTAAGCTTGGACCTCATTACTACTTAACATCAGGTTTGATGAGGTAAATCTCGAAGTGCATTTTAAAAAATACTCTTCAGGCAAGCATTCATTCAAACAGCAACAACCAATTCGTGTTAACTTGTGGGATTTTGCCTTACAATGCAGATATTTTAACTGAAGACGACTTTATTGCTGCGGAGGTCACCGATATCATATTAGTCGCTGAAACAGAACCCGTGCCTTATAAGCCAGTGCTGCTATCGATAGTTCCGTAGATATCTACGAAAGCAGCATAATCACAACCAACACTGACAGTCACACCATCAGTAATATCGTCAGCTCATGATAACCAAACTGCCACCTGCACCGCCTCAATTCTACAACGAACACATGCCAATTAGAAGATAACGAAGACAAACCCGTCCATATCTGCCTCTTTGTGAAGATGAATACGATTAAATATGTCATACCCTATATTTCCCTGTGGGGTACCATATCTTGCCCTATAGGTGGGGCAAGACGGGAAAATGTTGTTATTTTTTTAGAAGATTTTTTTGGATTAGTTTTAACTGATTATAATTAACAAGAGAAAGACCGATTGTTCACGTTATGGAAATTCCTGATTTGTGTAATAAAAAATAGAGTGTTTTATTGATGAATTATCTTAATTCTATTATTGAATTCTAAAATAAAAACTGTATTTATGTTGCACGGCCGTACCCATTTCTCGCCATCTACTATTTCCTCTACCTTAAGGTTGTCTGGAAGAGATCGCTTTCTAGCGATAAGAGCGCCTAAATTGTACTATAATTTTTCTGTAAAACCTATTTCTGTAAAGATTTTTGTGCAATAAAGTATATCTATCTATCTATCTTAAAGTCCCCATCGTAAGATGGGGGACTTTCCTATGAATGACAGAGTTTCATGCCGGGATCTTCTCTGGAATTTATAGGTTCCTTTGCATTATACATCGTCGAGGTCTCATAAATATTACTGATGTTATTTACATGAACAAAATAACTTGTAATTTTAAATAAAAGTATTTCTCACCTCCAAGGATGCCGTCGATGCTGTAATCTTTCTTCCCGTCGGGGTCGCGGGCGCCGCCGCGCAGCAGCCGCGATATGGACGAGATGCTGGGAGGGTCCGACACGCCCTCCTGTAACACGCGCATTGTCTCAGACTAAAAAAATGAACGTTTTTTGTCCACCTGCCACAGCGAAAGCCACAGTCTAATGGACCACAGTAAGGAGTAATGCTAACACGAACGTGAATTTTTCGGTTTCAATTTTTGTCTGAACATGTTTAAAGCAAATTTTAATATTAATTTAATAGTTATTTTTATTTTGTCTTGTAAACTTATGAAAAATCAAAAGTGAATTTTTATGGGACCCTTACATACATTTCTGATAATGATTAATCGAATGATACAAACACGAATCTACTTGCAATTTACACACTTGTGCTATATTTTAATATATGTTACGTCTTATTGAATATAAACAAGTGATCCGTATGATCTGCTATTTTTTTTAACACGCATTTTTAAATATTCTATATCTGCATTAATTGTCATATTACTGACGAGTATCGTTCACTGTGACAGAGAACTTAAAATAAATCAACTAAGACCGCCCACTGATTAAGCTTACACAAAAAATGCTACTAATTTTATAGCATTTTTAATTGCGTCAACTCCTGTTTTTTTCTTCAATATTGAGTAAAATATAAGTTTGCTCGGAATTGTGTCGCTCTCAATATTTAGCCAAATTTTATAAACAGTTAAGTAAGTTAAAAAAAGTAGTTTGTAATTGCATTTGATTCTTTGTTGTTCAGTTAGTTAAAAGCTTTTCCTTAATAACAGATCAGTGCTGGAAATCTCGCAGAAATTATTTGAACTTGAGTAATCACTAACCAAAGTGTAAACGGAGCCTTATGTTCTAACTTTTTAACTTTAAAGGATAGATAATTCTAACTCAAATCATTTATTTCAGGCCAACTTGGCCCATATAATAATAATAATGGAATAGGTACTTGTACTATCAATCTGTGATTTCACAGAAAAATCTAACTAACTTTCGAAATAAATTGGTGTGCCTAGGGTCTTTCTTTATATTGCCTGGTATACCTAGTGTCAGTCATTGTTGAATAAAAGTTGTTTAAACTATTTCCATTGACTAGTAAATTGATTCAATTAATTTAAAAGCGGCATTTTTTGCTAGAATAAAAATACAGATAGGAATATAAACATGTCAAAAGCATTGATAGACGGAGTGATAAAGCACCTTGTCAAAGTGTCCAAGAGTCTAGTGATGAAATGTTAAATACAAGTATTTTGTTGATTGGAAGAAAACTTTCTAGACTTGTTGAACAGTAGGCCGTTTTATATTTAGATCGATTTATTTCGATTTATTATAAGGAAAATATAACGAGGAAATTGGATGAAATTGGTTCCGGGAAGTGTAAATGTCAGCACCTAAGATTGCGCGATAATTGAAATAAGTAGTTACTTACGTTGATATTTTTACAGATTGTGCCCCAGTTTGGTTCTAATGGTGATTGACTTTTATTGTAATTAATCTGAGTCAATTTATGCGTACTATATTGCTTAAATGTACTTAATGTGATTGACATAAGGCTGTTTAAATGGTCAGCTGTTTTCGGTGGCCAACTTAAAAATAAAATTACGTCACTAAAATGGCAAATACTCAGCATTTGTCGAGGGATCGAAGTGACCCTGTCGCTGGTCTTCCGTATATGCCTTTTAATTAAATACGAAATACTTTCCGTCCAAAGGTACTCCCCAATTAATGCATAAGTCTGACCAATCAAGAAGGTAAGTTAAACTAAACTTTGAACGATGATGAAAATTATGTTTTAAACGTTTATGATCACCAATCTGTGTGTGGTACGCTACTGAACTTAGTCATCAGGACGTGAGTTAAGTTATTTCCTGTTTTTTAAAATTCCTCCATAAAGGCTCCCTTTAATTCCCGCAATTACTAGGTACGTCAAGAAACAATTAATTTTATGTGAACGCAAGTTTATTCGTTTCTTTTTTCAAAATTTTATTTCAAGTAACCTACCATATTAAAAAAGGTTGGTGTCATTTTGCGTGAGTTTAATAATTGTCTTATATTTATATTTTTGTAATGTGGCTCTATAAATGAAAGCGATTAAACAACAATATACAATACAAATTAATTAAAGTGTTAGTAATAAGTTATTTATTTGTATCCTTGTTCACAACACAATAATTTGCCTCTACGGGTTTCGAACCCGGGTGTTCCGAGCCACGTTTGCTGACCTGTCAATCAATGAGTTTTTTATATGTATACTAAGATGAGACTGAAGCTCTCCATTGGGAAGTACAATTGAATTGGATATTGTCTGCATAGTAAAAATGACAATGTATGGTTACCTTAATAAGCTTCTCCCTTATCTCCCACGAGAAGATGCCAGGGTTCTGCCGCTTTAACTCTTCGATGCGCGCCTCTACCTCGGGCGTAGCTACGCGAGGCTTGGACCCCCCAATCACGCCGGGCCTGATGGATCCTGTCTCCTGGGCCAGGGCAAAGGTTCCATTTATAGTTCACCGTACAAATACACAAACGCCTTAAATGTAGCTGAGGCTCTTTTAAGGGATTGTAGTGTGAGGTCCTGCTAGAGAGGTCAGGTCAAAACGCGTACCACACCGCAATACATGGCCCCTAGATGTGTCTTGCTTTCTTAACCCTTTTTCCAGTAGAATAAACAATATTTTTCATTGGTTTCGGATCTTATCTTTAGAAGAAAAGGTTTAAGTTGTTATGGAAATATATGATCCACTACCAGTAAAAAGGCTAATGGAATGTTCTGCTTTATAAGATGGTAAGGCCTCAGGTCAGGTGATAGCTATGGTGTTGCAAGTGTCCACAAGTAGCGGCAGTTGATTATCACAGGGCTGTTTAAATGCCTGATATTTAAGCTTTGTATATAATCGTGAATAAAACGTGGATCAGATCTACGGAAAATGAGATTTATTTCTTTTAGAAACTTGTAGTTACTGGTTGTTTTGACTTGGTCGGCAGAAGTATGAATTTCGACGTCTTTTGTCGGAGGAAAGAGATATTTTTTTACGTAGGTACACCAATTTTTCTATATAGGAAAATCCTTTGCAAGTTATAGCTCCAAATGGAATAATATGTGTAATAATAACTACAAATAGGATTGTAGGCTTATTTTAGTCCTGCATTATTATCTCAACCGGACGTTGTAATGAGGAAAAACAAAGCTCAAAGGTAGGGAATACAAACTGGAGCCTGTCATATTTTACTGCTTCAATAAATCGCCAGTAAAAGTGGCTCACGAAGCCTAGCTTGTTATTTTTATGAGACACGTCTACATTTTTATTCAAGACATAAAATAGGTATCTATTACGTGTGCGAGGTATGTAGAATGCTCTACTATTTGAATGATAAAATATGACAAGATTATAATATTGCATGACTAGAGCTTCTGGTCCAATGGAGTAGTGTTTAGTAAGGGATGAGCATTGGATGGGTAATAATAGCCAAGTAGGTACCTGCTTCTCATCATTGTAATACCTTGTTTTTATTTCGGATACTGATCATATTTATTATGTGATGTATGTGTCGCAGTCATCTGGTTGAATCAGCTATTTGATTGGATCACTAGCACGTTTATTAAATGACGACGTTTAATTGAATGACTAGGCCGAACGTTGAATGAACAAGCCTCACTCAACGTTCAACAAGTTAGCGGATTGTAACATAGCCCTTTGAACACAGCGGACGTAAAATCAGTCAGGTGATTGTAATTAAGTTCATTTTTTTCCACTGCGGCGTTAGTGCTCATCAAAACAAAGATGGCGTCAAACAGCTGGTACAGATCTAATCGAATAGCACTGTGTTGATATTTTTTTGAGTGAAATTGAGATTTAAAGTGACTTATTCGTAAAAAAAAATTTTTTTAGCCTAAGGGTCTTAAGGCTTAAAATTGTTAAAATATAATAAAAATTCTTATTAAGGCGTGTTATGTCATGTCCTCATCTAAAGTTAGTTATCTTTCACCCTAATCAAACATTACAAAGTCAGCTATATCCCATTCAACGACTATGCTAAATGACGTTCAGTCAAGAAGTTGAACGTTATATTAAACAATTTGACGAGTTGTCCTTTGGTCATTCAATTAAACGTCGTCATTCAATGAACGCGCTAGTGATCCAATCAAATAGCTGATTAAACCAGATGACTGCGACATATGCATGTTGAACTTTAAACAATAATCAAGAATAAACTTAGGTTTTCCTTTGTATTATGAGTACCAGACAATTGTCATTATCTGTGGGCATCAGCCCAATGGAAACATACTCAAGCCAATTAATTTAGAAAAGTTTCCCAAATTAACTTGACCGAGTTTTGATCCCGGAACCTTTCGTGCTTCGGCGACTACCTTAGTTACTGCACTATGAAGGTCTCATAATGGATAAGTTAGTAGAAAACCCCTTGTACCTGTGCGAGGTTATCTGATGTTTAATTTTTTTATTGGAATAACTCATCTATTCTGTGAAAATGACAAACTTTATTTCGAAAATAAACTAAATTCTTTTCACACAACTATTTTCTTCCCCATCAACGTGGCTCACAAAGCTCCATTGGTGGGGCTATACTCGGAGCGTAGAGAAACGTTTCCTGAGCGAAACAATGCTGTTATTGTAGCCCATAGGAGCTGGTGAAAACGGACCTTCAGGCTTCGCTGGGCAGGGATCAATGGCGATTGTTCGGTGCCGGCCCACGTGCAAGCTGACGCGCGATCAAATAATATTCGTAGGCTATTACCTACAAACCTACAACGTTAGGGTTCATGCGAATATGGCAGTGTTTTAGTCAGAAAGCCTCTCTAATGCGCCTTTTATCAGGTTTGTGGTTTAAGATAACAATAATCACTTGTAGAGAAAATAAAATTGTTATATTAAAATATTAAATTAGCGTAAGAAACGCGCGCGCATATCAAAGTGAGTATACATATATCAAAACACTCATTATACCGATGTGGATATGTCCAAACGGGCAGTTGACATAGCTCAAAGACTGCGGATACTCATTCACTTGAATTTGGATCCTTTAAAAGGTGATCTTAATGTAAATTTTTCAATGATAGGTATGTTTAAGCGTCTTTAATAATTTTAGGCAATTTATTGTAAAACTGTGCACCTTGAATCATCATATTATTTTTTCTGGGAGATGTAAGCAAATATTAGATTGGCGAGTTTTAATTCTTTGGTGTTGTGATTTTTTAATAAGAGTAGGTTGACGAAAACATTGATAGGTACAATCATATCACTATTTCACCGAAATAACTTTGATGAACATCCGACAAGGATAAATATATTTTTTTAAAGAAAGTGTATAGGCACCTCTTGCTTGGAACAATTATAAATAAATATCAAATTTATATTATGAAGTCATTATTTAAAGACTGAACTTATTCGCTGCTGGCCTTAGGGATCGGATTGGGGTTAAGCTTCCTTATTTCATTACATTACAACCATTGAAATTTCCTAGACTGTTATGGTTATAAAATCTGTGCTGCTCTAATATTCATACACTCATTTAATTCATATAATAAACTAGTATTGAAAACGTTACGACTTAATCGCCTGATAAAGATCATTATTATTGATTTAGGATAATAGTAGGATTACTTTTTATCATGACGTAACTATTGGTTCAAACCTCAGAGTGAATAAAATCTTTTAAGTTAATCAAAAGTATTCCATTTTTTTAATTTTAAATTAAGGTTATACATAAGTTCTTCTATTTTCAATCTTTCTGCAAATGTGAAATTTGAATGTAGGTACCTATATATTTATGTATCTCAATCACGCCAGATGGGCTGAACGGATCGGGACAAAACTTGCTATTGTGTGGAGAAAACATACAAATATAATGGTTTCTTTTATGTCAAAGAATCGATATGAAAATATATCATAGAGACAAGAAATTGCCATGCGGGTGAATCCGGCCTCAAGAACTAAATTTATATAAAGAGGCATTGTAACCAAAACGCCAAAACTTATGAAGGGAGGACTCAGTAAGGACATTACTTAAGAATTTCTTCGTTGCGGAGGTCTGTGAGGAATTCGCAGAATTCCTAATGTCTGCAGAGCATTACAAACTTGGGGTTTTGCACTGGCGAGGTATAAAATTGGTTCATTGATTGTGAAGATAAAATAACTTGTATTTTTAATGTGCAAGTAACTTTTACTTCTATAATTAGTAAATAAAGTATGTTTTATGATATAAAGTTTTTAGAATGAAGCACACATTTGTTGGCCCAAACATATAACTGTTGTTTTTATACTGCACTTCGAGATTGACCTCATCCTTAAGGGCAAAAAGTACAGCATAAATAATCTGTTACTGGACTTGTCGCCCTTACCTTGAAGGCTTGACCCCTGCTACTAATGTAATCCCTCTCCAGGAGCTCTGGAACCCTTAATCACACGCAGGAACATAACAACATCGAAGTGTTTAAAGGAAGAGAGGTACGAATAAGTATTTCACCAGACGGGCTGCTCCAACTCAAGTGATAAATAATGTATCTTTTCAGCATTGTGACTTGTGCCTTGTTTGTTTTTCAAATGGAAGCTTTTGAACGTCAATATTATTCAATGAGTTTTAAATCATAAAGTAGCTAGTATAACCATACAGAATTTGTGAAGCACCATTCATTCGACTATAACGGTCGAGTTCAATTTGTTATAAAAACTAGGTATAATATTCCATTTGTATGGTACGTCATGTAGTTGACTAGCTAAAATCACAAAATCTTATTCTCCGTTTAACCTTATTTGAACAGTACTTAGTAAGTTTTACAATGATACACCTATAAAATAAATAGCCATGTCATAGGTATAGTAGGTTTTAAACAAAACTTTCGTATTTATAAAGTTGAGTTAAGATGGGTAATAGCCAAATTAAGAAATCTTTGCACAGTCCGAAAGCAAGTAAGAATCAAAGTTTTATCGCAGACACATTTAGGTGCCATCTCGAATTCCGTTTCAAACTTAAACAACTTGATTAAGTATTCTCTTGCTTGCTTCGATGCATTAGCAAAGAATATTAATAAACGTTGACAAAGACGTTTTACACTTTAAAGGTCTTAGTTAAATGGAACGAAACAGGTACTGAAACATTATATTGTTTTTTTTTTTAACGAATTAGTAAAACGCTAATGTAAATAGAAACATTAAGTTATTTCCCATAGACACGTTTTTGTACTTTATAACTTCTTTGTTCAAAACATACTTCTTTCGGAAATAGAAAAAAAAACAACAGTTCTGAAAGGTTTAGAACTTCATGCAATGTTTTTGTTGCAAAAGTAGTTGATTTTATTTTAAAATACACAAAACGTACAATTAAAAATCATGTTACACTAACGTGCTAATAACTTGGCAAGTGTTGTAATTAAGTCAGTGTGGTATCTATTGAGAAAATGTTGACTTGAACTCAATAATGAAGGCTTTGCCCTGATTAGGATATTAAAAAAACGCAGTACTTTGGTTTTTTATTAACATATCATAAATCTAATAAGTGGTCTATCTGTTTTACCAGTTTCTTCCATATTTCTACACTTGTAATGAGTGTGTAAATTAGCTTGTTAATTTTTAATTATACTTTTTATAAACGCTGTCTTGTTGTAATAAGTGAATTATGAAATGAAACGAAATGTTATTTTAGTCCTTAAATTTTTCAGATTTTATATTTTCCAAGTAGACTTTATCTTAAAAATAGAGGTTTAATGATGATGAGTTGCTCACCTGGTACCTATTAAGGATCTTGGAGACGCAGCCGTGAGAGACCCTCAGCTGGCGCGAGATGACGCAGGGCCGTACCCCGGCTGCCGCCATCTCCACTATCTTCAGCCTGATGTGGTTGGGAAGGGGGCGCCCGTTGATGAACAGCCCTCCCAACTGGTTCACCCGACCTTGACCTTATGGGAATTACAAAAAAAGTGATTTTTGACTGATGATGACGACGCTATTAAAAAAAGAAAAATCTGAGAACGATGCTTTGAAAAAGTGAGAAAGAGAGATGACATCAGTATTTTAATGAAATAAGCAGTAAAACTCAAGCTCTGTGGTGAACTAAAGTACATCGTAAGGAAATATTACGACTTTTGGTTTTAATAGTGGCTCTATTAGTATAAAATACTGTAAAAGTTTTGCCACTAAAGGTGTTTGGTAATACTCAAATTGACCAAGTTAATTATTTTTTTATAAAATAACAAATTATTTGTTTAGTTAATATGATTAATATTGTAATCACAAATTATTAAACAGTGTGTAAAATAAGATTGTAACACGATGTTTGTGGTTTAAATTGTTTGTTAAGTTGAAATAAATAATAACTTTCAACAGTAGGTAAAAAATATAATATGAGAACAGTATAAAAAAAAAATGTTTTCGTTCCGTATTTAATAAAGCTCTTTTGTATAAAATGCGTGATATACGAGTACCTTTCCAAGGAAAGGGCGAATTTGATCAAATCTAATTTAATAAAAAAATTTAATATAATTTAATTATCAGTTTCATCAGACGTCAACATTTATTTAAAAGCCTTGGAAAACATATCATAAATTACATACATGCGAAAAAGGTTTACTGAAAAAAAAATATGTTAGGTCTGTAATTCAGAATAGTAGTTTTAATTCTAGGTCCTCAGTTATCTAATAAGAATGACGAATTAACTTTTTTCACATACACAGTATAAAAAAACGTACAATCAAATATAAATCAATGAATTATTTAACAGAAGAAAACTGTTTTATCTTAAATGTAAAGTGAACAAAAAAAATATTAAATGCAGCAAAAATTTTATGTGAGATACCAATACAGAGTACTAATTCAAAATCTTAAATAAAAATAGTAATTACTTATATACCCTTACCTACCCACACATCCATACCATTCTGGTGGCGTTCCATAATGGTATGACAATTCAGTGTGATAGTTCCATTAACAACGGCACAAACTATAACAAATTCCACTGGAGTCTAAGATCAAGCATTTTACCGGCGCGCACCGCTAGCTTCCGACATAAACCATAACATCAAGCTTTGTCTGAACACCGTAAAACCGTCACGAGCGATGATAAATATCTGTTTACATTAAATTAAGCGAACGAGATCGAAACACATAATTTAAATTGATTATCACCCATCCTTATTTACATAATTAAAACGACATGTTCAATTAATTACGCTGTCATAAATATTGTGATCGAAATAAATGAGTCGGCCCGGGACGCGTTCGATTGTAGACATCAGTTTTATCCGACTATAGCCGCGGAGCCTATCAGACAGCGTCGTTTTTTTCGATTTGAAAAAAGATCGATAGATCGCGTTATCTTTTTTTCTGCGCGTGAGTGCAGTAGATGAGGCTGTGTAGTGAACTGAGAGTGCCGCTGTGTTTGTGCGGACAGGGCGAGGAACGGTTGTGTGCGTGAGCTCTATCAAAGAGGCTATACTGAGGGCCGTAATGGGTGTGTGGGTGAGTGCATGGAACACTCCCACTGTGTAAGTGTGAAATGTGTAGTGGAGCCACGCTGTTGCAGGTTTCTGACACTCAGTCTTTAGCTATTTAGCTGTTGAAATTGTCTTTAAATAAATATTTCGATGATAAATACCGGTTACTATTTTTGCATTTAATTGTACATATGGAGGACGGAAGGTGATGTATTCATTAAATAAATTTAAAGTCATCGGGCAGTTTTCAATATATAATAACGAATCCACTGATTTCTAATGAAACATGTTACAAATGTTGTTACATTTTTAAATAAGTACTTAATAATCGTAACGGAAAAGAAAACAAAAGTCTTATTTTCAGTTATATTATTTTATGATATTTTTAATTCCTATGATTGAAAGCGATTGCCCTGGGTTATGAACGCTTGTAATGTAACACTATAATTACGTGTGTGTTTCAAACCAATTAAAAGCCTATTTCATTAACTTTCTTTTTTGAAACGTAGAAGAAGATTTGCTGTAGGCCCCTTAAAATTTTTATATTAGGTTTGGTTTATATTTCGTAATTGTCACAATACCATAAATAATCTGCTTATATTGTACTAATTATCTCAATATCCTAATCAAACGGATTTTTACGTAATAATTGTTTTCTCCATTTTACCTACAATGATTTGATTTGCACTTAAGTGTACGTAATAGTGTTCAAAGATGAAGTTGCTTTTGCTGAATAGCCACACAGTGAAGAGATGTAGAACAAATTATTAAATTTACTAAAATTCATACTTTCCATAAAATTAATTGTCTTATTTATTAACGTTTTTAGAATCCATTAGAGATTTGTATTTTGATTTCTAGGTTATGTCTTTGTATGATCGGAAGTTACAGGTATGTTATTGTGTTTAAAATGTTTTTCGAATATGCATTATTTTATAGTACTGTTAGTAAACATTTTAACATTTTTATATGAGAAAGAGGTAATTTCGTCATGATTTTACTGCGGTAGCTTTTATTACGAAGGTCCAAATTAATGTACCGATTACAGTAATGCTTGAAAAAATATATCATACAAATCTCTCACATTCAATAAAACGTTTACTTGATATACTGATTAGAAATAAATGATGGAAAACTAGTCACCCTCGTGGCTCAAAAAAGGCGCGCGCGCAACCGGTGGGGGGCGAGGTCTGCCCACCAGAGCGCACGCGCACTTACAGAAATATATGCGTCCCGTTCTCGCGGGCAGCTCGTGTTTCGCATATCTTGACTTTTAACCCTTTACAGTTACAGATATTCGATATTTTTAACTGAAAGGTTTAGTTAAGAATTTTGAGTGTTTCAATAGGGTAAGTCTTATTGGATTAATTATTTTTTTTAGGCAGGGGCTAATAAGATTTATGGTACCAGAGTACTTAATATTATCTTGCCAAATTAAATCAATAATAAATACTAGCATTATATGAATACAACTGTTAAATATGTTATTCATTCAAATGGTATTTATATATAACGATTTGCTTTTTTTACCAAAATAACTAAACACATATGTTTTAATTTCTTTTTAATATTGGGATGACAAAGTTTGCTGAAAGTATAATCCTAGCTTAAAGCATACACTAATAAATGTATGTACTATATTTTGAAGTTGAACTGCAAATTACTACCAAGAAGTTTAAAGGGGCTTAACGCACTATATATAAAAGCTTTTCTACCAGTGGTTATTCATCCTATAGCAGTCTAAAGTCCGTTACGACTATGATGCTGATTTGACGAGCCAGGTTAACTTGTTGAAGGGTTGAATCTCCAACATATGACCTCCGTAGTCATTACAAGAGAAACCAAGCTTGTACTCGAATAGATCATTGTCATAAATATAGCTTAAGCTTGCCTCCCGAAGCATGAAATCATAATTCTTAGGTAATTTTAGTTGCTTCTATCAATTTCCAACTTGGCAAAAAACTCGCAAATTTTCATTCCCGCTGGATTCGAATTAACCACCGGATTTTGGAATCTAACTCTACCCATTAGGTATGATTACTATAGAGGTGGTTCTCCTGTCGACTCCTTTTTTAATCCATAATCAAAAGTCTCAAAAGTTTTTACATCGAACAATATCATATGTTTGAATAGCTCTATCTCATTCATTTATGTATAACGTAGATAACCGACTTGTAAATACCACTTATATTCAATTTTATAGTACGACCTACTCGTACCTACTATAAAATTGGAATACCTTTAAGAATAAACAAAATAAAAAATCTCCACTCGAAATATGATAAAATAAAATATTTAAAAGAATAAAACGCTTTTCTTTAATACTTGTAGTTTAAACTCCTAAATAGGATAAATAGCCATATACTACATAATGTAGTTGTTTATCCTATTAATATAATTAACACCGATTTGCACAACTAATATTTTGGACGTAAGCATGCAGTATGTAAATAGACACGTATGCATTTAGAATTTGGTGCGCATACTTATGCGCTACAAGAAATGCAGCCCTAGTGTAACGAAGTACCGGCATACAAGGCAGCCAGGAAGTCTAGAGAGCTTTCATATTACATCAAGGATGCCTCCATCCGCGCCTCTGCCTTTTTTGTATTAAATAATATAAATGAATAAATGCGTCAAACAATCACACCAATCGCCTGGTCTCAAACTAAGGTTTTACCTTGTACTATGAGCACCAGACGACGCATACTAACTGGGGGCGTCATCCCAGTACACCAAGACCCAAGTTAATTTTGAAAAGGTCGTTTTGAAATTGACCCGACCGGGAATCGAACCCGGGACCTTTCGCGCTTTGGCCGCCCACCTTAGCTACTGCGCCACCGAGGTTGTCAAAATTAATTACGTTCTAAGTTTAGGCTATAACATAACAAGCACAGTAACGGACTTTAAATGTATAAATTTGAGCTCTGTGAAGTCAACTTGAAGGTTCACTTTAGAATGAGTTTATATATATATCAGTGCACGTGCCTGTACCACGTGAAGTCGCTGTTGGCTGGTTCGATTATGAGATGTATTCGAAAATCGTAAGTGCATGTGATTAGAAAATGTCTCTCGATAAATTTATCTATGACAGTAGGTACTGTTACGGATTCCTTTATGAGTCTTATGTTATGTTTTTTATATTTTTGTATTTATCAATTTGACTTAATTATTCTTCTTCTTCTTTTAATTTTCAATCAATCTGTATTTTTCTTTATTTATATTTTTAATCACCCCATTCTTAGTTCCTTATCCTCTCCCTGCCCTCCGTTACAAGTACGATCTTAAAATATCGCAATCACCAAAACAAATTTCACATGCAAAAATATAATTTTGCGGAAAGAAAAACAAACATTTCGTATTGTGTTATTTCCGTAACAGTATTGCTCAAAGTTCACATTGATTCTTTAGTTCCCGATATTTTGTACGACTTCATAACGATGTTGAGTTTGAGAAGGAAATTTGGGTGATTTCAAAAGCAGTTAGGTTGGACTTTTTTATTGGGGTTCCGAGTAAAGGATAGTAACGTAGTGTTCTACGTACTTTGTTTTAAGACCACAGTATATTTAACTGAGTAATGATTAGACCCTATGGAAAAAAATGTTTAATAGTATTTTGTACCAATCGCTCAAAAAATCCGATATACCACTTAAAATTTCGTGTTGACTTAAGTCTTTAAATGAGTTATAAAATTACATACTCTACCTTTGATACGTATGGCTGAAACATACGAAATTCTGTTTTTCGTTTCTAGTTCATTCTGTTTTTTTAACCAATCGGTTAGTTGCCTGAATTAGCTAGGCTTGATTTGGATATGAATTACCTTAATTAGTTAAAACACTTGTTTCTTATTATATAGAGAAATAGCCGAAATAATTCAGATTCAAATCATTATTTGAATTTCCCATTGGACTATGTTTCTTTTAAGGAATAAGTCTCTATAAATATATCAATGAGTAGATAATTTATCATAAAGGTTTTAAAAAATGGTTTGTTGTTTGTCCAAACTTGTGAAGGAATTCAGATCTTAATGTTAACGTTAATAAGCCAGCGAATAAAAGCGCAACTTCGACTTTCAATTCTGAATTTCTCCTTAAATACAAAGGCTCGAGTCTCAGTAAAATATTTGCAGAAAGCTAGACAATAACCAGCTAAGCTACGAAATCGTAATTTGTACGGTCTGTGCTGCGTCTGACGATGGAAAATCGACTTAAATTGCCTTAATTAATTTATTCCAAACAAAATCGGCCCCACAAAGTGACTTCAAAGCATTCAATTTTGCATTGAATTGGTAATTTCCACGGCACAATAATTTGTAACTGTATCATTTCGGTTTACTGTTTTTTGTCCCCCATGCTCTGTCAAGTACTTACAACTGGTTTAAAAATGATCGTTTTCTCACGCTTCTCGAAAGCAAATAGTTATTTAACTGGGTTTTTAGTGGTTTTTTTCATTGACTTAGTAATTTAAATAAAAAATGCACTTTTCAGGTATTTTCGGTTCAATAGACTTGTCTCCAGATTTTTTTTGTTTTTTTTTTGACATTTCGCAAATTTAGTGTAGTTAATATTCTACTATTAAGTTTAGAAATTCAGACACAATAAATTTTATGCCCGTTAGAATTTTTCGCACAATTTATTTTTATGAGTAATATATTTGTATTTTATGCGCTTTCTAATTGACACTGTTCGTCATGATCTAGTGACATTTTATACATTCTTGTACTGATTACACTACTTGGAAGCCTTAAATTAAATGTGCTACGATAAATTTAACATCAGCAACTTTGATATACTTGTACGTCCTTATTTTCATTACTTTCAAGTAATCTCGAACGTGCTTTGAATTTAAATATAGTCATTCAGATAGAGCCCCTTTATGAAACTACTTAGTGTCCTGTAAAGGGTTCGTTGAATTAACCCGTCATACTGAGATATTGAAAGGAAAATTGGCCTTTAGCATAAGTGGTATCTACCTAGCTGCCTAGGTGGGATTTCTTTTCTTTTGTACTTTTAGGATTACAATTCAGAATTAGTATGGCCTCGTACAAAAAAATCAACATAATAATTTTATGATTAAGAATTATTATTGCGTTTAAGTTTTCTTCAGCAGTTACAATTATTTAATATAAGATCATGCTTTATTAATTCAGTAAAAAGAAGTATGTGCCTGCATTCTAAGTAAACATTCAAAGAGTCGTGTGTTTTTATTATCTTCTAAAAATTGTAAATTAGAAAGCGAATACTAGAGATCAATACGTTCAATAATCGAACTGGATTCTTATTTATCAATTGAAGTAGTCACTGGAGTTAAAAAAAGAGGCATTTCTTCAAATAAGTACAGAAATACATAGAGGTTACCAAAACTACTGGCATAGTTTACTAAAGTGTAGTGTACTTACATAATTTTATTGAATAATTAACTTTTATTAGACCTTTAATAAATCTCAAACAAAAATTATGTCATATAAACTATACGACTTTCACGTTTATCGAAACGTCGGGCAGTAAGTAGTTCGTGTTAACTAGTAAAAATGGTGAGGCGTTTAGATCCGTTAACTTATTTTAAATGTTTAAAATATGTCATGTTGAGTAGGATACAGTTCATGTCGATGAGAAAGGATTCTATACCCTGTACATTGAGTAAGAGTTGAGTAAATATCCCTTATATTGACTGAGCATTTAGCGGTTTCCCAAACTACTAACCTAATTCAAAATTCACTGCTTTTTCAATCAACTTTCAGTTTCCAATGGTTCTAAGGCGAGGTATTCGGAAGTAATTGACTTTCCCAACGCTCGTGAGACCAGCTATGTAACACTGGTAGCATCGGACTTATCAATGGATTCCACGGAATGAAACGCTATTGTAAACGATCTTTCATTCCAAAACGAACCAATGAATTCATCTGTCGCTATGATCGCCTTTATCGCTTTAGCATAAGGTTTGTTTTATTGTGGTTAGAGGAGGTGGTTTTTTGTGCAGTCGAACCTACGTCAGAGGCTATCAATGAAGTCCACTATAGTGTTTGTGTTAAGTCATCGTATTTTAATGAACCATCGATGACATGCTGTACACAAGTAATAGACTCACGGTGTTATTCTTTTTAGCGCCGAATTTTTTATCTCCCCTGCTTTTGGGATGTGGTTGGGAGTTAAAAAATGAAGCATCAGATTTTTAAATGCATTCTTGGCTATCCTGATTCTTTTTATTAGCTTCCTCGTTGTAATTTGAGTAAAAAGTCACTAAAATATTCAACGAGTATTCTCATTCAGGAATTTTTATTTCATTTGTTCCTTCAATTAACATTTCTTTAATTGTTAATTTGTTCTTTAAACGTTTCAACTTTCGTTGGATACTAGAGGGTGCCCCTGACTTTGTTTGCGTTAAATTTGTACATATTTTTCATATTTATGAACCTTTCTACTAACATGCTTGTTCGATTATATCATTTGGTAGGTAATTAATTATCCTTCCCCTGACGATGTCCGTATCTGAGAGGCGAGCAAAGACTTATATGATGTTGCAACATCTATTAGGTCCCGGGTTCGACTTCCAGTCAGGTCAATATGGAAAACTAACTTTTCTGTATTGTGACAGGTCTAGGTTGTGGTACCGTTGTTTTTTCTGATTTCTGTAACACAAGAGCTTTAGCTACTCGGGCTCAGAGTAATGTATGTGATGTTGTCCAATAATAATTTATACAATTCAAAAATAATACTTTATCAGTACCAGATGCTAAAAGAGATGATAATGTCGCTAGGCCGAAATTGTGATTAGAAATTCCTGTGCCTGGTTCAGAATCACAGCAGGTGTACTGTGCTGGGCCGCTGTCCACGCCGGAAGCTCACTAAAGGCAGCGGAGCGGCGCGCTCGTCCGACCCTTGTTTGACCGCTCATGACTCATTTCCTCCACTTTTTCATAGATTCCCTCAGTCCGTTTAATTTTTTCTACGGTTCCCATGATCCTAAGAAAGTTCGAAAGGAAATTACTTAGCTCCAGCCTTCGGTGCTGAAGACTGATAGAATTTATCATTAGATCAGGCAAACTTTCTCGTTCATATAACTGGTAATTCACTTGAAAAATAATATTACAGAGAAATTAACAATGTAGTTGAATGTTCTTGGTTCGATTCCCGGTCGGGTCAATGTGGTACGAACATTTCTGTAACGCCTCGGGTTTGGGTGTTGTGGTCGTTGTTTCTGCAGCTACTAACAGTTGTTTTAGTAGCTACACTTGCCACAGAATCTGACCAATGTATATAATATTATCCAATAATAATATTAGGCGACATAATCGCATTGGCGATTGAGCCTTTCTTTAGAGAATAAAAAATAATACTAATAATATGATCCATACTTTTTAAAAAACTACTAAGCGAGAGTACGAGAGATGACATACTAAATTAACATATAAGATAGTTTATCCCGGAATAATGCGGGTAGAGTGGCAACAGCTAGTTTATGTTAAAATTTCAGAAAGTTTTGTTTTCTCTATGTCATGTTTATTTCCGAAAGCCTTTTCGTTGTAATAACCAAAATTTATAGGAAAAATATCACGTTAGTTTATCTACAAGTTTTCTTCATCCAATACCTAAAGTGTAATAAAATCAATGATATCTTGGTTAGTTTTTTCTTAAGTCAGGCAAAAATATCTGCTTCAAAGTTTGGAGGAATTTTTAATTTCCGGCCAGTTTTAATTGTTACAGTTCCCAGAAAATAGGATCAGTGTTCGTAGCTATTTCTGAGACAGGTCATTCTTATAAATTTGTAATGTGTTGATAACTTGGCCAAAAATGAATTAGATTTTACCTACTTAGGTATTCTTTTTTCATAATCATTTCAAAATAGAACCTTGATCTAATAGTCAGAAGTCCAGTAGCCAAGCATTTAGGGTCTGATTAGTATTATATTCTTAATTATATGCTGTTAAGTTTGTCAATTTTCGAAATTTCTGTGGTAACATTCAGACAGCTTAAAAACTATATTTGTAAGAGGTGTAATCAATAGTACATCAGTATGAAGCTGGATATCATTATGTCCCCAAGCATCTTATTAAATACGACTTTGTGCCAAATAACTTAACTTCTTACGAAGGCCCACTTTTCGAATTAAGATCAAGCTGATATAAAATCGGTTTCTCCATACCACTCGATGCAGGAAAATAAGATTTACGTTGCAACGACCAACTAATGAAGTGCAACAAAAAAATACTGATTTATGTTTTTAAATTTACATCTAGTACTGGCACAAAAAGTTAAAAAACTTAGATAAAGCAAAAAATTATAAAAAAAATTGTATTTCTTTCTTTATTTAATAATATTCCAACAGAACAAACACATAACATAGTAGGGACATGTGATACAGAGATAAGTTCTAGTAGGTATATGCTCTGTACAGTCAGCATCATTAGTTTGTATACACCTCAGTACCTTGTCACATTAAAGCTCGTAAGCAAATTGTACGTCATCGCGTCAGTTAACGTAATATGACAAGGTACTGTGTTGTATACAAACTAATGATGCTGACTGTACAAGAAAGTTATAGGTATTCGTAGTAATAAGAGGATTGTAAATTGTACAGATGTTGACTTTTGCCGTCGAATTTTTAAATAAAATTTCATTATGTAAAAATTAAAGGTACCACCGACTAATTTTTGAATTCGGTTAAAATGTTAAAATTTAAATCCCTACTAATCCCTACTATATTAATATTATAAATGCGAAAGTAACTCTGTCTGTCTGTCTGTCTGTAACGCTTTCCTGCTTAAACCTCTCAACCGATTTTGATGAAATTTGGTATAGGTATACGTTGAATCTCAAGAACGGACATAAGCTACTTTTTATTAGAAAATAAGGGGGGGGGGGGGTAAAACCACCTTTGAAAGTTTATATGGAAATATGTTTATTTTTGAAGTTAGAGATATGAAATTTGCCACAAATATAGTTCGAAACTTGGATTAAAATAAAGACTACTTATTGTTTCGAATATTAGGGGAAAAAGGGGTAAAACCGGCCATGAAAGGATGTAGTCCACGCGAACGAAGCGGGCACAGCTAGTTCATCATAAATTACTTGAAAATATATGTTAAGGTTAGTTGCAGGCACCAGTCCGCCACAACTTAAATAAGTAATAAGTAGAATTTGTGATTTCGTGTACATATTTTTTAGTGAATATGGGGAAAACAAGTAAATAGATTTTTTAGGCCGAATGCTTTGCAACTTTCTTCTTTTAGCTTGTCTTTCGACCATTGAGTTAACTGACTTTGTCAGTTGACAAAGACAGTTAGCTCAAAGGTCGAAAATGTTCGATCAGTTGATCGAAAATCATAGATCAAAGCGCTTGAACTCCTTAGTTAACCACTAAGTATTGGTGTATTCTAGAAATCAAATGAATCAGTGATATACATCGATATAAAGACCAGCTTTTCATTATCTCTTTAATCTATCCCCGGATAAGAGCACGTAAACAAAATCTGTAATTACATTCAGTTTATTATAGCTATGTATAGAGCGTAATGTGTTTGTACACGTATAAAAAGTGCTCTATCGTTCGACCGGTCCTTTGTTAAATAAATTAGTTTCGGTGTCTACCAAATTACGCCTCAACCTATCTATATGTACAACACAGTCGATCTTGGCAGGAAAATATGCTCTACCTATTATTCTACTATGAATAAATTAACATACTTGAGGATCTTTAACAAAACGGGAGTTGAAACAAAAGGAGATCATACATCATTTAAAAAAAGCATTTGGGAACACTAGTGGCCGAATACTATTTGTTTTCATTGATTTATTCATGGTCAGGCTGAAGACTGAAGGCGCCGACAAAGACGGTCCTTTTGAAATACCAACTCGTTCGAATTGGTAATGAGAGTTTGTGTGAAACGTTACAGAATAACAAGTCGCGGTTGGCCAAAGTGAAACTGAACAATTGTTTGAAGGGATAGGAAATTTGGAAAACAAATAGTGACGATTGCTAAGTCATTTGTACCTAATCGAGTGGTGGTGGAGTGGTTATTGCTGGTATAATGGCCATTGTTTATTAAGTTTGTTCTCATATAAAATTTATCAGTGCATTCGTGATAAGGCCGCATGTGATAAATTGCCTGTTTCATAAGGCGTTCATTAGAAGCGTGCAAAATGCGCTCCGTCGCGCTGCGATAAGCGCGCCGATAACGATTTTACTGCTTCAAATGTTACCTATTTGCGTATCCTGACTGATTTTTAAGACTTACGCTATTGAAACCTTATTATTCATAATAGACATTGTTTAATTTACTTCTGAAAGATTTACAACTTTTCCATACAGAATGACATCTTGTAAAAGGTATGAAAAAATTTTTTTTTAAGATAACTATTTTTTTAACGATTATTGATTTATAGCTCAAACTGGAGCAGCCCGACTGGTGATATACCTCCTACCTTAATGAAGACCGCAGCAAAATAACAATCACTTCTGTGTTGTTGTGTTCCTGCGTGTGAGTTAGTTATCCTGAACTCCTGGGAGGAGAGGGGATGGGGGGAGGGTGCTACATTAGTAGCTGAGGTGCAGCCTTCAAGGTAAGGGCGATAAGCCCAGTAACAGTGTATTTATACTTGTCACCCTTAAGCTAGGACCTCATTACCATTTATCATCAGGCAGAATGAGGTCACTTTTGAAAAAAAATATTCGTTACAAAGTATGTATTCTTTCAAAGTCTGATTGATATTTCGAATGTAGATCGAAAAGGTTCGTATAGTAGAGTATTTTTCGTCACGACACTGCCCGCATAGATTCATCTGGTTGCCCTGCGAGCCTGCGTAGTGCAAAGATTTGATCGTTTAGAGTTGTTAATGCACCCTCTCGAGAAAACTTCGCACTGAACAGTGTACCATAAGAAAAGAGCAATGACCTAGCCACTTTGTTCGAGATTGGTGAGGTTTTCAAAGATATCGCCAGAGAGAGCTTCCAAAAATAAAAAACCATTATCGATTTGTAGATAAGTTTCATGATAAAAATCTGCATACCAAAGATCGTTAGACACTTTAAAAAACACCAAAATGGAATTTAATAATTACTTGAAAAAATGTAAAACCTAACATGATATTGGAGTAGGGACATATCTTTAAATCTACTGGTAGTCATTATGGTAAAAATACTTGAAATAAGCTAAATACAAGCCATGTTCATAAAGTATAAAAGTTTAGTAATAAAATTATTAGAAATAAATATATGTTGTAGACAGTTACATCACGTGCCATTATAATTTAGTAACTAAAATTTATACTAGAATAATTAGAGCTTTCATTTAATTATTCCTAACTGTATTAAATGTAGAAAAAGAGATTTTGTTAGTATTAATGAGCAATTCCGTCAAATATTTTTAATTGCACCTCTTTTGTATATCCTTTTAAACTACTACTTCAAATTCAACTTATTCTGTTATATTTATTTATTGGTTAATTTTATTTAAAAACAAAGATATTATAAAAATCTGTCTTTCATGACGAAAGATTAAATTATTTTAAGAAACTATATGGATAATTCGCTTTTGCATATATACGTATACTCGTGTTATATTTTCTTATTGTATACATTTTATGACGCAGGGTGGTATTACCCGCTCTGTGTGTGTCCGACACAATGTCGAAGATTGCAGCTGACTTGCAATGCCGCATGTTATTCACTTCTTTAATTAACTATCAAACCGGAGGCACTCTCGATTATAAGACGCGGCTACTCGGCTTTGAGTCCTCACTACCTACCTGCCCGATTTTTCACATTAACCAAAGAACGAATCTCAACTCTAAACCTCGTTAATAAGATTACAGGTTTTACCTCCGATGCCCGGCGACGGTATGTCTCGACTTTGATATTGTTTTTTGTTAGTGGATATTAGGCGTTGTTGTCCCTTACGTTCATTATTCAGATTTCGGTAACAAAATGCCCCTTTTTTCCCCGAGCTAACCGGCCGAGAATCCGTTTTGATTTCCTCTTTGTATCCGCGTACCATCTAACGCGATCTTATTAGATTCCACACAGCGAGATAGAATTCCAGAGTCACAAAAGCCACGCAATCAAGTCGCGAGGCACCGGTCATCCATAATAATATGTTTCAGATAATAACAAAAAGGATTCATATATCAAAGGTGACAAATCAAAATAAACAAGACACGCATTCTCGAGAGGCGGGCAAGAAAGGTAAAATCAAAGATCGACATCCACCTAATGTATATTAAATATGAGTGGACGCCTCGCCACATGGTATTCAAGTGAAAAACAGTGCAAAAACAAAATGGAATTGCCATTATAGCTTATAACTCAATCAGTCGTGTCGTAGGCGGCGGCTCGATAGGAATTTTATACTTTTTCTGCCATTATCTGCATTCCAGCCGCGCAAATATGTCGCGTCTATCAAAACGCTGGCTGTGCAACATTGTTTAGAAAAGAGAGAAAATAAAATGGGACAGAGAAATAGCTGACATTTTTAGACCAAGTTATGACAACGCAAATATTTTACCCACGTTTCTGAAATATCTGAAAAGTTACAGTTAAAGTTTATATTTCCAAATATTAGCTCATTAAACTAATATTTTGATATATGAACTTAAGGCAAATCAACTCTTGTTATCTAATATATCACACAGAAGTTAAATAGGTATTGTATAACTCTTTGTAGTTGGATTCATAATTTAAAATAAAATTGACAATATTGACTTTACCAACAGCAAAAAAAGGCTTTAAAAAGAAAATAAATCAAAAACAATATAAACCAGTTTCAATACACAGGTAAACTGGTACGAAAAGTCCAAAATAAACAATTGCGAACGCAAAGTTTTCATTTGTTTTTGTTCTCCATACTTTCTGTTTAACCAAAGTTTGGTAGCAAACGTTTGTCGGTTTGGGCAGTTAACATCACCCGTAAGGTAACCACAGCCTTCGTCCGTATAATTAATCATACAAGCTTCTGCATTTCCTTTGATTACCATTGTATCTCTCTCAATGGATGTACGCGGTGATGATACGAGCTCCCGATTTAATTTCGAATCACAATCATCGTAGCTGTTTTGCTTTCATTTTGTTATTACTCTTATTATGAGCGATTTAATGACTGTTTTAGTATAATGGATGGAATGGAATGGTACCAAGAAACAAAGGGATAGTGGAGATACAGAGCTCAATCAAATGAAATCGTTTTCACATAGTCATGATTATAGTATTTTTGTAGTCTTCAATTATCAACTTGTCCAAGCAATCCCTACTATCCCTACTAATATTATAAATGCGAAAGTAACTCAGTTTGTCTGTCTGTCTGTTACGCTTTCCCGCTTAAACCTCTCAACCGATTTCGATGAAATTTGGCATAGGTATACGTTGAACCTCAAGAAGGCTACTTTTTGTTAGAAAATAAGGGGGGGGGGGGGATAATGCTACCTTTGAAAGTTTATATGGGAAAATGTTTATTTTTTAAGTTAGAGATATGAAAGTTGGCACTAATATAGCACTATTAAAATATAGGCTACTTTTTGTTTCGAATATTAGGGGAGATAGGAGTAAAACCGACCATGAAAGGATGTAGTCCACGCGAACGAAGTCGCGGGCACAGCTAGTATCAATATAAACTGTTCACAATTTTAAAACTAATCAGCGAAGTTCATGTTTTATTAAATTACAGAGTTGATTTTGTCTGTCTATAGACTTATTATTATTTGTTCTTTATAATGCTTAGTTGTTTTTAATATGATCGCTGTTAATTTATAGACATCTACGTGAAGGGAATTTCATTTCAAATTATTATAACCGGGACAGCTAGTCTTTTATAAGAAAGAAGTATCAAAACAGTAATCGCATATTATGCCGAATTGATAAAACTGTACGAAAATTGTAGAGGTGCCGCAGCGGTAAGTAGCTAAACTACAGATATTGCTATTCAAAACTGTTAATACGTAATACTACTCGATACAATTACTGAAAATGCTAAACCATCTGGCATCTTAATGATTCATCATGAGATCAATTACTACGTAGACGTAAGATGATTATTATCGATATTGCTTTTATGCATTTCGGTGCACAACGTGAATGGGCATAAAGCAAATCTGTTGACGCTTCAAGGCAAGTGCATCCTTTTTTGTCGATCGGAGCACATCAGCGCAAAATTTATCAGATGGGAAGCCAAAAAAGTGGGAGAAAAAAGTGCCGACCAAGCACCTACGTGCGTGCTGAGACAGTTTTGACGGCTTCGTGAAATGATGGACGGTCATTACGATGTCATTGACATCATTTGTTTTATCTTCCTTTTTTCGTTTCGAGAAAAAAAACCACAGCTTTGGTAGGCCGGTGTTGCGGCTTGCTACTGTGTTTGGATCTTATGTGTTTGCCAATGTGAATCGGGGTTGATAGATTATGCATTGAGAAGCATGTATGCATCTGTGAATGTAATACGACTAAGCTTTGATGGGCTGGAAAATAAAAGTTCAGTTTGCGTTTACGACTACATTCGTTTCTGTGGATTTATTTTATTACTATATTGTGCCGACACATATAAAAAAAAAAATACGATATCCCTCTACGAATAGAAAATCTTCTTATCTAAGTACTATTAGTTCTTTACAACATTGAGTTGACTGCTTTTAAGCAATAAGACCGCCTATATCGTACTTGACTATGTTGGTAAAACCAATTTCTTTAAACTTACTGTGCAATAAATTGTATGTATCTATCTAACTTTGAGTGTTGTGTTCAAAAGTCGAATGATCATTATCAATTTCATTCTCTATTTCCAACCATTGAGAACCTTTATACCCGAGAGGCAAGCGGTACGGGCTACGTAGCCGTGAGGTGAGTGCGCCATCTTGAGGTGCCGGGTTCGATACCGGGTTGGGTCTATATGGAAAACGAACTTTTCTTCTTTGTCTCGGGTCTGAGTGTAGTGGTACCGTTGTGATTTCTGTACTACAAGTGCTTTAACTACTTACTACAGAATCAGAGCAACATGCGTGATGTTGTCCAATAATAATAATTATTATTGTTTAATTGTAATTATGGTGCCACTCAAATTGTTACGGATTACCGCCTTATTGTAAATAAACAAATTATTCGCGTGAGATTTTAATTACGCATATATCCTACTTGTATCGTAATCCTCAGGATTCCCTTTTGCATAAACTTCTTACGAATAAGTTTTCTCCATCTGCTCATATCTCCGAAACCGTAGAGTCAAGCACTATGAATCTGGTCGGACCAACGTATAGGGCTAAGTCCACGAGGACTTTTCCGGTCTATTTTGCTTAGGTTCTTGAGGTTGCAACCGAATTTTATTGCCATTTGGCCGAACTATGATTCTGCGTCGGCACTTTGTTGCGATTAATTTCTGATATCTTGCAATCTCCAGCACCACATTTCGTAGGCATTTACGATTTGTAGCTTTCAGGGTTCAAGTCTCGCGCGGCACACTTAAATACGTTCATACTTTAACTGACTAGATCAGTAATTAAAAATACGATTTGTAGCAGTAGTAATAGTCTGTTATACTACAATAAGGAAGTAAAGGTATTATAGGTACTTAATTAGTTTCAAACTTAAAAATTATCTAGTCTACATTGTTAAGTCAAATGATTTACCGTATAAAAGTAATAACAGGATTATGTTAGTTAATCTACAAGTAGAGCGATGTATTCGTTCAATTTCGGATCAGTTACAGTTTGCTGCATCATCGGTGATCTAATCATGTATCAGTCGAGATTAAAACAGGTCGGCCGGATCGCATCAAAGGCGGTATCACACTGTTATTTTGACTGATTGATCTCAGGTAACAAAAAAAGGTTGCATCGCTACTGAGATCGACAGTAGCCGAGAAAAAACAAATTAGCTGGCTAAACCTTTTCATAAAGCATTGTTATTATCACCACCTACCCCGTCTTGAACTTTCCAGCCAATATAAACGAGTATCACGAAATTCAAAACCTGCATTTGATACCTCGTAATAAGGACGAGTTTAGTTTAGATTCTGTTGTATAGGTTGCATGATATTCGCTATTCCAGAATGTAATCGTGTTGTCGAAAGGCGAAAATCACGTTGCGCCTGCGACCTTGCGTTCGTTACAAAAAACGCGATTTATTTTTTTGGGAGAAATGTTCTTCGGTGTCAGATGTAGCGGCTCGAGCTTTGATTGTCGAGATTCTCATATTTAGTTTTAATTGGTGGCTTTATCGAGTTTACATTTTACGGTCGGAGTCGATGAGAGGTTAATAAGCGGCACTTTGAAAGGTATCCACGTTTTTTTAGAGTTCCGTGTTAATAATAGAAATATGACTGTCTTTTTCTAGTTTATTGTAGGCTAGTTCCAAGTTTTGGGGTTACTCAAGCGTTTTTTGTTTAGAAAATAATTTAATGTTTGTATTTAAAAAATAAATAAAGTTGTAATGGATGTACGTAACTGTCTACATTACTTTAATAAACTGAATTAAGGAAATAAATTGTATTGTTGTGATGTGAGGGCGTTAACGGCAGTTTGCGTTTGTCAAAGACCAAACAAAGTTGTCAGGATAAAATTAAGTGACTATAATTTGGACTTTTTTAATTTGACCAAGCATATATTATTCTTATTATTATAAGTATTGAAGTAATGTTAAAAAGTGTTTCTCGTGTGATAATAGTGATTCTTTACGGAACCGTTCATGGAAAATAAATGTAATGTGCTGTGCCCAATTTTTTATTGTTTAGGCAATAGCCGATATTGATTTCGGTTCTTTGATTCCGACGTATTATTGCTTGTTTTATTGGTACCTGGGAACATTGTAATTAACCATATCGGGCCTTTTTTCTCATCTCTCTTGATCCTTTCGTGTCTATAGTCTATAATAATTTTAGACTCACCTTGAAAGGCGTACGCGCCGAAAATTGGTCTCATATTGTTCATCGAAGACGTAGTTCCTGTTGTGTAATCCATTTTATGTTCATCAATAACGATATCTCACTTCACAGTTGTATGCACTTGAAATATTTCATTTTAAATATTCACTATTACTATTTTGATTGCACTGCGTTGCTTTACTAACTTAGAGGCTTTACTAAGACTAAATGTTGAGCGTTTGCGACACGAAAGCACATGTGTGGGACAAAATGGAATCAATTACAATGTCCCTTGGTAGCCATATAATTTTCGTTCCCTACTCATACCCTATTACAATAGTGTTTCGCTCCACCTCTTTTCTCCCCTACCACTTTTTATTTACTGGTAATAATAGTAAATCATGGGGAACTGTCACGTATGTGTTACAATGACTTCGTGAATGGAGCCTCGCGTAAAAGGGTGTTAATTCATGTATTAAACTTTACTTCTGCTCGCGTGCAAAGCTCGTTTTAAAACGACTAAATAACCAGATATAAGTAGAGGATAAGACTTGAAGGCGCTTGGAGGTTTTATTTTTGTTTACATAATAGGTTTTATTTTTATAGTAGTACATGTTTTTTTTTAAGTTTTCAACATTAGAGTTTTCATTTTCCGGAATTTCTCGAAATACGTTTGATTCCATGTTTCCTTTTATTCCGCGCTTTTGAAGCGTGTCAGAAATGTTTGCTCAGTCGCATACTGATGACTTTTTTGCTGTCATTCGCAAGAAAACTGATTCGTTGTTGGATAGAGTGCGGTCCAGCACCAATAGTATCCTGAAGACCGTGGCAGAGAGATATGACTCCCCCATCATCAGGCATTTCATCCATGTATTGAGCCGGCCAGTGCCTTACAATTATTGGTGAGAAAAATATTATTTCTCTCTCTCATTTGGTAGTACGTAGTTTTTTATTGTATTTTTTGTTGTGCTGTATAAGAATTTATGTGCTAACCTAATTATAGTTTTTTTAATATATTAGTTTTACTAATCAAATGCATCAATGTAATCTTTTAAAGCAAATAAATTATTATTATTACAATTATTTCAGAAACTTTGGTATGGATTTGAACTGATATGTGCTGTATGCCAATGAACTTAGAAAATTTTATTTATCTGTTACGAAAATAGCACTCTGATGTATAAGAGTACCGATTTTTTTAAAGTTCTCATTAGGCTAACTTATATAGTGTATCAATATTTTATTTGCAATTTTTTTTGTATTATCATTGTCGACGTCACGGTTTCCCTCGTCCAGTTGCAGCTGCCAGAGCTAAGTCGACAATAGTATCGATAAAAAGCCGTCATGCAAATTATGAGCTATTGTAACCAAGTATTGTTCGGAACATACACGCGCCCTCATCGTTGATATGTTTAGTGTGTCGTACCTTGCAATAAGGTTCAAATTGTGAGGGATGCTGTGGAACTTCTATACTCCAGGACGTAAGCAAAAGACCCGCGATACTGCGTGTGATTCGCTTCGCGTTTGGTTTTTTGACGATTCCTTGCAAAAGTACCAAAGACAGCTGTTTATGACATCCGCAGTCCTATAAATCTGACCGTAGTTTTCGTAAGCGTCCGATATTTTACAAAATTTGTTAGTACGCTTTATCTTGCAGTACCTTCATATTTTTATACTAGCGGCCGTCTGCGACTTTGTTCGCGCGGACTTCGTTTTTTCTACCAATCAATATAGCCTCTGTTACTCTAGTTCAATGTCGCTTTCCAATAGTAAAATAATTTTAGAAATCGACACAGTAGTTTTTGAGTTTATTCATGACAAACTGACACACAAAAATACAAATCTTTCCTCTTTATAACATTATTGTAGATAATGTAATGTGTTTGAGATCAAATTAAAATTAGTCTAAGCTTGAAACGAAAATCCATTCACGTTTGTTGACTGGTCCCTAACTTTGTTAACTGCCCGTACTTTGCTAAGTAGCCTAGCCTAGCTCTAGCTTGTCTCATATAATTAATCTATCCTTGTAAATATTAAGAGTATACTTTTCTTTATGTTTATTTGAAGTCTATATAATGTAATTCCAGTATAACTGCATGATCAGCGCCTTGGCCTCGCAAAACGTAAGGACTCTACATGATTTTTCTCGAAGTACCTAGTAAAAAAATTCTGGATAAGATGTGAATGGTGATCTTAAGAAACGTAAAGTTTGAACGGCATAGCGAAGGTGATCAAAATTCTTCGAGCACTTTCTGAAGTCTTGAAATTTTGTACTTATGTGCTTTACATATATTTGCGGCACTCTTGAAAAATGCGTATGCACATATTTTAATTGTACCTACGTAGAAGACTTGAGTTTAGGATTAGATCAGAACTATGGGTTTGATGAAAGTGCTCTGTTTGAACTTGCAGAGTTAGCTTAGGTCCCCGTGAGATTTGATAAGTTCATAATTTTACATGAAAATTATTATTATTATTAATAACTACTGAGTTTCTTGACAGGTTATTTACGGTAGAATTAGGTTCTGAACCGGCTGTAGCTTTAATTTTAAGTTTATATTCATTTTGACGATGTCTAAGTGTTACTTATTCACTTCTTTAACTTACAAAAAATCATATATATATTAAAGAATAAATGCCAATGTTGGTTTGATATCCAAAAATCTTTTGAGTCTGATGTTCGTATGTTATTTTTTTAATTTGGAATTCTATTTTTGGAACAAAACATGGATGGCCAGTCAGCGTCTTCTTCTATTCAAATAATTCGTTAAATAAAAAAAGACATTTAAATGTATTGCTGGTATTACTATAATGTTAACTCATGATACCTTTGTCACATTTCATTCAAAAATGAGTTGAATGAACATCCTTGGCGCTTTTGAGGAATTCTTCCAATGGTTTGATTGTGTCACGTTTGTTGTACGTGTCAAAATCGAGTGGCGTCTGGGGACTAAAGTTTCTTATACACGCGTGAACGTGGAAATTGCCCACTGTGACAAACAAAGCTTACGCGATAAGTGGGCACTTGTGTCATTGACATATCGGATACACGCGTATTCCGCTAAGAATTCGGTAGGTGAGCGTCAATTTTTAAACCGATAAACCGGCTGCCTAAGAAGGTAGGGTAATGTTTTTCGAGATATGTGTATATATATATATGTATATAGAGAGTATATATATATATTGGCACGCCCTACAACCTGAACGTCTGGACAAATTTTGTAATAATTAGGTATCATTCGATTCGTAATTATTGTGTAAGTGATACCAAGTTACATTAGTATTAAAATTTCTGGAAAGTGAAAATGGCGAATTTTTGGTTCAAAATGTCGAATAAAATTATTTTTGTCTCTATAGAAACACGTGTTAAGATAAGTTCCTATAGATAAGTATAGTTTTGAACGTTAGATTTTTGAGTTTATCAATTAAGCATGTATCAAAAGTACTTATTTATCAAGTACAGTTATTTCAAACCGTTGGTTAAGTTTTAATTGTACTCAAACCAGAACAAAAATATCATTTTTGTTCTGGTTCATTGGTTTCCTGGGACTGTTCTTATATATTGGAAACCTAGAGATATTTTACATTATATGAGTGTCAGACACATCGTTCCAGATTTAACGTATGTTATTTTTGTCATCAATTATCTTAGAAATTTCTTTTCGAGATGTACCTACATAAATACTTTCAAATACGCTCTGCTGAAAAACCAAGTCCTTTTGAATTCAAGTAGATACTTAAAGTTCACTTTCGGAATACGTTTCGTATGTACGTACTTGACGTTTAGTTTCAATTGTGTAACTTTAAGCTCTATATTTATGCTCATAAGGCGCTTTTAGGCTGTACATCTCAAAATGGCACTGTAAACCAGTTCCCATTGTTCTTCAACGTGGAGTGCTTGCTAAAGGCTCCGAAGATGGCCACTTTCACCGGCTTTAATGCAAATACTAGGCAAAAAACCAGTCATTAAAGTGTTAAGTAGTAGACAAAGTGGGTATTTTAAAGACTCCCATTTAATGAATACATAAAACATTCGTTATTGATAGATTCACAAAACTGTGACACATATAACAACATTGTAGCTTTCGGAAATCAACGATATACATTTTAATGTAACTACAACTTAGAATAACTGCTGAGTTTCTTGACAGGTTATTCTCGGTAGCATTAGGTTCCGAAACTTCTGTAGCTTCAATCTTGGTTTATATTCATTTTGACGATGCATAACTGTTACTTGTCACCAATATGAATATATTAATTGATTGATTGTAGAAGTTATATTCTGCGTATGCGAGTTGGACCTGATAGACCTATTTATTAAAATATAACTTTGTGACCACAACAATGTAGTGTGTTAAGACCACAATACTCAACCGGGATATAATGTTCCATTAATGATCATAACAATTTTAAGCAAATAATGACGTATTAAGCGAGAAATGTTTGTACCTGTAACTCATACATACAATTTATCGAACCATATCAAAAGAAGAGCGCGCTATTTATTGTTGTCAAAACAACATCTGGCTCCGCGACCTCACCCAACTCCGACTGTCATCTCGCGGGGAATTAATAAAATATGTGAATGTTAATTTAAGTCATTAGCTAAGAGCCGGTTGAAGAGATGCCGACATGAAAAAAAGGCGGAAAAAAATGTGTGATCGCGCCGCCGCACGCCTCCCCGCGCCTGTTTGAGGAAACACACAAATGTGTTAAATGAGGAACGCCGAATTAGGACATAAAGCTTGAGAAAGCTGGAAGCGATTCATTAGTGGGAATAAGTGGACTGCGATTTATATGACGAGACGAGAAAACCAGTGAAATATTCACAACTAAAATATTAGTAGGTATCTAATGCTAAAATAAGTAGCTCAATCATTTACGTCAGAGCTGTTCAATTCCCGGCCCGCAGTCCGCATGCAACCCTTGATCTATTTATATGCGACCCGCGGTGTGTTTTCAAGTTTCTCCGCAATCCATTATTTTTAATATTATTTTGAGGGAAAGAAATAAATAATTATAATACAAGATTGTGTTCGTATGAATACTAGAACAACAGTCGAACTGGTGAAATACCTCCACCTTACAGAAGACCGCAACCAAATAACAATCACTTCTGTGTTGTTGTGTTCCTGCGTGTGAGTAAGGTTTGCAGAGCTCTTGGGGGGTGCTACATTAGTAGCAGAGGTCAAGCCTTCAAGGTAAGGGCGACAAGCCCAGTAATAGATTTATTATGCTGTACTTGTCACCCTTAAGCTAGGACCTCATTACCACTTAACATCAGGTGGGATGAGGTCAATCTTGAAGTGCAATATAAAAAAAAAACAATGTATTTTGTTAGTTCCGACTCATGTTTAGCGTCTAACTCACGGCCAAGCGCGGTTGTGTATTAAACACTGTTAATTTTTTTTCTTCAAAATGTTTTTGTCCAGCTTTCGGAGCTACTTAGTAATTTGTATTAGCTGGGATCACAACTGGTTTTGACAGACTTACGTAATGGAAATGAGTATCAAATTATACTAAATAATATTGTAAATAATATTCATACCTACAAAAATGAAAAAACACTAATGTTGATTACATGTATATTTGTTCTGTGTGGAAATCGAACATAATTATCACTCTTGTCATTAACCCTCTATGCAAAAGCGACTTGGCGTTACCTACAAGTTTGACGTGTCTGTCAGTTTGTTTGTTTATGTGTCCGTGGCATCTTAGGTTCCTATCGGCTGAATCAATTTGGATTTTGTTTTAAAGGATGGGTTGTTTTACAAAAAAAAAATCAAAATATAGTTGGGAATTATCTAACCAATGTTAGACAGAAATTAGTCTAAGATGGCCGCCGACATAACATGTCGGATTAGATAATTTGACACAACTCACACAATATAGCATCAAATAAGAGGACTTAATTATGCACCTACTACTCTTATAAACTATGAACAACTTCAAATCCAAGATGGCTGCCATTACAAAACGCCGATATGAAAGACCGTAAGTATATATACACCTATTATATCTATAATTATAACTACACACAATCAATGTCACGTCAGACGTAACAGTGGACTTTAACCGCTTCTATGTCGTAAACATAATCGCTAGGATAGAACTGCCTGGGATTCCCAAATTTTTCATTTAAAACAGACAGGAGCTCTATACATTAAAGTTTGATAAATAATGCTATTATTACCCGTTTTGACTCGTAAACTTATTTTGAACGTATCCCATAAAAGAAAATAAACACTTATTTATTATTACGTAACTAAATTAGTTGTAACTTTGATCTGAAATGACGTATCGAGTACAATTGTTTACAAAAGATTAATCATTGAGTGTTGACATAGTTTCCCGATTTCAATTTGTGGAAACGACAGCTCTTTCATAGTTGAGTGGTATTCAAATTAAGAGTTAAATTTAAATAATTAACTCGGAAAATTTCAAGTACGATTTTAATTAGACGATTTCCCGATTTTAATTGGAATCCGCAATCTGAATTTGCATAATGCCATGACCCTATTTAAGTGTAAGTACATTTTAAATATTTCAGAGTGATTCTATAAAAAGAAATCGTTCTCATTCTTCGGATGTTGTGTTATAAGATTCTCGCTCTAGAATACCAGAGTTAAATATACATTTTTATTGTAGGATAGGTTTGCACAAAAAAAAAGGATCATGACTACTTCGATGAAGTAGTTAAGGCACCTATTGCGCGAAAGATCCCGGATTCGATTTCAGTTGGTCAGGTTCAGTTTGGTAACGAATTTTGCCAAATTGGCTTACGTCTGTTTGTGCACCTTGTTAGTTTTAGACTATAATTACTCATAGTGCAAGAAAAAACATTACTTATAGTGTTTAGTTTGGCACTAATTGGTTGGTGTGATAATTAGAAATTCATTTCAGCGATGGAAAAATAAAATAAACCCTCGAAGTTTGCAGCTAGACGAATTCTTAAAGGCGAGACCACACACGCGAGCCGCTTCCAGCTCATTCAACGAACTGTGATTCGTGTTCTGCCCATTAACTTATTCAATTCACACTAAGTGAATTGGATTTTCTTTACTATAATGGCCTGTAATCCGTCGCCACATGTCTCTGAGGCCTAATGCCACGCTCGCATGGCCCATATTACGATTTTCGTAACGGATCATTACAATATCTTATGACTGACACAGAAAAATTTTACATGTCATTTGGAAATATTTTTACGAGTGTTTGTTTTTCATTCGGGCGGGCCCCTTTTCACACGGTGCGTTAAATTGCCATTCACTGAATGTTTCAGTACATTTACTATTCGGCTGATTTTATCTTTACAATGTTTTAGAATGGTTTTGGTTGTTGCGCTGTGACGTTTTAATGTTGCTCCTTAATTAGGGGTGAGTTTTTACAGCCCTTTTACGGGGTGTGTTGCGTTATGGTGTTTTTCTGATTTTAATTGTTGTGGTTGTTTTAATGAGTGTGTTTCTAAGAAAAAGAGATGTACATTTTTATGAATTTATGCTACGTCAGGTTTGGAAATGAACGAAAGTTTTACCAACTAAATTGATTATTGGTGAAAATTTATCAATGCGTGTCTTTGGTTTTAATCGGCAATGTTACTCGAAATTCTTTATAACCGCATTTCTTTTAATATGCATCTTTATAAAAATGGTTCTCCTCTACGAATGTTTAAAACAAAATGTAACACACTCGTTCCAATAGTTTTATACGAATGCCTTTTGTTTTCTTTTTAGCTTGTCCACGGATTTAATTTTTTTTTGCAATTGCTAGAATGAAGCAATAAGAAAGATTATTTAGTTAAAACATACTTATTTTAACACAGGAAAGCCGAATAAATAAATAAATATTGGACAACATCACATACATTGCTCTGATCCTGTGGTAAGTAGCTTAAGCACTTGTGTTACAGAAATCAGAAACAACGAAGGTACCACAACACCCAGACCCAAGACAATATAGAAAAGTTCGTTTTCCATATTGACCCGACCGGGGATCGAACCCGGAACCTCAGAGATAGCGCGACGCCCAAGTCCGGCCCGCTCGCCTCTCGGCTACGGAGGTCGTCAAATTAATATTACTCCCCATTGCCTCCCATTAGTTGGTATCTAACTTGTATTCGTTCAAAGTGAAATCGGACGGGTTAGTAATAGCTAAAATCGTTTTGACAATCGCCAAAATCTCCTAAGGCGGTCTCACTACCAAATCTCTTGCCGTTGGCTCTTCAAATAAACGCATCGACGGTGCATCGTCTTAAATTAACGTATGGCACTACGAGCCCGGAACCGAATGCATGCCGAATTGGACTAATTACGGACCAGTGACATGTGGCCCGCGACATCGCTGCGACCGTTTGAACTGGCAGAGTAATCATATTTTACAGCGAGATTTTACAGTACAAAGCTTGGTTTTCTATCGCGTATGACTCGCATTTAAAAGCATTATTAAAAAATATATGTCAGTTCAAAGATAGGTCTTAATAGAAGTACTAGAAAACATGATAAATTTAATAGGATGTTTTTATTTATATTTCAATTGAATATTTGCCAATTTTATTAAGTATTCACAAACGTAGCATTTAATAATTGTACGGATCACTCAGACGACCAGATCTTTTGTACTTAGCATACTTTTTATTAGAAGCAGACTAGTGGGTGGGTGCTACGATTAAAGGTTACATTAAGTTTTTATCTGAAGGTTTACTTGTGACATTTGTTTGAGTTCTCTCGTCTAGACTATGGATGAATACATTTAGAAACAAGGGTAGGATTTCACTGTTTAAGTAAACAACTACATCAGATTTTTTGCTTGGATTGAATATTTTGTAAGGTAAAAGAAACGCGATGTTGCATTTTATTTTCAGATGTTTCTATTATGAGATGTGTGTAAAAAATGTAAATATTAATACTTAGTTCGATGTTTAATTTTTCACTTCGGAAGGATAATGTAGGTACCAGCATACTTTCGGGCAATATTAAAAGTAGATGAATCTGGCAGTCACTTGAAATTTGTCAGGTGTTGAAAATCTTGTTTTGTGTTGAATGCTCAGATTTCGATTTCTTATTTAGAGGGCATGCTTGCGTGGCAGTTGTATGTCGATAGATCAAAAGAGCTATTATAGAATTTTACCGCTAAGGGCATCATTTCTACCTTTTTTCAGTTTGTAGAGGAACATTGAAAGAAGAGCATTTGAAGAATGCAGGAAAAATATAAGCGACTAGCTGTCCCGGCGAACTTCGTAACGCCTATTTTTTTAGTTTCTAACCTTTTAAACCTTCCCTGGACGTCCACAATTATTTCAGAACCAAGATTAACCAAATCGGTCTAGCTGTTCTCGAGTTTTAGCGAGACTAACGAACAGCGATTCATTTTTATATATAAGATGTTAAAATTTGAATAAATTTAAATGCACAGTTGAAAATACAATCTGATCTATTGAACCAAACCTCCAACCTCTTCGTCATGTGACTGTGCATGATTTTTTAAAAGTACATGTATAAAGTAACTGACCATCATGATATTGCAGTAGGGTGAAAAAAACAGAGGTTAAGGTAACTTTTGATTTCTTACCTCATTGGTTAATATTAATAGACCACAGAGCCCTGTTTTTCCCCTGTACCTACTCTTAATTTGCTCTGAATACCACTATAACACTACTATATACTTGTTAATAAGATGAAGAAGCTAGTAGGAAAAAATAATTGACGTGCTAAAGAATGTATTGAACATCCACTTGCAGATATAAATCATTACATTTCATTTCGAGATAAAACTAGGTATATGAAAGTACTAGCAAAAAAAATGACCTAAATGAAATATGTAATGTCAGACAATAAGTATGTTTTTTAAAGAATGTGTGAGCTTTATGTAATATTTTCAAGTATTTATGTTACTATAAATAAGAAGAAAGAAGTAAGATCAATCTGATAAAAAACTACGCCTGCCATGTAACACCTCTGATGTATATATCGTAATTAATCTAAATGCAACTAATGACACGACACCTTACGCTAAATCCTAAGCAAGTCCGATGTTAACACACATACCTTTTGTCAGCGCAGTAATTAGCGCGGGTCGCGTGGCTGCGCGCGCGCATCCGCGTTTATAATTTATCGCCCCTTTGCTCTGCGCCGCCGCCCGTTCTCATTAGTGCTGTAGAGATGGGGCGATGTGTAGGATAACTCGGATTTAGGTAATTTTGGATACTAGCTTTTACAGGTAGGTTTGCACGCGTGTGATTTTTTGAGGATAAAATATCGTTTCACGATGCATCTATTGCTACTTTTACCTGCATTTTTCATCGTTCGAACCGATACTGTGATGATTGTTCTGAAATGATAGCTTATTTCCAGTTTCTTGAAGTTGGATCATACTGGCTTGAATTATTATTAAAGTAAGGCTTATTGATTTCTGTTTGATTGAATTCATTGAAGATCATCGCAATTTTCATTCTGAAAATTTATGGAAGTCTTTACGATTCAAATGCTGTGTTTGGTAAATGATTTATAAATGTCGTAAGATAGAATGTTACCTATTTATCTTTTTTAGCTTACGTTATACTTTGTCTATGCAGTCTTTCATACATATTTTGCACACATTGATTTCCCTCTTAACATAATAAAATACAGAGACACAGAGGATTTAGAAATTCAAAGAGATCGTCCTTCATTCACATCATAAATTTCAATAAAACACTATCCATGATATAAAATGACAATCCAATAAATCCACTAAAACGTCGAATGATATAATATTCCCAAGTGAGTTTTTTATCATCGCTCACCTCTAGTGGCAACCACAAAAACCTGCCAAATGGTTTATTTTGGTGCAGTGACTCACGCGCAGGTTGGAACAATACCTACCTAAGACGTCGCCCACTTGCTGATTTGAATTACTCGTTTTTACGGCGTTATATTACTTAATAGTGTGCTGAATTAAAACTAAACTTTATCTAATGTTAGCGTCAGTATGTTATCCCGATTTAAACCCGTATTTATTCGCAGATAATAACTTGTTGCTAAGTAATTATTTTGCAAGTAGGTAATCACTTTAGTTTAATTCCTAAATGACAAAGTAGGTTTCACTCAAGTAAAATTGAGCAAACAAAAGCATTTCATTCTGGAAATTATCTTAACTGCTGTGTGTTTCTGCTATAATTGTAACAGTAATTCAATATCATTTCAGGACGATGATTCTAACTTACTCGGCTGTATGTGGATGAGTCTGATTAATTTTTTTCTTTTTGCTTAGCAACTAAAAAGCGAATCTTTGTTTATGTTGACATTTAATTGTTTTTCGCATGATTGCGTAGCGTAGTAGTTTTATATGGTAAAACTGAATTAAAAGGCGATGAATTCAAATTCCACCCACAATGTCTAAATGCGTCTCAATTCTAAGTAGGAGTACGTATTTAATGACATAGCTTCAATTCAAATAGAGTTGAGGGCTTTCTGTGCTCCCCTACAAGTGAAGATGATAAGGCTTCGCAGCCATCATGGATTACTATCCATATAACTTACTAGGAAGGTATAAAGATTCAAAACAACTTTGATCTCTTTTTACGCTTCTTTTAGCTAACAAGAAGGATGCAAAAAAAAACCAAGAACAATATACATTAGCTTTATATTACATTAGCGAGACCGAGTTATAGCTGGCAACTTCAAGTTGCATTAACTAATTTATACCACCTATAAAGCTGCAGAGTTTGTTTGTTTGAAGGCGCTAATATCAGAAACTACTGGTTCGAATTGAAAAATTGTTTATGTTTTGTACAGTCCATTTATTCAGAAAGGTTTTAGGCTATACCATTACGCTACGACCAAATGGACCGAAGAATCAGTGGAAAATTTTTGAAAACCGGAGATAGTACGCGTTCGAAGCCGTTACTCTCTTTATATTACAGAATTAATAACAGTAAATTAACCATCATATGTTGATCTTTAAAGGAATAATAACTTTTGTTTACGAAACACACGACCGCCTATCCCAACACCGCGTGAACTTTTTTTGCCGTTTAAAAACCGCATTTGCCATCGCAATTAAGGCGCAGTCGTCACCGCACGCACCATTTAGCGCTCATACGCAGACGCGTCGCGACGCAAAAAAGGCGTGAAATGTCGCTGAAACCGCTTCAGGCCATTGAGCAAAGACGCCGCTGAAACTATGCGACGACGGGCCGCACACGAAGCTACCTTTTTTATCTTCATTTGCTTGAAGCCACTTTTGAACTTTAATAAAATGTTTTAAAGCATCTTAGCTCGCAAAACTGATGAACATATTTTGTTTTATTTTTATTGCATAAAAGGGATTTAAAAATCAGGCGAGATAAATGATTTTCATTTGTTCAAAAGTTTAAGGGGATTCATTAATGATGTTTGTTGCTTACTTGAGCATTGGTCAATCAAATTTAATAACAAGGAAAAGATTTACGGATAATGTAAAATAACACGTAGGGACGCATACTCACAATTTTTTAAATGATTTCACGATAACCCACAAAAAAGTAACGGACTACTGAACTTTGTTGCGGAGTTACTTGAATAAAACCTGCCATTAATTATTAATTAGCTCAATACCATTGTCAGCAAGTGGTTTTCCAATTTCCTTCCCTGTAGATATTTTTATTCAGTCATAAGAATTCTTCTATCGATGTACTTAAGGACTATTCATGAAAAAGATCTTGACCTTAAGTTGCAATCTACAAGCATCATGTGGTAAGTAGGTAACGCAAGTACGGGTTAGAAAAAAAATCCACGAACACCGCGTTTGTTCGTGTAATTAATTAACAGCTAGGTATTACAAGAAAACTGTTTCAAAATTAGGCGAATCCACAAGCCAACTTAAGAATTTGATTACAAAACTTTTATTAAAACTCAATCTCTAGAATGCCATAGAAATTAATCAAGCTGAAGTGAAGTTCCCAACGAAGATAATGTATAAACGGGCCACAACAAATTAAGGGTTTTGTAAGCCGCAAGACCCGGTGAACCGTTGGTTTTTAATTAAAATGTTGGAAACTCGATTCAAGGTTGTCGTGTTAATGAATCGACGATTTCTGCTCATTTCTTATTGTTCCTGTAAGGGTACGTACTCAACTTCTTAACGACTGTTGTTGTCGTTGACCTTTTGTTGGACTCCTCTTATGTTGATGCTATATCTTTATTGGTGAAGTTGAAATTGCAAAATGCTTTGCTTAATTCATTATAGCAGAGACGTTTTCATTATTCTTTGTTTGCTCTGAAACTATATATATCGCATTGTAATATTTTTTTTTCTTACTTGAATGTTAATTTTTTGCAGATTGAAGAGTTTTTGTAACAATCTAACTTGATCTTAAAATAAGCTAGTAAAGCCAGTAAGGCTGTTAATGTTTCTTTTGTATAAATTTAATACGTGATGTGATAATAGTTGGTAGAAGTTATATAGATAGCAGAAATTAAATATAAACCGGATGCTAAGCATAAGATTTTAAGTAAACATTTAATACCTTGTACAGCTTAATAAAGAATTAGGGCTATTTTTATGTCCAAAATTACGCATATTCTTTATATTTTTAAGGCCAATCAAAAACATTTGATTCTTATGTCTATGACCAAATCATTTGTCTATGCAGATTAATGGTGTAACTTTAGCTTTACGAAAAGTTTTGAAACAATGGCCTTGCTTACTAAATCCAAAGTACCTACCCAGTGAGTACCAATGACACGTTCACTTAATTAGAATCGAACTGACTAAAACAATCATTTTTTATCACCCCACTTTTACTTTTTACTTTGTGATTGCATAAGCACCATCGCCATGGCTGAATTTGTGGGACAAATAAAACCTATTTAGGGATTCGTAGTTATCAAGAAACCCTCATATTGCGCCTTGTTAGTTTATCTATCCGTGGTATAGTGGAGACTCTGGTATACGCTGTTTTTGGCATATATGCATGTGTAACTAAATAGTTAAATAATCAGTGAAAAAAATATGTCTCTTAAGAATTTCTCATTACCTATGCAATATGTATGAAATAATCTAATAACGATTAGTTTTTTTGGCGTGTTGTTGTTGTGTGTCTGTTAAAAAAATGAGGATCGTTGAAGAATATTTTTATTTAATTTACTGGATTTATTTGGGATCCCCCGCTCCATCAGCAAAACAATAAAAAATGCAGGGTAATTAGTAAGGGCACTAGGTTAAATTATCATGAACCTTTTAAAATTATCACAGATCAGGCTTTCTTACTACTTAATTTCCTACTTAGTAATTGTCAACCAATTAAAATGAAGTTAAAAAGTATTCTTGTATCAAAATTATGGATAAAATTGTATTGAAAATAAAATATTCAATAAATAAAGCAGATTTACTTTTTATCTTAAAACAACTACGGAACCGAAACGCGAAACTTGACACACCCTTTGCCAAGTTTTCTTATTTGTTAACGATAAGGTAGTAAAATAATTGCTGTAGTAAATTAATTTTATGTTACCACTGGTGAATACTTTGTGAATGATTTCATGGTAATATTTAGGTGTCAAGCGAAAAATTCAGAAAAAGGGCTACTTAGAGTAGATAATGGAAAGACAGTTGCATCATCCATAATAATCTACGGATAACAGTGGATGATTGGCGTTTAAGAATTATTACAGTTCGAGACTGACAAGTTTTACTTATAGAAACCGTTTATAAATCAGAATCAAATATATATAAAGTATAAGAAGTTTTTTGCCGCTCAAGTAAAAGTCGTCAAGTTTTAGAATCGAAATCCCTACTTATTAGTAGACAGACAGAGTTACTTTCGCATTTATAATATTTTATAAATGCGAAAGTAACTCTGTCTGTCTGTGTGTCTGTCTGTTACGCTTTCCTGCTTAAACCTCTCAACCGATTTTGATGAAATTTGGTATAGGTATACGTTGAATCTCAAGAACGGACATAGGCTACTATAGGACTAGAAAATAAGGGGGGGATGGGGGTAATACCACCTTTGAAAGCTTATATGGGAAAATGTTTATTTTTGAAGTTAGAGATATGAAATTTGGCACAAATATAGCTCAAAACTTGAATTAAAATATAGACTACTTTTTGTTTCAAATATTAGGGGAGAAAGGGGTAAAACCGACCATGAAAGGATGTAGTCCACGCGAACGAAGTCTAAATAAGTTTAAATAAATCGACAAAGTCAAAATAAAAAAAGTCTAGGTTGTTAAAACATCGCTAGTCGAACTATTCTTGAATCAAGCTTAATAACTTTAATTCTTTATAAAAATGGAAAAAGAAATCCTTGTGTACGTTTCGGCTTTATGACCAAATATTAAGGTACCTATATACTAAAAACATACTAAAACATTAGTCTCGTCTTCATATTTGTATTTCGTATTTGTACATGTCGAATCAAGAGTACTAATTTGAAATTAGAAGAGATTAGTTTTTTTTTTCAAACTATTGTGACAGGCTAGATAACTCAAAATATCTGGAAAATGGACAGATGCCCTTTTCCCGATGAAAGGGGGTCAACGGATGATACTCGCGCTGAGAGTTGTGGAAGAAATGGGGTGCAGCCCATGCTCAGTAGTGTAACGATCTTCGTCGTGTTTAATTCAGTTTTTAACATTTATCTACATTAAGCTCAACTTTTATGGCTTCTGACCAAATTTGTATGTAAAAACAAATTATTTAAATATTAATAAAAGTAGAGCCAATTTTAATAATAATAAAAAGTATATTTCCTTTATCTTACAAGATTAATAAAAAAAATGCATTTTTACTTTCCAAAAATTCGTATTATTAAAGGAACCGTTACTGAATGATCTATTAACGCATATCTCAAAACAATAACGGATTCAGCTCAAATTTGAGACTTACGTATTAGCTATAAGGACTACTACATCCGCTTATGAAAGATTTTCCATAATACCCATAAATTCTAAGGCGAAGAAACGGGGCAAAATCCGAGGCAGACGATGCAGTGGGCGCCCGCTAGTGTACAATATGTGAGCAGGTATGATATATTTGTGTGTACCTACTTATACGTGAATACCGAGTTTCAAAGGCAATCAACGCACGCGCAGAGCATGTAACGACAGCAGACTGACTGATATCATTTGTGCATACCCACAAGAAAATGGTCGATTGCATACTTGTATAGTTGCAGTTTGGTGCATTTAAATTTATTTTACAATAGAATAATACTGTGTTTAAATTATATGCGTCAAATTGTAACATTATGATCAATTATGATCAATTTAAAACAATTAAATAAAGTTGGCATATATGATGTACCTATTGTACCCATATGTTTCTAACAAAATTGGGAATACTTAGCACTTTCCTACTGAATGAATGAACTGTATAAGAAATTACCTACTGTTTCCGAATAAATGCAAATTCTATTAAAACGTATTTTGTATTAATTTTCTAAATTGTTGTTTATTTTATTGTATTGTAAAACATACGTTGCTTAATGGAATATTTTTACATCTTAAAAATACATGTAATGTATTTTATGGATAAAAGTGTTGATATAAATGTTTTGAAAGTTGACTTAGACATTACGTATCGAAATTGTAATAATGACATTAAAATTGTAGAGAAAACAGCTGACGACGGCTCTATCAACATTGCGCCTGAACTAATAGGCATGTCACTTTCCACAGCGCATCAAACATGTCAATGTCAAATATTAATGTGATATTATAATGCTGAAAAATCACACAACATTCGAAATGAAACGTATCGTACACGAGAGACCGACATTGCAATTAACTCATACAAACGCACAGTTTCGTTTTCCGTAGTGTGCTCGCAGACCACGCCCCAAACAAATTTTGACCAATCGCAACCGGCTGTAGGCATAGATCGTTGTGGCAACACGCCTCGTATTTTTCGTCACGGAACATCGACTCAGGCGCGACTCACACATTGTTAACGTAAGCGCTCTTCGCTTTGAAGATACCGGATCCATGACTTCGTGCTGTCTCGTTTTGGCATCGGCCCACCTCGGCTTACGGTCGGAAATGCAAACCCCATAAGTTATATTCCATTGCTCCGCTCATTTCAAATTTAGAAGTAACAATAAATGCGAAATATGTTAATATAGTTAAAGGTGTAAAATCTAAGCCAAAACTAGGTGTTTTACGATGAAAATTTTGGACCGGCGATGTAGGGGATAATGACAACAGCCGAGCGTGTGAGGGAGACAGACGATCAGGTGGAGTAGTCTCGAAGGCTGCGGAGGCGGCCAGTTTGACCATTTTTTGTTGGACCGCTGATTGTGAAAGATTACACTTGAGAGTCGAAATACATCTTTACATCACACGTCAGTGGCCACCGAGCTGTCTTCAAAGTAACACGGATTAGACACACGCAGTTTTCTTTGCGTAATTATGTCTGCGTGCAAGCTGTGATAGTGAAGGACTGATATTGTGATCTCTTAGGACTTTCGTATGTGCTCGGACTGATTCGGTGTTTGGAGCGGCTGCATTTTTAAGTTTTCCTGCAACTTGCTCGTCGATGGCGGTATCAACTCTGAACATGACGCCGTATTTTACAGGATACTCGTTTCAAGGTAGGCGTCTACGTTTTCATATGCGTCACGAACTATTTATGTATCTATGGTTTCGCATATATTTGTATTTGTTTTATGTAGTTTAGTATCAAAATTTACTACATTGGATGATTCTTCATCATTCGTTTTTTGTTTATTTGGATTCCATTAACTGATACTTATAAAAAGGCTAAAAAGAAATCAACATTATCACTCCATCAATTCTTTTATATACAGTTGCTTCAGGTACCTACCTCATAATATTATTTGTATTACCAAATTTGCATTAACTTTTTAGCAATAACTGCTCAAAAGCTTAATTAGATACCGTTTTAAAATAAGGATTTGTATATGTTTGTATGTATATTCTGCTTAATTTGTTTATTCGTATCTTTTTGTATGTTTTATGTAAAATTATCCAGCATTTAAGTAAATCTCGTAACAGACTCTTGGTTTTATTGATCTACCTAATTATGTTTACTGCTATTAATAAAGTCGTTCGCGGCTGCGTCATCATTACCAAAACAAGCTGTAAATCAATAAAAATGTATCCTATTAACAAAATAACTTTGCCGGGTATTTTAGACCTTTAGCACCCGATTAGTGACCAATTACAAGAGCGGGGATATTTAAAAATGACATAATAAGGCGCACCAGGCCCATTTTTTGACGCAAAGGTCCGAAACGACCATAAAACTATAAAATCATGAAGAAATTATAGAGCTCAAAGTGGTTTTTATTGGTGCCAATATAACGATATTTCACCCTCACGCGCCGACACTTTAAACGAAAAAGTGTCTATTTTTGTATTATTATAACTGAACCTCATTTAGCCGAACTTTTTGGAATGGTCAAGGACCGTAAGCTATAGAAAGCGATTGTCTATCTTTCAATAAAAGAGTTTGTCACGACTTGCCCTTTGTGTTAAGCCAATTCAAAAAATGATCTTGATCCTAATTTGATAAATGATAGTAGGTATGAACCTACCGCCATTTTTAGCTATTACAAATTACAAAATTATGATGCTGAGTTTAATAGTGTGGATTTAAGAAATATTTTCACAATAGTACAGGTACTATTGTGAAATTTGTAGGTCTACACTTCTATTTACCTAAACGTTATATACGCATTTTGCTATTTTGCTTAATATAAAATAAAACAAAGCAAGCAAATCTGACCATTTTATTTGTATTGTTGAGTGTACAACAGTATTCTTGACTCATTTATTAATATTGTAAGTAATGTGTCAAAATTCCGAAAAAATACTATTATATTTAAAACAAATAGAGTAATACAAGCATTGCTTTCTATTCATGCAATAGAAGAAAATAAACCCGGATATTACAGGCATATAACCGTTTTATTATGCGTCGTACAGATTGAGCGCTCACTTATTTTAAAAAGAAACTATTGCCCATCATAAAAATAGTGAGCAACTTTTGTTTTCAACTGTCGTTTCTCTGTAAAGATTTTATGGCAGGCGACATTTCAATTCGTCTGCCCAACCAACAACCGTTTTGAACTTCTGTCTTAGTATTTTTTTTTGCTTTCCTCTATTTGCTCGCGTGAGAGAAATCCCAAATATTGTAGAGACGGAAAGAATGACTTGAAAAAAAAATTCGTCATAAAAATTGCATATGTTCCGCAATTTTACTCAATTTGTGGAAAAAAATACTCAGCTTTCAGAGGTACCTAACTGTTGTATCTGCGTTACAAATAATTCGTACTGGCTTTAAAAGTAACTCTCAAGATAGGTAATATGCGTTAGTTCTTGTATATATTCAAAGGCAGAAATAAAGTATAATATACAAATTGCATATAAAGAAGATATATTTTATTTTAACAATCACTATCCAAATTAAATAGATTGATACAGATTAAATATAACTTACAATATATACACAATGTAATGATAAAGATAGAAATAGAAATCTATTAAATTAAATAAGATTATGATTTGTGTCCGTCTATTTCAAATTTAGAACTTCTTAAGTTTTGACCAAAATGTTTAAAACAATGCTTAGAGCTGCGTTTCGTATGTACGTGTCGAGTTTTAAAATAACACATAAATTATATGTAGACATTTCCACTTTGCATATCAATCAATAGTTCAGAGCAGCTGGCATAGCCCACATCCAGCCAATATGTTATGTTATATTTCATTTGCTCTGAAATTAAATATTCCATTGTTTCCCCCGCGGCTGCCCTAAGATCGTTTCAAAGAGTTGCCGTAGTGTGTACTCGTAAATAAAAACGAACGCCGCTCCAAAAAGCTCTCGCACTGACGGTTTTACACATAAATCATTACCATACGAAAACATTTCGAATGCATTGTTAAAAATGTCATTTCGACTTATGACCTGTTTCGTCTAAACCAAATTAAAACGAACGAAAAGGAAGACTTGAAAGGGTTACGTTGGAAAGAGAGCGAACGTTTAAAGGAATGCCGCTGCGATCATTTTGGTTTTAACGAAATACGAGATATTTAGATATTTTACTAAATGCTAATTAGTAGTTTCAATTGCGCGTCGGTATTAATGCACTAATGACATAACTGCCAATAGTGCCTGATGTATATGTATAGAGAAAACATTTAAACTGTTATTAAAATAACATTCAATTATAGATATGTTTTCATCATCTTCAGCAATGACACATTTTAGTTTAATTAAATGGGATTTATAACTTAATTCATATCCCACTTTCACATTAACTAACTTAAAAGTCAAAGATGACAAATAGCTTTGAGGATGATTGGTAATTTTGTAGTTTGCGCGGACTAACTTACGTTTATGGATATTAGAACTTACCTACTTATGTAATAAAAACATGACCAATGAAAACCAACCAACTAACTTGTTATTTGACTTGGTAAATAAGGTTGAGAGAGAGTGGTCAAATTTTCTGAATATAAGTATAGTTAAGCCAATCAAACAAACTACATAGCAATTGTCTCCTTAATTAAAATCAAATCATTGTTACAATAATGGATACAGGCTTAATCACGATTGGTGAACAGAATCTCGAGCTCTGTTTGAAAATTCACAATGTAATTAATTTGCTTGACCCGGGAACTAAACAGGGTATTCAAACCACTAGACCCTTGGGAGTTACCAAAGGGACTAAATAATATTGTAGGTAGGTAAAGCGTTGGATGCGAAGACCCCGTTTCATCCCTTTTGTGCGTGAGTCACAACTCTACCTAACGTCGGCGGACCGGTCCTTTTGATATTAAAAATACCTTTAACTTTTAATTCGACCTCAAATTATACCAGTTTCCGAATTGTAAGTCTGGCTTAGTGTCACAAGCCTCTCCGGTACGCCCAGAGACGTTCAAAAACATTTGTTCAATGCGCAAAGCTGATCGGAGATTATTCACGAACCTTCGACGATTAGTGATTTGTCAGTTTTTTTTGTTTGTTTTCAATAATTTGTCTGGATCATTATTTTGATTGCATTATCCTGATATTGAAATCCACAACATTTCATTAAGATTGACAATAACTTTTAAATGAAGCTTTGCTAGTCGACAAGAAAAGGTATTTGTCTGTCCAACTTATTTTCTACGAACTATCAAAATTGTAATTACTTTCTGAAAATTTAATGTGGTTGCCAAATACCTAAACAGATAACTATATAACTTTTTTTGGCCTAATGCCTTCTTTATTTACATAATCAGAATAAAATAAACCTCTCTTTCACTCTTATCGTGTTTATTAATAAAAAAATAATACAAAAGAGTACAGAGGTATGACGCTACATGTGTTAAGACGTTTTTAACGTATTACTGTATATTAGCGCCACAATTATAACAAAAAATATGTTAGACGGTCAGATTAAATGTTTCACGTGAAAATGTATGTTGGTGTTTCATAAAACCCGGCCTTCTATATTCTTCCGCTTTCTGCAAAAGCTTAGCGCCCACACGTTAGAAGAGCATTGAGATCGATTTCGCTTAACATATCCCTTTTATTGTATACTTAAATAATATTAAGTATTTTATTAACATAATTAAATGAAATTAGAATGTTAATGAAATACTTGCTGTTACACATACCTATTCAAATTTTATCTATTAGTGAGTAAGTGTAGCAGTGTGTTACCTAAACTATCTGTTTTTGTCATAAGAGTGGATACCTCCAAGTTTAATTAAAAAAAAGGCATAAAGTAGATTATCTTATATAGCATAAATTTTCTCATATTATTATTGTTCGCTCATTTAATTAATATAATACTGATAATAGTCTTACTATTCGTGCTGCATCTCGTTTGCATATCGGATACTTAGTTCAGTCATATCCGATTTTACTGCTTTGTTTTCCGTTCAATGATCGACATTGCTAAACGAATGAATCACACTAATCGTCATGACTAATCATATCAGTATAAATATGCAAAGATAGTTCAGTAAGTGGGTATGTGTGGTGATGACAGTTCTAGGGCTGTCAATTGTGTGCGCTATATATCGCAATCTTTTACTTCAGTAACCAAGAGTGAATAAAAATGTTAGTAAGTTTTACGATTAAGGTTAAATCAAAACTATTCTATAAATTTTATTTTGTAATTCCTTATTATTGTGTAACAACACATTCATATGTCACTTTTAACCTTAAGCAAAAAAAAAACAGTTTCGAGTTTCATTAAATACGAGGTATTTAATGGGGATTCTGCTAGCTTTCCCCTAGATCAGAGTACTTCAAACTTCAAACATTTATTTGCAAACTTAGTGTCAGAGAGTTAATACAGTTAAAAAGAGTAACGCTTGAAATTTAGTTACTTTCACAAGTATTGCATATTGAAAATAAGAATTGATATTTAATTACGTATTCCATATTAAAAAGCAAAACCGAGAAGGTTCTTGCTTTATGTTATGAACAGAAACTAATGGTTGTCAAAGTTCGATGGACACTAGAAGTCACATAAAATCTTCCAATTTCATTCCAGGCAACCCTACCAGCGTCGTGTAATGTCCGTCGTGTTCGATGCGCCGGCGGTGTAGACGCCGATACCGATCGGAACACCTTGTAATTTACCCCAGCCTTCAACCGATTTTGCATTTCACACAGTTTCATACGTCCACACAATGTCTTTTTTGCCCCAGTTACCGAGATAGATGCGTGATTTGCATTTGCAACGCGTTCTGGCATATCATGTGACATTCATATCACTTTGAGATTCGTTCAGTGGTTTATATGTACGTACTATGTTGAGTCGGAATTTGGATATTTGGGATTAACAATCTTGCGTTATGTAGGTACTCTTTATAATGCCAATTTGGCTTGGACTCAATTTTTGGTTTAAAATTTTATGACCATTAAATCATGACTAAGGGTTCATAAACATTTTATTATATTTATTTAAATGTTAAATTTATTTAAACATTAGGTTATCGTAAAATAGGCAAACTTACCTTTTTATTTTTTTAACATGTTATATTTTAACAAAATGTTTTTTTTACTGTTAAAAAAGTATACGTGTTAAATGCTGTTTGAATATTTCTTTGGTAAAGGAAGGTATTAACTAAAGTCGTAAAGCGTAATGTGTTATTAAATATATACATTAAATTACAGCTGTCTGTCAATTACTGGTCCGATTAATAAGACCAACATCCTTTAATATCACTGCACAAACATTAACTTTCATTATGAGACATTAATACTTCATAACCTGTAAGGCCTAATGTTTATCTCGCGAAGATTTTATAGCAAGTTCTTTCAAACAATATAATAAATACAGCGTATTTTGTTTCAAACTCACATTTTGAAAACAGAGCCGGCCAATGAGGCGCAGAGCAATAAAACACTTCCCATTAGGGATTTATTACAAACGCTTTGCCGGGCCAATTATAAATACACTACAAACATCACAAAACATTGGATTTTTGACCTCTATAAAGAGTTCAGTACCATAATCAAGGTTTAGTCGCATTCATATGACGGGCCGACAAGCGATGCGCATCACACACACAGGCGCTCTCGTGGTAGAGACACGATTTCGAATTAAAAGTATCGATACTGTACTTATGGCTTAAAGGTGTTGTATGAAAATACCGACATCAATTTAATATTTTCCTACATATTTACAATACTATGAAACATAATTTAATCGGGTAAATAATGTTAAATCAAAGTTCACAAAAGATTAACTTTTGATGGCAGAAATATGAAACAAAAATCTGACACCTAAAGGCAAACATAGAACACTAAACTTCAATCATATTCACAAAATAAAAGTAAGCCTCTATCATCTCATCTAACTATCATGTATTAATTTACTTGGCAAGAAGTATTCAATATTGCTAGAAACATATCCTACACACAAGCCCCCACCAACTATCGAAATAAAACTACTTGATCTCAAAAACATCGATAGGTCTTTCACGTCCCTACTCGCGGTGCGCTCGCGCAGATCAAAGGCACCGACAGGCTCTTTTAGCCGCATAATATGACGCGCCTCCCGCCCCGCGCCGACGGCTGCAGAAATGCCAGTCTCGATCAACCTCCAGGGCGCTTACTTGCCATTACTTATGCCGATCTATTAATAAACAAATTGATATAACGGACGCCCCAACAGAATTGGAGGTTTGATTTATAAAGATGGTATGCTAAACAGATTTGGCAGGTTCGGAGTTAAAATTAATTAAGGTCATTAAATTGCTATTCCAATCAATAATGATATACTTTAATGGTCGGATTGTAAATTTGTCATTATTTTCTCGAAAGATAGAAAAAAAATCATGTCACTCATAACAGTTAAAATCCATTACACTTGTTTAAAGGTGGTGTAAATATGTTGTGTTACTAAATTGCCATACATACTTTCGTCATGAATAAAAAATATATTTAGGTAACAGTACCCGTATTAAAGGAAGGTGTTTTATTCATAAGCACCGATAATGCTTACCAGGTAAAAGCGTTGTGTTGAAAAGATTTATCAGATATCGATCCGGTAGAGATCTAAATCTACATCGCTTCGGGCTGCGCGCGCGCCTTTCGCGACAAACGCATTACGGGCTTGCTGGTTTCTCTTACTATAGAATTCCTGTTTGCCGTAGTTTTACGACTAGTTATTTTACGTTTGTTTCAAACATTTAGGGCTTATTATTAATGTTTGCTTTATTTATAACCAAACCATAGGCTTATTTTTATTTAAATTTTAAAAAACCCTCAAAACCTATTTGATTGTAATAACTAGTGACTGAAATTTTCACCAGTTGAACGTTCTTAATATCGAAAACTGGATGAAAATCCTGCCAAAGATAAGTTTTGCAGAGAAAATAAGTTATCACGTTTTATTGATTAAATTCGTTTTACAAATAGTTTTTTTTAAACGGTTTATTTGCATCAAAAACAAAACAATTGCATGCAGAAGAAACCCGTATACCCCGACATTTATCCCGCGCATCCTCAAATGGTGCGGTACGAACCGCGCGAAATAGCTCACGTGCGATCATCGATCAAGGTATCATTGTTCCATTAAAATTACGTAAATTCACCACAATTACCGGGCAGGCCCGCGATAAACGCGAGTCATTACTCAAGGGTTAGACGTAACGGGACACCGGGTTAGTTAGCCGACTCGAAGTTTCATAGAACCTTACCAGGTGAACGAACGAACCTGTAGCGGGTTTGCTTAAACTGATTCGGACTCATATTTTAAAATTTTCATTGTTTTAATTATTTTATTATTAATGCTATTGTAGTTACGATATTGTAAGTAGATTTTATGTTGTAATGCTATTTCAATAGGGCATGAACAACATCTGACCTTTGTAATTTAATAAAAAACTTTAACCCAAGAGTATGTGAATACCTAATTCTGTTCATTGATTGACGTTGTCTGTTTTTGAAGTACAATCGCAATAAAAATCCTATTGAAAGAAGGAAACTATCAGAATTCAACGGAGTGCTTAGATGATATTCAGTGAGCGATAAAAGTAGTAAAAGTACATCAATCTTTACGACAGTTGAGTTATTAATGGGACTCGTACATATTGCGAAAAGGACGGTATTAGACTGTCAAACACAAGATGCAAAATATATTTAGGTATTTTTATTCTAGATAAGTGATATCCCTATTACCGACGTTTACCCATGCCCAATGTTTATCTGGAAGCACAGTATGTAGTGTTTAAGGGTTAACTGCTAACGGGTCCTCGGGTTAGTTACCAACCAACTTTGTTTATGATTAAGGAACCTTCAGTCAACACTTACGTTCACCGGCTAGTGCTGTTTTTGTAAGACCTGACTATGATGAAATGGGCAGTGTAATTAGTTTTTCTTCTCAATTAATTAACTCTGCTTGTATCGACATAGGACACGCAAGTAGCGTGTGAATCAATCACAAATTAAGAAAGAAAATTATAGTATTTTTAATCAAATGGTGTTTTATGTTTGCAAATCGCTATAATGAAATTACCAAAGTAAAAAAACCAACCAACCTTATCGGGGAAATAAATTGTTCATGCTTTTATTCGTAGAGTTCGGAGTAGAAAATGCACCCCTATTGGAATTCGAAGTTTTGTGATGGAAATTTAGTTGAGGCCATTATTATTAGTCCAACAGCGGCAAGTGACCATGTCAAAGAGTCCATTTCGTGTTTGAAAAGAAAAGAATCCGTCAAATTAGTACATAGCGCGGTATGAATACAGAATGAGGTCAAACAGGGCACTCAAACACACACCATTATATCGAAATAAAATATTCTGTTCCATTCATTACCGGCGTGGGTATGTACATTACATTTGGAGCCGAAAAAGTTGCCATAGTTTGAACAGTTGGTCGGTGGTTGAATGGGGATAGCGGGTACTAAGTGCCTACCTAGTTGTGTTTTAAATAAATTATGTGAATGCGTTTTATCTTCTCTATGCCACCGCTCCCTGGCTTTTGGCTATGAAACTGAACTTTGTTACGTTAATGGAAAGCTATTTTTATAGTATCAAATTCTAAGACAATTAATTTTAATTGTACATCTCAGACGTATATATCGTGCGAGTGATTTTTGTTAAGGGTTGTATGATATTTTTAATAATTATTCCTTAAATTGGCTTTCCAGATAATATACATGAACATTTAAAATCACAATCAAAATGGTTGATTGGTAAATTGTTTGTCAAAATAAAAGGAAACCCAATATTTATCCTATACACGTTTGTTTTCGTAATTTGATTTGAATGACGCAACCGCGATGATTGCTTGACATTTGCCCATAGAATAATGAGGCGTTATCCATCCGGTATGTAACGTATCAAAGTATAATACAATTGATTTGATATTCTGTGCTACATTCCGGTGCGCGCGCGCCACGCGACCACGGGCCACACATAGCACCGAACTCTTTGAAGAAGGCTTAATGGAATGACACAGCCTTTGTACGCGCCGCCCAATTCTAATGCCTATTCAGATGGCATTTCACCTTTTTGTTGCTTGATTTTCGATAGTAATAGCTTATTTTATTAGTCTATAGATGAAATTTTAACGGGTTACGAAAGGAAACCACGCGTCAATCCTACTTTTGTAGTTTTTTGTAACGACCGAGTGAAATTTAATATCGGAACGCTGTATGTTGGTACTAAGGATTCTTGATCGAATCGGATTCACAATGCTCCGTTAACCTTTAGCAAATAGGTACAAAGCAAACAATTACATTTCGTTGTTGTATTTGATTATATTTGAAATCATAGGTTCTTTCGTAAAAACATCATCTAGATTGATCACATTTTCGTATTGAGTGGAGAATATTTAAAATAACATTAAAGCGTTTTTCTTAATGAGGTTTGCATATAAAATGAGAAAAAATAATTGGAGTCGAATATTTAATTGATGAATGTAGCTCTAAGCTATGAGCGAGTCGAACAGAACGGCCATCTGAGCGGTTATCGGCTGCGCTTGCGACGAAGGAAAGCGGCGTGCAGTGACGTAAAGCCTCATATAAATTTTACTATACGCACATTAATGTCGCTACGTGAAATTGATTTGCAAGCAGAAACATATTATGATTGTGAAAACGGGGTTTACGATTTATTTACACAATACTATATCGATTTTGAACATTATAAACTGTCATACATCCGATGTCAAACTGAATTCGTGGAACATCTGACATCACTTCTTCTGATTAATTGGTAGAATATTTGTTAAAATTATATTTGATTCCTCATATATGATGTTAACAGATAGTGTTTATTGAAATTAATGTAATTTAGGCTGACATGAAAAAGAAATATATTATTGCTTGCAGTTAATGTGACCAAAGATTTCATTAACATTCCTACGAGTGCAGCAAGCAAGACGTAATTTCTCCAGTAGGAAATCATCTGCAGTTTAGAGCTGACCGCTTTGACGAAGCAAATAAAATTTTTGCAATATATTTTAAAATAAAGTGACAGTGCTCAGTGGCTACGATTAAAGTGATACTCGGAACTTACAAACCATTAAGATGAAGTCAAAAATGCAGCTCATCTATCGATATGAACCTTATCAAAAAATCTCATGCATCTGCAATTCTAGATAAATTAAAATGTGTTTTGTGCGAATGTTGATGAAAATTGTTAATTAAAGTTGACACAGAAATGCTCGATGAATTCAAAATCTTCATTTATCCCGTCACGGTATGCCTCTTACGTTTAGCGTTAAATGATTGACTATGTTTCAATTTCATCTAACACGAATGCGCCGGTTGAACGAATTGGTACACGATTATGTGATTGTGAGAGAATTGTATAGTTTACTGTGTCTTTTTAGTTTGTGATTATGCTCCAAGGAGTCGAGTCTAGCTATGAATAAAGCACGTGAGTACGGTGAATAAAATCCATTTGCCGAAAAGCTCCTGAATAGTGTAGTTTTTCGCAATATTTTATCGGTACTATTATCGGTGCTCCACATTTGTATGCCACCCTGGTAGCGGCTATTGTTGAAGCCTACTTGCGCATGATGCATAAGCGCTTCCGGACGATTAGTCGTCAACGAATGTTTGAAATTGTTGTTAACTTCACCTCCTTTCGCGTTAATAGCGTTACAATGTTTGCGAATTCTATTACGCATTGTGAGTAGAGACCCTTATTGTGCGTTTGTTGTGAGCCTTTTATCGATTGTGCGTTTGACTGATCTCGTTCCTTCATTCATACATTCATGATATTACCGCTCATTTTTCATCTCAGTTCTTGTCGTAAGGCATTATTTCAATTATTCATTCTGAAATTGTTTCAAATCGGCGCGCGGGCATACTTCCTCTCTACTCTATGCAGCAACACACCTACTTGCCAATAATGCAACAGATATTATAATGAAGTGATACATTATTACAAAGCCACCCACATTTGTATAGCGGGGTTATTATGGACACGTTATGCATCATAAATATTTCGGGAACATAAAATTAACACTCAAAAACATGGGCTTTCGAGGCACCGCAACGTCTACCAGCTCCGACAAAAAATATAGGGATCACTTGCAGAACCACGGCGTGAGGCCAGCCTCACCACAAAAGGTTATTTTTTTCACTAGCGATAAACCATCTTTCCAGGTTTGAAATAAGGTTCAGAATTTTATGGCGCTGGTGACTTTCTTGTGGTCACGGATCTTTGTTTTCGCCTCCCGCAATTAGTATCCGTATGGTGTTTGTGTTACGGCTTATTTTTGATCGTGTAATTGGCGCACGCCTCGGTTTCTCCCGGTACCAAAGGACATACTTGTTGACATGTTGTCTAATTGATTGGTGTTTCTCAGTAGGGGTCTAGGGCCTTACATGCGGCGGCACCTTTGAGGAATTATTTGAAATTGATAAACTATAAATGCCTTCACAAGTGGAAGATGCCACTGTTATGTTTTTTCTCTTAGAATTATGTCAGTCAAATTTAGATAAGAATTGTAAAAAGTTTAGACTGACGTTTGGGATTACGTTATTAATGAAGATTAAAGATGTGTAATTTAGATGCATGTGAATAAAATCCTGATTTAGTAAAATTATAATATTAATCATATTAATCTTCTTATGCTTTTATAACTTCTTTAGTGTAGGTATCAAAAATATTGATTATATTCTTTTTTTATAGTCGTCGTATTTATTTAGTATCTATTTATTATATATTTTAACGAAAGTAAGTGATATCATATCTAGTGATTAATCTCATACGCATAGTAAATTTAATAAAACTAAAATAGCCATTACTAAATTGAATTCTCGTAAGCATTTAGGTATGAGAACTAATTCGACGTCCAATTGGACTTTTTTTGTTCAATGGCATCCCATCTCAATAGAACCTGATATAAATGCATAAAGGCGTTGCAAAAATCAAGGGAAGGCGGCTCCTTTGACGATAGGTGGTCCTCGCCGCTGAATGATGTGATTATAATAGCGACACTTTAGCTCACACGTACCTCGACAAAACCCAGAAGCCATCGTTCCCATGAGACCGCATTCGCAATCACTGCCGAAATTAATTACTAACACTGCAAGTTAATTAATTTTCTTATCACTGTCTCGACAATGGCTCATCATCTCAACACAAAAACACAAACCAAATTTAATCTAGGAGTTACGTCACTGTGTTATACGTTTTTTGCCCGAGAAACAGTTGCCGATAATCGTAAAATATAACAAGTCGAAACCAACAAAGACCCGAAAATAGTTTAAGTGTTATCGTTTCTGCTTGGACGCATTCGTGTTGGAAGAAATTGGATACTCTTGCCTGAGAAGACTTGCAATGGAACGTAAAATTACGTAGTGATCGAGGGCTACCGACTTACAGCCTACTTGTGTGTAAGCCATTGAAAGAAACGCCGGCGTCAAATGCACGCCACAATGCACTTTACACAATAAAAATAGAGTTTATTATTACACTCACAACGCGTCTGTCAATCTAATCACTTTGTAATATTGATGCATTGTTGTTGTTATTGATAGTTCAGCCGGTATTTGATTTTAATACGGCTACTAGCTTCTGAATTGCGTTACACAAATTGATTTATCCGTCGGCATTGATTGAAATTCCCCGCAATATTAAATTCCTCGTCCAAATAATATTACGCCGGCTTATATTCGTAACCTGATTTGAATATTTCAAGTTATTAAAATTAGCTCTTCAGTGTTCATTACTAATAACATTACATGTTAGCTCGACACAATTATGGGAAGAATTGCGAGAGCTATTTGTGTTGAAACCTACTCGACGTATCGTACTGTCGATGTTGATTTTGAAAGTTATAAATTTTTTTTTTGCACACAGGTCAGGGTCGTATGAACCAGTTAGGGGGGGTGTTCATCAATGGACGGCCTCTTCCGAACCACATCAGGTTGAAGATCGTGGAGATGGCGGCAGCCGGGGTTCGGCCCTGCGTAATTTCAAGGCAGCTGAGGGTCTCTCACGGCTGCGTTTCAAAAATTCTCAATAGATATCAGGTAAGATAACAACGAAGTCCAAATTGCTGAAAAAAAATTGATTGAAAGCTGAAAGGAACTAGGTTAAACTAGCGATTATACGTCGCGAGAAAAAATCTCACCTTTATGAATTGGATTGGCTGACGATTAAGCTTCGGATCCTCAGCAAACTAGATTGTGTACGCATGGGTACATGTCACGACATATTTTGATCCCATCGTCACACAAGCTGAGGATGAACTCGGCTGGGTAATTCGTGCATAGCAGGCAAATCGTGGATGGCTTTTTGGCAAAGTTTTTTAGACTAAATATTTGCAGTATTTACTAATTAAATGTATTCCTTTGAGTTGCACCAAACTTCGTCAAACTAATACACAATATTTTGTTATCCTAGGAAACCGGCTCCATTCGCCCAGGTGTAATCGGAGGATCGAAGCCGAGGGTAGCAACGCCCGAAGTAGAGAACAGGATCGAAGAGCTGAAGAGACAAAACCCAGGTATATTTTCCTGGGAAATTAGAGATAAACTAATAAAAGAAGGCATCTGTGATAAAAACACCGCGCCGTCGGTCAGTTCCATTTCGAGACTTATAAGAGGAGGCAAGCGTGACGAATCAGATCCTAGAAGAAATCACAGCATTGATGGTATTCTAGGTAAGTCATGCTTACCTTGACTCATTGTGATTTATTTAGAGTTTGAGATCTTACTGATACTTAATAGTACCGACAACATACGCAGTTTAAACAATACCGTATGTTTTCAAATCCACATCTCCCATGTGGAGAGCTGTGGCAACTTCAACCTCAGCCACTCGAGAAATAATCCCGCAGTGTGTTTGAACGAAACTTTATTATTGCTCTAGTTTCCTGCACTGTTGTATGTACACCCTTGATAAGATTACCTTAATGCTGCGGTTTGCTTCATACTTTTCTAAACGCAAGGCCGGCCCGAATACAGTAAATTAAAAACGCATTTAGTAACTAGAAATCCTTGACAGAAAAATTCAATTATTTAAAAAGTTAAAACCTTCGACCTAATGATGCGTAAATAACTCGCCGTGTCATCGTAGTCCTTAACGCTGATTCGAGACCATAATCACTTAATTTAGTTCAAAGTACACTATTATTATAAATTTATTCCCATAATGAGACTGTCGGAACGTTTGCAAACTTCAGAAAATGGCGTATAACGTTAATAATCCACGTAAAAGTGAAGCGTACGAGGCGCGCGCACGCCACGGCAGCGCCCCTTGTGTCGGCTTCGAAATTGTAGGTTATAAAAATGAAATTAGTATCCAAAGGTGTTATTATCCCATCGCGTTTGGCCCCGGGGCTTGCATTACGACAATCTGTCCGTACTGCACGTCTTGTGCCGTATAGCTATCCAATATAAAATGGCGCTCCTAATATGCCGGTTCAGCGACGGAGTGCGCTTTGGCTGGCGAGATTCTGCACAGCGATAAGATTATGCATATTAAGTTGTGCGCGGCTAAAGTAATATCTACACTGGAAAAGCGGCCCCTATACCACTTGGCTCGGTATTGAAAATTTGCGGTTCGTGCTTGTCTTGTGACGACGCTAACGGCACTTCTGGTCGAGACTTTTCGCGGAAACATTCTCATGCGAGCTTTCTCGAAATACGCCCGCGTCGCATGAAAATTACTTTGTCAGCCCGATTTTAACTGTCAAGAACATATTTGTCTTTGAGATGTCGTAAAAAGTTAGACGGCAAATGAGCAAGCCATCAACCGCGGGTAATTTAATTCTATTTCATTATCAAGTAGCCTAAAGTAATATTTATTGAGGCCCGAAAGAACTCATTTCAAGCATCCACAAACGCAACATCATGTGGTTACGTTTAATTTAATCTCAGCCGCGTGTGGTCCGCGGTAGTCGGCGATAATCGACATACGAGTAAAACAAAACTACGCGACTAGAAAGTCACAGTTTGTTGCAATGGCAAAACTCATATAATGAAAATGGAGTTGACTCTTCACGATTATTATGGAGTAATGTGAAGTCCACGTGATTACTCTATCGTATATGTCATATTAATGATGTTAGATACTTTAATCAAAAGTAGTATTATAAATTTAACGTGCTTTTTTGGTCTTAATTTATTTTTCTTTGCATCAAAAGGTCCATCGTCGTGTGAAGATTCAGACACGGAATCAGAGCCAGGGATTACTCTTAAAAGGAAGCAAAGAAGATCTAGAACTACTTTTTCTGGAGATCAACTTGAGGCTTTGGAGCGTGCCTTTACCAGAACACAATATCCTGACGTTTATACACGTGAAGAACTTGCACAGAAGACCAAGCTTACCGAAGCTAGAGTTCAGGTAACGATCCTTCGAATTGTAATAATGATAAATGGGTGTAATCAAACAAACTCTTTGTTGTATCACATTCACTTCCCGCCCCTACAAAAGCGTGACGTAAAAAATGACGTAATTACCTTTATAATTAATTATTATGTTTGTAAGCGAGCTACCATATGCTGCTCATCGCTACTGTTACCTTACCACTTTTTGTAGTATTAATAGCTTTCGGTAATTGTACATCTCCGTATAAACCGTAATTGAGTTGATCGTAAGTTGTAATTATTAAGTAATGATGATATTCACATGAGTCCAATCACATATAGCTTTTAAGTGTTCTGCGTTTGGTTCAATGTCGATGTCGAAGTAAATTAATTATTTAGATGCTCCGCGTTCGACCGCTGCCCCGAGGATTACGTTGCGGGATTTACTTAAAACAATTAGTTGAGTGGATTTATTTCCGAACAAACCGTATTGGATAGTTTGCTCTTTTTTTATCGGAATAGGAGTGTGTAAAACTAATTCGTTCAATGTTTTCGTAGGTTTGGTTTTCTAACCGAAGAGCCCGGCTACGGAAGCAGCTCAACTCTCAGCAATTGAGTGCCTTCAATACCATGTCCCTACAGTCCGCCTTCCCTGCTGTCCATCAACAATATGAGCCTCCTTCCAGCTTCAACGCTCAATGTGCGAGTTGGCAACAGTCTTATTCATCCGCACTTGGCACCAGTTCAGTTCTAAACTCTGCTCTGGCGCCGTCATTACACCAATCCGCTCTGACTGCTCCTTCTGTTTGCCAATCAGCGCTAGCATCATCGTTGCATCCACCAACGTCCACCTCCTTCTCATCAGGAAATTTAACTCCACTATCCCATTCTTCGGAGCTTGCCACTCCCTTACAAGTACCCGCTGACGTCACGCCTCCTAGTTCGAGCCCTACAACTTCAAGCCCATCAGCAAATCACACAACTGGACTTACCTACCAGCACTCCACTTACGCGAATCCTGGTGACCCTGTTTCACATCCCTACGGCTACGGTGACTACTCGAAACAAGAACATGCCATGTCAGCACACAACCATTGGACAACCAGACAACTCAGCGGCCATCCTCAAAACAAACTGGCTGACGTCGGCGCGTGGCCAGAAAACTATAGGTGAGTCCATCAATTCCGAATCATTCATGTTATTTGAATAAACATTGACTTCACGTCTTAATAATCCCTAGCGGCGACCAGGTAGCTTATGAATTATTGATGTTCTACTACTCATATTCCGACATGAATCGTACGGATGAATATGCAATTACAATAAACTGACCTTTGCTGCCTACGATTTAAATAGCTATTTATTACGGTAGACGTGGCTGTTATACTTATTCTTAATAGTAGGTTTAGGATGAATGATTTAAATGACATCATATCAGTCACCCGGCAATTATAGAAGTAGTAATTTGTATGATATGATGTAAACGAACGGCGTGCTTGCTACGTCCGGTGGCTAAGGTCGGCGGATCGGGACGTGGGCCGATCGCAAATCGGGGTGCGATCGTTTTATTTCTTTTCACCTTCCTTTATCATTAGCCGGCGCAGCCGCTAATCAATTAAGAGTGTAAGAAGTCAGCCATTATACGCCGTGCGGGTGGTTATTACGGACCGCGCTTCGTAATACTTCGATCCGATCGTGAATGCAATAGGGCTGCGAATTTTATAGAGATTTCCAATCGAGTTTTAATTAATTTTTTACTTAAAACTCATTTATTTTCAATATCCCTCGATTTCCAATTCATGGATGTGAGGACGTCATCACTTGAAAGGGAGGTACGGTGTACGAGTGTCGTGGTCTTGTGACGGGACATGTAACTACCAGAGTAAATTTGTCGAAAGAGAATGTGACCGGCACATTGTCGCTTTGTACTCTATACGGCGACAACATTTATCTGTGTTATCGAGACAAAGCATGCCTATAAACCTCACATTGGACCACACACAATATCTTGCCTTGCACAATGACAGACAAACTAATAATATATGGGTTAGGCACGTTTATATGGCGGTCTGTTTTATCTAGTCCTAGCAGACTTGATTGACGTAACTCTTCTCTTGGCCGACTGGACGCCATTTATTATTTCGTCTGCCAAAATCACTTTCTGGACTTAAAAATATGGTCAACATTTTATTATGCCTCTTACTACGTACGTCGACGGCACGTGTAATATTTGACTTGCTAATTATTTTGTATTCAATTCTGCATACTTCATTCATTTTATCCAGCAGGAATTTAAATGTGTTTCGTGTGTTTTCGTTTTCTTTACTATTTACAGACGTTTTAGAATTTCTAAACTGATGTCCGAAAATTGACAATCTACAAAACGATGAATATTAGAATTCACTTTGATCTCATCGCATGGTGACGTTATTGATCCAAGAGGCCCATTAATTGTCCTAAGTGATCGGTACTGTATTATTGTTAGACTGACATCGGATGAGAATGACAATGATTCATTACGAGATCGTATCGATAACTAAAGTCATCGCCGTCATCGATGATTCAGCCCTTTGCACGCGATACTTGAACGACGATACTTCTCTGTAGGTTGCCTCTGTCTTCAACGTTAACCATAATTTTAACATCCTGTTCGTCTCCAGGAAATGATTTAGTGGCTAATAAATTAAAATTCTAATTATTCATATGATGTAGGGTTTGATATCTTTAAATATTGGTGCTATAAATCTTTAGTCTCTTTTATAAAAGCCAATCTTGCAAAAAGGACTTGACTTTTCACATCGACTTTGACTGAGTTTTTTCCATGAAATACATTTTGTATGGTCAACTCTCTTTCAAGTTGGACTGTTACTTATTTTATGACCAATAATTAAAACTAGAGCAAGGTATTCCAGAGTCTAGAGGCCAGTTCAACACCGCTGATTCACAGTTTAATTTACACTGAAATATTCAGAACTACGACCAGGTTCATAATAAAATTTCGTGCAAAGTTTTCCGTTCGCGTATGCAACTAGAGGTGATCCATTGCATATCATAAAAGTGCATACAATGCGCAGCTCAGATAAACACCAGTTGCTTTGTACGGGGCGCAATTAATGAAAGGCCGAACGTGACATTAGTTCTCCGAACCTGAGCATTAGCTGGCGCAGGCCCGGTATTAAAACTTATCTGCAGCTATTTGCATTGACTTCCTAAACGCCACTCGCGCTGCAACGGTCAGGGGCCGCTCCCCGGAATCGTTTTCACTTTGTAATTCGTACACGGTTTTGTAACAGCTGGCTGGTTTCAACATGACATGGAGATGAAACCTCCGAATTGTACCCGTTTTAAGCGGTCCGGATTTTAAGGGACAGTTTAGGCATGTTGATTAACTCCTGTTATTGGAAACTTGTCGATGTTGATGAAATTCAGATTGGACAACGGTAATGGTATATTAGGCGAGGCCTGTTCGGTAGATGAAGACATCGGGGCTTATGATGATGGTGATACTTGCTTATTTAGCTTATTCGTTATAAATTTGATTAAAGGAAAATATTGGGTTGTTTTCAACTTCTGTTTCGTTAGACGCAACGACACTGAAAGTATAATAAGATATTAAAAAAATACAAATGCAAGAATCCGCCATTTTTTTCGAGCACCTTATAATGGTAGATACGCTAACGAAATATTTACTATTAATTGTAGAAGTGCATTCAGCCATTTAGAAGGCATGAGATAACAAAAAACATACAAGACTCATGCGATAACACGCGCGATAAACTCAAACCTTCCTTTGGTAGTTGGTTATAGAATTATGGTAATACTAGAACCAAGTTTATCGAATTATAATATAAAATTATTGAAAGTCCATGTAAGTTACCTTATGAGCTGATGCATTTGTAAATTGCAGAAAGTACATTTAATAGTTAGACATAATCTCTGAAAATAATCTTTAATTTTTCCAAAACTAAATCGATGTATGCAAATTAAAATTTGCAATCACGATTAAAAAATTGAACGTTCATGCATTGGTATTTAATTACGGAAACGATGTTATGGGCATTTAGCACGCTATCATGTAGTGAGTTTTTCTAATTCAATATAATGTGGTTAAACACCTACCCAATAATACGTGGAGCTGTAATCACTAAATATAATAAAAATATAAGATTTATAAACTAAATCAGTCCAGAAACCTTTTGCGGGTAGTTATATTGTTAAACATATTTTATAATATAAATAAAGGTCATTTAAATAATTTTTCTGTTGTCTACGAAAATGTTTTTATTCGAACGTATGGTTTGACCTCGCTCTCAGCAAAATGGAGCATTTGTAATCCTCAACATAATATTAGCCACTGTATTAAGTTCAAATTAACGTTTTATTGCACGGTGTGGTCACGATTTATGGCCAAAATATTCACAATGTACGGTCTTCAAAATAAACAAAACATTTTAGATGGCAAATTTAATCCGCAACTGCAAAGAAAACTCAGAGGATACTTTTTCAGAATTTCAAATTTAAAAAAGCCTGTAATTTAAATATTAGAAACAGAAAAATTTTATCTCCCCTTGCGGTGCGGGAAGATAAGCAAGGGGAGATAAAATTTTTCTGTTTCTAATGTTTAAAGTTCGCTAGTACGGCGTATAGTACTATAAAAATAATAAAATCGATTAAGATGCCAGGTGTCTTCGATTCTGTGGTTTTCAAACATTTCTGCAACGAATGTACCACGGGCCGATAAGTATGTAGATATAAACATATTCGGCAGAGGGCACTTACCGAAAGGCTAACGGTTGATACAGCAGAAAAATTTCATCGCCTACAATAACTTGCGGTTAGCTCAGTTGGTAAGAGCAGCACGCGCGATACGTGAAGGTCGTGGGTTCATTTCCCGCACCGCAAGGGGAGATAAAATTTTTCTGTTTCTAATATTTAAAGTTCGCTAGTACGGCGTATAGTACTATAAAAATAATAAAATCGATACTGACTCGTATTTTTTTGTAATCTATTTAAACAATATATTATAAGTCGGCATATCTATTGAATCCATATGTAATTGTAGAAATTATGATGAATGACGATTAATTAACACCAGTTTTGCTCTAAATTTTGTATCCAAATTGAATTAATCAATGTGTATTGGGTTTTTATTCTGACCGTACTTTAAATTACGTACTTCGGTAGGCCAAAACTAAGTAACAATTACAATGGTGTATTACATATCCCAGCCTATTATTACAATGTTCTTAATATCTTGGATTATAGCTTCCCAGCAATCGGGCTTCCTATAATCGATATTGTGTCAATTACAAGAGATATTTATTTGGATGCTTTGCAATTGGTCCCACGCTTTACATTTAAAAGCTGACTGTCATAATTAACGTACTCGTAATAGCAAGTTATGTAATTAAAACAATTGAAAAATCAACGTTTACGCTGTTTTAAATATGAGATTGCCGGGGTTTTTATTATATTATTTATTTTTTGATGTTTTATTTTTATTAAGATCACCAGTAACGTCATATCAATAAGAACTTATAAAATAGTCAACAATTAATCAACTACAGAATGAAATATAGATTTGGTTTAGGAATCTCATTAGTATTGTACTACATTCGCGTACTAATTAGTATTCGTCGTGATGTAACGTAACTTAGAATTATTATGATTGTAGGGATACCCAATAGTTCTGGTACTAGCAAATTGTTGATTAAAACTAAACATCCTGATTTGAATAATTTAATGTTGGATGACCTAGTATTTGCCATTGTTTATTTTGTGTTTTTAATTTTATTTATTAGAAAAGATTGTAAAATAAAATGAACTTTTAATGTTAAAAATAGCAAGCAACTGCTTATACCTAACTGTTGGTAGAACAAAACGTAACTAGGTTTTAAACAAAAGACAAATAACTCTGTGTCAGCGTAGGCCACAATTAGGTGACTAGTAATTTGAAGTTGTTAAAAGTTTCACTGATTCAGTCAGGCATATTGTACATGATTGGTTTTGTATCTTGCGATATATATTTTGACAAAATGGGTAACATGGCTTGGGAAATTCGACGCCAATAACAAATTTAACAATTTTTAGTCTGATTGTAGTCTAATAAAGTCTTTTGTATTGTTACAGTTCGTTCTTCGGCACAAATGCGTCACACTACGCGTCGCATGCGCACTCGCCGACGGAGGCTAAGTCGGGGTACCCTTATTTAGGTCAACTTGGTGGAATGGATATGGGAAGAGTACATTAGACTTCCCCTTTGGATAAGGACCTTGTTGCAATAACTGTCAATTATAGCAGATTAAATTTAAACTCTATTGTTGAGCCTATACCGTTTCTATTAATTAAAAACATATCTGTCGTGCCTTTTTATACCAGGATTATGAATTCCATTTACAAATTTGTAGAACTAGTTCTTGCATTTTGGATAAATATTTATTCTAAAATATGTCGTACTTTGTGCCTTCTATAACTTGAATGCAAGTTAAATTCAAATACACACATCACGGAATTTTATAAAATATATTAATTTGTATATTATAAGCATTTAAGCATATTTGAAACACTAAATTAGTCCTGATTGTATTATAGAGCTTTATTAGATTTACTAAGTAAATTAATTTTCTCATTAAAATCGTTCCTGGAATTTAGTTATACAACCAACGACGTATCGTTGTATTTACTAATAACTTAGTGCCTATTATAATAAAGAGTTGTTGTCTAAATGTAAGTTGTTGAATATTGTATATAGAGTGAAATTATTTTAAGAAACTACAATTTATGTAAAATTTACTAGTGTTAGTTATATAATAGCACATTTTGTCCATATAACTGTTTCAATCTCATTGAATATATCTTTTGTAATGTATAATTATTTAAATCGAAATGTAGAAATATGTACCTAGAACACATATATTTACATTAAGGTGATTTTTCGTCAAAACAATCCCTCTATTTGAAAAATAAAAAGATCGATTATTTTGTTGACTGTACTTCGAGCCTTCAGTATGCCTTGAATGAGAATGTGATTTGAAAAATGTATTTATTATAAAAGTACTTTGTAACCTAGATTTGTCTATTAGTGTAGATATAAGCACCACTGTAAGATAGATGTGTATACCCAAAATAAATGAATCCTAATACAGTTTGAGTTTTTGTAAATATCTGATCCCAAACAGCCTATATAATACATATTACAATACTACGCCTAAAAAATTATGACCTATGTTCAAAAAATCGTGGAAATGGACCGAGGAACTCAAGATTAAAACCCAGTAGGTACGCAAACATCTACATTAACAAGTAGTGTCTAGTTAAGATAAGATATTGATAGCAGATTGTACGAAAATAACAGGCAGTTTTTTACTAATAAAAAAAGTATTTTCTTTTGCACGTTCTTTTCGTGATTTCGTGAATTATAATAATGAACAAAACACTTATAAGGTTTACATTGTCGATCTTCCCTTTCAAGAAAGGTGCTTAACCTAGCAAAGGCACAATAAAGAAAAGCAATATTAGGTATTATTTATTGCGGAACGTTCTTCGTATAAATTAACCTTTTGGTTAAATGTCCTTACAAAAGTAACTAAGGTGAATGAATGAAAAATGAAAGAGTCCATGAACTCTCGAGTCTGTGACATTTGTTGTTGACTTTAGACTGTAGGTAAAGAGAGATTTTAAGAAAACAAATATTATCTATACTTTACTACATTCATCACATCAAACAAAAGTAGTTTTCATGGTAGCGATCTTAGCCTGCACAGTTACGTAGGAATTTGGTACATATATACAAACATATATACATATACATACGTACACACGTCTTTCTCGAATACTTTTTAGCTGAAGTCCGACGGGATCGGGTAGAGAGAAGACGTCGATCATAAAATTTTAACGCTTTTTCTACAGCATTGGTTTGTTCGTTTCGGAATATCAAATACAAAGCTCACAGCGAACTAGAAAAGGATTTTAGAAGTTTCGTAGATTACTAATAGTACGTATCTAGGGAGTTTTGGTATGAAAATATATTTGTAGCGGTGCGCTGTGGCATCGCGCGACTCCCATCTCGGTGAATTTCAAAAGTTATGTCTAATCCTGAGAACCACAAACGTAACCAAAAATAATTAACCAAATAGGTGCAACCATTTTTAAGTACCATGAACTTACGTAGATTATTAAAATTTGATTTTTCTATTTGCTATAACAATGCTTCCAAAACAAGTGATACTTATTAAGTATGATGCCAAAAATTTTAACTATTTTATTTCTGCTATTAGTACCCAGTCACAAATTATTTTCTTTTCGGGCTTCCTAATTGTTAAGTGTCTATTTAACTCTCGTCAATAACTTTATTATAAGGATGTTGATATACCTATCCAAATATAAAAAATCAACCTTCGGGTTCGTGTATAAATCATATTCTTAAACAATGCATTAAAAATGTCTTCACTGTATTACAGAAACGCGTTTGCTCGTATCTGTAAGTTTACAAAGGCATTATGCTATTTTGTGTTTATTTTCATATGAATATACGGATTATATCACCTGTCTACACCAGACTCATAGCTGAAATACGCGTGTGGAACACTCGTGTTGATGACAATACGTTTGCCACTGTACAAGTGTTTCTAACAAGGGCGAACTATGATCGTAGGCGTTATCAGATAAGATGTGCCACTTTCTGCTTACTACTACTTACTCCTTACAAGAGAGGTAGGGCATAGCGATTTATCGCTCGAACTGGGGCAGCCCGACTGGTGAAATACCTCCACCTTACAGAAGACCGCAGCCAAATAACAATCACTTCTGTGTTGTTGTGTTCCTGCGTGTGAGTAAGGTTTCCAGAGCTCCTGGGGGGTGCTACATTAGTGGCAGGGGTCAAGCCTTCAAGGTAAGGGCGACAAGTCCAGTAACAGATTTATTATGCTGTACTTGTCACTCTTAAACTAGGACCTCATTACCACTTAACATCAGGTCGGATGAGGTCAATCTTGAAGTGTAATATAAAAAAAAACTATGTTAATAAAAAAGTATTTTTTGTACTAGAGCACGTTTTCCGTGCTCTACGCGTATATTCATAAAGTTTTTTAGAATTAAAAGAATTAAAAACGAACATTCACATTCAGATAAAAAAAATAACTGAGTTGTCTTAGTTTTAAAAATTGTATCCGTTTCTTTTTTGGTCTACTACTCTACTAAACGTAGATAGTTTATGAAAGCGTTTGTAGTATATTCCGATGTATTAAAGAAATATTAGTGTAAAGGAAACTAGTCCTTTTACTCTTATTCGCATTAAATAGAGATTTTCTGTACATAAGATAAGTGGCTTAAGGAAATACTTATTAATATTCATTTATTCACTCTCGACCGATGTCGAAGTAAGTAAATCGCTTAATGCTCAGTTCTCATATTCGAAATACTAGTTATGCATTCGTTATTTAAATGCTTTTCACTTACACAAATAGGCAAAGGTAAAATGATTTCATATGCCTAATTGTGATTAAAAAGTACCTATTACCAATATTTGTTTTAATATAAGCACGGAGTTGAACTAGTGACTCCAGCGTCTTAATCGGTTGAGGTATCGATGTTTATGTTAAATATTTAATCTTATTATGCAATGTAAAGCAGCCGCAGTTTGACATGATTTTGAGAAATTATTAAGTGGTTTTGTTTTTGAAATACACGTACGTATAAAATCTCGTCTTACTAGTGCGATACGTATTGTAAGTGGTATGAACCAAAAATTAATTAAAAGGGGTCTGAATGACTTGGTATGGACCTAGATAGCAAGTTATTCAGACCCCTAGTTCATAACCCCTAGATCATTCAGACTAGGTCTGAATGGTCTAATAATAATATTAATAATAATAAAATTCGATTTAGCATAAACACACATATCTAATGTTTTTTTAATATCTATTTTATTTCTGCCTATTTATTTCATTTACTGCCATTACGCGGTTGGTTAAAACCCGCATGTTAATGTATATTCCTCAGAGATGAGAGAAACGTAAAAATAATAATAAAAATCGCTTTCTCACCACAATCCAAATACATATATAGATAGCGAGGTAGCAAATAGAATAGCCAAAATAAGTTATCACTTTCTTGTAGTGATAAACCATTGTTCAAGTAGTAGACATATGATGTCAGTTAGAACTTAAAAGCTGACGAGCTTGCTAAAGCTGGGGCACAAAGCCGACAGATTGGACCAGAGCCATTCTGTGGCATTTCGAAGAACCAGGCTATGCAACTACTAAAAGAAAAACTAAAAGTCGAGTCGGAAAAATACTGGATAAATCAACCAGGCTTAGAACACTCAAAATCACTCATAGTTGGCTACTCGCGCAAATGGACCGAAGAACTGCTACAACTTAGCAGGCCAAGGGCCAGTGCGCTAGTTAGAGCCTTGACTGGGCACTGCAAACTAAAAAGACATCAGTTTTATATGAAGCTGAGTGACTGATGAATGCAGATTCTGCAAGTAGGAAAAGGAAACACCTCTTCACCTCCTGTGTGATTGTGAATCTCTGATCCACAAACGAAGCATCCACCTGGGACGACATATAGCCCAACCGGATGAATTAAAAACCCTGAAAGCTAGGAAAATACTAGACTTCCTAGAATCAACCCGGCTAAAGGAGTTACTCTTAACTGGTGGCGAGTCACAATAGATCTAACAGGTCGCAGTGACCACAGTTCACTAGAACTGCACAGCCCTAAGTACCCTAATAATAAATGGAACTTAAAATGAATATTATTTGTCATCAACACACACATCACATTACAACACTCCTTAGTCCTTCTACCCAGAACTCAAGAAAAATGCTTAAATGCTTAAATAATATCCTCAAGCTCCGACATAGATTAGCTACGTGTACTCCGTAGTAATTTTTGCTCTCCTTAAAAATGTTGTATCATAAAAGAAATGGCTGCAAATTTAAAAAAAGAATGCCAACTTAACCTTTGCCTAGCTGTGTTAGACAGAAGAAAAAACTTTTGTCTCTAAATACCTTTTTAATTTTTGTAAACGTACGAGTATTTTGGGCATAAAGTGGCTTAATTACTCCGACATTAATGAAGATACGCCGAAATCCACTTCATAGTTGACAATAGAGCTTAGTTAGAGCCTCAACACAGTATGGGGCAATTTAGCTAGTCACAACCAACGTCGTGTTATCAAATCCATTTAAACTACTAGCTCTATATGTATAAATGGTTAGGCAAATCGACTAGGGTGGGAGAGTTATAGATTTTCATACAAGGTTTTAACCCAGAGTCCTATTAAGTAAGTACTTTTGATTTCATGAAATATAATATTTATTGTTTTCAGTTAATTTAAAGCAATAAGTTTGGTCTTATAACTTGGTGAATAATTTCTGCAGCACAATTATTTTTTGATCAGGTTTCAGTTTTAAACTTAGGTTAGGCTTGTTTGTTGTAGTAGGATGAATTTCATATAAGCATGTATAATTATGAGAAGTAACTTTAATATTTATATATTTATTAGTCGTTGCATATTATTAATAGACGTGAATTCCATAAAATACTGTACGGGTTTGATATAGAGTTCATCTCGGTAAGTACGCTATGTATTTATCTATAAGAACCATTAAAAACAAATAAAAAAGACGACATTTTAAATAAGAAGATCTTTACACGTTTGTACTAACGTGGATTTAATTGGTAAGTCCCTTGAGTCCGTACCTGACGGAGCCTTGCGACAAGCTTAACCACCTGTTACGCCCCGTTCAACACATGCCATTTCTAGGTCAGCCTGTGCACCTAGTAACGAGTCCCAACGGGAATAAGCGTCTTTGTACGATGCATTTTATTTAAAAATAAATATGACCTCCGGGCTACCAAGAATTTAGTACAAGGTTTTGTATTTCAAATGTATTGGGAATTCATAAATCCACGACGTGTCTATGCATGAACTAATATACTATAAATGGGCAAGTTTTCACACTCAGTAAGGCTACGTAAATTTCGATGTTTTGGCGCTCTATGGCTTTGCGGCTAGCCTGAAATTTGGTATGGCGGAGTCGGAATGTAAGTTTTATCACATTCACAATCAGTTTAAGAGCTAAAACATTAAAGACACCGCGAATTATCCGCAAACCAGAATTGCTGTTTTATTATTCCCAGTGCCATGACGTGGAACGGTGATAAATAGAGCAGGCTATCCCGTAACACGAGTAACAAAAACGTGTAAAAGCATTATTGCTTGGTGCTCGAAAAAAATCAAACGTGTCTCGTAGTAATATTTTTGCTAATTGCTTGAGGCATTGACACCAGACTGTTGCAAACGAAATTGCAATGAAGTTGCCCCTGAAATGTGCAATGACGAGAGAGAACGGGATAATAAATTAATAAATATAAATATAAGACATCACATATATTGCTCTGATTCTGTGGTAAATAGCTAAAACACTTGTGGTATAGAAATCAGAAACAACGACGGTACCACAACACCCAGACCCGTGACAATATAGGAAAGTTCGTTTTCCATAAATTGACACAACTGGGACCTCAGAGATCGAAACCGGGACCTCAGAGATCCGGTCGCCAAAGTCCGGCTCGCTCGCTTCTCGGCTATAGAGGTGGTTAAAGTAAATTGTACATTTAGTGTCCAGACAACTATATTTTTTGGTGGCGTTAAAAGAATCAACCAGGCTTGCGTTTAGCGCGTTTCTGTATCAGGTTTATTTTGTGATTACATAACTGTTGTTATAGTGTCTACATTCAGGATTTGTTAATAGAACTTTCAGATCTGATTACTTTCAACAATAAACGTAATAACCCTTTTCAAGAATAATAGGATAAAATTGAACAAAGATAGCCTTCCCACACAAACACAAGCGATTAGCTGATTGCTGCAATAAAATTATGCTGGGATATTGATTTTTTAAGCGGGCCTGTGTACTTTTTTGTTTCAAATCCAGAGAAGTAGGAACTATTATTTTTGGAGGTCACTCGGCATGGGGAAATACTTTAAATCGGAAGTGCAAAGCTTCAAATTAGAATAAGAAAATAAATATCAGACACCGCAAAGAAGAAGATTCCAAGGTAAGAATCAAAGGTAGTACTATAATACATTAAAAATACATTTATAATCACCCAGACACAGGAATTTGACACAAAAATGAACTCATTACTACTCTTGGTTCAACCACTAGGAGTTGCAACCAGTCAAATATGAATTTTAATAATATAGGTCAGTGTGAACCGTCAACTCACAGTTAAAACCATACAACAAGGAAGCTATAAATCTAGGGTTAAAACCAATAAATTGGATTGCGCTGTTTGACAGGCGTATAGTTATTTTCATAATAGGCCTCCACTAAAGCCCGGTACCAATATTTTACGTAAAGTGTCAAAAATTACTATCCGTTTTTCTACGTTAATTCTGATTTCAAATTTACTTTCCATATCAACTGTCATCAGTCGTCCATCGTTCATTTTTAGCTTACACCTCAAATAATTTATCATTATCCGTAACTAGAATGATTAGGGACATTAGTTAAGATTTTCCAGAATTCATGGAATGAAACGCGATTCCAAATTGCACGCCTGCATAATTGTTGTCTAGCTACATTGTGTTTTTGGATGAGAACAATTTAAACATAACTTTTTAATAGGTTGGAAAGCTTTGTTCACTAATTGTTAGTACATGTATGTCAAGATCTGGCGAGTCTGTTGAGAAAAATAAAAAAGCTCGCTTGTAGTAGATACTTCGTGTAATAACAGAAGCAGAACTTTCCATTTATCTTAATTAACGTCAGCATCTTGCTAAGTGGTTTTGCAGCTCGGTGCTGCAGTGCTGGTTTCGTTTTAATTCGTTTATGCATATTTTTTTAAACAAACAACACTTTTTATTTATAAACCCTTACCGTCAAATAGAAACAAATAGATTTAAAAAAATATTTGTTGATTTTAGTAATGTGACGCCCCGGTTTCGCACGGATATATCGCTTTTTACTACCTGGATTATATTTCTGAAGTTTTAGGAAGGACCTCAATCTTTTTTAAATACAATTTATCCGTTTTCAGTTTCAAATCCTATTCAATGCAAACAAAAAATTTAAAAATCAATTCTAACTAAGTAGTACACATGAAGAAAAAAATAAATCGTATTTTACAACAAAGCCCCTATTGGGACTATTAGGCCAACTGAAGTAAGTTTTAAAAGCTTAAATTTTAGAGGTTTATTGATACATAACATCTCATCCAATCCAGGTCTCATGTAAGCCGTTGCAGCCGTCGAAATATACAGTCCACTACAGTCAAGGGTAGCAAAAAAAATCTGAAGCTGGCAAATAAAATAATTTCAAATCACTGATTTGGTACTCATTTTAGTACGAAAAAATTTATATATTATCTTTAACAATTAGCTACGGTAAATTACCAAAAGTTGTGAGCGTGAGACTGTCTCATATAACATGTTCCGGCTTCCCAAAGAAACCACAGAGTCTACAAACAAATGCTAGTTACATAATCGTTCGGATGCCATCGATCGTAGTCCAATCAGAGGCGTAGGCGTACCATCGACGGAAACGTGATTGAAGCCAGGTTTTTTCTCTAAAAGCGGAATGTTGAACGCAAAAAGTTTTCGGTAAGGCACACGCGTGGGAAACCACTGGTTGTCGTCGGCGTCTCGCCGCTCGGCGATGGCTGGCCAAGTCTGGACACGGATGTACTGTCGACTAGATGAGAATAGTAATTTTTATTACTATTATTTAGTAATAAAAATTACTATTCTCATATAGTCGTAGTATTAATATCTATGACATTGCCTACAAGTTGACACAAACACAGAGTCAGCAGAATTGGCATAGTAAACAACGCTCCATACGTAATGCACGATTAGCTAATCAATACATCGATTCATCGCGATGTCAGCCGTCGCCACTAACAACAAACCAAGCTTGGTAGTAGGACCTTGGTCCCAGAGCAGATAACCCTAGCTCAGTGGAAGTACTTCCATTTTTAGTAAAGAACATACATTCCTTACAATATCATATGTAGATCGCTCACCATCACAAAGATAAACACAAATGCTAAGCGAATAGTACCTATAACGTAATGAGAAAACTTATTTACACTCCAATGGCTTAGCGACTCATGTGTGTTTTGACATTCCATAAGAGATTACAAAATCTCTTATGGAATGCGGACAACCGCGCATGCGGAAAAGGACAACCTTTTTCCCGAGTGAGAAAATAGAATGGAAATTGTAAAGGTACCGCTGCAGAGTAGAACTAATGTGACTCCCAGAGATACTTATGGCGTTATAGTAATAATAGGTTCAAAATCAATACTAAAGGTTTTGTTTTCGTACGGTAAACTCTGTATTTTCATTATGAAAATAGATCCGAGATTTAATTTTTGCAAGTAAATCAAATTATCAGCCTATTTAATGAATGTCCCACTGCAAAGCAAAGGCTTTGATAATTGAAATTAAATTATATCGCAAAGCAAACAACGCTGACTTAGTCGGAATGTGAATTCGTTATAACACACCGACATAAGTTCGAAAAATCAATAACTTACCTAACTCAGGAATCGAACCTAGAATCCTAGGTCAAAAGCCGCTATCCCGTCGAGGCGTTATCGAAAGTTTAAATACCAAAGGTATGTTAAGGTAAGGAAGCAAAGCCGTAACTTTAAAAGGGAGTATGTAGCAAAATTTCATATCACGGACAGTGGGATAAATGATGTTTCTATTATTAAGACGAGGCAATATCCAAAAATATTGCGGAAATACATAAATAAATTTGATGACTTCTGCTTTTTGTAATTTTATTTTCAATTAAAGTTTTAAGAATTGTTGAGTGTATTTATTCTAATCTATTAATGGTAAAAAGAGAATTGAAATATCTTTTCCTTTTCTCGTCAAGTATATCGATGCTTTCTTTAGTCATTGATTATTTCCAAATAAAAAGGTTAATCCTTTTCTCAAAAGCTCATCTAGTGAGGCAAGTATTCTTGAAAATAGCTGTCTCTATGGGAAAAGTCGTGCCTTCATTATAATTGGACATGACGAATCAAGTTTGTTGGAAAAACTGGGCGGAGACTGTTTACGGAGGCGGATGTGAGGACAGAAACTAATTTAATGCAAACTAATGGTACTAACAATATGACTCATGTTAATAATTTTAACCTAACTATCAAAAACAAATTTAAAAAATAATTTTACCATGAAATGTTATAATGGAATAGTAAAATCACTACGTATCCGTATGATCGTAAATTTATCGTTACATGCAAAAAAAAATCACTAGATACTTAATTGGGTCTCATTTTTTGTATGTAGCTTGTCAACACCGTAGAGTAAGACAAAATATTAGGGATCTAGTTTTTGTTCCTGATACGTTCCTGTGCTATATATACAATAACATAATATATATATTATGTTATTGTATATATAACATGATACTATATATGATAATATATATATTATGTTATTGTAAAAAAAGTCCCTCAGAAAGGAAAAAAAATAGCGCCGTAGCAACGAACATTCTAAAAATAATATTTTAGAATTCTTCAAAAGGAATCATTAGTTTAAACTAATGTTCGGCATCGCAACTATTCAAAACGCAGTGAAAAAAATTGGCAATAATTTTCGTATCTGAAAATGTCATTAAGTAAATAATAATTAATAAAATTGCATTATTGTGATGTTATATTAGTAGTACACTGTGAGTAAAATATAGTAAAAATATGATTAAAATTAGTTTAAAAAAAAAAGGAACTCATGAGTTTGTCAGGATAGATTTGCCGTAAAATTGTGTGGGAAAGGGGATGTATCCAAACGTAGTGCATGTGCGATGCCTGTACGTATGAATATCCGAATGGAGAGAATGACAGGGAGTTAGATTGGAACGACGAACGAACGACTACGATGTGGAAGACGTGTGTGTAGTAGGTACATTTAATTTTATTTGGCTTCAAATATATTTGGATTTTACACTATTTGCTTATTTCATTTCCCATCCGATACAATTGTAAATTAATTTACACAAACTTCAACGGTATAGACGCATTACGGCCCAATGGCAATTTAATGAAAGAAAGAAGAAAGAAAAGAAAAGAAAGAAAACATTAAATGACTCAACTTACAAACAAAACAAAAAACATAATCTGATCCAAACATAAATGAATTGTTCATGAGACAAAAGGAATAAAGCTCAGCTAATGCTGTCTCGAGAATGGATTTATTATATATTTGTATTATTGAATATTTTTAAACATTTAATTGTTGTAAATTAGATATAGGTATAAATTATCGGCATGACTGATTTCGGAAATAGCGGCCAATTTCTTTGAGAATAACCAATTACGCAGGGCTTATTACTTTCATAGTGTCCAAACGTTTAATCAACACACAAATGCAATATCTTTCTTTACTCTTAAATGCAATGGGATATAATACTTACACAACCAGTAAGAGAACAGGTGCAGGACAGTGCTTTCCAAGAGCATGGATCAATTTTTCCTTCTTTGTCATCAATCAAAAAATATCCTGTCCAATCTGAAAACCACACACTAATATGTCACCGCCGCGGGAACTCAACTTGGATCACATGTCTAAGCCCCTTACCAGTAGAACACAAAGGCACCCTGTTTAAAGGTGTATGCCATTAAATAAGCTGCTTGCCTGGATATTATTATAATAAAAGATACTGGACAGCATCACATACATTGCTTTCAATCTGTGGTCCGAGTAAGAAGCTAAAGCACAAGTATTACTGAAATCAGAAACAACGATGGTATCACAACACCCTGACCTGACATTAAGATAAATTCGTTTTCCATAATGACCCGACCGCAAATCGGACCATAGAGATGGCGCTACGCCTAAGTCCGGTCGCTCCCCTACGGTATGTCATAATTATTGAAGTCAAGTGAAAGAATAAGTAATTACTACTTTCATGAATAGAGGCTAACCCGAGATAGTTTAATTTTACAGCCTAAATATTTCACCTGATTCACACGGCGTGTAAAATTTTTACAATACAGGCAGCTAGGTAAACGACGGCCGAGACAATACGTATTTCCTCGATAAGCACTTTCCCATACGTAAAATTACTACGATTCGGCTCGATATCATAACGTTTGCATAACGGAGAGCTGTTCCTAAACGATTGATCTTCAATTGTTCTCACACTGCAACGCGTGAGAAACGGAAAAATTACAATAATTAAAGATTCAAAATGGCTACGACAGTTATAGCCATAGAGAAGTTTTACTATAGAGGGAACAGATCGAGCATCAAAAACAAAAACATTTTTTCAAAGTTAATATGATTAGACATATGAAATGTGTAAATTTGAGTCTTGATATTTTCAACATGTCAAATTTTAACAAATAAAAATCGAAAGCTCTTATTCAGTTTGGTAAAAATTTAGTTAAAGTTACCGTTGATACATGATGCCCTATAATTTTTCTATTGACTTTATTTTTTGCAATAACATACAAAACCTAAATTGAATGATTTTGACAAATGTTTATAGTGTATCACGCCGCAAGAGTGAACTTCAAATATGTTTGAAAGAAACACAAGTACTTCGTAAAAGCGAACGCTGAGGGATATCGCATTCTGACGTTAATATGCTGAGACATCCCAAAGTTTGAGAGTTCGCCATTTAAGCCCATAATATGGACTACGGGTAGTATTAAACTAACATATCAGTAGTATTATAACTATTATTGATGAGTCTATAGTGTTAATTACTCTAAGGCCATAGCGGGCCGAGTGTGGTCGAAGGTGGATCGTGTTCGGTTTTCGGGGCGTCGTAAATCGTTCGTAATCGGTCGATGGCTCGAGTTTTTCGGAAAAGTCTTGTCGGTGATCGATTTCCACAGCGGATAGTGCACGCACGTGTCGGCTCGTCGCCATTGGACACACTGTCGCCTGCTCCGGCTGGCCGGCCACTGCCTGTTTGCTGAACCACTTCCCTTGATTGACTGTGGTTAATTAGTAAATTTTAATTGGGACCACGGGACAGTGTCTAATTTATTTTATCTCTGGGTGTTTATAAGTGTAATCATGTAGCCATATTTTGTTAAACCATCATTGGGTATAGTTTTTGTAACACAAGTGCTTAGTGACTTTGACTTCAGGTCAATGAATGTAATATTATCTGAAATTTATGATTATTACCTAAACTTAGAAAAAATACAAATAATTCGTTCTTTAATCAACTAAAAATTTATGGCCTTTCATGTTAAGTACATAATATGTAAATATTCAACCCAATGCATACTTGAGTTTTGATAAAATAAATATAAGCAACAAATTAAAATTCACAAATAATATTTTTATGGTTATTTCACCATTTCCATAAAGTTTTGTCAATGGTATGTACTTAAAAAACAAAGCCCCTAAAAGTAATGGTGAAATCTAAGTTAGATAAATCAAAACTTGGCTCTTCCTTATTTTATGAGTAATTTTAATTGAGAGAAAATAACTGAAAACTAGAATTAGTGCCGGTACATGGTGTAAATTAGTATGTCCAAACAATAATCCATAGAATCTCTAAACGCACTACGGAAACAAATCTTGACACAATTCTCAGGACCTAAGATCAATAGGAAGTAGCAATTACAATTCCAGAAGACACTGAACAAAATTGCTTCTCAAGAGAGTCGGAAAGATTAGTAGCGTGACGAAACCATTTGCTTAGCGAAAATCTACAATCACCCAAGAATATTTGACGATGGCACTTGTTTCCGTCTACCGGGGCCATTATTGGTTCTCACGAGAAATGATTCGGCGGTATTCCCTAGCTCCAGCGGTATTCTCGATCAAATGCGAAAGTCGTGCATGTCCACAGATCGTTCAACCAAAAAGTGTTTAGTTCAACACCAAACGGTGACCGCTTTTTGTTGCCCCTTGACTAGATACCTCTTTAGGCATTCGCATATCTGTTACGTTTGCACGCTCTGAAAAGACACGTCTGTAAGTTTCACCATTGAAATTTCCTAATAACTGTAAAGAATTACATTTGCTGATTTGAAGATTCACTCCATTTTGTTGATAGAGGATTGTGAAAGTCAAATAGAACATTTTAACAGAACGACGAATGCGACGTTTTGTATAAATAGAGGTTGTAATTTAAAAATAACTGCCTTCATTATCGTTTGTTGCGAGTGTTTCAATAGACGAGGAATTCGTTCCGAGTTTTTGTCTCACATTCGACAGTCGCGGAATTGTAATTTACCAAATTTTAATAAAAGAAACGAGGGTGTCGACACGCTGTTTTGTTTTGTAATCGACAATGGACATGAGAGTTCTGGAGGCGTCACACTGTGACCCTTTGGAGGAGAACGCCTGGCTTGTTTTGAACAAATTATTAGTCTGGTTTGGCATAGAAGGGCGGACAATTGACTCGTGATTCTTGTAAGTACCGACGGAGTTTTGGACAATGTTTTATTTATGGCATGTGAGTCATCGTATTGTCTTAAGCCGGTCGTCAGCGAACGGCGGGTGACGGAGCTCTCAGCTGGAGAGCTTTGCGTGTTTACAAACATTTTATTGAGGTGTTATGTTTAAGGCTCCTTTGGAAGGTGGATTTATTGTCCCGTTGACAAAGATTGACAATCATTGGCACAAATTATGTTGAAGCAGTTAGAAGGTAACCTTAGACATACAAGTATTTTAGTAGGTAAAACTCAAACTCATTATACAGATGAATAAAAAAAAGAAGCCAGACCACACCAATCAACTGGTCCCGAATTAAGGTTTTCCTTAGTACCAAAATATTCTAAACAGGGGACATCATCCCAGTACACCTAGACTTAATTCAATTTAGAAAATTCCGTTTCCCAAATTGACCAGACCGGGAATCGAATTCGGGACCTTTGGCGCTTTGGGCAGGCCACTGCTCCACCGAGGTCATAAGAAGATACGTCGTGTAATATACATTAGTCTCACTAAACTAATGCCAATTCTTCAATTAGACATTTCTTCATTTCGTCACACCATTATATTCGTTTTTTAGAAAAAAGAATAAAGGTTTAAACTGAACAGAGGTAGAAAAACATTTTTTTGAAAATTTGTAAGGGAATGAATCTGTATGATTTTTGTTCTTAGTGCATTAACGGTCACAACATAATAGTCTTTAATAAATATCTATCTGATTATTTCATATAAATATGTATATTGTGTAGATACATTAAGAGGAAAATATTACTTACGAATTAATATTGAAGACAGCCTGACCCATAATCATAAAATTTGGCAGGTACGTGTTTATAGTTGGTAGATGCCCGCTAAGAATGGATTTTGCGACTGGCCCGGATTTAAAAAGTCTAAGGGCTTTCATATGTTTGTAAGAAGGTTTTTATATTTCTGGCTAATGGTAAGTAAACGTTCATAAAAAAGTATTTCATGACATGATACAATTTTGTAGGACGGCTCAAAAGCTCAAAGGATTGTATAAGCTCTCACAGTGGCGATTACAGCACTACTAATTTGTTTATCTACCTAAAACCTTTATCGCCGAAAAAAGTATATCAGGTGATCTTAAAGCTCGGAGCATATTCTTCAAAGTCATGCAGAGAGTTTTTTATATATCTGTTAATAGTATTGAAAACACCGCTATATTAAATGTACGCACATAAATAAGTTCTTCGCTGCACGTATCAATTCGCGGGTAGGATGTAGCTTTACGTAACTTTGTATGGCACTTGTGTCATTTTGCGTTACAATACACATCGGATCTGAATGTGTAACCAACAACTTAAGAATAATAATGAACTTATTAAAAAAACTTACTTATGCCCGATTTCAATATTTGAAAAACGACCCGTTCTAGTAACGCATAGTAATAAATTATACGAGGTGTAAGCTAAAAACGACCGACGGACGACAGATGACAGCTGATCTGGAAAGTAAATTGGAAATTAGAATTAATAACGACTCATACACGGATAGATTTTTGACATGTGTCAACATTACATATCGTAAATTATTGGAGCCGGATAGGTTTTAACAATAAATAAAAAAAATTACCATTACTAAAAAAATCGTGACTAGCAACTGTCAAAATGAAAGTGCGAAATAATTTTTTAATAAATTTAATTTAAAAGACACAGATTCGTCTAACGAAAGAATTAAGTTCTAACGCCAGTCGTTAGCGAGAATCCAGTTGACTTTTTGTACTACGTACCTCCGTCCCACATTGTTCAAAGTCTTCATTTGTTACCGAAAACAATGGACGGCAGTAAAGGCCAATGTCATCGATTGTCAGTTCGCACAAAAGGAGTAACAGTACAACGAGGACTTTTATTGTCTTACGGCTGGCTCCCGAAGCCGCAGGAGGTAGCACCCTAAATATTGAGTAAAAACCTTCGGCAGAAATGGTGGCAATTAACTAAATTTACAACCGTCTAGCACGTTCTGGGAACGACAAAATGTGCTGAACAGTAATGTTAGTTTTGTCAAAGCATCATTTGTGATAATCACTGGATTTCTCTTTATCAATGGGAATGTAAATGCCGATTTTGTTTGTAAAACGTTGTCTTTATAACGAGAAATTGAAAAAAGAATAGACATAACAACAAAGCAAGTAATGAAGGTTTTGACAATTACATATATTACTTTGAGTCGGACATATTTAAATACATTTTAAGTGTATTAAAGAAATGTGTGTGAATGGAACGGCTGCATCTATTTGGATAATCATATATATTTTTTATTTGTAACGAGGTGTTTCCTGCAACTGCGTTCGCGTCATATTATAGGTTAATATTGTATCTTATGTATCATTCCAATCCATTTAGTGGTTTTGTGTGAAACAACAAACATATATGTATGAGATATATTCCTATTATTGTCAGAACAGGCGGAGAGTCACAAGTTTTAAATAGTTTATATGACAACTTTTTAGACAAACCATATATTTATATATACTACCTAACTTAGTATTAAAATTGAACGTCTAAAACCTGTTAAATAGTTGATTTTGTATATTTGTCGCTATTTTTTGCTTATTTTTTACGAAGAAAATATTTAAATTAAGAAATATTGGGAAGGACTTATATGTGTTAATTAAAAAACTTGATGATCGGTGGAACAAATTGCACTACATTCTAGCCAGCAACTTCTATGTATATAAAATAGGGCAATCTCATTTTTATAGAACTCTTTTGTATTCCTAAATCTTCCATACCTGAATTGAGAGATTAATACGAAAATGATCTTTAGGGCGCCGGAAAAAATACTTTTTCGAACAAAGATTGTCTTACGTAATACATTTAGATTGAGACAACGATTTTGGATAGGTGAGAAGTACTTTCATAAATTGTAGGACGTTTATAAATTATGATTTCTGAACTATTGCCGCAAACCATACATTGCTGTAATTTAATAACGCTACATCTCAGGGTGGACACCACGTCACGTAGCCATGTCATGCAGCTAGTATGCACTGCCATTAGACTACCTTTTTTTAGATGATGAAGGGCCTATGAAAACTTATAACTTCACCGCATATACTAGAGTCTAATTGGGTTGAGCAGCCTTAGAACCTCTGCTATACCTACGTAAATCAAGTTGCGGCAAATTACGTTTTGTTGTACTATATTTTTTTTGTAAATACAGGAGTAGGCTATTCCGGACAAAGTGACATTTATTTATTTATTTATTTATTTATTTATTTATTTATTTGGACAACCAACAAGATCGTACACCATAAAAACAATATAATACAGCATAATACACAGCAATTGGTGTGGCCTTAGTTACAGGTTGCCACGGAAAGCATAAACAATAATGGTTGGGAGCATAAGGCGTCCCTATCTTAATAATAATTAATACATATTCATGTTAACTTACAAATAAATGTGTTATATTTTAAATTATTTATGGTTCGGTATAATTCATTTGTCTCAAATATCACAATGATTCGAAAACAACTATAAATTATGTCTGATATTATGATATCAGTTCTTAAACCTAAGCTATTTGGTGGCTTCAGAATATCTGATGGTAATTAAACAATAAACTTTTGTTTAATAATTACCACCAGTTAAAATTAAAATCTCTTAGGTAGCAATTCGAGTTAATTATAGTATAATCTTAAGTTGCATTGATACATTGATACATCCTACAGCTGGGCAGAGGTTTTACTCGACTATGATATAGAATGGGCCTGATTCCAAGATGCTGGCCGAACAAACAAACGTCTAAGGATTACTCATTTTATTCCTAAATATACCAAATCCACATAAAGTAGCGTGACAAAGTATGCTAGTAACCTATATATTTACAAAGATCTGATACTACTTGACTTTCAAATGTATTGATTTCGGACAAGAATAAATAATATACAGATTTTCCTAGTACGACAGAATTCAGTAACTTTTCTCTAATGAAGTTAAGAAATTAGTTTTCTTGAATAGGAAATTGAAGTGTCTCATCGATACCCTGTCGTAAGTTTCAGTAGGTCTTAATAAATTTGAGTGTTGGAACTGTTCAAGTCGTTAAAGAAACAATAAAGGAAGGCTCTCAGCCCAAGCCCGGTTGACGGAGCTCTTCAACTTTATTAAGAGAAATACATCCAAATAAACCTAGTTGTCGATCAAACCAATCACACTTGTCCATCAGCAATGAAACAGCGTCGCAAAATCAACTCAATTACTTGGACATAAAGCGGAGAACGCGACACCGGATCGGCGGTATTGAAGTGTCCAATCTTCGATCGCGAAGACATTTCTGTTTGAAATTCAAATTCGCAGCTATAAAAGTGATCTCTGTTGAATTGGACGCGCTCTCTACGCAGTTTCTAGGAACCGTAAATAGTACAAGTGGTAAAGCAAACAAGTCACGGTAAACTCTTAATTTGCTGAACAAAACGAATTCGTTAATACATTTGCGACCGCACAATTTGGACCTCACGTGGGGCTAAGAACAAAGGGATTGGTCTACTGTTCGGTAGCAGGTCCGAGTCGCCCGCCGTGTTGTATCAAAACCACAACAAGTCTATTGAGCTGGTGGCACCTTCGGAATTCTGAGATATTGTCTTGAGCGTATATTGTCACGGCTATTGTTGGAAACCAAACTATGATGCTACCGGTAGGAGGCTTTCCATTATTCGGACAGCCTTCGTTATCCGATGACAGACTAGCTACTTGTAATTGATTGCTTCCTGAGTGAAATATTGATGTATTGCAGCGACAAGTCCTTTTTTTTGCATCGTAGCTATTTTCGTATAGAGCCTGTTAACTGAAGCCTCTTGTATGACTTCAATTTCCTTGTACAGTCAGTAGCTTTAGTTCATCTCAACTCAACTCTGTACCTTTTCACATTAAGTCACTGTCTATCTGACTTGCTTAGTTACGCGGAGATTTGGTATGACAAGGTACTGAGGTGTATACGAACTAATGATGCTGGCTGTACACGTGACTTTTAAATTTGAAAATAGTATTGTGAATAATTTCTTAATACATTAATAAAATAATTTGGCATCTATGCCATAAAAAAAATTCGGAAACAGATTGATTCTGAACAGTTTCTGAAAATACAAATAATAGATACCTAAGGATCGGGAAATTATATAATGAGTTTTTGTAGTATTTCTGTACTTTAAATAGAAAGGCATGTAATTTATATTGAAAATAACTTTAATTTGGAATCTTAGAATTAATGAGAAATTTTTAGGTTTCAATAACTTCTCACCTTCTTTTTGCCATCCTAAAATAACAATTATTTTTTTGTAAGGCTCATGATTGACATAAAAACAATCGGAACATTTTACGATAAAATAGGATGGTCCTATAAGTATAATATATTAACAAACCATTTGCACCCATTTCTCATAGGAGATATTTAACAAAATAATCACATCTTGAAAAAATGTTTGTATCAATAAAGGAACATTTTGAGTGTATGTCTCAGTAGCCTTCGTGGAACACCTCTTTATTCAAAATGGTTGTCGATTTTTTTGGTAGAGAATTTTCTAGGAACGCACGCGTCTTCTTACTATACTCTGTAATGTGTTTACGTCTATTCATCGAATTCAATCCTGAATGTTATGTCAAAACACAAAAAACTTGTACTAATAGTTTTCCTTGATATACATGTTAATTGTTATCTTGTAAGTTTACTAAAATTCATAGATTTATGCCATTTTAGTTGTTTCATTAAAAAAAACTGTACTATTAAATATACTTTTTTGAGATGTTATACACATTGATTTTATTTCATTGTTTTTATTTATAAGCCATAGGTACCGTTTTATCCACGTAGACTAGTAATTTAGATTTTTAACAGTTTCATGTAACCTTTTTGAATATAACTTCTTTTATATTCAACTGTATTTTTAAGGGTTTATTTCCAATTTGTGCGTTTGTTTTATCGGAGCCAAGTAACAACCTGTCTCAAAGATCTAGATCTAAAATACTAGTATTTTAGGCAAAGATGAATAAAGTACGACGGCACTATAAAGAAAAATCTAATTAAATAACATGGACACAGACAAACGAGACTTTAAAAGTAAGAACAAAGTCTTTGTTCAAACTTGCTTCGTTTATCATTAGGTGAAAACTTAAACCTGTATATTATTCTATGTTAAGGATGTAAAACTAAATTTTTAAAATAATTTAACGGGTCAAAACGCGACACCATTTTTTTTTAGTAGTTAATACGAACTACTTACTGCCCGACGTTTCGGTTAGGTTGCACCAACCGTGGTCACGAGCTGATTATTTTAAATGTTTAAAATGGAACGCGAAAGTCTTAAAATTTATAAAACTAAATTGTTGTTTAGTAAGAATTTTTATCAAACTCAAATAATATGATACTCTGTACTTTTAGACGTTCATTAACAGTAATGCCAATACGTGTATAATATGTTGCTTTGTGAAAAAGTGTTTAGTAAAGCTCATAACTCTACAAACCCAAATCCAACACTCTCATTATAACATGTATACCGCTGCGAGATTCCCGTTGTAAGTTCTTTACAAATCCTATGTACATCTTTGTTAAATTGTGTGATATTTAAAAGTTTTTAGGTTAAGCATTAACAAAGTTTATATTAATTTCCATCCTTTTATATAACAAGTTTTAAGGTTTTCGTTATGTGTGTGTGTACTTATTCTATGTCACGAACTATATTTCAGCTTTCTAGGCCTTTAGGAAATTGCCTAAGATATTTTATGACTGATTGGGTGGGTTATTATAAAACGATAAAATCTTAAATATTAAAAAGCTATACCACTAAAACTTTAGATGAGGAATACTTTTGGTTATTTGTAACATACATATTGATTAAAAAGTCGAAGAAGTTCATAAAAAGTTACTGTCCGAGTATTTTTCTTGACTCTTCTTGGTGAGGACACTTCCGTATAGCCCCGAAGTTTTTCAAAATATAAACAAAAGAGAAGTTTTACGTCAGTTTGTACTCAGTTCACATAGATGCAAACCACCCAAGTGCTACCACACGCAAGTTATGGGCGTAACTACTTTGTCACTTCGTGAATGTGCCACAGATAGCATAAAAAGAACATTACATTATATCGAATGAAAGAACTGGCCGACTAATTCGTGGCTAATGCATCACTGGCGAAAAAGAGAATGAAGACTGTTCGATTTTTGAAAAAACGCCGCCAAAGTTGACATTTATGTCGATGTCATTGTGTGTGGCGTCAGAAGTATGAATGGGCGCGGGGTGTAACGTAATAGGTGTGAAGTGTTCACCTATTGTTGTCTCTTATGCAGGTACGGTGGATGAGGAGGTCCGAGGTTGATATACGGACGTTGATGTGAATGTTCTGCTCGCTCCAATGTATGTGGTGGGTCGGCACTTTTCAATCTGATAGTTGGGTTGCGTTGTGATTACCTATTGTATCTTATGCGTAATTCTGAAATACAACCCCGAGGTGGCAGAACAAGAAAGATAGATAAATATTTAATACGTAAAATAATACTGAATAGACATGCTTGATATTTAAAGATAGGATAAGATTTAAATGTAAATTCAAATCAGTAAACAAAGCAAAGACGTTTAAAATGCTGAAATCGTGTATTATTCAAAACATCTTATCAAAAGTAGCGTAGCGAATTCAAATTTTCAATTATATTACGACCTCTGTAGCCGGGGGCGAGCGGGCTGGACTTTAGTTTCGTCCCGTGAGGTCCTGGGTTTGATTCCCGGTCGGGTCAACATGGGAAACAAACTTTTCTATATTGTCTCGGGTCTGGGTGTTGTGGTAGGTACCGTTCTTGTTTCTGATGTCTGTAACACAAGTGTTTAAGCTGCTTACCGCAGGATCAGAGCAATGTATGTGATGGTGTCCGATATTTTTTTAGTATATTTATTTTTAACCATTAGATCTTAGATCGTAACGACAGTTTAATTGTCTCTGGTATTTTGGGGTTGAAATAGATTAAAACGTGTTTTGATTATTTTAGGCCTTACTTTAGTATGGCACCATGCTAGTGCGACTGGACCCATATCTTGATACATAGTAAGTTGAGTTACAAAACGAGAGGTCTCAAACAAATCAAAACCAAGTTTCTAAACGGACATCAAAGAATTGACAGTTATTCATCTGCATCTTGTGATCTCATTCCTTGGTAGTAGGTATCGAATGGCTCGCAATCGTAATCCATATAGGTATAACGCCTTACTGCCGAAATACCTCTAAGATAATTGCAAAGCTTTTAACTTGAGCAAAATCTTCTAAGAGTTCCCTCGACTTACTTCAAGCAATATTTTTCCATTTATAATGATAGGGACTCACTAGGAGCAATCTGATGTGACAGTTATATTATTCGAGCACTGCCAATACTGACTTTTTGAATGAACTTCTGAGCGTATTTCTTGATAATTTAAATTTAACGAACACTTACCTACATTCAGAACTATTTATTAAGTATACCTACGCTTCATAAGGATCCTAATAATGTAAGATACAATATTGAATATAGCCACAACCAAACAAAGCTTTAAAAAAATATATTAAATAAATTTAAATTGAAGTGACCACACATAAAAAAAATGCAAATCAGTATTCACAATTTCAACCGCAAGACTGTTTAGTCACCTACTGACATTCTCCAGTCAACTACATAAGTTTAAGCAGTAAATGTAGAGTCGAGTTAATAATAACAAAGGACTACAAATCAATGCTTTAAAAAGTCATGTACCTAATATGCACATAATAATATTTTGAAGATATTAATAATATACTCAAAAACTAATTCGATTTCAAAGATGCTTGCTTATGCAGTCACTATTCATGAGATGACGACTAGTGAGATCACGAAATAATTATTTTTTTTCAAAAAGTCCAAACGGGAGGAACCGCGTGTATAAGTATAAATGCGAAAGTAACTCTGTCTGTCTGTCTGTTACGCATTCCCGCTTAAACCTCTCAACCGATTTTGATAAAATTTGGCATAGGTATACGTTGAACCTCAAGAACGAACATAGGGTACTATTTGTTAGAAAGTAAGGGGGGGGGGGGGTAATGCCACCTTTGAAAGTTTATATAGGAAAATGTTCATTTTTTAAGTTAGAGAGATGAAAGTTGGCACAAATATAGCTCTATTAAAATATAGACTACTTTTTGTTTCGAGTATTAGGGGAGATAGGGGTAAAACCGACCATGAAAGGATGTAGTCCACGCGAACGAAGTCGCGGGCACAGCTAGTGTTATATAAAAGCATTAGCTCCCGGTAAGCACCCAGCCCAGAGTACTTTGTAAACGAACGGCCGTGGAACATGAGACAGAAGGAATTTTGTGTAACTCTGTATGGAGTGGAATGTTCCGAGATATTGCGCCTTCGTCACGTTAAGAGTTCTTTGCATAGCTGAATATCCAATTTGCGCTTTCTAGAGATGTTTTGTCAAAGTCAATTTAATATCGATACTCAAAAACTATTCGGGTAAAGAATGTGATTTTAAAAATTATTTAAATTTGCTAAATCACATAAAGTGCAATAATAATTTTCACTATGTAGTCTTAATGAAGAAGAAAAAGGGAGAAACGTTTATTTAGGGTTCATACATACCATTTATAAAACATCAACTTAAATTTGGTTGGTAAATAAAATTATGTCTTCAAAAAGGCAAACTAATTCGAGAAAGTTATCGGTTGTTTTACATTAAGTTTATTCAAACTTACGTATTGATCAGTTTAAATTTTTTTTTATTATTTTTATTGAATCGTAATTATCAGATGTTTCATACGATTAATTAATTAAAAGTAATTAAAAAAAGATTTCGTGTGTCATTTTTTTGCATGTGAAAATACCTTCAAATTATTTTATTATTATTATATCGATAAATAGCCATCACTATAACAGTGACAATTCGTAACTACGGCAGTAGGCGATGGGCAAAGGAAATGAGTTCGTCCGTGTTATTTTTAAACTTTGCTGGGAGAAAAGTATTTTACACTTTTATCTGACATTTTCTTGTCGCCTCATCTTCTTAGGGAAGGTCAATAATGAAATATTTGTACCTAACCCGATTTTTTTAAATTTGGATTTAAATATTGTTTTTATATTAACAGCATTCTTTAAAGCCCGCCAATACCTCTCTCCCTCATCTGATGTCATCACAATACCTATATTACGTACGTGATTATTTTGTTAGAACTTTTAAGACTACTTTCCAACAATCAGCAAGAAACTTTCGAACTTCAAAATTTGGTGGACGTTTGAAACTTATTAGTTCAGCAAAATTGCATGTCATCATTTAAAAATACTTACAGATAAGTTGCCTTCATCCTTAAGTTGATACCTATATTGTGTCCAGAATTTAATCCGGAAAAACTTTACAAAGTTATTAATAGAAATTAAGCAAATGTAAGATTTCTGTAAAAACTTACTCATTCTTAGATCACTAATCACTTTCTTAGTAACCATAAAATAATCTTTAAGCTTAGTTTGATCTTAGACGATTGGTGCTTAAGTACTGGAATTATTCATATTATATTTTTTTTTGTTATTTGTCTTGTTTTTATTTTACATCAAATGTAATATTTTCTTTATAATATATAAGAATAAATGCCTCGTCCATACCGTCGGAATATATTTCTTGATCATATAATGAGTATATTTTTGAAATTATAAACGTAACAACTTATGGCTATACTTCAAATGATGGAATGGAATCATTATTATATCGGCAAAATCCATGTTACCATGCTAATATATTAATAGTGAGTAATATTAGTACATAATATAAAAATGAGCCATCAATAAGGACAGGATTAGAGTAAAGGGGATTAGAGATCAATGAACGCAATATTAGACGTACCGGAAAATATCTCCAGGGCACAGACGATAATACCAGGGATATAAGTCGCATTATGCAAAATGCGTTCATAAATGATTTGTAGTATCAAGAGAATAAGGTTGTTTACTGTTTGTATAGTCACCTGAGGCAAAAAAATATGTTTCCTACATAGATTTTTTATGAAGATAGCAACTAGCAAACACATATATATGGTCGGAATATTTATAATATTTAAAGAAAATTTGTAAAATAATCAATATGGAGGAATTTATGTAAAAAAAATTGTCGATGCATAAGTGTTACTAGGAGCCAACATAAATAAATTAATTGAGATTATGTTCTAAGTGCCTGTTGCTGACAGAGCTGGCCACACATATTAAACCTACTTAATGTAAATATCTATGATAAGAAAAGAGAAATAAATGACTTGCGATCGTAACAGTGCCTAAATTTTACTGTTCACTGTCTTCTACCAAAAAATGGATTTTTACTTTTAATAAGTGAAACGTGATATAATTGCGGCAGCTGCATTCTTTTTTATTTGAATTATTAATATTGACACAAAAAGCAGCAGAGTTTGCGCGTATGTAAAGAAAATTAAAACAACCCACTTAAGAAAATAAATCAATCGACAACGAAACCAGTATTTGTGACATCAATCTGATTCAATTTTAATTCTTGATGGATATGTGATCCTCATAGAAATTAAATCGCGGCACCAACGTACAATTTTATTGATCTGTTGTCAATAATTTTATTACGCTAAAGTTCCGCTTTCTTAAATGTCACTGAAAAGATGATCAAGGAACATGATTAGATAAATAATTAAGATGATTTTATTGAAACGCAAAGGACACAAAACGAGTTACTGCTTGATTTTCTTTAAAAGTAAAATAATCATTTTATTATAATAAAATAGAATCATAGACGATCAAAATAAATAATAAAGAAAAGCGGCATTGCTCATAAAATTCCCACATTCCTCTTCCAAACAATAATGCTAAATCTACGTCAATATTTTTCGCAATCATACAAATCCCCCATTCAAACCGACCGCCATAATTCTTATCCGAGCGTAGAGAAAAAAATAATAAAATCAAAATGGCTACTGACGTCGTACGTACAAATAATAATCAGGGCAGTAATGGCAGCCGTTTATTTACTTTTCACGATTTATATTTAGCCAAGGGTGTATTTAGGGTGAGTTCGAATTTAATGGTAGGGTCTTGTAATGGTGACGCGGTTCGGTTATGCCTTGTTGAAGAGGGGATGAGTGAGTTTGGGGATATGACTTTCACGCTCCGCTTACAGGGGCATCTATTGTATTTTAATTTTAACTTACGAATGCCCTCTGTATGGGCTATCCTACTATGTTGTTCAGTACAGAAACGTTAATTACCTGGTTAAGGAGAATGATTTATTTACAGAATTGTTATGATATATGAAACTATTGTTTAGGGCTATCTAGAAGTTTTCATCAATTAAAAGCGTTAAATAAGAAAACCTTCACTAAATTAACTAAAATTTTACAAATTTTTGGTGCTTTAGTGAAGGAATTGTACAAATTGTAACAAGTCATATCATAACTATTATGAATTTAGGGAACATTTAAAGTTGGTCCCAAAATTGAAAGAAAAACAAAAACAGACATAGTAACACATGCATTATTCAAATGTAAGATATTTTATCGTTAATATGTTTGAAAGAGAAAGCTTAATTGATTCAATAACTAAAACATCAGCACGCATTAAGGCGCATACAAACCGATTCGCCAGTCGCATTCTGACCGTATTAAAAGATGAAACCACATGGCACGTTAAATCAACGCGTATAATGTTAAGATACGTGTAAAATTAACTGTTAAAAATGGGTGTAGAAATGGTGATTAGATCCAGGTATTTAGTAAGTTCGATTGAGCGGTCACATCTCGCAGCACAGCCAACACGCATCTGATACGCCGGCATACGATTCCATGCCTCGTCAGTTCCATTGTGATAACCGTTGAATTCATGTCATATGCCTAATTATATCACCACAAATTCGAGTGTGCTCAATCAATAGTCTCGCCTAACCGGATCAGTAACGTCTTTATGCGACAATGTGTGCTATTATGATTGGTTATTATTATAATACGAAAAAAATGTAGCACGAATCAGCGGAAGGTATTTTTAGATTATTGTATTATTTTATGTGTAATTTTACTTACTACTTAAAAAAATAAATACGGTCGAATTGGCAAATTCCTTTTTTTTAAGTTGGTTAAAAATTAAGATGAATGGCAAACTGATTTCCGGGATATACCCTAAAACCTGACCAATTTGCCCATTCAATTGCATATTTTTTAGGTACTTTGACTGTAGTAGACCAAGACTGAGCGAGATTTCCTCAGTACCGCGATGAGGTCCACGGCAAAGCAAGGTTTACCCCCTTGGCAGTTCCATATACGCTCAGTCTCCCTTAGTAAGGTGCACAAACGTGTTTCTAGTCGCAAAATAAATATTGAACTGTATTTTTTTTACAAAATATCGGTTTTACAAGTTCTAGGAAAGTATTTTTATATGTTTATAATTATTCTAATTATATTAAGGTAGTACGTATAAGACGGTTACATAGATGGATGAAAATATACTTATTTATTTAAAGTCCATAATTAGTAAATAGCAAAGCATATGGGTGGGTTAATCAGCGTAGGTTTCAAAATATGTAATTAACTTTAATTGAAATTGCAAAACAAGGTGTCTACGGAATCCTGATCTTAGGATATAATTTATATCAGCAACGTAACATAATACTAGCGAAACTACACTCGTGTAGAGTGTCTACACTCTCATCTCAAGCGCATTGTTTCGTTCAAGCTCGACCTTCGAGCGACAAAGATGGATTGCCAGAGACTATTCGTCGTACCTCTTTGTTGGCTACCGTATTACACATGGGAATCACCAATCAAATTTTGACGTTTCTGAGATCTTTCAAGCACTTGCAATCACTCTTTCTGCATACGATGTCTCGACGAAGGCGCTCGTCAATCAAATCGCGAGGTAGCTGGCACATTTTTTTCTTTTTTTCCTTCGCATGTTGATTAAAACTCTTCATCATTTGTTATTCCCTGCTTTAATACGGATCCTCAATAATGTTTTACTGCTGCAATCAATAAAATAGCGACATCTACCTTTAAAGTTTTGTCATTTTAAATCTAGGGGCGTCTGACTGGACTCAGCTGCTAAGTAATTAATTAAGTAGTTACTTAAATCTTCAATGTCTTATAAAACTAATGGTTATCCACCTTCTTTGAATTTTAAATACTTCAAAAAAAGTACACTTAACTAAATATTAAAATAGTGATCTCGATTCTCTTTAGTACCGTGGTTTATTTTGTTGAAAAAAAAATTAAGACAGTAAGGTTTTTTGAACAGACTTAATTTGATTGCCAAATAACAGTAACCTGGTACATTATGTAGTGGTGAAAATGGTTTGGTTTAAAAAAAGTTGATATTTCTCTTTTTTTAACACTACATTGGTAGTCCTTGGTGCAAGTTTAATAGTAAAAAAAAAACTATAAATTAAGGTCATTTCACATCAGATGACAAGATCATTATTAATCCCTCGCATTCAAAAAGAATTGGACGTAAAAATTAATTATTCGGCATCGGCACGCTATTCTAATAATCATAAATAACCTCTGCAATCGGATCAAACGCGGTAGGTCCACCAACAATGTGCGAAACATTAAAAATATCAACAAAGGAACTTTTGACTTTCAAAGTACATACGCCGAAACAACGCTAATATCACAATTCGAAAGTGAAGTTCGAGCAAATTTGGTTCTTATGGCTTTTAAAATAGGGTGTGCGTATTTGGATGTGGCGAGTACGTTGTGCGTGGTTTATAGTTGTCGCTCGAGCCAGCTGGTATGGCGTGGAAAATCGATTTCCACGTGGGAGCGACGGATGTGGCATCTGTGAGCGCCGCCGCCTGCACCCAAAATACGCTGTCTGCTCTTTGACACACCGGTGGCCAACTAGGAATGTTTGTGGAGCGTTAGTTTGTTTAACGGTCCCTTTTCTTTCGCTTAGAGTCTACTTTCCGACTAATTGGGTTAATGAAAGAAATTCACTTTACGGTTGTGTACAAATTCGGTGTTACAAATAAAGTTCGGTACTTATTTGCGCTAGTTTTAATGTAACTCAGCGTTGTTCGTACATGTGGATTGGTTTGATTTTCACGACTAAAAATCAGCATTTAATGAAAAGGTTTGCATTTTTTGACAAAAATTCTCACCTATTTAAAAAAGCATGCTTAATGTACCGTTCACTGTGATGACTTGCTTTTCTCGAGATCAACTGAACACGATTTATTAAAAACATTTGGGTTTGATTATGAGTTTTGAAAAACTGTTATATTGTAAAGAGAGATCATAAAGCATGAAAGTAACAGGTAAGGCTATTAATATGTCTACAAAAACACGTAGCCATTTTTAACAATGTTGTTGTCTCCCAACTCCAACTAACAACCTCCTAATAACCCCGAAACACTCAAAGCACAAAATTAAAACCGCAACATTTTTTTAGCTTGTGGGAAACAATCCGACAGAGCCTGTTCCGATTGATCGCTCACACGTCACATTATTGACTGGCAACAAAAACAAAACGTGAAATTTTCCAAACTCCGAGACCACACAGGGATAGAAATGGGCGAAAAAGCCATCACCGTTTCGAATCGTTTTAACGGAGACGTATAATCGTCGTTGCGACGTCCTATTTGTTTTAACTTGGTCGTTATATAAAAACATCAAAGGGGGTGCGTAAGAGCGGACTCGAAGGAGTAATTATGATTTGTCTCGGTGAAGCGGAAATAGTTTGTGTCGGTATTAATCGTGGCTGTATTCCGGGAACGTATGCGCGTAGGTTCTGCGGCAGACCGGCTGGCTTCGGAGACACGTCTTTTGGCAGACCAACTTTTGTGCTTTGCAAAACTTATTAGAAAATATTTGTATTAACAGTTTGGTGGCATTACCTATACAGAAACACTCTACCTGAAGTTACTTGAAAACGATACATTTTGGTATAATAAAAAAAAGTAATTTAAATCTACAATTTAAAAAAATATATGTAACTAAGTAGGCAACATTCATACCTTTAGTAGGTATGCCTGCGAATTAATTTTCAAAAATAAATATTTCTTCTTATTATGAATATAGGTACACTCCATATTTTTTTACATTATTTCAAAAATATTTGCATTACAAAAAGATTTACTTGTAATTAAATATTGTTATTAAAAGATGAATGGTGGTGAAATAGGTACTCATGAAAGAAAAAAAAAGGGCAGTAATTTATTGTTCAGTCGTCATAAAAGTGGAACGACACATTTGTTATCTTTTGTTTACACGTTGGTATGTCAAATTTCTCACATAGAATGTCACGCCTCAGCTTTTTCTATACAGAATTTAAGAGTTTTCGTATTCACTTCGATTCACCTAGTTATGTTTGAAAACATTAGTTCGCTTAAATCCGTTTAAAAACTTATACATTGATTTATTTTCGAATTAAACGTAATGGCCAACATAATTTAAACAAAATTTGTAAAATTTTACTGAACATCTAAAAAAAAAGGTTTTTTACTGATAAGAACCAGTCATTCTGAAATATTCCTTTGGAGAAAATTTAGTAAATAAAGTCTTAACGACTTAACAATTTTAAGTAAAAATCTGCTTAAAACCATTTGAGTATATGAATTGGTACACCACTTCTTATTTTTTATTTCATGTTTGATAAAATGGAAAATGGAACTGGCAAGTTTTGGATTTTGTTTTGTTTTTAACAAGCCGCAGACTGGAGGATGCTTGCAGTTAGAAGATATAATAAATATTTTGCATCTAATAGCTGATACTGCTGCTGAGGCTGAGGCGTACGATCGCGGGCGCAGCCGCTTGTACAGAACCAATAATACCGGTCCCTCTTTAACTCGCTTTCCATATTTATAATACTGCATTATCTTCCTATTGCTCAACCTCACCACATAACCCACACACATTTTAATTCATCGGCAATCTATTTAATGAAGGAATCTGTATAACCTAATAAATAAACAGATGGCAGACAGATCTTTTTTTGCTTAAGTCAATATGACATATGTCACCATAGAGTATAGTGTTTTTCTTGTTTTTCTTTATTTTTGATCTGCTCGCCTTTCTTCTTTTTCTTGTTAGTTCATCTATTTATTTTATTTTGGTTGTTCCTTGTTATCATATATATTTAATATATTATATATCAATAAGTAGCGTCACTCGAATAGGCCGCACCATAATACCAGCGCTGCAGCAGCCTTGCGTCGCTGCAGCATACAGCTGAGGTGTGGCCTAGTTGACCACTTTCCCATTTGATTTTTCTTTGTTTTTTTTCTTTTTTAATTACCTACTTCATGTTTGTTCTGTTTTACTTTTCCTGTACTTCTTTTTGTTTTTTGTTTTTGTTTTAATTTTGTTTGTCGTGTTGTGCTGTCAAGTGGTCAATAAATGTGTTTTCTTTCTTTCTTCTTCTTGATACGGCTAGGATCACTTTTTACAAATTAAACTTTGGTTCATGAGAGTATGTTGTTTTGATATAAGTCTTTTAGAGATAAGAGCAGTTGAAACACTCAGACGAAATACAAACATTCTCAAATTTTTAGAGAATTAAAATACAAATATAAATAAATATTGGAGAACATCACATACATTGCTCTAATTCTGCGGTAAGTAGCTTAACCACTCGTGTTACAGAAATATGAAACAAAGACGGTACCACAACATCCAGACCCGAGACAATATAGAAAAGTTCGTTTCCCATACTGACCCGACCGGGGATCGAACCCGGGACCTCAGAGATATTGCGACGCAAAAGTCCGGCCCGCTCGCGTCTCGACTGCGAAGGTCGTCAAATTGTTAAGAGTTGAATTCAAACTCAACAAAACCAGATTAAAAATGCCATGCTTATGAAGTCACGTACAAAACCTAGTATAAACTAATCTCAACAAAAGCATAAAGTGCATTGTAAAATACATAAAGCCATAATAAAGAAATAAAATACACGATATAAAACAAAAACAGGAACAGTCCTCCGTTGAACATAATATAAGGTACCTATGTTCTTATCTAATCCTACTTAGCAATATTAAATATTTCCTTTGAAAATGCGCGATTAATTGAATAGGTATTGCCGACATTTATTGCCCATCACTAATCCAAACGCTAAGTTGGTTTCGCAAGTAAGTTGCCAGACGAGTGCTTATTCGCACGATGTCATGTTGGCATTGAGTGAAGTTTGTTCACATAATATAACGTTTATGGGAAATTAGTAAACTTCCATTGAGGGTCCTAAATTGTACAGACAGGTGTTGGGGTATAAAGTTTTGGACCAGGTGTAATTATGGTATTAACATATTTAATACGATCGTTACTGGCGATGTTTGTTGCAATGTATGTTTATTTAAATGCAATAAATTGCTAAATATAGATGCAAGATCAAATATTTAATTGTAATGGCAAACAGAGTGTTATTTGATGTACAAAATTCATGACAGAATTGTTTCGTAAATAATTTATGTAGTATGTTAGCACCAGTGGTCCGCGTCAGCTTTGCATGGGTAGAGAGTTTTTAACATCTTGGATTACATTTTTGGAGATCTAGTAAGGATGCCAAATATATATTTTTTAATTATAGCCCACGTCACCTGGTGTTGTGATAGAAGTTGTCAAATCGGTGTAGTAGTTTCGCGACTGATTCAATCCAAACAACCAATCAATTCCTTCCTTTTTAAATATTACTAAATAGAACATATCATAGCATTTAAATAGAAACTGCGCATATCATATTGAAAGCGAGGGAATCTTTACCGTCGGAATTCAGGTTTCAAGTTATAACGAGGTCCCTAGCGATGCAAACGCAGTAAGCTGATAGCAAATCTGCTTGAACGTACCTACTCATACTGTAACTTGAAAAAACTTGCTTTCGCTAGAAATTTTCCAAAATAAAAATGTACATTCCAAACAACACATTTAAAACGTAAATAAGGATAAGTGTGGTAAATTCATTTTATACTACATAAATGAAGTTTATCATGTTCAATAACTACTACGCACTCAAAAATGAGTAAGGATAAAACTGTCGAATTCATTTTTAGTAAACATTAAAACGAATGTCGAAGTTACGACGAAGTTAGATAGACAGATACACTTTATTGCATAAAAAAATTTACGAAAATTGGTTTTACAGGCAATATGCAAGTCAATTTAGGCGGTTTTATTGCTAGAAAGCAATCTCTTCCAGGCAAGTCTTCTTTCTTAGATAGAGGAAATAGTAGATAGATATCGGGAAACGGCTGTGAAAATATAGGTACATTCAGAAAATATTAACAGAACAGATAAATACCACAACACGTGATAAATACCATAAAATATATATAATTATAAACTCTTGATTTGAAAACGTGAAACCATTTTTATTTAGTAGTTAATACGAACTACTTACTGCCCGACGTTTCGGTTAGGTTGCACCAACCGTGGTCACGAGCCGACTCCGTCGTCCGTCGGGCAGTAAGTAGTTCGTATTAACTACTAAATAAAAATGGTGTCGCGTTTTGACCCGTTAAATTATTTTAAATCTTTAAAATTATATTTCACGATAGAAAGTGACAAAAGGTAATCTCGAACGTTTTTCCTCGCACAAAGGCCTCGATTGTATCGGATAATTCCTTGAGCATGATTGCTGCCGACTGGCAGGCACAGCATCCCACGCCGCTACGTTTACCAGCCAGTAATTAAATAACTGGTTGTGGCTGATGATCAACTAAATCGCGACTCCATGTTACGTTCATACCTACGTAGATAGCCAATAGCACAGCCCAACAATTATCTTCGTCAATCTTGAATTTTAATACTGCGTCAAGGATAGGTGTACACAGCCAGCATTATTAGTTCGTATACACCTCAGTACTTTGTCATACCAAATCTCCGCGTAACTAAACAAGTCAGATAGACAGTGACTTAATGTGACAAGGTTCAGAGTTGTTCATAAGTATAGGTACTGACTGCACGTTCATGAGATTAATGTTTGTTTCTGTATAGAAGCATTTTAGTAACAGCAGGTTTGCAAAACGCAGGTACTTTATTCTGATAACTCATTTTGATACCCGCTTTTATCAGGATTTTATGTGAATTCGATATTTTATCAAACTATGAAATGTGCTTAAGAGTCAAACCTATGTATTTGTTATAAATGTGTAATATTTCCATCCCATCTTTCACCTTAATAGTCTGTTCAGCATGAGAGTAAAAATTTTTTTTGTTCGCTAGTTTGTCTGAAAAAGTACTCAATCTAGATATTCGCCTGCATCGTAACATTTTAAAAGATAGTAAGTATGTTAAATGATGTAAAAAGGAGAATTTACCAAATAACCGAGTGTACAAATTGTACTTACGTCATATAATCAGTCTTAACAAGATGTGATGTTTATTCACTTAATATTGATAGCTGTAATTATGGAACGTTGACTGTGATTATAGATATTAAAGCACGTTTTGAGAACGCTTTGGAGATTACATAATCGTTGAATCCTTCTAAAATGCCCAATTAGCACGTTTATCGGCTTTTAGGGAAATCAGTATCCAAATATTTACTAATATCACGAGGAATAAAGAGAAACTTATGGTGTTTATTTTATTGTGCGTTTTGAGCGCCAACGATTTGAAGGTTGCGATGTTCTTTTTGTACTCCCCAACTTCAGGAGAAGCTGTTCTACACCGTAATTGCAGTAATATATGAGATTGAATTTTTAAAATGTGACGTTTTGAACTTTTTACTTATTTGCGCCGCGACGGCAGCTAGTTTAATTTCTGCCCCGGTTCGAAAAAATCGTGGTACCGGGGCTCGCTAGGCGTCCCACACAGGCGGCTGCAGCGGGCCGTGCGTGGATCACCGTGACGTATCGCGATTTCCACGCATCCATCCCCGCCGCGACGGCCTTTGTCACAAAGGAAATTAACTAGTTGTACGTGTAGACGGTGCGTGTGTGTGCGCGCTTGTACCGTGCGCAACAAAGTGTTCTAAATATATATAATAAAGGTATAACGTATAATATCCTACATATCTTTATCTTAAGTAATGCGTAACTTTTTTGCCTAATGAAAAATAAAAACGCGGATCAAGTGTTACTTAGTCTCTTGCACCGAGTATATGTTCTTAAACGTTTTCTCTTTACTTACGCCAGAAGACATTTTTATTGCCAATTTTCCTTATGGGAAACTTTTGTAATTAACCTGAAATTTTTGAATAGTAATTATATATTATAGTAGTCTAATTGAGTTTGTATTTAAAGAATTACGAAACAATTAATGATCATTATTTCATTGATTTCTATACTTATCCTAAGGCCCCTAAATATTTCACTTATTTAATGTAATATTTTAGTATACATAATCATACCAAAACCAAAAAAAAAACAAATAATAGGCTATAACAGGACTCTATCAAAATAAAAAAACGCATAAAGCAATGCAATAACTTCAGAAAGATCAACATACTCTTATGATATCATCTACTTCTTGTATGCAAGGCTATCTAAGAATCAGCTCGCTTTTATTTGTGTGGAAGCCAGTATTCAAAGTTGTCATAAAAAAAGTTTCATAAAACAAAAACAAAAAATAGTTTTATATTAAACAGAAATGCCTAAATCTCATTTATTCATTATTTATTTATTTATCACTTAAAAAAAGGTTAAATTAACTTGCTACTAAAGTTTATTACGGCGGCGTATAACAATATTTAAAGATGATTCGTACTAATAATTACTCAATTAACCTCTTGAAACATTTAAACAGTGTTTTAAAAACGGTAACAAGATACTTTTTACATATAATTTTACACACTGCTTTTATAATTGGTTTGCATGAAAATCAATTATGCAACTGACTCTTTCGCTGTCCGTACTTAAGCCGCAATCAACCGACAGTGTGCCAATGAAGGAAGGGCTATTGTTGTAATACTGAATGAAAACTCCTATTTAAGTAGACGACGGTATTTTTTGTGCTCGTTTATTTTTTAAATAATTTTCAGCAGATGTTCGGGGCTGATTGATCAGGTTTCAAAAAAGTGCATTATTTTTGGGGGACCATGAAATTACGTTTCTCGCTACCAAAATTTTCTAGGGAAAAGGTCAGTTAATCAGAAATGACGTGCAAGATGTAATAATGGATGCGCAGGTTGATTTTGTATCAGAAAATATTATACATTGATTAAAAAAGAAGATGTATTAAAAAAATTACGTAAAAATAAACAGGTTCGGCAGTGACACGTTTTTTCTATTTTGAATCTTGAGATTTTTTCGCAGCAACTAAAAATATGTGATAAAATATCTACTAAAGTCTAAATGGACAAAGTAATTATGTTGTTCTTGTGAAGAATATTTTAAAACAATAATCATCTAATCCAAATGTTCTTATTTTGGGAAAATAAGACCTGCTCTAATAGTAGTTAAATTGTGGAAACGTACTATTAATTTCCTAAACATTTTAATAAGACATGCTCCTTAATTATATGTAAATGTGGCGGCATATTCAGAAGTAGTTAGTGAGTCTTAAAAATGGTACAAACATCTAAAGGGTTATTGTAACCAAAATGTAGTTTTCAAAGTTATAAGTGTTGTGTAACAAATTACTACAATTGGTAAATTATATCTTCAACGGTATTTCGTAACGGTATAAAATTAAAATCCAATTGCACTTTTACAGGTGACTTTTACCTACGCAATTATATTACAGTGCTTTTCAATAAGTTAATAATTTGCAAAATGCGACAATAAATGCATGCAGAATGCTCGTATTTATTTGAATATGCGTGAAATTAGATGTTACCTTATATTTTCTCATCATAAAACTTAATAGAGCGATGCAGTCGTCATCATTTGCAGAGTCCAGGGTCATTGTGAATAATTCGATATGAAAGTAGCCTTCAAATTGCATGATTGGTTGCTGTGCAGCATACGCCTAAATTGAATTATGCTGAAATTTATTCATTCATTGACTATACTGAATTTTTTTATTGACTATTTTCGGGGACTGGTCTGCTCCAGTTTACCTCTAGAAACTAAATACTTACTTGAGTACTTAATTGTTTCATCACTCATCAAAACAAAACTATATGACTTGGCCCAAAGCGAGCTACACATGGCAATGAGTTATATACTGCTACTGTAACTGATCTGCTGAGTTTCTTACCGGTGTCTTCTCGGTAGATTCAGGTTCCGAACAGGATGTAGAAACACTTTGCATTGTATTCAATGACGATTCAAAAGTGTTATACCTATGTAACCTCCTTGAATAAATAAATATTTGAGTTCGAGTTTGAATTTAAGCTGGCCGTGACTTCATTCGCGTTGTTCTGGTATAAAAAGTATGCTATACGTTAATCTACCATCTGATCTGCCTTTCTACTAAATTTCTCATAAACCATTCATTCGTTTTTACGTAAAAAAAACATACATTCAGAAATCTAGACATCAAGACACACAAACATAAATATTTACAAACAAACTTACACGTTTATCAGTGGCGTGCGTTTCATAAAGACAGAAAGACATTGCCTACCCTAGGTCTGATAATAGATCCAATATTATTTTATCAATAAACAAAATAACATAAAAACTTAAATCATAAATTAGCTCCACCGATCGATTGCCGCACACTGGTCCGGATTTTTAATATGGAAGACTTAGGACCCAATGTCAATATTTCGGGCTGAAAAAAATCATGTGGATAGATAAATGAACGTTCATCAACGTTTGTTCTAGCAGTTTTTATGAAATTGGTTATTTTTGCGAAAAAAAAAACATTGAAAAAAAATTTGTATGGAGAAAAAGTGAAATTTTTTTTTTTTTCGAAAAGTTCAAAACTGTTAGCAGTGAAACCTTTTGTGTGTTATTGTATTACACTTATTCGTTAATTCCATATTTTTTTTATTTGCATATACTTGCAGCCTTGGCCAAAATATGCATCGGAACTTTCATTGTATTTATTTCAACTATTTGTGACAATTTAATTTTTTTATTGATTTATAGTCACATAATTTACGCATATTTTCAATATAATAAATTTTAAAATCCATTAATGATTTTGAAAAATAGATTACAATTAAATTTTAAAAATCAAAATAATATTTTACTTCTTAGTGGTTAGCTGTTGCTCAAAGCGCAGTTAGTGATCGAATGAGGCATTGCCTGCTAATATTCCCCTCCCATTCCCTAATATTGCTATCTCTTTCATTTCCTACTATCGCTATCTCTTTCATTCCATACTTCTCTCTCTTTCGCTCCTTGAAACCCTTGCTAGTTGAGCGCTTATGAATCAAATAAAACAGACGGGAGCTCATGTTGGAGCGTCATTAGACATTCAACCCTTGAAGAGTCAACATACCTGGAAATTTTAACGTGAATAATCTAGCAACTTGATCATGGCTGGATTTGGCACTAACCTGGACATTTACGTGTTTCTGCGACAAGAGGACCTCAAGGATTACAAACGACTGCATCAAGCAATTTTGGATTGCGTTTTGCTTGAAATTTCGCAAGAAGATTCAGAAAAATTATTGAATTTTGCAAGATCTTTTACTGTGAACTTAAATCGTCGATGGACCGAGGCACACAGGGTGCAAAAAACATTCATGAAGAAGCATATGAACTGGTTGGAAACAAGAATTAAGTGGCCTGAATGTGAATCAGTAAATCTCACCGAAATTTTTGAAGGGACCGAAAATTTGGATCCTCGTTCTACAGAAGAAGAAGCAGCTGTTCAACCCATTCCATCTACTTCGAAGGCGACTAGTGACATTGGAACATCTACAGACATTGCATCAAGGAAGCCATTTGAAGACTTGGGGAATAAGCAGAAGAAAAGGCGATCGGGTACATTACTCGACTATCCGGAAGAGGAACTGACTTTTGCTTTTGTCACGAAGCTAAAGTCTAATGGGAAAGAAGGTCTTGCTCGCATCATCGATCACCTTGTGAAGAATCCTGAAAAGGTTGAAGCTGTCGAATCACTTTTATCAACAAACGAGAAGACGGACACTATGCAGGAAGATCAAGCGTTGGCCCTTACTGCATCATTGGATCTGTCAAAGTGGAAGTATCTTACTTTACGGTCAGCATTGTCACAGCAATTGAAGCTTCCGTCTTACTACAAGTTGTTGGAAGCTAAGCAGAGGTGTTATCCAGATACCAGAGATATTGAAGTATCAGAACATTTAGTGAAGGTGAAACTACAAGCACTGTTAGACGTGACAACTCGAAGAATACTGCAAGTCGTTGGTGATGATTTAAATATGTGCAGTGAAAACTTGAAGCTTACCTCCAAGTGGGGATTCGATGGATCTTCAGCACAGAGCAACTACAAGCAAAGAAGTGAACTGGCAGAATTCGACGACTCCTCTGTGTTCATGACGAGCCTCGTTCCTTTGAAGCTCGAGAGCGGCAATGTTGTTATTTGGAATAATCCAAACCCATCTTCAACATCTTATTGCAGACCTATTAAATTTCAGTTTGCGAAGGAAACGACCGAATTTGTTAAGCAAGAACAAGCGGCAATGGAGGAAGAAATACGAAATTTGACTATTTCAAGTTGCGGAAACTTGGAAGTTACTCATGAGTTGCACATGACAATGATTGATGGGAAAGTGGCTACAATTATTACAGATACTCCATCTGCAGCTACGTGCAATGTTTGTCTTGCAAAACCTAGTGAGATGAATAATCTTTCAGAAATGTTTTCAAGACCTGTACGGGACGATGTGTATCAATATGGACTATCAACACTCCATATGTGGATTCGAAGCATGGAGTGTCTTTTACATATTTCATATAATTTAGATTTCAAAATGTGGAGTGCACGAGGTGACAACAAAAACCTTAAGAAGTTAAGGAAGGATATGGTGCAATCGGAGTTCAAACAACAAATGGGACTTTTGATTGATGTTGTAAAGCAGGGCTTTGGAACTACTAATGACGGAAACACGGCCAGAAGATTTTTTCGGGAATACAAAACAAGTGCTCAAATAACGAAGATTGATGCTGATTTGATAAAGCACTTCGCAGTTATATTGCAAGTGTTATCTTGTGGAAAGGCTGTCAATATCGATAGTTTCCGTGAATACTGCAAGGAGACTGCTGAGATCTTTGTACATCACTACCCCTGGTACAATATGCCTTCCAGCATACACAAAATGTTGATACATGGCGCTGACATATGCAAACATTTCTCTTGCCTTCCTATCGGAATTTTGTCAGAAGAAGCAGGAGAAGCAAGAAATAAGGACTTTCGAAATACCAGAGAGCGACACACGAGGAAAACAGGAAGACTGCAAAATAATGAAGACATTATACACAATTTTTTGATATCATCAGATCCATATATATCTCATCTGAAACCTAAATACACCAATTTTAAGTCATCAAGGATGTTTCCAGAAGCTACGCAGTTGATATTATCAGATGAATTAATAGAAGTTGAAGAAGAAATTGAAGTTGATGAAGAAGCTCCAGAAAATGTGCCAGATCCTTTAGAATAAGTTTTAAGTTATTTATAACTATTATTTTGCGTGTTATATATAGATAGTTTTAGTCAATAACTTTAGTTTTAATTTCATTTTAGTTATTTTATTATTATTTCCTATTTACTAAATTAATGAAAAATGTATTAAATTTAATGTAATGTAAACAACCTTCAATTATTTTCTATTGTAGTTTTAAGTTATTTATATTAATTTGTATGTTATGTATAGATAGTTTTAGTTAATTACTTTATTTTTAATTTAATTACTTATTTTATTATTATTTATTATGTACTAAATTGATAAAAAATGTATTAAATTTTATGTAATGAAAACGACCTTCAATTTATTTTTTATTGTACTGCAAGAATTATGCAATAAACAATTTTTAGTTATTTTGTAATACATTTACATACATACCCTATGCTACTTAAAACTTCGTCCGCGTGAATAGCGTCGCGATAACCGACATTAATGCGGACGAAGTCGCGGATGGCCACTAGTTATTCATAAATCAACTTCAAAATGTATAACAAAATAACCAGAAATAGTTTATTGCACAATTCTCGCAGTACAATAAAAAATAATTGAAGGTCGTTTACATTACATTAAATTTACCGCTGCACCACTGAACCGATATAGATGAAATTTGGTATAGATATTCTTTGGGACACTAGATTTATTTAGTAGTTTAGGCGTGATTGAGCGACAGAGAGACAGACAGACAGAGTCACTTTCACATTAATAATATTAGTATGGATTTTATCTTAGTACCGAATTTACTTTCCCGAAACCACTTAAAGAAGCAAAAGTACTGATTTTAAATAAATATATATTAGGATAAACGAAATAAACGCCAAAGCTGCAAGTAAATATTTTGTATTACCAGTAGAGCTCTTGTCTATTTTATCTGATTTATAAGCGTGGAACACCACTTGTCTTAAGAAGAAAAAGAGTGAGCAAAAGAGAATGAAAGAGACAGCAATAGTAGAAAATAAAAGTGATAGCTATATTAGGGAATAGGAGAATATTAGCAGGCAGGCAATGCCTCATTCGATCACTAGCTGTGCTTTAAGCAACAGCTAACCATGAGAAGTAAAATATTATTTTGATTTTTTAAATTAAATTGTAATCTATTTTTCAAAATCATTCATAGTCAACAAATAATGGATTTTAAAATTTATTATATTGAAAATATGCGTAAATTATGTGACTATAAATCAATAAAAAAATTAAATTGTCACAAATAGTTGAAATAAATACAATGAAAGTTCCGATGCATATTTTGGCCAAGGCTGCAAGTATATGCAAATAAAAAAAATATGGAATTAACGAATAAGTGTAATACAATAACACACAAAAGGTTTCACTGCTAACAGTTTTGAACTTTTCGAAAAAAAAAAATATTTCACTTTTTCTCCATACAAATTTTTTTTCAATGTTTTTTTTTTCGCAAAAATAACCAATTTCATAAAAACTGCTAGAACAAACGTTGATGAACGTTCATTTATCTATCCACATGATTTTTTTCAGCCCGAAATATTGACATTGGGTCCTAAGTCTTCCATATTAAAAATCCGGACCAGTGTGTGCCGGTAGTATCATTAAGATAAGATCGACATGCGATTCGCGCTGCACTAGCGCCGCCTCGCCCTTGCGTGCCCTTGCCACGGCAAAGACACAAACTATGATCTCTAAAATTTTGTATGTGTGCTCGCGTGGTAAGTCGCGGTCATGCGGATTTAATGTATGTGCGTTCCTGTAGCTACGTGGGCTTTGCTGACACACAATGAAAAAAATCACGCACACAACTGCATAAAAAGCCAGTGTCTTTTTTTGTAGATTCCTTATAGGTAACACGAAAAATTACGACTCTTACCGAACATTTCCGAATGAAAGTTTGCTAAGCAATGCAAATATTTTAGAAAGTAACATTGTTTCATTGAGTTTTATACATTTTGGTGGCAATATTTTTTCGTCGTATTATATTTCTCTTTTTTACTAATAATTTCAATAGTCAAAAGTTGCCATATTGTTTGATTTGTGTTGTGTTTGTGACTACGCTTTCAGATATTTAGGATTTATCGTTGTTAATAGAGTGAAAAATTGATAATATTGTCTGTGAAAGATGTTTAGATGGTGTGTGTATTGAAAAAATAAAAAATGATACTTACACCACCATCTTTTCACTGCTTTCATTTAAATTTTGCAAATAACACAAACATTACAAAACATCATACAAACGCGCCGAAAGGCCACTTCGGATATCCGTAAATTTATATGTCTATAAAATCAGTCAATCTATGGATATTGAGCTAGCATTTGGCAATTACCTACATTATCAGTCGACAAGACGATGAACCAAAACCAAAGTGTTTTTGGTGAGTGAAATTTTCTGCCTACCCTGTCTTAAAACTGTGTGCACGCCACTGACGTTTATAAAGTTATATATATAGCAGTATAAGATAGGTAGTAGAACGGATCTTGAGAAAACACAAAGAAAATATGTACGTCATCAATTATGCATCTTTATTTTTCCTTTACAGTACATATACGAATCAAAAAATCGTTCACAATCGAATAGTATAGTTTACCACTTCGTCTATAAAAATCTGAATTATCTCATCCCATCTGTACCGTATGTTGTCGTAACTATCAAACTTGCATTGTTTTATCTCAAAAAGAAGAAGAAAAAGTTCAATGAACTAGAAACTGAGGCTGATTTTTTAAAGTAAAAAAATAATTAAACGTTCTATTTAAAAGCAGAAACAGACGAATGTTTCTCTATTTCAAGTTTCGATTTGCAACTGATTTTTTTTGCTCTGAAGAAAAACTAGCTAACAGCTAAAACATTTAGATACGTTTGATAAATTTGGTGAACAACTTGTTTAAATACACATTGTTGGGTTCCGTACTAATTTTATCTAATTTGTGTGTTTATACAATACAATACAATTTTTCAACATTCAACACATTTTATAAAGATTCCTTATTGTTGGTTTAATTTAATTTAAATTGTATTTTTTCTCTTTATATATTTAAATATATATATGTCACCGTAAGATTGTGAATATCGTAAGATTACAATCTATCTCGCGAGATTGTAAACTGTCGACAGATTGTGAACAGTAACTTAGGATTGCAATTGAACGCATTATTTTTCGCTTTATTGTAATCTATCGAAGAGAAACCGTTAAATTGCAATCTGTCCGGCGTCAAACTGTCAACTGTCCGAAAGCTCTTCCTGATTGGTCGGTTTATTGTATGAGCGACCAATCACGACCAGCCTTTCTATGTCCTCGTAAAGTTAGGAATGAAATTCAATTCAAATCCTTTTTTTATTTAAAGAAATAGAGATGTCGTTTAAATAAAATAAATGAACTTGAAAAATCTTGAAGTATTTATTTACTATTTAGTAGGTAATCAATAATCCTGACATACGTTGAAAAATAATTGTACCGAAATATTTATTCTTCAAACACTCAAAATTGTAATGGAAAATTACAATAAAATGAAACAATTATTTGTCTTTAAAAACAAATTAAAATTGGATTTTTTTAAGAAACTCTGATAAAAATAATATTCAGTCCTTTAAACATACCATAAATTAATAATATTAAGACAACAAACGAAATAACAAACAAATATGGCGAATGACGGGGCGGCGGGGGGCACATAATTCTCAACCAATCAGCGCGCGAGATGCATTCCGTTCTACGTCAGTTCACAATTTGACCGCTTCCCATCGATAGATTACAATAAAGCGAAAAATAATGCGTTAAATTGCAATCATAATGTTACGGTTCACAATCTGTCGACAGTTTACAATCTCGCGAGATAGATTGTAATCTAACGATTTTTACAATCTTACGGTGACATATACATACATTATCATATGCCTCTAAACATTTAAAGTACGTATTATAATAAAAATATAAAGGTGCGTTACATGTATAAAGTAAAGACAAACATTCCTTATCCAACGATTATTTCAGTCCCTATGTTAAATCTTGCCTATTTTTCTTTTTAACCTTTTTTATTGTCCATAATGACTGTTTCCTACTACATAATCTGGCATACGTGAAGAAAACCTGTTAAAAAAATAGCAAGGCCAATGCTATTTTTTTATATATATTTTCAAGTGTGTTATTTATAACTGTTCGTTATCTGCAAATAAATAAATAAATAAATTGCTCTTTTAAAACTATTTACAGATGCAAAATTTAAAAAAAAATATTAAAATTGGTAACATGATAATTAAAATCGTCAAGTGGATGTGAATATTATTTCTCTAAACGATTCGCCATTTCTCAAATCTTCAAAGCTAAAGCAAAGAAATGAGGCTAGTAATGAAGATATTTATTTCTCAAAAGAATTTAAACATTCACTTACATGAGATTTTTTATACATAGGTATAATTATTTCCTGGGCACTAACTTTGTGTTAGAATTTAAAAAAAGAACATAAAAAAGAAAACATAGTTATGTAGCCAACAACAGTGTGATAAATCAATGAAAACAATGAATTTATCTTAATATAACAAAACAGATCATAACCAACCAAAACCAACAGGCCTAGCATACGCAACGCGACTAAATTTTATCGCGCTCTTAACAAATGTCAAAATCGTTTGAAGTCAGTGCGTCAGCTGCTGATTGGCTGAAAATACGTGTGTGGTGTGCTATTAGCCAATCAACAGTATCGAAAATTTTGTCGCCTCATGCGATAAATTTGACATATTGCGTATGCTAGGCCTGAAAAAGACTAACAAATACAGTCGAGAGTTAGACTATCACACCAAAATAAATGTGGGTAAGTTTGAACACAAATCCCAAATCATATTCAACAGCGGAACGCTAATGGCGATATTATTAAAAATGGTTATAAAAGTATTCTTTAGCTATTCTAACGTTTTCGGAGCCGTGGGAAACCCAATAGACGTTTATTTGTCTCGATTTGTTCGTTTCACAGACTTTTTTGTAAACGCGAGACTAGACTGTTAGCAAACGGTATGACTCATCAACTCAAACAAGACCTAAAAAGTAATTACTAAATTTGAATTTCGTACTCCAAGTAAGTAGTGCATATCATTTGGCAAATCGTTTATATGCAAAGATCCACAAACGATCCAGAACGTTTGGCAAGATTTATTTTACGGTTGTCTTCTATTAACGGAATTTCGGAATAAATTATTGCCGTGGAAATAGATAGTGACGGTACGTAGTATTCTTTTCAGTATTTGTGAGCATCGCAACAATGGCTGCTTTGTTGATTAGCTAAGTTTGCAGAGATGCAGGATCTCCTTTGCGTTTGCTAAAAAATTAAAAAGGTTTTGTCCATCGCACTATATAAAATATGAAATTTTGGAATGTATGTTCAACATTGCTGAAAGTTCAGGTTATTGGCAGTGAAATTATAATACGTTCACTTTTTTCCAGCCAGTATTTGTTCGTTGGGCGATGCATTACCTCCACTACAGCTAATTTTGGAACAGCGTAACAATTACTTTTTAAATTTGATTTTGTTAGTATGCTCTTGCCGGTTCTAACATCAAAATTAAATTTAATAATGGACGTAGCATTTCAATTATTCGGCATTATTATTTCGGAATTTAAAATATTCCAATTCATTTAATAGTTTTTGTGTGAAAGGGTATCAAATAAACATTCATACCTTAACATTCATTCCTCTACCTAAAGGTTGTCTGGAAGAGATTGCTTTCTAGCAATAAGACCGCCTAAATTGTACTTGATTATGTCTGTAAAACCAATTTCTGTATTTTTTTCTGTGCAATAAAGTGTATCTATCTATCATACTTCCTTTAGAGCTTTCGCTTTTTTAATATTAGTAGAAATCTTACACTTGGTTCAGAACACGATATTACACTCACATGGCAAGTCCAAGAATCGGTGAAACAAATTTTGAAGGAGCCCCTTCGATATTATTGAGTACTGTTCTTTTTAGCAAGACTGACCGACAATAGGTCGATAAAACATATTTCTGCTCTCTCCGCATGTTTGTCTGGCCATATTTTAAGGAGTAAGTTCCTATTGTAGAAAAAAAAGTACATCACTTGATTTTGTAACGCCTTTATGTTAGCGGAATATGCCATGATATCGAACTGTGGTGTTAACCGTATTAACTTGTTGAACGTACCACGGGTACTATCCGTACTATATTATATTTTTCTCGACCTCCTTAAAGGGTAGCGGGAATTCAGCGTCGCTCGATCTGTTTTCAGTACTTTGGTGTTTGGGCATTTCTCTGTATATTGTTTTATCACTGTTTATTATGGTTTTCATAAGCTACATACTTTCGGACAGGTGGATGTAGATACGATTGTCCTTTATTTTCAAGTATTAAAGACTTATGTTTAGAAAGGTTAAGTTGTCCCACCGAACTTTCGTCCTTAGTGACTTTGAAACTAAAATGAATCAAAACAACAATAACGCAATAGTAATTAATTCAGAAGATTCTGGTAAGTCAATAGACTTTAACAAGGTACTCTTCAACAATAAGGTTTCTAGAATTGAATTCCAATACTTGTAAGATGCCTTTAGTTAAAATCCTATTGAAAATAGATTTGGTGCTTCTATGTACAATCGAAGTAAGCGAGTAAATACGGGTAAATGTGGTTAAGGGTTTGAGTTGAAGCTATATGTACTTTTCATAAAATTAAACTGCTTTTAAAGACGAATAATGGTAATGGAACTTGTGCTAAAGCCAATAGATGACGATGGATATTAAACAAATTAAATTGATTTTTTTAAATCAGTTTTAATTTTATAAGTCATTTCGCTTAAACTTAAGTCATTAATCACATTGTTGACAACATCCGAAATATTTAATATAAAAAATGTGACATTAACGTTATTTTAAGCGTAATCCAAGCAATATATTATTTTTCTGACTAACGTGGAGTAAATATCTTCCATCATCGGTTTACCCAAATACCTCAAATGCAGCATTTCCAATATAAAAATACTTATCTTTATTTCAGTATCAACTGCCGTGTATTAAAATGCCACTGCAATAAAATACACTAGCACACCTACGACAAGTTTCTCATTCAAATTGCTTTGCTTCAGTGAAGATCAAGTTCTATTTTCATATTGCTTGTGAGGCTACGGGCAAATACGAGGATATTTTCTATTTTTATATCTGAATTTTATTATTAATGCTTCGTAATTTGAATACGTAGATAATGTTTGTTGACGTTTATAGCACAAGGTATTTGGAAATATTCCTGGTTGGGTTAAAAAATATAGTATAATAATAAATGTTACGAAGGGAAGGTAGAGGGATAAGGAAGTCAGAATAGGGTGAATAAAGATATATTTAAAATAAAAGTAAAGAGAAAAATACAGTTAGATTCAAAGATAAAAGAAGAAGAAGAATAACAAGCTAGTCAAATTGACATATTTAAAAGAATATAAAAAACATAACCAATCACTCATAAGGAGTTCGTAACATCCTTTTTAATGTTTTAATGTAGGTTGAAATAAAAAGGTTTACCATACAATCTGTTTGTTTAAATATAGAATCAACTCCGTCAACAGACTATGATGTTGATACCATGCGTTTATTTATGTTGACTTGTGGATTCATCTGTCTAGTTACAATTTGGCGTCCGGGGTATATTCCCCCACCACGCTAGGGCTGCCACAGCAGTCCTGGAAAACCTCTTCAAAGAGAAGAACCTTCACATCGCTCTGATTCAAGAACCGTGGCTGAGTAACAACAACACGGTATCTGGACTTGGATCCGCAGGCAAGGTAATATATAACGCCGACGGAAACAAGCCAAGAGCATGTATTCTATTCAATAATAATGTTGATTTTTTAAGCATACCAGGGCTCTGCAGTGACGACCTGATTGCAGCTTTTGTAAATGTCAAGAATGGAAGTGGACGCCTTATAGTCTGCTCCGCATACCTAGACGGTGGGATAGGCGATCCAACCCGTGAACTGGCGAAGGTGGTCGAATATGCAAACGAGCACAACGCTGAACTCGTAATCGGATGCGATGCCAACGCACACCACACCTACTGGGGAAGCACTGACATCAATAAAAGGGGTGAGTTATTGTACGATTTCATCTTGTCCAATTGCCTGAATGTGGTCAATAGAGGGTGCAAACCAACCTTTGTAACCAGATCCAGGCAAGAAGTTCTCGACGTGACTCTCTCCACAAATCACACGGCCAGGCTAATAACAGACTGGCATGTTAGCAACGAACCCTCTATGTCCGATCATAGACTTATCAAATTCGCGTTAGACACAACTAACACATGCGATACGACTACGTTTAGGGATGCCAAAGCCACAGATTGGAGTCTATATAAATCAAAGCTCCGAGAAAAGCTCAGGGACATCCCCAAGACGATACGTACTCTTGAAACTTTAGAATACGCTGTAGATCAAACCACCGAAGCTGTTACAAGCTCCTATGAAGAGAGCTGCCCTCCTAAAACCGTGAGGAACAATAGCGTGCCATGGTGGAATGAACGGCTTTCTAAACTAAGAGAGGAAACACGCAGGTTGTTCAATAAGGCTAAATTGACTAAAGACTGGAGTCGATATACCAAAGCCCTAACTACCTATAACAAAGAAATTAGGAAAGCGCGCAGGCTATCGTGGAGAAGGTTCTGTGAAAGCATCGTAAAGACTCCACAAGGAGCCAGAATCCACAAAGTCCTTGCGAAATCGCCCTCCAACCAATTGGGACTATTAAAAAAGCCCGATGGAACCTTCACTGAAACAGCGGAAGAGACACTAGAAATTCTGGCGTCGACCCACTTCCCGGGATCAGTATTAGATGATCAAACACTGAATACTCTACAAAACAGCCTCTCCAGGCCGCGCAACGATGACTGGAACAGAGCTGCGTGGATCTTCAGGCCAACAAAGATCAAATGGGCAATAGACTCATTTAAGCCGTTCAAATCGGCGGGTGAAGATGACATATTCCCCATGCTCTTACAGCAAGGGATGGACATCCTAACCCCCACACTGGTAAAAATATTCAGAGCAAGCTATGCCTGGGGCTACATACCAGAAAAATGGACTAAAGTTAAAGTCCGTTTCATTCCAAAGGCTGGTAAAAAGGATTTCTCTCAACCAAAATCCTTTAGACCTATTAGCCTCACCTCATTCCTACTCAAAAGTATGGAAAAACTCATTGATGAATGCATTCGGGATGGGCCTCTGCGCGAACAACCACTGCATTCAAAACAACATGCCTACTGCAAAGGAAAGTCTACAGAATCTGCCCTACTTGAACTGACGGACAGAATTGAAAGGGCTCTAGAAGACAAACAAATAGCCCTCTGTGCCTTCCTTGACATCGAAGGAGCATTCGACAATGTCACTATCGATACCCTTTCCAAGGGGATGTGTGCCAAAAATATAGACAGCACCACTGTTCGCTGGATACAAAATATGCTCCTTAACAGAACTGTAAGCATAAGCTTGCATGGGACCAAAAGAGGTTTCAAGACAACAAGAGGCTGCCCTCAAGGGGGAGTACTATCGCATCTGCTGTGGTCACTTGTTGTCGACCAACTCTTAAATGAAGCCTCAACAAAAGGCTTAGATATACAGGGCTATGCGGATGATGTGGTGGCCTGCGTAATAGGCCCCTGTCAAAGTACCGTGTCCTCTATACTTCAAAGATCGCTCAATGTCATCACAAACTGGTGCATTGAGAACAATCTATCGGTTAATCCGAACAAAACAACTGTAGTGCCCTTCACCAGGAAACGTAAGTTGGATAAACTTATAGCGCCTACTATAAAGGGCTCTACAATACCGTTTTCTACAGAAACCAAGTATTTGGGAGTCACAATCGACCAAAAGCTAACGTGAAACTCACATATAGACAATACAATCCAAAAGGCCAAAATAGCCTTAGGAATATGCTCTCGTCTAGCAGGTACGAAATGGGGTCTGAAACCTAGCTTAGCCCTATGGATGTACACTGCCATAGTCAGGCCGATGGTAACGTATGCCTGCGTCACATGGTGGAGAAAAACCTCCCAAATGACAATAATCAAAAAACTTGCCAGCCTACAAAGGGTGGCATGCCTTATAGCAACTGGTGCTGTTTCGACTACACCAGGAGCCGCTCTTGATGCTCTTCTCAATCTGCCACCACTACACCTCTTTGTAGCAAAGGAGGCTGAAGCGAGTATCTACAGAGCAACCATCACGGGAAAAGTAACATGGCACTCTCAAGCACTGAGAGCATCACATGCAGCAGTGCTCACACTTAAACCCTTAGCAATGACATCTGATGCCATGCTTCCACACTATAATTTTAATAAAAATTACACTGTGGAATTTCCCTGCAGAGAAAATTGGGCAACGAACCAAAACTCTCTAAAAGCATGGAGCCTCGTCTGGTACACGGACGGCTCCAAAATGGGACTAGATGTAGGATGTGGAATATATGGTGTGAGTCCAAGAGTCAAACACAGTGTGAATCTTGGTAAAAACGCCACGATATTCCAGGCTGAGGTATACGCCATCATAGAATGTGCAGAAGCCAATCGTCAACGAAACTACAAAAATCAGACCATAATCATCTATTCAGATAGCCAAGCAGCTCTGAATGCCATAAATTCGATTACACTAAAATCGAAGCTGGTGAAAGACTGCGTCGATAAACTGAATGAGCTGGGACAACAGAACAAAGTGCTTCTAAAATGGGTACCAGGACATTCAGGAATCAGCGGGAACGAGAAAGCTGATGAACTTGCTAAAGCTGGGGCGCAAAGCCAACAGTTTGGACCAGAACCATTCTGTGGCATTTCAAAGAACCAAGCTATGCAACTACTAAAAGAAAAACTAAAAGTCGAGTCGGAAAAATACTGGATAAATCAACCAGGCTTAGAACACTCAAAAACACTCATAGTTGGCTACTCGCGCAAATGGACCAAAGAACTGCTACAACTTAGCAGGCCTAGGGCCAGTGCGCTAGTTAGAGCCTTGACTGGACACTGTAAACTAAAAAGACACCAGTTTCATATGAAGCTGAGTGACTCTGATGAATGCAGATTCTGCAAGGAGGAAAAGGAAACACCTCTTCACCTCCTATGCGACTGTGAATCTCTGATCCACAAACGAAGCATCCACCTGGGACGATATATAGCCCAACCGGATGAATTAAAAACCCTGAAAGCTAGGAAAATACTAGACTTCCTAGAATCGACCCGGCTAAAGGAGTTACTCTAACTGGTGGCGAGTCACAATAGATCTAACAGGTCGCAGTGACCACAGTTCGCTGAACTGCATAGCCCCAAGTACCCCTAATAATAATAATATTCCCCCACTTGCCCCTCATAGATCCGAGGCTGATCTGACCGTTCTAAACTTATCAAGGGAAACCATGCCTATTTGCATTAACTAAGGAACCAACGACTGAAGATAACTTCTGAGACACGGAATCATATTTTTTTATCCTTACACAGTGAAATCGTTTCCACAGCATCTGAATCTGCGACCTCCGGGTTTTACAGCCGAACACAATAGCCACTAACACAAAGCGAGTTTTCAAATTTGGTATCAACGATAGAAACCTAACTCTGCAGTGTATTTCCTTAATTTATGAGAGTTTGCTTACATCAAAACGTGTGGGCAGGCTTATTCAGCTAAGCGTCGAATCGTGTCAACCTATGGCTCGTGACAATGCCCGCTAAAGTGAATATAATAATGTAATCGCAGGTAATAGGCTGCTATTTACCTCACCCTCGGATCGTATACGTGACGGATAATCTCGTGATGCACTAACGGTTTCTACCTTTATGATTTCAATAAAGCCTGGATCTAAGTGTTCAATAAAACGTCGAGTAGAATTCCTTGCCTTCCTTTTTTTAACTCTAATGTTAACTGGGATACCGTTCTGTCGGCTATATATCGGTGTACGTACACGATGCTTTTTAGATCTCCTTATCCAATGTTCCTTATGTTGTGAATGCGAATGAAATAAATATTTTAAACTATCGATTTAATTAATTATAGGTATTATAATCTGTTCATTTATCTAATGAGCAGTTTTTTAAACCTGCTCTTTTAGATTTTTGAGGTTTGCGTTACAAAATAATTAACATCGTTTTCCTATTAATGTCGTGTAGTTTACTCATAATAATAGGTTAGTTAATTTTTTACATAACACTATATTAACACTAATGAATGCTCCGAATTAAACTTTTGCGTGTTAAGCCCGAACAAACCCCTGTGTGTGGGTGTGTAAGTGTATATTTGTGTGTGATTAGGTGTGATATTTGGTTCCATGACATTATCGTCCAAACACTTAATGAACAATGTGATATCCTACAAAAATGAAAAGCAATTTTAAAATTGTTTAAATGTGATTTCAACGTTACCTTCAATTGAAATGCCCAATTTTTCATGCAGGACAGTTTTTAATTCTCACTTTATGGTCAAAAGTAGATTGTGTATCGATATAATTTCATTGTATTCAAGTGTTTACGCACACATAAGTTCATTATCTCGGTCGTAAAATATAACCATTAATTGGAAATAGCATTTTAATTAAGGAGTAAACATTTAAATGAAGAAGCTTAAATTTGATGTGCCCCTGCGTGGAAATTGCTTAATGAAATTAGTATTTGCCTGAAATTGGTATTTGCTTAAACAGTAAATTACAAGTATCGATGTCAGAATTAATTAAGACTTGCTTCAATAAATATTACAAATAGGAATGTTTGAGATTTGACAACAAAACATGTGAACTGTGTTTGTAGGTTAAAGTAAATAGGTTTCATGTAAATTAAATATCTTCATGAGAAGTAATTATTTCATATATTTTAGAAGTAAATATTCTTCATACTTACGAATTAATATGCTCTGTTATGAACATCAGTTTGATAACAAAAAATATACGACACTTGTGCCGTTCGTTTTAATAAAATACAAGACATATGGCGCTGTTGTCACTTTTTTGTGCACTTTTTACGGAATAGTGATTACGTCACACCCTTACGCTGAACTTTGCATCATCGTAATTAAAATGTTGGCTAGAAACACACTAAAAATTCTCCTAAAATTCTGATATATGTAAACAAATTTATTCAATAAGCCACTGCGAGTAATATGTTTGTAACTTTGAAATTAATTTTCTATTTCTAGCTCACTTGTTAGTGTAGCTACAGAATATTAAGTGAATGCCAAACTAATTAGAATTTTCATCGGGTGACATTCAACATGTTGATCTGTTCCTAAAGTCAGGAGCCCTAGCCAAGTGACAGATAACTGACTTCAATATCGTTTCGACCAGTTTCAAATGTTTGTGATTATCGGTTCAAGATCACGCGACCTTTCCAGGTAATTCAAAAGTCAATCCTTACTAATATTATAAATCGGAAAGTGAGTTTGTTTGTTTGTTTGTTCCGCTTTCACGCCGTAACTACTGAACCGAGTGCTTTGCAGACGTAAAGTTAGAAGTCCGGATTAAATAATAGGGTACTTTTTATCTCGAAAAAATTGATATTCCAGAGGGAAAACAAAAATATAGTTTGCTTGATGGATGGATTTGAGATGAGGTACGCGATAGATGGCGCTAGATGATGGTAACGATGTGCTTTTTAAAATACGTAAGAAGTGGAATGATAGCTTACGGTATTTAGTTCTAGAGGTACGCGATAGATGGCGCTGGGTGTTTTTTAAAATACGTAAGAAGTGGAATGATAGCTTACGCTATATAGTTCTTGAGGTATGCGATAGATGGCGCTGGGTGTTTATAAAAAAAATGGTAACGTTGTTTTTTTAATACACGTAAGAAGTGGAATGATATCTCGCGCTTTAACCTGTAGCTCATACACTTATTCGGTGCACTTTTCGACTCATTTACTTACTTGCTGTTGTATATTTATTCACAGAATTTCGCTTTTTTTGGTTCCTACTATTTTAGATTGAATTGTGTATGTTGTGCTTTATACCACAATATAAACGAATTCCACGCGGGCGAAGCCGCGGGCGGAAAGCTGGCCCCATATATTTTAAACTTTTCGAAACAACATCGAAGCCAGAGAACTACATTTTAGGAGAGGACATAGCGATTTACCTACCGCTCAAACTGGAGCAGCCCGACTAGTGAAATACCTCCACATTACAGAAGACCGCAGCCAAATAACAATTACTTCAATGCTCTTATGTTCCTGTGTGTGAGTAAGGTTTCCAGAGCTCCTGGGGGGTGCTACATTAGTGGCAGGGGTCAGGCCTTCCGGGTAAGGACGACAAGTCCAGTAACAGCTTTATTATGCTGTACATGTTGTCCTTAAGCTAAGACCTCATTACCACTTAACATCAAGTGAGATGAGGTCTATCTTGTAGTGCAATATAAAAAAAATTATGGCTAGACTCCTGGAGTCGAGAGACAAGACTTTTTTTTGTACATCAGCGAAGATGGCTTTACTAATAAATCACACCCAAAAATATTATTATTATACCTGTCTCTTATGTATAAAAAACTATTTGTCTAAATGCTATTATTGCCTAGTTTCCAAAAACCTAACCGCAACTTTTTTAATACGGCCTTTAAGCCCATAGCCTATGTGCTACTATTATTAAATAGTTAAGCCAGTTATTACTTGGACCATGTAGTTTATTTTGTACAATTTCCACTAACCCGCCCGCCGCTATATAGGCCAGAAGTTAATTAAACTGTAGACACAGTGCGAATATTTCGGCGGACATAGCTAAAATGGCGGCGTGTGCATTTAATGGAACAATTCGCGAGAGCTCGCTCAGTGGATGCATTGTTTAAGCGAAATCTGAGAGGAAATGCACTGGCAACATATTTGCTTACTGTCAGGTGCATAAGTGGAAATGTAGGCACTTCCTGCGATAGCCGTTGTTTCATTCTTGTATCGAAGTGTTTTGCTTGAGATGAAGTCTAAAATGTGTTGCATCATTAGGTATGTGTAATTTTGATGTTGGTAGCTATTTTTATTTTAGAATAGAAACTGAGCTACTCATGTAAAAATTAGTGCGGCTTACGTGAGAGGGCGTGATTATTGTACCAACGTTACAGCCAACTATCAAAATGATTCAGAAAAACATGTCTCATCGCTTTTTAACGTCATTTACTACTTTGTTGTAAATTCTTGGGTGCTAAGTTATTTACTATGAATCCTTATTTCACTCAATTTTGTTTGTAACAAGTTAAGATTAGATTTTTTTTCGCTCTGTGAAAATCAACATTTTTTGACGACCTCGGTGGCGCCGTGGCTAAGGTAGGCGGGCAAAGCGCGAAAGGCCCCGGGTTCGATTCCCGGTCGGGTCAATTTGGAAAACGAACTTTTCGAAATTGACTTGAGTCTGGGTGTGCTGGGATGACGCCCCCAGTTAGTATCCGTCGTCTGGTACTCATAGTACAAGGGAAAACCTTAGTTTGAGACCAGGTGATTGGTGTGATTGTCTGGCGCATTTATTATTATTTTTTTTTAAAGATTGACTTAGTTTTTGTTTGTTAACATTGCAAAGTTAATTTTTCGTCCTAACAGTTCGAGTTCTAGTGAAAATGAATTATCGAATTTTATTTTATTAGTAAGAAAATATTTTTTTAACATAATGATAGCTGATCATGAAAATTAGTTACTTTTTATTTTCAAAATCATAAAACATAAATGGATTTTGGTTTTAATAACTAAGATTCTCATTTTTTTTTCGTGTTTTCCATATTTGCAGAAATTTGGCAATTGCGAATATGGGAAAATATGCAAAGATCGTTAGGTAAAAAAATCGTTTATTTATGGAAATATAAAAATGAACTGCGGTTCGGTGGTCAATTGATAATATTCCGCAAATTCAATTCACCGACAGACAATCAGGATTCAGGACACTAGGAGTGATAAAACTACATAGCGTTGAAAGTTCTTATCTCCAGAATAAAAGACTATAGAAATTGCCCAAACAGCCTCGATTCAAAGACTTCACACGTGCCGACGTCCTATCTCGCCTCTTAATCGGGAAGAGCGTTTGTCCTACTCAACGTTCGTAGGGTTAACACTTTTTCGTTGATTGTGTTTTTTTATTCTGTTTCAAACGACTTGACACTGATTTCTTGGTCATTTAGGCACTTTGTCAAATACATTGCTTTTTAAGAAACTCTTCAATCAGAGGTAATACCAGTCTTTGCATCTTCTCCTCGGAAAAAGAAAAACCAAATTTATAATTTTACGTTCAATTCAATTACATAGCAAATGCTTGGTAAATTTTATTAAAAGTACTTGAAAAATTTAGTGGTATTTAATGCTACTTAAAACTTTATTTACAATTTTTACGAGTTTAAAAAGATTTTCAGGTTACGATACGAGTGTTTTATAGATATTTAAATTTTTAGATTTGGGAGTACCTCTTTTTTAGGCATGAAATATTTATGAGGTAGGTACCAAATTTTATTATTTTGTAATAATCAGGCTCGTAAAATAAGGGTCGTAGTTGCGGTTGATCGTCAGCTCAGTAATAAATGTACAACTAGACATACACTAGGCTAAAGATAGAATAGGTACGATCTATTTCTATTTTATTTTTAAGTAGTGGATTTTATAACGGAGCACCTACAATTAATGTTGAGTTGATATGGCAATGTATGTCAGTTACAAGTTTTGACAACCCTGTCTCAAGTGACTTGCACTATCCCCGTACGAATTGTCAGCAGGGTTAACACAGTTAATGACAGTCTCCCATTACGAGTTGTTAGGCAAACGACATGTAACGAACCGTCGCCGAAACGCATCCGTCACGCTGCGTTCACGGAACGTATGACGTCACGATAGATCATTCATTAGTAATTGCAGTTTGTGCTTAAGGTGATCACGATTTGTTTGAATTGTAGGGTCGGTAATGATACTTATATTACTTACATTAAAGTGTACGGCCGTATCTTCCGCGCTAGGGGTAGCGAACCATCTGTCTTGGTTGCATCATTTAGTTCGCAATATTACTAAGTAAGTGTTGAGGGTTCCCTTTTTATTTCTTGGGCAGCATAGTATGGCATTTATTTTTGTTATTGGTAAACACAATACACAATCAGAAATTTAACTTTTAATTAAGAATAAATTCTTGTTTAAGATGTTTGATTTTTTTCTTACATTTTAGAATTATCATGTTATTTACATTTTGCTACACGAAGCATCACATTTGTAGTGGTAACCGAAATGTTCTAGTTTACGATATACCTACATGTAGGTATATGTTTGGTAAAGTTTTGCCATACATTACAAGAAACTAGGATTATTTCGCACATATGATTGGTTAACTTAAAAGTGAAGAACGAATACCTACTGCATTATATGCAAACAATAGGTTTAAAACGGAATATATCTATTAAATTTTCATACAAGCATGGGTTTATTTTGCTGCGGCACAGTGTAACAAAATGTGGAATTTTAATTTATTTACAACACATTTTGTTTCTTGTGTGTGAATAAGGTGAATAAACTGTTCATTTGAATATGTACACGTGAAAATCGAGATGGGTCACAAAAACAAATTGAAATGTGTGTACATATATTGAAACTCACCCGCATCGTCGTAACTATTGAATTTTATTTGAAAATCTTTAACTAGTCTAAAGGCTTATGTTTGTTTGCAGACATCGAAGTATTTGGTAGCGGGTTTATCGAAATGCGACGGAGATTTTATTTTGGGGTGTGAAAATAAAGAAGCACACTTTAATGATCCTTAGATAAGATAAAAGTATGTGAGCGTCCAATGGAGCAAAACTTTATCGTAATATTTTAAGAAAATTTGTAGATTTGTGAATTAGAATTTGTAAAATATTGAAACATTAAATATTTTATTACATAAAAAAGGGATGTTCTTATAGGTATTTGAAACATACTTTAAATAGCGCAGTTCTTGTTAAAAGTGTTCCCTATTTTTGAGATGTCAAATTTCTGTACAATACGAATGAAAATTTACTTCATGAACAATTTCATACGACTGTACCTAAATACCTAAAGCTGTTATGTAGATGCGCTTTATTAGGCGGACTTAAAACTCATTAGCGTTCTATCCCTTCATTAACATACTTCCATCCACACTAATTAATTAAGCAGAAGGCTTCACTCAGGGCCGGCAATATTTCACGAAGCTGACAAATGCGCTCGCTCCATCACACGGATAAAATATTATTAAAACAAACAAACGAACAAAAAAGATAGCTTTACGAAAGAGCCGAAATCAATGTGCGAGCTGCGGTACATTGCGGGCTCCGATACGAAATTTCCATTCCAACATATATCAAACAGAGTTTTCGTTTGGTTTCCAACTTTCGTTATAGCTGATAAGGTATATTTTCGGTTGTGTAGGACTGAGGTTTTTAGTGCGAGAGGTCGAAAAGTTTCGTAGCAGTAATTTAATGTAACAGTTAATATGACAGCCAGCATGAGCTTGCCAGCGGGTCGCCGTAGTTTTATATTTATGCGGTCACACCTGGAGGTCTGGCGAGTATTTTATTTTGAGTTGTTGTCTTGATATGATAGAGGACACGATGATGGTATTTATGCCGAGATAAATATGCTCTATTAATTACTGATTGTGTTACAGTTCTGTTAATTCATCGTGATTAATGAATTGCTTTGCAATGGCGGATATTGGGTTATTGGTGTTTGTTCGACTTTGGGAAGGTTTTTCTGATTAGGTTGATTAAATATTATGCTTAGCTGTTATGTGAGGGTGGGGCAGAATGAAAGGAAATACAAACTCATGTGTGCTTTGATAAGAATTTGCACTGAAAAAAAAATCTACTGTAAAACAGATCTTGTTAATTAAGCCAGTACCCAGTTAATTAGTATACAATTACATGATGCATGATTTTTAATTAATACGAGTATTATCTGTCAAAATGCTCTACCAAAATAGTTAACTTTTCTATTCAAGTGTAAGATATAGCACCGTGTTTTTTACAAAATATTTTGTCAGCGTAAATTGAAATAACTTGTATTTTAGCGCATCAAGGATTTTGTTCCTTGGAGAGGCACTCTAAAATAAAAAAAAATATATACCTATCTATATAAATAAAAGTCATGTGAACTGTCCCTTTGAGCTTCCGATCGATTATAAGAGCGTATTTTTCCGAGTTATCTCTCAATTAGTCCAATAAAGAAATCTGATATTATTGTCAACGTTAAGACATACAAAAGAAAGAGTATTAATATATTATAGAAAAATACATTTGCTTAGTTGAATACAATCAGCTTTTTCTTGCGATTGGTTTTCAGACATTTCTTTACATTGAGTTTGTGATAACGATTTTGTCAGAGTTGATTGTATTTGAAAATCTAGTGAAAAGATTGATTTTGATACGTGCAATTGTTATCCAGTTTTTATTGTGTTTGTAATGCAATTTCTAAAGATGCCAACGGTAATAGGTATTGCAGATGGTTTCTGCACAATAAAAAGCCAGATTGCAAATAATTTGATTCAAATTAACTGTGCAAAACTAACACAATTTGAAAAAGTTAGACGCATAAAAAGTGTTTGCGACATCATAGAAGACGAAAGTCTATTGATAAGTTGCAAATAATAGGGAAGTCTTTTTATAAATAATTGAATTCTAGATTGTCATTTCATTTTTAAACTGACCCGGCGATTGCCTCTAGTTATACCCTTAGCATGAATAAAAATTGTAATGGAGTAGTATTGTGAACTGAGAAAAGAATGTAAAAATCGAAGGAGCACCACAGCGGAATTAGTGTAATCGCTATACATAACTGTCATCGTAGAATAACTTCATAGGCGTTTCTGTTATGTTAAGAAAACTAGTCTTGAGGATATGGTTTTGATTAGGAATCAAACATCACAACAATCAAACATTAAGATGGAAAATCTTTAAATCTATGGACTGCATGAAAATACGAAAAACCTCATCACATTTGTTTTTTTCTTCTAGTATTTTCTGAAGTATGCATCATGAACAAAGAAAAATTGTTAGAAATATTTGACAACCTAACTGGCCTAGAGACAAGAAAAGTTAACAAATTTTCCTGCTATTTTCGATACCGGCAAACTTCTATTGCAATTCATTAGCTGTCTTGGTCTCGATTTCAACCGATTACTGACAGCAATTGACGCAGTTAATTGCAAATCCGAATTTTCATCAAACGCGGCAAAGTTTGGTTACCTAGACTCGCGATTTGGCACGCCTTAATTTCTAAAGAAATCTGAAGCACATGAAAAGATAAAAACGGTAAATCACCTGCGCTTGACCTCACCAAAACGCTTGAATAATTGGTTGTCTTCGGACGAATAACATCGAATTTACGGCTCGGATATCAGGGATCAGGTGTTAATGTCCGTGGGGAATCGTGACGAGAAAATCACATTTTCACCTGTGAAATGTCGTGCTTTCTTTGCGACAAAAGAGTATGCCTTCTCTGCTACCTGTAGGTATCGGAAAATTTGTATTGTATTTTATTTTCAGTACGATAAACTAATTCAATTTCTTTAGAAAAGTGCTTGCCTAATCATGCTTGTTAAGGCGATGTAGGTTTGAATGATACTTTTTATTAATGCAGAACTTGACTCTAGACGTGTTTTATAATAAAAATACATTTAGGTCTTAGAGATTGTAAAAAACTTCGATCAAATCTGATCTGGGCTCTTAAGCTACATTAAATGAACTTAATATTAATTTATTACATTAATTGGGTATTGGGACATATTAATAAATTTTTGCTTAAAATTTTATTTTTATATTTGGTCTTATACATTAACTTCACGCCATCTAGTCTTAAACAAATAACAATATGGTTGTATCTTGGGTATTAAACAAATACGTTACCTATGTTTTTCAGTTATAAATTCACATTGCAAACTTAATAAAAAACAATTAATACAAGAGCACATTAAACTTATTTACGAGTTTTAAATTTAAGATAGTTGGTGCGAAATTAGAAGCTTAATATGATTGTGATCTAATACTTAAAGAAAAACAGTTGTGTTTCATTCAATAAGACCATGCGATATGTAATCAAAGCCGGTTTATAGTATGAGCTTTTATATAGACACATATTTTTAAAAGCTGTGTCTTTCGCGAAAATGTTCTGATTCATAATAAATGTATGTAAATCCTTTGCATCACCAGGAATTTTGAGTTCAAAAAATGAACTTAAAAGAAATGCCCAAAAATAATTTATCGACAAATTTTGGGGTTTTGACATTGTTGTTATGAATTTCTGAAAAAGGGACTAAAGCTGCCTAATTCTGAGAGATTTGTTTCTCATTCCCAAGTTACCTACATCACATCGAGTCATAGCCCAAAGGCTTCAACGAATGCTAAGTTCAGAATTTAAGATCCTTTGTGGCTGAATATTGAGTCTTTGCAAATAGTGATGTCAGAGCAACGACGCGCGACGGCTAATTTATCCAAAGTTAAGACATTGATAATTATTTTTGAAGGATTGGATAGTAGGTTTTTGTTATTAAAATTAAATATTTTTTTAGTGATTAGGCCTATCGATTTCTATGAGACTGAAAGCACGAACTTTGATTATTTGGACAAATATTTTGGAAATTGTAGTTGAGTCGAATAGTTTGCAATACAAAAACTATCTGTAACTGTCTGCTCAAACTCACATCCCAAAATTACATACTTACATAGGTACTTAATTGTCTCTTCACATATCAAAAACTAGCTTGGTCAAAAGTAATTTAAGCATATCAATAAAATGATACTACTACTGAGTTTCTTGTCGGTATCTTCTCGGTGGGTTCCAAACCTGTGATAGACTCTTTTTGTATTGTTTCAGTAATGATACAAAATCATTTGCTAAACTAACATCCTATATCCTTGAATATGTCTGTAAAACCAATTTCTGTATTTTTTTCTGGGCAATAAAGTGTATCTATTTATCTATCATAAAATTTACATTCATAGAGACTTAAAGATCTTGAGTTAGTTTTTGCTTTTGCATAGTTAGTCAAATAATCACTGGATCGGAACCTTAAGAAAAAAAAAACATGAGGAGCTACGTAAATGATGGCGTAACTTGCAAAAAAATAAACATCGAAAATGTTTAAAAAACCAGGATAGCTGAAAAAAAAACAGTTGACGAAGTAGGATTTTCATAGTTCTTCACAAAAAAAAACGGATAATATTTGTCCTGCCAGCGAACATCACTAAACGTAACTTCAGCGAATATCTGCTTGGGCCAAACGCGTAAACACATGTAATTTGAGGTGAAATGTGAACCGATTGATGTCTTTGTTCGACTTCGGAGCTTTATGCTCCCCCCGAGCTGCTGACTAAACCGGGAACTTGTGAACGTTAACATTGTTCGGTGTTATCGCTTTTTTAAGAATTTATTTGCGGACTTTGTTACATGTTTTTGAACTTTTAGACAATCAGTTCTGTAAGTCATCAATACTACTTTGTTGATGTTGATATGAGTGATCAAGTAGATATCTATCTATTTTACCTTCTGTGAGTTATTGACACTTACGAGTACTATCAATATATTTGAATATACTAATATAATTAGGAGAACATTTGTATTTTTATTTCTAACGAATAATAAACTAGAAAAAAGTGGACAAATTCCAAAAATGTATTTATTCATTACAACGCATTGTTCCTACTCAGGATGCGATATTTTTATTAAAAAAGTATATATCTATCGAAGCCGCGGGAGAAAACTTAATCATTGTTATGATATTTTAATGGTTTTATCATAATTTATTTTACTTTTATGGTTCATAAGTCCTGCACAAATCAAGAAATCATCTGCTTTTGATCACGGCTTTGTTGGTGTATTTCAGGTTTTGGTAAACTAAAATCCAATGATTTAACTGTGATATTTTTATGTCTTTTAGCTTGTCTTACACAAAAATAGAATAAGGTGCAACAGAAAAAAAGCAAATAGTGCGTTGTTTAAGTATTTTATTTGTTAAATTAAATTTCATGCCCAAGTTTGCCTACATAATAGGTATATAAAGAATACAAAATAAGTATATTCAAAACGGTAGACATCTTACCACAGTATCTTTAGCACATTTTATTTGCAGAGACGTCCATTTCACTGAGAACTAGGCCTGAACAAATATTGTATAGGAAAGTATGTGAAAGCTGTGAACCTTAACCTATCGATGTAAGCTTATGAGTGTTTGCGAGGTAGATTGAAAAGTACAAACAGCTTTTGAGACAACCTGCTGCAGACGGCATAGGTACTATTTTTATATGACCTTTTGTGTCGTCACAGTGGTGGAGATCCCTATTTGATTTAGGTAGTAGCGAAAAAGGTTAGAAGATTTTGATGTTACTTTTCTACCTCTTTCTCGATTTACCTGTCCTATAATAATGATAATTCTGTGGTTCGAACGGTTTGATAAGCCGTTGTTACAGAGGGAATTATAGGTAAACCAGAGTCGTGGAATTCAGCATTATCGTCGTAGCAGTCCTGGTTTCATAATTGATGCATAAACGGGATTCATGGTATAGAAAAGAGGTCACGATATCGGGTCATTATATTTCAATTTTAGTGAGAGTACCCCATGTAACTGAACCTAGGTATACATATATATTGTTAGTGGCATGTTCTGGTGGTGCCACAATTGAGCTCTAATGAAAAAAGCTCTAATGGGATATACTAGTTGACCACGCCAGTGCAATTGTTACCTACTCGTATATAATATATTTCAATATATTGGCTTTCCTAATGGCGCATTCGGTAGTGAGCCTGCCCTTAGTTATAAGGATGATAGGTTCGATCCCTTCTCAGAGCAAACATTCGGAACTAGGACTTGTACATGTTTTGTTTCCGAGTGAAAACGTATCATGATAACATGATTAATATGTTTTTTTTTATTCTTTATAGTGCTATAGGTAGGTACGCTGCCCTGGCAAACTTTAAGTATTTTAAAATAACAGAAAAATTGTACGATACGTGGAAGTCGTGGGTTCGAGTCCCGCATGGCAAGGGGAAATGAAATTTTTCTGTTTTTTTTTTAAATATGATTGATTATTTTGCCTATTCAATAGACCACGTTTATGAAGCGTTACACTTACCATTAGGCCTAGCATAGGCACGCGAATAAATTTTATCGCGCTCATAACAAACGTCAAAATCGATTGAAGTCAGTGCGTCAGCTGCTGATTGGCTGGAAATACTAATAATGCGGTGTGCTATTAACCAATCAACAGTATCGAAAGCTTTGTCATGTCATGTGATAAATTTGAATTTTTTTTATATATTGCACTTAAAGATTGACCTCATCCCACCTTATGTTAAGTGGTAATGAAGTCCTAGCTTAAGGGTGAGAAATACAGCATAATAAATATGTTACTGGACTTGTCGCCCTTACCTTGAAGGGTTGACCCCTGCTACTAACGAGCACCTCCCAGGAGCTCTAGAAACCTTACGCAGGAACACAACAACACTGAAGTGATTGTTATTTGGCTGCGGTCTTCTGTAAGGTGGAGGTTTTTCACCAGTCGGGCTGCTCCAGTTCGAGCGATAAATCTATGCCCTACCTCTCTGAATATTAAATATTGCGCATGCTAAGCCTAAAAGTCACAAGCACCCCATGAAAATATTATGTTGAACGATAAGTTCCTTGTCAGCCAATAACATATTCTTTATTCGTACAATTAGCAAGACAGATGTCGAAAAGAAATTGTACTTAACGTCATTACAAACCTCGAATTTCCCGATAATCGCTTTGTAACTGGTGGCTAATTTAAGTTCTTTCCTCCCAAATGTGCGTTATAAAGATATCGAACCCTAATTACGGCGTGCACAGGCCCAGTGATGCTGAAGACCGAGTCTTCGAGTCCCAATGTTAAATATTCAATTACTACGAATTTAAAAAATAAATAATATCTAAGATCTAACTTTTTAATGAACAAAAGTTACAATCATTAATGCCTGGTTCCAATATTTGAAAAACGATCTGTTATTGTTACGGTAAGTTATAAATTTTACGAGGCGTAAGCTAAAAACGACCGACAGACGACTGATGACAGCTGTTAGGGAAAGTATATTTGAAACAAAAATTAAATACTCGTAGAAAAACGGATAGTCATTTTTGGTAAATTTCGTTAAATATTGGAACCGGGCATAAGCAGGCCATACATTATAAATGTATACAAAATAGTTTTTTTTTTCATTTGTTTGTTATTACCTAGTATCACATGTAAGTTTTACATTTTAATAACATTCCATGAAACGATATAAGTGCGGTTAAGTCTTATTATAAAATCTTACACAATTCAATGAAATTATTAAATAATATCTAAATGTATTTACCAATATAGCCTTTTACATATCAATTTTATCACGAATTTTACTAACTGACATACATTTTACTAACTTTACAAGAACTTAGACTCTTAAATAACAGTTTTACAAGAAGAAGTTAATAAATAATGCTTAAAATTGTGAATATTTTTATTAACTTTGAGATTTGGTTTTTTGCAGTTTCGAAACTCATTTTTACCACATTGAATACACCAGTAAGATAACAACATCGTCATCTCCTACTTTTCACCTTTATCCTCTGAAGCGAAATACGAAAATTGCTGAACATAGGCCTCCGCTAAGACTTTCGACCGAAATCGTCCACTTTGTCTTCTTTTTATTTTTTTACCTTCTTAGCACCATTAAAACGAAGCAATTCCACTTTAAATAATGAAGTTATGACAAGTTAAAAATACTTTTTCATAACACCAATTGGTGACCATAGTCAAGAGACAAGATGGCCGTACTATGGCGTCACGCCATCTCTTAGGTGTCTGGTTCGATTCCCGGTCAAGTCAGTATGGAGAACGAAGTTTTCTATAGTCTCGGGTCTGGGTATTGTTGTGTCATTGTTGTTTCTTATTATTGTTACACAAGTGCTTTAGCTATTTACTACAGAATCAAAACAATGTAGGTATGTGAATTTGAACGATGCATATTTTTTATTAAAATTAATATTAGGATTCGAAGACGGAACTCTAAAAAAGGACTTCGAGTTTGTTCACGTAATCGCAACGCAACACCAATGTACATGATCATTACGGTTCATGCCTTGTTACATTACACTGGTAATGATTAGCGTAATCGATGCAGTGATTATGAAGTTTTTACAAAAGGGTAATGATGCCTTTGTGTCAAAAGTTTCAACCGAAACGTCGTAATTTTAATAAAATCGTAAAAACTTCGTTATTTCATCCAGTCCATCTTAATATGATTATTAGATAACTTACATTATTTACCTTAAATGAATTAATTACATATCTTTTTTTTCACATTGTCTTTTTAAATGTCAATATCATATTTTTAAAACTTGTAACGATAAAGATCTTCGTTAGCTGTCACTTGGCTTAGAATAATATAATAAATCTGTCTGTCTGTCTGCACCAATTCAGTTTATTTTTTTTTTGAGTGTGAGACTTAACCCCACTTTACATAAACTCGGATCGAATACAACACCTTATTTCTATATTTAACATATTTAATTTCATACTTCGTGATGCTCGTTTTAAATTAACATATAAATAATACGCTCCAAGAAAATATGTGGATACTAGTTGTTGCCCTGCGTTTACATTCGCGATATTTCAGGATTAAAAGTATTCTATACGTCAATTTAGCATCTCATTAATTCCACCTAAAACCAATCAGTTTGCGTGAACGAGTAAGAAACATCCAGACATCCATAGATTCTTACAAACTTCGCTTTTACAATAGTATAAGGAGGATAGGAGGTATCTTTACAATGAGGAATTAAGGCAATAGGGCCTTATAGCAAAGGTTATAAGGTTATTTATTGTCTTCTTACTATAGTTAAAAACACAAACGTACCGACACAAACGTACCGATAGGTATATATCAATCATATGGTTGATATTATAATTGAGAAAAATATAAATCAATTTGATTTCACAGATTTGGATCCGTATCTAACAACATTTGTCGAAATTAAGGGTTTGTCCTGAGTCAATTTACTTTTCCAACATCGTTTAGAAATCCAATTTTAGCTTTGATGTATATTTTTCTTTACAAAGATTTAATGAGTTCATTTTATACGCTTAAGCTGATTTGTGTGAAAGTACAAGTGTTTTAGGCAAAGGTGCCTTTGCAATTTATAGGAGGCTTTAATTTCGTTGAACCGTAATTTTAGGTCCATAAAGTCAAAACAAAGTCAAACTAATATCTTCGCTAAACAATTTAATCCAAGTTTATGTAATAAAAATAATTGCGACCGCCAATTAAGGTCTAGATTAAGGAATATCGTTTCCTTAAGTTAATTTACCTGATCGATTGTTGCCACGCAGTCAACAATGGGCCAATAAAAATTAATGAGGTGCCAAAACAAGTCTCGTGGATGCGTGAACGCCATCTATTCTCAGGCAATTATCTCAATTAATGCAAGACAAGCGTCAATAGGATCAACATATCGTAGCTGCGGCGCGGGCGCACCGGTCAGCAATAAAGAAATCAATCAGCAGATTAGGTATTTCAAATCAATAAAATCAGAAAAGGCCATAATATTGGTTGGTTATGCATAAGGATGTAGCGGCACTGGATGTGCCATGGGGAATACTTCGAAATGTTTTATGTCCGTTTATTTTAATAATAGTCTACATTTATTACCAACTGGCTGTTGCTGACATCGTTAGTGTTATTTCTATGATAAAATATACTTATTTATTGAAAAATATATCTTATGTGTTAATCTAGTATCTTATCTAACTGCTAAACTAGTATTTGTGTGAAAATGTAACAAACATCCTACATGCAGACGTCTATAAAGTCTTACAAACTTTCACGTTTATGAAATTAGGTAGGAATTCCTAAGACATTTACAGTTCGGCCTAGGCTGCCAAATTACTTAATTTCTTAAGTAGCCAATTAAAAGCGACTAACATATAAATAAAGGTTTTGGGGTTCAAAATATTTGTCAATTAAATTCCCTTCCCCACCGGCTATCATTTCTGCATGCATACTATGAGTCAACATACACCAGTTATAGCCACATCAACTTATCATTACTTTAGGGCGTGAGAGTTGAATCCGTAGATTTATTCTTAAGTTCTGATTTTATTGAAATTGCAAATTGTAATATTCTAATAATAATTGATAAAATAGTAGTGATTGCAAAATTATTGCACATTTGTTTATTTATTTATATCAGTAAATGCACGTTTGGATATAGTATATTGTTTCAATATGTATCAACAAAAATTAAAAAACACTTTGTTAAAATGAAATTTTGACTTCTACCCGGATATCATCATAACAATGAATCTATCATTTAAACTCCATAACAATGTTTAGACGGTGTGGTTTAAAAATGATGCCAGCTAATTTAGAATACGTCTCTTAGTATTGCGTAACACATTTTTTTCTTTTTCCTAAATTAGTATGTCTCTTCCAGTACGTGTACGAACCTGTATAGCTTGGTTTCGAGTTCTCATGGGAGTATTACCGCGGGCCGTGTGATGCGAGGCGAGCGGCGCAGGCGGTGCTTTTGAAGCCACAGGTGTGATGCGCGCGCGACCATATTCCAGTCTCGGTTGGACTTCACCTACCCGTTAAGCTGAGTTTAAGGATAACCTTTCGGTTATCTAGCACAGTAAATATTAATACATTGACATATCATGCGTATAACATGGTTTTGGATTGTCAATTGCAAGCTGTCAGGCCGTGATAACTGTGCCATCTGAGATGGGGGCGTAGGTAGTCGGAAAAAAGTGATAAGAGGTACATATTATGCTTGTTCAGTATATATTTACTTAATTAACTCTGCAGTAGTTTTTCATTTTGTTTTTTGTTCGTGTCCATTATCTACACATGTCTGAATTTGTATGTGTGATTTTGTCTCATGTTTTTTTGTTTGTTATTTCTTAATACATTACCAATAAGTCAAAAAATGAATTATCACTGTTCATATACGGATTCAAATTACATAACCCCAATGCTGTTTTGAAACAAAAATGGAAACACGGCTAAAAACAAATCCAAGGATTTACAATTAAATTTAATAATTTTGATTTTGAAAATCTTTATACATAAATAAAAACTCCTATTGATAAAATAAATTTGAAAGCACTGTAAATATATTAAAACGTTAAGCATTTGAACGAAACACAAAAACGAAACTATACCAAATCCTTAACCTTGGTTTAAAGTGTAGCAGTGCGGTATCACCTGCCCGAGTTGAACCTTGCATTCAACCAGGTCATTTTATAATGATACTGACCATTATTTCACCGTGTTTAAGCTGATATGAATACAGATACTTACCAAATAGATATAGGTTATCAAAGCAATGTGACTGCTTGTTGTTTTGATTAATCACCGCGAGAAAGGTGACCAGATTGTTATTGAGGAGAAAAACAGTTATTATTGCCAGATAATTGTGCGATAGGATATGCGATTCATTTCTTTATAGAAATAATTTGGGTAGTAAACGTTCGGATTGTTATGGTCATATAGCACGAAAGTCGAACTTAATCTCGTACGATTCATGGTTCCCGTTAATTTTATGGGAATTCTTTATGTGTGGTCGACACGATGGGATTTTCGGAACAATTGTTTTTTTGTTCTTTTTTTTGACTTGGATGGGACTGCCTGACTCATAATTTCAAGGATGAATATAGCTCATATTTTTAATATTTGTATTTACTTGAATGTTGTATAAGTACATGTAATTTAAGTAGAGCTGTCTTTCCTGTATATGTAAATGAGTATTTGCAATTTAACGACTATATCTAGTTAAATAGTTGGAATTTGTAATTAAAATAATGCTCTTGTTTACTTGCTATGATGTTAAATTGTAAAGTCATCTGTTATCTTAACAGGCTTGGTAATCAAATACTTTTAAGCGAGGTTTAAGTAAACAATTGTTTTAAAACAATTTCACCGGTTCTGTTTATCATTGCAGCAGCACCACAATAACAATACATACTAAAAATATTAAAAGAAAACTTTTACTACATTATTCGATTAGGTATCGTTTTTGTTCCTGGGTTGGTACATTATGATTATAAAACTTTTTTTTACTTTATTTACTTTAAATACACTAACTAGAATTCCTATTTAATTTCTATAAGGTCAATTAAATAAATAAATAAATATTGGATAACATCACATCCATTGCTATGATTCTGTGATAAGTAGTTTAAGCACTTGTGTTACAGAAATCTAAAACAATGGTAACACAACGCCCACATCTGAAACAATACTATAGAAAAGCTTGTTTACTATATTAACCCGACCGGGAGTCGAACCCGGGACCACAGAGATGGCGCGACGCCAAAATCCGGCCTGCTCGCTTCTCGGTTATGGATGTCATCACTATTATCGTGTTAAACTGATACACGAAAATCAGACCGAGTCAACGTGTTTTATCGTAGAACTTCTGCATAGAAGGTGTTGTTTCGAATAAATTAAAATAAGGCAAGGCTTGGAGCTCCTCAAAAACATCTATTATTTCAAACTGGTGGCCCGCCAAATCTTTGCACGCGTACAATCCGGCAAAATATTTCCTTTTTCCACAAACCTGACATTTACAAAACAAAGAAACTATTTTCCAATTTGCCGCAATCGTTCTGAAGTTACGCGCGTACATATATTTGAGCTATTTATTTTTATTTTTAAAGATATGGTGTTGTATCCATTACAGTCTGGTAACTATTGAAATTGGAAAGTGTGTACAATTGAAAAAAAAAACTCACTATCACCGTTTAAAATCGCAAAATATTTACACAAACAAAAAAAGGTAAATGCAAAAAGTTAACTTGTAAAGTGAAAGCTTGTTACGAGAACAATGACTAACAGGATGAAGGGATAATCTAATCTGAAGTGTCATGTTGACAAGCCAATTACCTGTTTGCCACCCTCAACGTAAGTAGTGAAAAAGAAAGTGTCAATTGGTCGAGTACAAACCGCAATTGTATTTTAAGGTTCCGTAGATAAAAGTTTCTGAAGGCAAGTTAAGAAGAGCCTTTTGAGTTTGAATACCCACTTAAACCTATTCTGACCAGCACTGGTAGGAGAGTCTCACACACACATGCTTTTATCTCCGTCAGGTGAAGATACACTCATCTACATTACTCTAAGTAAATCCTCTTAATATTATGACTGTGAAAGTGTGTATGTTTATATCGATGTTTGTTACTCTTCCGAGCAAAAAACTTAAACGGATTGAGTTGAATTCTAATAGCAAAGTCATATTATTTATTAGTATAACAAATGGAATACTTTTTATCTCAATAACGTGAAAGAAGTTGAGGGCATCAGGCAGTCACACACATTCATTATTTAATATATAGTAAACATTTTAAGGTTAGGACGGATACTCACAATGAATTTAGTTTTTAGTACCACAACACAAGAAACCCTGAAACATTGTTAGTTGTCAACAAACACTGACAATAGTCAAGCGATTAGACCACCACTTGTGACACAAAATTGACAAAATATTTTGCAGATCTCATTGTTTGTCACATAATCCGTCCTTTCTTCTTGGATTAGCCCGTTTTGTTCTTTGATAGCGAGATGCCGGGATATTTTGAAACAGCGAGAGTGGATTTCTTAGAAGACATTATTAAGGCGTTTCGCTGGCAAATATTTACTAAAACGGATTTGAGTTTAATTAAAAATGGCAGGATATTCTTTCGTTTACAATTAAAAAGGACTTCTGTTGGATTCAACCGATTCTGTTTCTCTTCTAATGTGTTGACAAGCGCATATTTTTAGGTAAAAGTTGATTAGATTACATAATTAAAATAGTATTTTTCCTTAGAAAAACGTATAAATAAATGTAACAAACAGTCTCACCAGCTAGCTGGTCTCAAACTATGGTTTTTCATTTAAAAAATTTTAAAATATTAGATCATGTGCCCAAAGTGAAGAAGGTAACACAATATTTACCTACTTGAATATCCCTACTAACACGATGCCATTGAACAAACACAAGTTTTAAAGAGAGGTAGGGCATAGCGATCCGACTGGTGAAAAACCTCCACCTTACAGAAGACCGCAGCCAAATAAAAATCACTTCAGTGTTGTTGTGTTCCTGCGTGTGAATAAGGTTTCCAGAGCTCCTAGGGGGGTGCTACATTAGTAGCAGGGTTCAAGCCTTCAAGGTAAGGGCGACAAGTCCAGAAACATATTTATTATGCTGTACTTGTCACCAGCTAGGACTTCATTACCACTTAACATCAGGTGGGATGAGGTCAATCTTGAAGTGCAATATAAAAAAAAAACACAATTTTTTGTCACATTAATGTTTCTCATGGGTAGGAATTACCCAACTACCCTAGATTTAACGGGCTAGTATCTTATGTTATATTATTTGTAATCCACTACTTCACTGGTTTAGGTATTTCGGGATAAAAAGTATCCTACTTGAGATATACATCTAGTATGTCATCATTCTATTTACCAAATATTTAAACAAATCCGTTCTGAGGTTTTTCGTGAAAAAGTAACAATTATACATCTAGAAATCGATACATTTAAACATCCATACATTTTCACAGACTTTCGAGTTTTTAATATTAGTAAGATACTATTGCCATGGCATTCTTTACAATTTTATATGTTTTTTCGCATATAGGAAGTGTATATAGAAAAGAAAATTACTCATTAAACATTTTGCTTTCTTGCTTGGTATGCCTACTAATGCAGTTGTTTTGGCCTTGTCTCTCTCTAGTAGGTCTTGTCTAGAAGGAACAGTAGGTATAATATGTACATCGGGCATATTAGTAGATGAGCCCAGTTATAACTAGGTCATTTTAATACTTGATATATAGTTTGTTATACAACCCCTATATAAAGCCAATCTGGGTCGCGTGTTCCCGACATACGATTACAAGAAAATAGCCCGTACCATTTCATAATCTACGTAAAATTGTCAGAAGAGGAAAAAATTTGTCAGTTTGTTGATTTGAGAAAGTTGTTGGCGTTTTATATTTTAAAAATAATAAATGAACTGAGAATCATTGAAAAAGCCAAGAGATCTGTATCTTGGTTACATACATAGAAGACTGTCGAGTGGTCACTCGAAATAGTCGTTTTAATATTTTCCTGCGTCATAAATTTGTCATAATCAAGTTACAGTAATACTTACACTTTACAGTTGTCGAACTTATAGGTTGTTTTAAGTGCGCGAATACTAAAAATCACGCGAAAATAATAAAATTTATGAGATGAAAACCGTTTATTTTAACTGTCCCAAGTAATTAACTATACATACACCGCTTGCTTAATAGTCCATTTATCCGAAATAAAAAGTGGTTAAGCAAAAAAGAGAATTCGTATTTACCCAGGAGTATATTGCTGAGTGCAAGCCCAATGTATGCGAGCTCATGGATGGAATAATTAAATACAGCCATCCGTTAAGTGTCAGTGCGCTCTGTCGAAAACAAATATATGAATATTAAACGGGACCTTCCACCTCGTTACTGGATTTGTGGTTATTACCGGCTGTAACGTTTTAAAGATTAACGATTGCTTAGACAATTGCCTAAGTATTAATCATTTCATTATCAGGAAGAGTTTACTATTGAGGGTTATTGTAGAAAATTTGATTTTATTAAAAAGTCGTTGCTGAAATTTTTGGAGAGGTCTTCGACAAGCAGTGGAAAAATGTCGTAGTAATGTACTTAGACCATATGTTGGATTATGAATTATTATCATTTTTCGTAAGATTGTCTCTATGAAATGGATTTTGAGTGATAAGATGTAAAATTGTTCTAAATAACAGATACACTGTTGTGCAAATGGTGTCCTTTTTATGACAATGTTGCAGGGAATTGTCATAGCGAACTCGATTGTTTGATATTTTATCGATTTTCAAGGATTTTTTGAAGGCCAGATAATGCTAATATCAAGGCTCAGTCGGTTCTAAGCGCATCTTCCAAGCGAACACATAAAGAGCGCCAAGGCCCATTTAACAAGCCACGTATATCTCGAAAAAAAAAACTTGGGTTCATATGTCCTTACACATAAGGTTCACTGTAGAATGGGGTGTCATATGTGACTGGACAATTCACAATATAGAAGACAATATTGTGTAATTACTTTATTACAGTTCATTATGGGATCAGACCTCACCAGAACACTCTCCGTTGTCACGGGCAAATTGATTTATTGTTACACTTTTTACCGAACGGTAAGTCAGTTGATGTTTTAGCTGGAAAAATTAGGTTCGGCGAGTAGTTAATATGGGGCCGGCGGCTATCATTTTTTGCGCGGCACCCGAATCACCCACCTTGGCCCGACAAATGTGTGGGCAATCCGGTAATTTATTTTTTAGGCCAATAAATTACTCATACGTCAAAACTTTGGTTCTGCCGGCCGGCCGGTACAGGCCAAGTGATATATTGGCTCTTGTCACAGTAGTGTACAGTAGGCTTAGTATAATGTCAATGATAATACCTCTTGATTTGGTTTAAAACTTTGCTTAACTTCTATAAACATTTTTTTATAATGGTGATATATTTTTAAATTTACACTTTAGTTTGTCAGGAGTTAATATTGTAAGGATAAATTCTAAGTATTAAAAATCTAGTTATGATAAAAACAATGAACAGTTTAACTGGCCTAAGTCTGTTCTCTGTATCATTATATGAATTGAAAATCAATTAAATTTTTGAGGTATGTATTTGACGAAGTATATAGTAAAATTATATAAAAACAAAATATTAAACAACATTTTGTAAGGTGTTGCTTTTTTGCGTTTTTGAATACAATTTCAACAAACTATTTGAAAAATGTACAAATGGCCGTCTTGGTATAATTTAAATACGCGGAGTACAGAAACCTGTTAGTTTTTTTGTACGACAAAAATGTTGAACGCCTCTATTTAATGTAATTATTGTGTCATCTTAGACCTGCACGGGTTATATTTTTATATCAAAGCAAATTACTAAAGCAAATGCAAGTATTTTTTTATATTTGCTTAATTATTCGTACCTAGATGAAAATAATTCAATCCTTGCCTATTTTTTACTTTATTAACACTTAAAAAAATATGGAATCATTTAAATAACGTCACGATTAATAATTTTAAAAAATTGTTTTTTTAAGGGTTTTTTAGTACTCAATAGTCTATCCCACAAGCAACAACTCATTAATATTTATAATAAACTTGTACATGTCGCAAAGTTGAATGTTTCTTTAGTAAAATAATAGATAGAAAGAAATGTGACCGAGTGTACACCTTTCCTACAAATTTTTATAAAGGTCTCGATTGACAAATTGGTTCTAGTGGTTAAAACGTTTATTATAATGACTGCTCATTATTAGACAACGGATTTTGAAGTGTTTTCTTTAATCATCTTACACCATGGTATTTAAATAAAACATATTAGGTAAAACACCCTTTTCTTCCTAATTGAAGAATTTATGTTAATTAGGATTAGGGCCAAAAAGACTTTTGAGTAAGTTTATTATTTGTTGAATTGTCCATTGGCAGTTATGTCCATTTTTGTAGGCTTTTGTAAGTATGTTAAAATTACGTGTAAATAAACTTAAATAAATTTAACCCAGTCTCCCTTTTATATTTTAGACTACACATAGGTGTTTAGTAGTGATATAGACTACTACCTACTAATAGTAACATACCAGCAAGACCGATTGATAGATATACGCTGTTTTAGCTTTGAATAGATACCTAATTATTAAACATATACATTTAACGATTTCCGTAGCCGAGAGGCAAGGGGGCCGAACATTGGCGTCACATCATCTTTGAGGCCCCGGGTTTGATTCCTGGTCGGGTCACTATGGGAAAGTCTGGTAATCTGAGTCTGATCTTATCTCATCTGATCTCACATGATACCAACATCATCATTGTTTCTGATTTCTGTAATACAAGCCCTTCAACTACCTACCTACAGAAGAATGTTTGTGATTTTGTTCAACATTTATTTATATACATTGACATAAGACCAAAATCAGTAGCTCATACTCACGCGTAACACAAACCAGAATATACGGTGCAAACTTAATTCTTAAATATTTACCCAAACTTATAACTTACATGACATTAACGACATGAACGTGTCTATAATTACATTACACTCATTTTCAAGGATTTTCGAATTAAAACGAATAAAAACAGGCAAGAAAATTTCTTTTATATTGAAAATCAGCCTGCGACACTTAACGCACTATTTCGGGGTAAAAAGTATCTTATATCTTAATCTGGTATCTTATATATCTTTCTCTCAGACTTCACCTAAATCCAGTTAGTAGTTTTTGTGTGAAAGAATAACAAATATGGATTATCCATCCGTCCAGAGATCTAGACGTCCAACTAACTATACAACCCTTCGCGTCTATAATATCACAGTATCCTACTGTTACGTAGTTATAACATAGGTAATTATATTATATTACAATATCCATCAGTAGATTGTGAATTGAAATCCGTTCACATGCCTCTGGCGGCTTTATCTCGTGCCTCCGAGCTTTATAATAAACCCTCATGCACTTTGACTAAAATGGCGTGAATAAAACGCTGTAAAACGTTTTTTAGATAAAACATACATACGAATTTATTGTGTCACTAGTTTTAGTAACTACTTCGTCTGCGTTGATTTCGGAATCAGACAATATTGAATTAAGACTTACATATTTAAATATTCGAAACAGAAAAATTGTATTTCCCCTTGCGGTGCGGGAATCGAACCCACGACCTTCACGTATATCGCGTGCTGCTCTTCCAACTGAGCTTACCGCAAGTTATCGTAGGCGATGAAAGTTTTCTGCTGTATCAACCGTTAGCCTCCGGTAAGTACCCTCTGCCGAATATGTTTAGATATTCATACTTATCGGCCGTATATTTAAACATTAAAAATAAGTAAACGCGTGAAAACGCGAACATATTTAAGTATTTGAGCTGGAGATTCTTAACCAAACTACAGCCTAACTAAGTTTGCATTTTAAGGACTAGCATTCTATGAAGTTGGTATGTATAAGTATAAGTTTTGGATCTACAATAATATAAATTTATATTTCAACTATATTCATAGAATGTTAGGAGCTTATTTCTTTCTTGGGTAGTGGATAACGTATAAATTTGCTTAAATATTTAGTCTCTGCCAATATATACATGTTAAACGTTGCTTTCGTTGACCATTGACTCATATACATTTTTGTATTTGGTCGAAGACTGAACCTACTGCCATGAATCGCACCGATCGTCATACTACACCAGCACGCTCTTATTATTTGTAAATACGAACTAATTTCTAAAGTAAACTTTGAATGAAGACTGCCAATTATTTAAAGATAGAATGCAAGTGTTTGGTAATTTATATCTTACAGAGGATTCCGTGCAGGCCTATGTACGGTACAAAAAGAGTTTAAGCTTGTTTCGAGGCGCAATCACAACAAAGCACAAGTAATTTTTACGTGGTCAAGTTACTTGGCACTTCAGACTTGTACTAATTGTTAATTAATTCACCATCTAGACAAAATATTTCACGTATCTTGTATTCAAACAATACCTACAGTTAGGTACACCTACATGATGAAATTTCTTGCATTATCTGTGAGCATATTTACTTCTTTTAAGAAACAACAAACAAGTCTTATAGTACGTGACATATGACCCAGTGCCATTAATTAAAGTTATTGTTCATAATAATAACAGATTCCTTATTAACCGTCGTATTTAGTAATATTTAACTAAGGACAATTAAAAAGTAAAAAAAATAATGGTCTATTGTATTTTTTTTTGTTATCACTGGTTACAACAATTGTGGTCGAATTACAATGTTATATAATATATGTACTAACTTAATACGACGAAGTGCTTTCGGACTCATTAAGCTTAAGATGCACTGTATGGGTATATTTTTGAGTTTATTTTCCATGGCTTACCAGGTTTGTACTAAATGGCTAAAAATACAACTGTTGCATGTTTTCAGCTAATTAGGTAAACTTCATCTCTGAAATGTTGCAGGACAAACTTTGGTAAAAAATTGACAGCATTTATGTACTATCGACTTTCTACGAAATTTTAATGACTTTTAAGTAGTGTTTACAATAATCTAAAGCGGCCCATTGCTCTACCACATGAGTATGATGAAAGTCAAAACTTACTATCAGATACTTTTTCTAAAGAATCAGAAAAATAATCAGCCCTTGCAGTGTGATCTTATTTATTTAAATCCACTGGGGGTTTTAGTGGGTAGTCTTGCTGGATGCCATGGGGTTAAGCCCGTGCAAGTCTTACATAACCCGCATTAGCTCCTCTCTGTGCCAGTATCCGGAGGGATACCCCATGTAAAAAATAGGATCTGCCATCCACATCAGTTATGAATACACAATATCATTACACACCATATATTGGCGCACTTTAACTTCACCACCTCTTAATCTTGATGTACATCATGAAATTTGTAAACTGTTTGATTTTTCAAGCCATGATGCGCCGCACCTTAACTTCAGTAACTTTACATCTACTAGCTTTCTTTCGATAGCACATTGTTTTGGTAACTGACCTATCCCCGATAAGGTGTGATATGATAAGGGGTGAGTATAAATAGGGTATGCGAGAGTGTCAGGGTACATTCGGTATGTCTCGTCTATTGTTGTGTGTTCTGGCGCTTGTGGCCAGTGGGCTGGCGGCTCCGGAGCCGGCCCCGGTCGATCATGTTGTGGAACCTGTGCGGGGTAAGAAAATTAGTCTCTTATTTTCTTATTTAATTTTAAGTGATCAGTCCTAAATGTGGAAAAACAACTGATCTGGAATCGGATCTGGGTGTTGTGGTAATGTCATTGTTTCTGATTACTGTTATACAGGAGCTTTAAGTATTTACCACAGGATCTGAGGAATGTATGTGATGATTGCATGATAATTCTGGAAGTAAAAACCGGTTCATTTAAAGTTTCTTAGTGTATTAGAAATCTATTTTGAGCGTACAAGCCTTGAGAACAATTTAGATATGTTTACTGGTGGTAAAGACTATCTCCATAGCGGGTTGAACTTTGGCGTCACGATAACTTTCAGGTCCCGGTTTCTATTTTCGGTCAGGTTAATTTGAAAAAACGAACTTTTCATTATTGCTCAATAAAATCAGAGTATAATATGATGACCAATATAAAAAATGTAACTGCTAAAACTCGTTCCCAAAGTACCATTTGTTTTATAAAGAGTAACATTGACCAAAACCAAATTAAATGCCAGGAAAAATATTGGTTAGACTGAAAATTATTGACAAGTTAGATTTATAAAGCCTCCTTGTTATAATGTTTTACTTTTGTAGTAATGTTTGCTTTATTTATTTGCAGTTACCCAGGGTGACCTGGAAGCACAAAAAAAGCTTATGCTGCTTTTCTTCCACACTCATGAGCCTCTTCATCTGTCTGAGCACAAACAAATTGCTTTAACATGGAACTTGATGGACAACATCGGCAAATACGAGGTTAGTAATTAATTCGCGAAAATGACACTGAATTTTGAGTACATAAATTAAATCACTTAAATAAAAAAAAGGTACCCATAGCACGAATAAAAATGAAAATGGAATAGTATTACGTTGTAAAAATTGTATGTAAGTTGAACTTGTTTTACAAACTGTTGCAACATAAAATTCTTCGATTATTTTTTATTTTCGTGCTAACTGCAGGGATGGGGATCTCCCCAAAATATCTAATTTGTATCTTATTCGTGTTGCACTGACGTACTCAAAATTATTTCAAATCCTAAACTGCAAAAAGCTTCACAATAATAGTTGATATATATATCACAAAAAATATATTCTAAACTTCAATTTTTTAAACTATTTTCGTCATCTGATCCATATTTTTGGAACGCATGGAATTTAGGTATATAGTTAAAGAGTGTTTTTCTGCTAAACAGTTCTCTTTTTCCAATCATCAAAGAATTTGGCTTTAAACTTAATATAGGCCGCGAGTTTGAATTCCGCTGGGGGTAATTTTTTCTATGACGATCATTAGACATTTGTAATCTGGTCATGGATACTTAGAAATGTATTGAAGTATTTTATTAATTATCCTAGTAACTAAAAAAAAATAGATGCTTGGTTTAGAGCTAGATAGTTGGATAGTGAGCCTATGTTTTTTATTTCACAGAACGCCACTGCTGTAAGAGTAGCTGCCGCATTAATTGAAAATGACTGGCTGCTTCCTCAAGGCTTGCCTTTCTCGATCTCGGAACCGAAACATGTATTCCATGTGAAAACCTTCTTTAACCTGTTATACTCAGCTAAAGATTGGGACACTTTCTTCAAGACCGCTGTCTATCTCAGACATCACCTCAACGAGTACATGTTCGTTTACATTTTGTCTGTGTCTGCTATTCACCGGCCTGATCTTCAAGGCATGATTTTGCCGCAGTTATATGAAATTTTCCCATCATTCTTCAACAATGGTGAAATAATGACCACAGCTCAGAGAATCACAACACACGGAACTCGTTGGATCGAGCACTACCCATCCACCTATGTCTGGGATAACAATGTTGTTGTCAGGTGGAACTCCACTGTATGGCCTTACTATTCCAAGGAAATGCCTTTGGCTTACTTCACTCATGATTACGGCCTTAACAACTACTATTACAATTTCCACCTGATGTACCCGTTCTGGCTTGGAAACGAAACTTTACCTTTGGCCAAAGATCGCCGTGGTGAAATTTTCTGGTTCGTCCACAAGCAAATCCTTGCTCGTTACTACATGGAAAGACTGTCCAACGGCCTCGGTGAAATCAAGGACCTTGGTACTGATATGGTTGAGGACGGCTACACATCTGGACTCCTATGGCATAATGGTATACCCTACCCAGTAAGGCCGAACTACTTCTACCTGCAGCAACCCACTTTTGTGAAGGAGATCAATCAAATCGTGGACTACGAGCATCGCATTCGTGATGCCATTGATCTTGGATACATTGTTACCGTAAGTATAAATGTTGCCGATATTTTAAAATTTAAAGCATTCCATTAACATGGAATAAGAATATTGAGAACTAACTTGCTATGTTTTTAGCCATCTGGTGAGCACGTTGACATTCGCCACCCGGAGGCAATCGATGTACTTGGACGTCTGATTGAAGCTAATGTCGATTCTCCCAACAACCAGTACTACAAAGATTTCATTGGCATCTGGAAGAGTCTTCTAGGAAACTCGGTCGTAGATCAGCTCTACTACTGGAAGTATGTAATTTTTTCTCATTATACTTAAATGTCCATCGTAAAGCGTTGTTCTAATGACTTTTTTTGTTTGAAGGGGAGTTCCATGGACCATTCCTTCAGTCCTTGATCTTTACCAGACGTCGCTTCGTGACCCCGCATTCTACATGATTTGGAAGAGAGTATTGGGACTCTTCACCCTGTGGCAAGAGAAGCTTCCAGTTTACCAGACTCAGGAACTTGCCTTACCCGGAGTTAAAATTGAGAAGGTTGATGTTGATAAGCTTGTGACTTACTTCGAGTACACATACATGAATGTCACCAACCACCTTCACTTAAACCAGGCTGAAAGTAAGTAGATTCCTTGAACAAGCCGTAGTATTTATTTAGGTATTAGGTTAGGTAGCAAGTTTTCTTGTCATTTATAAATATGACACTGTAATATTTGCTTTGAGATAGTTTCATTAAAAAATTAGAATTGCTTTAATAAAAAGTTATGCATAGGGCTTTTTAAATTGTTGGTTATTTTAAATATTCTTACGATTAATAATAAAAACCATAAAAACATTCATATTTCAAATTGTTTTAGTGGCTATTACGTAAACTAATCACGGTAAATTTCAGAAACACACAATTTTAAAGACTATCTAAGAGTAGAAGAGAGGTACAAAATTTCAGAATGATGCTCAAGTGAGATGATTTAACCACTATACGATTATAGCCCTGTACTTACATTTTAGGTGATGGACTCTTCGACGGCAAGAGTGTGGTCGTTCAGCATCCTCGTCTGAACCACAAGGTCTTCACCGTCCGAATCAACGTTCACAGCGAAGCTCCCAAGAACGTAATCGTGCGTTTCTTCCTGGCTCCTAAATACGACAGTGCGGGCAGGAAATTACCTCTGGAGGTTAACACGGAGAACTTCATGCAGTTTGACCAATTCTCATACACTTGTAAGTCTTATTAATCCTACTACTATTATAAAGGCGAAAGTTTGTAAGTATGGATGTATGGATGTTTGTTACTCTTTCACGCAAAAACTACAGAACGGATTTGGATACAATTTGGTAGAAAGACAGATGACATACTAGATTAACATATAGTATACTTTTTATCCCGAAATAACGCGGGCGAAGTCGCGGGCAACAGCTAGTACTGTATATTTTCTTACTGTAATAGCATGTTACAAATTAATACAAAAGCGACAAGCTTAGGTACTGCCATCAATCATAATGGAAGATTTTTATTGATGACAATTGACTGAATTTTTTGGACACTTTGTAAGAGTATCTACCCTTGTCAGTTTTGTGTGGCTGATTCAGTAGTATCTGAAATCACCGCTGCGAGGCTAACCATTAACTCCTCACTACATACAACTACTTAATTCACGTTTTTGTTGACGTTAAGGGTACAGATTTCCATTTATGTGGTGGGATTATTCAAAATTATTTGACACTTATTCCAAACCAATTAATAATTCACTCGAAATATGTTTTTTTTAATTCTTTAGTCTACATTATCTCTACTGATCTTCATTAAATTTGGTAGCGGCTTTTGTTCAAATTAGGAGTTTGACTTGTTTGTTGTTAATTAATTAAATTTTTAATACAGAAGCTAAATATGTCATAATATTATTTATCTAATGATGGTGAAACTATTTCAGTGGCACAAGGAGAGAATGTGATTACCCGTGCATCTACTGAAAACCCCTTCTTCATGAAGGACTTCACATCTTCGTATGAAGTGTATGAAAAGGTACTCAGTGCTCTCAACGAAGGTCATGAAACATACGTCTACGACGTCAACCAGAAGATCGAAAACTTCCCGCAACGTCTGCTTCTTCCTAAAGGTAAAAAACATGTGACAAAAAATATAAAAGTATCTACCTAACTTTTTTTAAATAGCAAAATGAAGTTCTCCTTGTTGACTTTCATTCAAAAAGGGCTATGGACACATCTTCTTCGTCCAAGAGTTTGAATAGTGGTGGTTTCAAAAAATACCTTATTATTATTAAACTGTTAGACAGTTGTCAGTATAACGAGTGGTAGGGCGACTGCCTATTATAACGCCAGGCATGAAGAGACGCCGTAACTGTACTCTGCAAGGGGGTATAAGGGGAATTCAACCAGAATCTGGAGTCCACAGTAAGATGGGACGCTGAAAGAAATTTACAGTGTTCTGATAATGTTGGAACCATGTCAACATTCGGTAAATTCGCTAAGAATTAACGACCGTGACGTGTGTATCTGACCGTTTTCAAACATATTCGCTGACGGTAGCATTTTACCTAGGTAGGGTAAATAATGAACACTTCGTGGTATCTTCTATCTAAGTCTTCTAAAATAATATTAATTTCAGGTCGCGTCGGTGGTATGCCTTTCGTCATGCTGGTCCACGTTTCCGAGTACCGCGCGCCCAATGTTTTGCACGGCACCGGTTTCGACCCCAGGATATCTCTTGGTCTTGGCAGCGGGGCTCTTCGCTACACCAGCGACCCTCTTGGCTACCCCTTGGACAGGCCTCTGTACGACTGGCAGATCCATGGACTCGAGAACTTCTGGTTCCAAGATGTTATGATCCACCACAAGCACACACCAGAAATCGTTGTAGCGCACAACGAGTAGGAGGACTGCTTACTTTTAAAGTAGTAAAATTAGAATCGTCTTGTAGATTGAGATTTATGGGCTTAGCATATTCAGTAACAGCAATCGAATAGTAAGTTGAAGTGATAGTTACGCACCAAAGCTTCAGTGGTATACCTACTCAGCGGTGCGTCGCTACTACAATTTCCGTCCTTTGGCCTTATTACGTTCAAAAATAATCGAGTAGTACCCGATTACGATACGCGATTGTTTAAGGAAACTTCAGAAGATCACCTACCCACCGCAGTGGGTGCGTATTACTACTCGATTATCGTTTTAAACGTTCTAAGAGTACCTACTTATGTTCTCACTCCAAGTTATTAATCGATTGCAATTGAACGTGCTAAAGATCTGTATTGAGACAAAATGCATGTAAAGAACTCGTGTGAAGGGAGACGTATGTACTTCAGCATAAGGTTGAAATTCCATTCTAATTTTACTACATCCGCATGTGCCCACGGTTTTGATTGACGCCTTATTTAATGTATGTATTTAATTAAATCGTAGTTCTGTAGCTTGCCACCTATTACCTATTTCATAAGAAATATTGTAATAGGTATATATTTTCAATTAACATGTTGAAGTCTCAAAGTATTTATACTAGTAATCAGTATATTGTAAGTGTATGTATTTTATTAGTTTATGTATTGAATTGTTTATATTTATTGTTTTATACTGATATATGTATTTAAAGATAAATATATGAAGTTTTATTAAACTGTTTCTCAATTACCTACCCTTAAAAGGTTTTAAAATATTCGTTTGGATATAAAAAATAGGATGGTAACAGTAGATAAAGTAGGTACACTTGTACAATGAGATGAGGCTTTTTAACTAGGCAATTTCAGAGTTCCATAGTAACTTAGAAACTTTGTTTCGGTCTAAAGCTCTGATGATATTAATTTAAAATATATATTTCTTATTTTACCCATGGTAAGCGTGTAACTTGAGTTAGAAATGGGTTACACATTTGCCACTTTTTAATAAGTTTGCTACATTACATTTTATCCATAGACAGAGAAATACTTAGGTACAAGGTAAATGTGATTTTACAAAGGATTTTATTTTACCATGGTCCCGTTTTAAAATAATTCGGAACCAAAATTTTAAATAACGCTCAGAAAACCTGCGTATTGTTCGACAAACATTTGATAAGAAAAGTCTTTATATCCTTGTAGAATGGTAAAACAAGCACCGGATATAAGAAATCAAAATCCTTAATCCTTCTTATAAACGCAAAAGTTTGTAATAAATATGGTTGTTGGGATGTACAGATATTTGGATGTACCTATATCTGTTACTCCTTCACGTTAAATCTTTAGAACGGATTTAGGTATAGGTATAGGTTAAATATTTATTGTTTCCCATAATGTTGCACTTAAAGTTAGTTTTACAATGTTCAAAACTAATACAAAATCATAATAATATAGCAATAGCGGGGGCTGGGGTCCGATTTGAATGAATGTTGGTATAAAGAGAAGTATTATGAACGTAAGGGATAAATTTTTCCCAAAAAAAAAAATTCTAGTAGTGTAATAAATGTGAAAATGTCTGTCACGCTTTCACGTCAAAACTACTTATTTAACTGATTTAAATGAAATTTGGTAAGTATGAAGATAGTCGAGAGCTTAAGATAGAGCATTTGTTAATGCGAAAAGAAAGTCAGTAAAGACCATGTAATTTTTACGTTCTAATTGAGAAACCTCCCCGTTTTTTAAGTCAGCTACAACTGCACACAAAATATTGAAATTGCCACAGAAAGCTGTATTGCATAGAACTACAATTCTTTTACTATGCTTGTGTAATATTCTTGTATAACCGTCTTAGATCTTGCTTAGAATACTTGCCCCTTAGCACGTTCCAAATTTGCATCACTTAGTGTTAGGCTCTGTCAAAAAATAATGCAAACTGTAGTGGCGCCGCAGCGGTGAATAACGGTACTACTGATATTGGTTTACAAACCGTCACTCACTACATAAAACTATTATATTACCGTCTTTGATCTTGTTAAGGGCACTATACCCTAAGCATATTCAAAATTGGCAATCACTTAGTGTTACGTTCTCTCAAAACAAAATGCAAAGTGTAGTGGCGCCGTAGCGGTGAGTAGATAAACTACTGAAATTGCTACTCGAACTGTAGGCGTACTACCGACAACTAAACTAACAAACGGAGGGTTTAATTAATTAAGTTTAATAGAAAGTTCGGTATTCAAAAGTTGGTTTTGATTTGCATAAATATAATAGGTATTTATTTTTTTGAAAAAAAATATTCCTATTCGAAGTGTGTTGGAATGCAAAATTGCTATCCATCATTGGATTTTTGTTTTAGGTATTAGCCTTCCATAGGAACACGTCACACAATTTTACCCATCGATAATTTCTACCTAATTTTTAAATAAATTTTTGGTGCCATTTTCTAACTTGCTAGCGCCATCTAGTAACATCTACCGGAAACATCAACATACCGATTTATATACCGCCATCTGTCGTAAGGAAAAATTGTTTAAAGTTTATCTACTCGCTCATAGATGTCACTACAAGTATTTGATAAAAGTCGTCTTTTTCATGTTGTCATTAAGTTTAGTAAGATGGGGAAATAAAGTAAAAGTAAATTGGAGAATCGACTTATATAATAAATGACTGCTTAAGATGCAAAGTTAATCTCCTCTATTCATTGAAAACACTATTGCACAAAAAGTACTAAAGGTAGACGTAGGTAATGCTAGGAGCATTATCTACCAGTCAACAGTAGTATAAAAGTAGGTATCATTAATTAGTCATTGAAATTATCAACATATAATATTAGTATAACAAAATAGGAAAGAATTTAATGTCTGCTTAAGATACGGTTATGTAGGTACTAAACAGACAGAAGTACCTAAATTAATATTATGTTAATTTCAACTACCTAGTTAAAAGTAAATACCTAAATAGGTAGGTACAGACAAAAGCTCGTCCGACTACAACATTTGGACTTTGTGCACCAACCTAATGTCGTGCGAATAAGATCTAATATTGAACAGCAAGTGTTTACCTGACGGACCTACTGTTAATTGTAAAACTCCATGCGTTCCTGAAATAAATGGTCTTGACAGACCGACCGACAGATGGCAAGACGGATGACTAAGTTCCGTCTGTTTTGAGTTTTGTGATACGGAACTCTCAAACTGAATAAGTAACAAGTAATTTACAATTTAAAGAAATATATAAAAAGCTGTTGTTCGCGACTTCGTTTAATCATAGTAAAAGTGTGTTTTCTGTAAGCCGTATCCTATTTATCTATCTTGCAAAAATCATCCGAATTTATACAGCAGATTTCCATGACAGTGTTCCATCTCTCTATGTGTTCTTTTGAAAGGTCTATCATAATTCGTTCTTAGATAATGTTTATTTACTATGTCTCCGTGCCAAATATCAAGTTTCAAATAATTAAGTACTCGCAAATAAACATTTTCACCACATGTTTTGTTTCTGCTCGTAGGTATGTGTACAGCCGACAAATATAAAAAAAAATCCTCTGATATATCTGATATATACTTCTATTAACACTCACATTGGATTTCAAATTTGTCATAATGTAGGTCTGTACTACTGTACCTACACGTAATTAGTACTAATAAGAAGTAATTTTTATTTGATACCAAGAGAGTTGATCCAAAATATGTTGTGTCAACATTATGTACAACATTTTGTAGCGCCCTTATTATATAAAAAAATAAATAAAAATTGTTCCGGTCATAGACACACGTAAAGGTAGACAAAAAGACAGATAGATAAAAAAAAAGAAAATACTTTTATTGACCATCACAAAATTATCAAACCAACACAACACTAAGTTATGAGGTCAATTTGGGGTCAACCGCAGCAAATGTTGCTAAGGCATTTTAACACCTAATATATATAATATGTAGCGTGGTTTTATTCCTCCATCATTATCATATTTTAAGAGAGGCAGGCATAGTGATTTATCGCTCGAACTGGAGAATCCCGACTTGTAAAATACATCCACCTTACAGAAGACTGCAGTAAAATAACAATCACTTCGGTGTTATTGTGTTTCTACGTGTGAGAAAGGTTTGTTACAGGGGGTGCTACATTAGTAGCAGGGGTCAAGCCTTCAAGGTAAGGGCGACAAGTGCAGTAACAGATTAATTATGCTGTACTTTCGCCCTTAAGCTAGGACCTCATTACCACTTAACATCAGGTGGGACGAGGTCTATCTTGAAGTGTAATATAAAAATTACAGCCGAAGGCTGCTCAATGTTGATCATAGGCCTTCCCCCAAGGATTCCGCCCTTCTCGGCTTCCTGAAGCTGAGAAGAGTTGAAGCCTTTAACCTGTAACTTCATCATCAATTCAGCATCCATCGCTTCCCCATCATCGTGACAAAATATCCCTTTTGTGGAGGGCCTGCCTACTCTGCGATTTTCAGCAGGTTGTTGCCATTTTAGAAATTATCTCACCCATGGTCCATCTGTTCTACGAAGTCGTATATAACTTTAAGTAATGTTAATTTTATAATCTGTCGAGAATATAACTCGATGATTACATTTAGGCAAAACATTGATTACGACTTTACCTATCTGACCTCTTTTGATCCCAGATAGTGGAATCAGTATCCACCTGACTCGAGTTTATTTATTATTGCCGAAAAAACGCTTAATGATTAAAGTGAAAAGGTTAAAATGATAAGCAGATAAAATTTTAATGATGTAATGGAGAGTTCTGTATCAAAATATATTTTAATGAACAACGGTTTCAAGTTTTTATTACCTTGATATTATGTTTTGGTCCAAAACATTTTAGCTGAATCCCTAAAATTATTCCTTTGATTACTTTTGGTTCTTCAACAGAAGCTAATGTAAATGTTGTATTTTTTTAGGCGAGGAATACACCTGTTGCCTTAATACAAACAAAACGGTAATCGAATAATATGACGTAGTGATAACGTAGTATGGAAATCGCAAGACCGCCTCAGCCATGAGTAGCGAATCTACTTGTTGTACCTAAGTGATGCGGCTAATGTGCCCTTTTTAAAATGTTCTCTCTCTCACTAAACGTTTTCTTACTACGTAATTTGATAACTATTTTTGTTTCTGTTAATGGCACAGACTCTAACAATGGAAAGCTTTTGCCTGCGGCTTCAGCAGCACGCTTTTTTGGTTGGTATACCTAAATGTATTAATCTAAGCAAGTTGAAAAATGATAACTGGGGATCTACTCTTAAAAACAAAACAATCAAACGAATGGTTTCGTTTTTGCAGATTTAACATAAGTTACGGAATTATAACGTGGTTTTTGATGCATAAATAGTATTTTGTTTTTTGAAAATGCTTAATTCGCATTCGAAGTTAGTTACGACTATGAGAATTAAAAATTGCAATCCTTCATCGGATCCAACATATTTTTTTTGGGAGTGGATCTACTGTGTATTGTAGCGTCAATTTTTATGGATTTTGGCTGTTCCATACTCATCGTTGTAGTGCTACGATAATATCCATACTACATTTCGTATTATCTTATCGATTACCGTTATTCCTTTGTGCTAGCTATAGTTGGTTCACTTCTAAGTACCGAATCATGTCTACCTAAGGGTAGACATACTATTAGGTAAATGTTGGAGCGAAAGATTAAACATTCAAAGGCAAATGCTTTAAGACCCTTGTCAGACCTGTCCCAGACTACAATTATTATTCATTCCTGCAGCCTAGTTTTTCTTGCATATGTTCTAAACTGAGGTACCAAGTTCCAACTACTTCAAATTTTAAACGTGTTTCAGCTGAAATTGTGAAGTTTGAAAATCGGAGTCCTTGTAAAAATATTTTTTTTATGACATATGGTAACAAAGCTTTATACGAAGTCTATTTATGCAAATGTCGGGCGAGAAATCTAATTTCACCATAGAATACGGGTATTCGGTGATCTATGATTTCTCAGGATTCCTTGGAGGTCAATAATCTAAAGGTAGTTCAAGGCAAAAGGTAAAACTGGTCCAAAACTGTGGGGGTCTACTCCCAAAAACGAAACGAACTAACGAAACGTAGGTAGGTATTTTGTGGTAAGAACAACCAGTTTTCAATTAGTCGATCGTCCATTTCCCAGACGAAAGTTTTTAAACAGTGGTTTCTTTTCACCATTAATTACAGAGCGGAAACGAAGATATTTACAGTATGAAAGGTCAACAAGTTTAAGGTAGCCCAGCGGACTATGTAATGAGCAACGCTCGGCGTTTCTGCCCGGTATTGAATCCAAAATAAGGTGACCCAGAGTCACCTACTTGACTTCAAGGTAAAGGTGGCTGGTCATATTTTACTGCAGAACTGATAACCGTTACAATACACAAGCTGGAGTGGAGACCCCGTATCGGAAGACGTATTGCAGGACGCCCAAGGGTTGAGTGGAGTTACGATCTGCGCAAAATTTCTGCCAGGTGCTATATTGCTAGAAGCCCAGGTTAGATCAACGTGCCAAATTATTGGGTAGGCCTATATCTCAGCCGACTGAAATGGGCTGATGATAATGTGAGAAAATAGCACATGCAAATTATGCTAGCACCTCAGTAACAAAGCTATACCGAAATTGCAACACAACACTTAATACATAGATCTAGTCGATTACAGTTTGTGTTCCTGCTAAGGATACAGTCTGCATACTATTATATCACTACAAGGTAACTTGGGAACAGGGTAGGAGAATTATGATACTAGAGAATTACCATTATGAATAATTACAACTGTTACTACGAAAATAAAGATTACCATTTTTTCGCCTTACGGATACAAAAGTCCGTACCTACCTACCACTCTTATCGCTCAATTAAAGTAAAGCTTTACCACGTTTAGTTGACCGCTGAAATGTTTACATCTGGGATATTGATAAGATTTAATATAAAATGGGTACCGATCTAGAGAGAAAGCACAGTTGTCTCCCAAGTCGAGGACAATGAGGACTGTCCTGGTATTGGCTCTGGTGGCCCTGGCTTCGGCCAGCGTCGTCCCCACCGTGGAATATAAAAATGTGAAGACTGTTGCTGGTAAGTTATTTCAACCAAAATTATTTTGAATTTTTGGCACACTTAGTGACAATTTTGAATGGTAATTTCCATAATACAATTCCATGCTATTTTCGGACTGTTACTAGTCGATTGCCCATTTTGTCTGTTGTTTGTCTATCTTATTCAATTAAACTCCTTTATAACATTTTCATTTTTCACTAAGCAAAAGACTAGAGATTTTAAATGCAGTGACAACCCTTTCTCCGTTTTGGCTATAATGGCTACTGTTATTCAAATCCTATACATTATATTCGCATTTGAATTGGCTTCTCCAATAAAATATCTAATTTTCATTCAAATTCTGCACAGAAATGTATTTTCAACTTACGTATTTTAGTACTTACAAGTATGGAAATTGAAAAATATTATGTAGTATCGTAGTGTAAATAAAATATTAAGTAAATAGTATAAAAACTGTAGTAACGCTGTAAGCGGAACTACTGAAATTGCCATAGAAAACTTTTACTTCGTATTACTACTTGAACGCCATTGCTAAGGGTGTAAGGGGTTTTTTTGCTAGTTAGTTTCGTGTATTTCTCATAATTTATTTACATACCATTTTGTATTTGTTTTATTTTATTTTCCCTTTTTGTTACTTTTAGCTCAGCCCTAAAACCGTCTAAAACATTTGTGTTTGTTCTGTGGGAATAGTAAATATTACAGTAATAGTATTATTATTTTAAAACTTAAAAGCTCCAAAATACTCTCCACCAAACTTATATTACAATTTCTTACTTCTCCTCGTAAGCCTCATCGTACTTAAATAGATGTGTTTTTTTCACCATCATTTTTCTAAAAAAGTTGATTCTATTATTTGAGTTACCCTTTTTAGTTAATGTGTCACACTTTTGAACGATTTTAATACCTATTTGAAATAAAAAAAATTTTTTTTCAGTTGATGATGTCACCGTGCAGCGCCAGCACCAAGTTCTGGAGCTTTTCGAAGCAATCACCCAGGAAGACATCTATGCTGAGTACTACAAAGTTGGAAAGGAATACAATGTCATGGCTAACATCGACAAGTACGAAGTGAGTGTAATACATGATAAATATAGAGACCTTTAGTTACATACCTACTTCCCAACAAAGTTCAAAGATTTTTAATTCAAAAATATTCTTAACCCTCCATTTAAAAGAAGTGTAAATATAGGAGAAATTATTTTGGACTGACTATAATAGTATGATTTATTTAATTTTCAGAAGAAAGAAGTAGTCGAAAAGTTCTTCAAAATGTACGAGAAAGACTTCCTTCCCAAGCACAACGTCTTCTCAATCTTTAACGAGAAAATGAGGACTCAGGCTATTGCTCTTTTCGACCTGTTCTACTACGCCAAGGACTTCGAAACTTTCTACAAGACCGCTGCATGGGCACGCCTTTACGTCAACACAGGCATGTTCACGTACACCTTCTACATTGCTACCATCCAACGCCTCGACACCAAGAACCTGGTCCTCCCCGCCTTCTATGAAATCTACCCAGAATTCTACATCAACGTCGACACTGCCACAAAGATGTACTACGGCAAGATTGTATCGCCATTCCAAGAATTCCCCGAATACGGAATCGTTGAGCAGGGAGACCACTACTACTACTTCGCGAACTACTCTGACTTCACCACTTACGGCCACGATGAGTACAAGTTAGCTTACCTAACCGAAGACATCGGCTGGAACTCCTTCTACGCCTACTTCCACGCTATTATGCCTTTCTGGAGGGATGGAGACAACTGGTTCTTTGGACTGTTCAAGGAGAGGCGTGGAGAGATCTACTACTACTTCTACCAGCAACTGCTTGCCCGTTACTACCTTGAGAGACTTTCAAACGGTTTGGGTGAAATCCCAAGGTTCTCATGGTTCCAGCCATTCAAATACGGATTCAGGCCTTACTTGAGCTCGTACTTCTATCCTTATGCCCAGAGGCCCGACAACTACGTTATGCAGATTGATAACAACCTCGATGACTTACGTTTTGTTCGCAACTACGAAGACAACTTCCTCACTTTCCTCGAGAAGGGAAAATTCAAGGCCGTGAGTAACTAAATTTTTTGCTTTAAAAATGTTATTAAATAAGTTGGAATCGTAACTACTTGCTTTGAGCAATCATGGCCTGTTTGTTTTTGGTTGATACAAGCATTTTTTATAAGTTTCAGTATCAATTAAGTATTATCTACTCGTTTAATACTTATTGTGACATTTTTATTTTTTATAATCTGTATCTAAGAGACGGGCCGGACTATGACGGTGTACTATTTTTCAGGTCCTAGGTTCGATTGCTGGTGGGTTCATAGCTATTAGTAGTGTCATAGCTATTTACTTGCCATATAAATACAGCAGTGTATATGGTTGGCCCCATATTTATTAATACATCCTGCAATGTACTATTTGATCTTTTGTTACATGGATAAGGCCTAATTCTTAACATTGTGTTAGACATTTTTAACGTAAATGCAAAACAGTTTTTTCGTCGTTACTTATGGTGTTTTTACTCACTTTCAGTACAACCAAGAAGTCGACCTCTACAACTCTAAGTCCATCAACTGGGTGGGTAACTTCTGGCAAGCCAACCCCGACTTGTACGAAAAGGTTGGCTACACCAACTACCACAGGTCCTATGAAATGGCCGCTCGTCGTATCTTGGGTGGAGCATCTTTCGCTTACAACAAGAAGTAAGTTCTTAATCGTACTGTATGTTTTTTTAGTAATTCAAATCGATTAAACTTGCATTCTTTAGATAAATTTGCAAAAGCATTCAGCTTTGAGTTGATTCAAATGTAAAAAAAGACAAAAACGGATTGAAGGTGTTTCCTTCTTTCAGTAGTTTATTAAAAGATACGATTAGGTCATATTTCTAAGTTACTTTTACTATATTATAACACACAGCGTCATCTAAACTAAAATAAATTGTAGTTTGTGCACTATTTGGATCTCGAATAAACGTAATAATTATCCGCATTAAATATATTCAACTGCTATTAGACATTATATTATGATTATAAGGTTTTAAAAATGTATGGATGTTTGTTACTATTTCAAGCGAGGGAAGTCACAGGCAATAGTTAGTTTTATAAACTAAACAGAATACAGTCGGGAAATTGGATCCGTTGGCAGAATGATGTCTTAACTTTCAAACACGAGTTAAGATACACGAAACTTGCTACTAACTGTATCTCATTTAAAAATATTTCTCTTCTTCAGCTACTTCGCCGCCCCGACAGCCCTGGACTTCTACCAGACTTCTCTCCGCGACCCTGCCTTCTACCAGATCTACAACAAGATTTTTGGCTTCATGCTGGAGTACAAGAAATACCAACACCCCTACACCCAGGACGCTCTCCACTACACCGGAGTTAAGATTAACAACGTAGAAGTTAGCGAGTTGACCACTTTCTTCGACTTCTACTCATTTAACGCCACCAACGGTATTTTCAAGTCAAACAATGACTTCACCACTTTCCAAAAGTCTTTCATGGTTGTGCAGCCCCGTCTTGACCACAAACCCTTCACCGTCAAGATCAACGTCAAATCCGAAGTTGAGGAACAGGCTACTTTCAAGATCTTTGTTGGACCCAAATACGACGGCAAGGGCTTCCCAATCAAGTTTGAATTCAACTGGATGAACTTCGTTCAACTGGACTGGTTTACATACAAACTGACCAAGGGTGAGAACGTGATCGAGCGTAAGTCTGGAGAATTCTTCCATGTCAAGGATGACTCTCTGCCAATTGAGGAGATCTACAAACTGTTGGCTGAAAAGAAGCTGCCCGAAGATATGGTTGAGAACTACGACAACCTCCCTAAGAGACTCATGCTGCCAAGAGGTACCAAGAGCGGATTCCCCCTGCAGTTCTACGTGGTAGTGTACCAAGGAGAGAAATTGCCTAAGGAATTCGAAGAGTTCCAATCTTTCATCTTGGATGACAAACCTTTCGGATATCCGTTGGACCGTCCCGTTTCAGACTTTTTCTGGCAGCCTAACATGTACATCAAGGATACCGTCGTCTACCACAAGGGTAACGAGTACCCGTATACCTTTGATTCCATGTACCACAGCAACGAAGTTACTAAGCACTGAAATATAGTTTAGTTACTATAAGCAAGAGACCTGAATCGAGATGTTGATGTAATAATAAAGAACTAATTTAAATAATTCAACCTATTTTGTATCATTTTTAATGCCCTAATTTTTCACAAGTAGATTTAAGTCACATACACATACACAAACACACACTTTGATAAATGAGGAGATTAGAAAAAATAAATACTCTTACATTAAATAAAATGAATAGGTTCAGCTAACAAATAAATAGGTAAATACATACATAGGTACAAAATATGTACTTTAAAAGATACGGTTTCAATTAATAATAAGTTCTAAATAAAATAATGAAATATGAAATAAATATACCACACAGGGTCTATTAATTTTTGTGTTCTTTAAAATACATACTAGCTAAGGAGACATAATAATACTTTTCTGAACCTAGCTATCAGGATCAGAATTAAATTTGGCATCTAAGCTGTAGATTCAAGACAATGTTATTTTGATAATTTTGTTTTTTTTAATCATTCCTTAGTACACCGTACAGTTTTGAACTGAAATTTTAGTAATTTAGCCACTTACCGCTACAGAACTACTATAGGTAATGTTTGTAGGTAGGTATTGGGAAACCAAGTAATAACCTACTTCAGGGATTCCCAAACTTTTTCGCTACACGACGCACTTCTAGGATCAGCATTTTAGCGCGACGCCCCTTTGCATTCGAGTTTGAGGGCCTAAAAAAACAACTCTAATACAGCCTTGTAGTTGTGGTGGATCACAATATGTGCCTTCTTAGAAAAATGGATCACAATTTTGCATATATAGGGTGGAGGGGGAGGTGACCCATTGAGGGTACGCCTTGCGGCGTCCTCGTCTTCCTTCCACGACGCACCAGGGCGTCGCGGCGCACAGTTTGGGAACCTCTGACCTACTTCATTAACATTATGATGCTAAGAGATACAGTGGGCTGGGCTTGTTCTATAACAGTTATCCAGGTATTACTTAATGGAAGCTTCAGAATTGCAATCATCACTACAGCGCCATATGAATTTTCTCCATACTATGTATTTTTAGGAAGCAATACTTTACTTATATAAACGTGAATCAAGTGCAACGGCCAGTTGGCAGCTTGATACCGTGACAGTATGGTTGGTTGCTCTTCCTTATAAACACACACTTCTCCACCAATATACACTGGACCCACGTGTATGAACAGTCCTATCTTTAGGTTGAGATGATCTAGATTGCACGTTGAACAGTAGTGCTTCGGATCGTAATTGCTTAGCTACCTAAATATTATCATGAGCATCTCCATACTTAAGAGGGTACGGTAACTTCTAGTCGAAAAACCTAGCCCGGGCCATTTGATTAGCAAGAAAGAAGCAAGATCTCGTGATGTTAATCCCTACTTAGCCTGCATGATAAGAGTGGTCCCAAAAACCAGTTCGATCTCATAGTATTGTTTTGTTTTTTCAAGCAAAGAATTTGAGATGCACCATGTTCATACTTGTTAAGTACCCTTTACGCAAAGGGCAGGGCCACTACTGTAAGGGTAATTGGCTAAGTTATCTAAACACATAATGATTCCAAGCAATTTTAATTATCTTCTTATTTTCTTTTTATTTTTGATGGAACCTTCAGTATTTCAATGATTTCTCACTGCGGTGCCATTTTAATTTTCAAGCTACGTGTTTGTTATTAGGTAATGATATTCAATCACTAATTTAAAGGGGCGCTCTAAGCTTGGTCGCTCTACCTTACACACTCCTCTCCACCAACCTGCACTGGACCAATTACGTATATGGATAATTCCTTCGCAATGTTGAGATGATTGATTTGCACGTAATGCAGTAGCGGCAACGCTTCAGATCCTTATTATCTAGCTACCATTCCGACGAAAGTGACAAATACTATCATGTACATGCTTATGATGATATTTGTCACTATTACCATGCTTAGGAAGGTACGTTTCATTGACAAAAATCATCGTGATGTTGGTGTTTAATCCTAACAGAGCCTGCGTGATGAGTGTTCCCATGAGCCAGTTCCATATCATAGCAATGTTTGTCAAAGCAGGGCAGGGTCACTACCGAAACGGTAAGCGGGTAAGTTATCTAAACACAAGATGATTGCAATTTCAAAAATCTTCTCAATTTCTCCAGAATCAGTCGATCAAACTTTGAAATATGCATGAAATTACAATAGTCGACATTTGAGAACACAAAATTATTCTAGGAAATCAGTTTTACTGTACTGTGAATAGGAGAATAAAAATAAAAAAGAACTTGTTAGCTAAATATTTTCTAACCTAGTAGGTCAAAAGCAAATCAGACATCAGATACACTTGGACTTTGCACCCTTACGTCGCTGGCATAAGAACTAATATCGGACTGCAAGTGTTTACCTTGATGTGCTGTCTTCCTTACATAACAGTTATAATATTATCCCTACTATAATATTATAAATGCGAAAGAAACTCTGTCTGTCTGTCTGTCTGTCTGTTACGCTTTCCCGCTTAAACCTCTCAACGGATTTTGATAAAATTTGGCATAGGTTATACGTTGAACCTCAAGAACGGACATAGGCTACTTTTTGTTAGAAAGTAAGGGGGGGGGGGGGGGGTAATGCCACCTTTGAAAGTTTATATGGGAAAATGATTATTTTTTAAGTTAGAGATATAAAAGTTGGCACAAATATAGCTCTAATTAAAATATAGACTACTTTTTGTTTCGAATATTAGGGGAGATAGGGGTAAAACCGATCATGAAAGGATGTAGTCCACGCGAACGAAGTCGCGGGCACAGCTAGTTGGTATATAAGTCTGATTCATACGATCATTGTACCTATGCCTATAGAAAGATTTAGTTCAAGATGGCCTGCCTTATACTAGCTAAGGGTGTAGTAAATTATTACCGTTTTAAATTAGATCCAGAGCTATTGTTGGTCCAATACTAATAATACGTACCTACCCACCTTATGGGAAATTAACTTTTTGAATTGTTTTACTTTCAACCTAGAATGCTGTAGTATTCTTTTAGGAGAAATATTTACACCATTAACACATTGAGAGGTGATAAATGTTAAAATGACTTGAATGTTTGATGCAGCGCTGGTCGCCGTATCTACTCTGCCTTAGGTTTCCGTAGAATACCAGCGTCGTGGTGCGCACAGCGTCACCACGACATATGCTGAACGGAGACCTTTTAGGTACCTACCATGTTAGTTGATACCAACCACATTGTTTAATTTACCTAAGTATTAATAGTACCTAATATTTTTTTTTTCTTTCTTTCTTTTAAATAAGCCCTTCGTATCATATCTCGCGTAGGTGTGGAATGATTTCCCTATGCAATTTCTTGCTTCAATACAAAATGTATAGGAAAAATATATTCAATTATGTACAGTCGAAAGCACAAATAAAGAGTTATAAACATACAGTCATACAGCCTTACATCCATAGATTCTTACAAACGTTTCCGTTTGTAATATAATATAGTTCTGTAAATATTTTTTTTTATATATTCGCTAGCCAGTCCAATGGGACTATGGCAAAAAAGGTTTTGTGAAACAATTTCGTCTATGTATATAATGTAACATTTTATCAGGATTTAGCTGGGCCCAAAACCTTAATTTCTTCAAAGCTCATCGTGCAAGCATATTTTAGAAAATTTTGGTAAAGCATTATAAAGTACTTACAATTACTTACACTTGGCTCATCGGATTCGCGTAACGAGAGTTTCATAACGTAACTACTTTCGTAAGGCACAACTACGGGAAAGTAATCCAAAAATTTTACTTGAAGTCGACTAAATATGAAAAAAATTTACATATATAATTTTCCATCTACATTTTTTTAAATAACAAAAAAATCAAGTATTTGCGAGGAAATCATTAGTAAATTATCAACCTAAAACTTGATGTTTACAGCTTCATGGGACAATGTAGTATTATTTGATACTAGCGGTCCCAGCAAACTTCGTTTCGCCTTAGAGGATTTTCCCGCGCATTCGACGAAAGACATTTTAAGACTCATTTTTCTACACCTACGGTTACATTGTTCAAATTTTACCAAGGATCCCTAATTTTGTAGCCTATGTCAAATTGAAAGAATGTAGCATTCTATTGGTGAAAGAATTTTTTAAATCGGCCCAGTACTTTTTGAGCCTATTCATTACAAACATACAAAAATAGGTACAAATCTTTCCTCTTTATAATATTAGTGTAGATTAACTTTTTGTTTTGTGGTTATTAATAAAGGACTGTATGCACAATAATAATGGAAACTGATATTAAAAATATTATAATAGAAAAAGCAACTTTATAACAAAATAAACCAAAAGAACCTTAGACGTATTAAAAAGCAATGGAAGAAAGAAATAAAGAAAGAAAGAAAATACATTTATTGACCATTAATACACAGATACATACAGAAAAAAAATACAAAAATAAAAAAGGGTACTATTATACAAAGTGAAAATGTACAGAGTGGTCAATAGGTGCCTGCCAATGACAAATCAAAGAGAAAATAAGTAATAATCCATAACGTAAAGGCTTATAAAAGGAGGTGCGTTGTGCACAGTGGTCAATTTCATTTTTATTTTTAATAAGATAATTAGGCACAGACCTTCTTTTTATTTATCAGCAAATGCACTTCGAGACCGGCTTAAAAATATTAACTTAATTACCTACTTTCCAACGTCTGGTGGTCTCGATAACCCGGATGATTAAAGTTCAAAGATTCAGTGTCAAGGAGACGATCATACCACACCACCTGAAATGATAATGATAGATTACTTTTAATCCATTTTTGTTTACAAATAAGGATTAAAAAATTTTTTTACTCCGTTACTCTAAAATAATAGAAGGTCATACTTCTTTATCCGTCTGTCAGTGGATGTTTTTTCGTAGGGACTCTTAAAGGTATAATGTTTATACCGAGCACCGTAGTCTGTCTTTTAAGAAAGAGAAATAAGTCATTTAAGTCTACACGAACAAAAAACATGGCCATGATTATCATATTTCCCATGAACACGCAAAGAAAATCAAAACCCACAGGGTACTTAAGTTGAAATGCTGAAATTTGGCAAGGTTACAGTACCTATTATTTGTTATTTGGCAAATTAGTAGTACCTACATATAAAAGGGAAATAGAAAATCGACGGATGACCTCCGTAGCCGAGAGGTGAGTGGGCCAGGCTTTGGCGTCGTGCCATCTCTGAGGCCCCGGGTTCGATCCCCGGTCGGGTTAGTAGGTATAGGAAAAGAAGAAAGAAAGAAAGATAAATTTTCGTTTACCAACTTTTCGGTCTTAATAACAATTTCCAGATAGAATAACCATTAAAAGTAAATAATGCCTCGATGGTTTGTCTAGAGGTTAAAATATGATATCAGGGTCCTGGGTTCGACTTCCGAGTCGAACAAAGTATGTGCCGGGTTTGTGACCAACAACCTGCGTGAATGTATCGGTGTGATTAAGCCAGTACCCACTGTTGTAACGGTGACTTGATGGAAGCCTTAGCCCCGCCGTAGAACATTCTGCAGTATTTTTTAATTTCATTATGTAGTACCATTAGTAGTAATTTTATGTGCGTTTCTTTGAAACTGTAAAAAAGAAAATACTTTTATATAGTCTTGTATGGAAATAGTAATTTTCTATGATAATTTACGAAGTTCCTGCTGCTGTGGCAGAGGCGCTCTGGTTCAATAGGGATGCCGACTTCAAATTGATTTTAGTCGCGGTATTTTTTATAGAAATGGCAAAATAAAAGATACGTGACAATATTTTTTAAAATAACAATTAACGGACTAAATACTGTCTGGTATTTGTGAGTTGATTTAGTCCAGTCCCCTATTACCGTAAGGTAACATATGGTACATATTTTGTCACTACGCCATACTTATTAGATAACCACTTTTGTTATTGTTACTTGTATTAAACAAGCATTACAGCATATGAAGCATTTTGTATGTTATAGGTAATGTTATAATACTACATAGATATTTTAAGTATACATTTTTCTAAACCTTTTATTTATACCTAGTTTAAATATATTTGGTATGTTACAACGCCAAACAATAGCATCTGTTGAGTTGGTTGTAGATAAGATTTACATAAGATAATGAGGGGTGGTGTTTAAAAGTTTGTAAAAGGAACCGGAGGACACAGTTTATCCATATTTAATACTTACTATTGATGTTTGCTGTGTCTTTACTTAATATAAACCGGAACATAAATTTTCAGTATTTATAAACTTTACAAAAAATACAATTCCAATATACAAAACATTGTCAAAAACCAGTATACAAGGAAGTCATTAACATGCTAATGCAATTTAAAAAAACAACAATAATGTCGAGCGGGACCATCAGTTAAACCTTCTAAAAATATTTTTTTTTATATTCCTTCCATAAACTTTAAATTTAAATGCATGTGCATATGTATGTACATATGCATGTTATTCGTTAGGCCTAGTTTGCAATATGTATACTTATGAATATGGAATAGAAGGTTTTCAGCAATTTTTAATTTCATGTGAGTATGACATGAAATTACAAATTGCCGAAACTTTCTATGCCATAGGTACACATATTTTCGGAGAGGCGTAAGATCACACATTATTTTAAAAAGCAGTTGCTAAACTAAGCTTTATTCAAAATTGCCTTATTCTAATGTTTATGAATCGTCTATACAAATCACCAGTGACTTTAACATCGGTTTGGACCTTACACCTACCAAAATCCCTGCAAGACACTTAGAACAAAATATTTTTTTACAAAGTTGCCTAATGCCCGGTTCTAATTCTAAACGGTTGACTGGTAAAAATTGACAAACTAACTGTGTGTCTTAGTGCAAAATTAGTAATAAGTTTAGCTTCCATTTGTAAAAAAAAACTACTGAGTTTCTTGCCGGTATCTTCTCTTTAGTTATAGGTTCCGAACCGGAGGTACCTTCATTTGCTTTATATAGAGACTATTCATAAGTATTACTAATGTAATCTATGTGAATAAAAAATATTGACTTTGACTTTGACTTTGACTTATATTGCAAAAAAGATGCGTTCTAGTTACGGATTGTAATAAATTATACGAGGCGTAAGTTAAAAACGACCGAAGGACGACTGATAACAGCTGGTATGGAAAGTAAATTATGAAACGGTATTAACTACTCGGTTGAAGATAAATGGATTGTCATTTCTGACACATTAGGAATCGTAAAATATTGGGACCGGGCATTAATTCATCACTAAGTATGCGACAAAGTTACTTACTTATTTAATTTGGTATTTTTGATTTATCTTTACCATGTCATACAATTTTAGACAAATAATTTATAACACTATTTATAGAGGTAATGCAACCAGTATTTTGGGTACCTTACCACATTTATTTTAAAATTCATTTTCAAAACGAATTATTATTTCATAACATTAAAACTAACGACAGAATCAGATGAAAAAAAAAATACAATGTAGGTACTTTTTTGCTCTTTTACTACCTGAATATTGCTGCCTCCGTAGTGTCGTAGTTGATAGATGAAGTCAGTTAAAACTCAGCGGAAGATCACCATTTTGTGAGCTTTTCCCAGTCCGGACTTGTAGATATACGAAGACTTGATCACATATACAGTTAGTCCAGCATTTTTATTAATTAATCTGTACATGAAAAATTCAGTTCCAGAATGAAAAGTTTACATGAAACGTTGAGAGGTACACCAAACTCTGACCAAAAATGTTTATGCAGGTTGTCTCAGGTCAGGACCCTTATCTATACAGCACGATAAGTAGATATAACAATCCACTCGAAAAGAAATTTATCGATGCGTCGCCTCCAAAATTAAAAACAATGATAATGCGAGATTTTGGTATAAAAAGTCAGCGGGATTCAGTATCGGCACAGTTGTCTCCTACATCGGGGAACAATGAAGGCTGTCTTAGTTCTTGCTCTCGTGGCTTTGGCTTCGGCCAATGTCCCATCGAACACGCCGAAACACTTCAAGTCGGGTAAGTACGCAATTTATTTTAGCCCTCAGCTGGGCAGAATGTCTAAAGACATCATATTCAGACTTTTTGGTTTATTTTTTAATTTCCTTTTAATTGTGATAGTTTGACAATTAAAAATATGTATATAAGGATTAAGTCCTTTTCCCCGTAAATGTGATCTTTTTCTCGTAAAATTTTAAATCTTGCTACTATTTTTATAATTTTGTTTTATTAATTATACTATTTGAATCACAAACAATTTTATTCATATGAAACCGATTTCTACATGCTCATTATTTAAAATAAAAAAAAAAACAAGTTTTCTGAGATACCTTCTTACATTGAACCCATAATATTTTGTCCGTCTGTCTGCTCAAAATATATTTTTCTAGATTAAGCTAGCCCTAGCATTTATTTAAAAATGCACTTGTCCAAGCCCACCTATTTGCAAAATATTAAAATCTGAAAAATATTTTTCACATGCAAGTTCTATTTTTTGATATTCTTTTCTAGGTCTAGGTCGAATTTTCTGTCGATTTCTTAACGTTATTTATAATGTAGATACTAGATAGTACAATGGTACTTTAATATCTATAATAGAATCGTTGTCATTATTTCGAAAATTGTGTTCGTGTTGCTACTTACACTATTTAAGTTTGTTTCTTATTGCACAAAAAGTACTAAAGGAAATCTTTGGGCTAGGCAGATAGTTTGTTTATGGGTGCTGTAACAAAAGGATTATTTTAGATATTTAAATAAAAATCATAGACATGACTACTTAGATGATTAAATAAAGTAAATATAAATAAGTATAGTAATATATTACTGTAAATATAACTATATTTACGAAAACTCTTTGACTAATTCTTGTCTAACATCTACCATATGTAGAAGATAGTTGAGTTTATTATCTTGACTTTGCTTATTATTTTTGTTTATTATTACCACTTAAAAAAAAAAATCCTACTGTGTGATCAATTTTTTAAGAGCCAAGAGCCGCCCAAAAGCCTTGTTTTAAATTATCTACTTACCATTTTGAAATCATTCTTCCATCCAATATTTTATTACATGTATTAAAAAAGCTAGTAATGAGCGCGGCTGAACGCGGCAATTCGTTGAACAATCAATTCTCAAAAAATTACCAACTTGGAAATCAATACGTATTATCAAAATAATTTATTAATGTCTTTAATTTTATTTTACAGTTGATCCGGCGGTAGTGCAGAAGCAATACAAAATCTTGGAGCTTTTCGAAAATGTCTTCCAAATAAACCCCAAAGCTGAATACTACACAGTAGGCAAGGCATACGACCTTAAAGCCCACGCAGCTGACTACACGGTTTGTACTCTTGCTTATTTAATAGGGATGTTAACTGCCTAGTCAAGTACTTTAAAAACCTAATAAAACACGATTTATACATAGAAATTGTATGAAGATCTATGACGTCACAATTTATCATCTGTTATGTAGTTTTTAAGATACAAGAAGGGACACAAAAGCGGGAAGCGATGTTTTATTTTTTGTGGTGAAGTTATTTTGTTTTGAAGTTGTTTCAAGTTTTGGACTTTTAAAATATTTAATTTGCAAATCATATCACATTGTAACAAGAAACCAATAGGTATATATGTGTAACAAATACTTTTACTGCTTTCAAAATATTTCACTTTTGTGAAATATTATGAGTATAATATAAATAGTATGAGTATTACACTAAAACAGTATTGTTTGATTAATTAACTAATAAGGTTCACGGGATACATTATTTCCAAAATAAGTCAGTTTTTTAACTTGTGTCTATACCTTCTTTACAGAACAAGGAAGCGTTTGAGACCTTCATTAAGTTCTACGAACATGGAGAATATTTCCAACCTAGCATCTACACATTCTCTGTCTTCGACGAGAAATGGAAGACAGAGGCCAAGATCCTCTACAACCTGTTCTTCTACGCAAAGGACTTCGAAACCTTTTACAAGACCGCTGCTTGGGTTCGTCTTCACCTGAACGAAGGTTTATTCGCCTACACTTTCTACATCTCCGTCATCCACCGTCTCGACACTCAAGACATCGTCCTTCCTGCCTTCTACGAAATCTGGCCTCAGTTCTATGCAAACGCTGATGTTTTCACCAAAATGCACTACGCAAAGATGCGCGGATTACCGTTCGAGCAATACCCTCAGTTGGGAATCGTCGAAGAAGGCGACCAGTATTTGTTTTACGCAAACTACTCTAACTACTACACCTATGGTAAAAACGAGCAAAAACTTGCCTACTTTACTGAGGACATTGGCTGGAACTCTTTCTACACTTACTTCCACTCTGTCATGCCATTCTGGCAGAAGGGCGACGACATTGCTTTCGGACTTCTGAAGGAAAGGCGTGGAGAAATCTACTACTTCTTCTACCAACAGCTCCTGTCTCGTTACCTTTTGGAAAGATATACCAACGGCTTGGGAGCTATCCCCAAATTTTCGTGGTTCCAAGTTTTCCAATACGGATACCGTCCTTTCTTGAGTACCTACACTCATCCATTTGTACAGAGAAGCGAATACTACGTATTGAACAATGAAAAGAACCTCGAAGATCTGCGTTTCGTCAGAAACTACGAGTCTATCTTCTTGACTTTCCTTGAACAGGGCAAATTCGAAGCAGTAAGTTTAATGTTTTTTTTAAATACCATATGGATTTGGAATTTGTGATCGATACTGATTTGTTTTTTTTTCATTACAGTACAACCAGAAAGTGGACCTCTACAACTCCAAGGCGATCAACTTCGTTGGAAACTACTGGCAGGCCAACCCCGACTTGTACGAAAAAGTTGGCAAGACCGACTACTACCGTTCTTATGAAGTAGCGGCTCGTCGCATCCTTGGTGGAGCCTATCATTACCATGATGAGTAAGTGAATAATTACCATATATCCAAAAAAAATACTTTTGAACTTTCTTACTTTTTAAACAAAAGATTTAATAAGATTATGGTCACCTCTGTGTTAGATTTATTATTCAATGAGATATTAAAATTTTAAGAAAATTACAGGCATTGCTGAACATTTTAATTCTTAAAAGTAAATTCAAGTGTATCTTAGTAAAACTCAAACTATAAAGATTTAAATTATTTAGATTTTTAAATTTTTCTGAGCTTGTGTATTTAATAATTTGATCATTACTCTGAATTTGCCATGTTTTTTACGACCTTAAATATTGATTGCAAACAACATGAAAAATATTCATTGCACTTGTAAAATTTCACAAATACCAGATTTAAGACCTACATTGTTTACAAGTCAACCGTTGAGTTTAGGATAAAAACTTTTAAACTTACCAAATTAAGTCATCTAACAACCACTTTCTTTTGCAGTGATGAGTTCATGCCTTCTGCTCTGGACTTCTACCAAACTTCTCTCCGTGACCCAGCTTTCTACCAGATCTACAACAAGATTTTCCACTTCATGCTGCAGTACAAGAAATTCCTGCAACCTTACCCTCAGGATAGCCTCCACTACGTCGGCGTTAAAGTCAAGAATGTTGAATTCAGCGACCTTTACACCTACTTCGACTTCTACCGCTTCAATGCATCCAACGCTGTTTTCTTCAGCGACAAGGAGCTGGAGTATTACCCGAAATCCCACATGGTAGTCCAGCCCCGTCTCAACCAAGAGACATTCAATGTTAAGATTCAACTTAAGTCCGACATTGAAGAAGAAGCTACAGTGAAGATCTTCATGGGACCTAAATACGATGAGCATGGCTTCCCCATTGCTTTGGAAGACAACTGGATGAACTTCGTTGAATTGGACTGGTTCAAATATAAGCTGACTAAGGGCGAAAATGTTATAATCCGCAAATCGGACGAATTCTTCAACTTCAAGGATGACTCCTCATCAATTGGCCAACTTTACAAGTACTTGTCTGAAGGTAAACTGCCAGTTGACATGATGGACAAATTCGACAACCTGCCTAAGAGGCTGATGCTGCCTAGAGGTAAAAAGGGAGGTTTCCCTGTTCAGTTCTTCGTCGTGGTCTACCCGAGCCAGACCCTGCCTAAAGAATTGGAAGAACTTAAGGACTACATCCTGGACGACAGGCCTTTTGGATACCCGCTGGATCGCCCCGTCTCCTACAACTTCGTGCAGCCAAACATGTTCTTCAAGGATGCTGAAATCTACCACAAGGGTGAAGAATATCCGTGGTACATCAAGTCTGTAGAATACAAACATGTTCACTAATAGTACAATAGAATATCTGAACCCCTGTGTTAACTAAGAAATAAAGACTTTATATTTAATGTACTGTTTATTTTAATTCCAAGAATAAAATAGTGGTTACTATCAATGATATTGCGTAGGGGATATTCGAGAGGGTTCGAATCCCAGACAAAAAATATATTAAAACCAAAAAAGATAAGATATTTTTAATGTTAAACAAAACGAATACTACCGGGCACTTTTTTATTACACTACTGTTTATTATACTCACAACATTACAGATATCAAATCGATTACAAATATTTTAATCATAGCATTTAATAATGACTTTTATATTATTAACGACAGCGTTAAAAAAAGGAGCACAAAATTAAACACAATATCAAAAAACTCTTACATTTTATTCAATAAAGTTGTGGTGAAAAATAATCTACAACAGAAGGGTCTTTGCTTTCATGATATATAGATATATTGAAAAACTTATAATTAGGTGCTGAGTTTGCAATAAGACCGTTGGGAAATTCTACTTGTTTATGGAATGGGAACCCTAAAGGTTTATTATCCAGCTTATGATAAACTTTGTGATACATGCTTAGTGGAGCAAAATCTGATTCATTTGTTCCAATATCTTCAGTAATTATTATGAAGGCAGTCAAATTTAAGCCATCATTTAAACCTTTTGGAATAGCCAGGTTTTTAGGAAATTTAAAAATGTCGTAGTCTCTCTCAAAAGGTACTTTTTTCAAATAGTAATGCTTTTCTATATACTCTGTATACCTTTCGGATGTTTCTGTACTCCAATTAATAACATTTAACCCTTCATTTAGCTTGTGACGGTAGCAGTCAAGTTCATAAAATCTAAAATGTACATTCCAGCAACTGTCTATTTCGCATTGAGGTCCTAAGAAAAGTCTCACTACGACATCCTTTTGCGCTTTTGATTCCACTGCAAAATTTAACACGAAATGATTATGATCCAATCTTCTTTGACGTGCAAAAAAATTAACATCATTCTGGTCCGAGAACTCATCACTATTTCCTAGAGCTCTACGCAAACTGAACAGACTATCTTGAAATGTGGTTGTTATTTTAAAATTATCTGGGACTGTGATATTGAATTCGTCGGTCTCGTCTTCAGACAAGTCAAAGCCTGTTTGATTTGTGTATTCTGAAAAATAATCTAGCCCCCTTTCGATAAGGCGCCAGTAAATGGGATCTCTAAGTGTAGTTTGTGGATGATGTAGTGCTGACGGTGTAGGATTAGATCTGGAAAAACAAAGAATATTTTAATAAGAACAATACAATTTTATTCACCTTGAAAGAGATATTTATAGTAACAATTTTTGTTTTTAACTTATAAAGCGACTAACCTTTTTCCTGAGCATAAAGGCAGACAGATGAATTGAATATGAAATTTTATCTGTTCAAGCTTTATTGTCGCTTATTATAATATTTTGCGTTAATTATTTAAAATATAAACGGTGTTAATTTAAGCTATAATTACACATTATTATGTAATATTTATTTATTTCAATGTTATTATATATAGCTTTTATCATTGAATCTCATTAATTTTGAAAGTGCGTAGAAATAAAAAAAATACTAGGCCTCTTAAAAGCTACGAAAAGTGGAATAATTACGTAGCTTCCTTCAATATTTATTATTTTTAACTAAACTGATGTAAAGAGCTTAAATTAAAAACTTACTTATTGATAGGATAACCGCTATTTCCGTAGCCAAAAATGGATCTTAAGATTTTAGCCGATTTAATTCCATCAAGGTTAGCCCGTATCAATTTTGTCATTAAATTAATGTAATTCTCTGACGTAACTTTTATGAAAGTCCCATTCTCCTGAAACAAATACACTCCTGTTTACGTTGTCAATAATATTATTTTCTAGCATTATAAAAGTATCGTGAAAAACATGACACTTTGTACTAGTTTCTATATTTTAAAGAATTTGAATGAAGACAGTTCATACGAGAGAAACAAATTTGTATTATATTATGGCTATTGTATCATTAAATTGTACACATACCATCATAACTAGGCCTCTGTGAATGCATTCTTTTATAGCAATGTCAACGGATTTTATTTTGTACGTTAGACTTTCATCGAGTTCACCTAGTATAGAAGATCTAGTAGGAAAAGCGAGACCATTCTCATAGTACAAATAAGGATTATAATCCGATTCACATTTAGACGAAAGTTCTTCTAAAATTTTAGCACCCAAGTGTTCTTTTTCTAATCGATAACGAGCTAACAGTTGCTGATGTGTGAAGTAATAATGTTCCGCATGCTGTGGATTAATTTCATCCAACTCTTCATTAGACATCCAAAACGGATGCAAAAGTTGTTTTCCATAATAATAACTGTTCAAACCGACGTCATCTTTAAAATAACTTATTTGTTCATCACAACCGTTTAGGGGAATGTTCCATCCGGAATAGTTTGAGTTTAATACAATAATTCCGTCGCCTTTGTCCTTTGCTTGATAATTGTTCAAAAAAGATTCACTGACTTTTCCATAATTGTTCTTCAAATAAAATCCTTTTACAATCGTTTCTCCATTAATAAAATAGTTTGGTTTCAAATAGAAAGGGGGTAGAAACTTATCTTCAGATACGTATGAATTGCTGTACAAAGCCGTCAAACGTCGGGCGTAATCATACATGTCGTCATTAACGTTTTTTTCAGCCCATTCTTTTATTTTATCGTAATCAATTCTGTTATACAATCGAGTTTCTCTAAGAAGACGAAACAAGGCGATTGCAGCGTCTCTCATGTCATCTTCATAGACGTTGAAAATAAGACCCTTTGCTGTCACACCATTTTCTACAAAACTAAAGAACGTTTTGAAGTATTCATTACCCTGGAATTGCAACAAATTATATTTAATAAGTCGAACATTAGTCATGTACTAAACCAAGTTAACCAAGAGATTCAGATAATTAACAGCTTACCTTATCATCGACATTTGGAATCGTAGAACTTTCATCGGAATTTTTACTAAACATAAGTGGCGTAAATCTCGCCGGTACAATGTGTTTTAATGATGCATCGTTATGTAAGGCTAGATCTGAAAAAAGAAACGATGTATTAGAACAATTCTAGATGTGATGTTGGGTTCATTATTTGCATTAACTTGATCTTAAATATGTAGGCAAAGCACAAACTAAGTATAATTAATGTAAATAAGTACCTTAGTCATTGTTTTTTGTTCCAACAAGGTACAATATGAAACATTTGCATTAAGAAGAAAATTTAACAAACTTTTCAAGCACATCTTTATATTTTAGTCAGGCAACGCAAGATTGTATAAATAAATAGAAAAAAATATAAGTTTAAAGCCTTAAAATAATATTATCATTTTTGAACAAGCTCAAATCGCTAGGGAAGCTAACATTGAAATTGTTTTATATAAATGCCACTTAAATTATGATCCACAACTATCTTACATTTTGTGTTATTGGAAGATGGTGTCACAGCATTTTTTTAATACCTTTTTTAAAACTAGATGTGTCATTTCGTTTCAATTATTAATTTGAAAATGTACGAGTATCACCACCCAATTTTGAAAAAGTATGCAATCTGTTTTAATCAGATGTCTCAAACAGTTCTAATATTAGTTATTTTTTGCTTTTAAACATGAATCAAGTGCGAAATCAGACATAAGCCGCATCCATATTAACATTTAAAATATGTAGATAGAACAAAATGAGCACTTCAAAAGATACCTGTAATTTCCACTGACTTTTATACGTTACTTACTGTTCTAATGGCATGGAAGCGAATTAAATTAGGCTTACCTCCCTCTTCGACAATAGTACGGAACTCATCGGCGGGTAGAGCCAAAACTGTCCCGAAGAACAATAAACAAAGCAACATCGTGTTTTCAAAATACTGTTCCCAACTAACCTCACTAACTAGTAAACATGGCTTATATTGGATGAAAAGTAACACTGTTTCTCCTTATCCAATTGAGTTCTGGAGTCGTTTTAAACGGGGATTACTGAGTATAATCGTAAGCACAATCTTCTGATTTTTTTGTCACGCGCATCAAAATTATTAACATGCTTTTATTTTTTGGCTAATTTATTATAGTTTTAATCTACTATATAAAAATAAGTCAGGTTTTCCTTCCTAACGCTATAACTCCAGAACGTACGAACCGATTTCCATGGTTTTGCATTCGTTCGGAAGGTCTCGGGCTCCGTGAGGTTTATAGCAAACAAAATTCAGGTAAAAATTGAACAGCAAAGCGGGAAAATCCTCCAACGCGAAACGAAGTTTGCCAGGACCGCTAGTCAATTATAAAATAATGGTTTTGTATTCATTCTCAGTAAATTTTGGCAATTTCTCTTGGCCCCTTAATTTAAGAAAATAATTAGCTATGCTTTTCGTTTCTTGAATTTAAAACTTAATAATTACTCGTAGTTTTTCTCATTATTTTTGTTATTTATTGAAGTTATTTGTAAATATGTCGACAAGTAAATACAACTGCGAACAGTAACACAAACAGACTCAGTGGCAAGAATTTGACCCACATTGTCCCATGGAAATGTAATAAATAAAACAACATCATAGATAGCAGCGACGCCACGAACTCAAAAAAGTTATGGTGTATCATGGTGAAATGCATGAAAAAAATATAAAAGGATACGTTATATAATTTTTACAATGACAAATCGTTCTTAAAGAAAAAGAAAACATAATTACACTAAGTGGAACCCTTTTAGAGACAAGAGTAGTTAAGCATATAAGAGCTAATTTATTTGAAAAATAAAAAAGTTGGTACCGTATACCAAAATATTACAACATGTAAACTTAGTCGTAAACTGGTTTTTTTTTAAACTTAAAACTCTTATAAATACTTGTGAGCATAGATGTACTGTAATCTCAGGAAGCAAAATGCAATTGGACAATTTTCCAATTGCGCTCTTGGAAGAGAACTAATTTTGGCCGAGAGATGACAAGTAAGTGGAGCTATGAATACTTCAACAAATAATATTTAAACAACCTTATGTAACCCTGTTTGCACGGGATGTGCAAGACAAATCTAGATTGTCATTTCCGCATTAAAGATTTACTCTACCTGTGAAGATACCGAAATACTTTGATGGTAATTTATTACGTAAGAAATATATATACAATGGTACAGTATACGGTCTCAGAATAACAAACAGTTGCATACTGTGGCGATAGGGCTTGAGCCCTCGCTTTGCTAGTTTGAATGTGTAGCCTGTAACGTGAAGATTTTCTTGAATATCAATGTCCAGGATATGATAATTGTCAATAAACTATGAAACAGATTAAAGACTATTTTTGGTAACAGTCAAAATTGATTTCTATTAAAAGAACCTTCGCGTCTCCAACGACAACCTGGTTAACTGCTAGTAATTTTAATTAAAGACGAAAGTAATTTCTATATTAAATTAATATTTTTGAATAATTGGTTTTATTTCTGTTTTTGCTACCTATATGGAAACCAAATAGATATCATAACGTGAAAAACTCATTACTATTATTTATTCAAGAGAGGTAGGGCATAGCGATTTATCGCTCAAACTGGAGCAGCCCCACTGGTGAAATACCTCCACCTTACAGAAGGCCGCAGCCAAATAACAATCACTTCGGTGTTGTTTGCGTGTGAGTTAGGTTGCCTGAGCTCCTGGGGGGTGCTACATTAGTAGCAGGGGTCAAGCCTTCAAGGTAAGGACGACAAGTCCAGTAACAGATTTATTATGCTGTAATTGTCACCCTTAAGCTAGGACCTCATTACCACTTAACATCAGGTGGGATGAGGTCAATCTTGTATATAAAAAAAAAATCAACAACATTTTTTTTAATTGGTGCTAGTTATTTAATTAGAGTTTTTAAATAACTTACTGGTTTAATTTTGAAGGTCAACGAAAATATAACATTTTATCACGTGTTAGTTACAGTAACTGTCATTCAAATAACTTTAGGTTTGTAAAGTATGCGTGAGTGCGCTGCATGCACAATTTTACAAGACACTTAACTTTTATAAGACAAATGTACTCGTAGATTGCTATTTCCGAGTTGGAGATTAAATACATACTAGAAAAGCACAGAAATAGAATGCTCTTAATAGACAATTTGAGTGAGTACTTACAATAAACAAAAGTTAAGAAAAAAAAAACATAAGTCGTAATTATGCTATTATTTTTTAAACTAAGAATGTTTTAAAGTCAGAGATATATTATAATATTATATTTTGCATCTCCCTGCAATATAACTAATTTAAGATATCATTATTTCAATTGATCAGTATCAATCACAGGTGGCACTTGAGAAAATAAATAAAACAAGAAAGCTAAATTGTAAAATATTGCATTTAATTGTAAATAGTCAATTTCATTTCTTAAATTTTCCAAATCAACGTGCAATGCGTTATAAATATTAGCATAAATTTGTTCATTGACTCTGACTCCGTTAAATGTGAATTATTGTGAAATAATTCGTGGAAACGAACTCAAGGAGACCCAGCTTTCTTAAAAACACGTTAGGTTTTAACAAACGCCTATCTATAAGATAGATTTAACAATAATTGTATACAATATTCTTATTTAACAATCATGCTAATACCGCATTAATTCGTTTGTACTAATACTGAAGTTAATAACTTCTTAAAAGTATAGAATACAAAATATCTTCTAAATATAGTAATACTATAGCACAATCGACGATACGCTTAGTCTCCAGTCATCATCTCCATGAATTCTGTAAAAGGAAAAAGTTTTACTTTGAAATAGGAAAGAAAAAATTAATTAAAGAATCTCAAGAAGAAGGAAAAAAAAATTGAGAACCTCCTCCTTTTTTTTGAAGTCGGTTAAACAACGATACATAAATGGCAATCCATTTGTCGACTGATCGATTAAGCCTTAATTCAACTTAAAATATACATACGCAAGAGCGTGGTCGCCTGACACAGGCATTTTTTGCTTACAAGGTGACTACGACCACTATTTTGTAAAATGTTTACTTTTTACCGAAATAAAGCTATTATTATTATTATACATGGCATGGCAGCTACATGGTTGAATTAATACTTCTCGATTAGCTTAAGACCTTAAACCAATAATGACCCGAGGAGTTTCTTCCCTAATGTTTTTAAGAATTTATGAACAGTAGTAACACTCTTTATTATCGTTTTCAATACTTGAAATTGTATCTAGTTTTATGTTTACTGTTTCTAAGGAATTTGCATTTGATTTTTTGTGTTCATATTTAGCAATAAATATTATTAATGGCAAATTGTATCATTTTGAAGTATTCTATTCTTTGTGTATCAAATACTACATAATATAACATATGGCAGGACAATCGTTTTATTACCCTTAGGTAAATGTTACTTAGTTGCATCACACAATTTCAATTAATGTTTATTGATATAGCAAAAAAGTTCAAAACTTCTAAGCTTTCGGCTAATCCGTTCCCCCGAAAGTCCGGTAAAGATGAAAAGACAACAATTGATGATGGCCATCTGTGACCGGCTGTGGCCTTCATATCTTCACTACTCACTGAATATTCGGATTTTATTTTCTGACTAACTAGTCAGTTAAGAACTTTCCTTCAGAAGCTAGTTAGAAAATATTTACCATCAAAGTCGACGGTGCCGGAGCCGTCAGTGTCAATCTCAGCGATGATGCCGTCGAGGTCTGAGCTGCTGAGCTTGTCGTCGAGGGCAGCCAGGATCTCCTTGAGGGTTGAGGTGGTGATGTAGCCGTTTCCTTCACGGTCGTATAACCTGGAATCGATAAAATTTTACATTTAAACTCTCTCTGACTGACTTGACAGCGTACAAGCAGTAGCCCTGATCTCTGTCCTAGGATTCCTGGGTTTGATCAGGATTACAGCGATGTGGGGAAAGAAGTTGTGTTTGTTTACACTGTATATTCAACTTTTCCCTCATAACAGTTACAAACTACTCATTCCACTGATGTTAGAAAACTAGTGAGAGTTACAGATGAGCGTTTTTTTATCCGCTGGTTTTTAAGCTATTTGAAGTAAAAAGTGAATATGCTATATTATAAAGTGCTTAATAAATACAAGTTCAACCTTTTACTTAATAATAATGAAAATTTTGATAGGAAATGAAGGGTCTAATAAGACCATTCCAAAACTGTTAAGAGTTCATCGTAAGCATTTGCTTGAGACTTTACTTGCACACCTTACAATGGGGAATAAAATTATTCTATACTAGCGGCTAAATGCGGCTTTACACGCATATAAACCCGGTAAATTTTAAAATTGTTTTTACAAGGCTTGTTCTGCCAAAAACGAACATTACTAAAAATAACTTTCAGAGTTTCCGAATTTTGGATTGCGGCGATTCGTTTTTATTTAAATGGATTTTCAAGACCTTAATTTTTAGTAGGTGATGAATTTGCATTGATTAAGCTATCTTTGAATTAAAAGAACCCACCTGAAAGCTTCCTTCAGTTCCTGTTGCATGGCTTCAGCATCCTCTTCTTCCAGGAAGTGGGAGGCAATATTGCAGAATCCATCGAAGTTGATTTTGCCGGAACCTGTTAAAATAAAAACGTGGTTTACTATAAGCCTTACATTATAAAACGACGGTTTTATATTAAAATTATATGCTTTAATATATTCCAATGCAATGGTAATATTCAACCACTAGAGGCAGCAATATTTAAGTTTTAAATATATAGAACGGGCAATATTATCTTGCCCGTACACGAAAAAGGTAATCAAAATTAATTCGCTTAAGATCATATTTACAACAGTGAAATTAAGCATAACATTTTTTTTAGTAAAATTAGATTAATATCATTATTATTGTGGCGCAGTGATCTTTGCCCATGACGCCTATTAGATGCTTTTGACTTTAACAACTTGTAAAATTCAAAAACTCATCTGTCTGCAATCTCAAATCGACGAATCATGTTTTGAAAATACTTTAGCTGAATTGACAGCCAAAATACATTAGCCAAATAAAATTTAATAACCTGTTGGTAGGTTATAAAGGCATTCTACACAACGTTCGAACATTTTATGTTCCAATTTACTATTCCCGAATAAAAATAAACCATGAGATTCACGAGTCATCGTGACCTCGTGTAAACATCAAATCAAAATAAATAATCCTATGTGAACCTTGGCATTCCCTTACGCGGAGACTTATTTCTTTCATCGGTCCCTTCGAAAATATCTAAATCAAGGCAACTGCCGCAGCTTCCAAAGAATCTTTATATGAGGGGAGACACTCTAGTACCGAAATAGCTTCATCAGTATTACTGTGTCGCGTAAAAATATTCCCGAATATCTGTGAAGAGGTGTCTCTAACGCGCCACGTGGAAACTTTACTACAAGTAGGTACATGTATCAGGAATAGTGTGCCTTCATTTATCGCTCTGATCGATTCACATTGCACTATTGCTTCGTGCTCGCTAGTATCTGGTTAAGCTGAAACGTTCAATGTATGACTTAGGCGAAAATATTCATCGCAAACTATTCCGGAACCTGTTGCAGCAATGATTGATGTTAAGCTTGTAGCTTCTTCCAGTCTCAATATGAATAAAGATACACATTCCTGGACGGTTTTTTTAAAACACGTTTCTTTTTTATTATAGTTTTGTAGGAATCTAAAAATGATATATGCTTTCCAGCGGCAATAATTTTTATGAAACATGGCATAAGGTAAGTGATTTTCGTATAAATATTTAGCTCTTATGTTTGAATTAAATTTCTAATGCTAGAAAAACTGATAAAACAGATTTCTTTATATTTGACTAGGAACATGAACCAATTTTCTATAGTTAAGATATGATTTTAAAATTGTATAATTTTAAATAAACCCACAAAGTTGCTTGTATATATTTTATACTTTTACTAAGTATATTGTCAAATAAATCGCAATAACGATATAAAAATATTCTATAATTTGAAAGATACAATACTTTGTCACGTCCTTACGACGTTGTAATAAGAAAGTTAAATGAACAGCATATAACATCAACGTCAGAACATCTGATTGGGTGACATTTACCTTCTGGGTCATTTTCTCCGATAAGAGCCTGCAGTTCGGAGTCATCGAAAAGCTGGCCCATGGTGTTGAGGATGGTTGAGATCTTCAGGACGTCGATGTAGCCCGACTTGGTGGTGTCAAACATCTGGAAGGCTTTGCGGAGCATCGCCATCTTCTGTTCGTCATCAGAATCCTGAGGATACGGATAATGTTTTGTGTCATTAAATTATCTCAACAACTCACTCAGTTAACAAATTTTTCGAGTTTGTCTATGTGTAGGTCATATTAAAATCTGAATTGAAATATCAGTTTTATAGCCTTTATGTGAATTCACAGCTTTTATGAAAAAAATAAATGAAAGAATAGTTTTCAGGCAAATAATAGCTTAAGAATTTCATTTTAGTTAACATGAATCTTTTTTTCAACTACATACTTTGTTCTGGATTTATTTATTTCGTACGTCTTACTTAGTCAGTCATTCTTAAAGAACTTCACTGTTTTTAAGGCATTTACGATTTAGTATGTTCACCAATCTTATCTATTTTTAATTCAATGCCCGCATTCATACAAATAACGCTCAAATAAGTAGCAGACATATTAATCCATTGTAATTAAATTTGGTAACCACTTAAGATCACGAAAATGTCAACGTGGTTAGCACTGAAAATTTTTGCTTATCACCAATTAATTAATTACATCCTTTATAATTAAGCCACCGCAGGTGCTTCATCAAACTGTCGCACTTGAATCAATTTCATCACCACTTCACTTAAACATCATCACTGAAACTCTCGATCCTCACCATTTTAGTTTAGTAGGGTTGGCAGTTGTAACAAGAACTGAACCGGAGTGCGAGTGTTGTTACACTGGGTTTCGCGTCGGCATAACACCCTTATTTATAGAGCATTCCCCACGAAACTCAGGAATACAAAAATAAGTGAAAACAATCTCTCTCTATCTTTCCTGCGAGTTCCGTCGGCGTTTTGTCATCACGGCCGTCCACGGATGATGGAAATGGTTTGGCAAAAACTTGGGTACATTATTTAGAGGAAATGTGTGAAACGATTTATTTGCGCAAATATTTTCTTCATCAGTGGGACGTTAATGAGTCCCTTGGCTTGGCGGTGTATGTAAATTAACATGAAATATTAAGTACGCGGTTGTTTATTTACTTCGTAAAATATACCTGATAAAAGGTCTTGCTTGAATTGCGTCCTCAAATGTGGATGAAAATAAGTACCTCCTTAGGTAGGAATAATTCTTTTGTGTAGTATATACATATCATTTAAGAAGGTTCTGGGATACCTCGTGATTTGCATATATTTGTATTGACGTTATGCAAATAATCGGCATCTTAATTTAAAAGGAAAAAACTTTGAAAATTTTTATTCACACAAAGTATTAAAGGTATTACAATATTTTTGAATGCTGTAAATTAATACCTTTGAATATTTTTTAAATATATATTATAGCGGTCCCGGCGAACTTCGTTTCGCCTTAGAGAATTTTTCCCGCTTTTCTGTTGATTTTTTTCAAATTTTACCAAGGATTCCTAATTTTGTAGCCTATGTCAAATTGGAAGAATGTAGCATTCTATTGGTGAAAGATTTTTTTAAATCGGCCCAGTACTTTTTGAGCCTATCCATTACAAACATACAAAAATACAAATCTTTCCTCTTTATAATATTAGTATGGATATATATTTTTATTTTTATACATGACCACTTCTAGCTATATCTAATATAGCGACCCGCCCCGGCTTCGCACGGGTGCAATAGGTACTAAAATATGTACGTATTATACATATAAATATTGCAATTTATTTTATTACATTGACTCGTCCCTTACCACCTCCCTTACCCAGTGACGCTTGGAGCCTACATCGCATGCTGGCTAGCTGAGCGCGGTAAGCGGCAACCAAGCGACTTTTTTCTAATACTTGCATTATTAAACTCATGATATCTTTCGAATTAAATGTCCGAATTGAATAATTCAAAAAGTTATATAAAGGTATTGAAGCTATCTTGAATATAAAGTAATTTATTTTGATAAGGATTAATACCAAGGTACAAATAAAGAGCCTTTAAAAGAGGCGGCATATTAATAAATTTTTTAGATTAAAAAACCGCTTATTGTGACATAACTATAATATTTAGTCATATGCTATCCCGACACTTTTTGTAGATAATGATGAGTTCTGCAAAGTCGTAGTGCATGACTTTGTTCTATCCAATGTAGGATTAGAGATGAGATAATAAAAATGCTACATATATTTATTTTTTCAAAAAACGTCTACACATAAGAAAAGTTCTTCCTTTGTTACTCAGAATATTTTTTTTCCAATAGTGTAAGAGTTTATGAAATTGGCAAGATATTTTTTGAGTAAATTCATAACAAACATACAAATCTTTCCTCTTTATAATATTAGTATACAGATTGCACATATATATTAGTTATCGCATCCATAAACTAACTCCCTGTATGACCCAAAGGTTGACTGGTAGAGCAGCATTAAGTCCACCTGTTGTACTTGTTTTGTGCAATAAAGTTCTTACATAAATAAATAAGTGTAGATAAATCTACGAGACGATACACACTTTATGACTCCGTTAACATTAACATTGGTCTGCTTTGGACAGAAAAACTGAGGTAATGAATAAAAGAATTCACAAACAAGGAGAATAACATCAACAAAACGATTGATCTTTTCATTAACACGACTCCTCAACCGTAATTGAAGATAACCTTATGCGTAAGCAATCCAAATAAATCGGTACACACCCGTAAAGTATTGTGTTTCATTCCGGCTAATTCGGAACCAGCAATGACATAAAACGGAACATCTCAACGTCCAATGTAAAGCGTTCCAGAATCGCGTGCGCATATTAAGCGTTCCTTGATTAGGAGCAGGAAATTCCTTTGAAGCAACCGCCGATTCACAACAATCCAGAGAAAATATTGCGCGGGAGCACGTCATAGGCAGCAGTTGTCAACTTTTAATTTTCAACGCACGTAATATTTATATCTGGGTAAGTTTAAAAGATAAGAAAAGAAATTGCTTTGTTTACGCAGTTTGTACTATTTTTTTGGATTAGCAAAATATTGATATGAAACTCGCAGAAGAATCGCATTGAGGAGTAGCAGAACTACTGAAGTTGGCATACTTCAGTAGTTCTGCTACTCCTCAATGCGATTCCGATTACCGTAATTGGTCGTGTTAAAGGTGGTAATGAAGGCTGAGCCAGTATAGTTTCATGAAGGTATCATACTTATGTCTTAACTAAGTGGTGTTATATTGTTTTAGTAAAATACTTTATTATTTCATAATTCAGTCCAGCTACATAGGAAATGTATATATTTAGTAATGCTAAAACTACATTCTAATTGCAATTCAATTCCAATTTTTTTCATAGTATTTGTGTAAAATGACTATTGTTTGAAAAGATGGAATGTATTCATACATACATCAGTCTTATATTCAGAAAGCACTCAGCCACGCGATTCTAGTCAATGTAAATGAAATATGATTGCATTCCTCATCAATATCTAGTTAGGTAACAACGAAAATCCGTAAATCCAACATCAAACGGAACAAACAAACATGCATTACAAAGTCTTTTAATTGGACAGCCGTTAAGTAGCCGTCTAAACAGTATGAGATCATGATCTAGTGATGTTGAGGTGCAAAGATAGCAAGCTGCCTGAATAAAAATTGTTGGTGAAACGAAATTTAATTAGTTTTTGTGTTCACCGAAATTTCAATATAATTTACCAAAAATGTATCGAAAATTGTACGTAATAGAGGTGAATGTCACTCGGAATCTTAATATACAGTTTAAGACGCACTTTCGAATACTTGTTATTAATTGGCAGCTGGTATACGGGGACTGATATCGAGAGTAAGACAGGGTTAAGAGTAAGACTGTTTATTTCTAGTCATGTTCCGGGTGCTGTTGATATGAAATATTAAGATTAATGTTTTAAGTTGCAATGTAATGTTTAGAGTACATTCATACGAAATTGACAAAACCAAAAACTTTATAAGGCAAACGGTAACGACAGCCGTCTTATTTCGTGAGGTTCACCAATAGGAGTATCTTCAAGTAAGATATGATCATTGCGCCCCAACATCACCCCCTTCTAACCTATACCAGCAGATTTACAGAAAGCGTCATCGATTGACGACCACTGGCCCGTGAAACGGGTTATACGCAGCGGCGCGCGCGCAGATATAGATCGTCGGTGATCGACTATAATTTTTGTGTTCCCTGCGAATGCCACAATGAGAGAAACGTCGAGTCGTCGCCTCATGACGGCCACGTGTGGCCACATTATTCCGGAATTAGGTCATGTTTCATTTCAATGTTTTGCTTGTTAACTTTATGGTAATATAATAAATGTTTAACTCAGCACAACTATAAAGTTATTCAAGGTACAACAAGTTTTTGATCTCACAATTTTTAACATGTAGTTTTTTTTTGCTAGTGAACATGTGCTTCTTGAAGCAATATAAAAAATAAAATGTGCTTTTTAAGTACATACTCAAAATGTGAAAAAGCGACTAACAACTTAACTGTTCACAATCAGAATTTGCTAGTACTTACAGCTGTTTTTGTTAAGTTAGATTAGTTTTGATTTGATAATGATTCTGTCTTTTCTTAAAATATAAAAGCGGGAAAATACTTCCCAGCTGTACATTATGAAATACTATAAATAAATTTAAAAAAATCATGTGTTTGTGATGTGTTTTATGAGCTCCGACCCAGTAGTAGTTTTGATTTAGTTACATATGATTACTCAAATTAACATTACGCTTCCATAAAATTACAGAACAAACGTTGCACATTTCATTAACTTTTTATTAATATCCTCACTCGGTGTAGTTTACTAAAACATAATGATCTATGTCGTACATTAACAAACATTTTGATAGATCTATTTTGGTTCATTATTAAATGCTGTGCAATTTTCATCTAGCTTAGAATATTCCAAAAATATTATTCATAACCTTAGCTACAATGTTCAGGGTGAAGTCCTTATTATGATTAAGTCGTTAATAATAACAACGTAGGTAGCGGAACTTCTAATAGCGACATAGCATGACGTGGAACATCGCTCGACAAATCCGGTGTTACTTATTACGGTCGCGTAGAGTACATAATCCATATGATGAGGAATCGGCAATTTGTATAAAGATAACGTAAATAACTATATGTCTTGAAAACTTTAATTCTTAACTAATTGCCAGCATCTTTATTCGCGTTATTTCAATGTTCAAATTATCATAATATAAACGTGTGTCGTAAAACCTAGAAAACAAGACAGAATAGAATATCAATATGTGTCGAACTTTTAAAAGAACTTTCCGTCCACCAAGAATATATTATGTTCCATCTAGCGAACAAATTCCATCAAAACATATTACGTGGGTTTTGCGTGAAAAAGTGACAAACATCCATACAAAGTTTTACTAAAATACCTAATGTTGTTTGGATTTTATGACGCAAGTATCGACCGAAAATAAATCGTTGGGGTTTTTCTGTTATTCCGATCTCTCTGTCACATGTCATGATTTTCTTGTATTTAGGTACAATTTGAAATAATAAAACTGGGTATTTTTTTGAAATAATGAACATTTTGTTTTGTTTTCCCCAACTTATTAAACATGTAACGACAAGTTGCAGTTACCTAACGTCAAACTCTTATATTCCAGGTACATTTACTTACATTGTGAGCTTACTAAATGTTAATTTTATTCTTCACAAGTATTTTAAAATATATTTTTTTAAACTTCATGAGCTTATTTGATGAATGAAGTAATTAAAAAAAAAATTAAATGAGAGTTCAAAACTTGGCACACATTTTTACGTTGAGAACATTTTATTAGGATCATTATAAATTTAACAAAAGAGCTGAATTGTCTCCACATTTACGAGTTTGTGAAGTCACCTTGTAAAAGTAAGTGTTAGCAAAATTGCGGATGTATATAAAATGTACCAAAGCCATGAAACATTACTAATAGACTAATTATATTCTGCGTTGCATGAAGTATCAAAAACTAGCAGCCCCGGCTTTGATGGCTGCAATGTTATATATTATTTTTCGGATTTTCTGTAGTCTTATACTGTGTGAACTATATACATAAAAAAACGGCGATGAATCCGTTGCGTATTTAATTTTGCTTTTTGTGTAACATTTTTCAATTATTTTTTTATATGTGTCATATTTCTGATCAACACTTTTAAATAAACCTATCAAGAGTGAACTGTTTAATCGCACCGAGGGTATCGTACGAACTTGTAAGCTCTTTATTTTGACGACCTCGGTGGCGCAGTGGCTAAGGTAGGCGACCAAAGCGCGAAAGGTCCCGGGTTCGATTCTCGGCCGGGTCAATTTGGAAAACGTACTTTTCTAAATTGACTTGGGTCTGGGTGTGCTGGGATGACGCCCCCAGTTAGTATCCGTCGTCTGGTACTCATAGTACAAGGGAAAACCTTAGTTTGAGACCAGGTGGTTGGTGTGATTGTCTGGCGCATTAATTTTATTTTATTTTATTTGGTTGTTGTATAATCTTCGTTATATTCCAGAAGATAATTTAAGTTAAGACCCTTTTCTTTTTGTGAGTTATTGTTCTTTCGCAGCGAGCACCCTTACAAGAAGTAAGCAACAGCTTACAAAAGTAACAACTTTTCAAAGGCATTAGGAGATAAAGATTGTAGTCGATGATTGGAATCTCAAAATACAAATTCCAGCAGTTTCAACTCCAATCAGCTGGAGCTGATTAAATTTATTCGTCGATCCGTGACCGACGGGCCGCGATTTAATGCGACTCGGAATTCCTCGATCAAAATAATTGGCCATCACAGCCAAAAGCAATGTTTGGATAGTTTGCAACATTGGTACTGCTCTCTGAATCATCGGTGTCAATGGAGTGGAAATATAACTTCATTTTGGCACGAAACCGGCAGTTTTCCTTGCAGAATCAACTAGTGATATCTGGACGCCAAATGTAAATGAATCTTTAAATAGGACATTCGATATTAATGTCTTTAGCACGTTTATGCGATTAGACGTGAAGATCCTATTTGCGTTTTTGTTATTTCATTTGTAATATTAAAAAGTAAGGTAGATTGCATTGCTTAACATAATATGAGTGGTAGTAAAAGTGTGTTCTTTTCGATTTTTTAACTGACACTCATTCATCTTTTTAACATGAAGCGTTTTGACTTCCATAGTTTTTTTTTGTTTTATATTTGAATACCATGCCGTAATATTAGTTTACTGACACTAAGCACACATGCAAAGAAGCTTTTTATTTTAGGAAACTCTAGTTAACGATGTACACATTTCAGTAGACACATAGCTTCATCCTGTGCCACATACGTGCACCACTATACAGCAGATACATTAAGATGAATGCAATGTTGCACCATGACACTGAGCTGTAAATAGGGACGCAGATAGCTTTTGTGTCGATAAATGTTTCAAATATTACATGGGAATTATACAAACGAATGGTTTGTAGATTAAAATAATATGCATTATTAAATCCATAGTTTAGAAACCTATTTGTAATTTTTTTGTTTCAGATTTAGTGTCATGAACGAAGCTTGACTTTATGGACTCTAGATGAACATTTTAATACACAAAGCTAGTTATATTTATGTTATTGGCTTCTATTTGCTTATTTGTTGGGTATTTTTGAATGAATTCGGAAAAAAACTGCTTTAACATCTACTTAATTTGTTCTAGTCTATCGATGATAATTTGTTTAACACTTACAAAATACTTTTACAACCCTACTTGTTAGGTACTCAACTAATGCATACGCAACAAAATGACATGATGAATGAGAGACAAAATGAATGGGAGATCGTAAATGCCAGATGAAGTTGAATGCGCATGAGTGTGGCTATAGTTAGTTTACCTTATGTATATAACAATTAAAATCAGTATCTTATATTATCTTTATGAGGAATGGACTAGTCTAAAAGTAACTGAAATTACGTGAAGTGTTTCTTTGAAATATTGATTTAAATAAACTCTAATAAACCATTTTTTACAGTTTCGCTTGTATATTATTTATGTTTTATTTTCCAGGTCCAGCATATACATGGAATACATTTTATTTACACAAATCAAATTGATCCATACTTTTCTATTGAATTGATAGTAAAATTTATAAAAAACACAATCTCAAAGTATTTAAATAATGAAATATATATAGGTGACATTTTCTGCCAAAGTCCGATCGTTTGTGGAATATTTCTGTTTTTTCTAAGCATTTATTCTAAAATATATAACTCCAGTTTACCAAACTTAGTTTAGTCATCCATATAAACAATACCTAAGACATTAAATTAGTTTATTTAACAGATATAAGTATCTGTACCATTCGATCACTGGTTATGGTAGATACAATTCAATTATTTATCCAAATACTTTTGTTGGGTGACAAAATAGTTAGTGTTATTATAACAAGAGCGGTAACAACCTCCGTAGCCGAGAGGCGAGCGGGCCTGACTTTGGCGAGCGCCATCTCTGAGGTTCCGGGTTCGATCCCCGGTCGGGTCAATATGGGAAATGAACTTTTCCATATTGTCTTGGGTCTGGGTGTTGTGGTACCGTCGTTGTTTCTGAGTTCCGTAACACAAGTGCTTAAGCTACTTACCACAGAATCAGAGCAATGTATGTGATGTTGTCCAATATTTATTTATTTATTTATTATATTTATTTATTTAATTTTAGTAAGCACATTAATTGTACGAAAATGAGTATGTAATTGTTTTTCTTTTTAAATAATGTACAATCAAAAGCAAGTCATATTAGACACTTTGGATTTTGCATCGCCATTATATAGTGGACATCCCTACTTCCCTACTAATATTATAAATGTGAAAGTAACTCTGTCTGTCTGTCTGTCTGTGTGTCTGTTACGCTTTCCTGCTTAAACCTCTTAACCGATTTTGATGAAATTTGGTATGAATCTCAAGAATGGACATAGGCTACTTTTTATTAGAAAATAAGGGGGGGAGGGGGGTAATACCACCTTTGGAAGTTTATATGGATTTTTTTTAATTTTTGGAGTTAGAGATATGAAATTTGGCACAAATATAGCTCGAAACTTGGAATAAAATATAGACTACTTTTTGTTTCGTATATTAGGAGAGAAAGGGGTAAAACCGACCATAAAAGGATGTAGTCCACGCGAACAAAGTCGCGGGCACAGCTAGTAAGATATAATATTGAACTGCAAGTGTTTACCCTGACGTGCTGTTTACTGTACCTTATCCCTACGACGACATATCATATATCATGAACATTTTGAGTTATAAAATCATGCGGCAAAATAAGAAGCTTCTTTGGCATTTCACTGTTGATTTCATCTTAAAATAAACTGAGTACATTTTTAATTTTGTTTCAATAAATGTTAAAAATCGTTTGTCATTCAGGACTGTGCCTAAAGAAACCTTGTAATCGACTAGAAAAATATTTCTATTTGTATTCTATAGCTGTTGTCACAGTAGTGACCGATGGTTTTTAAATTTTCTGCGATGAAAATAGGGAAAGCGTAGCGTTTGTTGTAAAATATTTGGAACATTTCCAGGAACGATGACAGAAACCATTTTAAAAAGCAATATGTGCATTGGTTTTCATTGCTTTACCTACAACTGATTTTTATAACTGCTTGTAATGTGATACTAATACTTTGAAGAATTTGATTTGCTATGATTTGAAAGTAGGTTGATAATTGCATCCCATTGTAACTTTTTTTTCAATTCTCAATAATCATACCTTTGCTGGACGTAAACCTTCTCCATATTTTTGTAGGTATGGTTAATGAAACAGACATGGAGGCCTAGCCAAGAGGTAGTTATAAAATTTTTATTCCATTTCGACAAGTTCAAAATGTATGGGATTGACATTTCAAGATCACCTGAGTGAAATGCCACTTCCATATACCTACATGCCTATTTAATCTTGTCAAGACGATACTCCGTCACCTGGCTAAGCTCCCGTCATCAAATAGAGCCTAGCGATTTTATTCAAGTTACCAGTGTGTTATTCCTATGATTCTTTTAATTGGGGCATACTTTTTTTCGGAACTTACGGAATGAGAAAGTAGTCTAAAAATTGTAGGAGCGCCGCAGTGGCGTACCTACATAACTACTATAATGACTTTAAAAATGTGTGACACCGTAATTCTACTGGTTTTTTTCGTGGGATACTACCGTTTTAAATTATTTACCACTAGCTGTGCCCGCGACTTCATACATCCTTTCATGGTCGGTTTTACCCCTTTCTCCCCTAATATTCGAAACAAAAAGTAGTCTATATTTTAATCCAAGTTTCGAACTATATTTGTGCCAAATTTAATATCTCTAACTTAAAAAAAAAATAAACTTTTTTTGTTACTTTTATATTGCGCCACTCACCACGAGGTCTCACCTGAAAACCAGCGCTGATGCAGCATTGCGCTGCAGCAGCTCATGCTGAGGCTTGGACCTTTTAGCACATAAATGTACCTTATCTAAGTACTTATTTATTATATGTACAAAAGTTGTGTGTCTATGTGTGCCAATAAATGTTTTTTCTTTCTTTCTAAAATAAACATTTATCCATATAAACTTTCAAAGGTGGCATTACCCCCATCCCCCCCTTATTTTTTAATAAAAAGTAGCCTATGCCCGTTCTTGAGATTCAACGTATACCTATACCAAATTTCATCAAAATCGGTTGAGAGGTTTAAGCAGGAAAGCATAACAGACAGACAGACAGAGCTACTTTCGCATTTATAATATTATATAGTAGGGATTTGGGATAGGTCAGTATAATTCATTATTTGTTGTTTGTAAATGTATTTAGTATACTTTGTAAGCTGATTGATTACAGTTTATTATAAGACGGCTAATTCTGAAACGACAACGGTCTCTAGTTATGGAATTTTAGGCACAATAGAAAATCAAATTATTGATGAATTGTTGACGTAGGTACTTAGCGATCAGTCTTTGGAATTTCAACGGTTAATGTTGAAATAGTATATGTGTAATAAAAAAATATTTCAAATAATAAGCATTTTGGCGGCGGTTGACACATACTGAAAACATTTAATTAGGAGCTTTTACCTTAAAAATAGGAGCCTATTTGAACATCAAATTATGCTTGGTATTAAAATGTAGCTAAAATTGAAATGTATTTAAGAGTATGAATTATAATACAAAAACATAACCTAAAAAATAAGAAATACATCAGTGTTTCGCATGAAATATTAAAAAAAGGAAAATTCAATTGGAATAATTATTTATTTTTATTTGAACATACAAATTCAAATATTATAAAACATAAACTAGCCTACATCACAAATGCATAATAATATACCTATTCATATACTTTCACTTCTTCATCATAATAAATTGAAGGCTTAAATAAAAAGTCATAAACTGAGACACGTTTTTTAGGCAATTCTGTTGTAAGTACCGAATCATATATTTCTATGTTTTTCAATTCTACTTCAGCTTTTGATTCATCTTCCATGTCACTTCGGTTAGTTGTCATAACTGGAATTTTCTTTGTTATATCTTTTCTAGTTACCTTACTTTTATTTACTTGATGGTCAACTATGTCTTTAGAAACTTGCTTACTATCAAGCACTTTAGTAATATCCTTTGTAATACCACTTATTTCATCAGATTTTTTAGAAGGATTGGTAACTTTATCAATATTTTTGATTATTTGTTTATTCACAGTGTTGTTTGTAGTGAGTAATTCATCAACGAAACTATTTTGATTAAGCCTATCGTTATTTATAGTTACATCGATGTTTTTGCTATTTGTAGCCTTAGACTTAGTTAGATCATCAGTTAAAAGATCACGGCTCTGTTGAACTAGATTTCTCTCTATGTTTTCATGTTTCAAGGGATTTTTGTTCACTTTAATGTTGGCGTCAAATAAATCATTAAGATCATTAACATTTTTCTTAGATTCATGTAATTTGGTATTATACTCTGTCGTGTCTTTTTTATTTGTTTTACTTGATTTACCTAACAAATTTTTGGGCAGATAATCATCTGTGGAGGTAGCATCATAGTCTAAAACATATTTAAAGGGAACTACGTCGATGTTTTTCACAATCAATTCGTCACTTGCTTTAAAAGTGAATAAAGGCGGCATACTTTCATCACTTTTTTCTAATGAAATACTATCATCAAAACGTTCTTCAGAATTTTTTTTGGAAAGACCTTTTTTTACGAGGTCCTTTAGGACTTTTTCTCTTTTAGCTAAATTATCGTCTATCTTTTTTTCTTTTTTAGCAATGGACTCAGTTTTCTTTTTTTCCCCTTTTTCTATAGCTTCTTTTTTTTGTTCTTCTGCTCTGATTAAGATTTTTTCTTGTTTTTGCTCTCTTTTATTTGTACGATCTTCCTCTTTTTTCTCCCAATCGGGTTTCTTTACTTTTATGTATGTCTCGTCACTTAATACATGTTCGTTAATTATGTTTGATAAAATGCGGCGTGGAACTAATAAATCGTAATATAAAACATCATCTTCGACTACACTTTTGTCAGTTACAAAATATGTTTGGTCTTTTCTTTGAAAAACATTATTTTTTTTATTTGTATTTATCCTAGAATCTTTGTTACCTATTTTCAAATTGAGATTTGGATCATCATTTAGCATATCATCACCTGGTAAGATATTGACTTGTATATTACTTGGTTCAGTAGTAACTGGTATTGCATTAAATTCATTCTTGACTTGCGAGGAATAGTCTTTTTTAGAAGCATATTGAGATTTATCCATTCTCTTAGATGAATAATCCTCTTTTTTTCGAAATTGGTTTTGATTCCCGGCATAATTTGTTGCATCTGTTTTCCGGTATGTAAATTCAGGTCTGTCACCTAAAAGGCCACGTACTAAAAACGGATCATCATACAAATCATCCGCTACAAAATGGTCATCTGAATTGTCATTAATTTCATTTAACGCAAACTCGGTATGTGGGTTGTCATAAGTATTATCAAAGTTGTAACTATTTGCTTCTGGTCTACCTCCATTCATTGGTCTTCCACCTACTGGTGGTCTGCTACCTGCTCCAGGCCTTCCACTATTTCCAGTAGCCTCGTTTTTATGTGTCACTGTAAATTCTCTAACCAATGAATTAGGCAAACCAATTAACTGCCTAATTTCAATAGGCAAATCAAGAGGATACCCAGGTGATAATATTGCTTTGTTTACTTCCATAGTAGGTAAAGAAGAGGATCCGGGAAGCGTTCTTTTAGTCAATGGAGCAACGAAAACCAGTACTTGTAGAGGTAAACCACCAGGTAATCCTCTAGGCAGAACTAATCTTGAAGGATAACCTATCTGCGTTTCAACAGTCTTTAATGGTAAGGCGTCAAGTCCAAATTCGGCATCCTCTACTTTCTTACGTAATGCTCTTAAGGAAGTAAGATCACTTGAAAAACTAGTCATTTCATCTGAAGATCTGGTTATTACATTAAAACCTCTTTTGAGACTGACTTCAAATGAATCAAGCAATACAAATAAGTGTTTCTTTAAAGTCAGTTCACCAGGCATCATTTTAGGACCTATGAATATTTTAACAAATCCTTTTGTATACACCAACGAGGATACGTTTAGTTTCATAGTAAATGGTTTATTATTTAATCTAGGCTGCGCGATTTTAACTTGGAAAGTTGTGTTGGCAGTTGATGTTTTTAATGAATCTGTAACGTCAAACTGGAAGTTATCGAAATTAGTCATCATTTTCTTTGTTTCTATGTTCAGTACTTCAACACCTGGGAAGTAGAGCTCGTTTCTGGTGTAGCTGGGTAAAATTTTAAGAGCATCGTTGATTAATTGGACAATTTTCTTATTCACCCTCCAAAATATAGGGTCTCGTAGAGTCGTCATGTAATGATCTAGGACAGAGCCATGCCTGAAAAGAAATATAGTAGTAATAATAATTGCCATTGTTAATTTTTTAGCAGGTCACTTAAGTAGATAATAAATCGTCGTACGCTAATGTTTTTGAGTTGCAAACCACGGTAATATAATATCTATGTTAAATATGTTAATGTTACTCGTATATGAAGCTAAATATAACCAATTTAAAATCACGTGTATCTAAAAAAATATTACCTCTCGGTTACATCACTATCATAACCCAAAAGCTTTCGGCATAGTGTTTCATAGCTTTTATCAGAAGTTACGAGAATCTCCATAAGATGGCTAAGTATTTGAGATTTGGTATGACCCGTTTGTTTCTGCAATTAATACAAACAATTAATTGTATGTGTATTTATCACGTTATAATAAATTGTAAGATGAATGGTTTGAGCTTACATACCAAATGAGTTGCAACACTAACGACGTTATTTTCTAGAGTTTTAATGAATGCTAATTCTTCACTGTCACTAATCATACTCGAGACTGTTCTATGCGCAAACTCATTTCCATTTGAGTAAACCAGCATAGGATCGTATGGTACCGTAGATTCCCAATTAAACCCTTCTAATTCTGACAATCCATGAGAATATCTCTCTAAATCATACCTTGCCGCAAATTGTTTCATCATCATATACATACGTTCTCCGTATAAGCTATTCACATCGTTTGGCATATTTAACCAAGGAGCATTTCTAAGTTTTCTTATAAAATAATATGCGTTTAGTCCTATATCCTCACGGAAGTAAGCAAGCTTAGAATCTTCATCCAAGCTGTCTAGTTCAACAGTATAATTCGTATCCAAAATGTATGAGTTTCCTTCAACTCGTACATTAGTTTGAGTAGTAGGGGAGACCTCATCAGCGGTAATCAGGAGTGATGCTTTGACCACAACGTCTTTGTTGATGAAATAGTTTGGCAATAGTTCGTAGGGGGCTGGAACTGATACCTTAGCCATGTCTTTTCTATTTATAATTGCCAAGTAGATGGCGTCAACAAAAAGCCCGCAGTTCACATTTTGTCTGACCCATGCTGCCGCTCTGTAGAAAGTGTTAAAATCTCTTGCATAGAAAAAAACTTCATACAGAGTTTTCAGTTCATTTAAATGGTCAACTTTGTATTCCGTAAAAATTTCACCCTTTGGTAGTAAACCTTTCCCAGTTTTTAGGTTACGTAGGTTTTCTATGACATCCGCCTTCTGTAAGTTAAAAGAAAAATGTATTGTTAGTGCATAGCATGTTTTATGTGGAGGCATACTAATTTAAATTTAACCCTGTATGATTCTAAAGTTTTCCCTTGTACTATGAGCACCAGACGACGGATACTAACTGGGGGCGTCATCCCAGCACACCCAGACTCAAGTCAATTTAGAAAAGTTTGTTATCCAAATTGACCCGACCGGGAATCGAACCCGGGACCTTTCGCGCTTTGGCCGCCTACCTTAGCCACTACGCCACCGAGGTCGTCACCAATAATTTTAATTTTCGATATTTAGGTCTGAACTACTACTGAGGCTTCTACTACAAGAATTTTAAATTTGCCTTAAGTAATCAGTATTCTGTATATTCTATGAAATACAGTTTATTTATTTATTTATATATAGAAAGCAAATCTTTAATTAGCACACATTACACATTAAAAAGTAGGAGAAGATAAATAGCATTATTATGAAATATATTGAAAAGTAAATGAAGTACGAGTGTAATAAGCATTGATTTTGCCTATGCTGAAGTTCAAACCAATGCTACGCCGCGCGGCGTCGGAAACTAATGCGATATCAATATTTTACAAGTACATATCGAGGGTTCCCTGGTCAAACCCGATAAGTGCCAAAAACATACTTCTGAGATAATCGATGTTAAAGGTTTGTAAACAGTAAAAGTACATTTTAATAAGTAAATGTCCACAATTTCGGGTTTTATTAGTAATGATATTTCATAAAGATTTAGTTTTCATATTTGTTTTACTTCTAATGCTTTCAGTTTTGCTGTAAACATTTTTTTTTTGGTAAAGGTTGCCGACTTATTGGGTTTTACCTGAGAGAAAAAAACGATTTAATCATTTAAGCTTTTATTAATTCCAAGCAAAAAACAATTTTAATTATGTTTGCATTAGGTTATTACTCACTTACTTTTATACTATTTTTATATACTTATTTATTGTTTAAATTTTGAGGATAATTTTCATATAATGTTCTATCCAGCTATGATTTTCTTCGGGAATGATTTGTTTCGTGTACATAGTTTTCGACCAATTAGACCCATCAAACTACCGCTTTATTGATCTTCTAGCGTATATGACGCATCTCAGGGGGGAGACAATTGCCGAGGCATTTGATCGGGTCTGGCACAAAGCTCTTTTTTCCAAGCTTACGGCATATGGACTACCCACACGGCTTTGTGACTGGATTTCCGGCTTTCTGCGTGACGTAGAATTCACATCGTGTCTGACTGATGCCTATCGCAGTTTATGCGTATTTATCGCCCGCCCTCTTCCTTCTTCATATAAATGATATGCCACTGCTTGGAAACATACATTGCTATGCTGATCACAGTACGGTTAATGGAAGAAACCTTGGTTGGCCTTCAGCTGGCAACGCAGTAATGGAGGAGGTACGGGAGAATTTTGTCGTTGAACTGGATTGGGTGTTGAGCCTCATGAGCCAATGTGGTTCAAATAACCAGGTCCAATTCAACGCTGAGAAAACCCAAGAGTGCGCATTTTTGACAAAAACATCCCATTTCCTTCTGCTTTCCATTCATAAGGACGCTCCCCTCTGCCTGCAAACAGTCTAATAAGTAAGTAAGCCTGCTTGGCATGGATATCCGCTGTAACCTTAATCAAGATCAGTACATCGAGAGTTTCATCTCATTAGCATCCAAAAAACAGAATAGAGTGCTTTGTTTTCTCACGCCGGACCGGCTTTGTCTTTTATACAAGGCTCAAGTCAAGTCCTGTCTGGACTACTGCTTGTATCTCTGGGACGGTTCCGCCAAATACCTTATGGATGGTCTTAATTGGTTACAGCAAAGGGCTGTGCGCATTATCAATGTTCAAGAGGTTACTGAGAACCTTGACCCTCTTCAACTTCGTAGAGACATTGGTTTATTGACTGTCTTTTATCGTTTTTATCTCGGTGAGTGTTCCGAGAAACTGTTTTCTCATATCCCACCTTCCCTTTTCCTTTACAAAACAAGAGCCGGCCAACGATGTTATCGCTTCACCGTGGAAAATATTCCATCACGAGCTCATGTGTTTCCTCCGTCTAATAAACTCCTTCAAAAGGTGCGTGAAGAAGCATCATGCAGGCCAGTATGGCGATGCTAACGGATAGGATATTACGAAATCAAATCCGTTGTTATCGTGATGTGGGTTCCTCTCTTGCTTACCATTAGGTTGGAAGGAGACAATATACCACGTTTTTATATAAAAAAATATTGACATCTGAATCTTGGAAACAAAGGTAAAGTTACCAATAAACATCATATTATATGTTTATATATAACATGATTTAAAAAATTACATGTGTCTTGTCGCCAAAAAAAATATGCTTGACGATACTATTCATCTGCGTGGCAATATCTTTTTGTGACTTTTCAATTTCTCACGAGTAATTTGTATTTGCTCCAAAGATAATCTTGCGAGGAGAAAGCAGAACAATATTCAACGAATGTAGGTACAGTAAAATTTACCAAATTCCAATTAAAAACGTATTTAGAGCTTTGTAATAGATCACGCCCCCAAAAAGCACAAGGTCATGGCACGTGAGAAAAATCACCCTCTGATCTTGCTGAATAAATAAAAAAAATTGTATAATGGTGTCAATAAATACTTTCAAAAAATATTAGATTTAAATTTTAACCATGCAAACAATAGTACCATTGATATGAATCTGCACATAAATGCTGCTATTTTTATTTTCTAAGCATAGGGTAGGAAAATCGGAAATAGCATCCTCTTATCCATACGTAAAAAGTGTAAAATTATTTCAAACACTTGTAATCATAAGTACGTAAAAGAAAAATAAAAAGTAAGACGTGAAACCCAATAACTATCCTTCCATTAAAAATATTTCTATGTACGTAAATATTGTAACCTAAATTGGTTAGAGGTAAAACCCAATAAGTTCCCTATTCCGGAGTCTAGATGATGCTATTACGTTTAAATAAACTGAAAGTATAATTATTTTGTCAAAATTATGTGCAATGCAATCAAACGAAGGTCGACGCTCACGATCTTGTCGCCATCTGTCTAATGTTATGTCTACTGTCATATCTACTTATTGGGTTCTTCCCCAAATAAAATTACAGGCCAATGTTGATATCTTCTCGTACGAGTATCCGATAAGTATGCTTTTCATATGTCATTTCTAATATTTGCTTGAAGTAAAACACTATAAGTAGTAGTTAATGGGTTTTAGCTTAATGATAAAACTTGTTTGCATACTTAATATTATAATAGTAAAACCCAACAAAATGTGTTAATGGATTTTAATTTTAAGTAAAACCTCGTTAATTCAAAATTTCCCTGGTATGAAAACCCAATAAGTGCAAATAACTTGTCTTACCTTAAGTCACTTAGTTTAATTTCCTGAAATATATTTGTCCTAAAACCCAATAAATATACATTATTGGGTTCTTCATCTAATAAAATTTAAAAAAGTTTCCTTTAAATATACTTAAATTGTTTATGTATTGGTCAAAAAGAAAAAAGTAGCACTTATTGGGTTCTTAGTGAAGCGTATCTTTGTGATAAATTGTAACTCGACTTATTGGAATATACCATTAGAAAGAGCAAAAAAAGTGCAATTTAACTGCATTTATAACTTAAATTCTCAATTTTTGTCACTTATCGGGTTTGACCAGGGAACCCTCGATATGTTACTCGGACATAAAAATTTAGCGTGTAAACATTTTTTTCCCATCTTAATTGGCCAAAAAAATAAAATACACCTGCAGTTCCTTGCCCTGTTTGGATGGGCGAACTTTACTGATCTAGTTGTAGGTAATGATTAAATAATGAAATTATAGAAATACCCGCAACCGTTTAAAATTGTAATTGAATATTATACACGCTGTTATACATTACAATTTACAATTCTTAATCTTTAGTTACTACTCAATTACAATTAAATATGCTAAGCCTGCTAATAGAACCATAAACAAAGTTCAATTCAAATTTAAGTCTACCTACCGTGTAATCTCCATTAGATGTATCCAGCATGAAGTCTTTGGCCAACTGAATAATTTCCAAGTTCGAGCTTTCTTCGCAAACATTGTCGAACAAGGGAAGCAACAGTTTTTGGACATGAACCCATCCCAGCGGAGCTAAACATTAAAAAAAAAACAAAAAATAAATAAATAGTTGATAGTAGGTACTTCAGCTAGAGGATGAGCACTGTTGAACAAAGGCAAGACTAGCACAACTCTTTGATTTCACATACATAGCTTGGTGCTACCTGCCATCGCCACCTTCGGCAACATCGTCACGGCTGCATGCATTTTCCGGTGATCACGTTTCATGGAATTTTCTCTTCATAGGTCAACGATCACAAGACCTAAAATTTGAACTACCTACTCTAGTCGATTTTATTATTTTTATAGTACTATACGCCGTACTAGCGAACTTTAAATATTAGAAACTATGAAAGATGGATAGAGATAAAATTTTTCTGTTTCTAATACCTACTCTAGTATTTCAATGCAAAATTCTGAGATTATGAGTTTATAATAGCTCTCTTGGGAAGAGGACAAAAAAACGCCTTTGTCCGACAATTAGATTAACAAAACATATAAGAAACGTATTTTGTCTTTTATCATATAAGAGATGCGATAATTTACCCAGATATAATTAGTAAAATTTCGTATGACATCGCAAATTCGCACAGTTTTTCGAATTGGTGAAGTAATAAAACACCCCCCTACAAAAAAAAATTGATTCACCGTATCATCAAATTTAATTATTTGTTGTATTTTTTGAAGCAACAAATACGTTCATCATTTTATTTTGAAAATCTAATTGACGTACTAAATTCGAGTAGAATATTGTTTTTTTACCTACTGATATTATATACTAGCTGTGCCCGCGACTTCGTTCGCGTGGACTACATGAGTTTGAATGTATTTTTTCTTTAATAAAAGTAGCCTAAATTATTCCTTATTTCATCAGCTACCTGCCAATAAGAGCTCCTCATACTCATACTCATCAAAATTGGTCCAGTAATTTTAGAAAGGCGAAATAAACAGACAGACATACACTGACAATAAATGTAAAAAAAAAATTTTGGTGTATGTAGGTACCGTATATCTACAGACACTACAATTTTATTTATGTGTCTATGTATACTGTAAACTATGTAACGGAATGCTTGAAGTATGTATTTAAACAAATATACGTGAACTTCTCAACTGCTCACGGCCGGCTTAAAAAACCCAGCGAAGTGCGAGTCGGACTCGCGCACGGAGGTTTTCGTACCATTATCTATTCAACATTTGATACAATATTAAAACCTTTTTTTTAGTTTCCCCTGACTTGAAGTCTGTCTATAACGAACATCTCGAAAAAACCGCTAAAAATAACGTTTTTTTAGATGGGGCCCACTTGAGTATTTGTTTTATTTTAATTTTATTATTTATTTTTGAAAAAAATATACTGTAAATATTTCAAGCGTCCAGCAACAGTTTCAATTAACATCGGACGGATAGACGCACGAACGGACACACACGAACGGACAGACACACGAACGGACGGACATACAGCGAAGTCATAGTTATAGGGTCCCGTTTTTACCCTTTGGGTACGGATACATAAGAATGGAGTAATTTCTCCCGTTTTCCCAACATTTCCCTTCACTGTTCTGCTCCTATTGATTGTATCGTGGTGAAGAGTATACAATAACCTGCCCAGGAGTATGGAGAATAATTGTACCAAATTTGGTTAAAATCCGTTGAGTAGTTTTTGTTTCTATAAAGAACAGATAGACAGACAGACAGACATACATTTTTCTGATTGCATTTTTGGCATCAGTATCGATCACTAACTACCCCCTGATAGTTATTTTGGAAATATATTTAATGTAAGAATTGACCTCTCTACAGATTTATTATAGTATAGATGTGAAAGCATGTCAATGTATGAATATCTGTTACTATTTCAAGCAAAGACTGCCTAATGGAGTTAGACGAAATTTGGTAGTAAGAAATATTGACGACCTCGGTGGCGCAGTGGCTAAGATAGGCGCCCAAAGCGTGTAAGGTCCCGGGTTCGATGCCCGGTCAGGTCAATTTGGAAAAACGAACTTTTCTCAATTGACTTGGGTCTGGGTGTGCTGGGATGATGCCCCCAGTTAGTATCCGTCGTCTGGTACTCATAGTACAAGGGAAAACCTTAGTTTGAGACCAGGTGATTGGTGTGATTATCTGGCGCATTTATTATTTATTTATTAGAACGGGTTAACCGGTACACTGTGTCAATATCATCCAGTACCCCGACTAGGGGTTGATCCAAGATTAGAGGGGACCTCCTGTTATAGAAGGTTTCAGGCTCTCGTGGACCGATCGGAATTCCCATACCGAGCTCTTACCTAACCCCATCCCTGTTTTTTTTTTTATAGTAGGGCAGTATATTGGCTCCTCCCAGCCTGATGGTAAGCAAGAGAGGAACCCACATCGCGATAACAACGGATTTGATATCGAAATATCCTACCCGTTAGCATCGCCATACTGGCCCGCAAGATGTGATGCTAGACTGATACTGGCTGATAATAATGGCAATATACTCGTACCAAAAAAAAAACTTAATTCTCTAGGGAAATTGTGTTTTGATGGGATTAAGACACCATAGTTGGGATAAAGTTGTATCGGCTTAATGGACTGGCCCGTGTGGAATAATGGCATGGGCTCCAGGTTGAAGAACGAAGGGTCGTACGTTCGATCCTCAAAAAAACTGGGTGTTTATCATATTTCAATAGATATTTTAGGTTTGTACTATTTATTTATATTATAACCAACTCTAGTAGCTTCTGGTGTCCATAACACAAGTGCGGAAGCTGCTTAAGTACTTTGATTGAACTTAGATTTGGATAAGGCTAATGTTTGTGGCGTTTTCTGACTTATTATTACTACATAGTATAAAACAAAGTATCTTTTTCTGTCCCTATATCACTATGTACGCTTAAATCTTAAAAACTACGCAACGGATTTTGATGCGGTTTTTTTAAATAGATATAATGATTCAAGAGGAAGGTTTATATGTATAATAACATCCATCTTTCATAGTTTTTCTGTAGTGTATTTAGTATTTGCACCCGTTCGAAGCAGGAGCGGGTCGCTAGTATTTTACAATTTGACTAGTGGTTACCCGCAACTTCACCCGTTTTATATGGAGATAAAAAGTCATCTGTTAATCTAGATTAACATCTCTACTCAAAATAAATTTGATCCAAAAATCCGTTCTGTAGTTTTTGCATGAAAGAGTAACGAAAATATTTATTATACTAAAGTAGGTATCTAATATTCAAATAATATAAATTACATCAATTATATTTATGATTCATCTATAAAATTCAAATGAAGCTACCTATGTTATGTAAAGACTTTATTTGTAGGATGTCCTACTGCAGGGAAAAATCATCACTATTGAAATCAAGTAATCGTTACAAAAATGGGTACCGGCTGTAAATTAACCATGCTAGTCAAAATACAGTTTTGGTAATAGAAAATGCGACTAATGTTCGAAAAATTAAAAAAGAATTGCCCGACACGGGAATCGAACTTAGAACCCCAAGATCATAATCAAGTTACAAGAAGCCATTAACCATAACGTACGGAAATTATAAATAAACTCGTGTACTTACAAATTCTCGATTGTGTCGGCGTTATTGTGGTCGGAACTTTTATTAGGTAAGCCGAACAACAGCCTACCAAACATAGAGCTATTAGCGTTAACGCCTTCATTTTCACTTCAACACTGTTATTTACTTTGCGATTCGAAGCCAATATATAGTCCTTTTTCTAAAAGTTCATAGACATTATTTGTTTCTTATGAAAATAGATAAACGTAGTTGAATGATCTTAGTTGCGACATGTTGCACAAATGATATAAAGTTTATTGGGTCATTTAACTATTGCATGTTAACTTTATCTAAGAATTGGCAGTTAATAGGTGAAATGATTTAGTTAGAAGGAGACAGATGAGTTTTGGGTTCCGTAACAGTCCGTACATCATTGCATGTTTAGTTCTGCAAATAGCACACGTTAACTATCACTACAAAATAGTATAATGTAGTGCTGGTTACGTTATACAACAAAATCACTATCCGCTGTCTTCTGCCAAAGAGGCAGAGGTATGCTTAGATCTTTAAAATTATGAAACGGATTTTCAAGCGTTTTTATTAATTTTTATTTATAACAAGCTAACTAGTTACTTTTTTTCACAAAAACATAAAAATATATGATAATTAAAAACATAATAAATATAATAAATGATCTGTCTGAATCTGTGTCTGTCTGAATGATGGTCTACTTCCAAAAACGAAACGAACAAACGAACCGTTTAGTGGAAGAGGGTAGAGGAGAGAGGAAGAGGTGAAGATTAATAAAAAGTTTGCAAATAAAAACGTGGTTTTTGCTTTGTAAAAATAATATTTTGTTTTTTGATAACGCTTTATTCGTATTCGAAGTAAGTTGGTTGCAATTTTGAGAATTTCAAATTACTACCCGTCGTCGGATCCGCCATATTTCGTTCTTGGGGAAAGACCTACTGTATCTACATTCTACCCGTCCGAAGCCAAGACGACTCGCTAGTAAAACTACATTTTTAAAGTATTCTTGAGAGTGGAAAGAATACTACATATTAATATGTTTCATATTTAATATTCCATTGTAGAACTAAGGCTCGATTTTCAATAATAAAGCATTGAAATCTGACCATAAATCTGGCTTAATCACCACGGCATTGAAGTGCGAGAAATTCGAGTTATGTTCGAATAAATAAAAACACATTTAGATCCACCTAGAAATCTACTACGAAATCGTATAATCAAAGTGCGTGCCTACACCATTCTATTTTTCTGCTACAACTTAATTATTTACGTGCAATTCAAATCATTTCTGAACTTAAAACGAAAGAAAGAAAGAAAAACAATTTTGTTTTATTTTCACAGTTTACAATTACTTGTTTTGGTAAAGGTTTGTACTTTTACACTATTATTTTATTATTGTTAATAGTGTGAATGGAGCCTAAGGTAGGGCGATCTCTATTCAAATCAATAAGTATTATTTTATGCATGTAAATTACATCTATACTAATATTATAAAGCTCTTCAGTTTTTTATATAAGTTTGTTTGTTTCTTTGTTTGTTTGAACGCGCTAATCTCAGGAACGACTGGTTCGAATTGAAAAATTATTTTTGTGTTGAATATACCATTTAGCGAGGAAGGCTTTAGGCTATATAATAAATTATAAATGCGAAAGTAATTCTGTCTGTCTATCTGTCCGGCTTTCACGCCGAAACTACTGAACCGATTTAAATGAAATTAGGTACACATATATATGTAGCCTATGTCCAGGCTGGACATAGGCTACTTTTTAATGCCAAAAAAGGGTTGTTAGGGGTTGAAAAGGCGGGTGAAAGTTTGTATGGAAACCGAAATCCACGCGGACGAAGTCGCGGGCGGCCGCTAGTTTGTAATATTTATGAAACGTCTCTAATGCAACTCGTGTCGGAACTTACGGATAACTTACAGAGATGATCTCGGCAAGAAACTGTGTCGTTCATAATATTACAAATAAATTTGAACTTATTACTATGTAGTTTAGCACTAAGACATACATACAGTGTGGTGTGTAAATTTTAAAAAAAATAATGAACTGATTAAAAGGAATGATGAGGATTTAAATGTTATGTGAGGCTTGTAAAGATGGATATAAAATTAAAATATGGCATACCTACACATTTCAGGCAAATTTGAAAGCGTAATAAAAGTTCAAAGTAACTTTGCCTGATGGTTGTGTTATAAAATTAAGTATGCTCAGTACGGATCTAACGGTAATCTAGTAGTATTACTGAACTATTCGCTGAACAGTTTGTATGGCAAACTTACTAGTCACAATCGTATACAATTTGGACGACGGCGTTTCTTTTATTTGATCGGTCCATCTAGTTGGTGAGCGACCACGCATTTCTATTCAACTTCAAAAGTATATCCTGCCTAAATTTTTACGGGCAAAGGCAATTAAGCATCTAAAATTGAAATACTAAAGATGTTTTAGTAGTTATTACCACGAAAACATGGCAGTTAAAAATACAATAGCGTTAATCATATTTATGGATGCAACTAGCGTCATAACGTGTTTGGAATGTGAAATGGGTTATGAATGACGCCAGAACAGAACGATTTGACGTGGATTCATTTCAGTTGGACGATTTTTGATGATCTAGGTAGTCAATGTTTATTTCTAAGGAACCAGATAAATATTTCTCACTCACAGTGTGGGATTTTAATCTAAAATAATAAGATTGATGTTTTTTGATCATGGGATTTTTGAAATGGGCTTAAGCACCTTACCGCTACCCTTGGGTGAAAATACATGTGCCAGAGGTAAAACAAATCCAGTAGTAGTCCCTGCCCTTTCCAAGGACTACTCGTTTAAACCCACAATGGTCCTCTGTGACAATGATTTAGTAGCGATTCAGGTCAACCCTGGGTAAAATATTTACTCGTAAAAAATACTGTATTTTCTGTCATATGATTACGTAACTAGATAATATATATTCTTATACTTTCAGTATAAGTTTAATGTAAAATATTTTTTGTAAAACTGAATGGAGTTTATTAAGGATTAATCTTCATAAAATAATATTCCATTCAGATTATAATGAAAACCCTTCACCCTCTGCCTTTGCGGGTTTGCTACAGAGAGCAACCATGTTCCGGGTGCCGAAGCCAGCTTCCCTCCTTTCCTTTCCCTCTACTGAGCTACAGGGGACAGAAAAGTGGTAACTAATTAGTTATTATGCTCTGCGGGCCTACTCAACGAATCAACGATTTGTTTTGTTTTTTGGAGAATAATCTAAATTGCGGGAGTTGTAACGTGGTTTATGATTTCTATGCCTAAATCATATTTTGTTTTTCAAAACGCTTAAGTTACATATGAAGTGAGAGGGTTACGATTCTTAGAATTAAAAATTGCAATCTGTCATCTGATCCAACCTATTGGTTTTGGGAGTAGACCGCCTTAATCAGTTTAAGAGAAAAACGAACATTTCTCAATATACCTACTTGACATTCTGCTAAAATATGATTTAATGATTAAGGGAGTACATTAAAAATGTAAATATTTTAAAGTATTTTTATTCTTTTTTTTAATTTTATTAATTTTACCACGTTTTTTTCTTTCATTTTAGTATTAATCTTCATTTTGTGTCAAAGTTCAGTACAATGGGTGCCGCGGGATCAAGATAGTCTTAGTAAGTTTCAAATATTTTTTTACCTATCTCTGAATTTACCTACTTTAAACGTTTAAAGTCACTTTGAAAGATATCTCACGTAAGGGTCACATTATTATTTGGATAAAGTTTATCGAAGTCGTCTCTCGATCCGTAAATATTTATTTACTTGCGAAATATAATAACTATGTCATATCTTTGTGACCTCGACATTCAGAGATAACTGTAGTATTAACGAAGACAAAAATGTTTACGTAATTGTTGTCAAAATAGCTATTTCTAAGTAAGTCCTAAGGTACAATTTTATGGGGAAAATGCTCTTAAATTAAATAAAAATGTGTTATTCGAAACGAATGTATTGAAAACAACAAAATAATGTCCAAACAGAATCTTGCGAACCCTTTTTTTTTAATAAATTCAACTTATATTCTAGAATCCTGCAAATTTACAAAAGAATACCCTTAAATCATGGAGAATACCAATACCTATGCGAAATGAAGACATTTCAACAGATTTAGAAATATCTTTCTCAAAGCTAAAGATATTTATTGCAGCTCCACATTTATCATGGAAAAAAAATATGTTATAGTATGTTATAATCATGTTCCAATAAATATAAGAATTTAGAAAGAAGAAAAAATATTTATCAATCCCTACTAATATTATAAATGAGAAAGTAACTCTGTCTGTCTGTCTGTCTGTTACGCTTTCCCGCTTAAACCTCTCAACCGATTTTGATAAAATTTGGCATAAGTATACGTTGAACCTCAAGTTCAACGTATACCTATTTAACGGACAAAGGCTACTTTTTGTTAGAAAGTAAACTTTGGGGGGTAATGCCACCTTTGAAAGTTTATATGGAAAAATTTAGAGATATGAAAGTTGGCACAAATATAGCTCTATTAAAATATAGACTACTTAAAGTTTTTAAGGATAAGTTTTAATGTTTGATAATGTAGATGTTTATTGATAAAATCAGTAATTATTAAGTACAATAAAATGTCATATTAATTACATGACATGCGTCATATTATGGGACATCTTTTGTTGTAGCAACGTGTTACATACAATAAATAAATTATTAAGTGTATGTGTAGGTATCTATCATATTAGTGATGGAGTGGGAACAAAGTTTTGTACCTAGATATTGACAACGAAATACTACCCTTTCCATGAACTTATTGTTCGGTACGGTACAGTTTTCGACGTAGTAATAAGCCTTTTTTTGAGGGAGAGGACAAATGCATTTGCGCACCGTTACCGTGGGGACGAGGGCGTGTGTGGGACTACCCGAACTAAAAAACCCCCCACGCGCTCAACGCCTTTGGCGGCACCATGGGAAAAACGGTGGAAACCACAACAGCCACGATAACGTAGTACTAATCCTGGAGGCCTACGAAATATTTCAGTTTCTGCATAACTACGACTGCGACTTAAGCGATAAAAAAAAAAAATAATTTATAGAGATCAAAAACTATGGTTTAACTCCCGAACTTTTGATTAATCTTCAAAAACGAAACGTTTAATTTGATTATTCTGTTTAAGCGAGTAGACCGCCACAGCCTCACAAAGACTCAGCCTGGACACCTTTAAATGAACGAAGAAGAAGAAAGATCGAACGAAAGTTACTATTCGATACTATTTTCTCACTACGTCATATCTACAGTAGGTAGGTATGGCAATTTTAAAGGAGTGCCGGCCGCTGCAGTGAGTAGCAAAATCTGTACTTTAAAACTAGAAAAAATATTTCGTAGTTGTTGTTGTTGTTCGATTACAGTTTTCGTTTGTACTAAGTACTACTTTTGTTTGAATTTTTGTTAATTATTTAACGCTATGCCATCTAGTATTAAAAAGTAGAACTAGATTAGCGTCATCTATCGTTGAATAGCGACCTTAAATCTTAATTGTTACACTGCGGATAAAAGCTTACCAAATAAGTGATGCAAATAAGTTAAATTAATGTAGTACATACTGTACTGTATTTTACTGAATGTTATCGCTTTCAATATGAAATAGACAGAATAAGCACACTTAGCAAGTAATAAGAGTTTACAATACATTTACATAGATGGCGCTTACCACGACAATGAGAATTCTATAAAGAGGGCTTAAAATCATTTGAAACCACCTGTGGGCTTAGCACGTTCGTATTTGAGTAGTAACTTGAAATAGTAGTTTTATGTGACATTTTTCAATTAATAATAATAATATATAAACAATAATAAATGCGCCACACAATCACACCAATCATTTAGTCTCAAACTAAGGTTTACCCTTGTACTATGAGTACCAGACGACGGATACCAACTGGGGGCGTCATCCCAGCACATCCAGACCTAAGTCAATTTAAGAAGTTCGTTTTCCAAATTCATCTGACCGGGAATTGAACCCGGGACCTTACGCGCTTTGGCCGCCTACCTTAGCCACTGCGCCACCGAGGTCGTCAATTGTTTCAATTACTCGTAGTGCTTATAATAGTAAATGTAATAGCAGTGTGGAGCACTACTATTTTGATTTTAGTCCTCCGAGTTACTAGATATTAAATGACTAGTTTTTAATAGATTAAAGTATTAGTTTATGATGTTAGATTTTTTTCACGAACATAACTTAGTTTACAAAGATTTTTTAGGCAACCAAAACCGAACTCCTTGCACACTTAGTGATTAAGTATGCCAGCGCATTAAAGGTGCTTACTAAAAGAAAACAAACAAAAGGTTCCGTTTTTGTGTCTCTTCCTTGTCTATGGAACATCGATGTGGTTGTACAATTTCCTAACTCATTATAATAAAACAAGATATATCATCAAATGCATCTTTTAATTACGACGAATTCGTATTCAAAGTGAATTGGTTGCGAATATGAAAATTAAATATTTCTATCTGTTGTCTGATCACACATATTTCGTTTTTGCGAGTAGATAACCAGTAATCGAAATTTTTACGAAGTGCGAGTTTTGTATGGTAATGTCAGTAGTTTCGCTTATCACCGCTGCAGCATTCCTTCGTATTCTACACTTTGTTCTTACTACGTAATATTCGAATACCATTTATTTTCGTGCTCATTGCGCTGGGTTGCCTATAAAATGCCTATTTTGGATATTGGCCGCCACTGAATCTTCTGAAAGCTATATTATAGTACAGAGGGTATACTCCCAAAAACATTACATTTTACCATATTTTTATAGTTTATCAGAATAAATAATGTTTGGCACTGTTTGGTCGATTTGTGTATGTCTTATATATTGTCTACTGTCTGTATTGCATTGTAACATAACTGTTTGTTGCGAAAAAGAAACGAACAAACGATAGGTTTCGTTTTTGAAGATTAATCAAAAATTCGGGAATTAAATCGTGGTTTTTGATTTGCATAAATAATATTTTGTTTTATGAAAACGCTTCATTCGCATTCGAAGTGAATTTGTTACGATAACGAGAATTAAAAATTGCTATCCGTTGTCGGATCTAGCATATTTCGATTTTGGGAGTAAATCCCCCGAATGCCCCTGTAGGTCTGTAAGTAACCAGAAAAGCGTTATCAAAAACCACAATGTTATTTATACAAATGAAAAATCACGTTTTAATTCGCAAACTTTTGATTAATCTTTAAAAACGTAAGCTTTCGTTTGATCGTTTCGTTTTTGGTAGTAGACCCCCTTTTCTGTCGTAAAGTTGTATCACTGCTATCAAACGCTGACAGAAGTAGATATCGTTATTTTTATTTATATATCATATTGGTTTGCGAATGTCAGAAGGGAATTGCTACATTCCAAATGCTCTATGCATAAAAGCCAAAAGTCATAGCAAGAAGAGAATAAAAAAAAACGGGTACTTGGCAGCGTGGCAATAGCTATTAAGTAGGATATCTGAGGTTACCTAGATTTTCCAGACCTATATATTTACTATTTCTCGTAGGTACCTACACTTACATTTTGACGATAGGTATGACCACGTAGTCAAACTTAATTTCTTCGGGCCTTGAAGTCACAGATGTTTTTTAGTAATAAGACAATACATTGCAAGGCTTTTTATTAAATCAAAAAATTGTGTAGTTGTGTTTATTATTTTTTGTAATTCAGTATCTAATTATTTCAATTCCTGCTTAGGTACTATTACTGTCTACTTAATTAGTGAGATTGCTAAGGGATAATATTTATCACAGTAAATCGATTAGTAATTCTACTACGCAGTAACAAAATAAAAATTGTAGAGGCTCTGAGCGGTAATTTTCTTAATTACAATAATTTTAACTGCAGACTTATTTTTTAACTTGTTGAGACAAAGTCGTTGTTTTACAAGTATAGTTAGGTATAATTTACTTTTAATTAGTTACGTTCACTTAAATTACATTGTGAGTAAGTAATATTATATGCTTACTACCATTAAATCTGAGGCCTGGTGCTAAAAGGGCCAAAGTACGTTTTTGTATGAAATGAGATTGTAATGCCAGTTTATTGTAAAAGTATGATATTTTTTTTTTGCTAAAAGGGCGTTTGTGTATTAACAATCTTTCAAAAGTTACTACATACTACAATATAACACCTAAAATAATAACTATGTATGCTGATTCATTGTTATAACGCTTTGCTGAAAATATTGATTATTGATATTGGCCCTATTAGCACCAGGCCACAGATATACCTATATATATGCTTCCTAAGTATTTTTTTTAAAGTAGCATATACCTAATATAACTACTTATTACGTAAACGATAGTAATGAGTCAAGTTACGCCTGGCTATTCTTATAGCTTAAATCCATAGCATTTTTGAGGAACATTGCATTAATAAGGCCATTAAATATAGTGCAGCGATAGCAACGGATTTTTGTAAAATATTAGTTCTGCGACTTAGAAAGCAGGATGTAAGAATATAAAAAATATATATTATAAAATTAGCTTGGAATATATTTTAGTATACCTTTATTGATTACTCTAATAGGTCAAATTTTTAGTGAATGCAACAGTTTGTATCAATAGATCAGTTGATGGATAGATGTTGAGTATGCTTTCAACAACATTTAATAAAATGTTTTGCATAAATTAAATAGATAGTGTAATAAATATAAAATAATTATTTATACAATATTGACATAATAGGAAACTATTCTGAAACAAGACAAAACAAGTCGCATGGAACAGCAATTTTTTTGAAACTGAGTTTTTTAAATAAAACACCAATCTTTCCTAGGGTAATACCGAGTTTATTATTAAGCAAATTATTTGTACGAATTTAGAAAAGTCCTAAAAGAAAATGTGTGGTGTAAATCCAACCCTGAGGGATTGATATTTTGAAAATTACTCTGTAAATGTATGTAGTTTGTTTTGATATGTTGGAAAAGCTGTAAGCTGTAGGAATTGAAATTAAACGAGTTTGGATAACTTTTCAATAATTTTATTGCAAGTCTATTTTTTACATTTTTCAATTGCTTTATTCATAGCCACAGTCATTTTACTTGAGATATTGCGACGATACTATAAATCCATTTAAATGTCGTAGATGTTCAAATCTCTGTCAACAACGGTTTTAGTGTGAATGTCAGTGTCAACGAAGTAGTCATCAAGGACTGTTGCGGATCTGTCGACCATGTTGTAGTTCCTCAAGACATATCTGTCCCAACGCACCTTCATGTCGCACACCTGCTTCTTGTGGAAGATGGTGGTGTCAACGAACTTCATGTTAGGCGTGAAGAACTTCACAACGTCAATGCGCCTGTCGAAGGGGAAGCCGAGGGGCCTCTTGTCCAAGAGAACAGTAGATCTGAAGTCAACGAAGAAGTCCTTGCGGTTCGTGTCGAGGATGGTTAGGTCAACGTTGTCGACAAGCTTCAGAGGAGTGACAATCACGTACAACATCATCTTCATACCTCCAACCCTACCTCTAGGCAAAAGCAGTCTAGTTGGGAATCCAGTGTGGTAGTTTCTTAAGTCCTTGCGGAGCATATCCCTGAAGTCAACAACGCTATCTACCTTCTTCCAGAGATCGAAGAAAGTCATACGGTCTCTGACCAGGTTGTGCATCTCCATCGAGTTTCTGATAATCGTGTTCTTGCCCACAACAAGTTTGTACAAGAAGGAGTCCAGCTCAACGAAGTTTACGCGGTTCTTGTTGATGTCAATCATGCGACCTAAGTTGTCTTCTTTAGGTCCAAGGAAGATCCTGACAACACTGTCGACAGCTTTGTCAGAGAGAACATCAAGAGTGATTTTGAATGGCTGGTGGTTCAGACGACGCTTGCGGACCAAGAATTTCAAGTCAGAGCCGGTCTTCTTAACTTCTTCTTCAGTAAGAACGACGGCGTTGGTAATGTCCATCAGGTAGTCATCAAAGTAGGTGACCAGTTTGTCAACCACTACGTTGTCGATCTTCACTCCAGGGAAGTACAGGTCATCTTTGGTGTAGCAAGGCAGACGCAGTTTGAACAACAGCACCAGATTTACGAGACGTTTCTGCAGCATGTAGAATACAGGGTCACGGAGAGCGGTCTGGTATTGGTCCAGGACGGTGGGAACGACGAAGTATCTGTAAAAAGACATAAAATGTCGTTAAAGCGCTTAGCTCCAAACTATATTGTCTTGTTTTTGGAAAAAAATAGCATCCAAATCTAGGACTATCTCCACTTTGAAATTTTATAAATGTAGAATGTAGGCTTTGTAATTTTTTGACGTAACTTATATATAATAAGTTTCTTCTGTATATTTTAAGTTAATTATATCTACATTATGGAATGATACAAATAATATTTTTTTCTAACACTGTCAGCTTAGGTCATAATTTAAGCTACTTTATTTATGTTACAAAGAATCATTTTATTGCATGTCTATTTTTTTACATTTTTCAATTGATTTATTCCTAGCCACAGTCATTTTACTTCAGATATTACGACAATACTATAAATCCATTTAGAGGTCGTAGATGTTCAAATCTTTATCAACAACGTTTTAGAATGAATGTCATATACTACATGTAAATAATTTTGTAAACTACATATACATTTATGTTTTTTATAGAGTATAATATCAAATAGATTCACATAGGGCCTACTAATTCTCTGGAGAAGAACTTACTTGTCTGAGTTCATCGTGTTAAGACCAAGGACCGACTTCATGATGACGAGCAGGTATCGGTAGGCGTCAACGTGCAATGTGTCTTCAACCTTGTCAACCTTTCCGTAGATTACTTTTCCAAGGATTTCAATGTCTTCAGGCTTTGTGAGTTCATAACGCACACCGTTTATCTGAAACATAAAATTTAATAATATATTTTTACTCAAATGATTTAATTGGTTGAAAAATAAATTCAAACCAAAATAATGAAATCAAAGTAGGATATAATTTATATTTAATAGAAACTGCAATAATCTGTTATTTGCAGATAGTAGCATTGTTATTGCATAAGTGAATGTAGATTTAAAAGAAAAACATTTTTTTGACTAAAAATTTCAGTTAAGTTTGTTTAAATTATTATGTTTTTGGGATAATAAAAATAAAAATAGATGTTTAACTCACTTCAACGAAACCTTTGACAATAGCTTCCTTGATGATCATTTCGTAGGTTTCTACAACTCTGACAACATCGACATTGTCATCGCGAACAACAACATAGTTGTTGAACCTTACAGGAAGCTGTACTCCGTTGTGCAGCATCAACCACGGCCAGTATCCAGTTTTGATCGGTTTGTGCCATGTCAGTGTGTCGACAGTACCCATACCAAGGGACAGACGTTCCAAGTAGTATCTAGCCAAGATTTGCTGGTAAATGTACAAAGTGAGTTCCCAACGCCTGACCTTAAGTTTGTCAAAGCAGTCATCTCGCATCCAGAATGGATAGTCGACGTGGAAGTAGTAGTAGTAAGTGTTCAGATCAATATCTTCAGTGAAGTACCTGAGGCGGTCATACTGGTTAAGGGTAACGCGTCTGTCGTAGACGTTTTCATCGATGATGTACACATCTTTGTCAGTCTTCTTGATGCCGTAGAAGTCACACAGTTTCTGGTCCAGGAGACCCCTCTTCATTTTAACCATGTAGGCTTTCTGGATAACGTCAGCGCGCACGAAGTAGTATGGGTAGATTTCGTAAGGAGGGGGAAGAATTATTCCTCTGCAGTCAACGCGATGTCTGACAGCGACGGTGAGAGCGTAGACGAACATGCCTTCGTTGACGTGCAGGCGCATCCAGCAAGCTGTTTTGATGAAGGTGACGAAGTCTTTGGCGTAGTAGAGCATGTGGAATAGGGTGACTACTTCCTTCAATTGGCGGTCTACGTGGAGAGTGAAGACTTCACCACGCGGCAGCAATCCTATTTTGAGGTGGTTGACGAAAGTCTTGACGACATCGGTCCTCTGTAAAATAAAATTACATTAAAGTGGTTCTAAGATGTTAATGTGCAGCAATAAAATTATGTTGAACAATTACTCAAATGATGCAGATTAATCATGGTCAATTCACGGAAAATACCAAAGAAATTTCTAATAATTATGTGCCATCAGGAAAACTTCTTAATTTGAGTGTAATGATCCATAAACACCAGTATATAGCTACTTTTAATTTATCATTCATTCCGAAAATAACACCAAATTAGAAAAGTAATAATTAAAAGTATTAGACTATATATCCTTGTGTAATTAAAAAATAACAAATTAATTGAAGGAGTTTAAATGTCGAACTTTTAAATCTAACTTTAATTCACTTTTATTTCTGTACTTAAGACCACCCATAATAATAGCATAGTTTTAATTTTTTTTTATAGTATCGCAGTATATTGGCTCCTCCCAGCCTGATGGTAAGCAAGAGAGGAACCCACATAAACCATAAAAATCGACAAAGCATAATTTTATATTCCTAGTATGTTTTTCATATAATTAAAATGCAACTTCTACTTACAGTGAATAGGTTTACGTTCTCTTCGATGTTGAAGTTCCTGCCAATGTCTTCGCAGTCCTTAAACATGAGTGGTTCCATGACATTCTTCAGCAGTTTCATGATGAACAACTGCCTTTGCTTGATGTCCATGGTCACTGTAGATACAGTGTTGCCATCTACCACAAAAAAATATATGTTAATGGTTTTAAGTAACAAACACTTAATATTCGAATGATTGTCAATTTAAAAAACGAACATTTATGTGTAGAAATAAAATTAAAGAAAAAAAACCTATTTAAAAACAAGCTTTTATTATTTGTTTATATAATGAACTAAAAAGTTAAAAATAAATTAACTCTAAAAAGAAATATCTCGTCCCCCCTCTTTATCATAGTCCCCATTTATAAATAAAAGCGTGTTACATTGTGATCACTTGAGGAAAATGTTGTGTTGTATTAAATGTAACACGCTTTTATTTATAAATGGGGACTATGATAAAGAGGGGGGACGAGATATTTCTTTTTAGAGTTAATTTATTTTTAACTTTTTAGTTTATTATATAAACAAATAATAAAAGCTTGTTTTTAAAAAGGTTTTTTTTCTTTAATTTTATTTTTAACTTTTTAGTACCTCTATTTTTAATTCGAGATTTACTACGACGTAGTTCGCAGCGCGTAGCAGCGTTATAGTATCAAAGTACTCGTCAAGACTAATCCAATGAGCTCAAACTCGATAGGGTTGCATCGTTTAATTACGGAGTTCCTATGGCCACCTTCCGGCTCCATCATCAGACCCTGGTTACCATATAGTATTAAAGTACTTGTCAAGACGAATCTAATGAGCTCAAACTCGATAGGGTTGCATCATTTAATTACGGAGTTCCTATGGCCACCTTCCAGCTCCATCATCAGATCGGCTCTATGTTACAATAACATTGCATTGTCATCCGATTTATACATGCATTCTAAATTTCAGCTCAATCGGAAACCGGGAAGTGGATCAAATTTAAGTTGCAAGATTTGATTACAGATAGACAACGGGACAGGTGAAACTAAATAAAAGCTTGTAAAAAATGTAAGATGCACTACATATTTTGACTTTGATCATTTTATTCTGTACACCAAAACGTTTGCACCTAGTATTTCTGAAATGCATTTAATGGATAGGTTAAGTACTCGTTAGATAATTTATTTTACTCGTAATTTTCAGTTAATATTACCCTTTTGATTTTTACCCAGACTAGATACAGATTACAAAGAAATAGTGAGCGAATACTTTTTGTTGTAAAATACAGCAGACTTATTGGCGACACAAAGTCGCTAATTTTAATTTCACTGGTTGAATTATAAAAAAAAACACAAAATCATCGACACTAATCGTTTGATTCAATGATGATGAAAAATAAATCGAAGTGACCAAAACAAAACATTTATAGAATTGAAATATGTAAAGCTGTTTTTTGTTATATTTAAAAAACAAAAAGAATTTATGCCACGAAGATACAAACATTTTGTATTCTTTCGCGACTAAGCTTTCAAAATATTTTCCAGTATCATAATTTACTGCAGTTTTCTATTGAATATGCTACAGGATGTTAAACCAAACATATTGAAAAAATCAAAACTAGTTACGGCATTTATGTTCAACTAATATAAACTACACTGCTTCTTTGTGCATGTAAATATTAGTCAATTAAAAAAAAACTATGTGGATAGTCATATCATAAAGCTTAGCACAAATCGTCTTCTCTGTGGGATTTCGGGTCTTTGGGTGTAGACAAACACTACATTATAGACCTGAGTACAATAATGCGTTGGTATTTCTTTTATGGTATTGAAGCGCCGTAAAAACTAATGGTGCGGCATTTGTTAATTAGTATTTAGAAAACAAAAATGGCAACGTTGGTGAAAGGAACTCCAAGTTACTTACCAAGAACAACGTCGTCCACTTGACGGCCAGCGGCCAAAGCCGCGGTGGCCAAAACCAATAATACCACTGCCCTCATCCTCAGACCCGTTGAAATTCAACTGTGCCTAATACCTGCCTCACACCCCTTTTATACTAAAATTATTGTGGAAGGTTAAGAACATCTCACTAGATAGGAAAGCGTCATAGGTTATCAGGTGAAACTTTTATAAAAATATTAACATTATTGTGTCGTTGGTACCTGTGATTATTGCGGTAGATAAGGGCTTAGCTATGATACTGGACGGTCTCTATGGAGTAAACAATGAAATCCAACAGGTATACTGTAGCATCCAGTTTACTATGATTTAGCACAGACTTAAGTTTAATTATGAGGTAGGTTTACTATTACACATTTTTGGAACATTTCAAGATGTTTGGTGATAGGTCGGACTTAGTGGCGGTAGTGACTCTACAAATGGTGGATATGATCTCTCCTCCTCTTGTGATAAACAAATATTGATGTGAAGAACCTTTTGTTTGTAAGTAGTATATCTGGGAAAATTTAATACTTATGACCCGTAAATCCCAGTTATTTTGAGAAGTGTCGTATTGTTAATCTAGTATCTCATTTATATAGTAACTTGATTTCATCCAAATTCATTAAGTTGTTTCTGCCTGAAAGAGTAACAAACGTCCAACCATCGACCAAACATTCGTATTTATTAAAAAAAATTGTATTTGTATTATAAACTTCAAAGGTATAGTGTTATTTTGTTGTTGTTTTGCGACATCTGTTGAAAATAACCTCTTGACAACTTCGAGAGAAAGAAAGATATACATTTATTAGGTACTATGTTGAAATATTTATCAGGTACTAGCTGTGCCCGCGACTTCGTTGGCGTGGACTACATCCTTTCATGGTCGGTTTTACCGCTATCTCCCCTAATATTCGAAACAAAAAGTAGTCTATATTTTAATAGAGCTATATTTGTGCCAACTTTTATATCTATAACTTAAAAAAATTCCATATTAACTTTCAAATGTGGCATTCCCCCCCCCCCTTCCCTTACTTTCTAACAAAAAGTAGCCTATGTCCGTTCTTGAGGTTCAACGTATACCTATGCCAAATTTCATCAAAATCGGTTGAGAGGTTTAAGCGGGAAAGCGTAACAGACAGACAGGCAGAGTTACTTTCGCATTTATAATATTAGTAGGGACGTGAAAGCGTAATGGCGAAAAATTACAATAATGTTTCAATGAAAATCTCTAATGCCGTGACTGAAAAAAAAATTTGAGCAACATTAGCATATCTTTTGTTCAGTTCATTTTTATTATACAACCAAATGCCATTTATATGCCAATGACTTTTAACACCTTTTATTTAGCGTTATATGTGGAAGGGGATTTTTAATTAAACCCATCTCTCTGTTTCCACCTTCAAATAGAAGTGACATAGACCCTTCGCACACGGCGTCTTAGCGTAAGCGTATCGTATTACGTGCATGCGGGCGAGTGCAATACGGGTACATGCTCAAAGAATCCACGTCCGAAGCTGTGTTGCAGCGAATCGTAAGAGGCTCGGGTGTAGTTGGTCTCTGTATGTCTACCTTGTTATTTTTGAGAAATCGGTCTATATCTTGTTTTTTCTTCGGGTTTGCTGATCCTCTGACGTTCCAGGTGGCTACCTGAATTATCTGCTTTGTACGCGTTACGTCGTAACGATACAACTACTCTCAATGCTCGTGAGCAAGGGACCTTAGAATGTTAACTTTTGCCCGTGAATGCGTCGCGTCATTTCGGGGCAAAATGTACCCTGTTTTTTATCTCGTATTTTCAGAAACACAGTTTATCACAGTCTTTCTAATAATAATAATAAATAAATGCGCCAGACAATCACACCAATCACCTGGTCTCAAACTAAGGTTTTCCCTTGTACTATGAGCACCAGACGACGAATACTAACTGGGAGCGTCATCCCAGCACACCCAGACCCAAGTCAATTTAGAGCCGACCGGGAATCGAACCCTTTCACGCTTTGCCCGCCTACCTTAGCCACTGCGCCACCGAGGTCGTCATTCTTCTTATTATCATTGAAGTTTTACCTTAGTTACATTTGTAAGCTTAGAGGGATATAATGAAATATAATCAAAATAAATGTATCCTCTCGGATATGTCCTGGTAAACACATTGCAAAAGGTATCACTAAAGTAATCTACTTTTGCACTTATAGTTTTACAAACACCGAAGTGAAATACACTGCTTTTAGTTTTCAGGACTCTCAAGGGTATTTCGAAGTGTTCCGGGTTTATATAGATAACATTTTGTTTCGCTTTTCTCCAGCAGTTTATAAAGATTATGTTATTATTATAACATTCCAACTTAGTTCCAAAAGTTGGTATGCAACCCAGGGGAAAGAGAATATTTTTTAAATCTCTGAGTCAGACCAGGTAGTTTGATCAATTGAAACGGTTTCATTTTGGTGGAAACGAGATTGTGTTGAGCTATAAATTATGTGTAAGGCGAGTGGGCCAGACTGAAGCGCAGTCTCTGAAGTCCCAGGATCGATTCCCGGTTTGGTCAAAAATGGAAACGATTATTTTCTATGGTGTATATTGTATGGGTATTGTGGTTACCGTTTTGGTTTCTGCGTTCTGACATAAGTAATTTAGCTACTATAGAATCAGAGCGTAGATGTATGTTGTCTAAAATATTTTTTTTTGTTTAAAATTGCGGTGAAATATAAAAAAACACTTAAATCTTTCATCTACTGCGCTTGCGCGCTGCATCCCAGGCTGGGCACACCTGCAGTGTGTGCCCGGCCGTGTCCTCCGCCGCGCCACAATTTGGGCACGACGGAGACTGCTCCCGACCGACACGGTGTAGGTACTGCCCAAAACGTGCACGCCGCATCAAAATCAACGGTACGATATGCTCTGCACACTTGCTGGGCGATAGCTCGCTAATGGCGCCGCAAAAGTCTTTTGTTCTCCCGAATGTGGGCCCAGATGGGCGAGCCGTAAAGGGCTATACTGCGCAAAATGCCGGCGTAAAGTCGCCGGCATTTGGCCCTAGGATCCCCCACATTGGGGAGAAGCCACGACAGGGAATACGCAGCCTTGAGTAGGTGCGAGGAAAGCGACGCAAAATGCGGCCTAAAAGTCCAGCGCTGGTCCAAGATGAGGCCCAGATATTTCATCTTAAATCACCACCACCCTAACGCCCCCGACAACAATATACGCGCCAGAAAAGAAGCGTTGCCGAGGCCCAGGAAAAAATATGGTCTCGGTCTTACTTAGGGCCACCTGAAGTCCCACAAGGGTAATACGCCTGGCAACTAGGGTACCACTGGCCTCTGTCAGACTTGATTGTAAGGAAGTACGATTTAACCCTGAGTTTAAAAATGGGAAGGGCCCGAGATAATCTGATAGATAAAGGTGATATTGTGGTAATCAAAGGTTGACTCCGGATACCTGTGACATCACCACTATAGATGACGAGGCCCACTGAGGGTGTTTAGTGGGTAGTCCTTGTCCTTTTCAGGGTGGAACCAGGGTACGGTCTGCCCTGGGAGTCCCACATATGCCGTCGCGTTCCCTCGGGCGGCTGTATGGCTTATTAACGGATTTCCTCCCGTCAAAAAAATGTCAAAGTACCTGCTGGAAATATAAAGCAGCGCTATTATTAAAGTAACGAAGGTAAAGAGGGCTATGACGTCAGAGAGTTTCTGCCTATTACATGATGCTTCTGCGGATGACAATGCCTCCCCAACGTGATTGAGAGGGTCACGTTGTTTATACAGGGTGTGCCCAATAAATGTTTTCAATATTGATGCAAGATTTTTTGCGGTTTTTATTATATTAAAAAAAAAACTCTTTCATTATACATAGTTCAAAAGTTGGTGAAAGTAGATATTTGGGAATTTTCACTGCTATTTAGATTTTTTTTTCAAAATTTCGAAAAAATAATATTTTGAAAAACATCTCTGCTCTGAGCTCTGATTCTGTGGTAAGTAGCTTAAGCGCTTGTGTTACAGAAGTTAGAAACAATGACGGTAGGTACCTTAGTGCCTAGACCCGAGACAATATAGAAAAGTTTGTTTTTGTAGTCATATGGTTGACCCAACTGAGGATCATACCCGGGACCACAGAGATGTAGGGACGCCAAAGTCCAGCCCGCTCATGTTTCCTCATCTTTTTGAATGTAGTAGTTAAATTACAAGCGATAAATAACATTTGCGGAACACGTGTGCCATCTATGAGAAAAAATAATTATTAAAAGACGATAAAAAAGCGTTATATTATTCTGATTGTGATCGTATATAATTTTATGGTAACGAATTTGAGGGGTTTTTGGTAAAGGTGGTCCTTTGACTTATTATAAGACACTTTTAGAAGCTTATTTTCGTTAAGTATTTTCTTATTTTGCGTTGGTGTTCGTTATAAATATACATAACCAGTATTGTGTGTGATTGATCTGCCAAATTATTTTTCATGTGTCACAATGGCTTTGACAAAGGCCGAAACCCCATTACAGTTGTGGGCTTCAGTTAGCCGATGTGGAATTCATTCAATGTTCTAAAATAAAATAAATGACGGTTTAGTTTGTATAAAGTTGTCTACTGTAAAAATTAAAATATTGTCGAAGTTTATATCTTTATAGAAAATCTATGCAGAAATAGTTTTTGACAGGTATTTTAAATATCTCTATTAACGAGCTAGTGATCATCACTATTAGTAATATATTCCCTTTGTGTTTAAAATTGGAAGTATAGGTTAGTTTCTTTTTTGAGCAGAAAATGCTTCGTCGCATCGTATGTTGCCTGGATAGGACAACGACGTATGGGAGTCTGACTCGCCAATGAAGGGTTTCGTAACAGAAAGTAACATAATATAAAAATGTATGTTGGAGTTGTTTGATGGTTAAAGATAAATTGGGGTTTACGATGACGCACTACTTACTCGATCTCGTTCAAACCAATTTTCGGTGGAAGTTTCCTTAATAATGTTTATTATTCTCATATTTTAAAAGTTACAAGAGGACACATTTTACGACTTTGGAAGTGTCTCTTGCGCAAACTGTTCAATGTAGAAAAAATATCATTTTATAGAGACCTATTGACACACGTGTTGGTTTGAAGAAAAAATAAACGAATTTGAGTTTCAGTTTTAAATATGGGGAGCCCCTAAAATTAATAGATTTTTTTTCTATTTTTGTAAAAATTCTAAATGCTTTAACAGAATGCATCTACCTCTACATACCAAGTTTCAACAGTATATGTCTTAGTTTTGGAAAAAAGTTGATGTAGCATACGGATAGACAGACAGACAGACAGACATGACGAATCCATATTGACTTGGGTTCAGTTTTTTGCCATTTGGCTAGGAAACCCCAAAAAAGTAACGAGTTTATACTACCCACTGATATTTACCGCGTCTCTAAATGGTGGTACCATGGAATAAATGGACTATAACGGTCCATAATGAATTAGATCAAAACCCAGAACACCTTCAAGTAATGAACATAATTTGTGCTACTTCTGTGTTAGTATAATGTTTAATTAAGTATGCATTGTAAGTACCACTCTTAATTCTAGATTAATGGTTCCGGTGATAAAGTTATAGCTTTTAAAATAATTTAACGGGTCAAAGTGTAGTGTGTCGAAGTGACTTCAATAATATTTTGTTATGTGACAATGTGCGGGTGGATGAAGATTTACAAGCTCCCCCGAACAGACGAAGGCGAGCAAGACCAGTCAGCTCGTGACCACGGTTGGTGCAACCTAACCGAAACGTCGGGCAGTAAGTAGTTCGTATTAACTACTAAATAAACATGGTGTCGCGTTTTGACCCGTTAAATTATTTTAAATGTTTAAAATGGCACGCGATAGTCTTAAAATGTATAAGTTATAGCTTATTTCGAATGCCGGTTAATTTATCTACTTATGCGGTTCATAGTGATACGAATGAGTATGGAAGTTCTTTGTGTCACACCAGACTCTTCAGTAGGCACTTCTTATACTAGGTAAAGTTAAAAGATCATACAGACTTTGAATCTGAACCCTCGAGTTACTTTGCTATTATCAAGATTAAGATTTTTTTCCATTTAGTGTCTCATTCTCAACTATGTAATATTTTTTAAGAAACACAGAAATGTCCTCTTTCCTTGGTTTGTGGGATTCAAACCCACGACCTTCATGTATCGCGCGTAAAAGCACGCTGGTCCTCTGAGTGCGACGTGATGGTCTTTAAGTATGTAACTAACTTTTTTTTCAGGGGTCATGCAAAGCAATTAGTATATGTATATTCCAAATTCTAGACAGCTATTTGCAGAGTTAATTAGCTGAGTATTTGTATTTCCAATTAAATTGTACGTGATCAAAGTGCAAATGTATGGGATTTGTTTATTCACAAAGGCAAAGAGTACCTGCTCATTTCATTGTAGTCTGCATTAGAGAAGGCAAACAATTTACTAGTTAAATAGTAATTACAAAGCTGCATTATATAGTAGGTAGTACTGTTATATGTAAGTATTAGTTTAGGTATCTTGTATTAAATTTGTAGGATTCCATTGTATTCTAGTTGGAATTGTTTGTCTACTAGTTTTCTTTGTTTCATATCTTCTAGTGAAGTTTTAGATTATGTAGGTAGGTACATAGATATATTGTGTAATGCACAGACATTTATTGACTACATGAAAATAATAGTACAATTTAGGTAATTGTATCGCGAGAAAGTAATATTTGCCGGACAACCTTCTGCCAAGGAAATTATTCATTATATACTTAACTTTGTACAGTCGCCGTCAGATATATCGGAGCAGACAAAGAGACCAAAAATACTTCTGAACAGTTAAAACGTCAAAAAGTTGCATACACCACAAGTTACCATTAATATCTGAACATTCATCACTTCAATAATATATGAGCAGATGCTAGTCAATAATTTCTATACACACAACTTACCAATAATATCTGAACACTCATCTATACAGGTAGCTAAATGAGACACATGACGTGCGTGACACATTTTGACGTTATAAGTGTTCAGATGTTATTGGCATCTGCTCAGATATTATTGAAGTAATGAATGTTCAGATATTAATGGTAGCTTGTGGTGTATGGAACTTTTTGACATTTTAACTGTTCAGAAGTATTTGGTCACCTTGTCTGCTCCGATATATCTGACGTCGACAGTACATTTGCTGTACAAACTTCTGTTAAGTTATCTATTATATACTTAACTTTGTACAAAAGACTTGAATAACATATTACTTCATAAAATAATTTGTAAATTTAAACATAATATTTATTTTTAAAAATTTACATAAATGTAAATATAGAGTTTCTTCAATCGGTCTGGTTGAGTTTGAGTTTATTAATTTCAAAGAAAAACACAAATATCCTGTTAGAAATATTAGCGCCGATGAATATTTACATCTATAGTATTTTTTAAGTGAAAAAGTTTGTATGTTTGAACGTGATAATATTAGAAATTATTGGTTCGAATAGAAAAAATATTTTTGTGTAGGGTATTTCATTTATAGAGGAAGGCTTTAAGCTATATAATATTACGTTGCGACCAATGAGCAACTAATAAAATGTACTTGGAAAAATAAACATCAAATTCGGAAGATTTTTATTAAATATGGCTAGCTGCGTAATCTAGCGATAAAACTTGTTTTAAATATTTCTCTACTATGTAGTCATATTTTGATTTGATAAAGGTCAAAGATTATCTCAATTTCAATTCAAAGCTATCACGCTACTTAATATTACAAAGTTGCAATTACATGTCTATTACTCGGATTTCCAATTGTATAGGTAGGTAACCGATGTTTTAGTTACAAGATAAGTCGAGAATTGACGTAAGAGTGCATTGTTTGTGGTGCATCGCACCCATTAAAAGATAAAAACAGTTTACAGAAACAAAAATACACTGCCAATTCTAAATGTTGCAATTAAAATAATCATCTTTCGTTGGTCATGATAATAAAATATAGGTACTTAAGCGGTAAGACAACAATGTATGTATTAATGTAGTGATATATCATTTCCTTCTTTAATGTCTCGTCTTTACATTGCATTTCATTTCCTAGCATCCTACAAATACTAAAGGCTTTTATTTATTTATTTTGTAAAGTACAAAAGACGGGTTTCATGCTTAGTGGCATCCTATACCAGTCAACCTCACAGATTTCAGCCGAATATCTCGTGGTGGTGTCTCGTTATACAGAATATATGGAAATAAAGAACACAAACAGTAAATATTATCAAAAAAATATGAATATTAATATAAAACATGCCTATTTTCTTTGTATTTAGTAGCTGTTCTGCGACCATGTACGATTTTGTTTATATGCAAACCAGAGTCCTTAAATATTTTTTTATCATGCATCCTAAGCTATTTACTGAATACGAAAGACTGCAGAAACAATTAGCAGATGAAGGTGATCGTGACGTAATGTTCTGAATACCTTACACTTTTCTTTTTTAATAGGTACTTTATGCAATACGTTACTAAGGTGCTGATGTATCATATTTGCAAACTTACTAGCCCAAATAATTAAAAATGCGATTCAGTCACTATACCACGTGGACGAACAGCTAGTTAGTACTAAAATAACTACACTAAGGACTGTTTTATATGCGTTTCAGTTCCTACGCCATTTGCTGATCCATATTTACTCCTACCACGTGAGAAATCACACCTGGTGTTCTAGAAGCACTCGGGCGATATTTTCTTTCTGAGACAAGCCTATAAAAATAAAACAAAGTCTGTATACTAGACGTTTCCATATTATTTTACCTGGAAATGTATAACATTTTCGTTTCAAAGAATCTTCTTCGATGTTTAAAAATTCAGTAATTTATGTCAAACTCAGTTCAACAGCTGGGCAAATGCGTCATTTCCAACACATAATAAGAAAGACTTTACAATGTGCTCAAACTTCAGGTACTCTTTTGAAAATTTCCATTTCTGAACGGAATATCCTAAAATCTAAAATAATGTTAAAAATAAAAATATCGATCGGAAGACATAGTAATTTTCTTAACGATTGATTAATTAGCATTTTGCACGGCTGTACCAGTTTCTCGATGTCTACTATTTCCTCTACCTAAAGGTTGTCTGGAAGAGATTGCTCTCTAGCAATAAGACCGCCTATATTGTACTTAAATATGTCTGTAAAACCAATTTCTGTAAATTTTCTGTGCAATAAAGTGTATCTATCTATCTATTTCAAACTAGTGGCGCACCGTGGCTCCGCACGCGTTTAAATCCCGTTCTTTCCTCATTTTTACTGATTCGCTCCCATTGGTCACAGCGTGAAGTTACAAAGCCTAAAGCTTTGATAAATGGACTAAAAATCCAACACAAAAATACCTTTTCAAATTGAACTTCTAGTTCTTGATATTAGCGCGTTTAAACGAACAAAAAGGGCTTTCAAAAAATCTCTTCACCTTTATAATATTAGTATAGTATGGATTGATATTATTTGATATCAAAAGCATTGTGATTTCGTGTATTTGACATTTCAGTTTCAGGAGCCATAGTTACCGAAGATTTAATTATTGTTTCATAAACTGGCAGTGTAGGTACTCGTATGTTGTTTAACCATTCATGTGCCATGGCAGACTTAATTATTTTTCTTTTGTGTCTGAAATTATAGCACATGACTGTTTTTATATTTATATACACCGTTATTTTTTATTTACCATAAAAAATTTAATCACGTATGTAGACAAAGGTCTTAATTGTAAAAGTGCAAACCGATTTTTTTTTCGATTAAAATTGACTGAGTTATTACGCTTTGTTTTTTACTGAAATTGACAAAAAATGTGTGGACATCCGTCTTTTTACTCAATGAAACTATTGGCACGCAACATGTCAATGAAATACGTACGACATCTTGTTTCACTATCGCAGGTTACTGCCTACTACCTTACTACCTTTCTTAAAGAAAAACAAATTAACATTGAATCGGAATAAGGTTGAGAGTGCACTGACAACGCCCACTCAGCTGAGTTCCCCAAAAGGGCGCTTCCGCGCGTAAGCGTAATAATAATCAAATTAGTCAAAACACTTTCATTTTGTAATCTAACTCTCCCTTAATACTTTTTCTTGCTTAGGAAAGACACGTTACGTTTTGCAACACGTTACGTTACGTTTTAGTTATTAGGTATCTACTTATTTGTCGAAAATATCACGTTTTCATAACTAGGTAGCTACTAACCTACAATTGAAACGAATCTTGGCGTATTTAAAGAGCTATTTAGTGTGTGCATTACTTTTGTATTGTCCTAAAATCTACACAACATCTACCTACACGGATTTTAATAATTGTTAAAAATGTTTACCTTCATTATCAATGCACAGGCGCGCCCTTTTATGTCAGTTTCCTTTTACAGAAATAAGGACATTTTGTTGTTGTCGCACTTGGTTAAAAGCGTCTAAAATTCACTGCTTTAACACTTCAACTGTGTTTGGTTCACTAACATAAACACTTCACTTAATCTCAATAAAAAATTGACTCCAATCCGCGTAAACAGGCATTCATTCGAAAACGATACATTGGCGTTAGGATTGTTTAACAATCAATTACACAAAGCAATCCTTGGCGCTCGGTCCACGGACGTCAGCTGTTGTAATTTTTGGTAATAGTATGGATGCAAGCCGTCCGAATGAATTATTTTCCAGGCGGAGTAATGAGCATATTCCAAACTGACGAGCGGCATCATTAGTGCTTCCTCGCGGGTCTTCTTCGAAGTACGCAACCACGTCGTCGTACAAGTGTTGTGAGAGCGCCGGTCTTCCTCGTCCTTGAGCATGTCTACTCACGTAAAACGAACCGTGTGGCCTGGTCCACAAGAAATAATTCTCAGTCCAGTGATTAATTTCGCGCCCGCGTGTCATGTGACGTTAAGTAGGTCACGGTCAACGGTCAAGACGAAACTAGTAGGTTGCGCGGGCGCGGGGTTGAGGGGTTGCGCCCGAGCCGTGCCTCGCCGCCCCCGCTGCGTCTCTCCCGCCACACACCCGCGTTATGAGTGTGTGTGCGTAAACAGGGAAACGATGCGATTATTCAATGAAAACGTAGTCGTAGTAAAATGATAGATTGCCTGCTATTTACTTCTTTTAAAGAGATAAATTACTTAGTCCGTTTTTTTATTTATAAATACATAAATGTAATAAGTAACTGATACTGATACTGTGGTTAAAATTTTTCTGGTAATTAAAAAATATTCCTGTATATTAAAAAACCAGTACATTAGCTTGAGCAATAAAATTCAACAAAGAAAAGTATTTAACCAGGAATGCCCAAGCTGCTAGGAAACTGAATTTTTCAGGGAGAATTACCATCTGTTCAACTACAATCCAATTGTTCAAACCGAGACCGCAGAAGGACAAAATTAGATTAGACTCAGTTAAGAATACATTCGAAATTAAAAGTCAAAAAGTTAAAACAAAAGTTTTAGCTATAATTTCATTTGAAGAACGGCTAAATGTGGCTAAATATTGGCAAATCAACAAGAAAGTGAAAATCTTGATACAGTCTCTTGTCAACACGTAATCTTTTAAAAGTGTTTCATTTCTGATCAATTTAAACTGCCGGAGAGAGTCGTAGAAAATATCGACATTGCTCTTGCAACACAGCTTGTTATAAGCATCAGTCAGTCGGTACAATGCAGCGTGTGTCTGGACGTTTGTGCGGGCAAGTGGCTTACTGAAAAGTGGAGCTGGGTTGCGTGAAATTTTGCGAACCTATGAGTCCACTAACTATGCTTAAAGGATTTTCAGGCGGTAACAGTGGACTCTATAAAACAATGTTCTCATTTAACAATTAAGTTTGTTTGTTACCAGATGTGTCGTACGAGAGAGTTTATCTCGTGCCATCGGCATTAAGAACGTATAAATTGAACCTAACAACGATATTTCATTTCATCCCAACAATTTTGGAATATAAAACGTTGTGGAAGCCAGATACATTTTTCGAAATCAATATCGCAAACACACAATACGAATAGGAAAAGTAATTTATTAGATAGTATGTAAATATATAAGCAATACGTTATTGGAAGAAAAAAGGTAAATCTGCTTAGTGTAACGTCCTGGCGGCCATTGGCGACGTCAAGATTTCAACCATAGAAAAGTATTACTATGGAGAGATCATTAAATAACTGGCTCAAAAGGAAATATCAGACCTGATCTTATGTATGAAACAATAAGTGACATACAGTTTTGTCGGGGGACGTATTCACATCAAATCTTAAATGAACAGAAAAAATAATTTTCGCTTGCGGTGTGAACATGTTTCAGTTTCTTTCTCTCTTCAGTCGGTCCCTCACTGCTGAGGATCGTGACTCCTTTTGATTCCGTCAATCAGCTGTCTCCATTTGTCCCGTTCTGTAGCTTGGTGAAGTGCTTTGCTGACAGGTATTTTTAACTCCTCTGCTATTTGGTCCGACCATCTCTTGGGACTTCGCCCTCGAGGTCTTTTCCCTTCAACTTTACCGGTTACTATGAGGCGTTCCAGATTGTCGGTATCCCTGCGTGCAACATGGCCAAAATAACGTAGTATTCTTTGTAGGCAGGTCGTGGATAGCCGCTGAGACTTTTCCATCTTCAGCTGTTTGAGGATAGATATGTTGGTGCGGTGGGCCGTCCATGGTATTCTCAGCATACGACGCCAACACCACATCTCAAAAGCGTCGATTCTTTGTCTGTCTGCTGCTTTGAAAGTCCACGTCTCTGCACTGTATAGAGCAATGGAGAAAACGAGGGTGCGGACCAGGTGTATTTTGGTCTTGTGGGTGATATTGCTGTCTCTCCAAATTTTGGTGAGTTGGGTCATCGCAGATTTTGCCATGCCAATCCGTCTACGTATTTCCGGTTCGCTACTTCCTTTGTTAGTGATCTGTGAGCCAAGGTATTGGAACTGGGCAACGGTTTCATAGTCCTGTAGGAGATTGTCGCATTGTACAGCAGCGAAGCGATCAATAATCATGATTTTGGTCTTAGATTTATTAATAGCAAGCCCCATTTCCATACTGATGGCTTCAAGTTTGTGTAGTAGCTCCGCCATTTCTTTTTCCGATGATGCAAGAAGGGTTGTATCGTCCGCGTATCTGAGGTTAGATATTTTTACCCCACCTATCTTTATGCCACCTTCCCAACCATCTAGGGTTTGTCGCATGATATATTCTCCATATATATTAAAAAGGATAGGAGAGATCACGCACCCTTGGCGAACACCCTTCTGGAATTTAAAACGGCTTGATGTTGAGTCTCCTACAGTCACTGTGCCGTATCCCGACTCATACAGCTTGCGAATGAGCATTATAAGGTGAGCTGGTACACCTGCCTCGGAAAGGACTTTCCATAGTTTCTCCCACTTAACGCAGTCAAAAGCCTTTTGGTAATCCACAAAACACATGAAAGTTGGGGTATTATATTCATAGCACTTCTCTATTTTAAGGCGAAGGTTCAAAATTTGCTCTCTGGTACCTCTCTCTTTCACAAAACCGGCTTGCTCTTGGGGTATTTGCCAGTCTAGAAAAGATCTTAGTCTCGCATTGATGATATACAGTAAAATTTTACTGGCATGAGACATTAGTGCGATGGTTCTGTAGTTATTACAGTTTCGTACGGAGCCTTTTTTGTGAAGAGGAAGAATTGATGAGTGTACCCAGTCAGATGGCCAGTTTCCCGTCTGCCATATCTTATTGCATAGATTGTGCAAACAGTTTATTCCATTCGGGCATTCCATTCAGTTTCTTTAAAATATTTAATAATTTATTCGCTAGTGCAGTTTGAAGCACTATAAATTTCTTTCAAAATCTAAAGTCGTCACGGAAGACGCCATGTGTATCAATACTAGGCAGTGAACGAAAAAAGCATAGAAGCATTAATTTCAGCACGAAAATGGCACCACGAGAAGTAAGGCAGGGTGGGCGTGGCTTAAAAAAGTGAGCTAGCAGCGGTACGAATATCATTTCCACGGACGCATCGAGTCATAGGCGAACTGATTTCGCTGAAAATTGGTGGAGAGGTAGTTTAGAACCAGGAAAAGGAGATAGAATACTTTTCATCCCATCCAACCGCAATCCGAAATCTGCTTATTTTTGCCCCTTAGGCGGAACGGACTTCGCTGGGTTAGTTGTTAAACATATTATTGTACAAAAGAGTCGAAACATAATTAGTATATACATATAATGCACCCGTGCGAAGCCGGGGCGAGTCGCTAGTTATAACTACAGGAGTACATTGTGGTAGTACTATAGACCTCTTAAGTAATCTTTTCCCCATGATTTCTATCAACTTTGATTTGACAACGTTCGATGGAGGATAAAAACTACGTTATGCTAAAATAACAAGACCACCCTTTTTTCGAAAATCAGAGGAAACATTTGTTTTTATTCAATATGATTTTGTGTGTGCTTTGAAGTAAAAATAGGTACACATTATGTTTCTTCTGTACTCATATTATAAAAAGGAAATATTTGTATTTTTGGATTTGTAACAAAAAAACAGGACGGATTCCAGAAATTATTACACCATTAGAATATTACACTGTTGTTTGAGACAGTATTAAATTTAAAAAAAAAAAATAAATAGGAATTTCTATTGAAATTTTAACAACGTAACGCAAGACAAAAAAAAACGTCCCAAAAACAAACGGATTATTCCACTTTGATCCCCTCTAAAACAGATGCCAAGGGTGGTGAGAACTTTTGAGAAAAAAAAATCCTTATTTAATATATTTTTTGTATTTTTCGCAAGTCAATTTGTTAAACATCACATAAAACTTAATTTCATAAACTTGCACTTACAAGAGTTTGAAAGAACTTGATCTTATTTCAGAGCTAAGGCTCTCATCAATAAAATCAAGTCATAATTAATACCTAAGTATGTATATATTTAATATTTACATATATATGTATAACAATAACAATGGGTACCTACTAGCGAAACCCTAACCATGTTTGAAATATCTTAAATATACTAAGCCGGGAATTTAAACACCGATCCCCGTGGTCTGGATACTTGATCCCCTAGACCATCGAGACATCATATTATTTATTTTCAAGAAAAAATTTCTGTTGCTTTAAAAAAGTAAAGTTTTATAAAAATAATGAATATTGTTAAATTATTTGCTTTTTAGTATGTGGTAAACATTGGGAAGCACCATTAAAAATTTAATGTGAATATTATTGCATTTTTAAGGCGACTTTTAGGTACACTAAAAACAAAATAATAGAATTTGTCTAAAGTTACTTAAAGTCCTTCAACCAAAAACAATTTTGCGTCGAAAGCAAATAATGCCAACTTTGATATCTCGCCCACATTTTCGTGAGGGAAGTTTTACGATTTTGTATGAGAAAAATTTATACAATTTGGAGCCTCTCTTCAGCCTTAATACCCGAGCCACCATTTGAGTGGAAAATGAACAAAACTGGAGCCATTTACTGGCTTCTATATAAAAAAGTCTTATAACATTTATATTATTTACATTATCTTTTTTTTAACACACTTTATACAGATTAAACCATTCTCCGATGGTGCCTTTTTAAGGATCTTGGCCTCGAGGGTTTTAGCGCAAAAAAGATAAATTATCGTAAAACCATTTGTACCTCAAATATTTTGACACAATTATCGGTTTTTTATTTCCCCTACTAAATTTAAGATTTTTTTTTATATTGCATTTCAAGATTGACCTCATTCCACCTGATGTTAAGTGGTAATGAGGTCCTAGCTTAAGGGTGACAAGTACAGCATAATCAATCTGTTACTGAACTTGTCGCCCTTACCTTGAAGGCTGTACCCCTGCTACTAATGTAGCACCCCCCAGGAGCTCTGGAAACTTTACTCACACGCAGGAACACAAAAACACAGAAGTGATTGTTATTTGGCTGCGATCTTCTGTAAGGTATTTCACCAGTCAGGCTGCTCCAGTTCGAGCGATAAATCGCTATGTCCTACCTCTCTCTAAAGGGATTAAGTTGTTTGATATTTAATCGTACTTTAAAAAATAGCTAAATCAAAACAATGATATAGGTATACGTAGTATACACCTACGAATTTTCACCAATATTTGGTGGAATGTGTTGGTGCCATATTCACAAAAAATATGGCCGAAAGCACCTCTCCAACTGATGCCGAATGCATGTTACTTTAGTACCAGAAGTCACCCTAGAGATTTCGTGTATGTGGTTTTATGCTTATAGAAGATTTGGATCTGCGTTCATACGCGCTACCTGTACATTATTATTATAATGTACAGGTAGCGCGTATGAACGCGCGTTGTAGGCGTACTGTTGTAGTAATTTGAAATTGGCGCGTTCTACTACGTAATGACAGATGACAGGTCGTTGATTTTTAGCTGCGCCATCACTGCTGTAATGTGCATTGTTCTGTTGAAAATAAAACTAAGTAATTAATTATAAAGTCGTTTAATTACAACAGGTTATGGACCCAGCCTGTAATCTGTTTGTAATAAGTATCAGTGAAAAGTAATATCAGTGAAATATCGATAAACAAAGTCGCCGGTCATCATAACTGACACGACCTAACCTAAAAGCCGCGTGGTTTGTGTGAAAAATATTTTTCGTACAAAATGTCTTCAAATGCAATGACTCTTATCGAAAAGTTAGTTGGTCGAGATAATTACAATACATGGAGATTTGCCGTTATGACGTATTTGCAACATGAAGACCTCTGGCACTGCATCGAAAATGAAGGCAAACCTGTTGATTCAAAGCTCGACCTGAAAGCAAAGGCAAAAATTATATTGTTGGTTGACTCAGTGAATTACATACATATACAAGAGGCAAAAACGGCAAAAGAAGTGTGGACCAATTTACAAAAAGCTTTTGACGACAAAGGGTTGACAAGACGCGTGGGCTTATTGAGAGATATGATTACAACAACATTAGAAAATTGTCAAAATGTTGAAGATTACGTTAACAGAATAATGAGTGCAGCACATAAACTTCGAAACATATCATTTGACATCAATGATGAGTGGCTGGGTACTTTGCTCCTTGCTGGATTACCCGAAGTCTACAAGCCAATGATTATGGCCCTCGAAAGTTCTGGTGTGCCGATTACAGCAGACTCTGTGAAGACTAAGCTCTTACAAGAAATAAAGAGCTCAGAGTCAGTTGCGTTGTATGCAAGTAAGCCAAGTAAATATAAACAAAAGGATTGTGATAATTCTCCGAAGTTTATAAAAGGTCCCCGTTGTTTCAAGTGCAACAGGTATGGTCACATAAGTAAAAATTGCAGAACAAAGAAAAAGGACCAAGGCAAAGAGGCAGGCAAAGAAACTGGATATGTTGCTGTGTTCTCGGCATCCGCTGCAGCAAATGACAGTAATAGCTGGTTTGTTGATTCAGGAGCATCCATGCATATGACGATGAGGCAGGACTGGCTATATGATGAATCATCACCTCCAATTACAAGCATCCGTGTTGCTGATAATAAAATGCTTAAAGTGAAGAGCTGTGGAAAAATAGATCTGCCTATATGTAATAGTAAAGGAAAAACACAAACCATACAAGTAACCAATGTGTTGTATGTGCCTGAGTTAGCAAGCAATCTTCTCTCCGTGAGTCAGCTGATAAAGAAAGAATGTTCTGTACAGTTTAGTAATGAAGGCTGTAAAATATTCAACAAATCTCAAGAAGAAGTTGTAGCTTGTGAGTTAGTGAATAACATGTATCGTCTGAACTTGAGTAGTGCACAAGCATATGCTTGTAATACAAAGGAAAGTGACAGCTACTTATGGCATCAAAGGATGGCTCATCTCAATATGACTGATCTGAATAAACTCTCCAAATGTACAGATGGTGTCAAGCTTACCGACAATAAGCTGGATATGATATGTGAATTTTGTCAAGAAGGAAAACAGTCTCGGCTGCCGTTTCCCAAGGAAGGTTCTCGTGCTAAGAAAGTTCTGGAACTCATACATTCTGATATCTGTGGGCCACTGGAGGTGAAATCAGTTGGAGGAGCTCAATATTTCCTCACATTTGTGGATGACTATACCAGGAAAGTATTTATTTACTTACTTAAAAACAAGTCTGAAGTGTTCAGTAAATTTAAAGAATTTAAAGCATTTGTGGAAAATCAACTTGAATGTAAAATAAAGAAATTAAGAACTGATAATGGAAGAGAGTATCTAAGTAATGAGTTTATTGAATACATGTAAAATTGTGGCATTGTACATGAAACTTCTAATCCATATACCCCACAACAGAATGGGTTAGCGGAGCGTATGAACCGTACATTGATGGAGAGAGCTCGCTGTATGTTACTTAATGCTAATTTACAGAAATACTACTGGGCTGAAGCAGTGGCGACAGCTGCGTACATAACGAACCGCTGTCCAACAAGATCCATTTCATATGCTACACCAGAGGAGTTATGGTCCGGGAAGAAGCCAAATTTGAAACACCTTAGAATCTTTGGATGCGAAGTCATGGTTCATGTTCCAAATGTTAAACGTCAAAAACTGGATCCTAAGGCAAGTAAAATGATATTTATTGGCTACTCAGAACTCACTAAAGGTTACAGACTATTAGATACTAAAACAAGAAAAATTCTTATCAGTAGGGATGTTGTATTTCTGGAAAATTCTGTACAAAGAAAGTATTCTATGGTTCCGCTAACAGAAAATACAAATAATGTTAAAATATGTGCTGATGAAACAAAGAACATTAATGAATCTGTTGGGCTAACAAATCAAAGCACAAGAGAGTTAAATAACTCATCTATAACATTGTCAGATGACGATGATGAAGAAACATTCTTCTCCGATGATGATCCCGCATATGTACCTGAAAAAGAAATAAAAATTAGTGGACCTTGTAATATAACTCTTAGAAATAAAGTTGGAAACAGAAAACATGAATCTAATACTTATCTCTGGCAAGGTGGAGAACACGAAGAAAATGAGACACCAATGACTTACCGGGAGGCTCTGTCATCACTGGATAAAGATAAGTGGAAAAAGTCTATAGAGGAAGAGTTGCAAGCACACAGTAAGAATGAAACATGGCATTTGGTGAAGAAGCCAGATGGAGTGAAAACTATAGGGTGTAAGTGGGTTTTCAAAGTGAAAGATACACCATCAGGATCACTGTATAAATCAAGGCTATGTGCCATGGGATGCTCACAGAAACACCAGGTTGATTACACAGAAACATTTTCACCAACCCTGACAGTTGGTGATTCTGTAATGTATGACTCTGTAAGAGTTTTGCTCTCTAAAGTGTGTCAGGATAACTTGCAAATGATACAGTTTGATGTTAAAACTGCTTTCCTCTATGGAAACATAACTGAAGATATCTATATGAATCCACCAGATGGTTAAGATGTACCTGAAGGGCATGTTTGTAAACTTAAAAGGTCATTATATGGGTTAAAACAAGCACCCAGGTGCTGGAATCAAAAATTTGACTCTGTTTTAAAGAAATTTGGTTTCACCAATAGTCACTCAGACAAGTGTATCTATACTGGTCAGTTAAATGGTAGTAAAGTGTACCTAATACTGTATGTGGATGATGGATTAATCATTTCCAAGGATAAAAGTGTGTTAAACAAAGTTATTGAAGATTTAAAAGAAAATTTTGAAATAAAAGTGTGTGAACCTAAAAACTTTGTTGGCCTTGAAATTGAGAAAGGAGAAAACTACATATTTCTACATCAGACTACATATGTTCAAAAATAGCTGAATAAATTTAATATGATTAATGCTAATGGAAACAGTACACCAGTAGAGACAGGCATCAAATTAGAAAAGAATACATCAGAGCTAGATAGAAACATTCCATATAGAGAGGCTGTAGGCTCATTGATGCATCTAGCTATAGTCAGCAGGCCTGACATAATGTTTGCGGTTAGCTTAGTTAGCCGTTATTTGGATAGTTACGATAGTAGTCACTGGAATGCAGTAAAACGGATAATGAAGTACCTTAAAGAAACTAGTGATTATGGTCTGTACTATACACCTTCACAGAACAATATACTAGAATGTTATTGTGATTCTGACTATGCTAATGATACTGAAACCAGAAGGTCAATGACAGGATATGTATTCATTAAGAATGGTGCTGCTGTTACTTGGGCCAGTCAACGTCAGCAAACGATAGCACTATCTACAACTGAAGCGGAGTTTATGGCTGCCTGTAGTGCTACGAAAGAAGTTATTTGGTTAAAGAGACTTCTTTTAGCTATAGATGAATATAATCAGGATTCTGTAATACTTAACATAGATAATCAAAGTGCAATATCTGTCATAAAGAATGAAAACTACCATAAACGATGTAAACACATAGATATTAAATACAAGTTTGTTAAAGAGAAATATGAAAGTAAAGACATTGCTTTAAACTATATAAGTAGTAATGAACAAAGGGCTGATATATTTACTAAACCCTTAGCTAAAAGTAAATTTCAATATCTAAGAAGTAAATTAGGTATTTGTAAGATGTAACTGTACTTATAAAACTTGATTCTGTCATACTTTGTTCAGTAATAGTATGTTTGTATAAAGTAACTACCTATAATGTGTCGTTGTTTGTTACTATTACTTGTTTAACTGTTGTGAATGAGAAACGCTGCAATTTGGAGAGAGTGTTGTAGTAATTTGAAATTGGCGCGTTCTACTACGTAATGACAGATGACAGGTCGTTGATTTTTAGCTGCGCCATCACTGCTGTAATGTGCATTGTTCTGTTGAAAATAAAACTAAGTAATTAATTATAAAGTCGTTTAATTACAACACGTACCTATCCAATATAGACTATATTATAAGTTACAGTATGAAGTGTGGAAAAAAATTAGGATAGACATTTGTGTAAACTTGCTGGCAATTTTGAAATTGTGGAAACATTTTTTTATTTCCTTCGAGTATCGTGAACTGGCACTTCATTAATATTTTCATACCAACATTATGGTATGATAGCCCACATATATACGTTAAACAATTGCCTTTATGCCTTAATATCAGTGTGTTCAAAGCATTTTCATTTGAACTATTTTTGGGGAAATAAATTGATGCGACTATGTGGAAGGTACATTTAAAATCAGTAACGGTTTAAATCGCGACCCGTTTTGATTATGTGATGTGTGGTGACTGGTGTGAAGTGAGTGACCATGGACCTAATTATACTAAGTCCGTGTGAGTGACGGACGCAGAGCAACCTACAAGTCATAGACTATACAGTTATTTTTCCATTTGTTTTACGGCTTTGGATTCAAGCGACTTTAGAATTGATAGCCGGCGTCGGCTGCGGAGGCACTTCCAAGCCAAGATCCATAAATAAAATAAAAATATCGTTTTTGATACAATTTTCGATATTGGATATTTTATATCGATATATCGATTTATCGGTTAACAATATATCGGCAAAAAACATCGATTTATCGAATTAAAAATATCGAATATATCGATGTATCGATATTTTTTCAACAGCCTACCCGTTTACTTAATTTATTTGTAATGTCTAGTAGGTTAGGGCTCGGTCTCTTTTGCTCGATTTATTCGTGACTCAGTTAATACAGGCATCACCTCGTATCTTGCACATCTTCCTTTACAATCCCGACCCACAGAAAGTGGGTCAAAGTATTAAATTGTATTAACTTTTACTGAATCGCCTTAAGGGACGACAGAGCCTACAAATGTACGATTTCGTGTCTTAAAATACAGCTAATGAAGTAAATTCGTTTTCAAGATAGGTGCATACTTAATTGAGTTTGTATTAAAAGATCTTAATTCTGGGTTGTATACAGTTGGGTTTGTATGGTTGGGTTTTTTAATAAAATTAATTTTTAATTAGGACATAATTTTATTATATTTTACACCAAACCTTTAGACTTTATTAAGTTGGTTTATCTACTTGTTCAATAATTTACAGCATGTTTGGAATTGAAAGCAATGTTTATTTAAAAAAACTGATAATTTGAGGCAATGAAATTTTTCTACTGTATCAACCGTTAGCCTTCCGGTAAGCGCCCTCTGCCGAATATGTTTAGAACTATTTTAATCGCCTACGATAACTTGCGGTTAGCTCAGTTGGTAAGAGCAGCACGCGCGATATGTGAAGGTCGTGGGTTCGATTCCCGCACCGCAAGTGGAGATAATTTTTTTCTGTTTCTAATATTTAAAATTCGCTAGTACGGCGTATAGTACTATAAAAATAATAAAATCGATTAAAAAGAGTTTATTTGCAGTTGGATATAAGTTAGTTCTTATGACCACAAAATCGATTCAAAGTGTAATAAGCTTGACGTGATTTGGACTGAACAAATTGAGAACGATATTGTTACACGACGTTCATGATATTTAGGAAAAGGGTTTTCGCTTCCACTACAAACGCAAAATGAACCTTCGATTTATATTACACTACCAACAATATTATTGTGTGTCTAATAAATGAACATCCACTTGATTATACTTTGCGTTTTCAAATAGTAGTTCCATTTTAATTTTTAACAGGAAAGTTAAGACTTTCATTCTTACTTAAAATAAAAGCTCATGTGAGTGACTAGAAAAGTTTCCTACCTACAATATTATTGAGTGCCCAATAAATGAACATCTATTTGATTATACTTTGCGTTTTCAAAAAGTAGTTCCATTTTAATTTTTAACAGAGAAAGTTAAGACTTTCATTCTTACTTAGAATTAAAGCTCATGAGAGTGACTAGAAAAGTTTCCGTCTGCAAATAACACCTCAGCTGTAGTTGATGTCTAAGCCGGAACATTATGCCCGGGAAATAAAGTTCTAGTTGAACGAATCGCCTGCGAGGGCAGCTCCTTTGTGAAGAAGGTCAGTCTAGCCTTTGATGTTGCTAATTCGTATCGTTATCTCGTGAAAAGTTGCCTTATGAAGAAAGTTGGAGGTAAGGGTCGCTTTTGTGTTTATCTGTGTAGTTAACTTATTCCCAGCGGAGTGTATTTAAAGTTAAAAGTATGCAACTTTCTTTTGAAGAAAAAATATCTAGTTATTGTTTGAACCTACTGATTTTTAATGGGATTCTTCATAATATTAACAAGATTAGGTATTGAAGTAACTTATTACTCGACCTAACTATGTAAAGGAAGGTGCATGTTTTATATGATGTTACATAGGATACAAAAACTCTACTATAAATCCAAGCTTACAATTTAATGGTGTGAATTGCTTGAATCTATAGTAAGTAGTAAAGTATAGCAGTAGTGCTGTGAGCTATCTTTAAAAAAAAATCTTTTATTTTAATATGCAGCAGATTTTGTTAATATTGAGATGAGAAAGTAACTAGGAAATTAGAAAGTCTGCGCCGATATCACGTAATTCATAGAATTTTTAAGAATTGCAAACTTTGGCCCGTCTTAAATGTTACAATCAGCATTTATGCTTATTTAGAAAGGGGCACGTTAGCCATGGAAGTCACGTTTGGCCACACTTTACATATAGTCAGATGAAATTTGAAACAAAAATTAAAAATGTTTGTTCCGTCCACTATGTAAACGCTTGGCCTATAAATCTTCAAAACTATAAAAACAGATACAAGAAATTTACTAAGATTTGAGCTAGTATTCAATTGCAAAATATATTATGGGACTACTATTTATTTATTAGAAGCAGAAAAATTTCATCGCCTACCATAACTTGTGGTTATCTCAGTTGGTATGAGCAGTACGCGCGATACGTGAAGGTCGTGGGTACGATTCCCGCACCGCAAGGGGAGATGAAATTTTTCTGTTTCTAATATTTAAATTTCGCTAGTACGGCGTAAAGTAGGTACTATAAAATAATAAAATGGATACTATTTATTTGCCCACAACACGTAACGGCCTTGTCGAATACTTGGTTATTTATCTGTATACCTAAGTATGGGAAGTGGATATTAACGAGCCCGTTAAGATAATGGCCTCTAAGGTTCTCAGGATTAAGTTTAGTGTTGCAGAACTGGGGAAAGTTTGCCTTTATTTTTTGTTATAAATAAAAAAAAACAGTGTAATCAGTGGACAGTGGACTCGAGTATGAAGGATATCTTTGATGGTGATGAAAGAACTTTATTTGTCATAAGACATAAGGTATTAGTAAATATCAAGAATTTTTATGCGTATGTATTAAAATGGGATGACATAAATTATCCCGCGTCATATAAAACTGAACTAGTAAATAACCCAAACTCCGCATGACCCAAAGGTAGAGAAATGCCCCTAGCATTAAGTCCACCTGTTGTACTTTTGTGTGCAATACAGTTTTTAAATAAATAAATAAATATAAAATAGTAAAAATATTAAAACATGCCATCAGAGTCATGTTTATGATACGCCGTCTGTACACATAAAAGAAAAGCTCTGGTATGGTAAGTACCATATAGTTTTTTATTCTTTAGACTGAGTTTACTTCGAAGCTTTTTAAGCGAAATATTTGATCTCATTAAATAGGATTTACTAGACGTTAATACTTCCACGTACTCCTGAACAAAATTGTATTGGTACATAAATGAATGACACACTTCTCAGACAAAGGAAACACATTTCCTTTCGAAATATCTACGGACCATAAAATGATCCAATCTTGCCCCTGATAGATGTATCTCGCATGCCTATGACAGTGTGGAATCTACATGAGTTTAATTATTAGCTAAAGTATCTACCCTTTTGTTAAAGCACGAAAGTGTACAGACACAGCGACCATGGTCTGTTATATACTACAGCTGCACAGGATATGCACACAAAACAGCATATTTTTCGTAAGTAGCATAACCGATCGCCATAATCCTTAGAGCCTGTTGCTTTTGGACAGCAGTCACACATTTCACGGAAGTTGCAAAGGTTCTATGTTGCTACCTACTTATAATTATGAGATGAATTTAAAAACGTTTATCGAGAATTATTACTTAGTGACAGTTTTGTATACCAATGTCGGTGTTACCGCTACGCACTGCTGGGGCGCCACTTCGAGTCGTGTACTATTTTGTCACCATGTAACTTTTCAAGAACGTATGTATTAAAGGTACGGAAAAAAGCCACATCAATCTCTTAAAATTAAAAGTATGGTTATTTGGTAATAATAAATATACCAATTTTATTATTTTTGTAGTACTATACGCCGTACTAGCGAACTTTAAATATTAGAAACAGAAAATGTTTATCTCCCCTTGCGGTGCGGGAAATGAACCCACGACCTTCACGTATCGCGCGTGCTGCTCTTACCAACTGAGCTAACCGCAAGTTATCGTAGGCGATGCAATTTTTCTGCTGTATCAACCGTTAGCCGAATATGTTTAGAACTACATACTTATCGGCCCGTGGTACATTCGGTGCAGAAATGTTTGAAAACCACGGAATCGAAGACACCTTGGCATCTTTATCGATTTTATTATTTTTATAGTACTATACGCCGTACTAGCGAACTTTAAATATTAGAAACAGAAAAAATGTATCTCCCCTTTCCGCACCGCAAGGGGAGATAAACATTCTCTGTTTCTAATAATAAATATATCAATTGTTATCATTCCACAAAGTTAAACCGATATAAACATATGGTCATTTAGTACATTTAAACAGAACTACGTTTGAAGTATTTTCGAAAGGGGTTAAATATTATTGAACATTATTTATAGGACTAACGATATCCAGCAACACTAGCTTTGTATGGAGCGGTTGGATTCATTGCGTATTAATCTGTATCCATTACTTCTGAGCAACGTGCGGTCGATACATGTATACTTCTAACATGTACACACTCGTGCACACCAATAGGTAGGCTATGATTCAAATTCCAATAACCATAGGCTAGTGTCATAAATTTGATGAATCCAAGTTTCATTTGTCATACTACAATCAGACAATGAAAACTTGGATGAGGAAGTGAAAACCCTTGTCCTAGATAACATCAATGTATTTCAACAATGTTTTTTTTCAATTTGTTCACGTTACACAGTACATTTTGAACGTACGTCGTTGCAGTATAACATATATCTAATTGCAAATGTGCATTTGAAAATGCTATCAGCGAAGAGCTATTTTTCAGGAAGCTTCAGGGGTCTAGCCAGGTAGGAGTTTGTAATGTATGGCTTTGTCATTAAAGTTCACGTGTCTTTTTTAAGTGAAATGTTAACCCTACAAATTTTCAAAGTGTCAAGACCTAATAAATCTATAATCGAAACTATTTCGAAATTTGGCAATTTAGTTTGTCCTGACATGATGTAAAGCATGATACGAAATATTTTAATGTCGATGAATTTTCTTCGAAATCGTTAGCCCAATATCCTGATGTGGAAACTTGACCTTACCGATCGACCACCTGTAAGGTCATTTACCCCAATGGCTGTCTATGGCCTCTTTGGTGCAACCAACCGCCGTTAGTAAATTTGTTAGGAAATCAGTACGAGTATATCTTTGTAATAAAACAATTCCGACGTTTAAATAATATTTTGTGTATAATTTTTTCGTCTGAACGTTGGAAAAGTAACAAATATCAAAATGGTCTTTGCCGAAATAATCCAATACCTAATGTGTATTTACATTCGTAGGATTACCATATTCGCCAAAAAATGTATTTCAAACATAATGTGCCTAAAGGTTAGCGTTTAGAGCAAAATTATTTATGAGTAATACGTTTATTTTGTAATCGTTTCAAAGGCACGTCACAGATTTGAGTTCAAAAACAATAATACCTTTTTGCATATATTTCTTATCGCTGGTTTTACTGATTTCAAAACAGAGAAAAGCACATCAGACTGAACATCTTGGAATTTTCTCGGCCCTTATGCCGTACACATAGGATCTAATATCGAACCGCTTGTGTTTACTTTGACGTACTTATCTGTTGACTGTACATTTATAAAATTTAAAAAGTTATACATATATCAATAATTGAAGGTGATTTTACAGCAGTTCAACTTAAGAGAGGTAGGCATAGCGATTTATCGCTTGAACTGGAGCAGCCCGACTGGTGAAATACCTCCACCTTACAGAAGACCGCAGCCAAATAACAATCACTTCAGTGTTGTTGTGTTCCTGTATGTGAGTAAGGTTTCCAGAGCTCCTGGGGGGTGTTGCATTAGTAGCAAGGGTCAAGCCTTCAAGGTAAGGGCGACAAGTCCAGTAACATATTTATTATGCTGTACTTGTCACCCTTAAGCAAGGACCTCATTACCACTTAACATCAGGTGGGATGAGGTCAATCTTGAAGTGCTATATAAAAAAATAACTAGAAATTCTTGTAAAATACAGACTTAGAGAATTCTGTATTTTTTTATTTAGTGTGATAACTGCAGCTTGTGACTTTGTTGGCGTTATTTTGATATAATTATTATTATGCTTTTCTAGTCTCAAATTGGTATACTCGTAGCTACTGAATTTCATCTGGATTAACTTTTTCTATGAAAGAATTACAAATGTTTGTGCAGCTATACAAAAAAACGTTATAAATATAAGTAGGATTACGAAATAATGAAAAATTATTTAAAAATTGACTCTGCCTTCAATACCCTTTTAAACAAGTTTTAAATTGAATTTTTAACTTAAAAATGAATTAAGTATCTTACTTATTTATCTGGAAATTTTAATTCTAAAGCATTTTGTAGGTACTCTTAAAAGAGTAGGTAAAAAAAATCTTAAGATCGAGTGTATTTAATAAATAACATTGAGCGAATGAATGTATGAAGATTGTGCGATTTGGATCACCCCTTAATATTAATCTTGAAGAAAAATATCTCTAGGTTCAAATACATAATAATAAACGGCGCACCTGTACAGAAGCAAAGAGATTGATGGACCGATAAACGAGAGGCCACAAATTTGCGTAGATCTAGGGGCTCGTTCGTAGTGATGTTAAACAATACTCAGTTGTCGATAAACTTTTTCCTGTGATATTTAAAAAAAAATATTGATTGCGGCTATCTGTAGTACTATTGGAAAGAATGTTGAGCTGTTGGTGTCGAGTTAGATAGTAACAGGTGTTGTTTTTTCTTGTAGTGGTTCCCGAGGTAAGACGACAATCTCCACAGTGAAGCAGGGGTGGTCACTTCAAAAGGTAGGAGCCGTGTAAGGCCATCATTTTGCTGGCATAACTGTAGTCATTCACTTTTGATAGAGATCCCTACGGCATCGGCAATAGGCGATGAGGTCCATAGATACAATTCAGTGGATAGTTCCCGCCCTTCTTAGAGTAGAGCCAGGGTTAAGATCTGCCTTCTGGAAGTCCCATGCCGCGAACTTACTTGGTAATGGACGTTACGGTAAGGTACGCAAAAGCGTTTCCTGTCGCAAATAAAAGGTAAGATGGCAATGTATCTAATGTAATTAATTAATGTATTAATCATTTTTCAATTCGTGCAATTACTTTTTTTGTCACCTTTGTGTTGATCGTGCCCTTATTCTCTATGGTTAATACATAGATCTGAAAGTGTTTTTAAAAAAACTCTAAATTAAAACGTTATAGTTTTGCGTTCATGTCTTTTTGTCAAAATCTTACATGCTGTAAAATCAGTATCAATGCCTTGGATCCGCTAAAGTTGAATACACGGTCAGAAAAACGAACAAGATGTTTTAGAGTTATAAAAGTGGCCAAGAATAATTCTAAAGATGCTACATAAAACTAAAATCCTTTGCAGTTCTCGACAAAGAAGCTAAAAATAGATGTGGTGCGGCAGAAAGAGCGTCAAGGACTTTATCTCACCGTTCTTTTGTAAGTTGCACACATTTTTATTTTAATTTTATTGAGGAAAATATGACTTTCCACGGCACATAAAAATGAAAGATTTTTGAAGAATGCCCAAACCACTTAGGTCATGCAATAGTCGATAGCTCGGTTCATCATCACTACATTCTCAATGTCGATTGTCGAGATGGAATTATGTGCGCAGATAAAAAGGTTTCACGGATTCTTTGTACATAAATAATATAATCGATGATTCCATTTCTTTTGCACGTCTAATTCGCTGTCGTTTTATGCTTCATTAATAATTGATTTAAATATTAGATACTATTCTGAAAACCAAAAAGATTTTTCTATTTCGTGAAAGTATCTGACCAAAGATATAGTAGAACTTTTCGAATAATTTTTAGAATGCGGGTGGTGAAGTGTATTATTCATATCGTAACTAAAGTAGAGGACTGAACATAAATACATTTCCTACTTCATTTGTTTCATGTTTCCTCAGACATTGAATTCAAAGCTAATGAAAATTTTAGTTCGTTGACATGTTAAAACAATCGAAGGAGTGTGAGTATTTTACTTAAAATGCTCTCTGCATGCATTCGGGTCGAACAATATTTAACATCAAACAGATGGACCAAGTTACAAAGTCAGATCAATACTTGTCATTGACGACTGTTACTCCTTGTCGCACTTGATTTATGACCTAGAACGGCGTTTCCCAACCTTTTCTGGTCAATGGAAAATGGCCACAAAACAAAAAAATCTGCTGATACAAGTAAGTTTGTTCCATTGTTGGACACAAGGCTCATCTTAACTGTGAGATGGAATGGGAAGTGCTCGACCACACGGGGTTTTTATATTATTTGGAGAAAGGAGGTATGGAAATTCCAGCCTTTTGGCCATATGTGCAGTCACATGGACTTGTATACAACTTTTTATTTTTTGGCCGGGGAAAATGCTTGGCGCACCGTACCGTCACCCGAGGGAGGTGACGGCGTATATGGGACTCTCCTGCCCTAAGAAGGGCAGGCTTACCGACTAAACCCCCCCGGGGGACCTCATCGCCTTAATGGTAATGCTGTGGGAAAATTTAAAACCAACCACAACATCACCGGCATACAACTTTATCCTAAAGCGAACCTTATTATGGACCTGAACCTTATATGAGCTCAAGTGTTCATTTTTTGATGGCGTGACCTGTACTCACGCCGCGAAATAGCTCCTGTTAATGTCGTTGATAGATCATTATTAGATCTGTAACTTAAAATTTTGAAATTGTGATGTACGCTGATTAAAATGTAAATAATTGTGATGTACGTAATTTCCAATACATGTTTAATACATATGAACTACTCTTAGGTACTCATGGACCCTTAAGATGTTTTTCCCAAACTCCACCTAGGACCTAGGGGTGAAGGGGTTTGGGAAACTCTGGCCCAGATTGATGCGAGTTACGAACTATTTGCCTACCAGAATAGAACTAGAATCTTTCTCTTCATAAATATTTGTAACTTATCCAAGTTTAGTGATTGAGGGATCATAAAATACTTGCAAAATACAATTACTGTTTGAATTCTGCTTGCGGTCAGAGGTTAATGGTAGTTTAAAAAAAAATACCCAATTTCAGCATAGTAATATCTGACATAAATGAATATACGTAAAGATGTCCTAGCTTAAGGGCGATAAGTATAGCATAATACAGCTGTTACTACACTAGTCGCCCTTACCTTGAAGGCTTGACTCCTGCTACTTATGTAGCACCCCTCAGGAGCTCTGGAACCCTTACTTACACGCAGGAACACAACAACATCAAAGTGATTGTTATTTGGCTGCGGTCCCTAAGGTGGAGATATTTCACTAGTCGGGCTGTTCCAATTCGAGCGATTAATTACTATGCCCTACCTCTCTTGTTTCAATAAATCGCTATGCCCTACCAAATGCTAACTACAAATAATAAATTTTTAGTAAGGGTGGAACCTTCAGCAATTTTCAAAGAAATTTGTAGTCAGAGTCGATCCATCTGCCGCGGTATTGTATATGCGTATTTTATTTAAAACACTAGCAACCCGCCCCGGATACGCACAGATGCAATGTAAGAACGAATAAATTGTTTAGCTTTTGCGTCCGACATAAAATACATTTATGCGTTTTTTACGTTTAAACGGACCTCTTGCATTTTTCTATATTATAAAAATGCGCATCAAAATTCGTTATTTAATTAAGAGATCTAAACATAGATAGGGGCTGAAAGCGGAGAAGTACTTTGTTTTATATATAAAGATATATAGTATGTTACCACCAGCTAATCAATTTTAGGTTGTATTTTCTTATCCTATTGAACTGTAACCAGTTCCATCTAATATGTTAATATCTGCTCGTAACTGGAAATCTTCAACTAATTACATAAGCGACACTGGGAAATATAAAATCGTAATTAAGGACATCCTTCACTGCAGTAAACGGATCTCAGACGTAGGCGGCATTTAGATTAGTTCGGTTTGTCTTGCGGAAATTTAATTTCTTTCCTTATCTGTACGTTTGCAATCGGAAAACACCAAGAAAAAGGCATTTAACTTTCTTGTGGATTCTTTCCAACGTTGTTCGTATTTAATTGCTTGAGTTTTTTCATGCGCTAGACAATCAGGCGTCTTAACTGGGCCTGAGCCCAGTTAAGACTATAATGATCTAGTATATTTTCTGACACATTAAACGCACGGCAGTATACCTACACTTTGGACACTGTACCGACCTTGTGACAAATGTAAAAACTAGTAACAAACTTCAAATGTCTACCTAGATGTAATTTTGACCATACATGCTATACCACATGCTATACATGCTAGTACCTACATCGAGACACAAGACAATAGAATCCATAAATTTCAGACACTGATCCTATATTCGCATTAGTCATAGCTACTTTATGTAATTAAATTTTTATACATATTTTTTTTTATGAGCTTAAGTATATTTATCATGTTATGGTATTTAAAGGATGGTTTTTAATTATTAAAATCTAAATTTACGTCTTTGCACGGCCATACTTATTTTTAGGCCTAACCTAACCTAACCTAACGGTTTTGTGATTAAGGGGACCCGTCTATAATTTGTTCCACCTATGGTTACAGTAGGTATAGTTACTGCTTTGCTTTTATTGCAATAAAAACCAAGACCAACCATTCCAGTAGTAGGACCAGAAAAGGTTTATGCGTGATGATAATAGTTCTAGTAAGACGAGATAAGATCAAGGAAAGTTTGCAAAATTTCACCTTCGCGTGTATTGCGGTTGGCTACAAAGGTCCCCACATAAATTCCGACCCACGCCGAATTGCCTGTAAGAGAAAATTACCTGTCTCATTCTTATTTCATACGGTTAATAGAGAAGACTAAGGTAATGAATGGCTTGATACAGAAGCAGTGGTTTTAAATGTTTAGCTACCTATATTGAAATTTGGGTATGCAACAGGATTTTTAAACCATTTGAGTAGACTACTACGGTAACCTTTTATTCAGGTTTGGTTTTGTAATTCTGTTTGTAGTTTTCCTATTTCTTGTATGTTGTGGAATTTAATTATAATTATTTTAATGTTAAATTATGACGTAATTAATTTGAATGAAAAAAATTTTTACCAAGTTTCTTAATTGCCTGTGAACACAAAATCCATAGTATTATAATATAAAATTTAAACATTGAGCCTTTTTAAGCCAATATATTCCCGTAGCTCACCAGAATATATTTTTTATGGAAGTCTCTTGTCGTTTCTTTCGGCCCGGTAGCATACTCGTATATCAACTCAGATTTCTGTGTCTTACTCATACATGTCAGTAGTTAATATATTTTTAAAATTGTTCGTGCGTTAATTGTGTGAATGCGAATGATTTAAAAAAATCTAGTTTCACTTTCAATATTTCCTATTGAAATATTGTCTGCTAGGGTACAGCTTGCCGCAATACAAATACAAGCCAACTACAGTAACAAGGTACTATGAATTTCTTCCATAATTAGGAAGTGATATACCATCTCAACGAAGTCGCGGGTAAAATGTACTTTTTATTTTTTTTAATAATGTACTTATTACCGAAATAAACATAAGGTAAGAGCGTAAATAACTGGTTTTAAAAAACGTGTTATTTATGGTATGTTAAGTATAATACAGTGTGTTTTAAAACACCCACTAGCTACACACTGGGAGGACAGGCTTGAATGTAAGGTTCAGGTAAAATGTCACTGTGGCATTTTTCAATTTCGCTTCTCCTGGATCTTCTAGGATGCCCTTCCAATATAAACACACTACGCTTTGCAAATTTATTTGTTGTAGAGGATGGTAGAGATAAAAGCCGCGGGATAATGTGCATTTATCTCGCCAAATTTTTCAAACTAGGTACTTTATATTAAAAAGCGAATGGGAGAGTTCATATTAAGTAAAGGTCTCTCGTCTTCTTTCAATACTTTTGACTAAATTTTCGAAATATCATTAAAATATGACAGATTTATATGGAAGTATAATTGCAGGGTTGCGTAGCCTTTTTAATTAGTATCAAAGAAAGCATATTAACATTTAAATGGACCCATAGGAACTTTTAAAAGTCAATATATTCTAAAAGTCACAGTTTTTCTTACTTTGAAATTAGGCTTAGTTACATAAAACACTGCATTTTAGGATCTAATCAGTCTAGGTAAAAAAATGTAATTATTGCGTGAAAGACTAACAAATATCTATACCTTCATTCCTTATACTTGTATTTACAAACTAAAAAATACTTAATAAAAACTAAATAAACACAACAACATCATCTCAAAACTTTGTCTTAAACTGATTTATACTTATCATAGTTAAGGTTGTCCTTCATAACACATAGTGGATTTTCTCAGGTTTCCCGCGCATTACAAATTTTCCATAAAAATTACACAAACATCAAGGAGAGCTTTCGATAAGAAGCTTTTCTTTTTAAGTTAGCTTTGATAGTATAAGTCGCTACGCAAAATTTAAAGCTTTTAGGAAGTACGCAATTGAAGACAATAGGATGCAAAGAGTCAAAGGACATTAGGACCTTTTTTTGTTAAAATGGACGAAGCCTTTTATTGAAAACGGTTTTTTTCTGAAATTAGTAGTTGTTCATACTTCGTTGCAACATTAAGTATTTGTTGATTAAAATCATTATTTTGACACTTTAACTCACAGGTTTTAAAGCAAACTATTGCACGTTACTTGATTTAGTAAGAAATATGTACACGCTCAATTATTTAATTCGTTGTATTTACACTACACTGTACAAGACTTTTTTCATGATAAAAATATGTGGAATAGAAAAGAAAATAGAAAATATCTTTATTCATGTAAGCTTTACAAAAGCACTTATGAATAGTCAGTACAAATAAAGTATTCTACCGCCGTGTTCGGAATGTTGATCATGTCGAGAAGAACCGGCAAGAAACTCGACACTTACTCTTTTCAAATATAACAATGTGTCCTTAAACTAGGTACTTAAATAAAGTATACAAAGCTATAGTAAGATTTCAAAGAATTAAGTTATTCTAGACCCATACATTTTTGTCATTTAAATAATCATCAATTTTGTAGTAGCCCTTTTTTATTAAACAATTTTTAACGTGAGACTTAAATCTATGCATGGGCAACTGGATAACATTTTCAGGTAACTTGTTAAATAATTTAACGCTTAAACCCACAAGGGAATTACTTATCTTATGTAGTCTTAGATATGGAACAGCAAGCTTGTGTTTTTTTCTAGTGTTAAAGTTATGGAAGTCAGATTTTTTAAAAAGTAGATTATAATTTTTGCGTACATACATAATACAATCAAAAATGTATTGAGATGCAACGGTAAGTATGTTAATTTCTTTAAATAAGTCTCTGAGAGAATCCCGTGATTTAAGACCATATATGGCGCGGATAGCCCTCTTCTGTAAAACAAAAATAGTCTGAATGTCAGCAGCTGTTCCCCACAAAAGGAGACCGTATGACATAACACTATGGAAGTAACTGAAATAAACCAATCTCTTGCCGTCTCAATATCAGTCAAATTACGAATTTTTCTTACAGCGTATGCAGCTGAACTAAGCCTTCCTGCCAGGGCAACAATATGGGGTCCCCATTGCAATTTAGAGTCTAATGTGATGCCGAGAAATACTGTAGAATTAATTATTTCAATAGGTTCACCATTCATAGACAATTTGATGTTAACTTTTTTAACATTCGGCATTGTAAATTTGACACATTTCGTTTTCTTAGTGTTAAGCAGGAGATTATTATTCTTGAACCAATGTAGCACTTGTGAGAGAGAACTATTTACATCTTTAAATAATTCTTTACATCTATCAACTTTGAAGATGAGAGAAGTGTCATCAGCAAATAACACAATCTCACAGAGATCCTTCGCAAAGTAAGGAAGGTCGTTAATATAAATAAGGTCCCAATATTGAGCCCTGGGGCACTCCCATCGCTAGAGGTGCACCAGAAGAGTTAGTTCCATTCACATTGACCCTTTGAGTTCTGTCAGAAAGGTAAGACTGTAGAAGACTCAGTGAAGTGCTTACAACACCATAATGCCTCAACTTCATCAGCAACGTTTGGTGATCAACGCAATCAAATGCCTTTGACAGATCACAAAAAACTCCAATGGCGTCCTGTTTTCCCTCCCAAGCATCGAAAACATGTTTGATAAGTGCCACACCTGCGTCCGTAGTAGATCTACCTTAGAATAGTTAAAATGTCAATCTGCACCTAGATAATCTTTATTAATAATTCAAAAATGGCAATGTTTTAATGTTATGTTTATGATTTATTATAAAAGATACCTGTTGAGTTTGTTGCGGTGTTTCTTCTCAACAGTCAAAAACAATTTCGAGGCGCTGGTAGGTAAAAATAATTGATGTGCAAAAGAATTTATTGTAAATCCACTTGCAGAAATAAATAATTTAATATCATTTATTAATAAAAGCTTACTAGAGCTTATCATAGATTCCAACAATTTTCATTTTCATCTCAAAATTCGTTGCGGCATTGTGAAGAGAGAGATCGAATCGCTTCTCGTTTCTCATAAAAGTTCGAGCCACTTATTAGCCAGGAAATTATGGTGGAAATAACCTTTACAATCCGACAGAGGAACGTAATTGCATGCGGATGAAATAATTCGGAAAAGAAGAATCCGCCTTAGGATTTATTCCTAACTGTAGATACTAGCTGTTATTTAAATTGGACTCTCATAGATGGTTTGGATATGCTTGTAATTTTTTTGTTCCTTTATCTGACATATGATCATCATATTGCTATGATAATTTACCTGATGCGCTTGGTCCTCCGCTGAATATAATTGCCATAAGAAATAAGCCATTTTTATTTTTTAATTAGTATGTTATTAACTTTTTTGGTATAATCTTACGAAACAGGTTATTATTTGGAACAATATAAACTACACAAAAGTAAAATCATATCTATAAAAGGTTGGGTAATTGATGACTGCATTACCTCGTGAAATAGCAAGATTTGCATAATGTTTACGGGACTTAACTGAAATTATACCTAATGGAAACTCAAACTCAAATATTTCTTTATTCAAGTAGGTTACATGTAACACTTTTGAATCATCATTGAATACAATTCAAAGTGATTCTACTTTCGGTTCGGAACCTATATCTACCGAAAAGTCACCGGTAAGAAACTCAGAAACTTGAACAAATGTAAAAAATACAGACCAGCAATCATCGATTCTAATGATGAATACCTATAACGACTTTTGCAGTCCGGTTGCCATTCCTAATTGTCCAAATTGCAAAAGCGTAACATTTTGTGCATTATAAATTACAACTCTTGAACATGTATGAAAATGTATTCAGTACATTAAACACATTAAAATTCTACGATCTTACAAGGCGCTACAATTACGAGAGGCAATGAACTAACAATAATTACTGTAACATCTTCATTTACGTTAGAAAGCCATTATAAATTTAGTATTGAGTATCGCGTTTACCATTCGAGACGATATATAGCTGCTGCGATATTGTAATTACCCTTCTCAAGATACTAGTCTAATTAAACATGCTACCTTAAAATATGTTAACTGAATACATGTTGGTGCTAATACCGCGTAACAACCTCCATTGTTTCCAAGGACGTGTAACTCCAAAATACGTACGCGTTCATCCTCAACCTTTGACCTAATTCTAATATTTGATATGAAAATATGGCGGCTCTCACGTCAGTTCCATTGAAACGCGACGGAGAAACGTCAATTTATCTACCACCTATATTGAGTGCATGTCCTCTGGGAGGGAAATGGGGAATATCACTCCAACTAGGTTGCTCCGACACAAAGTAATAGTGATACGAGATTTTTACTGCTGAAATTTTTACATTTTAAAGTTCTATTTAGAGAGTGAGGCTTTTATATGGAGGCCATAAATAAAGCGTATTAGAACGTTTTTATTTTACTTGATTATCCTTTGCACCACAGGTCGTATCAATCATATTGTATCCACGAGGATTCGTAGGAATGAAACGTCACGCAATCTAATATTTGCTGATCAAACCATTTGCGAATACAACGCACCTTTAAAATGAGTGTAGGTGTACAAGAACATTACCTAATCGAAAACTTTTTGATAGATGAAACAGAACGTTTGAAACAGATGTGCAAGGTTCAATTTGGCAAAATATGTATCAAGCATAGTTTACAAGATACAAAAAGTAGTCATCCCTGCGATTACTAGTTTTTTTATTTTCTAATAATGATTCTTTGTTAAAAAAATATTTCTTTTGCAATTTTTGTACCTCTACTCAAAAATTTTAATACAGCAAACAGTGAGTTTGTATCTACCATCAAAGAAAAAAGGAATTCATAAAATTTCCTAACGCGATGAATATTAACATCGCTTAAAAAATATTTGCTCAACAACAAATTACCAATTACCATTTGCCCGGCTCAGCCCGTTTAATACGAGTTATACCAGGCAATAGAGCCCGTTAACTAGATTTGTTTTACATTCCATTATCTATCAGTGGAGTTAGTTTCTCACAATTTACACCAATTTGTACCTCTAGCTCCCGGTCTATCATTTAAGTTTGGAATGTCAATCCTTGGGCTGCCAAAACAAAATTATTTGTGGAGTCCCAAAATTAATCGTGTTTCTAATGTGCGACATTTTAGAGCTTAAATGGATATTGGTAAACCACAAAACAAATGATTCCCTGAAAGGCCGCCATAGTCAATGTGGTGTAGACCAGTGTTGTTATGAAGCTCCATATCCGTAACCGAAACGATCGGATATTTGAAAGTAAATAAGATCCGTAACCGCAACCGAATCCGATATAAAAGTTTCAGATAGTTTCTGATAGGGCGGAGTCTGACTATATAGTGTTTGGTAAATTCAACGTGTTGTGGCTAGTTTTTGTATAATAAATAATTATATACAAAGTCGAGTAGCTGTAAAAAATAATTACTTGTTTGACAGATTTGATTATAAAACCTACAAAGTACAATTAACGTCAAATCATTTAAATTCTTATTTGTATTTCTGTTCCACTTCCATCAAAATGTAATATCCATAACCGATATTATCGAATAGTCCGAAATAATTTCATATCCGTAACCGTAACTGAAACCGATATAATATTTTACATATATCCGTATCCACATCCGAATCCGAAATTATATATCCATGACATCCCTGGCGTAGACCGCAGCTAATACCCGCCAGATTTCAAATTGTATAATGATGGCTATTCTGTCTAAGGTTTGTGCAAATGCTGTGCCGATTTAAAGATATAGAACTGCAAGTCTCGCAACGCTTTTACTTAAACACGTAAAAAAATATACGTATTAGGAGTTTAATAGAACTCTATTTAAACCAACCTGCTTATTTAAAACACGAAACCCACATAGTTGGCGATCATGGCCTGTTGATGGCCAAGTCATTATATTTGGTATAACGACCCTTCCTCACATATATCACTAAAATTCTAGCTTTAGCAACAGAAATTTACAGATAAAAAACGGCCCAAGTTTTCGAGAAAAGGATGCTCCATTTGTTTATTTAACATTTAAATAATTTGATCAGAGTTGTTTCACTATGATTACACCCATGTAACGAAGGGATAGCCCTTCCAAGAACTTCCCAAACTGTTAATAGAGCCTGACCGAAGTAAGCAACTATCACTCCACGCTAACAGTTTCAACCGCGAACTTCGAATCACAATACCTTCGCTCAAAACTCACTAATGACGTTTTAGAAGTTCCTAAATGGTGTGGCGCGTAACTTTATTTGAATAGAACATGCGCAGTATAGGTAAGTGGTAACTTCACGAAGAGAGCGTCAGTCTGCCGTCGGTTCGCCTACCCTTCATCCGTGCCCTGGGCTCGGGCGAGTTACTACGTACATGTAACGGACAGAGTGCTATATGTAAGCATTTGAAAATTAGAAAAGCATGTCGATGTGTGTCTAGAGTGTTAAGACTAAGTTTCCTCTTCAGTAGGTGTTATTATTGTCTGAGGGTAAGTAACTGTAAATGTTTAGCTAGTGACTATTTTGACGATAGGATGTTTCCGAGTTGCATGGCTAGAATTTCGCCTTAAATGTGAATGGAAGCTGTTTTGGAAGGTTTTCGATGTTAGTCCTAGAGGTGCGATGGAAAATTTTATAATAAATGTTTAGACTTAGTTTAGATTTATAGTCTTACGATAAAAATCGGTGTGTGTTATTGCTACTGAAATAATGATAGATAAACCTTTTTTGTTTTGTAAGAACTCTTTAAAAACTTTGAAATGTTGACTTTTTTTTATGAACCTCATTAGTCAAGACAATTTTCAAACAAGTAACATTATTGCAATTATTCACAACCTAAATAACATGATGTAGGTGTTTTATTTTACAATGAATAGAACATTGAAATCACAGTATGGTATTTTTTTAAATAAAACTTTCTACTCAAATCTCCTCCTTACGAAAATACAGGAAGTTTTTACGACTTACTTCATACCATGAGGGAGCTTAAAAGCCATAAGGCGAAGGAATGCGTTCCGCAACAAGTTAGCATCCTTCGTGACGTCAGAGGCGAATCGGCGGCCATTGCAGTACAACCTTTATGTGATACCGTGACGTCATATTGAAATATTTTATTACACGCAACTGTCTTTCATAAATAAATTAATTCAACCTTTTATGTAGACAGCCTTACAAAAGTTATTGCTTAATATATTAACGGCTACAATGTTAATGTGTAATTGCTATTTATATTTTAATAATTTCATTTTACTATCTATTACAAGACTAAACTTCAAAGGTAACTTTGTAATACCTCTATTACATAAATAAAATAAATTCAGAAAATAATTTGTAAAAAAAAATATATGATTTAAAGGTTTGATATGGGTTCAATAAATGGAAGACACATTTTTTAACAGTTATACAAATTTTAAAATATTCTAACAACGTGTTCATCACATGTATACTAAATATAAATGTTTAATATATTTTAACTTATTGCACAACATATCAAAAGTAAAAAAGCATATAAAAACATACATTTATAGTATTTTTTTCTAACTCTGAGAACTGATAGGTACCTATATAAAATTCTTTAACAACAACCATTAGCCTACAACCTAAAACTTAAGACCTGTTATTAAAAAAAATGTCTATTAATTAGAAAAGCTTGATACAATTTAATGAAATAACATGCTTAATTCAAACTGTTGTAATCTAAAGTCGCCAATATTGTATTCCAGCTCAGTTTTGTTTTACAAACCTAATCAAAAAGCATGGCCTTAGGGGACCAATCTACTATAATGTTAATTAGTTTTAATACCTACTATTCAGCTTTTATAATTTGATAACGGGCCGTCTGTAACGGGTAACGTAATTAAAAAGAATGTCTACTACATTCGATTCCAAAGGGGAAAACGGGAACCTAGTACTATGACTACGCTGTTCGTGCGTCTGTCTATCCGTTTGTCACGATTGTATCCTAAGAATCGTAATATATAGTTACAAGTTGGAATTTTCACAGGTAATATACTTCAGTTGGCGTTTTAACAACATATACCAAAAGAAGAATAAAGCGTATATTTGAGATGGCTCTCGTATCTACTACAGATTTTTTTTGGCATTTTTTTATAGATTATGGTACATAGTGCACCCTTCGTCTGCAAATCCGACTCGAGCTTGGCAGACTTAAAAATAAAGCTATTGTTATAACATGAATTCCGAGTCACAGGATTTTCTAGAAAATCGAATATACTTTCTAAATATTTTAAAAGAAACAGATTAATTTATGCCCCCATGTGGTGTGGGATTCCAACCCACGACCTTCATGTACCGCCAGTGCTTTTTTATTTCGCACCGTACCGCTGCCTTGGGGACGACAGCGGCCTGTGTGGGACTCCCTCTCCCAGAAGGGGCGAAGACTACCCGAACAAAAACCTTCCCCCACACTCTCATCGCCTTTGGTTACGGCCATGGAAAGACGGTATCAACCATAACAGCCATGGCTGTATGTAGCCATGTACCGCCAGTGCTGCGTCAACTGAGCGAACTTCAAATTATCAAAGACAATGATTTTTTCTGGTATATTAACCTTAGCCCTTTCCTCCGGTAAATGCCCTGTAGTGTATGAGTTTAGACCTACATTAACTACATACATAAAAAAGGGTCAGGATCACCAACTAAAACCTACCCGCTGATAGCGATGCTGTGCAAAACTTGGCTTGGGACCACCGCAGTACCACTGGCAGAATGGTCGCTTCTAAACGGCCCCATCATCTTCCCCAAGGAATCCCGGGATGATTAAAGGAGGAAGAAGGATGGCAGGTCCACCGGACCATCCCCGCCTCGCGGCGGAGGCCATGAGTACAAAGTCGGCTGAGGTGTCCTCACACCGCTGGCCTACTAATCTTCACGCGGTAACGGAGCGCTAGTATAGTGCTGCCGCAGTTTCAGGGACTATCATCTGCAGTAAGAGTATGTCGATGGATTCTCCTCCCGCACCATTACCTCCTTCTGCGTCAAAATGTCCTTGCAGAAAGAGGCAGCACCTTTCCAGTCTGTCACACTCCTAAGTGTGACTTTAAATAAGACTGTTACTGGACTTGTCGCCCTTACCTTGAAGGCTTGACCCCTCCTACTAACGTAGCACCCACCAAAAGCTCTGGAAACCTTACTCACACGCAGGAACACAACAACACAGAAGTGATTGTTATTTGGCTGCAGTCTTCTGTAAGGTGGAGGTGTTTCACCAGTCGGGCTGCTCTAGTTCGAGCCATAAATCGCTATGCCCTACCTCTCTTAAAATAATAATAGTTGGGTATTAATAAAGAAAACATCATTTACAAAAAAAAAAAATATTAATATAAAACGATGATATCAGAATGTTTCCACAAAATAATGTCAATCCAGTTTTAAAACGCAAAAGTAGCTTTCCAAAACGGAAGTTTATCGGGAAAAACAAAATGTAATTGATAAACTCTAAAGCTACAGATCACGAAACATCGTATTTTAACCTAAGAAATCATTTAGTCTTCTTTCAATAATCTCTTTTCAAATAAGTACGCGAAAAAATGCCTAATCTAAACATTGCTTTACGTTAAATTCTACCCGTACATTTATTAGTTTAGACGAGTATTTTACCGCTTTTCCTCAGATTTCTGAAATGAGGACGGCCCCCAAATTTGATTTAGGAAACGGATGACATTTCAATCCGATTCTGTCATTAGATATTTAAATTTACTTTAACCTGCGTCAATGAAACCGCATAAGTACTTATCTGTGATGAAACCCGACGATATTGGATGTTTACCTTTTCCAACACTCACGCAACGTTTTTGGAGATTGATATTCTAAAAGCTTTCCGTAAAATGTTTGCTTTTTGCGTACATACCCGTTTAAATTTCAAGTGTGGGTTGTAAAAAACAATTTATTTGTAGGAACATTTTAAACACCGCAAACCAGGCATTTGATGTGTGGTTTGCGGTTCTTATTGAATTGACTTTATGATTTTAACAGTTGAAATAACTTATGATAGATACCTATTATCTTGCTTCACTTGAATATAGTTTTATTTTTCTGATCGGAATTTGTGCTGGCGTTTTAACGACTTACGGCACGTCTTAAGGGAGCTTATTCTACTGAAACTGTATTATTGGTGAAGTTTCATAAGATTTTTTAAAAGCCTCTTTGGTAGGCTACGTTGGGCAAAGACGAGATCAGAAGATAGACTGAGGTTTTTATAATCATCAAAATGTGGAAAATATAACACTAAATAATAACAAACAATGGAATGAAAAATTATGTTTTGACAGTTTGCGCAACGCAACCTTTCCTTAGTAGATTTTTAAAGGTAGAGGTATGCTTTGGCCTCCGTGGTGTAGTGGTTTTTTGCCGTTGAGCCCCCAAATCCGAAGGCTGGGTTCAAATCTCATGGAGAAAACTTTCACTTTCACTTGTCCTATAAAAATGATGAGTGATCATAATTTTTCCGTACGTGCTTTGCTCTCAAAAGATATTGAAAATGATTAACACGTTATTTTATTCAAGACTGCACTTTTCAACAATTGAGTGGTGGGCTTAAAATACCTGTGTCATAGCGTCATTATAATTAAAAGCTGCATACATTAGTCGTTTGCTATTCCAAGTAAAAGTTAAGTACTCACATTTTGACTACTTAAAATATATATTTACACGTCTAGAATCGTTATCGAATTAAGTCAAATATAGAACGTAACCTAATATTGTTTCCTACAACTTTTTCTCAATATTACCTAATCCAAAACCAAAACTAGTCAGTAAAATTGTCATTTACCTTATTCATTTTAAGGTCTGATTATCAATTGTCAGATAAGAAAAAACAGATCGACTTAGGTGAAATACGAATAATTTTAAATGTTCATAAGATTCAGTCACAAAATCACTTACTGACATTCTTAATTCAAACAGCATAATGATCGGCTTGTTAATTTTAAATGACGATGAAATAATCAGACCTTAAATTTGTTATAAATATGAAGTATGATGTAAAGTTATAGACAGACTTAATCTTGTCGAAATATATCATACTACTTACCTTTCTTTTGAAAAATTTAATCGAGTGTGGAGACGCGGAAAACAACATTTATTAATTAAAAATGGAGTACGTGGGGCGGTAGTGGTACGGAAACCTTTCTAAAATTTTGGGATATAGGAACTCATTGCTGTTCAGTAGTGGATAGGTGACCGTTCCATTTAGTTAAGTTTCATTTATTAGGAACATATGTTGATTTTGGACGGCACGTTAAGCTGTTTGTCCTAGATAGTGTCTGTGACTTGCTATACATATGCATCCGCATTAGGTCCAAGTGTTGTATAATACTCGTATGTACATTTTATTTAATAACAGACAACGTCAACCTGATTCAAGTAGCTAAGGCACTTGTCTAATTGATTTTTTTGTAGCCGTAGTCCAGATACTTCAAACAGCCTACTAGAATGCGTAATAAGTCTAATTTCTCACATAAAACGACAAAAGTTTCGATACTGTTGATCGGCTGATAGCAACCAGCATCTGGCTCACTGATTTGTACACTTGTTAAGAGCGCAATACAATTTGTTTGCATGGTTCATTCTAAGCTACGCATAGGCGGAAGCAGAACGTAGATAGCTAAATTTCTTAGCTTACCAGCCAACAATAGGTTAGGGTCTTACATAAAATTGACCTCCTTTCGCGTTGCCTCGCCTGAAATAATTATTTATTCAAACGATGTCGTTTCCAAAACTTGTTTAACCAAAACATCACTTCAGTTGCTTTGTCTTTGGTTACCTAATACCCGAATCAATTTGCCTTGTTAACCTCGACCTTCGGATTGTTTACCTTTGACTACGGTCATTGTCGAGGTATGTTCTATCGTTATATTTGTGGTTGTATACTGATCCATACTGCTTTAATTTGGTACCCTATAATACTTTTAGAGGAATATCTGATTTAAATACAGTACATTAAGTGAGAGACTATTCACAGTAATCCGTTTTTTAAACTTTTAAGTTCTTCACTCAGGTTAGCTTTCAAACGCCTATATTTTGAATCATTCCACTTTTTACCGCTGCAGCGCTGCGTCACGTTTCGCATTATTTTATCCCAACGTATAAGTTTTAAGAAAAATAGTGTCAACTATTACGTACAACAAAGACGGAAACGCTATACATAAATCTGTCAAATTGTATATAACTTATAATACTTTATTATTTTTTGTTTTTAAAAATAAAACGCGGTACGAACGGAGGTGGAATACCGAATAAGCGTTCTCTCCGTACCTTATCTTAGTTGCAGTCACATTTTGTACGAGTAGTTTCTTGAAACTCCATTTAATGAGCGCAAGACAGTAAATCTTTTGAACGACGAGCAAAAACAAAACTAAACTAAAAGGATATAAAATACTTTCTAAGTGTTTTAAAAACTCCTTGTTTTTTGTTTAAGGCCCAATACGAAGCAATTGACATTACCCGTTTCGCGGCGAACCGCGCGCCATCTATTGAACGCATTTGGCATTAGCTCGTGCTAGCGCAGCACGAGTGTGCGGTGCTAGTACGAGCGAATGCCATGTAGTACTAATACATACATGTCATGCTGTGCAGAGTAATTTTGATTTAGAGACAGCATTGCGTACGTATAATTTATTAAATCTTACTACTTTGTAATATTAGTAAGTACCAATAGATTATCGATTTTGTATTTTATTCGTTACATACATACAAACATATCGATGGTCCCAACGAATAAACGTTCAAACGAAAAACTACTACTTTACAACACATTACTTTAATGTCGTAATGAATAGATATATTTAATGTATAATTATATTAAAGGTTAAAAATATTTCAGATCATATATTTTTTAAGAAAATAAAACTATCGATTATCTCAGTATTCAAGAAAAAACATATAATTTTATTATTCTAATGAATAATATGTGACTTGTTAACAGAAATGTATCACTGCACGTTTATTCGTGTCATAAATGAAGCATAAACAAGTGTAGTAAAACGATACACGATTCTACAAATTAGTAAAAGATAATAATTCTACATTAGGATAGCTGTATTAACATTTTTGCGGTCTGTAATGAAGCATAACTAATAAAAGTAGCTTCCATTTTTACACGAATAATCGTGTTTTTTTTTGTGTAGGAGTTATTACCCAAAGGAAAGGTTAGACACAAGCGGCAGATCGCGAGACACTGAAATGAAGACTTGGTGAGGACTAGTTGAAGCGGGTTGACAAATTCCGCTACCTGGGAGTACAATAACACCCGAGTGCAACCTCGATGCTGAAATAATAAGCAGAATTAGTGCTGCAGTCGCGGCATTCAGTAAGCTAAATTCAGAGGTCTTCTGCTCTCAAAACATCAAACTTGCTACCGTCAGGTATACATGGCGATCATGATCGGTCAATTCCATCTCAGATGCCTACTGAAGATTATGATTGGCTTTTAGCCACATGCGACCACATTTTCTTAATAGGTGCATCGTACGAAAAATAACTTCACGTACATACTTTGAAATGATTGTACTTGTGAGTCTTAAAAAATGTCGTTGTAAAAATTGCAAAAATTAAAAATTAAAAACTTTATTCTGTTTTCTCCATAGTGGAGGTAAGGTCCTGAGTGTATTAATTCTTACTAGACTCCAAGCGGTCAATCATACCCCTATGACAATGTATGACATTATTTGCCGTCTCTGTGTTTGCACTTACTCTGTTCATTATTTTCCGATTCGGTTGTGATATTTCGTCGACGCGCGTTCAATACCGCGTAATGACATTTTCCCGTAAGTTCTAATTTAGATTGAAATAATATGAAATAACAGACCACTTTAATCTTTATGGCAAATGCTACATACGCGGTATTGCACGCGCGTCGACGATTTGCATTTTTGAGTTTCTCACTTGCCTAGAAACGTATAAATGATCAGTTTGGCTATTGTAAATAAGTAAAACCGGCCAAAAGTGCGTCGGTCCACGCTCAGTGTAGGTTCCGTAGTTTTCAAAGCATCACAATACTTAAGTATCCTTAAATTACAACTTTAGTTAAAAAAATATTTTTTCAAAAATTTGAAAAACGATAAAACCCATCAGGTTCAAAATAATTTTCCTAGAAAGCCTTTATGCAGTTCTATATTCCAGATTTTTTTCATACTTTTTGACTTATGGTTCAAAAGTTAGAGGGGGGGGGACACAATTTTATTTTCTTTTGCAGCGATTATTTCCCAAAATATTAAAAATATAAAAAAATGATCTTAGTAAACCCCTGTTCATTTTTAAATACCTGTCCAACGATATATAACATGTTGGGATTGAAATAAAAAAAAAATCACACCCCAATTTACGTGTAGAGGGGGTACGATAAAAAACATATTTTTATTTTTTATTTTTGCACTTTGTTGACGTGATTAATATATTTGTACCAAATTTCATCTTTCTAGTGCAAACGGTTTCTGAGATTATCCTCGGACGGACAGACAGATAGACAGACATGGCGAAACTATAAGGGTTCCTAGTCGACTACGGAACCCTAAAAATGCAGCCTAAGCAGCCTCCCAACAAAAAAGTATTTTACAAAAAATATAATCTCAAAATGGAATTTGCGCAATTCGAGCTGCGTAAAGACTACGTGTGTAAACCAATTTATTTACTATTTTCAAAACAGACAACTAACTGCCGTCACCTGTCAACACTACACATCGAAGCACCTGAACGGCAAACTTTCATATCTAAGAATTATGCAATTTAATCAGGCGTTTGTGTTTAAAATGAATTATTTTAATAACTAATAGATTGTATAAAAAACGAAGAAGGCGGCGACCTTTGGAATCACAATCCTAACATTTTTTAGTAAAAATATTTTTTCCTAAATATATATTTACAGAGTTTTGGAAGAAAAATAATTTGAAGAAATCATTTTTTAACATTTTTTAAAAACGGTATAATTTTTATATATTCATTTATTTTAAAATTTCAAGAAGGCGGCGACCTTGTAAAATATCTGAATAAACGTACAAAAAGTGATTTAATGCTTAGAATTACTTGAGGTCATCGTTGTAGTGAACAGAAATACATGAAGTTTCGCTAATTCTCTTCGTATTGGGCCTTAAGAACTAGCTATGTTCGCGACTACGTTCGCATGGAATAGCAATTTTAATTGTTTAGGCTAGTTATTGTTACAAATACGACATACAGGTAAGCAAAGATTCATTTGTAACCTATTTTTAATATTGCACTGCGAATAGTTTATTTACGTAGAAAAGTAAAAGGTATAACAAACGTCATGCCACGCAACGGTACGTCACGATCCCTCCGACACCACGCCATGCTACCCCCTGCATCACGCCACGCTCTCCCCTACACCACACTACCCTCCCCCGTGGATCCTGTCATGTTCCCCCTACCTGCAACGTATGACGCTCAACTTTCCGCCCTAGCCTCACCACATGTGTTTTCCTTCGCCCCAGGCTAAGTTTCTCCTCCCCTGCGACACATCACAATTCCTTAAATACTACACTCAGATAGGTTTAACAATTTTTAAGCTCATAAAATAATAAAAAGTTACACATAATCATACAAAAATTCATTCCCTATTATATTGTTGAGTTTAATGAAACCCTTGAGATTAAAACTTTTAAAATCTTTTCATGACATTTTTCTTTATATCCCATTTAAAACTGCGTTACCCAACAGTTTCCACAACGACACTTGTTCGCCTATAATGTATGTATTAAAGTTAAGTATGTCATTTATTTTTTAATTTCAATTAGAAAACCAAATGTTCAGAAAACATTTTAAAAAATTTTTTAGGGACACTAAAATACTTGAATTTTTGTTCAATTACATTTGTATAAAGTACTACCGCGTTTCATATAAAAATATCAAACGTTTAGCAGTTAAGTTTAACGTGGCATAGCACTTAAAATTTGTATGAAATTATTATTAAATTAGTAGGCAAAAACGCTTAAAATTTGTATGAAATTATTATTAAATTAGCAAGCAAAAGCGCGTTATATTCGACAAACAGTACATTTTCGTCACGGAACTACGCTGAATGCCCGATAATATGTAGGACATAGATAGATAGATACACTTGATTGCACAGAAATTGGATTTACATACAAAATAAGTACAATTTAGTAAGGATTATAATACACAACTTTGCTTAGGTACTTATTCCCAAATAAAATCCTCCAATCGCTGGCCCAATATCCTTTCGAACCAAATACAATTCGACTTCACATTCCAGTGGCACTTCATTTGTGTCCGTCCAATCCAACAGACGATCTCTGCTGCCGGATGTCAATAAATTTTCCATTTATGTAGCAGGATACATATGCGTGCCTGTTCGATCTCCCTAGTAGTTCATGTTACAGGATTGGTTCCAAGTAATTTGCAATTTCGGAACACTTCGGTAAGTTTTGTGATAAAGAATAAACAGCAAAATGAAAAATGATGTCATTTCCTTAGTCAAAGGCAAAGTCAACATTTTTTCTTTATATAGACTACATTTGTTATCCTTATGAATAGTCTCTATGTAAAACAAATGAAGCTACTTCCGGTTCGGAACCTATAACTATCGAGAAGATACCGGAAAGAAACTCAGTAGTTTGTTTTACAAAAAAAAAAGCTAATACTAAGTTTGCACCAACACATATAGTTTGTTTACTTTTTACTTACATTTTCAACTTGTTAAAACGATTTCGTGATTCGAAAAGTTCCACTTTACTAGGTTTTCTATAAATTTATTTAATGGAACTAAATATTTAATTGAAGTCTTATTATTAGACAGTAGAATAAGGGTATTTGGTGTAGCTTTCTAAGGATTCTCACCGAGGGCAATTATACGTGGCAGTCTCACGGCCATGTCATCCCATACCACATACCACTGAATACCCGATGCGCTTTTTAATTCGGGCTCTTTTACTTGTTACCAACAGTAAAACTCATTCTTACTCATTGCGTATATTACATTAAATGAAACTAAAGTATATTAAATAATGAGTAAGAACCTACGAAAAAGACATTGAATGATTTTCTGTGAATCTGTTACAAAAAAGTCCTTAACTATAGTTTACTTTAGTTTATCTTCTTAGAGGGTAGAATGTTATCTGCTTTATAATATTTATCTATCCTTTTTAAATTGACAAGCTATTTTCGTAAACAGTACTGTTTATAATTCAGTCGCATATATTATCTATTCGTCATCATTTCGGCTGATGGACGTCCTCTGTCACACAAAGATCTTCCACTAAAATTTCCTAAACTCTCAGCTTTGTACCACTTTCATCTATCGCCTCACTACCACCACAAGAAGGGAAATAAGGTCTGGTCTATCATGACTCTGAGGAAGGGGACTCTCTATGCTATATAGTTCGGTAAATGACCACCATTGTAGACTATACTTTTTGGTACAGCGGCTTCGGTTAGCGGGCTCTGCGAGCTATGTTGGCACTTTAGTATTGCAAATCTTCGAGCTTCTTCGAAAGTCAGTTATCGTAGGATTGCTTTCCATTATATGTATGCTAGAAGTTTATATACGTTATAGACGCAGGAATGATGATATTCGTAAAATATTAAGGAATTTACCATCAATTAAAGATTGAGTAGCATTTTGTTAACCGACTTCAAAGAAAGGAGGAGGTTCTCAATTTGACCGTATAAACTTTTGACAGATAAAGATAAAAGCGAGCGTTAAATTTAAATTAAAGTCGACTTTAACCATAAATCATCATTGCTGTTGCAAGACTTTAAATCTAGTTTCGCTAAACATTTTTTTTAAATTACTTAGGTACTCTACCTACTTTGGAAACATAAACTAGTTATCACAAAATGTTTTAGGATTATATTAACGTTATTACTTCAACGAAAAGCAATAAGATAATGATTAGGTATGAAAATATCTTCATGAATAACGTCTTACAAAGAACATAAATAACTAGGCTGAACTGGACGGTAAGTAATTTAGAATTCTATTCATAAATCTAAAGGAAAACAAAAGTTTTAACGTAAATTCTAAAACCAAGAAAAGTTTTCTTTTTAAGAGCAAGTCAGAGTAATGTCTTCTAAATCGTATTTTATCCAATGACACGCGTTTCAAATGTGCACGCGTAGAGTTAAAGTGCCATTAAAAGCCTTTTTTGGTTTGTTCACACAGAAAGTTGTTATTTGATTTCCATGTGCCTGACTGCGATTATTATTATGAGATGATAATAAAATTGAGTACTACTACTCACTACTCAAGCATCTCTTTAATCTAATGGATAATCAATCAAATATTTAAGTAAATCTAGTTTTTAATTTATGGGTTTAAACTTTTGAACGTTGGTTCATAGAATCTAGTAAAAAACTTGTTTTCTTCATTCCAATAAAGACATTAGACCAGATTTGTTTTGTCATTGTTTTCGGGATTTAGCGAACTATTTTATTTTTTAAGCTATACCTAACAAAATCTCACGTTAAAATATAAAATGGTACCGTGTCCTTTGGTAAGCCCCAATAAGGACGTGATAGGAGCTTCAAAGAAAATAAGGAAAAAGAATGTACGAAATTAAAAATTGTTCATTCCAGTTTCATAATTGAGTGATTTCAGAGCCATATAATATTTGCTTCTGTTATGCTTTAAGTAATATATTTTATCGACAAAGATTACGCGTTTTCACGAATGAAAAGTTTTTATATTGATAAAATTCAAGTAATCATTCCTTTTCTTTATTCAATGAACAAAGAATGAAATTGATCAAAGAGCTTGCTTTGGAAAACAAATTACGTGCAATATAATTTAAACATACTAAACATTTAAATGTAATAGTCGTTATAGTCTCATTACATTATAGATGTCTTTAAAAGTTACAAAAAAGGCAATGGGTAGACATTTTTCGTACAGGTAATGGTCGACAGATCAGAAAGGTGACCACATAAGTGGTAGGAAGGCTGTGTACCAAAGTGTAACAAACTTTGTTGTGGAAGACTTAAGAGTAGATCTATGTTCAGCAGCCATGATGAAACTTAATAAAATAAAAGCCAATGTTTATAAATTCTTTGGTAAAAATTTTGTTTATTTTGCATACGTATTTAATTATTCAATGACGAGAAGATATTATTGGCAACAACTTAATATAAGCTATCATTTGTTAACCTCGATTTACGAACCATGTATGATAACTTCGTAACCAAATGTTTTCGTGAGTAATATTTACTTTCTTTATTCAACTTATATGTAAACACTAAAGATGCAATAAAAATATTGAGTATTGAGTATTAAATATTGTGAATATGTCATCTTAAAATAACCAATACTTTCAGTTTTTAAAATGGAATTGTATTAAGTGCTTTATCTAGGCTTCCATCGTCATCCGTAATCCATCCTTAAAAAAGTTAAGGTTTCACTATCTGGCTTACTCACAAATTATTATATCCATACATTTCCAAATTTTCACAAAATGAAGGTGAAACATGTACCAATACCAAAAAGATTACAAAAATGGGAATTCATTTGTCCCTGCAAAACGTCAGATAGAAATACCAGTGCTTATTTAAGCATACACCTACATTCAATTTGGGTCAGACCTTTATCAAAACTAAAATATACCAGTTTGATTTTATTTTCATCTTAGCTTGAATACCAACCTAGAAACTATTTTAAATTGTATTGACAGCTTAAAAGTGGGTTAACCCGTTTGATGCGTTATAACCGAATCGTTTTGAAATTGCTTAAGGATAATACTTCATGCAATGTCGATCATTTTAACGAACGAAACATTCTTCCATGCATAGAAAAAAGACCTACGTGTAAAAAAACAGATTGTATTTTACAAAATGCATACTTCTCAATTGTTATATTTTGTAATATATCTTGTTTTAGTCCTGCGCCCTTCAATGAGTATGAATAAAACTAAAATTGAGAAAAATAAATAGGCACAAATACAGGTATCTTTCAATTGAATATGGAGTTTAAATTTAGTATATCATTGAATTATTTTATTACAAGTTTATTTTGTCCTTCTTAATACCAATTAACCTTAGATTGGAAGTTTGCCAATAAGGTCATTTAGCCAACGATATGCAGTAATTTTGGGATATATTACCACGAGGTGATAAAGTAGCTAATACAGAACATTAGACTCCTACACAAAAGGTCTAACCCCTCAAAGTAACGAAGATAAAGAGCTGGTAGCTACGCTAACTCATTCCGTGTCCTACAATTTGTCTGGAAAATAGTAGTAAAAATTTGTACGGAACCTCGGAAAGGTAGTACTAATAGGTTAGTATTAGTGGTGGCTTTATCAATTTTCAACTATTTGTATACTAATTAGAGTGTTAGCTAACTTGGAGCTAATAAAAAAGAAACACTGTAGGTGCAATTTTTTTTTGCTGCGATTTTTCTTATTCAGAGTTACGAAAGTTCAGGAAACTCTTTTAATTCTTTAATGTACTGGTAGCTGTACTGTAGATTTGTAAAAAATATGTTCTTTATTATTTTTTTAATTATGCTGTTTGTGTCTTTAGATTTAAATTGGTAAATTTTCTTTTTAATTTATATTGTTTAGGGAACAATCTTTTTAAATTCATTATTCATTTTCATCCAATCGCCTATACCATTTATAAGGCACATGTTTCACTAACTATGACTTTCAATTGTATAAAGATACAATGAGAAAAGCCACAGCTGGAAACGAGAGATAACTTGATAACGGCAATTGCTTCTTTTATCTTGTCGTTGACGCAAACCAGATAGTCACAGAAAGATGAATGGAGGCCAAAAAGAGACGAGAGGGAAAACCTGATTAGACGCAAGTTTTACGAAAATAACGAGGATAGATCGTCGTATAAATGTGATTAGAATTTTCGGCGGTAAAAGCGGTTAATTGGCTTGGGAAAGGGAAAGGGAAGAAACTGTTTCGAGATGAAAATTTTGCTTGATAATGCTGGTGGCTTAAAACTGCGTATAATGAATTGCAAATCTTTTGGATTCTTGTATTGGCAGAATGATTTAGATATAATCAAGTGGTAAAACCTATAAGAAGTATATGAGAGTAGTTACTGGAAGCTGAATAAACTTTTTTTAAAGAGAACTTCTAAATAGCTAAACGCAAAATGACACTTTACTTTTAAATTAATAATTATAACATTGTTTTCGAACGAATACAGACAGTTACCATAGAATGAATACAATTTAACACAATTGACAAAAAAACTCCTCCAGACAAGACGTAACACATCCGATTGTTATACAAGGAAAATCTTTGTCTTAAAAGTTGGTATGGATGTATTTTTATCGTAAAAAGATATGACGTTAATGAGTCTTCTTCGGTTCGGTTTCCTTTAAACGCTTCAAGGAAAAGTTACTGATTTCCACGTTCCACGATTATTATCTAATTTAATTGCTGTTTCATTTTTGGACGCATTATAGAAAATACTCGTATCTTTTTTATTTTTAAGAAACAAATAAAATTTAGCTTGAACCCGTGGAATTTAAACCTGTGACCTTTACCGATTTACCACAATTCGGCATGCGATAATGGAACAAACCATTAGTGAATGGTTGCCGACTGTCATATTCTGATCTACCCCGGTAATGGAATATAATGCATCCGATGCGCTGAGCTATAAATAAATACTCTGCATTGTATGCTCAAAAGGATTAATTTATTTGGGACCAAAGCACAGTAAAATATCAACTTACTACCTGTAGTTTTCTCGAAAAAAAAAGCATTATATATATTTTTCATTTTAAATTTCAGCTTCTTCAAAACAGTAGGACTTTCATACAAACTTTCACTTTTACCCCCTTAGGGATAGAGTGTAGTAAAATCCGACCTTAGACCTGTCTACATCCTATTATTGAACATACTTGCTAAATTCGGGGAGATTCTGAGATTCCGCGATAAATCTGTCGGTCAGTGGTCACATAATAAGGGAATAAAGTGTCAATTTTTAAATAATAACCTAAATAATCAAACCACCTTTAGTAAGGATTCCAGATTGTATTTTAAAAATAGATTAAAGGCTATGTCATCCGGAGATGGTGTAGTTCCCCAACAATTGTTTTTTAAATCAGTTCATTTGTTTCTGTTCAAACAAACAAAAAAATGTATCCTCTTTAGTATGGACAAATAATATTCTTTGGCCTTTCGTTATTTGTTAAGAACACAAGCAAGAGTAAGAAATGAAAGAAACGTCATTTTAAATTCAAAGCGCAATGCCAAGTCGTCGAGACAAAAATAAAAGAGCCCCGGCATTTTTCTTTGATATTTTCCTTCACTAACTCGTAAATTATTATTGTTTGCATAAAAAGTGAGCTTTTAACAAATCTACGAATAAATAATGAAAGAAGTTGTTATTGCATTGTTGTTTGTGTTTTTCAATCACAGGTGCGTTTGCCATTCTAAAAATAAACAAAATGTACTACAAATGAGATTCTTTGAAGGAACAGACACAAACGTTCACTTTCCCAGATTACGAACAACTACGTATACTTAAACGTGGAACAATTTATATCACAACGTATTGATTCGTTTTTTTTACTTTTATTTATTTTTTACTGACCTTTAGTTCATAAATTAGTTTAATACATGGAAATCAGAACGTACTAATTTGCATTTAAAGTCCTTCCATTTTAATATTTTTGTCACAAAAATGGAACGACTTTGATATGTCAAGTCTTAGGGAACTTGTCACGTGTCTTACTATCGTTAGACCCAATAAAACCTTAAAAATTATTCTATAATTGGCCTTGATGGAATCTTTAGAAAGCATCACTTGTATTTTATGATCAAATTACATAATTTAATTCATCAGTTATTTTGAATAGAGGATATAATTTTTAAACTAATTAATTTGTACTAGATACGCATCACATCAAAATATTAAACACACATTTTAGACAAATCGTTAACAAGCTTTAACACGCACGACAATATATTAAGGCTCAGTTGCAACAACTTAACTTTAACGCTAACTTATATCAACTTGTACTTGACGAGTTACAGTTATTAAATTGGCAAAAATGACAGTTTTGACATCTGTCAAATCGTTAAATTAAAGTTGGAGCAACTATGCCTGATTTTGATCAGTTTTCATGCTATTGAATTAGCCAAATGTGTCTTATCTTCAACCTGATCAAAGTTATACAACCTTCGACACAAGTCTTATGTTATCAGTCTCTCCACAACTTGAGAGTGTAATGTTAGCAGAAACTAATCCGTGTTTGAATACTTTGGACCCATAGCCTGTCTGTACCAGGCCGTGGGCATTCTGTTTGAATATTCTATTAGGGATAGATCTGATTACAAAGAGCTGGACACGTTTCTGAAACAGATGTACTGGCTAGAATAAAGGTTTAGTTTATTACTAAACTACTGGTTTCATTTTTGGTGCGTGAGTAACAAATCCCTGCCGATGAAAGAGAGAAGGTGCTGGCTTACAGCTACATGCACGCTATCCACGCTACGCTGTATGTGGACGTCATCGTGTATCTTTGTAGACACAAATAAAATACATCTTTTTTAATGAATGCTAAGAGGAAATACTGTTTTGCAATGAGTACGAATATTATGACCATTCAAACTGAAATAACGTATTTTAAAACGTTCTCGCAAACGTATTATCAGACGAATCAATATTTTATAGATGTTAGATATAAACAACTGTAAATATACATACGAAAAAAGACAAGTCGGATTTACCTATCACACACTGTAAGGCGCTTTTCTTCTCAATCCTTTTCGTTTATTATTAACGTCACGACTAAATTCGATACCTTTGTACCTAACCTCGATCACCTAGATGAAACAATTTGAAATATAATCTAACAGAGAAGTAATTTTTCTCCTTCCTCCTCCTGATTTATGAATCTCACGGGATCAACCTGTTTTTGTTTACCGAGGGATCAGTTCTCTACGTCTTGTAATTTAAACTCTAGGTAGTTTCGGAAAAATAAGGCTGTGCATAGATCTGGGAAATCTGCAGCTTGCATACTGAGTGCGAGCGTGTTCATTTTTGTCCACCGTTCTCTGAGTCGCTCGCGGGAAAAAATCGTAATATCTAGGCGTAATCATAAAAAAGACGAAACCTTTACAACGCTGGAAAAAAACTTAGGAAACAAATTCTATCGTCGTTATTCCCGTATGACGATAAAAGACTTTGGAACCTTTTTTAAACTGGAAGCAAACAATATAACTTTAACTTTTTTGGTGTCCCCACGCGTGATCCGTTAGATTTTTTGCCTTTCTTTTGTAGAAACAAGTAAAAAAAAATAATTAAAAAAGCATAGTTTGCTTTTTAGTTAGTTTTTAAAATTACCAATGGTTTTTTCTTAAAAGCCTTGGTCCTAAATGAACAAAGTTTTTAAAAAGTTTAATATTCTTTTTGTCACGAAATCGGTGAAAGCTCTCACGTTAACCTACATTAAGACCATAAAAATGTTACAGGACGTGACGTACACACTCATGGTTTTAGTAAAATATATATGAACACAAAGTGGAAAGGTTCAAGTTTGTTTGACCCAGGGAGCCAAACACAAAAGAAAACAATTATGACTTCTCGTAAGGCTGAAAAAGGGTATTCAGTCTGAAATAAACCGTAATTTTAGACAAAATAGTTTGTCCACAACTTAATCGGTAGCGTTTAATATGATAAATTAAAGAGTAATACTTAATAATAATAACATTTCCTCAATTATTTTTATAAATCGATTTTATTATTTTTATAGTACTATACGCCGTACTAGCGAACTTTAAATATTAGAAACAGATTTTTTTTATAAACTTCTATTTTATGTACAATAGAAGGTAACGTATTTAACAAGTCAAAGATAGAATTCTAGATATCATAAACTCAATTGTGTCTGCTATGGATCCACGTTTTGGCACATGAAAGGTTAAAGGTCCTTCCTTTCCTGGAGCGTTAACTTGATATTACGAAACTGAGTCAATTAAGCCTGAGTCCCTTAAGCAAGGAACTCATTACCATTTAACATCAGGTGGGAAAAGGTCAATCTTGAAGTGAAATATAAAAAAAAAATACTTAATTGGCCAGGAAGAGAGGTGACCAAAGCAATGCCCAATGGTGTTATTGGTGAGATAATTTCGCGCATTAATGAAGCTAATTGCGGACGGATAAAATTTAATGTTACATTATTATGCGAATTCTCGTTAGATAAGATAGCAGTATTGTTCTAATTAAATCCGATACAAATCACTACTTCCAGGCAAATGCTATTTTATCTTTTTAGTAATGCCACATTTGGAAGGTAAAGGAAAATAAAATAAGTAAATATTCAGGAATATATAAACACACAAGTGGGTGTCTTCTTCTTTTTTTTTTTAAATGATTTGTCGGTTCTCCTAAAAAACAAAGAAACAAATAAATTCTTCAGATGAAGGAGCACCTTAATAAAAATTCTGTGGCAGTGTTAAGAATCTCTCAGACATTCCATAAATACTTTAAGCTGAGCTCTAGGGGATTTTTTAAAGAATACCCGCTTATCTTGCTTCAGAGATTACCAAGCTCGTCTCCAACATAGGCGGAGTCACGCGAACCTTTTGATTTCTCAGAAGAATCCGGCCCAAATCTCCTAATCTTATTAGACACAGTACAGTCAATGAATCGTGGCCGTTGTATCAGTCACATTTCTATTATGTGTTTGTAATTGAAAACCCGAGGGCGTTAGCTCCGGCTTAATTAATATTTTTGGCGAAACACGTTGAACGTTGAAATTAATGTTAAGGTAGACGAAAGATTTCACCACCCGTGGAGATTGAACCATTACCATTCAATGTAATGGTGACTTGATTTGAACGATGGAAGCTTTTTCCCCGCAGTGGGACAAAAATGATCTGATACTTTTCGTCATTTGTTTGCCAACGACAAACACAACACAGAAGTGATTGTTATTTGGCTGCGGTCTCCTGTAAGGTGGAGGTATTCACCAGTCGGGCTGCTCCAGTTCGAGAGATAAATTGCTATGCCCTACCTCTCTTAAACAGAGAGTCTATTGATAGTTGACATGTTATCATAATATAGATCAACGTAATAAAAGAACCATCGTTAATACGATTCGATAATTTCAAATTAACTGTAATATTGGATACGTTTACATGTTGTAATTTGATGAGAACCATTGCATTTCGATAAATGTATACAGTACAACTCTGTGGCACGACAAATATAAAATGATCTGTCTGTAATGATTTTCGTTTAATAATTATGACTACTAAAAAGTTACAAACACTATTGGAAATATATAAACTACCTATCAATAGACTAAACCAATCGATTCTATCGATAGTTTATTCTGCTTGACAAACAGCAACATCGATGCGTTCATGTTATAGTATTTGTTGGTTCTGAGTTATCGATGTTATCGTTAGTTCTTTTTATGACCACCCTTTTAAGACTATAACAAATGATACTTTAGCGACACTAATTAGTAGGTTGATACCTGTGGTAGTATTCGATAATACACATGTACATAAAGCAATACCATCTCAAGCAATTAGCAAGATGACCTCGGTGTCGCAGTGGCTAAGATAGGCGGCCAAAAGCGCGAAATGTCCCGGGTTCGATTCCCGGTTAGGTGAACTTGGAAAACGAACTTTTCTAAATTGACCTGGGTCTGGATATGCTGGGATAACGCCCCCAGTTAGTATCCGTTGTCTGGTACTCCTAGTACAAGGAAAACCTTAGTTTGAGACCAGGCAATTGGTATGGTTGTCTGGCGCATTTATTATTATTTTCAATATATCCTTCTTAAATCACGATACCTACTAATACATTCGAAATATTTATTAAACTGTTCTAGTCTATTATAAAAGAAAATATAACAAGTCAACTGTCGATTCACAAAATTGTCCATTTGATCAAACAGTCTAATGTGTGCTTGCCGCTTCGCCGAGTACAAAAAGCTCTCGCAAAGAAAAACATGGATAAAAATATTTTCTACTTTTCCACTTAGACGCTTTCGACACATCGTTGGAACACGGTTACGAGGCTAAGGTCTTTATTATTTGCTAATGTAAGCATTTACCGTGTTACTTTTTGTTCGCTTGGGTATGAATAGACATTATGTTCCACATGTATATGATATAAGTTTTAATTGAATAAATTGAGCCAATGTAATTTTAGATAACATCACATCATTGCTCTGATTCAGTAGCAAGTAGCTAAAACACTTGTGTTATATAAATGACGGCAGCACAACACCTAGACCCGCAATAATATAGAAATGTTTTTTTTCTCTATTGAAGCAATCGGAAATCATAAATTCTCGGCTACAGAGGTCATAAAAATATAAACTATCAAATGAACTGGTGTCGATATAAGTTTTAAACAAATCGAACCAGGGTCCCATCGCACTTTGAGCGTCTCCTTAGGCACTGCGCCACCGAGTTCTTAAATAACACGTGAAAGTCAAAGTCATATATTTTTATTCATATAGATTACATTATGAATACCTATGAATAGTCTCCGGTTCGGAAGTAGACTCACACATGCACATACACATCTTAATTACAGCATATTTGGGGTTTATTTATTTTATTGACGGATTGATACACAAAGATAAATTAATAACTAATATAGTTACCTACACGTAAACCTAATTATAACTTATGAAATAATAAAACCCTGTATTTGTTATATTGAAATGAAGACGTCAAAATATGTATTATTTCCTTTTATAACCATTATTTTATTTTGTTCTTTAGCTATATATATACAATATAAGAACATCATTTGTAGCGAAATTGAGAAGTAACCAAATCCCTAATCGACCATAAATGGGTCAAAAAGATTTGAAATTAAGGTAGATTTTTCAAAAGCCAATTACTTGTATGTAACAAATAAAAATACCGATAAGTTTTAAGACGGCTGAGTCTAAAACAACATTAGTACAACAAAATATGTTTCACACAAACAAAAACATGTCACTTCAACTCTGCCGCATGTTAATACTTGCATCCATAAAATTATCGAACAGCAGTTTCTTATCTAACTGATATAAAATATAGCCTCATTGAGATAAAATCGCATTACCTCGGAGATACCATTAGCCCGGGCAAATGGATAGACTTAAACTAATGTATTATTCTACACAGAAGGGGATGTGACTGCACGTATTCAATTTGCAGTTTGTAGTTTTATTACTCTATTACTTCGATAACTATCTAATAAAATAGAAACGGAAGCTATTCTCTTAGACGTTTATAAATTTATCAAACAATAAACATATATGGACATGATTGTCTGTTCGTTCGCACACCATAGTTTTAAGTTCTCTAGCTCTAAACATTGTAAAGATTAGGATAACTTCCGAGTTTCTTGCCGGATTCTTCTCGGTAGGATTAGGTTCCGAACGGGCTACAGCTTCAATTTTGGTTTGTGTCCATTCTGACGATGAATAAGTGTTACTTGTAACTTACATGAATAAATGAATTGACTTTGACTTTAACTTTGATCAATATTTCGATCAAAAAGTAACCGATCCTAACGTTGCTCTGTCTAAAGTTCAAAGTGAATGGTTATCGCTGCCTAATAATCTAAGTGACAGAAAAATCGAAAGATTTAAATATTGAATCTTTTCAATACCCACTTTAAAGTTAAGTGCAAAATGAATAAACTAAAATTTGACAAAAAATATTTCTATTAAACGTTGTAATATTTGAAGTAGTAGGTGCATTATAAGTTCTTTAAGTTAATCTTACTTTTTTAATAATTGATAAGTGGACACTGATGTACATTTGAATGAAGATTAAATATTTATAAGTACCATCGTTAAATTCACGTACCTCATTTAGCAATCACAAATTTTCATAAAATATTATCAGTAAAAACCACTTAGAGCCAGATTAAAATATTCTCGAGAATAAATTTTGGCAAAAGTATTTGAATTCAGTTAATATTAAGCAGTTTATATATTTTTTATCCTTAAAGTTGAGATTTCTTTTTGTAAAGAAAGATTCATAAATCACTAAAGGCGGATGATAAATTTAATTCATTTAAGAAATTAATAATAATAAAATGCCGAGCAAGTATTTTATATCAAAAGCTACTTCATTTCGGTAACAGGAAGAGGTTTGGGAAAAATTTAATACCAGTGATTATTCTTCGAAACTTCCAAAAAAAAATTGAGTTATGAAGTTTCTTAACGTTTTTGTCTTTAAATTTTATTTATGAGTAATTATAAAATGATTTTGTGATAACACGTCCGAACTGTAACATATCACGAGCTTGTGATAAACTTTGAATTAAGTGTGTTTTTATTTGACCCTATTATTAATACGTAATTTCACGATGTCTGTTTGGTATTGCAACGATTACTTAAATTAAGTAGTAGTGAGAGCATTATGCGCTTCCCCGAAATTTCGGCAAAAATAATAAGCCTTCGTAGCGATCATCGAGAGTGAGGTAGGAAAAGAGGAGGAGATCGTAAAGCCACGTTTCCACCACCCATATTTTGAAAGTTAGACTATATGATCTTTCTTCTGACATACAATATCAAAAAGATTTCAGCAACAGTAGTGTGCGTATTCCGCATAACGGCTTTAGCAAATGAGTATTCCCGAGTTAATGCTAATTTTAATTTTGTACTCGCATATAACTTGTGACAACATTCATAGATTTAGGAATATAGACTATCTATTATTACATGGTATAGGTTATTTTTTAATTATATCAGTATCCAGTACATAATTTAATAGCTTTACTTGTTTACTTTAAATATAACTGTAGGCATTTGTGTGTATGAGTTCAACGTAATTAAAACAACGCGCATCAGATGATGATTTCATTTAATGTTTTTAATTCTCTTGAAATTCTAATTCAATTATTTCATTAGCATTAACATATTTGCTCAAAATATTGTTTACAATTTGTGGCCCTGACTCCTAGGGTTTTATTATTGCACTGACGGATTGTGACAGTAAAAGCGTATAAACAACGTTCTTGCTGCGCACCTGCTCCGCGTAAAAATGATAGAAATCGGTCAGTGTAATAAGAGCCTTAGATTCCGATACCCAACCAACTTATCTTTTGCAGGAATCGACAAATGTATAGAGATGTTAAACCTCTCCCCGTCAAGTTATCGGAATGTTGATGATGATGGCGAACGACCGGTGAACACCAAGAAGATATACTCGCGAAGGCCTTGGTATGCGCTGCCGATAGACCCAGCACAGCTGCTTAGGAACACAGAAGATAATCCAAGTAAGTGTCTGAAAAAAGCATAAAGGTGAACGGTACTCCAGCGCCTTTTTCTTTGTTTTCTCTGACAAAATCTACACTACGGCATTATTGATCAGCTTCTTAATCTATAGCGTACTTTTAGTGACTTCACAAAGACACCAGTCTCAAGACGGTGGCGTGGTGAAAAGGCGGTCATAGTAAATACTACATCGCAAATTCGGCTGTCTCATTCTTATCCGGACAATGCATTAAGACCAAACCTAAATATAATATTATAAATAAAATGTGTGTTGGACTAGTGACTACCCTTAGTGTTACATGTTTTCAAGCCAACTGACATTAACCAACAAGACGCCAGCCGGAACTTATTGCTTATCGTCACTTGTATTCTAAAAGATGAAGTATTTGCAGCGAAATAAACTGTTTATTTCTACCACCAGATTACGACAGCGACTATAGCCCAGAGCCAGAAGAAGAATACTATGACAGAAGGAACGAATACGTGGACCCAGTGACGGCCAGACGTCCAGAACCTGTGGAGCAATTGGAGTCTACGCCTCCCAACCCGTGGTTTGAGCCGGCGCCGGTGCCAACTGATAACCCAGTTACTGAGTTCTCCTTTGGAAATGGTGTCAATTTAAGAGGTGAGTAGCATCAGACACTATTATAACTTAATAGCCATTTATGTGCTATTGTTGAACGGCCTTAAAAAACCGAACTGATTTCATGTCTTCTCGCAGTATGGGACTTGAGCTTGAACCGCCGATACTTTACTCGTTTACTAAGGTATCATGCGCGGTACGTAAAAGGCGTGACATGAGACTAGGGCAAAGGTAAAACGGTCTAAAGCAAGTGACAAACTTAGCTATCAGATATTCTCAAACACCCAAATAGCACCTCACCTTACGAGGCTTAAAGTTTAACGTAGAATGAAACGCTAATTAGTAGTTTAACCTGCTTTTATAGCATGTCAAAAGTATCACTAAGTTTGAGCAATACTGGTCCGGCATGTGTAGCTTAATTGTGTAGCAGAGTTGTAAACAGTTTCTAACAATGCGCCAGCTTTTCGAATAAACAGGCAAAGATACTACTTTATATTAAACAATATAATAAATAAAAAATATCAATGACTGGTCATTCAAATGGGATCCGCCGTACAATTCATCCACCAACAATTGAGGCCCTAATATCGGAAATACCATATTTAATGAAACATTTTAACTAAGATTTTCAACTAAAATATCGATTCAAGCACAATGTATTTCAGATTTGTTAAATATAGGGCGTATTAAGGATCACCTTACCCACAAATAATTAGAATTCAGACTGTAGCATTTCCTTCCATTTTACTTTGAAATTAAAAGCACAACCAATGAATAAAAAATTTCTAAGCCCAAGTGCAATGAATACCGAGACTCTTACATCATGCATGAATGCTTTTTGAGCAGCCTCGTTCACTTTCCTCAAGGGAGTCGTACGGTTAGATTGTTAGAAATAAAATACACTTCATTCTTACTTATGCTGTTAGGTATCATATTAGGATATAAGAAAACATTAACGTGTCAAGAGTCAAACGTTGGAGGACTCATTAGAGCAATTATAGAACTTCAAATAAGTTCGACTACCATAAAGGTTGAGTAAAAATGAAAGTCTAAATTCATGAAATAGCTCCATCGAAGTCAAAAATTAATTTTGAAGTTTTAAGTAGCTCAACCAATACAAATAAAAAAAGATATTGAAATGCATAAAATACTATACTTTATTTTTTTAATGTAACGTAGCACAAGCATGTACAAGAACCAATTTAGCGAATAACCGCTCATTGAAAAAAAAGCCACTAGTCAGTTTCCACTCCTTACTTTCTAAAACAATGTTCCGAGGTTTTCATTTGCACACAGCGTTATAACATGCGTATAGAATATTAATGGAAGGTTTTTACTACAAAGAAATTTATACCTTTTGCCTTAATATTGTACGAGAGAAAGGCTAAATCACGCCCAGGATATTATGACAGGACATAATGACGATGAAAATATGAAACGGCGCTGAGAACGAACATTTATGAGACTCATTAAATCTGTCTTTATGTCTAACGCATGCCCTGCATAATTGTTATTATGTTGTAGGGTATAGTATTTTATGTTATTATAAAACTAAATGGCTAAAATACAATTTGCTGTTAAATAAGAAGCGTTAGTGGACTTTATTAAAATGCTGTTGAGGTTAAAAACAATATATTCAGGAATCTCAGGGTAACCAACGTAAAAAAACATATCGACGCCTGGGAGACTCCCAAGAACGAAACGAACAAACGAAAGGTTTCGTTTTTGAAGATTAATCAAAAGTTTGAAAATTAAAGCAAAATATTATTTAAGCAAATCAAAAAGCACGTCCAGCTTCGGCTAATCGAAAGCTTGTAATGTCTCGGAACGCAATTCGTGCATGCAACAAAAGATGTTTGAGATTAATTGTTATGCAAAGTCCTTTTGTTAATTTTGGGGGTGGACTTTACAGTAGGTATTCTCAAATTTTTATTTTCATATTGCTTATATATAATATATTTTTTTATATTTCTCTATTTTGAAAACCTACTTCAAGAGTTTTTCGACCTATAGTAATTACCTTTGGTTGAAATTGAACTGCTCATTATGATGCTGATGTTTTATTCTAAAATATACGCAAATACATTTCTCATATGCTTTTCCTTAGGAAAGTCAGTTTTTATACATAGAAATAAACATGAAAAAATAAAGGTAAATTACATTTTCTTTTCATTCCAGTCAATAAAAATGCAATTAAGCTAAATTGGTTTAATTTACTTATTTTAAAAGACAATTCATATTACCTATATTGTGTGTTTTTATATCTTCCTACAAACTTTGCACTATTTAACTAAGATCTTATTACAACTCGTGCCGTGTGTATTTTGGTAATTTTAATGTTGTTGAAAACTAAGTTTTTAGAAGGAGCTGGGCCAAGTTTTACAGACAAGCTTTATGCATAATATTATGTAAATAAATAAGTCTTAAAACAGAAATGAGGGTACAAAACCGCATTTGTTTACTAACGTACTTTGATCACTCATCTGAAAAAGGTCCTTATAGTTTCGTTATTCAATGAAATTTATTTCTCCAAAACAATCGCATATGGGTATGATGGGAAAGGATCGTCGGGAGATTTACCGGCAGAACTTGCAGTAATGGAAATCTATTTTTGGGAACTTTGTGAATGTTGTGAAAATAAAGGGTAGACATTACGATATTCCATACAAACCGCCGATGTAACATATTATTACGTTTCTATTCAAATGGTATTAGGTTTGTGCTGTGAGCAATCATTATAATATTGTTTGTTTTTTATATACGAAAGACAAAAGATTAAACCGTTTAAACATAGTGATTTTCAAGTGCTATATCACACATCCTGTATCTGAAAATAACGAACTAGACAGTGGAATCGTTTAAACGGGATTTCCAATATAACATATTATTAACTTAAGTAATTTGTTTCATTGTCTTACAATTTTGATTAATTATAATGATTATTAATATTAACAACATTTCATCCAATACAATACATCATAAACATTGCTCTGATTCTGTGAAAAGTGACTAAGCACTTGTGTAATAGAAGTCAGGACAACGACGGTACTACATACAACACACAAAACTAAAACAATGTAGTACAGTACAGAATTTCATCTAAACTGACCAGGAATCGAACTCCGGACTTCAGAGATGTCGTGATCCCAAAGTCTGGCCCGCTTGCGTCTTGGCTACGGAGGTAGTGAAACAAAAAGGAGCTAAAACCACAAACCGATGTGCTTCTATAAATTGGAGTCTCCTAAAAATTATTTATTTTTTTTTTTTTTTTTTTTTTATAGTAGCGCAGTATATTGGCTCCTCCCAGCCTGATGGTAAGCAAGAGAGGAACCCACATCGCGATGACAACGGATTTGATATCAAAATATCCTATCCGTTAGCATCGCCATACTGGCCCGCAAGATGTTTCTTCACGCTCCTTTTAATTAATTATATTTAATTAAATTTAATTATATTAACTCTGCCTTGCGATTTTTTGTAGATCTCATCATATCGGTTCACTGACTTGAGTTTTCCCAATAATAGCATTTTCCCAAATGGCTATTTTTTTCTTTGTTCTGAGTAATTGATAAATGGAGTACATGTTTTAATTATCTTGACCCTATGTTCAAGTAAGTACGAAAAGCTCAACTTTTAAAACCCTAATATTTCTGTCTAAATAAATAAAATTCTTTCACATTTTCTTAAACAAGCCTTGTGAGGTAATAAAACCAAAAAGTTACGACTTGAAATGACATTAACTAACTTGGTTTTGCACGTCTTAATTTGATATTAAGAGGTCAACGCTACGTTTGCGTAAAAGGTGTTTCAGAGTTATTTGTTGGATTTACGAGCCATTGCACTGAGCCCAACGGCGGCCTACGCCTTTTGTTATTTTACGTAGTTTAAAATTATTTCGTTATAAAAGTTAGGGCTATGTTACACATAGTCGTTTTATTTTATCATTTTGGTAATGAGTGGCGTTCGAAGGGAGGGAGGTAGAGTTTAGTGGGATACCGTACGTCAAAGCATTTCCTCCTTTGAAAAAGGGGACGGCTAAATAGCTGTGTGAAACACTTGTTTCCCACGTAAGAATAATGCTTGAAGAATATGCTTGTAAAATAATATTGTTAATGATTAGCATGTATAGCATGCGCAGCTGTGAGATTGATTGGTAAAGGATTACTATTGTATGCCATATATATATATATTACTATGCAAATGTTCGTAGTCGAAATTAAGCATTACAAGTATTTCAAGGATCTCTCCTTGCGGTGTGGGCATTGCAAGTTAAATGTGTGAACGAAACCGTCTTTCTCGCATTCGCTCAGTACGAATTTTGACCACAGGCAATTGACCGTTTGACCATCATTAAAGGCCCCTAAAATGCGTTAAAGCTGCATGCTTATTTAATAACAACTGCCCTAATTATTTCAAATGCCATCAGGCCTTTTAAAAGTAGCAGGAATAGGATTTTATTTCTGGTTCTGGAGATAACTTACTAGAATTTTATAGGGTTAAACCTTTTTACCCACCCACTCACTGGAAGGCCTTAAACATTTCGAGTAAAGGTTTCATAATTTAAGTAAAAGCGTATTCGGTTTTTAATTGTTACCGTTAAACCAGGTTCAAACTGATAATTACTTTTACATGTTTAATATCAACTAGCCTTCTTTAGCAAAGTATATTTCACGATAGAATACGGGTACTCGGTCTTTATGAATTTTCTAGGATTCCTTGAGGGCCATTATCCAGTTTAAGCTCTTATTTTGCTGGTATAAAAAAAATTCAAGTGTTAAGCTTGATATGTTGTTTACCGTACAATAGAAATTTAATGAACATATTTGTCCCTAGAAGTGGCGTTAGTAGCTTTAGGCGGCGCGAGCGCAGCGCTAGTGTTGCTGATCATAATGGCGGGTGTCTTCGTGGCGCGCAGGCGCAAGAACAGCCCGTCCCCCGCGCCCTCACCCCCCATCCTCGTCTACCCACCGCATGACATCGTGGCGCCGTGTTATATGTAAGTAGCTCATTGAATGAAACACTTTGCTTTCAACTTCCTTAGGTTTCAAGTAGCTTGGTAATGCTTGCACATGACTCAAGAGAAAAAGTATTTATGAAAAAAACTTTATAAATGTAAGAATATATAAAAGCTGGTATGAATCATCAGTCAAAAAAAAAAATAAACACCAAATTTTCACAATTACAATTTGGCGTTATTTTTTTAAATAATGAAAAAGTTTTAAGCTGGCTATTGTTAAATATATTCAAGGACCACTGGATAATAATACCATAGGAAACTTATTACATACTATAAGACTTATCTTTACACAGGAATAAATTTTCTTATAAAACCTTGGCAAACTTATTCTACTTCTAGTGTTAAAGTAATGGCAGCCAGATTTATTAGGAATTATGATGTTATTTTAAGTTTATTTCTTTAAATTAGAGTAAGCATACCAGATGCAATTAAAAGTGATTTTCTGTTCTTTATCGCCGATCCATCGTAATGTAATAATAGTTTCAATTAAAAAAAGATATCCAGGGATTCCTTTCTTTATTTTAAGAAATACTATAAAATCCACCCACACAATACAAAACGAGGGCCGTAATTTTTTGCATTTATTTGGGTAGATTTTTACCCTGGCGAAGCACCGCCCTACTTCGCTCAGATCCTTGGTGGACAGAAAGCCTAAAGCCTAAGATAAAAATATTTTCAAAGTGTATCCAAAGCAAACATCAATTAAAATAATAATTATTTTTGTGTATTGCTAATTCAATATAAATTAGATTGGAATTGAAAAATATTCTTATTCCATCTGGCATTTTTCTTCCGCAATTTCTCTGAATAAATTCGTGCTTCAATGGCAATTCGAGGTAATGTATTTCTTTTGGAACAAAAAGTCTTGGAGTCTTCTGCTTATTAATTTTAGGCGGTTTTACATTTAATTAATATTCATTTCACCTTTTCAGCCAGAGTGCCGCGAAATAAAGTAGCTAAGTTCTTCGCATTTTCACAAAAAAAATTACGTTGAAGATGGTTAATAAGTTTCATATATCAGAGGCATCAAATACAAAGCCTGCTTGTGGACAAATTGTATTTATTGCGTTTTTTTGAGTTCGAGTTGAAGTTTTTTATTTCCTCGCCTAAGCAAAAATGTATAAGACAAGGAAAATTTAGTAGAAAATTATTTGGTTGCTGTTGACAGCACACAAAGGTAAACAGTTACAGTTTAATATTACTTCTTACACACGACAAAAAGACGGTGTAAAATTCTACGTGTACCTATAGTCTGACGTGCTTTTGACTGTACCTACGTTAACCTCAAGAATTTTGTTGTATTTCCTGTAACTTTTTATTAAAAAACGGGCATATATTTAGGCTCGAGTTCGTAAAATAACCATGAAGAAATATGTATTCGCAATACCACAGACAAAGCGGTATGGTATTAGCACGTAGACAATTTAACTAAAAGGGCGACACATCATTCCCTAATGCAGACTAACAGTGGCCCCCGTTCAAACAATAGACGTCGTTTCAAAGAAAACCTTAGGCGGCACAATAAAGAACATGACAGCATACCTTGAATGAATTTACATGGTATCCGGTTTACTTTACTAACAAAATAAAGCATGTACCCTCCGCATCATATCGACCTACCTGTATCTGTAAAAAAATAGTATCTGATATTGAACTCCACGTCTTTCACATAAGGTTGAAATGTTGAATACAATTGATATCTTAATAGATAATAATGATTATATTTACTCTGTCCGTTAGATTTTAAGAGAGGTAGGGCATAGCGATTTATCGTTCGAACTGGAGCAGCCGAACTGGTGAAATACCTCCACCTTACCGAAGACCGCAGCCAAATAACAATCACTTCGGTGTTGTTGTGTTTCTGCGTGTGAGTTAGGTTTCCATAGCTCCTGGGGGGTGCTACATTAGTAACAGACAAGTCCAGTAACAGATTTATTATGCTGTACTTGTCACCTAAGGGTGCTACCTAAGGGTACCTAGCTTAAGAGCTAGGACCTCATTACCACTTAACATCTGGTGGGATGAGGTCAATCTTGAAGTGTAATATATATAAAAAAAAAAGATTTTCAAAATACAATAATAAATTTTTGCTCCAATAAATAAATAAAAATTAAGAGAAAATATAGCATTAAAGTTTAGAGGAATGTTGTGTTCATGTCACTTTTAAGTAAAAGCTATGCAAAGAGGCGCACAATAATAACGCAATGAATTTTAGTAAACTTTTGCTTACACGAGAAAATCCATCATCCATCGTAAAGACTTATTTTGTTGCATTGTAAGCGGATTGAATAAAAATCCGGTTTTCAACGATGTTCAAAACAAAATTGGTATTTAAAAAAAAAATACAGTAGTTAAAAAACAAAACAATTATAGTATTTTATTTTTGCTATCCGAGATGAATAAGCTACAGTGTAGGATCTGGTTCAAGCGATTACTATCATTCAAAATTGTATGTAACTTGCCTTGTAAATGTTCTGTGAATTATGTCAATAATCCACAGCTCACTTCCAAGATCGCCTAACAACGACACAATTAATTGAAGTTATTATTTGATTGATCATGCTGTCTAAACCACCGATTAACATATCCAATTAATTGAACCTGTTCGTAGAAACAGGAGTCAGAATACACAAAAGCGTATCTTCAAAACCAAAATATAACAAAATACTTTGTTTTTTATCTTAAATATATTTATTATCTTAAGTATATTTATATTAAATAGCGCAAACGAATTCCTAGAAAGCAGCTATTAACTGATTATTAAATTATCTATTTTAATTACAGTAAGTAAAAGAGTGTATATTAATTAGGTGAGGAGTATTAATTTCTATAATTCTGAAAATCTTTGGGACAATATCAATAGCTTGAAAAGAATGGCTGTTCATTTTACTATAAACATAATTTTCCTTTACCAAAAGAGGCAAAATGCTGGCCTCATGCCTATCCAGGCATCCTCTACCAGTCAATTATACAAATATTAGAAGATGATATGAGATGCACGAAAGTTATAATAATTTTCTTTTATCTACGGCAAACAACGCACTGACGTAATCTGATCGAGCTATTTATTAAATATCTAACATTAATATCACCTATGATTCACGAAGTTCTCAAAGCGAAGTATTGCTCATAGTGCGTTACAAATAAATAAAGGTTGTGTGTACAGGAGCTTAGTAAAGATAAAAATAATTAATTCATAAGGTTGCTAGATAATCACAAAAAATGCGGGGGTAATCACAAAACGTCGTAATTTGATGCGGATTAGGAAACTGTACACTATTTATTCCTCTTTGATCCTTATTAGAACAATGATAAAACCAAGATTTTCTGCGTAGGAATCGTTTTTAACGTTTATGAAATAGGGCGCTGGTCTTATGCTAAGGTTTATCCATGTCACTATGAGCAAGTTCTACGATGAACTAAACTAACGGAGGGCATCAATTTGCGCAATCCAGATACAAGCTTGTTTAAAAAACTCGTTTCCTATGTTAAGTAGTATGATGTTACTCTTTCACGCAAAAAATCCTGATTATATATAAAAGAAATTTGGCATTTAAATGGATGAATAATCATAATTTCTTTATGCCTTCCCTCAGGGAATCAATTACACTGTAATGACTTAACCAAAAACTTATTATATAGTCTATGCAAGAGACTGGTATCAGTGCTAGGCAAACTCTGTGTGACAAATAAGTCAAAGTTTTGAACCAATTAATGTTTATTTATTTCCTACAATAGCTGCTACATATGTAGAAGTAGAAGAAAATGAATAATACATAGGATATTTTTTATCTCGGTATAACGCGGGCAAAGTGCCGTGAAACTAGTAAGAAAATTGTTAAAGTATACGGGAACTCAAGAAGTTAGTATCCTGTCTAGAAACTAGGTAACACTAACAAAATTCCTACCGACTGGCAGAATCGCGTGACACGAATATTTTAATTGTGACCTTTCAGCGTTCATCTTTTTAATAAATCATTTTGGAGAGAAATTGCGTGACCTCAAACGGAATTATATAGAGCAGGTTTTTTTTATGAAAACAAATTACAGTACTTATCTGTGTAACCTCTCAAACATATAAATGAAGCGACTTTTTCACCGTGTAAGTAGGTACCTAAGCTTAATAAGTTTAAAAGGTTCGCCATTTTTTTCTCTAAAATATTTGAGCTATTATTTTTACTTCTTAGATGGAAACCACAATGACAACTGTTAGACCATGCGTGGGCACCTACTCAACTAAACTCAGCAGTGGTTCTGTAGTTGCCCTGTTTAGTTAAGCTTAAATTTGACTGGAAATAAAAAAAACCGGCCAAGTGCAAGTCCGACTGGCCGTACGCCGTCCGTAGCATTCATCTACTCGTATATATTCAACATTAGACACAATTTAAATTTTAAGACTTTCGCGTTCCACTTTAAACATTTAAAATACACTACACTACAGTTTTATGTAAATAGGCAACTAAATACTTTGTGAATATTCTTAGCGTCTGCCTGTAACTTTTATTTAACATCAACCAAAAAACGGCTAAAAATAACGTTTGTTGTATGGGAAATGGGAATTATTTTATTTTGTTTCTTCTAGTTATGGCGGCAATAGAAATTTATAATATGTGAAAATTTTAAGTTTCTAGCCATCACGGTTCTTGAGATACAACCTGGTGACAGATGGACGGTCGGACAGACAGCGAAATCTTAGTAATAGGGTTCCGTTTCACCCTTTGGGTACGGAACCCTAAAAATAGAATGAATGCGTTTCCAATCGAGAGCTTACTGAAACAAATTTTTTTACTGCAATGAACATCTTGTTCAAAGTTATCAGACATCTTTAAGTTATTTGAGTATTTTATATACTCGAATCAGTATTATATATGAATATTAAAAATATATACCTATTTTAAACTATCGATGATGACATGATCGTTCTCCAACTAAAGATGATGAAAAAGCTCAAGTGTCCAATAAGTTAACAAACCTTTTGTTTTCCGTTTATATTGTACACCTTTACCCACGCGTCTCTATACTAACACATGATTTGTAACGGCATGTCACTGCTTGAGTGATTAAGATTAATGAAAGCATGAGTGGCGAATTTTAAGGGACTTCGCGCATATTTACCGCCCAGTAAATTTCTCACGCCTTTTCAGATAATATTCAAATTGAACCCCTTTTAGTACAAGAACCAATTTGAATAATACCGAAATTCAAACCCGCTTTTGACGTAACACCATTAGTAAGAAATTAGTCCAGTTTTCAGTGTTTTAATTATGATCAAAATTTTTAAGGCTATGGAATTTCATGTTGCTACAAAATAATCATTGGCAATGATAATGATGATTCAGCTCAGATTTAAAATTATTATACTGTCACTAATTTAGCACTGCTCGGAAAAGGTAACTCTTCGACAATGGGTTTAAGTATCACTTGATGTGTTGGTCAGCTAATGGTAAATAAAATATTTTGGGTGTCATAAGTCGTACCTACCTTTGAAACCGTGCTAATAACAGATTCCCTTGCAAGGGTTATAAAGGTCAGATAGTAATTACTTCTATATATTGCAAGGCTCTTCGTTTCTGGATCATAGTAATAGCTGACCCCTTTTTTGCTTACGAGGGGAAAAACATTGATGTACCATACTAGAATACATAAAGATGGAAGTATAAGATAACCTGCTTTATCATCAAATAGCAAGATCTGGAGGTTAACAAGAAAACATAGCAAATACCACCTTATACCTAATAACTGCTTGAGACGCTTTTTAATTAAAGAAAAATAGTATTCATGATAAATCGAATATAAACGGAGAGTCAGTAACTTGTCTAACTATCCGTACCACTTGTAAAACAAATTAAAACAGATTCTACAGAAATAATTCGGCTGGACTTAACCTGACTTGTTAATCATTAAAAACTTGGAAAGAAAACACAACTTAGACGTTTTCAGCCACAAAAACTACCTTCAAAGTCAAGATGAAAAAATACGTCAGCGTCTAAGTAAATACATTGGTTTAGTTTGTGTTATAAGGATATGCATAAAAACCCGATTTTTAAATACATTGATAGTTTTAAACAATATTTTTTCACGGTCAGTGTTATTCAACACTAGACTCGTCAATAACACTAAAATAAATTATGATCATCATTACCTACTCACTAACATAGTTTTTAAGATCATTTGTCACTAATACGTATGGACTTATGTTTCCGGAATAAATTATTTTATTTAACTTGTATTTATTATTTTACAGAGAACCTTTCACCTAAACGATTTTACTTTTATTTTATCGCTAAAACTGACAAATTTGCATTTTCCGCTAGTTACAATCTTGTGACAATCCTCAGTGGTTTGCTTATCATTATTTTCGATTCTTTATCGTTTCTATAGCGTCGTAACAAGAACCAAAATCGAAACTGGTGCGAAAATCGATATGTCTCTGTCATGTTACAAGTTGGTTCAACTTTTGTATTGTACGTGAACGTAATATTATTACTAAAGCCACTTATCATTGTCATTCTTGTTAGGAAAAGTGAGTAAGCCGTTTTGTAAAATACGATAACAAAATAAATTATCATTATGCGAATATAGTCTGTTCTCAAAACGTCAAACGAAAGATATAAAAACAAACATAACATTTGGTTACTGGTAATTCTACTTAGACCAATTTACTGTTACATAATTTTGGGAGTGATTTTCATCTTTAATCAGCGCAGTATTAAGGCATTAATTCTGTTGTCGCAAGTTTGCAACTACGGATGGACGAATGGATATTTGTTACATGTTGATGTGAAAACATTTAAATGGATTTGAATGAATTTAGATAGATAGAAGATACATGTGGTACTAGATTACCATGAAATAACTCTTTATCCTATTATAACGTGAAAGTAGCAAGCAAAATCTTATACTGAATAGTTACCTTTTTCCACATGAATGGAATCTACGCATGCACGCTACGTTAAAACTGGCATCATTACTTTATGAGTAGTTTAATCTACCTTGAAAGCCACGAAGAACAGGGCCAAATTGTTTCTTCATTACAATATTCGTTTACGTCATATATTGTTTCCCCACCAGGACGAAGGAAGTGAACTTCTCACTGCCCACGCTTCGCTCGTCATCACTGAGTGAGCTCCGCGAGGTGGTCAGCGTCAGCAGCTTAGGCAGCGAGGTGCTCTGCCCGCCCGTGCCAACTCAGATCAGATCCAACTCTTTCAGTAAGTTTTTTTTTAATAGTACTATATACCATCTTTGCGGTCCAGTATTTTCACTCTGTACTTACTAAGTGAACCTTACTAAATCGCTCACAAACTGACATAACAGTTTGATGCGTTTGTAACGAAGGTGACGTGTGGAACACTTTTGATCAAAAAACAATTCTATAATTAGTTCAAACAACAAAACAACTCAGGTAAAAGAAGACGTTCTTGTAATCGCAATAAAGTTGTTAAATACTTATTTGTAAAAAATACGATGTGGTAAGTTGTAAGAAGTTGTGGAGATGACTTAATAAATAAAAAACAAACGGGGTGAGCTAAATAAAACCGTTTAAAAACGGCCTGCTAGTGAAAATGGTTGTTCTTAAAATAATGGTAGGCAGGCCAAGCATATGGATGCTTATACTGCATGAAATATGCATATAATATTTAGCAGTTTTTCAGATCAATTCTAACGAACAAGATTTCAGCGCAGTGGGAGATTTTAATTTGTAAAATGTAGAAGTTAGGTCTGCGCCCCCCTGTGAACTTTTTGCTTCTGGTAACAAAGATTAAGTGTAATCTTTTATCTTGATAGTGACCAAGATAAAAGTATCCTTTGTTAAACCGGTACATACATTACTTGTAGCTACACAGCTGTGTCTAGTTATTTCCTAAATCACTTTCTGAATATATAAATCTATTAATACTATGTTTCTTTTTAGCCTTTACGAAAAAAAATATTCGTAACATTAAACACAGTTAACGGTTGAGATAATTAGAAGGAAGCATTAAAAGTATCAAAATAAGGGATAATGAAGATCCATATAAGTATTAAACCAACCTGATTAACATTATGAAGGTTCTAATGAGGAAATTTAAGGACATATAATCAAGGAGAACTCGTAACTCCACCAATTATTCCGTAATTCTGTATTTTTGGTGTTAATAAATAAAAATGAATAAAAATAAATAAATAAATAAATGCGCCAGACACCAATCACCCGGTGTAACACTAAGGGTCCCCCTTGTACTATGAGCACTAACGACCTGATACTAACTGAGGGCGTCATCCCAGCACCCCCAGACCCAAGTCAAATTTAGAAAAGTTCGTTTTCCAAATTGACCCGACCGGGAATCGATCCTGGGACCTTTCGCGCTTTGTCCGCCTACATTACCCACTGCGCCAACGAGGTTGTCAAAGATAATAAACACATTAGAGTAGTTAATGCTCCTAAATAACTAGGATATTAGTAATTAGAAGTTAAATATCTTCCGAATTCCGAAAACAATTAGTTTTATACAAGTGGAAATATTGAATAGTTTGTTTTACTTGTGTAATCGGTATTTCTCAAATCCATTTACGTAAACTCCTTTTTTTTACCTATCTAAACGTTAAATATCCGAGTAGCAATGCTGGATTCACTATGAGAGTTGAATAATTATAATAAGTTAGCAGCTTAACCTTAGTGGATGAAATGACTATTTAAGGACGGAATTATTCATTAAAAGCGGTTACAAGTAACCAATCAAGATTGATAACAAAATCTAAGTAAACCATCAAGTAATTTTTTTACTTGAAAAAAAAAATCCATATGACTATCATATGGGTACCTACCTAATTGCTTTTTTTAAGTGTGCAATAAAGTACGAAATGTACGAAACGTAAGGACATAAAGCATATATGGCCGAAATTGCCGCCACAAACAGAAAAATGTACTTAAAATAATCCCATTATTGTGTTAAATTTACGTGACTTCATTTACTCATTATACGAAAATACGCCTTTACGCCCACACAACGTGACCTTTTGAAACAATGCACTTGCTTGCAACATTTTCGTGTAACCTCTGTGGGTTTGTAATTAAACAATCAAAGCCCAGCTTTTGAACGTTCCATTGACAACCAAATGTTCTCTTTCATATTGCTGTAACTAAATTTTGATAACGTTTCGGAGGAACGTTTTCCGTAAATTTTGCATTGTTCTAGTTGTAATTTTACATGTCATATGACGGAATGCGAATCCACGCAAGAAACTGTTAGTTTTCTTTTGTCTCTGAAATTCGGACAGATGACCAGATTTAAAATTAAAAAAAAAGAGCACTTTTTGAAGTTTACGATCATACTTCTATGTTACAAGGAAACTAGAGTTATTAACTAAAACAACGGGAACATAATAATTATGAGGTGGAACAGGTCATGTACAAGCACGCGGGCTTAGCTTAAGCTTAGCTTACTCATAGAAGGTAATGTTAAAGGTTACTGCCAAATAGTGTATACTAATATCTAGATTTTAGGCAAGTCAAAGGAAGTACTCCTGATATATGTCTTTAAATTTGAACGGAATTACCACTAATTTAATACTGAATATTATGATTTCCGGTACAATTTTTTTCGAAACCTTTAGCTTTCGCACTGCGAACACCATCAACAGTGCGTTTAGCACTTTTGATGACGGAAATCCAGTAATACTAGGTATCAGTTTTGTATGGAAGTAGTAATAAGTTTATTGACTATTGAAATTTATTATACAAAACAATCAACTTAGAACATAAATGGTTGTGAGGCCAATTGGGTTTCACCACAGAACATTAATTTCCCTCTATGATCTGAGGGTTCCACCTAAGCAAATGCTCCTGCGGCGTTTTCAAACCACAGCAGCACTGGTATTCTAGTAAAACCCAAGCGCTTGAAAAATTATCTAGAGCACTGGCATTTTAGCTTCTACTACTTTACTTAGAAGCTCTTACTGCTACTTACCATGGTATCCCCTTTATGATTCCCATACTACTTTGTAAGTGTTCTCAATAACCATAAAAGGCTAAATCCATAGAGATATGCGTTACGAACAAAGCCTTTCGGTTTTATATGACATCCATTACACCTTGCATTATATTAATTGAAGCTGTTAATAGCATCAATTAAAATAAATTATAAGTATCTGGTTGCGTGACGTCATTAATTGTCACATCAATTAGTCCCACCTAGCAGATACCAACTACATTCGTTATGCAAAACAATTACGTTCTGAATTGGTGTATTGAATTTTAGTCAAACTCATCAATGGTGAAGTGGATTCCAAAATTAGATTCTCACGCATTCTGTAAAGTAAATGTTAATATTATTGAATTTCTCACAATTACTCAGAATATACACTTTTCACCTCCTTAATGGTACCAAGATGTTATCTAAACATTTATTGTTGAAGATTGCAATTTAATCACAAGTAGGTACTCAATCTCGTTACGAAAATATATTGTGGTATTTCTGTTATCAATTATTGACGTCGCAAAAACAAATAGACACGCAAATTACAATAAAAAATATGTCCACTATTTCTAAATTAACTTTTCTTACGTTAATGTAAAGCACAAACTAGACTGAGCTAAACTAATATTTAATGCTGTAATTTTGCTTTTGATCACCTTTTTTTTAGTGTAATTAGAAGTTTTTAGTTTTTTTTAAATATTGTTTGATTTTCTACACGCAAACATTGGTGAATAAATTAAGAAGTTTCATGGCAAAACAAATTGCCCTTGGAGTGCTTTCGAAGTTTGAAGTGTCTCCTTTAAATAATTCACCGGCATCATCGTTTGACCCACTTTGGCCCATTTGGTTGGATTCAGATTATACCCTAAAATGAATTTGCACAACAATTAAGACGTTGCGGATCCCTCTACCCGTTCGGGTTTGTTTGCTCCACTCTGTTCTGCCTCATGTTTCGTAATGAGCCTCGTAAGCTCCATGAGGGCATCTGAAGTACCTTTAGGTATCTAAATAGTTTGGAGGCTCTTGATTCTGCACCCTATTACCGCCCTAAAAGAAAGAAAGAAAACGTTTATTTAGTGGCATTCAGAACCTTAAATGTATTTGACAAATAAATTATGTGCATTTGTTAAGGTATAAGAGCGACGCCCTGACGCTCTTTCCTATAATGCCTTTCATGTGGTGATCAGTCAAACCTCGGTAATGGATTCGAATTCGGAAACTATACGTTATCTATTTCTTAGACCTTTAAATTAATTTCAATGGCTCATTGTTGCGTTACGAAACAATAGGGATAATAACTTCGTTAAAAAACAATTGTAAATAAAATTTAAACTTATTCTTTGCTTCATCAAATAAACAAGAGTTGATGATGATACAACGCATCAAAGTTCAGTGGTGTGTTTACGTTAATAGTTTGTAGAAACTGTGCGAAAAAGTGACATCACGCTGAATTTCAACGCAATTTATCTTACCATATAGGTTAACTCTTTATTAGCCGGAATTCGAAAAAGACATAATATACAATTTCAATCTTCAATAAATCTTCAAAATTCTTCAAAATCAATCTTTCAATCAAAGTGTGAGATTGAACAGAGTGATTTGACCGACATCTAAATCTCTTGCTATGAAGTCATCTCGTCGTTGCCCCTTACAACAGGAGTGATTTGGAGACAGAAAAAGAATCCATTAGAGGCTTAGAAAATACGTTTTAAAAATGTTCAATATTTAGCTGGTTTTTTAGTGTCACAATATAATTAAAAAAAAATTAAAAATAAAATATTTTGTTGCAAGTTTTTTCTACTTATCATAAAAGCTTAAGATTGAATTTTTAATATTTTTTTGACGGATGGTAACATAAATAAATTATTAGTAGTTTAAATTTAAATACCTTACTTAAAAACTATCAGTTATTCTGAAATATTAAATATGCCGACCAATTGAACAAACTTTGTCTCCGTTTTAACTTTAACTACTTTCACTTACCCTTTAAAACTATTTTTAGAATTCCAAGTACCTGTCAATTAAGGCTACGAAAATAATTCTTATTCTTCGCTTTCCATCGATGACGCCATTGGGGCTTGTCGTTATAATGACTCTGATTCTGTGTAAAATCTACGTCACAGCTGCAAATTTGAACCCCAATGGGCTCTTAGCGTGGGACGCGTGGGCTGTCCCATGACGTCATTAGAGGATTTATCTATAGTTGAAACTAGTAAACGCTGGGCGGTGAAGTTGGGGAGCAGACAATAGGTATACTGTTACAGCTTTTAATTTACTGACAATCGCGCGTCAAGGCAATTGCAGTTCGATATAAGTTCTTATATACGATACGATATAAGACCATACAAGAACACGAAGAAAAGTCAATAACGTACAGTCTGAAATGCTTTGGTATGTATGAATGTACATAACGAAATTAGATCCTTCTTTTTAATCTGTAACTTTAAACATTTATTTTTAAGATATTTCAAATTATTGTAATTATGATAATATTGTATGATTCTAGGTACATCTTTTTGTACAAGGAGTGAAATAATAACGCCAATTTGTTCAACTCTTACGCTATCCCATAGCTGCACAGCACATGCATGCTACGTGCACCATAATACCATAATTGAATTTGATGCTGTTGCAAGGTATATATTTTATCCTACTTATCTCAATGTAGCGTGCATAACCTGAACAACTTAAAAACAAAATGTAAAACTCGGTTTCTCTCTCTAAATTGAGAATTTTCCACCCTAAACTAAATTACGATCTTAATCTTACCTGGTTATTAAAAGCAGGGATGCTAAGGATCTGTCTACGCTTGATGACACCTCCGTGGCTTCACCGCAACATATCAACGCGAGAAATTGCAACAACACTCGGTTTACTCGGTAAACACGACACCTTATACATAATACATTGAAGACATAAAAGCTTATTTACGATCGCAAATATTTGAGATTAGATTAAAGCCAACGATGAATGTAAAACACTCTTCAGTTAAAGCCTGGTGTGCTATTTTTACTACAAGTAAACCAATTTAGCCATCATATGCATATGTTATAGTTAAAACTAGATAGATAGATAGATACACTTTATTGCACAGAAAATTTACAGAAATTGGTTTTACAGACATATTTAAGTACAATATAGGCTAGTTCGTAGATAGAACGCGTTTTTTCTAGTTAGAACTAGTTTTTACATAATGCCTTTGTTAATACTAGAATTGACTAATGTCTGAATCGTATATCAGTTGAAACTAGTTTCTGCGAGACAAAACCGCGTTTCCTCGAAGCGAGTCAGTTAAAACTGTTCCGACCGAAAAAAAAATTGCGTAAAGAAGATGTGCCGAATACAAACCTTTGAAAATTATAACTAAGGAAGCAGCCATAGGAACAGGCCAAGTATTTATACGCAGCGTATGTCAAAAAGGTGTCTCTGTAAGAAAACTGGTTATCGTTGTAACTCAAAATGCCATGATTGTTTGTCTGGCAATAAAAAGTAAATCCTCATCCATTAATGAAATTTAAGTTTATTTGATTAGATTTTACTGTGAGTTTATTAATGTTCTTTAACAAGGTTTCTTTTTAAATATTTATGGTTATGTTTTGTTGATTTATTTCATTATTTTAGTTACCAACTTACAATTAATATTGTCATCTTGGCAACTAAATTTAAGTCAATGTTCTTTTAGTCTTTAAAATATATACATACTTTTAAAGCTTATATCTTGATTTTAATCCCATTTTTCTAGCGCTAGTTTTAACTATAACTCGATGTGATATCTAGTAAATCATAATCATAATCAATTCATTTATTCATGTTGGTTACAAGTAACACTTATGCAGTTTTATCTGAAAATCAAATATGTCAGTGGTAAATTCTAGTTTTAACTGATTATTTCTAGTTTTAACTAAGGCATTTTAACTAGGGAAAACGAGTAAGTTAAACTAGGGGTAACGACCTTATTTGAATTATGAGATGGTGTAGGGTAGAGAAGTGATGTAGGTGAAGAATGAATCACGTCTAATGTATATACAAAAGTTTATTTACACATCACTTTTACACCTAACAACAATATAAATATTATTTACAAAAGAAGGAGAGAAAGAGGTAATATGAAACTGTACATAGAAAACAAGTAAAATAAACGTAAACGTAAAATAACCACGGGAATAATTTTTACACAGTGACATATGTACAAGATATGACAGTCAATATTTTTCTTTTTACAGTCTGAAGAATAGATATTTTTACAAGGAGTTTGGTATCAAAAACTATTTACATGAGCTTAGGTGGTGAGACGCCACAATGGAATAGGCATTATCTGCCTCGCAAACCCGGATTCATAAGACTGCGTTCCCATTAGGTCAAGAGTGAGCTGCTAACTGTTTGCTGACTCTGAGTGGCGTATTGGTCGCCAACTCAATATTAGGTGAGCGACAAACTAGAACGTATTAGCAAAAACGCTTGCGAATTCTTGTAAAGGAAGCATCATTTGCTACGAAGCAGGCACACACAGAATGTCTCATCAAGAAAAACTTCATCTAATATGTATATGGAGGCAAACTGGAAGCAAACTGTCAGCCATTCACTGTTTGCCTTACGGGGACATGCCCTACGGCAAGTAACCATTACCTTATAGTGAGATGTTATCAAGCTGCCAAAAAATGATTTACGACTACGATTGAGATATCAGCCAGTATCGACATTATCTATTATGTGTCTTCTGAACCACGGCGAAGCTTGTGATAAATGTCACTAAATCAAATTATAATGGTCACCCATTTGATACCGGACTGCGGCGTTTATCTTTTGTACTATCTTTCTGAAAACGAACGGCGAGTTTGACCTTTTGCAACGAATTAACTCAAAGACGACTGAATCAATTTCAAAAATTCTTTCGCCAGTACAATGCTGTATTTTAGAGTAACACGTAATAGTTTTTACCAAAAAATGTATGTGGTAGAGCCGCGGTAAAAAAATAGACCTTATGTACGTGTTATAATAAAAACATTATGTGTTTAATGGTAGGGAATGCTTACTTTGACATTTACAGACCAGCATAAAGGTCTCTACAAACCGTCGGAATCGAATTAGATTTCTGAAATCTACTATGTTTTGCGCTTTTCTTAGTCTAAATGATTAGATAGAGACCAAATATTGATAGTCCGACTGATCCCAAACGTTTGTAATTTACCCCCCGGGTTAGGTAAGTAAATAATTGTGGTAATTCTGTTGATACATCGAAACTAAATTAAAATTTGTTCTGTTTAATTGCGTAATTTGTTCGTAACAGAACTAAATTTAACGAATTAAACTAAAGTAATAATAAATCAGTAGCATTAAGTTTTTTTAAAAATAAAACAGCAAGATGGCGTTACAAAAATTTAGTTTATTTTAGTTTGGACCAACAGAATTTGCACCATCGATTGAGGAAACTATTATGTTCTACTAAAAGTTTTAGGACTGAAACCCGAGGTAATCAACGTCCTAAGTGACACTAAGACGTCGTGATTTGAATAATTTGCAGGGGACGGAATACTCTAACTACCAGAAACTAATTAAATCTATTTCTATCTCAAAGTTACTATTAACTGACTTAACCTAGCGCTTTACACCAAAGCTTAAGTTACTAGAAGCATAACTTGGTAAGGAAACTAAAGTGTATCCTCCTTTCCGGGTCTAATTGCACTTTGAACATATCATTAATAATTTCAGGTCACTAATTAGAACAACAAGACACTATGAATAACAAGATACTAGACTTCTTGCTACGGACTTTAGAACACAAATTGAACTGCAAGAATTTATCTTAATGTGCTTTTGACTGCACATTAAAAAATATATTCACCGAATTAAACCGACTACCCCACAATTTTTCTAGGATGCCATGATCAGATCCTGGCTTTCATCATGGAACCGTCTTCAAAATATTTCGTTTCCAACAAAAAAAAAACGATAAAAGGCGTTCTTAAATGATGAAGCTATCCACGAACACACAAGGAACCTACGGTTGATCGAAATACTCCTTCTTTTGAAGTCGTATAAAAAGTATAGAATCGATGCTAAGACAAGAATTAATCAGTCAATTAAAAACTGGTAAATTCCAATTACTAGCAAATTAATTAAGAACAGAAGTTATATTAAACACTTAATAGGTAAACGCTACATTCATTAATTTCATGAGACTTAAAATAATTACCACTCCAACTTTAGTGCTTGAATACTAATTTTGATTAATGGATCCACGGGAAAAATTGCATAAATATCTAGATTTCCAGATCTGAATACTAATCCAGTAAAACTTAGAAACTTTGTTTTTCAACTATTATTTACTTCTTTTTTCTTCATGACAAGACTTAATGAAAAAAATGTACGTGGCATACCTTATAAGAAACTGTAATGATAAGTGATTTTAAATGTTTGTTTTTATTTTAGTTTTTCATGTGTTAATTATTATTTGTTACTCTTCTTTAAGCGTTATTCTCAAAATGAACTGAATGATGCTATAGACATAGGGAACCAACGGCTGACTGGTAGAGTAAGTTCCTAGCATTAAGTCCACCTTTTGTACTTTTTTGTGTGCAATAGTTTTTAAATAAAATAAATAGGGACGGAACAGTAGTAACAGCAGTTGTACGATCGAAAACACATCAAAATACATACAAGCAGTTTGATAATAGGTTTTTTGCGCATGACATAAAGGTGTTACAAAGTCTGAAGTATGTAGTCTAACTGTACCTTCTAGTACTGTGCACAAGTGGTGTAGGCAAATGCAACGAAGTGATATGGCTATTAGAAGAGCGTATACATCGACCACTTGAGTAGATTATTTGCCTTTTGCATGATGAGTGAACTGCCCTTGAGATACTTATTGCAAAAGTTGATGGTACAGTCGCCATCATTTATTTATGCACACCTCAGCAACTTACTACAGTAAGCGTATTTTAAAAAAAAATTCATACTTCATCATCCCCTCATCCCCTGAGTATTTTTTTATTGCACTTCAAGATTGACCTCATCCCACCTGATATTAAGAGGTAATGAAGTCCTATCTAAAGGGTGACAAGTACAGCATAACAAATCTGTTACTGGACTTGTCGCTCTTACCTTGAAGGCTTGACCTCTGCTACTAATGTAGCACCCCCCAGGAGCTCTGGAAACCTTACTCACACGCAGGAACACAACAACACACAAGTGATTGTTATTTGGCTGCTGTCTTCTGTAAGGTGGAGGTATTTCACCAGTCGGGTTGTTCCAGTTCGAGCCTTTAAATCGCTATGCCTTACATTTATTCCGTAGTAGTGGTGCCGTAAACATCGCGATCAAAGCTGGATTTCCATAGTGCCACGGGTGGAGTTCACCCTATCCTTCCCACAATATTTCGGAGGTTCCGACAAAAACCAAACGATTCTCGATTATTGCATTGACCTGCCATTCAATACAAGATATATAATTGAGAAGCATTCAATTCAGACTGTCTTAGTGCCGAATCAAACCACAAGTGTACGTACAGTCCGCCACCGTAGCTGTATAAACGGGCAATTAGGGGAAAAACTGTTTTTTTTTTCAATATAAGATTTTATGCCTATTGTATGAATACGTTAATCCAACATGTTAACTGACATGCTCTAATCTGTACATGCATACAGTCCTTCATGACTGAATGTGCCTGCGTCAATCGTGACGTTAATAAAATTTAAATCAATTTATCTATGCGGTCGGTAAGCCCCTATAATACTTAGGTTAATTAAATTCCCCTATTACTTAAGCCTATCCGGTTAACTTTAATACATTCTGACTAAATGTTAATGTAAGTAAATGGCAAGGTCAAAAATATCAATTTAAAGCAATCAAGTTATGTCATACGAAATACAAATCCATTAAAGGAGTTTAGAATTTCAGAACCTAGCTTAATATTAATATGGTTGAAATTCAAGCATATCATTTCCATTTAAAATAAACGAGTTCCTTAAATTTATTCAGGATTTCTTTATCAGAGACGTAGTGATATTGGAAACTCTTCGTTAGCTGATTCTTATAAACAACTAGCAGTCCCGGCGAACTTCGTTTTGTTCCCGCTTTTCTGTTGAAATTTTTGTCAAAATTTTCTTTTCTATAAACCTCACGGAGCTCAAGGCCTTTCCAACGAATGCAAAACCGTGGGGATCGGTTCGTGCGTTCTGGAGTTATAGCGTCAGGAAGGAAAACCCGACTTATTTTTATTTAGAAGATAAAATTCTAAAATCAGTCAAAGTTGTCGACAAAATTGTGGCTCAGTAAAAAAAACACTTCTTTTCAAGTTGGTTTACTTTTTGGTTGGTTGGTTTTATAATGTTATAACAAGTCTATTATTCCTGTTAATTTACAGCTTTATCATTCAAACCTTCTCCTGACAATTATGAAAAAAGCAAAAACGAATCATCCCATTTATGGCAGTAGTTCTGAATGTATGCGCGTATTTTATTAATTACTATTTATGAAGCGGTCTAGTAACAGTTGGAGGCTTAATTATAATAGTTTGCAGCTACCAGGTCAACAAGCAAAGCTTATTGGATATAGTAGATGTTAAGCACCGTACACCGTGAAATTGCTTCCTCGTTGTTTGTGCTCGTTTACATAAAACAACCGGGTATAGCTTCGACCCACTAGAAACAACAGCCGCCGTTTAACGTTTTACATAAAAAAATATAATCATGGAGATAGGTCATTTATCTATTGGGACTATGGAGCCTTGTGTGACTTTGATTAAATCCAATTTTTTCTTTGGTTAGGCTTTTGGTTCGAGTTGATATCACGATAATGATCGTTAACCTAAACAGCCATTAGACGACTTGAGAACAGCTGACAAGTTATTCTGAAGTTCATTCTTACACCTCAACGAGTTCCAGTTTTCCAGTTGCATACATTTAAATCTCATAGTAAAAAGTCCCAAAATAGATGATTTGAATGATTACTTAAATGAAAAAAATGTGTGAGTCTAGAATTTTTGAATCCAGATCTTATATATGTCGCAGTCATCTGGTTTAATCAGCTATTTTATTGCATCACTAGCGCGTTTATTAAATGACGACGTTTAATTGAATGACTAGGCCGAACGTTGAATGAACAAGCTTCACTCAACGTCCAACAAGTCAGCGGATTGTAACATAGCCCATTGAACATAGCGGATGTAAAATCAGTCAGGTGATTGTAATTTAGTTAATTTTTTTCCACTGCGGCGTTAGTGCTCATCAAAATAAAGATGGTGTCAAACAGCTGGTACAGATCTAATCGAATAGCACTTTGTTGATATTTTTTTGAGTGAAATTGAGATTTAAAGAGACGTTTTCGTAAAAAAAATTTTTTTAGCCTAAGTGTCTGAAGACTTAAAATTGTTAAAATGTAATAAAAATTCTTATTAAAGTGTGTTATGTCATGTCCTAATTTTTTTATCTAAAGTTAGTTATCTTTTAAGTGGCGAACTTATGGTTAGTTAAGTCAGCTATATCCCATTCAATGACTATGCTAAATGAAGTTCAGTCAAGAACGTAAACGTCGTCATTCAATGAACGCGCTAGTGATCCAATAAAATAGCTGATTAAACCAGATGACTGCGACATATACATATGTATGTTGCAGACAGAACTCTCAACCAATCAAAAATATTTTTGACAGGTTGGACAAAAGTGTTTTGAGTGAAAATTATTGGTTATCAGTACTCTTGATTGAAAATTCGCTGTTAAAAGTACTTTTGGCTGTCGCCCTACCTCAACAGTAGTTTTAACTGCTCCTGTTAATAATTATTGTTTATTTTTTTATAGTTCCTAGTAAAGAGCAGCTATCGAGTATCATGCCTGTTCTCTTTGACATTACCAACATTCCGCCACGGCAGTGAAATACTGATCTTGAACGTACAAGTTCAGCTCTCTAGTAAAATAGTTATGAATCGATTCGATCAGATTCGTAAGAGTTTTTGTAAAGATTACTTCAATTAAAGATTTTTCTAATCTATCCGCTTTGGGCTCGTTGTTTGGATAAGGTGTATTCCTATCAGCGAGGTGCTCGTGATAATTATGTTAAACAGTAGGAATGGTCAACCATCCTATCGCATCACGTCGTCCTTTCTTTAAAATTTTCGAACCGAAACCGCTACCACGCCAAAAGCACCTATTCAATGCGACCTGATAAATACATTATCACACACTGAATTATTAAAGAATACATCATTTTCAAGTATTTGAATAAGACATTTGGTACGTTGAAGGCAATCGATAAAGGCAAAACCTATAATTTCAGTGCTCGTACGAAAATACTAAGGCATACATTACTTAAACGATGATGTCATTGTTAAAATATTATTAAGTCTTTCTCTATTCAACGTATTGTTCCGTAAAAATAAATACCTAACAATAAATGAAAGAAGTATTCGATATACTTTCAAGTCCAAGTGATTTTTTCTCTTAGTTTTGTATATTAGAGATCGTATTTGGTATGTGTATTTGTTTACAACATACCACATAATTGAATGTGCTAGTAGATGGTTATTGAAAACTTAATTATACAATCAATGTACGCTAATAGTCGTCTGGAATTGTTCACGGACATTACTTGATCAATATCACATAGATTACGATCATATTTTGAGAATTATTTATTTTTTAAGTGACCTCTGAAGGTATACAGTAAAAACGAAAGGGTTTCCATTTCTTTTGGTTTTTTATCAACCCTCGTGACGACTTCAGACATGGACTTTATTAAATAAGTTCATCATTCATAATAATATAAAAAATTTACTACATTTTTGTGAATAATAGAATTTCGCAGATCAAATATTTGATCGATCTACGAAAAATGATGATGAATTCGTATGTATGCTAAAAATATCTAAGTAAAAGTGGAAAAAATCCTCAGTTTGCGCATTTTAATATAACGAATGGGTAATCCGCGGCCGACGCAAATGAGAAAACTTCTCAGACAATCAATTTCACCTGTCCTATGTACGAATTAAAGGAAACTTTGCGACCGCGATCAATTTTGATTTTCTGTACCAAATGGAAGTATTGACTTACCTAGCTTGCACGCAAATTGTTTGTAACATTAAAGGTTTAAATATTTAAATCGTAATAATTTGAACTTAGAACTGAGATTTATATTTGTATTATGGACAAACTATTCTGCGTGCTTCAAGATGTAGAATCATTACTGTTTAACACATCGTAAAATAAATACATTTGAATTTTAAGTAATGCTAATGCCTGAAATGCTGGTCTAAAATAAACATTTTTTAACAAAATCAGATCGCACATCACATGTGGAACCATTTTGGAAAAATATTTTTTATTCCTAAGGTTTTGCGAGGTCATTTTAATTTTACTTGATCAAAACTTGATATAGGGTTCTGCGAATGATCAATGAGATTCCTGAAATTTAATATGAAAATGTGGTGGGATTAAAAACATTTGTTTCAATTAATGAAGGTTTTTTTACCCTTCAATCTGCTACAAATCTACAAGTTATGGAAGACAAATTAAACTCATTTAAGCTCATTTAACAACACTTTTTTTTATTATTTTATAATACCAAATCTGTTATGGGTTTGGCTTTCCAACAAGTCAAATGCTCATTCCTTTTTTTATTTTTGCCAACCAACTTATTTTAGCATCATTTACTTAATAACCTTGATTTATATTTGAGCGTACTTTTAAATTACTACTGCTCGTTTTGTGCTATTCTTATTGAAATTACTCCCTAGTCCCTAAAACTTTTACCACAGAAAAAGATAATGAGACGGCACTGAAACACAATGTTGGTTTTGCATTAGCGATGTTTACATTGTGTGAAATTAATTGCGCACTGAATAAGCTTTTATTTTTTTAAGTTCAAACATAATGGAACTACGAAATGAAATGTGTAGCAACACGTTTTCGTGTTAACTTTTTCCTGCTTTATATTAACTGTATTAATATTCATTAGTATTACGTATGCATAACAACGGAACGGTAGCCTCGCTCGTTTATATTACTTTCTGTATTGTTTTTCAGGGCAGTAACAAGGTCTTCAACGAAGAATGTTAATGAAAATATATTTAACATGCGTTACCGGGGTCTTATTGGAGTTCATAAAATTAGCTGACACTACATGATTAAATACATGTAAAAACCTGTAAAAAATCGTGTGTGTTTATTTTCAAATCCATCGTAGTACTTCCATCGTTCCTGAGTAACGTCGGATTCAAAAGGAGGCTTAAAACTTAGTATTTCACAAGGTAATAGACTACATGCATAAAAATAAGATGACAATTCCGTAAAAGATGATCTTATGAAACTTCAGCTTTATTTATTTTTTGGCAATTGTGTTAAAAAATAGACTTTATAAAACCCACAAAAACTATATATAATCAGTGAATTGATAACTAAATTTCGTGACAACATTGTTTAAAATTTTTTTCGTGTTTTACAGGTACTTGTTAAAAGTATTTCCATTTGTTAGCATTTAGTCATCATATATATTGCAGTTATCTGAAATCTTTTCTAGGCAAGAATTGGTAACAGATACAACCAATTAGTTTGGGTATTAAGTACACCACAGCTGGGCCCGCAAGCACGCCCTGAAGTAAAACATATCCTGAGTTTGGTTGTTTGTATGGGTAGTAAATAGTTTAGAAGGTTTTAGTTACTACGAAGAATAATAATTTTACCTTTTATTAACGCTATATAAATTCCGCTGCATATTATTTTGACACTGCTTAGCCACTGTCACCACATGGAATTTATGCTGTTGGTATATTAATAACTTAGTAAATTGCTAAATTAAAAAGAACACAACTAGACGGTTTTCTAAATAGGGGTCTGCAAATATTGTTTGAGCATATTATTGGCAAGATACATTTATTTTATTGAAAATTTCAGTATAATAATATTCTACGAAATACGACTAGACATTTACGAGTAGCTCAACAAAAAATATCAAGAGCAATACAAGGTTCAATGATGTTAGCTAATAAAGTTAATTTGTTTTACCGAAAATACTTGTATTTTGTGTTTCAATGCCTTAATTTTTGCTTCATTAAGAAGAACTACGGTGGAGATCACGTAGACAGTAAATAAATGCAGTTTGTTATTAGTTTTTATGCTGACAAGGGTGGAAAAGGTAATGTATAAATTAATAATTAGAATCTACTAACGACCTGTTCCGAAACAAGGAATATCTTTATCTTAGTTACGAGTATCCTGTTTTTCTTTTTATGCGCGGTTTTAATACTTTACGATTCTTTATATGTCAAAAATGACATTTCCATAACAGCTGTCATCAGTCGTCCGTCAGTCATTTTTAGCGTACGCCTCGTATAATTTATTAATACGTAACTAGAATGGATCGTTTTTCAAAACAACCAGATATTAGTCGGTATACCTACTCTGGCAAGAGTAAACAAGAAGAATGCTTCTCTTAACGAATACTGTCATACCAGTATGATGTCTATATACAGATAAAAACACTACCAAATACAAGGGTTGACCGTGATATTTTGTTGACCATACATAATTTTCCATCATAACTTATATGCATATGAATTAGTAATTAATATGCATATACGTAATTATTGAATGCTCAATACATTTTTTGTGTAATTATGGACTGTGTTCAAATCTTCGGTTTTACCGTAATTCGTTCTTAAAAGCTAGGTTTGCATACTATTCATATTACGAGGTAAATTATTTTATAAGTAAAAAAAATAACCTACCTGCCTACGACCATGACAAAAGCAGAAGCTCTTCATAGACGAACAAGTGTGGTAAAGTTTACCCTCAATTTTGAAACCTAGTTAAATCAAGTAAGTAGAAACAATGTTTTACTCTTTGTCAACCTTAAATCAAAATAAAGTATGATTTATCGAAACATTATTTCTTCAAATAGGCCCCAGGGCAGCACATTTACAAAGAAACAAGAAATACTCGACCTTTTTCCTTCATTAAAATGATTTAGACATAAACAGTCTAGGTTCGCAAACAGTGGTAGGTGACGCCTCGAGTCTTACTTGGCGTCGTTGACCGGAGCACCCTTTGGGCACACCCACCATAATACCTATAATGGATGACTTCACGCATTATGTAGTACCTACAGAATGGTCAGTTAAGAGCAATTAAGTTTTAGGTAGTTTATTTATTACATAAAAAATCTCACACAATCCCTACTTATATTATAAATGCGAAAGTAACTCTGTCTGTCTGTTACGCTTTCCCGCTTAAGCCTCTTAACCGATTTTGATGATATAGGTATACGTTGAACCTCAAGAACGGACATAGGCTTTTTGTTAGAACATACGGGGTGTTATACCACTTTTGAAAGTTTTTATGGAAAAATGTTTATTTTTTAAGTTAGAGATATGAAATTTGGCACAAATATAGCTCGAATATTAGAGGAGATAAGGGTAAAACCGACTACGAGATGTAGTTCACTCAAACGAAGTCGCGGGCACAGCTAGTATTTGTATTTGTTTCATATTTTGGACAAACTTTGCAGTCCATTCAATTTATTTAATTCAATTCAAAACAGTATTTATATGGGTCTACTTGGCTTATATATAGTTAGTAAAAATTTTCTTAAGAATTAATGCTTGTATTTATTGTTTTATCTTATGGGTCCTTATCCATCTGTCAAGGATCGGTGACTCCCATCGGTAAAAAACGAATAAATACAAATAACAATTTATGAAGCCAACGTAACGTAAACCGGGAACGATATATTCAAGTTTTATTATAATACTACCGTCGGTTCTGATTGTCATGACACAAGTGCTTTAATATACATGCTGTATTATATAAAAAAAAACCATTCTAATATTTTTCAAGTAAATAGAAAGTCATCGATGAGATTCTCCTTAACCGTCAATTGATGGTTGCCAGCTTTTTGGAATAATGTCATTCTTATTTGTGAATGTATGTATGTACGCATGTTAAAAAACCATTTTATGTTTTTTATTGAAAATATGTCATTAAATTGTGGCAATGACTTACAAAAATTATAAACAATTATTATATTTAGTTCGCCGGTAAAATTTTGAAAATTAAATGATATTCTTTTTTTTGTTTCATCAAATATATAACACATTGATGACGATACAACGAAGCACGGTTCAATGGAGGTCACTATTTTGTAAATTTGTACGAAGAAGTAATAAATTGTCGTTTACAGTAGGTATATGAGAATGCTTTATATATATATATATATATATATATATATATATATATATATATATATATATATATATATATATATATATATATATGTTTATCGTTTTTGTTAATGTGAATTTCCCATCTACCCTATTAAATCTTGCCAGGCTCAAGGAAGGATAAAACAAACAACGAGGTCTTGCGCCCATGATTTGGCCGCCATTGTGGAATTTCGCGTAGGTAATAAACGTCAGTGTAACTTTTCTAGGGATGAAACTGGCGTTATTTATAGTTAGAGCTAATCGGTGCATCGAGTCGGAAAAATACTGGATAAATCAACCAGGTTTAGAACACTCAAAATCACTCATAGTTGGCAATCGCGCAAATGGACCAAAGAACTGCTACAACTTAGCAGGCCTAGGGACGGAGCCTTGACTGGACACTGCAAACTAAAAAGACACCAGTTTCATATGAAGCTGAGTGACTCTGATGAATACAGATTCTGCAAGGAGGAAACACCTCTTCACCTCCTGTGTGACTGTGAATCTCTGATCCACAAACGAAGCATCCACCTGGGACGACATATAGCCCAACCGGATGAATTAAAAACCCTGAAAGCTAGGAAAATACTAGGTTCCTAATCTAGATTTATTCAAACATTTAGGAGTTTTTGAACATAATAGTATGATAGGTTATCTAAATTCTGAAAAATGGTACTGTAACATTGCTTTTCCTAAGATTATTGAATAACGTCGTTGTCAAACGAAAACCTTCTATGTTTCAAATCCGTTACGTGATTTTTATTCTCTTTAAACGAAATAATAATAAAATCTACTTAAGTTACATGTTTCGAAAACAAATAAATAAAAGTGTAACAACTATAACTCTCATATAAAATACTTCTAAAAATAAACCTTCGTATGATTTTTGTTCTGAAACCTATATAATATTAAAAAATACTTTTTGCACATAGCAGTTTTTTGTTTGACAACAACGATAAGTGGATGTGTAATTAGTGATGACCTCCCGGTAAAGTTAATACGTAAAATTTTCTTTTTTATACGAGTATCGTCTTGGGTCTGAGTGTTGTGATATTGTTGTTGTTTCTACTTACCATATAATAAAAGCAAGGTACCTATATGATATTGTATTCCTTGCTTTAAGTAAGCGCAAGGGATCGACACTTTTTTTCCAGTTAGGAACTCATCATAAAGAGAACCTTATGGCAACGTCATAAGAGTGTGTTTACATTTTATTGTAATAAAAAAGTTTAATTAATAAGCTTATAAATGAATATGCAGATATTTAATAAAATACACCCAAACTTACAAAAAATAATGCTAAACATTGATGCAGAGTGTAGACAGAATTAATTAAACAAATTTGAACTTTAACTAAGTAAACATAACGTCAGTATCTAAATTAACTTCCCAGCAATGCACCGAGCTATTTTCATAATTGCGGCCATGCAACTACAATGGAATGGAAACAAGCTGTTTTATAAACTTAAATTGTACGCCCGGAGCCACTACCAAGACTATTCATAACAAAACAGGCGTTCAGAACCAACGTCCTAGTTAGTTAAAAGTTTGCAATCCAAATTTCTAAGTACATGCATGCATAGTGCTATATACTCTTCAGTAACATCAGAGCCGTGTTAATATAACATACACATAAAATCATTACTATACAATTCTATATAATTTAAACACACATTTGTATTAAGTGCCTTAACAAATAAGTTAAATTTAATTTAATGCGTTGTCCCAAGATCCAGGCTTAGTCTAGTTCGGGAGCCCCTCCTAATTTTTAGAAAGGTACATATAGTTATTAATCTATTTAGTTTTAGATTTATTATATGTCATTAAAAAAGATTTTTACGCTAAAATATTTAGATTTAACGTTCTCCGAAATTGAAAAGAATGCGGATTAAGCTCCAAACACGCTACATTAAGTATCGGCCATTTAGTCGCTAAATTTATATTTCATTAAGCCGTGAAATTGTAAACGTATATACATATCTATTAAGAGTCAGTTTTAATAGTTATTAACAATGTTCATGGTACCAATCCATAAGTACTACTTAAGTACTTATTGCAGTCTTAGAACCAATTTTAAGGATTGTGTATGTAGGTTATTGGAATGTACGGGGAAACAATATTATAAGATTCTTCGGAACAAAACGATCATCTTCTCTCGTAGGAATGCCGATGAGATTCCAATAAAAATAACAAATTATTTTACGAGTATTGGGACTATTTGGCAGTATGGACGTGATATGGTTTTTGTACAAGGGTAACCTAGACACACGTAGTGTGTCATCCATGTTCGGAAACAATAAAGGCGAAACTCCGGCTTTTGTGTATACTTATATACTTATTTACGTAAACCATTTTGGGCACATGCTTTTTACGGATATCTTGAAAGTAATTCTATTGGTCAACAAATATTATAAACCATTTAAAGCGATTAAGAATCGTTTTGTACCGCATTAGACCATTGAACATCAAAAGTTTGTGGTTTCATATAAGGTTACACTTTTTTACATCGAGATCCTAAGGATTTTGACATTCTTTTACATTTTTACATTTTAGTATGGTTTGAGCTCATAAACCATTTATATTTTACTTCAAAATCAGCACACGTAACTAACCAAATGCCACGAAAACCGGATAGTAACTTTAATTCTCATAAACGTAAAGAATTCCCTATCTAATGTGAATAAAGTGTTTTAAAAACACGTTCAAACACTCGAACTTTCAATTAACTTTTTAAAACGTAACTTTTCATTTGTTCGTTTCGTTTTCAGCTAGAGGCTTCCAGAACACTTTGATTTCTATATGTTTATGTATCTCTATCGCAGTCAAATTACCTATATCGGGCAAAATTGCCTGTATAAAAACGACGTCGTCAGCTTATAAACGTAATCGGCTTTATGAATTGCCAAAGGCAAATATTGAATTCAACAGTATTATTAATTTTAAGACTTTTTTATTTTGTATGAACACGATAAAAAGAAAACAAGTATTACATTCAAATCAAAGCAATAAATTATGTTTTAAAAATAGCAAAGTATTCATTGGTGTATAGTAATAAAAATACATAATTTACAGTTTTATTGATAATAATATTTAGTACATACTTTTTTTGCAAATTTCTATACTGAAATCTTCCTTACGTTTATCCCTTAGATTTACTTATACATTACAAAGCAAACAGACATTTTGCGTACACGTTGATTCAATTCCGGCAACCTCTCGGCAAACATAAATATTACGTACGACAATTTTGCGCTGCCTCATTCCACCCATCCTTGAAAACCTTTTGCAAATCCCGATGAGTAATCTTTTACTGAATATATCGGATCCACTTACACGTTCGTTTTGTATGTGAATAGGGTCTCACGTACTTATTGAAATATGTCCCTTATTGTGGTAGGTACTTGTAAGTAGAAAAAGAACCACTTCATTTCGTCGAATTAAAAAGTAAACTGAAAGCAGTTGTCGCTTTTATTCAAAGGCAACACAGATTCTCACACTTCCATTGTAATAGACGACACATTTCGTGAGTTTACTTTTGACTACCTCGGGGCAGCAGTGGCTTAGTCTGCGAGCCTGTTACATTATTTTATTATGAACTTGTCTAGAGGAAAAAATATTGATAATTTTGGCAGAACTAAGTTGAAGGACCATGGGTTCGATCACATTAATTAATCAATATTTCGAGTCATGGAGTAAAATGAGGATTGTCGCATATTTTATTTAGTTCTAACGGTGTTGACAAAAAAAATCGCATGGTATCCATATTAGGTACTTACTTTAACGAAATGACACTGATATTTTTAAATTCCAAAAGAAGTAAGTATTTACCAACCTTAACCTTTCATCTAGTTATTTACATAATTTGATACTGTAACGATACAAAATCGATCTTCACTTCTAATTCCATATGTGTCGCTATGAAACACGTGCATGGTTGCTACGTGCTCAAAATTTAATACTGTGTATCTGTTTATTCTTAGTGAGTTGATCCGTGTATGTTAGAGGAAAGGTGGAAATTTAAACCTCTTACAAAAACCATGCTGCCTTGGTTCAAGTACCTCGATTAACTCTGGTAAGGGAAGTTGCCAAAAATGTCGGAACTTATCTTAAAGCGACGAATTCACATTGTTGAGCTTGACGGAGTTTCAGCAATTTTCGTTCTGATTCAAACTCATCGCATTGTTTATGGAGAAACTTTAGAACTCCGATTCACAATGCGTTTACATTTTTATTTATTTTATTCGTTGTTTAAATTGGTTAATTTTCAAAATGTTTACTTATTGTTAACTGCCATGAACGACTGCCTAAATTGTACCATAATGCCAATTTATGTTAAATTTCAGTGCAATAAAGTGTATCTATACATCTTGTTTTTTGCTTAAGTTACTTAATACGATCCTATAGCATTTGAGAGAAACAAACAAACTTAAGTAAACTTCACACTTCTAAATCACTTAAGTTAAGAGACATTATATACACATACGCGCAGAAAATATTACCAAGAATTTTCGATTAAAAATGGGGTCATACTCTTAAAAGAGAAACGAACAAACTAAAGGTTTCGTTTTTAGCATTAAAGTTTGAATTTACGACTTAGTTTATGACTTTCAAAAGGGAAACTCTATTTATGCTAGCGCTTCATTCGTGTCCGATCAAAGTGAGTCGGTAACAATAGAATTCAAAATTGCAAAGCGTCATCGCGAGCGACATATTTCAGTTTCGGTAATCATCCTCGTTCAGTCTAATAAAACGTTATACCTAGGCACCAAGTTATATTTGCGACTTATTTTTAGTACTTGACGTGAATACGAGTGGAATTTATTTCACACACTATTTTTGTTTTAAACTCAGATGAATTTGGATAAAACCCAACAGTTTTGTGTAGCAGTTCACAATTAATATTAATAACAAAAAATAATATTTAACGATTTCTTGGAATATGTTGCCGCAGGCAAACAACAAAACTTGAAAAGATTTCAATATATTTTTAACACTGGCAAAGCAGTGTCATCATTAAGTGCTTAAATTAGAAAGGCATGTCAATACAACTTCGTTAACTGTTAAAAAGGATTTATTTAAATTTGTCGTTAGTCAAATAAGCCCCATCCGTGTCGAATATCCGGCAGGCTGTTATTCTTTACGAGCGGGATTATAGAGAATAAGCACCCACTTTGTCATGGAAATCTGTTTTTTGTTACTTTCCCGTTACAAATACCCGTGACTTTGCGTAGGCGAGGCCACGTGGCTTACGGTTTTCATCAAAAGCAGACGTGATTACGTACCAGTGACAAGGTGGTATATTGAGAAAAATGTAGGTAAATAAGTTACAGTTGTTGACGTCGATTTTTAAAGTAATTAATTCTTCTTATTCTTTAGCTAATTTACTTTGCTTTAATTAAATACTTCTGGAACCTGGTAAGTACTCGCATGAAAAAACTATATATGGCTGAAAATAATCACATGGCACAGGCAGGTAACAATAAAAAAAACGTAAATTTAACAAAACAACCCTTTTTTTTAATCCATGTACTTCTCATAGGTTTTCCTGTAATCTATAGGTAAAGAGCTATATTCCGCATTAATTTCAAAAATTTTTTATTTACGTTACACATGCACCTTTGGGTCTTTAACTTACATATGTGTACCAGATTTCATCTCAATTGGTCCAGTGGTTTCAGAGTAATCGGCTGTGACAGACGGACGGACAGACAGACACGCGAGTAATCCTATAAGGGTTCCGTTTTTTCCTTTTGAGGTACAGAACCCTAAAAATGAGAACAGAAGGCTCAATTCCTTGTTGTAAAGGTTAAGGAGAAAGATTTAAATTTTACCTGTACCCTTATCACGGACAAGAATAGTTATCGAATAGTGACAGTTTTGTATCGGAGTTTTAGTAGTACTTACCGGTGCGGCGGTCGTACTATTTGTATACTATTTTGCCGCTACTGATTATATTAAATAGCAAAGCACTGATATTTTATACACTGAAAACAATTTAAGTAATATACTTACCCATATGCAGGTATGATTTAAATACTTTTAGGTACAATACATGTATTATTAATAGCCATCCTGACCGATTCAAAGGACTAGCTGAATAGCGTTTCCGGATAAATATTTCCTAAATAATCTTTTTGGTTTATGTACTATCATTTATTGACAAATATATTTTGTAGTTTTTGCGTTACGTAGTGACTAACATTTGTCTGTATATCTATCCATATATATTTTCTTGTTAATACATCATCAAGATATAAATCTATTCCCAATTACTTAATTACAGACATAACAAAAAAAAGTAAAATACCAGTAGCAAAGAGCCACTTTTAAATCTGTGCTTTCAACATAAGCGAATATCAATTAAAATACGATTAAGCTGAATTAAAATACAAATCATATAGCCGCGTTAATTGGAAACAAATTTTGATACGGAAACAAGTCCTAGCGTTTGTTTTCACATTTTGTAATTGTACGTGACCGCTTTATGAAAATAAAGTCATTTTATATTTATTTCATATAAATTAACAGATAATTTTGTTACAGCGAACACGGCGGATCTCGGCGTTTTGGATCCGTCGCTCTACAAATCGGATTGCTTGGATGAAGACCTTATGTGGCCGGAGGGACATGTCGTAAGTATTAACTTTGAATTTATGTTCCTAGGTACGGTTCAGAGCGCACTAGACTACATAATTTGAACGCTGTACCGCCCTTATAGTGTTGGCCTAAGAACTAATGTTGAACCGCAAGTATTTACCGTGGTGTGCTGTTGATCGTATACGGTCTAAAATACGTTGGACTTCACTTTAGAATTTGTACCACCTTTAGGTCGCAGGCATAAGAAATAAAATCGAATGGCAACAGCTAACCTTGGAGTGCTGTTTCACCGTTCATAAACTTATGAAAACAAAACTGTGTTTCATGCACACCTTAATCAAAACTCAACTCAACTTACCTAGCGTTTTGCAGGCAGGATGTGATTTCTTAACTCTAAAACATTTAAATAGATAAATATCCCTACTATCCCTACTAATATTATAAATGCGAAAGTAACTCTGTCTGTCTGTCTGTCTGTTATGCTTTCCTGCCTTTTGATGAAATTTGGTATCGGTATACGTTGAATCTCAAGAACGGACATAGGCTTTTTATTAGAAAATAAGCGGGGGATGGGGGTAATACCACCTTTGAAAGTTTATATGGGAAAATGTTTATTTTTTAAGTTAGAGATATGAAATTTGGCACAAATATAGCTCGAAACTTGGATTAAAATAAAGACTACTTTTTGTTTCGAATATTAGGGGAGAAAGGGGTAAAACCGACCATGAAAGGATGTAGTCCACGCGAACGAAGTCGCGGGCACAGCTAGTAAATAAATAAATATTGGACAACATCACATACATTGCTCTGATTCTGTGGTAAGTAGCAAAAGCACTTGTGTTACAGAAATCAGAAACAACGACGGTACCACAACACATTTGGCTTAACATCTTGCAATGGAACCCCTAATCAAAACAATGTTATATCACCTCCTACGTCCTATTATCTTATCCTATCCTATTCTAAACGCGACAGTTTGTATTGATCAATTAATATTTTCAATCAGTGATATTTTCCGCACTTCATGGGATCGATGGGAGAAATCTTCTTCCTTTGAATTTGTGTTTGAGATGTTTTTTTTTAAAAACGGCCTCGTAGTAGTAAAATTGTTGCAGAATAAAAGTTTTATAGTTCTGTTATAAAATAAACCACAACTCCCAAGGTCTAAAGTCCGTGCTAGGCCTGCTATCCCAGGGGCATCCTACGATATAATACTATGGGCGTTCTTCGTTTATTTATGTACCTATGTAATTTATGTAATCCCACACCAACGTTTCAACTGTTAGTTCTTCTGAATTATTACTAACATCTTTAATTACAGAAGAACCTAGTTACTTCTTAGTGCTTAATTAGTGAGTCTACTTATCAATTTTCTCATCTTTCAATACATCTTATTACCCTTGTAATATATTCATTATGAAGAAGCTTTTGACGGAATAAATTAGGTGTATTAGACGTCCAGATTAATAGGACAAAATGATTCTGTAGAATAGACTGATTTTTTTATTTATTTACTAATCCTTTGAAAGCTTTCTTAATTAAACTCCCAAGTGACAAGCCTAGGTAATGGAAATCAAATACTCGTAATTATTACATTAATGGGTACTGGTTAGTGTCCGACTGAAATTTCGGTTTCGGTTTCGGCCAGTTTCGGCCAAAAAATCATGTTTCGGCCAGAGTTTCGGTTTCGGCCAAAAACGGCCGAACCTTTCGGCCGCGCCGAAACTTACAAATAATATATTTGTTTCACTTTATTTATAGGGTAGTTAAGTTTTGCCGTGTGGTGACGGCATGAGAATACATATGTCACCACCCCTTCACTGTCCCAGGGAGTCGTAGAAGCCGACTCAAGGAAAAACGCACATAACACCCAGTGCGAGAGAAAGAAAAGTCGAGATAAAACCCTGTACCAACCCGTCTGGCCAGCGTGGTACCAGTAGGCTATTAACCTTCAAACCAAGCCCCGAGTCCCCGGCGGCCCCGCAGTCCGTGGCTACGATAGCGGTCACGATAGCGGCGAGGCCAGGGGTGCTAAGAATCCCCGGCAGAGATCGGGCTACCACCCCCACCGACAATTGTCCCAGGTAACACACAACGTGCGCACATTGAGGTTGGATGAGAAGCTAGTCGAGCTGGAAGAAGAGATGAGCAAGTTGCGATGGGACGTCATTGGTTTATCGGAAATTCGAAGAGAGGGAGAGGATACGATAACATTGCAGACCGGTCACTTGTTCTACTACCGGGAGGGAGAACAGAAGTCCCAAGGTGGTGTTGGGTTTATCGTCCACAAGTCACTCATCAACAATATTGTGTCCGTCGGAAGTGTGTCGAATAGAGATGCGTGCCTCGTAGTTAAAATATCCAAGAGATATTATCTTAATATAGAACAGGTATCTACGACACACCCAGATGACGAAGTGGAAGCTACGTATAAGGACATTAGTAGGGCCATACATAGCTCCAAAACACATTTCACTGTTGTAATGGGTGACTTCAATGCGAAGTTGGGCTGTAGAAGCGATGATGAGCTGAAAAGCAGCGGAATCCCAGAGGACAGATGCTGGCGGACTTTATGGAGAAAGAAGGACTCTTTATGATGAATTCTTTCTTCCGAAAGCCGCCACAAAGGAAATGGACCTGAACTGAGTCCCGACGGTGTAACGAGGAATGAGATTGACTTCATCATGAGCTTCAGAATTCGATTCGATTCGAAGATATTCAATGATGTCTCTGTGATCAACAAGGTTAAAACCGGCAGCGATCACCGAATCGTCAGAGGCATATTGAATATCAATGTCAAACTTGAAAGAGCGCGTCTGATGAAGTCCACGCTCCGACCGTCGAATGCACATATCCAAAACCCCGAGAGCTTTCAACTTGAACTGGTAAATCGCTTCGAATGGCTAGACAGCTGCGCATCAGTGGGCGATATAAATGGCAGGCTGGTAGAAATTGCCCATACGGTAGGGTCCCATACCCAACGTATTAAGGAGACGATCGAGCGGAACCAAGGCTTCAAAGTGTTCGCAAAAGACTTGTCTATTGAGCAAAGCCAGCCAATGAAGCTGAAGACCGAAGATGGGCGTATAACGTCGAATAAGTCAGAGGTGTTACGGGAGATAGAGAGGTTCTATGGGCAGTTGTACACCTCGGTGTCTGCTGAGCCGGTCACTTTGGTGGCAGACCCTGGAAATCGGTTGAAGAGGCCAAGTTCAGCAGTGGACAGTAATAGGACGAAATGATGATGATGATGATGAGTTAAATTTTCAAACAGAACCTTTGTAACTGTGCTTAAATTTCATTGTGATATATCTTTGAAAGTAGAAACCTGTAATTAAACGTCGGCAAAATATAAATTTTTAAAAATTAATATCTCGCCGACCGAAATTTTTTCGACTTTATAAGGACTTTTTTTTTATAAAAGGTTCGGTTTCGGTTTCGGTTTCGGCCGAAACTACAATGAAACCGAACCTTCGGTTTCGGTTTCGGTTTCGGCAAAAAAACATGTTTCGGTCGGTCACTAGTACTGGTGTAATCGCCTTAGAAATATTTTTACATATTATGTTGTTCACCCCGCTTGGGATCACTTCGAGTCTAGTGGTTTAAAATAGTGGGCTTGTCTTGTGGTTCTGGATTCGAGTGCTGTGTTGATCAAAGTATGTTACGTTATTATAAAGTAGTCATATGGTCGCAAGACCCTGAAAACTAGATACTATAATTCTGAGGTAACTAGCTTAAGAAGTTGTGTTACAGAAACGACGACGGTGCCAGAAAACCCAGGCCCGAGACAAGACCCCCCCCGCTGGGTTCCGCATCTTGTCGCGATGGGGGGGCTCAGTAACCCTGTGGTCCGGGACGTTGAGGCTGGCCTTGTCACCCAGCCTCCAATACCGCACAGGGTGAAGCCAAGACGGATCCCGAGCTGGGCCGCGGAGAGAAGGTGGCTCTCTGCGGCAAGCCCGCAAGGGCAAAGGTGGATCGCGGAGGAAGAGGAGGACCTCGGTGTTTCGTTGCCGGCCTCCCTGTCCTCCGCGACCCGGCAGTGGCGCGCTGCCGCGCGAGGCGCGAATCGCGTCGTGGTGGGGTTGCGGAGGAAGAGGAGGATACGGTATTACGTTTGCCGGTCTCCCTATCCTCCGCAGCCGGTGGGTCTCGGGACTTCATCTGGCTCTCGGAGGGAGAGCTGGATTGAGAGTCTCGGGTGTCCGCAGAGGCGGTAGGCAGCGGAGCCGCACAGCAGATCCGCTGCTGGGACCGGAGATGCCAGGCGTGGGGTAAGCCTGGCGTCCGTTACCTCGGTCCCGAGGGGGTGGGGCGTGTTAGGTGGCCTGACACGCTCCAGCTGCGTATTTGCGCAGCGAGATGGGCCGCTTGGCGGTAGGCGCTGTGGGGGAGCCTGTGTAGAATCGCAAGGAATCCCGACTCCCCCACAATTGCGCAGCGTTGGCCACCGAGGGGGTTTTAGTCGGTGCGAGCCCGACACACCACTCTCTGTTCCCCGCTGAGAGTGACGGTGCGGTAGGCATTTCCCCCTCGACAAAAAAAAAAAAAAAAAAAAGGCCCGAGACAAGATAGAAAAATTAGTTTACCATATTAACCCGCGAGGATCGAACTCAGAGATAACATGTGATGTACGTTTTGTTTCTTTATTTTCCTATGTAATATTGATGTAAATTCTGAAATTAGCATGCTGGCGATTTGGGAACACTGTGAGTCAGCATGCATACTGTTGAAATAAATAAATAAATAAATAACGCAACGCCAAAATCCGTCCGGCTCTCGGCTAAGGAGGTCGTAAAAGTTTAAAATGTTCGTAAATGATAATAAATCGGCAATTAAATATAGCGGTACCTACTACTCTGAATATTTACCATCCATACCCTATTACGACATCGCAAAGTGATTTACTGAGCAGCTATTAAAAGTTACAGTTCGTAAAAACGGTTACGACTTTACCGTAGCATAAATGTATGTTCGCGACGAATTGATACCGTTTTTATGATAGGCTGTATTTGTAATAGCAATAGGCGGAAATTGTAGCTCCTGTAATACGGTTCGCTGGACCGTAACGCGAACTAGATTGTTCGGTTTTACCAGTAATTAAAGTATCGGCAATGAGAAATTGGTCTTTAGGGTGTATTAAAAACACAAAATTGTTTTTGCTGTCATATTTGCGATTACATTTAAGTACATATGATAAAGAGAGAGAGTTTAATAGTTTACCTGATGTAACTTTATGTTGGTGTTGTTTTAGATGTAAAATGTGTGTAAGTTTAATTAATTAAAACCATTGCCTTTTTACGTTTTATTTGACAATCTAAATTTATTCTTAAAAAGTAAACGTCACGTATTTGTCTTCTTGTGTATTGCATGTTGTATGTTGTATATTAAATGAAAACTTTCGTTACACATTTATGCACAGAAGTTATTACTCATATCTACTTGTTGTTACTTTAAAAAAACGCGTTAATCTACTTATGCGTTTAGCGCTGCTGAAATTTTAATACAAATTTTAAAGACCACTTAATTAAAACTTTAATACAAAATTGAAAAAAATATATATTTGAACGACTCGAAATGGGTATCACAACTTAGGTTCTAGTCATTAAAATTAGCATGAAGTAATTTTCGGTAAAAAAAATTGAAAATAGACGATTTCTGAAATGTCTTCCGAAACAAATATTTCATAAAAGCCATAATTGTAGACCAATATTGAATCAATACATGAATAATATTAATACCAATCACATCAACCAATCTATATATTTCAGTCCACTGCTAGACCCACTAGGCTTCACGACACGTTTAAGCGTCTATTGTACCAGGCACCTAGCCATAAGCAATTACATCGCAGAAACGTGTACAATAATATGTCGATTATATAATCTGCTTCCTGATGAAATAGAAATACTCGTACGAAATAAATTTATTTAAATCAAAGCTATCTGACTGGCTTCTAAACAATTGGTTTATAGTGTTAGGGAATTTGTTGACTACAGTAAAAAAATGTCAATTAAGAATAAGAAAAGTACACAGACATTAAAGCGACATGATAAAGTAAAAGTGAATTAATAAAAAAAATAAAAAATGAACAGAAAAAAATCAGGATTGCACAGCTAATTAGGTCCCAGCCTCAGCATGAGTTGCCACGACGTTGGATCCAAGGCCGCAATTGACTAATATTGTTTATTTTTTTATTTTGTAATTTAAAACTTTTGGTTTTTTGAATTTTTTAGTATTATTACAAACAATAACAAATATTTGCAAGTCTGCTTGCAGGCAGAATACTAACAACCTATTTACTACATTAATTCTAAGACTAAATGTAATTGTAAAATTGTATTCTTGCAAATAAATTACTGATAGATTGATTGAATGACGAAGAAAAGGAGTAGACGGAAAACAGCTTTAAAAAGAAGTTTTTGAATCGTCGCTCTTGGCCAGTAACAAAACAATGCCACATAATCCTAATATAGCTTCATTTGGGCAAAAGGACCTATCTACATTTTGGTACATTTGCATTCGCATTATCGTATTATGCAAGCTGCAGGCTAGCAGCCGATGACGCCGTAGTGACCCATAACAAACAAACATTGCTAGGATGTGTTAAGGGTAAAATACATAACACTATCCTATCTCTTCCCATGGGTAATATACGCAGCGTTAAGCGTGGGCGTGAACAGTAACATACCCAAACCCACCTCCGGTAACACAGGTTATTTTCGGGGTATTATGATTACTAAAAATAAGAAGGTTAATTTTGATAGTTCATGTATGTTATTATGTTTACTTCGCTGCTTATTAAGGGCAGGTCAGTAAATTATGTTGATGATACTAAAATAAAGGTTTTATGATATGATATAATCGAATTATATTTTTACAGAAAAAAATATTTTATCGTTTGTTTGGATTGAAAAGGTTCCGATATTTCACTGTTGGTAAACTACACTACCACAAGACGTATAGTTTTAAAAAATAGGGATCCTTACTGACTTAAAAAGTCAGTATATTTTATGCTTAGTCGCAATATTACAAATAAATCATAAATACATAGCTAATCACAAACAGAAACCAATAAATAAAAAAAATATATAAGTTTTATTCTGAAAAAATCAGACATTTATTAGGTTCTTACACTTTACCTATATATATTTAGGTTATATAAATGTACCAAGGATAAGCGATAATTTGTCGAACAGGGGAAGGTTTAATCCCAAAAAACAATATTATCTTATTTTTTGATTGAAGTAAACATTATAGAGATTATCCCATATTTCCAGTTTAATTGAACCATTTATCTTCGTGTAGATCTATTATTTGTAATTTTACATTAAGTTTAAAAGAAGCCGTTTTAAACTGTTCTAAACCAACACTTTTCATTTTAAAATGATTATCTTGTTCAATAACCCTTAACTTTGTAAACATTGTTTTCACCAGTTAGTAGCGTTTGTATTGACAAATTCGCTTTTGAACAACTCCGACATAACATACCGTGGTCTAATTCGCAAATTAATGAATGGTGGTTTGATTTCCCTCGACACCAAACGGGAAGCGTTATCAACTCGTAATTGATGCAGTAATCAACGTCAGATCATTTAAATGTACGACCCAACATACACTAATACACATTTGTGACAATGGATTTTGGCAAACGCTTGTTTTTAGCTCCTATTAAAGAAATTTCGTGTGGGTATTTAGGTAAAAGTAACTAGTTTTAGTAAAATAGAAATAAGTCAGTGAATATAAGCTGTAATTCCTGGTTTACATTAATTTTGTGCCAGTGCTCCTATGCTACTATGTCAGCGATGAGAGGCGTGGGGAGGCTTTCAGTGGGTAGTTTCCGATTTTTCAGAACGGAGAAATTCGTCACACAACGTAATCCCATCGGCAGTGCAGCTGTAGCAAGAATATTCTCGTCCTTTTTAAAAAATCCCTTGTCAACTTTATACTATCAAAACAATTAAATATTTCATAGGTTCAAAAATTGGCTCAATTACTTGTAAAGTTTTTGCGGCGTCGTCCACTGTGATCTTATAGTTCAAGTATTCTGTCAACACGCATATTCATTTTTATAACAATGAAAGTATTAGTCTAAGCATATAAGGTTAAACAAAAAATCACCAAAACAAATTTTTCTCACATTCATTATTCTGTCCATAATCGTTCATAATTTTTATGAACATCCTAAAAATGAATTTGAATCTTGAACTTATCTACTCAATCTAACCACATGGAACCAGTTCTAATTTGGTTATTTACAAATAAGCACGGGTCCCATTAATAGACTTATATGCCCACGACAATGTTTTCATACACCAACACGACACGTGTAAAACACAACACGACACGTGTGGTCAAGTTATTTATATAAAATACTTCCAATGACTGCCCATTAAACCGTTCAATCATCGGCCAACACCGTTGCCGTAATATAGGTAGGTGTTCGGTAGTCGCTTCTCTTTCAAAACTATTCATTAAGTTAACTCAGACCGATAAACTATGTTCTAAAATTGCGCAGATTACACATAATACGAACTATTTATTCTGCGGAGTAAGTATTGCTACTTGTTTGTACTTTTGGGTAGCTTTCGCAGTGGTACAGCGGCGAAATGTTATAATACACTTCTCATATTACAGGTATGAACGTTACAGTTTGTAAGAATGTATTGATACCTGGATGTATGTTTGTTTGTTAGGCTTTCACGCAACTTGCTAATTGGATTTGGATGAAAATTGTTAGAAATATAGATAAGATACTAAATTAACATATGAGACCCCGAAATAACTTGAACTAGTAGCAGAACACACAGACAGTTGTTTTCAGCGTTTATAAATTAATATAACTGCTAACCTCATAATTTCGGCTGGCAGCGGAGAGTAATTTATTTACGATTACCTACTTTTTCAACAGTGCCTATACTTTCCAAAATTTTGCATTAATATGAAGGGTAAGATGTTTGGTAGAAAATAAGATTTTTTTCTTTGTTTGGTTTTCCCTTTCCTATTTACGTACGTGTTCACCATCCCCCGCGCCAGTGTGTCTTATCAAATCGTAGTACATTGAAATGACGTGACGCCCTAATAACCTTCCATTTTAATTTCCCTAGGGAAGAGTGTGGTTCACGCTGAAGTACGAGTCCGGGACGGAAAGGCTACAGGTGCATATTATAAAGGCGAAACACCTGCCCTCGCGCACTCCCGCGCTGGCCAATGCGTGCGACCCTTACATAAAGTGAGTATAACTTCCTATCTACGTCCCACTTCGCTAGAAAACTGTACCTCTTAGCACGACAACTACGGTAATTGAATATTTATTTTACGTATTAAAGAAAAATACCACTCAATGACTGACTTTATGATTAATTACAAAATCATAATAAAACAGATACTGTTACGAACAGGATATTTGGCAGGTAGCTCCCTAATACGGTGTAAACATGCGCTAAGAACATACGAAAATTCAGCAAAGTTTCTATGAAAATCCTGTGTTTTAGAAGTAAGAGTACTTGCACTTAGCAAAGCAAACTTTTAGTAACATTTCTAGGCCAGTAGTTACAGAACTGCTAAACAACTAAATGTATTAAAAGTTTATTAAACTTCTGTTTTAAGTTCTAAGTTAGCTGTCAAAATACATTAAGTTTACTGACACACGAATCTGAATAATATTATACTTTATTTTACCACGTCACGGTGTACACAAGCTTTACAAATTTGTCGTAAGAGTCACCATATTGGTTTATTTTCTAAGGCGGAAAATTTTAAACTTCCTCCTTTAACATGAATTGCTATTTGTCCGGACTTTATGCCCATTATATGTCACTGGTATCATGGGACATCATCAGCGATGTTGGAGTGTGATTAATGCGGCGACCGTGTGTTAATATATAATTACGGTCAATTTTCACGCCGTTGTTGTTTTTATTTAAAGGTGCTACGTAATATTATCTCGTAACACCTTTGCACGGAAGAAATACCATGTTCTTTCTACTGAAATGGCCTGAATTTTATCACTGTGAAAGTAAAACTATGAAGATATATAAGTGTCCGTAAACACACTTCGTTTCTATGGTAAATATATTAAGATATAGAATCAAACTTTCGAACAAAAGCATTTCCAGACCTCGAAAAAATTTTTTCTTTTAAACATATACAAGTAAGTTGTTTACTGTGGCGTAATGCACTTTAGACATTAAAATGTATTCCCATGCCAAGATAACTAGATTTTGTCGACTCTTAATCATATTTCGAACGAAAATTTGACAGGCAGTTAAATACTCCTTCGGTAGAAGGCTTATGGGTAATGGAAAAAATTGTCACCGAAAACACCTAGCTGTTAGCTCACTTGAATGGGCATCATTTGTTAAATGAAAGTCGCGTGTACCCCACACTACGATAGGAGATCAAAATTTTCTATTTCTTTAAATATTCGCTCCTACGTATGATTAATGAGGGTATTTGTTACAGGATCCAATTGATGCCAGATGAGCGAAGGGTTCTACAAACAAAGCAAAAGAAGAAAACCTGCAACCCGTTCTTTGACGAAACGTTTGTTTATCAGGTAAGTTCGTTGACTTATATTTGTCTTCAAAGGTGACTTTAAAATGTCTGTGTACTTGAAGGTTGACAGCCCATATTAATTTATTTATAAGGGTTCCGTATCCAAAGGGTAAAAACGGGACCCTATTACAAAGAATTCGCTGTCTGTCCGCCCGTCTATTTGTTAGTGGGCTGTATCTCAAAAACCGTAATAGCTAGAGAGCTGAAATTTTCACAGATATTTACTAAAAACAAAACAGAAGAAATATTGGGGCTTCCATACAGCTAGATGTTATATAAAAACTAAAAAAGGTAACAATATTGTGTCTCATGTTGAATAGACAATGGTACCCTTTGTGCGCTAGTCCTACTCGCACTTGGCCGTTTTTTAATTTATTTACAATAATTTACAACTATCCTAACAGGTAACTTAATCTAATGTGATTACTTAGCAATCTTACGTCTAATCTAAGTATTAATTCGGTAACATGATAGTGTCACTCCTGCAAACTCGATGTAATACACGGAATTAATTAAATAACTTCTTAAAAATTCTCTGATACTTGTTATAAACTGAATTCAAAAAGCTGGAAAATCGTGACTGTCAAAACAATTTGAATACAATTTCAATTTATTTGTTATTGATAACCATCTTTGAAGTATTCCAAAACAGTATTTTATTGCTAAAAATAACTGTACTAAATAACAACATTTTTAATCACTCCAATACTCAACTGTTGCACCGTTCCGTACAAGGTTTTTACAGACTTAAGTGAAATTTATAACTGCCTGCAGGATAGTTCTAGTACAGAACACCTTGACCCATTAACATAGAAGATAAAATGCGCAAGTGCTTAAGAAACCTGCATGCGAACCTTGTGACGTCATATAACTCGTGCTGAATGATTAAAACAGGTTTTAATGAAAACAAATTGGGTGGATCCCGTAGCAAGGTGAAACGTGTTACGCGTACCGTAGCATGAGCTTCTACGAGCCGTTACGATAATGCTACGATTTATCTACGTGATTAGAAATCTGATACAATTTGTTCATTTTGAAGTCGTAACATCCGAAATTTTGTTATCTGACAACGTAAAAAAAATGTTTCAAAACATAACGGTACATGTAAAATATTTGTCACAAGTTCTTGTGTTCTCTTTGCGATGTTGCCAAACGCACTCGTACTAATTTTAATGATATTTGTATGAGTGATGAAAACAAAACAATATTGTCAATTTGGATTTTAAATTCTTTGGTCGCAATGTTTTATTCAAAACAATTAAATTTACGTAAATGTACGCAGTAACCATATGCGCTTATTCTTAATAATTTATTTGTTGTTATTTTTTACTCTACTGGATTCAGTATTTATATATTTTTACGTCAAATGGAATAAGAGACTAAATTACACTTTTTGTAACTGTATAAAGTTCAAAAATTATAAAAAGCAAATCTCCTTCAACTTTATTTGATACCAGCATTATCTCATGATAACGAACTTATGTTTTTATTGCTGAATTAATATATAATTTGACAAGAAGCTAATCAAGCATTTTCTTGTGTTTTATAAATTACTATGATGCAAAGTTTGTTTGAATTTTTAGGTAATGGATATTATTATATTTACTTTTATGAGTAATTTCATGAAAGCTTTGTGATCAGGTTGTTGGCTATATTTTTATTATTTGAGATCTATTTTTAATTAATAAAACAACAAACGAAATTAAGAAATTTTCTTACGAATTTGTTAGGTATTTCATCGTTCAAGAGCGAACTCTAATAAAAGTAAATTCTACTTCATTTGATTACGTAGTTTCGAAACAAGCAATTTGTCTTTTATTAAAAATTATTTGCAAGTACCCTTGGTGAATTCAAATTACAATCGCGTTGTAACTAGAAATAGTAAATAGTTGAACGTCTAGCATTATCAGAAGAACTCTTACTTTGGTTTGTCCACTAAGAATATAAATTTGGCTAATAAATATTAGCAAAATTTATATCTGTTTTTTTTTCAATATCTCGGGATTGCAGAGCCCCGTACTTTTGGGAGGCGTGCATGGGGCCGAAGCCAATATTAATATTTTGTAATTCTGTGTACGAATTTGGAAATCGAATACAAATTTAACTTAGTAGTTTAGCTGCAGTGAGCGGGACTACCAATATTTTCCATGTACGAAAAGCTATAAAATTACCGTTTTTGTTTGTGCTAAGAATACCGCGTAAAAACCTATTTTTTGACGTCATACCGATTTAGCAAAAAGACCGAAAAGAGCCACTGTACTCCCAATTAAGCTAATCGAGACAAGAGTCCCAATTTGCCACATACTGCTTTCTTCAAGCAATCTATTTATAGTATGCATCAGACTGATCGCAAATAAAAAACTTTAAAAAATGAATAAAACATTTAAAATATCTTATAAGATCTGCCCAATTACTTATAAACTTCAAAAACGTTTCCGAATCGGAAAGTTTTAGCATTGTTACTGGCCAATCTTTCAGGTTTAAAAGAGAAAGCCTAATTTGCGAATACGTTTCCGACGTTTTGTGAATATGGAGGCAGAAATGTTTCCGATTCATAAAATCTATGCTTTGACTCTGTTTAATCGTTTAGATCAAAAACAGAGTGAGCTATTTTTGAATACGAATCTGTATTTGAAATAATGGCTGTTACATTTTATTTAAGTTTTAACTGTAATCCCTGTAATGAGTCTAACTTTAGAAGTATAAATTTACTATCACTTTGGGCAAACTAAATTAAATTTGAAGATTGGAATTCCTACCAAAGTGGGCACGAAATTCTAGATTTAGCTATAATCTGATAGTAAGTATATTAAGTTAAGAGCCTAAACTTGCTCCGCAAAGGGAATTCCGTTGTATGTTGATGTAGTATCTGATGCATTACCAAAACATGTACAAACTATTACCTCCTACGTCTGTTAGTGCGGTGCCTAATTAATGTTATTCATGAACTTATTTTAAAATTCTGTATAGTTACAAACTTAACCTAATGTCAACGCTTACTAGTCAGTTCTTAGACACATTATAATATTTTATTCTGTTTCATTTTCCAAGTAATTATTCACATGGACGCAGATATGAAAGTAGGCAAACCGTTTTAGAGGCTTTTTAAGTACTTTTTCTGTGCACAGTTAATTTAATAATACTTCTTTCTTTATTCCTTTTGGCTTAATTTTATTTTTACAATCTAAAAGCTAAACCTTATCTCTTGGTGAAAAAATGTTATTAGTTCAGCTTTCTTTGTGAAGAAAACGAATTATTATAGTGTCGGTATCTTCTCGATTTCCCGTTGTTTTTGAAGGCTTTACATCATCATCATCAGTACCAAAAACGAAACGACAAACGAAATGTTTCGTTTTTGAAAATAAATCGAAAATTCTAGAGTCCAATGGTGGTTTTTGATTTGCATCAAACATATTTTGTTCTTTTAAAACGCTTCAATCACATTTGAAGTGACATATTCTTCGATTTTGTAGTAGGCCTTTTGGTTCCAAGTCAGCAATATTTTGGTTTCTATCACACGGTTTGAAAGATATTATGAGTGTTGTTAATTCAACTTAAATAAATAAAAGGGTTTGATTACGATCTTTTCTGGAATAATAAATTCATTTGCACAAAGATATTCCGCAAAAAAGAATGTTAACAGTAAATATCAAAATTCAAACTTTGATATTTTTTTTTTTACAAGTTTCTATTTTTTAAATCCTTCACTATATTAATTGGGCTCTTCAAAGCTATCGGTCACGTCTACTCCTGAAAATAAATTGCCACAAGTGATTAAAAGCTCTCGTCCATCTGGAATGCCTCTTGAACATAATTGGGTTTATTACATTATGTCTGCTATAAAAACTTACGTTACATATTAATATTTTATTTATATAGCAGGATAAAAGAAGAGCAAAAAATCCCAATTCTAAAACATGTTTTAGCCGAGACGTGGCCTACCTTAGAAAGTAAGGGATGTTATTTTAAAAATATAAGCTTTTTTTGCAATCTCATCAAAATATGTCATTTGACTTTGTAAGCAAATAAGGAAAGCTTTTTTTGTCTTTGCTTTTAAGGAATCTTGTTTCCACCACAACATTTCTTAAACGAATTGAATTCATCCAAATTCTAATTGAGTAGTATTTTTACTCTTGTTTAATCAATAAAAATATTTTTGTACCATACGTTTACGTATATACAAAACAAAAATAATGTGATTGCTTACCACCCCATTATTACTAAAAAATTTTGTCCCTAATAAAAAGCACTGAAATCGGAAAATAATAATTTATTAACACTTTCTTTAAAAAAAAGGCTGTTTCAACACAGCGGTATTTGAGTTGAAAGTTCCAATTAAATATTTCTTTTTGTTTCAGATACCACCGGGCAAAGTGGAAGGGCTGACATTGAAATTGTCCATATTAGACATCGGAAGGGTGGGAAAAGGCAAACAGCTGATCGGACACATTATACTCCCTCTCAGTGAACTAGAAGGAGTAGCTCCGGACGAGGAACCTCAACTGTACAAGCTTGACATTGAGAAGGTAAGAATCCCGTAAAATAACCCACTTTAGGTACAAGTGTACACTCACCTCACCCTGCGTACTTGCTACACGGTAGGTACTCCTTTGTATCTATCATAAACAACTAAGCGTGGCCAACAGATATTTAGTTATTAATTTATTAAATTTATTTTATTAATTAAAACAAAACAAGTAAGTTAATAAAATAGCAAGAGTCCCATAAAACTTTACACACAGCTATGTTAAATCTAAATTACAAATTTTAGTTAGTTATATTTATGGCAATTTCGCGTAAGATTGTAATTTTTTCTTAATAGAATAGTAAAAAAAAACAAATATCACATTTCAGTTGTTTTTCCATCAAAAACTGGGATATACATGTAATACCAAGTCGGTTTTAATTTATTCAGTCCCTACTTAAGGGACTTTCTTCCTTAAGTTGTTACGTAATTATCTAACCCAACAACATCTTATGTGACCTATGAATATGCGGCATATACGTCAAAGATTTGTAATCTTTGACGTTTTAAATAAATATATTGACTCGGCCATGACATTTATCATAAATCGTAGATGGTGCTTTTATGCAATTATTACCATTTAAGTTTCGAGTCCGTAGAAATAGTTTCTAAACGGGCAGTGAGTGAAGTTAATTTTCACTGCACTCAACTTCTATTAAAAGTGACACATGTAACTCGTACTTGCTACAAAATACTATAATAGTGAGTTAGACCTGCTTGAATGAAGACTAAGCACCTAAGTTACGCACAAAATGATTAATGGGCAACCCTGGTAATATGTTGGCAAAATGAATAATGAGAAGACTATTTTGGGTTAGTAATAATTACTTGTTTAAACTTGTTCATTGAACTCGCTCATTAACATTTGACAGGTCAACTTGCTAAATTATATTTATAAAAAAATATTTTTGTTAGTTTTGCTGAAACTCCAGAATAACTGGACTGAATCGGCTAATGTTAGTTTCAAAATAATTGTGGATCGTTGAAAAGCTTAAAATATAAGAGAAACTTCTTCAGCAGTACGCCGATTGGCAGACAGTTTAGCTTATTTCTTGAATAAACTAAGATTTAACTAGTTCTTAAAATCTGTTTTGTGAAACTTACCAGCGCTCAATATATAAATTGATTGATGTTTTTTACCGGAATGCATGATATTATGTATTCTATAAAACAAATTGTTTAAAATATAAAAAAATATATATTATTTAAAAAGTTTACACAAACATTAACCCACGCCAATTCCAGAGGGATACACTAATAAAAAGTTGTTCCATTTTACTTTGCGTATTTCCTTGTACTTTTGTGAAGGACTTTGGCCAAAATGAAGCACCTAAGTAGATATCCCTGTTTGATAAACTTAAAAGTTTTGTTGTTAAACACAGCTCCAAACCCGCGGAGTGAAGACCCAGCTACCAGACCCTGCTTTGTTAAGTTTTAGAGATCCTTACCCAAAACTAAAGATGCCGAAGACACTTTTTAAACATGTACAACCTCGCAGGAGTACAAGCATCCTTAACAAAAAATCCCTCTCTGCATATAAAATTATAAAACTCTATAGTTATTGGATTTGTTTGATGAACGAAAGTTGCGAAATGGTAGGTGTATATTAAAAAAACACCTGACCAAGGCGGCCAATCTCTTTGAGATCAACTAATTACAAAGAACTTGATTTATAGTGCACGAACATCTGCATAACACAAAAGTTCACTCCCTTTTTCTTCACTCTCATAATCCGATAGATAGCAAACAGATACGAATGGAAAGAAATCAACCGCATACCGACCGACCGACTTATTACATTCCCTTCCGAAAGCATGGGTCACCTTCCTTATCCGACATTTGAGACGATCAAACTAAAAATATCAAAGCCAAACTGAAAACATACAAAGATGTTGGCCCACGACCTCCAGATAATGAGCGTAAGCTCGTTACCACAAGACTACGGACACATTTAAAAATAACCCTATAAGTATATAATAAAACTCGGCCATCAGTCCGTTCGTCCATTAAAAGATTATATCTTTTGAACCGTAATAGGCAGACAGACACTTGAAGTATTAATATAGATATAGGGGTTTGAGTCTCGATCTAATTTAGGCAACGAACTTTTCTGAGTAGACGACCCTCGCAGTTTCTATCTGCTGCCTGTCACTCATAATACTAGGGAAAACCTTATTTTGGGACCAAAGTATTGGCATGTTTTGTCTGAGGCATTATTCTTTTTTTGACCATATTTAACGAATGAATATAAAAATTACAGATTTACTGGCGAACCATCCTTAGAATGTGGATGGCTGGACGAATGTGAGGATTAGTGCCGACCTGTCAGATAATGTAAAAGGATTAAACTTACAAAGATTAGATGGCAATTTGATGTACCTACCTTCCAAAATAGGGAGATGCTAACGGAATGAAATGTTTTTTTGTAACTGCGCGTGTTTACTACCGTGTCACAAGCTTTTTATTATTAATCTAAGTAAATTATTGATTTTGAAAGTTTTTTTCTTCCTTAGGAATTACAAGAGCCGACGTCGGATTTAGGCGAAATCCTGGTGTCACTTCTCTACAATGAGAACCTCCATCGACTAACAGTTACAGTCATAGAAGCACGAGGATTAAAGGTACGTAGTAGATACTTTTTTTTTAAAGAAAATGCTCCTGTAAAAAAAACTTAATGTAAAGATACGTTTTCGTTACCTAATGTTATGAATATTACCAGTAGAAGCAGTTCCAAATATATTTGGAGAGTTGACTTTTTTTCTATTAGGTATTTCGTAGGCTACTTTTATGGCAACGACGTTTAATATGACTTAGCGAAGATAATTTGCGCATATTACGCAGTTTTGAACTTCGCTTTCATTAACGCAAAAAGCCATCTATAAAATCACGCACTCTTCCTCTGACTGTTGGACAGAGTTGAGTTCCAGTTTGGTATTCGCGAATTTAAACACTAATAATTCTAAGGGGTCACAGTGATGTCTTTTCCGAAGATCGAGCATCGAGCTGAAATTACGGGCGAATTTATTAGAATTTATTTATTAGAATAACTTCACAGTTATTAGTTACCCAATTAACCAAAAATAACAATATATATACTATTAGCTTGTGAACTTCTTTCTTTGCTTCTATTGATGATATACAAACAAAAGACTTCTCTGTATTGGTTTACGAATTTGAACATCTATATTTTAAAATAATTGGCACACCTGCTATACTCATACGTATAAATTAACAACGCACTGAAGCGGATCACTATAAACTGAGTATTAGTACTTTTTATATTAGAAACAGAAAAAAATTATCTCCTCTTGCGGTGTGGGAATCGAACCCATGACCTTCACGTATCGCGCGTGCTGCTCTTACCAACTGAGCTAACCGCAAGTTATCGTAGGCGATGAAATTTTTCTGCTGTATCAACCATTAGCCTCCGGTAAGTGCCCTCTGCCGAATATGTTTAGAACTACATACTTATCGGCCCATGGTACATTCGTTGCAGAAATGTTTGAAAACCACGGAATCGAATACACCTGGCATCTTAATCGATTTTATTATTTTTATAGTACTAAACGCCGTAGGTATTAGCGAACTTTAAATATTAGAAACAGAAATTTTTTATCTCCTCTTGTTTCTGTTTCTACTACCGCGATCCGCGGTACCGCGACTTGGCACACTATATTTTGGATTATTTTAACATTTTGTATTATTCTAAAATCTAATCTGTCTAGGTAACGACTTTAATCTAAATTAATTTAGATGGACAATAACAACACTAATATAATAACACAAACAAACATTTACGTTTTGTGGGATTCATTTTAATAGCGCGTCCCTCAATTTTGTATTGCTGATCACATCTCCCGGAAATCTGAAACCCTTTATGAATTTGAATTTGTTTGATAAATCTCCTTCTGTTCCGCTGTTTGGAAAAGCAATAGCCGTCTATAGATCAAGGGAAATGAATAGGCTTCATTTAGTAACGTCGACTATGATGAAACATAATACTTGCTCGCTTGCAAACAATTTGCCAACAAAAAGGTATAATGGTCTGAAATAAAATTGTGATGCGATTTACGCTCACCTTTTAAAACGTATTTCCGCCATGTTTTAAAATGCGTGTTTTAAAGGGTTTTAATTATAATTTCGATGTTTCATAATTTCACTCTCAGGCATTTTAATGAGTGGTCTGTTTAAAGTTCAGCTATTTTCGGCTACAAAAACTGCTCAATTTTATATTTCATCATTATCTGAAACTGGAAATATTTGACAAGGCTTTTTATTTGTTGGAGGTTTGCCACAATATATTTTATTTGTCTAGAACCGATATCGCAATTTTGGTTTTGTAATATTGTATTATACATTTTAATAGACTAAAACATGAGATAACAATAGATAATAATTATTCTGATTGGCGAACCATTTTTAGCATCAACTTTGTCTATGACACTAAAGCAATAGGAAATCATCATGTCTATGGAAACATTTTCCAAAAACCTTTTTTCGAATGTAATTTCATCTGTTTTAAAAAGAATCAATAGAAATTTAATAAGCAACTAATGAAGTGAATGTGTGAGAAAAATGTCGCCAATGAAAGCCTTTTCCGTTGAGTAAGTTTTCTTTACGATCTAGTTACTTGGACCCTTTACTGATTTGCATGATAAAGCCAGACATATTCGTTGCAATCAAGCCTGACCTAAATTTTGGGGTCTGTTCAAACGTTACTTATACTTAGATATGTAGAAAGTCCCTTACGTTGGGGTTTCAATGAAATATTAAGAGATTCGAGGAAAGTTACCCGAAAATATGGGTAGCATTATCAACAGTGATTTATTTTTGTGGGTAGATGCTTAATTATTCGAAATCTCTAACAGATCTAATATTTTAAACATTTTCCTAATAAAAAAAATATAAAATATTGCTTTCCTTAGTTTTGCATGGACAGGCTATTGTATTTACCCATAAAATAATTCAACCTCTAATCAATAATTGATTAAATGTAGATGACAATGGTTAATTATTTATCCCATAAGCCCCAGGCTTCATAATACACAACCGGAATACACGCTTAATTATTTAATACATGGAAATGATTCAAATAAACATATATTTTCACAAAGTGTAATTAATACTGACATGACATTAATTTATTAATTGGCATGACTTTAGCGTGCCTGTTGTCTTGAACCATATTGGTTTAATTAATTGCCGTTCAGGTACAGGCACGCAATAAAATGTGAATACGTAAGCTCTTATCACGTTAAGATAAGGTTCACTTTAGAATGAGGTTGTATTCATAATTATGGACGTGACTGTACAAACTGAAATAGTAATCGAATAATATTTCGACGACCTCCGTAGCCGAGAGGCGAGCGGGCCTGACTTTGGCGAGCGCCATCTCTGAGGTCCCGGGTTCGATCCCCGGTCGGGTCAATATGGGAAACGATCTTTTCTATATTGTCTCGAGTCTGGGTGTTGTGGTACCGTCGTTGTTTCTGATTTCTGTAACACAAGTGCTTAAGCTACTTACCATAGAATCAGAGCAATGTATGTGATGTTGTCCAATATACACCGTGACTTTTTAGTGGTTGTTTTCCCGCAGTAAAATGATTATATCTCAGTAGTACAATAGATTTGTGCAGGTTTTTTTTATGCAGATCAAAAAATAGCAATTTTAGGATAGTGATAAACTAAACTCGAAAGCAACCTCGAACCAATAGTAGGAGCCGCGCCGCAGCTGATCGCCGGCCGGCCGGGTCATTGCCTCTCGCGCTTATCAATTCGCTGAAAACTCACTATTCACTAACAAGTGATTTCCATTTTCCCTTCATACTTTAACGGGCTTAGGACCGTCGTAAATACTTTTATCCATACTTAACTAAACACGACATAATTTTTAATTCATAACAACGAGACATGTAATCAAGATTATTGTCTGAAAATAATAATTTATTACTGAATTAGGCAATAAAGTATTTAAGGCGTATTTAAAAAATAGAAATCAACCTATTTTCAATGATTTTAATTACCTAACCTAATATCCCTATTTACAAATGTACAAACAAATACTTACACTTCCCGGAAACGGAGTAATTGTTCAAAGTGTAAACCACTGCGTTCTACAAACAATCGTGCACGTTTTAATTGATTTACTTTCAATTTCAATAATGTGTCTCTATTACGTCTAACCACATCAAAAGCGTCCACTATCGCACTTTTTAAGGCGTCCGGAGTGTGGTACTCTTCCCGATACACAATCCGCTTAACCTCAGACCACAAATAAATGTCCAACGGAGTAAGATCCGGGCTTCGTGGTGGCCACGGCACTGGCCCGCCGCGACGGTTATGATGTATTCGTCAAGCTCCAAAGAATGAATGGCCGGGTGACCTCTGCCTTGAGCATGAGCTGGCGTCTGGAACTGCCCGTGATCGAGTAACCGCTGGGTTGCGGCTACGATCGTCCGAGCCTGTGGTACTTGTTTGCGGGTTCAGAACACTGCGAAGACAAAGGGACTCCATGTGCTGCGGCTCTGCGTAAAGCCGACGAGCGGCATGCGAATCATAATTCGCTCTCGCGTACAATTGCACCATAGCGACGTAGGTACTCCACGACGTAGCGCACTGGGCGCGTTGAGTAGTTGCGCGGGCGGCGTTCGCGGTGCACTGGAGTAGAAATGAGTGAGTGAGACAGTCGCACGAGCGCTGCGAGCGGTGCCTTTGTGTCTGTGTCGTTTGTCACGAGGCGGTTCGTTTCGCGGAGCGCGTGCGTTGCAGTTTATGCTGTATTGTTTAGGACTTAAGAGTTTTTTTTGGTTTAAAGAAGGTTTTCGTGCAGAAAGAAGTACCTTTATACGTCAGAATCTCGGAATATAACTATTCGTTTCTCACGCTTTCGAGTTGATGATTATTTTTTTGATTAATTTAAAACTAAAATATTATTATTTAAAAAAAAAACTCGCACTATTCGATAGTCCTACTAAAGGTTAATCGTTCTGCTGCGGGAAAACAACCACTAAAATTTCACGGTGTATATATTAATATATATATATATTATAGTATTGTCTAACTTCTACAGTTACTTCTACAATTTCCATTAGTATTAGGCTACTACGTAATAATTTACTATTCGTTTAAGCATAAAAATTAAAAAAATTGAACACTGTATTAATTTTGGAGTCTACCTAGGTACATTACTTTTTACACATGTCTTGAATAGAACTAGCGCGTTTTCGACTAAACCCGTTTAAACGGAAACTTTTTCGAAGTTTAAGTGCGCTTATTACTATATGTCCAACTGTAATAATAAGACGAGGGTTGACAAGCTTATAAGCCCGTCAGAACCCATGTTGATACAGAGTTAACACCACCGGTTTGAGCGAACACGCTGGGGTAAGCCATGGGTCCAATTTTCTTAATCGTACTTTGTATAGAACACGTCTTCTGAAACGACCACATATGCGCTCAGGAAGTATGCTAAGCCGAAACCGTCCTTATGTCCATATAAGGAAAGAGGCCTACATTTATTTTTGTAATGTAATCAAGCATTTGTCAAATTTGCAGTGATAACTTGTATTGAAATATGTTATTTGCTATTGGATGGGTTTTAATGCAATAAAGATAAATAGTACTTTCATTGGAAAGTTCTGTTACACAACTTATGTATGAGTGAGAGAAGTAAGTCACTGTATACGGGGTAATGCACAATAGCACAATCAAAATCGATATCGAGAAGTCGCACTCAAACCGTCAAAATTAGTATGAAAATTGTAATTATGCCACCACCATTATATCACTAAAACTGTTATATTGACGGACCACTTGTAGTTCATAGTATCCCAATGCGATAAAATGTATTTAGAAACATTTAATCTAATGCAAACTTTTCTATCTCAGCTGGATCCATCGTCGAGTAAGCGGGAGCTAGTTGCGCGAGTGACGCAGGAGCGTGCTTGTCGCGGGGTGCGCGCGCGCCGCACAGCCGCCGTCGACGTCGCCGATGACGGCAGCGCCCTCGTGTCCGAGTGCTTCCACTTCAGGCTGAGAGCAGATGAGCTGCACACGACCAGCGTGACTGTTCAGGCTTTGCAGCCCCACTCTGCGTATGCTAAAGGTGAGGTTACATTCTCAACTAGCATTAATCAGTTTGCAGGCCTGGATTTGACGTTCCTTGCACGGGCACTTTCTCCCGCACGTTTCCAGGGTATAGTTAATAAATTATTTTATTCAGAACTCTTCTTTTGGGCTATGTGCAGTCTACAGTGGTAGTAGCTAACCCTCTAGGTAATATTTATTAGTTATGCACAGAATGTGGCCAAAGAGCTTACTCGGAGTATTACCTAAGAACGATGACGAATAAACGAGAAGTAGTGACGCGATTGCTTATGAAAGTTCGCTAGGTGACAATACGTGGGTATGAGCTTCAATTCATATGGAGTTATTATTGACATAACATTGACAGAGATGTCACCATGACAATTACAATCTCCAATCGCGTAGCAGTTGAATCTCTAGCCTACGTATTTCCACTTAGTGGATTTTTATATACTTTTGGGACTATATATTCCCAATAATGCTCGAGCATTTTAGCGTTCTTCCATTTCAGGCTAAGAGTAACCTGCTTTGTAACACTTGCCTTTATGTTAAAGGATTCATTATGAAAACATTTAAGCCATTCGCAACCTCGTTTGAAACTAGATTACGTTGGCTACTCATGTTAGTTCTGATTTAGGTTGTAAGTATGCTCGAGTAGCCCAGGCCAATGGACAATTCAATGGACTGATGATGTATTGAAAATCTGAAACTCAACGGAAGCAAGTCACTTCTTACTGATTTTACTTCGCAATATAAGGGAATGGTCTTAGTTCCCCCAATCTTTTGTGGCTTTTCGTTTTTAATGTCTATGATGAGAAACATATCAGTTGGATTGTAATTACCACTTTTGGCCATAGCAGTTAACTGTGACTAACTTTTGTCACACACGCTCCTGTGCCTGACTACAATACCTAACCTTGGTATTTTATGTATCAAAATAATTCGTTAAGTGTTGGATAGTAGCTGTAGTCTATTAAAGAAATAGTAAAACCTATATGTCACAAAATTATCCCTTATTTACTTGGTAATTTTATAAATTGGATTGTACAGACTATCACGCAGCAAATAAACTGTTTACTTGATATTCGAATAAGATAAAGGTACATTCACGCAATAACTAATCATATTTGAACTGTCCATTCTTCAACTCTTTTCTATTTCATTGATTATCTATAAATGGAAATTCAGGACCGAAATCATTTTTTGTTAATTAAAAAAACATTTAAAAAAATTACCGGGATTGTTTGCGTATGATCTGAATAAGCAGATTTAGTTAAAAGGTCATAATGAGATAACGTTTTTAATAGCTTATTGAGAATTTGATATTTCATATTGATCGACAATGTTTTGGTTAGCTTCTTGAATCCTACAAGCGTATATAGCGTTCCCCAACTTTTAAAATATTTTTTCCAAACCAATTCCTTGAATTCTTCTATTCACTTATACACTCACACACATAGCAGAAGACCAAGTTGTCTAAATGACCTTTTATATAGCTGGCTTTGCCTCGATTGCGTTTGCGAGAACGTCTCTAAGCTTTTCTGTTCTAACCTGGAGTTTTTTTTATTGCAAACTAAACGAATATACATGAATTACATTCTTTTAAAATTTATAAATACGTTTTTTTAATCGATTTTTTATTTGAGGAGGAGGCTAACGGTTGAAACAGCAGAAAAATTTCATCGCCTACGATAACTTGCGGTTAGCTCAGTTGTAAGAGCAGCACGCGCGATACGTGGAGGGCGTGGGTTCGACTCCCGCACCGCAAGGGGAGATAAAAAAAATCTGTTTCTAATACGTTTTTTTAGTCTCTCGTCTGTACCTACTCTCAAACTAATACTTCGAGCAACACTGGCTTCCGAACTTTCCTCGTTGCTCGAAGACTTAATACCTATTGACGAGTTGGGTATTGAAATTGACATCAAAGAACAAGCGAGCTCGATATCAAAAGACTGTGTAAAAGCCTTTGTCTTGAAAAAATTAATATTTATGAAGCGATCAACTATTGTATGTCGTGTGAATATCGAATGAACTCTTTTAGTAAGCTAATGTAAAATGCAAATTACATCATTTTGTTGAACGTATTAGGATGTACTGTATATCGACCCGCATCAAAAGCCAAATAAAAAGTGGCAACGTTACACTATAACGTAATCATTTTAGTTCTGGCAAAAGTGGAATTAAAATTACGTATATTAAATATTGTTTTTATTAAACATATAAAAATACAATACAAAAATTTCAACATGGAAAGTTCTTAAAATACAGCCTGGGGACAGATAAACAGGCATATTATGCTACAAAATATGAACTGCATACCTCATGACATTCTTTGCCAGTCATCACTCATTTATTACATGCTTATCTTATTTTCTGATTTTTAAATTTAATTTCATAAAAACAAAGAATATCTATCACAACCTTTACGTTTTACCAGGTTCGTTTCCAAGTAAGGTTAAGATGTTGCTAAATGAAAGCATTTTCTTAATACATTTAGCTTCGTTCATTTATTGACTACCAGACAACAGTTAAGCAATCTGTTTAATCAGTTCCGTGCCGAGAAAGCTAATTTCCCGTCCGTTGTTTAACGCAATCGACTAATTATTCAATTAAGCAGGTAAGTAGCACAAGAGCTAAAGTTATGTTGAGGCATAGCACTTACTAGGCACCTACTACTAACAACATTTCAACGCAAATCTATACTAATATTATAAAGAGGAAAGATTTGTACCTATTTTTGTATGTTTGTAATGAATAGGCTCAAAAAGTACTGAGCTGATTTAAAACATTCTTTCACCAATAGAATGCTACATTCTTCCGTTTTGACATAGGCTACAAAATTGGGGATCCTTAGTAAAATTTGAAAAATTTCAACAGAAAAGCGGGAAAAATTATCTAAGGCGAAACGAAGTAATAGATATAGTGCTGAACAAACCTGTGTTTAGTTAGATAGCGCGATATAAAAATGTATGGAAACTAAGTCAAACACGAAAGTGATTGAATGAATATTTGTTTGTAATGATTTGGATGACATTTGGAAGTGATAAAATAATGCGAAGGAAGTTGATTAAAATGTATCTTACTTTAAAGCAAAAAATAGAAGAAAAATAATTACAAGTTCAGTATTCTTTGTTTAATTAAAAGTTTAATGAAAACTACTAAGTTTCCGTCCAATTGTGTAACTAGGTAACCAGAGCCCTCGGGCAAACCTGTTTAGGTTTTAGTAAAGTTTTGTCAAATCAATTAACCAGTGTATTAAAATGAATATTTTTTAAATGAAAAACAGACATATTAAGTAACTTGATGCGAAGGGTTTTCAACAGTAAATTTACTTGAATATCGACTAACAGTGCTTTTGAGAATAAATTTCTTAATTTTAATGATGCTCCTAGTTTAAAATTCCATAATTCAGGCCCTACCCGTTTGTGCATATAATATATATGCGTGTGCAAAATAATTGTGTAAAATTGCAATATACTAATATTTGTATAATTGGGGTTACAAAAGACCTGATGAGATTGATAGACTAAACATAATAAATTCATGTGCTTTACGTAAAATAATGTTATCACATGACACGTGAGCCATACTTAATAATGTTATCATAGTTCAGTAGTTTTTAAGTTATTTGTTACAACATTAATAACATACTAGCGGTCCCGGCGAACTTTGTTTCGCCTAAGAGAATTTATCCCACTTTTCTGTTGAAATTTTTCAAATTTTACCAAGTATCCCTAATTTTGTAGCCTATGTCAAATTGGAAGAATGTAGCATTTTATTGGTGAAAGATTTTTTTAAATCGGCCCAGTACATTTTGAGCCTATTCATTACAAACATACAAAAATAGGTACAAATCTTTCCCCTTTATAATATTAGTGTAGATATAAACTGAATCGTCGACGCCTTTAGTTAGGAACGTGTTTTGTCTTAGCGCAAAATGATCCAGTTTTTATCATCAAGTGGCGGTACATACTATATATTATATTATATACCGTCTAAAGGCGCTTAAAAATATGTAAATACGTATATTAATAACGATCAACAACAATGGTGCAACAACATGTTTATCAATTATAAATCGGAAAGTGTAGCAAGATTCACAACACTTTAAGCTCCAGACACCTGGACCTTACTAAATGCTCTAACTAATTCTCATTGTTTCAGACCGTCTCCTCGGCAAGTTCGTTCTTGGCTCCTACATGTTCGCGAGAGGGCGCGCCCTGCAACACTGGAACTCGGCCCTCGCCTCCCCCATGGAACAAGTCAAACAATGGCACCCGCTCACTAATTAAATAACTAGACGACTGGGCCGGCACTAGGGCACGACTTGAAAGACGATGGAATACAAAAAAGTTTCGGTTTTTCTATTTCTTACGCTACGAACTACGAACGCTTTGAACTTTAAATAGGTTTTTGAAAGGCGATAAAATTCAGGTCTGAGTTATAAAAAAATGGTTTTTGTTTGCTTTTAGAATGCGATCAGAAAGTTTTTTAAAGACATATTCGTCTTGCAGGCATATCGAATATTTAATGATTAAGTAGGTTTAAGCACAAATTGAGTTCTGAAATGCCGATTTTTTGATCATTGTTTGATTGTTTATTACAGCTATTGTGTTGTCATTTACAATCATTTTTCATTTAAAATTTATTAAGGGGCTGAAGATTACTGATGATGTGGTCCATGTTTCAAAAAATGACCGTAAGCATCTGATGAATAAAATAACCGATTTCAAATGTTTGTGCTAAAAGTTAAAGGTTAAAATGAAATATAATGTGTTATGGTATGATGTATTTGAAATCTATTTATTACCAATATATGTGTCATAATTATGAACTGTGCCTAACTTTCATATGTAAATATCATTAAAGCGCTTAACATTATAGATACTTAATTTTAAAAACCATTTTATGTGTTTAATTAAATATAACCATTCATTAAGCTATACCAACGTTCGTTGAATGCCCATGACTTGTCTCAAAAAGGCCCTTAGTTACGGCCCTGTATGTCGACCTGGCCAACGTAAAATGATATTAATTGTACAAGTTTTAAAGATACTCAAATTCTAGTCACTTTAATTTTTGAACATGCTTTTTAATTCAAGTTTTGTTTATATTTCAATAACAAAAATTCATATTATTTATGACGGCAAAGACAGCCACATATTTCGTTCAACCGATAGGCTGTAGCAGAAAAGTTCTAAAATGATGAACACTTACCGGAAAACGTAGCGTAGTTATGACGATCCCATACAAGATACAAGACGATCAAATCACGAAGAAAACAAATGGCTCAAAGCCAATAATTGTGGAAGTCTTGGAGGCTTTTGTTATCCTTCAGCTGAAGTAATGATGATCATAATTATGTAAAACAAAAGCTTGTTACAAAAATATTAAAGCATGAAGGTATTTTCCAAACTACACATGTTACGCACGTCACTCACGTTTTGTCTGGTCGTAAAGGTTCTTATTGTAAAACAAAAAAGCGACTGCCGTGTGACCTGTCATAAGTTGAATGTGTAGATGTGGAAAAGCGCTATTATAATAAAAAATAAAAATATATTAAATTCTAGGCATTTTGACCCATAAATGCGTTTATGTTTGTTGTTTACCGATTAATCTACCTTTTGTTACAAGATTTTATTTTAAACTGATCTAGATTCCATTTCACAGTCAGACAAATGCAGTAACAAATATATTTTTAAATTAAAACAGTTATTGTAGTAGTTATTTATGTATTACATATCTATTTATCTATACGATAATTGTAAGTTTAGTAAATTCTATCCGAAATGAAGTCACTAATATTTTTGTAATTCCATTTTACACACTTTGAAGAATTCGAATAAACTACGTATCTAACTTCGGCTCTATTCAAAATAATGCAAGTGGAGATATTATGAATTTGAGATTCGGTTTTTAAAATAATTACGAAAGTCAAGAAGAGTACAATTGTACAAAATGCCATTGGATTGGTCAATAAAATGCATACATTTGAAAAGAGCCTTATATAGAACCTTATGAAAATGTTTCTTCAGTATTCTAAGTCTAGTGCTTTAACATACTTTGTAATCTTCCTAACGTAGAAAACTTTTCAGATTTTCCTGTTTCCTTTTAAATATTCAGAACCAATTCGCGCACCGACACCGAACCTAGCAAATATCTTCATTTTATATAAGTAAATACATTATCTTACTTATAAATGTAATTTTTATAATAACCATTTGCAAGATATTATACATAAATATAATGGTATTTATAAATGTTTATTAATAGAGTATATTGCCAATATTATATTAACTATATACACGTGTATGTATTAGATATAATTTTAACATTGTGCAACTGGAATCAAACCAATAAACCAAGACACTGGATTGGTGGGAAATTAATTGTTTTATTTAAATCTGACATTTTTTTCACCTTATTAGATTTATTTGCCACCTAAGGCACATTACTCAAAATTTCAAGAGATATATCTTCAGTAATGTCGTTTACTTTCATTTAGTAGTTAAGTACTGGTCGAATTGGTGTTTTAAAGGAAAGCTTGAGGGATCCATCTTTAGGGGAAAATCAATCTTATTGCATGTACACATTTTGATTCAATGTCAGTATTTAAATTTACCTCTTCAACTAACTCACTAATATTTACCTCATCAATTAACGCAGTCTTATCGCCATAAACATATTTCTTTATGAGTATATTGTTGTCGAAATTGGGCTGTTCCATATTTTTATTTGGATTGGCAATAAAAAAATACTGTACTCGTGAACCATGATAGAGTGTTGGAAAGAGGCTGAAACTGTTTAAAACAAAGTAAAAGTCGTAAAACTCGACAAAAGAAATAACTCACTCATTAAGACATTTTAACTGGCACGAAATTTAATCAGTAAATATGTATTTGGCGTAACTGCTTGGTAACAATTTACAATTCGAAAAACAGAACAATATAAATTAGCTATTCATAAATACATGGAACCGCTATGGGTTTTCCCGCTAAATGAAGGAAAGCTGTGGTATATATTCCGACCATACCGCAAAGCTTAATTAGTACGTCCTCTGTGCTTGTAGCTGAATTTTGAATGTCACGCATTTGTCCGTAAACAATGCAAGGGTAATTTGACAGTTGTTACTCCCCTTTGTTTGAATAGACAGGTAGGCGGAAATGTCATAATATCGTCGTTTTATATTACGATACGTCAATCATTTGTATAATTGATGCCATGTATTCCTATGTCTTGAAATTAAACAACCAATCAACTTTGGAATATCAAGATGGAAGCACCGTATAAAAAAGACATTTGGCTTGAAACAGAAAATATGTTATATGCGTCTATTAATTTTAAAAACTTAAGTCTCAATTAGCAAATCAAATAGCTAGTTAACAAAGAGAAATAACCGATAGCCGATAGAATAATAAAGTATGCTATCATAACGAACGAACTAGTAACGTAGCGTCTCTTAGCACCTCAGGATGAACAGACGCCATTGTCGCTAAGGTAGGAAGGCTGAAGCCGAGAGTAGTGGAAGTTTTGAGGAGAGACCTACATTGAGTCCGACGCATTCCCTACAGTTGAAATGGTGATGAGTCTGTGAGTATTACCAAATAGACCATTTTTTCCATGGTTCTACTTGCTAGATAATGATAATACCGCTATAGTTGTACAAATTCGTATGTAAAACGTGTACGAAAGAGGGATCAGATTAGGAGTGAAAGCCATCAGTTTCCTCTATAGTCCGGTGAATATGACAAGAAATATATGTCGGACGGAAAAAATAAAAAAAAATAAGTTCAAAACCGACTACTAAGGATATGGTTCAATTATACAGAAAAAGTTTTAGGATATATTTTTCATTTACTCTGTTTTAGCGTTTGGGGTTTCTCTCTTAAAAGACACACCAGAAGTGTCACGGCCTATACTCTTCCAGAGTGACCACGCATAAAACGGTTTAAAAGACAAGTTTTAACTGGTAAATAATACTCCTAACGTTAAGTCAACCTTTTGTCCATTTTTTTGCAATAAAGTTTATTCATAAATAAATAATAGATTAAAAATCTTCATTAACTTAAAGGTAAATATGAGGGTCAACTTTTTTTAATGTTCACAGTTTTAATAACGTTTTATTCTAATTTTAAGTTGAAATGTAAAGATTTAAGCTGAAACCCACATAATAATGTCAGCACCTACGTAACAGTTAAATTACGGACATTTGCGGTTCATATTCCACCCACACCGTCACTCTAATTAGTGCTTTTGAACTTTGAACGCCGCATTTGTCACTAGACAAAGCAACGCAACACGTAATGTGACAATTTTCACTCCCCTTTGTGTTTGAATCAACAGGAACACGGAAATGTTACGGAACTAAAGTGACAAATAAGTTAGTCACAAACTAGAGTTCACGTTAGCACGTTAACACTTGCGGTTCGATATTAATTCATGTGTCTGCGACGTAAGGGCGATAGAAAGTCAAAGTCAAAGTGTCTGACGTGTTTATGACTGTACACTGCAAAATTATTTAAAACGAAATACTCGTGGAAACATACGAACAAACACAAGTTGAGCATTCAGAAGTCGAAGATCGCAATACAAAAAAGTAATCCGTATCAGTAATATTTGGTATAAAAATATTTTCAATTAACTACGAGTATTATTAAACTTTTTCAGATTTTCATGATTTTCATGATCGTGTGTGTATTCCATGATGGCTTTGGAAAAACAAAATAGAAAAAGTGTGTGAATAAAACGCTATATCACACGCTAAACGTATATTATGGTTTGATAAATTACTTAACTAAAAAAAATCTAATGACATAAAGATTTGATTTGTTTGTTTATAAATATTTTTTTTCATCTACCAGAAAAGAAAGCAGTGGGAGATTTAGTTTCAGTAATTTTGTTTTTTTTTTTAAATAGTGGGATTCTACACTAGACACAATCAAATCATATCCAACTGTTATAAGATAAGCATTTATTTAATAGTATAATTTGCTGTCTCTGTTACAAACCCATCTTTAAAGCTCAAAATTGCTTGTAAGTTTGTCACTAGTCTTAAAGTCACTCTTTATCAGGAACCACTTTCAAAAAAATCTTCTACTAACCATAATTTATTTAAAAATCAATGAACTTTCAAGCGACGTGAAGTTGAACACAAGATATGACCGTAGTCCCAATTAACGGACCAGTCCGTTTCCAGAACCTCACTTTGAGATTTTCGTCTGCTTATGTAATATAAATCTCAAGGTAAGCCCAATATGAATAATACTAAGGAAAGAAAACCGTCAAATAAGGGCCACGTCAATTAAACGGCCGCGTTCGAGGATGCTGGAATTGCTTTTACTTGGAACTCAGCTCAGATTGTTTTTGATTGTACGACTGGACTTCAATTATGAGACCATTTTTTTGTTTTGTTACATTTTGTTCTTGAAAACACAGTTTGTTGCCAATTTTCGAGAAATTCCACGAAGCATACATAAACAAGAGATAAATAGAAATACTTTATTGTACAGAACATTTACAGGAATTGGTTTTGCAGACATTTCTAGTTCGATTTGGGCGTTGCTATCCCTATAAATCAATATCTTCCAGACAACTTTCAGGTAAAGGAAATATTATAACTCAAGCGCACTTTTTAGTTTTAATAGCTATCATGAAATGATTATTAGTAATTTTGTAGTAAAAAATGAGTTACCAATATATAATAATTTAGTAATATACCTATTTGAAAAATAATAATGTCATTTCAAAAATAACGAATTAAGAACAATAGTAAGTTATAATTAAATTAATTTTATATTTACATAATATGTTGCTCTTATTCTATGGCAAGCGGCTAAAGCACTTGTTTACAGAATTCAGAAACAATGACGGTACCATAACTCCCAGACCCGAAACAACATGGAAAAATTCGTATTCCATATAAGACCGATCGGGGATCGCGGGAGTCTCTGAGCCGTCAAGTTGATTTGCGCTACAGAGGTCGTAAAATTTATATTTACACAATTTATTTTCTTTTGGAGCGATTATTTCCCAAAATATTTAAATTAACAAAAAATGATTTTAGTGAACCCCTGTTCATTTTTAAATACCTATCCAACGATATATCACATGTTGGAATTGAAATTAAAAAAAAATCACTTTACGTGTCACCCAATTTACGTGTAGGGGGGGTACCCTAAAAAAACATTTTTTTATTTATTTTTATTTTTGTACTTTGTTGACGTGATTAATATACATATTTGTACCAAATTTCAGCTTCCTAGTGCAAACTGATTCTGAGATTATCCTCGGACGGACAGACAGACAGACATGGCGAAACTATAAGGGTATCTAGTTGACTACGGATTCCTAAAAAACTTTCGAGTTTAAAAATAATTTCTAGTAAAATATTTTTACCGATGGAAGTAAAAGCTTGCATTGTTTGTAAGTAAAAATATAAAACAAAGAATATGCACAATTTCGTTATGTACATTTATTTAATAAAATTGTGTTTGAGTTTAGTTCGTTACACCGACAGTCCTGCTATCAACTTAGGAAGGAAATATTAAGTCTATTTTCACCGACGCGATACAACTTTACCTGGAAAAACGCTTTGCCTGCATTAAATTTGCTTGAAAGTTTTCCGGAACGTAGCGAGTAAGGTAAATGTTACCGAGCTTGAAACCTTTGAATGCAATAGTTTGACTTTCTGTAGATAGAAAAGAGCTGACTCCGTGAACTTTGAGCCGCTTAAGACAAGATGCATAAGAAAATAAATTTGTTTTTTCCATTGATTGGTCTATTAGATACGTAAAATGTATCACGGAAATTTCAGCGCTCTGGTTTTATCCAGAGGTTCTCAAATAGGGGCTTGAAAATGCGGTGAAATGGTTCCAGTAAAGGATGGTACAGCAGTGTTTGCTTTGCTTCGCGCTCGACTTGGCGGGGGCACTGCCGTGCCCCCCGATAAGTTTTGATCGGTGTGTTATGATTTTACTAATTAGCCTTTCTATAAACCTACAATATAGGAACTAGCCAGCTAGCTCCCGTGGAACAGTGACGTTTATATAAACACCTTGATAAGCCATTGCACTGTGAATGGTAAAACATTCACGCAAACCTTACATATTCCATAGAAACGATCCCCTTTCTTATTTTTTCGGCTTTTTAACAAACTTTTAATATAATTTTCTTCATAATTTAATAAAATCGAAAAATATCAGTTTCAAGACTATCAGTGTACCAAATTTCATTGAAATCGGTACAATAGTAATGGCGTGAAAGCCAGATAGACGGAAAGTTACTTTCGCATTTATAATATTATTAAAGACCTCTCTAAATGTTTGGTTAAACGTATTTTAACTATGCTTTTTAAGTTGATTAAGTGAAATTATATATTTAACAAACGTTAAAACAGTATGTTACGTTGGGAAAGGGATTAGGGAAATAAAAACATGTTTGCAATTTTTAGATTTTCAGTCACAGTTTGTTCATTAATCTCTGTTCATGAATTGACTACATTGCTCTCATCAATCAGAGCTATCATTTAAATACCAACCAAATGAAATAAGCGATGCATACTATACGTACATAACGATATATACTGGTACTGGTATAGACCAAATATAGTGTGAATTATTTACACAAGGGAAGGGCGTTTGTGTGAACGACACGACATTGAACTATAGGCTTATATCTACTCGTAGTTTGTATTTGCCTAGGTCGTTCGCGTGTGGTGCCGCAATCAGAGGTCTCATGTAATTACTAAATAAGAGCTATTTGCTTCATCGCGTAAAGGAAAGTTCATAATACAATCTGTTTGCAAATGTTATATTTGCTTTATCACGTTAAGGAAAGTTCATAATACAATTTGATTGCAAATATTATACACAGAACAATCAAATCTTTTTAACTAGTAAAAGATGTGCTTAAATTTAATCATAGCGGTATTTGTGCGTAAAAAAAATATTTATTGTAATAGTATCCAACCATTTTTACAACTTAAATCTTTTATCATAAATTCTAAATTGATTCAGCAAGGTTCAGCTTAATTATATTATAGCAACTTATTTATTTCGTTTGAATGATCATTCTTTCAATCAACTAAATATTAGTAAGTATCACAATGTACCCTTTTAACTGAAACTGTTTATTAATAATTTAGTGGTTTGTAACTAACTTTAGCCATAAGATATTAATAATAACACTAACAAACTATTTAAGAGAGTTAGCTGTTCGAAATAAAACATTTTTATTTCTTTTTATATCTGCATTTTTCCCTCAGTAGCGTGCTGATTACAGTGTGTGCTAAAACCATGCCAGTTTTGATTCACGGTCAGATCAATTTGAAAGTTGTAATAAAGTCTTTTTTTTTAATTTCGTTGGGATGCGTTTACTGAGTTGACGCGCCTAGTTAATTAACTGGTGCTGTCAAATACGCTTCTAACAATTCAGTTTGATTTTCATTCCACCCTTAGGATGTTGGTGTAAGAACGAATATCGTACTGTTATATTGATCGTAATGTGCATTTAAATCGTAAATGCACATTACGATTAATTAATTTTAATGTAAATCGTTTCACACCTGTCCATCGAAATGTCTGACCCATTAATACAATTACCTTCATAGACTAAAATTAAAACACTCTAATAACCTTCAAATCATGATGCATTAAAAATTCTGCTTACGATTTTATCTACTTTCCAAGCAATGTGCTAAAAGATTTTCGTGTTACAATGTGGTTTAGATGGCAATGAAAACAGTAATAATTTGTGTAATGGTCAGTTTATATTCCATAAAAATAAAATGTAACGGAAACGCGATAACACTCTTAATGATAGGGTGAACCAAGGAATACTGTTTCAGTAATTTAAGTGGCAACTACAAAAACTAATGGTTTCAGTAAAATTGTTAACACTGATTATACTTACAACTAACTGTGGCTGCGATTTTGTTCGCGTGCACTACAGGATTTTTAATTTATATGTCTAAAATAAAAGTAGCGTAACTTACTCTTTATTTCATCAGCTACCTGCCAATTAATGACCTGTCAAAACCGGTCCAGCCATATCCGAAATTAACCGGAATGAACAGACACACAAAAATTGGAAAATGAATATTTATATTTATTTATTTATTTATTTAAAAACTTTATTGCACAAATAAAGTACAACAGGTGGTGTCCATGACCGGTCCTTGACGCACGGGAGGAGACGTGCGGGAGGCGGGCATGACGTCAACGCGATGGGTCGGCAGACCGCGCGGCGCCGGCGCAACCACTTGCCTTCGGATCCCAGCCACGCTTGGACCCCTTCCTTACCACCGGTCGCGATTAAAACCCATATTGTAACATCGCCGTAGAATTAGTACAAGTTTGTAAACGCTGAATAAACCAGCCTATTTAAATACAGTCCACTTTATTTACCAACCAAAGACCATCTCTCACATTGGTCCTATCTCGGTCGCCGTTTACAAATTTCGGAAAAAACTACCGGCACGCGTGAAGTTCTGAAGCTCTTCAGTGCGGTCTTCAGCAGCGAGACTTCTTTGAACATCATCCACCTATCGAAGAATCTCCATTTGCAACCACACAAGCCGAAGAACGAAAAAAACAAAATTGGAGGTGGATCGCAATCGGAGTACGGACCCGTCGAATGGCCGACACGCCTTACTCTGCGCACGTGGTCGGTTTGGGTATTTCGTGAGTCTGTTCCAAATTATCCCTTCTTTTCTTTCATTCTATCCACTATTTAATTGCTACAATAGTTTCAATTCGGTGAGTGCTTTATTTTTCAAAAAATTGTGACCATTTCAATAAAAATAATTCATCGTTAAATCTTTCCTGCCGCATTAAAGTAAATTATTTTATAGTGTTTAGCGTAACTGTTTTGTATCTACAACTGCATACCTGCTTATACCTACGCGGCACACCGTAAGTGCATCGCACAGCTGTTCTTTTGTTCTCGCTACACCCGAGTCATTCCTTATCGCCGTAGGTACGCATCATTTGTGCCGTTATTATTTCTTGTGCCTACTAATTTCATTAACTGTATTTCATTTGAACCTTTCTTTTCGTTTTATTAGATAGCTAGTTAGTATGGCTGACGATAAGAAAGAGAGAGAGAGGCTAATTAAAAAGCGTAGTTGTTTAAAATCAAAATTAACAATTTTCAACAATTACATTAATTTGCTTAAAAGTTGCCCTAAGCTTAGCAGAGTCCAATTGTTAGACCTAGAAGGCCGTTTCAAAAAGTTTGATGCCGTATATGCTTCTTTCGATGAATTCCAGTCGGAAATCGAGGTGCTTTCGGAGGATCCTGCCGACGAGAGTGAGGAGCGCGAACAATTTGAAGACCAGTACCACTCACTAGTAGCATCAGCGCGCGACCTGCTCGGCAACTTTGACAGCCAGCGCAATCTTCGGGATGGTTCCGTATCGTGCTACGAGGATGTACAGGCGAGTAATTGCGTTCGATTGCCAAAAATTGACTTGCCCGTTTTCCATGGACACTATCAGCACTGGCTCAAATTTAGAGATACCTTCATATCTTTAATTCACTCTAGGCAAGATATGGATAACATTAATAAATTGCACTACCTTCACGCTTCTCTTAAAGGCAGCGCTTTGCTTTTGATAGACAATTTAGATTTTAAAGCCGATAATTACGAAGCTGCTTGGAAGTTGTTATGTAATAGGTACGATAATAAGAGATTACTTGTCAACAACCACGTTCAAGCATTATTTAACGTGGAACGCATGCAAAAAGAATCTTTTCTATCCATCCGTCATCTTATAGACACAACTAATAAAAATTTACGTGCCTTATCGTCCCTAGATCAACCAACTGAACATTGGGACACTTTAATTATCCACATGATGGCTGAAAAGTTAGACAGTGTGACCCACAGAGTGTGGGAAGAATATAGAAACACATTAACAGATCCTCCTTCGTTAAATATTTTTATTAATTTTCTTAGTAATAGAGCGGATTTGTTGGAAACAATACAAGAAAAAGGTAAAACACAAAAAGATATTTACAAACAAAATTCAAATTTTCTTATAGATACACATACATCACAGAATAAAACACATATTTACAATAGTAATAATAAGAAATCAAATATTTACAACAATACAATCGATTTAAAATCAACACACAGTAATTATAATACAAAATCATTAAAATGTCCCCTTTGCAATGAAAATCATTTTCTATTTAACTGTGAAACATTCAGATCCTTAACTATAGAAGATAGAATTCAAAGGGCTAAACAATCAAAAGTGTGTCTTAACTGTCTTCGACCTGGTCACATCGAAAATAGGTGCAGTCTTGTTCCTTGTAGGTACTGCAAAAAGAGACACAGCACACTCCTGCATATGCATGAGGTCGAGCCTACTCCTGTATCTGCCATTCCTACCAGCAACATAAATCATTTTGCTAATGATTGTAATGATACCACGCAGTTGACTACTCCTTCGTGTGTATTGCTGTCCACAGCGGTGGTGCGCGTGCTCGACGGCGCGGGCGGCGTGCATTCGGCACGAGTGCTGCTCGACAATGGCAGCACGGCGAATTTCATAACACAGTCGATGCGCGGTAAGCTGGGTCTGTCACACCGGGGCGCGAACTCCACGGTGACTGGTATTAACAATCACACTTCACAAAGTACACAGTCTTGCAGTCTTACTTTAATGTCAAGTTATGACGACTTTAAATTCACTGTAGATTGTCTTATTTTACCGCAAATAACAAAATGTTTGCCGTCTTCCTTCATTAATTTAGAACATATTCCTCTTCCTAAGGGAATTAGTCTTGCTGATCCTACTTTTAATATACCATCAGTAATAGACATCTTAGTAGGGGCCGAAGTATTTTGGTCCGTTTTGGGTAATAACCATATTAACTTGGGTAAGAATCAACCCAAGTTATATGAAACAAAACTGGGTTGGTTGGTGTCTGGGCATGTGTCCCGTCTTAAGCACTCTTTTAATACTCCTGTTTGTCATTTTTTAAATGACGAAACCAATCCAGACTTAACTCGTTTCTGGGAATTAGATACTGTAGCAGCCAAGCACTCCATATCACCCGAAGAACGTGCCTGTGAGCAGAAATTTCTCTCAAACACCACTCGTAAAAATGACGGCCGCTTTGTCGTGACCATGCCGCTGAAGGAAGACCCCTCAGTCTTAGGCGAGTCATATCAACAGGCTAAGTGTCGTTTTGCATCCTTAGAGCGTAGGTTTATGAGGGATTCTGCTTTCAAGGATATGTATTCGGAGTTCATGCTCGAGTATGAACGATTAGGTCATATGACCGAAAATAAGGAGCCTTTAGCTAGCTGTCTTCAACAGTCTAATCATAATTATTATTTGCCACATCATGGCGTCTTACGTGAGTCTAGTACCACGACCAGGCTTCGTACAGTCTTTGATGCATCTGCCAAAACCAGTACAGGTTTTTCATTAAATAATATTTTAATGGTAGGTCCCACTGTACAAGAAGACCTTTATTCTATATTACTACGTTTTCGTCAGCACAAGTACGTCATAACAGGTGATATAGAAAAAATGTATCGAGCGATTGAAGTTACACCCAGTCAACGTCCTCTTCAACAAATCTTTTTTCGTACTGACAGTACTAAACCCCTTAAAACTTACACTCTTAACACGGTAACGTATGGGACGTCTTGTGCCCCATACTTAGCCACCAAGTGTCTGGTTAGTTTAGCAACAAGTGCACCAGACGACGATGTTAAACAAGCCATCCAGAGGGATTTTTACGTTGACGATTATCTGGGAGGATCCTCGTCAATTGAGGATACGGTACGAATTTGCAAGGGTGTCATTTCCAATTTAGAAACTGCACACTTTCATCTCAGAAAATTTAAATCAAATAATCAAGATGTTTTAAATCAAATTTCCCCACATTCCCCTGATTCAAATACTATTTACAATTTATCGGATATTGAATTAAACAATCATTCTAAAACATTAGGATTAAATTGGATTTGCGATTCAGATTCCCTTTCATTTTCCATAAATATAAATTCAAATAAAAACATTACTAAAAGGCACATACTTTCAGTCATAAGTCAAATTTTCGATCCTTTAGGCCTAGTGGGCCCATGTGTAGTTGAGGCTAAAATTATAATGCAAAGATTATGGATTAATCAATGCACCTGGGACGAAGAAGTTTCCAAGGAAATAAAACAGTCATGGTTAACCTTTGCAAACACGTTACCGTTTCTCAACCATATTAAAATTCCTCGGTGGGTTTTAAACAATGACTCCGTTACGCACGAAGTTCACGTCTTTTCTGACGCTTCCGAACGAGCGTACGGAGCGTGTATTTACATACGTTCTATTGATGGTCTTGGAGCAATATCAGTACACCTTCTGACTTCCAAAAGTAGGGTTGCACCCATCAAGCCTACTACCATTCCCCGCCTCGAGCTTTGTGGGGCTTTATTAGCTGCAAGACTGTGTATAAAGGTATTGGCATCATTGACGGTACCCATAAGTGAATGTAGATTCTGGTGTGATTCTACCATAGTTTTAGGGTGGCTAAAAACCCCGCCGAGTGAACTCAAAAGTTTCGTAAGAAACCGTGTTCATGAGATCCAGGAGAACACAGAGGGTCACTCGTGGAGTTACGTGCCGTCGGGGGACAATCCGGCGGATCTTGTTTCCCGCGGGCTGAAGGCTGACCTGATAAGCAGTTCCAGCTTGTTCAGGCCCCACATTCTTAACAGGCAATGAAGCTCATTGGCCTAAAACGCCTAACCAATGCGAGAAACAGGATCTACCCGAGTTGGTCACTTGTACGGTTGCGTGCGCAAACGAACCTAATGCTGATGTAGTTAGTAGCTTCATTAACAAAAAATCTAAGCTTATTTCTTTGCAAAGATCGATATCATACTTATTAAGATTTATCGCAAATTGTAAAAACATTAATGACAAATTATCTGGCCATTTAACCGTTCAGGAACTCGAAAAATCTTTAAATTTAATAATTCGCAAAGCACAGTCTGAAATGTTTCCAGATGAGTATGCCATTCTCAAATCGGGAAAAATATTACCCCACAAAAATCGCCTTCTTTCTTTATCTCCATTTTTAGATTCCAAAGATATTATTCGAGTCGGTGGCAGGCTCAATAATTCACCTTATGATTATGGAGTAAAACATCCCATTTTATTATGTAGCAAGCACCATTTTACTACCATTCTTTTTGAACATTTTCATATAAAATATTTGCATGCTGGCCCCCAACTTTTATTGGCAAATATTAGGCAAACATTTTGGCCACTAGGTGGTCGCAATCTGTCTAAAAAATGTGTAAATAAATGTGTTCGTTGTTGAAGGTATCGAGCGAAAACCGTTCAACCTATTATGGGTCAATTACCTTCATCTCGCACTGAACTTGAGTTTCCTTTTTTACACTGCAGCGTTGATTACGCTGGGCCAGTATTGATAGCTGACAGAAAGGGCAGAGGTTGCAAACTTTTGAAGTCATTTTTGGCAATTTTTATTTGCAATTCTGTCAAAGCCTTGCATATCGAGCTCGTTACGGCTCTTTCCAGCGAAGCGTACATAGCCGCTTTAAACCGTTTTGGTTCGCGGCGTGGTAAACCCCTAAGCATCACGTCCGACAACGGCACAAACTTTGTTGGTGCATTCAACGAGCTTTCTAGATTTTTAATGCAGTCTGATCTTGAAGGTCAAATAGCTCAGGAGGGAATTGAATTTAAATTTATTCCAGCGTACACTCCCCATTTCAACGGCTTAGCAGAAGCAGCTGTTCGATCCACAAAGCATCATCTAAAGCGACTTTTAGATACTACGCACCTTACTTACGAGGAAATGGTCACCTGCCTCACTCAGATTGAGGCTATTTTGAATTCTCGTCCTTTGACCGAAATTTCTTCTGATCCTTTAGACCTGCTCATTTCCTAATTGGACGGTCACTTTTACCCATTCCGCATCCACAGATCATGGACAGCAACATCGTTCGCCTTGATCGTTTCAAGAGAGTCGAACATATTAAGCAGCATTTTTGGCGTCGCTTCTCCGTGGAGTATGTCACACAATTGCAGCAGAGATCGAAGTGGCAGACAGCGGGGGACAAGTTGAAACTCGGCTCTCTTGTAATTGTTAAGGATGCCACTCTTCCTCCCCTTCTGTGGTCGTTAGGAAGAGTCGTAAATGTCTATCCGGGCAGCGACGGTGTCGTCAGAGTCGCCGAGCTGAAGACGAAAAGGGGCACCATTCGGAGGGCATTTAATAACATCTGTCCCCTTCCAGATTTTTGAAGCCTTCAGCAGCCTTCAACCCGGGGAGCATGTCCATGACCGGTCCTTGACGCACGGGAGGAGACGTGCGGGAGGCGGGCATGACGTCAACGCGATGGGTCGGCAGACCGCGCGGCGCCGGCGCAACCACTTGCCTTCGGATCCCAGCCACGCTTGGACCCCTTCCTTACCACCGGTCGCGATTAAAACCCATATTGTAACATCGCCGTAGAATTAGTACAAGTTTGTAAACGCTGAATAAACCAGCCTATTTAAATACAGTCCACTTTATTTACCAACCAAAGACCATCTCTCACAGGTGGACTTAATGCTATGGGCATTCTCTACCAGTCAACCTTTGGGTCATGCGGAGAGTTAGTTTATGGGTGCGGTAATAGTGACAAAGTGCATAAGTAATCTAAAAAATAAAATAAAAACATAATACACGAGAATAGTAACTATCAAGCGTTACAAAATTCATTTCGGAAACAATTAAAAATAAATATAGACATACATATTATATATATATATATATATATATATATAATATGAAGCTATACTTATATTTACATAATGAGCATATATATACTTATATATACAAAAGTAAATAATACCACATATAAATATAAAATAAATAATAACTATATATAAATGGATTCAGCAATTGACAAATTCATGTCTACGATTTATGTATTAGCGAGAGAGAAGAAGTGTTCACGAACTAATAATTAACGTTAAAATAATTTTACGTTAAAATAATTGAACCCAGTAATTGCTACCCCATCAAAGTGTGACCATCAATTTGCACAAGTTTACGGAATAGGTTCATGATTAGCTCAATTTGAGACCTAATCTATTCTAAATGGACTCGGATATACGTGTGCTGGTTAGTATCCGTCATCGGGTACGTACAGCACAATTAAAGTTTAATCATTGTGAACAATCTATGCTCAAACAAGTGACACACATCCAGTCACTTACATAGAACATCATTTTATCTTAAAAAGTAATACGACGCTAAATAGTGAAAAAAAAAATTAATCACTAGAACATTTTTATAACATTATCTACCTACCATATATATATTTAACGGCTTATGTTTTTAATGTACAATACTTTACATTAATATTAAGTATCATCCCTATTTACAAACGAACAAAAAGAAAAATTAAAAAAAATTAAAACTACATGATTAGTAAATGTACAAAATTAAATAAAACAGGCTCAACAATGTATAAACGAAACACGAAAAATGTATCGTGCAAATTGAATTTTGAATGCGCTAACTGAAATTTACTTTTTGGTGTGATTGCCTGGCACAGCTTTATTATTTATTTTACCAACAATTTGAAGATAAAATGTGCATTATTAGTTATTGAAATCTTGCACTAGGCACTGAAGTTTTAGTTTCTCTATTTGCTCCTGTGATAAATGGCCCTATTATACGCTCAGATTAATTCGATAAAAGGTTAAAAACTAAATCAAACTAAAATTCTTATTCATCAATGTTGAAAAAACTGAGTACTTTGAATGAAGTAAATCGATTGCCAAAAGCTTCATCTTTAGTTCAGGTGCTTGATTACTTTTTTGAACTCGTCTTTGTGATTTAAAACTTTAATGAAGTTGATACATCGAGCGCTTTGAAATACCTCCAGAGTATCATCAACTGATTTAAATTTAAGCGTGAGCAATTTACTTAAGAAAAAATAATTATTAAGAAAGAAAGTTTCTTTGAAAAATAATTTCTGCCAAAAAGATTGGAACGTTATTCTGTCATGATATCATATTTAATTTAAAAGATATCTGTGTATTGCGGTGACGACGAGGAAAAAAAAGTTACACACAAAACAATTAATTGTAAATCTTGCAGAATATAAATGATTTTATACCATAGCAATTTATATAAATTTACAATATTTTTAAATGTTATACGACTGTATCAAATACACGAAAGAGCAATATTAAAATCGTCTGAATGTGTATCAAATGCTGGGTTGTGAATTACTGGCAGATTACCATCGATGCGTACGTAATACCTTCGAGGAAAATTGTATTTTGATACAATCACAGTACTGGGAATGCCATCATATGGATACAAGGAAAAAATACTGTTTGTACGTGCCTGTATCAGAAAGGAAAGTATTTTTCAATAGACCAAATATACAAAATATGCTTATCCAATATGATAAACAGGTATCGTCATGTTTAACACAGTTATTATATTTTAACTACGTTATTTAGAAACACGAGGCCTACCCCCGAATACGAAATAAGTCAGATCCGATGACGGATAGCTAATTTGCATACCTACTGATAATCATATGCAATTAACTTCGAATGCGAAATAAGCGATTTCAAAAAACAAAATATTAATAATACAAAAACCTACAACGTTTTTTATATGAATATTATGAAACATCATATACATGGCTCTGATTCTATGGTAAGTAGCGTAAGCACTTATGTTACAGAAATCAGAAACAACGACTGTATCACAGCACCCAGACCCAAGACAATACAGAAAAGTTCGTTTCCCATATTGACCCGACCAGGGATCGAACCCGGTTATAATTACCAAACTTTTGATTAATCTTCAAAAACAATACCTTACGTTTGTAGTTTTTGTTTTGTGGGGGAGGTGGATACACTCGTACCTGAAGAGCTACATTTTGCAATTTAAGACTTTATAATTTTGTTGCTCGCGACTCACACTAAACGTTTATCCTGTATCCTGTAAACAAATAAATTTATATCTAAATTTTATAAGTCCAGCTACCAAATTAACGTCTTTAAATTAATACGATGTAATAATTACGTGTATCAAATTTCATTTTCGAAAATTTTTGGAACGGTGTTTTGGTAAAAGAAATAAAGTAAAAAAATGAATCCTGAAACTATGATTAAGATATTTTTGTAATGCTCATTAATCGAGGTTTCGATGATTGGAATCTTATGTTTAATTAATCTCACGGTCTCATTTCATGAGCATTGTACCTACCAATCGTTTACGTAACGACATTTATCACTCCAATTGCAAAGTATTTTGTTGGTCACGTAAAAAAAGGGTTTATTTTCCATTAGTTTATATCTTTTTTAATATGTAGGATAGCTTCCTTCAAACAAAATATTGCGATTAATTTGAAAAGTAATATCGTCGTCAGATTTAACCATCTGGTTAGGAAGATACTTAAGACTTTAGTCATGTCAGTGCATTTTATTTTCCGTTCACTTTGCGTTTATCCGATAAAGTTTCTTGGCGGATTCTTCTCGGTAGGATTAGGTTCCGAACTGGCTATAGCTTCAATTTTGGTTTGTGTTAATTCTGACGATGCATAAGTGTTACTTGTAACCTACATGAATAAATGAATTGACTTTGTCTTTGAAAGAATTTTTATGATGATATTTATATCTATCATTTGTAGCGCTTAACTATTAAACAATGAACAAAAATTACAGGTCTATTTTTGATGTATGACTGAAGATAAATTCTTATCCATGCGATTCATTTAAATACGATCGGACAATATCACATAAATTTTTCTGGTTCTGTAGTCAGTAGCTAAAGGACTTATGTTACAGAAACAACGACGGTACAACAATACCCACTCACGAGTCTATACAGAGAAGTTCTTTCCCATTTTGAATCGACCGGGAATCGAACTCAGAGTTGGCACGAAGCCAAAGTCCGGCCCACCCGTCCTGGCTATGGAGATCATTGAAATTGTTTTGATTTGTTAAACTTATAATTTAAATCATATTTTGTTATTGAAGATTTGACTTCAAACCAAAATTTTGGAAAAAAATCTGGGCAGTTTTAAAAGTTTGTAAAATATAAATTTTACCTTTTTATTCATTCGATACGCCCAACAATTACCTACCAAACAACAAACCCAGCATATTTTTAATAATGATTATTTATAAAATTTGCAGAAAGGAACAGTACATATCAGGTCTCATGAAAATGTGAAAAATAGTTTGTAGTTCTGTTTAATTTTTTGTATGTTTTGAATTGATTTGTAATATCGAAAATAAATATCCCATGTGGACAACATAAATGAAAAATACTTAACTACTGAGATTACTCAGTTTAATCGTCAATCAAATCACGTTATTGAATGCTTATTGTCAGAACCGAAACACGTTTCTTTACTAAAAGCTTATTTCATTGACAAATAAAATCAATTTACAAGACTAAGGGTTAAATTTACGATCCGGACCTGCTCGAGTAACGTAGCTTTCAAGACGCATTTTCAGGACACGTTCAAGAAAACAGCAGACGGTCTATAAAATGAATGGTCCTACTCGCCAGGTTTACGATAGTCCGCTAACGACTTTATAAGATACGAGTTTTGTTAAGATTTTCGTTTTAAATTTATTTGAAGCTTGATGTAAAGTACACTAGTAGTAGTAGTAGTTTAGTTTAACCACAACATATATAAGGAATCTAAGAGACGTGTTTTGCCAAAATTTTCGTTTGTAAATCATTCATTTTGATAGGACACTTGCAGTCGTTCAATTCAACAATAACATTATAAAATCAATCCAAGATACGTTTTGCCAAGATTTGGAACGTTATAAAGTTTGATCTATAACTCTAAAAAACACTGGTGGTAATCACAGTGGTTAAGGTAGTCGTCCGAAGCGCGAATGGTCCCGGGTTCGATAGTCCATCAGGTGTAGATGGGAAACGAACTTTTTTAAATTTACTTGGGTTGACGCCGCCTCAGTTTGATACCATTTAATTAATGTGTTAATCTGGTACATTTAAATAAATATAAGGCTTTAAAATGTCTGCTTTGGTGCAATGAGATAAACCATACGTATATAGATTACAATGGTGTAGTCTTTTGGCCCCCGGAAAAGTTTGATAAATGAATGCGTATACTATTTTGTGATATGTTGATAAATATTTGATATTATTTAAATTTTCATATTTTTTTCTTAAGTTACTACTTTAATCCTGTTTAACCAGTTGTTTATTTATATTATTAATCAGACGTCTTAATAGTGAAGCCACTATTCAGTAGTCGCCTTTCAGGTAAAAATATGACGAATTTAGAGAGCAACATTTCATTCCTTATCAATAATCAACTTCCTTACAAATAAGAGCAATTTTGGTTTATTAAATCATGGTTAGTCCTTCTTGGCTTTTTTTCTTTAGCTATAACATACCTACCTCACTAAATTTATTAAGGAAAATGTATAACTATTCGAACAGTTCAAACTGAATTTCCTTTCAACACCCTTTCTCCGGACCCTATTATTATATTTTATAGGATTCATTAGGTGACATACTAACGCTTTGACAAAGTAGGCAAAATGTAATTTCTCATAATAATTCAGTTACCCTACGGGGAAGACCCAGTTGAATTAATTTTGACTGTATAATTACTACCCTCATAATGCTCGATGATCAAATTTGGACGTTAAATGCAGGTAATTTAAAATTACTGAAATTAAAGGTTAAAGTTAACTTTGTTTGCACATTTAAATAAATAATTTGTTAACAATATTTGCTTCATATTTATGAAATCCATCAGGTCAATAAAATTTCCATACTATTTCCACACTGCGTAAAACTATTCGATTGCCGTTTTTGTACGGCCAAACGATACCATTTCTACCAAAATAATTTATTGTAGGTACACTTTACGTCCTAAGATCAATTAATCAAAAGTAATCATTAAAATATATATTTGTCCACCAATAATTTATTATTATCATGCCTTAGATTTTTTCATTCGGTAAACCAATGCACAAACCTTTGATCATTAAAATATTAATAAATATATTAAAATTGTCCCGTGGTAAACAGAGGTGGATTTTAAAGTCAACTAAAATGTTTTCTAATACTAATACTATTCGATACTAATGATGGCCAATATAAGAAAGATACATAGATTTATTACTAATTTTGCACAAAAAACTTATACAGGTTTACGTTAAGGTCGTATTATCTGTATAACGACTAATATCATTATACATAGGGGTATTATAAAATACTGATATCATGATTTAATTAGTTGTTGGGGCGGAAAATAAAATCTTTCGTTTATTTTAATACTGAATAAATTAAAATTAGGGATGGAATACCCGACTCTACCCGAATATTTTTTTTAGGTATAATGAAATTGAGTCGATTTCTTTTTTTTTCGGTGCTCATTTTTACCAAAAAGGCGGTGTAGAAATGAGAGCGTATGGACTCTCTCAGCACAAACCTCTCGTTGGATGAAAAGAAAAACAAAATTATGGTATCCCGCCGCTGACGTAACGGTATTTCGTTTCATAGATCGTTAATATTAAATCGAGAACGTAATAACAGGCAACGGTGTTGTTAACGACGCCATAGTAGTGCTACGGAATAATAATAGCGTAAATAATATCTAGTTAGTTTATGTATGAAATTCAAAACTCATTAACGGTTTTAGTTGGGGATGGCAGTAGAAAATGTGAATATTTTTTAAGTAACCGTCAACTTTTTAATTGTTTATTTTTAATTATTAATAATTTTCATGTAAAAAGCTACGAATAATTATAAGGGTAGGTATATAAAGTCCATCTTTGTGCCGATAATTTAAAGCACAAAAATGTAGGCAAAGGTATTGTACAACTTAGTATCTCGATATTTATCTTATTAGTAAGGTTTCAACACACTTTAAACCGGTCCTGTGGAAGCCTGGATTTTTAAAGGATTGAAGAACGAATGCTTTTGGCGTGATCAAGGGACGCTGCGTCACACCCTATCCGGAATCCATTACGTATCCAGTGGGCGAGTGTCATTGACAGTCCGTTGAAACGTTTTTATTATCTAGGGCTGCTCAATACAGGAACTCACAAAAAGTAAATGAATATCGACTTAAATAAAATTTATTTAATTTTGATTAGGCGAAGATTGTAAGTACCAAGCTTTAGAAGTCTAAGTTTAGTTTATGGGATCTGTTTTTGCTGGTTTATTATTGTTTTTGGATTGTTAATATTTACAACTTTCTACATCTTTGAAGCAGAAAATGACGTTATAAAAATTACGCACTATATACGTCATACAACTTACTTAAGTAGTATTTAATAGTACCACAAACTACAACTTCATTTGTATACTGTCATATTGCATTTGCTGTTTATTACAGAACGGCTGTAAAAATAAATATTCAAAAACTATTGTTTACTTTAGTGTACTTGGCTGATTTAGCCATTAGTTTGAAATATTCAAAAGGAAGTAACATTTAAAACACAGTTAGCAATAATGTCGCCTGATTACTTTTTTTTGACGCATGCCAGCCTTAAATACCAGAAAGAAAAAAAATACTGCTAATATTTTTAATAGTGTTTCGCTATGTGCCTTTTAAATTGTTTAAGTATGATTTTATATTGTATAATTAGTCTCGTTGCCACCCTTTGATCTTAGTATAAACCATCAAGTACACCAGATTAACGCTTTTATAACTGAACTGTTGTTGAGTTCATGTTATTACATTCTAAAGATTATGTAATACAAAAGCATCAATTCATTCATAAATGTTCTTTTTAGTTTATAACATTTTTAAGATTCGACGCAGATTCGATACATGACTACTATTGTTGTTTTTTTGTGTGAATAAATAAGTTACCTATGGTTTACGATATATGAAAAGTCATATATCAAACTACGACTGTAAGACTTAAAAAACTAAACGCTTAAGAAAATACATTTTGTGTGACATTTGAAATGACATTCAAATTAAATTGATAAATCAAATCTTTTCTATGATAACCTAGCTACTTTGATTTATCTTTGGCCGTTCTATTCAAATCTATTTTTGTTAACATCTTTTTACCACGAAAATAATACTCAATAAGATATTAAAATATCAACAGTCCTAATATGAGATTATGAACATCTGGTAAAAAAATTAAGTACACGACCATCGATGATAAGACGATTCTGAAGTCTAGAAGGGTATTATTACGTTTTTTACTTTTCTTGGAAATGTTTGCTCTGATGTTAGGTAAAGTTTTTATAACTTTTAATCGTTTTCAAGAACAAAAGTACGTAATATTTGACGGACGAATTACAAATCAAGGCATAAACTAATTATAAGAATACCATTCGTACTAAGAGATCCATCCGTTTAAGAGAGGTAGGGCATAGCGATTTATCGCTCGAACTGGAGCAGCCCGACTGGTGAAATACCTCCACCTTACAGAAGACCGCAGCCAAATAACAATCACTTCTGTGTTGTTGTGTTCCTGCGTGTGAGTAAGGTTTCCCGAGCTCCTGGGGGGTGCTACATTAGTAGCAGGGGTCAAGCCTTCAAGGTAAGGGCGACAAGTCTAGTAACATATTTATTATGCTGTAGTTGTCACCCTTAAGCTAGGACCTCATTACCACTTAACATCAGGTGGGATGAGGTCAATCTTTAAGTGCAATATAAAAAAATAATACTGTATTTACATTAAAACAGCAATATATGATTGAGTATTGAGCATTAAGTATGCATTGAGTTTATTCTTCAATTGGATTATGGAACGGAAATATTAATCAATCTTTTTGATTAGTCTCACAACGCGATTAAATCATAAAAGCTTAAAAATAAATACCTGTCATGATGATAGACACACACACTGAAATTACTTTAAGTTGGATATTTTTTCAATCATGATTACAAATTGTTACTTAAGGTAGTGATATCACTTACAATCAATGGCAACCCTGCGTCAATGTCAGAGTCGTTCATAATGATTCCGACCATTCGGTAAACAAGAATCTTTTTCGTATAGGATGATGTTCAAACACAAGTTCAAACGACGCAGAAAACATCGTCAAACTTTAACGGAGTCTTATTTATATCTAAATGTAACACAAATCTTTAGGTAATCTTTAGCACATATTTCAACGTCTTATTAAATAATGAAAATCCGAAAGCACGATGCTTTGATTTAGGAATTAAATACAATTTCAGTCATAATATAAAACGTTCGATGTTCACGAGTTAAGTACATCAAAATTTGAACTTTCTTCTTCACAATTTTATGTGTTATAAAAATGAACGTTATAAAAAATAATCGGTTTAAAATTAGATTTAGATTTAAAAGATTTTAACATGTCAAAAACTTAAGGTTTATTTTCCGTTGCAATCTATTCTGAGGAAAACTCAACCTTAACGTTACTTTGGTTACAAGGAAACAAAAGCGTGAGACTACTTCCCGTACTACGTAAATCTAGATCTTTGGATAAAACGTAGCTATCATCATTTGGTTTGCTAAAAAGACGATTCATAAGTATATTACTAATAATCTGGAGGAATAAAAAATGTTCATATTCTGCCAAAGGTAATAAAAATAACAAAATGTATTTAGCTTTTTTTAACTATGTTGTGGATTAATTTTGAAGACGCAAATATACTTATATCAGCTTCTCTAGCTTGTTTAGTCAAACAACTACTGAACTCTAATGAAACAAATATAGTCTGATTGCAGTATACAGTTGAATAATTAACAAGCGCAAAGCTTGCTCTATCTACTCTCGTTCACTCCACGATCGTTGAGTAATTACTTATCAACGATGCGTGTTGCATTATACCAGCAAGCTCATTTATATTCAATCGGAATTAATTGGGATTAACTGTTCGGGAAATGCCAATTAATGAAGTAATGGAATTGGAAGCGATAATAAATGCATGGAATTTTATGGATGAAAACAATTAAATGGTTAAAAATGTAGATGATTTCTGTTCAAGAACGTTAAAGGGTATTAGTGCACTTCTGAAGAACAAGGGCCTTTATCATTTAAATCAAGTTATTGTTCTTATTATGGGTACTGGTGCATAAAAACGCTTGCCAAATGAGTATTGATCATTACAAATTTAGCTGTATTCGAAATATCAATGGCATACTGACGAACCTCCAAAGCCGAGAGCTGGATTTTGGCGTCGCGCCATTTCTGAGGTACCGGGTTCGATCCCCGGTCGGGTCGATATGGGAAACGAGCTTTTCTATATGGTCTCTGGTCTGTGGGTTGTGGTACTGTCGTTGTTTCGATTTCTGTGACACAAGTGTTTTAGTCTACGGAAAAAAAAACACATATTTAAAAAAAATTGGTTTTATCTCACTACTTAAAATAATCGGCGCTATTGGCAGCCCTCGATTCGAAATATGTAATTCTCTATTTAAGACGTGTTAATCGTATTCATTTTAAATTAATGTGTATGATTGTGAGTGTACTCAAATATTGGATATTTTCTCCAACTCTTACGATTTAATATTAAAACCCTATTTGGATGTTTTATCTGTTTCACCTTACAATTATTAAATCACACTGTATCCGTATTTGTTCCTTAAAGCTAATAATAATTGGTACCAAAGGAATTCCAGTTTTAGAGCTTTATATAAATAAAAACACCACCGTGTCGAACTAAATTATAATTACTTCCTCTTAGATATCCCTTAAGGACAAGGAAAGGAAACAAGGTAAGACTTTCAAGATAACATTTGGAACTCTTAAAGGAAGTTAAAAGGAGGTCAGCAATAATGAGAAAACGCGGATAAAAGGGAGCAATTTGGCGAATACGTTGCTGTGGGTAATTGTTGTCCTTGGAGAAGCACCAATTACTTTATTACCCTCTGCAAGTTTGGTGTGTAAAGAAAAGGGGAAAACTTTCTTTTGTATTGCGTTTAGTCGGCGTCTCTGTTTGCAAGGGTTTATTACAGTCGTCGCAAAGAGCCACTCTTCTACAACGCAGGCTATTTACTATTCTTGCGGCCAGTGGTCGCTATGGTAAATAATATAGGTCGTTACTATAAAACTTGGTTCGAGGAAATTTGTGCATAGCAATAAGTTAGATGCTGCTACAGTGCTACCGGGATATAATTTATCGACTGACTTTCTTTCCGGTATCTCCTCGGTAGATCACTTTGCATTGCGTTAAATAACGTTTTAAAAGTGTAAATAATGGATTTGTAACCTAATTGAAGTATGAAATATAGGATTGATTGATTTTATCTATTTTTCAATGGCGCTATTGAAGCGATGAAAAGTTCGGGAGGGTTTAAGTTTATAGTATTAGTTTTTTAGAGCGTGGGAGTCCAATACACCACGCTGCCCTCCGTGGGGAGAGTTAACAGTGTTTTAAACTTCCCTTACCCTTAATATTAGTCTACGAGCGAAATACCCGGCCGAAAAAGGCACTTTTTTATCAGTGACATCGAAAAATTTCCTGATGTGGACAGCGTGAAAATCCTTCAAACTAAAAATTCTAAAACCACCTACACCAGAACCAGGTGGCAAGTGAACTAAGAAATGAAAATGGCTGAATATGGATTTTCTTGGAATTACATTTTAATAATTTTCAACAAAAAACGATGACTCGTGAAGTTTCTGGGATTCCATTATTAGATCCTGATTGTTTTTAACATAGTACCACCGAAATATATTATTTCTCACAAAAAAATTGAACAATTAATAAATGACAAAGTTACCCTCACACATAAAAACGTACGGTTTGCATTGGAATTGAGAAAATTTATCCTATTTTCACAGTCGGTTTAAAAATATTATGTTATATTATTTAACGGTTACTGAATGAGGTGAAGCTTGAAATGAAATTTAGATTGCGTAATCAGTTTGGTATTTTTTCGTACACTCAGGATATTCCAAGCCTGAATATAAATGAAAATCACACATTAAACATTTACATTAAACCACGGAAAGAAATAATACATTAACATTGTGTTTCTGAACGAACCTACTAAAGGTTTATAAAAGGTCGAGTACCTTCATTTAAATAAATGATTACGGCAAACAAAAGAAGGCAGAAACGTTTTAGCTAAAATGAAAGTCCGGATTCCACTAAACTTCACGATCCGACAACTTTCAATTAAATGTGAATTCATCACATAACACAATTCAGAGGAAGTCTGACCAATCCATTACAAAATTTATGGGTTGTATCCAAAGTCATTCATGTTTTAGGACATTCCTTTTCTTTTTAACACACTTTTATATGCTTGCGTTGTAAGAGGGTCCCCACACTAGCGTCTTTCGAGCGTCAGCGTCTTGCCGGCGACCTCCCCAAACTAGCGTTGGGTGGGCGTTGCGTCGACGCGGCGCCCGCTCAGCGTCGACGCGGCGCCCGCACAACGTCGGCGCGGCGTTTGAGCGGCACTTGCGCTGGGCGTCCTCTGCACATCGCGTTCGACCGTCGCGCCGCGCTGACGTCATGTACAGTTATTTCGAAAATGGAAATGTAAGATTTGAATAACGCACAATATAATGTTTTATATTGCAGTGATAAATTAATGCTTTCAACTTGTAAAGGAAAAAATATATTTTACCTATTTGACACATGGCCCGAATAGGCAACTTTAGCATTTATTTTCTCGAAAACTAAAAGTACTTAATTGAAAATGGGTTTCTTCGGCAATATGAGTTAGTATTTTAAGCTACATCCATATTTGCTATCAGCTAAAAAGTCTTCTACCTACTGATTCTTAAACACGGGCGGGCCGAAACAATTGAGTTGATCATTGTACTGTTGACAACATAAACGCTGCGCAGGCGTCGGGCCGGCGCGGCGCCTGTGGAGCGCAGTCCTGGCGTTCGTCATTTCGACCGCGCCGCTGCGCAAGCGTTGCGTCGGCGACGCGTCGACGTCGCGTCGACGTCGCGTCGGCGTCGCGTCGGCGTCGCGTCAGAGTTGCGTGGGCGTCGACGCTCAAAGAACGCTAGTGTGGGGTTACGCTAACTGACTATGTGTGTAACATAATTATTAAGCACGATTTTAACCGGTTTCTAAACGTCTGATCCACTTGAAACTTTGCACATGTCTCAAGGACCGATGACAATACAATAAACTACATTCAGAAATTGGACTAAGAAAAAATAAAAGTAAAAAAAAAAAACTAAAAACGTGGGATTCATTTTACGATAGTGTAATAACTCACCCCTCATACATAGAATAATTGTATCTGGTAATACATCAATAAACACCCCACGGCTTTTTACTCTGAATTAAATTATTCTGTTTGTAATTAAAAAATATGTCTGCTTTTTAGTTCGATTCGTTAAAAAAGCGTGTGTTTTTAGATTTTTTTACTGTTACTTATTAAACTTTCTAGTCCTAAGTGTGGCTATTTTTCTTTGTAGATTTCTTCATTACTGAAAGTAGTGTCGTTGAAACTTGACCGTGACCATATTCCTGTGAATCAATTCTCAGCTTCTTGTAGGGCGGTTGCAACTAGCAGCACTTTATGGTGACTATTTGGTCAATGACTAATACCCAGTTCCAATATTTTACGATTCGTAATGTGTCAAAAATGACTATCCGTTTTTCTTAATTCTAATTTCAAATTTACTTTCCATATCAGCTGTCATCAGTCGGCTATCAGACGTTTTTAGCTTACACCCCCGTAAACTGAATTATTACCCGTAACTAGAGCAAATTAGTTTTTCAAATATCGGAACTAAGCATAAGTGATTGGCTTATGCGTGATAACAATTTTTATTTAAAAAATCTAAAAACGCACATATCTCTCTACCAATAAAAACGTAAGTCTCGCTTTTTCACAAACCAAATTTGGTATCTCTAGTCACATTAAAGACCTTTTAGATCCGATTCAAAGCCTGTATAGTATTACTCAGTGAAAAGGAATTAATAAAACTACGGCTGCACTAGTCTGCTAAGAGAAATAATCTGAGCTAATAGAAAACCTATAATAGGCTAACACAATAGACCAGAATACGGTGCACGGTTATTTCAAGCTTGGCCTAGATCTAGATCTTATGAATAGTAACAGCTTGTGGAAACGGTTTGAACATTTACTGACTTAACACAGTATGCCCTTTGTACCTAATAAGCATATAAGTGATTGCGGTTCACATCGACCTTGCACATGTATATGTTGCAATGAATATTTAAAAAATAGTTTACTATCATGATACATTTTTTTAACAATAGTAAGACAGGCATATGACATGTGGTAAACTATTGATGATAGAATAAAATAATGTTCTACAATTTTACAGTGTTTAGACATCATTATATACAAAAATGGCGTCGCAACACTTTTTGTATATAATGATGTCTAAACACTGCAAAATTGTAGAACATTATTTTATTCTATCATCAATAGTTTACAACCCGTGATGCAATGACTATTCTTGGACTTTTTTAGATGTTATGTTCTATTATTTAGTAAGGATACCTTGCATTTTTTGTAAATATGATTAGTCTAACAAAGACCTATAGAAATTGCATCTTCCCAATAATAAAATAATTAGGGTTTATTCAATTCAAACAAAGGCTATATTATTAAATATAAAGGAATTGAAATGAATGCTATGTTACTAATATTGCATTATAGGCAAAATACAGCAGATACATAAGTATAAAATCGTATCATGAAGTTAAAGCAATTAAATAAAATGTAACTGCCTCCGCGGTGGAGAGAATTGGGCTCCAAAACAAGAAGGTTAAAGGTCGCGGGAAATACTTATACTTTGATAGGATTTCCTACTTTGGTGAGAACATCGTAAGCCTGACGTGGAAAATGGATTCGAATTCAAACATTATGCTTCACCTTTTTCTTAACCAAAACTCTTTAAATAGAAATTGTTTCTAATGTTGATACATATGGGGGTTGAATTTGGTCTTAAAACAAAGGTAGAATCCTCGAAAAAGTATAAGAGATATAGAGGGAGATCAGACCTTACCTCTACTAGTCAGTTTATTGTTTTTTTATTAGATACTTGTTATTATTGAAATCAATATATAACATAATAAGTTAATTAATAGAAGTAATAACTATTTTCACAAAATCAATAAGTGTAGGTTAAACATACATACGATAACTTGGCCTCAAGTGTCTAAAGCACTCGTGTAATGAAAACCTGAACTAACAGCAAGTTCACAATTAATAGGAATTAAAAATAAATATTTTTAACTTAATTTAATAACTAAATGTAAAATACTCCATATCATCCAATGCTCGATTGTTTTAACTAACAATCTGAAGTTGATTAGAAACTAGATGTACTGAAGCAGTAAACATAAATTATGATTGCTATTGCATATCTATTAACATAGGAGCACCTAAGTTAGTTTCAAGTCATAAGTCACCATTACGTGTAAACGTTTTGTTCAACAAAGAATATCTATCTTAACTTCCATAATTTTTCGAACTGAAAGTAGGTACTTAGATATAATGGTGCCTTAAAGAAAATTTATGTCTGGGCCAGATAGAAAGTTTATGAAAACGTACATTTTGTAGAAGTATCCTTCTTAGAAATAAGGCTCGGGAACCAGGCAGCCTAATTTAAACAGAGTAAAGTTAAAGTACAGTCGACTTCACGTCAAGGTTAACACTTGCAATTCGAAAATTAGTTCTTATGCGCACAACGTAAGGTTGGTGCTAAAATCTTAATGTATTTTTTTTTATATATTACACTTCAAGATTGACCGCATCCCACCCGATGTTAAGTGGTAATGAGGTCCTAGCTTAAGGGCGACAAGTACAGCATGATAAATATATTACTGGACTTGGCGCCCTTACCTTGAAGGCCTAACCCCTGCTACTAATGTAGCACCCCCCAGGAGCTCTGGAAACCTTACTCACACACAGGAACACAACAACACAGACGTGATTGTTATTTGGCTGCGGTCTTCTGTAAGGTAGGGGTATTTTACCAGTCGGACTGCTCCAGTTCAAGCGATAAATCGCTATGCCCTACCTCTTTTATATATAAACTGACGTGCTGTTGATCGGACCTATCAGCCTAATAAATAATAAATATCCCAGTGGGCTAGGCTGAGGCATAAATAATTTAAATCATCATTGATTCTGTGAAAAATAGAGGAAGGAAAAACATGGTAGATCCGTATTTCTTATTTTTCTTTTTGTCATGGAATGCAATTTGCATTGTATGTGAATATCAATCAAAGTCAAAGTCTCTTTTAAATCAAAATATGTTTTATTCACATAGATTACATTAGTAATACTTATGAATAGTCTCTATATAAAGCAAATGAAGCTACCTCCGGTTCGGAACCTATAACTAAAGAGAAGATACCGGCAAGAAACTCAGTAGTTTTTTTTTACAAATGAGACGCTACCTACATTAATGTATAATCCCCTCATCAAGAAAAGGTATCATTGATTATGGCCAAAGAAATTTCCTTCACATCTTTTCACCTATTGCCTTTTCAAGACAAGATCAAATTATTTGCCATATCTTCAAGGGAGGGACCTACACTATTAGATCACAATTTAGACACGAGGCGACCTAAATTCAAGTCGGTTAAGTTTTACGATGATAACTGTTACATGGCATCCCGAGAAACTGACTTGGAGACTGCGCTAGATGATACGTCTGTACAGTTGGGGAGGGTGAATGCTAGAATTTTTGTCTTCGCTTATTTTTAACTAAATTTAACCTAAGCATTGATTGAATAAGAATATAACTAGACTGGGTAGCATATTTGAAACTTCTTCAGTCTTCATTGCCAAGCTTAAATACAAAAGTATGAGGTGATCTTAGCTATGATGACGTACGGGCATAAAAAATTCATACTGACTTGCCCATCAATTTAGAGATTCTTGATGTCCCTTCAAAATATTGAATCTTTTGATGAGATCAATTAACATATAACCAAAGTCATGGACACAGATTCGAACCAAATGGTTGCTAACGGACTAATTAAAATGATGATATATCATTGAAGTACATACTTTGAAGACGTAGTATCTTTGGTTATATTTGATTAAAGGTTCACTTTATGCTTTATGTTAAATAATAATACAAAATATATACGCGTCAAGTTCCTCGTTTCGTTTTTTTCGCCGGTTAAAAATCACTGGCCGGTAAAAAAAACTGGCAACATATTTCCACTCATTTATAAGCTATATAAAAGTTAAGAAAATTATCGACCTAATTAACTTCCTACTGCAGAGCTAAGAACTTAAAAATGAAGATATCGCTCGGACCTCTAGGACGGAAACCAAAGACCCCGAGATCATAATCCCGTACTTAAACCATAAAACCATCAATACGTTATGATTAGTTACGTTATGGTTCATTCTTGTTTGCTCGTCTCCAAAAATATTTCCATACCGTGACTGTACAATCGCATTTAGATAAAAGCAAATACAGGGTTGGAGGATGTACGTAATAACGCGGTTACGAGCAGAAGCGGCAGTAAAAGAGCAACATTCCGCGAACGTAACTTTCCACTTATTGCTGAATGTCACCTTCTTCTAATCGCCTCAATCTACCACCATATGCCGCAGATAAAATGTAAAAAAGAATCAGGTGGCTAATATTTTCTTAAGAAAAAATTAAGCACATTTTTTTTATATTATACATTTTAAGACTGGCCTCATCCCATCTAATGTTAAGTGGTTATGACATCCTAGCTTAAGCGTAGGTATTATTTGTCATAGGAAAAGCACTTTCGACGTCATTTTAATTATCAATCAGTTATTATCTAAGCAATATTCAATAGAAGGCGTTAGATATCTTAAAAGTGGACCGCATGCAAATGTGTATCGAGTGAAAAGCTACTTGTTACGTTTACAACTTTCTTTACCGAGAATACTTAAAACGAGCACACACTGTATTATTGATCTTCATGGAATTTTTGGAAAGCTCTATAGAGTACCAAACCTTATTTTATTTTCAAGTTGTTTGATTTTTCACGTGTCAATTGTAAAGAGTTTGAGTTTGCCATTTAACACACAGGACAATCACAATTAAGTGTTGCACTAACTCACTTAAAACTGTTCTTTTGATTCTATTATCAAATAACAAAGTATTAAATAAATATTTTAGATAATTTTGCTCCAAAATTACAAAAAATACCAAATTAAAATATGTGTAATGTCGCTCGTAGCAGCTACTACGAAGATTACACAAAGTCAGATTACATTTCATTAGGGAAACGAAAATTTTCACAGGGCATGTAATGTAAGAGAGGGCAGGTCCTATTTTTCGTTCTCGTGCTATTATTTCGTCTTATATGTATATGTTGTTTAATATTTGGCCAAATCATAATTTCATCATCTTACTGCGACATATACAAGTGTGAGAAGTACAATATGCCCATTACTTTGTGGACAGTGAACAACGTGAGTTATTTAATTAAAACTTCTCTTCGAAACAAGACAAAGTTTTAGAAAGACAGTCAGTTGACGACTGTGACTTGGATTCCGAGGAACCTTATTTCTTCACACGTAAAAGCCATAATGGCACGAACTAATTTGCTGAAAGTTTTTCACGCAATAGCAATAAAGGCCTTTTGTTCGCTCGCAACACCTGAGACACAATAGGCTCCTCTAAACCGGAACTTTTCCGACGAACACCTGTGATTGTGAAGATCATTATGTTCCCCTTTCGCCCAAATTTATGACTTATTATATTTGTTGTATGCTCAATTTGCCATGCCATCATCAAATAATGGGAAGGACAATAATTTTATCTGTCAGCCTGACTAATGTTTTTATTCTGTAACGGAATTATTAAGAGACTTAAGCCTGTTTTTTTTCTATGAGAAATCTTACTCTCATGCACGACTTTAACACAAGAAACAAACATACATCTGACTGCCGTTCTAAGTTAACCCTATTCGAGTTCTTTTAATTTGTGAGAACCTTTAGTGCTTATTTCCTTTAATAAAAAATAGTTAAAGGTTAATTTATGAATAAAATATTGTAGATAATCTATATTATAACTTTAAACAACGTGTAGCTTTCATCACTATCATCTTCATACTTCGGAATTGTAGTTAAAATTATGGTATTTATAGGATCCGAACCGGAGGTAGCTTCATTTGCATTGTATAGAGACGATTCATAAGTATTACAAATGTAATCTAAATGAATAAAAAATAATTGGCTTTGAAAAATATAAAATATTGACTTTGGTAGAGGTTTTAGCTTTATTCTGCGTTTCAATGTTCATTAGCCAATTAGTAGTCGAAGTATGTATGACCCGTTTCACCTCATCTGTTTTTATACATTTGCTTGAGTCGGGAAAGGCCTGAATTTTCTACCTTAACATATTTGACTTTTATGAATAGGTATTATTCTTGACGGATTCCTACTCCGATATTATCTTGACGATCCTATTTTTTACGCCTGAGGTAGTCACAGAAGTATATTAAGGCATCCCAAAATTCATAAAAAGCCATCAACAAACAAATTTACGTTTCAAATATCAGAGGAAACATAAATAACTTTCCTACTAAAGTTTTGGGTCAATTTTATGTTGGAACGAAAATTCGAGACGGTCAATTATGTTAGAATTATTTTAGTTCGGAATTTCATTGCGACCTTATCAAATACGAATAATAGTGAGTTTAATGTCTTTTTTTCAGCTAGCAACAGTAAGATATTAGATATATTTACTGTTCACTAAAAGTCAAATGCGACAACGTAAATTGATGTGTTTTAATGGATACGAAATATCTTTCAATGTTTTTCTAGACTAGACTCTGCCAACGCAATATTTGATTTGAAAATATTTATCTTTAAACAATGACCCTTTTTCTGCTATGAGGGAAGTACATGCCATCTATTCGTCTTAATATGATTGAAAAAACATTTAAAGAGGCAACGAGTTAACGAGAAAACAAGTTACATTACTAAAACCCGACTTTTAAAATCGTGCAATAGAAAATATTCCCCGCAATCTGATGCATGTAAGCCAAGCCCTGAGTAAAAAATACTAATATGTATGAGATGTACAATTGATGGCTTCCTTGATATCCAACAAGTAATTTATAAGTTTTTAATTCATGGACTTACACATGACCTCATATTCAATTTAGGGTGGCTATGACCAGCTGAAAATCAAAACCCTTTTAACGAGTATATAAAATATTTAATTAATTAAAAAATTAATTTATAATTAGAAAGAAGAGTAACACGCGAGATAAATGAAGGTAGTGGGTTTCTGTTTCTTTAAAATATTTTTATATTAAGAAGTTAGGATGGAAAATACATGATATACAGATACCGGTCAAAAACTTTAACCCTACGCTACCTTGCTGTTATTTTGGTATTTAAATGATTATTTTTCCTGTCAGCATAAAAACCACCATTTACTATTTGTATCAAAGGTATTTCAATTGCAATGGACTGTTTTATTCGCCATTTCAATAATTTAGTGAAGAAGTTAGTTAAATCTAGACAACGAAAACCAATTAACCACTTTCCTGGAGTTCATAGGACCAGAATGAACGAGAAATAATAAAACTAACGATTCCTTCCAGAAGACTTCCTAAAATAGAACTCGGGACAATTTGATCAATGTTCCTAAAATTCCCTTACAAGTCCTTATAAACGGTTTCACAAAGGGTATTAATTTATATTGAATTGTTGGAAATAGTCTTGAATAGCCTTTTAAGTATTGTTAACAATGTATTTCCTTTTGTCGACTTATTACTTTGTAATCCCACTGATAAATTAATGTTGCTAATGGTATCTTTGTGGTTTTGATGAAACATTATTATTGATAAGGTTCAGTTGCGAATTATGATATCAGTTCTGAAGTAACTTTATGCTACCGCTTCGAAAGGAAGGACTTATGGATTTTTATCGGGGGAAGATCCCGAAGTCCTGGAATTCAACTCTCGGATCCAACAAATCGTGTTTTGGATTTTTCAAGTGTACCTAAGGAATCAGGATTGTGGTCTCCAAACAGCATCGGGCTGGCGTGATTATTTTTTTAACACGCTTAATTAGCTTCATTCTTACCTACCTATATCTGTTAGAAAATCTTGGAATCTTAATTTGATCAACTTTGCGGTCGATTAGGACGAAATTTTGCACACTTTTTTATGTAATCCTTACTATTTTTTTTACAAAACACTCAACACGTTCTTTCATAATAAATTATAGTAAATATGTAGGTTACCTACTTATTATTTATCGTTTATCGCGAAATGAAATTGTTTATACTTACCTACGATCTAATGAAGATTTGGCAAAGGGAAAACTTTTGAGTCATCAAACTATATGGCTGAATTATTTTGTAATTTTCAATACGTGGTAAAAACGTGTTTTTTAGTTTTTTAAACCATTATTTTTATTTATTTTTGACCAGTTACTTGAAAAAATAAAAATACAACTTGAAAAATATCACATCAAACATGGCCGCCATATGAATAAAAGTTAGTGCGCAAGGAAAATTTGTGATCAAAACTTATTAGGACGAATGTGTAGGTCGGATACTATTTTGTCTGGGATTCATGACCAGTTAAATAATAATAATAATATAATTTATTCAGGAAACGAATCGCAAAATCTAAAAAAACAAATGCAACTTAAACATTTTTTAGTACTTCTTAAGATAGGGAGGCACCGTTTCTTTTAGGATAAACAAGCGCTGTCTCTATCGACAATGGTTCATATGATACATTTTCTTAACTAGTAAAATAGACAAGTCCCTACACTGACTGAAAAAGACTGGGTATACCCTTTTTTTCTGGCGGGGCAAATGCTTGGCGTACTTGTCGCGTGTGTGGTACTCTCCTGCCCTAAGGAGGGCAGGCCAACCCACTAAAACCCCCCGGAGGACCTCATTGCCTTAATGGTAATGCTGTAGGAAAATACTTAGGTTCTTTATAGAACCATGTTAGATACAAATATAACGAGATGATCTCTACAAATACCCCTACAAACTATAAATAAGTGTGTACCCCAGCCCTCATTACTAGAGTAATTCCGCGACATCATTGTATCAAAGTGAACGCGACCCATCCAGACACAATGCGACCAACGGGGCCTGTCACTGACAGATGCCATAATACGAGAGGTAGTGATTATTTTTAATTTGTAATATTTTTATGTATGTATTCGTACCGCTCGCGATTTATTTTTCGGGTACAAGTTGGCGTATTACTTTTATTTCACAAAACTTTACAAAAATTAAGGTACTTGTATTTACAAACGAATACAAGAATCATTTAAAATAATTTAGCGGGTCAAAACGCGTCACCATTTTTATTTAGTAATTAATACGAACTACTTACTGCCCAACGTTTCGGTTAGGTTGCACCAACCGTGGTCACGAAACATGGTCAGTCAGCTCGTGACGACGGGCAGTAAGTAGTTCGTATTAACTACTAAATAAAAATAGTGTCGTGTTTTGACCCGTTAAATTATTTTTTAATGTTTAAAATCTAACGCGAAAGTATTAAAATTTGGAATATAAGAGAGTAATAATCAAAACTTAATAAAAAGTACTTACATTATATTTACAAATATTGATATTGATTTTCGCAGCCCAGACTTAAACATAATTAAGTTATCACGACGGTAACACTTAGCATTATGGAGTTCCCGTCTTACCTTTAATACCACAATGTGATGTAACGACATGCTAATTTTAAACCCCTTTGAATTCTTCCCTTTATAAACACCCTTACTACTTTAATTTGAAACAAGGCATGTCATTTCTCAAAAAATTTTAGGTGGGGAAAATGCATGTGAAGACCGTAGCGCTGCCTGGGGTAAGATGTGTGTGGGACTTCCCCGCAACAGGAAGATCAGGAACTATCCACGTAAACTCTTCTTCCGGTATTGATGGAGCCATGGGAAAATATAACAGACCACAGCGGCGCCTTCGGCAAATAAATTCACAACTGAACTTTTTTTTTTAAGTTAATATTTTTCTTGAAAATGTCAATCCTGATGGGGTCTCTCAGAATAAGCAAGATCCCTACTTTTAAAAAGCTCACCCAAATGCACTATACCACTCCTTATTTTTGTAAATGCGTTTGAGTCAAAAGCGAAACGCCTTCAAAGGGACATATAGAGGAAACTAGCAAAAACACCGGCTTTGTGAGAGATACTCCTTTATTCAAGACCACTCAGGCTTACTGGTAGAGAGTGTGCCCTATTATGTAAAAAAAACTGTGAAAGAGTTAATTTCAGTTGCATGATTTACGTATTCACTTTTGAATCACTTTCCAGTCTGCCTGCACACGTTAGTTTTTCCATACTTGGATTTTTAACACTGATAGAAATATATAATATTTTTTAAATCTGCATTACTATTAAAAATCTCCACTTTATAAGCAATCTCTTAATGTACAATTTCGAAATTATTATCATTTTATCATGCCTCAATCATTAGTAAACAATACTGCTAATTTGATTAAAATAAAATAATATTTTTATCATTGTATCATAATTGTAAAGAAAACTTCTTTCAGAGTTTGTTACCAGTAACTTCTGGTTTGTAGCTTTTGTAGGCGCCATTACAGTTACACCTACTTAACTATATGATAACGAACGATTTGACGGTAGGTAAATTGCAAAAAAATAGGATGTTAACGTTTTAACCGTATGTTTTAACATAACATACATTGCTCTGATTCTGTGGTAAGTAGCTGAAGCACTTATATTACAGAAATCAGAAACAACGACGGTACCACAACACCCAGACCCGAGAAAATACCGAAAAGTTCGGTTACCATATTGACCCGACCGGGGGTCGAACCCGGGACCTCAGAGATGGCGCGACGCCAAAGTCCAGTACGCTCGCCTCTCGGCTACGGAGGTCGTCAACAATAAAGTGAGTAATGTTTGATCTCGATGAGGTTGGCCGCCTTGAGTTGTATAGTATGTGGCAAAATCATTATTATCACATAACCTCACTCATAAATTTGATAATTCCTTGCTAACATACGATCACAATCTACATAAGTAATGAAAATTTAGTTTTGGATTTTATTATTCTTGATCTTCATGTGTATAGTATCTTTTCCGTGGGCAATTAATATACTTACACAAAATACCTTTAACTACTTTTATCGTCTACCTCTTGTACTACAAAGCTCTTTTCTGCTTATATCCCAGCGAAAATCAAGAGCTCAGTGAAACCACGCAATTCAATTCGCTGAACAAAGACTTAAACTCGTCGTACCAGTTCAATATAATCTCCGTTATGGGGTGTTTTGTAAAGAAACAAGAACCGTTTTGCTACTGAAAACTTTTGTATCTGTTGGAACTTTCGTCATTGTTTATCTATTAGCTAACTCTATGGTGTACACTTGTAAATTATAAATTTAATATTGAACATCACATTTATCTGGTTATGTGCTAAGTAGCTTAAGAACTTTTTGTAATAGAAATCAGAAACAACGGTACCACAAAATTTAGTTCTACGAAGCTGAAGAAGAATTGAAAAGCTATTTTTTCATATCGACCCGATTGGGAATCGAACCTCCGACCTCAGAGTCCCGCTCTCGGCTACGAAATTGAAAAAACAAACCAACAAATACACTTTATATTAATTCTTTATTGATTACTTAATAAAGAATGAATAACAAACAATAACAATTATTTGTTAAATAAAATACCTTGATTTCGAGTTACTTCCAAGTGCCTTTGTCGTTTTAGATTTTAAACGTATCGACATTTTGACAAATTAAACGAAACTTTGTGTTGAACCATTGAAAAATCCTAGTAGATGAAACCTAATGGTATTTAAAGGAAAGATTTAGAGAATTCAAGTGAGCATTTCAAAGATCACCGAATGTGTGAGCATCCGAATTTGAGAAAAATTACTTTCACATTTGTCACGCTGATAATAAAGCTCAGGTTTGCACAATGAAGCCGGACTTACAGTTAATAGTTGCGATAAATCAAATTTCTCTCATTGCGAAGAAAATTTTTTCTCGGTAAGAAACAAGAGACAAAAATATTATGATGGTAGCCTTAAGTAGAACCACTCGGGTTGACTGAGTGCAGTCATATTTTTTCTTGTCATATAATTATCACAATGAGTCTTATAATATTTATCAGACTTTACTGTACTTAAGCTAGTAATCATACATCAAGAACTTAAATGTAATTTTCTTAAATACATTACAAGTGAAAAATTGCTTATTATTAAAGTTATCTCAAACATACCTACAATAAAATCCTCCTAAAATTATAAATGTGAAGGTTTTTGAGAATGTATTTTTTTATATATTACACTTCAAGATTGACCTCATCCCAACTGATGTTAAGTAGTGATGAGATCCTCGCTTAAGGGTGACACGTACAGCATAATAAATCTGTTACTGGACTTGTCGCCCTTACCTTGAAGGCTTGACCCCTGCTACTGATGTAGCACCCCCCAGGAGCTCTGGAAATGCCTAGATGCACATTTGTATGTTTATCTTTCACGCAAAACTATTGATTGGATTTAGAAGCAATTTAAGAGAACGATAGATGGGTTACAAGATTAACATAGGTATAGGCTACTTTTTAACCCCAAATAATGACAATGAATTCACAGGCAACAGCTAAAACTACCTATAATATGTCTAACGCAATAAAAACTCAATATAAAATATATGAATCGCATTTACGTCATTGTACAGGACATTTATGAATAAAAAGTTTTTAAATCTATTTCAGTATTTCAAATAGTAATTATTAAGATCTTTTTTTTTTCTAGCTAAAATTCTCCTTCGTTTTTTTTCAATCGTCAACAACACTTGAAACTAAAGTGGCGTGGTAATGTACACTTTTAGCCAAGCGCTCTTACATCTTTAGTTATCTGTGGCCTTACCCTCTAAATCTTGTTAGAACTCGGCAAAACATGGTATCGTCCGCATTTGCCGTTTGATAAAAAAGAACGATCGGTAAATCAGTGTCGTACCCAATGAGGGTACTGGGTCCAATATAATCATTGATATATTGCAGTCTGAATAGCCCAGTCACCAATCTAGGAGATAGTGCTTTGTTACAACGTTCTGAATGTAGTCTACAGGCATTGGAAGGACAAATTAAAATCTAAAAATTTACAAATACTACAGAGCGAATGATCACTCGAGAAAAATTTTCATGATGAGCTGTGTTTATAAAGAAAGCTTGTTCTGAATAATGTCTCAATTAATTTAAATCGCACTCCAGATTTAATATACTCATCAATGTTATAAAATTAAATTTGTATATTGAAGATAAGTTTGAAAATAATTTTGTAATTAAAGTGTAATTAAATAAATTAGAGAAATTGTGGAAATTTTACCTTTGAAAACACATGTATATTTTAAAGGTGGATGCGTTTAACTTTGCATTACGTTGTTAACCTTTTAAATACGTACACGTCTGTAATTATACAATTTTAAAGATGGCTGATTCATTAAGGTCTGGGATACATTTCCCGCGCTTGTTAAATATTTAAATGTTCGAACGTGCAGATGTAACACCGTTCATAATTAATTCTCTATGAAAATCTGTGGTTACCGATGGATAATTATAATTTCAAAGGAATCTTAATTAGTCGCAGATCATTACTTCTTAAAATAGGTATTGAAAACGTTATTACGAGTATATTGAATCACTGCTATATTGAACTGAACTTCTTATCTTAATTCAATAGTAAAACAGCAATAATATTTATGATGACGAAATCGTATCTTCTCATCAGTGTATCAGTAAAGTCAAGTAAATCCCTAAAATAATTATATTTTAGGGATTTACTAAAATATAATATTATATAATCCCTAAAATATAATTATTTTAGGGATTTACTTGACTTTACTTGACAGAAAAAAACACCTACGCACTTATTTATTCATGCAGTGCATCTTTATAAAGAAAAAAAATATGCAAACAAGATACTTTACAATTTGGTCCCATTTTAATAACCTCGCGTTTTGTCTCATAGTCCAGTAAAAATATTGCACAGTTACATTACAAAGAAAATATTAGCCCCAAGCAAACAAGCAAATAATATTACTATATTTCCAGGGCTTACACATAAAATCTTGTGTATATAAGAATGAAGCAAGAAACGTGACCCGAATTTAAATAAGGAGCACGAAATGCATGTGCATTTATCATCTTGGGACAAGTGCAGTTTCAAATTGCACACGAAATAAACTTATGTTTTCAGGTCAGGATAAAAAGCTAGTAACGTATGCAGAGAATTCTTAACTACCCGTATTATGCTCAGTACAAAATATGTTTGAATATGTTAGAAAAACATTTCTGTCTTATATTAATAATGCTATGCATGTATTGCTGTGTAGGCTTATTTTTTACCTTCTACTGAAAGTACTATCTACTGTGTACTAAAGTGGATAATTAATAATTACCTTAAAACATTTGACCGCAGTAACTGAAACAAGTAAAACAATAGTTTCACTTGAAAATATTCAAGATAATACAAAAAGGTAGTTCTGTGATATTTTTTAAGGAACACAAAAGTACTACGTCTTTCTACTTTTAGGAAGTTTTAAGAGTCTGTCAACCTTAATAAAAAACACACGAGAACAATACTTTTGTCCGTTCCATACGAAACTACAAAAGAACTGCAAAAAGGTTTTTGTTTGACAGCTCCCATAAAACGTGAAAGGCTACGACTCATACCTTGGATAGGTACTTTTGCAAAGAAATCATTGGCAAATTGACAATATCTCATACAAGTTTCGTTGTTAGTGATCTTCCTTCTTTATTGTACCTTTTTTTAGAACTCATGTTTTGTTTCTTGTGTAGGCATAGCCTATTGGAAAGTTACATTTTACTATGTGTTATTCTCCTTAGAAAAGGAATTTATATGGTTGACATTTGGAAGCGGGGATGGGCTTATTACAAGCTTAACTCCAAGTTTGTCCAACCCTTACTTCCACGTGAGGCCTGCAAGATCAAAACATTGTAACATTTCAATGCCAAGTTATTAGAACTAGTTTATTTTTTGGATATCTATCACGCACTTTATAGCATGTAGTTTGTCAAAACTATTTGACAGTCCAGTATTATGATATTTTTTTTCTTAAACCAGCGTTCCTTATGTAAAGTAGCTACTATTACTTTCTTCGTAACAATTTCAAAAAAAGTAGAACATATTAAGTTATCTTAATAATAACACTATTAAAAAAGATAGTCCTGAAATTTATTAGCAACAGGTATATTTTTGTCTTTAATAAAATCACAATACAAATAGCAATGAGTTCATAAAATTTGTGCAGGCTTTTAAGAACATGTTCTTACGCAATCAAAATGCATTAATGTATAATTTATACTTTGATTATATCACATTAGCCAATATCTTTCCTATATTTCTTAATATGCTTACTTATAGAGATTAAAAAAACTTGCTGATAAAGGCACAATCGAGTCTTGAAGAAATTTGTTCACGGAGTCAAGTGAATTCACCGTTCAAATGCGGTCCATTTATGCAATATTTAACACTCACCACTGACCATGAAGTAATCCACATCTAATTTATACACTCGACCTCACGAAATCATAGATATAAATAGGATTTACCTTACTTTTTCCCTGATTGCCCTCCACCGAACCTATTAAATTTTAAAATAGATGCTTCTTTTTAGCAGTAAGAAAAACGCTTTTGCATCATATTCCCATGACGATAGTTAACCCATCTTGTTCAATCGTGTGCCCAGTTGAAAGACGGTGCTGCATCATGGTTATGTTAAGTTCATGTCGCCATAAAACTTTTATGTTGCAACCAGACGTGACATGTGTGCAAGAAATATGGAATCCCAAATGGATTGGCGTCTGGAAAATGTGTGACGGGAGGTCTGAAGCTATAGTAGAATTAGATAGATGTGAATTAATGTACTTTTTCTCAAATTTATCATCATCATTTCAGGAGAGACACAGAGAAAGACGTCCACTGAATAGCATAGAGTATAGCTCCTGCTTAAGACTTCTACCGAAATAATCTGTCCGTCTTGGGGTACTGCTGTGGCCTTAAAAATGCCACCATGTACATTGATATGGCGTCACAATTAAGACCACACAACTTTGATTACACACATTTTTATATTGTGGTTTCGAAATAAATATACTAATCACTTTTAAGATAGATACTAATTTTTATAAAAGGGTGTCTTAGACATATTAAAAAATATCACGAAATTACCTTTTTGTATTATCTTGTAAATAGTTTCACTTGTCTCAGTAACTGCGATCAAATGTTTTAAGGTAAGTATAAACCACTTCCTCTTCAGTAAAAGTTCAAAAATAAGCATGCACTTATAATTACTTCTATCAGTTATTTAGTGTCGAGACTTCAGAACTCGATTTTAATCAATCCTTTCATACCGTTATCCTTTACTCACCTGACTGCAATAAGGGAATATTCCCAAAGTGGCCAGGCTTCACATCTTAATCGAGTAATGGTTCAGAATTAGTCCCAGCCTCAAGGCAATTTGAATTGATTACAGGCCCTTCGAATGAAGTGTGTCTCTGCCGTACCTTTGTAGGCGAATTAGCTTCAATTTAGTTCAACAAGTAAGAACATTTGAATAAGATTTGAGAATAAATTGAAATCTGACACTAAAAAGCGTAAAATCGTATGAAATAAATGTTATATGTCAGCTTTTTATTCATATGCAAAAAAAGGAATTAAAACTATAAACTTCCATAAAAATGATTTCTTTGAATGGTCTATAAATATCATAATGTACGAGTATTTTATAGTTTGTATTGCTTGCCTTCAAATTATTCTGATGACACAATTTCTATTATCTAATGACTACTCAGTTTCCATCTAATAAACTTATGCTAATACAAAATGCGTCTTTATAGTATTCCTTTTAAAACCTAAATTGACACTTTGAGTGTTTTGCTTAAAGACAAAGTCTAAAAATTACCAAAATATACGGAATTAATTTACTTTAAACCAAAGTTACGTAAGTTAACTTACACGTGTGGTTCCAATAGGGAATGCTCACGTGACTTGGAAACTAATTGAACCAGTAAAAGCTTTATTTCACAGAGACTCAAAGACTAGATTTTCGTTCACAAACTATTTCTTTAAACATATAATTTTGTTATTTGCGACCTGAGTATTTGAACGGTTACCTATTTCGGTATCTTTTATGCGAATTGGGACATTCTAAACACAAAGTTAAATTTGAAAAACTAATAAATTTACCTATCTCGTACTTACCTACATCGTATCTATTGCTAATAAAATAATATAAATGCTAATGAGGTTTATTATTTTGGGTGTTCTGTGTTGTATACCTATTATATAATAGGTCTAGTGAACAGAAGTTCACTAATCCCCATTGATGGGGATTTCTAATGGGTATTTGAGGAATAACCCCTTTTACGTCACTAATGGAACCACGTTGAAAATTTTGTGGGTACAACGGAAAAAAGAAATGCTTAAGCCAAACAATCTTTTAACTATAAACTTGATTAATTTATTTTACAATTATTTACAAATTTTCCTTCAAATTTATTTAATCTGGATAGGTAGTCGAACGATGAACGGGGACTGTAAAAGTGTCAACAAAGCATGTATTTAAATACTTTTACGATTTTTTGTCCTTTTATAAAACCTCTTTGTTACTTGTTTTGATTTTTATTATATTTGTTTAAATGTTATTATTTATTACTCGAGAACATTAACGTCAAAATGCTCGCGTGAATTGCTGTAAAAGTGAAATTATTTCTTTTACTACCAAAGCCGAATGCGTATCTGGGTTTATTGCCAAGGCTCATTATCCTTATTCATTGCTATTGTTTAGAACAAGGTGCTTTAGGTGCACCATTAAAACTTTATCGGTACCTAAACAATTTAACGTTAAACGTGCCTATAAACTGAAAGTAAATCGTAATCATTTGAACGTATTTTGGAGTTTACAATATTCCTTGTTAAATAATGACAGACATTTTGCACATCGATACTTTTAATGTTTTGAGGTTAAGGGTTTTTCATAAGCTATGTTTATCTCGGATATTTTCGTGCGCGAATAGTAGTCGTAACAAAAAAAAGAAACAAGCTGCCTGGAAAAAATAAAACAAAAGAAAAGCAACGGAACAACAGTCATATAAAAGAACAAAAGCCACACTTTACAATAAAAAATCACAAAAAAAAACTTTCATTATATCTAGACGCAAAAAAATATTTTCAGTATTTACAGTTTAGGGACATAACTTAACCTTCGTGATATATGAAAATCATTAATTTAAGCTTCAGTTTTTCAAAGGTCTCACTTACATTAAATTTTTTTACAATGCACGGTGACTGATATACCGATAACTTGCGGTTAGCTCAGCTCAGCAGCACGGTCGTAGGTTAGAGCCCTGCACCACAAGGGGAGATAATTTTTTTCTATGCCTTTAAAAACTAAAATACATGGTATAAAGTCCAAAGTGGATAAGACTGGCGTGTTTTAACTATAGGTAATAATTTTCAAGAGAGAAAATATCATTAGATTATTGCAGTTTTTCGGAGTATCATCGATGTGTATCAACAAAAAAACTAAAAGGCGGAATTTAGTGTAAAAATTCGTATTACTGAACCTAGTTTTTAGTTTTCGTAAAAAGCAATCGATTTTTTCATTTATGTGTTGTGTTTAATATACACGTAGGCCACATAAAATGTGAAATGTTGCACAAACAAGTAACGTTTTTATAACGCTAAAGGGAGTTATATCACGATGTGGGCTGTAGGTCGGGCTTGTAATAAATCTGCATAAACAACAGTTCCGTTAAGAAAGCCCACACATCACACGTCTTGCCTCATAAATTATCCGTTGTGTGACTCTCAGATTTTGTTGCCTTAAATGAATAGGTAAGGAAAATGATCGTACCTACTGACTAGTCAGTCAACTATATTGTGCCTTTCTTATGTAAATATATTTTTTTGTAATTTTTATTATTACACTATTTTTACAGCTTCGTGAGATTACTGACCACAAAAACCCGGGACAAAAATTCCCTAACACACTTTTCTCGAACTGAAAATTGTACAACTATAATGATGAAGTTAAAAAAATTAATTTACACCTCTCAAAATATGACTTTCAAGGTTATTTCTTAACCCGATTTGTATAAAATAAAAGTCAATTTCAATGGCGCCCGAAATTCATAATAAGTATTAAGGATTTTGTCGAGGCGGCAAAATACTCGTAAAATTCAATTTGACGAAACGATTTTTAGGTAAATTACCAAGCTTTAGGCAAACAAAGGTGGATTAAATTGGGCATGTGGGCTTGACGTAAAAAGTTAAAAGTCACAATGGGTTTAAAAAAAACTTTCAGAAATTTGCCAATTGCGTTGGTGTTAGCTTCTCCCACGTATTCTCTCCCTTTATCTCATGAGATTAGGACTTTTTTTATCTTATCTTCCTACAAAACTCTTAAGAGTATTTTTAGATTTTACCAGCAATTACATGCATGGAATCTCGAAACATTTTACAATCTCAGTGGATTTACCACGTTTGAATCGAATTGTATGAAGTGACGGAAATCGAGTTGTATTTTAGTGACAGTTTTGGATGTCTACTTCAGAACATAAGCTAACCCCCAAGACTTGGTATTTGTTGACTTCACGCCACTTGCATCCATTGGTTGTGTAGCGTTAACCCGTGGGGCACAAGAAAGTGAGCGTCAAGACTAACCCGAAACCTTGACATAGGAGCAAGAGAAACAAAAACTGCTGCGTTTTTTTGCTGCCGCATTGATACAATTTCTCTATTAATTATTTTTTATCTGCTTGTTTATCTGTCTTAATATAAATCCATAAATCTACATTATTCCATAATTTAATGTATTACATTGTGTAATCGTTGTTATTAAGGAGTTGTCAAACATTATTTAATGTATTAAACGCAGGTTAATTCATATCTAGACGAAATCATGAGTGGCGCGGCTCTCGTATCGTTTAATACTAAATCTTTATAAGGTTGGTTAATAATAAACTCGTTGCAAGGTGGTTGTTAAGAGCCTTCTGCGCTCCCTCAAAAGTGGCTTTGCGGTGATAGTGTAATCTAGCTAAAGGCATATAACAATGAGGCCAAATTTGAGAAACTCTTAAACAACGAAAAACCGTATCGTTTTCAAAAACTTGTACGAGTAAATGCAATTGTTTTAGCTAGAAAAGCATGTTAGAATGTGTACAGCAGATAGGTATGTAATCATCCATGGGATCGCCACGTATGTATTTATTTATGTAAAACTATCATACAGGCACGGCTATGATTTAGCTATTTTAACGCCTAAAAGAAAAAAGTTCCGGGATGGTCCATGCTTGGTCAGGATAAATTAGGAAACGAACTTTTCTGAATTAACTTGGGTCTGGGTGTACTGGGTTTACCTCCACAGTTAGAAACCGTCTCCTAGTACTCATTGTTTAGCGCATGTATGTCATTATGATATCTCTAACAAAAAATACAGAGTTAACAATATGATCAGAGTTTACATTTTCCCTTATTTAATTTTCCAAGTTACCACAAACATAATCATTTATTACAGGATCAGGACCAGAGTTTTTTATGTGATGGTATCTGATTTTAATGATAGCGAACATCAGATACCATTTACGTGACTAAAGAGAAACGTTATATTCGGTACCCTTTTTATTTCTAAAGGATTGCCCTTCAGGGAAATGTTGTTAAAACTCCAGGCGAGATATACTAATTGGCTATTCTGGCTAATAAACGATGCAAAACGTGTAGCAGAGCAGGAAAATAAATAACTTTAAAAGTCTGACTGTGATATTTTGTGACATAATAAACGAATAATTTCGACGAAAGCCATTGTTACATAAATTGGTCGTGATGTTTCATATTTCGCAATATGCGAATATTTGTTTAGTAGATAACTTGTTTACGTTTATCCATTTCATTGATTATTCAGGTATTGCCACTATACCTACGTCAAAAACTAAGAAAGGATCTTCTAAATTCTCAGGAGAAAATTATCAAGGATTCAATGCCGATGTTCATTTTTGTGAATAAAAATATTTCCACCTTCCAAATAAGTATACTTTTTACGTTCCAACGAATATTTACCGATACCTCGCTATTTGAATGGATAAAACTACGTGAAAACGTTTAATTCATATTTCTTTTGCTTCCAACGTTAGTTTTTTTTTTGTGTATATTACCTTTGACGCGAGTAGGTACCTGGGGATTTTAGGGTAGGTATAACTTAATAAGGCCAACGAAATATTATTGCTTTGGGAAATAATGTGTGTTGAATACTATTTTTATATTTTTCGTTTACCTTTTTACTTACATGGGTCTAGTAATGTAGATTAAAGTACTTTTGATTAAATCGTGTAGACATTACTCTGGTGATTTCACCGATACCTGAGAAAATGTTAAGTATCGGAAAACTGATCTGAAAACTAAAGGTAATTTCTGAACCACTTCATTTTTTTTTACTTGATTATCAAATGTGCAGGTCGGTGCAACAATTTTTTTTATCTTTGCCCCATTGTAAGAATGTACTCCCATGGTCGTCAAGCATTGATTTTTTTTAAATATTTGTGTTATGTTTGTATTTATTGGCAAATAATAAAATGGTCCATATTTCGATCATTTATTATTTCCCTGCTACTCTGCCTTAGGTAAATTATTTTTCGGTTTATTTTAATTAGATCAATTGGTAGGCATGTGATCTCCATAATAGCTGTTACAAACACTTTATAATTATTTATTGTAGAGACAAGGTAAACAAGTGACAAGTTTCCTATTTCGATAAGGGATTTATTTCAACATGGTAAGTAAGGTGACAAAATGATAATTGGTGACATAACCAAGGAGTCGTGACTGTCGCATTGCGCTGTCTCTGAGGTCCCGGGTTCGATTCCCCGTCAAATCAAAACAACGAACTTTTTTATAATGTTATTCTATAACACACGTTTTTAGCTTCCTACCACAGTACCAGAGCAATGTATGTGATGTCGCCCAATATTTAATATACAATATTCTCGCTCTAGTTTGGGATAAATGTGTGACTAATTGGGTTGTCGACGTTTGGAAACTTATTTAAAGTTACCATAGTACAATTTAGTTTGGTACTAGGTAACTTGTATGAATAGGGTGTTTAGGTGTATGTATTAAATTATATCTAATTTACTCGCAAAAAACATTAAGCCTTCGTCAAAACAGAAACAAACATAATACCGGTTTATATTAAACTAATAAGGTCACAACGTTATTTGACTTTGCGATAATACTCTCGCTACCGCGAAAACGGATTGCCTGTCAGAGATTTACCTGTCACTAACATAATACTGTTAACGTCCAAAGCCACAAATGAATGCTAATTTCATTTCCGTTCGCAACCGTGTTGGGAACATTTCTCAGTTTTCTGACATCTAGATTAAACCGGCTGGTGCTAAACGTATCCTGCCTAGCATGCGCCACGCGACTAAATTTCATCGCGCTCTTAACAAACGTCAAAATCGATTGAATTCTGTGCGTCCGCTGCTGATTGGCTGAAAATACGAGTGCGGTGTGCTATTAGCCAATCAACAGTATCGAAACTTTTGTCATCTCATGCGATAAATTTGACGTATTGCGCATGTTAGGCCTAGTGGATAGAGAATATCTGAACGTTATTAAAAGTGACACGTACTCAAAATATTTGATATTATTTCGATGAACTGCGTAACCGAGAGGCGAGCGGGCCGGGCTTTGGTGTCGCTCCAACTCTGAGGTCCCGGGTTCGATACCAGATCGGGTCAAAATGAGAAATGAACTGTTCTATATTGTCTCGAGTCTGGGTTTTGAGGTGGTACCGTCGTTGTTTCTGATTTCTGTAACATGCGCTTATGCTACTTACCACAGTATCTGATCAATATATATGATGTTGTCCAATTTGTTTGTTTATTAGACCTGTTTAAATAGTCTTGACAGAAAATGTTCACAAGAAAATTTCTTACTTACTACACGTCAGTTGCACTAACTAAATAAGAACGGACGATTTAAATATTGTTGAATAAAAAAATATCGTTATGACATTTTTGACAGCTGTCAAATCATCCGGCACCGTTAAAATGAAGATGGTGTAACTGAGATTAAATGTTAGGAAAAACTTTAAAAGGCAATTATTTTTTCGTTAACCGAACACAGTTCTATTGTTTCAAAAAAGAGTACGCAACTTTTAACACCACGTCGATCTCGTCGAACGAAAACAAAAAAACTCAGAATTCGCTTTGATGACTCGGAACAGTTTTATTATCACCGCCTAGTCTTTTGGGTCCTGTTCTCCATTCTCTATTTTATTTACGCTTAGCTTTAAGTTTATGTTGTTCCTTAATATGTATTGTCAGCGTTTTTCTTGTTGGTTGTCCTAATAAAGCAAAATAAAATAAAATAAATTTTTCGTTTTTGAATATTTTATACGATTCATTCCCGCCTTCTGTTCTGTGAAACGAATCTGCATATGAAGTGTGGAAATGTCAACGCCATTTTTATTTTACGACTGTGTGGGGTGTTTATTTCATTTCTACATTAGAATTACGCTCGGGCTTATTTTTCAATCGTCAAATAAATATTAGCAAGCCGAGATGGAGTGTGAGTTGTTTCAAACAATAATTTTGTAACAGAATACAACTATAACATTTAAAATAAGTCTTCTTGTACATACTATATTCGACTGTGTTTTTTAATCTGAAATTAAAGATTTTTTAATGGGTAGTATAGACTTTTAAGACTTTCGCGTTGCATTTTTCGTTTTTAGCTATTGAAATCAAAAAGTACAAAAATTTCGGAAGACGTGCGTATGTACGATAAGTTATATTCAGCATGGAATTCAGTGATTGACAAATGCTTACCGAGGGTAGAACGATCAAAAACAATTCCGGATATTGTCAGTGTATACGTGTAGTGTGTCGAAGTGACTTCAATGACATTTTGTTATGTGAAAATGTGAGAGTGAATGAAGATTTGCAAGCTCCCCCGATCAGATGGAGACGAGCGAGACCAGTCAGCTCGTGACCACGGTTGGTGCAACCTAACTGAAACGTCCGGCAGTAAGTACTTTGTATTAAATATCTGCTTTGAATTTTCCTTTGACAAGCTTTTGTTTTCCTATTTACCTATATCTTGACCGTCAAACTTAACAACACGCGCTTTTTTCGAATTTTTCTAAACGCATTTTACACTCTTCGCGTTTTTGCTTAAAACTAATCCGAAACCCTATTAAGGTACCCACCCACATTATATTTGTAACCATGTTAGCCGAAGGTCAACAGCCGCGTAGTAAATTGTATACCTACCTCCTTCATCTCCTAACGCCACGCATGAAAGAATCCAAATACAGGATTTACTCGGCAATAACATCAAACAATCGTAACATTCGATTTCTTTCACACCTTTGTTGTTGGATTTCCATTTTTCACCAGACCGATTTCTTCACACCCTGATCGACTCTATTTACATAATAAACTATAATAAAACTTGACTTTCGAGTTTTCGAACTAAGCGTGTGGGTGAGAAAACATTCCTTCGATAGTTGAAATTTAGAATTTTACCGACGATAAAACACTTTCGCTGGGAAACCTATTTCGTCTAGCCTTTCCTCCTGCTAGACAAATTTCTTGCTTCAAGGCACTTTCTTTGAAACTTTATAATAACACCGCATATCGATCATTAATATTTTTCAAATAAGAAAAAATAGGCCTTTTAAGACCTTTGATTGATTGCATAAAAAATATATCCTTTGGAGAATGGTGTAGGTACCTACTACTCCATTTTTCTTCAAAACTACATACTAAAATAATTACTTGCATAAAATGTTTTTAGTCGTTGAAGTTATTTATCATGTAGGTACTTCATGAAATTGATTTTGGATAGTCAAACTAGAATCAATAAAAATTGCTCAAAAACTTAACGAGTCATTAGTCTTGCGCATTAGGTCAAATTTCTCACATCAGACGAGTAAATTTTCAGAGATGTTAATTGGCATAGCACACCACATTTATATTTTCAGCCAATTAGCAGCGATATTATCGACTTTTTCATTTTTTAAATGCGCGTTTGAATTTACTTGCATAGCGGCTTAGAGAGCCAAATCTAACAATTCCGTCTCATGACCACTGATGACACATGCTACATCGGATCTCTCCGTCTACTCAAAAAAGTCGTTCACATTCGCTTACCTACTGAGAAAAACAAATTAACAAGCTAATACATACAAGTATTCCCCATTGTCACTGCACCTGTACCGAAGCTGTATGATAAATTTTACGCATAGGATTAAGTCAGTATTGAATTTGTCTCCTCAATAGAAATAGGTTTCGAAATGATTATAGACTCAGTTTTTTCGTCACCTTTAGTGACGAACTCTTATAGTGTAACCTACCTGATTAAAATTATTTTGATCTTGATGTAGGTACGTCATTTGCAGCATTTTCCTAGTGAGCGGCCGATTCACAGGAAACGTACTCGTATGCTAATACGCTACAGCCCGTTCAATACACCCGCTCAGTTACATCAATAACCTGCTACTAGATATAATAATATAGGTATCTTCCATTTTGAAGTGTGCTTTCATTAGTCCTTATAATATTTTTATTATTCTATCTGAAAATGAAAATGTCTCGAATGAATGAACCTGAGTTATTTCAATCATGAGCCAAAAAAAATATACTACATACTATGTTCAATTATAAAAAAAAAATGGCTAAAAACTTACAGTTAATAAAAATGCGTGGAAATTCTCATCCGTCCTGTGGGATACACATACCGAAAATTCAAAATATCTATATCCAAAATACCTAAGCCTTGAATGCCGATTTTCAAATCACCAAATTTAAAATGTCGAATAATAATAATATAAATATATTTTATTTTATTTGCAGCAGTAATATATAGCCAAGTATACTTTTACTTTGGTGCATGAGAAAAAAAAATAATTTCTTTTATTTTTGATTGTAGGTATAACAGATATAGTTACATTATTATTTTCTCTAATTGAAAACTGCATAATAATAATCCTATAATCTTAAAAGATTGCTTCAGTGTAAGAAAAAAATACGTAAAATATCTATTTAGAAAAGAAAACCTCATCTAACAGCTATACTTACCGCTTCTGCCAAATAAATCTTAAACGCCAACTTTTCGCGTCTCACCAACAGAATAACTTATTTCGTTTTAATTAATCATGCAAATTTTCATACCTCACCAGGATCAATCCGTGGACGAGACTAGACACCATTTTACATCGGAAATAAGAAATCCTTTTCGCTGGTATAAGTAAATGGTTTGATATTTATGTTGATTGAAGAAATATATTTTGCAGACAAGACAAAATATAATTATAGAAAAAAATCGTTGAAACCATCTCAAAGGCTTGCATTGCTGTTTAGGGTTTCGTAGTCGCCAATCAACTTTTGAGTTTATTTTCCGTCCGTACGTCCGTCAGACAGATGGTCTGAGAAACCTTACTACAAACACTGTAATTACAGTAGCAATTGCTAGAATGTCGAAATTTGACACAGTTCTACATGTTTATTTAGAAGTTTTGCAGGTTTTTTAATATGAGATCTTTCAAAAATATCATTTGAGATATTAAAATTGGAGACCCATTTGGGTATTGAAAAAGTAAGCTTTTATCCATTACCGACCTTCTTAATATTATCATGAAGAGTTTGTTTGTTTGAATGCGTTAATCTCAGGATCTAGTTGTTCGAATTTAAAAACAATTTTTGTGTTGGATATTCCATTTATCAAGGAAAGCTTTAGGCTATATAAGATCACGCTACGCTTAATAGGACCGAATAATTCGTGGGAAAGATGGAAAAAGGGGATAGTATACGATGTCATTGCTTCACCGTGGAAAATATTCCATCACGAACAACAAAGTTCGGTAACTCTTATATTTGCCGAACCGTAAAGAACTCGTTGCCAGCTTATGTGTTTTCTCCTTCCTTTGACATGGATTCCTTCAAAAGGACCGTGAAGAAACATCTTGCGGGCCAGTATGGGGATGCTAACGGATAGGATATTTTGATATCAAATCCGTTCTCATCGCGATGTGGGTTCCTCTCTTGCTTACCATCAGGCTGGGAGGAGCCAATATACTGCGCTATAATAAAAAAAAAAGAACGAAGCGACGGTGAGCCGCAAGTAAAATTATAAGGTCTATTCCTTCCTCTTTACGTTACTATTTCAATCTGTAATACTGAGGTACCTATGTCGCCTTGCCAGGTCGTTATAATTAATGAAGAGCCTTCCATCAACGACGTACCTAATCAACTAGGTACTAAGCTACCTGTATGGCACTTACCATTGGCACTAACGAACCGAAGCAATCAATAAGGGATCTCTTCCACGAGCGACTTACCGATTATATTGTAGTAGAATATGAAACATAATAGAATTCAATTACTTCAACGCCCACCCACTACAAAAGTCACTATAGAACGTAAAGGAATTCAGATTTTGTAAGGTACAACCACAGAACGTTAAGGTTAACACTTGCAGTTCGATATTAGCTTTTATTCGTACGACATAAGTGCGGTGCAAATTCCGTGTGTGTAGTCTTGACGTAGTTTCGTCTATACAAACCGCTCAGCGATAGTCGTGCGTGGGTGTGAGCCCTAAGATTGCGAAAAGGGATGTAAATGGAATAGGCGATAGCGAATGAAAATTATACTCACCTTACGCGTATTCTGTACTTTTTTTTTTACTTCTCTATACTGTGTACCTTGACCTCAGTTGCGATCATTAAAACCAGGGACCAAACCACTTTTCAGTTTATCTGAAATTATGTTGACTCGCTAATCAACTGAGATATTTTTATATACCTACCTGTCGTAATACGAATCGTTCATAGTTTTTTATGAAGATAGCACATACCTACTTAGTGTTGTCATCATTTAACTTATCTACACGCTGACTTTTATTTTTTCCTAAGCATAAATGCTTAGGTAATATAGTATACAGACAGACAGAGTTACTTTCGCATTTATAATATTAGTATGGATAGTACCTAATGAGTAGTCCTCTTTACAGAATTAGTATCTCTTAATAAGGGTTCCGTAGCCAAATGGCAAAAAAACCAATAAGGATTAGTCATGTCTGTCTGCCTGTCCATCCATATTTCACTGACACTTATTTTTTGTGAAAGGTGTCAACATTGTATTTTATTATGTACACTTAGCAAAAACACAAAAACTAATCGTGTCGGTAAGGGAATTTTATTAACGTTATAGTAAAGGCGTGGAAACATAGATATTATGTAGATATTTGTTTATTTATTCATTTAAAAACTTTATTGCACAAAAAAGTAAGTATGCTAGGGGCATTCTCTACCAGTTAACCTTTGGGTCATACGGAGAGTTCGTTTATGGGTGCGGTAATAGTGACAAAGTGCATAAGTAAGCTAAAAAATAAAAACATAATAAACAAGAATAGTAGGTAACTACCAAGCGTTACAAAAGTCATTTCGGTAACGATTAAATATACATAGACATACATGAATAAATATAATATATATATATATAAAATATGAAGCTTTACTTATATTTACATATCATACATAGGTACCTACTATGAATTGCTGTTATCCAGTTATCCTAAATGTTAGATGCACGGTGTAGGTATTTGTCAATCTCCAATTTTGATGAAACCTACCTCAGACCATACTTAGAAAGAAATAATGTTCTGTGGTACCTACCAAACTCAAAAGCTGTTTGTAATGTTTACCTAGGCTAAAGAATTCGGGATATTTTAAATTCAGTGATTTATAATTTGTGTGAAAGCTAGAACAAGCTTTCGTTTTTATCGGATACATTTCGAAGAGTGTGTTGCGAAATTTTATTGTTTTATCTGATTCCGCCATTTCCCTTGTACTCTAAGGACATCCTAACTTACTGTAGGATGTCTTAATACACAGTAGGTAGTACATAGTACTAAGTACCCCTAGTCTGAACAAAAACGATAATCGAATAATTTTAGTATGGAAATCCAAAAACCTCAACAGTGAGTAGTGAAACTACTGAGATTGCCGTACAAGTGCCTTCGTAAACTACCCCTTACCGTTTTTGTAACTCTTGGCAAAAAATTTTGTCTTGTGGCGCCATCTACAATCTCAACTATTAACTTTAACAGCGCCATCTATTAAAAGTCAACATAACTACGTTAAATAGTCCTAGTCAGTTCATCTTTCTATTTCTTTTGATTTTTGATTAACTATCGAATTTATAGATGGCGTTTGAATGTGTTTACCCCTTTCTGCTCTTTACATTTTTGTAAATATAAATAAAAATATTTAAAAGCAGCTCAGTTAAACAAGCCAATTTTATATAATATATTATATTCCTATTAAAAATTAATCATCGGTGAACTTGAAAATGCATTCATCCACAGGAAATCCATGAAATACTTAGTTGAAATTATTTATGTACCTACCTAGGTAGTTATTACGCAGTGACAGTTTTATTATGGCAAATTTAAGTAGTACATTACGTACGCACCATTACGTAGGCTCACATTTTGACTTAATACCTCATTTGGATATTATCATTTAATTGATATCTGTATTAATTCAAATTTTCTTTACAGGAAAGATAGGTAGGTAGGTATGTTACTAACATAATAATGTTTTTAATAAAACCACAGTATTTATTTAGTATTAACTATTTATATATTTCAATAGTATCTCTTAAATTATAAACTATTTCTTCTAACGCTCCGCGCTCGCAATATTTGGTTTAAGTCTAATTGAAGACGAATCAACAGTTAATGATAATTACAGTAAACTTACTCATATTCAACAGTCGAACATTAAATCCAATGGAATACATTTAATATTGAGACTAAATGTAAACTTAGATAATGCTTAAATAAACTGTCAAATAAAAATTATGGATGAAGTACATATAGTAGGTATGTACTGACAGAAGCGTATTGAAGTTTAACCTTTCGTAGGTTCTTTATACTATTTTTATCATGAACATTTTCTTTTAATAAAACAATAGATAATTAATTAAAAGACTGCTGGTGTTAATATTGAACCTAAATACGCATCTGTGGGATTAGAACGTTCAAAATGTATATCGTAAAATAGTATCTCAAAACGACAAAATAGTATGAAGATTGTAGTTGTAAGGAACGTATGTTCTTTACTAAAAGTGGAAGTACTTCCGCCGAGCTAGGTGTTATCTGCTCGGGGACCAAGGCCCAACTACCAATCTTGGTTCGTTGTATATATACTTAGTGGCGACGAAAACTCTGATATCGCGATGTAGGATATCGATGTCACGCATTACGTATGGAGCGTTGTTTACTACGCCATTTCTGCTGACGCTGTATTTGTGTCGACTTGTAGGTCATGTCGTAGGTCGGCACATAGTAACTAGTCGCTGGAAGTATTTAATCGTTTACAGTTTTTGAACGTACTTAAGCCTCCATATTATTATTAACCTAATGGTTAGTTAAAACACGGGTTGTCATTAGGGATCCTATTTTAACAAAACCATAGATTAAAAAAAGTACTGCTCCAACATATGAAAAAATCAAATACTGCTTCTTCTTTACGGTAATATTAAAAACTATGCTATTTAGTGGGGAATGTTAACTTTGGTATAAAATATTAATTATAAACAACATAACATATTTCAAACTCAAAGACAATTGACGAACGAGACTTAAATCAAGTATAAATTAAGAAAAATACTGATTAATTAATAGCCTAGATCCAGTTTAAATATATGTACATCAACTGGTAAACTTAAATTTGTATTACTAAAGGAAACTTTTTAAACATCATTATTGACTGTCGTTATAAATATTGTGATTGACTTTGCGGAGTGGGTAATTGCACTGTGCAAATGAAAAAGATGAAATAATATGAACATACTGGGAATTTTTATACAATATAAATTGAACTATATAACATATGTACTATAAGATCTTTTTTCCTCTAATGCACCATTAAAATGTGTATATAGGCTCCCTATTAGTACTCAAGGCCTAATTTAGTAGGTACCGTTTTAATTACATTCTAATGCAATTTTTATCTTATAACAACTTTCAGTTGATTGAGTTTAGCAAAATTCCTGATATATTATTTTACCACACTTTTTTTGTATGCGTGTTATATATATCTGAATAACATTATAATATCTGGATGAAACTGAAATGAATGGGGCTCTAGTTCTAAAATGTTATATATCAATACTGCCTAAAGTATATTTTCGTTTACTTGAGATTTACAGAAGGTATATGGAACAGTATAGTTAAGACGCAGATATATAGCGGTGAAGGAGGTGCACGCCTCATACGATGACGAGATGTTATGACGTCATTGTCATACAAGTATCTTTCAACCCGGCAAATGGTGCGAGTGCGCATCCTGCGCCGATGAATCCGCGTTCTTGTGTGTGTGTGTGTGTGTGTGTGTGTGTGTTTGTGTGTTTGGATGTGTGTGATAAAAAAAGTGAAAGTATCTATACTTTTCTAATTTCGCTACAGTTGAAAATGAAATCAGCATTAGGTATCTAATAGATATTGCGCAGAATAAAATTTTCTAAAACGAGTAGATTACTCCTCATACATTACAAGTACACGATCATTATGTATAAATAACTATATCCACTATAAATATATCGATTTATAAAGAATTATGTCTACATTATCACAACATTTACAAAGCGATTGGCTCTCAGTAGACATATTATCATTACAAATCAGTTTTGGTATAACGACATATAAAAGATTCGAATTATATTCTCTTTAATTAGCTACTGAAATTCGTATATATCTATTCAAAATGTTAGCTTCTTTTTTATGTCAGTCAAAGTTGACTTGGAAGCGTGTACTGGGATTTAAAAAAAATATGTCAAAAATACACGGCTAAAAATTGTATGGAGTAAGAAATTCCATAAACTTGGAATTGCTTTATACAGTTTTTGCATCCTGTTTAAAATGTATCTAGTCTTGTACAATTACAGTCACTTCTTAATAAGCGTTAGAATAAGCAAATCCGAAGAAAAAAGAAAATTATCAATGCAAATGCTGCATTTACAACGATCCAGTGTTTCACCTTATAAACAGTGACAATAATAAAATAAAATAAAGAAAAAAATATTCTCATCTCGATATTGCACAACTTAACTACGATAATCAACGTATTTCCTAACAAAAATAGGAAAATCGAAGACAATAAACTTGAGTGAGACTCAATAATATGTCTCGAAAAATTCAAGCACAACGTATCTTTAGGATAAAAGTAAATATGTATGTTCATTTTAGGGAAATAATGAAAGCTTTTAGAGAGCGGCTTAAAATTAGGTAGGTATACGTTCGACATCAAACTACGCTATCTACAAAAAACGTGCTTCCGAAATCTTCCATTAACTTACTAAATCTGTTTTAACAAAAATTGCAATTAATCCAGCCTTTCTTCCAACACAATTGGAATAAAATCATTCAGATCTTTACCTGAATACAAACATCACCATTACTGCCTTACAATACGCGCTATTTTCCAAGGGCATTGCTATCTAATCTGAATGAGCTTTGACACCACGCAATAAAAGTCATTTTTAAACATTAATTGCTTCAATATCTTTCTCTCAAGTGAATAGTGATGTTTGTTCAACTAGTTGTGTACTTTATTGCGTAATGTTACAAGCTATATTCCAACACTCTCTTTCTTCTGTCTGACCCTTTTTCTATCTTAATAAAGGCTGGCCGGCTTAAACCGTGGAGTAGTGCACATGGAGGGGTTGAGAATGACAATACCCATGGCACCACTTATCATGCAGGGAACATCATAACGTCACATCAAAAGCTATTCCCATACACTTTAAGGCCTTGCACTAAGCGGAATAGTGTGAACCGTACTGCATTACAATAAAGGCTAAATTAACACTGGCTGGTTCCTTAGGCTGTGGAGTCATGTGTAGATGGGTTGGGTATGGTGGTGCCTGTGGCTTGCTGTTCACGGAGTCTCCTCATCTCTCGGGCAGCAGCTGCGAGTTCAGCTTGGAGAAGCATCTCTCTCTCCCTCAAGCATTTTATCTCGTTTTGCCATGTCTGTAATCAAAAGAAATGAGAGTTTTATAGGAGACCAGTTTTTTTCCGCATCATTTACGTTATTGAGGTAAACAATATTTTTATTTTAAACTTTCTAGTTACCAAATTAAGTCGATTTTTCGTGAAAGAGTATCCTTCATATTTTCAAACTTCTATCCATTCTTATATTTTTCTATGTATATACATGTACTCATAAGTAGGATTCATATAAGTAAACGAATACATATTTTGTAGATTAAGTTAGACCGGGAATCGGCAAACGTAGTGATTTCCTATTAGCATGCGCAATATCTACGTCAAATTTCGAGGCGACAAAATTTTCAGTACTATTGATTGCCTGATACGAGTATTAGACCGCACTCGTATTTTCAGCCAATCAGCGGCTGACGCAATGTATTTATCTATTTTGAAATTTTATAAAAGCGCGTTAAAATTTACTCGTGTAGTGCATCTTAATCGGGTATGACGCCCTGTAGCTAAGAGTGGATGGCCAGCCGGCAGGCCGGCAGGCATGTTGTGAGTAAGGGACGGGAAATGGGTGAAGGATTATAATGGCATGGTGCAAGTTGCAAGTGATTGCGAATCTGCAAACACATTTAGGACGCTCCGAAACTAGTGGACTGTGAATACTTTGGGCAGTGAGCAGATAGGTTTTGTATGAGGAGAGCTGAATAATCTCAGTAGCGTTTATAGAATAAGTTTATGATGGCACCATCAGTGATGTGTGTACTTACAATATTCTGCTTCAGCAAGTCGAGCTTGTCGTTTTTGAGCCGGCACACCTCCTGCCTAAGCTGGTCGGCGTCAGCCCTGGGCACGGCGAGGGGCTCCCCTCGCGTGTTCGCTCCCGCCTCCGCAGACGACATGGACTCGAGCCCTGTGTCACTGTCTACGTAGACTGCACCTGGAGCGAACAATTCAATCGTTAAATTCAATAAAAAGAAATACTTAACAGCATCACATACCTTGCTTTGATTCTGTCGTAAGTAGCTTAAGCATCTATGCTACATAGATCATAAACAGCGACGGTACACAATAACCGACCCGAGACCGAGAGTATTGATTCGATCGGGAATCGAACCCAAGTTCCAACAGATAGCGAAACGCCAAGTCAGGTCCTCTAGCCTCTCGTTAATTTTGATAAGTAGTTCATTTAATAAACGTCGCGGTGCCAGTACAATTTCCGTATCTATTATTTGGCATTATGTTACACTATTTTATTGATGCTTAATTTGCCAAATTGAAGTAAAATTGTATTTCTTCTCAAATATATTAACGAAATGTAAAAATATAAAAGTCTGAAATATAAATCCATCAGTACTACTTTTATTTTTATCGTGTTTCAATTTTATTTTGCTATTAGTCGACGTCGTAGCTTCCTTAACAATATCTCACCATTAAAATTCACAATCATTTGTTTGATCAATGTTGTGTAATCATTTGAAAGTAGTATTTGAACATATAAATTCAGAACATATGAAATTCTTACATTGGATCAAAAATGTCATAATATAATTTGTAGATACTAAATACTCAAAAAACAACATAATTTTTATTAACGTTCATGCTCATTGTTGCTTCTTAATGCTCCGGAACGCGGAATGACGCTAGCATTCCGACACAATGTCTATAATTTCGGCACATGACATGTTAATTTTACTAAGATATCAAACAACAAGTACACGTATAATTTCTTTAGTTCTACACAACACTACGTATCTACAATTCTAGCCACAGGCACTACAGGACTAACCTGTTGCACTTTTACCACAACTCAGCCAGTCCTTGTCATCTAATCGAAAAGAGAAAATCCAATTCCATTACAAAAATCTAGTTTTTCTACAAAATTCTTATATCACACACATTATGAACAATAATACGGGTAAAATTGAAATTTAAAAAAAAGGACAGTGTTTGAATTGAAAAATCACCCAATGATAACTGATGATGTAGCCTAGGTAGAAGTTGTGTAAGTCAGTTACAGCCTATTTAATTTTTTCTTGAAGATACTCAAGTCAGTCATTTTAGCAAATTTATAACACAAATGTTGCCATGGTCTTATAATGCAACTGTCCCACGCCGCATAAGCCACGCACGGTACACACGACCTGCCGGCCTTATAAATTCCTTGTCAGATAACGATGTCACGAAGGTAACGATTGCCTACCCATGTAGCGGATTTTTGATGCGCGAACACCCTCGTTGCATGGATAATTTATGACGTCATTTCGGGACCCAAATCTTGAAAACCGCCAGCGATAGAACTGGCACCTCGTTGAGTGCTGGTTACATTCTGATATGACGCCATCAGAATAATAACCTAGCGAAACCAAGTCCACGGAGTACGAGCTGGAGTGGTTTTCGAGCCTTGACCAGCCCAAAACACACTGTTTCACAGCGTGTGAATGCTATAACATCATCGAAGAACAACCGTAAAGAACCAAAGAGTACAGGGTTCAAGCTGGAGTCTATGAGGCCAGAATGCGAGTGATATGAGGACCTAAAAGGATGTCGAGTCCAGATCCGTGTTAAACATCGTAATGTGATACTACCGTATCCAAGCCTACCTACAGTTTACGGTAGAACCGTCGCCGTCACCTTGAAGCTGCAGGATAGACGGACATCGTGTGACGTCGCTACTCGAAAATCATTGTAACACGTTGCAATATTGAAACGGTTTGATAAAATGACGTAGTTAAGATTGGTACTCACCTAACGGATCCAAGTCTACAGAGTTCAAGCTGGAGTCGTCGCTATGGTCGTGCAACTGCGGACGAGGCGGGACGGCGCGTGACGTCACGTCGGGACTCGACTCGCCCGAGCCGCCGGCCGACCGGACAGACACCGCGCTAGCTGATGATGACGGAATTGAGGATTTCGAACGTCCGCTCTGCAAAATAAACGTGATTCTTTTTATTCGATTTCGAATTCGGGAACTTGCTTTACTAGCAAGTTTAAGTTAACAAAATGAATAAAGCTCTTGTATCCTTTCTTAAAAAAAATCTATGTTTGATTTTTTTAACCCCTCCATCTTGAGTCACACGCGGCAGCCGGTTATTGCTTGGGTGTTTACGAGTTAAACTGTAGTTGCTCCGTATCGGCAATACAGGTGTTATTGAAAAAAAAATTGAGCTGAATTTTTTCTTTTGCGACACATTTCAGTTAAATAAACTGATTTCGTATATGTATTGAAACCTAACATAATAATTGTCAATTTCGTACGTGCTTTACTAAATATACATTTTACTTACGTTAGGTGTATGAGTTTCGTGTGCAGCTATTTTATTTTTGATTAGAGAATTCTTGTTACTGTCGCCAGAGAGATTCGTGTCAACACTTGGTGATCTGGAAAAAACGAAGATATATCATAAAAAAAAAATTAGTAGAAGTATCAGAAAAATAATTAAATGTGTGTGCGATAATCTCATAATTTAAAAAACTATTACTACCATTACTCAGTGTCTTTACGATGACACCGTAACTCTTAACAAGTGAATCAATTTAGAAGTTCTCAAGGATCTTATGTTTTGGCCTATTAGCTAAGGTAATTAACGCTTAAGAAGTGTTTAATAAGTCATAGATTTTTGAAATGTTTACTTATATTTACCTGACTTTCGAGCTTAACACCTTCCTCACTGACTCGATAAACCCCCCCTTTCCACCCCCCTCTTGCCGCGGCGTACCCTCCGGCTGCGGCGACACAGCCCCCGGCTCTATCCTCGCTCCGGTCCCCAAAAACTCAACCGTCTTGGACTTCAATTCATCAGCCAAGTTCATCAGCAACGACCCTCGGGTCCTCAGCTCCAGCTGTGCGAACTTCTGAGCCTTGTAACACGCGTTCTCGGCGTTGATGAGCTTCGTGAGTAGGAACTCCTTGAACTCTTGGCCTTTCTTAAAGATTGGCGGCTGGGGGAGAGTCGGCCCGAAAAATGGTACGTCCCCACGTGCGGTGACGGCCACTTTGTACCTGCGAACGAAGGAGAGGGTCATCAGCAAACAAGGTACGAGATTATTTAATACCTTATAAATAAAAAAATAATAATCGCTATTCGTTAGTCTCGCTAAAACGCGAAATTGCCAGACCGATTTGGCTAATGGCGGTTTTGAAACAATTGTGAAACTCCAGGGAAGGTTTAAAAGGTTAATTCGAAAAAAAAATAGGCGTTACGGCGTTGGCCGGGACAGCTAGTAATCAATATTAAACAAAATCACTTTACTCCTAATGTAGGAGTAATTTAAGCGCTTGTGTTATAGTGATCAGAACTACAGGTGGTACCACAATATTGACTTCAATTCGATTGTAAACCAGACACAGAAAAAACACAAATGTTTACCACACAAACGTTTGTCCTAAATAGGAATCGAGCCCACGACCCTTTTAATTATTAGTTATCCAATTAACAATAAGGCTTACATATCAATTGGTGTGTAATTCTGACATTTATTTATTTTCTAAAAAGATAATATTTTATACCTACTTACTAAACTGAATAAACCGAAGTAAATTGCAACAAAATATTAATCTACTCACTAATTAGTTGATTTTCGTATACGAAAACAACAAACAAAAGAGCCTGATGTAAAAGGAGCCTAAATCATAATATTTAATTAAGAAACTCGATCCATTAGCCGACCAAAGAGTACCGACGGTACAACGAAGTTCACGAAAAAATAAATAATAAACATTTTCGTGGTAAGCAACCTTAACACAAGCACTTACGTAGCCCAGTCTTCCATTTAGCCTGAAAACATATTTCTCGCTGCGTTTTTTCGTATTTATAAGCCAAATTACCAACGTTTACAATCCTCTATAATAAATCTCATAAAAACTTACACGTTTTATTCCAAACTAGTTTTCCAGCTTGTTTTCGCGACAACCTTTTATTTAGACGAGTTAAAAACCATTATAATTACAAAGACGCGATTCGTTTGCATATAAATTAGAAGGAGAATTTCCATTCCGCTTTCCGAGTCATTTTCTCTACTTCTTCATGCAAATAATGCCTTGCGTTGTTGCAAAGTGGCAAACTTTATGTTAAACAAGTCTTGGCAAGATGTAAAAGGATGGTCATCTAAGAATTAGAAATATAATGTGTATGAAGAAATAAAAATATGCGTCGAGTAAAACTGAGCTTTTATTTTAACTAACGCATCACTGAGATTTCATTCAAATGAGCGCATGGTTATGACGTCAAAAGGCACGGAATTGTTTTGTAACTGAAAACACAAAAGAAGCTAACTATATACGTAAGATAAAACTTAACAACAACGACCTTAATTTAACGATTTTATAGATGTTTTTCTGATGAACTAAGAAATAATATCTAATTCGTATTTCAATGAGATTTTAATCATAAAGTACCGACACCAAATTCGTATATTTTTAATTGATCAAGATCATTTTTACGCTCCATTTAAAAGATATTACGTTTATATACCCTTCGCACTAGCTCTGATTAATTAAAAGCTTATCGCTCCCCTTAATCCATTAAAATCATTTTATCGAGCCAAGGCTAAGTATCCATAAAATATTAACGTTTATTTTTTGGTTTACGAGATCTTTATTATCTCGAAAGGTCTTTTCCATCTGCTGCTGTATTCTAACTAGCTCTTATTTTAATACCTTACTATCGTAATACATGACAAAAGTTAATTTGTTTCTAGCTTCGTATTCACAACAAAATTTAAACGCACGACTTGCCTATCTTAGTTGTAGTTTATTGAATGTTGTAGTCTAGTAGCCAATGGTGGAAATAGGAAAACGTCTAACAAAACCGTAAAACAATCCTTAAAAGTGTATCTGTATAGGAAGGTTTAAAATATCGAAATACCCTAATCATAAAAACGCAGAAACTTTAACAGGGTTTTGAAGGGTGTAGACATTGTTTATTTTTTCTGTTGTACCTTACTCCAAACGTACTAGTACATATGAAATCATGTCCGACTCCACACCAGTGGCGTACCTACAGGGTGGAAAGTCGGCAAAATGCCACGGGCCCCCAGCCAGTGGGGGCCCCAGGTAAAAGGAGAATCTCACTGCATTTCTGGTATTTCCAACATTATTTTCTTTGAGAAGGGGGGGGGGGGGGGGGGGTTCGGATAATGGATTGATGAATTTGCCACGGGCCCCGAATGGTATAGTTACGCCACTGCTCCACACTTTAGATTTTGCAGCGTCCTTATGGAATACGCTTAAGATCTAACATAGAAATGCAAGTGTTTACCTTAACGTGCTGTTGACTGTACTATATTACTGGTCGCGACCGGATGCTAGTGCTTTTATATAAATAATCAAATTACCTGGTCTCCCCGCCGGCAGACTCCACGGGCGCGACAACGATGAACGCGTGAAGGAAGTGAGAAGCTATCATGTCTGGCGTGAAAGGTGTTAATTTTTCCTGTAATCGATAAAACATAACGATTAAATAAATTAATAAATTTATTCACTGGCTGTAAGCTCTCATATTAATGCAGTAGTTTTTTCAAAGGTTATTTAGATCCTTTACTTTAAAAACGTCATAAACGGATCCGATTCAAACAGAAACAAAATAATAACTTTCCGTTTCGATCGGTAATCGATTTTGACGTTGATGAGTAAGTGCGCTGATACGATAATACTATGTTTTTTAGTGGGTACTGTGTTTCAGCCTAAATTCTAGTATCTATCCATACTAAAAACTAATCAGGTATTTTTGTCTACACCAAGAGAATATTTTAGCCGAAACATTTTTTAAAACTGAACCTCTTTCTCAGTTCACAGAACAGATGTTACCCGCCCTGCACTCAAAGTTCATGCATTTATGATTCGGATGAGTACGGCTTAAAAGTCGTGCCGTGTCTGCACACGACACCTGTATTTCATGTTACTATTAGCATTTACGTTCTTACGGATTTTAACTGAATTTTACTAACTAGAATGTATGTTCCTGTCGAAGTTATTTCTGCAGGTAAAAAAAAAATGAGAAAAAAAAGTCCTTTATGGAAATTATTCAAGTTCGGATGACGACTCGAGTGTGTTGGGTTAACAACGTAAACACAAAAAATATTTTTGCACTTTGAGTTTAATTAGCCAACACAATGTTAAAGCTCAATTTACGTTTTTCATTTGTTCGTATTAACAGAGATAAAAAACAATTTGTATACCTAACTACATTAAAGCTCAAAATTTGTTCTTTATTTGTTCGGATTAACCGGGATAAAAACAATTGCTATACTTAAAGTGAGATTAAACTACTGAAGTACATATATAAGAAATATCAACAGTAATAAATCATGTACACTTAACTAATGAGACTACACTACTAAAGTACAGACATCCCAAATATCAATGGTAATGAATCAAGTATACCCAACTAGTGAGATTAAACTTCTGAAGTACAAACATAAGAAATATCAATAGTAATGAATAAAATTTGTGAGGCCTCGGATAAATCAACTGACCTGAAAGACGATAGCCACAATATCGTTGCCAACATGACGCTTCCTTTGCAGTTGTTGCGCGTCGCCAGCGGTGTGTGGCAACAACGGGGCGACGTGGAACATGATCTCTCTGTTGTGATGCTGTTCATAGACTGCTTCATTGCCCGTGTGCCCGTTCATGATGTCCAAACCTCCTCGGTAACCTAAAAGAAAATTTAAAGGATGAAAACCTACTTAAAAGATACTATCTACATCAATAGCATTGCACATTCATTGAAAATAGTAATTGAAGGGGATGTCAATTGAGATATTTTTAAAGACCTGCCAAAACACGATGCCATCATAGATTGCTACTATCGTAGAAATCTATGACTTCACAATTTTACTCATCAACACTGACTATTAAACAATTTCGGAGTATATTAAATATAATTTACAAAGCATGAATATGGCGGACGTTTAGTAAAATCAGTCCTCTTTAACGGCACTGATGCCTTAAAATCATCTTAATGGTGTCACCATCCCAATTCTACCATCCATCATTATGACATTCTAAATGCAAAAATTGGGAAGTTACATAATACAAACCCAGTAGAATATTTTAATGGCTATTTATACATAATGTTAGGTTTTTTATATTGAATTTCATTGCTAAAGCGTGAAGTCTTTTACGAAATTTGAACTAAATCTGCGACTTTTCTATTGGCATTGCATGAAACCACATCAAATAAAAAACAAACGGTCTGGCAAATATCCGTTTGCAGTCGAAAACCAGCGATATTATCTTAAACTGCTAAGCAGTAGCTGCTATTAGCTTAACTGTATTTTAAGAAGACAAAGACAAAATAACCTTTATGATCCTTCAACTTGATCCTTTGCCCCAACATCTCTAAGAACTCGTCGAAGACGGGCGACGTCTCGTTGTTCGAGAACAGTTCTTCCTCTGTTGTCTGCCCGTATTTCTGGTACAGCACGCCAAACTTGAAGTTGTTGACTAACACGTGCTCGTCGTACGTCGCGATCAGATGCGACGCGTTGAGGCACATCACCGCCATGAAATTGTCTACGTTAACTTGCTCGTTCAGCATCTTCGCCATTTTGAGCGGTGACGGCATAATGCTTGATCCTGGGGGTAAAATTCGACTGAGCAAACAATTTTTGAACACAATTAATTGATTTATTACTACAATAAGTAGCTACATTTACAAACATGAGCTATTAATATATTCCCAATTTTGAGTTATTCCATTCCGATTTTTCTGGTGACGCCATTTTTAGTTGGAGGTTTTCATTCCGACTGGAAATTTGGTAGTCAAGGTAGGTTTATATCTTCAATGACTTTTATCATCTTATTTTGTAACTGGTGTTGATTTTGCTTATATTAGTCAACGTTGAACTGGCACTGTCGATTTATTTGTCTAGTTCAGAATTCCAACGCTAAAGAGTACACAAGGTAGATCCAGCTTACTTGTGGTGGGTATAAGTCCATGCATGGTCTCCGTTCGAAGCCTCAGTAGTATTCTGGTGTGGTCCTGGCCCGCAACGTGCTCACTTTTCAGCGACATCACCACCGGGCCCAGGTTCTCGTCAAACCCTACCAAGTTGATGTGCTCCTGTGAAAACAAAGAAATCGTTGGAATGATTGGCATCGTGTACATTTAGTCTTAGGATTTCTACCGTGTTAACTCATTTCAAATAACATCTGTTATTATTGGACTTATATTTTAATGATGGCTACTTTAAAATATAAGTCCTGTAAATTCTAGACACAAGTGGAGATTATAGATAAGAAGATGGATGGATACTCTATAATGTCAATACTGTACTAAGACATTTTACTGTACTAAGGGTTTTGAAGGGTGTAGACATTGTTTATTTTTTCTGTTGTACCTTACTCCAAACGTACTAGTACATATGAAATCATGTCCGATTCCACACCAGTGGCGTACCTACAGGGTGGAAAGTCGGCAAAATGCCACGGGCCCCCAGCCAGAGGGGGCCCCAGGTAAAAGGAGAATCCCAATTCCCAAAAATATTTTTACATCAAACTTTCCTACAGTGTGCAAAAGTAGTTAAAATATAAGTCCTGTAAATTCTAGACACAAGTGGAGATTATAGATAAGAAGATGGATGGATACTCTATAATGTCAATACTGTACTAAGACATTTTACTCTTATTAAAATTTGAACACACGGCTCAGGGGTTGCTTCCATTGATACTAATTTTTAACATAAATTAACATAGTGACATTTATCGAAAAGGGAGGTATAATTTTGTGCTTTGATAAATTATGCCACTACAATCAGTGAATATGAACAAGTGAGAAGTAGAAGAAGTAACATTTGAATAGCACATTTACTGAGAATACGAGTTAGTAATCGAATAAAGAATCACACACGTACCAACTTCGTTGAGTTTTTGTTTTAAAAACTAATATATTATAAAATTGGTCTGCTATCACAATCAAATGGTGGTTCCTTAAACCATAATATTCCAACATCAGGTTCTACTAGTTTAAGCCTATTTGTTTTTATTTGCTATATTAACAAAATTATATTTTAGAGACGGAAATAGTCATACTACGTTTAATTTTCAAACCCTTAGCGTCTATGATACACAAAACATTATCTCACTAGATGAAGTCATCAGTAAATGCTCTGATTCATGCGTTAATTTAAATGACGTCATAACTTGCTTGACGTTTTTATTACTATTAATAGCCATTACTAGACTGCCTGTAATTTTATAGCTTTGATATGAAATGGCGGTATGGCAAAAATCTATTTCAATTGTGTTTTCTTCAAACCATAATGAATGAAGATATGTTACTCCATATATTCTGTGATACTGTCTTCTGGAAAATTATAAAACTGGAAAACGGAATGCATCTCAAAGTGTTGAATTACTACAAATATGTTTAACCTTTTTTATTCAGTTCAGATCGAGGGTCAAACGAATCTGTATTGGAACAAAATGAAGATGTTAATTAGACACATACATTGTTAGCCTAACCTTGTCGGTTTTTAATTCCCATACTAAGGCCTCACCGAAGGATAAACATTGTATTGGTATTTCTTAAAACAATGGTAATGAAAATGTAATTTGCTTTGTAATGTAGCGGAACTCTATTGTACTAAAACTGAGAGCAATTAAATTATTTTTTTTTGGTATCTTAAAATTAGCTGCTTGATTTTCTGAAGAAAATGTCATAAATTCCAAAATATTTTACGGACTACTGATAGATAGGTACTCATTAAAGTCAAATATTGTTTGAACATTTGATTTCACTATTTATATAACTACAGCCTTCACAAACTTAGTAAAACTGAGGTGCAAAACTTTGTATCTCAAACAAAGACCCATTAACTGACAGACGAAGGACCCATCTCCGATTCGTAACAGCCGCACTTAACACGCGCAAATCATTATTGTTTTACTATACGTGTCTCAGTGCTAAGTATTGGGAACATCCTATTGCAATGTAGCCTTTTATCGATACAATCGCGTCATATCCTCTTCGAAATAGAGTTAAAACTCCCAATATCGATGCACGAATGAACTTCGGAGTCGATGCCAGGAAGTCATTACTGCGCTTTGCCAATTAAATTCAAATAGATTTGTCTAGTGTGAAGGATTCATAATACGAATGCCAAACGTAGATTATGAATATTATTACAGGAAATGTTAAGTGTACTGGAGCAAAACAGAATAATAACAATGCTTTGATAATAACGTTGCGACATCAGACTAATGCAACTAGGCAAGTACATAATATTAGGAAGATAAGTTCAAAGTTTAAAGACAAGTAAACTATAGCAATGAACAATGAAAATAAAACATGTCTTAGCTAAGAATCAACCCAGAATTGTTAGAAAAAAACAACTGCCAACAGTTAGAGGACAACTAAAGATAAATGAAATTTTGAATTTGAATGAAAGTTTCAAATCATATTTCGGTACTGATCAAAAAATATTACTTGAAACGTAACAAACGAGGCCTAATCATAACCCCATATTAGGAAAAAATTGTAAGGAATGCGCAACTTACGACAGTGACAGTTACATAATTACGAGCATTACCCTCGAATTCGAAGAAGATCGCCAACATTCAAGCCCCTTTCAAAATCACCGATTTCAAAGCCGTCCTTTTTCATCCTGGCCACAAAGCGCCAAATTGAAAGCTAAAGATGGTAATTGGAGGATAGGTCAGTGCCCTCTTGCACCCTGATGGATGGCATCATTCGATCTCTTGTCGCCAGATGTCCCGAAATTTTAGGAACTTCCCAGTTTTTGATGTGTCGTGATTTATATTTTGCTAAAAACGTCATTAGAATGATAAATCGCTTTAAGTTCTCTAACCCGTTTTTATTATGATACTTTCTTACTAATTTATTCTTGCTTATCCTGATTTTGTTCGAATTCAATGTATCAACAGTGTCGAAATTTTCGCGTCATCTTTAGTGAAAAATTCCCTATTCACAAGCCAAGATTACATTGACAGGTCGCAAGTAGGTCAAGCTAATACATCATCGGTTGGTTTTCGGTTCAAGCTTTTGAGGTAAACTTGCGTAGGTACCTTTCGGAAATTTTAACATCAATTATAATGAATATATTTGAAGCGAGAAGTGATAAGATTTCGTACTCGAATCCGGTACATAATTAAATTCAAATAAGTACCTACCAACTTTTGAATTGAAAATAAAATACTACATTCATTAACTGAAGATTTAATTTATTTAATCTATAACATTAAATGATTCTTTCTGTGTGTTCATGTGAACCTTTAATATTTTTAAATTGTTTGGATATGTATTAGTGACCTGTGGTAATTGCCCTTTCTGAAAAATACTATTTTTAATTTAAAATTAGCTGAACTATTTGCAGCAAATTTGCAGACCATGCGTTTCCCCTGATAAATTAACAAATAAACTCTAATCTTACCTTTGTTAGCTCGTATTTGATACTTATTTTGGCTCGGGCGTCTAAATTATCTTAGCTGGCTATTTGGGTAACATTCACGGGACCTTCCGTATTGGATTAGTAGCAAAGTTCCTAATGCTTCCGTAATTTGGACCATTAGGGATTTGAACTAATGTGTAAGGGAAATAATTGTAACTGAGTTACCCCAGATTAGTGATACATGCCCCGTACAATTTAGCAATCTTTATATAGAGAGCTGAGTAAACATGTTTGATTTATTGATTAATTTATTTAAAATTAATTGGTTGTTTACGTTAAAATATATATGTTTAAAAACAAATACTTTATCAGTTCAACACTTTAAAAACGTAAAATATATAACGAAATGTATTGATTTTATTAATTCATACTTCAATATTACACATAAAAAAACAATAAACCAAAGTGAAGGAAATATTATAGACAAATATAATCCTAAAATTGCATCAAAACTAAAAAAAATGATAATCACTCACTCTCACACTTGCACATGCAAATATATCGAACTCTTTTAGTCTCAACTTTTAAGACTATTAGGTTTAATCCACGAGGATCGAAAGATATATTTTACGAATAACGTGACTGAAAAATCAAATTGATCAAGTTTTTCTAACAAATTCGGTTAGCACAATACCTAAAGATTTTAGGGTCTACACAGAATGTTCTCTTTATTCAAGCAATCACTTCGGGTTCGGCCCATCATCCACAAAGTGAATTGTCCTCGAACCAATTTTTCGTTATGAAAAAAGGCATTTGCTTATTGCCCCCTACTTTTCTTTTGTCAGACGAGCATCTGTCTTCGTCAGCGGCGATGGATTGGAAAATAAATTGTTATTTGATGATGTTTTATTAAATTCTGATTGATGCCTTAGTTCGCGGACTTTCCTCTCGCGTAATAAGTTCATTAAAATCAAGTTACTTTTTTCGTGATTGGCATGAAATCGAGTTTCTAATTCAAATTAAATAATTTGTAATGGTAATCACATACATAGTACGTGTTATGGCGTAATGCTGAATAGAAAATGTAGACAATAAGATTTAAAAAACACAGTAGCTTTACTGGCTCTAATAGTGCTGTGTTGAATCGTATACGAACAAAACTACTTTTGATTATTTCCAATAAACTCATGTCACAAGTGATGAACATCTCATTAACGTTGTCGCACCGCAAAACTAATTAAATCGTGCTGAATTAACGAAGTCTACGTACTGATCCGTACCGGAATAAATGCTTTAAAATTGTTGGAAAAAAATGTAAGCAGACCAATTAAAATAGGCAGCCATGCTTGCTAAGGGCTTAGCCCTACTCTTATTAAAAAAACCCGTAAATGATAGTGGGAAAAATGTTGTGGGCGCAGTACGCGGAACGGCTGGCTTCACGCCCAGTGGGCTGCTTCTCAGCAGTGTGGAGATCGAGCCGATTACACAGTCGTAGGCCAATTTGACGTTAGTGACGTGCTTGCGATCTTGACAATAACTTAATTTCGATGACAATGGCGAGAAAAAAATAATTGTCATAAATCTCCTGCACAATATTTCTTAAGAATTAATCTTGCTTTGGTCGTTGAGCTACTTTTTTATTATTTTTTTCAACAACAGTTCATAGATACTATTTATTTATATTGATAATTTGTAGCAAAAGTATGTTCTCTTTTTAAAGTGTATCACAAATACATTGTTGTTCATAAGCTATTCGTTGAATCTCCCCCTTCTCAATAACTCTACGATATCTAGATTTAACTCAAACTGTTGAATTAATATGAAACGAAAAATAACACAGTCACAATAACCTTATCTGCGCTTTTATGAGAAAAAATTGTTCCCTTATAAATAAAATTTAATCCCGAAAAACATATTCTCTATTCTCTATTCGTAGATTATGAATAACACGTACTGGTTTAGTGCTAGAGGCAATAGTGAATGCGTCTGTCTAGATTAGAAAACTCATTTTGTTTTCGAGAGGGTGATTTCAGTACATTTAATTTGCCCACTACTCTGATCAAGAGGCACTTGTGATCGAATAGTCTACTCGATTCGATATTCGGTACTTCACTAGGCTTCAGTGTATGCACATATCACGCGTACAAATCTAAAATTATTACGGAATTTCTTCGAAAATAAAACACGATCTCATTCCAGTTTTATGTTTACGCGTAATGAATTACGCATATTAAAACATGATTGTGGGATACTAAATATGGTGCGGTCATCATGCTAGCTTGTTTTAGTTCCCGTAAATAAAACCAACGAAGATTATTTTTTCTTAGTTTAATAATAAAATGCTAATAATGTGGCTTTTATTGTATTAAGATGATTACAATTTTCATGAAATTGAGAATGAGAGTGATAAACATTTCGAAAAGTGAAGTAACTAATCGAAGATTTTATGAATAATATAAATTAAAACTTTTAAGTACTGTTTTGCTCACCATACTCTTATTTCCTTGAGTAACTTGTGAAACGTTTTGTATAGTACATTTAACCATTATTTCGTAACGCATTCAAGTGATAGCGTAATATGCAAATTACTTTATAGTTTAAGATTATCTTAATTTTCCCACACGTTTGAATAGCTGCGTTTATACTATGTCCAGAATTACAAGGGCTTTTGAGCAAGGTTCTTACTTTGTACTTAATTAAGATTTGAGATTAGACTAAGTAATAGGGCTGCTTTGGACGTGAGAAAAAAACGCTTGTAATTGAATCGTGTTAACATAAATTAAGTTATTTTTGTTGATGATGATAATATTATAAACTGAATGACATATTTTACACACCATACATTCATTGGTGATATTTTAAACCATCCCTACCAATATTATAAATGCGAAAGTAACTCTGTCTGTTTGTTACACTTCCCCGCTTAAACCTCACAACCGATTTTGATGAAATTTGGCACAGACAATCTTTAGACCCTGAGAAAGGACATAGTCTAGACCTTTAGACCTTTTATTGCGAAAAAAAACCCTGTAGTCCACGCAAACGAAGTCGCGGGCACAGCAAGTTTATTATAAACTTGATTGTGCAGTTAACAGCACGTCAAGGTAGGCACGTATTAGTTCTTATGTGCACGACATAAGATTCAAACTCCAAAGTGTGTAGTCTGTCGTGATTTTGATCGTACTATAAATTATGGTGTGTGCAAAAATTAAGAAGTATTTATTAAAAGCTGCCCGATGATCTCTTCGACGTGTTTATTTTATACAGTCGCACACACAAAAGTTTATTGCTAAATATAAGGTACAAACGGACTATTCACCGAAATTGGAAATCGAAGGCATCTGATTTGCTTATGCTATTGACAATTTGTATTGATTTAGAACGAGCAAACGAGATTTCAGCAAAACTGAGATCCATAATTCAACGTAACCATGCGACTAAGATCGTCAAACTTACTAAAGTGTTTCATTAGCAGCGATCAGTAGCTCAGCTAAAGTGCACCGTTCGCAAGTTCGAAGATGCGGTTACTGACACGCCGATACCATGTGAACTAGTACAAGACCGCTCAGTGTAATTACAGCACTATTAGTTTACCAAGACGTTTACTTTATGAAAACATTATGAGATTATTTTAATACTCACTGCTAAGGAATCAAATACGCTTCCAAAGTTTTTATTTCCAGATAACGTCGTCAGTACTTTCAAGACGAGAGTATGTTATCCGATTTCATAAATATTAGAAGCCAATTAAGGGTTTGTTGCCAATAAAAAATAAATAAGATTTTTTTTTGTCTAAACACGAAATAAATGCTCAATTAATTACAAGACTTTAAATTAATTTCAGAAGCATTTATTTTAGTAAACATTTAATTAGTTTCAGAAACTGTAATCAATTTAATTGAATCACACACTATCTGGGGTCCACTGGAATCTAAGCAGTGAAACAACTCCGCCTAGTTGCTTGTCAAAGAAAACTAAAATCACGATTAGGTTCAGGTTCGGTTCAGTTATTTTTATCAATAGTTAAAACATATTTTATTTAGCAAGTTTTTCCAATTTTTATTCATATTGTCCAAAAGATCAAGCTATAGATTTAAATGGTATTTCATTTACACACGGTAGATTTATGCGTGTTCTTAGAGGTTATTAGTAAGGTATGTTAAAATAGAAAATGAGATTAATACTTTTAGTTCAGTACATTTTTATTGGTTGGATGGGAATTTTTATTGAATGAACACTCTTACACGTACACTTATGATTTATAAATAAAAAATAAATGCGCCAGACAATCACACCAATCACCTGGTCTCAAACTAAGGTTTTCCCTTGTACTATGAGTACCAGACGACGGATACTAACTGGGGGCGTCATCCCAGCACACCCAGACCCAAGTCAATTGAGAAAAGTTATTTTTCCAAATTGACCTGACCGGGAATCGAAGCCGGGACCTTACGCGCTTTGGGCGCCTACCTTAGCCACTGCGCCATCGAGGTCGTCAATTTATATTTGTGCCGAAATGATTTCATTTTCATACAATATAACTATTTTTCTTAGAAGCTAGAATTACGGATTTGTAGTAATACAAATATCTACGCGCGAAATCTCTTTTTAAATCGAGACATACCGAATGTTATTGTTATAATTATTCGATTTCATTGATGGAGGCATTTGCCATGCAGTGGGCCATAGATTTGGCTGTTACTTTGCTTTGTTTTTACTCCGACCGTAGGTACCTCACTGGCGTCCTCTTGCAACTGTGGTTGTGACTTTAACTAATGGAAACTTCCCGTACTTAACACTCGCGATTTGGGTGACGTATTCAAGCGTCAACCCGACGTATCAGCTTAGCGATCAAGCTCGACATTCATCTGGCCTAACCCGTGAATTGTGACCGTAACCAGAGGTACAAAGATTTATCGATTAAATCGATAGATTTTTTTTTGGATATGAAATTATGAACGTTTATTAAAATATAATGTATGCAGCACTAACTAATAAAACAAAATTACCCTTGCCACTTGCTAGAACCAATCTGTTATACGATCAGATTTAAATTAAGTTTGAAAAAAAAAAGGTATTTCAAATGTTTTTGTAACTGGATTTGAGTAAGAATTCGAAAACAAAGAAATTAACCGATTTCAAATTAACTCACTTACACATACGCTTACCCAATTAACAGAAATAATTCAGTGATGTGTATTAAAAATCTTTGCTATTTTCTCAAAATCTGTAACCAACCTACTTTGCACAATCTTATCATCACATCCGACCGTTCTTTAAATCATTTAGTTTTTTAGTCATGTATATGAGAATGAGATATATTTTTATTCAAATAAGTTACATAAGTAACATTTATGAATCTCCTGCAAAAAAAAACAAGCTACCTCCGTTACCAATTATTGACTTTTTTTTAATTGCATATTTTTATCGATAATAAAACCGCCACCGAGTCGAATCGAGTTCGCGACCCTTGATGCGTTACCCGTGCGATGTCGAAATGACCCCAGGGCTCACTGGCAACGGATCTAATATTTTATGCAAACGCTATTCATTAGAACGCTCCAGGTGAAGGTTGGTATTAGTTTGGCCCGATTGAGGTCATTTTTGGTTGCGGATAACGTTTTACGTAAACATGAGATAATTAATCAAATCTTATCCTTGCCTTCCGAGTAAGCTACGGAAATAGATTTACTGTTAACATCCTTAAATGGTAAAAAATATATACGATCATATTAAGAACCTCCTCCTTTTTTTGAAGTCGTTTAAAAATCAACGCAGGTTGCATTGCAAAAAAAAATTATTTATTTTCTTAATAATTTCGTTATTTTAAAAACAGATCATATGGATTATAAAACCTATGATTTAAATGTGCGAAAATATAAACTTGAATTCAAACAAAAGAATCTGAATTAATACAATTTACTAGTAATGAGTAACCTTGAGTAAATTGTGTAAAGCAATATGGCAACCAAGAAGATAAATCCAACAAATTTTAATAATGGCGACTTTGGAATTAATAGCCGCTCTCGATAACTTTCCGAAGTTTTAATGAAGGCACAAAGAATCAAATATTACTAGAAGCCATAATAAAATGTGCGGCACATTCGAGTTGGCAATTATGGAGATTCGAAATGACACGAAAAAAGTAGAAAAAGTACAAGGCGTGGGTATGGGAAGATTCACACGTGTTTAACTGTACCAATGAGCCAACAAGGGCAAGCGTTTGGTGATGAGCTTACGCGGAAAGGGGGCAATATAGGACTTTATCCTAATAGTGTGGTGAGATATGCGTTAATACGAAGAAATAATTTTCAAACAATTTCCCTATCCGCTATAAACCTAGTGTTGCTTAGTCCGCTATAAACTTGTACAAAATACTTTTAAATCTATAAAAATTGGATAATTCAAAATATATGTAATAGAATATCCTGCAGGCATTTATAATTATTTGATTGTCAAGCGGAATAAGTGAATTATTTAAACAAATAAAAAAAAGATGAACAGAATTATAGATATTTAAAATAATTGTATTACACCATGAACTTAACTATTAAATATATGAATATTAATGTTTATATTGGTTTGGAAGGTACCTCTTTTTTTACAGTGACTCATGGCCTACCATAAGAGAAATTATTCCTTCCCGTTAAAATATTATATCGCATTTTCAACCGTAACATGATCGTAGCCTTATCTGTTTGTGACATTGAATGGAGGCGCTGTGAAGTCATAGATCATGAGCTTCGTTCCTGAAAGGATGCCTTTAGATTGACACGATACAAGTTTGATATATTGAGATTTTAGACTTTCGTAACCAAACTTATGTTCACTGTGATAGTGCATAGTAAATGATATCTGCCTCTTTTTAATGCTGTAAAATCTTAATGAAGCTTATGGGAGGAATAAATACTTATTAAAATTTAATTTCGAATAAAATTTAAGAAATAACATTCAATTTAAAACAAAACAACAATATACGTTAAAAAAAAATTCAAATTGATTTTTTGCAGATTAAAAAAAAAAGACAAGAAATTGCATTTACATTCGATTGGTTTTGCGGATTAAGCTATAGACTTCGTTAAATAACAAACATTTCACCATAAATTAAATAAGTGAATTAAATACGGGCCGTTGATAACCACTCTAAAAGATTTCAATAAAATCAATTACCAAACTTTCAGATACTAGAAATTCCCAGCAAATCAGGTTCATAATGGAATAATAAAATTCCTTTTATCTACCCATTATTCTCAATAGAATTTCTAGAAATTAAATTACAGATCGGCTCGAACAAAACAAGTGCATCAAAGTAATTCGGACGCTTTTGCGGCTAATACGAATTTCAACGCTTAATTAAACTTTCATGTAATTCGAAGTGTTTATCGGTGAAACCAGATTTTATGGCAGGTCAAGGTATAAAAGGGCAACGCCACTATTGTGAGCAAGTACTTTATGATGTCAAGGGGAGCGTGACCAAGTGCTGGGTCGAATTTGCTGACGAGAAAATTGTGTGGTAAAAATGACGAGTGGCAGTCGAGTGTGGGATTTTAATTAAAAATGTAATTTAGTGTTGAAAATGAAATTTGAAAATTCGCAGTATTTATTACAATGTCAAAAATAGTTTTATCTAGTTTAAAGTATTCTTTTAGCTAGAAAATAGGTTTCAACTCATATTTCATTAGAGCAACTATCAGGCTAATCACGTACCAACATTTATTTTATTAAATGAAACTTTTGATTAAATTAAATTGTAACTACAGCGTATAATAAATATTAATGAGAAGAAGAGTTAGCCTTAGAAAAACATGAGTTCTAATAAAACAATAGGCAGTAACAACTCATTGACTGCAACTAAATACAAGTCTATGTTCGGATTTTGCTTCGTTCATACATTTTTATCGTCAGCTAGATCATAATTTATTTTCATTTCATAATAGTAGCTTTAGTGTTACTTTGTCTAGAACAGATACACAATAAAATATGTCGTTAAGTGCACGATTCCTTCATCAGCTGATACATACTTAAAATTTCCTTGTACAGTTAAAAACAAGAAATGTAGCCAAGAAAGAGCCAAATTTAGCGAGGACACTGTATGCCACCCACATTACCCTACATCTCGTAATCAGTTAAAACGCTACGTACACAATCTAAATAGTATTTAAGTATGGAAGTTAATGAAAAATGGTCGAAATGTGGCACTTAACATACGAATATTATAGAAACTTTTGGCTTCTATAGCCATAGCGTAAACGTATCTACCTCAGCATGTCGCCATATACCAAATTGGAAGAATGAATCATTACTAATATTTTGTTTCGAAGGATTGGTGGCAATTAAGTTATAATTCATCTGTCATTCATTGTATGCAACGTGACGTACTGCTCAGAAGTCACCTGCTTCATAGAAATTTGATTAAATTTATTAAGCCCTTTCGGAGTCGTTTCGTATTATTGATTTCTGTAACACAAGTGCTTTAGCTACTTACCACAGGATCAGAGCAATGTATGTGATGTCGTCCAATATTTATTTGTCCAATATTATTTTTCGTACTGGTAAAATTTATATTGTATAACGTATCCGTTGGCACCAAGCTGGCTGGCATCGGTTCCAATATTTAGCTCGAAGCAGACCGATTGGCGCGCAAATGTCAAGGCAGACGCCTCGAGCCTGTTTCGTAATGGGATCGCGCGGGATATTGTAAGGGATTGAATAACTAATGAGCCAGGCCTACAAACTCATTTCAAGAAGTATCTAAGCGAAAATGTCGCGACTATGACATTGAGAAGTGCAATTTCATGTCTAAAAGACATGTGTTCTGAATCGAAAATGAAATGGTGATACTTTGGGAAATGTACGCTTTTATCTATCTTTCAATAGCGTTTTATTTCACTGAAAGAAATAATGCTCCTAAATTTCTAAACTAAGCATTAGAATATTTAAGTGGTGATCATATAAAATTATCTGAAGTTAGAAAACATTATACAGTTATTTGAAACAGAAAAACAATTATAACCGTCTTCGTATCATCTTAATGGCAAACCAATAAAATTATCTGATGTTTGAACACATTTTCAAATTTTTTTTAGTAATATGAAACAGATATGAAAAAAAAATTGACCGTCTCAATATCATCTTAAAATGAAGACTAGACGATCGTAATAGTAACGTAATAATCGATGAACATCTTCCAACAGTTCGAAAATGCCTGGAATTTCTTTGCCAAACCTTACTTAAGTCCTAAACAGTTTTTTATCAACTGAACGATGCAAAATATTTTCCATGGAATAGCTTTCCAGTAAGTAATAAACAAAGGAGTTCACGATTTGATAAAGTTATTCGATTTGTAAGCGAGTGATTCATAACGAATATTACTTTTACCATCAGATCGGAAGAAAGTGCGCGCAAGTCACGAAGCCAATTAAATCGTGTTACGATTTGTGTATTTTTTTATTAACAGCAGCTTTTTGTTCGCTAAGAAATTTAGTTACTTCAACTGGCTCACGAAAAGCGATTTACAATAAATCGATTACGTGTAAAAACAGACTTATAAATAGACTTGCGCTGCGAAGCAAATATTATTTTCTCTCAAAGTAAACGAAATTTATAATTATATGAAGCGTCTCGTTCGAAGATGATCACTTCCCACCCATAAGAGGAAGCTTCATCCTAAACTGATGGTAATGAGTGAACCCTAACCCGTAATCATCTTGTATAAAACTGTGATATCATTGGATACTCTGAAATATATGTCGGCCGAGAGAGGCGCGCGCGAGGTGGCAGCCTATGGCGGGCATATTTGAAATTGAATTTCTAAACGTTGTGGAGTTTAAGCATACTTGACAGTACTACATGTTATCTATCATCTTCGAACGAGACGCTTCATATAATTTCGATCGAACTTCGCCCGTTTGATCGATCAAATATATACATACACCATGTGCTTTAATTTGTTTACCTATACCTAGGTATTCCTTTAAAAATAACCTTTAGCTTGGAAAACCTTATTTATGGCAATAGGGTAAATGATTTCTTTTAATGACTTAAGTTACTTTTGCGCGCTGATTAATGGTAGCTATGTTCATTGAGGAAATTTTAAAATGGTCATGTTTTCTACAAACATTGATAAAAAAAGGTTGATTTTTAAGGAAATTGGACATGCGTGATCTAAAACAGTTGCAATTCGATATTAACCGACATTTCTCTCACTCAAGTGTTGACAGGCAGGTGATGCTCCTCTCGTAACAAAGGTTTTGTGCAATAAAGTATACAAAAAACTAAATAATATTTCTTATGCCCATGACATAAGGCCAGTAGAAAGTCCAAAATGTATAGTTTGATAGTTATTCAACTGTAAGTACAACAAAACACTCGTACTTAAAACTAGGGCAACAAGGTTATTATAAGATCCCCTTAGATTTTTAATTCTGTCATCATCACACTTAACCCAAATGAAAGCGCAAATCACACTGCACACCCAATAGGTTATTTCTCCAACAGCACTCAAGCAAATCGGCTTTTTCACGCGCTTTGTTCCTCAGATATCGCTCTGCAAAGGGAGTCTTATTTCATACCGCCTACGGTCTTTATTTAGACAGCGCGTGGTAGTGATTTCTTTTGTTGTTGGCCGACGCTGACGTCATAGATATTGACCAGTAAAGATTTACGTCATCAAAAAAGTTCATCGTGTACCTACTTCATTCGTATACAATGAAGCTGCTAACGTTTATTGGATTTTCAAATAAGTAATTGATGGGAATGCTTTCAACCTAACTAGTCGACAACGCTGATTACGTAGTACTTTTTGGCACTTTATTTTGGCTAGCATCTAGGATATTCCAATACATAAGCAATCAAAAGCTAATTTCTACGGTAATCCAATTTCATTAGTCATTAGCAAGTCGTTAATACTCCTATCATTTGAACAAATCTTACTTAAACCATTTTAAAATACAAGACATGATGTTTAACTCTAATTTACTGAAAATTAATTTCATTATCTAATATGAAAGCAATAACCATGAATGAACAATGACAACTAATGATTAAAAATCTTGTACTTGCATAGAAGGTCAACAGCAAAAGAGCGGTGAAAAATCCAAAAACCAAAAAGCACGTATTTTCTTGATCATAACTTCTTGATACGAGCCCCTAATTGTTACCAGCATTATAGGTATATACTGGTATGGTAATACACTGAGATCGTCTAACTAGCGATCTTGCTGACCCTTTACAGTGTAGATCTTGCTCATATACCTTGCATGATTGATAAAGGATTATTTTAAAAGTAAACTAACTTATTCCTGATGTGAACCAGCTTCATCAAACTGAATGCAGAGTCTATTGAAAGCATGTATAAGTAATACCATAAGTTATGACGTCACGAACTTACCTTTCCTAAAAAGAACCGCCTATAATACTTGGCGGTGTCGTCTGTGTCGATGTTGTGCCGCCTGCAGGTCTGCCGAGGAGTGCTGGGCTGGGCTCTCGGCTCCGGCTCCTCGCCGTCCTGGCCGTCATCTGCTCCATCTACCCAGTATCCGCCGCTAGGCGGCAGCACTATCATAGGCGGAGTACCTGAAAATAAAAATGCAGATATTAAAACATGCGAACAGTTATTAAAGTCCTTTTTGGGGTGACAAAATAATCAGAAACAAAAGACAATCTCGAAAAGGTTGAGGCGTGACGTTAGCCTAGCAGAAGAAATCGATAGTGAAGAGCTTAATTATCTTGGTTTAGTTGATGGCCATGCTGATACACACAACGCTTTCTTTGTAAGAATCTAAAGGATATTGTCAACTTAACTGCTAAAATTTTATAATTGGGCCTACCCTGTATACTACTTTGTACTAAACACACACCTTATACGATGGTATTTATTGGATTAAATCGGTTTATGTGTGGCGTTGTTGATAAAGATGAAGGTATCGAAGTTTTGCGAGTATTTAGACTGTGAAAACCATCGAGAATCGATGGCGTATCATCAGAGCTATATGGATCGCAAAATGACTTTTTTAAATTAATTAACAATGTTTTGTCCACATTTCTTTATAAAGCAGAACAACTACTCTAGTTATCGATACCATCAGATATTATACTGACCCCTAGTAAATTAAACAAAAGAACAATTCAAAATGATAATCATTTTGTAACAAGTTCACCGATACTCAACCATTACAGGTACCTTTCACCGTAACTATTATGGCAACGTGAATAGATAAATTCGACATTTTATTCCGTAAAAGTATCAACTAAAACGTTCTAAACGTGACCACCAGCAAATCCCCATTATAAGTTCCATAGCTTTCGTGAAGTCATGACGAAACACTCGACCAAAAAACGCACAGAAGTAAGGAAGTCACGTTTGCAATTATTCTTTAGAAAACAAGCTACGAGTTCAGAAAATACTTAACAGCCTTCGGTAGAAGAATGGGCGATTTGTTCAAGGTTACAGATGTCACTGCTGAGACACTGTGACGAATCGGTAGCATCAATTAGTGGGACTGTATAAATATTTTCCTGAATATCAATTTGCTTGCGTCTCTGTATAAGTACAAGGAAGAACATCAATGTAGATGCCACTCTAAGCTTGTCATTGATTTTGAACGCATTTGTTAGGTGGCAAATTAGACGTGTTAAACTAATTAACTGGTTGTTTAATGGTAATTGCGTAGAATTAAGGTGGGCGTTAACTTTTCATAAAAAAAAACAGATTGCTAGATTCCGCTAATCCGAAACAACGCGAATACATTGAGCACGTCATGAATATTTCTAAAACAAGGTATAACCCTTATGTTTATATTATTTTAGAACATGGTGATTATAAAATTGTATTAACAATGTTTACTTAGCGCTTAGTTTAATTAAAACTGCATCAAAGCAAATACGTAGTAAAAACGTAACAATCACTGATTTGATTACCGTTTGTTCGTGCTCAAAGTACAAAATCTCTCAAGTCAAATCAATTCTGATTTGCCACAATGAAATTGGTAAACTCCTATAGCTACTACTCTAGTAACACATTGCCATGATAATTAGCTGTATAATCCTCGTCCCTTTTCCCTCACTTTCAATCAGTCCTTTCATTTTTGCACAAAACTATAGTTTTTAAATCTACTGGAACAGATTGCATCGGTCAGGCTAATCAGAAAACGTTCCCCTTGCCTTGCATCTAATTTCAAGCGGTATCCTTGTCAGGGCTTTGTCTGGGTTACTTTTAAAAGGCTTTCAATATCCCCCTGACGAATTCATGATTGCCAGTGTTTTCAAAAGAATGAAATAGTACCAATGTATTTTCATTACGATTTCAATGAACATGGTTTTTCATTACGGTACATACATACATACCTACTTACTTATTAAGCCTTTTGTATGAAAAGTAGGTACTGCATTGCAAATACCATGCCTCATTGAATTATAAATAGTTTCACGTTATAAGGAATTTTATGGCACTATTATCAATTTTACGAGTAATTTCCATTGAATAAGACTGTGAAACTTCATTCAAATGTTAATAGTTCAATACACAAATGTGGCGTACCTGTCGATGTCTACTTATACAACTTTGAATACCTAGATTAGAAAATTTAAGAAGATTTTTAAACTTTTAAACCCAAAATTTTTAGATACTTACTAGTTCACTACTGTGTGGTGCTACCTCAAGTTTGATACTATTTGCCCCTTTTAGTTACTAGCGAGCTGAACTTCCGGGTCCGGCTGATTCCCGATCGGGTCAAAATGCAAAAAGTTTTATATTGTACTAGACAATCCCTGACTAAGGGATTTTTCACATGAGTGTTCATAATTTCTTCCGTTCTTCCCCTTCAACAAAGAATTTATTTTGGTAAATTAATTATAAAATGCTTTAATATTAAATTTTATATTATTTTGTTTTATTATATTAATGTATCATGCACGTGCGAGTACACTTTGTATTCTGGTATTTAGTTTATTATTATTTTATATAGTGGTTTCTCATCTCTGGAAATCTCTGGAAAGTAGCTAAAGCACTTGTGTCAGTGCTTTAGCTACTTTCCACAGAACGCTTTTTTTAGCATGATAAGCTCACTTTTCATTCCGAATCCACGCACAGGTCATCACAAAAACCCGCTCCAGATTCAGTGTAAATAGACCGCAATGTCCAGTTTAGGAGACTAGCAATCCAGGCGTCCTGCGGGAGCTCATTGTTCGCCTTGTGTCCGCTGCATAAAGCGTCTCGTATGTAAAGCCCGAGTTTTTGCTAACAACGGTTGCTCTTTATTAAAGGGAGCGAGCCACAAAAAGTCCACGCTCGGTCCTTGATGTACGGTGATACAAAATGAGCTTGTTTGTGGGGACGAGGTTGGGTTCTGAAGACATACGTCTAAGACTTTCAGGTGAATTATGATTTGCAAACGATCACAAGGAGAGACTACAAAGTATCTTTATAACAACTGCTGATGTTTGAACATAGCTTCAGAACGTTTATCATGTATTTGGTTACTACGTACTTGAGCCTATTTGTACTTATTAGTGTGGTTGCTTATGATATGACTCATGGCTTTTGTGAGCAAAACGAACTTGATTTTGTCACCCTCGCCTTCACCCTACTGCTAACCCGCTACTGTTTTCGATTCTACAAAGTAATGTCTGATTTTGGTTGAGAAATAAACTTAAAGTCATATTATTTATTTATTTTTGCCTATATAACTTTTGAAAATAGTAATCTATAGCTACACGTTTCGTTTATTACACGTGACATCTGAAGTTTAACTTTGAATATAGAAGTCGCCCTAACTTCTGCGGATGTGTATTTTAAGTTCATACAATTAATTGTCTATTGCGGGACGTGTTTTGACTCCGACGAAACAGAACAACTGAAGTTTACGACTTGGTCTTGAACTAAGGTAACTTGGTTGACAGAAAGCTCAGTTATACCTTAAGCCTACCAATTAGATGAAGCATATATTTTAACGTCCTTGAATAAAAGTTTGTTAGATTTCAGTTCAGTGTCTTTCAAATGTTATAAAGCGATGTTTTTGACAGTCTGTCTATCTTACACTTTTTGTAGAATCCGTTGACAATTTCAAAGCCATAGAAGGGTCATAGACAAAGAGCCATCATAGATAAGTAGCCATTTTACAGAAGAAAAGTTATGCAGACAGTACTAATTTTGAATTTGTTTACCTTCATAAAAAATACGTTTAACAGAGTGGTTAGCCCATTATATGAAAATATTAAGTATTTCCCGTAATAGAACACGATAATAACAGATCTTCTATGATGGTTGGAATAGTCTATGATACGTATGACTGAAAAGAACAATGGTTTTTGGACAAATTTTTGAATCATTTCCGGCAGCTGAAATAGGTCAAAAAGTAACAAACCAATTGGCCTGAGTTTCTTTCTACTGGCCCTTTTACTTGCAAGAATATTAATATTAAGCGTTCTAGACAACATATTGAACTATCTACTATCTTCTTTTTTCTTTCTTATAAAGGCCTTTAAGTACCTTTATTAAAATATCGCATTTACCGTAATATATATCTTACAAAATATATTATCAAGATTCAACTTGAAGTACCTAGTAAACCTTCGTTTATAACCTTTCCTTTTAACATGCCCAAAAATACTTTTTTGGAGACATTGAAGTTAAAATTGAACACAACGGTACCAGGCATTCATATTACTACAAGAGTTCATAAAGTTGATATTTCTGGCGACTTGCGTAAATTTAGTGCCAACATAATTAAACGAAGCTGAAAACTAGGTTTTATAAAATCCTTACCTAAAATTAAAACCTTAGTGCCCTGGAAATTTCACGACTGACGCGGTGCATTTCCTATTCTGTGAGAAGCCGCAAACGGCTTGATTTCACAAGATATGGACCTGTGTGCTGTCTAATTTAATTAACGTTAAATCAGCTAACTAGCGAGAAATAACATAGATTTTTAATTAATTACGGGAATAGGTAGAAAAACGGTGACTACGAAAAAATAAACAGAAAATTTGTCAAACAATATTCTACAACCAAATACATGTATTATCATAATGTTTGCCTAATAAATTAAACATTATGTAACTACTAAAAAAAAATCTTTTGTATTATTAATGTGAGTTTTCTTGCAGAAAGTAAATATTCCTAAATGTTTATGTCTAGTATGACTCTGCAGTATGATTCTTAAGGTTCTGGGATTGATCCCTTTTACAATACCCATCTCCGAGTGCATAATCATGCACAGAAAAACTAAAGGTTCTTCCCAAAGCACATCTGTTTATTAATTGTCCAGTATCCAATTTACAGCTCAACTAAGTAAATGACGCTGCGTAAATGGATTTGTTATTGAGTAACATCTGAGTTTCTCCAAGCGTACCTAATTGTGTATTAAAAAATAAGTACCCATTTTACAGAAATTTAAGCTGGCACCTAAGACAAAAGGACTACTTTCTTTTGTGTGATTTGCGAGCGAACTTAAAACGCAATTGTTTCACCCTCAATCCATTTAAGTCAAGTGCTATTCTTTGAACTGACAATAAGATTTCCTTATCTCTTATCTCCGGTAAAAATATCGGCTAACTTTCAAACTAGATAACATTGATTTCGCCGGCGCCAAGTAAATTAGGAATTTGAACAGCCTTTCCCATCGACAGGTAATTAACATAAAAGTATACCTACGATTCGGTCACTCTAAAATGTGCCTAAAAACTATATTTGATGAATGTTTTACATAATAGTTTTTTTTATATTACACTTCAAGATTGACCTCATCCCTCATATGTTAAGTGGTAATGAGTTCCGAGTTTAAGGGCGACAAGTACAGTTACTGAACTTGTCGCTCTTACCTTGAAGGCTTGACCATTGCTACTAATGTAACATCCCGCAGGAGCTTTGGAAACAATATCCACACGCAGGAACATAACAAAACTAAAGTGATCGTTAATTGGCGGCGATCTGCTTTAAGGTGGAGGTATTTTACCTAAGTGAAGTGATGTCCAATACTTATCTATTTATTATTTACCATACAAGACTTTGAAATCTGGGTTGATTGAAGCAATCCTGATCGGACGTTGTTTAAGCAATGATCAATTCGTGACAGGCACAGCGTTCGACACGCTATGGTACTCATAACAATGTGATCACGAGCGCGTGGGCGAGGTGCCGAGCCCTTGAAGGTGAAAGGACTGTAATGCTCACTATGACACTGATTTATTAGGGACAAAGAGTAATGATGACGTCATTTGTCAAGTCTATCAAACACCTCAAAGTTAAGGAATTGGAATGTTGACAAAGTTCACAAATAATTCTAAGGTATCACTGCCGTAAAAGAGGAATTTATGTTACAGCGGTTGGACTTTTTGCAAATTATCTATAACATTCGAATTTAAAATTCTTTGTAACTATTTTATACTCGGTATATTAATAAGTAAAACTGTAACGTCATATTTTACTACTACTTTCATAGAAAATCAATGAAGGAATCGTGTTTTGACAGTTCTTAAAAGTATGTTAGTTGACTAGCCAGTCAATATTCCTATTGGCGATTGCTATTTTTGATTTTTTTGTACCTAGAAATTTATAAGGAATTATAGATGTAAATAATTACGCTTTGATACGAGCTAAGATATAGGCGTTCAAATTGAGATCGGAAAAATGGCCTTTGTTCTTTTGCTCCAAAGCTGCACATTAGCTTTGACTATGATAAGGGGGATATTATGATGTAATAGGAAGTTATCGATAAGCAATAAGTTTATTAATTTTGTAGGAACTACATAAAGCTGCGTAGTTCGATGCTACGCAATATCACGAGATTACGGAAACATTTCATTATGACTAATGGAAATAGTGCCCTCGTTATTGTCTAAGCAATAAGAACAAGTAGGTCCCAATAAATAATTTCCAGAGAAAAAAAGAAAGTCTCGTTATATCATTCAATAAAAAAATTGTATGATAGACAAGATAATATGATTAGTACTATTTTTAATAATATGTCTCAGATCTATGTGAGCACTTTGTAGAAAACTAATAACTACCTTTTTCCCATGGATTTGCCCGGGTATACAAAAAAAACTATGATTTAGTGGAGTTAGTTATTCAAAGTTTGTCGGATTGAGACCTACTGGTCTAAATGTGCCAACTCCTAACATACAATTTTGTTCAGTCGTTTGTTTTACGTGATTAAGTATCTACCATATAGGTAGGTATTTATCCACCCAAACTAGTGTTGATTTTTACCAGAACTAACTTCTTGAACGAATTGGAGCCAAGTTATGATCGATATTAACAACATAATCTGAAGCTGACTTTCACACTTCTGTTCTCAGCATTTCCTTTACTTGGAGAAAGTAAGTAAGCAAATGGTTACCAACAATGACGAAAGTTACTGAAGAATGTTATAATAAAAGGCTCGATGCCATGATTGTTACATTTTTACATTTCTGACAATTTTTATTCGCTTTGGAACGATTTATGTTCAAATTAAACAGCTTATATCAATTTAAAGAGGTTTATTTTCAATTGCGATGTAAGTCTTCAATTAGCTGACTATTGTAGCATCTGCTTTCGTTCTTTAGTGAACAGATACATCTAGGCAAAGTTAGGCCTCATAAACGCCTTTCAAGCGTGATTAAGGTCAAACGTTTTATATAAAAAGCTCCCATAAAATATTTCACCTAACATATATACAAGTGAATAAATCTACTCGCAACAAACTATGCCATTATGACGAAAGATAAATGCCTACATTGTAGCGTGGTCATCTGATAACCGGCGTCATTAACTAATTAGACATTGAGACTCCACTCTTCATTACGACATTTTTAGACATTTGCAATTCCCACAAACTCATTTCAATGCCTGTACAAATGGAGCAGACTGGCAAAATTGCTTGAATTAGCGAAACACAACTTGTGACATGAATGTTTTTAGTCAAGCAATATTTTCAAAAGCAATCCCAGTTTTCATATAACTTTTATAAGGAACTTTCTTGGTAATTTTACTTAGGTCTCGTCAGATACAATAAGCAGCGAATGTCCGATGATATGAATTTGTTACATAAGTCAATCTTATTAAGTCTAGTTTTCAACTCGAATTACGAATCTTGTTTATAGGATTATTGGGTTTTATTTATGGAAGTCAGATCGTCTCCAGTTTGCGCAAATCACTTTCTGCCGGAATTTTATATTCAACGTCAATCATAAATACCTATATACGGATTCACATTAAAATAAAAACTTTTTAAAGGGTCTTTATAAAAACCATTTAGATTAAATACAATTACAATTTAAAAACAATGAACTCTTGGCCTCTTTATATGTTTAGGCTGGGTTTTTATTTATGAGTTTTAATTTCTGTATTAAAAACGTTAATGGCACAGCTAAGACTAAACTTAAATTAAAAAAAAAAGATATTATGGTGCCATGAAATGCATAACGGGAAGCTAAGTACACAATGGAATTGAAGACAGTAATAGATCTTGGAAACATTTGAAACTGCAAAAAACTACTTTAGTCGGCTAATTAAATCTTCTTTACCTATCATTTATATTGGAGCTAACAGAACCATTTTAGTGATTGATTTTTTTTCAGAATTAATTTTTCATACGATACATAATGGCGTTAAAGCCTATCTAAGTAGTAAGTTTCCCGAATTCTCACATCTAGATTTTAGTGTCTATACATTCAAAAAATTATAATAAAAAGTCGCAAGTAATTTATTAACTTTTTGTTAGAAACTCATTCCCAAAATATATTAAAAATCAAGTAGAAGTGCAATATGGATCTTATTTCTTTACTGTTCGTTAATATAAAGTATAATAAAGATTCTACTTAAGTAAACGAATGCATCATTCTTAGCTGCGTCTTGAAAACCCGAGCTCAAATCGAGCTCTAGGATTACAGCTCTGGCTGGTTTCCAAATTACGTGGATAATCAAGGTAAATGGCTCTTGCAAATATTATGAAGGTACATTTTAGTTTAAAGTTTCTGTTGATTTGTAAGTCACGTTTGTGACCGTGACATGGGAGCAGTGGAGATAAAATCTTCAGCGTTACCTACATTGTTATTCATTTCCATCGTTTAGTTAATTGGCCATGAGAGATTTCTGTTTACACAGCTACAGTTGTATTTTTCAAAGACTATGCCATGCTTATTAGATGTAGTAACTGACACCTTCAGCCATTTCTGCTTGCCTGGTAGGCTGTATCGTTAGATTTGTTTGAGCATACATACTGGATGCCGTTAGTTGTCTATAAGACTAGTACCAAATTAGTAATAGTTCAGAACGATTCGTATTATTGTCATTTTTCATATGGACTTCAGTATGTGAATTTGATGTAAATGTGTTCAGAAAGATCCGTCCGGAGATAAGATGTATAATATTTAAAGAGGACCGCGGTCAAACGCACATCGAATGTTAAGTAACTTGTTAGAAAACTAATCTTTAACACAGTTAAATCTAGCACATACCTACTGATAAAAAATGCAAAGCTTTAGAGCACCATATTATTAAACAAAGTATCGTATCGTGCATTTAAACATTCCAGTACCTACTGTCACAGCTGACTTAAAATGGACACTTATGATGGACAATTGAATAGATATGGTCGCTATCATCAGTTGTAGCAGATCTCAGTACCTTGTCTCAAAAAACTTCCGCGATATTCAGTAAGTGAAATAGATAGTTAATTTGATACGACAAGGTGGGTTTAAACTAGAGATGGTGTGCAAACTTACCAGGTTTGGCCAAGGTTTCTTCCAGCAGCTTCCTGCTAGCCTGGCAGGCAGCAGCCACCCTTCTCTGCACGGCGACTGCGCCGGGCGACGGTGGCGGCCCATGAGGCGCCGGCACTCGGCCTTCGGCGTACGAGTGGGGCCTCTCGCCGGCCACCGTCGCGCCCACCGACACTGAGCGGACATCTCGCCTAGACACCTGGGGAAGAAAGAAATTCAAGTTTAGAACTGGAATCGGTTATTAAAATTTAAAATAGTGAGTTGGTTGGTGGCCGGTCGTTTTTTATAGGTACCGTTGTTTTGCAAACGTTTTACCTTTATTCTTTAGATGCTGAAACATACATCCGTGCCAATGCTTTTGTTGGCAGTTTTATGTTAGAATTATTTTTGTTCTAGATCAGATTAAAAATTGCAATACAACTGGCCTACCTTGCATTTTAACACCTATTTATTATATGGATCATGTCGGTATGAACGGCTTAATATGCGACCGCATCTGAGACCGCGAAGCATGAAATCTTTACTCGTGACTAAAACGGTAACTGCTGTCAGCACAGGAGTCAAACCGGCATATCACATTTATTCAACAATTTGACAACAGTCAACTCATCATTCAAAGTAGATATTAAGTTGGTGCAACTGAGTCTCGATGGACAATCACACAATGAAAGTGTCCAGTTATTTAGTTACTTTAGTTAATAAATACTTGAGACGTAATTAATTTTAACTAAATTCTAGTAAGTAAAATTAAATAACTGTCTCCTTCACCTCGGGACATTAATTTGCTAATAATGGGGAGTTTGCACGCATTATACCAACAAAATTACCTCTCTAACCGAACAATTTACCGACCAAAATAAATCGAAAATCGGATACCGTTCCGGTCTACTATTGTATTCAATATGCATTTGGTGGTTCCGCCGCGCTCTCGGCAGACCGCGGGTAATCAAACGAAACATTAGCCGCGGATCAAATGCATTAATTGACTCGTTTGTGATTTGGTTCATTTAAAATAGAATTTATTTGAGGCCAATCGTTCCCTGAAAGGTTGTTTATGATCTAATAAAGGAAGACGATCGCAATGATTGCTCGGCTTACAAAATGATACTTCGTTTTATTTGATGTTCTTTTAGTAGTCTTTTTCCGTGATTTTGTACTGTTGGTTTTTTTTAAATTAGTTTCCGTAGTCTTCTTGAAATGTGTTTTGGAATTATATACTTTTTTTTTTAATAATTGAATGTAATTCAAAGCAGCTTCAGTTTAGATATTTTCAGATCGGTTTCTTGTGATTTAACTGGTACTGAGAGACATAAGGCTTTAAGACTTTCGCGTTCCATTTGTAACATTTAAAATATATTAACGGGGCAAAACACGACGGCATAATATTCAATAGTTAATGCGAACTACTTACTGTCTGACACTTAGTTGAATCGCATCACGAGCTGACTACAATAGATAGATAGATAGATAGATATACTTTATTGCACAAAACTTTACAGAAATAGGTTTTACAGATTGTTTATAGTACAATTTAGGCGGTCTTATCGCTAGAAAGCGATCTCTTCCAGACAACCTTAAGGTAGAGGAAATAGTAGATGGCGACAATTGTAGTAACCAAACCAATTTTCATTTATTTTAAATGTTTAAAATAAATAATTTTCTTTCTTGTTGAATCCAATCAAAATGCGCATCATAATTCATGAGAAATCCAACAATATTTATTAAATTCCATAATAAATGGTCTGATTTAACAAAAAATCTTCGTTGCATTTCAATTGAAGCACCTATTCATTTAAATGAGGCAACTCTTTGTTTCTCCCGAAATAAAACTGTTTTATTTTTTTCCTCTTCCCGAAATAAACATCAACGCGGTTTTCCCAAATGACAGATTGATATGTAAAGCAATTTACTAGAGTGATAATTCTCGCTTCGAAAACTCTAATCATTGAATTTGAGCATACCTTTTGTACAAGAAAGTTACCACTAGAAAAAAAAACATTCCTCGAAGAACGTAGGTATCAAAGATACCTACTAGCGGCGCAGCGGGCGTGACGGGAGCATCGTGCGATGACCCCACCGTGGGATCCCATCATTGTTACTTTTCACAATAACTGTACTGATCCGCACAAATCGTTTCGCGGCAGACCCATTTGCCTTTAAACCATTTTGTGAACGTGCCCCGATTGTAGGAGGCGGCAATCTCGAATCGAGCAAATTGAATTTGGGAGCATGATCTGTGAAGCCACCGGTCGTTCCGAAACTTGGTCACAAATAAATTGTAAACTTAAGTGTTCACGCACGACTGGAAACATTGAATACACGGGTGTGAATCATAAACCGCATGCGTTTAGAAATGAAACGAAAATTGGGTAATCGTTGCGAACATCGCCTCACGATGTTTGAACAACTGGCTACACACTGAAACAAATGAGAAACCAATGTCAAGATTGTTTTATTTTTTCTTTTCAGAGTATCTACCCGGCCAGCACGCCGTGTAAGATCGATACTACAAAATTAAACAAGTTTTATAGGTCATTTCGACTCCTGGAATTTAAATGTGAATCGAACCTCTTCGTCAAGAGTTATAAAAATAACTTCGTTTACGAGTACCAAACTTGGGTGATTAGGAAAAGGAACGCCTTCAGGTGTCGCCGTCTGCAATCGTTTAGCGGAATCGATGCCGGATTGTGCTGCCCCATAAATCGGTGCCCGACCGTAAACACCATCAAAAGTTTAAAATTGGAAGCCAGCGGAAGCATTAGCAGAGCCGTTGACAGCAACTCGAAACAAGTAGCGTGGAAAACGCCCGGCCATTTTCACTTTGATCAAATTAATGTGACGTCACTAACTCCATGTTTACTCCTTCCGCGCGCAACCGTTGAAATTGTAGACGTTAATTTTAAAACTTTTATAAACACACCACGAGTATTTGCTACGAAAAATAAACCGGTAAATCTTAATTGCTTCGATATAATTACCCGTTGATTTTAAATAGATTTTCAATGTTGGTTTTGTAATCGATTTCCCTGGAAAGTTTATAGTTCAAAGACCAGTAAACGATTCTAATCGATCAGTGGTCGATCGAAATTTATCAAAACGAACGTAGCAGATATTTTAGTTCATTTGTATGAATGTTTATGCTTCAAAAAAGTCATAATTGATTGTTTACACTTTACCAAATGTATCAAACGTATTAGTTTAAAATTTTTGGCATAAGACACATGGACGTTTTTTCGGATTAACTTAAACCTTTACACATAGGTACCTATACATTTTCAAATTAAAATAATAAGAATTTTCCGCCTTACAAATTGCTAGAATACCCATAATCACGTTCATATGAATAATTCTGTTTGTAATCTGATGTTTTAATATGTAAATTGTCGACGAGGCAACGCCCGTCAGTCATTTTGAAACGGAATAAATATTGAAATCGGGTAAAAAAGCGTAATTAGGCAAACTATTATACGTAGTACCCTATAATTGTATGAAAACGTCGCTTTCCATGAAAATGATGTACTTTATTGGGTGGAGATAAGGCTCACAATTGTGATTAGATATTTTTGTAGCTGAATATCAAATGTCCGAGTTTTGTAGGGTTTCCAACAGGACGGTTGTAATCCGTATTACATTTGTTATCGATATTTGTATTGTGTACGTAATTCGGATTTGGGAATGTTATTACGTATTACGAGACTTTTGTTGAATTGATGAACATAATTGATGAAAATGTATAAACCTATAGATACAAGGCATTATTTTTACTGAAAATAATGTTTTTTATTTTTTTTAATTGATTATTTTCTTTCTAGGTGACACCAAAAGATTATGACTATTATTATTTAGGTTAAGCTAAATTGACGGGAATGAATGGTGAGTGTAAATGGATTTAAAATTTTCTCCCATAGAAAAAATAATATTACTGTGTTTGATTTTATTATTATCTAAATAGATAAATCTACAAAATAGCGATGTCCAGGAAAAATAAACTGTTAACAATTATTCTTCTTAAGCTCTTAAGAAGATACCATAAGATTATTTTTAGAATTACGTTGTATAATATTAAAGCATGTGATTGTACACTAGCATAACATTACAACTACCTTGCCATTATCAGTAAAATCTGTCAGTGTCATCACGAAGTCATTATTTGGCTTTTAACAATAAAATTCACTCTCCATTGAAAATAATTAAGCATTTTGAGTAAGTTAGTGTTTGAAGCTTGAATTCAAATTTGAATCAATAATGTTAATGTGACCATTGATCAAATTATTCTCAGCTGATGAAGACTGTCCGCTCATTCGCCTATTCTCGAAATGAACTATGAGGACCATGCCGTCAAACGTATTAAATATCAAGGCACTAAGCCTTGTCAGTGAATATGTTTCACATTTTTCAAGCCATTGCATTAGTTTTTGATACGAAACATCTGCTTCGTATCATGAAACGTTCCTTGTTGTATTCCGCCTGGATCACACGTAATCGGGTCACAGCTGACTCTGGTCTCTCATATAAAATTTTTCATACATTTCTCATACTTAAAAATCTAACAGAAACAAAAGGATAAGAAACTTTCATATGTTGTTGAAGAGATAAATCTCACTTGGTATTTGGACGTCGCTTCATGTGTTGCTAAAATTTAAAATACTTACGCCAGAAAAGACACCAATGTAACTACTCCAGACTTCGGAAAAAGTCACACACTTTCATCGTCGGTTGTTCCCATAATTATCTCCCCTAATATTCGAAACAAGAAATAGTCCATATTTCAATCCAAGTTGCGAGCTATATTTGTGCCAAATGTAATTTATCTAACTTAATATTTAACTTTTTTTAATAAATTACCTCAAGTTATTGTTGATTTACCATTGAATAAATTTAAGCTAATTGTTAAAGGTTGTCTTTTGAAAAAAGGGTACTACAGAGTAGAAGACTATATTAATGACAAAGAAGTGTGGACCACTAACTAGTCTGTTCGCCCTCACATGAAAAATTTCACTAATTATATTTACTAATTGTATTTCTATTTATACAAACTCGGCAAGAGGTACCTATTTCTTTACGTATTTGTCAACTCGCAAGTTGGCAAAATTCTTATTAAGCACGAATGTGCATTAGGACCTACAGTTTGTTTAATTTAAATATATATATTTTTTAATTTTTCTTATTACTTTGAATCAATGAATTATTTTTTACAATTTACTACATTATTTTATCTAATTACTACACTGTATGTCTTAGTGCAAAACTAGTTATAAGTTCAGCTATATTTGTAATATGAACGACAGAGTTTCTTGCCGGGATCTTCTCTGTAAGTTATAGGTTCCGAACCGGAGGTAGCGTCATTTGCATTATATAGACGTTTCATAAATATTACTGGTGTAATTTACATGAATAAAAGAATATTGAATTTGAATTTGAATTTGAATTTAAAAGAAATCCCATATAAGTAAACTTTCAAGGGCGGTATTACCCCCATCTCCCTTATTTTCAATCCAAAAAGTAGCCTATTTCCATTCTAGAGGTTCAAAGTATACTTAAACGAAATATCTTTAAAATCAGTTCAGTGGTTTAGGCGTGAAAGCCGGACAGACAAACAGATAGACAGACAGTTAGTTTCGCATTTATAATATTAGTATGGATAAGTAGTTAGTTTTACTTAGGTGCAAATAATAAATTTATTTACACCTAAGTAAAACTAAATAATCTTCGTCTTTCATTACAACAGATTGCGCTAATTGGCATCCTTGTAGGACGCAAAGAAATCCCCCAGTCTCCGTTTTTTCCAAAAAGAGCTATTTATGGTGGCGTAGGCAACTGCTAGCTAGTCGGGACTAGTTTCAGACCAATCTCAATCAATTTCGATAACCAATATAATACAACTTTATCATATAGTTTAGCTAGTATATAGCTTAAGCTATTATAACGTAACGATTTTCAATTAAAGAAAATAAAAAGGTTTAAAAAATATATATTTCCGCAGACGAGCTATTTTTACGACACCCAGTTTATTTACCGCATAATTAATCCACTTAGAAAAAATACTGCTCTTCAGTAACGACGCCTAATGTCCTAGTTAATTAATTACTTACTTTGACCCCACTTTATAGCACAGATTATGAGCTTTATTCCAACGGTATAAAGACTTCACAAAGTTTTTGCAATGCAACGTTGGGTCAGGTACAAACGATCTAACAATGATTTGGTACGAAGATAATTGGGCATTACTTACAAAAGTTCTACTTTATGAGCAAGTTATTAATGTACTTTTTTTGTTGATGGCAAAACCATCCTTCGTAATTTAAGCAGGACACAATATAAAACTTAGTACTTATACCTATCGTCTATGAAATAAGTATAAATTAATAAAACAAGCTTTTATCGAATTTAAATCTTTGGATTTATTTTTTACATTAATAAAGTCTAAATCTGAAGAGTTCGTTTGTTCGAATGCGCTGATCTCAAGAATTTCTGGTTCGATTTGAAAAAATATTTTTGTGTTGGCCATTTATTAAGGAAAGCTTTATGCTATGTAAAATCATGCTATAACTAATGGTAGTGACGAATCACTGAAAAGTATGAAAAAAACGGGTAAAGTATAAGCCCAAAGCGGTCTAGTCTAAATAAAATCAATAAATTAATAGTAGATTCTCATTGTTATTATGAATACGCTTAAGTTTCAAGCATTGTATGACGATAAGCCATCAGAGAAATAAAAATAGATCTACATTTTCTATTGTCCTTTTCATGTTGTGGCATGTCAATACTCATAATTTTTTGTTGTACATTCCTTTTTTTGGCTTGAGAGCGCGCGCTCCATGAGTCCTCCATTTACTTTGACGACATTGAAATTCATTTTTAGTAAAAACGAGAGAAAGAATTAAATTAAATTTCACGTGGATATTTTTAGCGGCGCGAACATTATTTTGGGCCTAAAAATCATAATTTTGAGAGAATTCAGTTCCAATAAAAGTTTTAAATCATATTTTTTTTATTTAACTTTCATCGGCAACGCCAATAAAAGTAAAAAAGTGATCGTCGTATTATTTTACACTAATACAACTCGATTCCTTTGCGCATTTAAAAAAAATGAGTGAGAGTTCAAATCGAACGATACGTTCTAAAATTTAAACACCGAATTTCGAACGTGCAACGTTGCAATGGCGTCGTCGGCCCATGATTGGTTTGTGATGGGAAGTAAATTGCTTCGATGCGGTCTGCGTTCACACTAAGCAACTGTACAGAGCACGCCCTTAGTTCCTATTGGGCAAATAAGGATGGCAACCTTTTAAAAAATATATTATTAAACCCAAATGTTAAGAAATGTTGATATTTTTTCACCAAATGATCAACTGAATAAGAGATACAATGATATAAGCCCAAATAATTGTATGTTTATGTTGTCCCAATCAATTTCGGCTACGGTTAAATTTAATGTGATTAATTTGAAAATGTCCTAACCAAATTGAAAAAAGCACACAAAGTTGTTACCCAAATAGGAATCGAACTCACGAAGTCAAAGTTCACGAGCCTGAGATCGTTACTACTAGGCTATAGAGGAAGATACAAAAAAAACTATTGACTCATTTACTGACACGTGGCAAGAGGCTCTTCCAGTTCTTCAGTTGACGCTTAAATTCAACAATTAATTAAAAGTTGTACGAAAGGTATAGCTAATAAAACAAAAAACTATCACAAATGCTCGAAAAAATACATTTAAATCAAGTTTAAAAATTTATAAAGACAGTTTATATGTACCTCAAAGATCCCCTGTCTCAGGTAACCATCCCTATTACCGAACCTGTCAAATATTATGTGCTATTGATTTTGCTTGTATCGCATCGCGTGCTTTCAGGTTGTTGCTTGTAAGTGGCTGTCTGTGGTCGCGTGAAACTGAATGTTTCCTCACATTTACTGTTCATGTTCCTACAAGAGTTTTGAAATACCTTCTCGTACCAACCAGAAGTAAAACAATCGAAAACGGCACTGATACGGCAATAGTACTGATACGTTGTTCCATTTTTTTTTGTCATTTTACAGACAATTAAGTGTGCATCCAAAAAAGTTAAGACGTCAACAAACGTAATTTCAAAATAGCGGAATTCGAAATTTGGCTAGTTGCCTGACTAGTCAACTTGTAACATAAAGTCCGTTTTAACGATATCCTTAAAATTATTTGTGAACCGCCTTTCAATTGACCTTTTCACAACATCTCAATTGCAAGACAGTTGACTGAAAGAAAACTTAATTTGAAATTGCCATACAAAAACAGCATCACATGTGATCAACCATTCCATTCAAGGCTTTGCCACATAAAAGCTTAAAACAAAATCATGACTTAATTTAAACACAAAAAAATGCCTAAATTGAACAATCGTGGAATTCGAAATAGGCACTTAGTTCAATTATAGCGAAACGCGTAGGTTAGCGTTGCTTTATTTCCTTATTCGTATTCAAGTAAAGCATCTTATACATGTATCGCAGTTTGAACATCGAATATATTCAACTAACTAAGAAGAAAAAAATTGAAATATGCACGTTGATGTATCGCTTTGGCGACGCTCGACTGGGTATCCATTTTGTCAAACCAGCTTCAAAGTGGGAAAAAAGAACAAAGAGCGAAACCCAAGTAGTAAATGTGATAAAAATGTGTAAGTACACAAGTAAATGTAATATGAAAAGCGTGTAATGGCTCATGTGACCACTAAAGCTGAACAGCATTATCTATCATCAAACATGATAAATGATAAGCATAAGCTGCACTACTAAAACATTCTACAAAACCAAACTGCTGCATCGCATAAATTAATTTCTAGTACGACTAGAAACGATGACGGAGAACAATACAACATTCATCTGTCAACGTACCCTTTTGAACTTCGAACACCTTTGGAACTATGAGCACGAGGGTATTGACAGAAAATTGATTTTGAATTTGGAACGCAAATGCCCTTTCTTGATGGGCGTCTTGCCTGCCAGTTTTCCCACAGATACAAATTTAAAGTATGTACCTATTAAAATAAAATTCAATTAACGTGGCGCGAATAGCGTGATTTAGATAAGTTTTAATTTTAACCCCTATTACTCGATAAAATGCGCAAAGATCATAAACCTCTATACAGCCCAATGAAGCTAAATAATTTCGAAACTAGACGAAGGAAGTAATTAATACGGCTCTATAAACAAAAACATTGTTCACAAACGTGGAAATAAACCAGTAGACATTCCGTAACGGGGTTTTCTCGTGTTCATTAAAGAGAGAGGGGGTGTCTACGTGTTCCCATTGTTTTCAGTCAGATAGTAACGATATTGCAGCGCCATTTGCTCGTTGCTCAGATAAGGTGCCTGGTGCGGATACAGTTTCTAATGGAGGCATTATTTTAGCATTACATTACCACTGAATGACGGTTGGAGCGGCGCGGGAGAATCATCCAGTTGAAATTAATTGAGGCCATCAAGGGAAACTGCTAACGGATTCAAGTTTATTTGGTACCTAGCCCAGTGGTATTACAATAATTCATGCATTTTACCGTTGAAAAGTTACTACTGTACATTATAAATATTACATACTGTGATGCTGTGGAAAAACCATTGGGTGTTAATATTTTAACACAAAAATCAGGTTGGAATTTTTTTTCTAGACTCGAATAGTCTAGCGTTTTAATTTTCACAAACGAGCCAAAGTATGTAGTTTCAATATCGTTGTTTTATGGCAAAAAACAGGGGCGCGTCCTACTTTTCTTATTCTATAGATGAAACGAAAAGTCTAGGCACACAGAAACGAAATTAAAAGCGCAGTTAACACGAATCCCAGGTCAGGTCACCACGTATAAAGGGGATAATAAAACGAGATAATTCTAGAATGAATCAGATTTAAAATGCGAGACCGGGGTCGCATTAAAATCGAGAACGAGAGCGAAAAGAGAGCTTCCTATGGTACTACGAGTGGTAGGGTTGTACCGCAGTGAGGAAATATCGATAAGCGAAGAGGAAAATCTCTAAATGAGACAAGGGTCATAGATTTAATTACTTTGGTTACATGAACACTTAGGTTGGTTGTTGACACTGTATTGTCTGGGTGTTTGTGGCTTTGTACTTCAAAGGTTACAAAGTCACTAAGTGTTAGTAAATTTTGTGAGACAAAATGTAATACGTGCAAAACCCAATTGGTTGCAGATATCCTTCACTAACTTTTAATGAATTATTGTAATATTTTATTGTTTTTTATTTTAAGACAGCTATTAAATTATGTTGAATTCAGTCCGTTCTGCTGCCGTTGTGTCAATTTTATCGATGTTTTACATAAACTAGCGACATCGCGAAGTTGAACTTTTCAACCCGCCCCACCTTATCGGCGAGTAAATTGCGTTTATCGGAGCGGTAAATGAGCGTTGCAATCTTTAATCAGTTCGCTCTTTTTTTTATTCAGTCCGAGCCTCTGAGGCTTGTTTGTTTACCAGGTGACTGTCTTTGCCTTCACCGTGCGGTTAAAGTTTTAACAAGAGTACAAAAACTCGCTTTGAACACAAACAAAGAGTTTTTCCTGAGTTATCGATTTAACGGGTAAATGGAAAAAACGGTTCATTGCGAATGATTTATGAGTACGGGTTCTGTAGTACGCTGTAATGCGTTAAAAAAATAACTGATAATATACATACACGTCTTTTTTACTTGACGCCTTGGCTGTTTAAGAATGATCTCGGGGCTTTACACTTTGTGACGATAGTTCGGCAATGGATTTGAATTTGGAAGCCATGTTGTTTGAATGTTTCTTTCATAATACCTAGGTACTCGATGGACAGTGACAAAGCAGAAGAAACGTTTTCGATTTTTTCATAAGGGGTTCAATCGAAGCGGGTCGAGCGAATTAATAAAAAGGTAATACTTTTAAGTCTAACAATTTAGAAATTTTCACAGAATATTTAGCGGTATATTAATTTCAAAAATAAATAATTAAAATAAAATAAACATCCAACGGGGGCTTTTTGCCGCCTTTCACTGATTCATCTAATGCCCGCGTTAAATTAGTATTTTTGTAAACGCATTTCATACTTAGCCCATACCAAGCCCCATTAAGTTTCACCGCCACCTAATGGTAGCCAAATCTCCGTGAGAGATTTCAAAACGCCCCATGTATAATAGTTTCGCATTCGCGTTGTTATTAACCAAACTTATTGTTTACAAACCGGACTAATAATGGCTCGCCAAGAAGCCAGCCATTGTTTTGTTCGGAAGAAATATGTTCCATTCTTTTGCGATGGAAGTAGGTGAACCATTTCAATGGACAGGCGTTTCAGAGGATTAATCGTCTACAGTTAGCGAATAACTTAGATTTAGATAATGCGATTAAAGTGAGATTATGGTTAAAGATGCAGTTGTTACTTCCATCGATAATAATCAGAGAGTTTTGACGTCTAAGCGAACTATTAACCGTGTACTAGTTCACCGATTTAAATCACTCTGCGAGCTATAAAAAGATGTTCTAGTGTCGCTTAGGATTTTAACCCGTCACGGAATCATTAGCGAGAGAACCAAAACATCGACATAGCCTAGTGAATTTTTAGGTTGAAATTAAAGTTTCCTTTGAACGGTGGGGCAACCTGTAATTCATTGAGCCATCTGTATTTTTAAACCCAGTAATAGTAGTGCCACAATAAATACATCAACACCCACAGAACAAACACCAATGTTTATCAGATGAATGTTTTTTATCATCATCAGTAGAAAAATGGTTGATGGCCAAACCCAGAACTTCTTGCTCAATATCAATAATAAAGTTTTTTTATATGTTCTAGTGCCACTGAGTACCTGGTCTAATCCATAAAATGTTAAGAAAACTGCTTCCTCAGGCAAATTCTTTTTTATAGGTGTCCTAAACACAAAATTGTACTTAATTTATAATAAAACGTACCTACAGCCGAAAATAGAACATATTTCTTTAAAAATACAGTTTTAAACAGTATGAAACTTGGTAGTAATTGATTAGATAGCTTGGTTAATAACTTGCGCACACATCTTGTCCCAGTTGCATCAGTGTAACTTCAATTAACTTGTCCGAAGTACGGATTGTATTCAATCCGTTTTCGACTCGCGTCTAATTCGACCAACTTTCGCACTAAGCGCACGGAGCGAACTAATTCCGAGAAGTAGTTCGCGGGATTCTGTTTCGATCCGGCGATTTCGAAATCCGAACGCCTTATTCCGTTTCGAAGTTTTGAAAATGACGGCAACGTTTCGATCGTTTTAGTTTATTTTAAAACTAAAAACTAATTTTCACTTTACATAAGCCAAATCGTTTACCATAAACATATAGGTAGGGAGATGCTATAGGTAATTTATATTATACACCAAATACATGATAAAAGATTATTTTCGTTTTTTTTTACCTTCATAATAGTTCCTCTTCGTGTCATACGAAAGCTACAAGTCAAGCACCTACTTGTACGACGGTGCTTAAAAATAGTGTGAGTTAAAACGCACGCAAAGGTTTCTCGCGAATGACATTTTTATAACAAAAAAAATCATAATCCGTCGGTTCGCTCCCGTCAAAGAGTCGTCACATAATGAACCACTTCCGCGTGCACGGTTCAGTCCACCATCTGACTTCATTCAGAAAGTCCACAATCGTGTGTATTCCCCTTACAAAGCAGAGGCGGGATTGCATCATTGTGCTCAACAAAAATGGTGCAGTGCTAATTTCGCATGCGGCCTACGGTAATGTATGCGTTTGCAAAATAAGGACGTAATCTAGTAGGCTAACTTAGCTTTACAGTATACAAACTCTTTGTTTTCCTGTCCACTTAAGTTTTTTTTTTAAATTAGTTTAGGGCGTTTAGGGAGAAGGAAAAAAGGGTTTATACCTCTTGGCTCCTTGGCTAGGAAGAAAAAAGAGAATTCAAATTGCTTTTCTTTTTGATTCGTTCTTGTAATCATATTATTGAACCATAGAATTAAAACTCCCATTTTATGATTTTATCTTTGTATAATTAGCCCTTTTATATTAGAATATTTGTTCCAGCGTTAGCAATTACGATTATAATACCAATCAAATATTCTTGTCGATTTAAAAGCATACCGATAGAAAATGTCTCCTTCTCACTAGCATAAATACATATATTTACTAAACTTAGTTTTCTAAAATAAGGTTCACCTAACTGTAAAATAATTGTCCTTCGTAATTCTCCAAATACCTACTAGCTAATACCTCCAAAGCTCCTCTAAATTTGTAAACAAAACATCTAGTAGTAATTACGCCCACGGCCAAGCTCAATTTCGTGTCCCATACACCTAAAGGTCATTTGCAGCGAAACAATACCGATTACAATAGCCGAGTAACTATAATCGATTATTCATAATGTCGCTTACGCGGCACTGGGTGCGTCTTGCTCAATACCAGTAAGTACATTTACGTCACGCTTATAATGTCACGCCATGGGAACGAGCCTTAAAGTTCTGGTATTCTTTTTGGAACAATGGAAACGAATTTTTGATTCGAACACAAGCCGTTCATTATTACAGTGTGCATTTGGATCGAGGAGTTTGATCTATTCTTTGGAGAAGAAAGCTGCTAGTTATTTGCTTACCGTCGAAAAATTCATTTTTCGCTAGACCTGAGACCTGATCTCATATTTACAAAACATTGGAAACGTATCTGAAACCGGAAACTATGACTTATCTTTTCTTTTGAGTAATTTAATTGGAATACACATTCAAAAATCATTTTAAGCCATCAATGACGTAAAAGTAGACTTTATGTTGCATCGGCCATTTTATTTTTTTGCAAATTATTTTAGAAATAATACTACTAGGTATTATAAAATTTCTAACATAGCGTGCGCTGCGAAAACTATTGATGATAGAACAAAATGATGTACTACGACTTTGCAGAACTTATCATTCTACAAAAAGTGTCGCGACAGCATATGTCTAATATTATAGTTATGTCATAGTAAGCGGTTTTTTAATCAAAAAATGTAATTAATATGCCGCCGCTTGAAAAGGATCTTTATTTGTACCTTGGTATTTTTCTTTATCAAAAAAAAATACTTTATATTCAAGACGGCTTCAATACCTTTAAATAACTTTTTGAATTATTCAATTCGGATATTTCATTCGGAAGATAGGTATCATGAGTAAAAATGCAAGTATTAGAAAAAAGTCGCGTGGTTGCCGCTCACCGCGCTCAGCTAGCCAGCATGCGATAAAGGATCCATGTAATCGTCATTGAGGTACGGGAGGAGTCAATGTAATAAAATAAAGTGCAAAGTTTATATGTATGATACGTACATATTTTAGTACCCATTGCACCCGTGCGAAGCCGGGGCGGGTCGCTAGTGTTTTATATTTTTGTATTAATATAAGGGGGCTAATCGTAGTCAGTATTCTGAAGCGAGTATCAAATTTATTTTAATATAATTAAAAAATTGGTAGGTACGGTCAGTTTTATTTGCAGACAGCTGTTGACCGAAAGGTCGTTGGTTTGATCCCAAGCTAGGGCAAATATTAATGTGTGTTTATTCGATGTCTGTGTTTTTAATATAATTAAGTAATTAGGTATTGTGGTACCACTGTTGATATAATTTTAATTATCCCTGCTTGAGTAATTACTTCGCGATTAATTTTATGTTCAATTTTTAAATTTATATCAAATGTAGGTAAACATGGATGCATAATCTATTTTTTATTATTAACATAAGCACGAATGAAAACGTATGGAAGCGCATTTCCATTCTAATAACGCTAGATTTCGATCAATTCAAATTAAAAAACAAATAATGACAGAACAGTTATCTTTTAATTACATTTTTCAATTAGCTTTTTCTTACTTACTTCAATTTTATATTAATTATCTCATTAATACTTAAAACAGGTGCATTACCATTTTGTACAACTTTCGCTATGAGTTTGCAACTTCCAATGTAATATTTATTTGTAATGCTCAAAATGTGATCTTTAATCTCAACTGTATATACTTTTTAAACTGATACGACTCAGAATGTAAAAGAGTGAAGCGAAAGTCAAAGAAAGGCTCAAAGCATGTTCTCATGTTTATATTAAGCGCATACCAAAAAAACATCAAATTCGTGTCTCTACTCGTAGTAACAGGTTGTCCACGACAGTTACAGTTATCTGACACACATTGTACGAAAACTTGGTTCGAACCGAGACACTGGCCGTAATATGGCAATAGGTGGACTTCACACCAAATCGTTCCAGCCAGCAATGCATTCAGTATGAATATGTTTTAGATGGAGAAAAAAAATGTTTTTTTTAGTAAACTGTTGTTAAAAAAATGTAGTTGACGTTTCCAGTTTTTTTCATAGTGGTGTTCTCATGTATTTATTCTATACTAATCCATCTATTTCAAAGACATGCAAAACATTTTTATTATTTTTTAAAAAAGATCGAATTAATTACAAATAGACTTTCATAAAATAAACTGCATGAGATTTTGACCTCAGCAACAAATTGTAAGATTTTAAAATAAAAAAATACATTTAAAAATCAGTTAGTCAGTAGTCAGTTGTATAAAATGGTTCTAAAATGTATACAGCCAATATTGAATACTATTTTGAACTTTAAATACGTAAGAGGCTTTCATTATTCCAATAATCATGAAACATCTTGCGAGCCAGTATGGCGATGCTAACGGATAAAGATATTTCGATATCAAATCCGTTGTCGTCGCGATGTGGGTTCCTCTCTTACTTATCATCAGGCTGGGAGGAGCCAATATACTGCGCTGCCAATATACTGCGTTGTTACAAGTATGACCGACCCTTTACATCCAACCACAATGGGTCGTCTGTTAAAACGTGTTGTACTGTTCAAGGGACGCGCTAATGTAACTTGGTAGTTAACGAGTAATTTCACTCATTTGTTTGCTACTTTCTATTGTTTGTTTGTAATAAACTGTAATGAATCTTATCATATAATTATAATAAAATAAAACTCTTCTCAAAGTTCATTAGACAACTATATTGTTGACCTGATTTAAGTCTCATGTTAAAAAATGTTTAATAAAAAAGGGCTACTACAAAATTGATGATTGTTTAAATGACAAAAATGTATGGGTCTAGAATAACTTAATTCTTTGAAATCTTACTATAGCTTTGTATACTTTATTTAAGTACCTAGTTTAAGGACACATTGTTATATTTGAAAAGAGTAAGTGTCGAGTTTCTTGCTGGTTCTTCTCGACATGATCAACATTCCGAACACGGCGGTAGAATACTTTATTTGTACTGACTATTCATAAGTGCTTTTGTAAAGCTTACATGAATAAATATATTTTCTATTCTATTCTATTCTACCAAGAAACTAAAATATGAAGATTTATATTAACCTTTCCAAGGCGTTCCAAATTACAAAAAAAGTACTTAGTAAACCTTTTTTACCACTGCTTATTTGTCAAATTATATTTCCGTCTATTTATTAGTAAGTTAGATAAATAGTTAATTAAATACGACAAAGTACTGAGATGTGTGGCTTTTTTTAAATCGATTCAACCGGATCATGACAAAAAAGTAAACTTTTACATTGATAGTAATTAACAAGAATAATACGAATGATCGACTAACTTTTCAAAGAGATTATCTCTTAGTGAGGGTCTTAGCCTTAAGAACAAGACTTTGGTGACAAAAAGACGTAAGTGCACATCCGTCATCCTTAATGTGCTATGGGAATTAGGGTATTCTGCGATAAGAATGCGTGACAAATCGCTAACGCCATCGTAACAGTATATTGCGCGTTTAAAAAATATTCTTATAAAAAAATGAAATATGGAATATGTTATTTATTCCTCCAAATAGATTTAGAATATAAAGGTACCGCCAGAATACCAGCGCTGCTGCATCATTGGATCCAATGTACTAGCAGCTCATGCTGAGGTTGGGACCTTGTAAGCTGCGCAATCACTATGTTTTTTTTCTTAGTTTTTTTTTTTATTTTTCTTTTACTGTACCTATTCTTTGCCTTGTCTGTGTGCTGTGTATTGGTAGTGTATGCTAATAAATAACTTCTTATTCTTATATTAGAAACAGAAAATTTTTATCTCCCCTTGCGATGCGGGAATTGAACCCACGACCTTCACGTATCGCGCGTGCTTTGCTTCTTATTCTTATTTACATATGTCCGTCACTTTTTCTTACTAGCTCATTGATGTTGGTTATAAGGAGAAATCAGTACCGTAAGAATCTCAAGAGTTATGTTACTATATGGGATTCATATTATTCTAGGCTCAATAAAGATTTTCCTTCCCTAACGTGATTAAAAATATTTCGATTTTAAATAACAACTGCGTAGGTTACTTAGAAACTATTCTTCGATGTATTGTAGAAGGTACAAGAATGAAACCATTGCACCATTTGGGCCTTTGTTTCATAGTAAGACTTGCGCCTAAATTATGCAACGTTTTGATATCCGGCGCTGAAACGCTTTTAACACTAAACAGTAAATCTTCTTCCGTGATATTATGAATAACTTTTTCTTTAAATTAATAAAAGATTTTCATCTTTACTGCCTCTATTGTCTTTGATCATATTTATATCTTAATATCGACACAATTTACGAATACTTATGTCATATTTAATAAGGAATGTGCCAGACTGTTTGATCACATTAGCGTCTGCTGTTAGCCAAGTTTCCTAATACCATCGCAAAAAGCTTACCAGTAAATATATACACACGCCTTAAAAGCTTTCAACTGGTATTGTATTTGCGTAATACGTAACAACTTAATGACGGTACATTAACAAAGTGTTACACTGATAACACGTGTAACGAAACGGACGGGAGAGAAAGCGCAAGAAATGATGCGGCAAATAGGAAGGACGGAACGTAAACGGCGCACACTAGCGCCATCAAAAACAACATCATAACTATTAAACATATTATTTAAAATGGTTTACTCTAATTGTCAAAAATAAAAATAAATATTTTGACGCTTACTAGAGATATAATGTTATTAATTACTTCAGTTTGCTATATTTTCTGTAAATAAAACTGTAATTTGTATCAATAATGCCTTATTTTAACTCTACTATAATAATTCACATGTACCTATGGTAAAGTTCACGGGTTTTTTTCTTTTTTTTTATTCACCAGTTATTCAAATCATATATTCATGTTATTTTTATATTGGTTTGGTTTAGTAAATCATAATTGAAGATTTTTTTTGACGGCGCTAGCGTACAGCCTTACTTCTCTTTTAAAACAATACCTGTAAACAGAATGACATGTAGGCAATGAGATTAAAGAATGAATACATAGCTCTTGGTCGCAAACGTGACTTTGAAAGGCGTGACTTAAAGACTTATCCACACGTGTGACAACGTAACTGGCTTACTGATTTAATGAATAGGAGCGTATCTAGAACAGTTTTGCGCATACAAAATGCCATACAACAAAAAAAAATCACGATAAATTCCGACATATTCTACGATGAAGCCTAAAGATGTTAGATTACCAAAAGATGACACTTTTTTTTTCATTATGTAAACAAGCATTTACTAAGATACTTTTCGAATCCGTAAAAATTTAAAGCGACGTTACTTCTCCCTATAAGTATTTGCGAATTAGTGACAAAAATACTTATACTATTTGGCCACCCGTCAACCACGAATGACATATCTTTACCAAGATAAAAATTACAGATCTGTATGAATAACATGTAATTTTTGGAGTGAAAATAAATTGATTTTTTATTTATTTATTTCACTGAATTTCGAGGCGCGGTGTCATTGTCAATTGTTACCTATTCTTTGCAACAAAAAATATTATTTTACTATGTTTTGAAAATGTAACTGATGAATTAATTACAGTTATAGTTTTTTTACCAAGTTATAGGTCGATACATGTAAGTCAGTGACCAAAGTTAATATCATAAGTTCTCAAGCCGCCAAATGCCGTCTGAAAAAAGAGGAACGGTACCATACCTCTCTTTTTACAATAATATGAATTAATTTCTAGTGCACACACTTAACCAAACAACGTATTTTGTAGTACCATGGTCCTATCATTCTAAGTTCGAGTACAAATACGATTACCTACGTTTCAAAATCATATATAAATGGGTTCATTGTGAATGCTTTCAGTGTCAGTATGTCAGAAAATCAAAAGGATCGAAGAAAGGAGTAGAAATCACACTTTGTAAACTCCGGTAAGAGAAATGCTGGCCCCCTCCTCGACGAGACAACTAAACAAAACAATTTGTAACAAACGTCTCGGATTCAAAATTCGAAGGGGGCGAAAGTTCTATTCCTTTTCATATCATGGCAACGTACTGTAAAGATAGATAGATATACTCGTACATCATCTGTTTGAATTTTCATATCAGACGTTTTCAACAACGATTGAAGAGAGATTGCACTGAGGGTAAGAAATACACATTTGATATTGCTAGTAATGATAGTGTAGACTTGAATCACCGTATTTTGATCTGAGGTCTGTGCCGAGGTCAACTATGCCGATAACATTCGCACAATCGATTTGATTTATTAGCATCGGCTCGTAGCATATCGATATACAGCAGAAGTCCGAACCTTACTTGAACACTCCTGGTCCGACACACGATTACAAAACTCATAACACAAACCAATTTAGTGTGAAAACTCAGTAGTGACTCGTGCACGCGAACATTCTTCATTGTACTTGTTAACTGACTGCGGCATATTGTGGACGTTCCAAATTCAAATTGGACAAAAACAAAAGAATAACGCGCATTGTCCCAACCAACGGTTTTGCATTTCAAAATCGGAATGTATGTAGATTTCCTTGTCTATTTTCTCGCAAGTCTTTCTGTTGGCTGTAAGTCAAATGGCCAGTGTTTCTTAGAATTTTGTAAATAGTAATATCCATATTGGAAAAACTAATTCGTTATTCGTCATCTATTGTTCATGTTGTTTGATTGTGAGGGTAATGACAGAACGTCCTTCAAATTAACTGAACAAGTTGAGTATGAAGTGTACGAACTACGAAGTAGACAAGCCTCTTTTTGTCAAGTGAAAAGAAATGTGTATAATTAGCCCGCGGATTCTGAATAGAAAATGCAGGCACATACTGCAATTATTTGTGTACTTCTATAGATTACGTAATTAAGGACTCTCATTTCTTGCGTGGTAGTTTTAGGGAATTCTTAATTTGAACAAAACAGTATTATTAATCAAGATATTTAATAATTTGCTATAAAAATATTGATTTTAATTTATTAATCTTTGTCACTCTTAGATTAAAAAGTAATATACTACATAACGTAATTGATTAAAAAAACGCAAAATAGATTTGTTAAAAAAAAAAACAATCAAAACGAATTCGATTAATTCATCCAAATAAAATTGTGAGTTAGAGCGGATGGTAAAGTACCAAACGTTTTATAAATCGGTTCCTAAAGTTTGAACACACAGTAAAGTCGGTACCAATGAACGTGTTAAGTAACGTGGATTATCCGGAATAAATACTTATCCATCACATACATTGCTATGATTATGTGATGAATAGTTAAACTACTAGTCTTAAAGAGATCAGGTACCACTATGGTATTACAGCACCCCGACGTGAGATAATATGGAAAAAATCGTTTTCGATATTGACCTCATAGGGAATCTAACCTAAGAACTCAACGATAACGCCACAAAGCATTTTACCATAGACATAGTCTACTATCGTATTGATCTAATCAAAAGCATCTTTTATCATACTGGTGTAATGATTCTTACATCTGCCTTTCAAAAAAAGGTAACACTGAAATCATAAATGGCGTGATTTCAACATTGTGCTTATACCTACACTAATATGTAAATCTCTAAAAGTCTAGTTTATTTTTTCAATGTTATAGAGACAATACATTTCACTCACTGTTGTTATAGTTCACTGTGTTACTGTGATGATTTCCAAAGTCAATCTAACGCATGTTGATTCAGTAAAGTGCTATGGTATAAAATAAATTCAGTATAAACTAGTTCAATTTTAAAACAAACGTTTCACTGTGCTTTCAATATATATCTCATCGTTTTATTTCTACTGAAAGTAAACATATTCAAAATAATAAATGGCTTTAAAAAATTGCTAACCTTTTAAAACGCTTGCGTACCGACGCTCTGAAATTATTCATGTGTATTTCGTTAATTAACAAATTCTTGTAAGATAATTACATTTTCCGTCCCATGAGTATGCAAAGGTAAAAAGGGTTAGTAACAAATTATCAAAACGCGTATTCGAAAATTCACCTTCATTATTGTAAGTTATTTTATGCTTCTGGTAGCAAGACTTTAATTAAGGCTGTTTTCATTTACAAGAAAAGCGGACATGCCGCAAATGTAATTTGTATATCTGTGGAAGAAAATAGTAATTCAAAAGAATTATCGATTTGTTAACAAAACGATCATGTTTTGTAATTAATAAATTATTTCGAATTTCGCAAGTAGTATTTCCATTATATCTTCAATTCAAATACTGAAGACGTATTTCATTTATAAAAATAAGTCTCTATTACAATTCTAGGTTAAAACAATGTTTAGATGCACTTTTCATATATATGTAGTTCTAAAATACTTAAGGCTTGTTAAGATCGTTTCATTACTAATTAAAGGCGCTAACTACTTTTGTAGGCGCAGCGTTTAGACCCGCTAATATTAAGCTGGAAGTTGCCAGACACCGTCGCCTTATTAAAACATAGACTTAAAACTTAACTAGGAAAATGTCATTAAACACTTCATTATCGCCTTGAAGGAATACGAGCTACCGTTTGCGGATATGATTTACGATCTCTAGAACTCTTAGTGTTAGGATACAAAATGTTCAAAGCTGTTAAGATTTTCGTCGTTTTTTCTATACTTTGAAATAATGCTTAACTTATGGAAATAGTTTTTCATGTATTCCAATAATGTAATATGTAAGCAAGTTGGAGATGCAGCATACCAAACTAAAAAAACTTTCTAATCAAAGTTTTGATTTATCAACTTAAGTAAACATTCTCATTTCGTTTAGGATCCCATCAAATAGATCAAAAAGTACGACAAAGGTTTGTCGCAAATCATAAAAGATTCAGCAAGAAGGCAGCGGATGCCTGGGGCCCTGCTCTCAAACATCCCAACTGTCAATATTGGTCAAAGACAAGGCACTTCAGCTGTCAAATGGTATGAAACTTTAAAGAGGATTCGCGACCAACGAAATTCTTCGAAATTGTTGCTTTCAAAAGGGTTTTAGAAAACTGATACTTTGTTGTTGACTAGACAGTCAACTTCCACTAAGACTAGTGGAAGGAATATCAGAGTGGAGAACTTTTTAGCATACTCGCACAAACCATACAGCCATTAGAATTATTCGAAGTCAGCGATATATTTCTATTTTTGAATTACAGTAATTAGATTTCACACCTACTTAGATAAATTAGGAGGCATATTCTTACAAAACCTAAAATTAAACATTTACGATATTTAACACACGCATTCATTAAAAATAAAATTCGTTAATCTGAAGAAAAATTAAACAAGAGAAAAACATTTCTAATAGTATTTATTCCTAGTAAACTTAATCAATGTAGACTAAAGGCACTTTTTTTAAATGATGATCAGTGCATGCAATATAAAGCCACAGCGGTTAGATTACAAAAATTATACGATACATATTTTTTATCATATGACGTAAACAATAAATACTAATGTATACTACATTAAGTGTGACGTCTACTTCGTCCCATAGTTTTAACTAATTGAAATCCTCCACAGAAATTTGATGAGTTATATCATCATACATATTCATTCAGTAGTTGGATCAAACAATACGTTTTCACTGCATTCAGGAAATCTTACTAACGGTTTAAATAGAATATTTGATTTATTACAGAGCTTTCATATCTATTACAGAAATCATAAATCAACTAGAAGCTTAGATAAGAAAAATTACATATTATAGTACATATTTAGTTAAAGTCAAAGTTCTTACATAATAAAATGTAGTTTAGATTTCCGTGAATAGATCTAGGTCGGGGGTTTGTTGCGCTAAAGTTCGTGCTACCACGGTGTGTTAAGTTCCTTAGCTATATTTCATGGAAACCTTCAAAATGACCAAGGATTGCGTGAGAAATTACTTTTGAAAGTTTATTTTACGACATTCTTAGGAGTAGCTATATTCGACAACTGTATAAGTCAATCCAAATAGTTGAGGGTTACTGCCTTCAAAAGACTTAATAGTCAGTCCCCTCAAATCAAGATCATAGTCGTAGCGGGCTTCGGGATTCGTTAAGGATGCAACCGGAATACCCGCTAGGTTGAAAAAGGTACAGTAGACCGCACGTCAAGGTAAACACTGAAAGTTCGATATAAGTTCTTATGTGCACAGCATAAAGACGGTGCTAAGGTCATGTAGTCACCGCACAATCAACACCCCAATATTAATGTAAGGGTAGATGCTTAAAACTATTAATCGAAACAGCATTTAAGTAGTACGCAGGACGGCCTTAATAATTGTACATACATAGCTAAGCAAAAAAACTATAATCCGACTGTTATTTTATTACTCAAGTTAAGTTAGCTCAGTAAGGGTTATGTACATATTTTATTTTTACACACAAGCAAAAGTAGCAACATTTAATATTTGAAGTATGCGCTAATATTACCTTATTTAACAACGTGTTTTGCAAACAAATCTATGGCAGTAGCAATAATGTAGTATCGCTACGCACTGAATAAAACAATTAGTGGTGGATAAGCGATTAAGTCGTCATCAGAAAGCAATATTAAGTTGGTTCAAATTTAATCTGCAGCACGCTTCCAACTGCAAGACGTATACTCGCTAAATCAAATATAGTGCCCGCATAATGAATGAGCCGTTTGATTGAATCCATTGTCGACGCAAGAAGTTCAATCCGACCTAGATCAACTTGCAATACGATTCCGATCCGTGCCCGCAGCTATGCGATTACTCTACTATGCACGCAGTTTTAGCCGTTAAACACAATGAAATAGAGAATAACTTTACCCGATTCGTTCAATGCAGATGTTATTGCTAGTGTATGAAGCGGTTCGGATTGCAATAGTTTTGTGGTTGTTGTTATAAAGAGTTTTAGTCCTGCAATTCACAATGGCACTCGAATTTGAATCTGGAATAGGATTTGAATTTATTGAAGCGTCAGGTTGATTGGAATTGGCTATTTACTACGGCTCATTACATGTATGTTTGTATGGGGTTGATAAAGTGCCTATAGGTTTTTAGTTTTCAAGCAAAACGAACGGGTTTATTTTTGTCTTTATTTGATACTAGCAACCCGCCCCCGCCTTCGCACGGATGTTATGTAAATACTTAGAAATATTGACTTTTCTATTGCTTATTGCAAATAAACACCTTCCTCTTGAATTAGTCTATCTATTACAAAAATCGCATCAAAATCCGTAGCGTAGTTTTAAAGATTTAAGCGTACATAGGCAGAAGAGATATAGGGACAGAAAAAGCCACTTTGTTTTATACTATGTAGTGAAGGGGATGTTCTAAAATAGTCAAAGGCACGTCAAATGGACTTTTTTTCACCGCTCTTAAGTCGAGGGCATATACAATGTGTAACGGAAAGGGTATAACAATATCAAAAATACCAAAGCAGTTAACGGTTACAAACTGTATGGGACCATTTGTAGCTGTGTACACGCATTTATTGATTCAATAATTTTTTTTGAAATATCAGTCAAATACAAGTAAAAATTTTGACTAAGTCACGCTTGCACAACACTATCACAGTATTGTTGGAATCGTCGAAAGACTTGAATGTACCTACCTATTATGCTATTAATTTAAATATCACAATGGTGGTTCATCTTTTAGTGTTTACTGAATCACATCTGAAATTTGTTGGTTTAGCGTTTCTCATTTTGACAATTCAGTTAAGTCATTGAGTTGTCGTCGCCGTGACAACATCTTGTGTTTTTGCCTTTCTGGATTACCTACTTACTACGGATAGCCTAGTGATATTTCGTGATGTCTTTGAGCAATCAAGAATATTCGAGATGATTCTCTGTGTCGGAGCAACCGACGGCAGCGTGATGGCCGACCGAGAGCTAGAGAAAGAGATTTACGAAACCATCAAAACGCTCGTTTCCATCTGTGGATGGGGCGAGGAGGTCGTATCACATGGCCAGCTCGGTCACCAGACCTCACTCCGTTGGACTTCTTCTTGTGGGACTAATTTAAAAGGAAGGTGTACGCTGTAGCATGCTCGTCAAGGGAAGAGATGATAGAAAGCATCAAGGCCGCGTTCTGTACAGTGACACCACAAATGTTGCATAATGTTCGCGCATCTTCTAAGAAAGTGCTAGGCGCGCATGTCGAGGAAGGAGGTGGAGAAATTCAGGATCGCAGTGATTGTCGTGAAGTGATAACGTGATTTGGGGTCGCTGACCTCAATAGTGTTGTGATGCGTTTGTTTACGTTTTAGTCAGTCATTATAGTAATTCATTTTTTATTTCATAAAAACAATAAAGTGTTTATTTTAACTCGGGATTTCGTATACAGAATCTATACAAGGTATAATATCCACCTACTTTACATTGTTACCCCCTTTCCGTTACAGGTTGTATATCAATATTAAAACTGCAAGGGTTTTCATGACTGTAAACTATACAATTTTTAAAACATCGATATTAGGAATATTTTAACAGTAAAAAAATTTGGAATCTTTTAATCGAGCATCAAAAAAATACTAACTTAATCTTACTAAAATAATAGGTTGGCCACAAATTTAATAAGTGAGCCACTAGGGCTTGGGCGTCTTGTGGTCCATAGGCGCAATACGTCAAATTTCTCGCATGAGACGATAAAAGTTTCGATACTGTTGAATAGCACATCGCACTCGTATTTTCAGCCAATCAGCAGCTGACGCATTGACTTCAAACGATTTTGACAACTGTTAAGAGCGCGATAAAATTTAGTCGCGTGGCGCATGCTAGGCCTGTCAGTGTTTTTCTCGCCCAACTAAATAAAAAGGTGCCTGTGATATTATTTCTCAGTATAGGTACAGCATAAAAAACTAAATGATACGGTAGATGGAAGTAAGATTTCATTTGTTTTTCATGTTAAATGAACGAGCGTGAAACTATGGGAAAGAATTCAGGAATTACACCGTAGAATTCCCATGCAACGAAATGCAAATGAGCGTCCGAACTGTGGAAGTTTTCACACCAAGCGAAAATGGCGCCTGGCACGCGAATGTCGCGTTACGCTCAGGTAGCTGAGATTTCTATGGTCTATTACCGATTTTTTTATTTAGGTCTTATGTTACAACGGTCATAAAACTGACGATTAAGATGCAGCATATTGTATTAAAGCATAACGTTATGCTGTTTATTAATAGTTTGGACACACAATAGGAAAACAAGCACCGATGAGAAAACGGAACAGGGCATTTGATTAAAAATTACTATTATTTGGTATATCAGTTTTTGGTATACCAAAAAGCATAAAACACAGTTTTAGTTTTTTTTTTATCATGTAAACAACATTTGTTATATTAAGATGCATTATGTTTAGCGCGTCGCCAATTCTTCACACAATTTTTACGGAATAGTGATGTAAACAAACCCCTCTACGAGCGCCGAACTAAAATTTGATGTATCATTATCAACTTTTGTTTACTTGTTGAACCAAAAATACCAAAGCGAATTACAATTAAGTACTAATTACTTTGTGATCGTTATTTTATCTGATATTATTATTATAACAACCGCGGGATGCTTGAAAATAATTTTTGACTTTGAAATCAGGCCACCTTTTCTTGGAATTGACTTTTTTGCAATTATTCTTGAATAATCATTTAATAGACTTAAATTACGGATAGGTAAGTGCGTCCAAATATTCGCAAAAACGAGATCGAAATTCTGGCGCTTCCGAAGTGTTCACAAACGAATCGCATGCATTTAAGTTCTTTGATTAACAAAAGTTCGCCGAATCCCGCAAAAGGCTTTAATAATCCAATGTTCTTTTGAAAGCGCTTCTTCGCTTCAGGCCTAACGACTAGTTCAGGTAAGCGGAAGTTATTAGCGGGGTCGTCGCCCGCCGCCCGCTGAGACGCCGCCCAAACAATGTCGATAGTGTAATACTGGCTTTACATTCGGTTTTTGCTTTTTATTGCTTGTGAGTGCCGGTTTATGCGTTTTGCCAACATTCTGTTTGAGGAAAGTCTTTGATTTAGAACTAGCAGGCTTGTGCAGTTACTCAGAACGCGAAGCTTTACAAGCAAAATCTTTGACACAAGTTTAAGTCCAGCTTGGTGAAGAGGAAAATTAAGAAAAAAACAACTTTTTTTTAAATGTAACATTCAAAGATACACATCATGATTTTTGCAGCTATGATAGATATTGTTACATAATTAGGGAGGGTAACGTTAAAAAAAGTAACATGAAAACCCTACAAAACAGATTTTTTTTAATTAAACCACCGGCATTCTCCACTTGCTGACTAAATATAACACGATCAACCGATCTCAGAACAAATCCTATATAAAGAGTGCAGAATAATTTTAGAGAAGGCACAATATCTCGCACACTAATTAAGTGAGCGTATAATAATCATAACTTATCGGCATAGTTTTGCAGATATCGACGTTGCAGTTTGCACCTAATAATTAGCCAGGCGGAACAAACTCGCACCGCACCGCAGCTTTACTCGACCGATCTACTACTGACGGGTATAATTTAGGTACGAACCTTGCGATAAGAGCAAGGATATAGCTCAGGTCATAATACTACTGTAATGAATGCCAGTGAGATAAGTTTTTGGAAATCGTGTTACTTATAATATTGTCAAAAAAACTTGGTACATGTTTGTCAGGTGTAGAATACATTTTGTATTCGAAGTAATTCTTAAGTTCTGTGCCACACCTAAAATAAATTATCTAGGTGGCCATAAATAAGGATTTACATCACAAATATACGCTGCCGTCGAACAGAGAAATTCTTCTATTCGGACTCTCAACTAAATTATGAAAAAAATAAAATATTGGACAACATCGCATACATTGCTTTGATTCTGTGGTAAGTAGCTAAAGCACTTGTGTTACAGAAATCAGAAACAACGACGGTACCACAACACCCAGACCCGAGTCAATACAGAAAAGTTCGTTTTCCATATTGACCCGACCGGGGATCGAACCCGGAACCTCAGAGATGGCGCGACGCCAAAGTCCGGCACGCTCGCCTCTCGGCTACGGAGGTCGTCAACCAATAAATACTGGCACAATCTCCAAAGACAACATAAATAGAAACTATTTAGCATAGTACTGATCGCTTACATGCATCGCTTCTTTTATAACTATGATATGGTGTTTGTATTTATCAATTGCAATGGAAATGACACGTGCATTGTCCATCGAAATTTACCTCTCATTCCTCGCTATTCTTCACTTTATTGTGACCCAACTCACAAGTCAAGCACAGCCTAAGCATGTCATCTGTAGAGTAAACTTACGATGCAGGGCTGCTACAAGTGTAAACTGGCACTGTGCTGTGCAGCAGCGATTATAGGATAATATATAGCATATTCGATTACTTAGCGCATTGCGATGTATAAATTACTAGTCTAGGAGCACAAGTCGGGCACAGGTTAAACGTGAAACAGGGCTGGCACCGAACAAAGTTCGTATTAATATTTTGAACGTGAAATTTAATTAGGATGCAGATCTGATGCTTGGATTTCGTTAGTAATGCACTATTGATTTCAGTATTGTAGACATAAGTAAGAAATTAATGATACTTAGGACGGCATTTTACATGTTTTTATTAAAAATAGGCCAAGAAAGTAATCATTTAGTTTAGAAAAGTGGCGGTGTAAAATTATTTTTATTTGCCAAATTTCAAAGAAGATTTGATCAAAGTGTCAATCCTTATTTATAAAAATCTTAAGGAATTTATAGCGTACAAAAATATTCAATTGAATAAAGAGTGGCACAATGCAGTCTAAGCCTATGAATGCCCCACTATTTATGTTTGTAATAACGCCACATAACGAGCCAGTTTGTGTTTATCTTCTCAAATTAATTTATTTTTCTAAAACCGAGAAGTATTTTAATTACGCGCAAGCCCTAATCTAAAAAGCGCTCGAGATGGAGCGAGCGAGCGCGTCGCACTAATTGACGACGTTATCGAGTACTCGCAAGTTTGGGCCCAACTTCGGCCTTTCAAATTCCAATTTTAAACTAGCAACGAGACGATGCTATAAAGTTTTATAATAACCTGAGTTATAGGCGCGTTCTGAATACGTTATTTCATTTATCGTTGCATCGAGGCGGTTCGGAAAATGTTGCATGTGAAAATTTTATTTCAAAACATGACTTTAATAAAGACTTATTTCATTTTGCAATAATCATTGACATTTCTTTGATTTATGGTTCGATTTAAAAGTTGGAAATTTTGTCAGTGAGTGCTTTCTGCAATATCAAATATTTATTACCGATAAAACTTTTTTATTGCCGCTCGAGTGATTTTTCCTTAAAGCTTTTTATGAGTAAAAGCATCCATTAGTATATTTAACATAACTTATAAGGCATAAATTATTTACAAATAAATCTGAATTGATTGAAACCTATATCCCAATTTATAACTGCTTCCTCTTTGCGTGCTCTCTGAGATTGTCATGTCAGTTTTGTTGGTGATAAAACCTATCCTTAATCTGAGTTAACAGTTGTACAAAGTTGTCTCAAAACTCTCACGAGATAATGATAGAAATTATCCGAACATGAATTTTAACTCCGTGAATTTACAATTTCAATGAGGCATTATTTTCATAAATATTTGAACAAAATATGAATTCCGTAGTCGAAAGAGAAAGTTTCCAGCAACGGTAAGTAACGTATTTTTAAGTTAACACTTAGCTTTGTAATTGACCACTTACAAAAGATGTTTGTTTAAAAAAGGTAAAATGTCACTCCTTAATACGGGATAAAAAAACGGTAAACGAATAATAAATAAATACTTGTATTACATAAATTAGTATTATAAATTATTCAAACACGGGACAATGCAGAAACGTTAGTTTTCCACATTGAACCGACCGGGAATCGAACACGGAACCTCAGAGGTAGCGCGATAACGAGCTCCGGCCCGCTCGCCTCGTCGAATAGTATTAGACATTATGAATTGAATGACAATTCCAGGAGCTACCCCGCGCTGTTGCTAATAAGATTTCACCAAGGTATGTTAATAAACTTACAACTGAAATGTAATCGTCCCATAGCTTAACGCCATTAAAAGAAAGTTAATATCTTTATGTTATCTTGCAATTGAGTTCTTCTTTAGATCAGAGATGTCTCTTCGTTTACTACGTTTAATTGCAACGAGTTCTAATTTTTTTGCACAATCCTATGGAAATTACACCACCGTGCTCTGTATGCATAACACATCCTTGTATATTAATTACTTTTACTCTTGGAAAGAAGCTTATGCTACATTTAGAGATCCGTTAAATTACACTTCTAGGTGGATTGCCAAAATGAATCAAAACGTATTGGTAACGTTGGGAAAGTGCGAGTCGTATTTATAAAAATACATTTTAATAACCATGTACGGAGTTAAAATTAATGTTTTGATAATTTCTATCATAATCTCATGATAGTTATGAACCAACTTTGCAGAACTGATACCTCACATTAAGGCTAGGTTTTTTCATTACACAACTAACATGACAATCTCAGAAAGCAAATAAGAAATAGGTATTAGTACTTTTTATGAGAAGCATTTATTGAGACACGGGTAGCCTTAAGCGAAGTTTGTTCTATTTTTTAAATAATTTTAAAAAAGCTGTTGTTTCCATCAGCGTTTATGCACTGAACGCAAAAAATGTATCACGTTGACGTATCTTTATTAACTGTTATTAAAGGTAAGACTAGTGATATAGCATGAAGTTTCATTGGAAGCTTTTGAGTGGGGACTCCTTAATCCTCACAACAATATCCACAAGGATATTGTGCTATTGACCTTCGACCTGTTAACCGAACACACCCAGATCCATTCCTATAATCGCCACTAAAAGTGTTACAGCCCGACCTGAATGTCATGTGAATCCGTTGCTTTGTAATTCCAAGCAATTTGAAGCCATTTGCTTAATTCGCCGAAATTAGAACTTTCTCCAAGCGGTCCATTTTGCGAAGCGATACTTAATGAACCACGAGGTACTTTACTGTTTCGGTACTTTATCATCTTTAACTACAATTATTTAGGTTCAGATTTAGTAGCTTACATTTATTCACTAGGTTATAGGATTAACGTAGACTTCTTTTCGCAATCTCGTCTTTCTAGTTACTCGTATTTTTGGCGGACACCAGATGACGGTGACGTGGTAGGTTTTTATCCTTTTGTCCTAGTACTGTCTTAGACATAATGTATTATACTTTTATGTTTGTTTAAGCAATACCCATTTATCTGTATTCTACAAAGATATTCTATTATAGCTTTTTAGCAACTGCCAAGTTGTTTTCAACATATTTATTTAACTGTTGTAAGTCATTTGTACTGAATTACACTACCAGTTGATTACGATACAATTTCTATTATTATGCTAACCTATAACTAACAATAAACTGGAGTTCCACAGGATTAATTTTTCGCAATTCTATCAAAACATAATATATTTTTACTAACGCAACTATTAAATTGGCAGACGTATTGCAAGCAACTAGCTTTAAAATTAATAAAAATAAATTTTCTACTGATATAAAAGCACGCATCAGCAGGTTTATTTAGCATCTGCAGAAATTTCCACGGGTTGACATATTTCCACGAAAATCTATTTCGGTTCGTGACTAAACGGCGCTTAATATTAACGGCCTACTTATTTCGCTAGTGACCTATGGATGGCATTAACGAAAGAAGGGAAACAGTATCGAGGCTAGTAGTCCGTTCAGCCGGGAAATCCGACATAATGGACCACCATTTAAACAATGACGGACCTTCATTATTTGTTCTGACGAGACTCGGAAATAGGTGAGGGTCGTATTTAGAAGCGGAAGGGAGAAAATAAGCTACGGTTTTATTAATATTTGGTGGTAAATCGGTTTATGGCGCACGGCATGCCAGTATAGCAGTAAAATTGGGTCTGCTAGCGCCAGTATTTAAAGAAACTTCTTATTTATTTATTAAACGAATGTTTCATCCAGCATAGATTTTTAAAAGTAGCAAACATTTGCTACTATATAAAGTCAATACTTTGTCAATTCAGGTTCTGGCTAATTGGGAATAAAGCTGCTTGCTGTTGTAAAGAGATGTAAAATAAATTAATAATTTTGAACCGTGTCTGATAAACGCCACTCCTTTTGTCCAACTTATTTCAACCACCTAAAACTGTATTAATTATACCAAACGTTTATGACTGTATAGATTGAGATATACTTGTCTGTAGCAATTATATTATTAGTTTTAGTTTACCAAGACAGAATTTAACCTCTAATTACAATGTAAAATATTTCAGCGATATTAATGGAAGTTAGATTACTTATAAGCCTTTCTGTAAAGTCCGAAGCAAAAACGGCTCAATTAACTGCAAGATTGCTGCCGAAAATTCTACTGAAAATGAAAGGTCGATTCTGACATTGACGTATGACGTGTTTCGTGTCAAGTAAATTGGGCTAGCTTGAGTAAAAGTCCACAAAATCCAATAACATAGCTCATTGATGTAGCTATATGAAATATGGGCTTATTTCATAGTCAACTTACCGTTGTACCGTCTCTCATAATAATAAGGCAATATCTTGCACGATGAAATGTGATAGATTCGTAAAACAATTTTAGTGATAGTATTATTTCCTAGTCTAAATAATGTGAAAACATAATGAATATTAAAAGTGAAAAAATCACTAGCTTAATAAAAATATTTACAGTTCTTGAGTTTGTGATATCTTTTTTTTTAAGTTCACTACCTAAATACGGACGAGGTTCAATTCGTTACTCGACCGAAAAAAAAATCCGTAATCCAGTTCTCCCGCCGTAATTCAGTTTTTGCTATCTTCACGACCCGTCGCCTACCACTACTCGTTTTAAAAAATACTTTTGAAAAATGAATAACAATAAAACTGTGCTTTATGAAAAAGCGTTTCTTGTTTGGCAACGTAACCGCTTTTCTGTCGGCGCGGTGAAATTTTTTTCGCTTTGTAAAACGGTCCCTCATTCAGTCAGGCCCACGTTGCATTTTTCATTTGAAACCTGAACAAGCCGTATTCATAGCGCGGTATTGGTCCCCCGGATCATGCAGCCGCAATTTCAGTTTTAAAATCGCACTAAATACTTAAAGCATTTGTAGAACATTTTAGTTTTTTTTTGTTAATACTTTAGCAACCAGCGTTGAAAAGTGACTTGAGAAAAAAAACCATTAGAATTAAAGCTCAGATTTTAAAATAAATCATGACAAACAAGCATTCCTCCGTTTCCTGCCAGGCTTGCCAAGAAACTTCTGAAGTCATAAATTCCTTTGAAAATCAAATCCGAAACTTTCTTCAATGACCACCGTTACAAATTCCCTTTTATTTCCTCTTTGTGAAGAGAATGGGGAATGCTAACCAGATCTCCCAATCCGGCACAGCCCGCCTGGTCACTATTTGAATTTCAACGCCGACTTGTAAGAGTCAACGGTACTTTTATGTTAATATTGAAAATTTGCAGACTTCCAACCGCTTCCCTTACCGGCTGTTTGTGATTGTCCCAAAATACCTGCAACAAAAATAAAAGCCTCGAGTTAATATTTTGTACAAAATCAACGGCAATGTCAATATGGAAGAAAAGTTATCTCACTGTATCATGATTGCATGATTTTTTTTACATTGTTCCTACGCGGAAAAATTACTTTAAAATATAAAGTATGAATTTGAGACTTGCCTCAATGTTCACAAAACGTCGAAAACGTGTTTTATGTGTGTGTGTGAAACTTTGATTTATTTCGTTTTCAACCTATACGATTGTACATAGATAAAACATTTGTGATAATTTTGGCACTTCTAAATTATAATGACTTAAACAGTCTTAAGCTATACGATTTTTTTAACGTTTTGCCCTGATTAAGAAATAGTTTAAAACTAAAATAAATATAGCGATTTTGAAATAGACGCAACAAATACTTGTTTCAATTTCCTTAACCACTCACAACATCTCATCTATCATCAGTTCAAAGTGAATATTCTGTTTATTTAGATAACTCGATCTAAGTACTTACAAAACATTATGTTGAAAGATTTTGGGTATATATGATACATTAACATATATAACGTAAATGCTAAAACCATATTTCGTTCACTAGTGCACTACAATATCAACACTGTATCATTCAAACTGTCGTATTAGGAACCAATATTGAAAACACAATTGCTATAGGGATCGATCACTCCCTTGAAAGTTCGGTGAAAAGGATTCTCACTTACCATAGACCATTGTAGGTGAATAAAAAAAATACATTCGTTTTAAAATTTATTTCAGTAACTAAACTGGTGTCTCATTTAATACAAATCTCATTAAATTGTTGACACCGATACATTGCTCTTTATAATATTGAGTCCTCTGTGCGCCAAGGGAGATGTGTAATATTATTATCTACAATATTTGTAGGAGAAACACCGAGGCTGAATTGAACTGGAGCGTGCAAAGCCGACTATATCCCGGATTAGACCGGAATCCAGACATTTGTGTTCAACTGATAAATTTGACTGGAAGCACCTATTATGCTTTAAAACACAATAAAAACAAAAAAAGGGCAGATTTTCGTTTTATACTCGTTTTTGAGCATATAATACGCATTTTTATTATATTTGGGCTAACGATTGTAACAACAATAAAAATGTAAAATACTTTAGAACATGAATTATACATTTCACGTGAGTAATACAAGTTTTAGTAATTGATTTGTGGAATTTCTAAAACAAATGATAACCTAAAACGCAATATATAATCTACAATTATTTGATCTGCAAGTGTCACATGCATAGATAACTTTCGTATTGGTTCATATTCAGCATATTACTGTTTTTATTTTTATAAAATATGAAATAGTAACGCGGATACCGTAAGTCTGTCAAGTACTTCAAAAGAACGTAAATAAAAGACTCCAACTTCCTTTATCGCAGCGAATTTATGCGGGGACATGAATAAATCGAAGAAATAAAGGTGCAAGCGAAGCTTATCTCACGAGATATTGGTGGTATAAAACATCTCGGGATCATATATGCTTTTAAGGTAACAAATGATAAGGAAACTTCCTGAGTAGAGCCTATATGATGTGATTCTCAGACAAAAATGCATCAGTTAGGTACAGTTATAAAAGGTTTGTGAAACTTTTTACTTAGCATTATTATGCTTCATCTCAGAATGTGCTAAGTTTCTCTACTAAAGAGTAACTGAAAGTCTTCCATGGAGACAACATCGCTGAAAGATATAAAGTTTAACGATAACTGTGCCCCACTCTGTGAACTGATAAACATTACCATTCTATTTGAATTTCCTGAAATACTTGACGCATAAACTCGTCTTAATACAGCAATGCAAAGACATGATTATTACATTGTATTTTTGAATAATTTATACGTAACGTCAAGTCGAAGGTGCAACAAATATAAATTTAAAAACCAAACTTCGTATAGCTTACTCGAGACATGTTTATTTTTGTAGAAAATTTACTGGTGTAGTTCAAAAAGTTCAAGCGTAATAGGATATTTTGGAACGTGTTCAAAAATATTTCGTTTAAGTAATTTATACAATGCCATTGAAATTTAATGTTATGTACTAACGCTAGCAATGTTAATAACATTTATTGACAAGTCAGAAGTTGTTTCGTGCAATTTCTATCTGCTGGCCTCACCAAAACAAAGGGGGTTGTGATAAAATCGATCATCGGCATAGAAATCGCTCCCCAAGGCGAATCGGAGGCTAATCTTTAAGAAGTCGACGATAATGGGCCTTGCAATTACCATGATAACATCGAAGGACCTTTTAATGTTAATGGGGAAGAAAAATTGCTGTTACCAGAATTGGAGCTGGAAATGAAATTGAATTTTTTTGTGTGAATGGTTTTTTTTATCTCATTTTTCTTTTACTTTTTAAGGTGATATATAATTTTTAAGGTAATATATAATTTTCAAGTTGATGGATTTACTTTATAAATACAAAAAATGATATTTAAATTAATAATTCCTTTTTGGGTACAACTAAGTATTGCCTGGTTTCATTTTAGTAGTATCAATGTCGTTAACTAAAGCAAGGTTTAAATCTAATTTGTAAATAAATATTGTATAGGGTAGAATCAGAGTTGCGTGCCATTAAAAACATTTAAACTAATAAGAGTCAAACGCGACATTTCTGGTATTTGATTGTTACGGGACATGCTTTCCAAATCAGAAACAGCAAGAAAATCAAGTATACAAAAACTCACATAGCGGATAAAAGGATTACATTCAATGATATGATATCATAGGAAAGAGATTAGATCATAAATGCATGAATCACCCATGACATAAACAGACACAATAGGAGTGAAAGTGCCATTTTCATTGAAAATGTTCAATAACGAAAGTATATGCCACAAGTTACGACACACCTATACTCGTATTAGCAGACTTGATGGCGCGTCTACACGTATTAGTAAACAAACCGCGTACATATTCTATCTGCATAGTTATAAACGGCATTGGAGTACCAAACTTGATTACAATGGTATACGAGACTCATAATCATATGCCTTGTGCAAAGTTATAATTGAATTGTAAAGCTTTGTTGCGAACTGCAAGTACAGAATATTTTGACCTACTTTAAGATACCAGGGTGCAAAATAGTCCAAACTATTAAACGCCACTTTAGTTCCAAGAAATACCGTTCAATATGATGGCGCATAAATTGAAGAACGGTTATTTATTGCAAAACTCGTACAGACATCGGTTTCTATTAACAAGGGCAGCATTTGCAGTATTAATAACTTAAATCGCAGCAGGAAAATAAAGTAACATTCGCATTCTCTTTATTAGTAGTATCATGTTTCTTTCATTGGCAAAAACTTAATTAGGAGAAATATATTTATCAAAATTAAATATGCTTTTTTATTCAAATAAGGATATATTATTATAACACTCTTGTGTTATCATTGAATATAATTCAGATGCTGGACAACAACGACACATACGTCGCTCTTATTCTGTGGTAAGTAGCTAAAGCACTTGTGTTTCAGAAATCAGAAACAACGATGGTACCACAACACTACCAAAAAAGTATTTCAATCAATTTATCTTTATGATTGCTATTTACGTACGATATACACAACTACAAAGGCCTCGAAACACATCAATTAATAGAAAAAATTGAAGGAAACCTTTTAATTTATTCTTAACGTAGATTATGAGCATTTATTTATCAAACAACTGAATTTAAAATACGTTTAAATCGTCAGAACTAACAAAGCAAGTCTTTGCATTTCTTACACCTTATTTTTTTCTTAAGCAAGAGAAAAGAATCCCTCCATATTTTTATTGGTAAAATATGTATATTATTATCCTTCCGGCTTTGTGGACGTTGGTGCCTTCGCACCAGGCCGTGGAAAATGGAATAAGTAAAAATTTCCCATTTTCGCGCCACGGCGAATGCACCTGACGATGGCGGTGGAAAATAGGAAAATTCTTAGCGGGTTTTACAATAAGCCGACTTACGTCCGAGCACTCGTTAGATGAGGACTTTAGTACGGTCAGTATAAATACAGGGGCCAAGTTGATATCAAGTAAAGTCGTTAGGATTTGAACAGTGTTGATTGAAGCAGGAGGTTTTAAGCAAGATTGTATACCGAAAAGTTATAAATTTCAATTCCACAGACTAAAGAATATTTTCTAATACATAGTAGTTTGATAATTTTAACATCGTATTTAATATTTATTATTCTGTTACTAGGTTTTAAGTGCAACTATTAATAAGAAAAAATTAAATATAACGCAACTGAATCTTACTGTACTTTAGAATTTAGTACTAGTTTGCAAATGTTTATCGAACTTATGGTAACAATACTTATGACAATTTAATGTTAGCATTTGTTTGGAGTAATTTTCAGGCCCATGTTATGATTTCATTATTATTTCTTGTATTAAGAGTACAATAATAAAAGAGTAAGTACTTTTACTCGTCCTTGCAACAACAAACCAAAATGTAAATTTGTCAGCTATCAGAGTAAGCTTACACCTGCACGCCAGGTCGCAATTAAGTCCACATTAAGAGGACGTAAACGTTCATAGCAACGGGGAACTGGAAAACGCGTTGCATAGGCACGTAAGAGCATTCATTAAGGTCGCAATCCTACCAACTGAACATGCAGGAAAAACAGCTAAGGGTGCCTCGATTTATGCTCGAATGTTCCGCAGCATTGGTTTCGTATTTGGCACCATCAAACTCGTTAGTTTCTACTTATGGTTATCCGTACTAATAGTATGAATGCGGAAGTAACTTTGTCTGTCTGGCTTTCACGCTTAAACTATTGAACCGATTTTGATTAATTTTGGTATAGGTTGAACCTCTATAACGGACATAGGCTACTTTTTGTTTTGAAAATAAGAGTGATGTACTACCCCGTACCGCCTTGAAAGTTTATATGGGTAAATGTTTATTTTTTATGTTAGAGAGATGAAATTTGGCACAAACATAGCTCGAAACTTGGGTTAAAATATGGATAACTTTTATTTCGACCGACCATGAAAGATGCACGCGAACGAAGTAGCAGGCACAGCTAGTCAGTTAATAATTGCATTGCCAATGTTACTAAGCACGTTAATAAAAGTAGTGTGTTAAATAAATAAGTGTAGTGGCGTTGTTTGTAATTTTACGGTCACAATTTTACTTGGACTTGATTATTTTTATAGATACTTCCGATTTGTAAGTGCCTTTAAAAAAATGGCATGGCATAATTGAAAGATAAAATATTATAATATTTTTTAAAGTAATATTTTATTTAAATTTGTTACGGAACCCTTAAAGCTGCAGACGACGTGGAATAAACTAAATTTTTACTTACGTTTTTTTCGCAGCACATTTGTTAACCAACACGAAATGTGTTTTAAAGTATCTCAGCGTGGAAAATTCTTTTTTTTTTTTGTTTTTAAATATTGCGGATGATTTCTTGGTGTTGATAAAATTTATTTTATTTAAATATTCTTTAACTTTGGTTTTAATTTATTTTTTAGTTCTTTAAATACTCAAAAAATTGATACAGATTTAAATCTCCTCTCCTCGACCTCGGTGGCGCAGTGGCTAAGGTAGGCGGCTAAAGCACGTAAGGTCCCGGGTTCGATTCCCGGTCAGGTCAATTTAGAAAAGGAACTAGTCAAGTTAGATAACGAACTTTTCTAAATTGACTTGGGTCTGGGTGTGCTGGGATGAAGACCTCAGTTAGTATCCGTTGTCTGGTACTCATATTACAAGGGAAAACCTTAGTTTGTGACCAGATATTATTACTAAATAACCGTGCTCCAGCTTACCTCTTAAAATAAAATAATACTTCATGCTTTTTTCACTCATCTAAATAAAACTATATGACTTGGTCCAAAGTGTTCTACACATAGCTCTAAGTTAGATACTGCTACTGTAACTTATCTGCTGAGTTTCTTACCGGTGTCTTCTCGGTAGATATAGGTTCCGAACCGGAAGTAGAATCACTTTGCATTGTATTCAATGACGATTCAAAAGTGTTACATGTAACCTACTTGAATAAAGAAATATTTGAGTTTGAGTTTGAGTTATGAAAATTTAACACATTTCTTTTTACTTTTAATTGTAGAGCAGTTTTCGTTATTAGAGAATCTATTTTATAAGACCAGTGGAACAAAAACTTCAAATCTGTCTCCTCATTGTATTCAACCTTGATTAATGACGACTTTTTGCTAATCAAAATGTTCCGTTCTTCGCAAATAGATTTATATATCATCATCTTCTACATCACAATTACACAGAGCACAGTAGAAGAACTCTACTCACACCTTTACATCACATAGAGATTACATATGATATTTTCTAATCGGAACGAAGTTTGACCAAATGCTTGCAAACATCAAGTCATTGTCTTTGTAAGTAAAATGAACAACAACGAGTATCTTTACTCTTAACCATTACTTTATATTCGAGACACAGAAAAGATACACTCGCTGCAGATCCTCGGTAAAAAGGTATTTTCAATGGCGTCGATTTTAAAACACAAGTGCTGATTGCAAAGTCAAAGTCGATTGCAGAATCTTATGGCCTCTTAAGATTTACTCAAAATAAAGGGCATTCGTGGGTATTAAGTTACCATAAGCAATTCAAACAGATCGACCGAGATTAGACTACGATTACTCTTAGTGATTTACTCGTATGTATGCTGCATTGCAAAATGTGTAAACAGATATCTTTTACTCAATCACGCATGAAGTGCTAAAAGTTTTTCTTTGATGAAGAAACTTTGACTTAAAGAAATACGTAAAAGATTTCCTTCAGCAATTATCATGTGGGCAAGAGCCAGTGATTTGTTAATCATGTCTTTACTGATCTTCTACATTTCGGCAACATTGGAGTGTGTATAGATCCTATCGCCCTATTCACGTGTGAGTAATGATAGCAATTTATCTCCCAAAGTAGGTTTGGTGATGAGGGTCTATTTGTGGATACACTGGCCTCAATGTCAAACTTCAGTACTTGTTCAATAGAACGTCAGTTCTATAACCTAGAAGGGTGCGTCGTTTTTGTCTGTCTTTTTTATTAACTCTCAGATAAGTAAATGTTTGTTCAGTGCTTGCCAATATTTTATAACTTACTCGATTTATTTTTGGGATCCAAAAGATTATTTTCAGCCTCGCGCTGTTAAACCTATTGTTGTATTTGAAAGCAATTTGTTGAGGATTAAGTCCAGACACTTTTTTTACTTATCTGTGTACCCATTATTTAGCTTTACAAAAAGCAGCGTTTTCTAATGCAATAAAAAATGCACTTTCATTTTAAAAAATAGTACTTGTACGTCAGTAAAAGAAAACAAGACCACCTTTACACTAAAGTCCAACAAACTTAATGAAACATAACTTTACTCGTGTATTTTACAAAGAATACGAGTATGACTTACAACTAGGCACAAATAGAAAAATATTGCACTCACTGAACACTCCATGAAGTATTGCAGAACATAATCAATATGGATCTGTATAATTACACACATGGGAAACTCACGCAAATGTCTCAAAGATTGAATCATGTGTGTTTACGCAATTCGACACTTAGAAATGCAACGAAACGCAATATTCCGAACAAAGAATGGCGGTTAATTTTAATACTGTTCCTGCTTATATTGAGCACGTAATGTAGACTATCGTAGACTATTGGCTATACAGTCGAGTGAACAATTGTTTGCGTGGATTGCGGCATCGGTTTTCACTGCAATGCACAAATGTGCAAGTAAAGGCTTGAAGCGCAAGGACTCCTAAATAGTTGGTCGAGTAATACAAAAAATACGTTATATGCAATTTTATACCTTATAACAACGTCCTACGAACTTAACACGCGTTACCTTAATTCATAATAGGTTGAACGCGTACGTTGCTTTACACGAAAATGCTGGAAAATATATTTGCGATGGCAGAAGAGTTATTTTTAAACCGGAGCTAATAATAGGCACTTTATTTCTAAGGATCTTTGTAATTTGCAAATACTACCACTTACGTCAGGAACATACATCATAAACAATATAAAATAAAACTACTCATACACTAGATAGTCGTAAATTAGTAAGGATTGTTTTTTAAAAACAAATTGCAAATAATATTACAAAATATTTTCAAATTAGGTTAAAGTTAAATTAGTAAAGGCCATGGCTTGCAATACAATGTCAAAAAAAGTGAAGTAATGGTCTTTTCACCAAAGGGCAAAAAAATCGAATTATTGCCGCCAATTGTACTGAACGGAACGCAACTGAAGCGTGTTAAGCACTTTAAATACTTGGGTCACATTATTACTGACACTCTGAGTGATGAGTTAGACTTGGAGAGGGAGCGTAGAGCGTTGACGGTGAGAGCTAATATGTTGATTCGCAGGTTTGCCCGTAGTTCTCAGAGTGTTAAAATAACACTATTCAAATCATACTGTCAAACCTTTTACACGGGAGGCCTGTGGACGACGTATACGCAAAAATCACTGAATACTCTCCGCGTTCAGTACAACAACGCATTTAGGATGCTATTGGGACTCCCACGCTATTGTAGTGCCTCTGGCATGTTCGCCGAAACGCGCACCGACGGATTTCATGCATGCATGCGCAAGAAGGCTGCGTCGCTATTAAGAAGACTTAGAGCGAGCACCAATGGCATCCTGGAAACGCTGGCTGGCAAACTTGATAGTCCCTTTTTGAAGCACTGCGTGCGGGTGATGATGGCATAGTAATAACTGTGCCCTCATCCCCCGAGCGCATGTAAATGTATGTATGTCTACCAATTTTAATGTAATTATCTACTAACATAGAATAAGTTTGTACTAATACTTTATGGATCTTAGCTGTCCGAAATAAAGAATTATTATTATTATTATTATTTAAATCAGGATTAAGCGAATTTAAAAATATTTATCAATCTTTTTCATCAATGATTGTATTTTGTAGCAAATGTCATGTACAGGTTATTTATTTGCTTAAAAAAACGATTAAGACGATGTGAGTACCAAAACCATGACTTTATGCGTTTAGCTTTACAGATATTTAAAAGTATTTGAAGACACTTGGCAGCAAGCATCCCAGTTAAGTCCTCCCACCAACGTCATAGTATGCAAGTACGACCTCGCCTCTTCAAGTTAACCGGTTGAACAGATTAAAGTTCCCATTTAATTACATTAGTACATCTTATTCATCCATTTGGCTCTGAATAGCAATACATGCAAATCAATTGATGCCAGTTGGAACGGATGTGCCATTCAAATTTATTCAACCGAGAAGAGGATTTAGTACATATATTTTATCGCATTATCTGCTTCATTTTAGGGGCGTGCTTCCATCATGGAGGCAAGAGGTCCTACAAAAAATCACAACTACCATTTTTAATCCGAGAAGACATTAAACATATCGCAAATATGTAACACAGACCTTGTGTTAACAGATGAATGTAAAGAAACTCGAAAAGAAGGAATAATTGTTGCAGCTGACAGAGGTAAACATAGATAGAATAGCAACCGCGTATTGAAAAATGCAACGTAAGACCCTTAACCCACAAGATGGATAAACGACCTTGTTACTTTGGCCGGCAGGGTCTAGATGCAAATGGCGTTAAGCCTAGAGCTGTGGAAGACTTGGAACAGGCCTATGTTCTACAAAGATACCCTCTGGCTTAAGTCAAATCTTCTTAACAGAAATGCAGCCCGAAAATGTTATACCTACTGTCATATCGGATTGTTGATGTGTTTTCAGGTTGAAACCTATATAAGGTTTGATAAATTTAATTTAACTGTAGTTAGAGTGGTATCGTCTCTAGTCCCGATACTCTTTCAGCCTAGAACACCACGTCCTTTGAAATTTGAAGCTAGACAGTCGCCGTTGCCTCAATTAACCTTTGAGGCACGAGGACCCTTCATTTTGCTCCTTTTACACAAATCTTCAAACGACATTTAAACACTCCCACGATCACCTTCTGACATGATACTTAGTAGTAATTACAAAGTGTGTTTGAGAAAATCATGAGCGCAAATTGTTAGATACAGAATCGTAAGATTCACAAGGAATAGAGAATGAGATACTTAAAATTAAGAAGTAATTAATAAGAAAAACTATGCCAAAAAGAATAATCAAACACTGGTTTTGACTGCTTTATCTACGTTCGAAGAAAAAGTGGGTTCTAAAAGACTCAATGCCCGGTAACAGCTCAATGGTCCAGTGATAAAGGAACCAGGTTAGGATGATCTCAGGGTAATGATTTTAATTCTCGGGCAAGCAAAGTATATATATTGAAATTCTTGAACATAGGATATGTTCGGTTTATGATCAGCAGCCGACATTTGGCAAGCGTTGCCAGTACTTAAGTAGTATAGAAGCAATCAGTACCCATCATTTCAATGATGATGGGATTAAACCTGCAGCACTATATTAATGTTAGTTCAAAAAAGAAGGTAATCTGGGTTGGCCTTTCGTAATATTATGGACCTCATCTCGCGTTGAGGATAATACCATAGTTTGAATGACATCTGCTTAGAAATAAGTTGCATTTTTTGTGTCAGTTCTTAGGTTAATATAGAATCTTTGTATAATAACGAGGTAGTAACTTATTTAATAGCTAATGACGAAGTAGCAGGTAGTTCCCTTATTTAAAATAGGTACTATATAAGGAACATTAATTCCTAACACAATTATCCTTTTCTTATCAAAGGGAACGCAGTAAAACTCAAAGCTCATTTACCCGTCCAGACTCATTATGTTTATTAAAACACAGTTTTGAGGTAATCTTCAAACGCAATTAGTATGAGGAAACTCAATTATCTACAAGTACCGTTACCGCTAAAATCGAAAGGATGTTTACGTTCCAGCCCATTATCTCAGAATGTAGGTAGCGTTACCAACCGATAGCCCATCGACAGATGTTTACAGCTCACAAAAGCCGTAGAAATGTACCATCTGCTGCTTTTTAATACCCTATGTTAAGAATTCTTTTAGAAGGTTAAATTAAAGTTCGACACCTGAGGTCTTTATGGTCATTAAGCTGATGCGTTTATAATTAAGTTCATTAATTTCTTTTGATCTATTATTTAGCTTTGTACACAAACCTACAATGTATATGTATGTATACAGTTAAATTAATATAGAGATCTTAAAAGCATTAGCCGAACGTAAGTGTAGGAATGAAATTCGAGAATGTCCTGCAGAACAGCCGTTACGAACTAAATACCTAATTTTCAAAACAGTTATATTGAATGTCGCAAAATGTAACGCGGTTCGAATTTGCAATTGCAATTAAGTAATTAAACGGTCGACTGGACGCGGATTATGGATCACGCAGCGATCAATTCTCCAAACACAGCTGGAGATCTGTTTTAACCTTTTTCAGAATACGTAATCCCGCTATTCTGTGATAAACCCACCCTTCAGCAGCAAACTTTACAGATGAGACTAGAAACGCCAGCAATAAAGTTATTATTAAAAGTCAACGACCTGAAGTGACAGAAATAAAACACGATCACGACCGTTCTCGTTTTTATATGAGAGAAAAACAAAAGATAACTCAAATTTGTGGAATCTGTCGTTTGTGTTTTATCGCGTAATGAAATAGTGACGTCGCTGCCGCGTTTCTTTTTTGACATCAATAACTTTTATGTCGTAAATCATGATGATAAAATCCAACGGGCACGGATTTGATAAAATGCCTACAATCCTACATTTAAACCTATTATGCATTCATCCAACTGGTAAAAAGTAGATGTGTAGGAGTTTCATTAACATGGTAAAATTTTTATTGATATTGTAGCTCAAGTATACAATTAATTATAATCTAACTGCGAATAAGGTACGATTAAAAGCTAAGAGAAACTACTTAATAATAGATAATAATAGACTTAAACAGGTTTAAGTACGTTTTTATGAACGAAAATATACTTTCCCTTACATTAAAGGCGTATGCATCGTTAAGAAACCTATCACGATCATAAACAGAAACGATTTTTAGAGAAATATTTTAAGGAAAGCTTATATATAAGTAACAATAGGTTTCTCTGTTAATATAACTTTAGAGATGAACATTTTTAGTTAAATTACTTTTGATCTTTACAATGTTCCATTTTATGCTTCATGCTACAGTTTATTTTGTAATGATAGATACCGTAGTAAATATAACTGTCGTGCTAATTTTCCGATACTTGTCAAAACTGATCACTCATATGAATTGTTATCTTTCGTGTAATGTATACAATTTCCCAACACAATGATGATAACCTACATGAAAATAAATGTTTTTTCCTCTAAAAGCAGGACACGGGCATTTCACGTGTACCACAACTGTGATATTAAAATATATTTTCTAAAAGTACCATATTGCTGGTGTCAAACCGTTTTTCTCATCTTTCCCACCAAGAAGCTGTCGTCTTACTTTCACGTAGTTAACTGAATTTAAAAATAAATTTTCTGGGTCAAATGCATAGACAGAGCCAGCCAACTCAGTATCGATCGCGTTCCTTAGATGCAGTCTCCAAAAATACATGTGATAGATGCTTAGCCAAATCGGGATTGACTACTCGACCGTTTTAACTTTCTTCTTTATTCGTGTGCATTTTTAACAGACAAACAAACTTGAATATTCATTTGTCTTCAAGATCTAAGACTACAGTGTGAAGAATAATCATATTTCTATTATTTATAGCGTTATTTGGGCGTAGCGTTATAAAGTAAGTTAAATTGTTTTTATTTATTTACTTATTTTTTTATTTTATTTTTTTATTCTATTTTAATTATTGTATTTCATCTATATGCTCCGTATATATTTAAACCTTCTATCACACCTGTACATGTGTGTTTTCGTGATTTAATATTTTGTATATCTAACCACGTCACCAAGGTACTGCCGGAAGACCAGCGCTACAGTGGTACCGTAGGTATACATAATGTGTACCACTGTAGCTTATGCTGAGGCAGGCACCTTTTGACCTCTCTGTTTGTTTTCATTTTGTCATTTGTCTTCTAATTTAATGGTTTGTAACTTTTTAGTATTTTTAATTTTAATTTTTGTTCTAATTTTGTAATCGGTTGTATATTATGTTTTGTACGGTCAATAAATGTATTTTCTTTCTTTCTTTCTTTCTTTCTATTATTTCCCTCTTATTCAATAATGAGGTGCAATTTATCGTGTGCTTTTTTTGTACAGTAGAGTTATTTATTATTATTTTGTTTTTTTATTTATAGAAATATCTGTCCGTGCGCGGTTTTGCCAGCGTTTATTATGAATTTATTACTACGTTTTCTCGTTTTATGATGAAATAAAAAAATCTCTGTATTTTATGATGCCCCAGTAACCATTTCTGTAAAGAAAGGCACGCGTATATCAATGATGGAAATGAAACTTCAGTGTGGATTAAAACTTATGATTTTAATCTTAATATCTGAACTAAACATTTAAACAAATATGATAATTGTTGATTTGGTTCAAATCTGTTTTGTCGAAAGTTCAAGGATAAAAATCTTGAAAACTTACTTGAAAAATGAATTGTTCCTGATTATCCATTTAAACAGAGATGAAATCAGTTAGACCGCACAGATACATTCAGTTGCATCATCACCTTAATAGTCACTTCCTCGTCTTCAGAACAGGACGAGTTTGCTTGATCACACGAAATTTATTCGAAACACGCAGCCCGGCGGTGCCGGACGGCGATTGCACTGCTTTGTAGGCGGAAATATTTCACTAGTTTGGAAGTTGTTGTACAACGCGCACGTAGTTATTGGAATGAAAAGTGTTTACTAAAACCCAGATCGGTGAAATAAAATTCCAAACATCGAAACTTTTATCGAATACAAAATTTGAACAGGCTCGCACAAAAACAAACGAAACGCGATTCTTATTTTGAACACGCGGTCGATGATGTTCCGAAGCCACGTCACGTCAAAAAAACCACACGTTACGACGCTGATAACACAACTCAAGTTACGTCAAATCACTGACTTTCGCACACTTTGACTGCGGAACGGGCCCCACAATCATAAGGAAACGGATTAATTCGAGCGTGCTGCGAAACCTTATTTTTAACTCGACTATAATAACACAGGCGTCACAGCCGACTGATGGCAGAGTCGCTCTAGCGCATTCACGTATCGTACAAAGTTAAAAAACTCAGCCTTATAAGTACAGTCCGCGAGAATATTCGAAAGACCCAACTTCCTTCGCGGCCTTTCGGAGCAGTAAAGCTAAAAGTCTCAAACCATTAGAACAATGAAAGAGGTAATAAACTATGCAAATGTTTACTCGCTTACATACAATAGTGGACTCTAACGGTCCAGTTAAAGTTGGACGATTTTCAGTCTTGGGCGTTTTAACATTTAAATGCTAATATGATACGTTCGGCTTTGTTTTCCTTAGTAATTATTTATTGTTGCTCATAAAACAAATGATGGAACATAATAATATTGAGTCAATGCTAATATTTTCCATGACAATGCGAGTAAGTCAGAAAGATATTTTTTTTGTTATTTACTTCCTATATTACTAGCTTTTACGTTTTATCATAAATGAAGTAAAACACACCCGTGTGTTTAACCTTACTCATATGTTTATGTTAAATTTCAATCAATAAGTAAAATAAAACGCAGTAATTGGAACTTCAACAAAGGCATAAAAAACTTGACACAAATGAAAACAATAAACATATAAAACTATAAATTTCCTATTCAATTTTTTAAAATGATGATCGTATTGGCCAGTATTTTAATGTGAGAAAGAGTAAACTGTAAATTTATCAATATCACTTTACCGGCACTTAAGTTTTACAATGAAACTCAAGCACCACGATAATATTGCAGCACCATAGTGACGTTCTCTGTAAACAGTAGCCGAAGGCCGAATCTGCTTAGTATATTCGCAGGTGATTTCCAACAAGTGTTTACAACCGTGAAATACCAAGAGCCGTATTGGGGGAATAAATAAATTATATTATTACATTTCTCGGTACCATCAATACACACCGCTGATGTTGTTAAAATAATCATTACCGAAGTAAAGCGTTTACATACTTTATCTACGGTTATTTGTTTCGATCACTCTGTACATAACGACTTTGTTATGTTCCAGTATATAAATGACAAACAAATAAAACATATGTTGTTTTATTGATGCTGACTGTATCAATCAGTGTATAATAAGACACAAGCGATAATTAAATGTCCATTGAAGTATATCCAACAAAAAAAACAAGATGATACGTAATTGATATCTAACGTTGTTATCATAATAATTTAGCCGCTGAGTAGTTTACTGCCTTAGGATGCACCATATACTCGTACCAGCAGGCAAGTTCAATACGATGGGATAGGGGGGCACGTTAAATCTATCTTGTGTTTTCAAGCCACCAAATACCTTCTAACTAGGCTTGACGACTGAAGATCAGGCAAGTATTAAAAAAAACTTGTTTTACGCTTGTGCGCAACAAAAACACAACAAGTAAAGTGACAACACAAAAAAGTTTGTTTTTCTTTTGAAACGTCATCAGCTAATACGGAACCACAAACTGATTATGAAATACATTAAATGTAAATATATATGAAGGGTACCAAATGAGAAGCAAACAATGGGATACCATATTTCATTACTTATTCCATTTGCTCCATGTCTTGAATTACACCATTGACGGTAATACTGGTGGCACGGTGATTACGACCATGCGAAATTACATGTACTTTGTACCCCGAAGTGCTTTTTGTTATTGGATTTTAATACATTTGTCATTGGCATTAAGGTCACAAAAGTTGGATAAAGGAACGTGTAAGACGTGATGTCTGGACTAGCTTCAGAGACGAATTCAGTACCTTTATGACTTCGAAATTTATGTTTGTTTTCTTATTTAAAGTCATCAAATATTTTTGAAGGATGTTATATTACCAAGATTTAAATATTTAACACACATACACCTAGTCACGATTCGTATTCTTTCAAGCTTATGTATATCACTAATTCCTAAAGATTTAAGGACGTTTGTTACTAGTGTAACTCTCTATTTAATCAAAAAATAACGTGAACGGAGTCGAGAGTATAAAGTGCCTTATGTCACAACACATAAGTTATGTGTTATTTTCGTATCAAATCTAGTAGTAGCACAGATAAAATAAAATTAGTACTTGGATAATTTAATACTAGTACTGATAGTAGGACTATTTATCTTCAAAACAATTCTAAGCCCAGTAATGATTATATCAATTTATGAATAGTTCAATCCGACACTGTCGCCTCTTGGCAATGATACAAAAGCCTTCTATGAGTCAGCCTGCGACGTAGATACCTGAACTTTGGCTGTTCCAGGACAGCTGTCGGCGGGCCTTAGCCGTTATAACCTTCTGAATAATGTAATAATTGTGGACTATCTACTTGGAACTGATCCCTTACCAGAGCTAAGAATACTTACATAATACACTACAATGCAAATTAGACTTAAAGCTCCATAAGGTTGAAGGTGACATTTGGAAGCAATGAATGTTCGACAATAATAACTCGTGTAAATACCTAACTATTTATTTTATGGAATAATTGAAAGGTTTGAAAACACAGCTGCTAAATTTTAAAATAATCATAAAGTTATTAAATTCACTAAATTTAAGAGCATGTTGCATGCAATCAGATTCAGATGTAATTTTTGCTTCCCGTGAACTCAGAATCTTGAAATTTGGTACGAAGCAACGTCTTATAGCATAGATAAAGGAAAAATTACGAAAACCATAAATTTTTAGTTACATCACATAATATATATTTTTTTAATAATTTTAAACTTACTACCCATTTCCTCATAAACGCGTAGAGGTATTAAACTGAAATTCATACCAAATACTCAGGTCTATAATACCTTTAAGCTGTAACAAAATCAAACTTCTATGTCAACGCAATCAAAAGAAACAGCAATTTAAGCTGCATATTTTGAAACTCGCAAGTACTCGCAAGGGAATCAAAACCTAAAGGGTACTTCCAGTCGACCTAGAATCTTGAAATTTGGCTTGAAGCAACGTTTTATAGCACACATAAAGGAAAAATTCCGAAAACCTTAAATTTTTAGTTACATTACAAAATATTTATGCTCCTCCATCTTTCCCCATTGTAATGTTATGAATTTCATTTTGCAATAAAAATACCATAGTTATGACTCGATTGTCGTAATGAACGAACTTTGTAAACCTTGCAGGTTTGTACGGAACCCTCGGTGCGCGAGTCCGACTCGCACTTGGCCGGTTTTTATGTCTTTAGGCACTCCTCATGATGTCTAAAGGTATGATAATTGCTTGGCAAACAATCAAAATCTGGTCCCTTGTCAGGAACCAGTTTTTGACCGCAATCATCAATTAACTGCATCGAAACTCGTCAAAATAAAGGAAATCTACGTGACTCATAGGTCTGAATCACTCCACAGGCTCCTTGAAATAAATCGTCACAAAGAGATGACTAGAATCTAAATGTATCAAAGATAAAAGCCTTGATCCAGAAAATCAGCGACAATTCGTTCGTACTACTGCTTGCACAAAAGTCAGTAGACCTACTAGCAAAAACAAACGGACCAACTAAAAAAGGTTTTACCAACTAAAAATGTTACGAGGCGTCAGCAAAAAACGAACGACAGACGACTGATGACGCTGATATGGAAAGTAAATTTGTTTTTTTTTAACGAGCCGTAGAAAAACGAATGTGATCATCCGTTTTTGACTCATTACGAATCGTAAAATATTGATACCGGGCATTAATCGCATTCGGAGTTGGTTGCGATTATGAAAGTTAAAAAGTGCTATCCATCATCGAATCCAAAACATTTTGTTTTATGTAAGGCCTCCAGAAATGTAGTAACCAATTAGTGTTATCTTTTTTTACCTTATTCATTAAACTGTGACAAAGCTTACACTTTCAGTGTCAGAATGGCGATGCTAACGGATAGGATATCACGGTAAAATCTGTCGTCATCGCGATGTGGGTTCCTCTCTTGCTTACCATCAGGCTGGAAGGAGCGAATATACTGGGCTTCTATAAAAAGGTAAATAATTTCCGAAAGGCTGGTACGTAATTCACATTCAGCATACTTACTACCCAATTAAAATATTGTCCCAAAAATATAATATGTGAATGTAACATAGTCGTCATTGTTACAAAAATTTACCCATTACTAATTTCTGCAGGAGAACTTGCCCACAAAAACTGTAAAATGTTGGGTATTACGCCCTTTTTCATCTCGATGTTACCCCTAAAGTTGCAATCATGTTCAGCACTTGCCACTTACAAGCCTTTTTTCTTTTACGTTTCATAAATCACTAACAATCGTCGAGACCTCTGATTGAAAGTGCTCTTACATCTAGCACGATACTTATACTAACCGCTTGTAACGAACTGGTACAAGCCATCATTATAATAACCACCGCACTGATTGGCACTTGTGGCGGACTGATTAGTTCATTGACATTGCGAATAGGTAGTAAAACATCAGTTAGTATCGAAGTTAAAACAGTATTGTGCTCGTTATCGGCGTCCTTGCATATTATTATGAGAACGACGAGAAAACCGGAGTATACCGATTATTTTGATACCTAAAGTGCAACCGTTTGAATAGGCATCACTTACGTATTTTCTTCAAAATAAAAATAAACGGGACCCTTTCAAAGATACGAGTATTAATAAATCCCCTAACCACGTCAAAAAAAACAATATTTATCAAAACAAGTGACTTTTTATTTAACTTACAATGTATGTATGTTTATTCTCTCAGCAAAGTTCAATTTTAAAATGTATTAACTATTACTTATTGTTTTTTATACAAGATAAACTTAAGCACTAGTATTGCCCCATTATAACAAATTATACTCGTACCAATACGTATGACATACCATTTCATCATTATCTAATGAACTGTTCCTAACTCTATTTTCGCTAACACTTACACGAAAAAGTGACTAAGATGTACATGATACACTCGTAATTAAATGTTATAAGCACGAATGCAATCAAAGTTTGGTGCAATAAGTCATTACATAAAATACGTAGTGACAGTAATGCTAGTTCATTGACCCGATCCGTGTAGAAAGATCTACCATTATTGGAAGTCATTGCATTGTATCTGCAAGAAAAATAACGGAGATGTAATCGTCTGTGACAGAATTCTTGAGCAAACAATAAAATTTAGAAATTTATCCAACGTAAAAAAAATCTGTGAGGCTTTTAATGAAACAACTGCAGCTGATCCTAAAGTTATACATAATTTTTATTTTTGGTTAAACAAAAACTGTGAAACAAATGTATTTCTAATGTAATTTAAATTTTAAGCATCCATTTTCATCTATGTGATGAATACTAATTATTTTCAGCGTATTTTTTTTAAAGGAGCCTTTATTTACAAATATTTTATACAATAAAAATTGCACTCAAACTTACGATTAAATTAAAACTGGATTTTATCGTTCTAAATGTGATCAGAAATTTGTGGGAGATAAAGTTTTCACTAGTTTTGTCAAGAAACAAAAGAAAAGTGACAGCTAATTAAGATAAGCGATCTGAAACGCAAACGAAACCGATTGTGAATTTTGAGATGCATTACTAAGCCTGACTAGCAGAGATTTATAACAAAAACAGTTTTGTAAGATAACAATCAGTTCGTTAATTACAACACAAAGATTTCTAATTCCCATGTTGTTCAATGTTTCGTTTTTGTTGTCCCATGGCTGAGTGACAACAGAAAACGATCGCATATCTACCCAGACCCCTTTAGATAAGAACTCGAAATGTAAGAAACACAAAACGACGAAAGAACATGCAATTCGAGACATTTTTACCTTTAGATAAGGCAAAAGGTCTAATGGCCTACTTGTACAATGCTTTTTGTAGGTCGTCTTAAAGTGAAGCCGTTTTCATTTAAATTTAAATTGACTCGTAGCATATTTTACTCTCCTATCTGAAATATCAAAGTTCGTGCTTAATGTAAAGTTATTTTGAAACATCATATAAAATGTCATGTACTCTTCAAACGAAAGGAAATTTTGAATCAGCAATGTTTATACGACGCTTTATCTACGCATAATACAAAGTCAGCAAAACTAAATATTTGGGTACAAGAATTATTACGAATAACATTATCCTTGTACAACAGTGCATTATAAAAGGCAATGCGTTTCTGCGGCCAAATGAAAACAGTAAGATAATGATAATTCCACCTCATTTTACGACCAGATTTCCCAAATGTTCGGCTTAGGGCGCGCTTCTGAGTAATAATTCAGCGAAGTCCAAACTCCAGTCAGTCTTCCCTAATACAGTTCTTAAATTAAGGCCGGTAAGTGCACGTTTCCCAAGAATGATTCTTATATGAAGTCCATTCGCTCCTTGTTTCGGATTAATTTAATATTTACGAGTGGTTAAGAGTATGATTTGGTGTGCAACTCGAAACAAATATACGAGGGAAACATGGCTGAGCAAATTTAGAGTAATGCAAACGGAATAAAAATATTATTCGTTTTCACAAACCTGTTAGTAGGTATACCTACCTAGTTTTGTCTCTCGCGTAGTCTCGTTTTTTAAACTGAGCTAAGTTCATTCATTAGAAAGCGAGGTGCACGAGATTTATTTCGATTGTTTAAGTATTAAAATATAAAATGAAAAAATATAATTTTCTTGGTAAACATTAGAAATCAAATATCTTTTGAGTAAGCTGGTAGAACAATGGTTAATGCTTCTGGCTGAATCAAAGACCGAGGTTTTGATTCCCAATCAAACATTTGTGTGAACAAAAATTGTGTTTGTTGAAAACATTGTGTTGTGTGAACAAAAATTGTGTTTATTCTATCCCAGTTATAGAACAAACACAATTATTTCACACAACACAATGTTTTCAATTCATTTAAATATGTATGGTACCAACGTTGGTTCTGGTTTCCAAAACACCAATGCTAAGCTACTTACTTGAGGATCAGATCAATGTATGTGATGCTGTCTGTCTGATATTTGCATACGAATATGTCATATCAAATATTAAGCTCAGTTTCATACAAATCGTCATAATGCCGTTCTCTATTTAAACCAACAGCTCCGTGTGTACCGTTGGCGCAGAGCGCAATAACCGAGTCGTATGCTAAATTACTTACAAAAGCACATATTTCACCGGCATAATATAAGTTTCAGTGGTAGCCATCTGCACAATTTCGTGGAATACAAACCTTTTTGTATTTCATATCAGGTTATTCACGTTACATTCAAACGTAAACATTTTAAAAATTGATATTCTCTCTCAAACTAAATTGGAATGTGCACGTTACATTTATCTGAAATGTAGATTTTGTTAACTAAACAAAATAGAATTGTGTTATTGCTTCGAGCTATCTGTTCAATGTGAAGCTACTAGTAATCCAGTACCTAAATTTATTTACTAAGTAGGCGAATGATAATCGGTCTGTATATGTAGATCGTTTGCAACTCATATTCTGTTATGCATTTTTGCAGCCTTAAATAAATAAAGCAATAAATAGATATGTCTAGTAAATCTTCATTTCAGACATCTGGAATCGAATTTATTCTAAGCAAATATGTGTGTCTGGCCGGGTTCGTCTGCATTTTATTCAAAAGTCTCCAAAGAACATCGGATATAACTTCACACTTCGCTGCAGTCTCATTTGCCTTCAAAGAAAGCTCGATATATTTTTACAATATGAGTAAAAAATTGAGAAATAATATTCGTTTTCTTAGAAAATGAATATACTTAAGTAAGCTTTAAATGTATACGGGTTAAAAACTGATTAAAAAGATTTGAACACGTATTCCAGATCTATTGAAATATCGATTAAATGTTATCTGACTGTGTGCACATTAAATGTGGCTTCAAGTAGACTTTGAAAAGCCCCATAAATCTATATTAGAGGTTAGCATCGATTCCTTTCATTCCTATAAGAGAGTTTATATTTTGAGAATTAAGCTCTAATATATTCCAGCACATGAACGGTCAACAGCCAATCAAGGTAACAATCATCACATGTAGTTCGATATTTCTTCTTATGTCGATGACATAAGGGTTGTACAAACTTAAAATGAACAATCTGACGAGCTTTTGTCTGTACGGTCAACATTTCATCACGGTAAATACATACTTGCAGTTTTATATTAGTTCTTGTGAATTCGTCATAAGGGCAGAGGAAAGACTTAAAGTGTATAGTCTGGTGTGATCTTGACTGTACTCTGGCTTACACGCCAGCTGCGCTTTCGCATAAAGAAAATCGAGTTTCTCAATACGCAACTTATACCGATTCCCGCTCAGGACAGAAAATGAAAGATAAAATAGAATACTAGACTAGGGCACAGCAATAAAACACGAATGTGCTCCGAGGAATACGCCGCTACAAATGGGAAATACTGTTCTTGATAAAACGTAGATTTTTATGTAGGTACCATCAATCGAAAGCGGGTCGAATAAACATTGATTGGTACAGATTTCATAGGTATCGTAAGTGGTAAAAATGTCAAATATATCTTTCCAATGTAGCACTCACAAAAGTTAATTATCATACAAAAACTACAATGAGCACTTAAATAAAGAGAATAGAAATTCAATATTCTCTCACATAAAATTAGCAGAATTTTATTCTCATCAATCACTGTCAATTAACAGATATGATTCTTCATGGGAAACTGTGAAGGATTGAAGACAATGGGAGAAATCTCGCGATAACTATTATTTCATCTTTTAAGAGCAGCAGTCAAAATGATGGTATCATTGTGACACATATATAATACAACAGTTTAAAGTACAAATGGGATCACAGTTCTCACTTTTTTGCATCAAATCATAAAAATACAGTTTAGAAGTAATTTATTTAAGTGTAGTCAAACAAAATATAAAATACTACTACTTGCCCCAATTTCGCACGCGTAGTTCCCCGTTTTTCCTTAATTGTCCACTTATTCTTCTATTAGTTGCAGCGTGATGTTATAACATCTGGTCATCATATGGTTTATAAACCATCCTCGATAAATGGACTATCCAACGCGAAAACAGTAGTTCCTAAGATTAGTGTATTAAAAAAAAAAACAAATTCTTCAGTTTTATAATATTAGAATAGATATAACCCGAACGAAATCAAATGCTTACCTACTTCTCCGGTCAAATGAGATAATGCTCTCACAAAAATTGTTAACGTAAGAAAACCGTTCTTCTAGTTAAAGGCAAACAATTCTTCACACGAGATCTTATAAAAACAGTTGTAATTACATTTACGTGGAGTAATAATGACAACAGCTAGTTAGAGTCACGATTTGTCTCCGTTTTGGGACGAGATTGACCGAAAATGAGACACGCGATGTTTTAGCTCATGTAACCGAACTCATGGAATTTTAATTGATACTTGTCTTGAACGATTGGCGTGATGACATAATGCAGACTTAATGCCTATTTTATTTATTACACTTAATTGCCTCTCAGAAATAAGTGAATCCAAAAATATAAAATAGAACAGTGGAAATTGAAACGACACAATCATAGATTTTGTTGTTTTCGCAAACTAGTAAAATCTTATTGAAAACTATCGTTCAATTTACTTTTCCAAAACCATTCAATTTCAGTGGAATTTGAATAGCCTCTCAAAACAAGATTGTTTTTAAAATAAATATTTTCGACTAGTTAATCAAACAAATATTTTGTGTTTACACTAATTTGTATAAAGTCTTTACAATTATTTTGCTAATACATTGTAAATGTTTAGCAAAATAAGTGTACAATTTGAAAAATAAAATTTGACATTGTATCCTTAGAAGTCATGATTTGTACAGAGGTAAAATCCCACGGTATTTTGTTTACCTAATTAAGGTAGTTAGAAGTCATAAAGAAGGGATTGACGTCAACTAATATTATCCGCAGGAAAATTAAATAGGAATAAATATTACCTCAATGACAATATTGTTTTAATTTTACAAAACAATGTACCTACTCTGAATATTTTTGGCCTATGAATTCATTTTCTGTATAGAATGCTACTGATTTGTCATCGACTATATTTGTATTAAAAATATAGTTAACTATAATTTTGTGATATATTTTGCTCAATGGAATGAAAAACAGGAAATGTAAAAAGGTTTGGAACACTCTGATTTTTAATTACTTTTAAGGATTTGCCAACCATCACGCCTCATGAGATCTTGTCACACATTTTCGGCAATAGCAGTATTTTCATTAACAATAAGGCTGAGGCATATTACTAGTTTTAGACCCAGCGCCCGTGTAGGTAAATACTCATCGAAAATTACGAACGTTTAGGCAATCCTTGTTATCAATGTATCATGATCTGTAGATAAAATTCAAAGTAAATAGACAGCTACTTATTAATGTGCGCGATACAATTGGCGATACTATCCCTCTTTGTTAGCTTAGCGAACAGCAGCTGTCAGAACACCTGCGCAAGCGCAACTGTCATGGCAACGAACACAACATCAAAACCATATGTTTATTAAAACCGATGCTATGCCAAATTTCTAGTTAGACAAAATATTAAACATGGTCCTGCTTTGTTTCGTACAATGTTAATTTAAACAAAAAATCTTCAAATTAAATTTTTCCTAAAAATATAACATATTACGGTGTTACGGTTGGTATTATCGGTACCCCAATTTACCCAAACCATTTATATAAAGTAATTGATACTTAAACGAGAAAATCTATGAATTGGATATTATAAATTGTAATTTACCCAGTACCCGTTATCTTTTAATGCGTCAGAGTTATTGAATTTTAACTAAGAATAATACTATTGAACAAAAATGTTTTTTGTTTCAAAATACAATAGCAACTAATTAAGTTTTTATTGCGAAACAAGTTTCAGGATAAACTTGATTATAAATCTGAACATTTTGAAATTTAAAACAAATTCATATGACTAATTTATCATTCTCGTAGTTTTGTGTACTTACTTACAAAACTATTGTATACATCCCTCAATTATACTGTCTATTTTGACATCAAAGCTCCTTTACAAGAAATGATACTAAATAATACAGATAACATATCTCATATTAATACACATGTTTTACTCTACACTTAGCTGTTAGATCGATTATACCTTATCGGATGAATAGTTCCAAATACGGTATCAGATATTGTGGTCAAATATGGTTATATTTAGAGGTGAATTTGTCAGTTGCATTTAAAATTACTCTACACTAGGCAATGAAGTTTGTGGATCGCAGGTTTTATCCCAGAACCTTTACCAAAAGTTCCTATAATACTGATCCTATAATACTTATCGCTGAATATGGGGAGGCAGGGGTTTAATCGGGAGGTTTTAAGTCAAATTTCAGATAGTGTACTATGCAAGAGGGCAATGCCTTAATACCACTACCATTGCACTCTTTAAAAAGGCTACAGGCTAGTAATTTTTGAACAATTACAAATAGTTTGGAACGATGTTGGGTTATTTCCACGCAAAAAAAACCTAAGGACCGCTACGACTATGATCTTTATTTGACAAGCCTGGTAAATGGCATTGAAAGGATTGCTTTCTGACCTCAGCAACCTTTACAAGAGAAACCGGACTTAGATCATAGTCGAGACCAACTGCTTAACGCAAAATCAGTGCAAGGCTGGTTAGGACCGGCAAAACCATACAAAATCAAAGGCTTTTTGCAGGTCTCAAATTCCCCAACCAGTGCGATAACTAAGCACTAGTAATGATTCTCATGACTTCCCAAAGAAAATCCGTGTTCAGGCATGGGACTCTAAAAACGAACATCAAAACATATGAATGAAAGTGATACAATGCATTTTAATTTTCCTAACAGGTTTTATGTGTGTCAGCGGTGGAATAGAAACCTAGAAAGCCTTTATCACTGTACTATGTGTATAGCTGAAGGTCGTCCGGCTTTGTCACACATTAACCTGGCATTAGCATATTGTGTGCGACGAACTATGACTCATGTTCACATCACTATCGATTCGAACAATTTGGCAGTCGAGTGTTGTGAAGATGTAAGAGAAGAATGTATGAACTTTTGTATTTTACCTACGACGTTGTTGTTTTCAAATATACACCGCACACAAAAGCAAAGGGGTAGATAACGAGATGTATTTAATGTTAAATTACATGATTATACTCCTTGATTGTTTCCTATAATATTATATACGGGTGGAAACAACGATTAAAATTAATATATGCCCACATTTTATGTCATGTTACAAAAAAAGGTCAGAAAACCAAATGCAATACTTGTCAATGCATAACGCGGCTAGCATCAAAGAAATTAATAGGAAGCCTTTATACTTGAAGTTAACAATATTTTGACTTCTATATTTTTGTATGTAATGAATATACTCATAAATACTAAACCTTGGAATATGTCTAGTATTTTGAGGATTTTTTTCCCCTTTGAAGCTACATTATAGCAAGGGCGGACCACTAATAGTTTATATTATATACATATACCAAAATGGTTGATTACCGACAAAAGTCAATATGTCACTAAAAATTTAATTTCCGACCAATTGCATTACGTTTCCGTTTGCATTAAATATTTCCCGTATAAATAAATCAACATAAAGCCATTTAATAATTTTTAACGACTTCATTACTAAAGTAAATATTCTAATTAATTATATAAATTATATAAAAGTAAGCAATTCGTTTTTTTAAGTTTACATAGACATGGAACTCAAAATATGCAGTAATACTTTTTTGACATTATGAGTATTCTTTAGTGTTTACCAGATGCACGAAACGATTTCATAATTTACGAAATTCGGTAACAATACTTTCTTTTTGGCACTTCTTAAATTAACATTATCAAAGGCAAACTATAGTCGCACCCAACGAATATTTAATTACATAATTACAAGTTTCGAATACATATTTGTTTTTGAGCCATCCAATTATACTCACATTAAGTATATTATCATAAAATTGCATACGCGAACAGCCTACTTACCTTTTCAGGTAATTGTAAGACAGTTTAAAAATGTATTTGGAGTAAGATAAAATGCGCACGCGTCGGAAAAGAAACCGGTTTGGGGAGAGTGTTATATCCGCTCGTTAGGGCTGCCACAAATACTAACAAATATAAATTCTTGTTTCTCAAAACTGTCATCCGTTTAACTAAATATGTATATAACGATTACTCGTAGTTCAATGTTGTATGCAACCTTTTAAATATTTTTTTAGTAGCAAGTTTAAATATGTACGTCTCCTTTCTATCACTGTTTTTGTAAAGTATATTTTGTCGATTATGTTAGTCGAAAATTAATAGAGAAGGTTTGTACTTGGAAAGGATGTTATATAAATTGAATGACTTCATTGTGAATGAAACGCATAAATTTAAAGGACTACAAATATCAGATCAAAGCAGCATTTTGTGTGTCGTAAACGCCTCGCAACATTCCATACGTTTTCTATGGTAGACAAGGTTACCCCAAAAACTTGAGATTGAGCTTCTTTTGACCCCCACACATGTTCCCAAAAAAATTGCATCCTTTAAAGATTGCAAAGCTCATGTAGCAGTTCAATGGACTAAGTCATTTTCAATTATACAAGGTTCCTTCTTGTCAATCTACTTGGTAACTTGTGGAAGTGAGGTTTAGCTTCAACAGGCTCGTCAAATCTTTACCTGATCATGGGAACCTACTGAATGTTTTTTTTTATATTACACTTTAAGATTGACCTCATCCCACCTGATGTTAAGTGGTAATGAGCTTAAGGGCGACAAGTACAGCATAAAAAATCTATTACTAGACTTGTCGCCCTTACCTTGAAGGCCTAACCCCTGCTACTAATGTAGCCCCCCTAGGAGCTCCGGAAACCTTACTTGTTTGTGTCTGCCAATCAACCCTAGCACGCTAAGGCAGCGATGCGCACACGTCGATCCGGCCACCGGGTGTCGGAACGGACTGCCAAGCCCGTACAGTCCACGGCCAAACGATATCCTTATCACGAATGTCACACCAGACATGTTTTATGATACAAATGTGAGTATTTTGGTTCTAAATGCTTGTAGTGGAAAAAAGCCGGTAGGTTTATTTTTAGCCCGCCGCGGCTTCGAACGCATACAATCCCAGTTTTTTCTACATTTACCACTGATTGTTTGTTTCTATTGGTCGCAGCGTTATTTTATATAGCCTAAAGCCTTCCTAAATGCAAAACATAATTTTTCAATTTGAACTAGTAGTTCGATTGAGATTAGCACGTTCAAAGAAATACACAATCTCTTCAGCTTTATAATATTAGCGTATTAAGTGATAGTTTGAGAGATTTTTTAAATTATTGATTTGAAAGTCATTACATTTTGTATGTTAACACATCATATTGACTATCTAGATGTGTCAAATTATCACTTTTTATCATCGACTAATTTCAAACCAAATACCTGATCAGCCTCCAACAAAACAATTGTAATTTTTTTTATACATAGTTATTGAATCCGGTTCCGTGTCTGAGGTTTTTTTTATATAGGTTCCGGCAAGGATATTGTTCTACCGTATAGTGAATCTACCAGTTTGGTTTTTTATTATATATTTTGGTTTTCATTCTATCATTTCTAGTAAGATTAATATGACGGAGGTTATAAGTTTACGAACGACCGACCTTCATTCATTAAATTCATATAGACGCAGCGTTGTATTTAAATAAGAATTCAAGTTCAGATGGAGTGTTTCGCATCGTATTACCAAACACATTATGCTACCTTTCTAATCAGTTAAACTGATAAGATTGGATCAGTCTCAAGGGCACACAACATACCTAATATTCAAAGCATTGATAGAGAAAAAAACTATATAATATTTAGGTACTATAGCGATAACAATTTTGGAAATATTTAAATAAATCATTAATCAGATGTAAAGCAGACATGTTCCAGACAGAAAATAAAGTTTCACATTAAAACATGTCACGCATTTATCATGCCAATTTTTAAAAATAAAACAAAACGCGCTATTTATAATATAAAATCTGTTGAAACAATTGTTTACTGTATCAAGCAATGATTGCCATGATTGATAAATTAATACAATATAATTTATCGGATTGACACCAATGTGCTCAAAATAGGAACCGTATAAAAGAGTAAAATTTATTAGAATTGGTAATTTTTAAATAATTCAGTACACTTTTACTGATTTTGCAACTGGAAAAGTATGACGCGTTAATTCTGAGTATATAAACTAAAACGAAAAACAGAGTGGACGTTATTAAAAACAAAAGAATTTCAAGTATCTCCCTAAGTAGGTTTATAAGTATAAAATAGAAAAAACTTACTTCTTCTAGCGACTCGGGTGATGTAGGCGTGGATGAAAGCGAAATCGGTGATGTTGATGAAGTTGGTGACATAGGAGGAGACGTAAGATGTGAACCATGAGAACTCCTACGCTTAAAAAAGAAGTGTTTTTCAACAATTGCGCCCAACGAGAGCTTTCTAGGCGCCGTCGTGGGTGACATTATCAAGTTTCCACTAGCACTGTCCACTACACTTTCATTTCAGCACCCAACTGTTTTTATTATAATTCTTTTTACAAATTGATTTGTGTCAAAACACGAATAGCGATTCGACGCCGTCCGTTCAGTGTGAATTGGCGCAGGAAAATGATGGCGCTTGTACTCTGGCACAGAACATACGTGACGCTGATAAAGATAGAAGCGAGCAGGAAAATGTTATGATAAAGGATCATTTACACAAAGCTTTGAAATAAAACTTTAGCATTAACGGTGAATTACCTTGACCATTGATTTAGTAACACAAGTTTAATTATCACAAAAAAATTAAGTAACATTTATTTTCCGATTCCACCGACCTAATAGGCGAAGTGTATTTGTTATAAGTCTAAGGATTGATGTTGCAAGGAAATAAATGTTTTGTAATCACCTACATAAGCCAGCAAGCGATCAATCAGAACAAAGGAAAAATAACAAAAACAGAACATCATTTTCTCTAATACACGCACGTTACTGCACTTTTGGTAAGATAGACGATAAAACACGTAGGTATCAAAATGTTAAAGAGTAAGAGCTTAAAGGTATTTTTATCCACACAAACAACTTTAAACCGCTGTCCTTGACCTTATTTTGAATCAATTAACGCGAATTCTTTCTATAAAACGGCTAGTATTCGCAGACTCATTTACAACGCAAACACCGTAAAGAGGAAACCAGTTCGTTATTAGGTGCGTCCAATCTAAACAAGCCCAAATCAAGACTACGAGCAAACATTAGCAAGTACAAAATTCAGCAAAGAAAACTACACCAAAGGGTTGAGAAGTTAAAGTCTAAATCAGGAAAATAGGCTGCGTTTGAAGAACAGAAACACACACGCTTTTCCACTTCTCACGAAGAAAAGTTAATGAACAGAGAAAAGTCTGACCGCGAGGCTATTCGAGACAAAAGACTAATGTTCCACGTTGAGAAATAAACAATTGTGGTCGTATTGGACGAAATGAACTGCAGTGTTTCGCAGTACAAAAAGGGAAACAGTATGGCAAGCTTACATTACTAATTAATTGAAATAGTTTATTCAAAAGTTAAACAGTCAAAAATACTAAGTTCGTCGATTAAAATACGGTAGGTATTTCAGGTTCATGTAGTGTATGCGACTCGGCTATGCCATGCGTTTTATATCCGCTCTTGTAGTAGAGTGTTTTTCAGTTGCGTCTGATTTATTTACCATATTAGTGTAAGTAATCTTTGTACCCCTTGTGAAGAGATAATAAACGAAATTATTATTATTAATATTATTTATGAATAATCTTTGACACCCACGTTGATCATAAAATCTGCTTATGATATTATAATGCACGCATGGACATTATTTTTTCAATCAAACGATCAAAATCGAAATACAATATGTATATTTTCAAATAAATTTGTAAATATAAATTTTAAAAACGATTGTATTCAGTATTAAAGTATTGAGCCCAAAGGTTTTCCACAGACTATGGGGCTGTTTTATGATCTCCGAGTACGTTCTGAAAAGTTGTACTGAAGAAATATTTATACCTACAAGACAGTTAATTCGAATAATTCCGCCGAAGAAACAGGCCGGTATGACCTTAATCTTTACTTACTCGTACAATTTATCGGCTTTACTATCCACTTCAACTTAAAGATCTTTAAATTGCTGCAATCTAATAAAAAATTAGAATAGCTGGGAATAGTCTCGCCGTTATATCTTTTTACTGTAAGTAATGTCTGTTCAACACTGCAACAAAGTACAGTTTTTCCAAACTTTAGAACGTGCATTGTAGCGATTCCGTTTGAACCTCTTTGTTGAATGTCTGAGTAAAGAATTATCTGCTCATATAAAAAAAATATGTCAACAAAATAAATAAACGAAACACCCATTGCTAATGCAGATCCCATTTGGAATATTGCAAATATCTTGTCCCGAAATTTCCCCGAATTCTAGAAGGCGGTAGTATCGCTAATAGAATTACACGAACTCCCATATGAATTCAAATTGTGGCCAATAAAGTATTCAGCGAGTTACCTCAAGTTCGATCTATTTCCTCGGTCCTTAGAGACCATAATTTGAGCTAAAATAATGAAACGGTGAGTTTCCTTCCAATGTTTTATTCAGCGTCGCTCTTGTCGTTTCAGTGAATATTTTTCGACCACGTTTTATTTTCTTATTTATTGTAACAGAACATTAAATAACCGTCCCGTGACAAAAGATATCAAGCTAATGATTTACTTTTGTTTTTTTTTCTACCTTTTCACAGAAGCATCCGGCGATTCGAAAAAAAGTATGATTCCAAAGTAGTTCAGTTAAATATATTGTTTTAAATAGAAAAAAAAGGATAGAAAGAAATGAAAAAATATTGAAGTAGTGGTTTCATATTGAACTTTATCAATGAAGTGAGATTACTGTTAACTTATATATTGCAAATAAAACACAATAATCTTTTGATGATAAAAGGGTACTTCTTGGACAAAAATATTTTTTTGAATACTTTTAAAATACATATAAATATTTTCTTAAACGTGAAACGCGCAGTATGTATTATAAAATAAGAGGTAAAATACTTTTTTCAAATAAAGAGGTTGAATAGTAAGCTGTTATACCGAGTAAGCAGTAATTTTCGTTTTAATTAATGACTACCAAGCGAATTACAAAAACAAGTCCAAATTGTAGCTATTAAAATCTCTGGAACAACTTCGCTGAACAAACTCTGTACGAGGTGACTAACCTCTTTAAAGACGCGAAACGCTTCAATTCTATGAGACGTATTCTTTCATGCTTGGAAAAGTAGCAGAAATAATATTAAATGCTATTTTGCGAAGAGTGAAACGAAACAATTCTGGAAAACCTGCTCGGGTTCATTTATTCCGAAGCAGTTTGCTTATAAAGTATGTAAATAGTATTTGTTTTTATGATTGAAACCCCAATTTCGTGGTGACATTATCGAAGTTTATTTTAATAACTTCATCAAATCTTTAAGAAGCACCGTTCATAAAAACGTTATCAAAGAAATCGGCAGAATTCAATTTGCCAATGATAAACAGAGCAAGCCTCATTATTTAAAATCCTTGAAAACTCAGTACATTCGCCTCAAAGCGGTGTTCACCGATAGACCGTTACTTCAATTTGGTTACCAAAATAGGGATGTACCGTTTCAGATGATAAACTTAGCCCGCTCCAAAGTGGTTCGATTGAAAAGTTTTCAATGCGGAAGCCCTTGGAAGTTGTGTCGACCAATGCACTTATTTTTACAGAGTTCCGTAGGTACCTACTTTAAGACAGAAAACTAGAAACTAACTTTGCTTTCGAGGAAAAGAGATTTTTTACTGGACGGAACCAAACGGAAACCAACTCAAGAACCAAATTTTTTAACAACAAATATTGAAAAAGGACAAGATCTTTCAATGTTGTTTTTTTATAAAAACTAATCCATCTTATCGTTTCACAGTAGGGTATAAAAGTGTAATTGTTAAATGCAATAATTTGCTGGCATTGATGGGCAACAATTGATAACAATTGCGGATTGAATTAACAATAGTGATAAAAACTTGAGATATGAGCAAAAAATCTGTAATGAAATTTGCTCGACCCAGAAGTCACTGATATCATAACCAAGGACACTGATATCATAATCAAGGTCTAAATCTCTAAATCACGTAGAGCATCTACATAACTGGAATAAAAATGGAAGTAAAGAGGAAGGTCGGGAACGGAACCTGCAGTGCACGAGTCCGTCTCGAACTTTGCATTTTTTTGCGCTTTGCAACGAACACTTTGTCTTGAGATGAGGAGAATGGGCAAAAGCGATGAGAAACGGGATAAGTTTATTAATTTGAACATTCTTTGTGGAGTCCCAAGGCTGAGATGAAATTAATAACAGCTACACTTGCAAAGATGGTATTTTCGTTCAGTTCACGTAGTCTTCTTCGTTGGACTTTTTATTGTTCGTAAAACTCACATGGAAAAAACTTTAATGGTATTTTAACGTTATCAAAATGATAATGCAATTATAAATGCAAACAAAACCAATAACTATACAATCAAATAATTAATGTATATTGTTTTATGATAATAAAAAGATAACACTCGTGTTTTAAACGTACATGTCACATTTTCAAGTTTAAAAGGAGAATTTAAAAAGTTTGATAAAGCTCCGATGTGCCCTCTTTTTTACAGCAAAAGGAACATCACAATTCTAAGACACCTGAATATGTGATCGAAGACTGCAGACGGCAAATTAAATGAGTGAGAGACTTCAATGTACAACGGTGCAGTAACCTTGCCGTCTGATATTTTCAAGCCGCTTATTGGTATCCATTAAAGCAAAGCCATTATTAAACAGATATGAATAAAACCGCCAGCATAACTTTCCCCCCAAGCATGGAAATGGACGCAATACACCTTAATAAATTCAGTCGGACTCTTTTATATGCCATACCGTTGAAGGAAACTCATAACAGAAAAAGATCTCTAATGGCAATAAGTTATTCGACGTCCAATAGTCAAAGAGTGATGTGAAATGGCGCTCCGCACACGTCCGGGACGTTAGGCCGCCTCCATAGCGTGCAATGTTTACATTCGACGTGAAATATTCTCCGGTACCTACGTGAGCTCGGTTCGCTAATGAAAAACTTACTCGTAAACTTGGTATATGTTATATGGGACTACGTTTGAAGCGGTGTTAACCTTCGAGCTAAGAACGATGTTCCTCGTAGAAGTAGGTGCTTTAGGGACCAAAACGTAGCACAGGATGTAATTTAGATTGTAGATCTTATTGACTTTAAACTGGCTTGTTCTTACGAAAAAATATATTGCAATCTAATGCCACAACGTTAACACAAAATCAGAACTATTCATTTTGTCGTGCATTTGGGCGTTGGATATCTTGATGGCGTCATCCAGATAGTAATAGAAGGTACTTTCATTTTCCAAGGTAGAACCCGTAGTAAAGTGCCTTACGACATATAAATGACGTCATGATGGTTATACCTTTTTCAAGGTTTACGATAAAACCTTTAGATAAGGCAGCTTAAGATATAAGGCAAATAAAAATAGGCGTAGTCTTCTAAGTGCTATAGATTTTGAATTCATTTCCAACTTATTTAGAAATGGGATTCCACTTGGGAACGACACCTATCGATTGATAGGTGTCGTTCCCAAGTTCAAACGAAAAGGTGTCTTCGGAGATTGGACCTACTCTAAAAGAAGCCTTGTTTCAAAATAATTGACACAGACTCCAAATTAGGTTAATATAATTGTATTCAACCGTAAGTACGGGTGCCTGTAACAGTTAAACGAAGGTCGCCGTCCTTTCACAGAGCTCGTTTAATAAATTGCCAGGCCACATCTCCGTTGTCTTTTTACCTCTTCCTCATAAATATGTATGAGTTTCCCGCCTTCTACACCACCTCTGGAGACGTATAGAGGTCCCTAGATTTATGCCGGTTCGAGTCTGAGGCTAGCGAAAAATGACTACAGAGCGCCATCTATATTTCGGTGCAGTCCATTTGCTGACATGGGTCAGTTGTGTTATTGCGATCTGATAGCGGTGCCCTTCTGGATTTTCTCGCAATCTTTCTAGTGTCTCATACATATTTGATAAGGTAACGCTCAAGAACAAGTTGGGCTCAGGCGATAGGACAAAGGTCAAGTATATTAGGCTGGGTTTTTCTAGCTTGTAGATTTTTGATTGTTTGCCAATACCGAGAAGATTGCTGAAGATAAGAGTCCATAAAAGTACACAAGTTTTTTCCAATCAAGAATAGGATAAATAAAGACGTGTTAAGCCTAACAATGAAATAACAAAAGTTTCTAAAGAATTATATTTCGTTAGATATCAGAATTTTTTGAATAACTGCTTAACTAAATAGACCTACATACATAGAATTCATAAATTTTATCAAAAACTGAATTTCCGCGGATAATGACTTCCAAAATTGAAATCTCAAATATCCATAATTGTATCTTTAACGACATTCGAACATTGACAATATTAAATATTTTCTTTTTTAACTTTTTGTTTAAGTGGTTTTACTTTTGCATGTTTAACATCCATAGTTGTGGTCGGACCTTGCTTTCCTTATTTTACCCGATAATGCACCATAAACCTATTAATGTAAACCATAAAACTGTAAACATCATCGGTTCCGCATAGCAGTACCGAGTTTGACCCGATCTCTCAGTAGAGCGTGGCTATCGGCCGATATCTTCATTCATTAGTTTCATTACTGTTGCTAATTAAATCAGTACGGGAGTAACGCGTTACACACAACACTCATTGGCAGAAACAATGTGGACTGCGTCTGGAAACATTTGACTACAGTTTACGGGTCTAAAGAGACTGGTGATGGAGAACTGATTGGCATTAATAAATCTACTATTTATTCATAGATATGTATACTTATGTATGGTTCGGAGTAATCCTTTTATTTTGCTGTGAGCAAAAAATGTACGCTTCTATTAAAATTAGTAAAATTATGATAAATACACAAACATATAAAACAAGTAAATGAAGATTGATCCCATATAACATACACATTTTACATTCGTGAAAACGAAAAATTAACAAATTTGAAAAAAGGTAAAGGAACTGGAGATTAAAATATTGATTTTCTTAAATATATGTAGGGTCATCAGTTTTTAGATCTTTATGAGTAAAATGTTAATGTTACTTAAGTCTCTAGATTCATTTTGGTGTAATTGTAGGTTCAAAGTCGCCTGTATCACATAAAAGAAACCCATGTGAATTCTACAATAAAATAGATAATAACGAGTTTTCTCACACTATGGTGCTCATACTACACTATGAATGCTTTCAAGTCTATGATGAATAGGCTTTTTCTAAACGACCGTGTTTTATCGTCATACATCATTATGCAGACGAGATAGTGATGCAAACATCAACGGTATGAAAAATGTAAGCTCTAATTACCTTTTCTACCTAGTTCGCGTGTAAATTGGTACTGCTGCTAATTTTAATTGTTACTTTTCGTTTGTAAAATTTACGTTAATTTCTAGTAATTTTGACATCTAATTCACATTTTGAAATGTAGTGCAACGAAATTTTAAAATTTGGATATTACTATATTTTTTATAACCACATAAATATATGGATCTGATCTCAAAGTGCTTATATAAGGAATCCTTAATGTATGGTACCACTAAAAAATACAATACATTGATTCAGAACCAGCCCTTATGTCCGTTTGGTTTAATCAGGCTGCTATTAACTCATCCTTAGCTTGTAGCATTACTTTAATAGTTGTTGCCTTCAATTTCTTTCGCGTTACTTCGGTATATTCGAAAAGTATCATAACTGTTTATTTAGGTATAGCATTGGGGTAACTAACATGTCGATTTTACGAAGCAAATGTGCAAATAGACGGATCGCCCTATAGAAGTTACAGATTGAACAGTTTAAAAACAAAAATCAAATGTAATACAATAAATAACAACGATTTTTTACAGCACACGATAACAGCCGCAACGTGATTCGTGTTATCAAGTCGCGCTGCAACTAAACAAATAAAGACAAACGGCATGTCGATAGCTTTTATATCGATACTAGCCATCGATTGGTCACAGAGATTTACAGTTACAAACAACGACGCTAATACAGCTGTCGGTCGTTAGGGCTGGCGGATATATCAACACATAAAGATTTAAGAGTAAACAAAATTTTATTGAAGGAAAATATCACAGACGAAAAGATGTAGTGAAAAGAAATTGCTTGTCAATCTGTTTTTAGGTGTTTTTTCACCACACTCATCTTGATTTTTTGTAATGTACCTGTTTATATTTGTCAATATATGGTTTAGTTTGTATTGATAGAACCGTAGATAGATAGGACATTATTTTCTCTAATAACAAATTTATAATATTAAATCATTAATATTGATATTATCTGTCGTTATCTATTTGATTAAATTAAGGTCGTAAAATTAAGGTTGTGCATTTAAAATTTTCTGTTTTTTTTCTCTGTCTATTTGTTTACATCAGATACTTAAATGGCATGAATGTGTTTTAAACAAAATGTGAAGTATTAATTTTGTATGAACACACAAATCTAGCCATCTGTCAACCCTAATTACACGATACTCCAGATAAGTACTAATCGTTTGTTTGCGCTTTGATATTTGTAAAGTTCGCTTTCTAATGGCGAGAATTACACTTTCGCCCAAGTGAAAACTTAGAAAATGTAACGTGCTCTGAGCCGAGTGACCACAGGCATTACGTGAGATCATGATTGTAATACTGGTCATGAGTGTAATGCTGGTCATGAGAAATGTTGTAGGATATAATATAACACTCGACGGAAATGGGAAGTAGATGTACTCGAAACTTTCTTTTGAAACAGTTCTTACTTCCATCTCTGGTGTGAGTAGACTATGATCTAAGCTGCGACACATCTAGTGGGTATTACATACAGAAAATCAACTAACTAGCTATGTTATCTATCAAATTCTAATAAGTTTCTGACTTAATTCTATAAAAGACAAGATATTGTCTGATTATTATTTCGGGTTCAAGTACCACACGCAAAACATCACATTTCTCATTTAGAAGACAAGTTTCGAGACCGCTGATTGGCCAATCAGCAGCAATTTTATCAAAAAATTCAAAATTATCAAATTGACATTTATACAAATTTGCATAGAATGCCAATCTTTTTTTTATAAATCGATAAAATTTACCCAAATCTTTGGCTTTTATGATATGATTAGGAAGTAGGACATATCCGTTGCGAAAGGTTTGGAGCGAAAGAGTGATGCGTGCATAAGGTTGACTGAATAATGTTTACTCTTTTAATATTTACATTACATTTTGAAATCACTGAGAATGAAACGGAGAAAACTTGTTACTCAGAATACCATCATAATTTGGCGTTCAACTAAACCAAATAACGAAAAAATCGATAAAATCGGTAGACTGTCATCAAAGGATTCCTTTTCATGTCCCAATAAATATCTTGCCGAAGAATTATTTGACTCCAGCCCGATTTAGACATACGCATATCTCAAATATCTTACACAATTTAACCTGGGTTTTCTGGAACGATGAATGTAATTCGTATCCAGAATTGAAAAAAGGTAAGTTATATTTTGTAAAAGTATTTAGGACGTAAGAATCTTGAAAATGAGAACTTGTTTTATACACTGCAATAGATGTTATGTCATTTTAATTGGCGGTTTGACCTCACGTTTAGATGGATGACTTGACTATTAGCATTGACACGAAATATCGTCTGCCAGTGCGAATAACTTGTGGTCAAATGTGCAACAAACAATAAAATAATAAATAATTCCTTCTGCAAATTATTTCGTATTGCGTCCAATTATTTGTTACGGTAAAAACTTGGCATTTGCATCGTAAATTCATTTTCATCATCATTTAAGGTAAATACGCTCACCAAACATAGAACTCCCCCTAAGAATTCCACAACTCTCTGAACTTCTCTTAACTCGTAATTTTTAAACTGGTCAAAATAGTTTATTTAGTGTCACGTCAACTCTCTTATAAATTTTGTTAGATTTTACATTAGGACAGTAATAAACTTGTCGTTACGATTGAGTGAGGCTATTATAAAAAGGTTGTTTGGGTAATAAAGAATGGGGAGCCCTAGGCAATTGTTTGTATACCGACAGTCATTTGTACGTACTATACACAATGACCATTAATCCCTTATAAGACGTAGTCTAGCATCAACATGACGTAATGGCGACCTTCACCCAGCAAAGTCGAGGCGGAAATAATTACGCTGATCGTTTCTGAGCTCTGATTCCAAACAGTATTAATGGTAACTAGAGCAAAGAAAATGGTATCACCTGCGCGATTCGTATCTAAAGCGATTTGAAACTATTTTACAATCTTTTGGACGGGGTCCACAGATACCTATGGAAATTACATTTTCCGTTTGTTGGGATTGCGTTATGCGGCTCAATTAATTCTATTACCGAATTAGTACAAAAACTTGCTATATTTCATGTTTTTAAAAATAAAAATGTTTTTAAGTAGATATGTATCGTGAGGTACTACTATCAATGATTTTGGATTCTACAAGGTCGACAAGTAGCATCAGGTCGATTATGAAAGTCGAGGCCATGAAATTAAGTGTTTCAATATCAAAATCGAGAAAATCATGTGTAAACTAAAATAGTATTTTTCCTATCGTATATAGAATTTACTGTTATAATCAGTAAATATGTATATCATAACAGTCTTGATATTTTATACTATGCAACACTTTCATGCTTGCTCACAAAACAAAATAACTAGAAATAAATGATTGATAGTAGAAGCCGCTTAATTATATTTGTTACGTAATATCTCTTAAACCAGTTTTCTCATAATATTCTTAAGATCTAATTACTTTTATGATTCGTTAGAAAAAATTGTTAAGATGTTTAGTACTTTGCGTATTGTTTAATGGGCAAAGTAATAAAATCTTTAGCATTTTTTCTGTTTATGCTTTTAATTGATGTATTATTGCAATTTGATTAAAAAGGTTTGAGCTAATCTGAAGTAAAAAAACTCTATGTTTAAATTGTATTTATTAATTTCAAACACAAACAAAAACCAGTCAAATCTTTATAATATATACTCGTAGATTCTGTCTACGATAACAACTCAACAAACAATGACCCAGTTGGCTTCCGGACTTTTAAGAAACTACATTAGAAAGAGCATACTTGGTATATCTTTAAACATAATCAGAAAAATACACCTTGATCTAAAACGTCGTTATTTACTTCGCTATGCAAAACATCAATTACGTAGTACGCGTAAAGCAATGGCACGCGATGTAACGTGTTTACTTTACACGAAGATGTTTTGTGGCAAAATTAGCTCCTATCTAGAAATCTTCTAGAAAATTATCATGCGCACTAACACATAACTGTTGGTTTCCTTTTGCCGGAGTATCTATGTATCTCCCGTTCTGCTTAAAGCACCTTAACGTGTTAAAGAAACTTAAGAAGTTTTTAGACACAGTGCGTTATAATGGTATTATTTTTCTTCTCTTGCCTCCTTAACTGGTAACGTTATGATTTTAATTTGTTTTTGGCTATTTGAACATATTCACGTTTTATTGTTAAATTAATATGGACTGTCATGTATTTAAAATAAAAATAATCCCTTTATATTAATTGTATAATGGCTTTTAACACGGTTCATATACCAAAATATATATTTTAAAAAATATTTCCTGTCTGTCAGTTTGTCTGAGCTAATCAACCGATTTTTATGAAATTATCTCTAACTTAAAAAGGAGTGACTTGTGTTTTTAAAAAAAAGAAACATTGTTTACTGCTGCTTGATTACAATAGTGATTTACCTACATGTCATGGTAACATGTCTGTCAATGCCATGTAAATTTTGAACCCTTTGAATGAATTCTAAAACATTTAAGATTACATATGAATCAGATGTTTTTTTTGCCAGCTCGAAGTTATTGCTTTTCTATATTTTAACGCTATTAAAAGATATAAAGGACACAGGAAATTAGTGAGTCTAAATTATACATACTAACGCACACACATTGCTATGATATATTTTTGGATGTCACTGCTTTGATGAAATCATGGTGCGCATTTTACATTTATATTTTATTTTCCTTATTTGTTTCGAGGAAGGTATATTCCTGTCCTTATTTTAGACTCGATTTATTATTTTAATGCCGCGAGTAATTTTATTTGGTCTCGATAAACAGCAGCAATATAAGTATTATTATAAAAAGCTCATACCAGTAAAGTCGATTTTTAACTAGCATTGAGTTAATTATGAATTTACCTGCAACAAAAAAAGAAAATAATTAGTTCTACGATTTTAAGGAGAAAAAATATTAAACATCACATCAAATACAAAAAGAAAGGTGAAATCTTAAACTACAAACTTATTTTAATTTCAAGCATTCATATGAATTAAGAAAGCTTAACTTAATTAACTTCTTATTCTTATTCTTTAATTATCAAGTGTTTGTGCTGTTCTAGTTGAACAATAAAACTAGTTGACAATGGAACTCTCTCTGAAACTGAATATTCTGAGTGTCTAGAATTCCATGGAATTCAAAACTACTATTTGTCTCTCAAATGCTCAAAATTAAATTAGTTAGCATAAAAAAAATAATTAATTCATTTTGTACATGCACTTTGCCTAGACGACAAAAACGACTAAGTTTTTCTGATAAATTGCCAAAAGACTCAAAATAAAAATCTTCTTTGCTACAAGAGTAAAAACATAAGTAGGTATGATAGTAGGTATGATATGGACGACCTCCGTAGCCGAGAGGCGAGCGGGCCGGACTTTGGCGTCGCGCCATCTCTTAGGTTCCGGGTTCGATCCCCGGTCGGGTCAATATGGGAAACGAACTTTTCTATATTGTCTCGGGTCTGGGTGTTGTGGTACCTTCGTTGTTTCTGATTTCTGTAACACAAGTGCTTTAGCTACTTACCACAGAATCAGAGCAATGTATGTGATGTTGTTGATGTTGTTGTCCAATATACAGTTACACGAGTAAACGACTAATGCTCGGTTCCAATATTTGAAAACGATCCATTCTAGGTACGGACAGTAATAAATTATACGACGCGTAAGCTAAAAAAGACACAGGGATGACTGATTACAGCTGATATGGTAAGTAAATTATGGAACGGTATTAACGACTCGTAGTCGGTTGGAGAAAACGGATACATAATCATTTTTGACACATTACGAATCGTAAATATTGGAACTAATTGAAATTGAATGGAATAATAAACAAACTTCATGTTGACCGAAAATAATTGTTAAACAAGGCATTACATTAGACCGAGCACCTTACAGGAGACGAATATAACGTAGGTAACAAGCAGAAATAATTCAAATGATAAACGGTATCAAATGATATAATCCAAAGTAAGTTCCCCATACCACGTAATACCCATATTTCCGTATCTGGGGCGACTTGGCACGCTTCCTGTGAAAATTAAGTTTTACGATACGAACTGAACAGGGTTCATAATACGAGACTATTTCCATCGCGACATAGTCATACGACGCATGCATACTGCATACTGCAGCATAGATAATCTGGCAGATTGTATAATTTTATTTAAATATAGAAACCAGAATGAGTGTTGCGTTGTTCAGCGTTGAAATTCCGTCTGAGTAAAGCCTATGTTGCCTGAAAATTATGAACTCATAATACTCACTTTTTAATATACTTAAGAAGTTTGTAAAATACATAGAATTTCATATTACAAGAGTGCACTGACTCTAAGTAAATAAAGCCGGTTTGTGCGATTTATAAGCAGTAAAGTTTAAGTTTTTACACTGTTAAACATCTTTGTTATTTAAATTTTGTTTAAAATGTCTAGGATATTTGAAATAGTGTGCATACTGTTATACTCCGGTAACCTGTATATTTAGTTACGCATCATAAAAAGAGGTGAAGTTGTATAAGCCTAACCTAATTTTATTCGGGTACTTGTATTATATCTATTAATGCCAGGTTCCAATATTTTACGATTCGTAAATTGTCAAAAATTACTATCCGTTTTTCTACGAGTCGTTATTTCTAATTAAAAATTTGCTCTCCATATCAGCTGTCATCGTCGTCTGTCGGTTGTTTTTAGCCTACGCCTCGTATGGTTTATTACTATCCGTAAAAAGAACGGATCGTTTTTCAAATATTAGAGGCTTAAATCAATTTGTCTTTTATAGTTACCATTTTCGAATCCATGTGTGAACATGAGGGCGGGAAAGTTATAAAATATAAAAAGCCACGTGTAACTACACGATCGATCAAATAAACAAATCCCTTTTACTAAACTTTTTGATCACAAAGCATGCCTCGACAACAAAGTGAAAAATTCCCACCATAAAACATACAAGCCATAATCTCGAGTGGCCCACTTTCGACATGAAAACAAACACATAAATGTACCATGGTTATATTATGGGACATCGTGGCGAAATCTTAGACGTCGGTAAACAGAGCCCGTACGGAGTTGTATGGTGAAACTTTGGGTATATTCGGTAATGGGGTAATTTCAGTTCATATAGCAACAATAGAAGTCACATGTGGTGTTTGATACTTTTTGTTACATATGTTTGTTGGGGACAGGTCGATTATAAAAAATCAAAAAGCTTTTTTTTCTAAATTATAAATACAAGTATTGAGGCGCCCCAGAAAGTAATTTATACTTGTGTTGGGGATAAAACAGTGTATTTTTAAATGTTGGTACTCATATTTTTTCCAAATGATTGGAAAGTTTCGTTTAAATGATAGCTTTTATTTGTCATTGAATCCGTTTTTAACGTAGTAAAATATCATTATCAGGTTCGTTTAAATTCTCGTTAAAAAAATAACTATTGTATTGACAATGGTTTATACAGTCATAGGTATCATGGCAGATTTCAGACTGTTCTTTTATCGTGTGTACAATAATAAATTAGTTCATATATATAAAATTGAACTTTACTTTCCATGTCAGCTTACCGTAAGTGCGTATACTACATTAAAAATCATATATTAAGGAGTAAAAGTAGCTATGAAAAACATTGTCTTAAATTCCATTATTTTACTGCCTCTTTCAAGACATAGACTTCTTTTTCCTGGTACGCACAAAATATATTTTCCTTGATTTCAATCTACCTACTGTTTTTAAACGCTCTCCCCTAAGAATATCATAACGATATTAAATAACATTATTTTCGTAAGAAAACCGTCACGGTAACTGGATTGACATTTTGCCATTTTCCTCCCACCCTGATGTCTGCTAGCAGGTAAGCTCATTTTCATTCAATACTAAACCGTAACACTATTAACATAAAGCTGAAATCTTCCCTAATCGAGTGTAAGTATGTGTTACGCGCCGATGGACACCCCATGAACTCTTTTATTAGCATTAGCTGACTAAGCAGGTTTATAAAAGTAAGGTAGCCGCCAGATTTTGAATGTGTTTCTTTTAAATGCAAAATAATCCTTATATATTGCTGAACTAGATTAATTTCGTTTCCACGTCCACTAATTACAAGTAATTATTTTTCATTAAAGAAAGATACAGTTTAATATCGTCGACGTCTTTATGCGCCAGCTGTTTGCCACCACTTTAACCAAATCCTTTTGACCTAGACCAATTGGTAGCAGCGGTGACCAATGTTACTACAGCAAACAGATCAAGAATCAAGTCCTGTTTATCAAGATCGGATTTTCATAATCCGACCCCTGTTCTTGTCAAATGACTGACTGACTACAGATGAGTTCGGTGCGTGCGACCCGATCGGACACAAATCCTCAGGCCAATCTTCCGCGCGATTACGTCACAGCTAGGTCTCCGACCTTTGAACCTTCGGGTCGTTTTTGAAGTGACGCAGCAATAAAGTTTTTCCGGGTATTGCCCCTTAAAAACGCCTGAAAACACGCGCCTTAGCTAACGGCGCGACTTCGCGGAAAAATTACAAACAAAAATGGCGTGTGCGAATAAAGTGTCAAGCACTGACGTGCTAGTTCAGCCAAAAAACAAAATGTGCACCAAACTTTTTATTTCACCATTGTATCAAAGAGACGTATGCCCTTTATTATAGAAATGTGTCCAAGATCTTCCCTGGGGCAATGCCTTCAACCTGTCACTCACGGCCAAGGGGAGACAAAGAGTAGTGTGTCGGACTTGCACCGATTAAAACCTCCTTGGTGAGTCCTAAGGTCCTTAGGGTCGATATTACCAGTGGAACTATTCACATGCCCCCACAGACGCAGTGTTACCATAGCCACCGTTGTCACAGAGATGACCCTTAAATAGTTACTTCCCTCCTATAAAACCTTGTACTATCGAAAACGTCAATAAATGTATCATTCTATTATCGCAGTTATTCAGTTTAAGAATTTCCGATAAAAGCTCGAACATAAACGTTACTAATTAGATTGTGTTTCACAGTGCCATACAAAATCAGTCTTGAAAAAAGTTACCTAATATGGGCTAATTAACCAAGGTTAGAAACAACCGAAACTAAAGTCGTCAAACATTAGCTTTTACAATGAATATTGTTATGTGTTAGTGAAACATTTCTCGCTTCAATAGCGGTAAAGAAGAAGATGAGGCACAAACAGTCATTTAATGCAAATCCTACTATTACTATAACCCCAAAATGTGTTAAGATGAATTTGGTAGAAAATAGACGACAGTTTAACAAATATTTTTTTTTATCTCGGAATAGCGCAAACCAAGGCTCTGGCAGCAGCTAGTTTAATATATAAACTTCTTCCTCTGCACTAAAGAAAAAGTTGCCAGCAGCGATGAGTGTTTAAAAAAAATCTGTAATCTCTCTCTCTCTCTTTATAATCTCTTTATTTATATTAAATCGAATTTCAATCTGGTTCGCAGATAAATCACTTTCACCGAACGTATGATTTGTATAATAAAATGCTTTACTTCATTATTGGCGCTATGTTTTACGTAGCGTCTTAAACTGATTAGTTGTGCATGACTAAGACAGAAGATATATGTAAAGAGAAAATGGCGCGCGATGGAAAGCGATGCGTAGGAGTAATTAATAGTTAAAACGGACATACTGGCATTGATTTAATGATATAGAAGATAACCATTGAAATGCGAGTACAACATTGTTTATATATAGCTTGTCAGACCGTGAAAATATATCCAGCTATTTGTTATATCATTATATTTTTCTGTACCAATAAACCACATGGGGTTCCGTGTGTTGTGTAAATTTATCTTAATTGGAAGCTATAAAATTACAAAACCTTTGCATAACAGTTCGTAACAACCTTTATATAATGTTTGGCCATTGTTATTAGAAGTTCGAGAATATTTTTTCGCGCACTGACCGATTTCAGGATTTACACTCGAGTACCACCTGAATCATTTCGAAGAAGTGTCGGAAATAATCCGGAAATCAATGTAATGAAATCATTGAAATAAATTCATCGTCGCTACAAATGGAGATCACCAAGCTGGTCACATTCGGATTGTTGACCGTGACACATTCGATCGATACTGTTCGTAAAATCAGGAACATACTTAGTTTTACCCGGGAATTGAACCCAGGACCCTAGATTTTAACCCATAACTTCTGTTATACCATTGAGGTATAATTAGATAAAGTTTGTTGTTTTTTCTTACAACATTTTATCACACTTTAAATTAAAACTATGAAAAATTAATAAATGTACAGTGGAAGAAGTGTCGGAAATAATCCAGCTATTGATGCAATGAACGTTAATTGACGATTAAATGATCTCTTCCCTATATAATGATCCCTTACTTAGTCATTGAAAGAACCCAAATCTAACTGCCTAGCCAAAGGGCATTTGGGTACTTAAAAACATCTATCAGTAGGTAATATTTGCAACTTACACAGCTTCTTCCAATTCAATCAGGGCTCGACTCAATGAATTGATTTATTGAGTCGTTTATGAGAGAATAGCTAAGAAGGTAATCATCATAACAGTTGTCCACCAAATATGTTTGTTACCTAGTTCCTAATGTTGGCGGCTAAGGGTTTTATTACTACATCTTACAACTCCTTCAATAGAGTCTGTCAAAGTGTCAAAATCTTCGCTTACTATTTGTTTATGTCCACGATTTCAGTAACAATCTTATACCTATTCATTATGTAATCTAATATTATTTTTAAGGCTTTTTGTAATTCGACATTTCTATTGGCTTAAATTGATTTTTTATTATTGAAATTACTTATGTTTTAATGGGTTTGACCGTAGCTATAATTTATTTAACGCAGGTACTATTATTTTTATATGTTGTGACTAGCATGATGTCATTTTAAGCAACTGTAAGGCTGCATGTTAATTTAAAATAAACAAAAAAAAACTAAACATACATCGCGTATTGAACTTAAATTTATTTAGCTTCTTTATTATAAGACATTGATTTTGGATGCAATATCATTGGTTGTGGAGCGGAAATGAACACGTGCCAACTACTAAACACTGTTTAATACAAAACTCTGATATACGAAGTCAATTTATTGATCCTGTGTCAAGAAAAAAATGATACGAGATTTAAATTGGCCATGAAATCACCTAATTCTTGAACCAGACCGCCAGGTTTTTTAAATATCTGTGTATAAATGATTTCCTTTGTGACTGATAACGACTATGGATTATTACCCGTAATTAAAATCAAGGCTTGTAACTTTGCATGATCACTTAAAAATATAATGTTAGGTAACATAATTTTTCCTGTCCTACTAACAAAATATATGCGAAAGTTTACAAATAATGTATGGGTGTATCGTTGTGTGGATGTGTTTGTGAAGGAGTACTTTCACGCAAAAAATACTGATTTGGAGGAGAAATTTCGATTAACATATATGTTACTTTAATTACATACTACATAAACATCTATGATACTTTTTACCCCGAAATAATGCGGCCAAACTGGCGGGCAACATCTAGTTTCTTAATCTATTTTATTATTTTTATAGTACTAAACGCCGTACTAGCGAACTTTAAATATTATAAACAGAAATTTTTTATCTCCCCTTGCGATGCGGGAATCGAACCCACGACCTTCACGTATCGCGTGTGCTGCTCTTACCAACTGAGCTAACCGCAAGTTATCGTAGGCGATGAAATTTTTCTGTTTCTAATATCTAGTTTCTTATACTGATAGAATCACTAACGATATGTTAAACGTAAAAAAACCGATGCCTATTTCATAATCTTATCCTATTCTTCTTCTACCCCAAATCTGAAGTACATACGAGCGTCCGTGCCAATTTCTCACAAAATCATGTACAAGTACACACTAATTGTCCACTTTTGTTCCTCCTCTGGGAAAAGTTCCCACAATCGGGGAACGTCAAAAGTTCTAATGCCCTCGAAAAGCGGCGGCGACGGCACAAAGGAGTTGTTGAGTTAGCTAAGCTTATTGCACTGCGGAGTTAGAACTGTTTTCACTTTGAACAGCAGAGTTATGATACGGGGAATTTTTGTTCTGCCTCTGGGAGAGGATTGTGGGCAGACAGAAACAAATTGGAACGCGGATTCTGCCATTATCGCGTAAAGGAGTTGGTGTTATTTATTGATTAAGAAATAATAAACTTTATTTTTAATACATAGAGTACCAATTCAGATAAGCGAAAAGCTAAAATTCATGGGTTTCAATTTAACATGAACGAACATTAGAGACATTCGTTTATTGCAAAGTATTGAAGAAGCGATGTTCTGTTAAGTTGTTTTGTTACTAACCGCCGGGAAATAAATCTTTAGGTTCTATCCTCTTAATATTATTAACGCGAATGTTTGTAAGAAAGTATCTTTGTTTGTTACGCCTAAACGGATTTGAACGAAATTTGGTAGGACGAGAAATGACATATGTTAGTTACAAAAATATAAGATAGCTCTAATCCCGAAATAATGTGGACGACGTCGCTGGCACCAGTTAGTAGATAATAAGCGGACAATTCAAATGATAACAGTTATTTTTCCAAAAAATATGGGAGCATTGAAGTATAGGCACTAAACTAAACATAATCTTTCGGCCTTTAGAGTCCAGCTTTGCTAGCTCGCAAATAATAATTGGTCAAAGTACATTCAACGCCCTTAGCCTTTATCACACATTTCATACAAAACATAATCTCGAAAGCATGTCTCTGTCAAAAGAAATCGACGTCCTTAGTTCCAAACAACAGCGCATCACATTACAAAATCCGATTTGCATGCATTTACATAAACACCGCAAGATCTAAAGGACAGGGCACACGTGCTGTATCCAAATGGACGGATAGGTTGATTCAACGAAACTTTACCGTACCGATTCCGTTTACATTACACCGATCACGAGAGTCGTGACGGGCAATAATGCGCTCAGAATGCAAACTGCGCCATGGTCCATTTCACTAACGCACACATTCGAAGCCGGTTGTTCACGAGCGGAGGTGTGACACTAATCGGTGATGACTGTTTCACGGATGGCGAGGGTGCGAAATCACCAAATGAAGTATGAAATGTATGATCAACAACACGTCAAGGTAAACTTGCAGTTCAATATTAGTTCTTATGTGGACGACTTAAGGATGGTGCAAAATCCAAAGAAATGCTTTTAATCGTAGTAATTGAACTAATGTTTGTATTGTTAAACATCCTATCCTACTTATATCATAAACGCAAACATTGTATAAATTTAATTCTAAAGAGGCATTTTTAAATCTGTCAGACTATACCCATCTTCTTATCTATTAAAGCATCAAAAACCAAAGCTTTTGTCCAAAATTAAGCAATGTTGCTAAAAATATCAATAGCATTTGAAAACCGGATTACTTGTTAGAAATTAATGAACTTGTCTAAAACTCGTTTTAACACACACATTTTAGGTTTATCTTAACATCTAGCTTGAATTTTATTTTAAATCCTAGATTTCTGTGATAAAATGTTTATCAAAAATATTTCCAAATTGTTAAAGATATCATTGAAAATACGTTAGCAATGTAACTAATATATTTGAGATATTTTTTCATCAATAACATTCAAAATAAATGAAAAACGAATTTTAGAATGATTCCGATTCACTCAATGAAACTCGCAGATAACGTAATCGCTCGACCACAACAATCGGCGGTCTCTCAGCGAGTTTCAACGCAAAACGTTTTCAAACATTACCAAATTCGTCCATTCAAACTCCTAATCCCCTTAAAAACCGCACAAATACTATTCGTTCTCTCTAATATCCGAGATAAGATGTAATCTTGGGATTATGTCGTTTACATCTTGCATTGTTGTGAAACAACGCATTTCCCGACTAACCTGATTATCGTCGGCGGCTATGTTTTAAGATAGGCAGTCTTCCCACACTGGTGTTATTTTTAATTTATTTTTCGGAAGGGAAGATAAATTCGTTGCGGCTTAGACAGAGGCGTTTGATAAAGAAATTAGGTATATTTTTGTTACCATTAGCAGCAAACTAGGTATTTGAAAGATACTCTCATAAAATTCTTCGTAAGCGCAGCTTACAAACATAAAAATTAATTTTGCGTACGTTATTTAAAGCAAATTTTGTAACCAAATATAAATTTATTTAATAAATTTACACGCAACGCAACTAAATGTAAAAAAAAATTGCTGAACTGGGCAATGTTATTTTAATTTCGTCACAATGTCATGACATGTTTGAATGGTTGAGTCTTCATTTTATCTTACATAAAAAAAACAATTCAAAATGTAGGTATGTATTTCTGACCAAGTGTGTTCTTTTCTCGATTATAAACGCAGTTAATCTTACCTATGATGTCGATTCACAATAAGATCGTCTCATTATTATCTCGTAATCTCACACCTCGAACTAAACGGTTTCCAATTCTATACCAACATAGAACATGAACGCGGGTGAAATCAGTAGATCGAAGAACTGCCTCGTCAACTCGTGACGATATATCATTAGTCCGTCAACGATATCTCTCGTTTTTCTCGCGGGTGCGTCAACCTTTTTGCCGTGATAAACTTAGGGGGAGTGACCACGTGGGGGGAAAATGAGCGAAGCAATCGTCGGTCAATAGAATCGAGAAGTAATTTAGGAGTCGATGAACGCACGAACTGTGTGTGTTCCACGCTCTAAAGTTTAATACATTTTCATATAGATAATTGATCCCTCTGATACCAGGGTAACATGTAGGTATTGTATATGCTGTTTATTTTTTTGTTTAGGATTGCTACAAAACGGCCTTAGTTACCGTAAAGGAAGTATCCGATTTAAACTTGTCAGCACGTACAATGTTTGGAAGTGTGGACGAAGCGATTTCGTAAGTCTATTTTGTATAGGTAAAGCATTACTAAACAAAATTAGTATTACCATTAACTATGCATTTTATTGAGTACAGAAAATAACTACGGGATCGCTGCACTAATACTCGTTCGCTTAACAACGGTGCTCTTACTAGCTATATTATTTTAAAATTTCCTTCTAATTACACATCAGTATGAATAAAAAAACAACTAACTACCCGCCTTAGGTAATAATATCAAAATCTTATTTCGGTCATCGTTTTGAAAATATATTTTGAACTGAATATGAAAAAAATATTTTTTAAGCATTCGCCAATATTTTTATATCAATAGTAGGTACCGTATAGTTACCAAAAAAAAAAAGATTTTTCACAAGTTTTCTAATAAAAAGTGAAGGAAATATTTTTCAATCATTCGTTGCTTCCACCTTCATATAACCAGGGGTTAAAAACGGCGAACCTTATCACTCCGGAGCATAAAAGTTCTTCCTCATTAAACACCACAAAGCGAAACGGAGTCAGCGACCGGAGTGACAACGACGGACGTGTGCCGTGAAATAGTTGTCAAAGTGCCAACTTACGCGGTTCATTGCATAGCACAGTAAGGGAACACAGTGAATCAATTCCAGATTCATCTTCGTACCGTTAGATTAAGTGATAATCTGTTCGTTTGCCTCTTAATCACATGGTACAAAACAATGTCACTTTCTGTTGAAGGAAATAAAAAAAAATGGAGAAATAATAATTTGATTACAATGCTAATGAGATAACTAAATCATATAAATTACTTTGCTTTTTCAAAATGTCCTTTTAAAATATTCAGTCCTTTGTAAGTAAAAAAATATTACATTGGTTTCAAATGCTATAGTTAATAATCAATAAGATTTACAGTATTCTTAAATAAGATGTAAATTTGAACTTAATCCGTGAAGTTAATTAATAAGACCGCAGATATAGATACAGCAAAAAAAAGTTATGTCACGCTAAAATACGAAATCATGGAATAAATAACTCACGCTACACTGACGTAAAACCTACGTCGTACATGTTAGTGCCTACGAAAACTACGTGCCTACGTACGTTACTTTACTGTTTCCTTATAATGTGTTCTATTACACTGCGTTCGCTAAATTGAAGTGCACCGATTGACCCGGTTACGACACTGCAGTTGTCATAATGCAGTATTAGCGGTGTGATGTTAAGAAAATCTGGGACTGTAAGAAACGTGTCAGGAATTTTTGGCAACCTCATTTCGCAACATTGCCAAATGGAGCTGATTATTCAATGAACGGAGACTGAATTTAAAAAACTTCTCGATTATCAAGATTATTCCAATTAGGGGACAGCGAGATGTGAAAAAGATGTATTTTTAATTGTCAAACCTTATTGTGCAAGTGTGTTCTGATGAATTTTTCACAGGAGACCTACAATATCTTGAAAGAAAACGCAAAATCGATAAAGCTAAAACCCATTAGTGTTTTATAACGACTCAGATTTATGTCTCACTAAAAACGGCACCTAAACTACCGAAATAAACAAACACACATTTAGCGAAGGTTTGCGATTTTATTAACGAGCTATGTGACGGATTTCGAATGGTCTTGAAAGTATGATGATAAGAATTTTAATAAATTGACAATTTTGACATGTGAAACATTTTAGAGTCAGCAATACAACAACAAAGAATACCCTGTTTAAGTGCACACCTTAATTCGTTCTTCAAACGTTTTTATTTCAAATCTCAGATGGGTTTTTGCAATGTACCTATTTGAAATTTATTTAACGTATACGAATTTAACCGTAAAATAAATATTCTAAATTATATTGAAACAAACAATTATGTTAGCAAAATCTTTTTCGATGAAAATCCAACTTGTTGCAAATATAGCCTTGATTAACCTAACTACAATACCTATGGTTTCTACTCAGTGAATTTATTCTCAATTGAGAATTTTGTTATGGTATAGACTTTCTTAGACTTTCCATTTTCATTATAGCAATTATTTTTAACACTTCCAATTGATTATATAGTTATCTTGCAAGAGTTATAAGCATATGAATATATGAAGCACAACTATTTGTTTACAAAATTTGCCGAATTTACTGAAGTTAGTTCTACAATATGTCTTTAATAACGAAATTAGGTAATCAAAACTACGTCACATCATACACATTGGCTTTAATATCGCCCTTGAGTCGTGACTAAACCTTTTATATATACTGAAAGTGTATACCATGATGTAAGTTGTTAACAGTATTAACTATAAATAATTCCTTAAGAAAAAACTGCTAAAGTTGCTAAAGGACTTCGGGTAAAAAAACAAGAAACAACTGGGGTATAATATTACTTTCATACAAATATAACCATGCCCCGACGCCGAACAAACGCAAATATTTATCACATGAATCTCGATAATATACAAACGTAAGAAGTATTGGATACCTTTGTGGTACAAGGAAACATGGTATTTACATAGGTAGCTATCACGTCTTCTCAAAGTAACTTGGACCGAGCTAAGATAAGAGTATTGACACATTATTAGTTTGTTGATGTAATTCCGTATCTATTGCAGTATGCGTACCAAGTGAATTCTTTTATCGCCGAAGATGTGTTCGGATTTCGTAGTCTCCTTATCGCTTGGCGTCAGAGAAATCGATTGTTACGACCGATAAAGTGGACGAGACTTGTGTTTCAATAACAATTAAAGATAAAACGAATTATAAGATACTTACTTGAAATCTTTAAGACTACAAAAATCGGCTAATTTGCCTGAGAAATAGAATTACAGATACACCAATTAAATAAGCAGGATGAAACGGTACTGAGAAAATACTTGTGTTGTAGGCTCAATAGTTTTCCTGTTTCGATTGTCCAAAAATAGAAATTTGGCATCACTATCTATAGCAAAAACATTTGTACTACAACAACGAAGTATAGGTATACTTATTAAAAAACTTTATTATTTTTTATATATTGCACTTCAAGATTGACCTCATCCCACCTGATATTAAGTGGTAATGAGGTTCTAGCTTAAGAGTGACAAGTACAGCAACAGCATAACAAATCTGCTACTGGACTCGTCGCCCTTACCTTGAAGGCTTGACCCCTGCTACTAATGTAGCAACCCCCAGGAGCTCTGGAAACCTTACTCACACGCAGGAACACAACAACACAACAACACGAAAGTGATTGTTATTTGGCTGCGGTTCTGTACGGTGGAGGTATTTCACCAGTCGGGCTCCAGTTTGAGCGATAAATCGCTATGCCCTACCTCTCTTAAACTGCCCCAGTAAAACGGACTATAAACCATCCAGCTAATTCGTGCATGAAGACTCTTAAAGAACTGCAATTTTTAATTTAAACGCAAACTTTAGCTATTAAGTACTGAGTAATGGTTGTTTATTTAATTTAAAAAAAAAAAGTGTAAGAACTTCAAAATGAGAATGAGAAACGTTCATTTTAAAACGTTTTAAGAAGACGAAAAATGTCCGATAATACCAAAGCCAATAATTATTTAGAGATTACAAAAAGCCTTATACAGAAAGTCTAAAAGGCATTTTGTATAAATAATTATTTTCGTTTGAAAATAAATTTGACTTTAAACTTATGCTTTATGCATGATAAACTAATATTAGAAACATAAATAAAATTCTTAGGCAGCAAAAGCAAACAAGGTTTTTTAGAACTAATTAAGCTAATGTAATTATTATTCCTTTTGAATTACTAATTAGCCATCGCCATTGATGAATGTATCATAATGAAATTGTCAATACAAATGTATTTTGTTTACTTTCAAACGTGTTCATTTGTTATTTTTGTTGATGATGTTGATAAGATAATGTTTAATTATTTGTTTATTGATAAGTAAGATTTATGACTTTACGATGAGACATTTATTTTCTTAATTTAGATGTCATTTTAGGTTAAATGAGTAAAATTTTAAGCCACAAACGAAACTCTATCTACACTAATATTATAAAGAGGAAATATTTGTACCTATTTTTGTATGTTTGTAATGAATAGGCTCAAAAAGTACTGAGCTGATTTAAAAAATTCTTTCACCAATAGAATGCTACATTCTTCCAATTTGACTTAGACTACAAAATTAGGGATCCTTAGTAAAATTTGAAAAATTTCAACAAAAAAGCGGGAAAAATTATTTAAGGCGAAACGAAGTTCGCCGGGACCGCTAGTGTTAAATACAATATTATTGGACGTGTTCAGTGTCACATACATGTTCATAAATCGTGCCTTTATCTTGTTTGACATTATTTTGACGTTCTAATTAATGTGTTGTGTTTACCTATTTAGCGTCTCCGATAAAACATACGGAATATGTTGTAAAGCATTAAAATATATTTCATTTATTTGTATAATTTTAACCATAAATATTTTAAGCTGTTATCAATAATTGTGTTTTGCGTAAACAATGTAAATGGCAGGTAAATAATTAATAATGCAGATATTTAATGGTTTATAAGTAAATCAACAATAACATTTTATCAATTTGCACACATACCGATGAGAATAAAGCGAAAAAGAAAAAAAATCCCACTGAGTTAGTAACTAGATATAACTTAATTCAACGATCAAAGGCAGGTTTTAAGAAGCAAGAAACACGCCCCACAGTTGTATCCGTAATTTGGCAACTTATACATGACCGTGGTAGACAGATTTCCACTATTCGTCATACCTCGCCGTTTACATAATGTATGATTCATGAGACAAGAAATATCTTCCAACTCACCTATTCAAAATTGTCTCCAAATGTATAGATATAAAGAATCCTTAAAAGCAGTAAAACGATGTAGGTATAGGTTTTTCTTATAAGAGTTTGTTAAGTTAGTAAACATCCTTTAATATGACAGGTGTTTGACAGTTCTGAGGGTACTCTGACACTAGAGCATTTGCAACGTGCGTTACTTTTTAATACAGTCTTTATGTTGAGGATTTTTGACTTACTGATTGTACGAAATAAATCGTTTGAAAAAATAAAACCTAATATTTATGACGAATTATTATTCTTCATAAGGATCTTCTTGCCCTGTGTTCCATATTGTAACAAGTCTTTTACCCCACTATTCTAGAATAAATATATAGGTCTACGTCGACACCAAGCTTCATTAAAACTGGTTTAGCAGCTTAGGTGTGTAAACTGCAGACTATGGATTTTTCACAATGCTTTACAAACCTAGTAATTTCTTGGTGAAGTTTCGTTTACAACCAAACCTGTGTTAATTACACCAAGTCAAATTTAGTTAAACTTGTTTGATTTTGGATTTCCCAAAATTGAATGGCAATGCACTGTATGTCATAGGTCTATGCCATTGACCTTTTACAAATCAACGTCAAACAATTGACAGCTAGGTATCGAAAGGTACAGTTGTGATTTTATCTCGGTGAAGGTCTGCAAAACAATTTGATGCTAGAAGTTGTCATTTATCATACATCAAACTGTGAAGTCATATTTGTAAACATCTCATTCCCAACTAAACAAAAGATTGGAACAAGTTTGTAGGTACACAAACGAATTAATGTTAGGCGATAAAAATCGTCAGACACTTTAAAGATTACACAATCGTATTGTTTGGTCACTTTGTCAATGAGAGAAGTTATTAATTTTCTAGACATGGCACAAGACGGGTCTCGCTATAGAATTGGCACTGTAAGTGTGTTACTTATGACTTGTAAACATCAACAAGGAAATTACAAACAAACAATTTTGTTGGCAAAGGAATCTCCACGAAGTACTTACCTAACCGTTGGCATTTTTTCTATTAAATGGCAACAAGATTCTTTAGCAAAGTTTATTTGTGCCGGAGTCGCGTGAGAATCAACTTAGAAAGCTATATGCACCGAACACCCGTATGTTCGGTCCTCTTTAGCTTTCAAAGGATTCTGTGCAGATATTGGCCTTTGATCATAGGATCATCGTCCGATACGATTTATTTGGCGACCTCGGTGGCGCAGTGGTTAAGGTAGGCGGCCAAAGCGCGTAAGGTCCCGGGTTCGATTCCTGGTCGGGTCAATTTGGAAAACTAACTTTTCTAAATTGACTTGAGTCTGGGTGTGCTGGGATGACGCCCCCAGTTGGTATCCGTCGTCTGGTAAGAAAGAAAGAAAGAAAGAATCTGGCGCAATTATTATTATTTATTTATTTAAAATATGAACTTTAAATATTAAAAAAAAACAGAAAAAAATCATCTCCGCTTGCGGTGTCAGACTCGAACCCACGACCTTCGCGTATCGCGCGTGCTTATACTTTATTTCGTTTCTATCGTTATCAATATGAAAGTTACCTTAAAGCAAATTTGCAAACACAAAAACAAATTGCAAAATAAAGGTCACGTTTCCTGTGTTTTGCTGTCTTCCTTTTTGTAACCCTTAGCGACAATGAAAAGAAAGTGCTAGTGAGTACTATAATATATACTTATAAAAATTAGATATGTAGGTACTGATTAGCAATTCTGACGAAGTAAGGTAGGGAAAAATATGTTTATTGTTGTGTAATTCCCAATCAATTATAATCTCGTCATAAATGACGTTGAAAACGTAACTCGTATTTATGACTTCATTCGTGAGTTGACTAATAAAATAGTCTAACAAAACCAATAAAGATTGTTTCCTTTTAACGCGGTAGTAGTAGGTATACGAAACGAAGTTTCATACTTCTATCCGTAAATCTGTCAGACGAGACGTAAACTTATGACTTATCTTTCTAAGCAATGTTTATTACAAAATTCTTGTGGCAATACAAATAATGCAACTGTTAGTGTTTATCTTAACAACCAAATATTGTAATTAGTATTTAATGTCCTCACAAAACTATTCCCGAAACGGTTAATGCGCTTTAACGATTCTGTTACAGACATTCCTTAAAGTACAGTTAATTTTTATCTATAATTAAAAACGATCACTTAAGAATATGTTTTAATGATGTACTTACAGAACATATTTTGGTATACAATTTTAAAACAGGTCAAAGGAATCCAAATAAATAACGTAATTGATAAATGTTTGGTTGTCCGTCACTTTAGAACAACAGAAGTTACCTACCTATTTGGTTTTTATATTCGTGAATTATCCGGACAAGGTTCGTATGAAAGAACTTTGAAAACGGGTAGTTACTTTGCATTTTTTACCGTCAGTTTGAGATAAAAATGCCTAAAGAATGCTCTTTTGTTTATTAGAATTGAACGCTTCTAACTAAATAAATATAATATATTATAATCTAACTAAATCGCATTATAACAAGAACAGATTACCAACCTCTTTTTGATCTGTAGGCGTGCTGGTCCTCACGCCTGTCAAATCCTTCCACCTGAGTACACCCATAACTGCGTGTCGAACCCACGACCCCCGCCTACCAGTCCGCCCGTTAGACAGTTCATCCACCACACCACATATAACAGAGTTCACCACCAGCTTCCCAGTTCCATCCTTGTCACTCTTCAACGCCACTTCGCTGGATATCGGTAAAGACCTCCTTTCCCTCATAAAGATAGGAAAAAGTCCCAGAAAAACAGTCGACAACACTTCAGCTCTCCCCAAATCGCATCCTCAAACACACGCGATTAATCATTCTACGTTACCCGACTTCAAAGACGAGAAAAACCTCACGGTAAATCGTTTATTTCTATTACAGTTTTCGGGTCACACAGATGCGTTCCTTCCCATGAACTGTCCGGAACTTTTTCAATTATTCTCACAACGAAAATAAGTACTAAGTCCGAAACAAAAAACTGTGTATTTAAACTTTCACTTGAAGCGTTTCGCGCCCAGGATGTAGGTTACACTTCTTTCGCTTCACGAAATCGTCACCGGCAAAGTAAACTTCATTCACAACTTTGAATAGTTCGTAATATTCACACAGAGTAACACTGTCCACACGACGAACGTATCGATGGAAGGACAAGTACGCGAACTGCGATAGTCGCAAACTTTGGGAATGCAACTGTCAAATTACGATCGAGACTTGTATTCGAAATTCGGAACGGCACAGCGTCCGCACCGATATGCGTTCGAAAACCGAATGGAGCGGCGCGTGCCACATGCTACTGCCGGCCGAGACCGTCTGAGAACTCCGTCTCTTTCTCCTTATCTACATCGGCGTACGATAGATAAGGACAAGTAGCTTTAGCAGCCTTCGAATACGGTAGCAACAAACACAAGACAGGTGAATGTAGCTGGAGAAGACAACAAAAAGTTTCCAAACGTTTTCTAGTGCAATTTTCTATTGTAAAGAAACTTGTGCACTTTATTAGGAAAATCGTAGTGATATCTATTGAGATTAAAGACAATAGCGACTGTTGGAGAAACTTACTGGTTTTTAATGAAAGCAAGCATACAATACTTTAATAGTATAGAAACATTGGTATATAATGACTCGTTCGAACTAATTTGAGCTTACGATAGTTTCTTCGAAATACCTGAAGAAAACATCGTTTTTCTTGGAGAATGCCTGTGTTTTACTTAATATTGACTAAATAGACTACTAAGGCTCTCTCTTAACCCCTTGTTGAAAAATAGACTTAGTCCAATAATTGTGCACATTAAACTGCTAGTGTTTACCGGGACAATATCATATTACGAGTATGCTTAACCTAATATTGTTTTGGACTTCCTATATCAGTATGGTCAGTACTGATATAGGAAATCGAAAACAATATTAGGTTATTGCGAAATAATTGTCCGCCTTAATTAATTTATCCCCATATCACATTGTTTATTTGAATTAAGGCTAATCTATAAACCTTTTTCCTGCTGATACACAAATAAATGCCTAGATTTATATTTTATATATTTGTTAATATTTTGGTGAAATTGAGCACACTTAACTCACATTGTTCGTCGTAAAAATATGGTTGAAGATACACACGTCAATATTTTGAGAACAAAATATTAAAATCTATGAGAAGCAGCAAATATGAAATCAACGAAGTTCGGAAGCCTATATGCTCAACCATTGTTAAAAGGTAATAAATAAAAAATAATAGGTAATTAATGGATGTCTATTCCTTATGAATGATTAGCAGGGCATTGAACGTCGGAAATAACATAGTATTTTTGTTTTGTAATTGTGATCCTTGGTTAGGTAAATTTAGGAAATGAACCTAAAATTGGATTAGGTCTGGTTTTGTTGGGTTAATAAAGGCTCAATTCCGTCACTACTCATCGTCTGATACTCATAGTAGATTTTCTTTTAAGATCAGTTGATTGATGTGATTGGCGCGTTTATTTATTTCATAATCATCATCATCATTTCACCCGAAGAATCTTCATTGCTGAACAGACACCTTAACCCATTTTTCAAGCTAACCCCACTTGCACCCATGATCTTCCTTTTATTGACATTAGGTCGTTTATCTGTGTATCGTGCATGTATGGGCAAGCGATTTTTTCCGGTGCGAGTTTTTTTATATTTTCCTCTTGGTAAAGCCACACTACTGATATTTTTAAAGACTCTAATCAAGCGGTCACCTCACATTAATGTAGCGTCAGAATTCTGATTTTCTCTTTCATGAAGTCGGTGGGGGCATAACTAGGTCTATTACACGGACCATGAAAGACCAGAAAAAAAACCGTAAAGCAGGTAAGTACATTCTAGCAAACCAGACAAGTAATAACAATGTCAGTGTTTTACATACAATGGACAAAGGAAAGTGGTTTTTAATAAAAACACGTGTTGCTTCAAACATCTCGGTTGCATGTCAGAGTAGTAACGATGTATCATTGATTGAGGCAACCAGGACTGCATTTGCATTAATTGGCGATTGATTGCGTCATGTACCAATAATAACAAAGTACACAGCCGTTTTACAGTTACGTAACGTAACGATACACGTAATTCTATAAACATTGTTACGATCGACGTTTTCATTGGTTGCAGTTTTGTTATTTGAACCCCATTAATTAGATTCTACGTGTTTGCATTAAAATATAAATAAAACTTTGAATTTAGAACGACCTCCGTTGCTAAGCTTTTCCAATCAAATTCAGTATTCATCACCATTATCCTAATCGACTTCGTTGGCGTAAATACACGCAAGGTCCCAGGTTCGATACGTTTAATTTTAAAAAATATCACAATTCAATAATTTTGCACACACATAATGATATGGCTATATGACATCACGCTGCAACTAATATAAGCAAATTATCAATGGAAAATATAGAAAAACCTGGGACAGTACCTACGTGTGCGAAACCACGGCGGACTTCTAGTAAATAAATATGTATTTGCCTATTTTTTAAAGAACTTATACACGTTAAATATCTTAAATGACGGTCATGGCGCCATACATTCACTAACTACACAAATTGCTTTGTTGCAAACCGTACGCATTGTGCGTACAAGGAGTGCGTGGGAACGTCCGGGAACCGAACCAGCGGACCGGATCGCATCTGCACCCTCAAGGATGGGGGCTATGCAGGTGTAACGGACAAAATGCATTACTCACATTTCAAACCTTATTACCAACGCTGCACGGACACTGATATGTGCTTAAGCTACTTTGATAAGATACTGGCCGATAGTCAAATGCGCTCATCATTTGGTTACGAATTGTTACCGCGGTGATGGAGTTACTAACTTTAATATAATTTAATTTATACGGTAAAGGTTCCGGTAGGATAGTTAAACTTGGTAGATTACTAGGATATGAAGTAGCGTATGAGCTCTTGATAAAAATTAACCAATTAATTTTTTCGCGGCTTTATCGCCGTACAATTTAAATGGTATAAAATGAATTAAATTTCACAAATTCTACAGCATTCATTGCTAGTGCCGATTCTGTATACATACTCTAGTAATTTAAACAATAATAATTATGTTTTTTACAGAATAGAACAGAAATGTTTAATTTACTTCTTGCTGACAAAATCGTCGTTATTTACAGGTCTTTTAGCAAAAAACATAAACAATAACTAGGCTATCGACACGTCTGACTGTATCTAGTATGAAATTCATCATCAAGAGTTCCGTCTTTAAGATTTTTTAAAGTTCAAATAGTGACAATCGGTAACCGCAGGTGCTTCAGACATCTGCTTCCGAAGCCCGAAGCGTTGGCCCAAAACCCTTGATGCCGCTATAATCGTGCCGGATGACGGAAGGATGCGGTTTAGCGCAAAAACTTATTTCGTCGTCTTTTCATTTATATTATGTACTTTAAACGAGACATAGGTAAGTTACACATTCCTGTATTAAATCGTTTTTAAGAGGCTGTCACTGTTAGACAAAATTGAATCTTCATATTCGTTTCGACCTATTCCTAAATCAAGGTAGATGACTTAGAATGTGTGTTTGATTCAACGGCTATACCATATAACCAAAAAATAAAGAATCATACTTTTTCTTTCATAACTTAAAAATGGAAATAAATGAAGTAATAAACCAAAATTTAATGAGTATCTCATTGCGTTTAAGCGCAACGTCAGTTCTTTGCATGATTTTTACGTGACAACAAGCCCCTCCAATGAACTTTGACGACCTCCGTAGCTGAGAGGCGAGCGGGCCGGACTCTAGCCTCGCGACATATCTGAGGTTCGATCCCCGGTCGGGTCAATATGGGAAACGAACTATTCTACATTGTTTCGGGTCTGGCTGTTATGGTACCGTTGTTGTTGTTATAATTGGGGTAACACAAGTGCTTAAGCTACTTACCACAGAAATAGTGCAATGTATATGATGTTGTTCAATATTTATTATTTGTGTGATTTATCATCATATTATATTTTTATTTATTTGTTGAAACAAAAATACGATTTTATTGTACAAAGTTGAACTGACTGATTGAGTAAATATAATTACTGTTTTTTTACCGTGTCCTCATCTGTATTAAGAGTCGTATATACATCTACAGTTTTCTGTTGGGTTAGTGCTTAATCATCATCATCATCATCATACATCATCTCGTTAGCTTCTACCGCTGAACTTATACCACTCAATAGCAGAACTTGGGTTCTAGGTTTGTTTGGACCATGGCCTGCCACATTCCTACTTTCTATGTATATATATATATAGTATGTGCCCAAATTAATTGTATTAAATTTAAATCAAAGTCTAATCCAGACTCACAAAAGTACTCAGCTCCAACCCTTAGTTTTATATTTCACAGCAATTTCCTAATTCGACCCATTAACAGCAACATTTAAACTAATTTGTTAGTACAAAGCGACAAATGCACCAAAACAAATTCCCAATGCGGCGCACTGATGAACCGGCCCGACACATCTCACGTGCTCTCGGCATACCGCAACCCGAATTGCACTCACAAATTGCATTTCCATGTCACATTTGTACTGTTTTAAACATTTGGTTAGCCGCAGGATGTCCTGCCGTTCAAACAGACCAGTTTGTTAACTCGAATTGCCGGAGATAAAAACGTTTGGTGGTAAATGAGCGTTGTGGGTTAGGCAGAAATGGCAAAAAGAAAGAGGTATAACCGTTTAATCTCGAAATGTTCTTGGAGAAATGTATCTACAGGTAAATCGGAATAACTCACAAATCAAAAAAAGAATCAGTTTAATAAAAGATTACTATGTGATTGGTTTCAAGCTTGTAAGGAAACAAAATTTAAGAATTAAACTACCACCGCAGTCTAATGAGTAAAATTAAGATTTCAACAATAATTTGAACAATTTATTTAGTGTCAAATCAAAGAAAAGAATTAAACAGCAAGCACTTTTTGAAAATATAGAAAACACAAATAGCAAATAAGTTTTGCTAAATAGGTGACCGCATAGCCATAGCTGTAACGCATCGTACAATTTCAACTTTAATTTATTTAAAACTAGCTGTGCCCGCGACTTCGTTCGCGTGGACTACATCCTTTCATGGTCGGTTTTATCCCTTTCTCCCCTAGTATTCGAAACAAAAAGTAGTTTATATTATAATCCAAGTTTCGAGCTAAATTTGTGCCAAATTTCATATCTCTAATTTCAAAAATAAACATTTTTCCATATAAACTTTCAAAGGTGGTATTACCCCATCCCCCCGTTATTTTCTAATAAAAAGACAGACGGACAGACAGACAGAGTTACTTTCGCATTTATAATATTAGTATGGATTCTTTCGCACGTATTGACAATTTAATAATTTTTAATTATGTGTACTATTTCGGAGAGCTATTTTGTATGTTTGTTGAAATCTAAATCCTTGCCATTCAACAAATAATAGTGGTATCCAGTTGTAGGACACTAAAATATTATTTTTAATCTTCGGTCCTTTTATACAAACCACGCTAAGGTGCGTAATCTTAAACCAAAATAAATGCGATAAAATACATCGTTAGGTAAGGGATTGTGCCTTGTCTAAAATCATGTTTCTATGCACTTCCAATTTAAAGAAATCGTATTTTTTGTATGTATTATATTTTTGTAACAAATAAATAAAAATGGATGATGATCATCAAATTTCAACAGAGCGCTAATGGAAGAGTGTGTTCCGGTACTGTTGAGTAAAAACTGTGCCAAGAACCTCTCCCACTAATTTCTTTTTACACAATAAAATACAAATTATGTGTCTTATATGATAACTGATGGACCAAACAAATTTAGTCATCTACCTATTCAGTTTATTTTGAGGTTACCTAACTGCTTAGCAAATCTCCATTAGCTCAATGACATGAATCGATTTGCTAATGTAATTTGAGATAAAGACCGGTTTAACTGTTCGGAGGAGGTTTTTTTGATAACGGTTTCATTGATGACTTGCGCATGACTTCAAATGTAGGACTTAGGTCATCAAAAATATCTGAGTTCTGACCCAAGCCAATTTAGAAAAGTCCTTTTGAAAAAAAAAGAAAATACTCATATCGTTGAACCATCCGTTCTATACTAACGTCATACTCTAAATCTGCGGTGTTCTAAGAAAAAACTTAAGGAGTATAAGGTACACTGGGCATGAAATTAAACAGTTAAGTGTTGTTATACAATTTCCCCTTGAGGTTTCGTAATTATGATGAATTATTTATACAAATTACACAATTACAGGGACCCGCGGTAACTATGTAATTACTTGCCTATTGATTCTTATGTACGAGTTTGATGACCTAATATTGTACTTAGATAGCATCGGTTACGCATTGAATACGTAAAATTAACTACAGTTCAGACAGTAAATAGCTTTAACTCAACTAAAACACAAATAAACATTAAAATTAAAAAAAAGACCTTTATGCTTAACTTCGAAATCTCAAAAGTTCGCTCGTACGGCGTATAGTACTATAAAAATAATAAAATCGATTTTCGAAATATCAGCCCTGACTATCAGCGTACGTGCCTGCTGAAGCACACAATTTCTCGTGGAATATGCCACTAAATTCAGTGGAAACAGTCAGTATGTAGGTACGCTGATTAGCTTACAGACTAAGAGTGCGAGATAAATTTTATTTTCTGACAGTTTGAATATAATTATCGAATGGTTTAACTTAAGAATAAGGTTGTGTGTATGTATACATAATAAGTGTACAATATGTGTGACTCCAGACACTTTACAGTATACAGAATTGATTATAATCGTGATACTGTCAGTGTAGTGTGTCGAAGTGACTTCAATAACATTTTGTTATGCGAAAATATAGCGTGGATGAAGATTTGTAAGCTCCCCCGGACAAACGAAGACGAGCAAGACCAGTCAGCTCGTAACCACGGTTGGTGCAACCTAACTGAAACCTCGTATTAACTACTAAAAATGGTGTCGCGTTTTGACCTGTTAACTTATTTTAAATGTTGAAAATGGAACACGAACTTCTTAAAATCTACATAATATGACGTATTGAAGACAGCCCTATTCGCCCTGTCTAATTTACGATTTTATGCCATTTGAAGATTTTGAAATTCTCAGTTCCCATACAGGATGTTTTTGTTGCCTTTGCCTCATTACGGTGCCAGAATCTAAATCGAGCGGCGTGAACCTAATAAGTACTAAAACGTGACTGATTGGACTGGGACCCACACTTGGGATGTAGTTTTGCATAGTGAAGATCACGTTCGGGTACACTTAATCGATAGTGTTGCTCGCGTATGCGTTACAACATCGATGTTATGATCATCAGTATTCATGTTAACAACAAGAAATCCTTGCTTAAAAATATAATAAAATGCTTCATTTTGAATTTTTTTTTAAAATAACCGCTATAGAATCCTAATGTAAAGATTGTATTGCTGGATATTTACTATTATTTACTTCTGAAAAGCGCCCATTGAGAGTAACTACAGTGCCACTGACATACATTTAACATACTAAAATTAACTGTCAGTAAATGCAAACATTATTGAGTTTTATATTATATTATACAAATATTTAAGTATGAAAACACCGTCATAGATAATAAAACATATTAACAGACACGTCACAGCGTAAATAAGACAATAATACTACCTACATATTATATACTATGTAATACCGTTTAAAGCCATTACTTTCACGCTATTAAATAACTACATACACCACAGTTCCAAGGATCAAGAAAATTGATCTAAAAAATAAGCATCCACACATCAATCACATCCCTACTAAGACTGATTACGCAAGCGATGCATCACTTATGCAACTCCATGCACCTCATTTGGCGGTCGTTAGTGCAGGCAGCAGGTACCGAGCCTACAGACTGCCTGGGTAACGTACACACGGGATTAGAGACTTTACATACGTACTTATTGACTGACAGAAGTCTAACCACAACAGCCATCTTATTCAGAATGCTTCCGAAAACCTTTATCTCCTCCGTTCGGTGAAGATGATAAGGCATCGTTGCTTTCATACATTATCGTGAAGGAGTCAATGCTTTTTGGTTTAAGAAAGAGTCAATATTTCGGATTTCGAATCAGTTTCCAATCTGTATTAATTAAAGTGGCCTTGCGAAATCATCGATTGCGTAAGTCTAGGTTTGCCAGAACTTACAGTAAAAAACCATCATACCAGCCTGTTCGTTTGGATATGTTCGTAATAAGGAAAATTGGACATTAGATTGCAATTGGGAGCAGAAGATTAACAATGGTAGGTAGTTTCAAAAACAATCGTATATCATCACCATAGGAAGTCCTGGTTTAATCACCAAACTTTAAAGAGGCGAGCCAAGTCCGGATTTCTCAAAAGCCGAAAAAAATACAATTCAAAATATCTTTCTTTATTCTTGTAATCTTTACAAAAGAACTTCGTCGACAGTACTTATACCAAATTCAGTATCCTTTAAAATTTGCTAGACCCCAGAATCGAAGCCAGGACCCTTAGATATAAACCGGTTCTTAAACCACTAGACCGTGGAGCCGATCTTCATCAACACAGATTAATAAATAGTTATCATCAGACAATTAAAACGTACGTATCGGCATTACGACAGCAACAAAATAAACCCAGATAATTTCGTGTTCATTTATACTAGTAGAACAAGCTAATTCGGAATGGCCTACATGCCAGAAACTAGTTCTGTTTTCTCATAAAACTTTTTTTAATCCAATATCTGACAGATAATTCAGTGCCAACGAGATCAGATTAACAATATTTGCGGTAACGGAGATAAATTGGGATTTTCTGTGCGGAACATTAATCAGTGTTTATTTGGGAATGAAATAAGAAATAATGTTAAAAATTTAAACCGATGATTCGGAATTTACTACGCAAATTTTGGTTCGGTTAAATGACGATGAATTTGAATTCGGTGAGAGGAAAGTTATAGCGATAAGGTTAAAATAAAATTACGATTCCAAAAAATCCAGAACACAGACTACAGATTCGATATTCCAAATATGTATTTATATAAAAAAGTAATTGAGAATATTGAACTTATAAAAATAAGCTTACCTACAGGAGAGTCATAAGAGACTTCTTATTATAATCTGAGAAGTCACTACTACAATGACTAGTCAAAATTATCTAGAAGCCAAAAAGTCGTAATATCCAGGTTTCCATAATGATGCAAACGCACCGGTATGTATGTTTGTCCGGTACACACATACATACCGGTGTTCATGTGGTGTTTACATGTAATCCCTCAAAAGTCCTTACTAAACATCAGCAGATACCTATTGAATAAACGAGGTATCGTTAGATGCGTTTTACTTGTCCACTTCGGGTTTTCGTTTTAGATTTGTGCCGACCTACGACATGACCTACAAGTCGACACAAATACAGCGTCAGCAGAACTGGCGTAGTAAACAACGCTCCATACGTAATGCATGACATCGCTATCCTACATCGCGATATCAGAGTTTTCGTCGCCACTAAGTATATATACAACAAACCAAGAATCGTAGTTGGGCCTTGGTCCCCGAGCAGATAACACCTAGCTCGGCGGAAGTACTTCCACTTTTAGTAAAGAACATACGTTCCTTACATTGGTGACCCCGACTGAGCTGAACACCAGCAGCCTTAGAAGAAAGGAGCCTTAGCATCAGGCAATGTCTCCATACCCTCAACAGCCAGCTTAGCCACGACAAGAGCACCGGACCACCACAGCTGATAAAGCCACCTGGTTCCGGGCCCGTGTAATGAAACAGGCCATCGCAGCCCTACGACCGAGTCATTGGTCCACACCGGCGTAGCAGCAGCTGCCTCCCTGCATACTACACGCATCGGGCACGTGCTTGGACTCCAAAGGGGGGGAGTATTGTGCCGACCTACGACATGACCTACAAGTCGACACAAATACAGCGTCAGCAGAATTGGCGTAGTAAACAACGCTCCATACGTAATGCATGACATCGCTATCCTACATCGCGATATCAGAGTTTTCGTCGCCACTAAGTATATATACAACAAACCAAGAATGGTAGTTGGGAATTTAGGGGTGAGAGCCTTCCGCTCCCCCGCAAGCCCGGTGAAGATGAAAAGGCCATCTGCGGCCATCATCTATAGTCAGTTAGGAAAAAAAAAAAGAAAAAAATGGTAGTTGGGCCTTGGTCCCCGAGCAGATAACACCTAGCTCGGCGGAAGTACTTCCACTTTTAGTAAAGAACATACGTTCCTTACAGATTTATATTTACACTAGCTGTGCCCGCGACTTCGTTCGCGTGGACTACATCCTTTCATGGTCGGTTTTACCCCTTTCTCCCCTAATATTAGAAACAAAAAGTAGTCTATATTTTAATCCAAGTTTCGAGCTATATTTGTGCCAAATTTCATATCTTTAACTTCAAAAATAAATATTTTTCCATATAAATTTTCAAAGGTGATTTTACCCCCATCTCCCTTATTTTCTAATAAAAAGTAGCCTATGTCCGTTCTTGAGATTCAACGTATACCTAGCCTATCAGCCGTTTAGGCGTGAAAGAGTAACAGACGGACAGACGGACAGACAGACAGACAGACAGACAGACAGAGTTACTTTCGCATTTATAATATTAGTATGGATAATTCAATTATGAGCTTAGCCGTGTGACATATGAAAGTTTATCAGACTTTCTACTAAACTTTTCTTATCGATATAAGCCTATTAGAAGTTATCTTCTAATTATTGTTTATTTGAGATCAATGCCTTGTATAGCTCATAAATAACATGAAAATATCGTTGTTACATTTACATCTCTTAATTAACTCATGTATTCATTAAGCTTCTTAATTACATGCTGTGAATTAAAGCTTCGACATCAAAGCTTACGCGTAAAAACTAAAAGGAATTTCATGCCATTGCTCTCTTGAATTCACACATTAATTAGACTAATATGAAGATGCTTTTTATGATATCGACTTTCGTTCTCACATGTGATATTTTACCATAAACAATCAAAGAGCGACAAATCGATACAAATACTATGAAAGATTCTTTATTTGTTATTGCAACTAAACCAAGAAACTTAATATGACATGTTTTAGTGGTTGTGTGACGTAAATTAAGATTTGTATATCCCTACTAATCCCTACTAATATCATAAATGCGAAAGTAACTCTGTCTGTCTGTGTGTCTGTTACGCTTTCCTGCTTAAATCTCTCAACCGATTTTGATGAAATGTGGTATAGGTATACGTTGAATCTCAAAAACGGACATAGGCTACTTTTTATTAGAAAATAAGGGGGGGAGGGGGCTAATACCGTCTTTGGAAGTTTATATGGAAAAAAGTTTATTATTAAAGTTAGAGATATGAAATTTGGCACAAATATAGCTCGAAACTTGGATTTAAATATAGACTACTTTTTGTTTCGAATATTTGGGGAGAAAGGGGTAAAACCGACCATAAAAGGATGTAGTCCACGCGAACGAAGTCGCGGGCACAGCTAGTTGTTTATATCGTTGAAATACCGAAAAGATAAAATGTACCTGCCATTTATTTTTTTTATATTGCATTTCAAAATTTACTTCATGCCACCTGACGTTAAGTGGTAATAAGGTCAGATGGTAGCGCGAAATTATGATTTCATGATTCAGCATATGTGCTGGATACTTCAAACAGAAAACAGATCTCAAAACAAGACGCTATTCCGCTGAATAAAGGAGGGCTATTCCCGGCAGTGAGCTAGTTAGGCTAATGATGTAATACCTTTACACTTTACTACTTTATCTTTTAATCAATAAAAAACCTTTCCTCTACCTTCTCATCTGAGTCCCTTCCCTTTTTCAAATCAAGAGTAAAATCTTTCTTTCTTTCTCTTAACTAAATCCGAACTTGTATCCTTTATCAAAGTATTTAATTAATGCTAAGCTTTGTTGGTAATTAATTTGATTTCATATATTTATTTCTATTTGTTTATATCATAAATACATTATGGAAATTTATATATCTATTTATTATATAGGTATTTATTTATTTATTATAGTTTTATTTATCTTTACGTATTTTTTTTTATATTTTTATCTTGTTATGGTATTTATATTGATATTTTCTGTTAGTATTTTTCTCAAACATTTTGCACGGCTGTACCCGTTTCTCGATGTCTACTATTTCCTCTAACTAAAGGTTGCTGGAAGAGATTGCTCTCTAGCAATAAGACCGCCTATATTGTACTTAAATATGTCTGTAAAACCAATTTCTGTGAATTTGCTGTGCAATAAAGTGTATCTATCTATCTATCTACCCAATACCAAAAACTTCCTTCCTTTTTTTTGTATGAAATTCACAGAAATTCTGTTTCTGTCAGCATTTTATTAGTCAATGGAACATTCCTCGTAAATTTAAAAGTTGCAAAGTATATTTGTGCAGAATTAAGTTTGACAAAAGTGTTTTCAAGATAAATTCTTAATCAAAAAACCTAGTAACGAAAACATCTATTAATAAATAGTATCAGAGTAAATAAGCCTGCCTAAATAAATGCGCATGTTATCTGACTTGACGTATTGGTCAGTATTTATACTGACCCAAACAGAATCGTTATTTTGCATAGAATAGCAATGTTTGGATATAAATCTTGTAGCTATCGACATAGACTAAAATAATGCAAGTTATATTGCTGAGCTTGTGTTATTTCTGACATTAAACCTTGAAAAATCTGTTAGTCTTGCAAAACAATAGGTACTCGTGTATTTTAGTGAAAATCTCTAATGGCCGTTCAATGTACAAACAAAGGGTTTGTTCCTAAAATAGGTAAAAATATATACCTATTTGAGAGCTTATGTTTCAAGTTCTGTTAAAGACTCTTTTAATAGATAAAACCTCACATATTTAAACTCTTTCTCTCATAGAAACGAAACAATCCAATGTCTTTTATGCCATTAAAAACTCTCATCATCTCAGTTCAAGTTACATTATTTGTGGTTAAATTTATTCTTCCCTATAATTGTAACTCCGTTAGTACAACAGTTCAGAGTTTAACAAGTTCTTTTAGAAAAGAATCCATGATGACGCCAATTTTATTGAATCAAATGTTTTGTACATTTTTTAATACTAGACTCACTAGATGTTCCATGTACCTATGTGCATAAAAATAAAAACAAAATCCGACATCAGACACTTTGGTTTTCATTACATCTTATGTAGGTACCTAACTTTATCTAATGATACGATTTCGTAAGCAATATCGCAATATGCCCTTTGGGTACGAAGAGAATAAAAACTACAAAACATTATTAATACTTGGCCACTCATTGAACAGCAATGAGGTTCCACATTACAAGGTCACGCAACCGCATGGATCGCGTTCTCCCGACCTAACCTTGAATGACCCACACTTGGTGATATCGAGTAACAGTGGTCTATCGGAACAGTTACATCAAAGAAACACGTTTAGATAACTAGCGTTCTAGATTTGAATTCCTTGACCGAGCACATTAATTTAAAACAAAATCTTATGTCAAGAAATGGGATCAACTAAAAAAACGATGGATGGTGTAGTATAAACTCTTTTACTACAAATAATGAGAATATAATAAAATAGAATAGTTGCCTCTACAACGGATTATTATTGCCTTCTTTGTTTACTGTACTTCTTAGGTTTAATTACAATGCGACGATTTTTAAATTTATGATAATAATAATATGCTACTTCAGATAGATGATTGTTATTTTTTGCATAAATTTTGATAGCTAGACAAATAAGACTTTAGAATATCATAAAGGATAGCTTTTATCCGAAATAACGCAAAATCTCAGACAGCAAACATGTGTTAAATAATCTTAGTTTCTTCATTATTAAAACACTATAATTATACACAGATTGTTCCAAACTACACCAGAAGCAACGCCTGATAACTAACACGCTCATTTCCTATTCTTCCTTTTATTTTAAAGTAGCGTTCTTAACATGCTATTTAAAAATAAAAGTAACAATAGGAAATGGGCGATGAATGAAATAAATAGATCGGATAATGCTCGTTCGGTTCAGAGAACGTTCACCGATATGATATTTACGGTCGCCGTTTAACTTGAACTATAGAAATAGCTACATACAAATAGAACAGACATTGAAACGAAATAAAAGTAAAGGGGAGATCAAGTTTTTATATTTTATTAAATGGTTGTTAGTGGAAAGATTGCCTCAAATAAGCAACCGACAAATACTGTAATAAATATGAAGTTTTCTATGATACTTACTAAAGTATTCTAACAAAGTAATATATATTAATATAAATTAACTAGAAACAACGTGTTCTGTTGTTCAACGTGTTGGTAGGAATGGCTCATTAATGACTCATTATCTAAGGAAGATAATAAAAAAGCATATTTCTATTTAAACAGTTCGTAAAGTCCATTAATCCTACCATCTCATAAATATAACAACCGAAAAAGTTTGGATTTATAGATATTTTCCAAAAAAGTTAAGCATAAAATCTTTAACCCCGAAAAAAGAAACACGATAAACTAAAAATTTCAAAGATTATCATACTAAAGTACTATAGTAATCATCACCTTTTACAGCAAAAACAATATTTTTTATGAAAATGTCCAAACCAAATGAACCAACAAAACGGTAGTTTTGTAACGACTATAAATATTACAGTCCAGTTCTACAATGCGCCTATATGTGCGCAATCATTTTCGTAACCAAAAGCCGATGTAAACCAATAACTAACACTAAAGATACTTATCAACTCGTTTATCATAAAAGTAAAAGGTTTGGACTGACATTTCCTTCGAGGTCGTGAAGAAACCTTCAGAATGGGTACTAAAGGTCAGCTAATGAAATATGCGTGAGATAATTGTGATGGGAAAAATTGGAATCATTCCCATCTCCTTATCACTATCGTATGATGATTATAATCAGCCCATTTTTGTCTTCAACTGGATTTTCAAACACCACTGCAATTCATACACTTAGTCGAAGCCAAGAGCTGTGTTTGAAAATGACAAAATTTTACTTGAGGCGTACATTTTACGAAATGGCTCCTCAAGATCTCCAAAACTCCCAAGCTTGCGCCACTTGTATTGTTTCTACACTTTTTTATCGGGCAATGTAGTGGTCCACCATACTGCTGTGTCGAGGAGAGTCGCGGCATTTAAGGGATTCCCCCGTTTTAAAAAGAGCGGGGACTATCCAATAAAATTCCCCCGCACCTGTGTCGGCGCTATGAAAATTAAGATAATCTATAGTAACCATTGCACGAATGGAATCCGACGCTGCGTTTTCCGGTACGTGGTTGCAATTCTAGAAGTTTTCTGCCTTATTGCTCATCGGTACCAAAAGCTATGTAGACTGCTCATTGCCACTTCAGTCTTCAAATTCTTAGAGTTTTTACGCTGACTTAAGTTCAGCTACGAATATCCTTATTTCTAAGCCTTTTACTATGAATAGTCTTGTGACGTTTAGGTATTTTAACAAAATAGCGGTAATATTCCATGTCTCTTTTACATAACCTCATTTCTATAATCATGAACACACGTCACCTTTCCAAGCAAAGGTCACTAGTATATTGACTTAAATTGACCTTAGGTGTGATTACGTCAATCAGTTTAGAGACGCGGACAGTAAGCAAATTAAATGACTGCCGTCAAACTGTCTTGCAGTTTGGCAGAAAGTGTCATGACGTGCTGTATTGTTTTTTAATAAATAAATAAAAAATAAATAAATACAAGAGAGTCCTAATCCTATTTGAGAAGTCAAATAGGTAATAGTTAGGAGGTGAAAACCAATTACATACTATTTTAGTGTTGTTATCATCATCAATGAAACAAAGTAGGAGATAATAATATAACATCTTCAGATCCGTTTGTAATATAAATTTTAAGACTTCCATTTTAAACATTTAAAATAATTTAATGGGTCAAAACGCGACACCATTTTTATTTAGTAGTTATACGAACTACTTACTGCCCGACGTTTCGGTTAGGTTGCACCAACCGTGGTCACGAGCTGACTGGTCTTGCTCGCCTTTTCTTTTCTTTTGTTTTTGGTCTTTTTCGCGTTTGGACCCGTTAAATTATTTTAAATCTTCAGATCCGTTTCTGCTAATGTCAAGTTCGGGATTCTATCTTTTCCCGAGGTCGTTCTTTGTCAAACAACCTTTCAAATCGTTTTAAGATCAACACTATCAAAGCAAAGACTGTGTAGTAGACTGTAAAATATTCAAAATAATCAATCTATCTAGAAATTAAAATTACAATTTATGATGAGCTACTCTTTCAAGACTCGACTTCTGCATTTGTATCTGAGCTCTTCAATATCTCTGTAAACAAACAACTAATGGATATCGTAGATGTCAGCCGTCCGATCTGTTTAAAGAATTCTCTGAAGCAACAAAGGGATCATAGGGTAAATCGTTTCCGCCGCTTGGAGACAGCTCCAACAAACTAATCTTAAACCTTTACGCTATTAATAACTTTATCATAACAAAACGGTCACGGTATTTCCATTATACTATTGATGAGAGGAAGCGACACTATAAATTACCTAACAGGATTCATACATCCTCCATTGTGTAATTTTAATCAATAGTCAGTTTACTTCAGTCGAGGTAAATCAGCATCCGTCTAACATGATTTATTGCATTTGAGTGTTATCTCCAAGTGTTTCATATCGTAAGCGTACCATATAAAGATAACGCTACTCTCTGCTAAGAATACCTACGGTGTTGTAATTCAGAAAATAAACCTCAAGTTACAAATTTTCTATAAAACTCTGCTTGTGAAAATGTGAACTCATAAATAATGTAACAAAATCGTATTTTATTTATCCCCAAAATCACTGTAATTAGCCCAAAATATACAATATCCGTCAGAATCAAAATTTGTTTCTCATAAATATGCAATAGATGCTAAGCGGTGGGGAAGAAAATAATATAATTATGGCTTATTGTTTTTAATGTTGCAGATTGAAGCAAAAACATTATTGCTCATAGTGCAGGTTCATTAAAACAGGCTATTAAAAAAGTTTACGGCTCGACGAAAAGCAGGTTTCACCGTTTTAATATCTGGGGGAAATGGAAAGCATGAAGAGGGTTTTCAGAATTTAACCCAAATTAAAATACTTACCTAACCTAAATGAATCACCGATTATTCTTGGTACTTAAGAATTTGATTACCAAACCACTGCACCACTATAATTTTAATCCTGAATCCTGACCAATTATAACTCAAACCTTTTTATTTGATACCTTAATTGATGGATTTGTATTAAAATATAAAATCCAGCATTTTGTACCGGCCACCATCGTGTACTTTTCATCTTACATAGCTAAGAACACTCCCGACTAATTCACCGTTTAAATAAAAGAAAAATTAAATCGGTTCATCCGTTTAGGATATACAATGCTACAGACAGACAAATCAAACTAAAAACACCCCGTCGTTTTTGCGGGTTTTTTTATAGAAGCGCAGTAAATTGGCTCCTTCCAGCATGATTGTAAGCAAGAGTGTAGCCTACATCGCGATGACAATGGATTTGATACCGAAATATCCTATCCGTTAGCATCGCCTTACTGGCCCGCAAGATGTTAAAAAGGGCCCACGCTACGACATGTTAGTTAAACTGCGGAACGTTAAAAGAACAATGGAAGGTACTCCGTCAGGATGATAAGCGTTCCTTCGTTATGCACCGGTTGGCACCCCATCTTCGGCATCCGGTCCAGAACGGTGTGACCACGGTTTCCTTTACTACCATTGACATCAAGTTGCGTGACCATTGACCCTCGCGTTCAAGACTTGCAATCTTGGCCATGACTGTAAGTCATTGAAACGATACACTTCTTGCTCAATTTACATTTACGTTGTAGGTATACAAACCAATATTCATGTGAGTCCGGAATAATTAAAACGTCTCGACGTTTGCTAAATGGCATTTTCTAACAAATTTTAAATAAGTATGTAATAAGTAGATTGTGAACGCCTAGCAAACTTAATCCATACAAAGTAGATACCTATTTCAAAACCAATGTAACTCTTCAAACACAATCACATTTTATAATGTACCTAATCAGTCTGTTATTCAGTTAACTTAGTTTTTCATAAAATAAAGATGCTAACCGTACCTACTTCCAGATTGCTTAAGTCCGTTTGTTTTAAATTTCAAACAGCGCCATCTAGTAAAAATTTTCTGAACTACATCAGCATAAAGAAAGCGCGCTATGTGAACAAGACAATCAGTACAATATAATGCTGACAGATGGCGCTTATAGAAATAACACCCCGGATACAAAAAAAATCTAATAGTCGCACACAACCATGCACATAATGCAGTTTATAAAAACGTTCAGTAATTTGAATATACCATCAAAAATGACCACTTGCGTATCAGCTGTATTAATTCATTTGATGGTAAAGGTACATACATATTAAGAACAATTTACTATTCAAGAATAGTTAGTGAATTGTAGTCCAATCCCCATTTAATTATTGCAATGTGAAAAACTTACCTGAGAAAAATAAGGCGGCAGTACTGCCCTCTGGTCGTCTAATCGCGAACATTGCACTCGTTCAAGCAACTCGAATAATTCGTGCTGGGCGCGAGCGCCCCCAGTCGTCGTGGAGCTCCATGGCGCCGCCACGTGCTGTCGTCTGCGGACAAAAACGGAACTAACTAAGTAAGAGCTACGCACGACACGAAACAACTTGTTTATGTTGTTCTTTGATAGATGGCGCATTTCAACGTAATAGGTTCTGTTAGATCTTCTGTGCAAATTCAAAGTCAAGCTACACGAATTTTTGATCATGTTTTAGAGATGTATGTATATTAGTTAAACCGGTAATTAAATATTATTACGTAGTAAGAAAATAGTATGAAAATCGTAAAAGTGCTGGAACGGTGAGTAGCGAAAATACTAAAATTGCGATACAAAACTAGCACTATGTAAAACTACTTGATTACTGTTTTTGGTACATACACAATGCTATTGATAATTATTTCCTTAAGAAACCAAATTCGTTTTCATAAATTTTTGAAGACATTCAATTATTTGTAATAAACTTTACAGCATAAAAATACATAGGTATACTATAAAATGAATCGATGACATGTAATTATGAACGCGCAAAATTAAAAAAATACTGGACCAACCTTGATTTTTATTTTTAGTTATGTTCGGAAAATTTCCCGACAATGTTTGTAAATAAAAAGTTTAAAATTTACCCAGAATTTACGTGTGAATTTTAGTTTAGACCTCAATTTCTGTCTCTACCCAATTATTGTCTTTCTAAGTATTTATTTGATTAAATTTATCTTTTCTTTATCGCAAACAATCAACCATTCATCAATCGAGCTTCATTCGATCAATCAATTATCTAGTCCTTTTTGAAATGCCCAACTACAATGGACTTCGTTAGGCACAAGGATAAAAGTTATCCCCAGGCGGGATATTAGCTCTGTTGTCAGGAGAAAACTACTTCAAACGTGTTGGTCAAGCAACTTGTATTATAGATTCTTGTAAGGATCGCCATGAAATCTACTCATACAAAAATAATAAATAACTTTATTGGATATTCGAAGTCATGAGAGGTTCTGATGTCTGGAAGCCTACTCCCAAATGTTCACAAATAAATCAGGGATAGCAGTTTCTAAGTCTCATAATTGTAACCAATTCACTTCAAGTACGAATAAAGCAATTTTAAAAAAAACACGTTTTTATTTCCAAACATTTCGATTTACCGTCAAAAACGAAAGTTTTTTTGTTCGTTTCGTTTTTGGGAGTAGACTCCCAGATCTCTAAAACAAAACAAAAAATCCTTTTTTTACAGCTTTCAACAATAGTCCCGATGATCATGTGTGAACTAGACCAGATTTTCCATTAGGTATATGTTCGAAAATCACCAATCAGATGGTCTACTCTCAAAGACGTGTATCATCGAGATCAATAAAAAGTTCGGGAATAAACACGAGATTTTTGATTTGAAGAAATAATGTTTTATTTATATATTTATTTAAAAACTTTATTGCACAAATAAGTACAACAGGTGGACTTAATGCTAGGGGCATTCTCTACCAGTCAACCCTTGGGTCATAAAAGTAAAAAAAAGGAATCATTATAAACAACAATAAATTAAGCAGTAAAAATAACATTACGGTATGTTTGAAATATACAATGATGATACACATACTATTTAAATTAAATATAATAAATATTTAATATATGAATGTATACTTAGATTTACATAATATAAATAATTTATATATAAAAACAAATACATATCTATAAAAGCAAATTTATGACTATCATTACTTGTTAACGAGAGAGAAATATTCACGAACTTTAATTTTTAAAATTCTCACAGTCAGGGATTGTCGGGTATCAGCGGGCAGAGTGTTCCAAAGCCGAGCGGCTTGCACAGTGAAAGACTTGGAGAAGAAGTCACTTTGATTTGTTTTGTTTTCAAATGTTTTAATTTTAATTCTTTGAAGACGCTCAATTCGCATTTAAAGTCAACTAATTACGATTACGAGAGTTAAAAAAAATCAACTACACAATACTAGATTACCGTTTTTGTTTGTACTAAGGGTACTGAGACCTAACTTCTAAGCATTCATTACATTTAACATCTATCTCAAAACAAGAATAAAATGACCTAGAAAACTGTCCAAACAATTTCTTTCCAAGGTTACTTTATCCATCACGTTCATTACACCTCATCCATATTCATTAGCCGTAGCTGAATATGCATTCATTTGAAAAAACGGCCCAGTATTCCTTGTTTTCAGGAGTGAAATTCTACCAGTAGACCTATTCCGTAAAATGGGTTTACTTTTTCCTGGAACATATTTTAGTAATGTAAACATCGTATTTACGACGACCCGTTATTTATTCTTTTTTTACACAAAATTTTCATTGATTTGATTTTTATTTATACCTGTTCTAACAATTTTAATGATAAAAAAATATCGAAGCCTTTGTTTCTCGCCAATTAGGGGTTCACCACACGTTCAGATAATGTAATGTCTCGATGTCTAGGCAAAAGAACTACTAGTAGGTATTATGTAGTGACTGAATGTCACTTTAGTGGCGCCGCAGTAGTGTTGCCGGATAATCGATTATCGATTAATCGATTATCCCCCCCTCAAATAGTCTAATAATCGATATGACAATCGATAGTATCGATATAAATGATTATATCGATACCTATTTTTATTAGATATAATCGATTAATCGATTATAATCGTAGTCAAATACAATATAATCAATTAATTTGCAATTATTATTAGATTTAATCGTCATTCATATAATGTCTTCTTAGACATAACACATTCAAAATGAAACCGTGAAAAAGTTATTTATACCCTACTTTTTATTCATAAAACGTGATAGCTAAGTTTCTTGGTACCTACCTGAACTGTACCATCATGGCGATACTATCTAAAAATAATTGCAAATTAATCGATATAATCGGTTATATCGATATACAATCGAATCGACGGCAACACTAGGCCGCAGCAGTATCGAGAACTTGCAATCACAAAATAGCACTGTTATTATGTACCGTTTATGAGCATGTTAGAACGTTTTCACAAATCACTATTGCGCCCAGCCTCCTTATTTACAAAAGTCGGGAACTTTTCTGATAGAAAATGTCAATACTTTGTCTACTTTACCAATATTATAAAGGGGAAAGATTTGTATTTTTGTTGGTTTGTAATGAATAAACTCCTATTTTTTTAATTCTTTCACCATTCAAAAGATCCACCCTGAGTAACATAGGCTATATTTGTGTAGTTAACTCAAAAATTAAGAGTCGAAGACTCATAGACATTTCAATGACCTTTTCAGGGTAGCTAGGCAATTTTGTTGCGTGCGTTTGTTTTGATTTCAATCATAAATACCGCTTTTTATTACCTAAGGAATACCTAATACACAATCAGCCAGCAAGTTGTGGTAACCACGGCCCTTATCAGAAATACTGGTTCGCTCTTAATTATGCATTATCCTGACTCGCCTATTATATCAGAAATGAAATATCTCTGAATAATGTTCATCATAACCGACCATTTAGCAGCACGAGACCGAATAATTAATATCCAAAGATTCAATAGAGCATAATATACGGTGACAGGAATATCATATTCATCTCTCGAGTGAACCGGTTATCAACAATTTAACGCGTTTGTGAATATAAACAAAAGAGTGCGATTACGACCCCATCTGTTGGCCGGCGGCGGAACTGTAATGTTCGAGTCTGTGATTTATGGATCAATTAACTGACCATTCTCTGCTCCCCTTACAGGGTTGCCAGAATGCACAAAGGAAGACACTTCGCAATGGCCCTAAATGCAGAACATTGCATTCGTTTTGGTCGCAATCGGACTAATGGGTCTGTGTGATTAAAACAGCAACCACCCGTTACGTGTTTTAATTTATTTATTTTAATAAACTTAAGGCTAACGTAACATGAAACTGTAAAATTTAGCTTTAACTCTAACGGACGTTTAAACGGTTGTCAAATTGCCAAACAATAAAGAATATGACAGTTTTGACAACCGTCAAATCGTTTGTTACCGTTATTTTGCAATTGACTTTATCTGAACATACAGCCTTTTACAGGCGAACAAATCAATTCCTAACGCAATTTAAAATAAAATAGTAAAATTAAGATCCAAAATATGTCATAAACTTAGCTCCCAAGTTAATTTGCCGTAAAACTTACTTCAGTTGTCTCCGCAATGAATCCATGTACAAAATAAGAGGATTAACAGAAACGAGACACAAATTCTCCATTTGAGAAACATATTATAGGTATACCAATAAAAACGTGGACATTATTATAAAGTTAGGAACAGAAAATATTTAAAAGTGATAGCAAAAAGTAACAGGATTTGTTTTGAAAATCATAACTCAAATAAATGAAATAATACATCCGTGGCACGTATTCTTGTTAACGCTTATTTTTGTTGAAACTTGTGAATAAAAATACTATAAATGAAGCTACATTTATTATACCATTTGCCTACGTAAAATCCTAGATAAGATTAAGCAAGCCCATGCAAGCAACTAAAGACGAACGAAAATCTGACAGCCCTTATGTCCAGTTCGACCCACTAAACGTTATAGCCGAAGTAATGGTTTTCCGAATTAAATCTCCCCTACTTTTAATCTACAATAACTGGTTTTCGGCACTCAATCAGAGTTGTTTGTTTTTCGGTTTAGTGTAATTTGGACCCGATGAAGGGTCGCCATTGTTGCCGCCGTGTAAATTTTGATTGGCAGATGTTCGCAACTGATAAAATGTTTGTTGTTTTTCAATTTGTCTAAGTTAACAACCCGGCGGTATTTTAATGACTTTGACGAGCGAGTAGAACCCACGACAAATGGAAGTCTGTATTTTTTCAAGGGATTTATAATTTCGTTTTAGATATTAACAATAGATGAGATAATAAAATAACAAAATTGGTCTGGTAGGTAGCAATGTTAATAATGAAGAACTGTTCAAAAAAAGAAACCGTTTTTAAATATTGGTTTCATAAAAAGGAATATGGTTGCAATATAGTGATCGGTATATTTCAAAGAACCTTTGACATAATTTTTACTTAAACATTTATGTGTATGTCGAATCTAGTAACCTCAGTAAAGAAAGGTTAAAAATCCTTATTAATTTTATTCACGCAGACCAAGTTGCGTCTAGTATATAAATACATATAATAAAAATCAAGTATTTTAAGTTAATTTTATTTATTTCGCAAAATCTTAAAATTTTCCTTACTTTTAAAGCAAACTTTCATGAAACTTTCAGACAAGGTTCGACATATTGGATGCTCCTTTACATAATACGATTTGTAAGAAGGATACGAACGTATACGATGGCGTCGCATTCAATAAAACTTCGGCATTTCGCTCAAACTTCTGTTTTGACCTTTCTGTCTCGTAATTCAAAGTCTTATTTATTCATAAAGATGTATTTTAAGTGAAAAGTTTTAATGTCTTGTTTTGCTGCTGTGCCCTTGTTGAAGTTCCTGATTTGTGTTCTTTCGAAATGTTTGCACGATGCGAAGTCTTAAGTGGATTTGTAGCGGAAAACAAGGATTGGGCACATGTCACCTTTAAGCAACACAGGTTTCCGAACTATCCCCTATTGCTCGCAGCATGTCCCCTGTTCTTTTGCCCTTTATAGTCCACTATCCAAGGAATATCTATACGAGTAGTTGACGTCATAACAATAGCAGGTATTAATAACATCTAATATTATGGATACAATTAGCAACTCTAGTTATATTTGCTTATGTTGGTTATTGCCTATGGCTATGGGTTTTTAGTCAAGGTGAGCCGTGAAACCTTAAGCAGAGGTATTTTGTACTAAAATTTACAAAAAAAAAATCTTCTATTTTCGTGGGTATCTCAAAGGTCGTTTGTCAGAAATCCAGACAAGGTATTAACAATTCATATTCCGATCATGATTTCATTGAATTGTAAATAAGTTTGACTCGGTTGACCTTTCCGCCTTTTCTTTGCATTAAATTTAAATGTCAAAGGCGGAATGCACTTCTTCAATAAAATTTATCTTGCTTGCCATCACTCCGTTCCAAGGCAATGCTTGAAAAATATTTTCTTAGTTTGTTTTCAACGTACAGTTCGAGTAATGATATCATTTCCTGGATCTCGTTTACGAGCAAAGATTTTGTTATCATTTAGAATAGTTTCTGGAATCTTCATAGATTTTAATACCACAGCGTTCCATTGCAAAACTTCAAATATTACTGTAAATGTTCCGTCACTGACCTTTCGTAACCGAATGGATTCACAATATCATTTTTAAAAAATCTACAGAACATCTTGGGAACATATTGGGATTAATTATGTTAAAATTTAAGCACACCATTTTTGTGTAATTGGTTTGACAATTATCAATTTGCCTACATGAATTTTAATAGCTTCATCTATTAAATAATATAAAATATTACAATTGTTCTGACTCTGTGGACTTGTCTTACAGAAATAAGAATCAATGACAGTACCACAACACCAAGACCCGAGCCTGTGAAATAATAGAATATGGAAAAGTTCGTTTTCCAAATTGACGCCACTAGGAATCGAATCCGTGAGCTTCATAAAAAAGGCGACGCCAAAGTCCAACCACGAAGGGCGAAATTACGTGACATGATCAATGAATTGGATTTGTAACTATAATGAAATTAATATAATTACTTTTCATATCTTAAGTATTGACATTATGAAGCTTTAACAAAATTTTAAACTACTACTAACTAGAAACTCAGGCAACAATGTAAAGGTCGAATCCAGAGCGATAAGAGCATTAAAAATAAATTAAAATCCAGATCGACATTGCTCGCTTCCACGTCACCAAATGGGGCATCACGACTCGCTGCCATGACCATACGCGACACAGGAATCTATGAATCAGCAACCACATGTGCAGTGCAATTGTATGCACTCTTGAATATTTTACGCAGCTGCCGACGGACGCCTGTTGTCGGCGCATATGGCCACAAATAAACTAGCATGATAGGCATACGAATGTTACCAAGAGATCTGTAGAACAATCAGAACGACCTTCGGAAACAAATGGGTTGGAACTAGTTCGTTCGTTGTATATTGTTGTGCTTGAAGTACGGCCGCTGTTATGGGAACAACATTGTTCAGATCGAGATACATATTGTAAGAATTGACGATGTTATCAATCGTTGTGCATACAAAATGTGAGCATGATATCAGTACAGTCCAATCACATTAATGCTACATACAGAATCCTACATTTATTTCTGAAGCACTCGAGATAAATACTGGTAAGACTTACAAAATTGTTTTTGTACAGTTTGCAATTTTTAATTTTAGTAACAGTTCTCAAATTGTAAGTATGTATAACATAGTCGGACTATTTAGAATCTTACCGATGGATCACGAATTGTAACCTTTTTCAAAAATGTGAGCGAAAAATAATACAGTTAATCTTTTGTTTTTAGAAACCTATGAATTTTATAATTTTCCAAGTAAATTTATCACCTTGCGATTTTTGTATCTTCCGGTGACGTAACTATATCTTTTGCCAGCATCACTACATAGTCTAAAACAAAGACGCTTCCCTCATCTGTCCCTATGTATGCCTAGATCTATATGGCTATATTTTTGACTAAATATGCCGTAATTATTTGCTAATGTTCATATAATTAATGTAGACAACATCACATACATTGCTCTGATTCTGTGATAAGTAGCTTAAGCACTTGTGTTACAGAAATCAGAAACAACGACGGTACCACAACACCCAGACACAAGACAATATAGAAAAGTTCGTTTCCTATATTGACCCGACCGGGGATCGAACCCGGGACCTCAGAGATGGCGCAACGCCAAAGTCCGGCCCACTCGCCTCTCGGCTACGGAGGTCGTCATAGTAAATTATTTAAAGATCCATGAAGAATAACTCTAGAAATATTAAAGCGCGTTGAATTTTTAACTAACGATATTACAGCGAATACAGCCAATGAACCTCCTACATCAGTAATACTCGCTCCATGCGCAGGCCACTTACGAATTAGAACTAGTAAACTAGATCAATGAAATAGGCATAACAATGTTCAAAACTAGCTACTAAGGTCTACTGAACAATCAATGGATCGACCTTCAGTAACATATAGGCTAGAATTGTTTGACTTGCCCATGATTTCTGAGACAGCTAATAAGCGGTTTGACTTTGGTTCACACGAATACTTCGTCGATAATATCGATAGGTATCCGAGCATGAATACAATAGCAGTAAATACGTACTCACTATGTGCATACGTGAAGAAATAGACATGTCATAATACATTGTTTTTAAATAAATGATGACGAACTAGACTTTGTGTATCTAGAATTCCTCAGTAAATATAAAGAACATACACAACGATATAATTAGCGGTAATTTCAGCATATATACATATATTTTTAAAAGACCAAATGTCCGGTCTAGCTTTTGTTTCAAAAAGGTTAAATAGTGAAAGTGTATTTTAGCTCGTTCACCTTTTTTCCAATTTCTGATAATAATGATTGTAATATTGAAATGTTTTTACTGCGTTTTGTTGTGATGATCTTCCGCTGGAATACTAAATTATTTTATGGTCAATATTTTTCTAAGATACATTTTTATTTTTAATCGATAAAGCTGAAGGCTTTTAATTTTTTATTTATTTAGTACTGTATTGTTTCTTCTATGGAAAAGGAAGGCAATGAGATGCACAGACGTCTTACAAAATGAGTTTTGCCGGTTTTTTTCTATTCGAAACTTATTCCCTTTTTGTACATAAACCTCTGAACTGGTGGTCTATCAGATTCTTTTATTAAATCTTTTTTCCACGTGTAAGTACACGTAATCTTGAAAGAAAAACCAAGATTTGATAAGGAAGGTCACGTCACATTCACAAAAGCTTGTCTCGAATATTCTCATGTCATATTAACAAATATGGACACACAAAAACATACTCCTGACCGTGAAATGAACTCAATCTTGTCAGTTCTATAAATCAACTTAATTGTATTATCAATTACGAACATGTGCATGTTTCGGATGTGAATCTTTTTAATTCCCATTGTTGTTGCTATCTGTTAAATTAAACGGTCTTAAACTGTTAAACTAGAGATTAAAATTTCATAACAGGTCTTTTGAAATTATCGCATTAATTTTGTGACTTAATGCTAGGAACGTTAGACGGAAATAAATGAGGTTTTTAAACTGTTATTTATCGCGGTTCATTATTTAAATGTCTTACAATTTCTTGCCTATGTTGTGCTTTCTCCGAAAATTTCAATCGAAAGTCTAAAATATCGAGAATCAAGGAGGACATTGATACTATTCAAATTAGTTACCTGAACTTGTCGAAAAACATTTCTCTAACAACTTGTCAAATTAACTAGTGCTTTCAATGGAGCTGGTACAGAGTCGACCAAAGAGCAAACTTGTGGAAACTTTCAGATTCCGTTACCCTGGGTTTGGAGTGCCGTATCTTCAATAGCTTTATATTTTGTGTCAGCTTCTCAGTGCTTCGATGCAGTTATATCCCTACGAATACATTTCTACTTTTGGACCACGAAGACCGTCGTTTCAGTTGATTGTACCAGTTGATTTTCCGTGTTGGTTACGAAGGCACGGATACGAGACAACCCATTTTATTAAGGAAACAAAAAAAATTGTATGTAATGTATGTAAATATCAACAAAAAAATTAAAGAAATGTGGTCAAAAACCCTTAGAAAAAAGACAAAAAAGTTTAGTGACACCAACAACGAACGTTTTCCGTCGACCTGATAACTTTTTAATGTCTTATTTTGAACAGGAAGCTAACATCTGTTCTGACAGTGTAAGTTACATCTTTTTAAAGAGTTAAAGTTCGAAGGGTCTTTTATGTGGGAATGTAAAAATAAACAAATGAACCGTGAGAATTGACATTGAAATTTACTCTTTTTATTTAGGTTGCCTTGATATTTGAACGAAGAATCCATGTTCAAAGATGAAAATTAGATGTAGCCAAATATTGACAAAGTAATCTAGCAAGCCAATCTCACCATTCCAATAAAGCTTCAAATGTTCTAGAATGTTGAAAGCTTGTGTGTGAAACTAATGAAATATTTAGAAAGACATTTTCAGACTCATAATAAATCAAACCGATTTTAAATGAACTAGCTGTAAATTGATCTCAAGCAAATGTTTACCAAGTACGTACAATGAAATTATGAACAACCTTACAAAACAATTAATTCTATCGAAATTGAAGCTATATTTTAAGTTTCCATTAATGGCTTGCTAATAATTTATAACTTAATTTGAACCAGGATTTAAATGTAACGGCTACAAATCTGTAAGTAAGATTGTAGGTAACTAGCTAGATTCTAGCAGTAATCCTTCCGTTATTTCTTGATGATCAATGAGGCAATATAAGCTTAGCTTAAGATTAGCTGAATGTACATTATAACTTAAGAATCATACTGTCTACTTAAACTTTTGCAATTAGTACGATTTGCAAGTCAAAACGAAATAACTTTTTTAGAAAGATCGACAACAATTCCGAATACTGAAGCGCGTCGAAGTAACGTCAATAATATTTTGTTAGTGAGAATGTGAGGGTGGATCTAGATTAACAAGCCTGCTCGAAGAAATAAAGATGAGTAAAACCTGCATGCTCGTGACAAAGATTGGTGCAACCTAACCTAAACGTTGGAAAGAAAGTAATTCGCAATAAACTTAAAAAATATGATTGCGTATGAACCCGTTTGCTCATCAGATGTTGAAATAAACGGTTTTTCAAAAGGAATTGCAGAAAATTTTCAATGCAACTTAATGTTTCAATTTCGTATTTCATATTTCAAACAGTGCTAATGACATCGCATGCATCAATCCTATCTTTCGAATATAAAAAAAATATTACTTCAGTTAGATTACAAGACCAAGAAAGACCTTAATCCTTAATTTGCAGTAACAACTACTGTTACAGACTTTATGTTTGATTTTGTAGTTTTGTTTCAGTTTTCTATTGTTCTTTGTTGTCTGTCAAACATTTTCTCTTCTTTAAGTCTATATTAACTATAAAACCACTATTTTAATTATTCTCTGCTCCTTAACGACTACAATATAACATATTATCTGTAATGTTTTGTATTCTTCCGCCATGGTTAACATTTACTGCATCAATTGATCGAGTTACAGGATCGATGTCGGTCACATGCGCCCGCGCATGACTGACACTTGACACGCAGACAGATTTCGAGTTGCGCATTGATTGATGTTACAACGATTGTTTATATTGTTCTCATGCTAAAATGTGACCGCACTTCAACTGTATACGGATTTGAGTTCATTCCTTCATATGTGTTTATGTAGGAATAGACCGATAAACAATGAGGAAAATTATTCTTAGGGAGTTGTGTGGCCTTGTTAAGTGCAAACAATCTGTTTAGTCCAGTATAGCAATGTCCTTAGTCGTGTAAGGGATTTTTGTACAATCGACAGCAAGGTAAACATTTGCAATTCGATCTTAGTTCTTATGCGAACGACATAAGGGTGGTACAAAGTCCAAAGAGTAGTCTGACGTACTTTTTTACGTGTACTTCAAATTCCTGATAAAAGGAGTTTGAAATGTTCTATTTTAGAACCTCGTCTGCGCAGGTCTTTACAGATGTTAAGGAACGTATGTTCTTTACTAAAATTGAAAGTACTTCCGCCGACCGAGCTAGGTGTTATCTGCTCGGGGACCACGGTCCTACTACCAATCTTGGTTTGTTGTATACAGTTAGTGACGACGAAAACTCTGACATCGCGATGTAGGATCGATGTATTGATTGGTTAATCGTGCATTACGTATGGAGCGTTGTTTACTATGCCAATTCTGCTGACGCTGTATTTGTGTCGACATGTAGCTCGGCACACAGTTTTCAGTATGCTGAGCTACGCTTACATTTCGAAGACCGATATTTCAGTCTGTGTTATAAATATGAAGTACTAGTTAATTTTAACTGACCAGGCTGACAACGCCTTTGGCGTCTGGTGTCAACGACCCTTTCCACCTGCGAACGTGTTTATTTTTCTAAATATTCCAAAGCCAATTCTCCTCGCAAAATAAGGGAAGCACTTAAAGGCGTCTGCTGCAAGTACAATGTCGCGGTGACACCCACACTTAACGCCACACAAAAGGCTTTTAAAAAGTGTCTGGCGACGTGTGAATCCCGACAAAGGCCTTCCGGGAACGCACGAATAGGGGAGTTCTGAGGAGAGGAGGGACAGCCGAGCCTGTGAGATGTAAATGGGAGATCGGGGGCTTGCCTAGCTTTATAGGTGTTTAATTACTTTTTCCGCGCTATGAAACTGTATGTACCTAAGCTTTCTGAACTTTTACTTAGTTTCTCTTCGTAGATATTGTAACTACTACGATTTACTGGCTTTTGTCTGTGAGCTTTTGCAGGTTATTTAGGGATCAAAGTGTCGTTTTATTTAATATAGTATCTAATCTCTGTAATAATTATCATCATTAAGTAGTTTTTGCGTGAAATAGCAATCAAAAATCTAAACATTCATATTTCCAAACTTTCTCGTTTATAACAGTATTAAGGATGAATGTTCAATTCCACTAATAAGAAAAACACATACCTAGTCTACACATATTTATATAGTCTATGATACTTTGGAGATGCTGACAAATCTAACGATTCGTCACACTTTGAAATCAGTGTGGCCTTGACAAGACAACGAACACACATATCGACAAACAAACCCGCATGCGTAATACATACCCATATCATCCATGTAAGTCCGGCACAGTCGGTTAAAAAAAGAATCCCAAACCTACAATACCTACAAATCTTGAGCTCTCATCTTATCAAGTCTACAATGAGACTAAAACAGCATGTTTCCATCGCCAAGGACCAAAGGACAAACATCCTAGTTGGCACGGTGAAACACTATTATTTATCGTTCGACAGTAAACTTTGTCAAAACTAGGACCGAATGGTGACTGTTGTTGAAACTTCCTGGCTGTTTGCGTACAACTTTATTCGACAACGTCGGGTAAGTTCCAGCTGAGTGAAAATCTCGACATGACTTATCGCTGCATCGCACGCCTTCGGATCTAATGCAAGAACAATTTTGTTTCCAAATTGAATGTTTAAAAGAAACAAAAAATTGTTTTATATCTGCTGCAAAGTTTTTGTTGGGAAATGCAAATGGTGAATTATTGTAAAGCATATGACTACTGCTTTGACAGCTGTCAAAAACTTTGTCAACAATACAAATTAACAAAAAAAAAGTGTTTGCTGCTTTGTAAAAATCTGTATCTTCCTAACTTACTTTGTATACTTATCTTGACAAACTACGATAAGTCGTGTGTAATTTTAATGAAAAAAAAGTTCCAGTGAAAATCCCAAATGAGTTATAACCGCATTGCACGCTACCAAGTAAGTAAATAAGAATTATCTAACGATAAATGGAAGTAATTACAGAAACATGCCGAGCTGTCATCGATAATGTAGTGTTAATTATGAAATCTGTGTGTATTAAATCATGCCATGAATTGAAGTTCGTATTGGCAGTTTAAAATTAGTTCAAGCGTGACATTTTGTGATTAACTGCTAGACGGTAATAGCGTAAAACTAGGAACGAATTTCTTCAAACAATCAACACCAATTACATGTGATAGATATCGATCTTTAATGCCGAGTTGTAAATAAAAACTTCTGTATATCTTTTGATAAATTATTCGCAACCTGGTTCCTCAACATACCGTTCTTAAACTTCTTCTTTTATTTTAGACTTTTTTATTTATAAATGTAGTGTGTTCATTCATTGTCTTTTAATTCTGAATCAAGAATTATTTGATTATTTAACTTTAATGAGGCAAAAAGACGAATTAATACTATCTACTACAAGTCTCCATGTACACAATTTCATGCGTGTTAAAAATGCTGTGAATAGTGGGATATCATTTGATGTTATTTATCTAAGCCCGCAGCTTATTTAAAAAAAAGACTATACTATTTTATCCCTTTGTCTTCAGCAAATTAATTTAAATGGATAGTATGGTATTATCTACGTCCCATTTAAGAACTCCATATCGCCTGCGAAATGTTAAAATCCCAAAATTTCTAACACTCGCAACCACTCGACTAGTTCCGCAGTTGCACCGTTGCCCGGCTTGACAGTCCCCAGTTTATTGGTGCATTATTTAGTGTAAGTCAATAAGCTATGCAGTTCTCGCCACTTCGTGACGGAGATAGGTGGTATTGTGCCAGAATGTGTTACTTGTGTTAACACGGCACTGCGAGTGTTATTCGTCACTGGAATCTAGTTTAGCGTCTTTCAATATCGAAATAGAAATAGCCTTTGGAATAAAATTGGATAAGTTTTAATAAATACGTCGGTTCATTTTAGAACTGGATTTGTTAACGTAGGCACAAAAGCTGCCGAACTGAAATGGGGTTGGGCAAGCTATATAAAAAGGTTGAGTGAAAGGAAAAATTTACGTGTTAAAACTACCACATTCAGAATAGACAAGAAGAAGAGCATTTTAGGAAAAGCATTTGCCCAGCATGCAGCATTTGAGAAAGCCATGATCGCATGGTATTCTCCCTAGACGGAAAAGACCCTTGCATTATTGAGGACGAAATCTCATATAATTTACTCTCGTTCTCATCAGTTCAGTGATTATGGTTGTGGTTTAACTCATTTTTAGTATACATAACTATATTGAGATATGTTCCTACATAATATATGCCCTTGTTCCGACAAGGGCATATATTTTAATTACTAAGTCTAAAGCTAAAAAATTAGTAAGGTCATTCTGGTTTCTATAGAGATCTACTAAGCTCAATAAGTTATTAACCCTGATTTGTGACCGACTAGTAGAATTGTATAAGATTTTTTAAAGTGCTGACAACATGCATAATTTAATGATGATGCTGCAAAATTAGGATTTCATTGATAAGTTACCTGGTTATCTAATTAGTAAACACGAGATATTGAGACCCATTTCGTGTAAGCGTATAGTGGAAAAACTACAGGTTCATGATTATCGGATCCTCATATTAGGTTTTTGACAAGGTAAATCGACGCAAAAGTCTTGAACGCAATTTTCATCAACTAGACCCTGCGCCATGTCACTTGTATCACCATTGAAAGATCGGTCATGTCCATCACATTCACAGTCCTTCCTATCTACAACACCTCAACAACATAACTTCAGTAGTTCTCCTGTCCTGGTAATTTCCGAATTCCACTAGGTCCAATTTAACTGGGGAACGTCTCTCACAGACGTCTGACATTCAAATTGCCTATCTAGAGGTGACTTCAAAACGCCCTACTTTGGGAAGTGACGCGATGCAATCTGCACCGACTAATATAAGTACGTACTTGTTTATTACGTTATGAATGAAGAGCTAAAATTGTTTTAGCTTTGTAATAAACAAAACACGATCGATAGTTTACAAAATACTATTGATTTTGCTCCGTCTGGGCTCACTGGTGATGTTTTTTTGTTTAATCGTTTTATTTCATACACTATTGTTAGAAGCCGTTTCAATCAACACACACATTTATATCTAAATATCTCTGATCTGAATCTTATCTGAATGAACGTAGCTTCAGCATTTTTGCTATAGGTAAAGGAAAGTGGTACCTCATAGAATGCTTAAAAATTTTTGCCCAAACACCTACCACTGATACTGATAACTGATAATAATTGGCTACTTAAAGAGAGAAATTTACCAGTTGTTCAATTTATATTTTTTTAAAGACGATACAATCAGTACTTCAGCAATCTGTAATAATTATATGTTGATAAAAAATAATTTAGTAGTTAAAGTTGTAATTCAAACCACGTCCGTTTAAAATTACGCAAACAAGTGATAATAAGTATGATTCCACAAGGGCAAAGCCATGGACGGTAGCTTATAAAATACTTTAACATTATTAGCCTTACTATACATTCATCCTTCATCATTTGTTTCAACAAAAGCCAAATGCAAATAATTATCTTCTCATTGACAACCACAAGCTAAGCTAAGCTTGATATATTTATTTTTGGTCCACTACGAGTCTAGCATTTAGCCTCTTCAATAAAAAAACCTAAGGAAACAAAAAAAAATAATGGGTTTTAAAGTACCACTATTACTCTGATCCCTGAAACAACATCCCAAAACGAACTTTAATAATACAAGGAGTAAAAAAACAGATACCACAAATATGAATCAAGAACAGCTTCTAATAGATTTGTAAATAAGCAAACAAACCGAAAAAACAGTGACCTTTAACCGAAGAAAAAGGTCGGCTTACACTTATTATTACAGTTGCTTTGTGTCCACAAATTGAGACAAAACATAAAAAAGGTCGCATGACATCATATTTTTGTCGCAAACGCGAAAGGCTGGTTCCCTTTGATCCCTAACTCTGCGCGTTTCAAATTTTCCGCGATTCCCGAATGCTTTTCATGTGTTTAAAAGGAAAATATTACAAGCCGTTCCGTTTTAATAACACAACCTCGTTTGTTTACAACTTAAGTTAGTTGCGTTTGGCCGTCTATTTCATCCGTTTTATCAAAAAGCGATGAAACTATCTCCTTCTATGGTGTCGCTTCAATACCTCGACGAATGCTGAGTATCTCCTATTTAGTGACAAAATTTTATTTTCAAGTTGATATTCTATGTATACCATAATTATTTTATGTCACTAAATAAACGTTTCTTTTTGCTTTATTTCTTTTTATTCGCGTCTATAGTAAATTACATTTAGTCGATATGTAATAATAATTGTTGTAGGCATTCGTAAGATCAAAATTTAACGTTCAAAATAGGGTCTTCGGACTTTATCAAACAAGTAATCTTACATAATTCTTACTTATTTCCAAACATCAATTGCAAAAGGCCCGAACTAACTAAATCCAACATTTTCAAGCTAACCTAAAAATAATGATCAAATGCCGGAAGTCAAACAAAATACCATTTTTTCGTATAACTCCTCTCAAAACGATAATAAAAGCAACTTATTAGCTCAAATCATCGGCCGATTCCATATCACAGCTCGCTGAACTTATTTTTCTCTCCTGACAGCAATATTTCTATCCTATACCACAGGATGCGGCTACTATCCTGGGCCTATCTCGGGCCGAAGTGCAAGTCGTGGCCATTTTTCACAAATACCTTTTGCAGGATTGTTTGAAATGTCAGGAATGCCTTTGGTTGGGCCTTGCAGAAATGTTCGTGCGAAGTTGGGTGTTGCTCTGTTGTTGCGAATGTTTATGCGTCCCGGGACGGTTCTAGACGGTTTAAAATGCATTTCGATCTACAATACTAACAATAAATCTGTGTGAAATGGTGACTTAATATTTTGTCAAGAAGAAAACAAGAAAGATAAGAAAGTTGGCAGTCAAGGCCATTAAAAATACTTTTTTCGTACGGTATAGATTTTTTTTAATAATTAATGAAACTAAAAGTGAAGTATCTTAAAAAATAGTAGCCTAAGTCACTCCAGTAAAAGTCCCGTCAAAATCAGTCCAGGTGTTTTAGAGATTAGCCGAAACAAACAGACAGACAGAAAAAAATTATGAAAAGTTATTTTGACACATTATCGTACGTAGCGTGTTAATTGAAAAATTTTAAAACAATATCTTCTTAATCAGGTAAAGTTTTCTTTGACAAAATCATCAGAACTAATCGTTAATAGAGTCAAATCACAAATCAATCCTTTTTAAACTGATAATGACAATTCGACAAAATGTCTTGTTGGCTTATTAAATGAAGGCGTTAGTATTATTGTAAAAATCAAAAGGTCCAATGTAAAATCATTAATCTGATGTCTTCAACATCAGAATATAGAAGTAGGAAGCGGTATTCTTCAACCGTTTAAATGGTAATACGAGTATAAGAACACAATGTAGCAGTTTGTTTAATGTTTACAGTAATTCAATGTAATTATGAAAATTCACCACACGGAAGTCGTAATTACTCAAAGACATCTTTTGTACGTAGTTTGTAATCAAATTAATTGGGCGGACATGGTACAATCGGTTATTATTTCGGACAGAAACTGTTATTTCCGTTAGATTTGTTTAAGTAACATTGTAAAATATTTTGAACGCTTCTGGTCTGTGGAATTTGGTCTGTATACTTGTGACAATAATTTTACGTGTTAATTTGACATTGGCGTAAAATATTTAAAGATTATCGTGTTCAAATATAACATTGGACGTTAATTTTAAATATTGGTAAAATGCAAAGTATATTTTTTAAAAGCATTGGTGTTAACGTATGTTTGGATAATTTAAATCAATTAAGACGTTTCTAAAAAGCGTTTTCATCGTAAAAATGTTACCCTTTTAATGATCCACGGCGAATTTTAATTTTTCTTTCTATTAAATTCTCTTTGCTTCCGACGTCTTGACGATTACGGTTATTCGGCCACAATCTACAACAAAAGTTGACATTGCATTAAAAGTATTCACACTACTGATAATATTCCAATTTAACACAGCTCCTAAATACAAACAAATTATTATCCCACGTGTCAGTAAATACGGAATAAAATGTTTTGATTTTAGATCGATACATTTCTTTTTAAAATTTAGAACCTATAATTTTTCTGTATATGTGCACAAGGTACACAAAAAATCCTTAAAGTATCATATAGCCTAATATAATTTAAACCTTATGTGACAGATAAGTAAGTAAATATACAAGTAAACGAAGTGCTTAACTATATTTAGAAACACATTATATACATTTTTGAGGTAATGTCACGAGCATGGTCAAACGAAGTAAATAAGAGTAAAAAGGACTTAATACTGTTTGAAGCCTTGTTTTGACTTTGCCTTTTTAGGTCGCAACTGTGCGTCTTGAAATTTTTTTAATCAAGGAATTATAAACATGAGTAATGCTCGAACATTAACATTTAGTAAATTGACATACATGTGTCTTCAGTAATCGAGTAAGTACACAATTTAAAATTAAATTGCAAACTTATTTTACAAACTAGAAAATAAGCCAACATACATAGATCTTTAAATATTAGAAACAGAAAAATTTTATCTCCCCTTGCGGTGCGGGAATTGAACCCACGACCTTCACGTATCGCGCGTGCTGCTCTTACCAACTGAGCTAACCTCAAGTTATTGTAGGCGATGAAATTTTTCTGCTGTATCAACCGTTAGCCTTTCGGTAAGTGCCCTCTGCCGAATATGTTTATATCAACATACTTATCGGCCCGTGGTACATTCGTTGCAGAAATGTTTGAAAACCACAGAATCGAAGACACCTGGCATCTTAATCGATTTTATTATTTTTATAGTACTATACGCCGTACTAGCGAACTTTAAATATTAGAAACAGAAAAATTTTATCTCCCCTTGCGGTGCGGGAATTGAACCCATGACCTTCACGTATCGGGCGTGCTGCTCTTACCAACTGAGCTAACCGCAAGTTATTGTAGGCGATGAAATTTTTCTGTTTCTAATATTTAAAGTTCGCTAGTACGGCGTATAGTACTATAAAAATAATAAAATACATAGATCTTCATAATACACTCATAATTTGTAACGTTAACTTCCAAATAAACGTTTTCTAAAAATATATACGGTCGAATTGAGAACCTACTCCTTTTTTTGAAGTCGGTTAAAAAGATAAAAAAAGAAAAATAAATTATCCAACAAATTGTGATAATTCTATAACAAGAAAACAATTTAATCTCAATATTACAAGAGGCAACCAAACAAAATAATTCTTTACATCCTTCATCCTATACTTTTATAAAAACAAAAGACGCCGTTTAAGTTCAGAGGTACTTGTGCGTATTCCTATTTTGATTTAAAAAAAAAACAAAAGGCGACATACGTTCAGAGTTACTCGTGCGTCTAAATAGAGTAATTTGTAAATTGTGTTGGCGTATCAAGTTGAGATCGCTAATGTTGTCTGAGCAAGGAATAAGTTAGAGAGCTCTTAAACTAATAAAGTCATTCGCTATTAATCGAAAGAAGGCGCTTCTAATGAACGGTACTAGGATTTGCGATCTAAGGCCATATTTCCACTATGGGTACTGTCTATCAAAATAGTTTTATGAAGCCCAGTAAAATGCTGAGAGCGTTTGATTTGACTGAAAAAAAAAATCAGACAGAAAGATGTCTCATATAAAATATTTGTAATCTACTGTTAAAAATATGTGTTTATTCCTAGTTTCTTAAAAACTATTAAATAGTATTAGGGAAATATACTCTCTGATGATAAAATATAAATTCTTTATTTTTTCTTGTGTTATTACTCACAAAGTTTTAATTTTTTTAAACGTGACAATCGGTTACTGGCAACCGCATTTTGAACTTAATTTTATTTGTTTCCCTGGTATTGCCCAGACACAAACAGTATAACGGGCTTGCAGAGATGATTTATTAGAGGAATGTACGTATGACAATAATTTTATTCTGAGACGCAGCAATAGAAATGTAAACAAAAACTAGAAGACTTTGTACAGGTCTTATGTCCGGAGCATAAGAACTAAAATCAGGTTATACCTTGATGTGTTGTTCACCATACAAATACTAGAAGCGCTAGTAGTAGAAATACTAGTTTACAAATAAATATCAATCATTTGTGCCTTATATGGGTATTTAAATAAATATTATTAAAATTTAATTATACCAGGTGAAACAAGAAGGATCGTTTTCTAACTAACACTGTGTTATCCTACAATTACAGCAGAGTGTGCGCGCGCCTTTAGATCTACAATCTATAGCAAATTGCCAGTGTACTATTACTCACATTTGCACACAAAGGTGCGTAAGTGCACCCTCATTTAACGTGTGGGGTGTGATGTAGCGGGTGTTATCATTGATTGTGGTGTTACTTACCTTAATTAATATGGGTGTTATTTTAATAACAACTATCGTACCCTATTAGATTGTTAATAATATTCGTTAACTTATAGCATTATTAATAATTATAAAGCCAGCTTAGGTGTCCGGTTATTTAATCACATATCATTCTATTTTAAATAACATACATATATTCTTACTATCTAAACCTATACATATTAAATTACTAAACATATGTACCTATTTTGTAAACGCGTGTGTGGGATGAAAAATTTGCCAACATGCATTATGTAGAATGTACCTACCTTACATTTGTAAGGACGTTCACTAAATTAATGTGCGTGAGTATAAAACTAGGCCGTATTGTGGTCAGCATTTGTAACATCTAAAAGGTGTTTGGAAAACGCCGCAAGCTAGTCAGTTTCTAATAGACACGTTAAGCTGAACTTTGAAATACACTGACAGATGTTCTTCATAGGTAAAGGGCAAAAATAATATCAGGGTCTGTGTATCCTGATAGCGAAATATAAATGCTTCGTATCAGCTGCAACTGCAAGACGATAAAAGATCCTATTTTTGCTGTTTATTTTTCAAACGTTTGGCATACTTTTGCCGAGTAAAAAAATCGTTTCAAGTCATATTTTATGCACATTTTTAATCGTCCCGGCTTCTTTTATTGGACTTTTAATGAAATAATATTTAAATTAGTCAATTTAAAATTAAATCTATGATTAACAATCGTTGCATTCTAGCCAAAAAAAAAACCATTTTAAAGTATACGTTTATACTTACTAGTTTATAAAGTTGTCCAAAACAAAATAAGCGTTTCCCAAAATCTAGAAGAAACAGCAAGATGAAGTTAAAGACGTAAAAACAACAGCATAGGAATTTTCATTTCCGCAGCTCGTGTCGTCAACTCAAAATGGTTTGATTTTGTTCCTGTCCCACCGCTTCCAATCTCGGATAATACTAGTTTTTCGAAGCCAGTTCAAGATAAGAAACGCAAGGCACGAAGCAAAATGTACAATTCTGTGATCAGACCCGTTTGATAGGGTTTTTACACTAAATGTGAGGATAGGAAGTACTATCAACTGAGAGGTATAACTAAAGATGCATTATTTATTTCTATTCCATTTTCAAATCTTTGCCTACATACTAAATGAAGTCAGAATTGAGTACTATTGAAATCAGTGATTTGCTTTTTAAATAATTTTGACATTGAAATAAATCACGAAAATTAATCTCCACGTTTTCTATTATATGCCGTTTTTATTTTGTGAAATATGTTTGCTATAATTCATATTTTTCATTAAATTTAAATACATTTTATTATTTCAAAACGATCTAAAACTGATTGATAACTAACGTGACCATTATTTTTTTGTCAGAGCGGGAAATTTGCGGAATTATGTACAATGTATATATATGGACTGTATATATATTACACAATCAAATCAAATCAGTAGTGGCATGAATTGTAGATTCTATTTTTATATTTATCGACAGATAAAATTTATTTTAAAATATCGGTTCAGTATATAGGTAAGTGGAGAAAAAATACATTTTTAAATTATCGTTTGGTCTGTTTGCAAAAGCGGGACAATTTCGGCCTTGTGGGGGACACCGGGACAGACTGCCTGAAAGCGAGGCGTATGGTCATGTTATTGATAACCCAACTCCCTTTATAATTGAAATCTTTTGACAATTAAAATAAAAACTAAAGAGTACGTACGTATCAGTTATAAGCATGACGGGATGCAACCATGTATATTAAAAACCCAGACCTTGTAACAATTGCTTTACTAAAACTAGAAATTCCTATAAGACTAACCCTAGCCCGGAGTGCGCTAGACAGACCATCCATCATGATTGAATATCTCCACGCTAACGGCAGTCGGGGTCTGACCAACTAGTTGACATTTGTCATTGTGTACCTGGTCAGGCGACTCCTGTGGTGGCTCTGATCGATGGCCCCTTATCAACAATCAGTAGCTCTGTGAGCGAAATAGGACACTGTCCAGATCTAGGTCATTCAGATACAGTTAAATACAGGCTGTTGGCGACGGATAGGCAGAAACGAAGACCGTGGGCAATGCCCATGAGTTAAGTTTTAGGTGGATGAGGATTTACATCGTTTTTTTTTTATTTATTCTTGAAAAATCCCTGACTCAAAATTGTAAAAATATGTTTCGTTGTAAAACGATTTTTTTCCAACATTTTAATATTTATTTGCGATGTTATTTTTATTCTACGACTAAAAGTTCCAGGATCAAAGTTTTCAATAATTTAATTGTTAATAAACATACTCATTTCAATATTTTCTTGAGACCAACATTTTGGCATTTACGCATTTAAGCAATCTGGCGTCCGCGAGGTAAGTATTGCAAAAAACTGGATTTAACTTTATACTAACCTCCTAAACTTTTAAAAGTTAAATTGTGTTCGTGCGCAATGGACCAACTTGTGAATCTTATCTTATCGTCAGACTGCAAAACCTTTTTTTTTTATTTTTTTTTTTTGTAAAATTCGAAAGTTTTTTTTTTTTGTATAGCTGTGTTTAACGCTTAATTAATAGTACCAACCTTCAAGCCCGATTAAAAACCTACTTTAGTAGGTACGTCATTAACGGATATTTTACTAAATAGTATGACTGATTTACAGTTCTACATATTGACAAAGCGAACATTTCAATTTACTTTGAAAGTGTTTCACTCTGATTCACTTCTTATACAGAACCGAGATATCTCTGATTGTTACATTTTTATGTAGCTTCAGGCCGCACTAGCTAATTCAAAAAATTAAAATAATTGATTGCTTTGAATCAATTCTCAATCTAAGATATCGAAGAGATCAATGTTTGGGAATCTCTAGCGTTAGAACCTAACAAGCTTTTGACAAAATAGAAAATTTTAGAATCGATAAAACATTTAAAATACATACAGCACTATCAATTTACCCAGGCTTATAAAAGAGACGATAATTCATCGAAATATCCTCAGTACAAACTCTTTGGCAAACAAAAAAAGGAAAATTCAATGATACGTACATTAACTTCTTCATATATTTTCTTCTCGCCGTCAACAACGTATACGTTTCTTTTGGCCCGCCCGAGGGCATATATTTCATCTTCACAACTTTCGACTTCATTCGGCGGTATGCCCTCACTCTCAAACCCAAGAATATTCCACTATGCACTTGGATCTTCCGCAATCACTGACACTAACTCCGATGTACTCCAGTTGACTTCCTAAAATTAAAGAAAAGGAAGGATAAAGCACTACGTGTATTTACAGAAAGATGTTTAGAAGTAAGCGTTTACTCACGTGCAAGTAATCTGGTCTAATGAAGTGAGGAGGAAAAATTACAAAATAATAACTTCATTAACATGACTCACGATGGTAAGCAATACTGAAAATAGGGAAACACTGGAAGTTCAATTTAAAATATGCTGTGTATTATATCACTAAGTGAATACATACTCATGCAAATGAATAATAATAAATAAATACATATTGGACAACTTCACATATATTGCTCTGATTCTGTGGTAAGTAGCTTAAGCACTTGTGTTACAGAAATCAGGAACAACGACTGTACCACAACACCCAGACCCGAGTCAATACAGAAAAGATCGTTTCCCATATTGACCCGACCGGGGATCGAACCCGGAACTTCAGAGATTTCGCGACGCCAAAGTCAAGCCCGCGCCTCTCGGCTACGGAGGTCATCAATATAGATTAAATACAAATATAGATGTTAGTAATCTAGAAAAAAACATTTAATTAATAATATTCAACAAAAAACTCATTTTCAGTTAGAATGCCATCACCAGATCCTTATCTGATCATTAAAATCGGTTTATAAATGACGAATGTTTGCAGTAAAATTAATATAATTAAGAATCCTCCTTCTTTTTTAAAGACGGTGAAAAAATACAAGCGCTAGTAATAAAACAATGCACTAGCTACAAGCTACAATAAAGCTGCAGATTCGACAGGATATAAAACAGACAATCGCTTCCTCTAAACAATCCATACAAACTAAAAGGAATTAATAATTAATCGACCATATCTATCACAACTATAATTAGCTATCATTACGAAGCATTATTTATACTAACGGTCCTGTTTACTATTATCTTAACGGTGAATTGTATTCCACAATCTACGCAGGTTTAGACCTTTCAATAAATCTAGAAATGGAAGTTTCATAAAACAGTTTATCGTTGTCTTTAAGAGATTACGGATATAACATATTTACAATTTGGTTGAAAGCTTTATAAGATTTCTGAATTCACATTTCTGTCGTAGATATTTACTGTCATAATATTATGTATGTTCAGATTATATTAATATAGACTTTATGTATTGATTAACCATTCCTATTAGAAGTTCCATGCACCCCTGGTATATTTTCCGCTCAAAATGGGTGGTTGACTGCTAATAGAATGCCAGTAATAATTAAGAGCGTCTTTTATATTTTTTTAATAATATGCTTAGAAGTATAAATAAATATATAAGAGTCGAACAGAAAATACATCCACCAACAATGAATTTCTATCTCTTCTAAACCTTATATGCCATACCCAGATTCCAAAATACTATTTCTCATACAAAATCTTATTATCTTTTGATGGTTATAAACTTAGAGATAATGTGAAAAGATTATCATAAACAACGGCAACTCATGATCTGATATTGTTTAATGTTCGTGTGAAATTAAAAATCAGTGGTCAAGATGATACTGCAAATGTAACATCTGATGTTAGTCTTAATTATGAAATGTTTTCTATCTCATGTATAGCAAAAATTTTGGCATTTTAGTAAAACAACTTAATAGTGGGCGATTTTCTGTTACGGTACTGTAAAACAAAGAGTGGTAGATTACAATTTAAATCATAAACCGTTATCATAAACAAAAGTTAATTCGAGCCGTGAGACGAGCTCTAGTTTACATTGAAATTGACCTTAAATTTTACGACCCCAAAATGGTTTTCGAATTAAGCACCGAAGTTCATTACTCATGTGATGGTTTGAGTTAGATTTTCAGAGACAATGGAACATGGTATGTTGCAGATAGAGAGCGATAATTGATGCCTTAAACATTTTTAAAACTAATTTATTACCAACTCATGTAAAAGTTATTTGTTTTAAAAAATAATACGCAAATTAAATTTCATACCGTTCCTTGAAATAAGTAAGAAAATTTCAACAGAACGAACGTAAATGATTGGCAACGAAATTGAATAACGTTGGCTAACTCAACTGTACCCAAACAATGAAATTCTACCTGTCAAAATAATCCTACGTTCGTTAGTGAAGTTAATAGAAATAATTGTCCAGACAGTTCACAATTGTGTAACTTCTACACAATAAGTCACCTCGGTACCTGATAGTGCAATGCAATACGCTATTATCCTGACGACTCAATCTAAAAGGCGCATGCTATAAATTAATCTATAACACGCCTACACATGTCTTACTGAGAGTCGTTAAAAACTTAACGTTTGATCACAGACAAACATATTTAATAACTACCGGATAAATTTAATATCTGAATGTAGAACACAAATTAATAAATCATGGAAAATTAAATCGTAAGGTTTACGAGACAGCTGGATTATTTAAGAAAGAAGACATTTATTTATAGTTAATTGATACAGATTGTGATAATATTGCGATACAAAACACTTTTTTTAAAATACAAAATTCGCCAACCAACAACAGTAGACGTTGCTAGTAAGAAGTGAAATATGTTATTATATGACAGGGTATATTTAATTTCGACCTTTTTGACGTAAACAGATATGACAGATACAGAACAACGACAGTGTGGGCAATCATTTCACTGACATATCAATTTTGCATAACAAAAATAAAAGGACAGTAGAGATCGGACGACCTATTAAAACATTGGCACGTTATCTATTCCCGACACAACCCATTGGGTTGGTTTTAGTGAAATGTATTGTAATGGATCCGATAAAATATATCGGTTTTTTAACACCGACACTTTATCATCCCTTCTTCGGTAATATATTTCGCCCACGCGTTTCTCCCACAAAAAGTTCATTGAGATAATTCAGTCAGTATTACAACATGATGCATCGAGAATCAATAGTGGTTTAATGGGGCAGGTTTGAATTTTAATGGAAGTGGTAAAGGCGAAACGCGTGGGTTTAAGGCGCCTAATATTCTCTTAAGACGAACTTGATATCCCGATCATTATTGTTGTTAAGAGACAGAATGCTATAGTTTCGTAACAAATTTAAGATTTAAAAAAAATCAGTAACAGCAGCGTGTTTCGTCCGCCATTCCCACCTGGGTTTTATCCTAGATCTAACAATCGATATTCTCATTAATCCAACTCGATCAAATAAATCCAGTTCAAACGGCGATGGTGCAACATTATTGGATGGATCAATCGAACAATAGATGTAAGAGCAGCGATAATGAGAATTGAGAAATGCCGTTATTATTTGTAACATTTCATGACCGTTCCTTTGTTGGGATTTTCTTTAACTATTTGAAGTACTCGATAAGTATTTCTTGGAGCTACGCCTGTTATTATGCTAATAATCGATGGCCTATGTCAAGATCTTCGACCTGAGATTACATCATAATTGTAGAGGTTTTACTAAGCATTCGGATACTATTCGGAAATGAGAAATATACATTTTATAGTTCAATGTTTCGGGTTATTTCTGTCATGAAAATGATGAAAAACTTTCTGCAATCCAAGAGGAAAATATAGTTATATACTATACGAAGAACACGTACGTAGCTAACTCAAAACCTCGCTTTTTTCATGCTCGCCTAAGATACAGCATTTAAATTATTTTACTTTCACAAACATTAATTAAAAGCTTTTAAGCTTGCAAAATTTTGCATATTTCACAGGCGCATTTTGTGTTTCCATAAACAGAACTTTGAGTACACGTTGCTGGCAGAAATTCTGAACAAACATTTGCTAATGCTAAAACTATGTAGATTCACTTAAGTTTCTCGGTTTAGCGAAATTTTCAGTAATTGCAGGTATAATGTAGGACAAAGTTGCAAATTATTTACAATTAATAAATACTCATTTACCAACTTAAATTACAAACATCTTATGTTAAAAACGTTTCCTTGCCAACGTATTTGTTAAATACTTTTCTCATTTAGAGGTGACTACAAAAACGCAATTTTCCTTGAATTCAATGTACGATTACCACGTTAATAGCGTAACAAGTTGAGCACCGATATATTTTAAACACTGAAATCGGTTACGATTATTGATCACCCACTACCGGCTTTAGATCAACAATAAAGACGGACTAGTAATTTATGGCGTTTCACCGACGCAATTATTCAGTAACTGACGCCTGCGCAGGTCTTGCTGATAATCGATCCTGTAACGATAAATTCAACAAGTTATACTGTGACATGATTCTGTACGCCTCCAAGATTAGGTCATTTTAATACCCACGCCTACCTACTAATGTACAATTTTAAGTCTATTGAAGCCGGCAAATTGCCGAAACGAAATGTTGAAATATTACTTTTTAAATGTATTTAAATTGTAATTTTTAAAAAATGCGAGGCGGGAGTTTTAATTTAGTAGCTTATAATTAACATTTAATAGCACACTGGAGATATTGGAAACTGAAAACACAAAACGGAATATTTTACTTGCAGACATAAAGGGCCTAGGATTTTCTACAAAAACAATATCTGGAACATTAAACACAACTGTTCTACACTTCAAAGAAATTTCTCTTTCTGGCAACAATGTTTTCTTTGTCTAATGTTCAAAATTGCATGAACTATCCAGTTTTTTTTTGTATTATTGAGGCCGTGGTCAGCGGGATTAGGTTGCAAAATTTATACCTAATGGTATTTATAAAATTATAATTAATATATCAAGTAAAAATCCTTAAGGGTTAAAAATCTCTTAACAATTTGCAGCCAGATATCGCTACCGTGGACCTCGAACCCATTAATGTATAGGTACCATATTAGATTAATACCGCGCATAAATCAGTACTTTTTTAATTTACCGTGTACGACTAATGTGCTATGAAGTTATATTAATAGATTTATAAAGACAAGAACCTGCAAATACAATTTATCAAAAAAAACCGGTCAAGTGCGAGTAGGACTCGCGTGGAGAGGGTTCCGTACGTTGGGCTCATAGGTCACAATAAACTAAACAATTATTTATCAAATGTAGGTAAATAAGTTACAGTTGTTGACGTCGATTTTTAAAGTAATTAATTCTTCTTATTCTTTAGCTAATTTACTTTGCTTTGAAACGTGTTCATGGTAAAAGGTTATTAGATAATTAAATGCTTCTGGAACCTGGTAAGTACTCGCATGAAAAAACTATATATGGCTGAAAATCACATGGCACAGGCAAGTAACAATAAAAATAACATAAATTTAACAAAACAACCCTTTTTTTTAATCCATGTACTTCTCATAGGTTTTCCTGTAATCTATAGGTAAAGAGCTATATTCCGCATTAATTTCAAAATTTTTAGCCTAGTAGTTTCGGAGATAAGGGGAATGGTCAATTTTCGCCTATTTTCTTAAATAACTTAAAAACTATTTATTTCAAGATTATAAATGATACATATTTGCAATCCTGACAGCAAGATCTTTCATTTGATATGTCACACGATATGGTTAGCGAATTTTTTTTTTAATGTTGTGATTTACCCTCCAAAAGTAACCCCCAAATTCATAATTTATTTATTTACGTTACACATGCACCTTTGGGTCTTTTACTTACAAATGTGTACCAAATTTCAGATTTTCGGCTGTGACAGACGGACGGACAGACAGACACGCGAGTGATCCTATAAGGGTTCCGTTTTTTCCTTTTGAGGTACGGAACCCTAACAAGTACATTTAAATGCAAACACAAATTCACAATGACTTTTAAATGCCAATATTTTTGGCGATTAGGTTAGGAATTTTGAAAAGAAATCCATCTGTTTAAAATATTCCTTATTTTTGTACGCAATATTTCCATTAGAACATTGGCTAAAAAAAACAATTAGTGTATTGGAATTTACAGTAGGCATCGCAATCACGTATATTGCAATAAAAATTATTATTAAATAAATAAAATAGTTTTCACCAAATGCAATTCAGAATAGTTCATGACATTGTAGAAAATAGTAAAGATCATATCTAGCCTCCTCTATCTATCAATAGTTTTAAACACCAACCCGCCTTTGAAACAATCAAAACAGTTATTGGATCAAACCATACAACTACCTTTTATTCTAAAGAACACGATAATGCAAACTTGGTTCAGACAATTTGTCAAACGTGACAGTTTACAGTTTTAACGACTAATCATAATGCGAATCGAACATGTATACTTAACTACAAGGTAAGCGGCTCCTACGCGATGTAGCCATCGTAAATCTAGGTCTGGTCTAGATAGGGTTCACAACTTGGGGGTTTCCCCTAAATTTAGGGTAAAAATAACTGGGATGGGGGTTTTAAGGGCATTTCATATTCAGGAGTATTTGAATTTCTTTTTTACGTTGTAAAAAGCTTTTACAGGTAAGGATCGAAGACCAACAGAAAGAACAAGTTCATTGGCTATCTGCCAATTTAGGGATGTTTGGTTGTTAACTTGTAGTAGGGGTAAACGTTTATGAGTGTTGGCAACACTGATTCGACCACAAATTTTAGCTAACTGCCAAATAAACGGTTGTGGGTGCAACTATTGTGAAATGGGGGCCTACTCTATTGCGCTGTATAAAGTAAGAAGCTAATAATACTAGATGACTGTCTGGTGGCGTATTGTTTTTTATTAGGCGATGCATGTACCATTAATCCTAGAATCGTGGAACTCTATGTTTGTAGTGGACGTCCCGCAAAAATGATGATGATGAAGCATTAAGATTATGGTTGTTTAAAAATATATGCCAGGATGCTATAACGATTAGACACTTGCTTTACCAGTTATAATTAACCTGACCGTTTTTTTTTCTTAAATTTTAACTGTTTGGTTTCGGAGCCTATTCAACGCAAACAAACAAACAAAGAATCTTTCCTCTTCGTACAATCAGAGCATATCACAGGTATTAATAAGACTTGTACCTTCTCAGAATTTGTTTCGCTACTACAAAACAGATTGGATGATTTACGTCCTAAAGGACATTTTGCTCTTGGTACGAAGTTAATATCGTGCTTTAAGATGATCCATGTCTATTGCAGAACCCTAAAACGCATTATTACGAAACCATCAAGCTAGACAGAACGTCGGCCAACAAGATGGAGCAATTGATAAAATTGATGCAGAAACAGAAATAATTGGACACGATTCCGTATTGGTCTTGTCTCATATCAAATTGCAATAAATGACTATATATATATAATGACTAATACAGATCACTCGAGCGAGTGCTTCTTAGGATACTTTTCTATTACAATATTCACTATTTTTTTAATGTGTGTTTTTTTTTATTTACTTATAAGTTATAATGTCGCAAAACTTATTAAATATTATAAACGTGACTTTACTCTTTCAACCAAAAACTACTAAACAGATTAAGATGAAATTTAGTAGGAAGAGATATGGCATATTGGATTAACATAATTATAGGATCTATATATCTCTGAGGTTCCGGGTTCGATCCCCGGTCGGGTCAATATGGGAAACGAACTTTTCCATATTGTCTCAGGTCTGGGTGTTGTGGTACCGTCGTTGTTTCTGATTTCTGTAACACAAGTGCTTAAGCTACTTCACTTCACCACAGAATCAGAGCAATGTATGTGATGTTGTCCAATATTTATCATTTATTATTATTTATTTATTTATTATACGATATAATATACGCTATAGGCGCGATTTCGCCCGCTATTTTTATACTGAAATAAATTCAGTATAAAAATAGCGGGCGAAATCGCGGGCAACAGCTAGTTAGTATTTTTTTCTAACCATTTCTAAAACGTAAAAAGTCGGCCGATGATTGTCTTATACCATCATTGAAATAGTGTAATTCTTATGGGAAACAATAAACGTCTTTAAACATAATTTTAACGGAAATGGGCACTGGCTTAGCCACGCTTGCCAAAGGCGGATTGGTGATCATAAACCCGACTTATGATAAAACTGTAACAAATATACGATCGAAATCCCGACAGACTACACACATTGGACTTTGTACCACCCGCACCCTAATGTCGCGGGCTTAAAAACTAAAATCGAACTGCAGGTGTTTATCTTGATGTGCTGTTCAGTGTACTCACTCTAACCGTGAACTCAGGGGCTTGAGACCGCAATCCAATACTCACCGGATGCCCCACCAGGCTTTAGACGCATTTTCTAAACTTATTTAATCGAGTAAATATTGAATAGTCTAGTATGTAAAATGTATTACCATCTTGTATTTCGTTCACAAACAAAAAAAGAAAAGCCAAGTTACAAATTCAATTCTTCATTTAAGATTCTAAGTTACACCGTGCCATTACTATTCACTTTGCAACTGATTCGTCATCATGAATATTTCAATACATAATTAGGCATTTGTGAATAAACTACAGCACATTATCACGAGGTTTTGACATTCAACCCTTGTCATTGGTTGAGTTATCCAACGGCATTAAGAACTTATCAACTCGTGAAACGTTTAATGGGTTTCCTATTATTTTACTTTATTCAATTTGCTTTTCGTGCGAAATTTACCGTGATACCTAGCTGTTGATTTCAAAATTATTAATAAATTATTAGTTTCAAATTTTGGTAAGAACTCATATTTGATAAAAGTTGTGAAAACATTAAAATGTGCTAAATATCCTTGTGTGTTTTGATGAACATACATGTTCGCAAAAACAGTTTGTATTAAGGGCCCAGTAAATCAAAAGACAGTGAGACATTTTCATTACGCTACAATGAGCGAATCAAGGGACAAACCTCATAGACAGACCGTTATTGAATACTATAATATCAAAGAAGCATACCTAATGGCCATTGAAAATGTACAAGTGTTATATTTTAATGTTTAGGCAGCCATAACTTCACTTAAACGTCCCGAAGGTGTTTAGTGACATTTTTGTGAGCATGCCAAACGCTTATAGATCATACTGATAACATTTTACACTGTGACAAAGGTTAGCAAGCGAGTATTCTCTGTGGGAGGCAACTAAGCTGTGCTTAAACAACAACGAAATAATAGCTTTTGCAAATTATTTTACCGCATGTTCGGCCTCCGTTTGCTACGGGCAAAGCAATACAGGTGCAGGGGAAATGTTTACTTAGGAAATGGATTTCTGAGATTGTTATTATGTTACAGTACCGTTCTTGGCAACTTCTAAACATACAACGATGTGGATTCAGAAACGTTCCTCTTGACATCTCAGGCACTGAGTATGTGCTTCATCTTTGTCTTTAAAAAAATAACGATCGATACGCATAATGTACGAAACCTATATTTGTGAATAATAGTAACACACGAATCTTATCTTATCGTACAAATATAACAATTTACCGCTAACTCCATCCTTTTTTCTCACTATCTTTTTTTGGTTTTTATATTACATTTCAAGATTGACCTCATCACATCTGATATTAAGTGGTAGGTAATGAAGGTTTTTTTTAGGGAGGGGAAATGTCTTTGCTCACCATATCGCTGCCGTGGGGACGACAGCGACGTGTGTGGGACTGACCCAGAGAGGCGGGGAATACCCGAACTAAAAACCCTCCCCACCTTCTCATCGCCTATTGACGGCACTATGGGATATCGGGCGACCCATGACTGCCACAGCACCGTCGGCGGAATTGCTGCCCCTACGGGGCGGCGTCACCAGGCCCCCCCTGGATGGTCGGGGGATTGGCGGGAACGGTCGAAGGTGCTAAACCATTCCCGCGCATCTGCGGAGTACCGTGCCAATGCGCGGGAATGAGGATGATTATTTACTCACACGCAGAAACACAACAACACAGAAGTGATCGTTATATGGCTGCGGACTTCTGTAAGGTGGAGGTATTTCACTAGTCAAGCTGCTCCAGTTCGAGCGATAAATCGTTATGCCATACCTCTCTTAAAAATATTTATTTTATTTAGTTAAGATTTAAAAAACATTATACTTAATTGGTAACTTCAGAAGCAAGTCGAAATTATGTAAAAAAAACATCGTTGCAGCAAATCATTACAAAAAGATTATCCGGTTCTTACTTACAAAGACAGGTTTTCGCCAATACGATGTGGTACAATTGTTGTGCGTTTGAAAACGTAATAGTATAATCAATACATAGTTTTGTCGTGGAATCTATGAAGGAAGTCATAAGTTTTATGGCGAGATCGTATCACACCAAGCCTATTTATGTCAACAAAGGTCTTCCCAATAACAAAGAAGACAGGCCGTTCACCCACCACGACCAAAAATTCTCGCACAAACTTACACAGAATGCTAAATTCCCGACAAACGCAACTAAATAACCACTGCCTTGCGAAATTTCAAGGATGTATTCATTTGTAACAAAATAACGAGTACACAGCAAGAATTTAAAGGGTTTCATCATTCATTGGCTATATTATTTATGAATATCTAACGATTTCACTGCCTTTTATAACGTCATGGTTCACTGTTTACAGTCCGATCAATTATGCAAGTGCATTCCAATAAATTATGACACAAAATATACTATAAACATACAGTTCATACCTAACTTAATTGATTGATTTGATCATTTTATCTTGAACAAGGAATGCCAGAATCCACTAAATAATTTGTAATAATTACTGTCGAGAAACAGAAGAATGTCATTTCACTCTCGCAGTATTAGGTAACTTGAAGGTCAAATAAGAAAAAAATTACACCTACAACAACTAGCTAAGTTGAAAGAGAATTACTAAGCGAGAGTCGTAGGTTTAAGACCTTAAAATATTAAGTATCTACGATATACTACAAAACAAGTCAATTGTAAAAATTTCTCGCTGCTGAGCAAAAATCTTATAAAGAAGTATCGGTACCACAGATAATGGAATACTATTGGTACTATACAAATAAATTAAGTAGTGGCTCTTGATTTGAAAATACTTTTAGTCTAAAAAAAATGAAATGAAATACAGATGTGGAAAAAACATCTGTTAATCCGGTCAGAGCACTTCTAAACCTTCAACGATTAGAAACAGCTTAAACGCAAACCAATAATGTTCAGAAACACGTAAATGTAGCCAGCTTTTATCCAGTAGCCGGTGGGCAATAGATTAGTGCACAGTGAGATTTATGGGTCTCCAATAAACACGTAGTATCTAAGGAAAGTGTTGGAGATGAATTTTCTCTAACACAGCGGTCGAACACAGAACCAGTTTCATTTACACTTGTTACAGCTGCGGAATAAGGAGACTTGTAGGCGTTATGGTTCGAGTTGAACAGTTTAAGGAGTTTGCAAGTACAAGAAGTGTGTGTTAACTAAGAAATTGGTGTTTATGAAACCAGTGGCTACATGATTATTTAAACAACAGTCTGCAACGGTATCGAAAATATGTACGGATTGTGTGAAGTTATGCGAATTAGTAAAAGTATAATAGAATAGGTAGACAATGAAATAAGGTAATAAGAATATTGATTTAGCAACATGAGGCTTAACAAGCAAGGATGACATATGAATAGTTACTAACTAACAAACATAATATGAAAACATGCAAATAAAGGCCAATCTCTAAATTTATTGCTGTTGAATTCAAAAACTGATATAATTCATGGAATTGATTTTAAAAAAAACAAATAACACGTTACAAACTTCAACCAATGAATAGATCAAAATGATATTTAAACAAACGTGTAGGATTACAATAATAGTAAAACAGCATTACAGCCAATTATATGTAAATTTTATTTAGATCAAGATACGGAACTATGGCGCCGGCGACCAGTCCAAATTAAAGCATCTGGCCATAGATGGGCACAGGCCATTAGTAACATTGGTTACCTAATTGATTTTACCCAAATATAACCCGTCATCAGAAACTGTTCTATTGACTGTCAACTTCCCGATCTGATATTAGAGTTACGTCGTTTAAGTATCATAATGGAATACCAATACCTCTTACGTTTAAACTGTCCAACCTTATTTCTTAAATATTCTATAGGTTTATCGCTTTGGTAATCCTACACGATCCATACAAACTCACTGATCCCTTTAGTGAAACACAAATTGTCGTATTTTCAGCTTAAAAAGTAAAGCATGACCAAAAAATCCTATTACGAGCCGTGATACCATAAATTTTAGAGTATTTATTTGCTTTATAAACCGCCAGCCACTGCCGGTGGTCCACGAAATCCCATTTTGATCGGAAACGGGAGTCCAAACATTGCCGATCTGTTCAACCGTTTAACTCGACGAGCAATAAATAACGTTATCGATTAATCCTGTAAATCGATGACTCATATCGTCATGATCAGGGCCGCCAACTTTTTATAAGATGGGGTATCTAGTTTTAAGTGAAATTTAACTAACACGGGGTTCATTTGATAGTCTACAGAGGAATATTGTACTTTGTTTCTCTAGTAGCTTGTATATTATTAACTTACTTAATCGAACAAATGAGGTTCCATAATTTAAAAGTATGTAATTTTATTTTAATTATGAGAAAATAGAAATCCGGTATGAATCTTACCAACTAAATCTATACTAATATTATAAAAAGGAAAGATTTGTACCTATTTTTGTATGTTTGTTATGAATAGTACTGGGCCGATTTACATAATTCTTTCACCAATAAAATGCTACAATCTTCTAATTTGACATAGGCTACAAAATTAGAGATCCTTGGTAAAATTTTAAAAATTTCAACATAAAAGCGGGAAAAATTCTCTAAGGCGAAACGAAATTCGCCGGGACCGCTAGTAACGTATATAGAAAAGTTTAAATGAAGAAGTATTATTCAGAACATTTAACTATCCAAAACAATATAGGTAATATGAATTCGATAACGTTATTTCAAGATGAAAAGGTATCAGCTCAACATTAAACGTTAGTTTCAGAACCCTATTAACGTATCGATTAAATGTAGACCCAACAGCAAAATCGAGAAATGCGCAACTGCCAACGGAACTAATCACTTATTCTATAGTTCGAAAATGTTTTATGTGCAAACGTAATTTACCGTGAAGAAATTCTCCTTTCCAAGTAAATCGTTGCGTTTGAACAATTGAAACCAAAAGTTCTAAATGTGGTTTGTGGCTACACACACTTTCTCTTTCATTATTCAACTGGTCTTCAATTCTAATGGTTTTAACCCTTTTGTCATAAACACAACAATATGTTTTTATTAAATGAAATCAATTTACGGCTATAAACAAAACTTACGGAATTCCACCTGTTCTGACCAGAATTTTACATGTTTATACAATCATTTAACCTCCAACCCTCATTATTGGTAACAAAACAGTGACTTACACATAACTTTACATTCCTGATTCAAATACACAGATGTTGAATGCGACAGGCTGATTACCATTTTACGCGTTTAAACAGGACTAAAATCATATCCAACGTCTAATATAAATTTATAATAAGCGCCCCGCTGGCATTGTGCCATTTGAAATCAATTCTCGATCAAAAGATATTGAAGCTGTCAATATTTTCACCTCATTCCTTGACATGTTTATCACTAGGTAATATATCACCTAGGCTGGGTAGTGTCAACTGGCGAGATGTTATCTGGTCAGTGCATAGAGGAAATCCATTCAAATTCGAGTTGTGTATGCAAAAGCTATTGTTTGTCAGTGAGCTTAAAGGAAAGGCTGGCACGATGCCTAAACTGCCAAGCTTAAGACAATAGATGACGTTTGACCGTTACTTTGAAGAGATGTTACTCAATTGTTTTATAAATTAACACCTCAAACAGTTAATGAGATTATCGTCTGATCAGAAGCAGAAAAGCTAGGCTGATGTTTTATTTTTATTATCGCCATTATTTTAGAATTAATTTCTCGTTGTAGAACCAGATCAAAAAACAAAGAAATTTTCAAATTCATATTCAAATTCTTTATTGCATGTCACATGAGATGGGATGACATTTTCATTTAGATTACATTTACATTTAAAAATGAATATTGCACTTAGTTATACAATTTAGGAAATGGCCAGATGTTGGCATAATTCACCTATTAAAATAACGTTAAAAGGAAGAGTGTTCATATTTTAAAACAATTTAGTCCTAGGACATACATCCTTATTGCTTTCTTTAAATTTAAGTAAGTTAACATTACCACCCTTTTGAATCATCTCAAATACAATGCATAGTGACCCGTACACCGATTCTATTTCTACCGAGAAGAGACCACAAGAAACTCAGTAGTTGATTACAGTAGCATTATTAGCGCGCGTAATTTACCTACTTCAGATCAATTCATACAGCTTAAGTTTCAAGATGTAATTGTCATAATTAAATGCGGCACCGGCTAATAAGTATGATGTATACGTATCGTTTCTCTCAACCTTTACTTATTAAGAACCTATTTGAGATTAACTGACTAGACAAATACAATTGAACATGTTAATTATCAAGTAGTGCCGGATGCTGTCCTTGGGTTTGCATAATGTTAGTAATGTTATTACATCATCTGTTCAGCGTAAAAATGATCATAACAGGACCATTTAGGAATACAACCAGATAGAGTATAAACAAACTATCGCTCAGTTTTACGACGTGATTCAGGGAAAGACCTATCTATGCCGCCTTTACAATCCAAGTATCTTTAGCCGCCTCGTTACGAAACAAACGCGATTTCCTATGAAAATATCAGTTTAGCATCGGCCATTATACACCCACGTATCCTAAGTAGCAACTGTAAAGGCACATTGTGCCCTTATCTGGCTACTTGAAGGGTTAACGTTATTGGGTAACATTGCTTTGCAGCCAATAGTACCCTGGAGACAATGTGACTGAGAGAAATAAGGACAGTCGAGGTTGAAAACTTTCACACAAGGATTTGTGAAGTTTTGATAGCTCACGTACGAATAAGATGAATGAGTTATGTTCGATCGTATATCATACGGAAGAATAAGAAGGCAGTAGTTTAATAAAAAAAACCCTTTTGTTTATTGATTCATCATTTTACTTATAGTCTCGAATCAATTTTTTAAAACGGATTGTTCAATGAATGTTGCTGTCCACGTCGTTTGTTTAGAGGATGTGCAAGTTGGCGTCTTATATGTCACAAAAAGTGTCATACAAATATTTCGTGATAATAAAAACATGATTAATGGGAATAATTACAATGATGTAGAGTTTTCAAACTAGAAGAAAGAATCGAAAAATATAAATGTGAAACAGTGCGTGCGCGCTACACCAGTTCCCAAACAATCCTGCTAATAGGTATTATAAACGCGAACGTTTTTAATAGATTAAGAATCTCTGAGGTCTTGGGTTCGATTCCCGGTCAGGTCAAAAAACTATATGAATATTATCGCTAAAATGCCAAAAAGATCCGTGTAATAAAAGCACAAGAACGAGTTAGAATATCTGGATGTATAAAAACTATGAAATGGCTTTGGATGGAATTTAGTGTAAATGATAGAGAAAACTAGATTAACAGAACATTTTTTGTATCGCAACATAACGTGCTAGAAGTCGCAGGCAATAGTTAGTTCGTTCATAATTCATTTACGGCTGTCTGTTGGATTGTGCGTAACAAAACTGCACATTCCCAACTCCCATAAGATCATAGTGTTTACGAGGATACTGAGAAGCCCACGCCTCCGGTACAATGAAGTGGTGGGTAGCTTCCCGGGTCGAATGGTCAATGGGATGGGCCGCGCAATCAGTCGATCCTGCTGACTCGAGTTAGATGTTATCGAGCGAACATGAAAATTTCGACTCTTATAGATATTATTATAGCTTTCTATTACATATCGAATCGAAAGTAAAATGAAAATAAGTTTTTATAAAAATTACACTATAAAAACCATGAAAGACCACTACGAACAAATGTAGAATAATGAAATATGTAACAATCACATTAGGTATGATACATAGTATACAATATTATAAAAGGAAATATAGGTAATAACAATAAAACTTTAAAACGAGATTTTAAATTGTGAAATCAATCGAATAACTAAATGTGATCAATGAAATGTCAAATATAAGTTAACTTTATTGAAAAATATTTTTATTTATATATTAATATCAATTGTGAAAGGTTGCATAAAATATCTCACAAAATATGTAACTCATTTATCTAAATACCGCGAAATATGACTAAAAAAATAATTACGCCTACGGCCACCTTTGTGTACTGTAACATGCACTGTTTTTTAAATTACTATAAGTACTACGATAGTTGTAAAATTTGCTTACTAAATTTCAATAAAATTAAATAATTCAATTTAACATCATCGTCATTATAGTCAACTAGCATTCCAAAAAGTTTTTATTAATAATACATAATTTAAGTTTAAATCATTTTATTGTGTGTCAATTTTATTTGAACAAAAATACCGATTTTGTCAACTCGATGTTGGACTCGATATGTGCAATGAACATAGCGCATCCCTACGTAGGTCGTGTGGTCAGGTGGGTCGATGTTTGATGGATGTGCACCGGAGCACGCATTAGGCCCAGCGAACAAATGGTGGACATTTAGCTAATACCTCCCCGCTCGCCGACTGTAATTTAGACCCGGTTCCTGTGAAACGCTTACTATTAGACTTGGTAATATCAGCCAATTATGTTTTTGCAAGTTGGCAAGATTCGATTCCGGCGCAAAATTTGTCATCAACACGTGTTGATAACGCAAACTTGTGAACCTATAGACATGGCTTAAGTAAGATGTTAACTTAGTTTTTTAGTGATGTTATAATCCAATAATGTAAATAAGTTTTTCCCGCTAAAGCTCTTCAAAGACACCGAACATAAAAAAGGTTTTATATTTAATCATCAAAATATTTTGGAAGTCTTTCAGTAAAAAAAAATAGTCTAGTTGCCTTTTAATTAATTTCACTGAATACTTAAAGATTAGATAGGACTAAATAGCACCAAACATTTCAAATATATTTTTATTATAAATTAGATTGAAACATGCTTACACACGCTAATTATACAGTGATTAGTACAAAAAATTAATTGGTCAAAAAGTAATTGATATTTGGCCGTCTAAACAAATTATTCCGTCCCGCATATAAAACAGATTTTTGTATGGACGTTGTACGGCGTTTCGTGTTAATTGACATTCCAAGTCATTCTCAAGTCTACCTACGAATTTGAGACTTTACAGATTTGCCGAATATTCGGTCATATAGATTCTATACGACTGTAATTATCTGCAAGTGAACGAAATATTCGGATGAATAAAAAAAAACAAAAATGTTATAACAAGAGTAGGTATAACATCCTACTCTTCCAAAATGTTGAATGTGAATACTCGGCGCATCTCAAAATCACATAAGTTTCGTTTAGCAGGCACTATCATTCTCTGCTGTGGTAGGTCTTCTGTTCCCATGGCATTACCATAGAGGCGTCCACCGGGGTGTTTTAGAGGGTATTCTTGCCCGTACAGGGGCACGCCGTCACCTCCCTCAGGTGACGGTACGGTGCGTAATACTACATTCTTAATAGTGTTATAGTCTCAAATATCAATAGTGATATCAATTTCATTTTGGACATATTAATTTTTTTATATTTTAAATAAATTTAATGACGCAACTGCAATTAGATTATAAACCTGTTTTGTTCTCATCTACTCATAAAAGCGACAGTAATTATCCAATTAAAATCGTTAAAGCGATAAAGTGATTACTTTCTTACATATCTCACCGACTAGCATTCTTAAGGCATTCATAATTGCATAACGTCGTACTCCTGCGCATCTCAATTAAAAAGATCTTATTCTATGACAATTAAAAGCTAAATTGCATCGCCATTGCATTGCGTGTCATACTTTACTTTTGTGACACAAGTATTTGAATACCAATCGTGCATACGTCAGTTTTCGTTCAAAAAAAGTTGTCAAGACAAAACACGGTATGTAAGTAAAGTAATTACTGGAAGGCACGAAGTTAATTATTTTTGATAATGCGTAATGTTACAATGGGTATGTTGTTCGGAAACGTGACACTATGATTCTCTGTGACCTTTCCGTTTAAGATAATGGCGATAATATTGTTACGCAATTCGTTTAACTAAATTAAATGGCAAAGTTAATAAAATTAAACTTTAGTTTATAAATTACTGGCTATTTCTTGCGACTTTGATCGCGTTATGTCGGTATAAAAAATAATTCCTTTATGTTATCTATCTTATAAATCTTTCTATTAAATTCCACCAAAATACATTTATTAGTTTTTGCGTGAAATACTTATAAAAATACATTCAAACATTGTTATAATGTTTCGCGATTAAAATATTAAAAGGATTTGATTGAGTAATATAAACAAAGGTAATAATTAATTAATTACAGTCTCAGTTTTTACATTAAACAAATTGCAGAGAAATCAAAATGTTCAATAACTTGTAATAAATAACCAAAAATAATTTAACAACGGTAACGACCTATGGTTTTAAAAACGATATTTTACAAATACGCTGTTTCCGAACTACGAACAATTTTTATTCAATAAATCGCCTAAAAGAAGGGTCGCGTTACAAACAGCTTTCGATTTCAAATCCATTGACAGCCGATATAACATAAATAAAGGTAACCGCACACCCATAGAACAAACGAACGCATTCAGTCATAAACTAATCGTAAACCACACTCGCGATTAAACCAAACTCTGAACAAACCTCAGAGAGAACTCAAGCCGATTATTATTTCCAATCGAGTTGAGCCGAATCAAATCACCGCTGATTTTTTGTTACGATTTTATCACAACCCGATTATCTACCGTTAAAAGGTACCGTAAGCACAAGGAATTCCGATTTATCGTAATTTTAAATCATCGTCCGAGTTACAGCTAGGTGTAATCGTCACAATAGCATCTGTCACTTTTTGTTCAGCTCATTTTTGTCGAGATGACAGTAAAATTATTGTCGTATAAGTACTTTTTATTATTTGAATTATCACGAAGTAATGCCGTGAAAGTCGGCGGTTTTAAATTGATTAAGGAAGCACACCATAAAAATCAATTAGAGAATATACCGTAAAAGCATTCAAGTATTTGAGAATGTTTTCAAGTAGCTTATAAAAAAAGGATGGATGTATAAAAAAAACCATTGTTCCCACATTTTAAGTTGAAAATATAAATTTGGGTTGATCAAATAAGTAAACACAGACGATTGTACAATGGCAAATGAGGAAAACAAATATATAACTGGACTTCCGTTTAAACCTTCCAAAAATAAGTAGTATACCTAATTGGAAATAGTAGCGATGACTTTTAAGGAAACGAAATGCCAAACAATACATTTTAGATATCATATAAAACATCAAATAGTCGAGTCTATTCTCCTAACAAACAATTCGAATAGCAAAGAATATCTTCCTTGTGTACAAAAATAAAATTAATTAATTGGTCAAGCAGACGCAATTAAAAGAGCAAATTTAAAGTTAATATTGTAAAAAAGTATACATTGTGCTTGTGATTCTGCACTACAAACAGCACGATTTCATTCGTTTTATCCACGATTAATATACTCGATCTTTCAACAAAACGCATCGAGTGCATCGACCTAAACCTAACTCGAATTCGAGTGCAACCAGTATTTAGGGGTTATGATCACAAACAAAAAATCTCATCCCGTTTTATTATCAAGGGTTGTATTGATTCATGCATATCCATTGTATGCCAAAATATGAATATTTTATGGGTTATCCGGTATTTTGTTGTGAATGCGGTCATTGTATACGTCAGCGTGGGGTCCGATCATTCCGGTCATCTACGCTGAATAATGTTGGGCCCGTAACCTTCTTGTCTAGAAGCAAATTGACCGTTATGAATATTAGCTTACAGCCAACATAGTAGGGATGGCGATATATAATCGATTGTACAAAATATCGATTTTATTTGGAAATTATCGCTTGTTAAATTTCATTGTGATCAATACTTCGTTTTATTTAATTCATTTTTAGGCGTGTAAATCAAATTGAGGTATAAAATTTTAAATCGTGTCTTCCGAACCTAAAACTATTTTTAATGTCGTATTTAAGGTATGAAAGATAATGTAATCTTAGAGGCGTTGGGCTCTAAGCCTACATTATTCGTAATCTTTACTCATGGATTTTTAAAAAGGCGTCTTATTCTACACCTGTAAAAAGTTTTCTTATAAGCTATTGATGGTGTTACCTGCAACCGACAAGGTAACCTACAAGGTTCCGAAAAAAATCATAAACACCACGTATGTGTTTTTATTCATAGGAACGTTTCAAACTTTAACGATACAGCTTTTCTCTCGAAGGTAATTATCACTCATCAAAATAAAACTATATAAATTGGTCCAAAGTGAGCTACACACAGCAATAAGTTACATACTGCTACTGTGACTGATCTGCTGAGTTTCTTAACGGTGTCTTCTCGGTAGATATAGGTTCCGAACGTATTAACTAACGATATTATTTTGTTTACTAAAATGAAATAATATTACACATCATTCCGAACCGGAAGTAGTACCACTTTACATTGTATTCTATAACGATTAAAATGTGTTATGTGTAACCTACTTAAATAAAGAAATATTTGAGATTGAGTTTGAGATACAATAATTCTATCTCTCTTTGGCCATCCCTACAGCACAGTTACGACAGAAGCGTTCATAATTGACCATCACGAATTACACTCAAGAGTGCAAGCGATATTAGTAAGCAATTTATTTCGCACTAAGACCGGATACATTTGCATAGAAATATTTCGATTATCACAATGACGCGAACGGCAAACCGGTTATTGGACAAATTGAATTGGCAGAACTCACACAGACTGTGATAAAACCGAAATTATGAAACAGCACAGCATGTTGGCTAATTCTGAAATCGGCCATGAAGATTTGTTTCTTCTAAGAGACAAAAGTGATTGACCAATTTTGATCTCCTTTGGTAACATTGAAACACTTAATCGCAGTTTAGTGATCGTGAAAAGATTAAATTCCGTACGAGATTCCAATTCTGCTGAGGTTTGAAACATGATATATTTTGTGTATCTAAATGCATTGAACCGATTCATATCGAATTTCTTCCTTATGTAGCTTGATACGTAACAAAGTCTAGATAGCTCTTTTGCAGGAAATTATATTGGATAACAATACTAACAACGTAAAAAGTCTGTATACTAGAGACTGACGGAAGTTTAAATCAAGGAAACATTTCCTTCATGTATAAATATTGAACAAAAACACGTACTTAAACCAAAACAGTCGATCATAATCGATGATTTTTTTAGTAGACTGCCGTAAAACGCTACTAAGTAAACAGGGTGTTGTAGTACCATCGTTGTTTCTGATTTCTGTAACACAAGTGCTTAAGCTACTTACCACAGAATCAGAGCAATGTATGTGATGTTGTCCAATATTTATTTATTTATTATTTATTTATTTATTAACCCACAATATAAATAACGCTGTTTAAGAATTCAATTTAGTATAGGGATATTAAGAACTAATCGACTCGTAGTTTATTCGAAATTTTACATTCAATTGCTCTATATTATCAATCAATTAATAGTTTTTCCTAAAATTCTAATGACATTTCAGTGTCAAACTGAAGTAGTAAAGAGTTCATCAAAAACTCGCTTTATTTAAATAAGTAAAATAAAAATCACTAAAAGTGACAAAATTGCATGTATGTTATAGGAATAAATGCAAACTAATTGATTGTTAAATGAAAATATTTTGAAAACGACGGAACACACACAACTCAATCATAAGTGTTAATCCCACTCAAGCAGGAGAAAAAAAATAAGACAAAAGTGTCAAATAGACATGTTAATAAAAGCTGATAGGTATGTATTTAAACAGTGAAAACACGGACAATTAAAGAGAGCAATTTAAGAGGTAGGGCATAGTGATTTATCGCTCGAACTGGAGCAGCCCGACTGGTGAAATACCTCGACCTTACAGAAGACCGCAGCCAAATAACGATTACTTCGGTGTTGTTGTGTTCCTGCGAGTGAGTAAGGTTTCCAGATCTCCTTGATGATATCAATCTTGAAGTGTAATATTAAAAATACTTAACTAAGTGGCTCGAAGTAGTCCTTTTTACGTAGCAAAAAAGAACTCTACTTAAAAAAGACTACGCACCCACAGTTAAACACACCGACATAGGAAGAGAAGATCATAAATTATAATTAAATACATAACATAAATTCGAAGATAACTTGACTAGTTAGGGAATTAACTTTAATTAATAATGTAAATCAAAGAAGTTGATCAGGTGTCTAAACGATCACAAATGGACAGGTGACACCTGTCTTCACAATTTCACTAGGCGACTACAAAGTAAAAAATGAACTTGACCAAACCGATCCAATTAAAATTCACAGCCCTCAAAATATTTTGATAGTACAGAAAAAACAATAAGCAAACGCGGTCAACGCTGTTTGTTCTTAATTAGAATACTGTATTAAACCTGTAGGTGGTCTTTCGGTTTTGAGCCTTCTTGGGTCTCATCTCTTAAAAGTATTCGGAGCAACGACTTGAATGAGTTGAAGGAATTTCAATTCAACCAAAGGTATTACACTTCTTCGGTTAAGTTTTTTGGTCGTATGCTAGCGGGAGGTACAGCAAGGTATATTATGGAATCCAGATTAATCTTAATTTCGGAACCCTATTGAATGTTGTCAATGTTTTCTTAATTCTTAATTTAGCTGGTACTCTTTTCTGAACGTTCAAATCGAATAGTTAAATTCAAAAGTACAATAACCTAGCTCATCATCTAAATTAAACTGGATTATAGCTACTTTTAAATGCTAACCTATACCGTCTATTTATATGCTCCGGAGATCGGCACTGGCCAAAAAACTAGTACCTAAGTATATTTTCTGTATTGTCATCGCTTGTAATTCTAATACCCGTCAATCCCAGAGTCTCTGCAAAAACTAAATATCGCTATGAACAAAGCTTGTTACGAAACAATGCACTTGCTTCGTGTTATACGATATTGTACCTATGTAAGATGATGAGTAAAAAAGCGAACATGATAGGTCACGTTTTATTTTAAAAGAATACCTTAAGTAGGGCGAATGTACCATTTTAGTAGGATTGTTCCTAACTAGTACTGTTACAAATGTGTTTTACTTCAGATAAAGACTGACTTTTTTATAAGGAAAATAATATTATTGCTTATTTCATTAACATATAACATTTACTTATTTTATCATTAGATTTGATTAACTGAAGCCATCAATGTACCACCTACTTACTTATGTGCTGCTTCATTTCCTATGTGTCATAAAAATAGGGTCAAATCAGTGGTGTCTCAATGCAAACTATAAAATCCGTAATTAAAACGATTGACATACCTAAGATTAACGACCAACAAACAAAGAAGACATTGACTGACAACTCGGTGTAGATCCCCTCCGGCAAAATAAACTCACTCGTAAACCGCTCCCCTTATGCCGATTTTACTGCTCAACTAATAAATAAACTTATAGGATTGTGGGGAGACGAGACCAAAAAAACTACGGCCTTTCAATAATAACTATATTACTTGCATCGGCTCGTGTACCTCGGTACATAAATCTAATAATAAGAGGCGAAATTTGTACAATCGCGTACTGGATAACCAGCTATTATCGAGCGGTTCGATCCCTCAATAACAGATGGCGAGCCGAGCACAATTGGTCCATCGACAACCTCATTGTTGGATCAATCGATTGCAGTTTTAGGGGCATTTTGGCATAATCACGCTGAGCACATGGTATTTCCATCCCAATTATTCATCGGATGACAGTTCGGATTAAGACACAAAGGTCGTTATTTGACGTGACTAATCGTCTTGATAGCGATGCATTAACGATGACACGACTTGACCGAACCACCAAACATGATGTTGTTTGCTAATAGAAAGTACGCGGATGTGAGAAATGCCTTAAAAATAATAGTACAAAACATCGAAACTCTAATTAACAAATCGCATGATACCTTGTACTATCTAATTATCAAAATAAAAGGAACTATGCAGTTAGCACCGCTCAGTCAGTTGTTACAGTATGTGTTACACTGTTCGGGGCAATGTGTTAAAAGTATTCATAACTGTTGGAGTATACGTTGATAAAACTGAATTCCTTGTACAAGTTCTTCCAGTGAGTTATTATGAGACATTAAAATCTTTGCACGGCTGCATAGTAAATCAGTGGGCGGGTCGCCGTTTGTAAGCAATATACGGGTATGATAAAAATATGATATATGTAGAAAGCATAGACGGCTATCTACTTAAGTGAAATCATTGTGCATTACTGCAATGTCAGTGGAACTAGCATCGCGTGACTTTCTGGACAATATGCACTCAGATGAAATTAAAAGATCGCATGGTAATGCTGAGTAAAGAAAACGGCTATAATAACAGGTTGAATATGTGGATATTTGAAGGAAATCCGCTTAATATAATGTTAGCATCTAAGCGGGATTTTGTCTAATTGGCTGTAATTGCTCACCTGTCATTCGTAGAACGTGAATTAATTACAACTCAAGTTACGTTAAACACACGCTCGTTAGATTGCGCCTAATAATTTGTATTTATGCCCCGACCTAATTCCATTAAGTTGTTTTTAATAACAATTCAATTTAATTGACAGCGGATAGAATTACAGAATCTGATATGTTACTGTTACTACCTGTTACGTTATTGCTTATATTACTCCTATTGTCTATAAATCTGAAAATGAATAACCATAAGACAAAAATTGATTAAAACAAAAATACAATGCAGGCACTTTTATCTAATGTCACACTTTCTCATTTTAATTTATTTGACCTAAATGTTGAACATGATAAGGACACAACGATTGAGAACAGACCACGTGCGGTCTACTCGTAACATTCAAACGAACATTGACATAAAAATAGGACTACAGAAATACAACACAACATTTGTATCAGTGTTATGTCCATTCAATCTGGTCTATTAATAAGCGCTTAACAATAAATCATTGGAACATGTTCGAAATGATCACATTAAATAAATTTATGACAAGTCGCAACCAAGAGGTGCACACATCCCAAGACTACATTCAATGAAATGAAATAATCAAAACCATGATTAAATACCAATACAAACAAATAACTAGGTACCTAGACAGCAATCTAATGGGACGATTAATATAATGGAGTGAAAGATAAATAACGCTCGATAGAAATTTAATAACTTGGCAATGTCGTTAGAAATTAAGGACTCAGACGAAGCTAAGGCGATGTACCGTTACTGAAGGTTTATGTAGTGGAATCAATTGCCAATATGTTAGAAGCTGTCGACAAAGCGAAATAAACAGTGTAATTTAATTAAAAATCAATAACATTGCCTATCGTACGACTTATACTTAATCATTAACAATATAATATGATGAAATGAAGCATACAATTAATTCGTCATCCTAGTCTATCAATTAGTTAGTAAGTTTATCAGCTTAATTTATTATTAGTAAATAATACTTGAGTGGTATTCGGCATGCGATAAGTAAATTAAGCGCCACGCGTTAACAACAATTATGGTGCAACAAGGCCAGAAAAAAGCAAGAAACTATTTTGTCTTGTTGAAAAACTGAGACGCACATAAATCGTTAAAGTAAGAAATAACACTAAATCAAAATTACCAACCACATCACACAGAAGGGAATTAGCAAAAATTTTAGTAAAGTAATGCATCATTTGTGCTGATACGCCAAAGAAAGTTGGCAGAGAATGTAGCTGTAGAAAAATATTTTGTCATTACAGGTCTTGGTTTTTATCGCAGTTTTTAAGATACAAAGTGTATCTGTGTACGTGTGTGCCCGTATGAATCCAATCCTTGAATGCAAATGATGCATCCTTACTAATATTATAAATGCGAAAGTAACTCTGTCTGTCTGTCTGTAATGCCACCTTTGAAAATTTATATGGGAAAATGTTTATTTTTTAAGTTAGAGATATGAAAGTTGGCACAAATATAGCTCTATTAAAATATAGACTACTTTTTGTTCCGAATATTAGGGGAGATAGGGGTAAAACCGACCATGAAAGGATGTAGTCCACGCGAACGAAGTCGCGGGCACAGCGAGTGCTTAATAAAATCATGCACTTTTTACCTTTGATCTTAGGGTAGAAAATAAGGAAAATATGGTAGTTACCTAACCACAATAAATTTTACTTATTTCAGTTTCCTCTATCTCTTAAAAATAATAAAAGTTATAAATGCTTGACGATTAAATAATAACAACAGATGATTATTTTCATGCTTCACCATTTTCACTTGGAAAACATAACTCTTGTGGTCACGTATAAAAATACAAATAGGTGCTACCACTGCTCGGCACCTAATCCTACCTTTTAGCAAATGAATTTGCTTGATAGGTTGTTAAAAGATACATTCCAGTCGAATTGAATTATTTTGTCGGTAAATAAATACACTAGAAATCACCAAGTAAATATATCGGCTAGATCAATAGCATGTGTTTACGTTCACTTTTCTAAACTTCGACTTCTGTCTACCGCAGCCAAATAATAATCACTCCGGTGTTGTTGTGTTCCTGCGTGTGAGTAAGGTTTCCAGAGCTCTAGGGGGGTGCTACATTAGTAGCAGGGGTCAAGCCTTCAAGGTAAGGGCGACAAGTCTAGTAACAGTTTTACTATGCTATACTTTTCGCCCTTAAGCTAGGAACTCATTACCACTTAACATCAGGTGGGATGAGGTCAATCTTGAAGTGCATTATAAAAAAAAACACATTTTCTTACTACAATTATAAGGACTACGTTTAACAAGTCAATATAATTGTATTTGCGCAATATCTTAAGTTTAATCATACCTATATTATGTTAAGATGTGAACAAACGAAACGTTTGTTGGTGAGGCGACTAAATTTACAAACACTATAAATCGCTACTAGGAAGTACTCAAATAAAAGACGTCCTATCTCCATCTACAGGCTTTGAATGTTTAGTCTATCGAAGATAAACCGCACCTTATGTTAATTCAGACATGTATCTAAAGTGGGACAGTGTTAACTTTCCTCTAAGGTGGAGCTCGGGTCCCGATGGACGTGTGCCCGAATAAAACGATACTCATTAGGCGAATGCGACCTAATTTATGGGTTTCTAATACGCGTATGGGCACTTGGTTATCTCTCCCCAATGGGCTGTTTCGACCCCAAATGGGTTGTTGATTTTCTAATTTCCTCCTTTCAACCACGAGAAAAGAGATTGAAAATATTTGAGATAGGATCATTTAATGTCGTTTTTCAAATTCTGAATACAATTTTTTTTCGTGGCATCTGTACCAAAGAAATTCATTATGAACATCGATACCGTATGAATTGTAAATGAATATTATGAAAATGATGAATGGTTATTAAGAAATTTAATAATCGCCTCTGCTTGCCCTAGGCCGGTATTAAAATTTTGATTTGAAGACCAAACTTTAATAAATGTTACGTGTGATTTTATACATTACGCGTACTGATCCAAAGTAGAATTATACCTAATACTTTGTATAAGTGATTTCTAACTGTTACAGTTTTTATTACATTCAAAATTAGAATAGCTATATATTTGCTGCATATTTGCTTAATTTGTCGCAATGGGAAAATATGCTCATTCAAAGTAGTAAGCGACGATGAAAACCAATTATGACAACCTGGTTTACAAACTTTCGATACAAATATCAATGGGAATGTCATAGATGCTTGCAGTGTAATTAATAAATTGAGAACTCAAAATTAGCAGTCACAACAATTTAAGTGAGTCTTTGACTTAATTTTAGGTTTAAGATCGGTTTAATTCGACGGAGTAGGTGCTGTGAATGACCTCCGAGGTTGCCAGCAATGTTACTTACGTGGATCTTATTTCTTTGTAGCTAAAGTAGAAATTACAATAATTGGCCGTCTGGTGAATGCATGCTGGACACTTGGAGAGGTAAATATGTAGTGGGCGAAGATACTACGTGATTCATTGCAGTCAGACGTCCTACTCCGGCCTGGGATGGCAATGCCATAATGATTTAGTAGCCGTTAAAAAGTTGGTTGTTTAACACTCGTTTTTATGTGTTCTTTGAGGACTTAATTTATTCGCAGATGAGGTAATAATGCGCCTAGCTTTATGAAGCACCCATTGTTCTACAGTCAAGAGAAATGAGAAACTAGCTACATAACTAATTGAATAAGGATAGAAGAATAGAAGCCGTTTTAGAACTTTTTAAATTACGTATCCATTTACAAGATAAGTGATCGCTTCGAAAAAATGTTTGAACATAAAATATTTTTATTCAAAAAAGATATTCATGGTTTAACAATCAATTTAAGTTTATTTCTACTTTATAGTCCAAAGTTTAGGGATCAATAAAAAGTCTTTTTTGATAGCAATGTTAAGAATTGTGTTAATGAGAGAATGTCAAAGTAAAAGTCTTATTCATCTGCTATTCACCACCCTACTTCGTCAATCTGTATAACTTTTCGGGTCAATGGTTAATTCGGAACGTTTTTGTCATTATTTTGATCATTAATCTCGTTTTCTTTAGGGCAAGTAGAACAATATTATGGCATGGTAATTCAGAATTGCCGTGAGCATTGCAAAGTTCTGTGTCGCTTTCGTTTTAAACAACAATAAAATGAAGTAGGTTGGTAAATTATCTTAGTTTATTACAAACAAAAATTAAGATAATTACGTCTAAGACGCACAAACGCTTTTACCCAGTAATGAGTGCAGTAGTTTACACCATCGTTATTAAGCCGTTTATGATACTTCACAAGGAGTTATGACTGGAATTCTTTAAAAATGACATTCTAAGAAACGAAGCGGTTTATGACATAATTCTTATCTTTTTTTAACTTTACTAAGAACTCTGTTCATTATTGAGTTCAGCCCTGAGGACATTTTAATGACATAATTGTGTCTGTAGTCTGGAGGTGTGTAATTTGATCCTTGCATTTCAATCAATCATCTCGCTATTGCGATACTCCTTAAAACATAATTAGGACCAAGTTAGCTTCTTGGTAACATTTTAGGATCAAATTATTGCACAACAGTTATAAACTTTTCATTGTGACAGTTACTAGAACACAAAACAGACAGAACTCTTTCGGTCTTCACAATATAAAAATAATGGTGCATTGCATTTTGTATTAATATTTGTCATATAAATTGCTCTGATTCTGTGGAATACCTACCACTAAGCACTTGTGTTATAGAAATTAAAAACCACGACTCGCTCAACTATGTACTTACAATACTGGATTCAAGGGATTAAAAATAAATTCAGCAAAAATTAGGAATATTGTTTGTAGTATTACACCTAGAAAATCAATAAAAACGAATGTGGGATAGCGGATGTATCCGAACGTAGTGCATGAGCGACAACTGTATGTATTCAATGAATATCCGAATGGAGAGTGTGACAATTAAGATTTTTGAATGACATACGAAGAACGACGGCGACGGTGTGGAAGACGTGTGTACCTATTGTTTATTAAATTTTATTTGGCTGTAAAATATATAAGTATTTGGATTATGTATTTACAATTAGCTTCTTTCATTTCCCACCCACTACACTTATATGGTGAATCAAATTTGGATAGGTAACTGGTAGATGCAGATTCTGGTTTATCGTTAAGCAAAGAGTTTAAAGAGATAAATAATTGTTCCGTACAAACATTGACAACGAGAGGGAAGGTTTGAACGCGTGGAAGTGCGCAGCTGAGTCTTACATGCACATGCATATTCAAAGATCAGTCAGTTTCCATTTAGCGTGCGTAATCGGAAACGCATCGAGCTTCCATCGTGTTAATCAAATTCATACTCTAAATACAGAAGCGGAAACTTCCAATTGGTAAACAAACGCGAATAATGATTTATTCATTTCTAAATTACTCCGGCGAATAGGTAGGAAGAGGTAGCCCGCAAAAAGGGGGTTCGGTTAAGGCGCAATTACGAAGAACAGTATTGGGCGCGTTAGAGTGTGACGGTGATACGGTGGGGCTTCAAGGAAGAAAGTGATGGATGCATGACACGATGGTGCATGAGCACAAGTCAGACACCTCTGACTTGCTAATGTTGTCGCTACCGTGACAAATTCAGTAGGTGCTTGGGAACATTTTTGGAAAAAGGGTAACTCGCTACAATTATGTCGACGATGTGAAACAAAAAGCAAACAATGCATAATGCATCCCGTATACAGATAGCTACATTATCGAATAGGCAAGTAACCTATGTCAATGAATTGAGTAATTCATGAAACCGTGTTCATTCATAGGAATGGTCATAATTATTAATTACTGCTCGTTAACGTATTCAGATAGAACAAATTTATCGGTGAATGTACTGCTGCCATGGTAAATTAATTTTCTATTGCAGTATTGGCTATCTGATTTCATTTGTCAGCCATTGATAAACAGTTTTACTGTTTTATTACTAGTGTTTGATAAAGTTTTGCAATTCAATGCAAGTTAAACTTAGAAATATTATCATACTAAATTACCTGATCAAAAAACGAGATGAAGTTAATAAAGATTTGTAAAAAAAATCTTACCTATTTTGATTAGGTAAGATACCTAGTCGAAAAAACACTTTCGAGGTAGGACCTATTTAGTACTTAGGTAGGTAAGTGTTTTTTCTTTAGTGGCAGATGTGTACTCCATTATTTTATACATGTAGGTCCTATCTATTCCTACTTAAAACTTTATCTAAAGGATGGTTTTAAGTATGTTCCTGATATTTTTCTTTTTTTCTTGTTGGAAAATGACTTTCGCTTCTCTTCGTAGGTAGTATTTTGTTTCTTACCAAGTTGCCTATATTAAAATGTTCCGGAATTAAAAATTAACATTTGATAGGTCCTACCTATAATTGAACGGTAAAAAACACTTCGCGGTCATCGATATTGGTACTTAAGCCTTGGCCGTAAAGGCGGTACAAAATCCATAGTGTAGGTATAATAGTAAGATGTACTGTTGTCAGTACCTACCAAACATTTTTTAATAAGTACTGTTGCACGGTTAACGCTACCAAGGTTGTTACCGACCTAACCCAAATAAAATGGTGTTCTCTGTTCAACTTAGATTTATCAAAGTGGGTAAAGCATTATCAATGGTGTTGAAACAGTGCCACAGCGTGCCCGTTATCACAGTAATTTAATATGCATCGATGTCAAAGTTGGTTTGTTAAGAATCAGACTGTTTTAAATGTCTCCATTCGTAAGTAGGTAGCTACCACGGAATAGGTACCTTTTATATGCCTTTGTTGTACTTTGTCGGCGCTTAAGATAAAAAAAACTAAGGAAGTGTGTTCATTTGAAAACAATAGTGCGTAGGACGGGATTGTCATTGTCATAGAGTACTCAGTTATGCCTAAGTACCAGCTTGAAGGCAATCAATAATAAACAAAGTTTGTAAAGTGCTGAAAGGTAGGTAGGTAAATGCTGTGGTACCCATTTAGAGGTATTACTTGTCTGCTGTTACCTAGTTTGCACACATAACAAGATTATTACAGAACTAATCAGACGCAAAGAAAATTCTGGTTTGGACCTTGTTATGATTCATTAGATCGGCTTCTAAGTTATGAAGTTCTTTTTTGCAAAGTTTTTTACGATTGACTCGTCTACTTGACAGTACATAGTTAGATCATATTTTAAAAAAGACGTTGGAAGTCAAATGGTAAGTAGGTAGGTACCTAAGTTACCTATACGTAAATCAGACAATTGATTGAGAAAATAAACTTAAATCATGCTTACTCACTTCAGTACAAATCACGATCGTTAAAAAGACCATTAATCACAACAACATGCATTGAACATCTTCACAAATGTCAACAAATCAATTTCACTGACCTGTTAAAAACGCTGACGATCACCATGTTAGAATATCCAGCGATGATTTTTCGATACAAATTGTAACGTAATATCGATCAAATCCTTTCAACACGTCAGAGAAAACTGGCACATTTCCACAAAAATGCACATCTTCCTGATAGTCAACAGTCGATTGTTTATTTTATAAACACGAATGTCCGAGCACACGAACGGTTACATCGCGACAGACGGCACGCACGAACACCGCGGTTGACGGATAGCGACTGAGCAAAAGAGCGAGGGATTGGCTGCGTTCCGTCGGCGCGGGCGCACGCCGGAGATGCAGCGCGTGCGCTTCCAGACAAACAAAACGAATGGGTTGGGGTTGCAATGTAATCAAGTTTGAAAAAACGTTGATTATCGAAAATAAGCTTTATGATTTATTATTGTCTCACATAGAAAAGTAGCTGCGATTCTTGATAGAAAACGTATACCCGTGAGGCGTCCTTTTAAAAACCAGATAGGTAGGTAGGTAGGTACAATTTATTTTTTTGTTAGGTACCTAGATAATGTCTAGTTGTCTAGATCTTAAGATTTTATGGTTTCGTTTACAGTTTCTACATATTGTGACAGTTTCCTATGGTTTTAATAGTTTTACGTAAAACAATTTATTACTGTTTAAGCATATGGCTATCTGCCTGTCCTAAATAGGTAGGCAGGTAGTTAATCTTTGTAAATGGCTCCGCTTTAGATTATGCATAAACTGCTAACTTATGTAGGACTGAACTCATGACACTCCAAACAACAAAACAACCATGGAAACCCTTACACACAATCAAATGAAAATATATGAGTCCCTAACAAACGCGGCGCGAAAATGTACCGCGACCCTTTTATTGTTTTACCGCCATCTCATGCATTAGGTACCTAATGTAGGTACTCCATATGTTCAGTACATCATTTGTCAGTGTTAGTCACCTGCAAATTTTATTGATGTTACACGCCTCTTCACTTTGTTCGCGACGCATACAAATGCCGCTTCTTATCATACTCAACGAGACGAATATTGTATCGTTACAAGTTGCATACATGGTGTGGGATGGTAAAGACTAAATTACAGGTTAAAGAAAATAAATGCACATCTGACTTTAATTTAATAGTACTCGTATCACTGCACTAGTCTATGAGTGTGATAATAAAATATATATATATAATGATATAAAAAAAAGACGGACGGATATATGGCTGAGCTGTATGATGATGACCAGACAGTATTTAATTGTGTTGGTGCCACTGCATTTGTGATGGAGCACAAAGGCAGTCACTACGAAATTACGAAAAACACACAATTACGAAAAAGTATAATTATTTACGATGATGTCCTGATAGTAAAAGTGGCATAGTTTTTATAGGACAGAAAGTTTTTAAATTTCGACAATTTAACCGAGAATAAAACCGCAGAGAAAATTGCTTTTACATTGAAAGACGAATGTACTCGTATTAGTGGTTAAACACTACACTTTCCAATTATTTTATAGCCTGATTTAGCTGTTTTCAGAGCTGTCTGTTTTAATTTAATCACAATTGATTGTTAAAAACTAAACTAACCAAGTGTAAATTTTCCCACAGTGATAATCAGTTTGATTGACAAGTTAACCTACAACTTCCCAAATAAGGTAATAGTTTACCAGTATTAATTTCATAAAGTTCTTGAACTCATAACCAATGGGAACTAGACCAGTAATTTAAAAATAAAAATCACTCAGATTTTTTTTCAACCAGACGGCAAATATTGTAATATTATTGCGGAATGTGTACTAGTGTACTCATAATTAAGAGTGATAATATCAGATTTAATATCCAATTTCTGAATAAGGACAGTTAAAAGCCAGCACGACTGGTTCCAGAGAAATAGCGAGCTTAGACTAATCATTACGTTTTAATAATGATTACACAAATTAAATTATTTCATAGTTCCGTCGCTTCCTTGGAACTAACACTGCCACGAGGAAAGCCTGGATCGCGTCACGCGTGTAAATTTTGTCAAGAGCTTTGCATATGCCAAAATCAATAAAATTCAAACAACTGTAACCTAGGACCTAGCGAAAACGGTAATTGACTATTTTACGTAGGTGCCAGTTTTGTATGGAAATTCCAGTAATTGTGCTACTAACCGCCATAATATTACAATTCAATACTATTTTCTCACTACATAAATTTAGTATTCAATGACGTTTTTGAGGTCTGAAAAGACGGGTATATAATGTTATCAACCAATCAACATATCACCAGACATGTTATCATCCCCTTTGAGAAATATAGTTAATTGCGTGTACCAGGCCTACAGAATAAATTAAGGACTATGATGTTTAGGAGACTATGGTCAGATCTTGCTTCATTGAGTAAAAGCTGAAGCTCATGCAACAGTGCATTTATTACAACTAGGTGTGTCCCTATTGAACGCCTTATCGAGATCTCACAGCTTCCTAATTTAGCAACGAGATGGTGAGATTAACGGCAATTGGAAAGGGTGTGGGGACGTCCCGCTGAGAACAGAAAAGGGTCACTGTGTTGTGTTACTGGTCCCACCTGTAAGTTACGGGTTAAACGTTAGGGTGTGGCTGGGAATTGTACCGTTGTTTTACACTCTAATTAAACACTTAAAACTTCAACAGGAGTTTGTGTGAACACGAGAACTCAAGCCACAAAGTTATGTAAGAAAACCCTCTTCGCAATTTGTCGTTAGAATGAAATGCTGAGGTTGGCACAATAGGCACGAAATTGCAGCAGTGTTCAAATGCAATGAAGAGAATAAAAGACTTGACATAACAGTAGCAAATTTTTTCAGAAATAAAATACATTACTTATAGCTATTTAGTAACTGCGGTGATGCCATCGCCAAATGTGCACATCTAGAATGTTGGTAAACGTATGTCATAAATATAATGTTTTTTTTTAATTTGTTAATGTGAACGAGGAATTTCAAAAGTATAAAGAAGACGAGAACAATATAACTTTTCTAACATAACGGTTTCGAAAAGGATTTATTTATATCGAGTGTTATGGTAAAGCTAGTACCGCTAATCTTTCTACAAGAAGTCTGAACTCATGTTGTACCTCTAACTAAATGTGTTATTGAGTAATAACAACATGTTAAAGAGTTATCTGTTTTAAGATGAAGATCACGTTCTTCATTCCTAAGTCTAATTTCTGCACCAAGTCTTAAAGCTGAAATTCAAAACATTTATTTTCAAAGCTAGATATGGTTTGCGAAAGAAATAATGACTGAGGTACTTACTTTTGTCATTATATCAGCCTTAAACGGACCAAGAAATCTTTTGTAAAATTTCTTCTTTACCTGCCATTAGCAAAGGGCAAAGACCTTTTATTACGTTGGCTAAAGAGCTTAAATATACACTCTTCACCCGGTTCTCTTCACAAAGGTACATCTTAGAGGGTCACAGTCCAGTTAGACCCATAATTAACTCAACATGGGACTTCAATCGTTCACAACCAACCATGAGAATTTGAGCGGTCATTGAGTCAACGCTTATTTTGTGCTTGACATGAGTAACCGATAAAACTCGGACGTTTGGAAAAAGTAAACCAATTTCGTTACCGGCAAATCCCCGGTAACTTTTATAAGATATTTAATTAATTGTATTCATGTCTTAATTTGCTGAAAGACTTACGACTGTATCTAAAGCTGTGCCCTGCTTACCTGAAACAAATAAAACAAACATTCATTGATCAATATTCAAACAGAAAATCTAGTAACGTAACAAATCTGATATGAGCTCTTAATAGAAGCTAAACTATCATCCGTGTAATCAAAGCAATTGACAGGCATTAACAGGTTTGACACCTTCTAATTCATTATCGCCATGTTTTGATAAATCCAATAGCCATAATTTATAATCGCAGATGTAATCTGAAGTATGCTTGAAAGTGTTCCTAATGTTTACCGAGACGTTAATTTATTCAATGAGATTAGCATTCGAGCCGGTTTTCGCGATAGATGCCGCTTCTGTATTATATTCCCGCAACACCTGATCTTCAATTGTTGGAATTATCATCAACTAGTTCCAAATCTTGTTTTGGATTCGCTATTCCGATGAGACTGTGACCAGGTTATACCAGATCTGACCGACTTTTGATTTGCATATCACCATTTGTCACTACGATTAATTTGGTGTGTGAGAAAAAAGACTATTTTTATAACGTGTTTATGACGTGACGGGTAATCTCTAATGGTCAATATTAACTTTGTCTCATTAATTTATTTTGAAAAGTAGAATGCAATAAGAAGTTAACTGAGAAAGATTTTGAAAAAGGCTGAAAAAATATCATTTGGGAAACTATAATCGTATCCAGATAAACAATACACAGCAAACTTCACTAATCATCAAATTCAATCTTAAGGGTCTTTTAAAATGAAATTACTTAAACAATTCAAAAACGTAATCTTTCGTTAAAATATAATTCAAAATCGATAGACTGAAGACATAAAGCCTAGATTGGAACATATTAATCGAGTTCACAGTTAGTGAACTGTGAACTCGGTGTGAACGTAGTGACGTGTGGGTACGAAACCAATAACACAACCGAGATAATAATACATCACGTTCACGACAAACTTTCAGCTAATGCCGAACTTTCTAAAACCAATTTACCGAGCGATATTACTGGTCAATAATTTGGTGTAATCCCTAACTGCCCTAAAGCGAAGAACGATTTTGTGAACGCCTTTCGGCGGCAAAATGAAGCAATGGCAAGTACGCAACGGTAGGTAATTATGCTCTTAAGAAATGTGCAATCGATGGAGAGAAAGTAAGTGGCAGTCACAGGATGCCTTAGGGCCAATTCTTGGGCAGAATGGCAGTTTTGTGGTTCTGCATTCAGACTTTATGACAGTGCGGTTGCAGACGTAATTTGATTTTAACAGTCAGGTCAAGTCAATATTGTTTACTGCTTGCCATTTCTAATATGACATAAACCACGTTGTATGAGTGGCTTTAATCAAAATAAAGACATGTCTTCGTTAAAATCACTGCAATGTAACGTTTGATTCCTACCTGCCTTTGTTTTTTATATCCCACCGTGGACCAAAAGGATTGATACATAATGTCTCAAAAATTTCAAATGCCAGCCAAACAGTAAATTTTCATAAAGCATAATCGAATACTGTATTTCAATATCAAAATCCATGACCCATTTGCGTCGATGAGCCAGCTCAGTTAGTTGCTTAACATTTTTGAGCTATTGTAGACCCTTTAGCTGCTATTGTTCGGAGGCATATATCTCTCACTCGTGCTAAACAACGGTATTCAAACACCGTGACTCCGTCGACGTAATCTTTAACTGTGTCTACGCCTTAATTTGAAATTATGGTCTCGTTCTCGACCTTTGCTTTTGCTTTCGCAGACCCAGCAAAATAGGGGCTTTGATTAAAACTCTCGGTCTGCTCTAATAAAATTGGGCTAATCTAATTTAACTTTAATCAGAACTTAGATAATTATACTTTAGTATTTTCATTATGTAAAGCGTTGTGTTGTCTGTGACATATTAATCTCAGCTAAGATTGTTCTATGATGTTATCCCTAGCGACATTGTCTTTAAAAATTGCCATTTGTGTTGAATGCACTCATTCAAAATTAGTTAATACCTAGGTTCGTATTGGCATGTGAAGACTTATAAACTTACTGCGGTCGATTAGAATCTATGCTAACGAATTTGCCGTCGGAAAGTCTTAAAACAAAGAATTTGTAGTACAGTACATATCTTCTTAATGTTTTTGTACTATATTTGGCAAGAGTGTCATTTTCACACCATTGTGAAAATTGAGGTCTTTACTCAGCAGAAGGGAAAATGTAATAAATTCAATGTTTTACACTAATTACCTACTTATTATGCTGCTTAGATGTTATTTTTACATTTTAAAAAATAATTTTCATGATAAAGTTACAGAAAAGATAAATAACAAAAGTTTATGTGGGATTGGGTTTTATTTAAATCTCGTTTGCAAGTCAGATTTAAATTCATCATTGTGTCGTTTTTTTTTCTACATAAAACCATGGCGATTTTTTGAAAAAGGAAATGCTGTAATGGAGAACTTCTCGAGTATATGTGCAATTTCGGCGATGCATATTTTTTATATAGATTTAGTGGGCTTAGCTTATACATTATTCCCGGTTTATTCAGTGAAACTTTGTAGTGGACGCAAATGCGCATGGAATATCATGTTGTATTCGAATATCAATATGTGCACATAAGCTTCAACCACTCATGCATTTGTTTTTATTATTTTTAAGTTTAGCAACTTATTTTGTCTAGAAACAAACATTTATGTTCAAACCCTCCAACTCGTATAGATGCACCGAAAACTAATTTTGCACAAACAGATATCGCTGAATAAGTTGATGGTTAAAATAGAAAAAAAAAATAGCACCGTATATTGTATTTGATCATAAGGATGATGCGACCTAAGTTGAAGTTTGATATGCTCTGTGTGCTGTTTAATATGCTCTTTTTAATGCCTGGTTCCAATACATTTTTGAAAAACGATTCATTCTACTTACGGATAGTAATAAATTATACGATGCGTAACATATTTCTATTCTATTCTAAGCTAATGAGAACCTTCTCCTTTTTTTGAAGTTGGTTAAAAACGACTGACGAACGACTGATGCCAGCTGGTATTAAAGTTAAATATGGGATGGTATTAACGACTCGTAGTCGGTTGAAAAAAACGGATAGTCATTTTTTACACATTACGAATCGTAAAATATTCGAGCGGGCATAAATGCATGTATGCTGCATTGAGCTTAAATTGAGTGAAAATTTATTACAATTGCACAAGTTACGCTTGATTACATAATGGTTTCAAGAGATTAGAGACTCGCTAGCTTCACCTAAACCTAGATTATATCTAAAAGCGTACTGTTTGATCATAGTTTTAGTTTAAGTAGCTTTAGACTTTGATAAATAAGACTAATACTTAAGATGACACGCAAATATAATATATACTCTGAAGTTGTATTAAGGAGTAATTACTGGTATATAACTGAACGACCTAGGTCTCGGTCTGAACAGAAGTTGGGCCCGCTTAAATAAAAGGTGAGGTACTTTCATGTTTTCTATTTACGATTAAATACATTGGTTATATTAACACTTTTAGTGACAAGTAAAACTGCATTTCCATAGAGTATATAGATGTATTCCATAGATATTGGTAAATTTGACTTCTGACGCTACGGACACGTTTTGATCGTATTTGGGAGGAGGACACTATTCACTAATAATTTGAAGGTACTAATGCCGGAAATATTTTCTAATTGAAATATCTAAATCAAAATGAAAGAAAAAAGTAAATGCTACTAACATTTTTATGCTGGGCTTTACAAGAAAATGCCTTCAAATAAGTAGTTTTAACTTGGTGACCATACTGAATTTACATTACATTATATTACGTACATTGTAAAAGACACCCTGGGTGTGTTTTGAAAAAATAGGTATGATGAAGTTAGTTGGTAATTGCAAACCTCCTTAAAAAATAAACAAATAACAAGTATTCGTTTAACTGCAGGCAAGTGTTCACTCACACAAATAAATTAACTTTTTTTCGATAAAAATCTCCCGTAAACTTAAGGATGGGGTGTATAAATTTGACCGTCTAATGGTTTTCGGACAAAGCAGCGTGTCGGTACGCGGTGACCCTGTTTCTCCAAGATTTTGTTCTCACAAAACAACAATAGGACACAAAAGGATGCTGTTATTCACACAGTTAACTCTTTATTATGTTGGTCTATTTACGCTAATGTTGATATGGACACTGAAATTCATCGAATACAAAGGGTGTCCACAAAAACGACGACTCGTGCAGCTGTTTTTTAAGGAGCCTAACCTAAATAACAAGTTGGCCACACATTTAATAAGTGAGCCACTAGGGCTTGGCCCACATGTGCTCAGCCAGTATTTCTGTCGCCCAAATTAATAAAAAGGTGCCTGTGAAGTATTTATCAGGTACCAGGTAATACCATTCAGCCAATTGCATTTTGTGTCTGTAACTTAATTGGATATATTTTTAATTTTTGGAAAAATGTAATACGAAAAAGCGTGATTAACGCGGGATATAATTCTTTTTTAATATTTTTATGCATAATATATGCATATAAAAATACAACTCATTATTTTGCGGGTGCTAAAACCTCGAACTGTTTTTGCTTGATTCTTAAAGAAAATGTGAAAAAAAAAGGTTTGGTATTCCATGTAAGTTCAGTTTTTATTAGTTACTTCTCTCATAAATGGCGGTGCCTTTTTATTTTATAACCCCCGTGGCGTACTTACTCGGTTAATAGGTACGTTAAGCCTCGCTTTGAGTATGGACACCCAGTCGGGTCGATATAGAGCATACTTAAACAAAAATAAACATCACTTATTTTAAAGTATTTGAGTTTGGAAGAAATAAAGTGCGACGTAAGAAACTAAATTTTTTGCTCAAGTGCCTAAAGATTTGCCATTTAAATACAATTAGAATAGGGACTTTTGAAAAAACAACCTTTGAGCCTACCGCATATTGGTTCTTGTTAATTTACTGCATTTTGAATTTTTAATATTATCAAATGGTAGCGTTAAAAGTTAGGACAGTATCAAAGCTGCGTTTATATTTGCAACACTAATTTGTTCCCATATTCTATCTGTTCCATGCTTGGTTACATTTTTAGTTAGTTGCAATTTATAACTTTACGGATTATGAAGTGGCATGACTAAATAAGTTTTTCCGAGTACTATGCAGTCAGGATCAATCACGACGAATGCCCCTTGTTTAATTTTTCGAGAGCATAATACTTATTATTTCAAGATTTGGTTTTTGTAACTAATCTGTTTGATTAAAAATTGCAGAGCAGTGTTACTTCAGAGTAAGTATTAATTTTCAATGATACATAAATTGACGATTGATTAAATTTAACATTTACAGTTCAATAGAGAAAAAATTTATAGCAAAATAATTACGGTTCGAAGTTCCTGAGATACGATAAAAATACGCCCTGTATGAACCAAGATCTAGTTTTCAAAGCAAGGTGAAGCAAGACAAGTGAACTACAATGCCCATAAAGGGACAAAGGACCGAAACAAGGACTCCACCCTTGCATCTTCACACGAAGTTCGACGACCTTTCTCTCACCCTTTCTTCAAGTATGGAATGTTGAATAATGATCACTTTTTGTTATTTATTTGCCATGAATTTAAATTGGAACCTAATTCTGTCATTTCTATTGGAACCGAATTCTGTCTTCGGAATCTGGTGATCTTGATGAATCAGTTTTAATATTGATTTCAGAATTGTGTAAGTATATTACAATTTATACCTTTAATCAAAATAAAACGTTTTTCAGAAAAACATAGTCCAGTCTAATCATTCTAATATTGATTTCGAATAACTGGTGTACAGATTGACTGCAAATATTTTTTTACAAAAAGACAGTAAAAAAACCTTGTTTTAAAGTGTACGCGTAAGTAACAGAAATTCAAGTACATTTGTGCCAAGGCACTAAGGTGCATACTAATTTTAGTTACTTAATCTATTTTTGACAGCACAATAAGCTCATTGTGTCTTTGACACTGCACAATTCAGTTTTGTTAAACTAATGCATAGTTTAATTATGCAGCATACGTCATGCAATATAACTTCCTAGCATCTTTATTTTAAGTATCATATTAATAAACGGCATTCCGGCATTATATCTCGCATCAGACTGAACATGAACTTACATGGAAAAATAAACACCAAACATCACAGCAGCCGAAGAATTTGAAGAAGATGGAACCACGTCACATTAAGCCACGAAGAGTCACATCAGACAAAGGTTCTAAAGAGCCATTGTGTGGACGTGTCTAGTTTAATACCCCCATTTCACCTCCCTTTGTGGAGTAAGAATGTCTTTCTCTACGACTTTAAATAGTGAAGATTAAGTAATATTCCTGATGAATGCCTATTGATGCCGAAGAGATTAGTATTATGGGAGTGGATGCCACTTTTGAGAGCTTTGCTTTATGATTGATACTCTTTTGTTGTTCATAGGAAAGTTTATTACGGACTCATAATGTTAACTTTAAGAGATGTTTATTTGTCTTCCACTTTTACAAGCAAGCCCGCCAGATGTAATTTCTTTGGAACAACAATTTCTATTTATATTTGGCACTTTAACTTTGTTATGTTTTTAGCAAATAGCGGTTGTTGTGTAACATAAATAACCTCCTTTGTGAAAAAAAAACAGGACTTCATGTCTCGAGTAAGTTAAAGTTTATGAAGTACATCTAGGTAAGAGTAGTAGTACAGGTCAGCTTATTTATAACTTACGACTAAAATAAATCTGCTATGTTTCAGAATTATAATATATTGCCCATTTACTTTATATATTTAAGCAAATAAGTTTAATCTTTTTTTGGTATCATTTCCCTGGATACACAATGTTTATTTACCACACATATTGAACAATATTTTTGTCCTCACTTCAATAGTCCAAAAATTGTGAGACCACTCTCATTGTTTTTAGTAGAAAAAGGGACTTTTGTATATTTACTGGACACTTATATGTCTGACATAGCCGCATTACCTACTAGGCATTCATAAACGCCGAGAGCAGTGGCACAAATAACAACTGCTCTCGAAAGACTGTTAAATTTTCCACCACGGTTCAGATGCTCCTGCCGGAAATTGCGAATGAAAACATCGTTTATATCGGGTGAAAAGGTCCTTTATATTAAATTTTACAGTCACGCCCTGTCATGGCGAGGAATGCTTAAATCATGCGAAAGATACGACACTGCGACGCCTGCCATTTCATTTCGCTGGAAATATGAATGAACTCATATCAGAATTGTGAATACAAGTGTTGGCGGTGAATTTTTTAGTACCGAGAGGAACATTGTAGGCAGTATTGTTTTTGTGTTCAAATTAATTTTGTATTTCACTCTCGACTATGTTTTTGGCATTGCTCTTTTTTATGTTGATCAGGATTCGGATGAAATTTTGTAGGTATTTCAAATATTGACTGAACCTGATGAAGTGTTGACGTCCTATTTCGTAATTTATACATTGACCTCTTTTAAAATTAATTGACGCATGTAGTCCAAGTTAAGAAACAATGTAATAGACTATACTGGAGTGCAAATTATGGACAAAACATTAAAAATAAATCAGATCCAAAGAGCACATTTACTTGTTTTCAACATCTACATATAAAACTAAAAAAAATTATCCCAATCAGTCAAATCTTAACACTTCGCGGCTGAGTGCGAATCTGCAAAGGAATCTAATAATGTGCTTTATTCGATTTTTAAATTCGAATTCTGTAGAAGTGCTCGGTGTATGCAATGTCGGCCTTATCGAATCTTTTCATTTTGCCGCTGGAAATGGGCGCGAGCTTGATTTGAAAGTGGTCTGGAGGAAAAACTAGATTTTGAAATAGAAATGTTGTGATGAAGGAGATATTGCTCGGTAATTTGTCGCAGCCAGTGAGGTGGCTCTTTTTGTATGTATTAGTTAGATGTTGTTTTTAAATTTAGTATGACCTATACAGTTGCAGATCAATCTTAGATTAAATGCCCACAACAAAACGCCGGTCCAAAAACCAAAGTGTGTAATCTAAAGTTCTTATGAGATTACCAGTAAATTAATGGGAAAGATACAAAAAGAGATACTGTTTTTGTTTACACACTTTAGCATAATCAGTATTCTGTATGAATCTTTGATTGTTATATTACAAACATACAACATTTGTGTACTAATCAAATAGATAGCCAGAATTGTGAAAAATATTTATGTTTATATTACATTTATATAATTAAAGTGATACATAATTTAATCATTGCTTTTCAACTTTACAATAAATTTTAAATTCATAATATAGTTTTGCATTACATACTTCTTGAACAAATCCATAGACTTTTTACCAAATCGAGTTTAGCATGCAAAGAACTAAACCTAACTATTTTAAATCATACTTAACCACGGGTGATCGCTTAGTATTGTATATTATACCATAATCGTGACTTTATTCACAAAGATCTAAATATCAGTTCATTATATCACTACTATTTGTCAAGGCTGACTTAACCATCCAACTAGAAAACAGCTCAATTTTTTCATATCAGCGCAAAGGGGCCCAGCGCGTATTCGTATAATAAAATATTAGTCTGTGATTTTAACAACCGCGATATGCATCTGATATTCGGTCGAATTACTTCGTTGACGGAACCCTTCCTAAGTATAGGGTTACGCTGACCATACCTTTGAAGGGCCTATTATTTCGGACTTTGTGTTAGAAAGGGTCTTTGAGGGAACTAGTTGCATAATGCATTTGTTTTGCGGCGACCAGGCGTACGGGTTTTAGAGGATATTCCTAATATCCTCTAAAACCCGTACGCGTAATATCCTCTTTATTTTTAGTAAAAAAATAAAAAAAATAAGATCAATTTATTACCTAGTATTTTAAATTTTGGTTTAAAAAGTTAATTTTAAAGGTATACTCTGGCGTGAAAAAGTAACTTATATTTCTTGTGAATCAATTTCAATCCGAAGCGGAGGTAGCTTCATTTGCTTTAAAAAAAGGCTATCCATAAGGATTACTAATGTAATGTTTGATTTGTTACCACTTGCTACTAGACGTAGATACTTGGAAGCTGTCACACTGTATAAACTGGTAAATAACAAATTCGACTGTAATGAGTTAGTTTCCAAAGTATACTATTCTGTACCTAGAAACACACATAGACGAGAGGTGCGTGCTGGCCGCCTGTTTGCAATAGGTAAAAGTCGCACGAAGGCCGGCTGGCGAATACCGATTCGGCGCATGATGCGGTCTTATAATGACAGTTTTCACGCTAACGATACTGATATATTTGTTAACAATATTAGCTATTTTAAAAAATCTGTTATTGAAAAGTTGTCATTGTAGGAACGCTATTTCGTTCCTCCCTGCAGTGTTTGATCCTTTTTTCAATTTTTTTTTTTTTGTTTTGGTTTGTTTGTTTTTGTCCACCTGAAAGCCCAATTTTTGCTTTTCATTGTGTTTTGATCTGTTTGTAAAAAATAATATTAGTTACATTTTGAGCAGTTCGCGACAACTCGATTATAGTAACATGTGGATAGCGTCGTGGGCTACATTATTATAAAATAATTTAAGTACTGTTTATTTGTTAACACTGTATTTTGTAGCTGTTTGCTGTTCCTAATAAATAAAAATAAAAAAAAAAAAAATAAAAAAAAATAATCTATATGAATAAAAAGGTTAGACTTTGACTTTAAAATCTGATTTTGAAAAGTCCAAAGTTTTGACAGTTTATTGTTTATTTTTGCATGACTATTATATGTTTAATAGTAAGCTCGGGTAAAACTTTTTTTCGCTCTACTTTTAAATATTTTTTAAAATACAATTTTTTATATGGTTTTTATCACCGTATACATACGAGTGCGAGAAATTTTTTTATATGCAAAAGGACGTTTCCGAGCTTTTGCTCAATCTAAGGCCTCCCTACTCATGTTGAATTACAATAAGCAAGGATTACAAGGGCTTTGCAGTCATATGCAAAACGAAATGAACTAAAGATACGCAGAAAGTATTTGCAACAGTAATGAGATTGTTGACAATGCAGTTTATGTGGGTTGCATGTGCAAACAATCATTCAGAATCGACACCTTCGAAATAGTGTAAGTACGTATTGTTAATTTTGATGTTTCAATTGTATTCTTTTGAACTCAGTGCAATTTGGATTAAATGTGAGTATTTTATTGCGCTGGTCACGTTGATTGTGTGTTTTCTTTTTTCTTTTTTTTACACGGGGATGCCCAGGAGAGGATAATGCGGGTTTTGCACTAGGCTAAACCCCATGGCAGTTCAGGGCTCGAACGAAGGACGCCGGGAAACCGTCGGTGCCTGTGTCGCGTTACCGCCAAACCACAAAGCATAACAGCTAGGCTGCAAGGCAAAGCGCATGGAATCGTCACTGCGTCACAAGCTGAAGCCGGCCCCCCAAAAGAGGATCACCTCTCGAAAATACGAGACGCACCACCTTGGCCGTAGCCGCCACTACGCACACCCTCAGCTCGCCGCAGCCATCACTACGTCTAACGGCGTGGGTATCGCTGCCGTATCCCGAAAGAGTCACAGAGGCATCGGACGTTACGCGTCAAGTCCGCATCAAGTCTAGGCAAGAGCCCTCAAGAACCGAGTAGTTCGAGGTGGCGAACTGCACGGCGCTCCGAAGCTGCTGACTAACTGATCAAGCATCCCGCTGTCCAGACTTTTATTCGCCTTTTACGAAGTCACACATCGATAGTATTTTTCGGCCCAGTACCGCAGGGTAGTTGACCCTTTTTTCACTTGTTATATACTTACGTGTTATCCGTGGTACGGATATGCTCGTGATAAATATTGCAAAATTCAGTCGGATTAGATAACCGCCACTCTTAGGGCAGGTAAAGTAGAACGATCTGCGCTAGGCCTGCAGAGGCTCGATGCGAGAAACCCTGGATAGACCAAAGTGACGAACTATTAAAAAGGTCTAAGTCCAACAGTGTACTACGAAAGGCTGACGATGATAATGGAACACCCATCAAATACCAGACACCGGCGTGCTTAGCTTAACTTTTGGTAATGTTACCGACCCGTTGTTGGTATTACGTCTCGAGCACCACCACTACTTACAAACAGTCACGTCACAGATTAAATACACCGAAAGGTCTTGAGATTTTTAAACCCCTCGTTGTATTTCTTTAAAGTTATAAAAACAATATAGATTGGATCTCCGTGTAATTGCTTCGCAAATCGGTGAATTAACATGTAAATGTTAAATCCCGTTGTTAGTTAATCTAAGACGATACATAATTTTGTGAATTAACATAATCGAGTCGTCGGCGCGTATAAACATTGTTGTTGGTTTGTAAGGGGCCGTGTTAAATCTGTTACTTTATTATGAAGGGAAGCAGGAACAACCAACTTCATAATGCACTTGAAGTCAACCTTATTAGCTTACAGTTAAAGCTGAATATAATTAAGAGTATCACAACATTTAGATGAAATGTTAAAAAGTGTGTGGAAGTTTTCTAAAGCTAGTTCAGTGACCTCTTCGATGTATAGATTAGTTCAGTGTTGATTTTGACGTTATTACGACTTAGTTTTATAGATTTTTAATGGTAAATGTTTTATCGAAATCATGGCTCTTTATTAATTTTATTGTTTTTAAATTGCGTTTTCAATAAGAAAAATGTGATGGGTCTTCGATTTTCTGTTACATGTATATTTTTATCGCCTATAAAAAGATGATACCCAGTCAATTTACAATTATTTATACTTTTAAAACAAAATAAAATTAATAATCAAATCATGATTTTATGTGTAAAGTTTATGTGATACATTTTATCAAACAAAGCAAAACCAGTTTACGCAATTTTTTTAGTGACATAATTTTATTTTTAAATTGCTGTTCTACAAATGCTAGGCCATGTCACTAATAAATCATTTCCTTTATTTTTTTTTAATAAATTATAAACAATTAATGCTTTATATTCAAAATTGTTAATTATAGAAAAAAATCGTCACACAAAAATTAGAGACACCACCAAAGCCACAGTTTTATTTATTTATTTAGGTTCTCCAGCTTTTGTTTACACTAAATCAATTATTATAAATCTTATTATAACTATGAAACTACTTAAATGTAACAAACTTTTAAGGCGAACACAACATGCAAAAAGTTAAGACTAACTTATTACTATTTACTATTTATAAAATACAAAACTCAGTAGCAGGCAAAAAAAAACAGATGCATTAACCTACGGTAAAAAATTAAAATGGAAATGGGCGGGTCACGTTGCAAGGCTAAAAGACGAAAGGTGGACTGGCAGAGTCACAAAATGGAAGGGTCCAGACGGCAAAAGGCTGAGAGGTAGACCCTACATGAGATGGGCAGACGAATTTGTAAAAATAGCTGGCCCCTGCTGGCCAGAAATTGCCCATTATAGAGAAATATGGACTTCTTTAGAGGAGACCTTCACCTCTACCTGAGGAGGGTTCTTGCAAATTAAACACATAGATTTAAAATATACATAGTACTGGATTAACCTACTAAGATTTACTAACAAACTTTATTTTTATTATCTTTATTATTTTTTTTATGTTTATTTTAAAATGTATCTAACATTAAACATTAGTATATTTTATTTCTTTTTCAAACTCTGTAAGCTACCTGAAACTTCGCAGGAAATAAAAGGTTTTTTATTTTATTTAATTTTATTCAAAATTGTTTATTTTAGTTAAAATTTGTGGTTTTATCTTTAAATGTCCTAGCAATGACTTAAGTTCCTTAATGTAAAAAATGTGTAGTTTTGTTTTGTAAATAACGCTGGTGAACCTTAATAAATCTAAATATATGAAAGGAGAAACTGACTGACTGACATATCAACGCACAGCCTAAACGGCTAAACCTAGGTACTTGACATTTGGAAGGGTCGTAGCTTAGGTACCGTAGAGGTGCACTAAGAAAGGAATTCCCGAAATCCCACGGGAACGGGAATTATCGGGAAAATCATTTTGTATGAAAAATCTAAACCGCTTAGGTTAGACGCTTGAAATTTGCCATGCATGTACCTTAGTAAACTTAAAGCTTAGTTGCAACATGATATTGCAAAATTCCCACTCGAAAAGTCGCGGGCTCAGCTAGTAAATATATAAAATGTTTTCCCTGTACAGACAAAAGCACGTCAGTCACAGTTTGGACTTAGTATCGTCCTTATCTCGTGAACATAAGATAGAAAATCGAACTACAAGTGTTTACCTTGACTTTGTTGACTGTTAGCTATAAAATCTATCTTATTGCTACCGTTTCGTTCTTCCTTCCATTAAATCTATATTTTTTAAAATTACCCCTCTAATTTTTATTTACGTTACCGTCCGTTATATCGTCTCATTGATTAGCAAAGAGCCGCATCGTAAGAGGTGATAAAGTAAAGCTGTAATAAACTCCATACATCCCACTTGAACAAAAATAATAGAAAAGAATTTGCAAAAAAATAACTGGCGAGCTATAAAAATAATGTCCAAACGTGGCGAGGTAATAAAACGGGCAATAATACCTTTTGTAAAACGACTGGGCCAAATGGAAGAGCGACACTTTTGTATGGAGTTGAAATATGAGCTGAATTATGCCGGCTACACAATAGACTCGCTGTCATCGGATCTAGGAAACTTTTATATGAGGTATAAACGTATATAGTAACGTAGGTAAAATGGTTTCAGGTATTATGCAGAAGTAGGCTAAGGTCTCTATTATAGAAATTATATAATAGGCCGAATCATCACGCTTACCACACCCAAGCTAGCCTCGATCAGCTAAATGAAAATAAATAATAAAAATAAATTTGACCCAAGAATAATAAATAAAACAAACGGGGTGAGCTAAATAAAACCGTTTAAAAAAAATAAATGCGCGAGATAATCACACCAACCACCTGGTCTCAAACTAAGGTTTTCCCTTGTACTATGAGTACTAGACGACGGATACTAACTGGGGGCGTCATCCCACCACACCCAGACTCAAGTCAATTTAGAAAAGTTCGTTTTCCAAAATGACCCGACCGGGAATCGAACCCGGGACCTTTCGCGCTTTGGCCGCCTACTTTAGCCACTGCGCCACAGAAGTCGTCAAAATATACCTTTATTCATGAAGTTATGAATCGTCAGTACAAATTCAGTACTCTACGGCTGTGTTCAGAGTGTTGATGATGTCCAGAAGATAACAATGATTTACTATACTAGGTACTTAAAGTTAAAATATAATGCTATAAAAATATGAAAATAGAATTTTCTTTTTTTATATTGCGATTCAAGATTGATCTCATCTCACATCATGTTAAGTGGTAATGAGGTCCTAGCTTAAGGGCGACGAATATAGCATAATAATAGCTGTTACTGCGATAAATCTCTCTTAAAATTTATAAAATATTTTAGATCCATACATTTTTGTCATCTATTTGGTAGTGGCCCTTTTAAATCAATACATTCACAAACACAAGTTCCACAAAGATCGCTTCCATGACAGACAATCTCCAAGCTTGTAGGTATGTGTTATTTAATACACCCCAGACCACACTAGATGGAAATGTGGTCAGTCTATCAATGCTCGATAATATCTGAGGTTAGTGGTTATCTTGTACGTACTGTTAACAATTTACATTCACTACAAAATAAATTGTGTTTTGACGACCTCCGTGGCCGAGAGGCGAGCGTGCCGGACTTTGGCGTCGCGCCATCTCAGAGGTTCCGGGTTCGATCCCCGGTCGGGTCAATATGGGAAACGAACTTTTCTCTATTGTCTCGGGTCTGGGTGTTGTGGTACCGTCGTTGTTTCTGATTTCTGTAACACAAGTGCTTTAGCTACTTACCACAGAATCAGAGCAATGTATGTGATGTTGTCCAATATTTATTTATTTATATTTGTACACAAATTATATTTAAAAACTTCCGGCCGCGGCTTCGCTGGCGTACTTTACCCGATTCTTCGCTACTATTGGTCGCAATATGATGTTATATAGTGTAAAACCATCCTCGATAAATGGACTATTCACCAAAATATATTTTTTTCATTCTAACCAGTAGTTTTTTAGGTCAGCGCGTTCAAACCAACAAACTCTTCAGTTTTATAATATTAGTTTAGATGTAGATAAGATTTAGATAATATTTTAAAACTACCTTTTTTTTCTAATTTTAATTACGTTTAGTATTTTTTAACAATCCATTCAACATTAATAAAATATAATTAAACGTACATTAAAAACTACTTTTGACCTCCATCAACAAAGTTTTTAAAAGGCTTTATGTGGCATATTTAAAAAACAATCTAATTTACCTAAAATGCACTGTTAATCTTCATCATTCTCAAACTTTTTGTTGATGTGATTTTTTTAAAGTGTATAATTTAAAAAAATACTCCATATAAACAGGCCATTTAAAAAAAATATTCAGAAGAGAACGACCGTACCCGAAATGCGTTTATTGTTATTTAATAAGATTTTGTCTACAGGCTTCCGACCAATATTTCCGATATCATAAAATATAATTCTTAGTTAGTTTAACCCACACCCTTATGTATATTGGATCATATTTAAAATTCATAAAACAAAAAACACGTTACAATATTGTAATCGGAGAGTATCGTTTCAAATCCAACACACACATTATTCTCGCGTTAGAATATATTTTTTGCAATATCACAAAAACTATCTTTATGCTCCCATCGTTAGCAATCTTGTTTTGGCTGTCATTATGATTTACCTGTGACACAATTTTGAACTTTAAAACGAAAGTGTGACAGTTTAAATGAGTTAGTAACTTTATTCTTAGATGTTATCAAGTTTTTGTCACGTTTGTACTAATGGGAGTGTGAAAAAGCATCGGTTTTATAAAGAGACCATATGGCATTTTAAATGTACTATCTTATCTTTTAGAGATAAATTCTAATGAAGTCCTAATTGATTTTATGTCCAATTAATTCTCAATGGGATAAAAGTGCTATATTTTTATGGTCCATTTAGGACCACCGCCCCACCACATTTAAGCCATTATTTGTATTATTTATTTAGCGTCTAATTGTCTATTATTGTATTGAGTTATTTTACATAAGTGTCACCAAAATTAGAACACTATATAAATGGTTATTCTTGAATTCTGGCGTACAATAAGTTTAAAATGAAAGAAAAATATTTTCTCTGCTATTTGTGGTTAGTTGAACATATCAAGTAATAAAATGTTGTATCCACATATATTTAAAATTTAATGTTTACAAGCATATAAAATAAAAACCCAATCACGACCTCTGAAAATGTAAGCAAATTTCTGAGTAAATAAATACTAGCAATGTTTCCATTATAAAAATTGAGTATAAAAAACGATTTTTCCTGTCACTAAATATTAAACAAGTAATTATGATAACAAATTTATGCTACGTCAAATGTGCCTAAATTTAAAATGATAAATTCCTAGCGTTTCCAAAATAGAAATTCGTAGGTCTAATATTACGCAATCAGCAGAACACGTTTTTATACAACTTTATAAGTTCTTATCTAGAAAACGAATCGAATGCGAGCATTAAACGCTCATGTATCTACTATCAGCTGTCTCGCACAGTATTTGACCAAAACCAGTCCCTACACCCGAGACAGTATAATTATTGGCTTTAATAGAAATCTTATCCTACCGATTGCATGAGTTACAAATGCGTCTGATTTTATTTGTGTAACTTTGTAATGCCATTGCAATTCTATTCAGACATTAGTTGACCGGATGTTCTATTTGATCCATTCTATTGAAAACATTTTCTTAAAGGATTGAAACTAGTTTTAACTTGGTAAGCTTGTCTTAGTACCTTAAAGACTGTTAGGCCTAGCATGCGCAAACGGGCAATACGTCAAATTTATCGCATGAGACGATCAAAGTATTTATAGCGTTGATTGAGTGATATCCAGGGACCGCCAGCGCTTACCCTTGAAAGGGTTTTGATTGGGTATTCCGAAAGGCTGGCTACTTTAAGTTAATTAAAAACCCTTATGATGGGGTAACCCTTATGATTTAATAACCCTTTGAAAGGGAAACCCTTTTAAAGGTTAGGGTAGCGCTTTCCTTTAAAACCCCTGGTAAGCGCTTACTTTTGCGTTAGGGTTTCCCGATTGATAGGGTTACCTTTATTTTGGGTGCCCCTTCGATAGGGTTTCCCAAATGGTTAGGGTTACCAAATGAAAGGGTTTCCTTTTTTAAGGGTTTTGAAATTAAGCGGGTTTTCCGGTCCCTGGTGATGTCACGCTGCACTCGTAGGTACGAGTATTTTCAGCCAATCAGCAGTTGACACATAGATTTTGATAATTTTTAAGAGCGCGATAAAATTTACTCGCCTGGCGCATGAAGGCCTGTATATGTACTAAAAAATAAAGAGTATTTGAAATAAACGAATCTTGATAAAACATATACATTTGAATTAAATAAGAAAATAATAAATTAACGTTTGTTTATACCTAAACATGAGTATGCAAAACAAAAGTGGTAAAAAAATATATTTTACCTTACGTTAACAAGTATTGATAACTTGATTTAATTTCCAACCTTAGTTTTAAATTGTAGTTACTGCTCAATTTATATCACAGTAATTTGTAACAAGTTTTATGCTATAATATTTTAAGTTAAAAAATATTTTTCAGGTTATAAAAATAGACACCTGATTACATTCGAAACTAAAGAATAATGAAAATCGGCCTTGTAAAAAGTAACTTTTATTAAAGCATTATTATTTAACATATCACTTGCTGAAAACATTAAAAGAAAGAATTGCTAAAACTTTTTCAATAAATCACGCTCTGAATACCGCCTGTAACTTTAAGTTACTCACTTTTATTCGAACAAGTCATTACAGGCCGCACACATTTCTCTCAATTACTCCGTTCCAAAAAAAGGTAAAAGAAAAATTATAACTGCTAGTCCGTAAATTATGCGTAAGAATAATAAAGTCAAAGTTCTTACCCCTATTTCCCTAAGATAAATGAGGCGGCAAGAACATTTTTTTGCAATAGACTACTATAATAAAAAAAGTGACACGAGCAAGACGGAATAATGTCTTGGGTTCTGTGCTCATTAACATTTCTACGAATGTTTTAAATTCTTCTTTATAAGTTTGTTTATATAATCGTCATAAATACAAAAAAAAATAATGAGTGGTATGTTTTCTGTTCATAAAAGGTAAAATATTTGAAAATAAATATGTAATTGATCGTCAAGAATATCCTGTTTATATAATAACCGCATAAGTAGGTTTTTAACAAACGCAAAATTTGGTAGCCAGACAGATAAGAAGCTCAAATACCATACAGATACATTTCATCCCGAAATGACGTGGAAAATTTGCAGACAACAGCTAGCCAAAATAGTTGATGACAAAAATATGTATTAATTAAATAAATATGAATCATTTTGTATAGAAAGCTAAACGAATATTACCACGATATATTTTACCGAATCACTCCAACCTTTTAAACAAAACAATAAATATTATTTACAATTTTGTTTTTTGGTTCGATTGGTATGAATAGATAATGAATTGTTCAACCTACATAGCATTCTAGCTAATGGAGGCATAACACATTATTACCAAATGTATTAGGATTTAATTTATTTTATCGCGGAACCCTGAACAGCAAAAAGTAAAACACCGTTAGGGGTTAACTCCTTCGGAATGAGAAACTTCAAAGTTAATTTTGTTTATGGCTCATGGTCGTAGTAAAATTGTTTTCGAATTAACTGCGTGAAAACAAAACGAAAAATATAGGTAAGACGTAATCTGTGCCGTGGTATTGTTTTAAACAAAACATATTTTAATAACAAAACATTTTTTGTATTATTTATAAAAAATTGCAAAGATTGAAGTGGGTTGAAATGAGCCAAGCTCTAAAACCATACATTTTGTAACTGTCAATTGAAAGCTTTTTGGTAAATGTTTTTCTCGATTTTGGTCCGAACTTCGGAATAAACTTCCTTGTCTGTCTTTCCATTCGTCTATCCAAACCTTTTTTCTAAAAAGCTCGTCAATGGGTCATCCCTTGACGAGCATTTTAGAAAAAGTTAGAAATCGGTATTAAAACATACTGTCTGCATTACAAATCAAGCTTGTAAGTTTACGTCATGTAAAGTCATGAGACATTCCCATAAACATAGAATCATAATACATACTATGATAAGCTAGAGTTACTGTTTACAATAGGAAACATCTTAAAAGGCATCTTTAAAATCTATTATATTCGCAATCACTAGTCATTACATTAGAGTCTATTCCGAGCCGCTCAAAATCCATTGTCAGAACACAGAAACTCACCCATCGACGATGCTACATCCTAATTAAAAACCTTGATAAAATCGCTCCAATCTCGCCTGTATTGTTCATTTCCGTGACCCACGACAAATTTGATGTAGCCAGCGAGCCCGATTAAAATGTTTTAAAATTTAATATCTCGTAGATTACTTTCCGTCGGAAATAATTAAGGAATGTCAGAGGAGTTGTTAGGGTAATTAAGTCTGGGTTAGCAGGTAACGAGGCATGGTAGTTAGGCAAACTAGCACCGGCAAGGGAATTTCTTAGTAGTTTTTAAGTATTTTTTCTCATATCCGCTTGTGTATTTGAAATGAAGTGGTGATTTGAAAGGAGAATCGATGAATCTCGCACCTACAATGCGTTTAGAGATTATTATTTTGAGACGAATATTGCTTGATCCTGATGTAGAAATTAATTTTATGTTTTAAGTAAAAAGGTAGGCTCGAACCGCAATGGTGACAACAGTTCGGAAGTACCAACTTTTATCACGAGAATCTCCGTGTATTGAAAGGCACATCAAGGATCAGCCGATATTTCGTTATTGGTCGTTAACCATTTTGGCGTCCATTTAACGATAAGACCGCTTAAATTGTACTTTTATTTATCTGTAAAACCAAACCTGTAAAGTTTTTGTGCAATAAAGTATATCAATCTCTCTTAGAACATACTTTTATTTTACCTAATAGAGGATTATATATCGGACGATATTACATACATTGCTCTGATCTGTCTGAAACGTAACTGCAACTATTTTGATTACAATTTCAATCACTGAAGCCCCTTAGAAAGGAAATTCAAAGTAACCAAGTATAAATGATGAAATGATCATTGGCAAACAAATCTAAGGAGCATTTTGTGTGGTTTGAGAAACACTACCTTCGGGAACATGCGCACTTACCCACAAAAGATCCATCTATTCAAGAGTTGGCGTGAAATAAATCACCTTTATGAATGGATTTGCACGACTCTTAAGCGGTAGGTTAAAAATAGGACTTTCATCTCTCCACCCATCCATCTATCTATTGGCACATCAAAGTCAAGGTAATGACGCGGGGAGACAAGGGTAGCAAGTATATGTGCTTCGTGATGAGTCCTTATTAATTCGTCTGTGCGAGTCTGCTTTTGAGCGAACTCGCGATGAAAGGGGAATTTTGGGTTGGAGATTGCGGTCACAGAGTGGCTGGTTGCAGATGGCAAAGTAACGATAAAAAATTCATGACTACATAAGCCCGGTTGCAATATTTTACGATTCGTATTCGTTACCGGGCATTACTGAATTGAATAATCAACAGACAATTCGAAATTGCAAATGCGAAGCTACCACTGCCTAAGAGTCTAAATAACTACCAAAAGAATTTTCAGTCTTCACTTTTTTCGCTAAAGGTTGCTATTTTGCTGGTAATTTTGACTGGCATACATCAATACATACGTACCTATAAAAATCATAACCCCCCTATTTTCATCACCGTAGTCGGTTAAAAACCGACCAAGTTTTTTGAGGTGCCGCGAAATAATCCATGATCGCGAATTACCTACTGTTTAGTGGTTTAAACGCCTATTATTTATATTTCTTTCACTATAGAAAAATTGGTAAATTCAAAGTACGTAAGCCGAGTAAAGCATCTGTTTCTTTCATAGGCTGTGTCATTAAAAAGTTAGCAGATAGTCTGAATGGTTTAAGTAGAGCTTTCGCTCAGTAGCGACCTCGTCACAAATCCGTTGAGGTTTCCTTTGTAGCAAATATAATAAACATTTTCAACATACTCTTCAAAGCAACCATTTTATTACTATTTATTGTCACACATTTTCTCGACTTTGATAATTTTCAAGCTCCAATTAAATTACTCACTAGACTGTCGCTGGTTATTATTATTTTCGCTTATTCCATAAGATGGAAACTGTTATTTTATTAATTGTGCGTTCTGATAAAATCTGCTTGTAGATTTACCATCTAGCGTGAATAAAGGTTATAATTAAAAATTACTTGGTTTTTATTTACATAAATGGTATTTAGCTTTTTTTTAATGTTTTATTCGCATTTGAAGTAAATTGGATACGTTTTAAAGAATTAAAGATTGTTTTATTAGGCCCTCTGATTCGGTGACAAGTAGCGTGAGCCGATCTAACAAACAGTGTGGCTTTCCAGCATGTGCTATGTTCACAGTGCATCCCTTCGTTACTTCATTGTGTCATGTGTGTTTTGGACAGGCCGTCAGAATCACTAAATTGTGACAACATTTGTCTTTGGGCGCCGATACCTCAAGTGCAAAAGGCCAAATCAAACCCGGGATTATTTTATTCTTGGTCATCTCAATAGGATAGATGACAAAAAGCTTCTGGTTGGTCCATCAGTAAGATAAAATATTATGTGTTTTTTTTATCGTGTTAAATACAAACTAATTTAGATTGCGATAAAATTTAGGACGACGTCATACAGTTTTAACAGAATACTTACACACCCCTCCACTAAGCTGTAATACATTGTTCGTTATTGTATTTTACTAGTTTGATGATGGAACTTAACAGAAAAAAAAATTGAATTAATAGCAAATTTGAGAAATACGCCAGCAGAAAAGAAGGCCACTTTATACCTTGAAAACAACTGCTTTCATAAAATTTGGCGCAGACACTAACCTTAGCCAAATACGATCATAAACAAGCCGCAAGCGTCCTCGTCCTAGGCAAAGTAACTTTCTGTCCTTAAATATATTTTTGATGAAATGTAGAAGATAAGAAAAAAAAAATTAAATACGAGTATATTGGGTTCTATTTAATCGACCATCAATAAATACTAACCTAACATATGTACCCGACCCAAAAATTAGTTGGCCACAAATTTAATAAGTGAGCCACTTGGCACTAGGATTTGTGGCTCAGTCAGTATTTCTGTCGCCCAAATTAAAAAAAAGGTGCTTGTGAAATTCTCGAATACATTTAGGTCTATTTTGTCCGTACTCGTCCTATTCTTCCTACAGTGCCGCGTGCTGATACTGCACAGTGCACTCCGAGTGAACTGTATAGGGAGAAGGTAACAAAGCGGAACTGTTCTGCAGTTGATACAGACACGGTGCAATTTTTGTCGCGGTTCATATTCCATTCGGGCTCTGCATTTTTCGGGCGTGCATTTTTTATTTGTTTCTATGAATGCTTTTGTAAAACTGTTACGTCGAGGTGGCATTTTATTTGCTTCTGTGTTCATTAATATCTATTAGCGCGACAGCGACTCTTAATTTCACAGATATTAAAAAGGGACGCTGATCAGTTGGAACGTAGTGAGAAAATAGTAGTTTGGAAAGTAGTAGAAGTAGTGTTAGCCCCGCAACCCGTTACCAAATAATATTCGTAATATAACGCATATTATATCCCTTATAATGTTACTAAAATTTTACTTAGATACATTGCACTAAAACTTAGCGCGACTTAACTTCTCCGCACAGTTTATAAATAAGAGACGATAAAAATACCCTTCAACTGAACTTCGATTAATAAACTTAAACTAAAAAACTATTTTTTATCCCAACTCTAACAAACCGATCAGTGGTTTTATTATGTGGGCAACGATAGATCAGTTAGTCACAGTTTCTTGTAAAACACGAATAATAATTCGTTTAAAAAGGTACATTGAAAAATGCTTTTTGATTGTTAAAAATCCGACCCATTTCCATCCCAACAAAGAAATTTGGAAATTCAAAAGGGCTACTCGATACAGCCGTTGCGCCGGTACGCGTGCCGAAATTAAAAAAAATCAATCTTTTGTCGACGCAGTCTTTGACAATGGAAAGCGAAAAGTACAATTTTTAATTTCAAATTCAAGTGTCCAGGTTCATTGAGGAGCACGCGTACGGCAAAATTAATTAGTTACATCAATCATTTGGTGAATGGTGTCAGTTGTGTCGGCCCACTGGGTTTGAAAAATTGGTCAAGTGCGAGTCGGACTCTGAAATAGATGGTTCAGTATCGTATAAATAAATATATTTAGTTAATAACGCCAAAACAAACATTTACTTTTTTACTGTTTTTGGGAACCCTTATTTACTTTGTATTGTTTTTTTATATTTATCGTTTTGGCTGTCAAAATATGTGTTATATTGCTACCTTTATTATGTTTTGATATACAAGATACAGATTTGCAATTTTTTATTAAATATTTTTTTGACGAATAATGTTATGGTACTTGTCAAAAGAAGTAGTGGTTAGTAAGAAATATACGCAAATTCATATTATTTATCAGTTGTTTTTTTTTTCATTTGCTGGTGTTTAATAACGATCTAATTAATCTGTTACAGGGTACTTTTAACTTCATTTGAGTAGGTGCGGAATCCTAAAAAGTCCCAACTATCAAGCTACGGGTCGCTAAAGAATAAATGTAACGTGATTCGTGTATTGTGTGTCAACCCTTCCATTAGCGGGGAGGTAGGGAAGGTGAAAAATACTGAGTTGTGACGTCTGCAACAGGCGTGCTAGCGGATGGGAGGAGATTCGAGGATAATATTTTGAATATTGCGTGTAAGAGGGTTTCGGGGCCAGTGAACTTGCCGGTGAAATGGGAGCGAATGTGTGGTGCTCTTTTTTGGGAACATACCTTTTTGCTATTCTGTTGTTTTTAATCTTCAGTTTTTTTTCTTATTAAGCCTAGATTAGCGGTATTTTTTACCGTATTTTTTATGCGACTATATTAAAAAGTCATTTTGTTGCTGTTTTTTAAAACGGGACTAATTGTGGGATTGTCTGGTGGCATTAAATATCACTTAATCATGGAGCTGATTTTTTTTAAGAGCGATCGAAAGTCTCATTCTTAAGTCATTTAATTTTTGCTTTCTTCAACAAGAATTGATAAAAAAATATTTAATAAATGAAACCGTTTTCATGGACTTTTATCTATAACATAACAAATAGGCAAACGCAAAATATTGTAATATTGTATGGTTGTCTGAATGTGTGTTAGTCTAATGCAATAACTACTGAACGGATTTGTATTAAATTTAGTAGGAAGAAAAAAGAGCTACTAACATACAATTTTTTTTATCACGAAATAACGCGAATAAAGTCGCGGAAATGGCTAGTGTTACCATAAAAATAATACAACAACCAAAAAATTTGATCTGTGATTGAAATTGGTATTATTTTTACCACGCTTACCCCTCATAAACTTATTTTTTTTGTGTCATACCGACAGACGTACAGACATTCATCACGATGTGCAATAATTTACATATGTATGGAGGCGATAGTTTGAATGTGACAGCAATCTATCACTGCTGACAATGCGCACGCGCCCTGCTTCACGACCTTTCGCTTTTATTCCGAGTGTGACTGTACATCCGACAAAAATAAACAACATTCATATTTCTGACGAATTTAAACTTTATCAGCATGCGTTGAGTTAACGGGAACTTAATTTCGACGCTGACTGTACTCATAAAAACTACATTTCTTTCAAAATCTTGTGCAAATGCAAAATTAGAGCATAAATCTTTAACAATCATATTGTTATACGACATGTTTGGAAATAGATTTGAAGATAAAATTTGTTATAACTATTTGAAGTTATGTCAAGTTATGAAAAAAGTTGTCCTTTTGACGAAACATACATTTTTCCGTAATAAAAAGATTATCCAGAAAAATGTATACTAATTTCAATTAATATTAATGAATTGGAATAAACATAATTCACAAACGACTTCATATTTATTTTTGTTAAAAACAAGTAGTTAAGTTCTAATTACATAGGTGGACCTATGACGCTATGTTATTACAATCCTGTCAAAAATAACTCACGCAACGTAAAATTAAATGTAAATTTTAATGTTGGGCCCGAGTCACCTCACCATTGTCATTTTGCGCGTACCTCGAACACATTTACTGTGTAGGCATACAATGCATAGCGCATCTCTTTTTTAATAAAAAAACTCGTTTGCATTCCATCATTTGTCGCCCACTGTGACAATGGACAGCAGAAGTCGAATTCAAACCCCTCTGTATTTTATGACTATTGATTAACTTGTTGTTTATGATTTTGTGTGTGTAGCATAAATAAAAATATTTTGTTGCCAGACTACGTTCTTTTGAAATTTAAGTTTTTCATTGTTTCGATTTATTTGAGGGTGACTGTACTTCGTGTTCATTTTTTAGAAAAAAAAGTGTTAGGTCCCGTCAAAATCTAAATAAGATTTCCAAACGTCAGTTTGTGTAGATATATGTAATGGATATTGTTATCTTTACACCCAAAAACTACTGAATCAATTTGTATGAAATTTGGTAGATGTACGGATTCTAAATTACCAGTTAATATACATATATTTTTTAACGATCAAATTTTACCGATAAAAACTTTTTAGATTTCAAGATATTATTAGTTTCATATTAAAACGTATACAATTAAATCAAAGTATTTCCACAACTATACTTTAAAACGGTCAAAAGCATTTGTATGTTAACAAGTGAAATTTAAAAATAGTTCTTATTCCCACGAAATAAGCGCGGTACAAATTCCAAAGTGTCTAACGTATTTTTGTTGATAAATATTTCAACCAAAAAAGAGTAATAATAAACCAGTTCCCTCAAAAACTCCATCAGTCAAGTAAACTCGAATTCGACACATTTATATAAAAAACGAAACGAGAAGTTCCTTTCCATTTCTTGAAAATTGAAATTACCTTAAATATCTAATAGAACATAAATATGACCACTCGTGTTAAGTCGTCGCAGAATTCAAGGTCGCAGGCAATGAATCCCTCTCACTCCTGTTCTGAGTTTCTGGATCATTTGGAAACAGTTCTTAACAAATCTGCTTCTGATTCAGATCTGCTGCGCACCCCCCCTCAAACATTTGTATCCCAGCGAAATAAAAGATGTCGGGCTCAGATGGAAGACACAATGAGTGGTCAAATGGATGATTTTAAAGAGGAAATGAGAAAGCTCATGACGTATTTTTCAGCATCACAAGCAAATGAGCTCAAACAGCTGAACTCAGCCCTCAAAGAGATACAACATTCGAATTTTAACATAGAAAGTACAGTTTCTTATCTTGCAGCTCAAAATGAAGAGTTCAAGCAAAGGATTGTCGAATTGGAAAAACAAATAAATCAAGATAGGAGCCATATTGTTCTATTAGAAAACAAAATAGAAGAACTGCAGATGGGCAGCCGCAAGGCTTGCTTTGAAATCAAAAACGTACCAAAAAAAAACAATGAAAGTAAAGAGGATCTCATCGAAATGACGATCTGTCTGGGTAAGACCGTAAATTGCAATTTATCTAGATCTGATATCAATGATATCTATAGAGTTCGGCCGAAGAAAGCTGACAGTAAAAACTCGCCGATTGTAGTGGAAGCAAGATCTACCTTACTAAAAAACGACTTGTTAAGAGCAACCAAATCATTTAATGTCAGACAAAAAACCAAATTATGTGCCAAACACATTGGAGTCAAATTAAACGAGGATACTCCAATATTTTTATCTGAACACTTAACGCCTAAAGCGGCCCGTTTGTATTTCCTAGCTCGCGATTTTTCCAAAATAAGAAACTTTAGATTCTGTTGGACCGCTTACGGCAAAGTGTACATAAGAGAGCATGAAAATTCGCCAATTATTATGATAAGAAGTGAAAGTCAAATACAACAACTATCTAATGCACAACAACAGGAACCACACGCATCTTGACTACAACAGATTATCTATTCGATCCATCGCAAGGTTTATATACCAGTATTTCTAAGTTTATGCCATCTATCATTTGAACTGTATCTTGAAGTGTATAGGAAAATATTACTAATATTTTTATTTGATTTTATAGTTCTACATGAATTTAGAAGTGTTAAAAGAATTGTAAAACACACTGCAAAAATCATCTTCTCTCACGATTGCTTACACACACACACAACCAAATACAAATACATATACCACTTAGTCCCAAAACACACTGCAATAAACATCTTCTCTTACAATTATTTACACAAACACACAACCACATACAAATTCATACACCACCTAATTTCGAATCGTACTGAAATAGAAATCTCATATTATTTACACAAATATATAACCTCTTGCAAAATCATACACCATCATATTCCACAACACTCAGTCCAGAAAAATAAATACCTCCGTGACTCAACTAAACTGCATAAGAAGTACAAAAAGCAAACTTTAATGTTAAACAAATTTATACGCACTGCACAAGTTACCACGTACATCAATCTTCTTTCACTAAATGAATAACGCTCTTCAGCACTCAAATGCGATAGACGGTATCGAAGTGGCACAAGCCGTAGAATGCGACACTGCGGAGCTAACATCATACATTACAATAAAAAAAAATGACCTGACAATTATATCTCAAAATATACGCAGTATATACTGCAACTTTGATGACTTCTTAGTTACTCTGTCAAGTATATCGACACACGTTGATATTATAGTACTCACTGAGTGCAGGCTCAGTTCAAACAAATCTATACCACAATTAAACAACTACCATTCTTACTATACTACGCGCCAGTTTAACCAAAATGATGGAGTCGTTGTATACATAAGAAATACCTTGCAACCTAAAGTAAAAGAAATTAGCCTTACCAACGCTTCTTGTCTAGAAATAGATGTACTTAACAATAAAATAATATGTATTTACCGGTCTCCGTCGATCACGAACTCTGAAAGCTTTGTTAACTCATTATGCCAACATTTGGATACCCTAAATATGCATAATAATATTATAATAACCGGCGATATAAACATAAACATTACTTCAAAGTGTACCGAATCTACTTGTGAGTACAATAACAGAACAAATTACTTAAATAAACTCTCGGCATATGGAATCCTTGCTGGGCATACTCTGCCTACTAGAGAAAACCACTGTCTCGATCATTTTATGCTCAAAGTCAATAAAAATAAATTCTCAGCTTTTATTGCAGTTTTACAGACAACTATAACAGACCATTTTACCACGTTCCTTTCACTTTCAAAGGTTAAAAATACATATAGTAAAATTAAAACAAAAACTATAACAGATTACTCAAAAGCTCTAAAAGATTTACAACAAAAAAACCTTTCTGAATTACTGTTTTGTAAAGATCCTACCACCATAATACAATGTCTAATAAGTCTGATTAATGAGTCTATTAAAGGCAATATCAAAACCGCATCTCTCCCTAGAATCGAACGAACATTAAAGCCTTGGATATCACCAGGCATCCTACGATGTATTAAACATCGTAACAAGCTCCAAAAGAAGTTACGTAAAGAGAATGACAATGACATTCTCAAAATAACTTATACTCGATACCGTAATTTCTGCAATAACCTTATAAAAAAATTAAAAAGAAAATACGATAAAGAACTCCTGGCAAACTCGATCAAAAATAACAAATTATTGTGGAAAAATATTAAATATATAACTTATAGTAGTGCGTCACACGATGATAGGGCAGAACTCATCAATCTCAAAACTAACCCTTCTGAATCCGCAAACTTCGTTAACAGCTACTTCGCAAACATAGGCAAGCAGCTTGCCAGCTCTATAAAGCACAGCAACACTAAAAATAGCCTACCAAATAATCAAATACATACTCAGCAAAACTCGTTCGTCCTCCTAGAAACAGATTTGGCGGAAGTCAGGAGAGTCATAATGTGCTTAAGGTCTGATAGTGCGCCAGGGTGGGACAATGTTGGTATCAGATTCGTGAAACTTGCGCAAAAAGAACTCACACCTATTATTACTCACCTTATTAATCTATGCTTTCGGCAAGGCTCTTTTCCAGCTCCACTAAAAAAAGCCCTTATTACCCCAGTGTACAAGGGGGGCGATAGACATAATGTGAGTAACTATAGGCCAATTTCAGTGCTGCCAGCTATCTCAAAAATTCTGGAAAAAATCTTGAACTCTAGGCTGCTTGACTATCTGAATAAATACCAACTAATATCAGGTTCTCAATATGGCTTCCGGCAGGGTCTATCAACGGAAGATGCAGTTTGTGGACTTACTCAATTGGTAACTAGGGTACTTGATAAAGGTCAAAAGTGCTTATCCGTCTTCCTAGATCTCAAAAAGGCTTTCGACACTGTTTTTGTCCCAATTCTATTAGAGAAACTAGAACAATATGGCATAAGAGGCACCGAATTATTACTTTTTAGGAGCTACCTCTCTGAAAGAACTCAAAGGGTAAAATTGGACCAGTACGCTAGCGATGACATAGAAATGTCATACGGAGTCCCGCAGGGAAGCGTGCTAGGCCCTACACTTTTCCTAGTATATATAAACGACCTGTGTAATTTGAAAATAGATAACGCCAGTATTTTTTCGTATGCGGACGACACTGCCATTGTTTTTACAGGTAATGACTGGGATACTGTTAGGGCGAATGCTGAACACGGTGTATCTACAGTCGCTAAGTGGCTACGAGACAATCTCTTAACTTTAAATACTGATAAAACAAATTTTATCTGCTTCAGTATTCAAAATACAAACCAAGCTAGTCCTAATCTACGCCTAAGGGTTCACTCGTGTGTAACAGAAGATCCTAATTGTGACTGCCCATTCATTGATAGAACTGATACTGTAAAGTATCTGGGAGTGGTAGTTGACCAACGGCTGTCTTGGTACCCGCATCTCGATCTAGTCGCTAGCAGAGTCAGGAAATTGATATGGGTATTCAAGACCTTAAGACATGTAGTGCCAGGGTTGCCTTCATCAGGCTGTCGCTCCCACAGAAATATTCTCAAGGAAATCTATATTGCGCTAGTTCAGTCAGTCCTGACTTACTGTATCTCAATTTGGGGAGGAGCGGCAAAAACGCGAATAATAAATTTAGAGAGAGCACAACGGGCAGTGCTGAAAGTAATGCATTTTAAGAAAAGAAGATTTCCTACAAGCATTCTGTATACCATTAGCAACGTCCTGTCAGTGAGGAAACTCTACATCCTCAACTGTATTTTAAAAAAACACAAATCTTTAATTTATGACAAATCCTCGGAACAAAAGAGAAGAAAACATATACCCTCTAGTATCAAAACAAACACCGCATTTGCTGATAAGCAGTACACAAAACGGTCGGATTTCCTGTACAAAAAAATTAATGCCGAAATAAATATTTACAGTAAAACGTCGTATGAATGTAAAATACTAGTTACCGACTTCCTATCTCCATTGAATTATGAACAAACTGAGACTCTATTAACACATTTAAACTAACGCTTGCACACAAATTAAAATAACCACATATTAAACGTACACACACCCATAACAAACATATAAAACACATACACAGACTACATTACACATTCACTCATCTGCACATTTTAGACCTGTTAAAATTAATTTCAATAATACATTTTATAAGCATAGCTTTAGTAAGTACCTAAGTATGTTCCATTTGTAAAACTTACATTATTTCTAATTATAACTGCGAGCTATGTAAGAGCGTGGTCGCCTGACACAGGCATTTTTTGCTTACAAGGTGACTACAACCACTATTTTGTAAAATGTAACTTTTTACAGAAATAAAGCTATTATTATTATTATTATTATTTCAAAAGTGACGTAATCATTCATGAGCGGACGTTTCGAACAAAAGAAAAAAAATGGCTGTGTCCAATTTGATGGGGTGCGATGCAAGGGGATCGAAACTGCAACGCCATTAACACCTGCAAAGTCAAGTACCCATTTTAGCGGATTTGGAAATAAAATAACAATTGTCAGAGTTGCCAACCTTTTAGTTTTTAAATATTTTAAGAGAATTTAATTCAGATTCTGTAGAAGAGTAATGGACGGAAAAGCATGGTTCAATTCATTGATTTTTATTTCTGACTAGCTGTGCCCGCGACTTCGTTCGCATGGACTACAAGGGTTTTTTTCGCAATAAAAGGTAGTCTATGTCATTTGTAGGTTTAAAGATTGTCTGAGCCAAATTTCATCAAAATCGGTTGAGAGGTTTAAGCGGGAAAACGTAACAGACAGACACAGATACTTTCGCATTTATAATAATTATTAGTAGGTATTTCGTAAATAATGTAAATTTGATGTAGATTTGTACAATAAAATAAAAACTTATTTTATAAAGCTGAGGAGTTTGTTTTTTTGAACGCGCTAACTACTGCTTCGAATTGAAAAAATATTTTTGTGACAGATAGTCCATTTATCGAGGAAGGTTTTAGGTTATATATCATTAGGGTGCGGCCAATAGGACCGATGAATCAGTGGAAAAGGCGGGGATCATCTATCAGCTACAAACTGGACTGCATTCAAACGCGCATCCAGTGTCAAGTCAATTGTCCACGTGATCAACTTGCTTCAGACCCGAAAGTGTCTTGAAATACGCATAAACTTGATATTGGCTTTCAAGGAATCCTCGAAAAGCAATAGACTACTGAACAGTGTTCTATCGCGAAATTCAAATAATGCTCACCTCACGTGACAGTGGTAGATTAAAGCCTGGTTTCAATATTTAACCATTCGTAGTGTCAAAAATTACTATCCGTTTTTCTCCAACCGACTACGACTCCTTAACACCGTTCCATAGTTTACTATCAATATCAGTTGTCATCAGTCGTGTGTCGCTCTTTTTTAGCTTACGCCTCGTATAGTTTTATTACTATCCGTTACTAGACGGATCGTTTTTTTTTCAATATTGTAATATTGAAATATTGGAACCGGGCATTAGAGATTGCATAAGAAAATTGGTTGGAATGGCAACACAAAATGAAGAAGAGCAGTCTAACTTTAAAACAATGTAACAATTACTTTCCTTACTGATGCGTAATCATATGAGTTGATTTATAACCCCCTTATTATGAATTGGATAGTCGTGTCAAACGGTAGGTAATTCGTCATAAAACTTTAAGAGTGAATTCAATTCAAAAATACATTTAGTTTCACTTCGTAAATTCCAATAAGCTATTGTAAATACAGGGTTAATAATGGTACCTATTTAATTCTTATTTTGGCGAGGTTATATTGAAAAACCGTTTTTACTAATTAAGCCTTAAAGTTACCTATTTTATTAACGGCTTAGATTAGTTTACTGTCAAAATAAGACCTAATAACCTAATGGTTATAACAACTCATTGCAATAAAATTATTTTCCATGATTAATTGACGAATATTTCGGTCACTAGGTATTTTATATTTAACAGCGGGCTACTCTGACAATTAAAATGACTAGTGTAACTAGTCATAAAAGAGTTCCTCTCAATAAAATCTTAACTTTTGTTTAGATTGTGAGAAAAAATAACCCCATTATTAAGGCCGCTATTGTTCTTGAATAAGTACTTTGCGCATTTACATATTGCGGTTCAAAAGGGTTTAATTAAAGTTTGTGAATAAAAGTCATTAGTTAAAGTCAATCTTTGTGACTTAGAAAAAGTAATAATTAACAAAAATTGTTTAGTATATTTGAAAAGAGTTAACAATGAAACGCTCGTGTGTATTTGAACAATAAGGTATTTTTGTAAGATTGTTTTAAAAGAAATAAGTAATAAAAATATGGCACATAACAACATTTCTAGGACGCATATTATTAAAAATTACCACCTTTCAATAGAAATAAGTGAATCCGTCAGTTAGTTTTACAAAATACAATGAAAATATTGTATTCTTTTCTTGAACAAATACATAAAAATAGATCATGATACAGCGCATCAAAGTTCTGATGTGAGTTGTGTTTACGTCACTAATTCGTAAAAACTGTGCGAAAAAATAACGCCGCGGTAAATGTTAATATAATCTATATTAGTAGATACGTTTTTGTTAACATGGTAATAAAAATTAAGTATGTGTGTCTAATATTCTTTTGATAATCAATCTCATTGTATGTTGAACACCATATCAATGTTAACACTTTCAGTTCGATTTTACCTCTTATGCCATAGACATAAGGATGGTATAAATTCCAAAGCGTGTTGTTTGCCATGGCTTCAACAGTACTATAATAGATAAACTATATACCTAATCTAACAAAAGTAATGGTCATTATTTTCGTAAAAGGTTCAAAGTATTCGTTTTAGTAATAAAATCTGATATATCTACGAAACACCAAATTTTTTAAAGTGTTATTTTTGTTTCAATTGAGAATCCTAAGCGGAATACTGTGTTACTACTATCTCCAACTTATAAGCCAAGTACAGTTTAATTACGGATCAAAGTTTCACATCTCACAGTAATTGTTCGAACTTAGACCAATAATGAGCATTTTAATTACCCATTGCGATCGAGGGCAGAGTTCAAAACGGTATAGCTTTATGGTACCTGTCTTGGGCTTACTAGCGCGGAAAAAGGCCTTCGTAGGTAAGTAGATCTTTAACAATAAACATGACCGAAAATACTAGGCATTACAGCAGCGTCTTCTTGGGTTGATACCTTCCAGCTCATTTGGAATCACTTTTAGTAATAAAGTATAAAGTATTATTTACCGATATCGATTTTTAAAATTGGAATATGAAAAACACTACTTTGTTCTCAATTATCTTTGCATTTTAAAACATTCTACAATTTTAAAGCGCTGGGGTAAGTACGAGTAGTTCACTTAGCTAATATAATGATAAACTGTTAGCACAAATTATTTTACCCATACACTACCGATCCGTCGTGGGTACTTACCCAATTAATTCTGCAAGAAAAATACTATATACCTACTATTTCTTCTGGCAATATTAATTCTGATTCGCATTATTATACGATGGTTCCTACAGAAATAAAATGTTCTTACAAAAATAAATTATACGATGGGTCTTACAGAAGTAAAATAATAAAACGTTCCATTATTTAAATTTAGTGCTTTATTTATATTGCATAAAACTATTTATACCGTTTATTAGTTTATGCTAAATGTAATAAGGACGGGTCTGAGCTTAGTGATTTTCGGGAAATCGGCTCTAGTGCACAATGTCGCCCGAGGGCACTTTCGCAAACATTTCAGTGCTACCTAAGTTGATTGCAGAGGCTGCTTTGCTCCATGTCCAGAGCAAATGCCACAGTAATGCAATGGCCGGATCTGATCTGGTTCAGAAATGAACGTTTTAACTGGTGGACGTGGGAGTCGAGCTACAAGTATTAGCCATTTTTATATTATTCCAAATTATTACTAAACGGCATGCATAAACCAATCCGTTAGACTTATTTCATTTTTTTTCACTTGCAACTTTTCGTTCGAGCAATATTTGAAAAGCCCGCAATAAATTAAACTCAACCTGAAAATTGAGCCCAGGAACTCAAAATCATTAAACTGTCGAGATATATCCAGGTTCAGATTTTAATACAAAAGGACATTTATTCTTTGTTCAGCGCTTCAATAATAAAGGAAAAACTTTTTTATTGCGTTTTTTTAATAAAAAATTCTTGGTGTATTACTATACCTACACAGATATAGTGTATACGAAATCGGTAGAAAAACGTACAACTACAATCAATAATAAAGCTGCGTGTTAATTTACTAAAAAAGTGCACAGAGATGAAATATGCAGAATAATTTTTAATTTAAATTGCCTGCCCTTGCTATCATTATAATCAAGGTGATGTTGGTTATTAAACTGATGCCAATGATTTAAAGGACGATTATTTAAATCATCGGCGTAACGGGTTCAAATGCTCGTCCAACAGTAACAATGTTTTTGGCGTTAGCTCACCTTTCTACTAATTGTAAGCCCGAAGCTTTCTGTGTCTTGACAAGAAATATTCTCGTTCTTGAAATTGCTTGCTTGAATTGCTGTTTATATTCGGTTGGTATGTTATAAATCAAATAGGAAATAGTGAAGTATTTACAATAATTTAACGGATCCAAACGCGACACCATTTTTATTTAGTAGTAGCACCAACCGTGGTCACGAGCTGACTCGTCACCACGTCAGCAGTCACGGTTTGTGCAACCTAACCGAAACGTCAGGCAGTAAGTAGCTTGTATTAACTACTAAATAAAAATGGTGTCGCGTTTTGACCCGTTAAATTGTAGTAAATGTTTAAAATGGAACGCGAAAGTCTTAAAATTTATAATAGTGAATTAGTAGTAATAAGTAGTTTACACCATCGTCAAAGCTTTCCTTATTAGATTGGTATTAAGGACATCCTTGCAATATGCATGTTTTTTAAAAAATGGTGGGACAAAGTTAAACATTTCTGGCCAATATTAAAAAAAATAAATTGCATTTTAGGTTTAAAAAAACATGAAATCGTAACATAACGATAGCCTCAAATTGTTTTCTGCAAAAGAGCGGCAATCATACCTCGTAAATAAAGCTAACCACACGGTATAAAACCGATTAATTTTGGGCCAAAGTTTCTGTTATGAAAGGATTTTTTTGTTCTGAATTTGTATCAAATCTAACCGGAATTTTGAAATAATCTTGTAAATGCTCTTATTACAACAAATAAAGTAGGTAATCATATTGTTTATTTTTGTAATCATATTTATTACTTTAAACCATGCTTAGCCATTTTTATTTTTGAGGAGTGTAATAAACTTATTCGTAAAATAATTACTAGTTAAAATTTAATTTAACGTAGTAGATCAAGATGCAAATAGCTAAATAAATCGTATACAATCTACAATCAATAGTTTATAATATTATTTTTGCCTTTGATATACTTATGCGTGATTTGAAAACACAACATAATTTATATCTTATTAAAAAACGATCGTTATGTATATACTGGGAAATAATGAACATTATTTGAAATAATGCATACAGGCCTTGATTGATGTCTATCTTTTCCTAGTTAGCTAATATTTTATATTTAAATAAAAATTAAATTGCCAAATTTAATTGCATTGCTTCGAGAAACTCGTAAATAGGCCGATAGATTTGTAGTTATTGTTAAAAGGAATACACTTATTGTGGAAAAAAATTCCGAAGAAACACAATCAAAATAGCATTCCATCTACCCATCAAAAGTCACGGAGAAAATAATAGTGAACTTAAACAAAAAATTTAATGAATAAGTAGTTGTCACCTTAATTTAACTGTCAACTACTGTCCAGTATCGTTTTATTTATTTAAATGAGGTTTTTAATTTGCCGTTTATAGGTCATTCCCGCTTATTATTATTTAAAAACTAAAAATATTTGTTGTTAACAAGTCAAGTAGCAATGTACTCCGCTAAGCTACCGTAAGCTGACACTTCGGTCTCGTTTATAACATTTACAAGGGTTAATAAAACTATCGAGCCACTTTAAACTGTAACAATAGCATTGCAAACAATAACTTCGGTCCATTTCAGGGGTATTGAATTTATTAATGTTAGTAAAACTGTGCAAATATTTTTTTCCCGAGCGCCATACTACACGCCCCACTGTGAATATCGTAACAGAATACGTGTGCTTGCAAATCAAATAGAGCTTTGTCTGTTTTTTGTGCGGTTGGGAGCATTGGATGCTAGGATTGGGTGAAACGCTCGTTTTTGAGCTAACCTATAACAATACAGATTGTGGTTTATTGTTAGTATTGGCGATAGGAAAAAATAGAACGCGTTCAACCTCTTGCGGTATTTTCTGAACGGTTAACGAATATACAATGTTATAGTTTATTTTGTTTGTTAACTTTTGTTTCCCATGACGTGCGTGGGTAACCTACTTAATATAAAATTTTGTTTAGTATTTGAAATGTCTGAATGGTAATTTTCTCTTTACTAATTATTTCCCGAAGGGTCATAGGTTCGAATCGTGGAAAATTGTGTTTGTTTTGTAACTGTGTGTTTATAAATGCATGGACCGTTGAGTCTGGTTTCCATGTCACAAGCTTTAAGCATTAAGCTATTTACTTAGAAATCCGGTCAATATATTTGACATTTTTGCTAATTTGTCTCAAGACAGTTCTTCAAATCTAAAGAGTTAAATACCTATTCCAATTAAAGCAGAGAGGCGAACGGACCGGAGTTTGGCTTAGCGCCATTTCTGAGGTCTTGGGTTTTATCCCCAGTCGGGTCAATATAGGAAACGAACTTTTCTACATAATAATATATTGTCTCGGGTCGGGGTGTTATGATACTGTCGTCGTTTGTGATTTCTGTAGCAGAAGTGCTTATGCTACTTACCATAGAATCAAAGCAATGTATATAATGTTGTACATTATTTATATTGATTTCATTGTGTATCTATACAAAAATGGCTTTTTTTCAGTTTGCGATAGGTAGATAAGTAATGTTTGTACAAATCGCCTCTTCAGCGATTCTACAAGGTCCCCTTTTTGCAAATTTTCACCTCTGTTTACTTTTACGTTGCATAATTTCATTGTTGATTTGTTTGCGAGTCCTTGTTTGGCTTGCCACAAACCGGCCCGTTGATGAATAAAATGAAGTACCCACCTCACTTGAATCTGCATAAAATCCGTGTTCATTTGAGGGTACACCGATTCAAAAATAACAATATAGACCTCGTATACTTGTTTTTTAATAAAATAGCCGCTCTCATTTACATACCTTATTTTATTTTAATGTTTGCACATTAAGTTCGAGTAACGAAGGGGCTGTAGACGTACAAATATTTTAACATTTGCATAAAATTTGCAATAAGGTTATTAAAAATATTCGAACTTTTAGATGTGATGTTGAACACACTTTTGTTTAAGTTTTCTACGGCAAGTTACTTCATATTCATTTGATTTAAATTTCAATATGAAGGTTACGATCTCTCCGTTCCTGGGTTCGATTCCCGGGTTCGACTCCCGGGTTGCCCGAAATAGATTGAGCATGTGATTATTAACCCGCATTATCGAGACTATCAATCTATCTAATATAATCTATGTATCGAGATATTTTATCTAAAATGACGGTTTTTACAATCAAATGCTCAGAATCGTGCAATACTATTTCTATGTATAAAAGGAATTATTTTACTAACTAAACTTTCGCCAGTGTTGTTTGTAAGCAAGAATTAGTGAACTATCGAAATCGATACATCGATAGTAAGATTGGCAAAACTATATCTATACCTATTTGCAATCTGCTTGGATGGAAAAACATAGCGGATACCAAGTTCGTAAAACTAATATTTCTTATTGTGACAGGAACTAACAAAGTTTAACAAGCTGCTCGAAAGTACGAATACTTTTTGTTGGTTTAATTTTTTGCCCCCACAGCAAAAGTCGGAAGCTACGACCACTGATAGATTTGGAGCAAAATTTATTGCTTTCATTCATAAAGGGTTTGAGTTTAAAGTGTTACCTCGTTATTGTGAGATAGAGAACCTTGTTGATATTGTTCCCTTCTTTATTCACGATAATGTACGATTTTACGGAACATTTATTTTTTACTGTTGGCTTATCGCGTTTGGTAAATGGTGAACGGTTCGGCGATTAAAATTTTGATCGAATCTACGTTGATAATGTTTTGTTATGCGTCTCTCTAATGTAAATAAAGATTTCCTATTTGAAACCAGTATGCATCTATCAATAGTAAAAAAAGCTTTCTTATTTGAAATCTGTTAATTACTTCTGAAAAGACTAATTAATCATACTGCACACTAGATTTTATTATTATAGTATTTATATAATAGTGCTTAATATAAAAGTGCTTCAAGCCTCAGAAGCGAACGTCCCTATTTTATGCTAATATGAAATAGTTCTTTTAATTTAAATGAAAATTGTAAAGTAATTCAAAAATGGCAGATCACGCCCGTAACCCTAAGCGTATAAACTGAAAGAAATTATTATTAAAAATGTTGATCAGTAGGTACTAATATATATCTATTATTAAAAGTCTGCAAAAGCAATATAATCGATTAATTTAAAGACCAATCGAGCAGATCCGAAATTGCCCGTAACGCAATTTGAGTTTAATTTTTAGAAGTTAATTTTTTTTAGCTTTTTTTTACCACAATAGTTTTTTCGTCACACTCAGTCGCCATTTCCTGAATGTCTTCGGAACAACACTCGCTGTCATAATTGTCGCTTCACAGTGTTTGAACACGGACAATTGCCGGCACGCGTAGCCTTATTAAATTATAAAGAAAATATACGGCGGTGTGTAAAGGGAACGGTGTAGGGTTTGTGTACAGTGCAATTGAAGATATTATATTATAACATTAAGTCCACCTGTTGTACTTATTTGTGAAATATTTTTTTAATTAAAATAATAAATAAATTATCTTACCCAACTTATGTTGCAACTTCATTTGAACTGAAGTAAAGGAAATGAAATTCATTTTAATGTTCTTTTGCCACTTGACTTTCCAATGTTATTAAAAACGTTAAAAGGCTCTATTACGATTAAACAACTGTTGTCAATACTCGCCATGTCATATTTTGATGTAATTTCTACGAAACTATCCGTAGCGTGCTTCGCAATGGGTTGGGGCCCTACTAACTCTTTTATCATTCACGAATCTTTGCCACTACTGTGCTAAAATGGCTTCAATTTGTTAAACATACGAAATATATATTGGACTAAGAATTAATACATTTTATGCTCATATTTATTGTTTTTCTGAATTAAAGCTATATAAGATTTACGTCACGTTGTTCAACTTACTGCATCCCTTACTACGCTGCTGCGCTGGAGACATAGTATTAGACTAAGCACGTAAGCAGATTTTAAGTTCTTATGACATGTAATTTAAATGTTATTTTTCTTGTATTTTTTTCAACAATGGTGGTGTCCGTTCTAGGAAACAATAGCTTTCAGTGGTCGCGTCCCTTACCAGTCGTTAAGCCCTTCGAGAATTGGCTTGTTTTTCTAAGGGGAAACAGGAAAGAGCCATGATTGCCACGTGCTGTCCAGGTGGGTGTGATTTTTTTGTCTGTCTGTGCCGCCATGGGACGAAACGGCGAAAGCAAAAGATAACCTTAATTGCCTTAGGGACCCGTAGATAAACGTGCCATATTGGAACGTTTATTTCGTTGGAAGTGTTTCATATCTATGAAATGGGTCACACTTTCTCTTGGGCTTATTTTGTTGTTATTGGAATTTTCTGTAGCGAAATGGAACCTTATTTGATAGGACTTGAGTATCTAACTTATTAGAGTGCAATGAGACTTGTGAGTTAGCTTGCAGTTTTGACTATTTGTATATACTTGTATTGCACCACCATTCTATAAAAGTCTGTCACGTTATTTCGAGTAAAGTAGTTGTATGTACACTGTACCTACTGGATGCTGACTATGGAGTATGCAATTTTTTATTGAGTGGTTGGATTTTTTAAACATTGTCGTTTAGATTTATGTTGACGATTGAATGTGTGTTTTTATAGCCCAAATATGTTTAATTCTCATCTTCGCAAAACCTTGTTACGTTCATACTGTAGAAAAACCTCAGCAAGAACCCGGAACGCTGTTATTAATTAAAATCTTCGCCAAACCTTCTAAAGTAGGAACTTTCTTCTTTCATACATCTACTTTCCTAATTTAAGTAGACAATGTGGTATCAAAACAAACCCTTTTGTTCCTTAAGTCAGCCAACGATACTGTCTTGGGTCGTTTACGTAAACACGAACAATACAAAGAATAAGAAACACTCCAAGTTTCGGCTCATTAAACAAAGAAAATAAAGTCTAAGTCATTAACCATACCATCTGTTTCTAAGAAAGTTATTTATCATCTACAATTACCGTTCAGTTAATAGTATTACGAAATGTTCGGACCTTGTACCTACCCTAAAAATATCATAATTAAATTTAAAATAAAAAAAAAGTGTTATTAGATTTCAAATTTGTCGTAGTGTGCAAGCATTCTGCTACTCAAGCCCTTTTATATGATTATACCCTCAATATAAAGATAAAAGATGTAAAAAAAATTTAGAAAATCCGTCATTTTCAGGCGGCGGCCATCTTGGATTTAAAATTTGTAAGAATATATTCTGCTAGTTCCCTTTTATATGATACCCATATTGTGGGAGTTGTGTTAAAACATGCAATCCATAATTTTGTGACGGCGGCCATCTTAAATCGATTTTTATCAATAAACATAACATTATACGAAACATAGTTAAGAACACTTCCGACTTATTCATCTTTTAAACAAAAGAATCTAAATCAAAATCGGTGCGTCTGTTCGCAATGCAATGTCATAGACAGATTACACACACACACACACATAGAGACACGTCAAACTTATAACACCCCGTAATTTTTGCATCGTGGGTTAAAAAGGAAGTTGCCTATTCTACCTACCTATTGCTAATTACTACGACAGTTGCACTAATACTCGGTACGTATAGTATCATAAATCTTTTAAAATTATAAATGCGAAAGATTGAAATAATGTATGGATGTTTGTTACTCTTCCACCATAAAACTACCATATGGATTTGAATGAAATTTAGTAGGTAGAGAAATTATTTACTAGATCAACATTTAAGATACTTTATATTCCGAAATAAAGCGAACGAAGTATAATATTTTTTTGTGAACCTTCATTTACGATTATTGATTAGCAGTGAATATTTAATTATTTATTACCGAATTATTTAATTTATCGTAGAGGGAGACCCATATATTTAAGTTTATAAATGTCTAATAATATATGTATAGCACACTTTTCGCGAAAGATATATGTTTTTTTTTTTAATTTAAGTACCAGGGGGTCTACTCTCAAAAACGAAACGAACATACGAAAGGATTCGTTTTTGAAGATTTATCAAAAGTTCGGGAGTTAAATGGTGGTTAATGATTTGCATAAATAATATTGTGTTTTTTTAAACGCTTTAGTCGCATTCGAAGTGAATTGGTTGCGTCTATGAGAATTAAAAATTGCTATCCGTTGTCGGATCCGACATATTTCGTTTTTGAGAGTAGACCTCCAGTATAGTAAAATCTGTTAAAGTAAGATTCAACCGAATAGTTATTGCTATGTGTTCGCCGATAACTTCGTCGTTTATGGACTGATTTAGATGATTTTTTTTTTGTTGGATTAGAGAAAAATGTCGACGGTGGTACCATAATACGGAAAGTAGGATCTGATGATGGCATCCCAAAGAAACCGAGGGAAGTCAGTTATTTTTTGCTCAAAAATATTTTTATCAATTTGGATTCTGCTTTGTTAGAACGGTCAAAATATTTTTAAGTATGAATTACACTAATTGCAAGTCAACGTATTTTTTACATTTAACGAACTTTGTTATTTCCCATTTGAATAACAAATCTACAAACCTGGTTAGTTCTATTATTCTATTAATACATACACCCATTCTAAGCATTACCATATAAAGAAACATAATCATATCGTAGCTGTAATTGCTAACACAATCAGTCTAGTTACTTAATTGAAGTCGTAGGCTCCGACCCTAGTACCTAAATACAAAGTGTTTCCAGATATTCTGCTTGAAGCAGGAATTTCCACCTTTTTTACTGACTGACTAACTGATGATAGGCGCAGATTCATCTTCACCGAGCTTCCTTCAAGGCTCCCCTAAAGGATTTTCCACCGTGAGGGTCGACCTACAAATCAACTCAATTTCTCCATTTATAAAAATTAAACAAAGTACATATTTAAAAAGGTACTATGCTTGTAAGTATGTACCTACCTTGTCAGAATATATAAAAACCTTTTACGACTAATATTGAGATGGCAGCTGGGACCAACAACTTTAAGCACTTGCCGAACCACGAAGAATGGTAACTCACCCAATGCAGGACTGCAGCGTACATAGCTTAACTTTCGGTAGAAGTTCTAAATCGTTGGCGCTATTGCACCACGAACACCTCAGAGGGATAGAGAGAGATAAAGAGACGAGATGATTAAATCTGTAAAAAAGATTCCGCTAGTTTTTGTACGAATATGGTTACACTACTGGTAAAGTAAATTACACGATATGCTTCGGGGAGTCCCGGCCTCAGGGTGTCCGTCACGCCAGTGACCAGGCAATGCAATTAATTAGGACAATTACGTAAGTGAGAGGGACGATGTAGGCTTAGTTTGGGACTGGCCTATTTCGTGAGGTCGAAAGAAATTTTTGGAGCAATTTTCATCATAGATCTCGACTCTTTTTGATGACCTTCGTAGCCGAGAGGCGAGCGGGCCGGACTTTCTCATAGTGCCATCTCTGAGGTCTCGGGTTCGATTTCCTGTCGGTTCAATATGGAAAACGAACTTTTCTATATGGTCTCGGGTCTGGGTGTTGTGGTACCGCAATTGTTTCGGATTTCTGTAACACAAGTGCTTAAGATACTTACCACAGATTCATAGCAATGTATGTGATGTTGTCTAATACATGTAGGTATATATTTATTTGCGTAACAAATTTTATACCGACTTAAATCGGTTTGGGTCTGGGCTAAGCGTGGACTAACAAGTACATTATATTGTATAGTACGTTACGTGTACTGATGTACGTACATCAGTACCTATTCAAAGCCTGATGGTATAACCGAAATGGTACTTACAAGTACAGTCGCCGTTAGATATATCGGTGCAGACAAAGTGAACAAATACTTCTGGACAGTTAAAATGTCAATAAGTTCCATACACTATAAGGTACCATTCATATTTGAACATTCACTACTTCAGTAAGACATTTTAAACTGTTCAGAAGTATTTGGTCAATTTATCTGCTCCGATATATCTGACGGCATCTTACAAGAGGAAACCTTAAGTTTGAGACTATTCAGTTAATTGTGACTATTTGGTGGAATTGCCTGGTGAATTTATGATGAGCTAGGTATAATTAATTTAAATTATTATAGGAAAAAATAAGCAATCAATAAGGAGCACAAGTCAGCAAATGTATGTTTAAATGTATACAATCGAATTTCAAGCATGACATTAAACCTATTTTAATGAATATAATTTCAGGTTCGTATTATTATAAATTATTATTTATGTGCATAATAAAAAAATCACAAAACTGTGTTACAACGCCATCTATTGAAATTACTCTGAACTTAATAACAATTAGAAATATGCATCGTAGCGCCATCTTGTGCAATGCTTGTTAACTGCATAAGCTACAGCTCGATATTTCATTGTGGGTACGTAGTAACAGACAGTTACAATAGATGCTGCTGCTGCGTTCCTAGTGTAACTTGCCTCGTGTTAGATTTTATTTTTTTTCCTATGAAAATTCTAAACGAACTTTGGTTTTTCACATAAATTAGTCTCAATTAAAATGATTACTATCATAGTCATATGTTCATATAAAATCTGAAAACATTTTAGCGTCGCAGGTATCAAATTGCATGTTCTAAAATTTCGAGCATTCAATCGAACGTAAGTACTCGTACCTACCTATTCGGGATTTGATAGGTTATGACGGACTTTAAAAATCCATTCTAAAGTACACAGAACGAAATAGGTAGATATGTCGGATTCGTTGACCGATGGCAATTTTAAAGTCTCATAATCGTAACAAATTCACTTTGAATGCGATATAAGCATTTTCAAAAAACAAAATAGGTATTATTTGAGAAAAACATTAAAACTCACGTTTTAATTCCTAATATTTTGATTAATCTTTAAAAACGAAACCTTTCTTTTGTTCCTTTTGTTTTTGGAAGTAGATCTCTTTATAACGATAACGATGAGTGTTCATTAATACCTAAATCGCAAAAGTAAAACCACTTCGGTAACACGTAGCTAAGTGTTGTATTGTAACACTTAGGTATTCAATTTGCCAACTCGACTTAACTTTGTTCTTTCAATACACCTAAATATAATCAAAGTAATTGCAAAGTTACTTACTAAGTCTTTCTTAATTCCATTATAATTATTTCCAAATTTCAAATTAGATAATTTAATGTACCTATTTGCTAACGAAATAATAAATCTGCGAGTTGCTCACGTCCCGTGAATCCTTCAAATCAAATTCGTAATTTAGATTGACGTGAAATATTATACGAGAGCTAGATAGATATTAAAATTCCTTTCTGTAGGGGCCTAAAACTTGTCTTTCAGATATTTTAGATAATGTTATTAAAAAATAGCATTTTTTTCGTTTTTTATATTGCACTTCAAGATTGACCTCATCCCACCTGATGTTAAGTGGTAATGAGGTATTAGCTTAAGGGTGACAAGTACAGCCTAATAAATCTGTTACTGGACCTGTCGCCCTTACCTTGAAAGCTTGACCCCTGCTACTACGTAGCACCCCCCAGGATCTCTGGAAACCTTACTCACACGCAGGAACACCACAACACAGAAGTGATTGTTATTTGGATGCGGTCTTCTGTAAGGTTGAGGTATTTCTCCAGTCGGGCTGCTCCAGTTCGAGCGATAAATTGCTATGCCCTATCTCTCTTAGGATTTTACTTTCATTAGATAGTAACGCCATTAGTCATGTCAATTTTAATTTGTTAATAGTATTATCCGCGAACACACATAAAACAATATAACATATACATAAACTAGCGACCCGCCCCGGCTTCGCACGGGTGCAATAGGTACTAAAATATGTACGTATTATACATATAAATATTGCAATTTATTTTATTACATTGACTCCTCCCTTACCCCAGTGACGCTTGGAGCCTACATCGCATGCTGGCTAGCTGAGCGCGGTGAGCGGTAACCAAGCGACTTTTTTCTAATACTTGCATTATTAAACTCATGATATCTTTCAAATTAAATGTCCGAATTGAATAATTCAAAAAGTTATATAAAGGTATTGAAGCTATCTTGAATATAAAGTAATTTATTTTGATGAGGATTAATACCAAGGTACAAATAAAGAGCCTTTAAAAGAGGCGGCATATTAATAAATTTTTTAGATTAAAAAACCGCTTATTGTGACATAACTATAATATTTAGTCATATGCTATCCCGACACTTTTTGTAGATAATGATGAGTTCTGCAAAGTCGTAGTGCATGACTTTGTTCTATCATCAGTAGTTTTCGCAGCGCACGCGATGTAAGGAATTTTTCAGGTCACCTTTAATTACATTATTGAAGTTTTAGTAAGGATCCCTAATTTTTTTGAAAATATAATATAGCCTATGTCACCCGTAGAAAGTGTAGCTTCCCACCGGTGAAAGAATTTTTCAAATCTGCCAAGTAGTATCGGAGCCTATTCAATTCATACAAACAAACAAACAAACAAACAAAAAATCAAACCTTTCCTCTTTATAATATATTTGTATAGATAAAGAACCCCCTCCTTTTTCTTGAAGTCGGTTAAAAAAAAGTCTAAATAGCTATGAACAAAAGATCTTGGGCGAAGGTCAACATTATGCTGTGGTAGGTCTTCTATGCCCAGCACTCACTATCAAGGCGATGAAGTCCACCGGGGGGTTTCCCGCATAAGAGCAGGGAGTCCCACATACGCCGTCACCTCCCTTGGGTTACGGTACAGTGCGTCAATGCATTTACCTCCGAAAAAAGGTACGGTCGACATTACGTCAAGGTTCTTGCAGTTGGATTTTAATTCTTATGATCATATATCGATAAAGGTGGTACAAACTTCAGTGTACAGCAACGTCTTTACATGACCAACACAATCGAAGATAATATAAAGAGGATACGGTATAATATCAGTATCATTGCTTTGTTCACTGCAAATTGGATTCACACACGTGTTAAACCACAAAGCAGAACACTGTAACTTTCCAAATCTTCTCGTAATGAGTATCGCAACTAAATAGACACTTAAACTAACCCCCACTGCGGAGCTAAACAGATTTGTTTATCCGCCATCTCGATCGAGCGCGAACTAATCTAAAGCTAGGCTTTAGGCCTAACGCGATTAGTTTCAGCCTGGTACACACAACCTGTAGATATCTACACTAATATTATAAAGAGGAAAGATTTGTACCTATTTTTGTATGTTTGTATGTTTGTATGTTTGTAATGAATACCTAGGCTAAAAAAGTACTGGGCCGATTTAAAAAATTCTTTCACCAATAGAATGCTACATTCTTCCAATTTGACATAGGCTACAAAATTAGGGATCCTTGGTAAAATTTGAACAATGTAACCGAAGGTGTAGAAAAATGAGTCTTAAAATGTCTTTCGTCGAATGCGCGGGAAAATCCTCTAAGGCGAAACGAAGTTCGCCGGGACCGCTAGTTTCATATTATGATGCCATATTTAATGTCATGGTAAATATGGTAATTTTAACGACCTCCGTAGCTGAGAGGCGAGCGTGCCGAACTTGGCGTCGCGCCATCTCTGAGGTTCCGAGTTCGATTCCCGGTCGGGTCAATATGGGAAACGTACTTTTCTGTATTATCTCGAGTCTAGGTATTTTATTATCGTCGTTGTTTCTGATCTCAGTAACACAAGTGCTCTAGCACATCACAGCATTAGAGCAATATATGTGGTGTTGTCCAATATTAAAAGAAAAGAAATGTTTTTGATCATTCCAAATTCAAAATTACATAGGTAGATCGGAACTTTGAACGTCCATAACAAAATTACGCCAACAGTAACAAAGGTCGGTACATTATGTGCACCCATCCACAACCTGAGGGTAAGGACATCAAGGTTAGCACTTGCAGTTCAATTTTAGTTCTTATGCCCAAGACATAAGAACCGTACAAGGTCCATAGTCTGGCGTACTTTTGAATGTACCTACTTAGGTTCCCGCCGTTGGAAATTGGTCTAATTAGTCAGAACAAAGTGAAGTTCGGTGCTAGACCGTAATTACTAGGCAGCTTACGACTGTCTATATCTACCTAGGTCATCTATCTAGCTAATTTAACTTTGTTCTTGTTTAAAGGACTAAAATTGTTTTGTTATTTTTTTTATCTCATTGAGAGCATTGCTTATTGATGTAGACCAGGGCTGTCCACACCCATTTGATTTCGGGCCAATTCAAATTACTTAATAAATTGGGGGGCCGCACAAAAAATATTGAAGCAAAAAAATTATAGCATTTAATACGCAACCGCGCTTGGGCGTGATTATGACGCTAAACAAGAGTCGGAACTCACAAAAACACAGTAGTATTCATAGGATTTCAAATTCTATCATTTTCTTACCTAGTGCCAGATATTACAAAAAAAATCGAAAAAGATTAAATAACACACCGCGGGCCGCACCTAGATAGACAAAGGGCCGCATGCGGCCCACGGGCCTAGGTTTGGACAGCTCTGTCTGCTCTCTTCATTCATTCATTCGTATTCGTCTTCATGCATTCGTAGCTCTGATGTAGACAATAAAAAAATCAGTCAATAAGGCACAGTTGCACCATGTAATTTTGACGATTTGACAGCTGTCAAGCTGTCATCCTACTAATTATTAAACGCGAAAGTTTGTAACAATATATGGAGGTATGGGATGTAGTTTTATAATTATTTCACGTAAAAACTACAGTATGAATTTAATAGGAAGAGAGATGACATACTAGATAAAAATATTTGATACATTTTATCCCAAAATAATGAGGGAAACGTCGCAAGCAAAAGCTAACGACGACCTCCGTGGCGCTGTGGCTAAGGTAGGCGGCTAAAGCGTGAGAGGTCCCCTGGTTCGATTTTCGGTCAGGTCAATTTGGAAAACGAACTTTTCTAAATTGACTTGTGTCTGGGTGTGCTCGGATGACGCCCCCAGTTAGTATTCGTCGTCCGGTGCTCATAGTACAATGGAAAACCTTAGTTTGAGACCAGGTGATTGGTGTGGTAGTCTGGCGCATTTATATTTTTTTTTTGCAATTTGACTCTGTTAAAGGTGAAAACGAGTAGGTGCATTTGACCCTTATAATGTAAAATTTTTAACATGTCTCTTGGAAATTCTTGATAGTTTTGGTATCTGGTATTTTATATATAAAAGGCCTATCCTTTATCGAGTGTGACCGCGATTCATTTAATGAAAACGTACGGGTGTGCTTTCCGGTCCATTTCAACAGTATTAATGGTGATGAAATTGCAGAGATTCGGAGCCAGTAATGGTTTCTAAATTGCTTTTTACTTTACTCGTTGACTTGTGTGATTTTCGCCAATATGCGTTCACTGACATGACATGTACACATTGTTACCAAAATTTAATTAATACATCCTGTTGAACTGGGCTATACAATACTATAAGCTGGACTAGAGCGGATTGATATCTTTAAAAGCCGAGATGTAACGGAGTTTGTAGTCGTACAAAAGAATAATGTTGAGCTGAGATGTCGTGCCATATGTCCAGGTTCGATTCCCGATCGGGTTAATTTAAAAATCTATGTTATTCTCGGGTCTGGGTGTTTTAATATCATCGTCGTTTGATTTCTGTAACGCAACCACATACTATATCCAGACATCGATACGTTCTTAAAAACTTTCACATAATTTATATTTATATTTAATATTAATAGGATTGAAAACAAATGTTCCTTTACGTTTTACGCTTTTTTAAAAGACGTAACAAAAAAATCTTAAAACAACTTTAGGTAACTTAAATACATATATGTTTCTATGCCAACGATATAAAGGCGACACACAGTCCGAACTGGGCGTCTACTCTTGAAAACGAAATATGTCGGATCCGATGACGTTTAGTATTTTTTATTGCTCATTATCGCAACTAACACACTTCGAATGCGAATAAAGCGTTATCAAAAAAACAAAATATTATTTATACAAATCAAAAATCACGTTTTAATTCCCTAACTTTTGATCAATCTTCAAAAACGAAACCTTTCGTTTGTTCGTTTCGTTTTCAAGAGTAGACGCCCTGTACCTATAGTCTGAAATGCCTCTGTACCTACGTACGTATCATACAGACAGACAAATCTAACAGCAATTCTTAATTTATTTCGAAATAAAAACTTTAGAACAAAACTACTCGACCGATTTCCAACTGTCGCCAGCAGTTTAGCAGACCGCCTTCGTTAAAAGTATAGCTCTTGAGTTTTAATTAAAAGTTTCAACAAATAACCGGACAGGCCGATCCGATGTCGATCAAGCCTCGTTAGAAAAAAGTGGTCAAGTGCGAATCTAGATAGCACCGAGGTTCCGTACGAATTATTACTTATAACTGTTTTAAGTCGCAGAATCAACTGGAAATAAGGATACGATCTAGTCGTATTCTCGGTTATAATAGCAAAATGATTAAACACGCGTGAGCCTTTGAAATGTCATTAAATATTATTTTATTGCTTCTTTGCTACAACATGCACGTTGTTTAATACAGTCAATGAGCTTCGGTACATTATAAATAACAACATTTTTTTTCTTCACCATTCATTTTTTTTTAAAATGGATACAATTACGTTTGTTATTAGTTAAAATAAACCATCTTGTCGTGCATGTACACCATAAAACACAGTTGATGTAATAAACAAAAAATAACTATGCTTTTTTAGTTAAAATAAATAACATTTGTTTACGCTCATATGGAGTCAAGATGTGTGACATAAGTTTTTTTTTACAGAAAACTATATTTTCTCAGTATGATTGTTTTTGGGTCCTATTTGATCGACCATCATAAAAATACTAACTTACCCTGAATTGGGTTGGCTACAAATTTAATAAGTTACCCAGTTGAGATTGGGCGATGTGGCTCAATCACTATTTCTGCCGCTCATATAAAAAAAAGGTGCACGTGAAATTATTACTCTTGTTTTTTTCCAGGGGCCGCGAAAGCGGAATCCTAAAAACTTGACGAGCTACGAATGCTTTTTAAATTTAGTAACGTCAACTCTTAAATTAGTAAGTGTTTAGTCAATAAACACTTTTTCGTTTCGATCACTCTTTAGACGGCACTCGAAGATCGGGAAATCGTGTTAGATTAATTGTGAATTCATTTACTTAGGATTTGTAAGAGATGCCTTGGCCGTTATAGTTTGTCTTTAATCCCATGGCATCACTATTTAGGCACTATAAGAAATGAAAAAAACGAAGGGCTTGTGTAAGAAGATTCCACTTTTAGTAAAGCAGAGAAGTTAAACTACCGCCGCTGCCCTAGTAGCAGCAATACGGCGTTCATCAAATTCTTCAAATAAAAAAACTACGAGTCTGGTATATGTCGTATGAGTAAATTAAAATGGCTATGGATTTTGTAGATTTTTATAGGAATTAGGTTAGACAAGTAGATATATATTTATTTTTACAGATAACAGAAACCACAATGGTAACACATAACCCAGAACCGAGACAATATAGAAACGTTCGTTTTCCATATGGGCCCGATCCGGAATTGAACCTAAGACCTCGCCGATGGCGATAACACAAGTGCTTTAGCTACTACAAAATCAGAACAGTATGTGCTGTTGTCCAAAGTTTACCAATTTATTATGATGATGTCTTTTTAAAATAAGTGTACATTTTATAACAAAACGGCTTTGTTTAGCTGATAAAAAGTTTTACCAAGTAAATTTTCCTTTGATGGCATAGCTTTTTGCCAACCTAAAAACCAATGGGGCGTCGAAACGAAAAACTTCAAAATAATCCCATTCACGTGCAAGCGAACTTATCTAAGTATCAAATAATGCAAACTTACCTCGTTATAATGGGACCAGCTTAACCTGACCTTCTGTGTCGCCTGAAACTGGGAAAACCGGAGACGCGGTGGGAACTATCGGTCTGTATCAGGTGTCTACCTAAAATAGTCGGTTTAAAGATATATTTTCTTGTAAGCGATATTTTCTGCAGCCTTGGATTGGGGATAAAGTGACATTGTAACGAGCGATGGCTTTGACAGGCAATACCTTTGTCACAGGTGACAGAAAAAAATTATCGGTGTCAACACATTTAGGGCAAAAGTATTTGTTTTCGCAAGAACAAAATTGCATTGAAGTTTTAATCTTTGATCTCAAAGCGATTTTGGATGTGTTTAAGTCGTAGTGGCTTTATTTAGGTGTATAGTTTAGACGTATTATGTAATAGTAAATAAAACAAAAAAAAAAGATTAGGTAAACAATATTGAATAACAGGTACTTTAATTTTCAAACATACCTTCGAATAAATTGCAATTAAAACGAAATGTTTATTATACCGGCTTCTGACATTATTAGTAATGCATATTGCTTAGCAAAAATTGAAAAATTAAAAAAAATGAAAAGGCAGTACACATAAGTATTGCAAAAATACCACAATATCATCATTTGTATATTGCTCTGCTAAGTAGCTAAAACACTCGTATTACAGAAATAAACAACGGTTTCATAACAACCAGCCCCGAGCCAATGTAAATCGTAAAAAGTTCCAACCGGGACTCGAACCCGGGACCTTCGAGAGGGAGTAACGCCAAAGTTATGTTCGCTCGTCGTCAAATAAGTATTGATTTAGACGATGCATTTTAGTACACTTTCGAATTGAGCAACCGTTATATATTTCAAAAGAAAAACGGCAGGACTGCCAAAACTATACATTTTCATCGCTATCCCTTAAAAATCCGGAGCAATAATTGAAACATAAAGCAGGTAAACACTATAAATCTCCACAAGCTAAAACAGGCTCTAAGCAAATACTTTATAGCGTACTACTCCGCGCCGTAAAAGGATTTATCCTGTACAAATTGACCATTACTTCTACACTTCATTCCTTGCGGGCGAGCGTAAAAAATAAGCAAAAACTACCGTAGTTCATTTATCGTTTCCCTTCTCACCATTAGAAACTAGATTTCCCTCTATGTTGTGTGGGTATGTTGTAAAGTTGGTAGGGCTGTTGCATGACTATAATTTTTGCCCGACTACGTAATGCAAGGGTGGGTATTGTGTTTCAATTATCAACTACTATCACACTACAGGGTGACATGATATAATTTTGAAATCAAGTCACCGTTCCAACAATGCCTACAAGTCTAATCATTGCTGACTCGAGAATGAAACCTAGGAACCCAAAATCATTCCTACTAATATTATAAATGCGAAAGTTATAAAGCCTGGTCTCCCGACAACATAGAACAAAAACATATGGTAAAAAAACAATTCAATATGAGGGAGTGCGATTATATAACAAACTGCCTAATTTGATTAAAGACGCGAAATCCACAAATAGTTTTAAAAAACATCTTAAATCATTTATTGTAAACCAAAGCAAATAAGTACTATGCATTCAAAATCTAAAGACTATGGGAAAAAAAAGAAACCAAAACGACAGAAGAAATATTTTGAAGAACAAATACAAAGATACCAACCATGCCATCAATGCCGCATCCACGCACGAGCTGCTTATTACATTCATGTTAAAAGTACTGTGTGCTGGTGTGCCGTGGTCAGTGCATAACCGGCACCGGCCGCTTACTTCAAGTTACCCTCTCAAATAAAAATCTAAGTGTTCTCGCCGTCGCAATAATGTAATCTAATTATTTGTGAATGTATGTTTCTCAGTAAGCGAATTTTCTGTATATTCTTTTTGAGAAAAAAAATAAATCTTTAACCGTAAGTAAGTCTGTCTGTTACGCTTTCCCGCTTAAACCTCTCATTTTGATGAAATTTGGTAACATAGTTCATTTTGGTATACCTACGTTGAACCTCTAGAACGGACAAATGCTACTTTTTATTTTGAAAACATGCAGTCGACGCGAACGAAGTCGCGGGCTCAGCTATAACCTATAAACCACTAAAATATCGAAGATAGCGATATTAGAGAGTATCTTTATTAGCCAATAATATTTATGTTTGTTCTTTTGTAGCACGTTAGGGACCATAAGTCAATTCATTCGTCATAATCATGCAAATTCACGAATACCTTCAATAAATTTGGTTTACCTAATCAGAATTTAATATGGCGGCATACAGCACCACTCTGTAAAAATTTAAATTTCGATGCACTAAACCGAGTATGATATCAGTTAATAGGTAACATAGTTCATTAATTGGTGCGTTGGTAATAAACTGGCTTGTTTTGGAAAATTCTAAGCGACAGCCCTGGTTTAGATCATTATATTGGACGGGTCCACTCTGGTGTAATTACCACGTGTATTATTTTTCTTCGTAACACTAAGTTCTTATCTTTTAGCATTAATGTATCGTGAGAAGGCGGCATTGCGAAACGGGATAGCGTGACCTTCTGATAACATAAAGCGGCCCATGTTATGTATTTTTCTTGTCAGACAATCACAGCAACTAGTCTTCTATTGGGGTTTTCGCTTGTTTTATGGGTACATACGACGAATATCAACTAGTAACGGCAATCTACAGTCAAATTTAGGGCGACTTAGCGTAACCCCACACTAGCGTTCTTTGAGCGTCGACGTCGACGCAACGCCGACGCGACGTCGACGCAACGCCCACGCGGCGTCGACGCAACGTCGACGCGGCGCCGACGCAACGCTTGCGCAGCGTCGCGGTCGAAATGACGAACGCCAGGACTGCGCTCCACAGGCGCCGCGCCGGCCCGACGCGTGCCGCAGCGTTTATTTTGACAACAGTACAATGATCAACTCAATTGTTTCGGCCCGCCCGTGTTTTAGAATCAGTAGGTAGAAGACTTTTTAGCTGATAGCAAATATGGATGTAGCTTAAAATACTAGCTCATATTGCCGAAGAAACCCATTTTTAATTAAGTACTTTTAGTTTTCGAGGAAATAAATGCTAAAGTTGCCTTTTCGTGCCATGTGTCAAATAGGTAAAATATATTTTTTCCTTTACAAGTTGAAAGCATTAATTTATCACTGCAATATAAAACATTATATTGTGAGTTATTCAAACCTTACATTTCCATTTTCGAAATAACTGTACATGACGTCAGCGCGGCGCGACGCTCGAACGCGATGTGCAGAGGACGCCCAGCGCAAGCGCCGCTCAAACGCCGCGCCGACGCTGGGCAGGCGCCGCGTCGACGCTGAGCGGGCGCCGCGTCGACGCTGAGCGGGCGCCGCGTCGACGCAACGCCCAAACAACGTCGGCGCGGCAAGACGCTGACGCTCGAAAGACGCTAGTGTGGGGTCCCTCTTAAAAAAAACAATTTCCAAACTGACCTGACCGGGAATCGAACTTGGGACCTTTGGCGGTTTGTAGTTGGAGTTGGAGTTTAATAGGGTAGATAACAAAAAAATACTGTTTCAAAAGAATTTGTTACATGAAACATCAAAGGACTGATCGAAACGTATAGGTCTACTACCAAAAACGAAAAGAACAAACGAAAGGTTTAGTTTTATGAATATTAATTGAAAATTCAGGACAGAAAAAACAGCGTGCTTTTTATATTGGAAACAGATTTTTTTTATCTCCCCTTACGGTGCGGGAATTGAACCCACGACCTTCACGTATCGCGCGTGCTGCTCTTACCAACTGAGCTAACCGCAAGTTAGTATTTAGTTCTAATATTTAAAGTTCACAAGTACGGCGTAAAGTACTATAAAAATAAAAAAGCGTGCTTTTTGATTCGCAAAATTTTTTGAGTTCGATACGGTGATAAGAATAATAAATGCTATTCATCTGTGGATTCAACATATTTAATTTTTGGTAGTAAGCGTCCAGATTATGTGAGATTCGTGAACAATCACTTGCAGTTGCAGCCTGATTTACATAGGCCATGGTATGCCCTAGTTTGAGAATGCGATCGATGGGCAATCTCTGCATCATTTGTCAGCATAGCCCATGGGGAAGTTTAGTTACGTAAATTGCACTGTAGACGTTCGCATATACGTGCTAACGTGCGTCATACGTGCTGATTTATATGCATTCACCAATGTCCATTTTCATTAACTGTTTCATACACTGTATTATTACATATATAAGTACAGCTTTCTTCGTAATTGAACTATTGAGTTTCTTGCTGGTATTTGCTTTGTTATAGGTTCCGAACTGGAGGTAGCTTCATTTGTTTTATATAAATGTCACCATAAGATTATAAAAATCGTTAGATTACAATCTATCTCGCGAGATTGTAAACTGTCTAAAGATTGTTAACCGTAACATTATGATTGCAATTTAATGCATTGTTTTTCGCTATATTGTAATTTATCGATGGGATATGTGTACTATCTAATCTGAATCTATGTTTTGTCGCCTGTTGAACTAAATAATCAAGAAACCGGCATGAAACTTTTAGAAAACTGTCAAAATACTAGAAGGATATAACGTAACACTCAGTGTACGAATCCGACTCACGCTTATCCCGTTTTATCTACCTTAGTATTACACGGCTCGTTGGCGTGAACGGAACAGAACGGTCACAGTATAAAGATTTACCCTACCGTTGAGTAAGCGGTAATAGTGCGTTTAATTGCACTCTACACGCTACTGTGTCGCGGGAGTGGTGACACACTAATCGTTTCTGTTAATCGTCGCTGTTTCATCGATACCGTTCATTAAAAAAACTTATCGATACTTCATGTTGTGTAAGAGAAAACTACTTAGTGCTTATAAATTAAATGCTAGCATACCTGTATAGTTGGAAAAGAAAGCTTTAAGTAGGTTCGAAATTGCTAAAGTGGAGCTAACTTATTTTAATATTCGCTGTTGCCAGCGACTTCGCCCGCGTTATTTCAAAATATGATACTGAAACAAAATAGTACATTGCCAAGTACCGCGAGAAGGGGCATAACTTCATAAAGACTCTTCCTATTGAAACAACTTAAAACTAAATGCTGTCTATTAAAAATACTTGTAGCCGCATACTTACAGTCGAAGCCCCAAGTATTTCCAGAAAAAAACTTTTTGAGGTTTTCACCGGTTAGCAATGTTCACTGTAACATCTCTATGAATAAACCCTGGACTATAAAAACATTTGAATTTGTTTTCGAGGCGGCGACGCGGAGTCGCCCATCGCGACGCTCAACGTTGTTTTACGATACCGAAAGCTGCTGGCGAGCAATGAAAAATGCGATCCATCCTTCTGTATTTGTTTTGAGAACTTTTAACTGTATTTGTATTTGTTTAATTTAAGGAATGAAGGCGAACGTTGGGCTTTGGATAAAAGTTGTTGCTTGACTGAGCGGCGAATCTGCCACACAGAAATGCGTAGTCACAACATTTAACTTAAATATATCACGCTATCAAATTACTTTGACTGCATTTGTCTAGATAAACGAGGGAGAAATATAACAAGGTACTGGGGTGCTATTTGACCGTCTCAAGACATTACGGGATTGGTATTACGAAACTATTGATTTTATGAAATAAATCATTAAAACAAACATTTCAGAATACTAATAGCGGAATAAGTGAAAGAGAGAAGTAAAAAAGGATGTACAATAAAAAAACTGCCGCAAAAGATGACCTTTCCCAATACCTACACCAGCTCCAGCGGCGCGTGTGGCCTAAAAGGTGGCAAAATTGTAATTTGAAAAAAGTACATTTAAAAATGTAAACCTCTTATTAACAGTCATATAGTCATATAGATGACTTCACCATTTTAATTCAGTTTAATGAAATCGATCATAATTCTGGCGGCCCAGTATAACGATGCTTACGGATAGGATATTACGGTATCAAATCCGTTGTCATCGCGATGTAGTTTCCTCGCTTGCTTACTATCAGGCTGTAAGGAACCAATATACTGTGCTTCTATAAAAAAATCAACTATGCATAATAGTATCACGCTTAGGCAGGTCCATATTAAGGTATATTTAAGTATTTATAGCTATATGCCCTCTTGCACCGTTCTTCTCAGAGGGGAGGAGTCCCTCACACGGGTATAGCGATTTATCGCTCGAACTGGAGCAGCTCGACTGGTGAAATACCTCCACCTTAAAGATGATCGCAAATAACAAATACTTCTGTGTTGTTGTGTTTCTTCGTGTGGGTAAGGTTTCCAGAGCTCTTGGGGGATGCTACATTAATAGCAGGGTCAAGCCTTCAAGGTAAAGGCAACAAGTCCAGTAACAGATTTATTATGCTGTAGGTACTTGTCGCCCTTAAGCTAGCACCTCACTACCACTTTACATCAAGTGGGATGAGGTCAATCTTGAATCTTGAAGTGTAATATAAAAAAAAAACGCCGCTGCCTCTCCCAACGCAGCGGTAAGGTAGGCCAATGCATTCCCCTCGCTTAAAAAAACACTTGCAAGCATGTGGTAAATCTCCAAAAAAGCTTTCTTCCGAAAGCAAAGAGTCAAATGCTATACTCAATTGTGATGGTAGTTGCGCGCCATTGGCCCGGCTACCAACAAATTCGCGCAGCAATATGCATGCACGTCGCGGCTCCCGGGTGCCAGCGACGGCACTAGGGGCGCTCTGGCCAGCCGCCCCTAGACTAGTTTCTTGAGTATAGACGGACTCCACCAGACCAACTCGTAAAGTAAGACTTAAGTGAATTGTACGCGAAAACTTTAATAGCGCGATGCAGGAAAATGCGCGCGAGGCTTGAGCGGTGGTACAAAATTATGGCTTGCGTATAGTAATTATTCGACTCGTTATCGTATAGCACAAATTACTATGATGGTGATCTGGGGACTTAGCCAACTGGCTGTTGTTAAATTTCGATATCACTTTTTGTTACAAGTTTAGGTAAAATGTATGATAGACATTAAAAGTGAGTAAGGTTTCCAGGGCTCTTGGGGGGTGCTTCATTAGTAGCAGGGACAAGCCTTCAAGGTAAGGGCGACAAGTCCAGTAACAGATTTACTATGATGTACTTGTCACCCTTAAGCTAGGATTTCATTACCTACATAGATGAGGTAAATCATGAAGTGTAATATGAAAAAAAAAATTGTTCTTTTTTTATTTACTCGTATGTTTTTTTATTAGCTTCTCATTCAAATTTTATGAATAATCAGCTACTTCTTTTCATACCATAAAAAAATTTCAGATAAAAACAAAAAAACGTTTGAGATAGTACGTTTTAATAAAATTCTACTTATAAAAAAAAGTACCTACTCGTGAGCCTTTAGACAGTCTAGCTCAAGTAAAACAAACACACGCAGGTTTAATAAAATAAATTTTAAAGTTATTATATACTTTTAACTAAATTATTAGCAAGCTCGTAAATGTATGCACCATTCCAATATTTGAAAAACGATTCGTTTAAGTTACGAATAGTAATAAATTATACGACGCGTAAGCTAAAACCGTTCAACTAAGAACGACCTACCAGAACTTATTATTAACTTACTGATCAGTTGCTACCAATATCTATCTATATTCTTTTTTGACACATTACCAATCGTAAAATAATGGAACGGGGCGTTAGTCGTAGGTTAGAAATATTCCATGAACGAACGAGCTGTAGTAGGACTTCTGATTTGCTATTCGCTCATTACCATTGGACCAAGTTAACATATGTCGCAATTATCCATTCATGGTGCTTGCTCCACGTCGATTTGGGCAGTTCAGACGGCATACCACCCACTAACTATGGTCTTGAACTAAATTACGTTGATGCGCGTCAATTACATGCATTTAAATTCTCAAATTACCTACTCTCAAAATCTTTTTGCGGATGACAGCGCTGCAGCGGCGTTTCTCGGCGATCTTTTACACAAAGCAACGAATTTTGATACGGTAATTGATTGATTCAAAAGGAAGGTTTGTATGTGTAATATAAGCATATTTATATACAAACAGATAAACAGAATTTGTTCCTACATTGCGCTCAAGATTTTGAAATACGCAATGAAATTTGATGCGTTAATTGATTCAAAAGGAAAGGTTTTATGTGTAAAATGTACATATTTATAATACAGAAAAACCGAATAATTCATTTGTACCTTTAAAACAAAGGTACATTGCTATCGTTTGGCGTAGGTCGCGAGTAAAAATTAAATGTTAATATTTCAAAAATCTATTCAACTTTTCATGAATTATTTCTCAACGGTGTCAATGAGGTCTCACTTTGATTCAAGACTCTGATTTACTTATAAACAGTCTATCTATTAAATATGGCAACACCGTAATAAATGCTGATGACTGCACAGTCTGCTATGATTACTGAGCATCATTTTCTCATTTCCAATACATTTCCTATATTATCAAAATGCGCTTACTGATTATGCAATAAATGAAGCCGTTACCTACAACCTGCAGGCATTTTCTGCATCTTTATATAAATCGTGCAACTTAACATGTAAGAATTTAAAAATTGGATTGCTCGGTTAACTTTTTAATTTGTTAGAAATTAAAAGAAAGATGGCTGCCGGCACATTGAATATGATCGGGCTAAGTTAAGAATGGAATGACCAGTACGACCACTCTTAAGCAAACATACATAAACAGCTAATGAGAAAGTGATTTAAAAAGATACAATGGGTCACAGATTCCCATTTTACAAAAGATGAAAACGTAAAATAAATTCAAAGGAAACGAAAGCAAATTTTGCATTTAAAATGACTGGTGATTCAATAATCCATCCTGATCCTACATTTTACAATAAAGATTGGACTATCTTACCTTAGAAATAAAGTTAAAAATTGCCTGAGAAAATTGGCAAGTTTAAGAATTTTAGTAGGTACACTTATTCGTGGGGTGTTAGTCAAGAAACCTCCTCGTGGTACACCCTGGGCAACGTAGGCAGGCGAAGCTCTCCTGCGTTTTTTCTGCGGAAGACTTCGTCATCCAACGGCTAATATCTCGACACCAGCATACCGGAAAACCTGTTTGTAACTGGGTCCGGGGGCTTGCATTCGCGAGCCGCGAGGTAGAAAACCTCTATAAAAAGTCACCCCGAACTGTGATCGCGGCGTGTCACAGCAGAGGGTTACCTGGCGAAGCGTTATGTGGGGGGTGGGTGGGGGGCTCTTATTTAGGGAAAATCAAGAGGGGCGAGTCTCTTCCAAAAGCGCAAAAAACCATAATGAAATCAGGCAATCCCAAATTATCTACCCACGCCGGTAACCCCAGTGACGTAGCTCCTGGGGCACAATCCGGCCGTCCTTTTCAGGATGAAAGTCCCCGTCGTATTGTGGGGGGGACCAAGACTGCCTCGGAGGCCGGCGCTTCGGCGTCGGTCGACGTTAACTTTGACCCGGCTATTCCTACTGGAGTAACTGATTTTGCATGCGAATTAGATGTCGATAGTTATGTTGATGAGAGCGATGTTTCTGCGTCGCCAGTGAAGGACACCCAATGTTCATCTGCGTTAGCGAGCCAGGATACCGTCTGTTCTAACGTATCCATCGCAGTAAGTGCATCGTATGATGCTCAAGATGCCAAAGTACCAGTAACATCAAAAAAAAGAGAAAGAAGGATGCTAAGCCGCACATCATCTATGGCTTCAATCAGAAACGAGGGACTTTTTACCAAGCCCAGTGATACTGAAGTTTCTGGAGCTGAGTCAGATACCCTGACATATGTGTCCGATATGTCCTGCAGCTCGGCTGTTTCAGGGCGGACTAAGTATCTGAGGGGGCGTAAACGTCCCATTTCAGATGTTGAGAAGGGGTCATCCTCGGATTTCCCTGACTCAAAAGAAGGTGTGAAGACAAAAGTTAAAAAAGGTAAGGGTCGCCCGCCAGCTACCGGTGAGCACGTTGGTCGTGCAAAGGCACAGGGAGCCCTTTATACACAAAAGGAGGCTGCGTTACAATTGGAGTTCGAAGCGCAAGAGCAGAAGTCCCGGGTGACTAAAAACAAATCTGCCTGTGGACTGGGTTTTACATCTAATCTGAAGGAAAAATCAGCTTCTGAGCTGAAGAAAATAGCAGAGGAGGGTGCAGATGAAATTTTCGACTTGACGGCAAAATCATCTAGCCTGAAAGGCACTACACAAAAGGTTATTAAAGAACGAACACAAAACTTAAAAGCCATTTGTGAAGAAGCTTTAAAGAGGTCCGCCTCAAAGGAGACGATTAGGCTGCAGGCGGCAGTGGACCACCTGCAGTTACAATTAGATGAATACAAAAAAAGAGTTTTAGAACTGGAGACATCTTTGGAAAACAAATCTAGAAGACCTACCACCAAATCAGGGCAAAAATCGCCTGCTCTAATCACCTTGGGTGTTGTAGAGTCATCTCCGACTACCATTTCAGAGGCCCCGAACGCTACATCAGAGATATCGGCTCTGGAATCTGTTGTCCGGAAAGTGATGCTTGAGGAACGGGCAATTATAACTGCCCGCATCAACGCCCGCTTTGAGGGTATTCAAGATCGGCTCCTGCCTGAGAAACAGAGCCGTCCATCTCTTACGGCAGATCGTAAAAAAGAATCTGGAGTAGATTTAGAGCGGACAGAGAAGCCGTTTAAAATCCCAGAACCACCAAAACAACAAAAGGCGAAAAAAGCACCAACAACTTCTGTGGCAGCTATTCCAGGTCCTTCCTGGGCAGTGGAATCTGAACCTCTAACTGTTTCATTTACTAGAGCTTCTGATCTCATGCTGCCATCCACCACCGCAGCAAATGAGGGTTGGTCGACGGTAGTAAAGAAGGGAAAAGGTAAAGGTAAAAAGTCATCTACAAAAGATGCCTTGCCTTCATCGATTGTTTCTGATCTGGCATCATCTTCTGTCGGGAACAATCACCAAAAGGAGAGGTCTCCGGCTGTTGTTTCTTCCATCGTCTCTTCTGGGGTTAATAGAAAGACTCAACCAATGGCTAAAAACAAACTTGTCTCGCCAAAAACTTCTGCGGTGTTAGTTTCCCTTACCCCGGCAGCTCAAGAAAGAGGGGTCACGTATGAAACGGTGCTGCAGGGAGCCCGTAGTGGTGAAGACATCATGGAGCAAATGGGAATAACATCTTTTCGTTTCCGTACAACTGCAACAGGGGCTCGTATTTTTGAATTTCCTGGGGTAGAGAGCGCGAAGAGGGCCGACAGTTTTGCCGAGAAATTACGACAAGCTGTCGATGAAAATGTTGCCAAAATATTAAGGCCTGTAAAATGTATTGGGTTGGTAATTTCAGACTTGGATGACTCTGTCACCAAGTCTGAGATAATACAAAAAGTGGCTAAGGTTGGTGGCTGTTCCATCGACCAAATTAAAGCGACTGATATTCGGCCGGGGCGCGGTGGTCTTGGCACTATAAGCCTTCGTTGTCCAATTACTGCGGCCAAAGTTTTATTGGAGAGTGGTCGTCGTCTTTTGGTGGGCTTTAGCTCAGCGTCAGTCCGTCCTCAAGAGGAACAGCCCTTACGATGTTTTAATTGCTATGGTGTCGGTCACACTCGTTTCTTATGCCCATCATCCGTAGAGCGGACAAATCTGTGTTTTCGCTGTGGGAAAATCGGTCATAAGGCTGTCTCTTGTAGTGAAAAGAGCCTACACTGTGCAGTATGTGCAGACAGTGGGCATCCTGCTGGCCATATTATGACAGGGAGGAGGTGTAATCCCCCTCCAAAAAGAGGTAAAGTTAAGGCTATGATCCGGCCCGTAGAAATAACTTCGGCAGCACCCGTCTTGGAAGCAATGGAGACCCAAATTTCGCTGTCCGCATAATGGGATATAAAATGCTTCAAGGGAATTTAAATCACTGTCGTGCGGCACAGGATCTTCTATCCCAGACCGTGGCACAGTGGCAAATTAATGTGGCAGTTGTGGCCGAGCCCTATTTTGTGCCTAACTCTTGGCTGGGTGACCGGGATGGTCTAGTTGCTATTCTCTCGCGGTCATCCACTGATTCCCCACCTCTCTTACTTGTTGAAAAAGGTTCTGGTTACGTGGCAGCTAAATGGGGAGATATTGCTGTTTTGGGAGTTTACTTTTCTCCTAACCGCCCTCTTCAAGAATTTGAAGATTTCCTTTCGGTTTTAGGGGCTGTTGTAGGACGTCTGGTGTCAACTCCACGTATTAACGGCGTTTTTCTTGCTGGTGACCTAAACGCTAAGTCAGTGGCATGGGGTAACCGAGCGGTTTCTTGTAATCCACGTGGGCGAGTAGTCGAGGCTTGGGCAGTAGCTGCTGGTCTTTCTCTTTTGAATAGAGGCACTATATACACGTGTGTGCGACAGCAAGGAGGATCAATAGTGGACATAACGTTTGCTACCTCTGCTCTAGCCGCACGAGTAAATAATTGGAGGGTTGAGTGGTCAGAGACTCTTTCCGACCACCGCTATATCACGTGGGAGATCCTTCCTCGCACTACAGATTCTTCAGAAGCCCCCAGATCAGGAAGATCACACTTTCCCAGATGGGCCTTAACACATCTGGACCGGACAGTTGCAAGGGAGGCCGTGTTTGTACAAGACTGGCTCGCGCCTCCTTTCACTAGTCCAGATGTTGACGTTAACGTGTCTGCTTGTCGCCTGCGAGAGTCTTTAACTGAGGTTTGTAATACTTCCATGCCTCGATCTCGCCGTCCTCCACCAAGACGCGCTGTCTTTTGGTGGACAGAGGAAGTTGCGAATATGCGGGCAGCTTGTATAGCGGCTCGAAGAGCCTATACCAGAAGTCGGCGTCGGCGTCGGAGGGACCTTGAAAATGAAGCCCGATTATATACTTTCTATTTGGAGACCAAACAAGTGCTGAAAGCTGCAATAAGGGCGTCAAAGGATCGTGCCAGAGAAGAGATGCTTGAGGGGTTGAACAAAAATCCGTGGGGGAGACCTTATAGGGTGGCGCGTAACCAGTTGCGCCCCATTGGTTCGCCACTCACGGAGATACTCGAGCCAGCTCTTTTAGAGGAGGTGGTCAACGGGCTTTTTCCAGCTTCATCAAATTTTTCTCCACCTATTATGGACCCTCCGATTGGGGCTGACTTTACAGAAGAGGCTTTTCTTCCAATTACTGAGGAAGAACTTGGTACGGCGGCACTTTGCCTCCGTGCAAAAAAAACGGCTCCGGGCCCTGACGGCGTGCCGCCAAAAATTGTGGCGTTAGCTGCCGCTCAAATGGAGGCACGTTTTAGAGAACTTTTTAATTCGTGCTTAACCCTTGGAAGGTTCCCTAAGCCATGGAAAGAGGGCCAACTGTGTTTGCTTCGGAAAGAAGGGCGTCCAGCGGATTCACCTGCAGCTTACCGACCCATTGTCCTTTTGGACGAAGTTGGTAAACTGTTCGAAAGGATCATTGCTACTCGGATAAAAGAGCACTTGCGAGCTACTGGACCTGACCTATCGGATGCCCAATTTGGTTTTCGGGCAGGACGATCAACCATTGACGCTCTGTCTCGACTTAAACGTCTGGTACTGGAAGGGTGGCGCGCAGGTCATGGAGTGTTGGCTGTGTCATTTGATATAGCCAACGCCTTTAACTCTCTCCCTCACTCAACCATCTTGGAGGCTTTACGTTTCCATCGAGTGCCTGTGTACATTAGGAATCTGCTAGGTAATTATCTGCAGGAGCGCGAGGTTCTTTTTATCAATAAAGAAGGGGAGCTCTGTCGTCGTGAAGTCAAATCTGGTGTTCCACAGGGGTCTGTTTTGGGGCCCCTTCTGTGGAACATTGGATATGACTGGGTTTTGCGAGGATCACTTCCAAGTGGCATGGGCTTAATTTGTTACGCAGACGACACTCTTGTCACTTGCAAGGGGAGGGACTTTGATTCGACGGCTCGCCTCGCATCGGCCGGTAATAATTTGGTGGCGAACAGAATTGATAGACTCGGTTTACGGGTCTCATTAGAAAAAACCGAAGCGATCTATTTTCCTGCACCTCGACAGCGTTTTCCATCTGATGCTCATATTATTGTTGGGGGAGTTCGAATAGAAGTTAAGACCCAGATTAAATATTTGGGTCTAATATTAGACTCGAAGTGGAAATTTGGTCCCCACTTCAGCGATTTGTCTTCGCGTCTCTTAAAAGCTGCGAACGCCTTAGGCTGGCTCCTTCCTAATCTGAAAGGGCCGAGGGCCAAATGCCGGCGCCTATATGCTGGCATTTTGAAATCTATGGCTCTCTATGGCGCACCGATCTGGGTGGATTCTCTTTCCACAAAAAAAAATGTGGCTTTTCTTCGCAGGCCTCAACGGGCGATTGCACAACGAGTGTGTAGGAGTTATCGTACCACAAGCTTTGCTGTGGCATGTGTTTTGGCTGAGACCCCACCTTGGGAACTTGAGGCACGCGTTCAAGCAAGGGCCTACAGCTGGCAATCTGAGCAGCACGTGCTCGGTAACCGCCCAGCCCCAACGGAAGTTGCGGCTGTTCGGAAAGAAGCGATGGAGGATCTTGTCCGTGATTGGACACAGGACCTTGCCACATCATCAGCAGGACGTCACACATTAGACGCTCTTGTGCCAGTTTTTCAGCAGTGGCTTGGACGCAAGCATGGATTTTTGTCCTATCGCCTGGTACAAATACTTTCGGGGCATGGTTGTTTTATGAAATATCTGCACCGCATTGGACGTGAGGAAACCCCAATGTGTGCACATTGTGGCACAGCGGAGGATACAGCTGTACACACATTATGTGAATGTCCTACTTGGTCCGTTCAAAGGGCTCAGCTCGAAGCCATAGTGGGCACAAATCTCTCGCTCCTAAGTATGGTTGAAGCCATGCTCGGGAGTGAAGAGGTTTGGACGGCAGCCGCATCTTTTTGTGAAGATGTCATGGCAAAGAAAGAGGCGGCAGAGCGTGTGCGAGAAGAAGATCCTGCCGCTCCTGCAATTAGAAGGCGTCGGAGGTTACGAGCGAGAAGACGCTATGCCCATCTTGAACTTCCACGAGGAGACCAGTCCGCTGTGAGTGTGAGGGCACCACAGAGGGTATTGCACTAACGGTCTCCTTTGTGAGGCGGGGGTGGTCCTGTTGGACCGGCCATCCTTGCTCCCTCCTGTTCATGATGTGGAGGTATGTCGGGGCCGCTTAAAGCAGCTATTCCGCCGGTGATGTTGTGGTAGTCTAAGGTTGACCCCAGATACCCATGACATCACCACCTAAGGCGATGAGGTCCACCGGGGGTTTTTAGTGGGTAGTCCCCGTCCTTTTCAGGGCGGAGCCGGGGTACGGTCTGCCCCTGGGAATCCCACACACGCCGTCGCCTTCCCTCGGGCGGCGGTATGGTCCATCAAAGGATTTCCCCCCGTTAAAAAAAAAAAAAAAAAAAAAGGTACACTTATTCGTGTTATTGTATGTATTGATTAAAGTTAACCCTCGGTTTTTAATACACTTTTTTCTTATTTGCTTACTCGATTGTTTTAAAGATTCAGTGACTTAGTTAGATACAAAAATCTTGGAATAAATCGATATTTCCCCGTGGGAATACCGATTTATTCATGACGCCGTCGTCATGCATAATATAGTGTTAAGCAGAACTCAATACATACTATGTAATAAACGCCGACATTAAAGATCCAGATCCAGCTTTTAATTGCTTTATCGGCTATCTATATCTGGGCTTGGATGCATCGATTATGCCACAGAATCGCAGACGCACGTCCATGCAATTACGCAGGTCATTAGCCCCACGGGATTAAAGAGACAGTGTCTGATTCAGACTGCAGGAAGGAAGTCTGACTTTGTTTAGACAGTTCTTATTGCTTTGACGATGAAGAGTTTTTTTTTGAAGGTTTTTTTTTTGAGGTTTTGATCCACTCACCCTGCATTAAACCTCGCGTCGCGGGATAAGTAGTCCACATATTTTTTTCTATCATTATCTCTTTGGTCACATCATCCCGCTTTAAAGAAAAGGTAAAATGTATGGTATTATTTGACACACTTGTACATTCGTGGACAAAAGTGTTAGGGGAAAAACATTGTATTTAATAATTTGTTTTAGATACACGAGAGTAATAATTGTCATTATTAATGCACTTATTAAAAAACATGTCATTCTGTTAGCCTTTTTAGTAACAAACTGTTTTTTAAATAATAACCATGAAACAGTAACTTATTTCAATTAAAATTCTCTGAAAAAAGTGTGTGATCTATCAAATGTTTTTAATAAAATAAAATAGCTATGCTCTGTACAAATTGCAATCTTTGCAGTCTACCTTATTAATTAAATAGTTCCGATTTATTTGGCCAAGACTGGCCGTCTTATTAGGATCACGATTGTCTATGCTAATTATTTATTGTGTTTTATTTAATCGAACATCAAAATCATACTAACCTACATGTGGACTTAGGCGACTTGTGGCTCAGTATTTCTGTTGCCCAATTTAATAAAAAGGTGCCTGTGAAATTATTTATCTTATTTATTTCCTCACATACTGATACAGCTGGAGAGAGGTTAGGCGCAGAGGTTAGATAGCAAGGTGTAGGTATTGTTTCACCTACATTGTATGACTGTAGCTGTAATGTGTATCAATCGATTCAAACAAAATAACCGACTGACCGGCGCCGGAATGATTTCACAAATAACTTTTTATAGGCACATCCAAGTACCTTGTTTGTCTCCTGGCCTATGACACAATGGAATGAATGGCAGTAGAGCAACTTCATTAAAATAAACTTTGGATAGCATCACATACACACTTTGATTGCGTGGTAAGTAGCTTAAGCACTTGTGTTACAGAAATCAGACACAACAACGGTACCACAACACCCAGAACCATGACTATAAAGAAGTTCGTTTCCCATATTGAAGGTGCAACATCAATCTTTTAGTTCATACGCAGCATAATAATAAATAAGTGAAGGATTTTATTTTAGTTTTCAAAAGGTCATATTCAAATGTACTTGATTGCACAAATAATTGGTTAAAATTATTTTTGACTGGACTTTGTAATTTAAATAACATTTAATAATGTGGTTTGCAAATTCGATAATAATACTTATTTTAATCCTAAATGCTACAAAATAATTGTTTAACGTTTATTTCGATAAATGCTATATTGACTATACAATGTTTATGTTTTGAATGAATTTGCTGGACGGTGTGTGTTGTCATTGTGAACAACATATACGTTACTTTGCTGCTAGTACCTTATTTACTGTGTCTAAGCTGTTTGCCTGTTGAATGGTTATGTAAGGGATGTCGTAAAATTCGTCTAGGACCATTTAGTTTCTTCGCCAAAACACTTGATTGCTTGCTGACACAAAAAGGTCCATGAGGTCATTTTCTTTCAGACTGTATCTACTTAGTAACGTAGGTTTTCATTGATCAGTAATTTCTTTTTTAACCATAATGCTTTGATTTAGGCGTTTTGGATTCGTAAAGTATGCAATAAGTTAATTTAAAACTAAAACACAGCACATTATTTCTCTTTTGATGAGGAAATCACTTACCCATTCTGCTGTTGCTCCTGATTTTCATCAGCATCATTACTCACAATAGACTCTAACATTTGTATCTTCAACATTTTAGAACGTCACATGACATTTGTACGCTCTAACCTGACCACAGATCATCAATACTATCACTGCCGTCTCACTTCAACATAAAACATCTTTGCGGCTTGTTCACACTTCACTGTGTCAATTTAGTTCTGATGATGAATATGTCCGGATTCGAGGCTCCACCTGAAACAAAATTAATACATATGTTAGAATTATTAATTTGGAATTTTTAATTTAATGCAAATGTTTCCACGGAGGAGTTCGGTGGAAGGTAGTGGAATGAAAATCGTTATAAGACCGATTTATTTAGTATTGTGTTGTTACTATGTAATGTTTAATAGTAAATTTCTATTTTCCATTGAATTTTTAACGAGGACCGCATTTAAACGTACGTACAGTTCAATCAATCGACTTATCCGCGTTGACGAGTCAGTGACTTGAAGTCATTAGACGCGATGGTCCATGGAATTAGGCTAGGTTGACCCGATTTCCACAGCACCGCAAGGCGATGAGGTCCAACGGGGAGGTTTTAGTGGGTAGTCCTGCCCTTTTTAGGGCAGGGAGTCCTACACACGCCATCGCCTCCCTCGGGTGATGGTACGGTACGTCAAGGTATAAATGGAATTACATTGAACTGGATCAAGACACCACGGAATCCTTAGGAAGCTATGGAAGCCAAATATCTAGTTCGATCCTGAAACTATTACAATTATTATGGGACATTCGAAATCTAGTTTTCATTTCCAAACACAAAAAAGTGGTTCGAAGATAAGTACGAGTACGTTCAGTTATGATGTTAGCATAAATATGACACAAACTTAACATTTGAACACCATAATTGTGTATTTAACTGTAGGTATGTTAAGGCATAATCATTGGATAATAACGAAACGAAAATAAAACATAATATATAAAAAAGCATACATGACCAGGCTTACAAGCTTGATTTTTTTACTTGGAGATGTTGCATTTTTAATAATGATATCTACCAAATACAATAGAAAAAAGATGTATGCTTAGTGTAATTTCTACTCTAAATACTTTAATAACACCAAATCTCAGGCAACAGTCGTTGGTTATTTATTTTTTTATTTATTAATTAAGAGCAGTGGATTAAAACTATAATAAATAATAATGTAAAGAATGTTTTAGATATTTATCTAACCGCGAACTAAGTACCAACTTCAAATAATTTCATGAAGATGAAGTTTCATAGTCTTTCGTTTACCTCTTGCATAAGTTTCTATTGGATTATTCCGACCGTAGTCACGAGCCGACTGTGATTTTATTAAGTTTTAAACTTTATCAAAGCTAGAATATTACTTTATGATTTCTGTACGTTTTACAACTGTAATTAATTGTAAATCAAAGCTTGTATTTTGTGTCACGACTTTAAAATGTATAAATCCGCATCTCTTACTAGGGGTTCAGCGACAACAAAGACGTCGCTACGGCCGATCCTATTCTTGGTAAACTTTCGCCCGATTTTTTGCTTTTCTACCTGGGCCGGCGCCTCCCCTAAATGTGCGGTTTTTGGATTTTTTTCTAATACGAAATCCTACATCGCACTATTAAAGTTTTCGATCATAGTAAGTATATATACGAACGTAAGATTTCGTCATTGGGAGGAGTCCGTTTCTACGCGGTAAGTACGACCTTGAAATTAAGGAGTGCAATCATTTGGAATGGACGTGAAGTACTTGAAAGTATGGATCAAGCATCAGAAGGCACAGCGCTGATTGATGAGGAAAGGGAGTGCTTAGCACTCAACACTACCGGCGTAGAAGTTTTGACTCCTCTTTTGAGTTGATTAACTGTACTTGGGAACCGAAGATTATTCATTATTTAGTTCCACATACAACATGAAAAAATCAATCATTTAATTAATGTAAGTTACAACAGTATCTAAAACTAAATAGAGAATGAATCATTTGCTATTCAACTTTTTGAACACATTAACAAAAAAAGTTTTAGTGATACTTAATATAAAACAAGTTCATGATATGTTATATACAATTTAAAGTAAACCAATTTACACGTAACAATTAAAAATGCTTTTTTTTTGAGAACATTAATTTATTAATCAAGCGGAGCAATTACGTATTACAAATCGCAACTTACTAGATATTATTAAAGTATCATTAAAATATTGTAAAAACCATTACCTTGTTTAATGGTTAGTAACTTGGGGTTTTATGTTGCTCAAAGTATCTACTTAAATACTTGTTTAAGTACCTATCCTACCGATATAAATTAAATGCCTAATTAATGCCATTAACATTTAACATTAAAGAACGTATTTTAACTTCCGCAATATCAACTAGATTTGAAATGAATTTTGAATCCGTGATAAAGCCATGGTAATTAAAATTTAGATTGGCAGTATTGACAGGGTTCCCACTGCGGCGGTTTACCCCTTAATTTAGGAGAAATTTCAGGTCCCCTGTTTTATTCGCAATTCGACATAATGTATTAATAAAGAGTCCGACATAGCTTCAAATAAGTAATAGTTTTTATGAATAGCTGGCTTAAAACGTTACTTTAAGCTTTTTTTTGACGACCTCGGTGGCGCAGTGGCTAAGGTAGGCGGCCAAAGCGCGAAAGGTCCCGGGTTCGATTCCCGGTCGGGTCAATTTGGAAAACGAACTTTTCTAAATTGACTTGTGTCTGGGTGTGCTGGGATGACGCCCCCAGTTAGTATCCGTCGTCTGGTACTCATAGTACAAGGGAAAACCTTAGTTTGAGACCAGGTTGATTGGTGTGATTGTCTGGCGCATTTATTTATTTATTCATTTATTTTTATTTGTAACATAAATTTAACTCTTTTCAACAATTATATTTATACTGTTACTAGACTTTGTCTGCTCTTCTAAAAACTTCAATCCTGAAAGGTCATCTACGTAAAACTTTACGGCTCAGATGTTAAAAAAGTTATTTCAGCAGCGAAGTTCGTATTTAAGACAGGGACTATTCATAACGAGTCTCTTTGCGTGTGTGGTGACCACGTTTATCAGTAAACATAAGAACAATCTTCCTTCTGAGAGTTTTTTTTTTATTTATATTGCACAAGATTGACCTCATCCTACCTGATGTTAAGTGGTAATGAGGTCCTTTTTTTTTTTTTTTTTTTTTTTTTTTTTTTTTTTTTTTTTAAGGGGGAGAAAATGCATTTCCGCACCATATCGCTGTCGTGGGGACGGCAGCAACGTGTGTGGGACTCCCCCGCCCAGAAGGGGCGGGGACTACCCTAACTAACAACTCCCCCCACCTTCTCATCGCCTATTGACGGCGCTATGGGATACCGGGCGACCCATAACTGCCACAGCGCCGTCGGCGGAATTGCTGTCCCTACGGGGTGGCGTCACCAGGTCCCCCCTGGGTGGTTGGGGGACTGGCGGGAACGGCCGAAGGTGCTAAGCCGTTCCCGCGCATCTGCGGAAGACCGTGCAAGGCCGGCCGGGGTGTCCCCACACCCGCGGTCGGCTAGTCCCCGCTAGCAAGCGCAAGGGCGTCGAAGTGACGCCTCGCGCGCAGTCTCCGGCGTCTTCGGTGTGGTGGGGCGAGGGGGTCGTCCTCTCGCTCCCTCTCCGATGTCTCCTTGTGCAAGACTATTCGCTCGCTGTAGGCGGCAACTGCCGCCCAGGCCTCCTCGCTCCCAAGCATGGCCGCAACAATGCTTGGGAGCGAGAAATCCCCCCCAACAACGGCGGCCAACTCGGCCCGCTCATTGGCCCAGGCTGGACATGCACCCAGTGTGTGGTCCGCTGTGTCTGCCGCCGCGCCGCAGGCGTGGCACGACGGCGACTCTTCTCGCCCGATTTGGTGCAGGTACTGACCGAAGCATCCATGTCCGGTAAGGACCTGCACCAATCTGAAAGTCAGGAACCCGTGGCCCCGGTTCAGCCACTCCTGCAATACCGGGCCAACGGCGTCTATTACTCGCCCCCTGGGTCGTAGTGTTTCAAGACCCGTCTTCCACCGCCGGACCATCTTTGCTTGCTCCTCGCGCCGGATCGCTGCCACCTCAGTTGGGGAGGGACGCTCTCCCCGCGCCCTTCTCTCCGCTGACTTCCAGTACACCTGGGCCTGCACCCCTGCGTCAAGGGCCCAAGGTGGTGTGCCGGCTAAAACGCAGGCCGCGTCGAAGCCCACCGTGCGGTAGGATTGGGCCACGCGTTGGGCAATAGCCCTTTGTGGTCTCCGCAGGTGGGCTGTATTCGCTCGCCGGAAAAGGGCATCCGCCCAGATGGGTGCGCCGTAGAGGGCCATGCTCCTAAGAATGCCGGCGTAGAGTCGCCGGCATTTGGCCCTTGGTCCTCCCAAGTTGGGGAGAAGGCGTCCGAACGCCCCCGCTGCTCCGATGAGGCGCTGGGACAACCCCTTGAGGTGGGGCTCGAAAGACCAGCGCGAGTCTAATACTAGGCCCAGATATTTCATCTGGGCCCCTACCCTGACGGTCACTCCTCCGACGACGATGTTAGCGTTCGGAGGAGGACGGCGCTGCCGAGGCCCGTAGAGGTAAATGGCCTCGGTCTTTTCGAGCGCTACACGCAGCCCCAGACGACTGATGCGCTCCGCCACCCGTGTGCCACCGGTGGTTGCACGGCGCGCGGCCTCATCATAGGTCCTCCCCCGGGCGGTGACTAGGGTGTCATCTGCATAGCAGATGACGCTCATGCCCGAAAGGAGGACACCCCGCAGGACCCAATCAAAGCCGATGTTCCACAGGAGGGGCCCCAAGACAGACCCCTGCGGAACACCGGACTCGACATCCGCACGCCGAAGCAAGCCGCCCTTCCTCACGTAGACGAGCTTTCTGCCGGACAAGTAGTTGCTGAGGAGTCGCCGGAGATATTGGGGCACCCGATGGTAGTTTAGGGCCGCCAGGATTGTGGAGTGGGGGATCGAGTTGAACGCGTTGGCTATGTCCAACGACACAGCCAATACTCCCTCCCCCGCGTCCCAGGCTTCGTCAACTGTTCCCTGGAGGCGCGCCAGCGCGTCGATTGTGGAGCGCCCTACCCGGAAGCCGAACTGATTGTCCGACAAGTTCGGCCCCTGCTCCCTAAGGTGGTGGTTTAACCTCGCCGCTATGACCCTCTCGAATAGTTTACCGACCTCGTCCAGAAGGACGATGGGTCGGTAGGCAAGAGGGCTGTCTTCCGGGCGCCCCTCTTTCTTTAAAAGGACCAGTTGCCCCACTTTCCATGTGTCCGGGAACCTTCCAGCCTCAAGGCACGATTGAAAGAGGTCCCGGAACCTGATCTCCATCTCGGCTAAAGCCAGGGCAACAACTTTGGCGGGAACTCCGTCGGGGCCCGGCGCCGTCTTTTTTGTACGGAGGTGGAGCGCAGCCGTGCCAAATTCCTGCTCCGTTAGCCGTGGGACTTCTTCTTTCGCGTCAGGGTTCGCCGCGGGGGGCGGATTCATAGCTGGAGGGGTGAAGTGGGGCTCAGCCGGGAAGAGAGCCCGGACCACCCCATCCAGCAAGGCGGGCTCCATTGACTCAGCCAGGGGGGGACCGATGGGGCGCAGCTGGTTTCGCGCAGCCCGATACGGCCTCCCCCATGGATCGGCGTTGAGTCCGTCGAGCATTTCTGCCAGCGCTCTATCTTTGGCAGCGCCTATTTCCGCCTTTAAAGCCTTGTTGGCGTCACCATATGCGGCGTACAGGCGGGCTTCCGCCTCCGCGTCCCTCCTTCTGCGTCGACGGCTCCGTTGGTACGCTCTTCGGGCTGCGGTGCAGGTCGCCCGTAGCTCAGCTATTTCCGCCGTCCACCAATAAACGGCGCGGCGGGGAGGCGGGCGGCGAGACCGAGGCATGGACGCATTACACACCTCGGTCAGAGCGTTCCTAATCTGGGAAGCTCTTTCGTCGACGCTCAGATGACTAGAAGGAGGTGCGAACCACTCCTGGACGAAAGCGGCCTCCCTGGCTACCTCCCTATCCAGACGGGTTAAGGCCCACCTGGGAAATGGCGATTCATCCGACCTGGGCGCTCCAGCGTTGCTTTGAGGGGGGGAGAGCTCCCACCGGATGTAGCGGTGGTCCGAAAGAGTCTCCCCCAACTCGACGCGCCAGTTTCGTACACGTGCGGCTAGAGCAGGGGTGGCGAAAGTTAGATCCACCACTGACCCTCCCTGCTGTCGCACGCACGTGTGAGTAGAGCCCACGTTAAGAAGGGCCAATCCGGAGGCGGCTGCCCAGTTCTCGACAAGCGGCCCGCGGACATTCCCTCTGTTGGCCGGGTTTCCCCAGGCCGACGACTTGGCATTAAGATCGCCGGCCAGCAGGACCTGTCGGACGCGTGATAACCGGCCTATTACGGCCCCTAGGACGCCAAGGAAGGAGTCGAATTCCCGTAGGGGACGATTGGGGGAGAAGTATACACCCACCAGGGTAATCTCCCCCCACGCGGCGGCCACGTATCCTGGACCCCTCTCCAGAAGCGATAGAGGGGGAGACTCTGAGGCCGGGCGTCGTCCAATGGCTACCAAGCCGTCTCGGTCTCCTACCCAATTATTGGGCACCGAGTACGGCTCGGCGACGATCGCCACATCCATCAACCATTGTGCCATGGCCTGGTGCAGCATGTCCTGGGCCGAGCGACAATGGTTGATGTTCGCCTGGATAACGTTGCGATGTCCGGTGTCTGGCATTGTTATTCGGACATCGCTGCGTCTGTCGCTGCGGCCGGGGCTGCAGCTGCGGCTTTAGCAGGCGGGGTCCGCGCCTGTATTTTGCCCTTCTTGGGGGGGGGACGACAATTTCTCCCCCTCATTACGTGGTCCGCCGGACGTCCACTTTCTGCGCAGACTGCACAGTGCGGTTTTGCGCTGCACGTGGCCGCCTTGTGGCCCTCCTTACCGCACCGGAAACAAAGCTCTGTCCTCACGATTTTTGAGGGACAGAGCGCGCTTGTGTGGCCGAGCCCGAGGCACCGATAGCAGCGCAGGGGCTGCTCTTCCAAAGCCCGTATCGCCGCGGAGCTGAATCCCAGCCTAATGCGGCCCTTCTCCAGCAGGACTTTGGCTGCTGCGACCGGGCACTGCAGGCGAACGGCGCCGGCGCCTCTTCCGGTGCGGATTTCCCCAGCCCTGACCATTTCCACCGGACACCCACCGATCGTTGCCACCTTCTCTATGACCTCGGCCTTGGACACTGTGTCGTCCAGGTCGAGGATCATTATCCCAACACACTTTTGGGGCCGAGTGATTATGGCCGCCTCCGATATCGCCTCCTTCATCTTGGAGGCGAATAGGTCTGCCTGCTTTACATTTTCCGCCCCTGCGAAGTCGAACTTGGCGGCTCCTGTTGCAGTCCGGCGGAAACGTGGTGCCTCTAACTCGGAGACATCCATCAGTCCTCGAGCCCTCTCGAGGACGTCCCTGTACGTTTGACCCCTTTCGACGGCTTCAGGGGTCAACTTTACCACGACCGCAGCCGTTTTAGGCAGGATTAGCCTTTTCTTGGCCGCTGCGGTCTTCGTTTTCTTCTTCTGTTGGGCTGTGGTGAGCAGGGTCTTAGCTTTTCCCCCCTTAGTCGTCGTTTGGGGCACAGGGACCTGCGGATTTTGGGGCTGCGTTTTTCTCCCCTTTCTTCCCCTCTTGACGACGAGGTTCCAGCCTTCATTGGCCGGAGTCGTCGATGGGAGGAGAAGGTCCTCCTCGACTGCCGGGGCCGGTCGTGTAGTGGCGGCGACGACTGCTTCCGTTGCGGTAGGGGCAACGACTTTCGATGAGCCAGGTGTGGGGCCGGGCTTCTTCACTTTCTTGGCCCTTTGCGGCAAGGGCGGAGCGGGGGCTCTGAAAATCTCCTCAATACGTTCGTCCGCGGCGAGGGGAGGTCGGAGACGTTCTTCTTTAGGAAGTCTGTTCTCAATGTTCGCCATGCATGTACGGACGAACGATCTCTCCTGTATGAGAAGTCTCTGTATTATGGCCTCGAACTCCGAAGGGAGGCCACAATTTTGGGTGGGGGCTGGGTCTGTGATATTTTCGACCGACGCCGTTTCCGTCTCCATCTGCGTTTGGGGCTGGGCCTTGCTGCCGCCACCCGCACCTGCGACCACCGCTCTGAGATCTGCCACTTCCCGCCTGTACTCATCGAGTTGGCTCTGCATGCGAGCAATCGTCGCATGCAGTCGTTCGGTCTCTTCAGAGATGGAGCGCTTGACCAACTCTTCTACGCCCGCCTTGGCATGGATGGCCCGCTCCTTGAACCCTTTTTGTATGGTTCCCTTCAAATTCGAGGACTTCACCGCCATCTCAATTATTTTGGAAAGGTCCTCCTCCACCGACTTGCGGATCTCGGGGACGGTGAGGTCCTCAAACTTGTTGTCCAGTCCGACGCCGTACCCTGCCTTGACCTTCGCCATTCTGGTCAGGCGTTCTCTCGTTACGAGCTCCTGCTCGACTTCCAATTGAAGGGCTTCGCGCTTCTCGGCATTTAGCCGCTTCTGCGCCTCTGCCCTTCCGACGTATTCCCCGGTGGTCGCGGGGCGCCCACGGCCGCGTCCGCGTCGCGATTTCCCTGTCTTCTGCGCCTTGGTTTGGGGGTCTGACTCGGCGCCCTCCTCTTGACGGGTCCGCTTTGTCCCTGACGTCCGCATGCATTGCAGACGCAGTGACCTCGTGGACACAAAGCTATCGTCGGACACGTTCGTGAGTGTGTCCGACTCCCCGTCCGATAAGTCTATGATGGCTTCGTCGGCGCCATCCGTCCTGATGCTGCTCGCAGACGAGAAGCGACTCGACACCACAACCGCCTCGCGTGGTTTTGCGGGATCCAATTTCTTGCCACGTCGTAAAGTATTGACGCGTGCCATCGGGGCACCCGTCTCTACCGCCAGTACACCAGTATCCAAATCGCCAGAGTTTCGTAGTCCGTGTAGAATAGCCGAGTCGTTTTTAACGTTGACCGACGCCGAGGCGCCGGCCCCCGAGGCTTCAGGTGCCCCCCCCAGAGTACGGTGGGGCGTGGATGCTGACCGCGAAGGAGCAGCACCGAGGGATTCTCCCCCGGCGGAGCCGGAGGTACCCTCCTGGGGTAATGTACCTTTTTCTCTCGAAGCCATTTTGGTGGGTTTTTGCTCATTTCCGGGTGAGCTCCCCCCTACTGTCGCCACGTGCGACACCATGCCGAAGTCAATGGCGGTGACACGCTCCTTCAGGGAACGTGCCGCCGCCGCCGGTTTGACAGAAACCAGATCGCCAGAAAATCGGTGTCCAAAAACGGTTGCCGGGTCGTCGTTCACGTCGACTAGCGCCGAAACGCCAGCCTCCGAGGCCTGAGTTGCCCCCCCCAGAATACGGTGGGGCTTGGACGCCACTCCAGAGGGAGCGACGCCGAGGGATTCTCCTCTGGTGGAACCAGAGGTACCCTCCTGGGGTAACGAAGTCTTCTTACTCGAGGCCATGTTCTTCATTTGCTCGTTTACGGGCGAGCTCCCCCCCGATTGACGCCTCGTCCTCCACTGCTCTTCTCAAAGTAAGAATAGCAGGGAGAGCGGTATTCCCCACCCACTCCCCATTCCCCATTCCCCAACCCACCTACCCCAACCCCCCCAGTGCGTTTGGTCCGCGGGAGCTAATCTCCGACCCCCGGCCGCCGCCCGCAGGGCATCCCTGTAAGCGGGAATACTCTCCGGACGGCAGCCGACGGCTTCCCCTATCCGCCACGTGGGGGACGCGCCAGGTAGGGGTATCACCTCCCCCCTTGGGGTAATGAGGTCCTAGCTTAAGGGCGACAAGTACAGCATGATAAAGCTGTTACTGGACTTGTCACCTTTACCTTGAAGGCTTGACCCCTGCTCCTAATGTAGCACCCCCAGGAGCTCTGGAAACCTTACTCACACGCAGGAACACAACAACACAGAAGTGATTGTTATTTGGCTGCGGTCTTCTGTAAGGTGGAGGTATTTCACCAGTCGGGCTGCTCCAGTTCGAGCGATAAATCGCTATGCCCTACCTCTCTTTAAAAAAAATTTGGTTTGGTTAAAAGAGGAACATATCACAAGGAATAATATCATTATGGTCATAATTGATGACCTCCGTAGCCGAGAGGCGAGCGGGCTAGACTTTGGCGTCGCGCCATCTCTGAGGTCCCTTGAGGGGTTCGATCCCCGGTCGGGTCAGTATGGGAAACGAAGTTTTTTATGTTGTCTCCGGTCTGGGTGTTGTGGTACCGTCGTTGTTTCTGATTTCTGTAACACAAGTGTTTAAGCTACATACCACAGAATCGGAGTAATGTATCTGATGTTGTCCAATATTTATTTGTTTATTTAAAAATAAAAGACGTATGTACCAATTTTTTTTGTAACGTGCTTTTATAACATCTATAATGTGCCAATTTCTCGATAAGCTGTTATAATCTATATGTATTTTACACTGTTATTATTGTAAATACATTTCCACTGAAGGACCTTTTATAGTAATCTTAATTAATTTTTGCAAAAATCAACCAACCATATTTTCATCAAAAACTAGCGGTCCCGGCGAACTTCGTTTCGCCTTAGAGAATTATTCCCGCTTTTCTGTTGAAATTTTTCAAATTTTACCAAGCATCCCTAATTTTGTAACCTATGTCAAATTGGAAGAATGTAGCATTCTATTGGTGAAAGAATTGTTTAAATCGGCCCAGAACTTTTTGAGCCTATTCATTACAAACATACAAAAATGGGTACAAATATTTCCTCTTTATAATATTAGTGTAGATTATAATGCCAACATGTGAATGCAAGATATTGGTATTAATCTCTCATATGTAGTTTGTTCTTTTATGTACATTTAAAAAGTGTGTATTCATTGTCGTTATGTTTTTTGACCTCTTAGTTTAGTTAGCTGAAGTTGTTTAGAATTTATTAGTGTTGTGCAAATGTCATCACGACTTGTATGTCATTAATAAATAAATAAAACTAAAACATAATATTATATTAACAGGTTCATGTTCCGTAGAAAACCGCAAAATTTAGTCACCTTACGCGCACAGATGTTTTGAGATATCTCGGCGGCTTACGGCGAAAAGTAACAATAAATTGTGGACATTTTCTTGGGCTTAGGCCGCAGGTGCTATTAATATGAGGGACGTATAAATTTCAGGAATCACACACACATTCTTCTGGTAATTACGGTGAGTATGACGTCATCTGGGTACAGAATAAATTCTCATAATTTTCGTACGCGTCGAAATTATTATTTTAGTCCATTTTTACACAGTCTCGAAATAACTGATAGTAAAATAGCGAGTTTCTACTTATAACTTCCATGCAGGACTTTATGTTATCATTTCAGTGAACGATCATTTGCTTTGCGAACGTTCTCAATAGAAAGTTTTCAAATCACGATTTAGATTAATTTCCAAGCAACATGCTATTTCTGACTATTCTTAGGATAATAGTACCTACCAATTTAGTTCTCTCTACTATGTATGGTCGACCTTAACTTGTTTAAAAGCAGCTAAATATGTAGAATTTAGCACCTACATTTAAAAATTTCACACACGTAGAATGAAATTTTATTAAAAACTCATTAAAAATATTTAAAATATTACACACATTTAAAATATTGGTGATTTTTCAACGTAGCTTGTTAGGTGTATGATTTGTATTTTAAAAGGGAAACAATAATATTTTACTTAAATGTGATATATGTAGGTAATTAAAGCACAGGACTTAAGATAAAAACATTAAACAGAAATTAGAATAAAACAGTGCCTGAATGTAATAAATTATCAAAATTGGACACACACATTGTGTTTTATCTTGAACGGAATATCTCAAGTGGGGGGGGCAGAAAGGGGAGTCCCACATATAGCCGAAAATCAATTTCAAAATACTTGGTTCAAAATGGGTCCCTTAGTATGTTCCCTGAGTACTATCTGAAAACGGGTTAAATATCATGCAAGTAGGTTTAGTATTAACAAAGTTTTGTTAAAATTACAACCATCTGTTACCTAAAACTTAGCTTTTTTTGCATACAAAAAAAAAAGATGTTATTTTGAAGGTTGGAAGATTTAAGTTAAACTATAATTTTATGATTATTCATTAGTTATTCAGTAATACACACTAATTAAAAATAGTAATAAAGTCTACGAAATACTTAACCTTCTGTGAATACTTAAAACAGTTAACACGTTACTCCAGATAGCGTGTTAACTAAGAATTCAAGTAATTTATTAGTGATACTAAACCCTCTGGGCAAGCATATTAAAAAATCTCAAATTAATAACCATATTACTAGTGAATACGCTGGGCTATCATAAACTGCTGATTTCACTAACACTAACGAAGCATTTCCTTCGTTAAAGCCTGAAACACACAGAGTGCGGGACGTGGGTCTAGTCGAATACACACACTAATATTTATTTTATTTATTTATTTATGAACTTTATTGCACAAATAGGTACAACAGGTGGACTTAATGCTAGGGGCATTCTCTACCAGTCAACCCTTGGGTCATGCAGATAGTTTGTTTTTTAATATAATAAATTACATAGTTTTTGTGGATGGAATGATTAATGTTTCTACGGATTTAGATAAAGAGATATGATGGGAGACAGATAAACGCAAATAAGATTAACTGTTACCTTCAAAAACAAATAAAGTCGCAGTGGATTTGTAATAAAGTCGTAGTCGATTTAGTATTTTTTGTAGCAGTAGTCTTCACCATAACGGTAGTGAATAATACTACAAAATCACCTGCTTAAGGCTATTTAAAGAATTAGGTATATAGTATTGCTTCTGATATTATTTTAGCTGTTTGTTTGGCTGTATTAAATGAATCCAATCTGTAAAAGTACATTTTATAATACTTCATAAGTAAATAAACATAGCTGTCATGGCTTGAGTCATGTTCATAGTAACAAATAGCCTTTTAATGTCATGTTAGTACGAAAAACTTTTAATCCGGTCTAATAGGATTACCATGTCTAGCTCTCTGTGTGTTTCAAGCCTATACCACAGCAGTCATGATTTCCTTATTTCAACTAATTCAGATTTACTGGTTCAATCAAAACCGAGGTGAAGTCTGAGTTGGACCCTAGGGGCACGGAAGGTACTTTCGCAGATGGAATTTACCTACGTTCCTAAGAAGCAATTAGGGTAGATTCGCCTTAAGGGTAGATAATAAATCATTCTGAATTATTTTAAGTAAACCAAGTTTTTTAACTTGTAATTGTATCCACAAAGGTTTTATTCAAAAAGTTCTCTCTGAAGATTTTCTTAGAATTGAAAACACTCAGGGTCAGTTTACTTAGGTTCATTTGATAGGGTTGATATTTAAGTTTGTACCATATCTAAAAACTTACCATGTCATACAAGTCACTAACAATATAACTATATGGGTTCCCTTGGTACTTGATTCCGAAAGCTGTTAAATAAATTTTTAGTAAGTACGTGCTGTTGCGTCAATGTAAACACCAGTTCGATATTAAATCTTATGCGAACGACGTAAGAGCTTACAAAATTACAAAGTTACCCTCGCTTTATTGGCACGATGTAACGTTTGAGAGAAAAATCATGTTATGAAGGACCCTGCTGCGATTGCTCAGTTGGTCGAAAATAAAATGTTGCAAAAAAGGATGTCAATATTACTCTTCTTCGGTGGCGGCGAGAACAGTAGACTGAACTCCGACCTTAGAGGCGGGGAAGAGGTGCGGCGCGTACCTCTCCCACCGCCCCCCTTAAATCTGCCATACCAGCAGCTCTGAGTAAATTTTGGGAACTGCACTTCAAATAATCGGCACAGTGTTGGCTCGGAAAATAATCTCAAACGTTTCATTGCACTGTCGCAGGGATACGACTGCCCGAGAAGAGCGAGACACCCAATTCATGTAGAACAGAAGGTGTACTTGTAATCTGATTGAGCGAAAACTTTGATAGCGCGATGTAGGAATAAAACGGAGACGACGTGCGCGTGCGCTCATCAAAAACTACCTACGCATCAAAATTGATTCTGCTGGGGTAGATGAATCACAAACGTAATGAACTGGGAGCTGACTGAGAGCTGAAAAGTTATGTTTTTTTAATTAGTAAATTAACTTAAAATGCTTAACCAACCAAAAAAGATTAAAAAAAAAGATTCTAACCAAATGCTTTTAAATATAGGATATCTTAGAATCTTAAAAATAAACTTTAAATTCTTAATAAAGTATCAGTTATTTTTTCCAAATTTGGGTTTTGCTAAATAAATTTATCATTTAAACTTAGATTTAAAATAACAATCCTTGAAAAAAATAATAATAACGTAGTTCATACATGACAATCTATTTACTCGACAGAACATCATGCTAGATAAAACCGCAATGGTAAATGGAATTCCCAATTTTAAAACAATATCTACGAACTCTCTATTAAAAGTCTGAATTAGAATACATCATTTTATATAAATTTGACTTCCAAATCGCTGGAGGACTGTTTCGTTTCATAAAATTTTGTCTGAGCATCCAATAATTTCCATCAAAACTGCCGTTTACTCAATAATTAATCTAATAGGACGCATTAGACACGCGATTTCGTTACACTTAAACGTTTAATAAATGACATGTCCACGCGCGCTGTTTGTTCTTTAGATTCTTATCAGGCAAATTGCAGTTCCCGCTTTTGTTTTTATTGCATTGTCACAGTAAATTGCATGTTTGTGAAAGTTGAAAAAACTTTTAAAGAAATGAGCGTTGCTAAAAAGAGTTTGCTTACTAAAACGTATGTGTTTCGTTTTAAAGATTGGTATACAATTGTGGTAGAGGAGGTAAAGCTTGAACGATTACTTGTATTAGTTTTTACTTGCTAAACATCAGTAAAGTGAAGCTTGTCGCATGTGCCGTTTGTTATTAACCATTTTTTTTTCGACGGGGGAAATCCACCATACCGCCGAAATAACCTGGAGAATTACTCAAAGAGAAATATGGCGGATCCGATGACGGGTCGAAATTATTAATTCTCATTTAAACCAATCGAAACTTTTAATATTAATATTTATGCAAATGTAAAACTACGTTTTAATTTCAAATCTATCATTAATCTTAAAAAACGTAACGTTTCATTTCCTCGTTTCGTCTTTGGGAGTAGACTTCCTGATCTTGCTTCGAAACGTGCTATAGCTTGTTTTAAAGCAAAACCAGGTTCGATGTTTAGTTAAACTACTTATTAATAACCTATTAGGCTACATATAGAAAATAAATGTTAGGTAACATTAGCTACATCCCCATAGTTACTAGCTTAATCACTTGCAATATTCTTTATAACTAAAACAAACGGTGTCTTTTTGAAAACCAGAAAGAAAAAACCTACATCACTACAACTAATTTCTTTTATGTAAGCAAAATATAACTATGTGTATTAAGTCCCTATTTCGACGTCATCAACAGGAGTGGCATAATCCCATTGTAAATTAGACAGGACTGATAAGCTGGTTGATTCTGAACCCTTTGACATCAGTTTAAGCTTCAGATTTGTGTTAGTCTCGGCTTTATCCCTAGTTCCTAATAAAGGTGGATTAGTTTAATTCGTTGTAGACGGAAGGACCACTCTTAATGTTTTTACTATTATTGAAATGGAACACTCCTGATTGTTAAACTAAAGGACGTGAGTTCGATCCCTATCCAGGACAACATTCGTGTGATGAATATTTTGTTTACAGAAATTGTGTCTCCACTCATAGGACCAATTATGTAATAGATTGATTCCACAATAGATCCGATTCTATTTATTTCTAAGGATTTATTTTAGAAATGACTGATTTTTTATATGATAGAAATACTTTGACATCATATGCTATTATTTATTTACTAATTAAATTCCTACTACACACTACCTTTTCACTGACACTTTGTCAGTAGCAAGTGGGCTTAGTGTGGATTCTGATGGAGTACCTATTTGTTGGGCAAGTGACCAGATAGATGAAACAGTCAGATGTACAGTATACAGCACGTCAAGGAAACACTTCAGGTTCGATATTAAATCTTATGCGTATGACATAAAGTCGGCGGTGCAAAGTCCGAAGTGTGTAGTCTGCTTCTGTCTGCACCTATGTAAACAAAATATTGGACAACATCACATACTTTGCTCTGATTCGGTGGTAAGTAGTTAAATCACTTGTGATACAGAAATCAGAAACAAGGACGGTGTCACAACACCCATATCCGAAACAATATAAACAATTTCGTTTCCCATATCGACCCGACCGTAAATCGACCCCGGAACCTCAGAGAAGTCGCGGCGCCAAAGTCCGGCAAATAATAGGACTTCATCATAATATGGCATATGAAAAAAATGTCAAAAAGGCGTCAAAAATCCTTCGGCATGGGTGTTATGGTCACGGCATGCACTCGGTGCCAAATACCGACATCCATCATGAGGTAGTCACTGGGTTTTCAAGGTCAAATTTATTAGGATTCAGACCAGTTCCTAGGACTGGCTTCACGCGAAGAAACGGACGCCCAATATTATAAATTTCGTATCGTATTTGACAAAATTGACTTCAAAACTTTGAAAGCGTGATGCAGAAATCTACCTGGATCTATTTGTCTATTTTAAGGGTCGCAAGGGATGGGTATTGTTTGGTGTTTTTTCTAATGCATCGCATCCGAATTTGGGTAGAACATTGGAGATGCATAGACGCATCTGTTGAAGCTTTGGAGTAGAACCGAGAAATGTGTGTTCGAATCCTGAGCGACATTTCTTTTTGTTTGTTTTTTTTTACTTTTGTGAAAACTTTAAAAATTAAAAAAAAACTTTAATTTAATAACTACTAAAAAAGAGCAGAAAAATGCTAACTAATTTAACAAATTGATATGTTAAAAAATAACGTAAGGTACATTAAAACCCAATAAAAACCTACATACCTACTCGTATTTGAATTCTGTTTTCTTGTCTCAAATCAGATTGCGGTATGGTATTATTCAATTTGGGGCAGTCGTTCTAAAGTGCTTACATATAATACAAAAATAAATGATTTGAATAAATGTAGATAACGCCTGATCAAAATAAATAGCAATTATTTTACCTATCTCGCAAGGGTTGACCAGAGTTTTACATGTAAGTGCACAAATAAGACATTTCTTTTAACTCACGGCTTTTTTATACGGTAATGGAATTTAGGAATTATTTTCTCAATAAAAACCGTATTAAAATCCACAGCAAAGCCTAAAATATCTGGGCTAGGAGTTACCATTTTCTCAGTTTCTTCATAATACCTATATAAAGCTAGTGTGTCGAGATGTAGGTAACCATAAATATTTGAAATGCAATCTACTATTAGCTTTATACGAGTACTTACTTTCTGCTCACAAGATACGGAAAGAAGCTTGTATCGGTGCATGGTACCGACCGTGTAAGACCAAAATACTCGTAAAATCGATTACTTACCCCATTTAAAGTTAAAACACGACGTTGTCTAGGTCGATATGTATCAATAAAGTTTTAATATCATTTGATCTTAACTCAAAGTATGCTTGTTCAAAATTTTATTATCGCCATAACCGGGGTAATATTAACGTCACCGTACACCGAGGACGGACTTAGCACCTATTTATCAATCTCTAAGCTACTTGACATATCAACTATTGACAATACTTGAATTGTCAAAGAAAACAATTAGGACTTACTCACAGTCACAATATGTGTTTAAGTTTTATTTGCATAAGATAGGAATGAGGATTTACGAATGTTAAATATTATTAAGTTCAAAATTGTTTGAAAATTCAGCTAACATCAATTATTTTGCTGTTGGTATAAGACAGTCATTTATATAACTCACTTCTAAGATAAATATTTAATTGAAAATTTAACATAGGACTGGCTTTCATTCTGATACAAAAATGTGTCTAATCAAAACATATCAATATCACATGTACAATATCCATATTATAGGGTATTTCGAAGTATTGCTAATTTCATGCTCAATCCAAATGGTATAAAATAAAATACTATTCAACCGACGACTATCAATATTATTACAGCTCATCACGGATTCCCAAAGTACATACCAACACCAGTCTTAATCCGTCTCTGTACACTACCTTTTCAAAGAAACGGAAAATATTGCCTCGTTTATGGTTCTAACATCGTCTACAATATTGCTGGTCGTAAATGCTAAGAATATTCTACCAACGTATTATAGTAAAAAATACTAACCTGGTTACACACTAGTCAAACGTCTGCGAAAACCATTTTATGGTATTTTCATTATGGTAGGATGTATTGACATTAAAGATAATTTAAAATGTTATTTTGAAATCAAATATCTTATCATTTTTGTTACTTTTATTACAATTTGAGGCACATTTAAATAACGAAATATGCGTTTTTTAGAAATAATTTCACAAATTAAAAGGGCGACAGATATAGTGACTTAGCCACATGTCGCCCAAGCTCAAGTGGCTCACTTAATAAACTTGTGACCAATATATTTTTAGGTAAAGAGAATATTTTTTGATGCTACATTAAGCAGAACCCATTATTTTTAAAAAAAATCTTGTTTGCATACCTAAAGCAAATGCAAATTGAAGCTGGAAGAAAATATCACAATCGCTTAAAAATAAAAAAAAAATGTATTCAAAATTATTCGTAATTTGCTGGCCGCATTGTTTGTAATAATCATTACGTGAATATTTTACACAGAGCACAAATATTTTAATTAAAACACGCCCCAAATGATAATTCTTGGAATGAAACTCATTCAGTTTCAGTCGTAGCGAGAATATTATAATTAACTTCGTAACATTTCGATAATAAACCTTTTTAAAGCCTCCATATTCTGAAATAAAATGTGCCTGTAGCCTTTTTACCCATTTTAAAAGCCTTAACTAAAGTATAAGATTTTTTTAATAATCGCAAAAAAATTTAAATGCGAGCTTTTCAAACCAGGTAGGTACACTATAATTAAATAAAATTTGAAAATATACCTGTTACAAAACTCCATCGAAGTACAAGAAATAACATCGAAGAACACTATTTATTTTAAAAATCTTGAACATTTATTTCGGGCAGGTTTGGAATTTATTTCTAAGTATTAATATACCTCATAATCTATGCATATACCGTCTACGATTTATACTTACACCAAAACAGTCTAGTTTTACGACTAAGAAACGACCCACCTACATAGTTATACTTAATTTAAGGCCTTTAAAAACGTTTAGATTTTACTTTTTAATGGGCACCATACTGAGCGCTCTATCGCTACATTTTGTGCAAAAGTAATGCGTTTAGCTAAATTTAGTGTTAGAGCCTGGGTGGTCCCAACTAGTAATTGCGAGCATAAGTAACTTAGTTGCGTGGATAAAACCCTATTTTTATTAAGGCGCTATAAATTTTCTAAATGGACTTTCGTTGTAGTTTACAACTCGTGGTGACGAGAAGACTATGAACGGTGTGCAAAAAAAAAACTTTTGAACAAACATACATTTTCTGAAATCTTTTTTTTTTATATTAGCGCTGTATATTGGCTCCTCCCAGCCTGATGGTATGCAAGAGAGGAACCCACATCGCGATGACAACGGATTTGATATCAAAATATCCGATCCGTTAGCATCGCCATACTGGCCCGCAAGATGTTTCTTCACGCTCCTTTTGAAGGAATCCATGTCAAAGGAAGGAGGAAACACATGAGCCGGCAACGAGTTCCACTTCTTTATGGTCCGGCAAAGATAAGAGTTACCGAACTTTTTGGTTCCTGATGGAATACTTTCCACGGTGAAGCGATGACATCGTTGGCCGGCTCTTGTGGTTCTGTGTAGGAAAGGAGAGGGTGGGATAAGAGAAAATAGTTCCTCGCAACACTCCCCATGATAAAGCCGAAAGTAAGAGCTCATGTTAGAAAGTAAATACGCTAATGAGGATGGAGCAACTACTATAGCAACTCGAAACTATCTGTATATCCTAAGGTAATTACTTACAGAGAAAAAACTACTTAAATTGCGAATTATAGCTGATATCTCTGAATGAGATTCTAATTTCCGCAAACAATAACTGTCAATTTTGCCTGTTAAAGGTGCTGGTTTACGCAACCAGATATAAATGAGCGATTTCATATTCCTTGTTGGTACCTCGCAGCATTAGATGCAGCATGCTGGTGTCTACTGTTGGTAGATAGATTGAGCAACTCAACTATCAAATTTGCTTACAGATTACCATAACATTGCGGCGACCGCTTACTGGACTATTTGACTCCAACAATGAGCAACTCAAGGAAAATAGTTCACTGGACAGAGATGTAGGTAGTTGACGCTAACGGAAACCCTGGCGCTGTATGTCATGGCAGATGGTTCAGGGAACTAAAACAGGCGTGGCGGGGCGGTATCGAATGTTTAACGATCGAGTTCGATGAATTTCACTATTTTTATCACATTCTATTATTTTGGTCCCAATTTTTATAAAATCAACCAATTTTTAAATTCAAGTAGCTTAAGAACACCTGCAGAACCAGTGGCATCACATGAATTATAAAACCTGAACTGCATAGACAATGTCAAATAGATTAAAACAAAGTCTTGACTTTTCAAAAAATCTTTTACACCTAGTTTTCTTATATCTCGTAGTACAAACCATCGTATTAATTTGCTGACTATACAATTTCTTTTTCATATTTTGCCATTCATATTTACGTAGTTATACATGATTTTATCATGTAAGTAATCTTTGAGGCTAAAATAACTATAAAATATTTTTTTTCTTACCATACCTCCATCATTACGTAACGTTAATAGATATGTACACACAATGTAGACCAATACATATCAAGATAGTAGTAAATACGACAAATAAGCACTGGGCTATACTGTGCTGTCAGTAGGAACTGAAGTACTGAGTACCTGAAAGTCATATAATTTGGGTTATATACAAAATGTTTAGTGTTCCGAGGGCATGTCCCAGCTCACGTCTCGATATTTATCTTGGACCCTAGTCTAAGGCTATTTTGTTGCTTGAAACTATTGACATGATATTAAGGCTTAAAATTAACCTTAACCTTACCACACCACTAGCCCGCATTGGCTCGCGTGGAGTTAAGTGATTCTATCTCAGAGAAATGATGAGGCTTGTACCCGCTAGTAGGACTTACTGCAGTGGCGCCACTGACCTTTTTGCGTTTAGTGCTGGCTGGCAGGCCGATAATACTTTTTTATAAGGGATGCTTTTTTTTGAGGCGCCGTACATCTCGAGGAAGGTGACAGCGTATGGACTCCCAACAGTAAAACCTACATACGTTAGTTAATACTTAGACCTCATCGCCTTATCCAAACCACCGACGGAATGGTGCAATCCTGGTTGAGGTAGGACGAGTAGGTTATTTTTTTCGTAGTCGATAACGGACTCGACAAGGAGCCGCGACGGCAAGGAGTGTTTATGAATCATAGTTTTTAAATATTTTTATTAACTTCTGAATATATTGTGTGTGAGGACATTGTGGTATTTTTGCGGAGTGACGCAACCATAACTGTATTTGGAAAAATCGCTCGCAATCATTTAGCACTCACCAAACCTTATATTACAGGCAATTAGGCAATTGCACACTCAGTTCAAAAATTAAATTTGGTAAACAAAATGTATTCGAATAAGCCAATAAAAGCATTTTACTATATTCATCATTAATATTTTATACCTGTAATGTAGGTTACATACTTAAAAAAATATATATGTTTGGAAAAATTGGATAGAATAGAATAGAACACTTGCTTTATCAATTTTACTGCCAAAATTTTTTTTCGCACTTTTAGGCGTTCAATCAATAAAAGATAAATAATAGGTATTTTTAATGTTTATTTGCAAACTTATAAAGTTACCTACTACATCCGCAATAAATAACATTTTACCACATGTGATATATCGGTTTTCCGCCCTATTACCTATTTATTTTTTATTTATTTAAAAAACTTTATTGCACAAAATAAAAAGTACAAAAGGCGGACTTAATGCTAGAAGCATTCTCTACCAGTCAACCGTTGGGTCATGCAGATAGTTCGTTTATGGGTGCCTATACTGCGAGTAATCAATTACTAAGATCTTACGATAGAATAGAACGGCTATAAGTTACAAATTCTAGTCTACTTATTACTTAAGGTAGTCTTAGAATGCCTACCCATCTACCATGATTGAATAAGTTTTGAGGACCAACGGGCCAAACTTCCATTCAGCCTTAATGTGGGCACCTAACCTATAAACCTTAATTAGTGAGCTCACATAAATACACAGCTATACCCGTAGTTATAAAACATAAACGAATTATCTTTCAGGTTCTTCAACCTAGTTGAGGTGTGTCATGAAAAAGCAAATAGTATAAAAAAGGGGTTTTGAAATTCTAAACTCAACTGTTTTTTCATGTTGTGGTATCCATTAACACTATGCTCACCAAAGTATCAACGAAATCTATGAGATTGTTTTAACTGAATATAAATAAATACATTTAAATATTGGGCAACATCACATATATTTCTATGATTATACGGTGAGTAGCTGAATTACTTGTGTTACAGACATCAGAAACTACGACGATACCACAACACCCAGACCAAAGACAATATAGAAATGTTTTCTACATCGATCCGGCCGGGAACCGAACACGTGACCTCAGAGATGGTGCGATGACAACGTCCGGCCCACTTGCTTCTCGACTAACGAGGACGTGTTTATGGGAACATATCGTATTTTGAAGCAATGAGTGACTATTAATTTATTTAAAATACAGAACACTAACTAAGCTAAGTCTTGTTTATTTAAACGTGCCTTACAGGAACAACTTTCTAATAAGCAATCTATTTTATAGCTTTCTATTTCCATTCATTAACGAGCTATCAGCCAGTAAATAACTGCTCTTAACCTTGAAACTTTTAATGGGATTTTGTGCGAACAGTAGTTGCGGTTTTGTTTATATTTAGCGAGCATTGTGCAGCTCAATAGGCGTTGCTTAACAACACACCTTATAATTTTATGTGTGAGTATATGTATATGAAACAGCATCACCTATATTAACCTGGTTTAAAAAAAGCTAAAGCACTCGTTTTATATAGCACAGGTTATTAGGATGGTGGATCATTTTATTTCCAGTTTATATATCTATGATTCGTATATAAAAATCTTTTGACAGGTAGGTGATCAACATTGAATAAAATTTTTTTTTTTTTATAATTGAAAAGTTTTTACAATGTTCATAGTTCGATAAGGACAGCAATTAGGATACAGAAATTTAAGCTGTACATACCGCATAATTGGCACGGTAGACAAATCAGACTGAACGAGTTAATTTTATTTCCATTACACTTCACATCGTAACACGGCCCTTAGCCAGCGGTAAACATATTTGATGAAATTTGTAAAATTTAATTTATCAGATTTTTTTTAAATCTTAGTGTATTTTGTATAGCTTACAAGCTTTCCCACTGGGCAAACATCTCCCCCATTCACTTCCAGCATGATATATTTTATTTATATAAAAAATACACTCAGAGGCCGGAACCGGTCGTTTTAAGTGTGAGCAACAATTGTACCAGGACGAACCTTTGAATTTGTTTGAAGTTTAAAAAAAAGCGTACATTTTTTATATTTCACCAGGAGTAACCACATATACCTTTCAGCAAACTAACGGCAAATAAAACTGCCTAGAAACCCAAAACATAAAACGCGCGATTGTTGAATCCAGGTCTCGCCGCATTTCTGTAAATGCACCTCACGGTCGGCCGACGCCGATGATTAAACGAACCCGCGCGATGCACCGGCGGCGGCCGCTCGATAGCGCACAGATATCCACCTGCCTGACTCTACAAATGCACGTCAGACTAAGTACACACTTTAGACTTTGCACCGCTGTTATGTCGTGAGTATAAGAACTAATATCGTTTCAAGTGTTTATTTTGATGTGTTGTTGACCGTATGTTGTATAGAACACAAAAATCTATTAAGTCGTCAAGGCGCCATATATTCTGTGGTCAAAAAATTCCGCAACGAATGTACTGTGAACCATTATTTACATATGTAGGTTTAATCGCATATAGCAGAGGGCAACTTATTGAAGGTTGGAATTTTTCTGTTGTATTAACGCTAATACAACATAAATTTTTTTTATCGAAGGTTGGAATTTTTCTGTTGTATTAACGCTAATACAACAGAAAAATTCCAACCTTCGATAAAAAAATTCATCGCCTACGATAACTTGTGTGTAGTTTATGGAAGCACGCGCGATACGTGTAGGTCATCGGGTTCAAATCCCATACCGTAAGGAGGCATGCAATTTTTTTGTTTCTTTAAAATACGTAACCTTTTAGGTTTGGACACCAGCTTTAAAATAAGAAACTGGTTATTTTTTTTTTAATATTACACTTCAAGATTGACCTCATCCCAACTGATGATAAGTGATAATGAGGACTTAGCTTATGGGCGACAAGTACAGCATAATAAATCTGTTACTGGATTTGTCGCCCTTCCCTTGAAGGCCTAACTCCTGCTACTAATGTAGCACCCCCCAGGAGCTCTGGAAACCTTACTCACACGCAGGAACTGTAAGGTGGAGGTTTTTCACCAGTCGGGCTGTTGCTGACTGGGCTTGATTCGCAAATTAGGCCTTAATTCTTGGCAATGATGATGATGAACAAATGACTAAGAGCTCTCGTTGAAGTTTTCCACGGTAGGTTTGTGTTCTGAACGGGCATTAGCTTTAGATTTGGTTTATATCCATTTTGGCGGTGCAAAGAAATAACACAATATTTTTTTATTCTTAACCCCTTAACGTTTGAATTATTAAAGAGATGAAATAAAAATTCTTTTTGTGCGAAAATGTGTTTATTTATACTTAAATATTGAGATCAAATTAGGAAACATTTTTTTTTACTTATATTATAGAAGTTATTAAACGACGCCACATATGGCTTCGTATGCAGTCTAGCCAACTTATGTTCAGTCATATATGGCTTCGTGTGCATTTACGAAAAAGCATATCTATTCTTCGTGAAATTCTTTGAAACAATTTCGTTTGTCATTATAACAAAAACACGTTACATTTTTCACATAATGTGAATGTAATAAATGTAAATTTTGAACAATTTTGGCATAATTGTAGGGCATTTTTCTTCCATATCGGACAATGGGCAATCCCATCAAAACGCACAAAATCTAAAGGCATATCTTGATGTCTAGCTGGGGGTTTTTGACTTTTTCGAGGGTACTGGTGATGCAGGCATACTGGAGGGAGTGCCTGTGCCGGCTGGATGACGGTGTTCCAAGAATACTGGATAGACGGCCACGGTTTATGGATACACCTTGAGGAGAAGTTATATGTATAAACATATTTTTTATCTTGTCGATCATAACGCCGTTTTGTTGTCGTTGGCTCGCTTCCAACGTAAGTTGAAAGAAGATTCACATTCTAGTAGTCAAACCAGAAAGCCAGGCTCAGTTTTACTTCATCTATAATTATACTTTCTCTTCCATACTTCCACGTTCTCGCTTCTTCAGTTCTTTATCAGAAAGCATATTTGAGTTCGGAACACGATTTAGTCGTACAGTTCCTAAAGAAAGTAAACCTTGTTTGTAAAGGTACACTTAAAGATTTGGGCTATTGAACCAGTTATCAAAACAAATCTTGTAATTTTGATCACAATTATCATAACAATCCGAATTAATATCGTCATCACTCACGTTACCGTCACCAGGAATAATATTAACATGCTTAGCAGTACCGTAAAAGCGTGCTGGATGCATTTCTAGAACAAACATAAAAGTAACCTTAGCTGCATACCAAGCCACATATGACAAGAGGTGTTTTGACCGGAATGCATACGAAGCCATATTTGGCAAATTTTAAAAATGTAAGAAAAAAAGATAAAAGAGGCAAAACCCAACAAAAAACAAACTTCTCTCGTATTCTGGAAACTCAAGAGAATGTGTTCATATTTTTTTTCATGCCTTTACTCACCTTTTTGGTATTTATTTCTAAATTTCAAAGTAGCACTTTTTTCATTGTACTCGGCTCGCTGCACGCGCTGAACATAACATTCAAAATATTTGACGGATAACATATGCAAGTAACAAATTATATACGTTCCGTTTTAGAATGAAAGTCAGCTTCTGATTTAAATTAGTATTTTAAGATGGGGTATATAATTAGCCCATAAAAAAATCATGAACTTCAGCGTCCATATATGGTCTCGTATGCGATAAGGGGTTAAACCTGTTATTGTCTACGATGGCGCACTGAATAACAATAAAATGGCTGCCACGAGCTTTTGCAAGTTATCAGGGTTCCGTATCTTTAAAAAACTTCAGCCTTTAAGATACTAAATCTCGAAAAAAATACTTAATACCTAGTGATGACGATGGTAATTTCAACGAAGAGGGCAAGTGTCACGGTTGTAAAATATAATTTTCGCCACATTCCATTCAATATTAGGACACTACGTTGCTATAATTTATTATATTCGAGATTTCCCCTTATCTCTCTTGGATTCCCTTATCAGAAATTGAGGTGATCAATACTGGTCTGCCTCACAAGCAAAGCCTTGTACCTATATAAAAAAATGTCGATGCACAGTTGATTAATTGTATCAAATTACATATTCATAGATAAAAATACATTCTGTCGAATTAAGGACCTGCATTGTTTTTTAATCAATAATTACAGGCATGCCTTTCACGATTTTAAATCAGATAAAATCCTAAACACATTTAAATTTCACACAATTATTTTACCGTCTTGTATCCAAACAATTTTATTAGTTTCGCACCTAACAACCAAAACAGGCAACTTGCAAATATGACCTGGTTTTGCTGTGAAATGTGATTTTCAGTTAATGCAGACCACTAGTTGGCTTCATCGAAGCGGATTATTTTTGATCCGCAGACCGGATCGATGCATTAACGAAAGCGTGGAAAACTAGAGTACTCGACAGGTTTGAGTATAAGTCTGAAATGTTTTTAATGCCCGGTACCAATAATTTAAAAAATGATTCGTTCTAATTACGGATAGTTATAAATTATACCTACGAGGTGTGAGCTAAAAACGACCGACAGACGACTGATGACAGCTGATATGGAAAGCAAATTTGAAATTAGAATTAACACCTTGTAAAAAAACGGAGAGTAATTTTTGCCACATTACAAATCGTAAAATATTGGAACCAAACATAACACGAATATTTCCGAATCCATTGAAATTCACTTAAACGAACTTTTGTACTTGAAAGGATGATAGTCAAGTACAAACGCGACTAAAAATCGGGTTAACTTATTTTACTTAGTGATGGTTGATTTTTCTTTGTAAGTATTTTATTTAAATGTTTTTATATTATGTGCACAACATTAGACCCAAGTTATTAAAAAGAAGCTATATAATTGTATTAAGAATGGCCAGATATATTAAATATCACCCAACCATTAATAAAGATTAAGTATCTGTAAACAATTCCCGTTCCCGATTCCCGACAGTACCGGGAAGAAAAGGAAGTCCATTGCCAAGAATAGGGAAAAGTAGCTTTCACTGGAGGAGGCTTTTACCCTTAGGGGATCCGCACAAAAATAAACATTAAAATCTGTGTCATAGTAATTGTAAAATAGTAGTGGATCAAATAAAGCTATTTTTATTTTTTTATTTATTTTATTTATCTGTTAACAACATTTTAGGGATAGTTAAACACAGACAACCTAGTGCGGTACAACGCAAAGCGATTTTGATCAAAACCGAAATGGCTTTACAAGTAAACAGCAAATCAAGAAATTACCAGAGGATGAAAGCATCACAGCAGGGTTGAAACACCAAAGGAGATTAGTCCGTTGACGAATGAGCGATAATTATACGGGCTGGTGGGCTTATCTTGATAAACCTAATAAAGGAATACCCTCGAGTACTCTCAAGGGGTGCAATCAAATTGTATTCAGTTGAAGATGGGCGACATAGCGCACTTACAGTAGCGTAACATTAAGTAGATATATAAAAGAAAACTAGTTGTTACGCGTCATTTTGACAATGCTATTTTGGTATAAAACGTACAATGTATATGCTTTCATGTTTGTCTAGTCACCATCCCTATAATAATATTATAAATGCTAAGTCAAAGTCAAAGTCAATATTTTTTTATTCATGTAGATTACATTTATAATACTTATGAATCGTCTCTATATACAATGCAAATGAAGCTACCTCCGGTTCGGAACCTATAAGAAACTCAGTAGTTTTTTTTATAAATAAAATGCTAAACTTATTACTAATTTTGCACCAAGACATACAGTTAGTTTGTCAGTTGGAAAAAAAAGTAACTCTGTCTGTCTGTTTTGATGAAATTTGGCAAAGACAATCTTAAGACCCTGAGAAAGGACATAGGTTATCTTTTATTGCGAAAAAACCCTGTAGTCCATGCGAAAGAAGTCGCGTGCACAGCTAATATTTTATAAAAATCTTTTCAGTAGCTTCCGTCAAAGAGTAACAAAGACATGACATAAGTCCCATATATAAGTTTTTAAATATTTTTACGTATGTGATTTGCTCGATTAGCTTAGTGTTGATGTCAAAGCAATGATCAGTTCCGACTTGAATTGAAGGTTTGAATACGGTACCTGAATTTATGTTTAAAGAATTTATTCCCATAAAAAGATTACAAATCCACTTACATGAGAACAATACTATACGATTTATTTTAAGTTGCGGTCGCCGCGCAAAAACATAGCGCCTCCATGACCCTTACACAAATGTCCAGTCAGCAACTTTCGAGTATATAATTGTGCAGTTGAAGTTTAAAACGGTAAAATGAGTCTATACTTTTAATGTGTGACGGTAGCTTATTATAGAAATGTGCTCCCTCAAAGGTAATGTTTTTTTTTCCGAGATTGGTACGTGGCTTAGGTAACACGAGCAAGCTGGGTCGGCGAAGACTGCGTTTGGATATTTGCGACTTTTTTGTAAATGTTAAATTAGTTTGGATGGATTTACTGGTGATCTTTCTGATTAAAATACAAGTGTTATATATATAAAGTTGTCGAATGTTCATTAATTTTGTTTCTCTAAAGATTGTACGTGTTGATGCTGGGTAGGGGTAACAGAAAAGTGTTTTTATTACCTTGTTTTGGGCTCTTTGCAGTTCCTTTGAATTATGAAAAAATACCAATTAAATCTAAATTATTTGAGTTTTTATTGCGGTTTTATTTTGTATATCTATAATTCTGTATACGTAGAACTGTAACAAAAAAATATTTGAGGAACCCCGAATGTTTGGCTGCAAGGCCCATAGAAAAAATTCTCGATAAAATAGTTTCAATATGTGTAGTAAGGGTAAGTAAGTATTGATATTCCGAATATTACGGCATATTACAACGCGTTCCAAACGTCTCCTCTGGACGACGTAAACAGGACCAAAATTGACGGGATGAAGCCAAAATGCAATTACCAGTTAATAAATCACGAGTAACTCAATTTACTGCGCGTCACATCCAGGTTTTTGAACAATACCGAAGTAATGTATAATAATGTTTGCTCACGCGGTAACGAAATCAGGTCGTTGATTTTTAAATAGGTTAGTGTGATTAGCAGGCTCGAAAGCTACAACATTCGTTAAAAACTTACTAGTCTGTAGGTATAATGTTTGGCTTTATTTATTCACTAGCTGTGCCCGCGACTTCGTTCGCGTGGACTACATCCTTTCATGGTCGGTTTTACCCCTTTCTCCCCTAATATTCGAAACAAAAAGTAGTCTATATTTTAACCCAAGTTTCGAGCTATGTATATAACTTCAAAAATATTTTTTTTTCCATATAAACTTTCAAAGGTGGTATCCGTTCTTGAGATTCAACGTATACCTATACCAAATTTCATCAAAATCGGTTGAGTGGTTTAAGCAGGAAAGCGTAACAGACAGACAGTCAGAGTTACTTTCGCATTTATAATATTAGTAGGGATAGCTAGTAGGGCGTCGCACGAAAATCATTATTTTATTTTATTTTAGGATAATTTAAGAGCAACTTTGTTTCAAAGTGGGCAATGCATCGTCTTTAGTTATGCATCATATTGGTTTTTCAAAGCTATATTACCAAATCATTGGCATATAGCTTTGAAAAACATTACTAGTGAAAAGATTCATGAAGATGGATAAAACAATATGTTTTTTATAGCAATATACGTTCTATTGGTGCTTTTTCCTTCGGCTTCAACCAAACTCAACTGTATACCCAAATTAATACATACTTTCTTCGAACTCCGATGTTTTGTAGATGTGTATGCTTGGCCAAAAATAATATTAACCTTATTTTCATTTTAAACTAATTCCACTAATATTATTAATAAGTAGGTAGTCATTTAAAAAGGGGTTTCTAGATTGGCACGGGATGACCATAAAAATTCAATGAAGAAAGTTTTAATTCCCAAGTTTCCTTGAGCTCTGAAAAAGTTCTGTCAATAAATACATTTACTGAGGCACAACTTTGCCTCTAATTTTATTTAGTCCCAACAAACTTTAGTTTTTATTTACTGTACTTCGTCTATGGATTAAGTTAGATAAATAGTACTTAGTTTCGACAGTTTTTAATAATGTTATTCTACTTTCTTATTTATAATAATAGACTGTAAAATAAATTCCGAATAGCAAAATAAGAACAAAATTGTTCAAAATCCTAACGTAATACCAAATCACCGTCCCGTTCACGAAAAAAGATTATTCTAAGGACGTGAGAACTGATGTCATATTTCACGTCGGGTTTTGTTGGTCAACAAACCTATTTGATTACATTGTTTCTTATTAATTTGCAAACGTTCGTCCGCGGTTTTACGTAGGTATGTGAATTTTTTTCACAAATTTAGCACCATGCCAAAGTTTCTTGACCAAATGTCAAAGGCGTTATGAAAAACTAGTAGCTGAAGGATTAGAAAACAATTTTATTTATTTCGATAATTACAGTCTTTAAAAATACTTATTCTTCATGATTTTCTTCAATCACTAAATCAAAACTGAAATGCATTCGATAATCTTCTAAGTAACTAGTCTCCATTAGTAAATATTGGATTTCAATTTACGTAAACAAACGTCCATGGGGCGTCACAAACATCGCGTCGTAACTTGGTCCATCCATTAAAAAATTTCCTACTCAAACAAAGATTATACAATTAATGTTCTTGATAAATTTAAAAGTTGATTCTGCTGTGTGTATTATGAATATTGGGTCAAGAAATGTACACTTTGCAAATTCAATCAATAATTGTAAAAATGTGCAATACAGTGGGGTATCCGATAGGGATTTGTGAAATGTTGGATTTATAATGTGTTGATCTTACTGCATAATTCTGACGAAATAAAAGTGGCAAACAGTGTTATTCGAAAAAAAAAACTAAGATAGTAACTTGTAACTGAAATTTACAAGACAAATTTTTCCTAGATCATTTATCAGTCACTGTTAGGCGGCATCCTTGCTGACATATGGAATTCAAAATAATATACGTGACGGTTTTATTTTTGAACTGATTTGTCAAAACGTGTAAAAATAATGGTTACAATAAAATTACTTTTCACATAATTCCCATCGGAAATAGTCACAAATAAAGTATTTCTTGTAAATACATACACTTATTAAAATTTAATACTCTTAAAATTAAAAATACTAGGGTAAATAACGTCGTAATTTTTTACATGCTTCCACAAATATGTCGGTAGATTCTATATTTTTTCTAACCTACATGAACACAAAAATAGATAGGTATTTGTGTTTAATATTAATTTTAACAAGATTATATAAGTTGGTTTCAGTGTAAAAAATCCAGAGAGTAAAATGTATTCGGACATAAAATACTTTGTCAGATTAAACAGCAAGCGGACTTTGATCAAAACACTCAATTCAGTGAGATTTCAGTAATAAAAAAAATACGTGCTGAACAAAGGGTTGGTCATTTAGTCTAACCTTGTTTATTTTACGATCATATTAATCTGTCGTCGATCAAGTACTCCACTTAGCGTCACTCCTCATAACCGTGAGAGAGTGCTTGAAACATTCTATGTGGCCGCCTGTTTGTATAGCTCTGGTGCTTCTATTTTAAGTGGTTCTATTCGGGCTATTTTAAACTTATCTGTTATGTCGTCACCATTAATGAGAGTCGAGTAGACTTGCTATGACCCATTAGTGTTATGAAGTATTATGGTTATATTCCTTAAGGAGTTATAACAACACTATGTCGGCACAAATGCTAGTAGGAACAGTTTCTCAACATCATTGCATATTCTGCCGAAGAATTGCTGATAAATGTTTGCAGCTATGAACTCTTTCATTTCAAAGCCAGCTAACTTGGCCTCTTTTCTACAATCGATACTATTTATCTCGATTATCCACCCCATTACGCCACACTCGAATATCGTAAGATACGTTCGGGCTCTGCTACAAATTCTACTACAGCTTCATTCTCTCCCACGAGTGCAATGAAACGTCGCATTACTGAATAGAACCATTACTTGGGCTTCCACAAATTGCCCGTTAACAATTATGCGCGTTTTATTGAACTCGTTAATCATTGCCTTTTTGCAATATTTGCTGAGAAAAGTTGTTTATTGAACTTTGTTTGCATATCGGGCTTTGTTGTTGGTTATTTGCGTCTGTAAGTATAGTCGACGTAACAATTTGCACTTTAACAGGTATTATGTGGTAAATATAAGCGCTAATACAAAAGCGTTGGGGTTTTTATTTAATTTTTACTTTGCACGCACGTGACTTCAGCTTAAAGATAACAGGGACCTCTTTTTTAAACATTTTTAAAACATTTTGAGAACTTCAATAGTCGTGCCTAAGTGCTTTTCCCACAGAAATTGTTGAGAACTTGGGTTTTGTGCAAACGACAGAGCGCCCTTGATGTTTCGCGCACTTGACTGGACGAGTCTTTTGTGGGTAAAGAACTGCTTACCACGTCTGAAGGTTGGCAGATTAAAATGCAAAAACTATAAACTTTTAAGTAGATACGGAACTTGCTGCATTACATTATTATATAGGTAAGTAGTGAAAGTGAAAGTGAAAGTATTTATTTAGTACCCAAAAAACGATAGATATAAAAAAAAATACAATGTTACAAGGAATTATTTTAGAGCTAAAAATTAAACTAAACAGGTAACAGCTTACATCTAATCTAATTCTTACCCTAATAGTGTGCTAAAAAGGCAACCATCTCAGCATTATGCCGTGATACCACTGCATGGCACCACGACGCTGGTTTTCAGTGGTCGCCTGATGATGACGGAGAGGTAGGCGCCATTAAAAGTGCAAAACAATAATTAGATAAATGGTAGCAATTACACACCATCTTGCATAAGTAAAGCGTGCTAGGAAACAGCAAATAATCTACTCGAGTAGTGGGTTTATGCCACGTTTTATTCGAAAAACGACTTATCTATTGAACAAGAGATATCCAAATTACGGTACCGTTAGATATCGTTGTTTGAAACTGACGTCAATAGACTTTTACATATGAAAACATTTCTACGTAATAATTGGTTATTACTGTACTTACTTACTATAAGGGACAGCATCTAATTTGAGCTAAACACGTAAAAGCAAATCTCAGCTGACATTTCGGGAATCTTACTTATACTAAAATCGCATAAGTTTGATAGAATGTAAGTTTGATGCCTGAATATATTTCCATATTTGCCTGTTTGCTACCTACTTTTCAGGCAAAAGCTACATATTAGATTTGGACGAAATTAAGTACAAAGATATATGAAATACTAGATAAATATAAATAATACTTTTTACCTAGAAACAACGAGAAAGAAGTCGTGGAAAAAGCCGGTTATTTGTATAAAAATACCTTAAGGAAGCGGTAAAATCATAAAAGCGTGGGCAGTGTTACAACACACACTTACTTCAGTAGGTAGCTATGAGCTTTCATCAAAAAATCCTAACCGTTGAAGTTAAGCAAGAAATACGTATCAGGTAAGCTATAACAAAGTCGGCGCAATACTTTTGGGAAATCAAGGATAAATTTTGCGTTCGTCCCCGATGTAAACTTAAGTGACTGCGCGAAACTGGATGACTACTTTCAGAGAGCGATTAGGCAGAACCAAGAAAATTGTAGGAATATTGTGAACTCAGATTACTTAGGCCTCATTTAAGGAGATGCGGGGCGGTAGGCGTGGTGCGCGGATCGTGGAGTGTGCGTCAGAGCGATGTTTTACCCGTTTAAGAAGATGCGTTTTGGATACGTTTGTTTGAATGATAGCGTGGTGGTAGAAGCGACAAGCGGCGAGCGCGTGACGCAGCGGTAAACGCGGCGAACGCAGTGCCGAGAACCACTATTATGCTATGTTTGATTATGAGCGTAAAATGAAGTTGTGTTTCCGCTACACCTCTTCATAAAAAAATACACTAGGCTCCCCAAACTGTTGTTAGGCGTTCAGATTTAGACAAGCGGACTGGACTTTGGCGTCGCGACATTTCAAAGCTTTCCGTTTCTCGATCAAGTAAATACGGCAAACGAACTTTTCTATATTGTCTAGTCTCTGGGTAAAGTACAACGGTTGATACTGATTTTTATCACACAAGTGCTTTATCTACCACAGAATCAAAACAATGTAGGTGATATTGTCCAGTAATATTATTATTATTGTTACGCGCCACGATTAACGTTCTTAGTAACCAGCGCCATCTATTGTGGAAAGGCGGGACTACAGAGAGTCGAGACGCGTACGCCAGAATTTACTAGAACAATGACCTTGACCGAGCGTACGGCCGTTCAAGGCCGCACTGCGCGCGAATGTTCCGGATGTTTCTGCGTTGGAAGGTTCGGGAACGGCCGCGGCAATATAAAAGGCCGGGATTCACCGCGACCGGGACAGTATTGAATTAGCGATACAAGTGATTACTTCGAAAGCGATTTTGAAGTGCGACTTGGGAGCGATTGTTGTTTTAATTAGTGCGTTTTAAGGTTGTAATTAGTGGCGTTCAATTAAAGTGTGACTTTTGGTAATTTTTATCGGCTGTTTTTATTGTCACGAACCCGAAGCTCGTAACAATTGGTGTCAGAAGTGGGATTTAAATTATGCCGATTTTACCTAAAGACGACACGGAGGGTATCCGTACCCGGAGTCAACGCCAACTGGAGACGGACCAGAGACGTTTTGGTGGAGCTTTGCCACAGGAGTCGGAGAGCCAGTTATTAACCACGGAGGCTGGCCCGTCCACAGAAACACCAGCAGCATCGGCAGCACCAGACCTTGCTGCCCTGATGATGATGCTGCAGGAGCAGTCTCGTTGGCTGGAAGAACAGCTTAAACGGGACAAAGAGGAACAGGCTCGCCGACAGGAGGAACAGGCTCGCCGACAGGAGGAACAGGCTCGCCGACAGGAGGAACAGGCTCGTCGGTTGGAAGAACAGCTTAAGCGGGACAAGGAGGAACAGGCTCGCCGCCAGGAGGAACAGGCTCGTCGATTGGAAGAACAGCTTCAGCGGGACAAGGAGGAACAGGCTCGCAGCCAGGAGGAACAGGCTCGCCGCCAAGATGAGCAGATGCTTCTTTTGAAGGACCTTCACGCTACTTTCGGGAAAGACATAAAGGAGGTGAAGGATAAGGTTGCTCAACATGACAACCGCCTGTTGGAAGCTGAAATACGGATCGACCAAGTCAATAATCGGGTTGACTACGTAGTGGCTGATGTGAAGAAGACCGTGATGGCAGACGTTAAGAAAACGCTGGATTGTCTTAAACTTGGAGAAGCAATTGCAGCTCCCGTAGCTACAACACCTTCGCTACGTGGATTCAAAGTGCCACCGTTTGACGGAACTTCTTCCAGGTCGGCCTACAAAATTCAATTTGACGCAGTCATGAAAGCGAACGGCTGGGATAAAAATCAGGCCATGACTGCCCTCACCCTAGGCCTTCGTGACCAGGCCTTATCTGTCTTGGAAGCTCTCGGTAAGGAAGTAACTTACGAGCAGCTACTTGAGGCATTGGAGGCTCGATATGGCGACGCTCACCTGGAACACGTGTTTCGCGCACAGCTCAGGGACCGCGTGCAACGCAGTAGCGAAAACCTGCAGCAGTGGGCCCTTGAAGTGGAGAAGCTGGTGCGTAAAGCTTACCAGTCCGTACCAGCGCTTATTGATGGGAACCTGGTGCAGGTTTTCATCGACGGCATCCGCGATATTGAAGTTAGGGCTGCTGTGAGGCTCGGGCACCACGAGACGCTAAAGGATGCCTTGGCCCATGCCCTGGAAGTGGAAGCTGTGCGGCAAGATCATCGTTCCCATCGCGTCAGGGAGGTTGCTTCAGTTCGCGACCGCAATAAAAGCTACAGCCCTAGGTGCTACGGCTGCGGGGAAAGGGGCCACCTTCGATCCAGTTGCCCTAAGCGAACTGCCGAAGTAGAAGACGGCAGTCCAGCTAAGAGCACCGCCCAGCACCAGCAGCAGGGAAACGAGTAATAGCCAGGACTGCGGGGCGGGTGCTGGCTGAGGTTCAAAGAGCCCCAAGGGTTTCGATCAAACAAACCCAAGACGGGAACAGCCTAGTCATCCAGGGCGAGGTGAACGGAACGCCGTGTAAGCTGACTATAGACACTGGAGCCTCTCGCACGGTTGTCAGTTCCCAAATTATGAGACGGTCCCTTGGGGACTCTGCATACAACCGAGAACACATTAATTTGGTAACAGCCACCGGTCAGCGCATACCCGTCCATGGAGAGAAGAAGATGGGGCTGAAGCTAGGCAACAGAACCTACCTGCATAATGTCATTGTGGCGGATATAATGGACGATTGCATCCTGGGCCTTGACTTTATGAGGAAGAATAGTTGCGAAATTGACGTCAAGCAAGGTGTTCTGAAATGTGGACAAGAGGAACTTTTCGTTGAAGGCGCGTTACCAGGGAATGTATACAGCCTTAAAAAGATTGTTCTTCCGCCGAGATCTGAAACGATTGTGCCGGTTAGTCTTCCTCGGAATCCTGGGCAAACTCAACGTTGTGTACTTGTGGAAAGGGTAGAAAATGACCTTCCATGGAAAGTGGCACGCACTTTGGTTAGAGCCACCGACATCTCAGGGGTACGTGTGCTGAACCTTTGTGACCAGGAACAGGTTATAGAAAAAGGCACACTAGTTGGTACTTGCGAGGAAGTGGATTGGTTGCGTCGATGCCAACATCAATCGACCGGGACCGTCAGCAAAGATACACAAACGAGAGTGACCACACTTTTAGAAGACTGCCGCAGCGCTCTGTCCCAAAATGAAATGGTCAAGGCGAAACAAATGTTGCTCAAGTATGCCAACGTTTTCTCGTCAAACGATGCTGACATCGGAAGGACTGGCTTAGTTCAACACAAAATTAACACAAGAGAAGAATTGCCTATCCGTCAGCGGCCAAGGAGATTGCCCGTAGCACGTGAAAAGGACGTGGAAACCATGATTGAGGGAATGGTGAAGGATGGTGTTATTGAACCTTCATCTAGTCCATGGTGTTCACCTGTAGTGCTGGTAAGAAAGAAAGACGGTAGCATGAGGTTTTGTGTTGACTATCGTCGTCTGAACGACGTTACAAAGAAAGACAGCTATCCTTTGCCAAGAATTGATGACACGCTGGACATGCTTACTGGAGTAAAGTGGTTTAGCACGCTAGATTTAAAAAGTGGTTACTGGCAAGTTGAAATTGATCCTAAAGACAAGGAGAAGACTGCATTCTCGACAGGAAAGGGTCTGTGGCAATTCAAAGTCATGCCGTTTGGATTGTGCAACGCTCCGGCAACGTTTGAAAAGTTGATGGAACTTGTACTTACCGGTCTGATTGGCGATGCCTGTCTAGTCTACTTGGATGACATAATCATCGTAGGCCGTACGTTTGAAGAACATCTTCTAAATCTGGAACGCGTGCTCATGAAGATCCAGAGTGCCAACCTCAAGTTAAGCCCGAAGAAGTGTTCACTATTCAAACGGCAAGTTAGCTTTTTGGGATATGTAGTGTCTGAAGAAGGTATCAGCACGGATCCAGAGAAAATCGCTGCTGTAAAGGATTGGCCAATCCCAAAAGACAAGACGCAGGTCAGAGCATTCCTTGGTTTGTGTTCCTACTATCGGCGTTTTGTTAAGAACTTTGCAGATATAGCAAAACCCCTGCATAAGCTAACGGAGGAGAAGCGACAATTCTGCTGGGATGGAAGTTGTGACATCGCATTCCAGGAGCTAAAGGACCGTCTGTGCAAAACACCTATTTTGGGATACCCTGATGTGAGCAAGGAATTCATAGTTGACACAGACGCCAGTGACATAGGACTTGGCGGTGTATTATCCCAGCGGAATGGCGATCAAGAAATTGTGATAGCTTACTTCAGCAAGTCTTTGTCGAAACCTGAAAGGAACTATTGTGTTACGAGACGAGAACTGCTTGCTGTGGTAAAGTCGTTGCAGCACTTTAGCAAATATCTTCTGGGGCGGAAATTCCACATACGAACTGACCATGCTGCACTGAAATGGCTTTTGCAGTTCAAGAATCCGGAAGGACAAGTTGCGAGATGGATTGAATTACTGCAGGAATACGACTTTGTGGTGGAACATCGCAGCGGAAAATCTCATGGTAACGCAGATGCATTGTCAAGAAGACCTTGTCCTGAAGACTGCAAGCATTGTACCAGGCAAGAAAGTAAAGAAGTTGTTCCTGTGAGGATGCTCAAGACAGACCTTAGCAACGAGTGGAAGGAAAGCCTACAACGTGCACAGCAGGAGGATGCGGACATCAAGCCGATTCTGGAGTGGATGAAGGCCGGAGTTCCTAAGCCTAGGTGGAGCGACGTCTCAGCGATGAGTTCGATCACAAAGAGCTATTGGGCCCAATGGGACAGCTTGGTGATTCAGGATGGAGTTCTGTGCCGTAGATGGGAAAATGCTCGTGGAGACAGCTGTCATCTGCAAATGGTTGTCCCCAAAGGTCAAGTACCGGATGTTCTACAGCTGTACCATAATGGTTGTTCAGGAGGTCATCTGGGAGTAAAACGGACACTACTAAAGATACGAGAACGGTTCTACTGGGTCTACTGTCGGGACGATGTCGAGGACTGGTGTCGCAAATGTACAAGTTGTGCGGCTGTAAAGGGACCTCAGACTCGTAGTAGAGGTGCATTGAAGCTGTACAATGTGGGCGCACCATGGGAGAGGATAGCCCTTGACGTTGCGGGGCCGTTCCCGGAAAGTGAAAGTGGTAACAAATATTTTATGGTTGTGATGGATTACTTCACTAAGTGGCCGGAAGTCTTCGCCATTCCAAATCAAGAGGCCTCGACAGTTGCTGATAAGTTAGTTTATGAAGTCTTCTGTCGTTTTGGAGTTCCCTTGGAAATCCACAGTGATCAAGGAAGGAATTTTGAGTCCCAAATATTCCAGGAAACTTGTCGAGTTATGGGAACTCATAAAACAAGAACAACTTCTTACCACCCACAGTCGGATGGAATGGTGGAACGATTTAATCAGACACTAGAGAGGTACTTGGCAAAAGTTGTGGAAAATCGGCAACGAGATTGGGACAAGCACATACAACCATTTTTGCTGTCATATCGTAGCGCTGTTCACGAAAGTACATCGGTAACACCAGCGTTCGCAAACTTTGGAAGAGAACTACGACTGCCTGCAGACATGATCACCGGAATACCACCTGATTCCCCATGCAGTATAACAGATTATGCAAATAACTTACGGAACAAGATGAATGACATTTGTGAGCACGTGAGACAATCGGGCCAGCAAATGTCTGAAAGAATGAAAACCCGCTATGACCGCAAAATGAACAGTAAAGAGTTTGACGAAGGTTCACTAGTGTGGTTGCACAATCCAATCCGCAGCAAGGGGAAATCTCCTAAGCTTCAGGCGAAATGGGAAGGGCCGTATCGAATTGTGACTAAGATCAATGACGTAACCTACCGGATACAAAAAGGTGCGAGGGGTACTCCTAAGATCGTCCATGTGGATCGATTGGCGCGTTATTATGGAGCCGAAAATGCTCGGGACGAGCATGTCTTAGGAGGGGGCAGTGTTACGCGCCACGATTAACGTTCTTAGTAACCAGCGCCATCTATTGTGGAAAGGCGGGACTACAGAGAGTCGAGACGCGTACGCCAGAATTTACTAGAACAATGACCTTGACCGAGCGTACGGCCGTTCAAGGCCGCACTGCGCGCGAATGTTCCGGATGTTTCTGCGTTGGAAGGTTCGGGAACGGCCGCGGCAATATAAAAGGCCGGGATTCACCGCGACCGGGACAGTATTGAATTAGCGATACAAGTGATTACTTCGAAAGCGATTTTGAAGTGCGACTTGGGAGCGATTGTTGTTTTAATTAGTGCGTTTTAAGGTTGTAATTAGTGGCGTTCAATTAAAGTGTGACTTTTGGTAATTTTTATCGGCTGTTTTTATTGTCACGAACCCGAAGCTCGTAACATTATGTAACTTTAATATTTTTTGGTGCACTCAACTGTAGTTTATAGTCGCTTATTACTTCGACCAAACTGCAGGTACGCATGATAGTGTGTGACGTCACGCACCCTGATCAAAGACTCCCAGTGTCCCCGCGGGCACCGGAGTGGAACCCAGCTTTCAACACTTGTTAGTATACCCGACGTAGTGGCCTTCGGAGTCCTATCACTATTTATAACACTTTACCGTGCGATGCGTTCCCCTGGTATGCGCCTACCTACAAAAATATATGGGGTCTGTGGAGCATGGTTTGTGTACACGACGGCTTAACTGATTTATCCAGGTTTATGGGGAAGCAGAAATGAAAAAGTGGGTTAAGTGTCAGTTGAACTTGCCAAAGGAAGGTTTTATTCATTTCGAAGTGGAAATGAAAAAGTAAAAGAGTGAATCCACGATTTTCTGCCATTACTTTCATAACTAAATCTTTACAATTTGGAGCGCATATAAAGAATATTAATGATATGACTCCAAGTGGGGTAGGTAGGTACTACTGAACGGCTGTATAAACTGGAATATTCGTTTACCATTTAGAAAGGTAAGCTAGCTAGTATCTTGACTTTTTAGTGCATTTGTCTTTCGGGTTTCTGCTTCCTGTTTTATTTATTAACATAAATTTAATTTAAAAGGTTTCTTTCCGGCTTTAAACTACCATCAGACTAGGATTACGCATTAATTTTGGCATTATATATATAGCGGTTTATTAAAAACATATATATTTTGATAAAAAAACCGACTTCCCTGTCGATTTCTCTGTAACGCCATCATCGGCTAAACAAGGATAAAAAATGCGGTTAAAAAAAGACGTTACGTTTATGTATTTTTTATTTAGATTCTACAACGAAAGACAAAGTTTTTGGTTAAGTACTTTACTACCAGCAACATATCAGAGTACAAACTTGGTACTCTTTTGCCAAAGACAAGTAAGTCGGTGAAGTTTGAACGTTCGCTATGGGGCACAAGTTGAAGGTTCCGGCATTACATGCCCAAGGAAGCCTCGAGATGCCGTAAAGTTTGTTACAGAACTCGATGGGTAACAGTTCATTATTGTACTATACTCACTTTCAGTGCAAGTTCCGTCTTGTTAGCAACTAGAACAATAATTTGGGACAAAGAAATGTGTAGAAATAAAAATTGTGAAAATCGAATGCTGCTCCTTATAATTTTGCATGTTGAGAAACTCATAATGAGGATCTGGTGCCTTTTTTTTTGATATGCTTAACTGATGATAGCTGCAAGTAGCCTTTTCATTTTCACCGGGCTTTTGGGGAAGCGGAGGGCTCACAACCCTTTAAATATAAACAACTGCCAGAGGGCGCCTCGGGGCTCAGCTCGGGCCTTTGTTGGGAGATAGTAGCCTGCCTCTGGGGGAACAATAACTCGGCACGTGCCGGTGTTCCAAAAAAAGCCCTACTCTCACCGCTCGTATCCTCGCCGCTGAGGTCGGTATAGCATTCGCTGTGGAGTGTTAGCTGTCACGAGCTGTTTGGCTTTGGCCATGGCGACCGTGATGGTGTGGACGGGATCTAAGAGTAAGTACTTAGTTACGTTTGCGAGGGCGAACAGATGAAACTCTGGTGCTCTTAGAATATCTGCATACAGGATAAATGATTAAGGTAAAATAAAGTCCGAATCATCAGCAATCCTACATTTCTCTGGTCCAATTAAATTAATTTAGCCCAATTAAGAATTGTTGAGTTCAACTTTATAGTTCGTTATGGCACACTAGTGAATTAATAAAACATATTAAAGAACGGAAAATCCGAGTGTATCGCAGTATGCATTCAAGTTTCACACTGAGAGAAGATTCAATTTATTTTGTTCTTTAGAGAAATAATTGCATTTGCGTTTGATAAAAACCTGTTCAGATTTTCCATAAAAATTATACTAGCGTATTTAATTTAAGTATTTTGACGGCCTTTTGATCTCGATTTAATTTTAACGCTTCCAGCATTATTACCATAATTCGCACCTGGTCGCTTTTTATTTCCATCGTAAATTGAATTATGCTGTGATATTCGACAGAAAGGTGCCAAAGTAGAATCAAGTTACCAGTTTATTTCCAATTTAAAATGGAGATATGTTTTCTTCGTAAAATAGGTTTATGTTAACAATTTTTTACAAGTTCATGCTCGCTTACCTTTGCTGCAAATTAAAAAACTGGATGACATTGTTAATAACAAAATCTGGTATAGGTATTATAAGGCTGGACTGCTACCACAAAATAGAAGTTTATTTTAATGACAAAAATGTATGGATCTAGGATATTTTATTTGATAATATGTACTAGGTTTATGAATTCTGTTGTAAAGTTAACTAAGTTTGAGTAGCTTATGTGTATATTATGATTTGTTTTAATTTTTGAGACGAGTAAGTATCGTGTTTCTTAGGAATTCTTCCCGACATCGAATACGGCGATAAAATAATCTATTAGTATTATTAGTGACAATTCATAGATACCTACTATTGTAAAGCTTACAGAAATAACGTTATTTTCTATTCTCAGAAGGCTCAGCTATGTTGCAGTTATTGAACTTCGTTATCGTTTCTACATGTTTAAAACATATAGTTTTGGTATAGAAACGTCACGTGGTCTTGAAATATCAAAGCCCATAGATATAAAACGTTACCCCAACAGAAAATTGCCAGTTTGGCCCCTGTTCTATTTAAAACGATAAAATTATGCATGTATTACATGTACGGCATATACCGATAACATCATTTAGCATCACAATTAAACAATTTGTTTATGATTGTTTTCAAAACTAAGGGAAGGGAAACAGAAATTAATTTATTTTATTGACTAATGGGTTACGCCAATAAATGTACGACGCACTTTATACCGGACAGGTCATTATTCAATTCTGATGGCAGGGTCAAGGTAAAAGCAATGCGGGTACAATCATTTATTTTTAATTGACTTGTGTACTACTCGTACTATTAAAACTACCTGCACAGTCAGCATTTTTCGTTTGTCACTTGTCTCATTACATTATCCCATTAAACTTTCTAGTTAAATATGTAGGTAGTCGGTTACTCGGTTAACTTATTCTAACAAGGTATACTTACACAAGGTAAACTTGCTAGGTTTAAAACGGTAATTGAGTTACTACTCCATCGATTAGCATAGTATCCAAATAGGATCGTAATTTAAGTGTATAGGGTTTAAGTTCCACACAGTAAGAGGAGTTTAACTTAAACTAATCAAATTGTTTTTCCCTTGAAGACCAAGACCATATACCAAATTGAAATGAAGAGTGTCGAACCCGAAACCTAATTACTAACAAAGCCACTGCGCTACAAAGGTTTTCCAAGTTTGGGTTAGTTTATACTGTTTCTTAAAAAAAATTGTTCGCTTAAGTACAGACAGTTCTGTAATCCAAGGATCGTTTAAAGACCTCCACATCGGGTCAGGGAAGACCGCAACATTTAAACTCAGTGACGTTCGTTATCTTCACTCATTCCACTTTTACGACATGATCCGTTTTTATTGACCTTTGTTATTGGTATTAGAATTTCAACCGTTTCAAGGAAATGTTCTTTCCCATGAAAGTTTAATGTAACAGAAATGCCGGTCTAGAAAATGGGACGAGAGAATCTTGACAGTGCAAGTCGATTTCGAAAAGCAAACGCTAAGTCAAAGTCAATATTTTTTATTCATGTAGATTACATTTGTAATACTTATGAATCGTCTCTATACAATGCAAATGAAGCTACCTCCGGTTCGGAACCTATAACTACCGAGAAGATACCGGCAAGAAACTCAGTAGTTTTTTTACAATTAAAAAGCTATGGGCTAAGATTGGAGTGTACTGATAAATACCTTTGATAATATGGCTTCGGATAATCCAGAACATAGTGGGCTACATAACAATAATGTTTTCGAAGAGGTAAGAAATACACCTAATTTTTTAATGGTTGTTGGCAACAATGCAACCTTACAGAAGGTCACGCTTAAAACTGAACCAGAGTTAGATCTAGTGCTTATCAGACTACGACAATTACTTTTTTACGTCCAAAGTTCAAAGTACTAAGAAATACAAAGGATATCTAGTTTAGTAGAATACCCATGCGGTTGTTGAGAAATATGTTTTTTCATAAGTAAATTAGTACATTATTATCACATAAACACTCATTTGCTTGGACGGACAGTCTATTTGGGAGTGGCTAAAATAGTAAGTAGGCAGTAGGCTATTTAAAAAAAATCAAGACTACATTCTCAAATGATTTGTAACAAAAGATATTTAAACTATTCAAAAACCTAAATTATAAATTTTTAAAAACAATTAACGCAGGAGTATTATTTATAAATCGTGTCGTCATAAGGATCTGTACGAATATCTTAATGAATAATTATGTTAACACTTTAAAATTTGTGTCTCAAGATTCAGCTATGCTATTTCTACCCTAAGGAATGCCTTATAAGATTGGTAAATTCCTAAAACACAAGGTTGAAACTGTTGACCCACAACTCAATTTAGTGGCAGAAATATTTGCGGCTGCCGCACCTAAGGGGAGCTCTTACGGAGGTTCTTTCATGAAATTCCACAACACCTTTCTTACTAGCTAAACCACAGTTGTTACATGGAAAGTAGAACAGTTTTTTAATGGGGAAAGCACCGTACCGCTGCATGGGGGAAAGGCCACGACTCGACTAGACATACCTGGACTGGACAAATCCCCAACACCACTCACCATCTATTGATGGCTCTATAGGAATTTGTATAGCTTGTTATAAAAGATCTTAAATAATAAATGCTTAGCTTATTGTATTTCAAGCAACTATTGGTAAACAGTTAAAGTAGTCTGAATTATTTTAAAACATCTTCATTAAACATTTAGTGCTTTAAAATTGATTATAAATTACTTATTGAAGTTAGGAACCTAATAAGATCAGTTCTGCCTCGTTTTTTAAGAAACATTGGAAAAGTATTTCAATCTGGAGCCTATACTTGCTTTTTCTTAATGTGAAGACAGAAATATAGCAGAAACTTTTGATTAGAAACAGTTTTGGAGTTTCTAAGGCATATCAGCCAGATCAAATTTGATTGAGCAGCAGAAACTAAAGCTGATCATTTAAGTAAGTTAATTTTTTTATAAAAATATAAATAATAATACCAAACCAATCACTTTCTTTCGAACTAGAGTTTTACTCTTGTACCTACTAGAAGTAATAGATGACGGACACTAACTGGGGGCGTCAGTCCAGCACACCCAAACCGTTTTTTTATACGAGTACCACTTAGGAAATTTCGTTTCATGGCCTGAACCAAAAATCGAACGCAGGACCATTAAGCGCCTACTTTACCCACTGCGTCACCAACATCATCAAGATAAAAGTCCCGTATTAAATTCGTACCAATCTTACTCTTCTACTGCAGAGAAGGTACGTGAGGTTACGCTTATTTTTTTTAATTTTATGCAGATGATATACTTTTCCTCATTTCTACTGCAACTCTGCACATAAATACTGGAGATGAATGCGCAAGTTTTGAGCGGCCATTGAAGCGGCAACGCTTCCGAAAGGAAATTCTTGCAATTTCTCTAGAGGCCTCAGCGCTCCGAATTATGTATTTGCCTCGGGTTTTTTCGTTTCTTTCGTTTTTGTTTAACAGAAAGTCATATTTAATTTGCTGGGGCTGGTAATTTTGCAATTGGACACAATTGGACATGTGTAATATTACTATTTAAGTTTCATTCATTATAATTTGTCTTCGCTCGGCAAAGGTAAATATAATGAGAAAACGTAATTATTGTACGAAACTAAGTCGTTAGTGGCGATCTCTTTTAAAAAGTTATTTTATAGCTGCTTTGATAATTACGTCACAGTAGAGACAATTTTATAACGTATTTTTCAAAGGAAAAGTCTTTAAAAACAGGTTATAATTGGCGACCGGTCTATATATATATGTGTACTTAAATTGTTGTATTTTGAATTTGATGCAAACATTCTACCTGAAAACACATAGGAGTGAGAGCCTTACTCTCCCCCGCAAGGTCGGTGAAGATGAAAAGTTAATCTACGGCCGTCATCTATAGTCAGATAGGGAAAAAAACATGAAAACACAGTAGTCCCGTAGAATAAGAAGGTTAACTTTGGAAAGACAATCGGCGGAATTGTATAATCCTTAATTTTGGCGTTCTAAAAGTTGCCTTAAGCATTCCCAATTTTCCCATGACTAGATTAATAGGAGTTGCAATTTTTGGTTGGGATTTTACACGCCATGTTTAGAATTAAGAACAATTAGTATTAAATTATTTGGGCCTCAAAACCTAGTTATGATTCAAAACACGGCATAAATAAATTTATATAATATAAGAGTAATGATTATTACCTGATTTTGGGATATCATTAATGCTTTTGTAAAGCTTATAAAACTATAAACACAATTTTACTTTATTCTATTGGTATAAAAAGTTTGATTCATATTTAGTCAGCAATTAAAAATACCACCATACCCAAAATTTCTACATTTTTTTTATAGTTTTGCAGTATATTGGCTCCTCCCAGCCTGATGGTAAGCAAGAGAGGAACCCACATCGCGATGACAACGGATTTGATATCGAAATATCCTACCTGTTAGCATCGCCATACGGGCCAGTAATGAAAGATGTTTCTTCACGCTCCTTTTGAAGGAATCCATGTCAAAGGAAGGAGGAAACACATGAGCCGGCAACGAGTTCCACTTCTTTATGGTCCGGCAAAGATAGGAGTTACCAAACTTTTTTGTTCGTGATGGAATATTTTCCACGGTGAAGCGATGGCATCGTTGGCATCTACATTGTGGTAACACACTTCTGCAACAATTTAGTTTTGAGTACACTACGATAATCCGGGATGCAAAACATGGCAACTCTGTATCAAGGTTAAAACGTTATCTCGAACACGACACCAGAATTCTAAAGGCTAAAAAGTCCGCATCCCTTAATATCCTTAGGTGAAATCAAAGCAAGTTTTCTCTCAATAGCTGGCGCAAGCCCGCCTAGACCCCTCCACTACAGTCGGGATTGGCTCTTCCCGACTGTCCAATGAATTTTTCAAGCGTTCTCCAGTTCAGAATTTATTCATATAAATTCTTAGGACCTTACCTTTTTGTTTCTGGAGTTTACAGCCCACTTATTTTTAGATTCTACGATTCCGTCTTCTCGTAAATATAACATACAAGTTAGGTTGGCTTCATTAGCACAAAAAATAAGATTGTTTACAAGCTTTTTATAATGCAGAAACCGTTAAAAGTCTTCTCTTAAAATATCGACAAGTTTAATAATATTTTTGCGACATATATGACAGTCTTCTCGATAGAGTTCTCCGTTAAAAAATGCTACCTTATAACTGTTGACATTTTCACTGAATATCAGTGCATTAATTGCTTTTGTGATAACAGGTATCTATCTTTAGGTTGATTTACATGAGTGAGGTTTATTAAATAATGCAAAATTGCATGCTAGCTTATAAATAAAACTAAAACAAATCAGCCAGATACAATACTTTTCTTTTCCTAAATTATTCTAAAGTTGTAATAAAAAACTTGAAAATAATAAAACAATGCGTGATCATGTTTTTATCCGGGAAAAATGTTGTATTTATTTTTTCGTTAAAAACAATATATAATATACGGTCGAATTGAGAACCTCCTAATTTTTTTTGAAGTCGGTAAAAAATGTATCTAATCCGACGGCACGATAATTAAATTGCAATGTTATAAATATTCGAGTAGCGGTATCGAAACAATTTATTGAACATAACACCAGCAGCCATTTTATGATCAAATAAATTTTACACACCAATTGTTGAGGTCTGGTTTCAACTCCTGTCGTTGGCTGCTTTTATTGATACTATAAAGAACAGGTAGCAATAAATTCCGAACGATCAATTTCATAAGCGTACTTTCTTATTCTTAGTGTGGTTTTTGTATGATAAAATAAGTATAAAATGCTATAAACCTATATACATAGGTATCTTTGAGCTCAGCCATATTTTAATAGTCTTTCAATTTCTAAGCTTGAGTTATCCATGAAAATATTATCAAACCATCAAAATAGACGCCGTAAAGGAGTTCTTGAAACAGTCAAATCTCAAGTAAATCGTTAGGAAAGTATACCTAATCCTAAAAATACACAATTTTAGATGCATTATGAATTGTTTAAAACTATAATATTAGAAATCTATATATCTCTTACAACCCACGTAAATGTCAAGTATTTTGTCCGCTGTTCTTTACAAGTTTTTTTAAAAATACAAGATACATTTGTCAAATAACATCGATAACTTAAAATAATTTTAGATACGTATTTTTTTTACAGAATCAAAATAGTAATGATTGTTTCATGAATTTAGGAGTAACAGCCTTCTAATTTAATTAATTAGCTTTTTTTATTATCTGATTAACTGATTATGGCCGCAGATGACCTTTTCATCTTCACCGGGCTTTCGGGGCAGTGGATCACTCCAATAGCTTAATTTTGTTTACATATTTTATTTTAGGAGGAGAAAACGAAAGTATTAACTTTGTTTCAGAAAAAAAATTCCACGAATAGACGACAAAAAAGTACATTGTACAAACCCAGAAACAGATAACAATACGATATGGCTTTTCCCAGAACTTATAATACTCGAGCGAGTAATTCAACGTCAAACCTATTCACAATATTACACACATTCATGATTTAACCTACACACGACCCTTCTTATGAGTAAAAGGGCCAATATTTCTCCACTTTCAGCAATAACCTCCATTCCATAGCGGGATAAGGAATATTTATTCAATTCCTTAACACGTCGCAATGAGAATATTTCCGCATCCAAAATCAATGCTTACGTTTGTTGTCCCAGATATATAACGAAAATATCTACGAGATGAAATAGGTTAAGTAAACTAGTTTTGTAACTGGAATATTGTGTCTTCCAACATGAACCATGATTTTAAAACCACATAACTTTACCTCTGATATACTGATTAAATATCATAAATAGGCTTTTGAAACTTTTCAGTGAAGTTTACTTCCAAAATGAAATTTATATTGTCCTTGATTTATTATTGATAATACGTAAGTAGTCGGTACTTACGTATTATCAATAATAACATTATTTTATTTTGTATTGTTCCACTGGACTTGTAATAATCTTAAAAAGCTTGACCTTTCCACATACGATGCTTAAATCAAAAACAAATTGTTTCAAACTCACATAACTTCAAAAACATGTTAGTAAAAGACTTTTTTAGAATTTTTATCACTTATTGTCATACCTGTGCGTTTATTTTGAAACATGATCTAAACACTTCGATCGACACAGTGTCGAACCAATCAACCTATTTAACCATTTCAATGATACGACCGCATTATTATTATTTTCGAATGCATTCGTACCATTAAAAAAACCAAAACAAAACCAATAAAATACAAAAGTAGTACCTTAATGACTTACATTAGAGTTTAAATTAAAGGCACAGAGAGGCGAAATGTCGTCGCCTAAAATGATTGTCGGCCGCCATTGTTCCCTTTGATGAATATTCGATGCGCGTGCGCTGGTGTGTTAAATATTTCGTTGGAAAGTCTCTAGGGAGTTGTTGATTCTGTTCGTGTAGGCATAGCGGCCATTGGGAATGCTTTCTTTAGTATACGAGGTGTTAACACAAAGACAAGTGTAGGCAATAACGGTGTTGCATGCATAATTGGAGATAATTACAAATAATTACATTTGTTTACATTGAAAATATAGACCGTAGCCAAAAATATTTTATAATAGAAAAAGTATGATCTTAATAACAAGTTACTTAGCCTCCTTAATAGTATGGAGGCTAAGTAACTTGTTATTAAGTTAACTTGTAATTGAAAACTAATTTTCTGGGCGGTATTTAAAGATATTATTCCTACCTCTTTTTTGAAAAGTATCTAAATTCTTTACGTTTTACTCTTATTATGGTCCAGTTATTAAATTGGCAGACAAGAGTTTCTGTTTCCTTTAAATAATAAAAGTGATAAAGACGAAACGTTATATAAAACTAAGGCTCATCCGTGCAAACTTGGATCTCTTTTGTTGGTGAATTTTAGAAAATCCTTACTTAGTAGATGAGATCGTCAGAATACTATCTACTTGTTAATTTTCAGCGTGATCTGTTAAGTTTTTTAAGATATGCGCGGATTCATTCGTCAGTTACTGTTACCTTTGATAATTTAGAAAATAAACCTTGCAGTGTCATAAATCAAGAAAATCAACATATCACATTCGGTCCACACATAGTCGAGGAAGTATCTCTTGCACCATTTTCCCATTAGTTCCGCTCTTCAATGACTCTCTACAACACATCAACTGTAAATCACGTTGCACAAGCCAATTCAAAGTCATCCGACAGTTACACAAGAGATACCATAACAGTAACGCTAGCATTTTGCTAACAAAACACCGGTCGTTAGATGTTTTTCACAATCATGACGGCATTGTTTCGCTAAAACGCTATGGGATAATTGTTCTCACGTTCCAGAAGGTATGAGCTATTGTTGGTAATCGACTTTTCAATGATAAGATAAGCTTTCGAACGCGACATTGTATGTTTTCTAGCTTAGGGATTACAAAGAAGTTAGCACGTGAACTCAGTACCGAGTGGCGGATGACCTTATTAAAGTATGCGAAAAAGAACCAGTATCAGACTATTGAAAACACGGCAAGTTTATGTCAATAGATCTTATAAAAAGAAACTAGTAATTTGAGAATTGCTTGCTCATATTGAACTAAATGTAGGTGTAATGTAAACTTACGAAATGTTGGGATCGATTGTAGGTAAAAGCTACTATGTATTTACATAGTCTTTGAAAAGTTCTAATAACACGCCAATAAAAACAAAAAGCAGCTACGGATCTTTGTCTAACTTAAAGTACTAAACATTTGTAATAGTTTTTTCTGCTGTTTATAAAGACACTTTAGTACTAACGTTGCTGATTCTATCAAGCTCGTCATTTTTGGAAAAATGTTAAAACAGTAGGACAGTTTCTACTCGTGTAATCAAGCACAAAAAAGAGACTTGTTTATTTTTACCGGTTTAAATTTAAGTTCTTTTTGTATTATGTGAATCTAGTAGGAATAAAAGTTCTAGTGGGAATCACGAAAGATAAAGCACAGTGATGGAATGATTTTCACGCCTTTGTACGGATATTAATGTAAATAATATTGATTGGATTCAACGAATGATGTTTGATCTATCACTACGTGGTTGATTGATGACCATTTATCAATATTCCGTATATCTATCTCTGACTATCCCTAGTATTTTTACGCCCAACTAATCTTATATACCTACCCACAATACTTAAATATTGGCGTCATCAGGCTGTTGCCCTATTCATAACCAATAATACTGAGCCATTTTAAGGTTATCCTTAAATAGCTCTGACGGTCATTATTATTAGACATTTGTATTATAATTTTCCCTTACATTTATGGTCTCGTGGCTTTCGAAATAGCTTATACTCGTCGTAAATAGGTAACCTTTGGGTTTAAAATTAACATGTCAGAAGCAAACCCACTGTGCAATCTAATTATGTTGGAATGGCTCACGAATAATCCACGGGTATGACGCTGTTGCTCCATTTAGAAGCCTTTCTGTGGTTTAGAAGCACGTGTTTGAGTTCGCAAAATTTTATGTATAATTTTGAGTACATTTTATTAATTAACAATTCAATTCATTTCAATTCAATATTTTTTTATTAATGTAAATTACACCAGTAATATTTATGAAACGTCTATAATGCAAATGAAGCTACCTCTGGTTCAAAACCTATAACTTACAGATAAGATCTTGGCAAGAAACTCTATCGTTCTAATCCAATATTCTTGACAAATGAAATTCCATTAAATGAAAGTTAAGGTTTATTGACTAACCATTGCAAGTAATTAGACAATATTGGACCACATCACATACATCGCTCTTATTCTGAAAGTACCTTAAGCACTTGTGTTATAGAAATCAGAGACAACGTAGGCAACACAACACCCAGACCCGAGACAAAATAGAAATTTCGTTTTTCATATTGACCCAACCGGGATCAGATCACGCGACCTCAAAGATGGCGCGACGCCGAAGTCCAGTCCTCTCGCCTCTTGACTAAGGAGGTCGTCAAATGTACGATGGAACTTACAAAGCATGTAAAAGCAAATACTTGGTAATATTAAATTTAAATTTATCGATCGTCATGAAGTTAATAAGACAGACTTTATCAAATCTGTGCCACCTTACAGTATAAATGACAACTCTCACTCTACCAATTTTAAAGCTTTGCGTACAAAATTAAAACATATTTCGCATTTCAGTAATAGTTCAGTTCGGTGAAATGGGTGACCATTCCAACCGTTTTCAACACTACTTTTACTATTTACTTACATTCAACAATCATACTCGTATTTCGATAGGCATGTGAAGCTTATATGTGTACAATCGATATTAGCCGTAAAGTCTACTCAGAGGCCATCTGACGGCTTGGGAACACCTGATAGTAACCATAATTCCTTGCCCTATGCACCCCCACCAATCCTAACAGCCAGCGTGGTGAAGTTTGGCCCGTTTTATCAAAGTCAAAGTCGAAGTCAATATTTTTTATTCATGTTGATTACATTTGTAATACTTATGAATCGTCTCTATACAATGCAAATGAAGCTACCTCCGGTTCGGAACCTATAACTACAAACTACTACATCTCATAGTTGGTCAGTGTTCATTAATCTTTAAATAGTTGCTTGGACCCAGACATGACCACAACCAGTCTCTCAGGATTGCTAGACTAAGAATATGTTTGATATTAGTTCTTATGCCAACGGCATAAAGGCGATGCATATTCTAAACTGTGAGACTACATATTGACGTACAACCTACGCCACCTTAGGTGGAGAAGTTCAACATTACATCAATCTACAATTCAAGTCTACTCGTACGTGTTATTGCGATGACGAATCCCTACTAATATTATAAATGCGAAAGTAACTCTGTCTGTCTGTTACGCTTTCCCGCTTAAACCTTTCTACCGATGTTGATGAAATTTGGTATAGGTATACGTTGAATCTCAAGAACGGACATAAGGTACTTTTTGTTAGAAAATAAGAGGGGATGGGGGTAATAACACCTTTGAAAGTTTATATAGGAAAATGTTTATTTTTTAAGTAATTTTATTCCATGTTCCTTAATTTTAATTAAGAATTTAGTATAGACTACTTTTTGAGTATTATCGTCTAATATGGGTAAAACCGACCATGGAAGGATGTAATCCACGCGAACGAAGTCGCGGGCACAGCTAGTATCAAATAAAAGTACCTATTCTATTATCATTCCCGTAGCAGTAGATACTCGTACTACCCTTCTACGTGTGACGGGTTTGCCTAGCGTGATAGCTCCTTCATTTACACAACAAATACGAACTAATATTATATAGCTGATGAATTTGTTTGTTGATTCGAACGCGCTAATCTTAGGAACCAATGTTTCGAATTGAAAAAACATATTTATATTGGATAATCCATTTATCAAGAAAGGCTCTAGGATATATAACTTTATTTTGTGGCCAATAGGAGCGAACAATCAGTGGTAAATGTGGGAAAACTGGCACATTACGCGTGTTAAGCCACTACGGGCCTCTATGGACTATAATAACTTTGTTGGAATTAATCGATTTTCACAATTTTAAATAGTGCTACACGCCGCACTATCGAACTTTATATATTTTAAAGATCGCTGGTGCGATAACTTGCGGTTAGCTCGGTTGGAAGAGCAGCACGCGCGATACGTGAAGGTCGCGGGTGTGAGCTCCACACCGCAAGAAGACATGACATTTTTCTGTTTCTTTAAAATATTGTTGGAACTAGCGGTTAATTTGAATTTTTTAATTTCAATTATAGTTTTATTGCACCAGTATATAATATACTATCTTGAACTCTCCTCGTTTATTGGTAGATTCGGAGTTAGAAAGCTAAAAAACTGTAAGCCCTATTTGGAAACCATATTTGGTTAGTTAAAATTATATATATATATATATTTTTTTTATAATATAATCATTTATTCTCTCTCTTAAAAGTAGTACATAAAAAAAAATAATTAAAACACAACATTCAAAAATAATTGGGCTTACACTACTTTTGTGAGAGACTGGTGTCCATACTAGGGTAGTCCCTGTGTTACGGATCGCCAGGCCCCCACCCTCTGGTAAATTAGGAGTGTTGTACGTTGAGTTAATGTGTATATTAGTTACAAGTGGTTCATGTAAGTTATTTATAGATATGATTGTCTTATAGTCATGATACAACTGCCAGTAAACCTTCTGTAGTTTCGTAATCAATTTTATGTAGCCATTCCCATAGAACTATTTTACATGATCGCTTTGTTAGTGAGTAGTAAGACAAATACTTATTTAATTTATTATATAAATATCCACTAAGAAAACAATAAAATTTATGTGAGAATTTTGTTCTAAAGAATTTACTGGGACAAATTTGGTATTTTTTTCTTTTATTTACAAGAGTAGGATTATATTTCAATTCAGAATGTTTTTGTAGAATAATGTGTAAAATAAATAGTTTACGCACCGAAAGGACCTCGCATTGCCTGTAGAGATAATTTGTAGGGTAGATATAAGGAAAAGATTTAATTACTTTTAGTACAGATCTCTGAGCCCTTTCTATATGTATCATCGTAGTCTTAGGTGCTCCTCCCCAGACCGTGATGCAATATGTTATGAGGGACTGACACAAGGCTAGGTAAACCATTTTAATAATTTTATAGGTTGTGACATGGCGAAGATTTTTAAAAACATATATTAGTTTTCGTATTCTTGTCGTTAAAAGGTCTATATGATCATGAAAGTTTAAGTTGCTGTCTATAATAACTCCTAGATATTTTATTGCATTGGTTCTATTTAGGTTGGAACAGGAACATACACTACTCGACAGGTTACAACAATGGGCTTTAATGAACTGGGATTGAAGTTCCCGTTCGTCAAGTTTTCTTTTGGAAAATGGGATATATTTGGTTTTATTAATATTTTGCAAATAGCATCGACAATTAATATGCTTTGAAGCGTGTTTACTTGAACTTTGCATAAAATGCTGGCTAAAGATAGCTAACCATTGACCCAATGTAGTTAGAGTATTATTCTGCTTCATTCAACGTTCGTTCGTGGCTTGAATCCGAAATGTTCATTGATGGTCGATCTGAAAGGCGGTGTTTGCATTCATGGTTCGTATTTAGTGAATCGAAAAATATTAAAAGTGAAAAGTTTCAAAATAATTTGCATGATTTTTGTAACGTCTCAATAGACTTTGAAGAAGGCTTTTTGTTCTCAATGTAATTTGAAGACAGCTTGAAGAATTCATAAATGTGAAATGAATGACTCTTATAAAAATAGGTATTCAACTCATACATATTGATTGCTGACCATCGTCATTTCCATCCATTATGATAAGACTTAATAGAATGAGATTAAAATATTTTTGAAAAACAAGTTGTTCACATTATGAAAGCAAGAATCCTTATTATTAAATATATAATGACATAGTCAGATGCATAAGAAAAAGGCTTTCATTCATAATGTAAATTTCAAAACATTTTCAGATGAAATTCAAACACCACGCTGCCACCACGCCTTTCGTTTGTAGACTTGTAAATTATTCATTTCACATTGGAAAGGGCCAAGAAAATTATTCCCCAAACCAAATATGTACACAATCCTTTTGAACAATTTTAAAGTCAACCAAAGTTATGACGTGTTAGTTAAAAAGTAAAATAAAAACGTACAAACGAAAATTCCGAATGCCAAAAATAGCATGGCGAAAACGAGTAGGATGCCTAAAAATGGACGCACACGATCTTAAAAGGAACTAAAAAAGGCCAGTGCCTAAATGCATTATACATTTTCCAAGCCAGGCTATGAAGAATTCCTTTCGCCAAAAAAATTGCAGCAAATAATAAGTTTGATAAATGGCTAGCCAATGGGGATACTATTAAATACCTGTCAAATGACGATGTCTGCATATATTTTTTTCGGCAATATTTTCAAAGTATGTAAATGTACAAATTACAATTTTACGAAATTGATACCTTATTTTTTTGCGAAATGTGTAATCGTCCAATTTATTAATAACAGTCTAGCTAAAATAAGAACTCCTTGTAATAAGACGCTACTTACTTAATTGCAAAGGCACAATAGTAAAGTCATAATCAATTCTAAAATATGCAACCCATTTAGTAACATTGTAAGCATAATTGCTATGAGATGTCAAACAGTCTGAAACCTAATTGAGTTATCTCTCTAAAGAAACTCACATGCAATGTGATATATCACACAGCCACAACCGTAATAGCAAACACTTCATTAGAAAATGGCATCTTACGAAAGAATGCGAAAATAATACGAAAGTTTCGTAAGCAATTTACTCCACCGTACGTGAGCTTCTACGACCTGATCATAAGTCTTACGAGATTGAATTCATTTCTTAGGCAATTTATCAAACGAGCTGACTTTAGCAACTGTTCAGTAATAACGTTATTAGAGTGTAACCTGTATGCGTATGAATAAATAAATCACGACATATCGGGCGTGGGAAAGTACTCTGAGATTTTCAACTTCAACAAAGATAATAAATAGTGTTTGTGAATGATCGCAATATTCGATTAGTGGGCAATTATATATCGTCTATGAATTGAATAGTATTTGATTTTTAATTATAACACACACACTACTATCTGTCTAATGTATGTCCGTAAACTTTTTTTTTTTTTTTCTTAAATAGATGCAGTCCCATGTTCAAGTTAACGCGGTGATTCTGCCAAAGTCAAGTGTTGAGAAAGGCACGATGTAATGAAAACTGTGCGGTGTTGAAAGCAATTTCATTTCTCAAATGAGATTTCATTAATCTAGGAAATAAATAGTACACTACAGATAAACATAAAAATTTCGTATTACGTGATTAATAACATCAATGTTTATTGATTTAAATGTATCAAATTGAAGAAATGTTGGAGAGTATTATGGGAATCAGTGTATTTACAATAAAGATTAAGACTCATTTAATCGTTTAATAATGTATCTGAAACCGCAATTATCGTGAATCTTTCCCGCAACTAGAAATATTATTTAATCTTTTACAGTCCGTCTTCGTATAAACTTTTTTTGTCTCACTACTACAATTTCCGTTTTTACAAGTTTTACAAATTACAATCAGTCAATCAAAATCAAAAAAACTACGTCTCTGATAAGCAGACTGCGTGCCAGCCGCAACGGCATCCTGAAAACTGTGGCCGACAGATACACATCACCTATCTGGACCTGTATGATGCGAAGGGTAATCTAAATAATTATCTTTCGTATAATTTATCTTTTTAATAATTAATTACTAACCTTCTAACACAAATTTTGATAAGTTCTATCCACACTTTGTATGAGCCAAGTTGCCCGAAATAAACTATTTTTATTTTTTTTAATTTACATCAACGTTAAAACTATTGAAATACTTTTACCACATTTCGAGAGTACGAGTATAGTACACGTTGCATGGATATTTTTTTATTCGATTATAAATAACAAGCATAATAATTTCACAAATAACACATATGAAAAAGGAAATGGAAACAATATTTCAGTACCGACGTTCCGGGAAAATATACTAGCATGGCCTGAAAATTCATTTCTGTTCAACGGCCTGCCGTTCGCAGTTGAATAAATAAACCTTTCCCTCCATATTAATTACTAATGGGAAATCGATGGATGCAACACTGAATATGTCCAACTTGTACTTAAACTTAAATTAAATAAATAAAAGACAATATATGCTATACATTAATCAACCTTTTAAAATAATCCAACGGGTCAACTACTAAATAAAAATGGTGTCGCGTTTTGACCCGTTAAATTATTTTAATGGAACGCGAAAGTCTTAAAGTTTATATTAATCAACCTTATCTCAAAGTATCTCAAGGACTTGAGTTTTAGAAATCAAAACCAATGTTCGTACAACAATATATATAACAATAGCTGTCGTTGTTCGTTCGCGTTATTTCTGTATAAAAAGTTATATAGGTTAATCTAGCAGTTCATCAATCATTATCAAAACCAAATTCCATCCAAACACATTCAGTGTCTAAATATTAGAAACATAATTTTTTTATCTCCCCTTGCGGTGCGGGAATCGAACCGACGACCTTCACGTATCATGCGTGCTACTCTTACCAACGGAGCTAAGCGCAAGTTATCGTAGGCGATGAAATTTTCCTGCTGTATCAACAGTTAGACTCCGGTAATTTTTCTGTTTCTAATATTTAAACTTCGCTAGTACGGCGTAAAGTACTATAAATAATAACATCCATTCAGTATCTAGTTTTTGCGTGAAACATTCATCTAGATATAGATTTTTAGACATATTTCGTTTATAATATTAGTAGACACTGAGACACATAACATATACAAATGTTCATCACAAGAATGTTTTCCCTGCATGAGGATCGAACCCACAGACCTTCGTTTAACAGCACAATAGTTCCATCAGCACAATCAATTTTATAAAGAACTAGCTGTGACCGCGACTTCGTTCGCGTGGACTACATCCTTTCATGGTCGGTTTTACCACTTTCTCCCCTAATATTCGAAACAAAAAGTAGTCTATATTTTAATCCAAGTTTCGAGCTATATTTGTGCCAAATTTCATATCTCTAACTTCAAAAATAAACATTTTTCCATATAAACTTCCAAAGGTGGTATTACCCCCCTCCCCCCCTTATTTTCTAATCAAAAGTAGCCTATGTCCGTTCTTGAGATTCAACGTATACCTATACCAAATTTCATCAAAATCGGTTGAGAGGTTGAAGCAGGAAAGCGTAACAGACACACAGACAGACAGACAGACAGAGTTACTTTCGCATTTATAATATTAGTAGGGATATGTTATTTATGGAAAATTAATTACTGTGGACAGTTTATAGTCGTCATAAACTCACTGGAATGCAGTATCTACAACGATACATGGTCCTCGGGATCTTAGAAATTTAATTTCAAGACTCATTGTAGACGAAACAATTTATTAAACTAGCGTGTGGTTACAAATTCCACCGTCACCATCTACCTTCGTAATTAATTGTAAACTTACACTTGACGTCGGCTTTAATTGATAGAACTTTGCTACGGTGGAAGTTTTGATGATTTAGTAGAAAATTTATTAGAAAAGCATACCTAAACGATAGATACAAACAATACGGCGTATAGTACTATAAAAATAATAAAATCGATTAAGATGCCAAGGTGCCTTCGATTCCGTGGTTTTCAAACATTTCTGCTACGAATGTACCACGGGCCGATAAGTAAGTAGTTCTAAACATATTCGGCAGAGGGCACTTACCGAAAGGCTAACGGTTGATACAGCAGAAAAATTTCATCGCCTACAATAACTTGCGGTTAGCTCAGTTGGTAAGAGCAGCACGCGCGATACGTGAAGGTCGTGGGTTCAATTCCCGCACCGCAAGGGGAGATAAAAAATTTCTGTTTCTAATATTTAAAGTTCGCTAGTACGGCGTATAGTACTATAAAAATAATAAAAACATTTACGAAAACAATAATACTCATAAAAAAATAAATTTTGTATCTGTAACTGTTAATTTTTAATTGTTTAACATTTCCCTCTCTATAAAAACCACTTAATTTTATTTACTATCATGGTGCACATACGAACTAAACGTCTTATAAAAATGTAGCATTAACTTTCAAGACTTTCTTTCCAAAATCAGAAAATCTGTTTGGACATTATGGATGGGAGGTCTAAAATCGTTACACTTAAACTGTAATGTGTGAGGCTCCTAATTAAAAGGTTGCTAATAATTTCGAATGCATCTCGTATAAGGAAGCTTAGTCTTCGAGATCCATTTAAATCAATTTGCCAAACAACTGCCTGTATATAGTAGGTAAGCACCTCTACTGCACAGGCTTTGTCAGTCTCAAGAGCCCTCAGAACGAAGCCAGTGGTCCATATTGGATGTCTCAGATCCCACGACCCAATCAGGTCGTCAAGTGCCAAACACTCGGTCAGAATTACATTAGCTAGGGAAAGTGGGTAAACTTACACTCAATTTGAGGGCTACTCCTACCAAAATAGCTTTCTATGATGTGGGAACGGAACTCGTTAATGTAGTATCTTGAGCTAAAAAGGTATGGATTGAGTTTTCAGCCTAAATAAAGGATGTTGGAAATAGGTCAGTCGATTTCGTTCGGGAAGTGATTAATGACAACTTTGGCGGCGTAGTGCCTAAGGCGGGCAAAACGTAAAAAGTTCTGAGTTCTATTCTCGGCTAGGTCGATTTGGGAAACAAGCTTTTGTAAATTGGCTTAAGTTGTTGGTATTTTAGCTTTGCTGGACCTGGGCGTCTACTCTTGAAAACGAAACGAACAAACGAAAGGTTTCGTTTTTGAAGATTGATCAAAAGTTAGGGAATTAAAACGTGATTTTTGATTTGTATAAATAATATTTTGTTTTTTGATAACGCTTTATTCGCATTCGAAGTGTGTTAGTTGCGATAATGAGCAATAAAAAATACTAAACGTCATCGGATCCGACATATTTCGTTTTCAAGAGTAGACGCCCAGTTATGATCCGTCATCTGGGTTTAGTGAATATTTGATTTCTTTTAATTTGGTTGTTCATTGGTGAAATTTATTAGTAATTAAATTTTTCAAAGTCGTTGTAGCAAATAGATATCGAGGACAAATTTTACGTTGGTTCAATTGATATCCTAAATCTTTACTTGATATCCACGCGGCACTCCAAATTGTTTGTTATCCTGTAAATATTATTCACAAACTAAAACCTATAATTAAACCAAAACAAATAGTTGGTTAGCGATTGTTACTGTCGAAAAATATTTGATCTCGAATCAATTTCAGATTAATTTAGATTTTTAGACATTTAAGCTGTGACGTTGTGTGTACGCGTCCTCTGGCTTCGACCTTTTACCTGAAACAAAAAAAGATTAATTTAATCGATAATATTAACGCAAGAACAGGATAAGTTAGTAAGATGGTGATATATCCACCATTTTATATATCCTATTATCCATCCACGCCAAGCGCGTCACCATTATGCCAAAGGACATCCAACTGGCGCGCAGGATCAGAGGAGAGCGCGCTTAAATTGTTTTTTACTTGTTTTACTGCCAACACATTATTTATTATATATATGTGTTGCGCGTGAGACGTCTAAAACAATTTTTGACATACCAAAAACCCAAAAAAGGCCCTTTTCAGGGCCGCATACGATTCAATTTTGTTAGCAGAAAACAAAAGTTTCTTAAAGCTCTTATCACACATTCCCAGAGAGAGCGAATTAATTAATAAATTAACATACCACCTAAATAAGACGTTATCCTATTTAATTTTAGTTTAGTTTAGTTAGATAGTAAATATTTTAAACAAAGTAAAAAGTATAAATATAATACTTATAATAAATATGGTACATAAGTGCCCTTTATGAGCGATACGTCTAAAAGAGCAGGGTACATAATACCTTTGAGCATCGGTACCAAATTTTCGCTACAGCGCCACGTCCATCTCCAGTTAGTTTCCATGCTACTTTTAACACAAATTTGGCAACAACTTCACTAAATTTGCTATTTCATTCTCAAAGAGTTCAAGTTGCTGTACGTAGATGAACCTCAAGGGTGGTAAGCATAACATAAATTCTATTCTTAGAAACTTACGTCCCTATGTTATCAAACTTTCATGAATTCATTACAAATGATGCCACCTAGGGAAAAACAGATTGGATTAACTATTTACAGCGTGTGCTTTTCTGAGAGAGAAGTCGCTATTTTAACGGATAATTTAGTCACGAAGCTGGCAATCCTCTCAGTGTCCAAGTTTGAACAGTTCTGCTAAAAGTTTCATGTTTTTCATGATGAAATTGTTTAGCTAAATATGTTAAAAGTTTAAAGTTTATAATCCGTTGATCAAATGCGGTTGGACCATTTTGCATTTACCTTCTTCTTTGTAACAATCAAGTATCGTCGTATATAAATAATGAATATAGCAAACCAACCATTCTTTTCCTTTTCCCGACTGCCCCAGATTAATTTTGCAGCGCAAATAACGATATTATGAAATGATTCTAACTTATTACTTAACTTAAGGAAAATCATCACCATCGATCTAGCATCTAGCATGAAATCACTGTACAGGGTTATTTCTATATAAATTTAACAATGCAGTCCGTATAAAATTGGCTGTCAGCAGTTCTTATTTTGTGACGTGTTCATGGGAATTTTTTAGTTTTGTATTTGAGAGTTACAGATAAAACGCATTTTACACTCATACAAAAGGTTTTACTTTTTTAATGAGTGTAAAATATTATGATGATACAAAACTACATGTGTTTACGCTTTTTTTATAAATTATGGCCTCTATCCCGCGTTTAAAAACAACGCAGTGATTCCGCCAATGATGTGTATTTAATCATATTCTAACAAAGCCGCTACGAAGAGTAGGTTTTGACATCTGTCACATTTAGTTGAAATATTTATTTGACACTGACAGTCGCTCATAAACAAAATCCAGCTTTGCAACGTTATGAACAGTTATACCGTTGCATTGAATATTTGTGTTATATTTTAAACATAATCGGCTAAAAAGTATTTAAACTTGTAACTCTGTTTTTGCAAATCACATTTTTAGATATTTTGTCGCAAGTTTAAAAATCTAGTAATATAAAATTTAGATATAAAAATGTAATTTGGATTATCACTTTAGACGTCGAGTAACTTAGAATAAGGAAGTCATAATAAATCTACGACGCGCCATAACTTTTTAATCTTGTTTAATAAAACAATTGGTGCTCAGACTTAGTCTGAAATCGAACTTAGTCACATGAAATAGACAGACAAAAGTCAAAGTTTAAAGTTGAATCAAGAGACATACGCTTAAAATGACAGACTAAGAAACTGATTTTATCCGGCACTCAAGGGCCTATGATCATAACTATTAAGAAATCATATTCAAACAGCATCTCCAATGCAAATATTGTCCTGGATTAAATTGGAAACCATTTATTCCTGCTTAACATATAAATAAAACCAGACTTTTATTACTTTGGTCTACGAAAACAGAAAGCGCGCTATCTTCATGAAAGCACACTTTGTTGGGGAATTTATGTTCTAATTTGTCATAAAATAAAATAATAGGCACTTAAACTAAGAGCACAACGCTAACTGAACATTCGAAAATTTACTTCGCGCTGGCCATTTCGTTCAAAGTAAGAAAGTATTCTTGCCCATCTACGAAAATCATCTCTAGAAAATTTTACGCCGTTTTTCTAGATTTATTTATGTTAATTTATTCATGGCTAGTTCTCACACTGATGTATTGTTACGGATTTTTTTCTGATTTGTTCACAGCAATTTCAGTACTTATTTCAGTTTTAGAGTCGGTATACCCTATCCAACATAATGCAGTAAAAACCAAATACACTTCAGATTTCGTATCGTCATTATGGCGTGTGTACTTACTATAAGTATTAATATCGTACTACAAGTACTTCCGGTACAGTTAACCCCAACAAATACCAAAGAAAATAAATTTAATAAAGTTACTAATTATCTGCTAATGTAATTGTCTTCTCTTGCTGGAGACTAATTAAGCGCCGAAACCAAAGTCAAGATAATGAAACATTCCAATATCAATGAAATCGTTTGGTAGCACGTGGATAAGAAAGGTCAGAAGGGCGTGACGTCACACCCTTGCAATAAAGAGTTTACGCGACACGCAACTCAGCAGATTGCGGGTAGACGCAGAAGAAGGCGAGTCGTTGACCCGGCGCGAGTCAGATGTCAGCCGTCGTGCGCTGCACCCTTTCGACGATGCGGCACCATTCAGTGCTGAGAATTTGGGACATAAAATCTATCGATAAAGACGTGGAATATACTGTCATCCACATAAGCAAATGTTTTAGGAAGATAGGTTAAGAACGCTGTGGTGGTTCTGAACCGAGTTTTCCACACACGCCGTAATCTTCGCGCAGATGGCTTTTAAAAAGAGTGAGGAGGATAAAAAGCTACAAATACAGATTATGCAATTGAGTCTTTTTTATTACTTTCTGTTTTTCTACTGCTTTAACCCTAGAACCGTACCCATATTAGAATTACAGCACACGGTACGGTTCTAGGGTGAACCCTATTAGATAACCAATGGCGTCAGAAGTAGATCGATGGAGTAAACATACCGAATCTCCTTCATACATATAATATCTGGTCTTGTACTATTTATACCGAAGTAGATTATTCAAGCTTATTTTAATCATTATTGGAATTAGGTCACCATCAAGGAAAAAGTCGTGATAACCTCGCGATCGACAACTTCCAGTTCACTCGGTGGTCTAAGCAATTCTGATTTGGCACAAATAATAATTTTACACCTTAAGTCGATTGAACGGGGCTTATAATTCCACGTGGACAAATTCGCATTTCAGCTAATGCGGAACAGAAGAACGAAAACAATTAAGTTGATGTCTTCGATTCGTTCTATCGACATCGATAACTGAGTACTTCTCTATGCACTAGTCTTGAGAGCCTTGTTTCATCTCCCGCTATAAATGACCAGATAGTAGCTAAATAGACGCTTTGTAGTTTATATTGCCTACTTTATGGATTACACAGATATAGTAAAACCGAATAGACGTGGCATTAGACATTCCTCAGTGCATCTCAAATGGATTCATCGGCGTTTGTATGAGGAATTTTGAATAGCTCCAATCCATTTGTATTTCATTTCACCTTGAAAGGAATGAAGTGAATACTGTAGCGATGGCATAGTGGCAGATTCAATAGGATTCTGATAACTTACTTTCATAGAGGCTTGTATTTCAATCGAATATTTAAATGAAATGATTAAAAAACAATAACTTCGGGTGTCTTATTTTGATGGTTTTTATTTACCGTTTACTTTTTATACGTCTCTTATAAAAGATAAAATAAAATAAGACTTCGCCATGTCAATTGACTTTTTTAATAATAGCAAAGGACTTTTCTTAAATTTCGTTTTGATATTTCGTTTTCTTTTGTTAAAGATGTTAGTTTTCGTTTGTTTCAGATGTATTTTTGACTTTTCTCATTTCTAGTCAGAAAGTAGTTCAGAAACTTTTTACTTGTTAATTATTATGTGTATAGTTTATATAATGCTTGCTTTGTTAATGCAGGGCTGCCGTATATAATACTAAATTACATGATTCACATCGCCGTGAAACGTCCCATGAGAAATGGTAGAAGTTGCAACAAAAAGCATTTGTTAGAGCCTTTTGATATACATTGTATTAAGTAGAATTACTCCTTGTTTTTATTTTCAAAAATATAGAACATCAGAATCACGATTCCAGTTGTTACTTAAATAAGTGGTTAGTAAGATTTTGTAAGCTACACTTGATTAAACTGAGTGAATCTTAATCCCTTTATTGAGGGTTGGCTGACCTCGTTTACGCAAACTAGAGCTTGAATAAAATTCGCTATAGTAATTTTGTTTCTAAAGTGCTCCTCCACATGAATTCAACAATAGTTTACTTATTTAAGCAAGATTAATTTCAGAACCTCCGAGAGATCAAAATTACTTTTTAACAGTAAATGTCATCGTAGTTGCTATTTGATCACGTTTTCAGTTAAAATAACCGATTTGATTAATACTTCGTTCAACAAAAAACAGCATTGGGGTATTTAATAGGAGTTTTCGTTTTCAAATTAGTTCCAATGCCAAAAAGTTTCTAATGCGTGGTTTAAAAAAAACCTAGAAATATAGACCTAGTTGTTCTATTTGGTATGAGATTATATCTACCTTACAATATGTACAATGTTTTGTTGAAATTATATTATATTTAATAGCTTCAGGCTTGATTTATTTGACGACCTCCGTAGCCGAGAGGCGAGCGTGCCGGACTTTGCCGTCGCGCAATCTCTGAGGTTCCGGGTTCGATCCCCGGTCGGGTCAATATGGGAAACGAACATTTCTGTATTGTCTCGGTCTGGGTGTTGTGGTACCGTCGTTGTTTCTGATTTCTGTAACACAAGTGCTTTAGCTACTTACCACAGAATCAGAACAATGTATGTGATTTTGTCCAATATTTATTTATTTACACTTGTATATCTTCAATGGCTACAATCCTTCCCCTTATAAGTTGCCTAAAGCCATTCTGTCAGGCCAAGAAATTGCAATTTTTGCCAAAAGATGATATCGCGCGTCCTGAAATTGTGTTTCCCGGAATAAACAGCAAAACGCCATGTTTTCCTCTATCCCCAGGGCATCGTTGTCAATAATTAAAACGAGTTCATAATGATCTTGGTGAAATGTAAAATACTTATTCGGATATAATGTTTATTTAATCAATGATCATTCGATATTTAGTGAAATGGTTCAAAGATTTGATGCAACCGTTATTTTACAGATGATTGTAAAACTTCCTCTGTAATTAAAACCGGTAATCTGAATATAGGACTCCAAATACGGATAGCCTTTTGATTCAAACCCATCATTTCAGCTGAAAGATGTCCACTGAACATAGGCCTCCCCCGCTACAGGTTTGCCATATCAGTACCTTTCTTCCCCATCGGCCATTGCTTATGTGGCTTGTATATCGCTTTGCTGTTACAATTTTGGTAAGACTAACGTCAGTATTATTTTTGCAATGCCTCACATGTTTTACCTAAGAACAATGATAGTTAAATGTGAGCAATTTAACGTGTGAAACATTTAAAACAAAATTTAACAATAGTTGGTAAACTTAAATAAAATAAAACAAAAAAAAACATTTTAGGCAGCTTAAATAAAAAAAATATTTTGGGTAACACCACATTAAATTCTCTGATTCTGTGGTAAAGAGCACTTGTGGTACTGAAATCAGAAACAAAGACGCTACCACAACACCCAGACCCAAAAGAATATAGGATAGTTTGTTTACCCGACCGAAACTCTTCAGCATTATAATATTAGTGTTGATAACTTTATAATAAATGGTAGATAGCATTAAAAATAACTTTTTAATATATGTGAAATAATTAATAGGTTACGCCCCAAACAAACAGAATAGAAGATCTATAAGTGATGAAAGATAGATTGTCCGAGATTGAATGTAGGTTAACAGCCGACTGTCTGGTCTAACTTGGACCTAAATAGCTTTTGCTAGTTGATGGTATATTTTTTACAAAACCCAGTCTACCCAGCACGCATTTATTTACTTTTTATTTAAGGATTGACATCTACTGTATACATGATTTATATTCAATCATGCAGGAAGGCGATAAATTAAGTGAATACTTTGGTGTTGAAATAAGGGCGTAAAGTAGAGCTTAAATAATAATTCTAGGAAATCAATATAAATAGTATAATAATATTGTATGGCAATTTTTTATAATTTGTTTCGTTAAATGGTTATTTAAAGATAATTTATCAGCACAAGAGGCAAAGACGTGAAATACCTACTGATTCGTATTGAATTAGATTAATGAGTTTTTATCTATACTAATATACATATATTATAAATAGGCATATTATAAGATCTGAAAAAATTATACACTCATGCGAAGCCGTACTTACAAAATCTCAAAATGTCAAAGTGTGGGCCAGTCGTATGCAACGATTACCAGTTATGGGTAAAAAATATTGTTTGGTGAGCTTATTTTGTTGGATTCATTTTAATCGACTCAATTTTGATACGATAAGATACGATCGTACGATCTCGTACTATTTATGTTTGGTCTGCTATGATTCTTATTAAGATTCGTTTTTGGTAAAAGGATTTTCGTAATCCCATCTCGAGGAAATCCTCAACTTTTCTTACTTTGAAAAAGTTGAATTATTAATTCAACATGGAGGACGGTTTGCCCTAGAGGTCACATTATTAGATAACATCCAAATTATATTTTAACCGAGATTGAAAAAGTTTTACCGTTTTGCCAGCGATGTTGGGAAACGCAAGTTTTAATTCGTAAATTTTGTTAGTGTTATTTAATTGTGGTATTGTTAGCTCAAAGCTGGATGAAGGCTTTTCTCGTTAACCAACAGACTGTGAAAATCAACTTCTATCTAAGGCAGAAAATTTATTGCCGTTAACTTTGGTCCTGTTTTAAAAAAATATACCGACAACGTTTAGTGTTGGGTTTTAAAATAGTAAGAAGCCTCCCTACTCCCTACTATCCCTACTAATATTATAAATGCGAAAGTAACTCTGTCTGTCTGTCTGTTACGCTTTCCTGCTTTTGATGAAATTTTGTAGGTATACGTTGAATCTCAAGAACGGACATAGGCTACTTTTTATTGGAAAATAAGGGGGGGAGGGGGGTAATACCACCTTTGAAAGTTTATATGAAAAAATGTTTTTTTTTGAAGTTAGAGATAAGAAATTTGGCACAAATATAGCTCGAAACTTGGATTTAAATATAGACTACTTTTTGTTTCGAATATTAGGGGAGAAAGGGGTAAAACCGACCATGAAAGGATTCAGTCCACGCGAACGAAGTCGCGGGCACAGCTAGTAGTAATATATAAATTGTAAAATAGTTAGGATTAAGTCCTAAAGTGATCATAAATGGTATTTTGTGTTAAGGTAAGGTTTGATTCATGTTCCAAATTTTAAAATACTCGTTGAGGAACATGTATTAAGAGAAGTTTTGCAAAAGATGTTCCGTACAAACGCCATGAAGAATGTCTTCAATGGGTTTGTGATGGTTTAGTGTTGCAGCTATCTATAAGCTACTACATCAAACCACCAATAAGAGAGGTAGGGCATAGCGATTTATCGCTTGAACTGGAGCAGCCCGACTGGTGAAATACCTCCGCCTTACAGAAGACCGCAGCCAAATAGCAATCACTTCTGTGTTGTTGTGTTCCTGCGTGTGAGTAAGGTTTCCAGAGCTCCTGGGGGTTGCTACGTAGTAGCAGGGGTCAAGCCTTCAAGGTAAGGTAGGCCCTTAAGTTAGGACCTCATTACCACTTAACATCAGGTGGGATGAGGTCAATCTTGAAATGTAATATAAAAAAAAGAGGGTTAACACATGTGGTTAACACGTTCAAATAAAGTAATCAAGTAGATGACGTTGTTATGAAATAGTATGCAAATTGTAATGAGTATCATTACAATATGCAGCGATGAATAGGTGAAATACTGAAGTTGCCATAAAAATCTACTGACTATGTAAAACTTATCGATTAACGTTTTTGAACTAGCTTAGCTCACCATTTTAGAATTCAAATAAACCAAATATTAGTAATAATAGTGGCAATCAAGATTTTCAATATTAATCATGAGCTTTCATAAAAGACCGTACAAAAAATTACTATGTGAAGTTAAACATTACGCTACCGCAAGGTTTAAAGAGAATATCAGACGGTAACTATTCCCTTTACACTATGCTGTTACATTAAGGCGAGTTTTAATTAATTAGTATGCATCAAAGAGCGTTTTCTTTGTACTCAAGTTTATTAATTATTCAACAATACCCGGCGGTATCTCGTAGGTGTTATATTGTGTACTGGGAGTGTTATTAGTTTATCATGATCAATGATCCCTCTGTTTATATTGTTACTACACCCGATTCGACGTGATCGGAAATTGTATTTGTATCGCATATTGACACAAAGAGAATCTAATTATTTTAGCGTAAGGAAAATTTTTTTATCAATTGTTTCTCCAATTAACAACGATAATTTTTCATTGGCATTTTTAGATTCCCTTAGTCGCGTGGGAAGTTTTTCTGCAACTTGATTAGCGATTTTTGGCTAAACTGCAATGCCATTTAAATAACGCGATTGTCCCCATTAAGTGACGTAATATATTAAGAGAATGTTCAAGCTTGCATGAAATAAAGCTGAATATTTCAGATTTAGTACTTGGTATCGGTAAGCCTAGTCAGGAGCTATTTGGCGACTTGGAAAAGACAGCAAGGTTCGTTACATTTACCTCTGCAACAATCCATAACGGACCCGCTTTATAAAATATTTCATTTATCCTATTGAGATGAGGCCTGTAAATTGCAGTGTAACATCGATTACTGATTTTAAGTCGTAGTTCAATCAGTTGTTACGTCAGTACGTAAAACTGTTGTTTCTCATTTTTTATATCTAAAAAACAAGTCTACCGCTTATGCTGAGAGCTGATATAAAAAAAAGATTTCAGACATAACTTCCCACTTAAGCCTTGGTTTACTACTAGAGTATTCCCTAAGCACTAGACCCTAGTAAATCAGGGCAGATCAGTTACGGAATATATTATAGAAAACTAGAGTCTGCCCGCAGCGTCGAAAGTGGGAATCTTGTGTTGCGAAATGTGTTCGAAGTATGTATTTCAATTTATTTTATTTAAAAACTTTATTGCACAAATAGGTAAAACAGGTGGACTTAATGCTAGGGGCATTCTCTACCAGTCAACCCTTGGGTCATGCATCTGCATGATGCATACACAAACTATCTAGTTTGTGTATGGGTGCGGTAACAGGGGAGAAAAAAGAGAAATCATTTTAAACAACAATAAATTAAGCATTAAAATAACATTACGGTATCTTTTAAATATACGATAATAATACACATACTATATAAATTAATTAGAATATAATATATAAAATATGAAGGTATACTTAGATTTACATAATATTGATAATTTATACATAAAAACAAATATTTACGTAACTATAAATTCAGAACATAAATAAATTGAATTCAATTGAATCAATTCGTGAAGATAAGTAACTTTATGGACAAAAGGATGCACATGTACCATGTGCATCTTTTTCACGTATCTTTAGTCACGTATACTAATGTGTTAACAAACTCATTCTAAAGTGAAGTTTATGGTAATAAGATAAGAGCTCTAGTGTTTACATTTTTTTCGCGTGTCTCTATGCAGCATATAAAGTTCTAGGGTGTATGAAATTAATTTTAACATTCACTGAAACATTTTAAATTGTTATTTAACTAAGTTTGGTAAAGGTAGTGCTTCTCGATGGTTCAGTCTGCCATACCTACAAAAAACTATAATAGCTTTATTTTTGCAGCGATAACTCCATTTAATATTCGAAAGCTGTACCCGAAAATGCGATATTTATTAGGCCGATACTATTTAAAAAATATAGTCAAATTTTAGGAATCCATGTGTTTCATTTATCGCAAAATGCGTCACAATATGAAACTTCAATAAGTATTTCTACGTCAATTTTAGCAAAACAATCGGCTTCAGTTTGGTCATTATTCACATATGACCCATCCTAAGCGGATTAAGATATTATTAGGGAAGTTTTCCTTATTATTTTATCATTAGGGAAGGTATAATCTGATGGCTACCTTTTTGTTCAATGTTGGATATAATGCCACTTGTTTAGTGACTTGGTAAAAGCTGATTCAGAGAGCACATTTTCGTTTCGTATTTGGTGAATATCAACTGTGAAATAAAAGTTTTGGACAGGACAAATTTTATTCGTATTTTTGTTTTTTTTTTTTGGTTTTTAAAAACAATGCTTCGACAAAAGGAGGCAATATAAGATATTAATTTATTACCAAAATATTAGTTACAATAAAATGGAACTCAAACTTCACGTCAAATTACTACGTTAGTGTTCAAATAATGTGACGAACAGGAAAAAGATTTCATACCTATGTAGGTACTAAATACTTTTTTTTAATTAATGGAAATTTCAGTTAAAATAAAATAGAACTAAAACTTCACGGATATAAATGATAACTTAGGTCCTTAAATAATATTATAAGCTTATTCTTAAAATATTGACTGAGATAATAATAAGAAAACGTTATTTGACAATCTCGTACCTAAACTGACTGAATGCATTAGCTGTCCTTTGTTTTTATGTTTTAAATGACAAGGACGAAGGCCACACAGTGCATGAGACATCTATATCGTTTGTGAATACTGCTTAAACGTCAACGTGTCAAGCTGTGACTCTTCTCCATTGCGTTATTCAATGCAGAGAACACTGACGTCATCAGCTAATGTAAGCACACCGAAGCCGTCGTAGATTGGAAGGGGATTAACTCAAATCCCAGGAGTTCCCGACTCCACAAGCCGTGTTGCGTGCGACGCGGTGTGGGAAATATTACAGGCGTTCCCTTTGCCGTCAGATTATACTGGTTTGTCTCATGATGTGTGAGAATACGTGGCGAGATGAATAATAGACGAAAATGATATTATTTTTGTGAAAACGCACCTAAATATCAAACCGCACGTCCTGACTTTTGGATGAATTTGTGTATTAACTTTATTAATCAGCTTTTTTTGCATATGATTTGATCGTTTTCTGCTATCATCTGTTTTGCATCTTCACCTTTAAACTGAATATTCAAAAAATCTCATGATTTTTAAAATGCTCGACAGTGATGGTTCTTATGCCCAGAAATGGGACTTATATGGTTAAATCAGAATTATTAATGGACCATCACGATACAACGTATTACTAGAAAAAAAATGCAGTATATATTACATCATCCCTATTATTCAAATCAATAATAATGTACCTATCTATCCAAGCATAACTGCTTGGATAAATATAACTATTTATGATGTGCCCTAAGCACTGAGAAATCGCGTTCCATACGATTGGTCGTAGATAAGATGCAAAGATTGTGATACCAAACGCAAGTCATAATTATTTAGTCTCTTTACTCTAAAAACTTATTACTGGTAAGACATCTCCCTTGTATCTGTATACTTCTTTGTGTTTTGTTTGAAATAGTAACCTTTTTAAAAAAATATGAATTTGTTATTGTTTTCAATTTGTTTCCTAATATGGGACAGAGATGCTTCTTTTTAAGACTTTCGCGTTCCATTTTAAACATTTAAAATAATTTAACGGGTCAAAGAGCGATAATATGCGACAGTCAGCTCGTGACCACGGTTGGTGCAACCTAACCGAAACGTCGGGCAGTAAGTAGTTCGTATTAACTACTAAATAAAAAAATGGTGTCGCGTTTTGACCCGTTAAATTATTTTAAATGTTTAGAGAAGAGAAGCTTCTTTGCTTGAATAACTAAGGTAATAAGTTTTACTTAGATTTTAATTCTGAGACGGTTCACACTCGACTCGTCATTTGCATGGGAAATCATTTGGTCTCACTTCAACATGTCGAGTGAACATTCGCTACATTATATCATGAAGGACGTCATCAGTTAATGTAAGCACCAAATCCGTCGTAGATAGGTAGGGATTAACACAAATCCCAAGAGTTCTCGGCTTCCTAAGTCCTGTAGCAACACGGTGCGGGAAATATTAAAGACGTATTCACTCTGTCGGCAGATTAAACAAATTCACGGAGTCAAGTCATGACGTGTTCCAATACGAGAAATAAAAAATATTGAAGGTACATAACCAATCTCTATTTCATGAATCATCAGCTAATATAAGAACAAGTCACTATTTCGTGACAACTATACAAAGAAGTGACTTCACGCTAAATATTAACGCAAAGTATCCTAGTAATTTTTTACATATCAAAATAGATAAAATGCATCTTACATATACTTTTTGGTAATTTCACGTTGAAATCAACAAAAAATGTAGTCTTCTTAAACACCCTATTGTAACTGCCGAAAGAATCTCTTTACCCTACCAATTGATAAAATCGGCTCAGTGCCCATTGCACAGACTGAGCCACGTTAGCGTTTCTTCTCCAACTTCAAATAACGCATATTAAATTTGTTAAATAAAGTGAAATCTCGACGAACTAGTAACTCCTTAAATATTTTCATAAGCAGGACAAGATGAGCCCAGCTCAGCGTTTTCTCTTTTCCTGACGTGACACTTTCCTCCCACAGGCATATTTCACAGGAATAAATAACATATGAGTATCCACGTCACCCTCCATTCCTAGAATGATCACGGGATAGCAAGGGCAAAGGAATTTTTGCCTCCAATATTAAATAAAGCATCCCTTAGAATACGTGAGGGTTATTCATAAAGTCGCTGCTAGTGAGATTCTGACCACGGTGATTCCGTCCATTTTTTTTAAAGATTTGAAATGTTTTCACAACCTTATTTGATGCTTTAAATGTACTTTGTTTTCAATTCTCAATACACAGTATAAAACAAAGTACCTTCCCTCTGAACGTTCCTATGAACACTAAGATCATTAAAACTACGCAAAGGTGATATAAAATATTTTTTAAGAGTAATTCAACAGAAAAGTTTATTTATGGAACGACAAGTCAAAAAAATAATTGTTATCTACATTCGTGCGAAGCCGGGGGTCGCTAGTTCAAAATACCCAGAAAATTTATTAATTAGGTTTGATTTAATTGGTTAGTTTTTATTTTGTAGATTAAATAAAAGATATTAAAAATATTTGGTATCTTATGATTGAATTAGATTTTTTTTTTCACAGTTCCATTTTTAGTAGTACTGTTAAATTCTAGGTAGAGCCTGTTTTGTTCTTTCATGGGCAATTTATATGTATTTTTTATAACACAAATAAAACAATGTTCATTCTTTCAAGCATAATCAATTGCATGGTAGGTATACATCTTGAATATAATAGTGGTTGTATTTTTAATAATGCAAAATGTTTCGCATTTTATCTTGCGTATAAATATGTAGTAACATGAAAAGCTTAGTAGAAACTGCCTCCCTAGTGTACATATTCACGCGTTGACCTCCAAAACACGAGACTCGGTTTGGTTAGGTTAGAGCAAGCTTTAATCATCTCGGCCGTGAGTATACCGAAGGCGCCAGAAACGGGGAAGTTCTGGCGCCGATCGAGGAGTCCGGGGCATGCTGGGTGGTCCGGCATGCCCTGTGGTGCGGCAACACCAACAGCCGCACCGAGACGAGCTGCGCTCACTAGCGCAGCACTTGCGCGTAGGGGGGGCTGTGTCGAATCGCTAACGCGCATCCCGGCCCCCCCACCATTGCGCAGAGAGGACCACCCTGGAGTTTTAGTCGGTTCGAGTCCGACACACCACTCTCTGTCTCCCCGTGGCAGAGAGTGACGGTGCGTGGGCATTTCTCCAGGTTAAAAAAAAAAAAAAAAAAAAAAAAAAAAAAAAAAAAGCTTTAATCATCTAATCATTTTCTGATAAGAATGATGATTTATATTTGAATGATAATTATCATAGCAGACCTAGTGCTTCGTAATAAATCCAACCGGGATATATCCTTGGAAAAAGAAGTATCGTGGCAATTACAATTTATCTACATATATATATCACCATTCATTATTAAAGTACTACGAGCTGTGCTGTTCCACTGAACAGTGGTCACTGCGACCTATCAGATCTACTGACTCGCCACCAATAACTCCTTTAGCTGGGGCAATTCTAAAAAGTCTAATATGTACCTGGCTTTCAAAGTTTATATTTACTTCCGTTGGGCTATTTGTCGTCTCTGGTGGATGTTTTATTTGTGGATCAAAGACACATTCACATAGGAGGTCAAAGTCAAAGTCAAAGTCAATAATTTTTATTTATGTAGATTACATTAGTAATACTTATGAATCGTCTCTATACAATGCAAATGAAGCTACCTCCGGTTCGGAACTGCCGAAGGGGCTTTTCCTTTTCCTCCTTACAGAATGTGCATCAGAGTTACTCAGTTTCATGTGAAATTGGTCTCTTTTTAGCTTACCGGTTAGGGCTCTAACCATCGCACTTGCTCTAGGTCTGCAGAATCGTAACAGATCTTCGGTCCATTTACGCGAACAGCCAACCTTAAGTTGTTTTGAATGTCTATATGACCAAGGTTAACATAAATGTGATGAGAATTGTTTTTGGTTGTAAAGGGTTGCCTCTGCTCTTTTCATAACGAAAAAAATTCACGTAAGCAACAGTTTTACCCAGGCAGCGATACGGTGCGCCAAACCTTTACCCACCCTCAAAACAAAAAGGAGAAATACTGTGACAATATAGTTTCACGAATTTACTTCAACAATTGCAATGACCACATGGTAAACATCAAACATGATAAAGCTTACTTTCATAATGATTAACAGACAAGAAACCAAAACTTTATGACCCTTTAAAGTACCTACTGACCACATTCAAACCGCAAAACATGCCCCGTTTTAACATGTAATATGCTCATCAATTTGACTTTTCTGTTAATTTTCGACTTAACTTTAAGAGCACATAAAGTCCTTTATCCATTAGGAAATTACGATAGATTCAAGTAGATCTGTTTATTCAAATTATTGTTTTGCATCTTATTTAGAAGCCAAACCTTAGAAAGTGTTTTCCACGAAGGTCCCGTATATTTCGGAATTGCGTATCACTTATTTTTATGATTCAGAATATTTTTAAATAATTCCCCAAGAGTACTGTCTCGTTAGAATTCGTTCACAAAATTGAATTTGCGTCGTTGCGAATTACCGTTAATTTAAAAATCGAACAAAATCTCGTTTTTTGGGGTTCGTACCGAAATTTGGGAAACTCCTCATGGTAAAATGTATTTATTTCTTAAGTCAACTAATCAACAGCAGTCCATAACAATTATATTTTTAATTAAGAGGGCCAATGTGTTATTTATTAAAAACTACGAAAGTTTTTCCGGTTATAAATATTACGTAATATATAGTGCTGATAGCTTCTTTTGGAGGTTATTTTTATAATTTGTTAGCATCTTAGAAGTCTATACCTAAACAAACTCATGATGATTATGACTTTACGGTCACTGGCATTACATTCATCAAAAAAACAAATTTGATTAATGATTTATTACATAACATAAGGGTAAACTAAATAAACAAAATTCCTTGAACATGGTTGACAATTAAAAAGATAGGAATTTCAGGTTTCATGTTTAGACAATTAATGAATGGGTTCTGTTATAAAATTTATTGCCTACCCAACTCACCCTTAACCTGTTATATAAAGCAACGACCTTTGTAACAAACATGGAGAGAAATGTACGATGTTTGTGCAAACTGTTTGCTTATTCAAACGAAGAATTTAAATAATGTCAGTGAAATGTTGAAGTCGATATGAAAAATATGTAATATAAGGCTAGTGGATATTAATGAAATTGGTAAACATAATTGGATATATAAGTCGCAGGAATTTTGCGCGAATCCGCCGTTGATATTACGGCGTCGTCAGTTAAGAAACGCTTGCTGGTTTGTAAAATGCCGAAGGAAAAATGACAATGCCATTATGCCTAAACATTAGATTGACGAATATGACGCTATTTTTATATTACCACGAGAATTTTAAGCATACCATACAAAGTGTAAAAAACGCTAAAATGTCCATAGAAATTGAAGTGACATAATTGTACACAAAAGATACATGATGATGTGACGATTCACTCTATGTAACGTTAGGTGATTTAAAAAGCATTCTACAAAAAAAAATAGCTCCTTTTGCTGTAGCCATTATTCGTTACCTACTCAGTAAGTCAGAGAGACAGTTAATTAGTGAATACACCGTTGACTATTAATTTGAATTACACTGAGAAGGCATCCAGCTAAAAAAAGTACCTTTAGTTTTTTTGAAACCGTAGTTCCTAGTACCTATAATATTATCTACAAGGTAACACGTTGATTAATTGGGCCTCTTGTTACAGATAGTAGTAACCTTTAAGGGCGAGCGCACACGAGGAGGTTCGAATTAATCATGTCTGCACCTAACACGCGTAACGTCAATTGGACCTTCACGCCATGGTTACAACGACAGATCTTCTCTCAGAAGCCGTGACGATGCTTCCGAAAGCTGTTTATGTAACTTTTGTATTACTTGGAGGCTACCATGAAGGAAAAGTTATGTGCGGTATGAGCATACTTTAGCCCCCGCAAACCTGAGCAATTCTCCTAGGGAATTTTTAATGCACATAAAGTTCTATAATGTGGATATTGTATGTTCTTATAAACCTATGCAAATGTCTAAAAATTAAACAATAGACAAAAGATTTGTGTAAGAGGAAGAATGATTTTATAAATTTAATTTTCGCTTAAGTAATAGAGATGCTGCATAGATAATAGGTTCTCTAATAAAACACTAACGCTGAATGGGTTAGAACTTACTTTAGAAAATTATTTTTCTTTCATAATAACTTGTTACAAAAACTTATTAAAAGTATTAAATTGGTACAACAAAAACAGTCAACAAATAGTTTTACGCAGTGACAGTTTTGTATGACAAATTAAATAGTTCCGCTAATCGATGCTACGTCTTTATTTCTATACTTTTTTTATTTCGACTATTCGAGTACCGTATTTGTTTAAACTAAAAAGTGTTTGTAAATGAATTTTCAAACAGTGAATAACCTCAAAATGAAAAATAGGTAATCATCGTGTTTTAAAATTACTGTACCAAAATGTAAACGCACAAGAATGATGTAACCGACGAGTTTTATGATTAAAAGAAGTTACAGGGCCCACGTCATAAATTTTATGTTTGTGTATTTCTTTAAATGTAATTTTTACATCAACTGATTTTGCACCGTTTCTGCATATGATAAGGTTAGTATTTCTTTGACCGCGTCTTATAACAATAAGCGTGTGTACACACGAGGTGGAATGAAATCGAAATTAAATTCGAGGTAACTCCTAGCGGAAATAATGATTGTCGAGTGAGCTAACTGAACCTTTTAATATTTTACGTGATGTATGATACGCGGTAATTATAACGTTATTTAAACTGCGTAAGATTGACTTTGATACGGTTATTACTGGCTAGTGATCCTTCTTTCGTTACTAATTTGATTGTTTCCCGAGTTACGCTCTTTTAATATCAGACAAAGCAGATGTTAATGAAGAATATCATCTGGTTGCGAATTATCTCGATAAGATTGAATAAATGAGATTACACATACCCGGTTCCAATATTTGAAAAACGATTCGTTTTAGTTACGAATAGTAATTAGTTATACGAGGCGTAAGCTTAAAACGATGATGCAGCTATCATCAGTGGTCCGTCGGTCATGTCAGCATATGGAAAGTAAATTTGAAATTAGAATTAACGACTCGTAGAAAACCGGATAGTCATTTTTGACACATTACCAACAACCAGACCTGAGGCAATGTAGAAAAGTTCATTTTCCATATTAATCCGACTGGAAATCGAACCCGGGATCTCAGATCGCGCGACGCCAAAGTCCGGCCCACTCGCTTCTCGGCTACGGAGTTGTCAAAATAAGATTGAATAGATTTAATATTTTGACTTTATGCTTAATATTCATGCCATCTGTTACTGATTCTTAAAAAAGACTCTTGTACCATCCGTTTGAAAATGGAAATAATCATATTCTTTGATAAATCAGCCGTTTCAAGTTTGATTGACTTTTCATTCTTTATCCAGACTAGTGTTATGCCTTATTGAGCTTCGATGCCCTATTTTTGTCAAATAATTTTAGCAAAGGAAAAATCCAAGAGTTACTTAGTGACTGTAAAAAGTAGTTGACTTTATATTTACGTGCCGTCTAGAACCTTAAATTACCCGAATGAAGTGAATAATAACATTCCAAATTTAAAAAGTTGCTAAAAAATTATTCTCCAGTACAACTGCCTGGTGAAAATAAAAACGCAGTAACGTTTAAAAAGACAATCCAGCTTCATTTAGTTGAGGGCGAGCGTGCATTTTTTGTAGTCAGTACGTCATTGTCCCTAATGAAATGTTGCACACTAATTAATTTCGGTCGCAACAAAATTGACCCATGTCGGAACCCCACTGTGTGAGACGACCTTAACTGCCTACAACAGCACGGTATTTACAACTTTTTCGTGTAAGGGATAGTGTTCAATATCCTGTGAACGGTTTTTAGAGTAATTGTGTTTCGTACTAGGGTTATGTTAACAATAGTCTAAGTAAGAGTGCAATAGGGTCGGCACGTCCGCTCCGCCAGACGTGAAATTAGCAGTTTGAGACGATTTTATTTATAGGTCGTATGACGTTGAATAATGGCTTTTGCTCTTCAAGCTTTGGTACTATTCTTTACTATCACGTAGTGATCTACCTTTTCAACCCGGTGTCTATATTGAATAATGTTTTACTGGTATTCAGTGCTGGACCCAAAGGCCGTGATTTTTTTGTGATTAAAATTATATCTGTCGTTTGAGCAGAGGGTTGGTTTCAAGAAAATTACCTTTTCACATATAATTTATGCCATGTCATTATTTTGGTTGAGTTACGGAAATTTATTATATTGGTTGCTTGGCTAACGCAGAAAGTACTTCATACTTTCTGATGAGTTTTCATTGTCATTATCATAATAAGGTATTAAGATACATAGACGGTTTCACCCGTGTAGTAATTTTGCGATAAAAATTAAGTTATGCGCTTACATACATTTTCACTATTCATGCTTATATGATATAGACCCAAGATTTTGAAAATCATGGAAAAAACTACCAACTTTTACACGACTGTGGCTATTTGCACACTAACAATTTGTTTTATAAATAAATAAATAATAAACTTATTCGAGAGAACGATGAAATTAGAAAAAACGCGACAACATTTTTTAGTAGTTTATACGACGGAGATGTCAGTTCGTGACCACGGTTGGTGCAACCTAACCAAAAAGTCGGGCATTAAGTAGTTCGTATTGAATACTTAAAAAGCTGTCGCGTTTTGACCCATTAACTTATTTTGAACTTCCATTTTGTATGTTCGTTTTTATTTTCAGGCAAATTAATAACGTTTAAATATTCTCGCTACGATATAAAACTTCACCTACTCACTTTCAACACTCATGACTGTGATATACTACCAACAAGTGAGTCAGCAGGTATGGTCAACCTGTGACCTTTCAGCACCCTTTATATTGATATTAGAGTGGCATCTGAAAATCTACCTTGAGGCTATGAAGGTAAGAGTGAATAGTGTATGGTGGTTAATCTGTGCTGATTGTACAGTAGAAATCGAATACAGTAGTCTGCGTTTTGCGAATTAGAAGAATACCACATGTGTGGTAAGAATAACTTTTTTTTTCGAAGTTGATAAAATATTATTTTATAAAAAACACAAATTACTCTCAAACTAATATTTTATCTTTGGATTAAATTTATTTGCAAAACATATTGAATGTCGACAACACACTCATTCGTATTGTAAGAACGAAAAACAAATATCGATTTGTTTGGTGAATTTTGCAGATCTGAAAGTTCTATAATAAAAAAAAATAAAAAATATATACGGTCGAATTGAGAACCTCCTCATTTTTTTCAAGTCGATTAAAACTGGTTAAATCAAATGTTTTGTTTCTTTTAAATCCTTCACACACTCTAAAACAATTCAAATGGTTATTTACACGGTATTTTCTTACTTGACTACCGATGATGAATTGTGAAGCCTTATCATTTTCACTAACCTTCCTATCAAGGACATTTTCTGTTTTAGAAGTAAGTGTGATATTGGACTGGGGTTATTTGCTGCCATGTGCACTTGTTGTGTCTCAACTAACTCAGAATTGTATCTACATTTGTTAGACGCTCACCACAATTTATGACCGTTGCTTGCAACCACATATCCCAGTCCTAAGGTCCCAAAGCTTATCCTGAGTTACTGCTTCCAAAATTTGTTTACTGTGTACCAAACCGCTGAATTCATGGGAGCTCTGATTTATATCGGAGCAAGACAGATGGCCCTTGCTGCCTTTTTCCGCGTAAAGTACGCATAGTGATAAGGGCTAAGTTGTTCCTTTGCTATAAATTACCGCCATTGCGGGAACAAATTGAATCTCTCTGAACACGTGAGAAATAGCTGAAAAAAAAGATGCACGGAATGTTTCGACCTTGGTTTCGATTAAGGTTGAATTTTGCTTGAGCTGTCGCGAAATAAGATCCTTCGGTTATTTATGGTATTTAAACTATTTCCTTACACTTCAATGGTCTAGTGCTTAATTTCTTGGGTACAGTTCCCCGGTCGAACTATATGTTACGGACCTAGCAAGGTAGCTCGGGTTTATGATCGATCACTAACAGGGTTTTGGTTAGGTTAGGTTAGGTAATGCAGTACTTATTACTCCAATTATGAAGGTCTTATCAATCTGTGGGACATTTATTAGGCTAAGGGACTGCGCCCACTATCGGTACAACAAGACATTTTTAGGTGTTACAGTTATGTGTGTATATATGACGGCCTCCGTAGCCGAGGCGAGCGGGCCTGACTTTGGCGAGCGCCATCTCTGAGGTTCCGGGTTCGATCCCCGGTCGGGTCAATATGGGAAACGAACTTTTCCATATTGTCTCGGGTCTGGGTGTTGTGGTACCGTCGTTGTTTCTGATTTCTGTAACACAAGTGCTTTAGCTACTTACCACAGAATGAGAGCAATGTATGCGATGTTGTCCAATGTATGCGATGTATGCGATGTTGTCCAATATCGGAGCTTGCTATAACCGCCAACATTGCCATTTCTACTTAAGTCTAATTTTATATGGTACATTACTGCTTGTCACCTTAAACTTCATTGTCGTGCCGGCCCGATAGTGGACGTAATCCTTAAGCCGGTAAGTTCTACTACAAGTATGTCTACTGAAGAACTCATGATGTATCAATTACGTATTGTTTGGAACGAAACTTACATTCATAGAAATTATTCTGTTTATAAACGTATTTTGGAGATCAACAGTAAACTTTATGGCGCTGGTTAACATTTGAAGGAACTCTATTTTTATTCAACAATATTGCTTGTTTGTCCAAACAACAACGTTATAACCGTCTCGACTGCCACGAGAAAAAGTAAAACAAAATTCTTAGTAAATAGCATTGTACATAATGGCCGCTTTTATCCCAGCACTGCAAGGTCTAATCTCGTTAATTTTATTTTTAAGTCCTTCAACAGTGCGACCGTAAAACGGAAAGTCACTCGGAAGTCGGAAGCCGCAGTATTACCTACAATACAACAGGTGCCCTGCTCTAGAAACTGACTTTTGTTCTAGCTCAACATTAGACTCGATGGTATTTTTAGAAACAGCAAGAAAATAACTGTTTACAACCCGTGTCGTGGGAGAAAAGCTTTATAGACAGACGTCTTATTGCGACTGAAAATGGAAGTAAAATAGCTTTTTGACGTCTACAGTACATCAAGTTATTCATATTCATATTCTTTATTGCACTTCATAAGTAAAGTAGGTATTACAAATTATAGTTGCTAAAAGTACAATTTATGGACCCTGTCGGGCACGGCAACGTAGGAGAGGGGAGGAGTTTAAAATATTTAAAAATATTTATTTATTAATAAGCATTGGAATTACATTATTTGTATCTAATAATATTATGCTTGTTATAGTTTATCCTGTAAATAATCCTGTAAAGTTTATCCTGTAATAAGTTAAGCACTTGCAGTTGGAAAATTGTTGTAATTATTGATATAAAGTTATTAGATTTATTTAATGTTATCTTAGAGTACCTCAGTTTAAAAAGTGTTAACCTCTAATACATTTTATAAAAACATTATAATAGAATCATTGCAACGCCCTCTACAGGGCTTCACATGTACTTAATCTTAAGAGAATCTGTCAACTTACTCCATGTGAAAAGAAAAAGACAAAACGATTTAGTTTAAAAAGAGTTAGCTACAGAATTCAAAGTTAAAGACAAGCTAGATGTTTAAATTATTTTAAGTAATATTATGCATTGCACCGGCTTTAGCTAGTATTATTTTCAAAGCTGCCAAAGAATGCGAATTACTTAGTATTTTGCAACAAAACTAAAGCCGATTTGCAGATTTTACACAAACTACGTTCACTTTCCTAATTCGTATTATATTCGTAGTATATAATATTATTTCGTATTTACACAATGGCTGCTAATTAAAACATTTGGGAGGATTCTTCAAATTAACGACCGCAAATATTGGAAATTGTACGAACAATTACGTGTGTATCCGATGCTGGAATGAGTAGTGCATTAGTTAATTAGTGAGTACATTATAATTGGCGTAAGAACATCAAAGCGCGCTTCTTTGTTTCGAACCGTGAACGACGCGTCGAGTTAAATGACGTTTTTGTTACGAAATTAATATTTTATAAGAGTAACTTCAAGAAGTTATAAAAAGAAGATGTTTTGCTACAAATATCTAATTGAGAAAGTTACTTAGTTTTAATTTTGATTATACAATAGAAAAAATATAAAAACAAAAGAACATGTTTTCACAAAAATAATAAATTACGGCATAAGTAAACAAAAGGGATGGCAATTTTAAAAATGAACTATGGCGTATGCAAAATATATTTGGATAAGATTATATAAAAGTGTTTAAAATCATAACATGGACAAAATATTTGGTGAACTTCATTTAAATGGATATGTTAGGTTGTCAAGTTCTCGAACAATTTTGATTATTTTAGTTCGTCCACATTTGAATGTAGAATGAATATAAAACAATGACTTCAATACATAATTTCTTTTTAAAATAAATAATCTTCTCACTATGCCAATCAAGCAAGAATGAAATTGTTTAATTCATTAAACAATTTCATTCTTAACGAATGGCACACTAACATTTGTTAACTAATTATAGACATTAATATTTGCTTGAGTACAGTAGTCTTGTCCAACTAATAAAATTTCAATAAAACAAGTTGACCAACTCAATTTAGCCTAAGACCACACAAACAACCAATTCTTAGAATTAATTTTTGTTTGTGTTACGAATAGCTACGTACTTTGGTAACTTACATAAATACAAGGAACGGGTCGTGGCTGATGTAACATAAATTCGTGAATCTTCGTTGTAGAAATACGTCGTACATGTACATTTACAGGTGTGCGTGGCGCGATAGTAACAACGATTCGGTAACGATACTGAAGGTTAAGCTATACATACAACTGGTCTGGTATACAAATTATATGGGAAGATATTTATACAACTGGTCTAATGTTCTATGGGTGGCTATAATCTTGATTATGTCTGTAAAACCAATTTCTGTAAAATTTTCTGTGCAATAAAGTGTATCTATCTAACTATTCCGACCGAATGTAGTGACACTCATCACAAGGATCTCCTTGCTTCGAAAGACATGTACCTACCTAAGCTGTTGGTCCCGGCTGATATAACGATATCCGCCGTTAGGCCTCGATACGGGGTATTTGACGGCATGAGATTATCTGATAGTTAGTTCGTCACTTGCCCTGCACACATCCTTCCACCAATCTACACTGGGGGTGGTGGCAGGGAGATGAGGCTTGTGCCCAATGCAATTTTTCAGGGTGAAGTTTTGTCATCTGATGTGATGACAAAACTTGATGCCACTTGCTGATAAGATCATGTCTTATTTTGCCATTGTTTTATTCTGTAGGCCACTGTTTTCCGACGAACTTTATTTGTATTAAAAAATTTAGAAAAATGCAATATATTGGCAGCAAGTTGCTTAAAAAAATTGCCGCTAACACATTTAAATTTTACAATTGCTGCTAAATGATTTTTAATTCAATACCACGTTTATATCTACGTAATTTTGAAGGCAAACTGTCGCTAAATCATTGAATATTTCAACTTTAATTTACAATTAAGTGCGTCAAAATACAGATGCCTGCAGGATTAGCGGATTTTATGCTTTTACGTCTGTGAATACCTAAAACATAAATATTAATGTGGAAACAAGACTAGCTTTCAGTGACCAACTTTAACAGTACCTAAATACAATATCCTAAACAAAGATTCATCAACCGCGCATTGTATACAGACAATGTGCATTAATTACATTGCTGTTTAATTGCACTAATTTGGCCGTCAATGCGCCAACAGTAATTACGTCTAACACATTATCCAATCAATTGTGAAATTTTTTTGTTTTGTTACAAACTTTTCGTTGAATGTTCTTAAGTTATTAGTCGTTCATTAGATTTCTAATTAAGGAGTAGGAAATAAAACTGGATTTTAAAGAAGTGTATTGATCACTGTTTATTGTTATATTGAGAAAGCTGAGAGTTCTTGCTTTGAGCCTATGTGTAGAGCGGTACATAACTTGAGCCAGAAACTTGGGATACGTATAAACTGCACATCATGATAAACACTTGTAGTTCGATTTTAATTCTTATTGCCGCGACTTAAGCTCTGTGTCAAGCCCAAAGTATTTAGCCTAACATGTTTTCGACCGTACAATAAGGTGCAAATAACACTTACGTACCTATGTTTGGGATGAAGCTTCTTAATTAAACTATCGTAGAAATAATAACACATTTTTATGAACTGAAATAAGTCTCAAAATTGTTTTGCTGGGCATGGTTGAACTAATATTCCACGACCCGAGATGCGAGCGGGTCGGACTTTGGCGTCGCGCCATCTCTGAGATGCAGGGTTTGATCTCCGGTCGGGTCAATATGGTAAACGAATTGGTCTGTGGGTTATATGTCTCGCTTAAGCTGTTAGCTTAGAATCAGAGCAATGTATGTGAAAATGCCGCGTTAAATAATAGTTGCACATACATGAAAAGAATTAGCGATCACGAAACTTGACCAATGTTTTTAATAAATGTATTAATATCGTATCACCAATAACAAACGATAGGTTAGGTATGAGTAGGTGCATACGTGCATCGCATTGTTGCGCATAACATCGCTTATTTTCACGTTCGTGCGCGTGATCGTGACAGTAATTCAATCCTAAAATATGACCTCCAGTCAGGAAACCAGTAATAAATAGCCGAAATTTGAACTTACGTCACGCGTTACGCACAATACAGCAGTCACTTAAAAGTGAGCATACTGTACGGGAAGCAACGCATAAACAAATTCTTTGAAAAAAAAAATCTTTAATAAGGCTTAAGAACTTTATTGATAAACACAGATCACATCAGACTACACATTTTGGAGTTTACAATTACCTTATGTTGTGTATATAAGAACCAATATCGAACTAAAAGAGTTTTTTTTGACGTGCTATTTACGGCACTGTTAATATATGCTGAACTGACACATTTAAAATAGGCATTATAGAGTTAAAAAATATATAAATACTACATAGGAGCTGAACAACGGTAATCATAATCTATTGATTTATTTATGTACGTTTTACGAGTACCTAATATAAGAGTTAAATTTTTGAACCAAGCACAAATGATTGGTCCAATAACATAATACGAATGATAACGAAAGCTACCAAAATTGAAGGTTGAAACCTCATCGTATCCTATCCATATAAAAGTCAATTCCACATTTTGATGTAATTTTATAAGTCAAGAACGGGCTTGTTTCTCAAACCCAACTATTAAGGCTTTGTTTAAACTATTTAGTTTATGTGAAGTTTGCACAAAATCGGCCGAGCGGTTCTTCATTTATCACATTTTTTTAACAAATTAATATAGAGTGTTCGAAGCCACCGTGGGCCGCTAGTACGTACGTAAAATAAATTGTTTATTTTTTTATTGAATGCAGTACCTTATAACTTACTTACCTTCACATTATTTTAAACTAACTGTCTTCACCAACGATCATATCGCTGCAAAAATAATAATTCAATTCCGTAAGGGGTCTGGACTAGAAAATATTCCGGCGCAAATATTGTCACACGCGTCAACGAAAAAGGGGTAAAGTTCTGATAACGCTGTGAAACCGTTCGTGGCATAAATTACGATCCTTATGTACTCGTACAAGAACTGAAATAAAACTAGACTACTTTTCTATTCCACAAAGCTTCTAGATAAATGATAGCGCAGACCTTTTCAAACCGCCAGGGAGAGAAAAAGTGGAAAGAAAACATGTCCTAAAAACACTCCCAAATTGAGATTGAAGGCGGCCGTTGATTTCCAAGACCGTTTGTGTACTAATAATAATGTACAGCAAGCTTAAAAAAACCGGCCAAGTGCGAGTCGGACTCGCCCATGAAGGGTTCCGTAGCTATAAGTAATCTTTATCCCTACTAATATTATAAATGCGAAAGTAACTCTGTCTGTCTGTCTGTCTGTGTGTCTGTTACGCTTTCCTGCTTAAACCTCTCAACCGATTTTGATAAAATTTGGTATAGGTATACGTTGAATCTCAAGCACGGACATAGGATACTTTTTATTAGAAAATAAGGGGGGGAGGGGGTTATTAAGGTGGTATTCCACCTTTGGAAGTTTATCTAGAAAAATGTTTATTTTTGAAGGTAAGAGATATGAAATTTGGCACATATATAGCTCGAAACTTGGATTAAAATATATACCACTTTTTGTTTCGAATATTAGGGCAGAAAAGGGTAAAACCGACCATAAAAGGATGCAGTCCACGCGAACGAAGTCGCGGGCACAGCTAATTATATATAAAGATAATCTTAAATGTTGATATTGGAGTTGATTTAATTGAAGGTAAATTGCGGATTACGAGATATGACGTAACCAATTTTCAATAGAAGTTTGTATGGTAATGTGCGTTATATATTTTTTTAGTATAATAATTTTCTTATTTTAATAAAAGTTATATTAGAATACATCTACATACCAAGTTTCAATCTGATAGGTCTTATATTTCGGAAAAAGTGGCTGTGACGTTTAACGGATGTTTAGGCAGACAGACATACAGACATGACGAGTCTATATCGGTTCCGTTTTTCGCCATTTCGCTACGGAACTCTAAAAATACTTATTTTACCTCTGACGTGAGGCTCAAGCTGTCTTTACAATCAATATGAAATCGTGAAGCAAGATACATTTTTTACCAATTCCCCTAATTGGCACCATCTTCCTTCCGCGTTTCTTTTTCATGGCGTCGAAAAAGGTTACTTTCCAATTTTTAATTCGTTTTCTTTCATTTGTATTTTTTTTGCTACAAATTTAGAGGCATGGCTTGTGATAAATTCGAAGATAGTAAATAAAATAAAAGTAAGCCGAATAAGCAGTAAAACTTTGAAATAGTACTAGTATTTCGTTGCTTTGTTGATCACAGAATGCTCTTCACCATTTACGATCTCTATAAAATACATTAATAACTTCTTGTTATTGTTCCATAAAAAAGTTTTATGGCCTTTTATATTGTATCCTTAAGATATACGTACTTTTATACTACATACATATTTTTCAAGGTGCCCTTATGTAAACATGTCAAACAAATTAAGTGTTGGTTATATTGAGGGAGAGCTCAATACGAATAACATTTAAATCTACTTTTAACCGCTTTGCTCTCGTAGATATACTTTATCCCAATTAATCTTCTGATAATTAAATTATTTCTGGTACTTCTAATATTACAAACTATTACACATTTTATAACAATATTTGATTCGGTTTACGTAACAGCCAGCTTCGTTTTATTTTCTCATATTCAGTAAGTAGGTCCATAGTTACTTCCATTTATACTCGAAAAATGAATACGGATATATTTTTTGTGTATTCTAGAGTATTTCCTCTAGAGTTCTTCAAGAGTATACAAAAAATATAATTAAAATTTCAGTTTAAGGAGACATGTGTAAAAAACACATTTACTTACTTACTTAACCTGAGATTACTAAGTTTTAAAGATCCACCTAAATTTAAACCTAGCTTTACTGTTTGGGTATAGTTGAAACTATCTCAAAGCCTAACATTTTACCTTTATTAAATAATGTATTTAACGATATTTGGCTATTTTTACAATGATTAATTACTTCCACTGTTTGTTTCATAACCTTAGTCAGACAAAAAACTGATCCATAGAAAAAATGAACGCCCCTTCAATCGCAATACGATATTCTTTGAAGAAAAACAGAATTAACCTAGAAACAAGGAGATTAATCACACTGTTATTGGGTTAAACAACGATTTTATCGAGTTGACCTATTTCCTCATAATGCAATAAACAAGTAACGATTCAATAAACAGTAAATTCAAAAACTGTCGTTGCAAAAACAACGATATAGACATGTGAAATGCATGACGCGCGACTGCACGCGATAACGTTACGTAAATACAAAACATTACGCTAGCTGCTTATTTTATTATTTGCCTTTTGTTTCAAAAACGAATATTCTTTTTTTTAAGTTACTTATAATATTAGAACCGGGCTCTAATATTTGAAAAATTATACGAGGCGTAAGTTAGAACCGTCCGACGGACGACTGATTGACAGCTGATATGGCAAGGATATTTGAAATTAGAATTAACGTCTCGTAGAAAAACGGTCAGTCATTTTGAATGCATTATGAATCGTAATATATTGGGACCAGGCATTAAACGACTGCTTGGCTTAATCGTGTATTCACAAAAACAGTTTCTGTAAATGTTGATGGAATAAACAAGATCGATGGGAAAAATGAACTCCTGCTCATACCAATTATAAACGCAAAAGTTTGTAAGAATGCATGGCACGTGTTAACTAAATAGATCTTAATCAAATCTGATTCAAAGACAATGAAAACAGCAATAGATTAACTTAAAGGACACTTTTAATCCCAAAATAACGCGAATGTGTGTGACATGAAGCGAAATATACATTCCATCTGTCGTGTTACTCAAGCACCATGAAAGTCAAAGCATAATTGCTTGCATATCTTCTTAAAAGCACGATACAAGCAGTGGTACAACCATTTAATTCTGCTGGACATACCTACTCGTAGGCCTCTCCCATCGTTCGCCACTTTGATCTATCCAGGGCTTTTCAAATGCACGGATTGTCATTCTACATAGCGTGAGGGCATCGTTTCCTTTGTAAAAACCTCAGTTTCTTTTTCCCAACGGGTAACAGTTCTGCGGCAAATATAATCAGCCCACTACTCAAACACTAGATGACGTTAACGTTGAGGCTTACCTTATTTGTCATTTCAAAAGTTATTTACAATTGTCTCCATATTAAGATTAATCCTGTCTATTCAATCAAAAATATTCTAAATGCCACGCAGACGAAATCACGAGTAAAAGCTACTTTGAAAATATATGTAGTTTATTTTGAGGTTTTGGCAATTACTTACACGGACAGAGTATATTTCAGATCCTTTGAACGTTATTTTATTTTTAGCAATGATATTGCCAAAGATTCGTTTGATTACATTCGAGTAATTTATTTCGAAATGGTGTTACTCCTCACGCGTTCTAGAAGCTATTATAGGGTTGAAATCAGGAAAAGACAGTATTCCCCCCACTAGGGGATAATCTAATCAAAACTGCTCATTGTAAAAATCTGTTCAGGACAGATTTATCAATTCAGCTAATTGGGTACACAATTGAAACATTTGATTACAAATTCATTTTTAAAAGCAAAAATGAGATGATATAACTTAGGTTGAGATCAATAACCCCATCCCTGGGTTTTGTATCTTGTCGCGATGGGGGGTACAGTAACCCTGTGGTCAGGTGCATTCAGGCTGGCCTTGCTACCCAGCGTTGACGGTCCCGACCTAGCCCGCAAGGGTCTGTCTCAAGATCCTTTTAAAAAATACAAACGATTATCTTTTGCTAAAGAAGTACCTACCTAATTTGACATTGAAAATCAGCCATCCGTGTTGGTCTTTGTGAGAACATTTAAGTGATAACTTTTTTAATAAACTAGAAAGTTTTAATTAAAAACGAAGTTGTACAGATGAGAAATTTTCTAGGAATATCGGACACAATTCGTCTCTAAAGAAGGGTGACAATGATATCAAGTTACGGGCGAACAAAAAATTATTTTTAGAAATCAAGTATCAAATCTGAATTTAGTACCTAGTACTATAAAATCTGAAAATGTTCATAAAATTTGTGATTATTCCGTGTGTTTTAATATTATTCTTATTCATAATTTATTTGTAAAATTAAATCGTGGGCAACGTCTGTATACTAAAACAAATGCATGTGATAACGATGTTTGCGATGTGAAATGTGTAAGGTGAATTAATTGAAACCATTGCCTTTTTACGTTTTATTTGACAATCTAAATTCATAAAATATCTGTCACGTATTTTCTTCTTGCAATGAAGCGGCAAGGAGGTCGCTTAACATTATGTTTTTCATGTTTATTGTATTGGTAAAAAGTCACCCAGTCAGAAATAGAGGAAAAATAAAGTTTAAAGTAAAAGAAAATATAATAATTTATAATAAAATTTATAAAATGATTCTTTTACAATTTTAAAATTTTCAAGTTATGGAAACTGTTTGTAACCAATTGAGGTTTTGTTCTTCTTTGCCTGAACTTTTTGTTCCTCTCAATGTTTTTTCTATATTTTTTAGAAATCCATTTTTCAAACATTTTTTGAGTTATCCACGTTATCCACTACAATAACACAAGGATGAGAAAAGAAGCCGGTTTCAACTAAACTTTTAAAGGTCACAATTTAGTAAAAACTCGATCGTGGAGCCACCCTAATCAACTAAGCGGGTGAATTATCTTCGGTCAGATATTTCATATCGTAGAATCCTATCGAAGATTTTGAACTTAGTACGAAGCCTTTTATTTGGAATGTGATCGCATACAATTTTCCACTATTATATAGTTGTCTTTCTGGGAAAAAATTGATAGTGGTAATTTATTTGATAGTTAATATTAATCTATTTATATGAAAAAAAAACGATTTTATATAGTACGTGACTATATTTTGATAATTACTGTTGAGAATGATAAAATTTAACTGGGGTTTGATTCTCAGTTAGGCAAATATCGTAAACTAACCACTAGTAGTAACTACTAAAAAACAGTTTGTTTCGTTTTAACCCGTTAACTTATTTTAAATATTTTAATTTTTTTAGACTTTGGTCTGTCATTTACACTAGTTTCAGTTCAGTTGCCGTTTAACACAGTCACAATATTGAAATTATAATACAATACTGTAAATTTTTATACGGTACTGCTAATTAAATAATTCTAACTAATAATAATGAGAATGGATTAATCAGTCATTTGGTTAATACGGCCAAAAAATGTGTGCTGTAAAAATTGCTACACTTTGAACTTTTTATCATTTGGCGTTTAATTTATTTATATCCAACTGTGAATGTCAACCGTAATATATTTTTTTATTCGTATGTTAGATTTTTTAAAAACTATTATAAATTACCTAGAGACACATACTGTATTTGTGTTTTAAACATACATACTCAATAACTGTTAATTATTGTTGTCCTTGGAAAGTTCATCAGATAATCATAGCTCATTTACTTATTCGACAGACCGACAGTAAATTATTTTCTCATATAGAACGCGATAACGCTGTATGTCTTGCTGTATTGCTGTATAAAAAGATTTCAAAAATACATACTTGCTTTTTAGATAGAATTCCTGCCTCCGAGATGGAATTTGATAAAACGCTTACCTGTAACAAGAAATAAAGATAATAACTATTTATTTTTAAAGTGTTACTTCAATACTAAATAATACAGTCTGTTTAGATTTTAGAGTACTTATTTGTAAAAAAGATGACCAAAACAAAAAAACATATATGACGATGTTATTGAAAAAAATATTTTATTCAGTTCATCAAAACAAACATATAAAATTTCTGACCGCATAAAGCACCAAAGTTCAGTCTCTATTAGTGGCTTACTTATATCTTTAAAAAAGGTGGCGGCTTATGGATTTGGGTGTGTTTACGTGACTATTTCATAATAACTGTACTAAGAAGAAGGGGAACCCATCACTTTATCGCAATTTTGTTCGACGATTTTCATTTCCCATTAAAGCATTCGCAGATGTTTCTAAACGATATTCAACATATTATAGAATCACGTTACATCACAATTTAATTTGATCGAATGCTTATTATCTACAAACTAACTTCATCGTTACTTCTTTTGTATATTATTTATTTTACCGAAGTAATGTTAGTTTACTATTTTGTTACCCATAATTTTATTTCCACGTAAGTTTCAATATGCAGAATTGTTGAAACATCAAATTGACATTACTAAAGTCCGTGTTGCCGAACGATTTTTGTTACTAATATTATATTGCATACTTTATTTATAGACAATTTAAAGCATAACTGATATGAATATGTAATAAATATTGATATTATAAATAAACTGCGTTAATACCGACTCGCCGTGGTCTTCTCGCCGTGGTACTAGTCTGCCCGATACTAGAGTGTTATTCAAAAGCCGGAGGCGCGGAGGGAGAGCAGACTCCGCTCGCCTACGCAGCTTCGGCTTGCTGGTCGCCTTCGGCGACCAGCCTCAGCCGCTACAGCTCACGCGGGTGCCTGCACCTTGTTACGCAAAGGCGACGAGGCTGCTATTCCCGCAGCGCCGGAGACGAGGAAATCCTAATGCATGCCTGCTTGCTTCCTGCATGCATTAATGCATGCATGCATGTGTTCTTACTTACATGCGTATGCATGCGCATGCGTACCAGCTGCATACCTGCTTGCTTTCATGCATGCTTGTTTACTTGCATGCGCATCTTTCTATATCTCTTAAAATTTGGATTTTAAGTATTTACGTTACATATTGAAACATGTTTTTATGAATGGTTTTATGGATAACTTAATAATTCTATGAAACACTCGTTTGATATATCGTTATTCTGCTTAACAAAACAATTGCGAAACATTTTTTTTTGTGAAATGTTATTCGAGGTTATGAAACGTCGATTATTAACTGTTCGATAATTCAAGAAAAAACTATATTAATATTCATTGAATAGTTTTCTGTGAAATGAAATTCGGTATCAAAAAATTATGTGTCTTGATATCTATCAATCTTCTTCTTGGGTATCTACCCAAGAAGAAGACGTAGCGCTAAATTTTAACGAAATTTATCAGAGTAAAATTTATCAGAGTAAAATTTTATTTACGTAATAAATAAATATTTTTAGTAATTTAACTGAAGGATTAAATATACATTTTAGTCCGGCCCGCCACGGCTTCGCATGCGTATTGTCTCCGCTTTTTTCTCACTTTCCACTGATTCTTCGCTCCCATTGGTCGAAGCGTGATGGTATACAGCCTATAGCCTTCTTTGATAAATGTACTATCCAACATAAAGTATTTATTTAATTCGAACCAGTAGTTTATGAGATTAGCGCGTTCAAACAAACTGTTCAGCTCAATATCAGTATATTTACTATAGAGTAGGAAAGATACAAACCCAAGCAACAACAGTTTTTGAAAAGAGTTAAAAAACAAGCCTTCAAATGTTTAACCACGCTAAAAGCTTAGTAAAAACGCGTACTTTAACAACTTAATTAAACAGATGTCTGGCTGTGACCACATACGTCGAGTCTAGAGAACGAGAGTAAAACGCTTGCACATGCAGAATGCGGCAAAGCGTATCATTTAATTACGTATCGTAATGTGGTCATTGCTTTTAGCCGCATATTCCTATGGCAGCGAGGCGGTGTATCATTGAAGCTGTAAAAATACACGATGGAAGAAAGTAAAGCTTTGACACACTTAAGCAGGCCAATTATCGACAGCATTAACGTATAATAAATATTCAGCATTGATGCTTTCGATAAATGGCCCATAAACACAATGTCTTTTTGTCATGCAAATACCAAAAACTTATTCAAAAACATAACGATAACGATGGACTTCTCGCCTGTCAGTTTCTTAAAATTAGAACTATACTTTGTGATACCATAATAATGACAAAATATTGTTATTTAAACGCTACGATTCTTTTATTGTGTGAAATGTTGATGGGGCAAATTAATTCAAAAAGTGACAGCACTATTTCTTCAGATAGAAATGATAGCTGTAGCAAAAATACCCAATGTCACTCTTGTTTAACTTTTGATAAATCATATTTCCATATTTAATAAAAAAATGTTCATCTTGATGTACCTATATACTAATGAGTCATTGTGATTTGAGAGGTAGACAACATCACAGGAATTTCAACACTAAAACCATGTAGCAAAAAATTGCAGGGAGATGCTGAAAACGTGGGGCTGAAGAGTCATTAGAGAAGACCTATGACCAGCAGTGGACTAATACAAGCTGATAATGATGTGAGTAACAGAAACTTAAGTGAACTGGCATGTAAGTGACTTATTTAAAATTATCGCATATCCTACTTAAATCCTTAAGTATACATAAGATTTAGATACCAGCTGTTGCGTTACCACACATGTTAATGTCAGTTTTGAGGTTAAAACAAATAATCGGTTGTTATTTGAGCACAGGCCACAAAATAAGTTAACAAGGATTGGGCTTGAAAAGTTGCGTTATCACTTACATTTAGTATTACTTCCTTGGATTAAGATAACACTTCATATATTATTAATAATTAAGAATAGTGTCACTTCAAGTTAGAATGAAAATATAACGTTTCATTATTAATTTGAATCTCCAAATTACGGTAGGTATATTATCTATACTAATATTATAAAGAGGAAAGATTTGTACCTATTTTTGTATGTTTGTAATGAATAGGCTCAAAAAGTACTGGGCCGATTTAAAAAAATTCTTTCACCAATAGAATGCAACATTCTTCCAATTTGACATAGGCTACAAAATTAGGCATCCTTGGTAAAATTTGAAAAATTTCAACTGAAAAGCGGGAAAAATTCTCTAAGGCGAAACGAAGTTCGCCGGGACCGCTAGTTAACTATAAAGTAGGTACGTTTGTTAATGTAATTTTTACTCTTTACTTTTCAAACTTAAGCTATATGTATTTCTTTAACAATAATTTCATTGTACAAATATTATCGGATAGTTCTTTGACTTTTATAATAAATAAATAAATATTGGATCACATCACATACATTGCTCTGATTTTGTGGTAAGTAGCTAAGGCACTTGTGTTACATAAATCAGAAACAATGACGGTACCACAACACCTAGACCCGAAACAATACAGAAAAGTTCGTTTCCCATATTGACCCGACCGGGGTTCGAACCCGGAGTCTCAGAGATGGCGCGACGCCAAAGTCCAGCACGCTCGCCTCTCGGCTATCCGTAGCCTCCTAACGACCTCCGGGTCGTCAAAATATAATAAATAAATAAATCTACCTTATAATTTATCCTCAGTTAAAAATAAAATAGAAGTACTAAGGATTTGATTAAATACATAAAAACTTTTTAAGAAAAACTAACTAGAAAAACTCAATCTTCCAATATTCGTAATTGAATTCTAAGTTAATTTAAATTCTCTTCGAAATCAAACTTTGTCAGAGTACCATTGCTTAAATATATTTAAGAATATGTTTTAGAATTACTTTTTGAATTGATTCGGCGAAATTTTACTTATTCCAAACTAATTTTGATTTGACAGTGGTTGATGCTAGTTCAATATTTTACGATTAGTAATGTCAAAAATGGCTATCCGTTTTTCCGACCGACTACGAGTCATTAATACTGTGTCATAGTTAAATTTCCAAATCAGCTGTCATCAGTCGTTTTTAGCTATACGACTCGTATAATTTATTACTGTTTGTGACTAGCACGGATGGTTTTCAAATATTAGCACCGCGCATTAATGTACAATTAGATAAGTCCGGATGGCGAACTCAACCATCGACTACTGCATTAAGGCCCAATACGAAGCAATTGACATTACCCGTTTCGCGGCGAACCGCGCGCCATCTATTGAACGCATTTGGCATTAGCTCGTGCTAGCGCAGCACGAGTGTGCGGTGCTAGTACGAGCGAATGCCATGTAGTACTAATACAATAGAGACAGCATTGCGTACGTATTAATTTATTAAATCTTACTACTTTGTAATATTAGTAAGTACCAATAGATTATCAATTTTGTACTTTATTCGTTACATACATACAAATGTCATAGTTAAATTTCCAAATCAGCTGTCATCAGTCGTTTTTAGCTTACGCCTCGTATAATTTATTACTATTTGTGACTAGCACGGATGGTTTTCATATATTGGCACCGCGCATTAATGTACATACAATTAGATAAGTCCGGGTGGCGAACTCAACCATCGACTACTGCATTAATTTGTATGTCATCTTTGCGTACGAATATAAATAAAATAACTCAAGTGCAAGTCAAATTTGCTAAAATATTACTTATGTTAAATCTAAAAAAGAAATAAAACTGAATAAAGTACATATGTAAGTGAAAAAACTAACTGTATGGCTTGTTGCAAAATTAGTAATAAGTTTAGCTTTTTATTTGTAAAAAAAAACTACTGAGTTTCTTGCCGGTATCTTCTCGGTAGTTATAGGTTCCGAACCGGAGGTAGCTTCATTTGCATTGTATAGAGACGATTCATAAGTATTACAAATGTAATCTACATGAATAAAAAATATTGACTTTGACTTTGACTTTGAAAGAATAAATTTAATAACGTTTTGTATAGTTCGCTACTTTAGTACGTCAGATATAACTTCAGCTATATTGATTTAGAAATCATATTTCAGTACGTAAGATTTCGAAGACATTTCTTTTGTCGTTAATTCATTTTCTCGAAAATCTATTAAAAGTCAAATGCAAGTAAATTTTCTAGAAATAGTTTTAAAAAATATACCTAAAAAAATCAAACAAACTTGAAATATTCTTAATTTAATTTTAAGTGCATTTAAAATCTCTTCGAAATTAAAAAATGATTTATCTACAGATAGTATGCCTGCTAAAATGTATATTTAAAATGTTGTTTTACAAATGTTTTTGGAATTGATTTGGCAAAACCTTACTTATCCAAAATTTAAGAGAGGTAGGGCATAGCGATTTATCGCTCGAACTGGAGCAGCCCGAATGGTGAAATACCTCCACCTTACAGAAGACCGCAGCCAAATAACAATCACTTCTGTGTTGTTGTGTTCCTGCGTGTGAGTAAGCTTTCCAGAGCTCCTGGGGGGTGCTACATTAGTACCAGGGGTCAAGCCTTCAAGGTAAGGGCGACAAGTCCAGTAACAGGTTTAGTATACTGTAATTTTCGCCTATCTGCCTGCCAAATTGCATCGGTGTTTTTCAGTGGTTTGAGCTCTGTAGGTTAATGTATATCAGTCAGTAACGGCTGCTATTTATTTTTAAGAAAAAGAAAACAATAAAAAAGCATCGTTTTAACACCAACTGTTTTACTGAATAACAATCCTATTATACTCTTACTATTTTCTAAATAACGTGATCTACACAATGGACTATTATTAGTAAAAATATCGTGCTGAGTATAATTTTCTCGTGAATGTATGATAATAACATGTTTGATGAGCGCTGTAAATTATTATTGTTTTATTGAATGGTTGAGTCTAAAAGTAACTGCGTTTGACGCCTGAAATTTGTCTACGAATATAATTACTGTCATTGATGAAATTATTTCTTTTATCGACCGTAATAATCCAAATATTGCTTTTAGGCAGGTTTGGTCTTTTGGCAAAGTAAAACAGGCGATTTTGTTTAATTTTATACTTTGCTTGTGTTTCCCTACCAGATATTTTTTTTTGTCGAGGGAGACATGCCTACTGCGCCGTCACTCTCTACAGGGAACAGATAGTGGTGTGTCTGGCTCGCACCGACTAAGACCCCCTCGGTGGCCAGCGCTGCGCAGTTGTGGGGGAGTTAGGATCCCCTGCGGACTCTTCACAGCCTCCCCCCCACACACAGCGCCTCCGTCTAAGTAGCCGTCCTTGCCGCGCATAACACGCGCGGCTGGAACGTGCCAGGCCCCCTGACACGCCCCACCCCCTCGAGACCGAGGTAACAGACGCCAGGCTTACCCCACGCCTGGCGTTTCCGGTCCCAACAGCGGATCTGCTGTGCGGCTCCACTGTCTACCGCCACTGCCGAGACCCGGACTCTCACTCCAGCTCTCCCTCCGAGAGCCAGCTGGAGTCCCGCCCGACACTCAGAGAGGATCAGAGATAGCCTGATAGTTTCATGTATCATATCAAATAAAATATTAGCTTTAAATGTTCTTCACCTTGATCAACGTTACCGGTCCCACATGAAATAAAATAATGGAAGATCATAAACAAACGTCCTTCTGTTCTCTGGAGATATTTGAAATAGAATTTAAACTTCGAATTTTCTACAACTAGATAAACCTTACTCTCAAATGTCTACGAGCCACCGAAAGGCTTACCAACTAATTTTAACAAGATACTGGCAAGACCTCTGTTTGCTCACGAGACGTTAATTCGAATTTCTTAGTTTATACAAGTGCCCAGCAGTGCTATGTGTGTGTTATATGTTGCATCGTCTCCATTGGGATCGCATTCAATCCCACTTAACCGACAAGCGTGCATGAAAAGATTGATGAATGAGGAAAAAGCGATAAACGTATGTTGATATGACCATAGCAAAGGGAGGAAAATGGTCACTGCCTACCCGGACAAGGCGTGAAAATCCTACCAATATTATATACATTAAAGTTTGTTTGCGTGGATGAATGGATGTGCGTTACTCAATGACGTAAAAATGACAGTTGTCGAGCTTCAATATCCTTGGGAGAAGCTTCAAATATAAAGAATTGACATTTCAAAATCACGTGATTTTCCGTTAAATGTCAATGACATATTTAAACTTGTCGAGATGATTTCGAAATCGATAACGTCTTTTGGCTAGGAGCTCTTATCCAGGATAGTTTTTGGAAATCCTGTGGCCGGTTTGTATATATTCTTATATCACCATCAACAAGCGATGAGAGGTGCGTGGGGGTTTACCACACATGCCGCTGCATTTTCCCAAGAAAACCGTATGATACGCAAATGCTTTACCCTCCCTTAACAAGTTTAATATTGGACAACATCACATACATTGCTCTGATTCTGCGGTAAGTAGCTTAAGCACTTGTGTCAGAAATCAGAAACAACGACGGTACCACAGCACCCAGACCCGAGTCAATATAGAAAAGATCGTTTCCCATATTGACCCGAATTGACGCCAAAGTCAGGCCCGCGAGCCTCTAGGCTACGGAGGTCGTTTATACAAAATATCATTTACAATACTATTTATCCCACTCGAGTAATAGCTAGTATATATTTGTATATGTATTTAGATCCAACGTTTAATCCATATTGTTAAATCCTCACTCATAAATCAAGTCAGGTTTTGGTTTGGTTACAAATAAATAGATAGATCAGTTGGCACGCGGCGCCGTCAGACCGCATCGTTTGTCTGCGGTCCGTGAGGGAATGCGACTGTCGTCCTCTCCCGCACAGCACAGGAAAGATGCAGATTTTGTACATAAAAAATAAACAGTATTTTTCTCGTATGGGGTACGGTAGAACGCCTCTAAACTGCGAGGAAAATAAACGGTACATTCTCTGTGCTTAGTTTGAAAAATAGAGTTCGGTTTATTGTACGGAATTAGATTGCTCAAGTTCGCGATATTATGCACGTAATTTTATTGGTCATATAAGGGTGTTCTGAGTATTTAATAGGCAATAAATTGAAGTATTTTTCGTTATTCATTTTTTTTGGTCCTTTTTGGTCTCGTAACATAGGAGTGAGTAGGGCATCTCAATTTTTTTATTTTTGTAAGTCAACTTCTTTTAAAATTCCTTGACGGTCTTGTGTTGTGCGATTCCTGTTTAATTCGGATTTTTATAACATAGCAAAGATCACTAATCCGCATTTGAAAGTAAGACTTTCTTATTTTATAATATTTAACAAAAAGTAATCACTTTACTTTCAAAAGGAAGGAAGCCAGGAAATTCCATAGTAATTTTTACACCTAACTTAAACTGCACTATGCTTGTTACTGAATGCTTTTCCTAAAATGGAAACGAATGCATAGAGAAATGTGCAAGAGCACACCGCATTGTGTGGCAAATTTGCGGTTAACGCTAAACCACGGTTTTAGTTAAGGACAAAATACAACGCGATGTATTTGTTGAACGCAAACACGTTTACCAAATGGTCTCATTAATTTTGGTGACACGAGTGTGGTAGTGATTTGTTTGTTGAGGCTATGATTTGGTGCCAGCCCATTGTTATGTATGTTTACTGTAACAACATCTAGTAGTTTATTTTAAACCAGCTGTCCCGGCGAACGTCGTAACGCCTATATATAATATTGCACTTCAAGATTGACCTCATCCCACCTGTGTTAAGTGGTAATGAGGTCCTAGCTTAAGGGTGACAAGTACAGCATAATAAATCTGTTACTGGACTTGTCGCCCTTACCTAGTAGGCTCGACCCCTGCTACTATTGTAGCTCCCCCCAAGAGCTCTGGAAACCTTACTCACACGCAGGAACACAACAACACAGAAGTGATGTGATTTTTTTCAAATTGTTTAACCTTTTAAACCTTCCACCACAATAATTTCAAAACCAACATTAGCCGAATCTGTCCAGCCGTTTTCACGATTCAACGAGACTAACGAAAAGCGATTTAATTTTATGTATAAAATTACCATTATTAAATCAATTCAGATCAGCCTATAAATGACTATTTTCATTTCATTTGCACACAACACGCTCATCAAAGAGCGAAAAGCAAGAAAGCCTAGCCCCAAATCTGATGGTAAGTAGGAGCTCATGCCCCGGGCGCCGGCGGATTATAATCATTAGTTAAAATAGCACTATTTCTACGAAAGGATTAGAAAAACATATCATATCATCGCGCATACACTCAGTTATAATAACCTTACCAAAATGCAATTATAACTGTACCTTCCACATCAAGTTATCACTAAGTACCCTCTAAGCACCCTTAAGTATTCCGCTTCCTTTATCGAAGAATCGTGCCTTATCTCAAGTTAGGGCCGGATTGGGACGAAAAATTTCATCTACAATGTCTAAATTTTCTTACGCATTTTAACCACAATGACGACCCTTGTAGCGTTCAAGTGTAATTATAACGTTAAGTCGTTTCAGGTTCATAATACTGAAGATGTCTTGAAGGACTTACAAGCATAGCTCAGCCACATTTAAAGTGGTATGCTCTTTAGATTTACAGTTCGCATGAAACATAGTCTTTATGTTTTAAAGACGTTAAGGTTTTAAATTAACGGGTCAAAGCGCGAAATCATTTTATGGAGTAAGCTCGTTATCAGGGTTGGTGCAACCCAACCGAATCATCGGGGAGTTAGTAAGTTGTTCGCAATTAATTTAATTTTTATTTTTTATTTTTTTGATGACATTTCTCTGATTATGTGGTAAGCTTAAGCACTTGTGTTACAGTAATCAACGACGGTACCACAACACCCAAACCCGAGACTAAATAGAAAAGTTCGTTCCGCATATTGACCGGGGATCGAAGTCGAATGTTTTGGCCTTATTGAAAAACATTTATATTGTAAGTTTTCTACCTAATGAGTATCACCTACCATAGTAAAAATGTACTCATTTGTATTGTAAAGGTGGCATTTGGTTGAAACTTTATAATCTGGTCGCGAATCGAAGTATTCATGTCGAAGTCCTTTCGTGTTTCCTGCCGTGTATCCAGTTCGTCAAATGTGAAATGACCTATGGGTCGTTCTTCTTTTTTACCGACAATGGACATGACTGATAAATCAATATTTAATATGTACATATCATATTAGTAATCATTGGTAATACTGCCTAAATTGTTGTGTGAGGAATCATTTTTCAGTTGGTCTATCTTATGATGTCAAATTAATTTATAAGCAAACAATATCGATCAAAATGTACAACTCCGTCACGGTCTTCAAAAATAGTACCACTTACACCTCCGTCACGCGATGTAACTTTTTTCTTAAGTTAAATAATTAAGAGAAGTACCTACGACATGATAACATAATTCCTAATCTATCATACATTAGGAATATTTCAATAGTTTGAAGTACTCATATATTTGTTTTTATAATTATACATTCGTGTTAATGGGGACAACTTATTGTCGGTAAAAAAGAAGAACGACCCCTATATACTCGTATACTAGTTCATTATATCAGTTTGTCGCCATGGAAGCTAAAGTGGCCTGTAAACCTAACGTGATAAATGGACGACCCATATCACTAAGTTCACGTACCAGCTTATAATGCCCTAGTCTTGTTTATGAATATTCAAAAGGTACGGCAGGTAGCAGAAGGCTTAGTATCTAGACTAGACAAGGTAATCAATATTTTAAGATACGGTCAAGAACACGAAATATGCACTGGCAGTGCGAAATTAGTTCTTATGGTAACGACATAAGGGCAGTACTAATTCCATAGCGGTTAAAATCTGTTATTGTAGATTTTTTATTCAGCTCGTTTCTCACTTTTAGCACGTGACTCTAAAACTAAATGAAAACCAGCGAATGTAAAAAATAATATAATTTATGTTCAGATTTTTTGGGTTCGTAGGTATATTAAGTCTGGAAAAACGTATTTTTTTAAAATAAATATTGGATTGTTTACACCAAATAAGTTGCTTAAGCACTTGTTTCAAAGAAAGCAGAAACATCGATTGTGCAAACAACACCCAGACCCGAGACAATTTAGAAAAGTTCGTTTCCCATATTGACCCGACCGGGGATGAAACCCGCATTGACTCGATCGGGGGAAGAGATCGCGCGACGCCAAAGTCCGCCGCTTGCATATCGGCTATGGAGGTCGTCGTATAATATACGAGTATATCATTTATAAGTAATATTGCACATGTCCTACAGCATCATTAATTTTGTTTTAATTAATTGATTATGTATTTTTTTCCTATAGACAAACTAACTGTATGTCTTGGTAAAATTAGTAATAAGTTTAGCTTTTTTTTTGTAAAATAAAATACTGAGTTTCTTTCCGGTATCTTGATAGTTATAGGTTCCGCACCGGAGTTAACTTTATTTGTTTTATATCAAGACTATTCATAAGTATTACTAATGTAATCTTAATGAATAAACTATATTGACTTTGACTTTAACTTTTAAATTACAACGTGTAGTAGTTTTCTTAAAAAAATACTAGTGCCATAAGTTCTAGTAATATATGATTAGTATATGGTGTGTTAATAAAAACCGAAAGCTCCCACAGGTGTGTCATTGTTGTAGGAACAACGTGCGATCTACATTTGTTTTCGATCTGAACATACTATACATACAATCTATCACATTTTCGTCTCGCTGAAACGCATAAGTGTCGTTCAAAATGTTTCCCAGAATAATGAATCTTTTATTCACTCCGAGTGTTTTTTTAATGTTGATCCTAAGAAAATATTTACCCATCTTAACATCGAGCTTCACAAAGCTTTTTATATTTATAAAAGCATAAACCAAATAAGAAGCGCTGAAACAATTTCTTGCAAACACGTGACTGGAATTCTTCGAGATAAAGGATGTCAATACCCCTACTATGTGTTTTATTTTCGTTTGCTCCAATATTATTAGTGATCTGCGTAACCGATTAAAGAGCGGGCCAGTCGTTGTGCCATCTCTGAGGTCCTGGTTTCGATTCTTGGTTGGTTAAATATGGAAAACGAACTTTATATAGGGTCCCGGGTCTGGTCGTTTCGTGTGATACCGTTATGGGATTTCTGTAACACAAGTGATTTAGCTACTTACCACAGTTGCTCAGTAATCATTTTGTTATTGAATTTACTAAAATAATTATTTGGTCTATAAATGTTGATGACCAACTCGACGTGGTATAAAAGTTACAAAATTTTGTGCAATTCGTTACTGAACATACTGTAATAAAATTTTATAATTAAAAATAATGTATGAATGTTAGTTTTTAACTTTTTAAGTACAAATTCGTATGCCTTCATTTTTTACTAGTGACCTAGTGAAGATAATCATTTATTTGTTTAGTCTGTGGTCCGACGACTCATCTTTCAATAGATCATATAAACCAATACCAAAATTTAAATGTCACTTTTACAACCACAATTCGTACAAAGGGTGACCACATTCCGAAACCGTTGCAAACCCATAGTACGGGACTATTTGTAGAACTCCGTCTACAACAGTTAACTGGAAGCAACAATAATAATAACGTTGCAAAAACGCGTCGCATTTTCACATCCTTGCGCTTTGTCCGCGTTGCGTTGCACCGTTGCACGCACACGGAACTCCTGCAACTGCAGACTGCATTGTCCTTGCGTGTTGCTCTGATTCTTCTGAATAGAATGTTTCAATTTAAATAAGTTGTTTGTTTACTCTGCTACGGCGTTTGTACCGGTATTTGATTCTTGAGCAAGGTTTTGTTTAAACGTGTTTGTTGAAGAGGCTTCCATCATTTATAATAATAAAGACTGCTAGAACCGCGACTTTTAGATTTTTGTTTGTTAGAAAACGGTATGTTCTATTTTCATATTAATAAGCCGGAGTTCCTTGGCGTACGTTCCTTAAGTTCGTGACCTGGTTTTAGCAGCCTCACCCGATAATCGAACCTAGTACACGAAAATTATCTCTTAAACCACTGTACTATCGTGTTGTTATAAAGCAGACCTCACTATTTAATGCTGATTTTAACTTGAAATCTGGAAAGGTTTTAACTCAAACGTGGTGTCTTTCCAGTGCAATAAAGTTTTGACAAACAGACAGGTGAAAGGAATAAGGATACCTTTTTCCTTTTGAGGCATGAAAATTTAAAAACTAGTTATAAGTGTATACTATTAAGCTAGTATTATTTTCATTGTATATGAAAAAATAGCGATATCATTGAATGAATTAAGGATTGATATATTATTCAAAAAGAAGGCTCTGATTCATCTTTCCGCATTTACCAGGCGAACATGAAACGATAAGAGACAACATCGTGGGAAAAGTCCACATTTAAATACTTTGCATGTAAAGCCATGTGCTAATTTGTTCAGTTGCCCTGTTCGAGGGTTACGGAGGTCAGATGGCAATCGCTTCGATGTACTCAGACTCGTGGATTTTAGGATCGTAGTCAGGGTTCTCAAAAATAAAATCGGTATTCCTTAAAAAAACGATACTGTTAAATCAGATGCGTGTCCTTCGTCTTGTCATTTATATCTCAACAAATAACGGCTGAAACCATAGTATGGATATGTTACAATGTTTAGTAATGTTCAGTGTTAAAGTACTAACTGCTTTAAATGATGGCCAATTTCCAAGAAAGCAGTTATTGCGATTGATGAAGGATCAGAAATATAAAAATATAAAGGAAAGGAAAACAGAGGTATTAAAGAACAGTTTAGTACTAGCGACGGAGAGGTGTGCAAGATAGAAAGTTAAGAAAATAATATTAAAACATAAATCAAATTTAGACTAATAATAGAAATGGATACATAAATAAAAACAGCAAATAGTGGCTAACCGAACTGCTACAGCAGCCATCGTAGAATTTTTATTATGTTCCAGTAATTAATCAAGATTATTTCTTGGTTCGTGGGTTGGGACTAAATGAAAAATATTAATCCATTGAAAATTTCATCCCCACTAACTAAGGGTATTATATGAATGGCTCTCAAGATAAAACAATTTTCAGATTTTTATGCTCACCCTATATAAATGTTTTATTCTGGTACTGTAACCAACATTTTGACCTTTTTTCCGGTATTTTCTCGGTAAACATCATTTTTCAAGAGATTTGTAATTCTACATTGTGTTCCATATCAATTCAGAAGAGTTTTTTACTTACCTAAATAAAGTAATATTTGGTTAATTTATTATTTTATTCATCAAAATGACTGTTGTGTTCAGAGTTTCTGTAAAATTCTGATTAATTTAACTTGGCAACCCTAATCTCAGCTAAACCGTACGTCGCACACTGGTCCGGATTTTTAATATGGAAGACTTAGGACCCAATGTCAATATTTCGGGCTGAAAAAAATCATGTGGATAGATAAATGAACGTTCATCAACGTTTGTTCTAGCAGTTTTTATGAAATTGGTTATTTTTGCGAAAAAAAAAACATTGAAAAAAAATTTGTATGGAGAAAAAGTGAAATATTTTTTTTTTTCGAAAAGTTCAAAACTGTTAGCAGTGAAACCTTTTGTGTGTTATTGTATTACACTTATTCGTTAATTCCATATTTTTTTTATTTGCATATACTTGCAGCCTTGGCCAAAATATGCATCGGAACTTTCATTGTATTTATTTCAACTATTTGTGACAATTTAATTTTTTTATTGATTTATAGTCACATAATTTACGCATATTTTCAATATAATAAATTTTAAAATCCATTATTTGTTGACTATGAATGATTTTGAAAAATAGATTACAATTTAATTTAAAAAATCAAAATAATATTTTACTTCTCATGGTTAGCTGTTGCTTAAAGCACAGCTAGTGATCGAATGAGGCATTGCCTGCCTGCTAATATTCTCCTATTCCCTAATATAGCTATCACTTTTATTTTCTACTATTGCTGTCTCTTTCATTCTCTTTTGCTCACTCTTTTTCTTCTTAAGACAAGTGGTGTTCCACGCTTATAAATCAGATAAAATAGACAAGAGCTCTACTGGTAATACAAAATATTTACTTGCAGCTTTGGCGTTTATTTCGTTTATCCTAATATATATTTATTTAAAATCAGTACTTTTGCTTCTTTAAGTGGTTTCGGGAAAGTAAATTCGGTACTAAGATAAAATCCATACTAATATTATTAATGTGAAAGTGACTCTGTCTGTCTGTCTCTCTGTCGCTCAATCACGCCTAAACTACTAAATAAATCTAGTGTCCCAAAGAATATCTATACCAAATTTCATCTATATCGGTTCAGTGGTGCAGCGGTAAATTTAATGTAATGTAAACGACCTTCAATTATTTTTTATTGTACTGCGAGAATTGTGCAATAAACTATTTCTGGTTATTTTGTTATACATTTTGAAGTTGATTTATGAATAACTAGTGGCCATCCGCGACTTCGTCCGCATTAATGTCGGTTATCGCGACGCTATTCACGCGGACGAAGTTTTAAGTAGCATAGGGTATGTATGTAAATGTATTACAAAATAACTAAAAATTGTTTATTGCATAATTCTTGCAGTACAATAAAAAATAAATTGAAGGTCGTTTTCATTACATAAAATTTAATACATTTTTTATCAATTTAGTACATAATAAATAATAATAAAATAAGTAATTAAATTAAAAATAAAGTAATTAACTAAAACTATCTATACATAACATACAAATTAATATAAATAACTTAAAACTACAATAGAAAATAATTGAAGGTTGTTTACATTACATTAAATTTAATACATTTTTCATTAATTTAGTAAATAGGAAATAATAATAAAATAACTAAAATGAAATTAAAACTAAAGTTATTGACTAAAACTATCTATATATAACACGCAAAATAATAGTTATAAATAACTTAAAACTTATTCTAAAGGATCTGGCACATTTTCTGGAGCTTCTTCATCAACTTCAATTTCTTCTTCAACTTCTATTAATTCATCTGATAATATCAACTGCGTAGCTTCTGGAAACATCCTTGATGACTTAAAATTGGTGTATTTAGGTTTCAGATGAGATATATATGGATCTGATGATATCAAAAAATTGTGTATAATGTCTTCATTATTTTGCAGTCTTCCTGTTTTCCTCGTGTGTCGCTCTCTGGTATTTCGAAAGTCCTTATTTCTTGCTTCTCCTGCTTCTTCTGACAAAATTCCGATAGGAAGGCAAGAGAAATGTTTGCATATGTCAGCGCCATGTATCAACATTTTGTGTATGCTGGAAGGCATATTGTACCAGGGGTAGTGATGTACAAAGATCTCAGCAGTCTCCTTGCAGTATTCACGGAAACTATCGATATTGACAGCCTTTCCACAAGATAACACTTGCAATATAACTGCGAAGTGCTTTATCAAATCAGCATCAATCTTCGTTATTTGAGCACTTTTTTTGTATTCCCGAAAAAATCTTCTGGCCGTGTTTCCGTCATTAGTAGTTCCAAAGCCCTGCTTTACAACATCAATCAAAAGTCCCATTTGTTGTTTGAACTCCGATTGCACCATATCCTTCCTTAACTTCTTAAGGTTTTTGTTGTCACCTCGTGCACTCCACATTTTGAAATCTAAATTATATGAAATATGTAAAAGACACTCCATGCTTCGAATCCACATATGGAGTGTTGATAGTCCATATTGATACACATCGTCCCGTACAGGTCTTGAAAACATTTCTGAAAGATTATTCATCTCACTAGGTTTTGCAAGACAAACATTGCACGTAGCTGCAGATGGAGTATCTGTAATAATTGTAGCCACTTTCCCATCAATCATTGTCATGTGCAACTCATGAGTAACTTCCAAGTTTCCGCAACTTGAAATAGTCAAATTTCGTATTTCTTCCTCCATTGCCGCTTGTTCTTGCTTAACAAATTCGGTCGTTTCCTTCGCAAACTGAAATTTAATAGGTCTGCAATAAGATGTTGAAGATGGGTTTGGATTATTCCAAATAACAACATTGCCGCTCTCGAGCTTCAAAGGAACGAGGCTCGTCATGAACACAGAGGAGTCGTCGAATTCTGCCAGTTCACTTCTTTGCTTGTAGTTGCTCTGTGCTGAAGATCCATCGAATCCCCACTTGGAGGTAAGCTTCAAGTTTTCACTGCACATATTTAAATCATCACCAACGACTTGCAGTATTCTTCGAGTTGTCACGTCTAACAGTGCTTGTAGTTTCACCTTCACTAAATGTTCTGATACTTCAATATCTCTGGTATCTGGATAACACCTCTGCTTAGCTTCCAACAACTTGTAGTAAGACGGAAGCTTCAATTGCTGTGACAATGCTGACCGTAAAGTAAGATACTTCCACTTTGACAGATCCAATGATGCAGTAAGGGCCAACGCTTGATCTTCCTGCATAGTGTCCGTCTTCTCGTTTGTTGATAAAAGTGATTCGACAGCTTCAACCTTTTCAGGATTCTTCACAAGGTGATCGATGATGCGAGCAAGACCTTCTTTCCCATTAGACTTTAGCTTCGTGACAAAAGCAAAAGTCAGTTCCTCTTCCGGATAGTCGAGTAATGTACCCGATCGCCTTTTCTTCTGCTTATTCCCCAAGTCTTCAAATGGCTTCCTTGATGCAATGTCTGTAGATGTTCCAATGTCACTAGTCGCCTTCGAAGTAGATGGAATGGGTTGAACAGCTGCTTCTTCTTCTGTAGAACGAGGATCCAAATTTTCGGTCCCTTCAAAAATTTCGGTGAGATTTACTGATTCACATTCAGGCCACTTAATTCTTGTTTCCAACCAGTTCATATGCTTCTTCATGAATGTTTTTTGCACCCTGTGTGCCTCGGTCCATCGACGATTTAAGTTCACAGTAAAAGATCTTGCAAAATTCAATAATTTTTCTGAATCTTCTTGCGAAATTTCAAGCAAAACGCAATCCAAAATTGCTTGATGCAGTCGTTTGTAATCCTTGAGGTCCTCTTGTCGCAGAAACACGTAAATGTCCAGGTTAGTGCCAAATCCAGCCATGATCAAGTTGCTAGATTATTCACGTTAAAATTTCCAGGTATGTTGACTCTTCAAGGGTTGAATGTCTAATGACGCTCCAACATGAGCTCCCGTCTGTTTTATTTGATTCATAAGCGCTCAACTAGCAAGGGTTTCAAGGAGCGAAAGAGAGAGAAGTATGGAATGAAAGAGATAGCGATAGTAGGAAATGAAAGAGATAGCAATATTAGGGAATGGGAGGGGAATATTAGCAGGCAATGCCTCATTCGATCACTAACTGCGCTTTGAGCAACAGCTAACCACTAAGAAGTAAAATATTATTTTGATTTTTAAAATTTAATTGTAATCTATTTTTCAAAATCATTAATGGATTTTAAAATTTATTATATTGAAAATATGCGTAAATTATGTGACTATAAATCAATAAAAAAATTAAATTGTCACAAATAGTTGAAATAAATACAATGAAAGTTCCGATGCATATTTTGGCCAAGGCTGCAAGTATATGCAAATAAAAAAAATATGGAATTAACGAATAAGTGTAATACAATAACACACAAAAGGTTTCACTGCTAACAGTTTTGAACTTTTCGAAAAAAAAAAATATTTCACTTTTTCTCCATACAAATTTTTTTTCAATGTTTTTTTTTTCGCAAAAATAACCAATTTCATAAAAACTGCTAGAACAAACGTTGATGAACGTTCATTTATCTATCCACATGATTTTTTTCAGCCCGAAATATTGACATTGGGTCCTAAGTCTTCCATATTAAAAATCCGGACCAGTGTGCGTCGCATAGAAACGGGACAAAGTTAACTTAGGCGCTAAAGTTTGTCTTTGTCTCAGCCTTGGAATCGATACTGGATGTATCAAATTGTGGTGCATACATGTATAGGTTCAAAGATTCAATGCAGCATGTGTCGTGTAATGGTAATCTAAAAATAAAGAAGATTTACTAAATTTCAGATAACCGCTCAAAAATAAATACTTACTTAGGTATGTACCTACTCAATTGTTTCCTTACTTATGAAAACAAGTATATGACATGATCCAAAGTGATTTAATATAGATTTAATCTATTGGCAATCTGAGTTTCTTACCTGTATCTTCTCGGTAGATATACAGGTAAGAAAATATATTCCGAACTGGCAAAAGAGTCACTCTGCATTGTTTTCAATGACGATTGAAAAGTGTTATTTTTATGTAACCTAATTGAATAAAGAATTATTTGAATGATTGATTCATGGAAAGCATCCTCAAATAGAATTGGCAGTAAGTTACATAGCCAACAGGACGAATAACTGTAAAATTCCGCAGCAAAGACCAGCCATCGAAATAAAAATGTACCTGGAACCAAAACATAAACCACTACTAATAATTGTGTTCTCGGTTCGCAGAGGGATGGTCTCTGTAAACTGTGATACTATATGATCTGTTTTAGCGCAACATCCACGATATTCTGGGTTAGTGACGCGACTGAGATAACTTGTTTTTTTTTTATAAGTATTTCTAAATCGAAACTATCAAACTCTTCGGATACTTATTTAGATACTAACTACAGTGAGCTCAATGGACGTTGTACAGTTGTTATTTAGGATTTCTATATCACAAGTACTAAGGTAGGTACTTGGTAGCGTTAATGATGTTGATGATGATAATAAATATATTTTTATAGTAGCGCAGTATATTGGTTCGTCCCAGCCTGATAGCAAGCAAGAGAGGAACCCTCATCGCGATGACAATGGATTTGATACAGAAATATCCTATCCGTTAGCATCGCCATATTGGCCCACAAGCTCTACACGCTCCTTTTGAACGAATCCATGTCAAAGGAAATAATTAAATATTGGATCTTTCATTTTTTCTTTCCTTAAATCATTGAGATCATAAAATTAACCACCATTCGCTAGAAGGAATTGCATGTTACTAAGTAATAAACTTAATTTTATTGCTTTTGACGAGTCGTAAAAGTGAGCATCTATCATTTTCCTCTAATGATGGCATTTTTTTCAAGGCTAATAAAATGGACGAGGAACACAATCAGGCGTGTCTCGACTCGTTTCTAATGTTACGTGTTAAAAAAATTATATTAAATGTTTAAGTTGAGCAGAAGCCTAGAATATTGTGTTCACAAAATCAATAACCGCTCACAGAATTTGGAAATCGGAAAACTACCATAAAAAGATTTTCGTTTGTGCAAATTGTAAAATCGCTAACAGTACTGTTATGATTTTTCTCACTATACGTCTTATAATGGAACATCTATTTATAAAACATCAACGTTACGAGTATTTATAATTACAGTTTGAAACATTATCTTGAACGATGAAAATTTTGGGAATCAAAAAGTGGTTTTGGGTTTGAATAAATAATATTATGTTTTTTTTTTAAATCACTCTTTGTCATCGGTTCCAACACTTTTGTTTTTGCTAGTAAACCTCCTGATGTTTCTGAAAAATCCCTACTAATATTATAAATGCGAAAGTAACTCTGTCTGTCTGTCTGTGTGTCTGTTACGCTTTACTGCTTAAACCTCTCAACCGATTTTGATGAAATTTGGTATAGGTATACGTTGAATCTCAAGAACGGACATAGGCTACTTTTTATTAGAAAATAAGGGGGGGAGGAGGGTAATACCACCTTTGGAAGTTTATATGGAAAAATGTTTATTTTTGAAGTTAGAGATATGAAATTTGGCACAAATATAGCTCGAAACTTGGATTAAAATATAGACTACTTTTTGTTTCGAATATTAGGGGAGAAAGGGGTAAAACCGACCATAAAAGGATGTAGTCCACGCGAACGAAGTCGCGGGCACAGCTATAGTTAATATTTATAAGAATGCAATTTAAATTAATACCTTGAAATATAACAACTGGTACATAAATCTTAACAGCGTGAATTTAAATCCCACTTTTTATCAAGTAACCTTCTTAGGTAAGGCGGTTTATCTACAATCATTTCTTGCTTACTTCTAAGTCGATTGCTCAGTACAAATAGCTTTAGTAAGCGATAGTTTGCAAGTAGATGGTCAATAAAATTAGCATAACGATAAGAGTTAGTCATTCCAACTTGAGTGATGTAACGAATGTAGATCCAGAGATAAGTTGATTATGCTAACTGCCTTTCGTTTTACTGATTACACTAATCGAGTGCTTCTATACCTATTAAAAAAATAGAATAAACTTTAAGCTGGCATTTGAGTGTTTGATGGATTTAATCATCGCATTGACGTATATCACACAGTATTAGGGACAAACCATCAGCTTGCAATAAATATTTTCATACAACGTTCTCAAATTAATAAAAAAAAGGTTTATAACTGACGAATCATAATTAAAAATCGATCTAATGAAAATAATACCTGAAGTGTCAATCGCGTAATTCGAAGAAATATTAAATACTTTTTTGCTTGCAATGTTATTTGCAAATCTTGACAGCAATATATTAAGCATTTTGAGTCCTAAAATTGTATTCCTATTGTGTTTGTAAAATTGAGATAATTTGGTATACGTCAAATAGCGACCATAGTTTCTGAGCTTGCCATTATTTTTGACTGACACTGTCTGACTGACCAGGCGAGTAAATTTTATCGCTTTCTTAACACATAAATCAAAATCATTGTATCAGCTGCTAATTGGCTGAATGTGCTAATACGATGTGTTATCAACAATCAACGGTATCGAAAGTTTTGTCGTCTCACGCCAGAAATTTGACAATACCCGCATGCTAGTACGGCAAAGCTGGATTTAACCTCTCCACTGTACTAAAATGGTGGGGTAGAAATTCGTATGAACCATTCCGTAATTTTCAAGATAGAATGATAAAAATTGATATGGTGACTATTAGGGATGATCAAGTGCACCATTTTCTATAAGAACTGTGTTATCTTGAATTTAACGCGAGGGAAGCCGCGGGCAAATTCTAGTTCAATATAAATACAAGCCGAGAAACGTCTAACTAAATCGATTACAGCGAAAGGTGCTAAACGACGTGTGGTGATGCATTACCATGAAAGTAGGTTAAACTTAAACCATTATGGGAAGTATTAAGGCATGATCTGAAAAATTGCACACACATTCATATTATTATGGTCTTAATAGAATTTAAACAACGGTATTAAACGCTAGGAACTAAATCGAGCATGAGATTTCTGCGTATATACCCATCGACGAAAAACAGTAGGTATTTTAAGAACTTCAAATTTTTATTTTTTTTCACTAACCGGAGACAACGTTGGTATTGTTTTGGTTTACTTATAATTAAAACTTTGTGAAAGCGGTTATATTGCGGTTAACCAGTCAACCATAGAACTTTGAACAAAAAAGTTTACTGGAGTTGCATGAAAGCGATTTCACAAAATACACACAACGTACTAATTAATAAAGGTTTTCTGATAATTTCTTTAATTGAATGCGATGTCAAGTTTTTATTTTTTTGACAACATATTTTACTCTCGCTGTTATGATATTATGAGGAAAGAAGATCAAAGTTCCAACCACGTATATTATTTTATTTCGAAAACCAAAGCTTATACGGTTCAAAATGTAAGACAAATTACAATGTCTAGTCCAATTGTACATTCAAATGATGAAAGTAAATTGCATCCTACATCAATTTTTACTTTTATTATACTAAAATACAATAACAAGGATAAAAATCTGCTTTGTTTCCTTTCTGACTGACTCATGCTGCAAGCTTTATAATTTTCATCAAAATTCCGGGGGTGCAAAATTTAATTCGATGTAAACAAATTACGATACAAAAATCTCTTGGAAATAAAGATTCAACAATAGTTGGCTAAGTGAAATGAACTAGCTACGTGGCTAATTATTTCAGGGTTAGGTACTTACTAATAAGAATCGTTTATTTTCGTAGCAGTAACGGTTCAAATTAATTTTTGCAACTTTGAGATCGCTCTTAACATTTGTTGGAGGCGAAGAAAGTGACCTATAGTAGAATAAAATGCATTTTTGAAAGCACAGTAGATTGGGTCCTCCCAGTCAGATGGTAAGCAAGAGTGGAACCCACATCGCGACGACTGATTTTTATTTGATGATTAGCATCGCCATTTTGGCCCGCAAGATGTTTCATCACGCTCCTTTTTCTAGGAACCCATTTCATTTCATTTAATTCATTGGTTCACTTACAAGTTACCATGCTGAAAAATAATACTGCTCCTCATTTACACGTTCGTCAGAGTAGCACAGAGGCGATATAACTTCAGAAACGATTATGTTGCATACATCATCATCAAATCCTGTCTAACTTTAAAACTACGGCAAACTCAGCAAATTCCCTCACAACAGAAACGTTATAATTAAACCTTAAAATGTCTACTCCACATGAACCGCAAATACAGAACGCTCGCCTCATTATTTATTTTTTGTGTACCCAACGAAATTTGTCATTATCAGAACCCCTCTCGTAATTAGAACGTCGGAGAACCCCAAAGTTACAGGGTTGTAATTACTTACTTTGTATGTGAAAACGTTAAAGCAGTATTAGTGCCTTAAATACATTTTAGCTTCGTTAATTTATGAAATAATAAACCTTCTTTCACGAATCTTTTATGTATCTCCTTTTAGAAATTCTAAATTTATTTTGCCTTTGGTTCGATACGGGATAACAATCGTTAAAATCGGAGCTTTTTTAACGTCTCATGCAAAATGGCGGAGTTTTTAGGGCCTATTGATGGCGTGTTTAGAAATATGTCATAATCTGCGGTATTTTTACATTGATCGGTAGATTAAATTGTATAGGCTAATTAATTGATTCAGGCTTAATAGTTGGATACTGCGATGATTGTTTGATGAAATTTTATATGGTAACTAAAACAGGTTTGACAGTTGAAAACTGCGGCTGTAACTTATTTGCTGATCTATTTACCAGTATCTTATAGATAGGAATAGGTTTAGATCTGGTTGAAAAGTAACTTTGTATAGTGTTTAATGAAAAATGAAGAGATTGTCACATGTGAAAAAAAATGTTTCTGATAGATTGATACGACATTTGTCAGTCGGTGTATTGTAATGGTTAATTAGTAAATAGGGCTCGCGTTCTTATTATATAAACATATATTTATATACAATATACACACACAAACTCATATATAAATAATTATTTGTCCGTCTGTCTTTACTTTGTAATGAATGTATTATTATGGATGATAATAATAATAATATGTATTTGTTTGTCTGTCTATCGACTTTTTTATATATACGTACGTTTTTTATACCTATGTATCGTACTTATATATAAATACGTATACTTAGATGTAATAGCAAAAAACTATCTCCTTCTATAAAAGCCAGGTTTATATCTGCTCGTTTGGTTTATTGTGCAGGATGTAACACAAATGCCCTAGTTTGATGATTGGGTTCAATTGAAGTGTAATTTCTGATGCTTCAGACATATGCCTTTATGTTGTTTGTAGTCGACAATAACAATATATGTATTATTATGCAAATAATCTTCAAAATTTATATTATGAAGCATCAGGCCATCATTTCGGTTCAGTCAAAATTTGATTGAAATCCTTGAGCTACAAGACTGTAAGACATATATAATTTAGAAAATATTGTATGCCTGTTCTTCATGATTAATATGTCTCATAATGTTTACCTACATTTTATAGCCAAACGACAATCTGTCGATAAACGTATCTGATATATTAATTAATTTTATTAATTAAATAAAACAAGTTTGAGCTTTCGCACTAGTTACGAGTAGTTTTATCTAAAATTTACATTTAGATAAAAGATTAATGATGGCAATAAAATTGAGTCTGAGAATATGTATCGAAATAAAAAATTCAATCTTTTTAATGTGTATCATTGAGCTGATAAGCGTGTATAATAAATGTCGACACTTATGTAAATGTATGTTTAATATCTGTATACAAATACGAATATCGGCAAAACAGACTGAGAAAGAGTTTTCAATGATTTTACTTAATTTCTATCGTGTTTCTTCATTGGTATGTAGGCTAGTACCGCTTTCAAGAAGTTTTTAAAGCTGGCTTAGTTAAATAGTTTGTAATAATCTTTTTAATAAGCTTTATTTAATAGGTTGATGATCATAATAACCCAAGCGATGACCGGCTGCCGCGTGTGACTCATTGTTCCATTAGTTCCAAGATGATAGATAGATAGATAGACACTTTATTGCACATAAAAATTTACAGAAATTGGTTTTACAGACATAATTAAGTACAATTTAAGATGGAGAGGTATTATAGAGTAATTAATTTGTGATAATCTTTTATGTTGACAAACAGCCGACGAAAGTAACCACAGCGGATTTTGTCTACACTATATTTTTAGTATGTTTAAATTGGCTTATTTTTATAAATGTTAGCAAAATATATTCAAACACGCGCTCCGTAATTACTAGCTATTGTTAGAACTTCGTATGTAATTTGAACCATGAAACCCAATTGGAACGTTCGAAGTTTCTGGATAAGCGAATCATTGGTCGTATGTAATTTGAACTGAGACAGCCTAAGTTTCATACGACTCGAATCAGAAATTTTCGCCATCGCATTAACATTTTAAATTGGAACCTCAAACCTTTATGGTCGTATACCTAGGTATAAGTATGTTGCTGAATTCCTAGAACTAGGTTATTTAAGAATTTTAGTCTCAATATTTACTATCTGAATTACTTTAGTGTTCGCTTAAATGATCTTATCCCGTCAAATTAATAACCTTCTTATTTCATGGTGTGTTATAAAAGTGATTAACGTAATTAATAATTAATGATGGTATTCGTTCGCAGCGGTATAAAATAATAAAGAATTAATGGTTTTTAACAAAATAATTACACATTAAGGGGACATTTACTAAATTCTCATAATACTCAGTAGAAAATTAAGTTTGTCTACTAAGTCATTGAAGGAAATACTAATAAACGGAATGAACTAACGTTTTATAACATTTGAGTCTTGATGTGTTTAATATTAAATATCCCAAAGTTTTAACGACTCGTGTATATAATATATACTATATAATATATCTCAATTGGTATCATAGTCAAACTTTTCCTTTGCTAAAAAAATGAGAAAAAATATCGATACAATTAATGTAGTAGTCGTAGTGTTTTGTGCATGGCAACCTAAAGCATTAGTGCCTTTCTCGAATAAAACAGTAAAATATTTAAGTATTAGAGTTATCAAGCCGCAAAAATCTAATGTCACTTTAAATATTAGTAACAGAAAAAATTTATGCGGTGCGGGAATTGCACCGCAAGGGGAGATACAATTTTTCTGTTTCTAATATTTAAAGTTCGCTAGTACGGCGTATAGTACTATAAAAATAATAAAATCGATCTAATGTCACTACCAAATTAAATTCCTAAAACATTCAATCACCATAACAGTTCGCAGAATTCGAAATTTCGCCGTTCGAAGTTTCGATTAACGCATATCTGCAACTTGGCTCATTTACATTCAGATTCGGCACTCGTTCGTTCAACACACGCGGATTCCGTATTCCGATGCAAACACTCGTATTACCCGTCTCTTTATGGTTCATTTACTGTTATTTCGGACGAAAGTAGTAAACTCGGTGCATGATGGCGGATAAACTTTGATAGGGTAAGGCTGAGGCAAGCGATTATGCGCGTTGAGGGTTTAGATGAGTTTTATTCAACGTGTATAATTTTTAGATGAGTTTTTATTTGTTTGATTTTGATCCATTCATCATTCATCGTTTTTTATATATACATACTAGCTGTGCCCGCGACTTCGTTCACGTGGACTACATCCTTTCATGGTCGGTTTTACCCCTTTCTCCCCTAATATTCGAAACAAAAAGTAGTCTATATTTTAATCCAAGTTTCGAGCTATATTTGTGCCAAATTTCATATCTCTAACTTCAAAAATAAACATTTTTCCATTTAAACTTTCAAAGGTGGTATTACCCCCATCCCCCCCTTATTTTCTAATAAAAAGTAACTTATTTCCGTTCTTGAGATTCAACGTATGCCTATACCAAATTTCATCAAAATCCGTTCAGCCGTTTAGGCGTGAAAGAGTAACAGACTGACAGACAGACAGACAGACAGACAGAGTTACTTTCGCATTTATAATATTAGTATGGATAAGTTGCAAGAAAACAAAGGTATGGTAACAAATTTGCCATTGTTTTTTTAGATTACACTTATTATGTAAATCCAACAGATGTATATGTTTAATACAATAATCTTTTTCTAGTTATTACTTTCTTTGAAGCTCTATCACTAAGAAGTTTATGATAATTGATTTGATAATTAGAAATAACCGACTGTTCTTTAAAACTATCTGGGGTCATGGAAGTCACTCAATAGCAAAGGGTCCGGCTAGAAGTATAAAATCTTCAGAAGATTATTTCTCAAAAACTTCTACATCTATGGTGAAGTGAAGAGTTATTTGAATGGTAAAATTATAAGAGTCTCCTTGAATGCTAATTAATTTAGTCTAAAAACATTCAATTAAGAAAGTCGCACTTCGCAGTGTTATTTACTTTTTTTTAATTTTTTTTTTATATTACAATTCAAGATTGACCTCATCCCACCTGATGTTAAGTGGAAATGAGGTCCTAGCTTAAGGGCAACAAGTAGAGCATAATAAAGCTGTTACTGGACTCGTCGCCCTTACCTTGAAGGCTTGACCCCTGCTACTAATGTAGCACCCCCCAGGAGCTCTGGAAACCTTACTCACACGCAGGAACACAACAACACAGAAGTGATTGTTATTTGGCTGCGGTCTTCTGTAAGGTGGAGGTATTTCACCAGTCGGGCTGTCCAGTTCGAGCGACAAATCGCTATGCCCCACCTCTCTTAAATTAATTTGTAAAGGCGTATTAAAATAAGTAAAGTAGGTAAAAATATATATCAACTCGATTATTCAGGATCTAAACCATTAAAACATGGAGTCCCGCTGCATACGAGGACACGTTTTTGGTCACTTAAGAATAGCAAACTTTGACATAATATGACTAGGATTCAAAGTATAGAGTTAAACACATGATCGGTCTACCATCAAAAAATAGCGGAACGTACATACGTGACACAATTTCCTAATATCTATCTACTTTTCATTTTCTAGAGTGTCTCAAATGTCAAATAAAATACGTACCTATTCAATTTCTGGAACAATACTTAACACACCTACATAACGTTCCTGGAACACATTTTCTCAAATTGACTTTATCTTCGGAACAAGCCGAATGAAATCAGAGTGCGGCTCGCCTCTCGACGTAAAAGTCAATACGAATGTATAAATATGTAAACACAATTCGATTCTCTTATTTGTTTCTGTCTACTAAACAAGGTTTTTCTCGGTAGTTGAGGTAAGATCAAAATCACGAGGTTGTACATAAGGTACATTGAAACTGAATACAAAATCGCTTAAAAGATAACGATTATATGGATTAAAATTACCGAATTTGCTACACTTACCTGAGACCGCAATCTTTAATCACTACTTAGTATGAAACAATACTTTGTTTTCCTGTGTTTCCCTATATATGCTTAGTTCTTTCAAAGTATGTAACGGATTTTGACGCGGTTTTGTTTTTTATATAGTGTAATTCAAGAGGAAAGTTTGTATGCAATAGAAATACTTAGGAAAACCAACATTTCTAAGTATTTATATTGTATCCGTGCGAAGGCGGGGCGGGTCGCTAGTAAATTATAAAGCTGAATAGTTTGTTTGTTAGTTTAAACGCTCTCATCTCAAGAACTACGGGTTCAATTGAGAACACATTTTTGTTTTAAATAGTCCATTTATCAAGGAAGAATTTATGTTATATAACATCACGCTGTGACCAATGTGGAAAATGTGGAAAAATCGGGGATAGAATACGTGTCCACTAGTCGTTAAAAACCTTGAATAAGATTTTTCAGTTTAGAAAATATCAATATTGAACTTAGATAAAAATGGCAAAGCGTCAACCACATACGCCGACTATTTAGGAATCGACCAATATTGAATTGGGAGGTTAGGTAAAAGCAATGGATTAAACTAATATTAAATTATCAGTTTAAGTGGTTCCCAATTACGTCTTACTGCTAGGAAATAAGACTGATCTTAATTTTATAATTGAACTGGGTATACTCTACCTACTTATGCGGACTTAGTATTGTTTGGCACCGTATGTAAGACAGAGTGATCCAAAGTTATTAAATTCACCATACTGGCTCTTTGTAGACCAGTGTGGACATTAGCTGGATCAATAGCTTGACCAATCCATAATAGATGATGACAACAAACGATACTTCATAGTTTCAGAGCCTGTAGGCTTACCACATTACTTATACCCCTATCTATGTAATAAAAAAGAAAATAGGGATATCTCTATGATAAACGTATTAAACTTTTTTATTATCACCTCTTCGTCATCCTCGCGCAATTCAATTCTTGGTCAGGTATTTTTTTTTAATTGGCTTGGGTAAAGGTTTGTAGGGTTAATGACTTTAGTTAGTATCCATCATCTGATGGTTAAGGGGAAAACCTTGGTTTCAGACCATTTAGCTATGTGGATAATTGATTGGTCTTCAAATTATCAAAAAATGGGACATTCTAAAAATTTTAAAGAAATAAATAATACTTTATAGAATCGTTATTGCGCGTGGATTGAAGATTCGACTGAATAATAAATGCGGTGAACAAAACCAAATGGGTACGTGTTCGACAAAGCAGACCCTTTCATTATTATTTTGTTCCTGAATAGGCGTGCACAATTTGTCGATTTCCACTGGATTAAACCCAAAAAGCGATTTGTGCCGAACCAAAAGATGACTAATTGACGCAAAACGTGCTGAGAATCACACACCGCTATGTAACTTACGCATTCTTTTGACTTTTGTGTTTGTGAACTATGTCTTAAGGCGACACAATAAAGGTGAAATTCATTTGGCGCTTGTAATGTTTACAAGACAAATTCCATTTTCGGTAACGGTTTATAAATTCGGCTTCATATGGACATGTGATGATAAGTATGAGACACGATACTGTCCCATGCATTGACTAAGAGATTAAGCCCACTATCGGAATGGTATGGCAAGGGATGTTTTAGGTGCGGAACAGTAATGTACCTTATGTTTGTAAACTAAGGATGATATTTGCAATTTTAATGTTTTTAGCAAGCCGCGTTAAGGCCCAATACGAAGAGAATTAGCGAAACTTCATGTATTTCTGTTCACTACAACGATGACCTCAAGTAATTCTAAGCATTAAATCACTTTTTGTACGTTTATTCAGATATTTTACAAGGTCGCCGCCTTCTTGAAATTTTAAAATAAATGAATATATAAAAATTATACCGTTTTTAAAAAATGTTAAAAAATTATTTCTTCAAATTATTTTTCTTCCAAAACTCTGTAAATATATATTTAGAAAAAAATATTTTTACTAAAAAATGTTAGGATTGTGATTCCAAAGGTCGCCGCCTTCTTCGTTTTTTATACAATCTATTAGTTATTAAAATAATTCATTTTAAACACAAACGCCTGATTAAATTGCATAATTCTTAGATATGAAAGTTTGCCGTTCAGGTGCTTCGATGTGTAGTGTTGACAGGTGACGGCAGTTAGTTGTCTGTTTTGAAAATAGTAAATAAATTGGTTTACACACGTAGTCTTTACGCAGCTCGAATTGCGCAAATTCCATTTTGAGATTATATTTTTTGTAAAATACTTTTTTGTTGGGAGGCTGCTTAGGCTGCATTTTTAGGGTTCCGTAGTCGACTAGGAACCCTTATAGTTTCGCCATGTCTGTCTATCTGTCTGTCCGTCCGAGGATAATCTCAGAAACCGTTTGCACTAGAAAGATGAAATTTGGTACAAATATATTAATCACGTCAACAAAGTGCAAAAATAAAAAATAAAAAAATGTTTTTTAGGGTACCCCCTCTACACGTAAATTGGGGTGTGATTTTTTTTTTTATTTCAATCCCAACATGTGATATATCGTTGGACAGGTATTTAAAAATGAACAGGGGTTTACTAAGATCATTTTTTTATATTTTAAATATTTTGGGAAATAATCGCTGCAAAAGAAAATAAAATTGTGAGGGGGGCCCTCTAACTTTTGAACCATAAGTCAAAAAGTATGAAAAAAATCTGGAATATAGAACTGCATAAAGGCTTTCTAGGAAATTTATTTTGAACCTGATGGGTTTAATCGTTTTTCAAATTTTTGAAAAAATATTTTTTTAACTAAAGTTGTAATTTAAGGATACTTAAGTATTGTGATGCTTTGAAAACTACGGAACCTACACTGAGCGTGGACCGACGCACTTTTGGCCGATTTTACTTATTTACAATAGCCAAACTGATCATTTATACGTTTCTAGGCAAGTGAGAAACTCAAAAATGCAAATCGTCGACGCGCGTGCAATACCGCGTATGTAGCATTTGCCATAAAGATTAAAGTGGTCTGTTATTTCATATTATTTCAATCTAAATTAGAACTTACGGGAAAATGTCATTACGCGGTATTGAACGCGCGTCGACGAAATATCACAACCGAATCGGAAAATAATGAACAGAGTAAGTGCAAACACAGAGACGGCAAATAATGTCATACATTGTCATAGGGGTATGATTGACCGCTTGGAGTCTAGTAAGAATTAATACACTCAGGACCTTACCTCCACTATGGAGAAAACAGAATAAAGTTTTTAATTTTTAATTTTTGCAATTTTTACAACGACATTTTTTAAGACTCACAAGTACAATCATTTCAAAGTATGTACGTGAAGTTATTTTTCGTACGATGCACCTATTAAGAAAATGTGGTCGCATGTGGCTAAAAGCCAATCATAATCTTCAGTAGGCATCTGAGATGGAATTGACCGATCATGATCGCCATGTATACCTGACGGTAGCAAGTTTGATGTCTTGAGAGCAGAAGACCTCTGAATTTAGCTTACTGAATGCCGCGACTGCAGCACTAATTCTGCTTATTATTTCAGCATCGAGGTTGCACTTGGGTGTTATTGTACTCCCAGGTAGCGGAATTTGTCAACCCGCTTCAACTAGTCCTCACCAAGTCTTCATTTCAGTGTCTCGCGATCTGCCGCTTGTGTCTAACCTTTCCTTTGGGTAATAACTCCTACACAAAAAAAAACACGATTATTCGTGTAAAAATGGAAGCTACTTTTATTAGTTATGCTTCATTACAGACCGCAAAAATGTTAATACAGCTATCCTAATGTAGAATTATTATCTTTTACTAATTTGTAGAATCGTGTATCGTTTTACTACACTTGTTTATGCTTCATTTATGACACGAATAAACGTGCAGTGATACATTTCTGTTAACAAGTCACATATTATTCATTAGAATAATAAAATTATATGTTTTTTCTTGAATACTGAGATAATCGATAGTTTTATTTTCTTAAAAAATATATGATCTGAAATATTTTTAACCTTTAATATAATTATACATTAAATATATCTATTCATTACGACATTAAAGTAATGTGTTGTAAAGTAGTAGTTTTTCGTTTGAACGTTTATTCGTTGGGACCATCGATATGTTTGTATGTATGTAACGAATAAAATACAAAATTGATAATCTATTGGTACTTACTAATATTACAAAGTAGTAAGATTTAATAAATTATACGTACGCAATGCTGTCTCTAAATCAAAATTACTCTGCACAGCATGACATGTATGTATTAGTACTACATGGCATTCGCTCGTACTAGCACCGCACACTCGTGCTGCGCTAGCACGAGCTAATGCCAAATGCGTTCAATAGATGGCGCGCGGTTCGCCGCGAAACGGGTAATGTCAATTGCTTCGTATTGGGCCTTAAACCATTAACGTTAAAAATTTCAACTTTAGTTTATTAAAGGTACATTACTGTTCGTCGCCTTATAATATCCTTTTCCGTGCCGCAATAACTATGGCCACACAGATCCGTCGTAATATAATGTTAAGGATCAATTTGTAAAAATCGATTTAAATGCCCAGGTGTTTTCGATTTCGTGGTTTTCAATAATTTCTGCAACAAATCTATCGTCGGCCGACAAATATGTATGTAGTTTTTAAACTCATACATCAGTAGGCACTTTAACGAAGGCTTAGAGAAAATCATTGCCTACGATAAATTGCGGTTAGCTCAGTTGGAAGAGCAGCACGCGCGATATGTGAAGGTCAAGGGTTTGAATCCTACATTGCAAGCGGAGATGAAATTTTTCCGATTCTTAAGATATTATATAAGATAGATGGCACAGCTGAAATATTTCATTGCAGCCATACCATTCAATATCCATACCTACTAAATTACTAAATCTATATATATGTCACCGTAAAATTATAAAAACCGTTAGATTATAATCTATCTCGCGACATTGTATACTGTCGGTCGACAGATTGTGAACCGTAACATTATGATTGCAATTTAAAGCGTTATTTTTCGCTATATTGTAATCTATCGAAGGGAATCGGTCAAATTGTGAACTGACGTAGAACCAAATGCATCTCGCGCGCTGATAGGTTGAGAGTTATGTGCCCCCCACCGCCCCGGCATTCGCTATATTTGTTTGTTATTTCGTTTATTGTCTTAATACTATTAATTTATGGTATGTTTAAAGGAATAAATATTTTTTATAAGAGTTTCTTAAAATTTTCCAATTTTAATTTGTGGTAAAAGACAAAATAACTGTTTCATTTTATTGTAATATTCAATTAAAATTTTGAGTGTTTGAAGAATAAATATTTCGGTACAATTATTTCTCAACGTATGTCAGGATTATTGATTACCTACTATCCCTACTAATATTATAAATGCGAAAGTAACTCTGTCTGTCTGTCTGTCTGTCTGTTACGCTTTCCTGCTTAAACCTCTGAAACGATTTTGATGAAATTTGGTACAGGTATACGTTGAATCTCAAGAACAGACATAGGCTACTTTTTATTAGAAAATAAGGGGGGGGAGGGGGGTAATACCACCTTTGAAAGTTTATATGGAAAAATGTTTATTTTTGAAATTAGAGATATGAAATTTGCCACAAATATAGCTCGAAACTTGGATTAAAATATAGACTACTTTTTGTTTCGAATATTTGAGGAGAAAGGGGTAAAACCGACCATGATAGGATGTAGTCTACGCGAACGAAGTCGCGGGCACAGCTAGTAGTAAATAAACTTGAAGATTTTTTGAAGTGCATTTATTTTTATTTAAACGAGATCTCTATTTCTTTAAATAAAAGAAATGATTTGAATTGAATTTCATTCCTAACTTTACGGGGTCATAAAAAGGCTGGTCGTGATTGGTCGCTCATACAATAAACCGACCAATCAGGAATTTTTACAATCTTACATATATAAAAGAAAGTCGTGTTAGTTACACTATTTATAACTCAAGAACGGCTGAACAGATTTGGCTGAAGATTGGTAGGGAGGTAGTTAAGAACCAGGAGAAGGACATAGAATACTTTTTTTATTAATTTCTTTTTGCTATTTTTTAAGTCATTTATTGCATCTAAGGTGGAACAAAGTTCGCCTAGTCACCTAGTAGCTAATACATTTTACAAAAGGTGCAACTTTAAAAATCATTAGCGTTATTTATTAGACGTTGAATCGAAAAGTGGCGTCCCGCTAAATTTAAACGCAATTTATCTTGGTCAATTTTTGTTTACACGAAAAAACTATGTGTGTTACATTTTTGGGTTGTCTTACTGTATCTACCCAATTATGAGTAATCCAAGCCGGTTACAGTTTTAGAAACTACTTTTAGCGACAGTACAAAGGCTTTCCCAATCGAAAACGTTTGTGAAGTTTTTAAATAAGGGGGCTAGTCAATGCAATTTCCTAAATACAAGAAATATGCACTACTAAGATCCTTTTAAAATTGTTCTATGTCCAAAAGTTGCTCAAGAAACGTACAAAATAAATTCAATCCTTTTATTTGTCCGGCGTATTTATTGTATAAGTGAAACAGCACGATTGCAGCCTTTTAATTTGGCTTGTATTTGTCCTAGCAAAACAATTTGCCTATGCGAAACAAAGAAGAACTAAAACTTGTTCAACTCTTTAAACTTTCGCAACCCGAGGTTTTCTTTCTCGTTTCCATTCTTTAACTTTCAAGAAACGCTGAAAGTTTGTGCCTGTAACAAAGCTGAAATTATCATTGGCTTCTCACTTTTGTGTTGGCAATAGCTAAAGGTTTTTTTGTGATGTACCGGTGAAATTTGAAAGTGAGCTGTTAACTATAAAGTTCGGAAAAATTCATTTGATTTAGTTTTAAATTTAACATACCAATTCTAGGTAGGTAGATATTTTATATAGGATTAGCACTTAAAAACTCAATTATTTTAACGTGTAATTAAATAATTGAAATAAAAAAATGTAATCAATTAAAATAACCATACAATATTCCATGTATTTCACATTGTTTTATATAAATTGAACTTATATTACTTATTAAAAATACTCTATTGTGTTCTCAATGGTAAAACATCGTAAACAGCTTTGACGACCTCCGTAGCCGAGAGGCGAGCGTGCCGGACTTTGGCGTCGCGTCATCTCTGAGGTTCCTGGTTCGATCCCCGGTCGGGTCAATATGGGAAACGAACTTTTCTGTATTGTCTTGGGTCTGGGTGTTGTGGTACCGTCATTGTTTCTGATTTCTGTAACACAAGTGCTTTAGCTACTTACCACAGAATCAGAGCAATGTATGTGATGTTGTCCAATATTTATTTATTTATTTATATTAGCTATTATCACTATCCTCAAAGATTAGGAATCCATTAATATTTGGTGAGAATACTTCGTTTTCATCTCCGCAACGATAAATATATATTAACGAATTTACCAGTAAAATTCTCAGAAAACAATGACTCATTAAAACTTAGTCATAAATCCATCGCAAGCCCTTTTCAAAATGCCTCGCCCAAATCAATCGAACTCGTTAAAATTTCACGCCAAAACGCGATCTCATCAATTTCTCATAAAACAGTAAACACGGCTTAGAAATTACCGTATTGTAGGTACCTGCATCGGTACCAAAGGCCCATTGAGTCACCTGAATTGGATTCCTTCAAGTTCATGTTTTACCGAGACGCCCCTTGGTCGAGTAATATTTATAACTAAAAAAACGGTTAAGTGCCAGTCATATTCGCGGCGGATCATTTTCTATAAAAATGGCAAATGATCACATTTGTTATAATGGAGCCCATTTAAATGATTTTTATTCCCTTTTTAGAATTCTCTTAGCGGCAACAGAACAGAAATATACAAATATTTATCATCAGGTAAATAAGGTTCATGATATAACCGACGATATAAAGACGACCTCGGTGGCGCAGTGGCAAAAGCGCGTAAGGTCCCGGGTTCGATTCTCGGTCAGGTAAATTTGGAAAACGAACTTTTCTCAATCGACTTGGGTCTGGGTGTGCTGGGATGACGCCCCCAGTTAGTATCCATCGTCTGGTACTCATAGTACAAGGGAAAACCTTAGTTTGAGACCAGGTGATTGGTGTGATTGTCTGGCGCATTTATTTATTTATTATTTATTTATTTATAACCTGGTGATATACGGATATCGGAGTCTTAGTAGTAGGATCCCATTTTGCACTTTTGATACGAAACCCAAAAACCGGCAAAATACGCTTCGAACAGAGCATGGTTGACCCAAAAGACCATAGGTTAGTAGTCTGGTCTCGGACGGAGTAGAGCAGTTTACAAATACGTGTGAGTGATTATAATATATAGATTTGTCGACCTCCGTAGCCGAGAGGCAAGCGTGCCGGACTTTGGCGACGCGCCATCTCTGAGGTTCCGGGTTCGATCCCCGGTCGGGTCAATATGGGAAACGAACTTTTCTGTATTGTCTCGGGTCTGGGTGTTGTGGTACCGTCTTGTTTCTGATTTCTGTAACACAAGTGCTTTAGCTACTTACCACAGAATCAGAGCAATGTATGTGATGTTGTCCAATATTTATTTATTATATTTATTTACTTATAATCTTATGCGAATAACGTTATTTATTCATTTATGTCACGCAGCAATATTTATTTATTTATTTGTAATCTTATGCGAAAAACGTTATTTATTCATTTATGTCACGCAGCCAGCAAGTATTTGTGAACCTCATTGATAGCTATGGTATAAGTATGTGTAATTTTGAAAATTTGTCCCGATTTCTGCATGGATTCCTGGTATTACAAACCCCTCCGGACCCCTCGTTAACCAGGGCTAGCGGGCGGAATGGTCCAATTTTTAGCAAAAACCTGGGACCGCCTGATATTCCTCCCTTTTGTCCATCGTTATTGTAGCACAAATTATATTATAGGCAGCCTATCTTTACTTCACTTCATTAACTTCGTTTGCCTTGGGGCAATTTTATTGACATACTTTTTTTAACCTGGACATTTTGAAACTAATGTAGCAATAGCAGCACACATAGATACCGCGTAATACGGATGACCGATAAGGCGAAAAAGTTCTAGAATGACTATCACTGGAAAATGACACATAGAACGGCCCCCTTGAGATGGATAAACGACCAGTTAACGGTCGCAGGAAAACGATAGATGCAAATAGCGCAAAGCCGCTTTACTATGATGTACTTGTCGCTCTTTGTCGCTAGGATCTTATTACCACTAAACATAAGGTGGAATGAGGTCAATCTTGAAGTGCAAAATAAAAAAAAGCCAAGAACTGTAGAAGTTATTTGAAGAGGCTTATGTTTGTTAGTAGTGGAAGTCTTTCGCCTGAAATGATGATGATGAACACTGCGAGCATGATCGATGTTCAAGCATGACACAAGGTGTGCACTTCTGTGTTTAGGGAGAAGGGGACAGTTCCTAGAACTGACCCCTTACATCTTCGCATGTGTCATTATATGATACTTAACAACCGTCGTCTTAGAAGACAGACTTAAGTGCCAAAATAGTGGGTTGCTGAAAAGCGCCTTGCACACAAAATCTGTTTGGTTGAGTCAATCTTAAAAATCTTCAAAAGTTTTTAAAACTTACCTGAATTTACACGATCAATGCAGAAACGAAATTCAACAGTTTCTACTTGCGCCAATTTAAAATTAATTCACTGACAGCCTCGTTGCCGCAGTCTTACATAAAATAAATTCAGATCTCCAATTTCAATATATCCAGACATTCAATACGTTTTACCTTGTATTCTAGTCACATCTTACTTGGGCCTAGATAAAAGAATATGATATCACAATATTGCGAACGAAGGTTCTCTGGGAAAAGTTAATATGAAAATTCTGATCGGAATCCAATATAATCATTGATTTTATTTAGCTTTATTAATTTTAAGAACTAGCGTTGTTATTTAATATTAAAGAATGTATACTGATGCCTCCTGGTTTTGTTTTCACTAATAAACACACTCGTTGATTCATTGTTGATATATGCTGTTTAGGTTTAATTACTGGGCATATCCCAACTTCAAGATGTAACTGACAATAAATCCACACGGGTCTAATGAAAATTGGTGTAAGATAAGTGACCAAGCATTTGGTCAGAAGTTCTCAAGCCGTCAAATGGTTTCAGATTAATATCGAGGCATCAGCCTGGCCTGGACTAAAGTGGCTTCCGGAACTCAACGAGTTTAGATAAATGTCACAAAATTTGGTTGGAATGATAAAACTATCAAACACTTCTTGCTGTGGTTTCTTACGCCTACAGCTTTACGTTTTTACGTTTAGTGTGTACGGTTCGGAAATGCTACCAAAAATTTCCGAACCTGTGTTTGCTCGAAAAGTTTGTTTAAAATTAATAACAATTTACAGAAAAAAAACTATTGGACAAAAATACATGGTATAACTTTGATTTGATCACTAGTGTTTCTCAAACCAGAAACAACGGCGACGGTATCACAATACCCAGACCCGAGACAGTATAGAAAAGATAGAAGTGTTCAGATCAAATTACCAAATTTAAATCATAATTTACTTATTATGCCCATAGCTAAAACGCAATGGCATAGTATCTTAAAAACAGTACGGCACAATCACAGAAACGGTTCAGTTACTACATTTCTTTTTACTATGCACAAGCGCGCGTTTAGACCGGAAATTGCTAAACGAGTTCGCAAACGGAAGCGCCTAGTTCCGATGATGACGTGTTTAGTATCAAATGGATATGCCTGCCTCTGAAGACTAGCTAGGCCCTAATTTGCTTATAAAATTTGAATTTTATGAATCGATTAGTCTAACTGAAAGAGTTCGATTGTGAGAGTAAAAAAGAGAGTACTTTTGAAGCAAATACTGTTAAATAAATATAAAAAAAATATTAAATTTCAGGAAAAATCTCATAAACGAAATATGTCGGATCCGACAACAGATAGCAATTTTTATTTCAAACTCCCGAACGTTTGAACTTTTCTTTTTGAATTCTTAACAACTTTACTTATTCAACTAGGTACTAGAGACTCGACATGACTCCGCACGGATGTAATGTAAATACTTAGAAATATCGGCTTTTCTATTTTTTATTGCAAATAAAAACCTTCCTCTTGAATCACTTTATCTGCTAAAAAAGCCGCATTAAAATCCGTTAAGTAGTTTTAAAGATTTATGCGTACATAGGGATATAGGGACAGAAAAAACGACTTTGTTTTATACTATACTAGCTGTGCCCGCGACTTCGTTCGCGTGGACTACATCCTTTCATGGTCAATTTTACCCCTTTCTTCCCTAATATTCGAAACAAAAAGTAGTCTTTATTTTAATCCAAGTTTCGAGCTATATTTGTGCCAAATTTCATATCTCTAACTTCAAAAATAAAAATTTTTCCATATAAACTTTCAAAGGTGGTATTACCCCCCTCCCCTTATTTTCTAATAAAAAGTAGCCTATGTCCGTTCTTGAGATTCAACGTATACCTATACCAAATGTCATCAAAATCGGTTGAGAGGTTTAAGCAGGAAAGCGTAACAGACAGACAGAGTTACTTTCGCGTTTATAATATTAGTAGGGATAGTGTTATACTTAAAAGAAATTATTATTAACACAAATGTTATAATATAAATACTTATAAGCCTTAGGATTACAATCAAATTACCAGTTATTTTAGTAAATTATTAAACGTGAAGTATTTTTCATAAGACATATAAACTTGTTCCCTACGGTAATACTTTAATGGCACACAAATTCATCTGTCTAGAGATATGATCTCAATTGAAAATAAAATCGTTTTGATTGAACTGAAAACGATATGGCATTGAAGTAAACGATTCATAATCGAACCATGTGGTAAATCAATAAGATGATATCTTTTACGAAGAAAGGCTTTGGATAATAATATTTTATTGCAAAGGCAATTTGACGATTTGTGCGATATTAGTCATATTTCATAAATCCCTTGGGACAGAATATCGTATTAAGAAGAATTACAATTGGGATACTTACATAAACGAGGTACTTACAAAGATAAATAATATAGCCAGTGTTGTAATAAATTAAGATAGATCAGGGTGGGTTGATGTGTTCACTACCGAGCTGTAGTAATGAACGTTGGCCTTTAAAATCCGGAGTTTGTAAGGATTTTTCAGATTGGACAGGATTCAAGTTATGGACAATTTATTGGACAATATCATATACATTGCTCTGATTCTGTGGTAAGTAACTTAAGCACTTCCGGAAATCAGAAACAACGACGATACCACAACACCCAGACCCGAGATAATACAAAAAAGTTCGTTTCCCATATTGATCCAACCGGGGATCGAACCCAGGATCTCAAAGATGGTATGATGCTATAGTCTGGCCCGCTCGCGTCTCGGCTACGGAGATCGACTTTATGCAGATTATTTAAGGCATATGAAATACTAGTTACCAGATCCAGAAGGTTATTAGTTTCCATATCAAACAGGCTGGGAATCAAAATGAAGCCGTAATACTTCTATCACGATGAGCCACACATTAAACAGTACGGCCCATGCAAATAACGAAAGCATTTAGTTCCGCAAATGCAAATCGAGATTCGAAATTTCCTGTCATTCTTCATCTTAATTTCGACGCAAACCACGCAATAAAATTAAACACCACTGTGAACGTCTTCAGCGAACGTTCATTGTTTCGCAAGGCGTTGCGTGACCGCTGCTATTAGAAGGATGCCTTTGTTTTATAGTATCCGTCTATAAGTACTGTATTTTGGGAATATATGCGGCTATCAAAGAGCACGAATTAATTAATTGTTTGACACCTTTAATAAAAAATGAATGTTTTTTACAGGAATCACATTGACACCAACGTCCTTTTATTTTTGGTAGAACAGCAGCCCATGTCTACTCCACTCTGGAATCTGAAGACCGGAAACTATCCATAAGAAGCCCCCTGCACTTGTCACCGCCTACATGATAGAGCCATAAGAATAAAGAAAGTATTTAATATTATGTCCACGAAGACAGCAGGGTCTTGATTTTTTGCATTATTCAACTTTTGAAAGGTGATAGAACATTTTGCCAGGGTATGACAGACGTCAGGAAGTGATCTATAAAATCAACATGATGAAGTAACTGATAAGTATGTAGTTTTAAACACATTCGGCAGAGGGCACTTACCGAAGACTAACGGGTTGATGCAGCAGAAAAATTGCATCGCCTACGATAATTTGCGGTTAGCTCAGTTGGAAGAGCAGCACGCGCGATACGTAAAGGTCTTGGGTTCGATTCCGCAAGGGGAGATAAACATTTTCTGATACTAATATGATGAAGTAAGGTATAGAAAATCATTCTAATGTATACCTGGCCTCACCACGTAATAAAAATTCAAGTGTTCACATGTTATTTCTCGTGAATGTACATGACAAGTATCTAATCATTGTAAATAAACTCTTAGCTGTTAGTAATTAATGACTGATTGGTAAATAATGATATGTAGCATTAAGTTGGTCATTTGCTACTTTAATAAGTAATAAAAAACAGTATTCGGATGTATGACATAAAACTTGTTAAACCAATCCGATGAGTATTGTAATTAGACTCTTAAATGAAAAGCATAGTACAAAGACGACTATCCGTCACTACATAGTATTTATACTATAAATATGCAAAGTCTGTATGTCCTTAGATCTTTAAAACTACGCAACGTATTTTGATGCACGTTTATACGTTAGACGTTTATTACATAGTGTGACTCAAGAGGTAGGTCTTATTTGTATTATACAATAGAAAAGCCAACATTTATTAGTATTAACATTCGTGCGAAGCCAGGACGGGTCATTAGTATTTTTATAAAGAAAGGTTGACGAACATCAGACGATCACAACAGTAATTTATTAAATGCGTTCGTGCCAATCGCGGATTCGCTAAACAAAAACTCGTTTTTATTCAGTCAGGAGTCAATGTATAAACGTAAGTGTTGGTTTTAGCAGAACAAAGTCGACTAGAAAGTAAAAACAATGACGTCTACCAGTCATTAGCCCTAATAGACCTTGTGTTACAGTCACACAGCCACTTCAAAAGGCACGTGGCACTTTATATAATTTGCATACATTTGTTCGTGGGAAATATCATTGCAAAGAACTGACCTATTTTTATCGTAAATGGATATAACATTCTTGATTCTACAATAGATATGTTAATATACCTTATAATACAAGTTTCCGTTCTTTTATTATTTTGTGAGAAATATGTATTTTTTTTATTTAGCTCCGGAACTAAAACCTTAAAAAATATTGCCCGGAACTGTTTTGTGCTTTGTCTGTGGAGGTTGAAAAGTATTCTTCACTAGCGGCCAGCCGCGGATTTGCACGCGTGCTAACTCGGTTCTTACCACATTTTTCACCGATCCTTTGTTTGTATTTATTGCAGCGTAATATTATATAGCCTAAAACACTCCGCAATAAATTGGCTATCCATCACAGTAATAATATTTCAATTCGAACTAGTAGTTTCTGAAATTAGCGCTATCAAACAAACAAACGAACTCTACAGTTTTATAATGTTTATTATAATACATAGACTAGCGGTCCCGGCGAACTTCGTTTCGCCTTAGAGGATTTTCCCGCGCATTCGACAAAAGACATTTTAAGACTAATTTTTCTACACCTTCGGTTACATTGTTCAAATTTTACCAAGGATCCGTAATTTTGTAGCCTATGTCAAAATGGAAGAATGTAGCATTCTATTGGTGAAAGAAGTTTTTAAATCGGCCCAGTACTTTTTGAGCCTATTCATTACAAACATACAAAAATAGGTACAAATCTTTCCTCTTTATAATATTAATGTAGATTAATTTTGAATTTTTACTATTTTACACCCAAATCCATTTGCATATTTCATAATGGTAGCTGGATTAATGAGAAATTGAAGTAAGGGGGCATAAACTGGAAAAGACAAGGCAACTCTTTGCCACATCCATTTAAAACAAATGCGCCAACATTGCATTCTATAAATTTAACAACCAACTATTAAACGTGACAACATGTGTCGCTTTTACTAAAATTAATGTTCACGACCAAATAAAAATAATAATACTTTATAATCATTATTTTTTATTTTAAGTGCTTTTCATTATATATAACGTTTATTTATTTCTTTAAAAAATTGATTGCACAAAAAAGTACAACACGTGGACCTCATGCTTAGGGCATTCTATATCAGTCAACCTGATGGTTGCAGAGAGTTTGTATATTCTTTCATTCTTTGCGAAAAAGTAAAGTTTTCAAATAATTTTAGGGTATGATATGATATGGTAGGGAATATTAGTCGATTTTATTGTGTCAGATGGGAACCTGACATTTGACATTATTTTGGGAAGAAAAAAAGTAAAAAATGAAACTAAAATGGTATGATAAAAAGCATCTCAAACTTTATACACTTTGGACTTCGCACCGGCCTTACATCGAGTGCATAAGAACTTAGATCGACCTGCACGTGGAATCACTACGATCGTATAGTAAATTCTCCAATTTGCAATAGTAGTTAAATACTCCCTGCAACAATTCCTTAAAAATGTAGAAAAAAATCAAAATCTACGCATAGACACGGTAGGAAGCTGATTTACATTAATTAGAAAGGTAATTTATTTTGCTCTGATTTTTTTTACAAAATTATGCGGCCGAATCTTAAATTGCGTTGCGGAAATACCTATTCTTTGATAAGGTACAGACATATTACGTAGGCTTGTTAAGTGTACAACCGTAGTACAGTTTAATAAAGCAACATACTGTAGGCGTCTTTATTAGAAAAATGAAGAGCAGCGCTTTTCAACCTTTTCAAGGAGGGACCTCTTTTGAATGCAAACAGAACATAAATTTGGCATACTTATTATGATATCTCATTTTGGGGTATTGGGATCACATGAGCTTAGCACTATGACACTACATCTATCAGTTTTATAATTGTAAACTTCCTCAATAGTGTAGTGTTGCCGGATAATCGATTATCGATTAATCGATTAACCCCCTCCCCCAAATAATCTAACAATCGATATGACAATCGATAGTAACGATATAATCGATAGTATTGTCAAATATAAACAATTATAATCTAATAATCGACTATATCGATAATATTGTATTTGACTACGCATTATAATCGATTAATCGATTATATCTAATAAAGATAGGTATCGATATAATCGATTATATCGATATTATCGATACTATCGATTGTTAGATTATTTGGTCCCCTTTTGCATAATCGATACACAATCGAATCGACGGCAATACTACAGTAGTGGACCTCCGCTGCTCCGTCGCGCTCACGCTACATCACTCTAATCAAAATCCAGGGGTCCGTGAACCACAGTTTGAGAAAGTCTGAGCTAGTGTAGTGCAATATCGCTCTAACTAACGCACCTGCTTATATGAATCGGTGCGAGGCCAAATTTAACTCGTAGTATTTCAATTATATATAATAACTAGTCAACATTATCATGCAATAACAAACAGAACGCACGAAATTGCTTCCAAGCAACAATACGCCAACCTTGGTTATGTAAATGTGTTACACTAAAACGGTAAGTATAATGCTTTATTTAACTACTGAGGGATATTTTTCTGACGGCTATAAGCTGTTAACATTATATTTATTTAAAAAATCGGTTTTAAATAGTTTTCTGATTTTTCTTATTTTGTGGTTATGATATATACAACTGTTAGACATACGTGATACGAGCCTCCAATGACCTATCACTCAGCTAGATTTTTAGCGTCTCTAATTTATTGTTTACTTACTGCCTAACGAACTCTACATAATTAAATAAATAAGTCACATTAGACAAAGTCAAATACTTTGCTCTGATTTTGTAGAAAGTAGCCATGCACTTGGGTTAAAAACCACCCGGGACCTCAGAGATGGCGCGTCGTCAAAGTCCGGCCACTCGCCTCTCGGCTATTAGAGGTCATTATTATTATGACCAATATTATAGAGTTCTAGAACAAATACTCCACCTTGTTCACCGCCACGTATTTAATACGTTTGCTGATTCGCGGTCTCCACATAACAATCTACATACCGCAGTGTACATTGATTCTGTGGTTATATGACCTGCCCACTGCCATTTCCGCGCTTGCTATAAGCTCTCAGATATGCATAGTGGTCGGTTGATACAATGCCCGAATACGGCCCAGTGTGGTCGGTTGTAACAGGTGTCGCTAGTAACTTGATATTGCGAGGAAAGTGGTACCTTAACACCACTGCTGTAAAGGTTTGATTTTCTAGGAGATTCCGTTTTTATACAGTAACTGTAGGTCAGTGACAGCAGTGGAGCTGTGGTTTAGATTCTCAGTTTTTTTTTATTACACTTCAATATTGACCTCATCCCACCAGATGTTAGGTGGTAATGAGTCCTAGCTTAAGGGCAATAAGTACAGCATCATAAATCTGGTTCTGGATTTGTCGCCCTTACCTGGAAGACTTGACACCTGCTAATAATGTAGCACCCCGGAACAGGAACACAACGATACAAAAGTGATTGTTATTTGCCTGCGGTCTTCTGTAAGGTGGAAGTATTTCACCAGTGGGGCTGCTCCAGTTCGAGAGATAAATCGCTATGCCCCACCTCTCTTACTAGTCATCAAGTCAGTCAAGTAGGTTAGAGAAAATAACTTTTCTAAATTGGCTTAAGTGTACTGGGTTGTCGCCACAGCTAGTGTCCCCTGTCTGGTACTCATATTTGTACCTACATAAATACCTTAGTTTGAGATTTTGTATTTATTATTGCTCCTAACTAATTATCCCATTCCATGCACACCGTATTTGGACAAAATCAACTTGATTTTTTTTTATTTAGCCGTCCTTTTTCACTCATGAGTGAGTTTCTTAATTATTTGTTGGCCCTCCGAAACTTCAAATAAGTGCCTTTATTCCACTCTTTCCGAGCATCGAGGGGTCAAAAAATCGAGCACCCGAAAAATATACGCGCATAACTCGTTAACGAAACACCCCGGGCAGAATTAATTTGACCCAATTTCCAGTTCGGATAATTTGTCAGATAAAATTCGGGTTTGTAGCCATGGGCAGTATTTGCCTTATCGGAGAGACAAGTTTAACTTTCAATTCAATTTTTTTTTATGAAATTGAGAAATATATAACTAGGCCTTCCGAAAATCAAGGACGTACCTACAGAATGTTGTACTTAAGATCGCGTATAAAGGGAATTAAATGATTTATTTATTTATTAGGAATTATTGCCCGTAGCCCGAGAGCAAAGAAAAATAATCGACTTCCGTAGCCCAGGGTCAGACTTTGACGAATCTCTAAGGTCCGAAACGATCCTTTTTATATTAGGTCTAGGTATTCTGGTACCGTCGTTTTTTCCGATTTTTGTTTAAGAGAGGTAGGGCATAGCGATTTATCGCTCGAACTGAAGCAGCCCGACTGGTGAAATACCTCCACCTTGCAGAACACCGCAGCCAAATAACAATCAGTTCTGTGTTGTTGTGTTCCTGAGTGTGAGTAAATAAAACAAAAAAAAAGGACCTCATTACCACTTAACATCAGGTGGGATGAGGTCAATCTTGAAGTGCAATATAAAAAAAACACAATTGCTTAAGCTACAAGTTACATAATACCAATGTTTGAAATTCGAAAGTGGTTACTTTTTTTTTATTGTTTTTAAAATGAAAATCTTACCTATCATATAATATCTGACGTCATGCTAACTTAAGGATTGAAAATAAGTGTGTCGTCAATGTATACATCTATAGTAGGTAAGTATACCGACGGCTTGGTAAAAGTCATTGGGACGTCCGAGATTTAGGTTGCCTGAGACGGGTTTCATTGAAAAAGGGTCGTTCATAAATCACGTGAGGTTTAACACCATTTTTCGAAAAGCTCACCATCTAGGTTCCATTCTGGTTTCTTATATTGAATAACAATAATGTAACTTTACATTTAAAATATGTTCCAATTTCGAACTGGAAGTGTTTTCCTTAACGTGTGGTTGGCCGTACAAGATGTTTCATATTCAATGGCTGCTTTAGTAGGCCTACTACCAAATATGAAACGAACAAACGAAAGATTTCGTTTTTGAAGATTAATCATAAGTTCGGGAGTTAAAACAGTGATTTTTGATAAGCAGAAACAATATTTTGCTTTATTAAAACGCGTTAGTCGCATTCGAAATGAGTCCGTACCGATTCTGAGAATTAAATATTTAGTTTTTGAGGGTATTGAGGCCTAGATTTATTTCGATGATGAATAAATGTTAGGTACTTGCAAATTGAATAAATAAAAAAACGTGCTATATCTTGATTCTTAAAATTAGTCAAATTTAATACAATGTAATTTAGGAGGTAATTGTTAATGTAAATTATTTTAAATCTTAGTTATAATTAATATTAAACTTTAAAAACGTAATGCCTTTATAGGTCCCAAATGTAAAATTATTTTTAAAAATGGTTTGGTCAGAAATATGCATTATATATTCGAAAAAAAAAAACAAATTATAGCCAACAATATGTACAATATAAAGTAGTGTCACAACTCTTATATTAGATATACACTAAGAAAAATTAACATTTCGTTTGAAAATTCAAGTCATCGCAAGAAGAACAATTGAAGAAACTTTTATTCATCGAAAGAAATATTTGCGCAACGAAGTATGAAATGTCGCAATTGACAATTTTCTCGGAGGGGACATTGTATAAAACAATTTGTACGCAATCTTTCACACGCGTGAATTTTCTTTTTGTTAATTTTCTGATTCACAAGCTTTTTACTAACAGAAGAAAATGCGTCATCATCTTTTAGTAATTATCGCCAATCATATCCCATACTCGAAAAGCGTCCATGTCATCCGACAATTGCGATTCTAAAATTGTCATTCTTGATTTTAGTAGTTAATTTTTTTTATTTATTGTGACAGTAATGAATAATGCGCCAGACAATAACGCTAAGGTTTCAGAGGTCAACACCGAAAACCGAAACGAACAAACGGAATTAAAACGTGGCGTTTGATTTGCATAAATAATATTTTTTTATTTTGAAAACGCTTAATTTGCATTTGAAGTGAATTGGTTACGATTATGAGAATCAACAATTGCTATCCTTCATCAGATCCAACAAATTTTATTTTTGGGTAAGGCCCCCTACCACCACACGCCGCTTGACAAATTATAGGTAAAAGCGAAACCTGGACCTTTTGTGCTCGAATCAACTGCCTCAGATGCTGCGCTTTAAAAGTCATCAATGATATTGTTATGCCTAAACAAAGTTATTTTTTCAATTATGCCTCTAGAAGAGCCTTGTTAAACCAATCAACCAGTCCAATTTGATTTTATATTCGTAGGTCACTTTAATAATGTGGTTGATTTAAATGTGCACGATATTCAATTTATGTTTCTGTCAACGCAAACCAGATTAAAAATCTGTTCTTTTCCAAAGTATTTTACTAAATAAAAATATATGTTATATGTAATAAAACATTATAATGACCCACATTTGGTTTGGTTGCCCCGACCTTGAAGTATCGGGCTCTCCAAATTCTTATTTGAATTTGAAGTAAGTTGGAGGCCACGCTATCAAAAATGTTGATCGCCACATAGTCCTTGAACATTGAAAAGTGATGGCCTTTTTCCGCAACTTGGAAAAATAGCTATAGATAATCTACACTTTTAGTTTTTCTTCTCCGGACCCCTAACAGGGCAAGTTTGCACAATAATGCGAGTTAATTTTAACGCATTTAAGTGTGCCTCTATAAACTCCTAGATGTTCTAACGGTTTATGTACCAACGTGATTTTTTTTTAGTGTTCTTTTCTTGATTTCCTTTAGGAGAAAAGCTATAGAGAAAAACTATGTTTCAGATTTTCCAAAAATAGCTCAGATTTATGACCATCAATTCGCACTTGGCAAAAATGGTGATTTAACCAGTACCCATTAATAATGATGAATTCAATAATATAAACATTTGTCCTGTTGTGCAATATTGATAGTCTGATAGAACTTATTTCTCTTTTAACTATTTAACCATTACATTACCTTACCCTATTTTTAAACCGTTAAGGACGCGCTCGATAAACGTGCACAAAATCATTGACTCGAGTGAAAAGAGTGATATTTGTACTTCATTGCTAAAGATATTGTATCATCTACTATTTCCTCAACCTTAGTGGTCTACGTTATCTGGAAGAGATCGCTTTCTAGCGATAAGACCGCCTAAATTGTACTATAATCAATCTGTAAAACCTATTTCTGTAAAGTTTTTGTGCAATAAAATATATTTATCTATCTATCTATCATTTGTCAAGTTCATTCACTTTGTATGCATCATTTAACTCCGTCGTTAACAGGTCTAAAAAAATACTATTTTCTTTATTCTATAAATATGTAATAATAAGCAAAAAATTACAAGCTGAACATATAAATAGAAAATGTATTTTCCTTCATTCTAAAAATCCAAAGTAGTCTAGTAAAGTATCTATACGTTTTATATTCACATCACTGAGTTTCTGAACTAAATGAACTATTGAACTAATTTGGGATAGAGTGAATAGAGTTGTCAGGTGAAGTACTTCGATTGGATCATTCATTTAGCTATACATACCATATCTAATACTGAATTCGTATTATTTTATTACAATAAATATTTATCACCGCTCAGCTGGTGAAATGCCGCCACTCAACCGAGAAGTCGTGTGTTTCAAGTCTGCCGGTTTATACGAACCAGTGACTTCTATCGAAATACAGTTTCATGCGATCGTTATAAGCATTTTGCGGATTAACGCGCTTGTAAGAGAAGTTTTAGCTCTTAACACAGTTTGTTTCATTTTGGATATCTGAAGATGTTAATCACCTCCACCTTACAGAAGACCGCAGCCAAATAATAATCACTCCGGTGTTGTTGTGTTCCTGCCTGTGAGGAAGGTTTCCAGAGCTCGTGGGGGGTGCTACATTAGTAGCAGGGGTAAAGCCTTCAAGATAAGGATGACAAGTCTAGTAACAGTTTTACTATGCTATACTTTTCGCCCTTAAGCTAGGAACTTATTACCACTTAACTTCAGGTGGGATGAGGTCAATCTTGAAGTGCATTATAAAAAAATCGAAGAGACACCACATAAGAGTTGGTACGCTGGCAAATCCTAGTTCTTAATGGGAGTATTGTTAACGCCTTTGTCCAATAGAGTAAATAAATATTAGACAACATCACATACATTGACCTGATTCTATGGTAAGTAGCTAAAACACTTGCGTTACAGAAATCAGAAACAACGACGATACCACAGCACCCAGACCCGAGACAATATAGAAAAGTTCGTTTCCCATATTGACCCGACCGGGATCGAACCTGGGACCTGAGAGATGGTGCGACGCCTAAGTCCGGCCCGCTCGCCTCTCGGCTACGGAGGTCGTCAAAAGTAAAGGTGTAAATTAAAAAAATATATTGTTAAAAAAGTATACATTCTATCTAAATATATTTGTTTTCTGAAGACAGATATTCATTAATTAATCGGCAGATAATAATTAACAAACCAATCAAGTATAAGCTGTGAGAAGTCCACCGTAATAATCGGGAATGGGTGTTACGGTACCGTGGTTTCTAATTTCTATAACTTAAGTGCTGAAGCTACTTACCATAGAATCAGATCAATATACCTAGTTATATATGACGTTATCCAATATTTATTTAAGTCATTCCAAACCATTAAAATGTACCACCAGTTATAACCAGTTAATTTTATCGAACACTTTCCAAATGCCAAAATGAATAAAATTAAGTTTTTCAACTACTCATTAACTAGTTATAGGAATACGATCTGTTTATATAAAGGGAAAGAAACAATTTTCAGTCAAATAAGATATCAACTTTAATTTCATAATGTATAATCAGCTGTCATTCGTTAGAAAGCCAATTTCGTTTGTTGTTATTATCGTACCTAAAGCTTCTACCCTGTTTTGATTTAGTTAGGATTAAAAGGAGGATTTTCTTTCACACCAAGTTTAATAATAAAGTGAAAAGTGGATTTATTAACAGATATTGAATAAAGCAATTTTAACTTTGGAGTTGGATAAAATTTCTCACTCCATTTTAATTATCAAGCTCTTTAAATCGGGATCATGCTCGTAGTACTCCAAACTCTATAATGGATGCGCAAATGAATTTAAGACCGCAGCCAAATAACAATCACTTCTGTGTTGTTGTGTTCCTGCGTGTGAGTAAGGTTTCCAGAGCTCTTGGGGGGTGCTACATTAGTAGCAGGGGTCAAGCCTTCAAGGTAAGGGCGACAAGTCCAGTAATATATTTATTATCTTGTACTTGTCGCCCTTAAGCTAGGACCTCATTACCACGCCGTGGCATCATGGGTCGCCCGATATCCCATGGCGCCGTCAATAGGCGATGAGAAGGTGGGGGGAGTTTTTAGTTCGGGTAGTCCTAGCCCCTTCTGGGCGGGGGAGTCCCTCACACGTCGCTGCCGTCCCCACGGCAGCGATATGGTGCGAAAAGAAGGCATTCTCTCCCCCTTAAAAAAAAGACCTCATTACCACTTAACATCAGGTGGGATGAGGTCAATCTTGAAGAGTAATATATAAAAAAATGATATGCACACTAGGAAAAAAAAAGAGTTTGAAATTAATATCACTACACCAGGGAAACGAACTGGGTCAAAATACCAGATAAACATTTAAAATATTTTAACGGGTCAAAACGCGAAACCATTTTTATTTAGTAGTTTATACGAACTACTTACTGCCCGACGTTTCGTGTCGCGTTTTGACCCGTTAAATTATTTTAAATGTTTAATGGAACGCGAATGTCTTAAAATTTAAAATACCAGATAGTTTTTAATTCGTTAAATTGTTATTAAAGAAACATTAAACGCGTGTTTCTTCATTTGCCAAATGTGTAAAGTTAAGTTGAAGGTAGGGGGTTCCTTGTGTCATTAGTGTTTAAAAAATGTACCCACTTCAATGTCCCGCCGCTATTTTTTGACTGGATGAAATAGTATGTGTTTTGAACCAAAAAAAAATACAGTTTTTAATCAGCTCTCCTATTGTTTTTGTTCCCTTAATACAAAATTAGTATATGTATGTGTATGTGATATCAGTTTAATGAGAATATTAATTATTAAAATTACGTTGCTTTATTGTGCTTGAGTAGTGATTTATAAGTTTTACCGCGTCGAGTCCTTACTCGTATTCAATTCCTAGTTTGGGCAATTTAACATTTCATGATTTTTCATTTGCCTCAAATCTGGCAACATAACCCATAAAAATAAGATCACGTAGGTTTTTTTGTGTTATAGTATCACATATTATTAGATTAATTTTTATTTAGGAGTTCATAGCTTGCAATAGTGTTTTTGGTTTTTAATTGTGTTCATGTCGTCATATTTTCTTTGTTTTATTGATATAATGTATAGTTCAGTAGTTTAACATAATTCAGTTTATTACACGGAACTAATCTATGCAACTTTAAAAATCGTTAAGTTAACTAATATTTTTGCTTCAAATATTAATCCACTTAACGAATGAATAATCACGTAATAAATCACTGATACAGCAGCGGAAACAACAATTATGAGTTTCAATTAAAGAATCGTGTATCTACCGACGAATAAATTCATAATAAACGCAACAGAAACGGCCAGCATTCCGGTGAAACCAAAACACTACCGGCGTTAAAAAAAAATACTCCGAATCATGCATTACCTGAAGAACCGAAGCCAACGACCTGGATCAATTTTCACCAGCAGCCGAAAAATCCAAAACTGTTACGTCACACACACACCACAATTCCTATTCGAAACGCGGAACGCATTCGAGAACGCGACACTACTCACGCATTTGTTTACGTTTGTGACGTAAGCGCGACGCGGCCTCTCCCGCCGACGGAACGGTACGTACTGGCGCGTGGTGCGATGAAAATCGTCGTGGAAAATGCTTTCGTCACTCGCGGTTCTTACGTTTCATGGTTAGCTGCAACCAGTGGTTTTACTCTCGCGGTTATTATGGCAGTCGTGCGGGGCTTAGCGGAAAATGAGCCTTTGAGGTGTTTGACGAAAGCTCGCGAGCGTTGGCCGTGGCGGCTGTTTGATGTCTATATTATTTCACCTTCAAATGAACAGATGAAACAAACTTTGTCGAAGGACGACACTTGTAATAAATGTATAAGATAAAACCACATACGCTGTTTTTGTTGTTAAATTGTATACTTACTACGTCGTAAGGCCGAATCCTTTTACAGACACAATTTATTTCCTATTGAGTCTGGTTTTCTGTGTTTTACGACCATAATTAAAAATTCATAAATTGCTCATAATATTTTAAGTAACAATGTGTTTCGTCGAAACTATTAGCACTAAACATTAAAATTAAATGAAAAAACTAAACCAATATATTTTTATAATATAGCCAGGTTCCGCTGTTCACATCACATCATCATCACTTTTTACTTTCAAAACTTAATAACTCTATGAAAAAAAATTAAAATCGTTTCATTATTGACATTACTGCCACGCTGCTGTTGATAGAGGTAAGTAATCCCAACAACAAGAAATTAACGAGGTAATTATGGTCTTACTTAAACTGGCCATTACAAAGTTTTTATTTGAAATTGGAATAATATAAAATTACCTTTTTGATAAATGGTTATAAAATAAACCAGCCTGTACTATTTATTTCTAGCTCTAAACATAACAGCCAGTACGTTTATAGTTAAGTTAACGTAATAAGACCGTTTTGATAGATATATTGGAAAGCCATGGATTCGTATAAGGCTTCGCGCACAGAAACCTGATGATACTGGATATCAGCTGATAGGGGCGTGACAGCTTTCAATAGGCTTCGAGGCTGATTCTTAAAACGCTTGATATTTACCAAAAGTTTTATTTCAGATAAAAATCTTTATTCAAATGAGAGAACAATAAGTTACTGACTTTTAAAAAAAAAATAAGACTCGTTACTTACACATTGTATTTTAACCTAAAAATGCATAGTATTGTCTTTTATTATTTCAAAGTCTTTGTAGGCTAGGTAAATGTTACCTAGAGAACAGAACAAAAACAGGCTTCCAATAATTTACAGTATTCTGAAAATGGTAACACATTTTGTGTTTAGTTTATTTCACATACCTAATCAAATTTTTCATACAAATTGAGCCTAAATTTTACATCTAAGGCTACCTAAATGCACATTTTTTAAAAATGTTATTAGCACTTAAATTTTTACCATAATTTCCCTCTTTACATGTCCAAAACTGGATATCAGCTTCCATTACTGATATCCAGTGTGACATCTCACCTAGTAAGCATGCCTTTTAAATCTGATATTGCATTCTCACGACAAACCGTATTTCTCATAACATTTCTCGTAAAAAAATTTCAGTTGCACATTTCTTTGTCACTGCAACAGTTTCTCACTTTTGAGTTAAATTGTATGTTTCCTGCGTCTCTAATTAAATTTGTTGTGAGTTCGCAGCGTTTAGTTTCCGCTAGAGCAACCTTTTGGTAGTCGACTATCGATAAACTATTGTAACTATGTACATTGAATTGACTATTGTATTGAAAGAGTCATCCATAATGTCGAGAGAATGTTTTACTTAACCGTGAAATGCACATTGAAAGCAGCGATTTTATTGTCCAATAATAAAATACCAAAAATAAACATACATGTAACCTACAAAATGGTAAAAAAAAACATATAAAATACTAAAAATGATTTACCAAACTTAGCTATTCGTTCCCTATTCAAAAGGTCAGTGGGCTTACCACGTAAAAAATTATAAAGCTTTTTTAACACACAATTTAATGGTGTTTTGTTATTTAGTAGCTACTTACTGCCGCAGTGCCACTTCAATTTCTATACTACTGGCATTTATTCGTTTACCGTTATTTCTTGAACATTCTAAGGGCACAGTTTTAAATTACGGTCATGAAGCATGATAATATAAACACTGTTGTCGTTGCTAAGCAATGCAGAGGGAGAATAGTAAACGATAATATGCCCAGAGCCCACTCTTTTTTTCCTTATTTTTGCAAGAGTTTAAGGTATGAGACGTCTAATAAAATTAAACAAATAAGAATGTTAGTTAAACTTAAATTTAAGAGTATAAAAGAAATTAGATAAATACTGCTAAATACATTGAAAAACCATTGACGTTACTATAAACTGTAACTAAATTATGTATTATAACTGCAAATACTTAAGACACAATTCGTACAAGTGTCCACAACAGAACGTTGCATGAAATTGTGACATCATTACTATGTCACAATCGATAGCATATTTGACATGATCACGAGTTTAAAATTCGACTACCAAACTAAGTCGATAATGATTGGACAACTCTAGTTTCCTCCAAGGACGTTCCGCTTTGATTGTTAAAGTTTTGTTCGTACCAAAGGTACGGAATTAAAAGCGTTTCATTAAAATGATTATCAGACTAGCCAGTTCTTGTCGGCAAATGATTCAAAATTTTAACTAATAGTGTGTTAGAAAATGGGTCATATAGCTTGCTCCGTGTCCTTCAATTAACTTAATAAAGTTGGGTGTTCAACAAAAAGTGAACATAGTACCCAGAATAATAATAATATATAAATATAAGCCCCACTTTTGGGCATGTCTCACTAGGTATAACTACAAGTTGGAACAGGCCCCTCTTTTGGGCACTTTAAAAAACTACGAATTGGAATAGACCATGCTTCTTCACGCAGGCATAGTTCTGCTTAATTAATAGTGTAGTCTTAAATACTAGTCACAGTCAGACATAATTTTTTAGCTTCAGAATATCTGACATTTAGCTTGGTTGCTTGCTATAACTTACTTATCAATTTTAATTTAACTCATTGTCTTGTACACTCAACTTCGTAAGTTTGGATACACCCCAGTACCTTGTCACAACCTTGAAAGTAAGCAGTACATCAGTAAGACAATTAACTTAATGTGACAAGGTACTGAGTTGTATCCGAACTAAAGATGTTGACCGTACATACGTACGTCTTACAACGTGCTTTTGAATCACAAGTAAAGTATCTAAGGGCTGAGAGCCATCTGCGCTCCCTGGCAAGCTCGGTGAAGATGATAAGGCTTCGCAGCCATCATCGACAGTAAGAAAAAGTAAAAAGTTAAGTAACGCAACTGCAAATCAATTTAAATCTATTCAATCCAATTCTTTGTAACATGTTATACGGGGTAAAGGTTTACATTCTTAGGGCAAAGTTCATGTGCCGCCCTTTAGTAATTTTACTAAATATTCAGCATTTTTACACGATTTAAATCAATATCAATGAAATCAATCGAATACTCTTAAATATCACTATATAGTATAAAACAAAGTCGCTTTCTCTGTCCCTATATCCGTTTGTACGCTTAAATCTTTAAAACTACGCAACGGATTTTGATGCGTTTTTTTTTAAATAAATAGAGTGACTCAAGAGGAAGGTTTTTATTTGCAATATAGAATAGAAAAGTCAATGTTTCTTAGTATGTACATTACATCCGTGGGAAGCCGGGGCGGGTCGCTAGTAATAACAATAAAGTCCAAAGTGTCGGTTGAATTTTACATTTGTGATTGGATACAAACAATTCAAAGCTACTGAATTTTAAACGAAAACCGAAAGTTGCCTTTTCTGTTGAAATTAAGAAAAGAAATCAGAGAAAATTGTAATTTACTAAATGTATTAGATTAACCCTGATGGAACTTAGAATTAAAATGTCGGCGAAAAATTTGCTGAATTCATTTTCAATAGCTGTGCTCCCTAATAGACGGGACCTACTTATAGTTTATTTTTGGTAAGTTTTGAACAGAATCGGAGAACATTACATAATTATTGACTGATTTTTGATTTCATAGATTCACATATTTTTAATATGTTTTACGTATCATTTAATTCGTCAAATTTATGACGTTAGACTACTTTTTTTTATAAAAATGCAGATGAAGCTTTGGGCAAGAGCAAATATAAAGTAATATTATGATATATCTAAGCATTACATATCACACCTTTTTACCGTAGGGGTAGGCAGATATCACATCTTTCCGTTTGCCATAATATTCATTTCTATCAGTTTCCTCTAACTTTTATATACCTAAGTATTGCACGTAAATCGTTTAAACTTAGTAATGTTTAAGTTAAGAGTACATTGAGAAGCCCTTCAGGGTACACTTTGGATTTTTACTACCTTTATAATGTGGGAGGTAGAACTTATCGATACTAATATAATAAATGCGCAAGTAACTTTGAATGTCTGTCTGTTTGTCTTTTCGGCTTTCACGCCTAAACCCCTGAACCAATTTTAATGAAATTTGGTATAGGTAAACGTTAAACCTCTAGAATGGACATAGCCACCTTTTTGTTTTAAAAAAAGGGAAAAATGGGGGTAATATCGCCCTTGAAAGTTTACACGTGAAAATGGTTATATATTAAATTTGGCACAAATGTAGCTCCAAACTTGGATTAAAATATGGACAACTTTTTGTTTCGAATATTAGAGAAGATAGGGGTAAATCAACCATGAAAGTAGTATATGGAAAAAACTGTAGTCCACGAGAACGAAGTCGCGGGCACAGCTAGTACAGATTAAAAGGTGTGTGCCGTGAGTGCTTTTGATTACAATATCTCGAGATAAATCAGTGCATCAATATTTCACACGAAACGCGGCAGATTGAACCAATAGAATTGGATTGGGTAAGTTAATTAAACTTGATCTCCGCTTCTAACTGAAAATACATGTATCAATGTCAATATTGTCAGATAAGGTTCTGTTTGTAAATAATTTATTTAGGATGCATTTTCATGCGTATCGTCAACGAATAGTCCACGAGACTTGACAGTGATACTTAAGACCATTAAAATTTAACATTTCTTATTACGTTTGTCAGAAGAGGAAGCCATTAAATTTTTAGACATCAAGGAGAGATTTATATATTTTAAATTAAATTTGTTCAACATTTTGGATAAAAGTGCAAATAGATTTTATGGTTTATATCTCAAACCCCCATCAATAACATAAAATACTTAACACAGAACCATAAAAGCTACATTATATTAAAAATAAAATATACAATTAAAAACAAAATACTTTTTTCTGATAAACGTAATTCTAGCCGAAATAAAAAAAATCAATGATAGACTACTTGAAAAACACTCTTAGCCTGTACTGTGACAATTTAAATGGAAACTGCGTTGCCGCAACGGTAAGTACAATAGGTACTGAAGTTTCTATACAAAATAAAGTAACTTTTCATAGTACCTACTTAATTACTTATTTATACTGTGCTAAGACTTATTTTGGTGTGAACGTTTATATAGTTATCTTCGCTTTTTTATACGTTTATATAGTAAATTAATGGCAGCTGCGTACTGCTGAGCGATCTAATTTGCTGCCAAATTTAGTATTTTTCTTTACAAAAACTAAGTTTGTATTCAACTAGGTACTTGTACTAAAAGCTGGCCCGGCGAACGTTGTGCTATCTAATCACGATTTCTTAGATGGTATTGTACACATTTTCCAACATTTTAAACCTTCCCTTGACTTCCACAATTATTCCTAAACCATTATTAGCTAACACGGTTTTACGGTTCTAGCTCGACCGTTTAACTCGTAACGCCTGCGCGGTAAGACGGGCAAAATTGTATTGCAATTTGTAAAATAATCTATGAAAGAGAAAACGAAGAAAGAAATCAGACAAAACACTTTAAATAACAAGATATACATTCTGCACATTCGTTGTTTTTCGCCGTTGAAATGTACTACTAAATATCGCACAGGCGATAAGCAAGTTAAACGGTTGGGTTAAAAGAAATCTCGAATTTTAGCGGGAGTAACAAATAGAGATGGGTAAATTTTTATTTATTTACTACTGCTTTTTGTTTTCTTTAATATGATCATATTTTCTTTCTTTTTTTGTCTAATATCATTATGTTTTAGTAACTCAAAGACAGTCAGATTTATGCCCGGTCCTAATGGTAGCTTCGTTTGCATTGTACAGAGACGATTCATCAGTATTGCAAATGTTAATCTACATGAATAAAAAATATTGACTTTGATTTTGACTTTGACTAATATTTAAATATTCTTAATGTATCAATAATGACTATTCGTTTTTCTACGAGTCATTAATTCTAATTTTAAATTTACTTTCCATATCAGCTGTCATAAGTAGTCCGTCAATCGTTTTTAGCTTACGCTTCGTAAATTTTTATTACTATTTAAATTAAAACGATTCGTTTTTCAAATATTGGAACTGGGCATTAGACAAGTTCTCATGGTTTAGCTAGTGACGACCTCCGTAGCCGAGAGGCAAGCGGGCCTGACTTTGGCGAGCGCCATCTCTGAGGTCCCGGGTTCGATCCCCGGTCGGGTCAATATGGGAAACGAACTTTTCTATATTGTCTCGGGTCTGGGTGTTGTGGTACCGTCATTGTTTCGGATTTCTGTAACACAAGTGCTTTAGCTACTTACCATAGAATCAGAGCAATGTATGTGATGTTGTCCAAAAAAAAAAAGTCCAAGTCAAAGTCAAAGTCAACACGGCCGCGCTCCACAATTACCTACTAATATTACAACTAAAAGCTCCAATTCGATTACAATTTTGAACGTGCGAAGGTATCATGCTACCAAATATCAATGAAAACTCTATCGTGTCCAGAATGTCACCCTCGCGGAAAATTACGAGTCATTTATGGCAATTGAAAAAAACCGCCCGAGCGAAGAAATGAGCAACCAGTCACGCCCTGGCCACGTGTTTACGGAGCTATTGTTATTTACTCGTACGCACACCATTATAGGTCAACGACCTGTGGAAAACCATTTTCTGCATCCGAGTAGGGACGCGCTGGTTTTTAGACGACAATGTCTAGTCTCTGTACTTATTTGTATCTATAGAATGAAATTGCGTATCCATTGTCGTATATTATGGCTCACCATCCATACTTCCATACTAATATTATAAATGCGAAAGTAACTCTGTCTGTCTGTCTGTCTGTTACTCTTTCACGCCTAAACGGCTGAACGGATTTTGATGAAAATTGGTATAAGTGTACATTGAATCTCAAAAACGGACATAGGCTACTTTTGATTAGAAAATAAGGGGGGAGGGGGGTAATACCACCTTTGGAAGTTTATATGGAAAAATGTTTATTTTTGAAGTTAGAGATATGAAATTTGGCACAAATATAGCTCGAAACTTGGATTAAAATATAGACTACTTTTTGTTTCGAATATTAGGGGAGAAAGGGGTAAAACCGACCATGAAAGGATGTAGTCCACGCGAACGAAGTCGCGGGCACAGCTAGTCAAGTATAAATTGGATACATAGATAGATATTTATCAAGCAATGACGGTTGTGAATATTTTTTGGATGTATCTAGTCTATTTCTATATTGATACTAATACTGATTTGAAGTAATCCTTCTGGCTGGCTGATTTTAAGTAATTACTAAAAAGACTTGGACTTTCTAACACTCTAATGTCGTGCAAAGGAACTAATATCAAATGCAAATATTTACCTTCACCGTATAAAATTCACTTCTCGCTATTTGTAGGGTTAATGTACATATGCAGTATATGTAGGCTTAAATATTTAGAATTTCACGAATTTGATGCGGTTTTCAATAGGAAAAGTGCTTCTAGAAAGCAGGTTTTTAGATAGGTGTATACATCCAATCTTTTAAGACCGAAAGCCCGAAAATTTCATTAGTATGTACATCTCACATTTGTGCGATGCCGGTGAGGGTCGCTAGTCTACATGGAAACTCAAGATAGATATTATTAAATGTTGACCTCATTGTGATAAGTACATACATATTTGCGAAGTAAACTCTTGAAATACAAATTTTTTTGAACTTTTTAACGATCGAAGTAGAGGAGAAAGGATAAATTAGGAAATTTAACCTGTACGTAAACACAATGAAAATTGTATTGAAAACATAATAAAGAAAATCATTTGTGAATTATTTTCGTTCTGTTATCAATAGTTACGGTAGTCAATTGGATCAAAAATATAAAGCGTGATACGCGAACTTTGAACTTTATTATGATCAAAGGGCCTCATAATTTTAATATCCCCAGACCTCTCTTATAAGTAAAAGACCGCTATGCATCTGTTCCCTCATAACTTTTGAACTACTTTATTTCAATAAATAAGGTAACGTCAGTAAGGTGGCCTTCCAGATACTGAATATGCCATTATTTTTTTAAGAAGTAAGTACATGGTTTTCAAAAACCAAATACAATGAATGTAATTAGACTGATTCCTAGCGCACCACTCAGTAAGAATGTGGACTGGTTAATCAACTGAGACACTTATAACACTTAGGTATAATATATACTTATAATAGCACAATTCTTATAAATATACATATATATATGAAGATAACATACTATGACGTCCCAATTCATCTTATCGCGTTCAAACGATAGCTAGTAGGATTAAATAAAAACCCAATAACCCAACAAACAAAAATAACTACTTAGGTATATCCTCTTTATAAGGGATAATAATTTATATCACTTGGTATTTTAAAGAGCGCGATTTTTAAACGGTTCCGTTTTTGCTTATGAAATCAGAAAGTGACGGTAATATTTAAAAAGACCCATCGTTTCGTTTCGCACCCAATTACGTTATTGTGGTAACTTTTTCACACGCGAACCACAGTTCAATGACCTGCACTCCCTGCTACGAAAAAGCATTTTCCGTGTATTGAGTTTCAACTAATTATATTGACATAGGTGCCTTCGATATAATACTGTACTGCAGTGTAGGTTTATTTTTAAAAGTAAAAAATAGTGGATTTTCTTATGGTATGTTTGTAAAAGGACTATTAAATAACTAGTGTATGCTGAGTATTAGCCTCTTTATGACATCATCACTACATAGTATAAAACAAAGTCGCTTTTTCGGTCCCTATATCCCTTTGTACGCTTAAATCTTTAAAACCACGCAACGGATTTTGATGCGGTTTTTTTAAATAGATAGAGTGATTTAAGAGGTAGGTTTTTATTTGCAATAAAGAATAGAAAAGTCAATACTTCTAAGTATTTACATTAGATCCGTGCGAAGCCGGGGCGGGTCGCTAGTTTTATTTATAAGTTACTGTTATATTATAACTATATATATATATATAGCATATCGCTAAGTAAAAAAATATTCTTTTCTTTATATTCATGGGCCACATAACATTGATAATTATATGTTTTGGGAATACACTAGTATTATAAAACTGAAGAGTTAAAATTTTTGTGCGTTTGATTGCGCTAACCTCAGAAACTACTTCATCACGCCTTATAACAAGAAAATCTAAATATATATATAACTCACTGACTGACATAGTGATCTATCAACGCAGAGCCCAAAGCACTGCTGGACGGCTCGGGCTGAAATTTGGTATGCAGGTAGATGTTATGACGTAGGCATCCGCTATGAAAGGATTTTGATTAATTCTACCCCAGGGGGTTAAAATAGGGGATGGAAGTCTATATGAAACTCAGTCAATCTTAAACCGAACGGACTGAGCTCTTGCATGCATAAAGCTACTGTGGCGTAGGAAGGCATCGCTTAAGAAAGGATTTTGAAAAATTCCACCCACAAGGACATAGGGTTTGTATAAATCTTCTTAGATTTCCGACTGGTTGAACTGAAATTAAAGATTAGAGTTACCATGATAAAGACGTTCGCTTGAATAGGATTTCGGTAAATTCAACCCTCATGGGGATAAAACAAGATACCTAATGGAACGAATAAATTAAGACGACCACAATATTTTTTTTGTTCTTATAACTCCACGCAGTCGAAGTCGCGGGTCGCCCGCTACTAACATAATATTATTAATTCGTCGCATTGCGTGTTAACAATATCTTAGACACCATTTTAATTGCACATTACATAGGTACATATGCACGTTGTGGTCGGCCTAATAAGGCATTTGTATGATAATAAAGTCTACATATGACGTGGCATGTTTAACGTGTGTATCAGGCAATGCTTTAGCAGGTCACCAGTTTTTATTTTAACTCTTTTATAGGTATATCGCACCTTAGGTATAACAAGGGCACAATTGCAGTTTTTGCAATTTTACAGGAGAGCAATTTTGAGATATTTTACAGGAGAGCAATTTTGAGATATTTTACAGGAGAGCAATTTTGAGATATTTTACAGGAGAGCAATTTTGAGATATTTTACAGGAGAGCAATTTTGAGATATTTTACAGGAGAGCAATTTTGTGATATTTTACAGGAGAGCAATTTTGAGATATTTTACAGGAGAGCAATTTTGAGATATTTTTTGCTTTAGTGTGTTCTAGCTCTGATATCATTACTCTAAAGTTGAAAGAGCAAAGGAGGACATAAACCATTATGCTAATTATTATTTTTAGATAAATAGGCAGTCCTGCCAATGCAGGTAGGACGACTCCCCATTTTTTTAAATATTATATATAGGAGAATATTCTTTGACAAACCAAATATGAGGGAAGATGACAGCTTCAGCTTCTCTCCCCGAATAGGTTAGGGGCGCTCCGCCATCTTTGCCCATCATTTAATCAGTAAGGAAAAATAACTCCCCGAAAAGACAGGATTCCTCACCTGCGATCGTAGCAATCTTTACATTTTTAATAATAAAGAGCCCTTTTAACCAACCACTGGTCAACTTAATCATTTTAACCTACTGACCTGTATTAAAATATCTGCTTTCTAATCATAAACTAGAACAAAACACTGCTACAGTTACTTCATAAATTAATAATAGTTTGTTGGAGGAAAATTCAGCTTTCCCGTAACCCTAATACTAGGCGTACAACGTTGAAACCAACTCGTATATTAACCACGTGAAATTATTATTCAAAGTAATTTCAACCTTATTGGTTTGAGTTAAAAGCTGTTATGACATTGTGCAGGTGTAACAATATCGTGGTACACTGGTGTTAGGTTCATTTTATCATATTCACTCTAATAAGGGTCGGGTAGGGTTGTCAGTCTTAATAAATCAAAAACCCCTTACGCGATTAACAATTTCCATTATCGTTTACATAATGAACTTGGTAAAACCTAGAAAATTGTAGCAGGCATTTTGTATGATTCGGAAGTTTATTGCTTCAATTAGAGTATCAAATCTGAAGCAGGAAGGTTTTAAGGGTACATCAATGTTCTAGAATTTTTTTATTGAAATACACTATACAAATACACCAGTGTATGTGTCGTTGCTAGATGCAAAATTTGATTACTTCACAATCTAATAAACAATGTTTATTCTTATTTAACGGTATTCTATCTCCGGTCTATTAATTGTTTTTGAGCTAAAAATTGAAAAAAGTTTGTGATATAACTTTAATCTGAATCTCATTAAAACTATTTCACAATTTTATTCGACGGACAACCCTGCTTGAAATTGGCGTGCTTACCCTCAGACTGTTATGTTTTTAATTATTAATAATTAATTAACGGAGTTTCAACAGCCTTCTGAAATGTAAATATCCTGTCACCTTTGGTACGCACGCATATACCAAATGTCGAATACGAAAACATTTATATAAAAGTAGATAGAAGCTTTATGGTTACAAATATGGCGTTGTTTATGTTTTCTTTACTGATACAGACCCAAATTTAGGTGATCAGGAAGAATAAATATTCTTGATCATATAAAAAAACATAAATAATTTGTGTTCAAATCAGTGGAACCAGTTTGAATGGTAGGGCATAGCGATTTATCACTTGAACCGGAGCAGCCCGGCTGGTGAAATACGTCCACCTTATAGAAGACCGCAGCCAAATAACAATCACTTCGGTGTGGTTGTGTTCCTACGTGTGAGTAAGGTTTCCAGAGCTTCTGGGTGCTGCTGGTATGGAAAGTAACGATTCGTAGAAAAGCGGATAACCATTTTTGACACATTAAGAATCTTAAAATATTAGAAGCGGGCATTAGTAATCTGAAAAACAGAACTTAATGAAATATACATTTTTATCAAGATATTGGAAATAAGTTTAGTCTACTTTTATAAATGCAAGAATAGAACCTGAGCAGTCGTGTTTGAATTGACTCAAAATGAACTGTCACATCTCATCTTGCTGACGTATATTTAAATTGGTTTATGCTCTATAAAACCATTGTTAAAAGTATTTTCATCAAGTTTTTATTATTATTACGAAAATTTGCTTTCAAGAGAACCCCCTAAAAAAGGTTACCGAATTAATTCGACCCTCAAAGTCTTGGATTTGATTATTCGAGACGAACCGAGTATCTCTTTGAAGAAATTAAAATTTAGCACCGGGCTTGTCTCACTAAGAGGCTTATGGTATTTATCTATATCACCAAACGTGGTAAAACCTTTTAATATTATTATACACTTTGAAATTTGTTTTTATGGATTTATGTACGTTTATTACCTTTTACAAAAAAAATATTAGGATGAATTTTGGGAGCAGAATTGATAACATACGAATCCCGAAATATAACACACACTTAGTTAAGGGTAAGAACTAGTTTTGTTGTAAAAATATAACTTAACCAGACCCGTTTCGACAAAGCCACGCAAACTCTCAACTAATCACGCAGTACTTCTTCATAAAGTACTAGCTGTCCCGGCGAACTTCGTTTCGCCTTAGATAATTTTTCCCGCTTTTCAGTTGAAATTTTTCAAATTTTACGAAGGATCCCTAATTTTGTAGCCTATGTCAAATTGGAAGAATGTAGCATTATATTGGTGAAAGAACTTTTTAAATCGGCCCAGTACTTTTTGAGCCTATTCGTTACAAACATACAAAAATAGGTACAAATCTTTCCTCTTTGTAATATTAGTGTAGACAAGCAATGTAACGCCCTCCGTCCGCTAAAAGCTTTTAGACAACGCAATGGCATTTTTGAGCGTTTACATTGCCCATTTTGGCTAAACTGTTAGTTGACCCAATTAAAAAAAAAGAAAAATCCTCACGAGATAGATTACATTACGTTAACGAATCGATTTTTATCAACACAGGATTGTACCATATCCAATCAGTTATTCGGCATAAAACATTACATGAAAGCGTCCTAGTGAGACAAAATTACAGAGAGAAATAGGGCATGCCTTCATTTATGCCATTAAGGTGGCCTTAATTACTACCCTCGTAAAAGTTTAGGAAAAGATAGCACAACAGAGAAGACTTTCGAAGACTGCGATTAAAATTAAATCTGTATAAACACAAGCAAAGTACCACTCACTGACTAACTGACGGCTTAATCACGATAAGTCAGAAAGTAATAAAATAGTCAGTAGGCACTATTGATGGTGTGGAGATGTACTAATTATGTATCTTTATAAATTAGCCCCCTTTTAGGGTGAAAACATACTACCTTCACGCATACGAAATCGCCGAGGACTGCGAGTAAATCATATAAGTGTTGCAAAATCATAATCACCGATAAAGATAGATACGATCCTTCAACCAGTCTTCCGCGATACGACCTTTATAAAATTCCAATGTATTTCTACATTTGTCTTGCAATTCTTAGATCTTCGTTGATAATTTTCTGTTGCGAATATCCTTTATCCTTATGACTTTTATTAACCCACGACGGGTTGTTATAACGTTCACGTGTCCGTATGTCTGCCTGTCACTATGTCTGTCTATGGCATCGTAGCACCCCAACGAATAAACAGATTTTAATTTTTTTGCTTGAAACGAAAACGGTTCAAAATGGACGCCGCCACTAAATGTGGGATTACATAATGTAGCTTAAGTCCCTTAATATACGTATTAAATAAAATAACTTGAGTATTAGGTACTATAAAACTTGACTAAATTTCTAATCAACGATGCACTAAAACCAAGCTATTAGGTTTTTTTAAATTTTAATTTTGAGTCTACGGTATCGATAAACACCAAGCATAGCTTTGTCCATCACACGCTAAGTGACAGTATTTTAATGCCGTAATTATGTAGTAGGCCCTAAAAATTTTATTTATAATTCCAATATGTAATTTTATGAACCTAATCTGGTTAATAAATTAATTTAATTGATATAAAAAGATCTAGAACTCTTAAATTCCCACATGTTCTGTTTACCTCCATGATTAGATTGGGAAAAGTTGTACCTAGTTATACAAGTTTTCCCAATCAACCGGTCATCACCCTACTCGGGTTATTTCGGGAAGTTTACCTTCCTTGCCCACTTTGGTTTAGGTAAAGCCTTAATTGGCGACGTGTTAAGTCTAATTTTAAACATCCTGAAATATCTTATTGTGAGAATTTCTTGAGCATCTTTGAAATTGTTGTTTTATTTAGTACTTAGTCTTACATTTCCATAAGACTTGTATAAATAACTTTTTTAAAATAAAATACAAACTTTTTACTTTTTAGAATATTATTGATTTGACGACCTCGGTGGCGCAGTGGCTAAGGTAGGCGACCGTAGCGCGTAAGGTTCCGGGTTCGATTCCCGGTCGGGTCAATTTAGAAAACGAACTTTTCAAAATTGACTTGGGTCTGGGTGTGCTGGGATGACGCCCCCAGTTAGTATCCGTCGTCTGGTGCTCATAGTACAAGGGAAAACCTTAGTATTACACCAGGTGATTGGTGTGATTGTCTGGCGCATTTATATATTTATTTATTTCAGTTATTTTGTAAGGGAAATAATAAAATTTGTGACGCTTGGTAGTTACTATTGTAGTTTATTATGATTTTTTTTTAGATTACTTATGCATATTGTCACTATTACCGCACTCATAAACTAACTCTCCGCATGACCCAAAGGTTGACTGGTAGAGAATGCCCCTAGCATTAAGTCCACCTGTTGTACTTTTTTTGTGCAATAAAGTTTTTTAATAAATAAATAAATATAATAATCATCAGTACCCTTCATTGTATAAGTAAAAGAATGTCAATCGTTTTATCTACACTTATATGATAAGAACTCCTTAACTTGTTTATTTGTTTGTTTGAATACTGAAAAACCATAACAGCCACGGCGCCAGGCGGAACCCAGCTTACCCCTCTGAATCGGGGGTTCGACGGGAACGGCCGAGCGTGCGAAGCTATTCCCGCCCTGTTGCGGAGGACCGTGCAAGGCCGATCGGGGTGTCCCCGCACCCACGACCAGCTGGTCCCCGCTAAAAGGCACTAAGCGGACAAATTGTCGCCTTGCGCGCAGCCTCCTGCGTCTTCTTATGGCCGGAGCTAGAAGGTAACTCTCCCGCTCCCTCTCTATTGCCTCTTTCTGCGAGATGACGGTCTCGCAGAAGGACGCGACAGCTACCCAGGCCTCGTCGCGCTCGACCATTGCCTTTACCACTTTTGGGAACGCGAGATCAGCCCCAACTGCTGCACTTCAAGATTGACCTCATCCCACCTGATGTTAAGTTTAATGAGGTCCTAGCTTAAGGGTGACAAGTACAGCAAAATAAATCTGTTACTGGACTTGTCGCCCTTACCTTCAAGGCTTGACCCCCGCTACTTATGTAGCACCCCCCAGGAGATCTAGAAACTTTACTCACACGCAGGAACACAACAACACAGAAGTGATTGTTATTTGGCTGCGGTGTTCTGTAAGGTGGAGGTATTTCACCAGTCGGGCTGCTCCAGTTTGAGCGATAAATCGCTATGCCCTTCCTCTCTTAAAATGTTGAATGTGATATGTCTAAGAAGACATATTATGAATGACGATTAAATCTAAAAATAATTGAAAATTAATCGATTGCAATATAATAATCGATACAATCGATAGTATTGGCTGGATTTAAATATCGATTTAATCGATAGTATTGTCTTATCTAAACAATTATAATCTAATAATCGATTATATTACCCTAAACTTAAAATTGATATACTATTGATAGTCCAATCGATTATTAGATTATTTGAGGGGGGGATTCGATTAATCGATTATCCGGCAACACTACAGTCCACTTAGAATGGCTCTAGGCTATATTACATCACGTTGCGGCCAAAAGGACCAACGAATCAGAGGAAGACGTGGATAGAACGGGGATAGTAAAGCCAGCATCATTAGTAATTCGTATGCACCTCAGTACCTTGTCATACCAAATCTCCGCGTAACTAAGCAAGTCAGGAAAACAGTGACTTAATGTGACAAGGTACAGAGTTGTTCACGAACTTAAGCTACTGACTGTACGCATGAATCGGTGAGTGATTGCAAAGGACAGAAACAAACAACCTTTCATTTTAATAAATTAATGTAAATTTTACATTGAAGAAGTTTTATAAAAATAAATAATGGATTACGCAAGCTGCTCTTGTTACACAAATGAAATCTTTACAAAGAAGCAAAATTAATTGAAATGATGAAAGAACGCACAGACATAATTAACGGCACGCGTTATCGCCTTTCATCCACATAAATAATATAATTAACGTTTGAAATAAATAGATTTCACGATCAGAATGGAACTCCCGATTCCATTAAGAAGTTAACGAATTGTTCAGAAGTAGGGATGGCTGTTTCGGACCGATTAATCGAAAAATAAAAATATGAATGCTAGTTTTTTGTTACTATTATCGAATCAATACTTTGGGCTATCGAAAAAAAGTTGTAATCATCCGTAACGTTAGATCGTTTTTAATTGGTTCCTTTTGATTTTAATAAGTTACAAGTAAGAAACAATGGAAGATTTTCATAGGTTAAACCTATTAGTGAACCTAATCCGAAATGGAAAATATCACACTAAATATAAGCCTGTTAAAATTGCAATAGACTTTTAAATATGATTTAATTAATATAGAAAAAAATACTTTGATAGTCACTAAATGTGATCCCAAGTACACGTTCAAAAAACAACCTTGTCGAACAAAGCCATTTACAATCGATAAATGCATCGTTTTATAAAGTTTGTATAGTTACTAGGGCAACCTGCCCCGCGGTCGTCTGGGCGCAATGCTATAGATACTGATATAATTTTAAAATACATTAAACATACCTCTTGAATCACTTTAATTAAAAACCGCATTCAAGCCCATTGCGTAGTTTTAAAAAACTAAGTACACACATAGTACACATAGGATAAGTCAGTGAGAAGCGACTTTTTATACTGTGTAGTGTTTTGAGAAATGGAATTACGAGCATGAGAGCAATAAGGGTCCAATTGCTTTCAGAGTCTGTCGACTTCGGAGAACATTTTTGAGGGTCTACTCCCAAAAACGAAATATGTAGGCCCCGATGATACCAATTTTTAATTCTCATAGTCGTAACCCATTCCCTTCAATTGTGAATTAAGCGTTTTCATACAACCAAATATTATCTATGCGAATGAAAAACCTCGTTTTAACTCTGGAATTCTTTAATGAATCTTTAAAAACGTTTCGTCTGTTCGATTCGTTTTTGGAAATAGACCCCCTGATTCGAATCTATCTCGTCGTAAAGAATGACATCCTTAGGCAAAGTTCGTGTTGGCGCGCGATTAATGATGTTTGCTTTTGTTCCGCTGCTATTTGTCTTCCATCTCGAATATTAAGCAATAATTAATAAATTTGGCAACGCTGCTTTATGTGGAACGCTAGACAGTGGTTGGGGAATATTGAGAGTGTTTCAAACTTTATAAATAACATGGTACATAGTATAAAGCAAAGTCGCTTTTTCTGTTCCAATATCCCTATTTACGCTTAAATCTTTAAATTTACGCAAGGAATTTTGATGGTTTTTTTTTGCAATAAAGTATAGAAAAGCGAATATTTCTAAGTATTTGCATTACATCTGTGCAAAGCCGTGGCGGGTCGCTAGTAAATTATTATAATACCTTAATTAATAGGTAGTCGCTTTTCAAGAGAAGCAAGGTATCCTATACTTATAATAACCAGCGACTATGTTCGCGTTATTTTGGAATAATAATGCCCTTGATGTTAATAAATTATAATGTACAATAATAATTGGCTGTTTTCATTATTTTTCATATTTTAAAATACAATTTTAAATTTTCTGCAGTAAATACTTTAATTTCAAAAACATTGGAATCTCATAAAAATAATCAGGTCGAGAATCCCTTGTTTTAATCCCGAGAGGTGTTGATTTCTAACGATGCATTTAAGGACACCATAAATTTTGAAATTCGAAGACCCTTCAAAAACATACAGCTTTCATCCAAACTTCCAACCTGCGATAATGCACAAACATTTGTCCATATTTTTGAATAGTCTTAACAGATAGACACGCAGGCCTAGCAAGCGCAATACGTCAAATTTATCGCATGAGACGACAAAAGTTTCGATACAGTATAGTAAATACTCGTATTTTTAGCCAATCAGCAGCTGACTTTAATCGATTTTGACGGACGTTCGTTAAGAGCGCGATAAATTTAGTCGCGTGGCGCATGCTAGGCCTGTAAGAATCAATTTTGATTCCACTTCCTTATTTCTAACATCGATTATGCTAAGCTACAGTGCAACAGTGATAACTGTACTTTAGATGAATAAATAGACAAGTGTACAATATTATTACCAGGGTTTCAAACAAGTAAACCGGTTACCGGAACGCGGGCCGCTCCGGACCGGACATCCGACCGACCCGGCTATCGGCCGGTTGTTCTCAAGGGGATGATACAACTATTTATGTCTACACCGTACTTATTCATCATATACTTTATTCCTAAGGGTATTCCTAAGGGTATTCCTATAGAACCAGCTATTACCATTAAACCTTTACGAAAATGGAAAGATCTGGCAGTCTACTCGCAAAAACGAAACGGATAAACGAATAGTTTGGTTTTTGAAGATTATTGAAAAGATTAAAACATAAATTTTGATTTATATAAATCATATTTTGTTTTTTGATATCACTTTATACGCATCCGAAGAGAGCTGGTTGCGATTTTGTAAATAAAAATTTGCTATACGTCGTCGGATCAGACATATTTCGTTTTTTGAAAACATGACCTACTGTAATCCTAATTACTTACTTTTTTATTCTAATAGACCTGGTTATTTGAAAAAGAATCTTATGCATAGGTACAGAATTCGTAGTTTGCCAAATTGAACATTCCGAATTCCGCGCAATTAACACGGGGTCTAGTCTCAAAAACGAAAGGTTTCCTTGTTGATGTTTCAACGTGAGTACACATAGATCATTAAACTTATGTGGGCCAATCCCGGCGGCACTGCAATGCCGGGCCGACCCGTGGCGGGAGTGGAGCAAGCCCCGAACATCCCACCGCTTTTCAAAAATCAGTTTAATATACTGGTCCCTCAGTGAGGGAACTTTCAGATATTAAGCTGAAAAGAACAGATACTACACTTTGATCTTAGCCAAAAGGCCGAGAAGCGATGCCGCAGAAGAGTCGGCCGAGGAGGGTCATTCTACGGAAAAAAATCTCGTCATCGCGATTCAAACTAGATTGCAGTTGCAGCATACAGTGCCATCTAGTGATATTTTGTTGAACACTCAGCAAACGTGCACCCGAAGTTTTTTGTACAATGTTCAACAGAGAAGCGGAGTTGGTAAAATACCAAACGGTTTTTAATTCGTTAAATAGTTTTAAAAAAAATTTAGAATATATTTTTTATATATTTTTTATTTGGATAAAATATTTTTCATTCGCTAAATTAATAAAAAATATTTACATAAACATTTACCTTCCCTATTTCAATATCTTCAAAATGTATTTATTTTATTTTCTAAGACATACAAGATGACAATTATTATCTTTTGCCTATTGAATATGTACACAAGTAGTCTTGAGTTTAATATGTTTTACATATTCTAGTGCTAGTTTGATTTCTTATGGCGTGGGCATCTGCCCATCTAATCGATAATCAACCCATCAATTGTGTCCATCGTAGGTCATTCAAAAATGTAATGTATCTGTAATGCCTATTAGATCGAGCATTATAAATTGGTAACCGTCGTCATCGATGTAAGTCGTACCAAGAACGATTCAAAAAATTGCAAACGATGTCGCAATGTTAAGATTGAATTTGCTCAAACTATTGTGATCCTTGTGTCGAAATTAAAGTTTAATTTTTGTTACTAACCGTGAGTCGAGGAAGCCACACATTTTCGCGCGCTGATCACGCCATTCCTGTGGCTAATGGGATAATTTTGTTCCGCAGTACAGGGGTCCGACCCTCGGGTATTGGCATTTCAACAGCATTGATTGGATTCAACACACACACAAACACACACCATTTGGATTTTAAAAAAATCGTTAAGTTTTTTGCCAACTAATACTACCGTCACTGTCGGTTTTTACACTGATTTATAATAAAGGCAAAAGTATGTGATCGTTTGTAACTTCTTACGCAAAAACTACTAAAAGGATTTGGCTTAAATTTGGTAAAATAAATTAAGAAATACATACTAGATTAACATATTTTATAAGATTTTAGAAGACCTATCTATAGATACCCCACACTCGAAAAAAAAAATTTAGTGACATTTTAAGTATAGGGAACCACTAAAGTTTATTGTTTTTGTTTTCTATTTTTATGAAAAAATCTTAATAAAGTGGTTGTGGCATACGGACGGACAGACATGAGGAATTTTTATGCATTTCGTTTTTCGCCATTTCAGAACCTTGTGTAGGTATATAATATACACAATTTTTGCTAATCTTACTGTTTCCCCAAATAAATAAGTGTTCAGTCAACTACCCTTTTGAATATTAGTTTTATTAGAATGTGTTCAAATATGTTCAAACATTTTACAATTATCCGTTAAAATTATAGTAACATTAATAAAGTGATGTTTAAAAGTTAACTTTGGTCTTTTAAAAACTTTTTTATAAAAAATGTGAATTATAAATGATTTGCTATTTTATATATATATATATATATATTATTTTAAAACGATTGTTAAGTATTATAAAAATCTAGACTGCAAAATAACGTAGGATTATTACCCGTAGTAGGGTCCCGTACATGAACAAAAACGGTAATCGAATAGTTTTATGTAGAGAGGAATTGTAGTACATAATGCCGGCGAGTGGTGAGAAGTAAATCACCTAAATTGTCGTACATAAATCCCAATACGGGAACTAAGGGTAGATAATGTGATAACACATATTTTTATTGGACCCGGGAAGGTCGCGAGCAAATCACCGTTAGATGTCAAAATATTATGTAAAAAAAATTAATTACGATATTTTTATAAGGCACTTCACACGATATTATAATTTGATTGATGAAATTACTTTTACTATAAATATTTCTAAAAATTACGCTCATGATTTTACCCTCCACGTCCCCGAGTGTGAAAATAACACAAAATGAAATCTTTGTTACTAGAAAACGGCAGGCCACTGCAACTGTTGTGGAAGTATTTGTTATTCCCACAAGATGGCGTGCTTACAGCTATTTGGTGACTAAATATCTTTAAATTTTTCACTAGATGGCACTGTACGCTGCGACTGCAATCGAGTCTGAATCGCGATGACGAGATTTTTTTCCGCAGAATGACCCCCCTCGGCCGACTCTGCTGCGGCATCGCTTCTCGGCCTTTTGGCTAAGATCAAAGTGTAGTATCTGTTCTTTTCAGCTTAATATCTGAAAGTTCCCTCACTGAGGGACCAGTATATTAAACTGATTTTTGAAAAGCGGTGGGATGTTCGGGGCTCGCTCCACTCCCGCCACGGGTCGGCCCGGCATTGCAGTGCCGCCGGGATTGGCCCACAAAATACCATAATAATCGACATTCTCTCCTAGGCTCACGTATTAGAAACGGAATATTTTGAGTTCACTAACTTAGATGAGTTTACAAAAGTATGCAATAATAATCAAAATCATTCCTACATAACTTTTGCTTGTAAGTTAGTACGAACTGTTCTCAACCATTAACGCATTTAATAGACTTAAGCACAGGAAAATTCAGTTGGTCTTGGTGAAATTCTGTTGAATTCATTAATAAAACACTAGTTGTGATTGAAATAATGTATATTATTTTACATTCTTCAGAATCAATAAATTTTAATCAATTTAATAAGCCTATGATAACAAAAATAATTGTTCCTATGGATAATTAGATAGAAATAGTTATTCATTTCATACATTATACAATTTCACTGCAACTTTTAGCTACATCCAATTATTTTGAAATTAATTAAAAATATTTACAATATTAAACATAGTCACTTAGAAATGGAATACTTAATAATAATCTGACTATTTTATTTTAGCTATATTGTATCCTAAGTCTTAAATATATGTCATGTTTTGGAGATAGCTACCGTTTATAACCACTTTAAGTGTTTAGCACATGACAAAACTAAACGATATTCTAGAATCTAACGAGAAAACTACATAGTGGACTTTTGGATATTCAAATTTCAATAATAAGTTACATAAATCTTAATAAATAATTACATTTACATAATTTGTGGTAGGCAGATAAAAAACTAAAACTTTACATTTTCACGAGGAAATAATTTTATACAGATTTGAGCACCGCATGGATTCTATATTGATTCTTACTATTTATGTGCTTAAAATGTCTCTTATTGTAAAATACTATTCTTTTGGATAACATAATTATAAAATAATCATACTAAATTTTCATACTTTAATTCATATTTTGCGTTGTATCTTGTCTATTTTACTATTTAAGTAATCTAATTATATGACTGAATAAAGGTTAATCTTAAAAAATATTTTTAAAAGATAGGAAAGGAATATCGACGGTTATTTTTTACATTTTAAGAATTTGTTCTAGGTAGGTATATGTAATTGTTGAAATGTGGTAACAAGTATTTTGGCTTTGGGATAACCCTGATATAATGTATGTTAGTATATACTATATTACATAAGAGACAGTTGTAAAATCTACATCTAAACAGTTGGCACAATTTTAGTTCACTACAGTTTCATTTAGTACCAATAATGGCGCACCAAATTATTGTCAAATTTTAGTTTACTCTATTCACGCATACGGTAATTTTAAAAGACGATAAAACTTTAATTTATCGATGTCATTCACCTACATACATTGCTTAAGTAAATTGTGTATAATTAATTCATAATTTAGTATATTTACCCAATTTCGGGAACTTGAAACATTTAGACATGTAGGTAGTTTAATGAAAATCAAAAAGGATTAGAAACCCACGATTAAAAATATAAAAGTGTAATATTTACAAGTGCATTTTCTTACACGTGATAAATACTTGGCAAGCCTTATTTTATTAACAAATTAACAATAAAATTAAGATTCTGTTAAATCGATCTTGATAAAATTAAATCTATGTGAGAAATAGCTTCAATGTCTGTACATATACAAAATTCAGTAAACTGATTCCATTGGCATATACCTACATACATGCATTGAAAAACAAGTATTCAACCTGTTTGCATCTCTAGGAATAATGAAGTTGCAACTGACAGACGTGTTGTTGTCCCTTTCTAGAAAAGTACAGTGTCTCACTTGCTTGATTAACTCTAAAACCACCATACTCATATTTTCAGATATTTAAATTACCAAAATACACAATTGAATGAAAAAAATACGTATTTTGTCTAATCGATATATGAAGGTATATAAGGTTAGGGAATTTTGATTAAAAAGTTAAAATTAATCAAAACTGCTGATTGTGTAATTTACATCCTTTTTACAATTTTTTACTACATTTGTAGGTATTGGTTTTGCAATAATTCATTAAAGTTATTATTTTTTTTAAGTTTGTCACTTCAAAGAGAGGAAAGGTTTTATTTACTAACTGTGTGTTAATTGTTTTAAGTTGTGATGTTCCTGCTAAAGGAACTTGGTTATTTATGTTTTTGGGAACTATTGGGGTATCAAGTGTTATTTATCTTTTTAAGTTGTCCTACAATCGATTGTATTAGTGCTGTAAATGTTTCTACTTGTTCAAGTGTGTCTAATTGATAAAAGTTGAGTATGATCGATTTTTATTAAAACGTAGCAATTCATTCAAGGCTAGGCGTAAAAACTAAAAAATTGTATGTATATTAGGTATTTAGTTGGATTTGTAAGTTTGTTTGTTGCATTTTTTACAGAAAAACTTTTTACATACTAACCGAGTTCTTTAAATTCCAAATGGGACCTTTTTAACGGTCTTCGATTCGGGCCATAATATCAGCTGATGTTTTAATAGAACTCAGGTTATTTATAAAACTTAATATGGTTTTAACTAACAAAAGGTCTTTTGCACAAGATAAAACAGCAAAGTGTAGTATATGTAGATTTGAATTCAAGTTTACTAAATTAATTGGTTTTACGTTGGTTCCACTACTTGAATTCCTCCCGCATGTAAGTTTAGTTTAATATATAATTAAAAAACAACAAACGTTACAGATGCAAGCTCTTCCTCACACACAATCTCGCTCCATCTGGACATTGTTGCCCAGCCCTCACTGACAGGGCGACTGACAGAAATACCGTCGTCTCGCTCTAACGGTCTCTCTCTAGAAAGTGGCGTCCCACCCGGAGAGGTCATCGGGAGGGGGCTCGTCACCGTCCGGAGGGTATTGGTCGAAGTTGTGGGTGTCCACGGCGGAGCCGACCACCGGCGTGATGGGCGGGTCGAGGGTACGCTGCGCGAGACCTTCCCAGTTGAAGCCGTCGAACCATCTGAAAATAGTAACAGGTTTTTGTAAGCCACGGTAGCTAGCTTTGGTGGTTTATACCATTAGACCATCCAATCTGACCTGAACTATTGATTAAGAACCGGATCATGACCTTGAGCTCTTGGATTCAATTCAGCAAAGTATATTTAGTGCGGGATTTTCAAACGTAGCTCGACACTGATGCAAACTTGGCAGCCGTGGTTATCCAGTACGTGCAATCACCAATATTACTTGATGTCAGTGATAGAGCCTTGCTCTAATGCCTAATAATAGATGGCCGCAGCGGGCGTTTCATCTTCAGTGCGCTTGCGGCAGAACAGCGGGCTCATATCCCTAACTCCAACAAGGTCGCAATGTCTGGGACTACGGAAAGACAAGAGTTGGTTGTCGCTGCAAGCTGGCTGATAATGATTGCGCCTAATACAAATAGATCACTTACTTGTGCTTCTGTATCTCAGTGATGCCCCCTCGCTGGTAGCCGAGCCGTTCCGCGGGGTTATCCCGGCACAGCTTCTTGATGAGATTGGCGGCATTCCTTGTGATGCACCGGGGGAACTCCACCGCGTCGATGCCCTTCAGGATCTTGTTGTATATCTTCATGGGGTCAGCGCCCGTGAACGGCGGCGAGCCAGTGAGAAGCTCGAACATGAGTACACCTGAAAACGATGTTTAAGTTCATAGCCTTTGAAAAACTAAGTGGTGACATCTAATGAGCCGCACGTGAACTATACGTTGTCATCAAGTGTCCACAGATAGCGGAGATAATGAACTCAATGCACACAATAAGAAAGAAGATCTTTACAAAACAATCAGCTAGCTTGCTTTGCAATTACTTGTCGTAGGAACGAAGAATAAGTACCTATCCCATAGGATACTTTACCAGTCCTAGCTTTTAAGGACGACAAGTACAAGTAATAAAGCTGTTACTGATCTTGTCGCCCTTACCTTGAAGGTTTGACCCCTGCTACTAATGTAGCACCCCCCCAGGAGCTCTGAAAACCTTATTTACTCGCAGGAACACAACAACACGGAAGTGATTGTTATTTGGCTGCGGTCTGTTGTGATTTCACCTGTCGGGCTGCTCCAGCTCCAAATCCCCCATTTACAAACGTCAAAAACCATACTTAATAGGCACAGAAAGTCTTATTTTTATCTCCATCTAATCCCTTGTATTAAGAAAGCCAAGTTTCCGTACCTATTGGAATCCGTTTCCTACATTTTGTGTACATAGCCTGATTAACAATGTCTATACAGATTCCACCTAATTGCATTGAAATTTTCTCACCTAAGGACCAATAGTCCGCGCTGATGTCATGACCCCTGTTCATGATGACCTCGGGTGCGACGTACTCTGGCGTGCCGCAGAAAGTCCACGTTTTACGACTAGCCTGCAGCTTCTTCGAGAAGCCGAAGTCCACTAACTTCACGTAGCCTTTCGAGTCTAGCAGTAAATTCTCTGGTTTGAGATCCCTGGAAAGATTAAATTTATAATTTTAGGACATATACCTTGATGTTTATTTATACTCTTAGGACGTTTAAAATCGTAAAACAGTATTCACTCGTAGCGACAAAATAGTATGGAAAATGTAGTAGCGCCAATTTGGTGAGAAGCTATAGGTACTACGGCTGAACCACTGAAAACATCATACGATACTGATAGATAATATCATAAGAGAACCAAATGTAGATTGATGATTACAATCTCAAGCTGAATTAAAAAACACTTACATTTCTCGAGTCAGTAAACAAATCCAAGACCACATTCCAGTACTTTTAAACTATTAGTCTATCAAGACGTTGCGACATAAGCTACGCATAACCCATAAAAATACATTCTTATGGGTTATGCGTAGAATAATGAGAATTGCAAGCGGATATTACAAAGTGTTTTTTCAATTAAATATCTTCAACAATTCATTAACATAAATTAACTCATGAATATTTAATTTCAATTATCCAGGTGACCTTGTACATGGCACGGTTAATAAACTAACTGTGTATCTTCATGATTCCAATTAGCAATTTTTATAATACGGTCTTCATGTTCCTCTATCTAATCTATGATTTGCAAACAAAGTGAAACGTCAAATATTTACCTGTAAATTATATTTCTAGAATGTAAATAGTGGAAAGCTTCAACAACACACGCTGTGTAGAATCTAGTAGTTGCGTCGTCGAATTGTCCTGGAATAAAAACATTTATATCATTAATATCAATAAGATATCCGTAAATTGCTTTCATGCAGTAATCTAATGTTTTTTTTTTTTTTAAATTGCTTTTCAAGATTGACCTCATCCCACCTGATGTTAAGTGGTAATGAGGTCCTAGCTTAAGGGTGACAAGTACAGCATAATAAATCTGTAACTGGACTTGTCGCCCTTACCTTGAAGGCTTGAGCCCTGCTACTAATGTACCACCCCCCCAGGAGCTCTGGAAACCTTACTCACATGCAGGAACACAACAACACAGAAGTGATTGTTATTTGGCTGCGGTCTTCTGTAAGGTGGAGGTATTTCACCAGCCGGGCTGCTCCAGTTCGAGCGATATATCGCTATGCCCTACCTCACTATAATTATTTAATATTAACTGTTGTTATAGGATAGGAAAAGTAGAATAAAATCTTGATTATTTTCCGGAACGCACTATTTCTAAAGTAATAAGGCCTTAACCATGGTTTTTATGTTAAGTGGGCCATATACATATATGTTTTGGATATGATTTCTAAAAAGCTTGTTTTCAAATGCTCCAACATTTAACAGTCTGTCAGTAGTTTGACGAGTAAAATTGTCACAGATTGCTATGTTCATCGAACATCTTTGAAAGAATCGTGTTGAGTCGTATATTTAACAGAATCTCAGGAAGCTAGCCAGTCAACATTTTTACTATATTTCTACAATTACGAAACGAATCAAATTTGTTATATTCACCTCTATCCCTTAAAATAGTCCACAGTTCCCCACCAAGGCAAGTCTCCATCAACATATACAAGTACTTCCTATCTTTGAACGTCTTAAACAGCTTTACTATGAACTCGCAGTTCATTTCCGACATGATCTCTTTCTCGGACATAATGTGCTGCTGCTGCCTCGTCTCAACGATCTGGGCTTTCTTCATTTGCTTCAATGCGAAGGATCGGCTGGAGTCGCCCTGAATTTGCACCAGCTCCACACGCCCGAATCCACCTATACCTAGGGTAGCGATTATCCTCAAGTCAGAAAGGCGGAGGTTGGCGAATTCTTCATTCAGTCTGGAACAGAAATAGATGTTAACTTAGTGTGTGCCGTATCAGTTAAGAAATGAGTTTACGGCAATCTATACTTATATTGTAACCGTGAAAGTTTGTAAGAATTATCATCAACTATCACTAGTTATGTATGGATGTCTGCACATATGTTTGTTACTCTTTCACGCAATAACTACAGGTTGGATGAAATTTGATTAAAATACAGATGAGATAATGGAAAAACATGATACCCTTTGATTTATAATATCATGATATTATACTTTTTATACTAAAGAGCGAGCGATATGGCGAGAAACACTTAGTTGTAAAATATTTGTATAAATGCGCTACAAATTAAATATTCAGCAAGCAATTTATGTAATAAGGTGAGATAAACAATTCGTACTTTTACCCCAAGAGGACACAATAAGAAGAAATAGATTTAATTCCTATTGCACTTATGAAGTACGAATTTTTTGAGTATTATATTTAAACTTTGAAACAACACTAGTTATTAAAGCAGCTCATGTATTTTGTAATGGCTGTTATTTGTAACCCCGAGAGAGGTGATGAAATTTTTTTCGTCTACATGTCTCTTGTCGTCTTCTGAATTTATGATTTTTTTTATTTCGATATGTCACATTCTGATCAAAAATATATTCATAAGATTTTGTACCTATTTCATTGAACTGTTATTAGTATCTATGAGAACAACAAGAGAAACAGTAACAAATTAATGACAATGTTGTTTTCAATTTTTCAAACACCTTAAATTCTTAGTTATTAGTAGCAATTTAAACGAACAGCATGGAATAATTCCATTGAATGTGAGATTTCTCCTTTTGTTTTAACTCTTTAGAGCAAATAGAGGCTAACTAACAAATCTCTCAGACGAATCATTTCAGCAACCAATTTAATAACAGCTTTCCTAACATCATTCCAATTTTAATTGATATGTCTTTGTTTAACACGTGCTTGTCTATTACCCAGTCTCATTGTGTCCATTGTCTTTGAACCCAATCGTATAAAAACTTGGGAACCATACTTTTTCGCTGCTCTAGCCGCTGTTAATCTGTATTTTCTATGCCAAAGAGGAAAGTTAATAACAGTCAATTACTTCCACTATCTAATTACAATTTGACATTGATAATTTGATTTCTCGATGAAAGTGTTGATTTTTTTTAACTTACCACGTCTTAAAATCCTCGTAATAGTTCGCATTCAAAAGAAACAGAAAGGATTAATGGTGAAATCGAGTCGCATTTCATTCGTAGTTTTGTGTAGCTATTGTTTAAAGGCAAAAAATCTACATGCATACACAATGCCTTTGCACAGAAAAGAAGATTGCAGTGTTTCGGAATTTGTGTGAACTTGATTTAAAGAAGTAATCATTAGAACGAGTGGTTGAGGTATATTTATTGCATCGCAATTTTCGCGTGGTTACCACATACTCTTTGGGCAATCGAAGTAGACCTTGAATACCTTAGATTTATCATGAGAGTATCGAAGAATGTGGTAACATTATTGAATAGAATAGTACTAAAAATTAGTAGCATCTTATATATTGCTGAGGAATGATTGACGTTAAATTAAATGTTAAGTAAGTTAAGTTAATATTTAATTTACTAGATTGGATATACATGTATGTCCAATAACATCCAAAAAGCAAAATCATTGTTTTGACTTCTCATTCATACATCATAAACAATATTTTAGTACAGTAGGTAGGTGTTTCATTTACCTCTAAAGTGGTGCCATTAATTATCAATATTACAAAGCAGTCTAATCTAAGGCTGTTTTTTATCGGAAACGATTTAACGACACATTTTCCTTGTGGATATTTTTTGTTCAGCTCAATTTTAGCACCAAGGTGTTTCTGAATGCCGATAAAAAGCGTGGCTTGGGAAAGATTAACACAGTCATTAACTATATGCAAATGATCACCTTTAGACCAATCTTTGTTATGCATATCTTCGAAATATGAATCTAAAATTAAAAATAGTCGACGTCCTTTTGTCCAATGATACAATAACATCAACATTGGTTTGAAATTACAAATGTTAAACCCGTCAAGTCAAACCAGACAGTTTTTAATAGATCAATGAACCAATTTAGCTAATACTGGTAACTTTTAATCACTTTTTTCAGTCATTGAGGTTCGCCGAATTTAATTAGTTACGGCCAGAAAAGTTTAGATAATAGCAGTATGCGAGTATCCTATTCGGTTTTTTGCAAGTCACAAAACACAGCGATCTAAATTGATTTTTGCAAGTGTATCTAATTCCCATTCACAAAGCGACCGTATCAAAACATTGCCGACAGATTGAAAGCGATAACTCACCTAGCTCTGCTGTCGCCTTCGTCTTTGTACTTGGTGCGGATTTCGTCAAGTGTGGAAATGAGTTGGTTGAAGGTCTCACGGTCGATCACGAGGCAAGTACAGCCCTCTGGCGAGTCGCAGATGATGTTTGCCGTCCGGAGATCATCTCTGTAATTAAAATAATACAAATTGAATAGGTTATAGGCTAAAGCAGACCAGTCCACATTTGTGGACTGGTCTGCTTTAGCTTACCTCTCAAAACTTAATTCATATTGCGGTACTTAAATGTCTCTTTACTCATACAAAAATCAATGACTTCGTACAAAGTAATTTACGCATTAACTACTACTTTTTTAACATGTCTATCTTCTGAAATGCTGGTATCTTCTTAGCAGAGATATTTTCAATACCCTTTGAATGGTGTTTAATGACAATCGTGTAATACGTAATTAACTTGGATTAAAAACCATATGATGGAAGACTAACAAAGAAAATGGTTAAAACTTCTTTCAATATAAAATCAACTTGCATCAAGAAGAAGTTAGATGTAAGGTGATAAAAAGGAAGATCTACGGTATTTTTATCAAATTAATAATAAATTGACAGTATAAGTTGGCAGTACTATATTTAATTGATAGTTAGATAAGATAACGAACAAAACAGTTAAATTGCTATCATTAAAAATCAATACCTATCTACGGCTTTAATGAATCAAGACATTTATGAGTCGATATGAGTATTGACCACTTTTAAGATTACCGAAATAAATTTTTCTTTCAATACCATTATTTAGAATTGGGCACAGTCTAAACCACAATTCTGAATTTCAATGGTATTAATATCATAACATAAACGTACCCTTGCAATGCTTTTTCTCCGAAGAAATCGCCTTTCGTGAGAGTTCTAATGAATTTCTCGTCGTTACTGTTGGGTGGTTTCTGGGTCACTTTGACCTGAAAAAAAAACACGAGATAAACATTAGTGATGCTGAGAAAATGCACTAATGGCTCATAAATAAAGCAATTTGACCGTCAGAACGTCACATCACCGCGAGAATTGCAAGTCATATGAGAAAAAAAAGGACCGCAGTGACGAGAAAATAGTTTTACTCCACAAGAGTAGACCAGGTTTATAACATATTGTATTGGATCATTACTGTTACCATAAAATGTAGGGCGCTCAAACAACATCGAAAGTCGTCATTACTGTCTACGCGAAGATCGCATGCGCAAACCTGTACTCTATATCTACTAAATTAAAAATAGGGGTGTCTGTTTGTAATATTTATAAAACCGTTTCTTATGAAAGTTAATGTACCGCGTAACTTATGCCAAAATATTTATATATTTTTTTCAATTTTTGTCTGTCTGTCTGCTTGTTTGTTCCGTAACGGCTTATTTTTTAAACGGCTGGATCGATTTATACGAGACTTTTACCGAGAACAAAAACTAAATAAGAAGTAACTTAGGTTTTAGAATTTTCATTAAAATATATTATACTAGCTGTGCCCGCGACTCCGTCCGCGTGGACTACATCCTTTCATGGTCGGTTTTACCCCTTTCTCCCCTAATATTCGGATCAAAAAGTAGTCTATATTTTAATCCAAATTTCGAGCTATATTTGTGCCAAATTTCATATCTCTAACTTCAAAAATAAACATTTTTCCATATAAACTTCCAAAGGTGGTATTACCCCCCTCCCCCCCCCCTTATTTTCTAATAAAAAGTAGCCTATGTCCGTTCTTGAGATTCAACGTATACCTATACCAAATTTCATTAAAATCGGTTGAGAGGTTTAAGCAGGAAAGCGTAACAGAGACACAGACAGACAGACAGACAGACAGAGTTACTTTCGCATTTATAATATTAGTAGGGATAGCGCTCAGAAATATAACAAACACTATATACAGGAAAACAGATAAATTTGATACCATTATGTGACAACTATAAATAGACCTAATCAAATTATATCAAAAACAACTGTATTTAAAAAAAAAACAAAACATAACAAAAAGGTTTGCGTCGGCAACATAAAAATTAATAAACGCCGTTCAGCGCGAATGGATTGCAGGCTCATTTAGTAATAATATAGTATAATATACTATTATTTTTATTTTATTTTCCTTGCTCCTCTATACTTAAAACTACATAACTTTAGTAATTGTATTTATCAGCTACTCTAACTTCTTGAAATAGACACAATTAAATGACACATGAATTCCATCTTATAAGTGAGAGGAGGCCTGTACCAAGTAGTAGGATATAAATGGCTTAATACTACTATAGTACTGGTTCTATTAATTCGAGCATCAAAAAAATACTAACCTAACCTAAAAAATAGATTAGGCACAAATTTAATAAGTGAGCCACTTGGGTTTGGGCAACTGGTGGCTAAGTCAGTATTTCTGTCGAACAAGTGAATAAAAAGATGCCTTTGAAATTATTTCTCTTTTAATACACATGGGACAATAAAGTCCTGTGACAGTGTAAATTGCATTCCATTTTCAACTATCTTTATTTAAAATTGGAACACATGGATGACAACAAAAATATGAAACAATAGAATGCATATGTATTAATACTAGTTGATTCTTATTTTGTTGCAAAACTATAATATACATTGAACACGCACGTTTTAGAAGCATACTCTTAAAACGTGCGTGTTTAAAACCAGTTATAACTATTATCATGACTACTATCTTCAATTTATCAAGTATTTACAAACGAAACAGTATAATTAATAAAAACACCTAACTACATGACATGACGATGTTTGTTTTTTTTTCTTTTAATAAGTCTTCTTTTTATTGTGATGTATTTAGTACAAATTTGTAAACGTTGTAACTTGTAAAGTCGCCCGGAAAAGTTTGCGTTGTAAGTCATACATAAGTCGGGTCAATCTTGTTAAAACTGTTGACTTAGATGAGATAACAACGGAAATGAGATAACGCGGCATGCAGTAATAGCGAGCGCTGACATTAAAAACTGGACAACTCAAAAAAACAACTCGATTTAGCTCAGAGTTCCACCTCAATGGTCACATCGGTCATCTGACTGGTTGTCTTGCGGCTAGGGATGTATCCGCTATCGATAAATTGCCGATATATCGAGTGAACTGATCGACGATTTAAAATTCCTTATTTTAGGATTCTTATTAAATATACATTCTTAAAAAATAATACAAAATAGAAAATAGTTAGTGCATTTCACTTCACGGCTACCATTTCGATTTATTTTGTTTTGGACTTCAAATAAAACTTCGGAAATGGATATGAATTTGCAACAGTTTAATTCTTACCATTACTACTGGACAGAGACAATACGTAGATAGTATTTTTGTGTCTCCGAATCGATTTTTATGTTTGTGAGTAAGAAGGTAGGAGAAACAATCGCGCTTCAACACGCGCCCGCGCTGGCATTGCCCATTGATGTTTTCGCTTTAATAGTAGTAATAATTTACGCTAAGAATAAGGTAACCATGCGATTTTTAAAACTGGTTCGGGATATTTATTTATTTATTTAAAAACTTTATTGCACAAATAGGTACAACAGGTGGACTTAATGCTAGGGGCATTCTCTACCAGTCAACCCTTGGGTCATGCAGATAGTTTGTATATGGGTGCGGTAACATGGGGTAGTGTATATATTTTGTAAGTTGGACCTATGTATTTTTGTTCTAAAAAAGCGCTAATTTATACAAAAAGTAAATTATGGTATGCTTAACATCGGTGTCAATATTTTCATTATGTTAGTATCGACAAAACGTCGCGTCGATACATCCCTACTTACGACTAACTCGGAAAATATTTACAGTCATCGTATTCGATTACGCGGATATTTAACTTGTATTATGGTTTGCGGTCCGTAATTACCTCAATATAATTTACACTTTCACCAGCTCTGATTCAATAAATTTCACTTTATTTCTTTTCTCGTGGCGCTATTCAAATATCGAAACTATAAGGACGTTATGCAATTCGACAATATTACGTTCGCATAATTCTACGACTTTGAACTTTGTCCTATGCGTACACAAATGGCGAAACTGAATTAAATAAAATCCTGAATGAATATTCAACAATTTAATGATCGCTGAATTCAATGACTTGTCATAATTGAATCATTATCTGTCTAGAAGAGTCAGTTTTTTACTTTCAAGAAATCATTTAATTGCAGACATTACCCAACTGCTCATAACTTTGTAATGAATACTGTGTCGAGAATAATTACAAGCGAATCATCACAAAAAGTTAATTGTGGTATGCTTATTAATTCTTCAAGTATTGAGATCACTTTCATTTAAAGCGAAAAATTACACGGTCATGTTAAAATTTAAGAGTTCGAATAACATTGTATGTAACATACTAAATGTGAATTTAATAAAGTGCATAAGGTTTATCTCGGTATTAGCTACATAAACACTCGACCGATAAGTAAACATGGTGAAACAGTAAAGTTCCTTGTTACACGTTATATTTTATAATTAATGGCAACTAAAATTAATGATTCAGCGCAGTTTACTTCTGCCAATGACTATCTAACGAATGCGCCGCACTTGAACACGAAGTAAAGAAGTGACTTGTCACGTGGACTATTTAAATAAGACCCGAGCGTGCATTGAAATGTGCATTTATTATTAGCTTTAACATAAAATTGTGGATTTTTTGTAATAATAACCTTGCCACAAAAAACATGAATGTCTCGAAAGCTAAGTAACTGAATCAATTTACGAAAAAACAAAATATGTAGGTTATCTAAATCGAATTTCCTGGCTTAAATACTACTATTCGCCCGATGTTGTAAGCTGTAAGTTTTTGCTTTGCGAATGTGCGGCAGCACTCTCAGTGTTGGCAAGGCAAATAATTTCCCACAAATGCGAATAAAATTCCGGCCTCAAAATACCATGCGAGTAACCCAGGCCGCTCGCCGTACGCTGACCTTGTGGGCACAATGGCCCGGCTTTTGGCCTTAAGTATCTACCGATGCATACAAAAAATTCAGTCACACGGACCACAACTAAACAAACAGCAGTGAATATACGTTTTTGCGGACTGCCTTGTTTTGAACATAGTTTTTTTTACCGACTTCGAAAATGATCGTGTATCGTTCCAATTTAATACCAAGCTTGTGAAAACCAGCGCTCCATAATGCAACCTAACCACTAAGATGAGGTATAAGTCATATAAAGTAGCGGTAGGTAATACTTGTATACAGATTTCATATTTTTTCGTTTATACGATTTTATTGTAAGATGAACGGATAAACCGAGACAAGTCTTTAAATTTTTGATGTTCTTCATCCATAAGACAAGAATGACTTTCCTCATTTTCCTTTTGGCTATAAACATCTTGCGGGCCAGTATGGCGATGCTAACGGGTAGGATATTTCGATATCAAATCCGTTGTCATCGCGATGTGGGTTCCTCTCTTGTTTACCATCAGGCTGGGAGGAGCCAATATACTGCGCTACTATAAAAAAAATACCCTTTCGTAAATTCTCTTAAGAAATTTCTGCTTCCTAACTTCTATATTAACATTTTCCTGATCCTAAATTTAGATTTGTACTTATTAATAGACATAAAATCAAGGTGGAGCTAACTGTCACTAGGTACATGAAACTCATCTTATAGGCTTTCTGAATACGACAGTTCATATTCAAACATTCGTAGTTCTATGACAGAGTTACTAACACTAAGGTTCAATATTACGTTATCAATTTCTTCACAGTGACCCTACTGTTAATAAAATTTATTATAAAGGACAGTTTCCAGTTGTTGAGTTACGATACAATCAATTCCCTGTATTCATTAGCAACAAAATGATAAACTTTTTTCAATTATATTTTTTTATTATATATTGTTCAATTAGTAGGTACTCGAAAACATTTTCTAAATTACTGACATTTTATATAGAAAAAATTCAACTTTTCTGGGAAATAGGTATTCACTTCTCAGTAAATTAATTTGAACAATAAAAAAGATCTGTGTTCACCGGTAAACAGAAAATGTATTAGTTCCGTATAGTTTGCAAATACCAAGGCTAGGTGACCTCATTCGAATATGAGTAACGAAAACTTAAGTGCCAACAAATTTGTATTTGATAGAAACCGGCATAAAGTCAAAAATGACCCCAAAAAAGAATCAAAAGTTTTATTGCATAGGTACATAACAGGGTGCTAAAATCTAATAAAAACTTCGCAGCTGCAACCTAGGTTTATTGGCTAGTAATAATGGTTTGCAGAAATGTACACTTAACTAAATGCCAAGGTGAACCTCTTGCAGTCACCGAGTCTGACACGAGCGTTATTGTACGCCTGCAAACCCAACTGCATGAATATTAACGCGTTAACCATCTCGAAATTGCAAGAAAGCTAATGTAATTCAAATTAGTTTTAGGACAATTTCTAAATTTTTTTACTCGTCATTATTGCGTCACTTGGAATTCTGCTGTATCATACAAACCATTTTTATCATTTCACTTAATGGTAAGAGGATCTTGACGTGATATGAAGTTTTTGTTGATTGACAAGGCACGTTAAGTTTAATAAATTGGTCAAGAGATTTCAGGTAAAAAGAAATAAGAATATCATTTCAATTTCAACACGAAAAAGAGACAGAATTAGACCAATCATACAGTCCAAAATCACGGATAATTACAAACACATGAATCATGGCAGATTATAATAATAAGAATACTTGGAAAAGGTATGAACTATAAATTAAATTAATTTTAGAACCACGTAGTCACATTTTGACTGACTTTAAGAAAATCAGGTGTCTCAATTTAACTGTATTTTTTGTTTGTACGCAGAATACTTCTATTATTTTCATTTTGTTTTGATGATGGAATCCCAGAGAAATCTAGGGTGAGCCAGTTTGATTTTCTAACAATGACTACTAAATAATGTTTTTTTAACAAATGTTAGCATAAGTAGCTTAAAAATAGATATCAGAAAAAAAATTGTTTGTAATTTGAAAACCCCCGGATATAATGCCGGCAAAGATGGGATGGAATTGGAACCTCGAATATTTTAAAGTAAAAAATTGATTGTAAAAACAGTAACAGTGCTGATTTTAAAACTGATATTGTTTCTGTTACATATAAGTTTTCACAGTATGATTGAACTAGCGAAGTTTACTAAACATTCGGTACTGGAATAGAAGTACCGACGCACAAGGCAGACGACGTCTCGAAAGTTGATACGAACGAAAGTGAAAATGTTGACTCTTACGTATAGAGAAGCTCTCGAAGACGGATAACATAAAGTAAACTCCGCATCATTGAAATAAACTACGTACTGAAGTCCAATAAGGTATCGTTTAAAAATTAAGGTAATAAGCTGTTTATAACCATTTCTTATAATCATTTCTTTATTAATTGACCACCTCAATTTCCATGAAAAAAAAGAAGATATGAACGTACTGGACAACTATCGAATCATGAGTACTAAATTCTTGTTATTGAACAATTACGATCCTACAAAAGCATTTAATTGCAATTTACGTTCGTAGTAAGCCTTGTACACATCGCATTTAATCTCAAATCCAGTTATTTTTCTCCAGTTATAGTTCTAAAATTAATTAAATCCAGTTATTAACATTTTTGTTCTAATAGGCCTTTAAATAAAAATAAAAGTTACTTTTTTTGAGGTATTTTTGTGAGTGATCTAATTATGTTAACTTTGTTACTATGATTTCCTGCAGTTTGATAAATGCTTTACAAATTGGTAACGATTTATACGCTGTGTGCGCGAGTAAGCAAAAAAGGAGCAAAAATGATTGGGCTGTGGTAATGAAGTAGATTACGGCACTTGAAGAGGAAAAAGAGTTTGGGCTGTCAGTAACACGGTATTGAACGAAAATCGAGTGAGGAAGCCAATTCAATGTTAGTTTTTTCACTAGTGCATTAAGTCGCCTATTTAACCAATAGGCTTTAGGTCTGATGATCATTACTTATACAAGGTATTTGATAAGAATAACAGTATCACAGTGCCAAATAAGAATATAAATAAGAAAATTATTAGTTAAGTAGTGGCCGAATGTGACGTTTCATTTTGATAACCAAAGTTTCTGCTCACTCTTGCCTTGAAAGCACTTTAGAAATACTACTCTGGGAATGGATATTTGGGAAGTCCGTTTCTCTGTCGTGCAGTGGGAGAGACGATACAAATGTACTTTAAAAAGTGGGCTGGAAACAGTTTCGTTACGCACAAAGATATCAATAAAAGAATATAAATTTAAAGGCGCGAAGTTTGATGTTGTTACCGTTAAAGCTCATACGGACTTTATGCAGGCTTCTAATGCATCCAATGAAGAAATCTGTAAAAAGTCCACTAACCTGTCCCTTAGATATGATGAAGAACGTGTCACCCCTGGCGCCTTGCCTGATGATGTAGTCTCCGTTCTGGTAGTGCGTCTCTTCGAGTACATCCGAGATCTTGATCAATGTATCCTCTGGAAGGTCTTTGAAGATCGGGACGCTGAAGACAAAAGATAACCAAATTTAGTATTCAAAGAAATAAAAAAAAATGTAATCATGTTCATCATCTGTTAAAAAAAATTGATTTCAAGAGGCGATAGAATTTCAATTGTAATTTTAAAATTTTCAGTGTACTATTTGTACTTTTAACCATACAATTTTAAATCTATTTTGTCAGAAGTTATTTTTCTGGAGAAAAAAGAAAACAAACTAGGTTCCAATCTGTATTTTTTTTAATGTGTTTAATTCGATACAATAAAAAAACAGTTTTTCAATCCGAAATGGTATTTATCTAGCTAGAGCAACAAATACCTCTGTACTAAACTTAATTGTTTAATTAGAAATTGTAACGTATTTTTTTAATCTGAAACTTGGAATTTTTGAACTTCAGAATATCAAAATGGTTAATTTAATTATTCATCCGTATTTCATCAACTTACGACAGCAATGTATTCCTTAAATATTTTTTCAATAGTTGCCCTCTTTAAGATAGTACTGTGGTTAGAGATATTGATGTCTGAAATTTTATTTCTCAAAGTGAGATTTTTGTAACAGCCAAGTTTCAAGTGTCATATCCATTTCATAATGAACAATTCAAGAATATATTTTTAAAAACCCACTACAATAAAGTTCACGTACTTAACATTGTAACAATGCCTCTGATAAATTACTGTGTGAAGTATGATAATTATCGTTCATTGTTTTTATTCGTCTAAGTAATATTTTTATCCGGTTAGCTACAAATAATGTAATTTGCACGAAACATATTAGTGTCAAGGCGAACTTTCATAATTGGTATCATACAATCTGAAAGTTATACGATTAGTTAATTTGCACGTGTAACCTTTGTAAAAGCTAACAATTTAAATTTAGCGATAAAACGCAATTCATTAAATCAAGATGTCATAATTAATGTAAAGGGTTGTAGATTTGCATATCATTAGTTTATTTTATGTAGTTTCATTATTAAAGTTAAAAGTTGAAAATATTTACCACAAGAAAATAAAGTCTGTACCTACTTACGATTTCTACTGAATAATGTTATTTACATTTACGAAATAATTGTGTAATTTTACGATCTAGGTATTTCGAAGAAAATTGTTTACTAATCCTATATTGGAATGTGGAATCACAATGCGTTAGAATGTTCGATACAACCATCTCTATTTCTAACGATTTAGAACTCTTAACCAGTCTTGCTGGCCAGCATACGAAACGTATACGTTTCTTTAAAAATAATTGGTAGGGTTCGAATTATAAAGTTAGCCATGTATGTTTGTACATGTATCTGGTAAAGAACTAAGAAGCAGTAGCACATGAATAAGTATGATAGTACTTCAGCAACATTACTCTTCTCGAGTAGAAAGCGCTGACGCATATTATGGAATCTTCCAACCGATTACCATCTTGGCTTTAAGAGTTATTCTCCTAGCTACTTGAGATAGTTAAGCATAAGAATTAGTTTATTATGGGCCAGTAGGTGTAGATTTCATGATAATGTATATTATGTTGTTGTTTCATAATGTATAAACATGAGATTACTTCGGAATAAGCTACATATGTGTAGCTAATTCTTATATTCATATATTTCATTATATCTTAATTTAAAAGGAAGCCAGTATACGCTTTTTGTTTTTTACAAGCATATTTAGCCTAGCAACAATAGTAGGAAAGACTCAATTACGACACTAGTAATTATCAATTAATTAAAAGGCTACGCTAAGCACAAACTGATATCTAATCTAATTGCCCTAATAATTTGTGCTTCATACCTAAGTCAAGTATTGACAGGATGAGCTTAATATATCTAGAGCGATGTGTTGCCATATATGCATCCTACCCAATTACATAAAGCATAAATTTACTTTTTAACGGATTCCGCAGATCTTTATAATACAAATTAAAATTCTAAACGGTCATCCGACCATAAGATTACAGGACAAAGCGTTACATCAATGATACACTTTGCTGTCCAACAAATGACGTAACGCTATAACACGCTAAACGTTAATTGACGTAACAATCATATTATTAAAAGCGGCTTCTTTAATTCGCGCTAAGTTTATGTTAATTAAATTACTAGATAAAGTATTGTGCAGTCATTGAAAGTGAGCGCAAACTAGTTGCCCAACCACGAATATATGAATATGAAAGGCTTCCTTCGGTGACTCATGCGAACTAAGATTTTAAAACCGGTCTGACATTCAAAATACCTAAATATAGAAACGGTGACTGTATACCTACTACACAAATAGTCAGACTCGCAAAAACTGCGCCAAATCGATACCATGAATTAAAGTTTCATTCACACTAATGACCAGAACATAAAGAGGATTTTTATCTTACAATTATCAGTTGTATTCTTAAATAATTGCGTTGATTGGTTCTTAATAACTTTTAGTATTGATAAGAGATAGGTATATTTTGAGATATGTATCTCCTAAATATAAGAATAAGAGGAAAGACATTACTATCGTACCTATTTTATCTTCATTTACTTTGTCATTATAAGGTATTGACTCTATTTCAGCAAACTGGACATCTAGTAATTTTCTTGGACAATATTTTAAATCTGACCTTCGAATGAACATGCCATTCCTTTCCCTAGATAGGTGGCACTGCTGTGAAATACAAATTAAACTGTCACCAACGATAAATGTTAAATAGCAAAGTTAAATGGAGTTAAATAAAGTAGCCAACAAGAATTAAATCTGATCTTTTATGGTCGTTCATTTGGTCATTCTCAGAAGCAGCTTTGCCGTTTGTTTTTTTTTAGTTTGAGTTATAATTTGAAAGGACACTTACGAAATGGACTACGGCAAACGTGGAATACAAATTGTTGTCATCATTGGATCTCGAAGGTTTGCTTCATTACCTTAATTACAATTTGCCCCATAAAAGTTTCCAAATAAATATTCCAAGGTTGATACCTAGTAGTTGAACAAACAACATAATTATGTTTCGATATCATTAGACAACCATGGTGAAATGGTTTTAGCAAACGAAAACTTTACCCGGAGACATTTTGATGATACCTAGACTTTTGATTAAATTTAAAAAATCGAATCAGAAAGAAAAATGTCTTTCGTATTTTGTTTTTGTATAAATTTGGATACCTACTTTATTTTTTACGACAAACAGCCATTTAATGAACTTAATAAGCTTACAAATATAGACTTTTTAATGAAAGATTAATGCATGGCGTTTATAAATTGATGTTACGTTTCACACCGGATCTCTCTGATGTACCTACATCATTGAGGCGTTCTTGCAATAATTAAGAAATTTAAAAAATCGTTTCCATTCGTTTACCCGTGGCGGGAGTTTTTTTTTATAAATAAACCAAAACTTGCGCATATTTTTATTGAACAAAGAACAATATCTGCTGTCAACTGCAAAGTTAAGACATTCCAAGTGACTGGCTGCAGTTTGCAGTTACACGGTACGAGATCACAATACAGCTACACAGGTACTCAAACAAATGTTAAATGGGTCACAGAGTGGTGACCGTGAAAAACGTAATGTGTTCAGCAATTTTCGCTCGCACTCTCTGTGGTGAACAGTTAGGTGGCGTACTGTTTTGATGACGGTATATTTCGCCTATTACCTCTTGAAATTGCTAAAATTATTTACCTAAAACCAACTGTCCAAAGTCACCAAGCAAAATATCTCTGCTAAACATTTAGATACATAGTATGGTAGGGTACTAACAAAGTGATTAGGAATCACATATTGATCTATGTTTTCGCGTTATTTTATAGTATTATGTAGTAGTAAATTAAAAACAAAGAACACCACTTTATTAACTTTTTTCTTTAGTATGAACTAGCGGCCAGTCAAAACTTACTAATTACATACTATTATTTTTATTAATTGTAGTTCGGCTGTCTTTTCTTTTATTAATATGATTAAACTTGAAAATTTAATGTACTGATTTTCTAAATACCAAAATTTAATGACAGGCATTAGCCCCTTAGTTGGTATCACTAATACAAAACAAGATTCATAAGACAGGTCTATGCAATAAGGAGTAAACAAAATCAGTTAATTAAAAAACAATAAAGAAATAAATAATAATATGCTAAAACTTGTTACTTCTAGTTTTGAAATAAGTCAGTTCGCGCTAGATAATGAGCTAATATTAGTTCTAATGAATACTAATAGTGTTGAATGGTTTGCAAAACTGTGTCGAGGTATCTTTGAGTGTGTAGATGATCTTGGACGGTTATTAAGGAAAATTGTCCACAGTAACACTAATTGCTAGGTTTTAGAATTAAAATTTAGTACTATTAGAAGGAACAAAAACGGCAATCTAATGGTATTACATGGTGAGAATTTAGTATGGAAATAGTAATTGCGCAGTAGCGATGAATCTTACTAATATTATAAAGAGGAAAGATTTGTACCTATTTTTGTATGTTTGTATGTTTGCAATGAATAGGCTCAAAAAGTACTGGGCCGATTTAAGAAATTCTTTCACCAATAGAATGCTACATTCTTCCAATTTGACATAGGCTACAAAATTAGGGATCCTTGGTAAAATTTAAAAAATTTCAACAGAAAAGCGGGAAAAATTCTCTAGGGCGAAACGAAGTTCGCCAGGACCGCTAGTATTTAATAAGGTTGAATACTTGGTAAATAAACAACGATAATTAGTCCACTATTTGGATTTTAAAAATACATTAAACATTATTTGTTTGCTTCAACAAATAAACAAAAGTGGTCACTTTTAAAAAACTGCGAATAAGTGACGTCGCACTAAATTTAAACCTAATGTATTTTAGAATTTTTTGCTTTAATTGATAAAAAATGTATCTCATGTGTTTTGGTAATCTCCTTAAGGAACACACAGATAATGTTAGTCATCTTTCATTGAGCCATTCATATATCCCTACTTATATTCCCTACTAATATTATAAATGCGAAAGTAACTCTGTCTGTCTGTCTGTCTGTTACGCTTTCCTGCTTAAACCTCTCAACCGATTTTGACGAAATTTGGTATAGGTATACGTTGAACCTCAAGAACGGACATAGGCTATTAGAAAATAAGGGGGGGATGGGGGTAATACCACCTTTGAAAGTTTATATGGAAAAATGTTTATTTTTGAAGTTAGAGATATGAAATTTGGCACAAATATAGCTCGAAACTTGGATTGAAATAAAGACTACTTTTTGTTTCGAATATTATGGGAGAAAGGGGTAAAACCGACCATGAAACCATGAAAGGATGTAGTCCACGCGAACGAGGTCGCGGGCACAGCTAGTGATGCCATATAAAAATGTCACAACGTAGGTACATTATAATTACGTTGAATAGTTATTCGATTGCAATTTTTTTTCGTGCTAAGAATATGCACATAACATGCAAGAGTAATCACATAGCTACTTTTATTTTACTTTAACTTAATTAAAATCAGATATGTAGTTAGTTTTACATAATACAAGGATATGATACATGACTTCCTAGTTTCTAACATTGTCAAGATACTAAAACACAATCATGAAATAACTAGTACTAAACAAAGTAACTAATCATTTTTATTTCCAGTTAAGGTCTATATGATATCATTAACACTTGTAAATAAAATCATTTACCCTTATTGTGAAATTTTCGAATTATTGAAACATTCGTAGGTATATAAACATTTAGAACGCATTATACTGCAATTACGTACCATAAATTGTACCAGAAATTACGCAATTAACATTGCTTTGCAAGTTACGGCCATCGTAAGGAGTGATACATTTAATAGAATAAAAAATCTTCACTCCGATCCTTTTACTTTGTCTGGGGTGTTTTAGTTTATTAAAAACTTCTAATTTGCTTTGCGTAAAAGCCACTGATAAACAGTACAGCTAGTAGGTATCTAGTTGTATTTGTATCACATAAGCGACAAGACATAAATCAGGTGCAACAGGATATTATATTAGTAATGTATCATTTCAAACTCACAGATGATAGTATTGTAATGCATATTACACACCAAAGCCACCGACCCGATGACACCTACCTAACCCGTAGCCTGTTTGAAAAGATACATTTCGAAAACAAATGAGACTGCGTGTGCTGCCCACCAACATACGCATGCTTCAGTTGCATGGCGACAATGCAGGTATAGTGAGATTAATAACCTAAAAAGTACCACCGACAAAGCTTTCGGATTTGCAATGAGTAAACGCTAGCCATCGTCACAACACGCCGTCATAGTTGTCGTTAAGTCGATCGTCATGACGACCTTAACGTCGATACGCGGTTCGCTTAGCTTTGGTGTGTAACACGCTTAACTATACATTGTTGTACATACGACTATGATACCCGATATATAGGTATGTATATAAACAGTTAATCTCTAATTGAGTTAAGCGCTGGATTTGAGAAGAACTAAATCTTTTTAGATACATGATACGGGCGACAGCAAAAACTCAATCCATTAATTCTTGTAGGGTTACATGTAACATTTATGCAACGTCAAATTGCGAAATATATTGCAAAGCAGTTCGGACCCCAATCGTACCGAGAAGAATCCGACGAGAAACTTTTTTTTTACATAAATAGGATAATAGAGTACAATACATCCAAACAAAACTAAATTAAAAGTGTTTGATTGTTGAATATTCAAACAAGCCAGCTTTAAAAATTCCGTTACAACATCAACTCATCAACAGCATTTCAAATGAAGTGCTCCTTCAGTCAGTCAACAATTAAGATAAGGCAGACAACCTACGTCATCAATTAAGAGTAACAACTGGACGGTTCAGATAAACATCAGATATCTTAATGTAGTCCTGCTTTCCTAGAACTGATATTACGGCAGAGTGAAAGGAGCCCGGTTTCAAATGTCAGGCTGTGTGGTGCGTACGGCTGTGGTTTTTTATCAGCGTGATTAAAAAGAATAAGTTAAAAAAAACCATAACTATCTTTTAGTCTTTTTGATGAAACTCCAGAAAAGTAGAACGAAAAAAAATCTTAGATTAATAGGCTTATTTGTGTTTTCCAAAATTATAATTTGCATGTGACTTTGCTTCAGTGGGCTTTTGAGAGATCATGTATTTTACTCATAGGTACTTCTAAATCCAACCAAGCCACGATTTGTGCACAATGGAAAATAGTACAAATACATATTTTTAATATGCACGCCTCGCCAAACTACTACTTGAGAATGTATGACTATTTGAGAGGAATAATAAAAAATGAAGTAGGGCATATTTGGTCCGGCTGGATATAGGCTACATCTAAACTCTGATACGGAGCAGGTCATACTTCATCACGTCGACTCAGTTTGGATCTCGATATGGCTAATAAAAGTTATATTGAATATAACATCAATTTCTTGAGTTCAAAAAAAGAACATCTTTGTTGAAGTTTAATTAGGCAATTGCATAGTCTTGTTTTAAACAGTTCAAAGATGACATTTTGTCATTTATATCATTCAAAGGTTTAGATTTATCATGAAAATATCAATTTCTCTTGATATTATGCCAAAAGAAAACATCACTTAGCTACTTAGCTACGTTTCTCTCTACTTATTTTTAACACAGCTTCTTCAATGTATAAAATATCCATTTATACGCTCCACGCTATCGCAAAAGCACGGTCTCAATATTTCGCAAATCGCGCGCACGCGGCTTGAGCAATGGTGACAAAGTTACAACAATGCCTTTGTTTTACTGTTGGTTTAATACTACACAAAAAATCACGTAAACTGTTTCGTCAACGTAATATAAACGCGGCTATCGCGAAAACAGCTAAAGAAATTAATACGCAATCTGAAATCGTATTTGGTTTTCGGCTATTGACCGAACACACTTTAAATACGTAAACTCATAGATTAAACAGGGACTATGTTTTAGTCAAGATATCATTTTAATAAACCAATGTAAGAAAAGAAAGTAAAAACCACTCCGGATGTGACACGCATACGAAATGAACAAAATATCACAAATAAATCGAATGAAATGAAATCCCTACTAATATTATAAATGCGAAAGTAACTCTGTCTGTCTGTCTGTCTGTGTGTCTGTTACGCTTTCCTGCTTAAACCTCTCAACCGATTTTGATGAAATTTGGTATAGGTATACGTTGAATCTCAAGAACGGACATAGGCTACTTTTTATTAGAAAATAAGGGGGAGAGGGGGGTAATACCACCTTTGGAAGTTTATATGGGAAAATGTTTATTTTTGAAGTTAGAGATATGATATTTGGCACAAATATAGCTCGAAACTTGGATTAAAATATTGATTACTTTTTGTTTCGAATATTAGGGGAGAAAGGGGTAAAACCGACCATAAAAGGATGTAGTCCACGCGAACGATGTCGCGGGCACAGCTAGTGCATTATATAAAATTTATTATTATCAACTAATTGTTTCCCGCAACTTTGTTCGCATTATTTTTCGGAGTAAATATAACATTTTATATGTTAACCAAGTATGTCATCTCTGTTCTTACCAAATTTAATCCAAATTCATTCAGTAGCTTTTGCGTAAAGGGTTACAAATACGCATCCAGACATTCATTAACTTTTACAAACTCTCGTTTTTATAATATTAAGTAGCTTGGATTTTGGTGTTATTAATATTGGTTTGAAACCGTCAACTACAATATTAGTAAAATAAAGGTAGTATTCCACTATTAAGCCCATTTGTGTCGAAATACCACACGACTTTGCAATCGCAAGGGCATCACATTAATAGGGAAACATTGCGACATTACCGAGAATGCCTAGATGTTACTGGAAACTACATCCAGTCAGAACTGATGATGACCTTTAGCATACCTAGTTGATGCTAGACAGAACTACTTACGACGTAATAAATTAACGCATATAATTTTGCTAGATCTGTTATCTAATGCATTGACACGTATTTAATTCTCTCACGTTCGTTTTCTCCGCGTTGATAGGAATTACGGCTTTCACTATAATGTTATGCGATGATCTATATGCATCTACTGCTCGTTAATGAACTTCTCATACATAATATTTTTCACATGTTTATAGTTCTGTGCATATTTTACTGAATACCGGAGACATTTTTAGACTAATTAATGTTTGGAAATTCAATTTCTAAAATGTCTTTCAAGTTATGCTCAATATCGTAACCGATTTATATCTTTGGATTAAAAAAATATATAAAATCATTTTTAAAAGTTATTTATATTACTATGTAATAGAATTCAATTTTTTTTAAATATATAAACTATTTTAAGCAATTTAAAATAATTGAACGGGTCAAAACACGACACCATTTTTATTTAGTAGTTAATACGAACAAAAAAAGAAATGACCACGGTTGGTGCAACCTAACCGAAACGTCGGGCAGTAAGTAGTTCGTATTAACTACTAAATAAAAATTGTGTCGCGTTTTGACCCGTTAAATTATTTTAAATGTTTAAAATGGAACGCGAAAGTCTTATTTAAAGGAATGTCTATATCTGTTTTTTTTTTTGCTAATATTTCTTATTTTGTCGTTGTAACATGCCCATTATTAAGTGGTGATCCTTATTGCTTTTGGATCCTTTAATGTTAAATGGCAAGTTGTGTCAAAAGATGGGCAATAAATATCTTAAATATCTTAAAATGTGTCTGAATCTTCTATCGATTTAACTTACGTATCATAAATCCTGAAAGTATGATTTTATCTAGAATTAGTATAATGATAAAATCTCAAATAATAACAATCATTTTGATAAAAGCCTTAAATTTAATTTTCAGATCTCATACATTAACATAGATTACTTAAAAATAAACAATCAATTATATGTCATGAAAAACAAGATGGCTATCTAATGCCCAATATATTTAATACATTGCATATATCATACCTACTTTGCATTCTGAATTGTTAATTTGATACATTCGTTTAATATGTATTTCGAACGCCTGACCTTAACATCGGCACGTATGTAAATGTTAAGATTCTATTTCATTGACTACCACAATTAACTTGAAGGTCAATTGAAACAAATCACAATTATTACACATAGAGCATAATTTGTTTCAATCTATTGCAATAAGTAGACTGTGAATTGTTAAGAGTCGATCAACATCGATCCACTTCAAATTAGAAGATGTGTGAAATATCGAATGAAATCGTACGAAATGTGAGAAGTATGTGCAGACATCAAACACATAAGTACACTATTTTCGTAGTTTGCAGTCGCGATGATCATGAAGTATACGCGGTCAATGGACTAGGTTAAAAGTATATATTTATAGAACACTTTCTATTTCCATTACGACTTATTGAAATCGCAGTGAATCTTTAACCCTTTTTACATCAAATCTATATTGAGTCCATATTTCGGAACTGATTTATTGATACAGAAACATGATTTTCTACCGTTGCAATTAGTTCTATGTTTTTGACTGCAAAATGAAACTTACAAAATCATTATTATTGTATAACACGGCAACGATTTATTTCAGTACTTTTGAGCTACTTACACAGTTGATTTATAAAAGGCTTTTATGACTAAATGTTTTTATCAGTACCATAACCAAATATAATTATACTGTTTGTAGACATGCTTAAATCCGTTACTAATTCTTTACAAACATCTCATTCTGAATCTGATGATTTTATTGCTTTATTTATTATGCACAAGCTAAAACAAAAGAACAATATCATAATAGGTGCAGATAGAAATGCAAATATGTCAGCGGACGAAAGCTGAAGAATGGGCCGCTGCACGCCCAATGCATTTGCATAAGTGTCTCTGGGGTCAATATCCTTCTCTGTCATCGGCAATGCTCAGCCGAGAGTATTGTACAGCACTTGGTTTCATTGTGGAACTCGCAATAGTGCTCAAGTTTCCTCACAAAGAGCCAATGTGCCGGCTTCAGTGACAATAAAATGAAAACGGCACTGCCATAAGAGGCATCTCAAATTGTACTCAAGCGACAGCCTTTCAAATCTACGAAAGAGGTTATTATTTTTCGAAATATCGTGAAGGTATCTGAGAGTTGAAAAAGGAAAAGTGTTAGTTGTTTGAAAGCGAGAGAAAAGTAACTATTACAAAATAAGGAAAATTCATAAACCTAACATAACCCGTAATCATGTATTCACGTAGTATTTAAAAGAGTAGCTCGCAAATATCACCTAGTTTTATTATGTAGTGAACTAAAAATGTACCTACTGCTTGATATTTTCGTGTGAGGTTAAAATTTATAGTATCACGAAAGGCAAATGGTGGAAATGGGTTTCCTAATGAGAATATATTTTATATAATCGTAGGTTTTACATTCTAGAGGAAAAACATATTTTTATTTAAAAAATAATGTTAAAATACACTACATACTGTTATTTTAACTTGCATCTTTATCAACCAGATTATGAAAATGCAGCAGTAAAAATTAAAATAAAAACGGCTGAAAACGTAACAGTACTCAATTTGATGTCATTAAAGGTTAAAGTAAGGTATTACTCAAGTATAAACATACTTAGGTTAAAACTTCGACATGTTTCGACTAGACAACAACCTTGTGTCACTAACATAGCTTATTACAAATACATACATACGTTGACGTGTTACTTCCCCGTCTTCGATTTCATTACGCGTAATGTTTTTGTGGTTGTACTTACACACATGTAGACACAAATAGGTCAAAATGGACATGAATTTAGATTACTCGCTCGAACGTTTGTTCGACGGGAGTCATCGCACCGAGGTTATCGACTCTTTAACGTAAACAAAAAGTCTTATTAGGAAGAAAGACTAAAATAAGTTCGTCCACAAAAATAGACGCTACTAAAGAACAAGATTTCAAATTGATGACTGCATCAAGAGTGACTTGCCTTTTCTCGTGATATGCAAATAATTTATGGATGGAGATGCCTCAAGTTCGAATCGAGCGGTATAAATAAGAATAAATGCAAGTCATTACACTACTTTTACCCACACTGGTATTACTAACGCTTTAAAGAAGAAAACGTAAAAGTTTAAATTGCTAATATCAAATTTTACGACACAACACTTCAAGATGGAGCTGTTATATAGAAGTATTTTTATGTTGCATTTTGAATAATAAATTAAATCAAGGAATTGTTTTTTTTTACATAAGGTTTTGGAGTTGGTTGTATTTTAGGTAAGTACGTACTCAAGAAATTGTAAATAAAATAAATAAATGCGCCAGACAATCACACCAATCACCTGGTCTCAAACTAAGGTTTTCCCTTGTACTATGAGTACCAGGCGACGGATACTAACTGGGGGCGTCATCCCAGCACACCCGGACTCAAGTCAATTTAGAAAAGTTCGTTTTCCAAATTGATCCGACCGGGAATAGAACCTAAAAGAACATTGCTTTGTGCTTTTGTCTATAAAAAGATTAAGCAGTAGTTTACCTGTTCATTCCATCAATTATGAGCATTTTCTCAACTATAAGGTCGGGAAAACATTACTTAGCAAGATAATATCATCCAGAGCAGACAAGTCACCCACGTATTGTCGTTTGCCCATCGCAACGGCATTGACGGATCTAAACAAGTTATTTTGATCGGTAATATAATGACTTCATTGCTAGCTCCAGTATTAAACCTCATATTTTAAAATTTTAGCTTATAATCACAACTTTCAAAGCTAGTTATCATAGAATTTGTTTTAGTTTTATCAAAATCATGTCATAGGGACATTACTTAAATACTTTTGATAAAGGCACGATTATCCTTATATCCGATATGCCTTTAGCCCTCCATAAATGGAAAAGATCAAACTAGTTATTCTATTGTATCTACTCTATATACTAGTAGTTCTTACATATTAGATGTCTTGAATATTGTAGTGAATATCTTTGTCGAATGTATGCCTACACCCTGCAAAAACGAGGCAAGGAAAAAATTTAAACTTTGTTACAATTAATGTATGAAGCCAACTACGAGTATTAATCAAAATCAAATCTGCTCTAACGCGTCTGGGAGGCACTCATAGGAATTCCTATTCTTATATTATGTTGGTATGTAACAAATTGTTGTAGCAGATTTAGACCGCTCAATATTTTTATTCTATTCTTAAGGTAATGTCGTCTTTCATATATGGATACGCATCTCTCGGAATGCTCAATAGAAAGACGATCTTGCCTCTAAATAGAAACCGGAAAACAACAATTATAAAAGTTATTGTAGCGTCGGACATAAATACTTGTTATACCGTAACTGTGCCTAAGATGTTGTGCTTCTATAGATAAGAAGCTTTTTAAACTAATGTGAATCAGCCCTATGATTTTCAAATGTTGTTCTTTTAAGTTACAATGTTAGGGAATAGTTCGTGAGGTTGTCATAGTTTGATTAAACATTACATTTAATCACTTGATTATCTGGATAAAAATGATGGTCAAGTCTTTGGTAGTACCAAGACCGAAATGGGTCTAGTTTTTCTTGTTTGGATTGCGTAATTCATATGGCACTCGCTCTAATGTAATAACCAAGCTCATCAAATCAGGATCTTAGACAGAGCGACCCTGAGCTCCGTAATAGATATAAAAAGGACTACAACAAGTCTTCTTTATCCTAGCGTGGAATACAGGCATGAAAGAAGAATTGTGACAGAGAAAGCGTTTTGCTTAATCAACTCGGCGAATACGCTATGGATTACAACATTTCTCTCAATATGAAGTTAATAATATTTTTTGTGAGGGTCTTCCTCACTCGATTCTCTTATGTTCACTATTAGGGCATGCAATCTACATACCTCTTGAGGAAATCCGTGTACTCCGCCTGCCGAATGAGTCCAGTCCTCATCATGATGGTCTGGAAGCATTGTCGCTCGATGGCCCAGAGCCGGCAGTCGGTGGCCGCCTTGATGGTGGCTGTTCGCTTGCAGTTGTACAGGATGGCCAGTTCTCCGAACACCTTGCCCGGTGCCATTGTGCTGAGGTACTTGTTCTCGCGGGATACTTCCACTCGGCCCTCTGTAAAGATGTTAATTTATATAAGAATACTTCCTAAACTTGAAACGTTCTTAATTGTAAGGATTCATACCGGCCATGTTGGCGTACAATTTTGACAAGATCATAATGCGACTTCCTCAGGAACACGAGTCCTGTAACCACTACCATTGTTATTGTAAGGGACACCGCATTCTTAATATAAGTTAGAAATATTTTTGAAAAATATAACTATCCAGACATCTTATTGGGAATCCTTTTGAAGGATTTTAGCATTATACTCATACTATCTTTAAGTTTAATCGCAAATGTTTTCTGCATTTTGTTCTTCTTTGCTTAATGGTCGATATCAAACACTGTTTATCAACTTTTAACAGATTGACTATCATTTAGACGTTACATCTATTTTCAGTAATGATTGCCACTAACTTTTGCTGGTTTGTTATTCCAAAACTCATTAGTCCCGTTAGTACATTCCTTCGATAAATAAAGCTATATCTATTTCTAAAACATATTTAATCCAATTATTTATTATTTACGTGATAAGTGGTACCATCTACAAACACACATACACATTTTTAACTACTAGTCCAATTTCTGAGGAAATAATAATAATAATAGACGTTGTATTGAACTAGTTCCATAGAACGCTACCGTTTTCTGGAAACTTTACTGCGGTAATGACATAATTACAGTTATTTGCTCAGTTTAACTTGTTTATAAGCCCTTTTGACATATTGGCCGTTTCCTGCCATTCAAGTACCTGTTATAATAACTGTTATAATGAATACGAGTAAGTAATAAAGAGTGTTGTTTTTGAGGGTTTTTTATGTAACAGGATAAAATAGATACGGAGATTATCTGGTCTGATATTTTCAAAAATAGTAAACATAGAGAGTTAAACTCAGAATGTTAAAAAGTTATTAGAATTTTAGATTAAAACTCTAAAGCAATTTTGAGTAACTTGAATGCTGAATACTAAAATCACACATAAGTAAGATTAAAAACATGATTTATGATGACCTTTTTGCTTAAATAATAATAAAAATTATCACAATCATTTAATTTATTAGAGATTTAACGTTAAGACCGTAACATTTAAATAGTGAACGTCGACAGCTGCATCTATAAATGAATCATATATAATTAATAGCTTATTATTTATAGAATCAAATCGAATGTTTTGTTAAACTATTATTTTGCAAAAATAAGCAAGGTCGACGTGTCTTGCGATTTATTATAAGAAATATCACTAGTTTGTGCAAGAATACTGACATCTAAATTTATTTGTCTTTAAATGCACCTTTCAAGGTTTTGAATGTCAAAATTTGAATACCTACTTCTATGAATTATGCATTTACATAGTTACCTACTTAAAATCGCCGAGTTACCACTTATATGATTTTTGTGGTCAACACTGAAGCCAAAACCGTTATTTTTTATTTTTGTCTACCTTATCACTACATACTCGTAGTATAAAACTAAGTCGCTTTTTCTGTATGCCCCTCTCTTAGATCTTTTAATCTACGCAACGGATTTTGATGAAGTTTTGTTTTTTATAAAGTGTGATTCAAGAGGAAGGTTTTTATTTGCAATATAGAATAGAAAAGCCAACATTTCTAAGTATTTACATTGCATCCGTGCGAAGCCGGGGCGGATCACTAGTACCTTACAAAATACAAACATGTAATTTCATTACGAATGACATTAAAATAACTAAATTGAATCACAATAACCTGGGCATGATTTGTGTTCATAATAAAAGATACTTTTTATCCTGAAATTCAGCACGTTTCCCTAAAGAAAGCATGAAAGTCAAAATGTTAATATCAATATAACTTTGGTGTTTGAATATGGGGCTTAAACATTGCATTGAAGAACCAATAAACCAGTGCTAAAAAGTGGTATCGCAACGCACATCGTGCATCATATAATTAATGTCTTTTTTCATAATTTCTCTATGAAATACATGGAAAGCTAATTTCCTCGTGATTTTGATAGCAATGAATTAAGTTGAAGAACGAAAAGTTAGATGTTGTATCTTAATCTTATAAAGAACATAGTATATATACTTAAACACTAGTAGGAGTTTAGCTTGGCAATGCCACTTGCATTATCGTACAGCCTGCAATTGAGCCATTTAAAGTGGCCACTTCAGGGTTGAAGAGCAGCGATAAGTGTGAGAACAAATGTTTCATCGTGAGAATTTATTGTTCTATGCGCAACTTGTGATTCCATGTAGGGTTGGCAGTTTTCATATTTTAGCTGGACATCATTAGTTATCAGAAAACTTACAATTTTAACTTCTAACATTCTCCATAGACAGAAGTTTAAAGAGTAACAACACTTTAATCTATTGTTTCGGGCAAATAAGGCCTAAGCCTTGGTAACTAACTATAATACAGGTTCGAATAAGTTATTATTAAGCTAACTACTTACTATCAGGCAAATTAAGAAATTGGTTAACTGGTTTGTTGATGATATAATGAATATCGCTCCACTGTATTAAACCAGGATTGTGGGTTCGAAACGTTCATGTAAAGAACATTTATGTTTGTATATGTTCTGTCTCTGGGTGTTTTATATTCATATCCAAGCATAGAATATGGTACCTCTGTGGAATTGAGTTCCTATAACGCCAGTGAAAAAACTGAAACGTTTCCTATATGGGATGCAATAAGATAAGTATTTAGTTGAAAAGGCGTCACGAAAAAACATGATGTGTGAACTTTGACCTCGGCTTGTTACTATTACGTATTATTTGATTCTAACTCTTCTAGTTGTAAAAGCAAAGATTATCTCTATTTCAATTAAATTTTTTTAATATATTTGGTAAAATAAATGTGTTACCAAATAAATAAACGCGAAAAGTGCAACAGGCATTGTATAATTTAGCTTACATAAGAAAGCGTAACAATAAAAATTTCATTGCAGCCACCAAAAAACCGGTAACCCTACGCGGACTGATACACACGGTCAACTCCACTGACCCGGATATGCGGCAGTATCCGTGCCAATACGCCTAACTGCTATTGTTTATGGCAACACTGAATTATTATTGGACCGTTATTAAACTGCAGATCGCGTTTTATTGTGATTGATTTTTTTCAAACGGACAGTCACGTTCGGTGCACGAACAAGGCCACGGAGATTTGTAATTAATGAAATAAAAGTTTATACGTATTATATATTACTTACTAGCTGTGCTCACGAATTCGTCTGCGTGGACTGCAGATTTCGATTTTTTTTATAAAATTAAATTATTTTTCTAAAATAAAAGTAGCCTAAGTTACTCCTAATCACATGAGCTACCTACCAGTAAAATTCCCGTCAAAATTGGTCCAACCATTTTAGAGATTAGCCGGAACAGACAGACAGACAAAAATTGCAAAAAATGTTTTTTTGGTATATATGCAGTGAATATATTTATATGCACACCAATTTTATATAAAGCTAAATTACCACTTTTATAAATCTAGATAAAACAAGACAGACGTAAATTTAATTGAGCTTTACAATTATTTTTTCCTGTTGACGTTTAGAACCTTAAAAATTCTAGAGATGACCATTACGCAGGATGACGTGATGGTTTGTTGTAAATCAACGTCGCTACGCTACATTGTGATAAATGTATTCGAATTGATTGTCACCGCTCAGCGTGACTGAAGCCGTCTCTTAAATAGTGACAATGCATCAGTGGAAGGTCATATTCTATGTATTTTGACTAACAGTTTAAACACTGCTTAAGTGCGGAATTCTATTTCAAACACTGTATTTCCTAGAAGACGTTCAAGACTAGGTTTAGGGGGGGGTACCGCGATCGAGACCAAGTGGACGTAGACTTTTTGATACTTAAGCGAACTTCACTCTTATATATACTTTATCATGACTTAAATGAACTAAAAGTTATCATCACTGTAAATTAAAAGTGTTGTAAAAATACGAATATCACAATCAAGCGATCTTAGTGAGTTTAGATAGCCAGTATTGCAAGGCAAACGTTTGGTTTTCTACAAGACCCTTTTTTGTGTTTTTACAAGATACTACTACATGTTGCCGGCGACTTTGCCCGCGTTTTTCGGGATAAAAAGTATTCCATAGGTTCATCCAGAATGATATCTCTCGTACTACCAAATTTGTGAATTTTACGTGAAATAGTAACCAACATATTCGTACATACATCCTCTTACTAACTCAACGCTACACCCTTTATTTTAATAATATTTTGTCACTACGTAACGCTATCAAGTTACTGTTTCTGTTTGTAATAAATGAATTAATTAATTGATTAAACTTCGTTTTTACCTAAGATAATTTGTAATTAAAAAAGAGTCTCACACATAGTTTACTAAAAAGTTATCGGAAGGGTGCGAATATATAAAAAAAAGTTAGGAAGAAATTAAAAAATTAAGTCTTTCATTGTTAATATTTCCTCGTGAATCAAATATACACTTTCATACTATTTATAAACCAAATACTTCTACCATCACCCAAAGTGACAAAACATTTGATATGAGTATGTAAGCCAATGACAATGAAACCAGTTTGTCTCGTAAAACGATCAAAACAAAACAAGCGTCTTTTGTTCTCCGGAGTACGGAAAAGAAAGGGAACTATTCAACCAGCAAACAGTAGTCGAAGGGCGTCTTATACGAGCCCTTTTTGTATTCAAACGATATGTGAAGATTTGAGTTAGTTCAACAGAGTAGAATGGATCAATCTAGTTTAAAGGCGGCTCATTCCTAATACAAGAACAGTTATGGTTTATACCATGCAGATTGCAGAACAATTTTTTCCGGTCAAGGTTTTGCATTTAAGCCTCTCGAAATATCAGATACCACAGATAAGAATATTATTTCCAGAGGTCTATCTTTTGCAAATAATTATACGTATTATAGTAGGTTTATTTACACATAATGAGTTCCTGAACCTTCGTTTGTGTTGTTAAACTATTTTCCATATACATATAGTTCCCATTTATAATGTTGGTAAAGTTAATATATGCCAAGTGGCCAACTTTAATAAACACACGAAAGTATTAAAGCCTTATTCAATATAATAACGTACAAATTACGAAAATAAAGAATTTAATTAATTTACAAATTCTAACAATTTAAGAAAATTAAAAATTTTACCAATTATTTTAGTCCCTTTTGTTTTAAGTAATTACGTCATCTTATTTATTCTCGATTTAATTGTGTTCTTAATTCTAATTGAGGAAATTAAAGACATTTTTGGAAATTGAATGTTTAAAAAAGTAGTTCACAAAATCTTGATTATTGCGTAAGTTTCAATAAGCGGATACATTCAATACAGTCATTTGATACCAACGTTATTTATACTGAATATTGTCTCAAAATCCTTGTTTTTGTGACGGAAATAAAAGTTTCTTACTGTATTATGAATCTATTTAGTCATGTGCCCTTAGATTTACGTTAACTAATGTCAGTAAAAGTGTATCGGAGAATTATACTCTTTCTAACTTAGAAGTAAACAGACAAGATTGTGTCAATAGTGAGAATTACCACGCCGGATAACACTAGAATGATGCTTCTAACACTTTGCGTTTGAAAAACTGAGAGTTGACAGATTTTAAAAGTGTTAAATAGCAATTTCTCAAAACAAACATTTAAACAGGTATACACGTTGATGGCAAGCTAACTAAATCTTTCACTTCTCTATATAAATAGGATTTTACTTGTTCCAATAATAAGTTGAAAATGAACTACGAGAATATAACCATGATGTCTATGTTTACATCATTTAAACGAAAGAAATACTTTCTCCTAATATAATAAAACGCTCAGATTGTTTTTTATGATGTGTGTTTAAACAAAATTATTGGCTCTTAGTAAAAAAAAATATATTCTTCCAAAGTTTTGTTCATTTACCTTCTACATTATTTTAGACTATATTTTAGGTCGGTCACATTTCCTATTATCACAAATACCGTATTACAGATACTTTAACAAAGTAAATACTCGTACATTTTTGTTAATAGTAGGAAATATAATTCGAAGCTTAATCAAATCAACCATCATTAATAAATCTACAAATTTTATTTAACAATTGTTTCATTATAGATCGGTATTTTTAAAAATTTTGCCATTCTTAGATTACCCGTTGCTTGTTGTTTTTTTTGTTGCATTTACGTCAGTTAGTACTTCTTAGTTAAGTATAAATTTTAATGTCTACCCATAAATTCGCAAGAGATCAAACTCATTCATTGCAGATTTCACCTTTCGACCGAACGTAACTAATCTGGATTCGCGATGCATTCAGTTTGCGCAACTGACTGTTTTCTGATTTTACTTACTGTGTTTTGTATGCTCGCACAAATTGATTGCGCGTAAAATCCTTATTCGATGTGTCGTGAAATCAGACATGACGGTGCAACAAAATTTCTTAGCGCGTTTTCTTGAACCCGGGCGGTCGAAAATTATATCGTTTGTATTGCTCCGATATGATGTGACGATAAATTGTAAGATAGGAAATTCGTACAATATGTTATAGTTTGTCTTTGTACAGACAAACTTGAGCTATTGTCGACAAATACCTTTCATACTTTACCTATGGGATCAAAATCCAGCCAACTGTCAGAATTCTAGACACATATGGAACTTTTTGACTGATATGGAAGACTTTTTATCAACAAAAAGTCAACGTAAGCGGAGCTGTGGGCTAAAGCGGGTAAACAATATTTCACAACTGACTGATAATCATACATAACTGCAGGGCAATTTGCGTCTAAGCGGAAATTGCAGATTTGGACACCGAGACCGTTTAAAGGCATTCAAAATAATATTGCACTATTAAAACTCGATATGAAATTACATCAAATTGTTGATACATACTCATTTTTATTTCTAGATAAAAAAAAATGTTATCACTACAAATATTATAAAGGCGAATGTTTGTGTGTATGTATGGATGGATGGATGGATGGATGTTTGTTACTCTTTCACTCGAAAACTACTAGATAGATTTTCATAAAACTTTATAATATTACCGCTCATACATCAGAATAACACAAAGGCATTTTTAAGAGAGGTAGGGCATAGCGATTTATCGCTCGAACTGGAGCAGCCCGACTGGTGAAATACCTTACAGAAGACCGCAGCCAAATAACAATCACTTCTGTGTTGTTGTGTTCCTGCATGTGAGTAAGATTTCCAGAGCTCCTGGGGGATGCTACATTAGTAGCAGGGGTCAAGCCTTCAACGTAAGGGCGACAAGTCCAGTAACATTTATTATGCTGTACTTGTCACCCTTAAGCTAGGACCTCATTACCAGTTAACATCAGGTCGGATGAGGTCAATCTTGAAGTGCAATATAAAATAAAAAAAATAAAAAAAATAAAGGCTAAATTTTATAAAGATTTTGTGTGAATTATCTAAAATATAACGATTTTAATAGTTACGCGTTGATAAATGAGTGCACGGTGGTGGGTGGCCTCCTTCTGCGAAGACGTCATGTCGCAGAAGGAGGCCGCAGAGCGGGAGCGGGAGGACGATCCATCCGCTCCCGCCTGCCGCCGAAGAAGGCGGCTTAGGGCGCGGCGGCAGTACGACCGCGCCCAGCTACCGCGTGGGGACCGGCCGGCTGATGGTGTGAGGGCACCTCAGCTGGCATTGCACCGGTCTCCACTGCGAGGTGGGGATGGTCCCGTTGGACCGGCCATCCCCAGTCTCCCCCCGAACACCGTGGGGGGAGCAGACGGAGCCGCTTAAGCGGCTCTTCCGCCGGCGGCGCTGTGGAAGCAAAGGCTGAGCCGATTTCCCACAGCGCCGCCACTTAGGTGATGAGGGTCCAACCGGGGGGTTTAGTGGGTAGTCCTGCCCTTTTCAGGGCAGGGAGTCCCACACACGCCGTCACCCTCCCTCGGGGTGACGGTACGGTGCATCAACGCATTCCCCCCGTCAAAAAAAAAAAAAAAAAAAGTGCACGGTGGTGGGCGAAATTTTTTAGTTAGAGATATGAAATTTGGTACAAATATAGCTCGAAACTTGGACTAAAATATCGACTACTTTTTGTTTCGAATATTAGGGGTAGGGATAAAACCGACCATGAAAATATGTAGTCCACCCGAACAAAGTCGCGGGCGTCGCGAGCTCAGCTAGCTAGTTAACAATGTATGTGTCAAAACAACCGCTTAAAATGATAAAATACTAACTGGTTCATGTTATCCGTTATTTTGGCGTTTGGTGGCATTTAATACTACTATTACATAATAATACTATTACAATACAAAATAAATAATTGAATACTAAACAACAAGAAAGTTCTAGATACGTAATTTCGGTTTGGGATATAGCCACAGAATAAATCAATCCGTTTCGGTTCCGTTTTCACAGCTCCGAAATATTTCTGCTTAACAATTGTCATATTTTTTTAAATACCGTGTAATATATTCATAGACTAATTAGTGAATTATTAATATTATCATTTTGTATACGAATTTACATAATCTGTGCCGTCTAGTGAGCCTACTTCAAATTGAGTAATTTTATTGTGATTCTTGATAAGATTATGGAGTAAAAGTTAAAATTAAATAATTGTCTTATCGACAATCTACAGAGAAAAGTACGTCAGACTACACACTTTGGATTTTGCACCGCCCTTATGCCCAGAGATTAAGAACTACTATCGAGCTACGTGTATTTCTTTAAACTGGTTAGTTAAAGTTAGATAATTTTTTGGATGATAAAATTAAAAATTTTTCTGTTCCTCACCTTGAACTTCTCATATTCTAAAGGTTTTTATATTGAGGTAGATAAATGCAATCACGAATCAAGAAGTACACATTAACTAACTCGATTGCAAGAAAACAACCTTACATATTATTGTTTAAAATGCATCCTGTTTCATGTAAACAACGTTTTAATGACCACGCTGGATTTGTAATACAGTTCTTATCATACAAATCATTTTGCCTATTAGACGTGTTAATTACTGCACTCATTCTTATATTCATGCATGATTTAACCCAAAAGTAGGGCAAAGTGGATTTAACTCTAATTGATATTCCGGTCTTGGTTAGTTTAGCAACCTGGTGAGTCAATGCGTATGCACAAGTACCCGCGTTGCTCGCTCAATGCACTCAAATATGGCGTCTTTCGCAACCGCAAGGACGGCTAATATTCCATCAATCTCTAGGCCGATCAAACCTTATTACGGTTGCAATGATAATGTGCTATCATTGAGGTAAAATTGCGCCAGTAACGCCGGATTTAGTCCAATTGAATGAAACTGTCCGGTTAGAGTCAGAACAAGGCATTCAAAGGTATTTTTGTAATTTATTTTAAAGTTTCCGGAAATATTGAAACGAATTATGGCACAACTCGTAGGTTAATTGTTTTGAAAGTTGCGTGGGTAATGCATTCAAGCCGACAAAATATTTACCTACATACACCTGTTCTTTCTTATCTCAATATTTATTTGCTTGAATATTATACCAATGCTACTTGAGTATACCTAAAATACATCTTAATATGCCCTTGTGTTTACCCGTTTTCACATCGATCAACTTAAACAAACACATATTTTAAGAATAGGATCAGTATTATCGCGAGATAAAACATTTGTGATAAATATTATAAGGTTAAATTTTTACCTGGTTCTCCGTCCAGATGATCATTTTCTGCTGGCTTTGCCTCAGCATCTTCCAAGCGTGATACATCCAGGATTATGCCAGCATCCAAAGACGATTCTGTTGCGTTACTGTCTCTCTGACACAAGTTGCCAGTTCGTCTCTTCCGTGTCCCATAAGTATGCACAGGAACTATCAACTTCGGTCTAGGTATTGAGAAATCAGAATCCGAACCACTAGAGGAACTTTTTGCACTCCTAGAATATACACTGTTACCGTTCATTCCGTTCGTTGGCCGCTCTTCACTTATACGTTCTTTTGGCGTTCCAAAAGACATAATGTCATTATATCTATCATATCTATCGTCACTTTTCACTCTAACCGTATTGTACAACTTGCCATACTTATCACGTTTTATTTGTTTCGTAACACCGTTCGTAGTCCGACAGTCACTTTCCTTTCCCAAATCGACGGAGGTGAACCCGTTGCTGATTGGTGAAAGAGGGGGAGGATGTTGGCTTCCGCTGTACATGTCGTACTGCATCATGGTCAGCTGCTCGCTCGGAGACAAATTCCTTTTCGGCTGAGTAACAGTCACGTCATTGTGTGCGCTGCTGTCGAGCTGCGCGTCAAGATAAGCCCTGAGAGGTGCTCTACCTTCGCTCTTCACTCTCAAAGATTTAGAACGGAAACTGGGCTTAACATCTTCAGTGCGTCCGTTCCGTTCGTGAACGGGTTGCGTTGTGCGGTTAGGAAGTTGTTCGCATGTAGATAACGAGCCATTAATAGGCCGCATGTATAGACCCAAATCTTCCGCCTCACAATCCACTTCAGCTTTTTGTTGGGCTGATCTAGATTTTATCGGCGTCAAATCTAAGGTCGCCATTGTGTTGATTATTTGATACATTGCATCGTTCCCGAAACTTTGTTTTCCATCTGAAGATTCTCCGCTATGAGGAATTGGTTTTACTTTTTTGGGTTCTTTTTGAATTTGTTTTATTTTATCACTATCTGTATCGTTATTTTGTTGACTGACTCTTGAGTAATATTCATAATATGATTCAGACGACGGATCTGGCGGTACAGGGCCGGGGTCAGGTAACGGATAGTAGTTCTTTTTCGAATCTGCTTTCCTTTGTCTATGTGCATATTTTAGCGAATCCTTACGCTGCGGTGGCACAGGTGGATGTTTACCGTTACTGCCAAATGCTTCAATGTCCCATTCTGTGAAATTTCTTCGCTTTACACGCCGAAGCGTCGAAGGTTTATATCCATTCGGCATATCTTTAAAACTAAAACTATGCTTCAATTTATTTTGAGCAATGAAATTATTATTGGCTCGAGCCTTTTCTTCTATGTTTTGTTGGTATTTAGCTAATTGAGATATGTTTTCATTAGGAACGTTGCTTGAATAGTAACCGCTGTCTTCTGAGTATGGTTTACTATCGTAGTCTTTTTCGCTACCGCGACCTACGTCTCTGCAAGACTTGCTTCTAGATATTGAGTTATATTTCTTTTCTGATCCACTATCGTGTTCATTAAAACTACTGAGATTTCTTGCTCCGACCCAATTGGCAGCATACACTAAATCCATAGTCCTATCACCGATAGAAAGCCACGGGTCCTCCATGACCGCTTTTCCTGGGTAATGCTTGATTTTCATATTGTCGCTACTGTTATTGTCACTTCATTCTTATAATCCAATAAATGTACTGTCATTAGCCTTTGAACAGTTGATAAGGGGAACTCCATTTTCTGGTTTAATTAACACACGCAAAGGTCTGACTGTGACGTTGGTAATAAATATCGTAACTTGATTATAGTAATGATGGTCACTCAATCACTCAACACTTTACGCAACCTGTAATTTCATTAGATTTACAACAACGTTTTTAAATTACATTTATTTATTTCATTATATGATCAGAAAAATATTTTCGTGGATTGGATCTTTAAAAACTAAAACAAAATTGGATGTTCTACTTTTAAAATATTTGAGAGAAAAAGTTTTGCCAAACAACGATTCTTTTGTTCCTAGAATTAGGTACCTACCTAGTTAGGTTTGACGATAGTGATATCTTAGCTATTGTCAGCATAGTTGAAAATATTAAAAACCGTATTTATATTCTTGATATTAACCGTCGAAATGTTATTAAACCAGTAAAGAGACAAATTCGATGATTAGGTTATACTATTCATATTAAGTAAGGTATAAATATTTACACCTATCTAGATACGTATGCCTCTGAAACGTCTAGCTTCATTAAGAATGTTGACTTCTACTAATAAACAATAGTTAATTGTCACGAGAACAAAGGAGTATCTGCCTCATTTATAAACACCGTAAATTAATGAACCACCGCCACGCTACTCACAAACTTTACATAAATAAACAGGACTCATCGTCGCGTAATGATTCAGAACTGGAAAACGGGTCTTTATTAGCATTCATTGAAGGAATTTATTAGTCAGATAGAGAAAAAGTTTTGTCAAACAACGATTCTTTTGTTCGTATCAAATTTGGTCCGCAATACTTGAAGAATAATGCTCACATATTTTACGTAACATATCGCACCCACAATACACCAAAGAACTGCGCAACAACGGACGCGTCACGGGATGCAAGCACGGATTGCACAAGATCTTCGGAGCCATCGGCTGCGACCACAAGGAAGCAGTAAGTGGGTCTCTCGAGTCCATAAAACGAATGCAAATGGAATCAAGTTGCGCAATAATTAGATAATGGGGACTAAGCGACTGAGGCGTCAGGCTCAGCAGCACTTTTAACATTTATTGTTATAATAACCAAACTTTCACTAGCATTATACATGCGCACGCTGACCAAAATTACGACAAGTCAGAAAGTTAATTCTCATTACATTCCCGCCTAGCATAACGCACAGATGCATACATAGAATCTGATGAACAATGAACATGTGCATTTGTAACAAATTAGTGGCAATCATTAAACGCATGATCGAGTTAGTAGGAAACGATTTCTAGACATCAGCGAGCCAAGTTGAAACCAGTTCATTGGTCCACATATTCAGTCGGCTGGCCAACGATGATACGTGAGAACGCATCCAGGAACTCGAGAAATCAATGGTCGATGCCCAGATCAGCACACTTTCTTTAAACTTCAAAATGTTGAATACATTATTTTGTTTACATCAATTTATATAAAAAAGGTTAACTGTCCAAAAAATTAGGTACCTACCTATCTAGTTAGGTTTGACGATAGCGATATCTTAGCTATTGTCAGCATAGTTGAAAATATTAAAAACCGTATTTATATTCTTGATATTAACCGTCGAAATGTTATTAAATCAGTAAAGGGACAAATTCGATGATTAGGTTATTACTTTTTATATTAAGTAAGGAATAAATATTTACACCTATCTAGATACATATGCCTCTGAAACGTCTAGCTTCATTAAGAATGTTGACTTCTATTAATAAACAATAGTTAATTGTCACGAGAACAAAGGAGTATCTGCGTCATTTATAAACACCGTAAATTAATGAACCACCGCCACGCTACTCACAAACTTTACATAAATAAACAGGACTCATCGTCGCGTAATGATTCAGAACTGGAAAACGGGTCTTTATTAGCATTCATTGAAGGAATTTATTAGTCGGCCACAGAAATAGAACAGCCGGGAATGGCCTGGATTCAGACTAGGTAGTAACGGTAAGTCGAAGCGTAAACAATGGTATACAAATGCATTATTCTAGCTTGACCATAACAGTAGCCACCGAGGAGAATTTTAATCTAACTTCTGAATTAAATCGTTTCTACAATGGAAACGATTTCAACTCTACTGATGTTTATGACGACTTTTATCTCGTCTACCTAATCGAAATTGTTTATAATATCGATAACAATCTGACATTTGTTATTAGGGATGGAATAAAAAGCTTGTTCAACATTGCATGTGATGTCGGTTACATTATCGTTGATAGGTAACTTAAATATTCTGACCACAAGGGCTGTCATGTAACAATACATACAACATGATAAATCAACTTTCTATGGTCCGTTGACCCTTATAATGATCCACATGGTCATTATATGATGGTATCGTGATAATCTCTGTACTGGCATATTGTCAAATATGCAATCACTTATCAGAAACCTGATCCCATTGTTGCAACTTTCTAATAATTGTTTAAGCAGCAATACGTGACTGTGATCTTAGATTCTGTAAATAGTAGGTTAGCAAACCGATAAAATAATATACAATGTAGGTGCGATATGGCTTATACTATAATGTAGTCATGCATGAATTTGCAATTTAACCAATATGAATTATTTACACACTTTTTTTATTATGTATGTACATAGTTTATTTGTGCTCGAAACTTACTCAGGCTAGCAAAATAAAGTGCTTGTAGAAGTTAGATGACCATTATTTGTGGTCGAGTCGAATGCATAGAAAGCTTGCACATTAATATGCTAAAATATCTTCACTCTGAAGACAACGTTCCAAAATACTTTCACGGCATACGAGTAGTGCACGCAAACACGCTTGCTTGCAGCAACCTTGGTGCATAGGACCTTCGCAATTTAACTTTCAAACAAACATTAAATCATACCCTACTAAAATATATAGGTACGTGTTATTTGAACTATATAATTCAACTAAGAACTTTAAAAGGTATAGATGATAATAACAATTATCAACAAAAAGCATTACACTGTGGTAAATTGAAAACACATAAAATTACTAAATTCGTTCCAAAGACCGCATGTTGGTAAAAATATTTTAAAATATCAACATATGATGAAGTTAAAAGTAGCTACATCAAAAGACCAAATTTAAAAACGTTGTTGTAAGACATAATCCGTGTGCTCTCTCAATCCTTATTTTATATGCCGTGAAGTGACAGCTGCCACTTCCGCGAAAAAAACACTACACCATGCTTTTGCATCACAATAACACTATCACAATTACCATGTTTTAACTAGCCAATGACTTCTAAAACGATTTTATGGATAGAAAATGAACGCGTTTTAGTGTACGAATCATTGTTTCTCTCACAATGAACTCGATCGTAACTAGTTTATATTCTGGTCGCGAGACATCGAGAACCGCGACCAATCACGTCAGCGTCGCCCCGCTTACTGGTGAGCCCCGATCACATTAACTCCTGCGCACAAAACAGTCGCGCGCGAGGGGCCTTGCGCGTGTGACAGAGACAGAAGATTTACCTGAATTTGAAAAGCTCAATCTTTATGTCACAAAAGGTGAACAGCTAAGACGAAATGACTTTGATCCTAGCAATATCGCGGATTATAATATTGTGAGCCTAGTCGGTTCAAAAAACTACCTGAAACTTGACTTTCAAAACACCTGCTCGGTGTTGCCGAATGGGGCACGTGCGTAATCATAATGTAAACTTTGAATTACACAATTTATTTAAACACCTGAAAATGTGACTATGATAAAAGATAAATATAAAATTAATACATCAGTATGAAAGTTAGAACTTCAATTCAGAAAAGTCTAAGAAATAAGACCATTATTTGTAAAAAAAAATACTCACCCCGATAAAGTATTTATTGATACACATATACTTTTCGGTGTAAAAAGTAGAGCGACAAATAAAATACTTAATTTGCAAATGTAATTAGTGAAGGTAAATAAAAACTATTGTGAATCGGTGCACAGCAACGCCCGTGACCAGATTGTTACCTAAATGTTTTCGAGTGAAGGTTAGGACCTCTAAATAGAACTCGAAGCAATCATTGGTTTATTTTTTGCAATGATGCTACACGTACAGCACTGATTTAATCGCATTGACGATTTAAAACCCCAGTCGATTCATTAGCACTATAATGGCATCAGGTTTTTTTTTAAATCGCTAATGAAATAAGTGACTGACATCTTATACCCATCATGATTTAATCGTTTAAGTGTTGTTACTTTTACTACAGTGCGATAACTCCAAATGGTATAATAATTAGATGAACATCACTGGTAAATGGTTTTATCGTTTGATATCCTTCCTAGTTTTCACCACAACGCATTATTAGATAATTAATAGTAATAAACAATATTATTCAATCCTAAAATTTATCTTATTTTTATCATTACTAAAATAATTAAACTGAAATTTTAATATTTCGTCAAGTTATTAGTACTTGATAGCCGTGCAATAAAATCTATCCATATATCCTGATTTATAACATGCAATGCAATGATTAACGTACCAACGATTAACTTATCAAGAAAATAAAAATTTCTAGTAATAAAGGAAAGAATAAAGTGGAAAGCGTGAATGGGTGTTCGGTGAAACATAAACAGAGAAAAGCTAGCAGTTAGAAACTGCAAATACAGAATTCATCGAAGCAAATGAGGCTGTAATTTTCAACTTTAAAGGCTGCAATGAAATTACGATTTCACGTTAATTGATTTCGTTGAAATCAATGACGCGCAAATGCACGCATGATAATAAGTACGTTTTTTTTAATAACGCTTCTGTTTATTAATCGTCGTTACAAAATATAGGTCCAAAACAAAAGGACCGTAACAGTCACATAAACAATGAACATTGTGTCATGTTTATGTAAACTTGACGCTAAATATGGAGTAGAATCTAATTTATACCATAATTTCGTCAAGAAAGCTAATCGAATGTAATCTTGTCCTAGTTGTGTCGAAATCGTAATTTGGATCTGTTGTATATCTTTTGTATTTAAATAACGTTACTTGCGTGTTGGGCAATCATTTGGGGATAGAAACAATAAGGTCGAATGTCACGCATATCATCGGTATTTGTATTGTAGACACTTTCGTATCGCTTAATTTAATATTCAATATTATATCATATTCCGCATTTGTAGGTATCCAATTATAAGGAGATTCATTATATAACATCGTGTTATGTGTATGCCGTTTATCCATGCTGTGGAATTTGTGCCACGGTTCAAATGATGTCATAGCACACAATCAAAATATCAATGTACAAATATAAGCGAGATGTTGATATCAACACTATGTCGGTTCGAAAGATATGACAGACGCTTTTTAAATAGGAGGATAATAAATTCGCAAATTTAATTGCTAGATAGCACTCTTTCATGTGATATTGAGGATCAAAAACATACATTGTATAATAACAAACAAGATCCTACGTTTATTTAAATACATCCAAACTTAATAAAATGAACGCAAAGAGTATAAGGTAATTCAAATAAATATTGAGTCATTGAACTTACCGGTATGAATCTTCGTTTGAGGATTATACGATAGCAAAAAGTTTAAGAAAGAGAGGTAGAGCATAAAGATTTATCGATCGCACTAGTGTTGTGGTGTTCCTGAGTGTGAGTAAGGTTTACAGAGCTCCTGCGGTGGTGCTACATTAGTAGCAGGAGTCAAGCCTTCAAGATAAGGTAAGGGTGACAAGTCCAGTAACAGCTTTTAATGTTTAAGCTAGGACCATTACTCCATTACCACTCAACATCAGGTGGGATGAGGTCAATCTTTAAGTACATTATAAAAAAATACTTTGTATGACCATTCGTTATATTGATACAAGCTTTTTTGAACTAGGCTGTGATCGGTTTCAATGACAAAGAAATAAATTGATGATCTTCCTTCAGTATTTTTTTAAAATAGTGTGGCATCAATCCTTGAGAATACTTACTTTATATGATTTTTGAACTTCTGTACCTGGAAATATGCATCCTCTTCCATTAACATTACATTGAGAAAGTGAAACCGTGATCTTAGCTTAGCAGCCTTGACCGAGCGTTGCGTCACAACGAAATGTGAAGATACAGCTCGATTACCATTTTCTACTTTTACTTGAACTTTCAAACCGTGAACTTTATCTATAACTTGTTTTCGCAAGCTAATCCGTCCATGTCTATCTTTAAATCCGTCCGCTACGTTTATTAGAGCTTCGCCTTTACCCTCTAAATTATAAAAGTGAATCGCATTGATATAATTTCAGTTGACAAAAGAAAGTTTAAGTTCAACTGTAGTAAATTGAACGATTACAATCCAAATATTTTGATATTGCCGTCTGCAATATCAGATTTTAACACATGAATAATTGTGCATTTTTAATCTCAATTACTGATTCAGCCCAAATAAAAATATGTGCTTATATTACCGTGGTTTTCATTAGTCTTTCCATGTGGAGCTAACATGATTTTGACTGATGTAATTTGCCCTCATGACCTTAAAGAAAGTATTTCTTTGATGAAGTAGAAAAAATATATAAAACGATTTAATGTGGTCACAATTATGAGTATGTAGGACTGACTTGAATTGGTTCCCCAGCGAGCATTAAGGCCCTTTGTGAGAGCTTTAATTGAACAATGTAACTAACGTAGATGCGGGTCTCTTCACAAAACTCCCCTTAAAACCACATTGATGGACAAAAGTGTACCCTAATTGTGATATAGAAGGTTGAAGATTATTCAAAGTGTTACCAGTGATGACCGTGGCAGTGCATTGGTTAAATGTCTTTTTGTTAAGTGGCAAAGGAATGTGTTCATTTATGTTTTACTTCACATTTAAGCCAGTACTTTTGTATCGCGCCTCACGATCTCTGTTGATGCCTAATGTGCTTGACTTTAAAATCTATAACTGTTAATTTCTTAACTATATTGTTATTTATTTAAATACGTATGTTACGAAAATAAGAAAAAAAATAAGATGTCCTTTTTTTAATTGTAACGTATGTACTGAACGTCCACATTTGTTTGTGTTCAGTTGAGTTTCAATAATACATCAGAGGTGTCGTATTATTTTTTTCCTTTTAATGAAATTCCTTACTGATGACAAAAAGTAGGCCTTAATTTCGTCTAAAGTTTTGAAATTAATATTCCAATTCTTAAATGGAAATCATGCACTCATTTCAAATATTACAACTGTTTAAAATAAGCAGGACTTTGATTAATAGTTAATCCTTGCACTATGAACCCTTCTCTAGTACACAACTGTCACGCTCGGAAAGGGGAGTTAATTAAGTCACATTTTGTGCATTCAATGTGTTGCATTCCGTACTAATGGTTGGATGCATTTAAGGGTAGAAATTATATTACTTTACTACATGAAATTATTAACATAATTAGGCGACTTCATGGTACTTTTTTATGTTTTTATATAGTAAATGCATAAATATTAGACAACATCACATGTATCGCTTTGATTCTGTGGTAAGCAGCACTTTTGTAACAGAAATCAGAAAAAACGACGGTCCTACAACACCTAGAGCCGAGACAATACAGAAAAGTTCGTTTCCAATATTAATCCGATCGGGGATCGAACCCGGGATCGTCGAGCCATCTCACCTCGCGGCAATGGAGGCAATCAAAATCATTTAAGAATTCTTTTTTTTCAGAATATCTAGTTTTGCATACAAATGTTCTGAATCGGATTTTCATTATCTTAAATCAATTTGACAGAGATCTACCTGACTAAGTGAAAAATGTACACTCTCGTAGATAAAAAGCATAATAATTTATTACTGAGGTACACTATATATTTTAAAATGTTTATGTATGTTTTATTAGCATACTAAGTATCAACAGTGTCACTGTTGTATAATAAGTGTGTTTAAATTTATTGTACCCCCTTTTAAATAAATAATCACTATTATATATATATAAATAAATTACAGCTGATGTTTGGAAAATGAGTAAAACAATATTACCACAAAGTGGTTACAAACAGGACTTTTAAACCAAGGTATAATAATTAACCTTAAATGGTCTAACGATTACGGTGTGCACTCAAAAAATATCAAGTCATAAAATGATTTAAGCGACAACACAATAATTAGTCTTAAATAGACCTAATGAGCAAACAATCAATATTGATCAGTGCTAAACACACATGTATCATACAAGAAATAAAGGTTAAGAAGTCAATAGACGTAAATAGGTCGATACTACAAATCGATTTTAATAAAGGGTAACTATTTCTATCTTCTAATATAGCTACGTACAGATATAAGCATATATGTAAAATGTAAATAGTTATAAATAAATAATAAATAGATATTGGACAACATCACATACATTGCTCTGATTTTGTGGTAAGTAGCTAAAGCACTTGTGTTACAGAAATCAGAAATAACGATGGTATCATCGTTGTTTCTGATTTCTCACCGCCCGCAACACCCAGACCCGAGACAAGATAGAAAAGTTCGTTTCCCATATTGACCTGACCGAGTTACAGAGTAACATTAGACCTTATGGCCAAGAAATAAAGAGACTATAACGTCTAAAAAATCTAACGTGCGTTTGATTGTACAGCTACAGGCGACCTACGCATACCATAAACGCAAAAGTTTGTATGAATGTATGGATTTTTAACACGCTTTTATTAGATCGGGTTGTATGTATCTACGTATGTAACGGAATCTTTGAATCTTAATTTGACCCACTTCCCGGTCTTTGATTAAGATGAAATTTTGCACACGCTCTGAGTTCTGATGACAATACATGACTAGCTAAGAAACGTCATTACAAATCCAATATGGCGGCCTCCCAAGATGGCGAACTGACTGTTTGAAATGCACTTCCATGATATGGGTATCAAAAGAAAGGGTTTGCTGTCAGGAATACGAAAAAAATAGTCACGTGATTCAAATCCAATATGGCGGGCGTCCAAGATAACGGACAGGCTATTTGAAATGCACCCCTATGATATGGGTATTAAATGAAAGGGTTTGCTGAATGGGATACGAAAAAGAATTATATAATTATTGATACGTGAGAAAACTAAAAAGTAGAAAATAAAAATAATAGTTTAAAAAACTAAAAAACACGCTTTTAGCTCGCACTAAAAATTACAAAATAATTCAGACATTTAAGAAAGAAAGCGTGGAGCGTTTTGTCCAAAAAGAGTAGAGATAACATAAACGCTCCACGCTTTCTTTTTTAAATGTCTGAATTATTTTGTAATTTTTAGTGCGAGCTAAAAGCGTGGTTTTTAGTTTTTTAAACTATTATTTTTATTGTTTCCTAAGATATAAATAATATTTTTGAAGGAAGATTATGATACATAGATATTGTAGCTTTATTATGCTGTACAGTCTGCATCATTAGTTTGTATACAACTTGGTACCTTGTCACATTACGTTAACTGACGCGATGACGTACTATTTGCTTACGAGCTTTAATGTGACAAGGTTCTGAGGTGTAAGCAAACCAATGATGCTGACTGTACTGTTGGCCTTCAAGCTAGGATCTCATTACCACTTCAAATCAGGTGGGATGAGGTCAATCTTGAAGGGCAATATAAAAAATGTGATTCTAGATTAACCAAGGATCTATTTAATCCCTAAAAAAAGAATTTTATATAAACATTAAATTTTTTTTAAATAAATAATTATTTACCAAAGTAGAGAACAACGGCCAGTAAATATGCTCTTAAAAGAAGTAATTTTTATAGTAATCATAATTTTTGTATTCAAGGCATTTACATTAAAGTATTAAAATAATAAAGAAAAACTTTTGCTAAGCAGATAGTTTAACAAAATTAAAAAGCATAAAAGTGCATAATTTCTTACTCTAATTCTCGGTATTATAAATTGTCATGTTAATGCAGAATTCTAAGGCCGGCTGCACAAGCGGGGTTTTTTGCCTTGTTTAAGAAACAGTGGTAAAAACGTCCACCTAAAAGGAAACCTTGCGATTTTGTCACGCGCACGAAATTGCGTATAAATGGAAATGAACAAAAGACTGCCCGCAAAAAGTAAGTAGGTATCATGCAACGGACTTCGGGGAAAACATCTGTTTAAATTTTACTATTGATAGCTTGATTTAATTTACGTTGAAGGTTAGGACCGATTGGGATATTTTTTTAAATTTAACATGAACTTATAATAAAAAATACAATCACAGAATCTGTGGTGTATATTGTCACCAATGCATGGATCACAAGATAATGTCGATACTCTCAATTCCAATTCGGCGTATTGACAACACACACATCTTTATTTTTTTGCACAGCTGACGTTTCATGTTTTATGATACAGTTAATTAAATTTATTTCACTTATTTGTGTGTATCGTATAATATTTTTTGTTTTACATTTTCGGAGAGTTCTAACTGTTTTCTGAGTAATTATATTTGTTTATGAGAAGTCGATACACTGATAGTTCGTTTGTTTTGTAATATGCAACATGTTTTTAATCAGCAATGGGATTACATTTATAAGATTATATAAAATATATTGAAACAAACTAAAATAGAAGGCATAACAAAATACTTACTTGCACTAGAATGGAACGCTAAAAGAATACAATATACAACAAATAAAAAAATATAATAAAATTCCAAAAAAAAGAAAAAACTGTAAAAAAAAACTTTTTTTCGTTAACCATACATTACCTACAAAATAAAAGTGTGTTGTAATGTTAAAAAATGCTGATATCATTCACTCCATGATTCAAACAAAAACCAATATTTTTTTATTTTCTTGTTTAGTTAGGTATACCCTTAGAGAAATGTATTTCTTGTTATGGATGGTCACATCTTCACTATGCCCGAGCAAACATAAAAACCATTATATTCTGAACTGCAGGTATCTTCAAATAACTTTGGAACCGGAGCTCCTCATAAAACGGCTAATACCATCCACAACGTTATTAAATAAGTAAATAGAACGTATCACGATTTGTGTACTGAATGAAATGTGAAAAAATACGCTGCAAAATAATTATCTACTCGCAAAGAAAGCGGTGAAGTGTGAGATTATTAATTATGTAGTTAGTTTAATCACTAAAGTGGCATATATTTATTGCCAATAGAGTATCATTACAAGAGAAAAATATAATAATTTAAAAAAAACTAGAAAATGGCTTAAAACAGCTTACAAACGAGTACATTACTCCTATGTACTCGTTTGCACGTAAGTTATAAACCTGAATGAAACGTTTTTAAGAATTGTTGAATAGCCATTAAAAGGGACTCGGTGTTGCCTGATATAATGTGAAAATGTAGTTTTTTTGGATAAAAAAACGTAAAACGTTGTGTAGGTATGCTGTGACTGACCACATTTGAGGCAGGAAGCATACTTACGTAAATCACTACATAAAATAAAACAAATTTCAAGCCCTTAAGAATTTGCTTGCATTAGGTAGATAGTTTGAAGCTTGTTAAACCCCTGTTGTATTCTTAAAAAACTGATAACAATAGCGCTTACAAGTTACTTGACGCAACTCATTCTTATCCCTACTAATATAATAAATGGGGAAGTAACTCTGTCTGTCTGTTACGCTTTTCCGCTTAAACCTCACAACCGATTTTGATGAAATTTGGTATAGGTATACGTTGAACCTCAAGAACGGATATAGGCTACTTTTTGTTAGAAAATAAGGGGGGGGGGAGGAATGGGGGTAATACCACCTTTGAAAGTTTATATCGGATAATGTTTATTTTTTAAGTTAGAGATATGAAATTTGGCACAAATATAGCTCGAAACTTGGATTAAAATTACTAAACTAAACTACTAAAGACTACTTTTTGTTTCTAATATTAGGGTAAAACCAACCATGAAAGGATGTAGTCCACGCGAACGAAGGCCCGCGTCTTCGTATAAATAAACTAGTTAATTCGTATAATAACTAGTTACTGTATAAATAAGAAATGTCCGGTTCCAATATTTGAAAAAAAAAACGATCCGTTCGTGTTAAGGATAGTAATAAATTAAACGAGGCGTAAGCTAAAAAACTACCGACGTACGACTGGTAACAGCTGATATGGAAACTAAATTTGATTTAACGACTTGTAAAAATAAAAATAAATGCGCCAGACAATCACACCAATCAACCTGGTCTCAAACTAAGGTTTTCCCTTATACTATGAGTACCAGACGACGGATACTAACTGGGGGCGTCATCCCAGCACACCCAGACTCAAGTCAATTTAGAAAAGTTCATTTTCCAAATTGACCCGACCGGGAATCGAACCCGGGACCTTTCGCGCTTTGGCCGCCTACCTTAGCCACTGCGCCACCGAGGTCGTCAAAAAAACGGATTGTCATTTTTTACACATTACAAATCGTAAAATATTGTAACTGGGCGTAAGTCTACCATAATATAGTGTACCACATTAGCGATGTATCGCTTTAAACGAGAAATGATCGAACCTATTGCAACAAAACTGTTCACAAGAAAATCATAAAGCAAATGACGTTTTGCACAACCAGGAGTCATTTACTATCGAATACAAGTAACGAGTATATAAACAAGGTATGAGGGAATCGATATAAAATATGAATGATTTGGTTTCAAATAAGCCCTCGGGTATAATCATAATGATGGTAAACAATTGCAATTCGATATTAGCCCTTATACCAACGATATAACGGTGGTGCAAAGTCCAACGAATATAATCTGACGTACTTTTGACTCTACTGTATTGTACTTTATTTTAAGCGACACTGTACTGTACTTTACTTAAGTAGATGGGAGTTAAAACGGAGATTATTTGATATTTGTACATTTGTCGCGGTAGTGTTTCGTAAAATGTTTATACGAACTTGACAGAAAAAACACATTACAGTAACAAGAAATTAGTCCTTTATTCTGAAAATACATAACCACTATATATAGCATAATCACTTAAGAATAAGCAGTAGCTTAGTATTTTTTTTTTAAATTAAAGTTTCATAAATTAAATTCAAATTACTTTTAAGCTTATGACTTTCCCGGCATATCCTCTTTAACGAAGTGGTTTAATCGCTTAACAAATGACGGAAGGTTACGAACGTCAACTAAATAAATATACGCTTTCCCATTACAAACGTTTAGAAAGACGATTGCTATAGAAAAATACAAAATAAATTGGAAAACCACTGAGTTTCATGACACATATGATTAAGTTAGTAAAGAGCCTAAGCCAGGAAATGGATTGTTTGCCCTTGAGCAGAAATGCAGGACAAGCTACTTACTCTGCACTACCCGCATCGAACAGACTACAGCAACCTTGAATGGAATTATACCATTATATATTTTAAGAACAAAGAAAAACAGACATTATATTTTAATATTATTCATTTGTTTACGTTGTTACTTTGAAGCAAGAACATGGAAGAAGTTGTGAAGTAGTACCTTAATTCTGCTTGATTATGAACCAAAGCGGTACCAATGGGCATGTTTAGACAGCATCATTAGACCTTGTCACTTTAAATATCCGCGTTACTGAGTAAATCAAAAAGACAGTTAGCTTAATGTAACAAGGCTGTACTATAAATGTTTGGTCTAAAGTGATCTATGATCTTGAGAATGATCTAACAAAAATTAATCTACTATATAAAAATAAGTCGGGTCTTCCTTCCTGACGCTATAACTCCAGAACGCACGAACCGATTTCCACGGTTTTGCATTCGTTGGAAAGGTCTCGGGCTCCGTGAAGTTTATAGCAAAGAAAATTCAGGAAAAATTTCAACAGAAAGCGGGAAAATCCTCTAAGGCGAAACGAAGTGCTCCGGGACCGCTAGTACTTTACTATTTCCTCTACCTAAAGGTTGTCTGGAAGAGATTGCTCTCTAGCAATAAGACCGCCTATATTGTACTTAAATATGTCTGTAAAACCAATTTCTGTAATTTTTTCTGTGCAATAAAGTGTATCTATCTATCTATCTACTTTATGGATTTTTTGAACATGGTCCGGATTCGTGATCACCAATCTACAATTGACGACTGTGGTGATTAAATCGACACTTGTTTTTATAGCGAACATCAACAATGAATGCCTTTCCTCTGCAATGGGACATTAATTAGGACGATAATTACTTTGTATATAGTTAAAGATTTTGACAGAATTATAAAACTGATTGGTTAACTGCAGGCAGGTGCTAGGTGATAATCTATCAAGCTTAAGATTGTCATTGTAATCGAAATGGCGTTCATTAGGGTAGGCATGAAATTCAGCAGTGGTCTAGTACATGCAGATGATGGATTAGGCCGCTAATTATGAATAACCAGCGGCCTGTCGCGGCTTCACACGCGTCTTATTTTGTCCACTGATTATTCGCTCCTATTAACTACAGCATGATACTATAAGCCTTCCTCGATAAATGGACTGTCCAGCACAAAAATAAATGTTCACTTTGAACCACTATTTCCTGAGCAAAGCGCGTTTAAACAAAAACTTCTTCAGCTTTATAATATACTAGCTACCCGCCCCGGCCTCTCTTGGGTGCAAGTAAATACAAATGAGGTTTTCGGCTTTTCTGTACATTCATATTCATACATCACTCTATCTATCAAAAAAATTGCATAAAAATCCGTTGCGTAGTTTTAAAGATCTAAGCATACATAGGGGCATACAGAAAAAGCTACCTTGTTTTAAACTATGTAGTGAAGTTTAGAAAGAAGATAAATGTTAAATCCAAGCCAAGCGCTGTGATAGCTGTAACTGATGGCTGAGATGGCTTTCAGTCAGTTTTTATTTAGTGAAAAGATTGAGAGGATTAAGTCGTTTTGATTTTGTTCTCTTTGTATCAGATTCTTGAAAACCTTGATTCAAAGAACGACAAATAGCGTGTAGAACGTACTGATAAATGTTGCAATCATGCACGTCAATTGACTGTTTGTCCCAATTTGGCTACACACGTCTAAAGTACGTGAGATGTCAAATACTCTTTGTGATGCAATGAAACGCCGGCCACGAATTATGGGCACAAATAAATTTTTGCACATTTTTAGTTTAAATACTATTATTAGTGTTTGTCCCAATAAATACACATTTTTGCCACGGTCACAGATTGCAACCTCTTTATTTATTATTACTCTTATTTTCAGTTGCATAAACTGCCAATTTTACGGCTGTCAGATTTTAAAAATATATTTTAGAAGATGCGATAATAGTAAAACTGTCGTAACAGTATTTAGTTGATGCAATTCCTACAGTTATTCATCTAAGTACGTATTAGGAGGGCAAACAGACTTTATCATGGTTATTAAATATAAAATTGAAATTGAAAATACAATTCGCACCTTTGGGAGAACAAGGGTACAATTTATTGCAGTTTTTGCAATTTTACAGGAGAGCCATTTTCAGATATGTAGTCTAGCTCTGTTATCATTACTCTAAAGTTGTAAGTCCTTTGCAAGAAATAAACTATATACCACACTTTTTAGACATGTGCTTTACAAGAAGTAAGAACATTCATTTTTTTTATTAATTTTGTTTTTAAGGCAGTTTTCAATTGTCCTCTTGGTCTACCAAAGGTGCGAACAGTTCCAGTAATTAACACACAATCCAACACAAAACAAATTATTTTATTTACCAGAAAACATAAAATAGATGATATCTTTCCAGTGAGCCCCACAGTAAACGTCCTATATGGTTTCACGCAGTATAAAACATAAGCAGGGAGTACGGTAGATTACATAACACTATATCTGGGTGTCCATATTTATAATTTGACTGACTCGACACCATTTGGCAATAACTCGCGACCTCGGTGGCGCAGTGGCTAAGGTAGGCGGCCAAAGCGCGAAAGGTCCCGGGTTCGATTCCCGGTCGGGTCAATTTGGAAAACGAACTTTTCTAAATTGACTTGAGTCTGGGTGTGTTGCGATGACGCCCCCAGTTGGTATCCGTCGTCTGGTACTCATAGTACAAGGGAAAACCTTAGTTTGAGACCAGGTGATTGGTGTGATTGTCTGGCGCATTTATTTATTTTATTTATTATATAATAACTCTGCCCACTTCGCTAGAGTAGCCGGGATCTACGGGATTCAATACCCACCCACACGGAAGAAAATATTCAATGGTACATACTGAACATTGTTTTTATTCTTTGTCGTTTTATTTGTCAATGTATGTCTATTAAGGTACCATTATTGATCTTGGTTTCCGTAACACTATTGTTTGAGCGGCTTACTTTGAAAACAGATTGTTTTTTCATGATGTCTGAAAAAACTTATTATTATAGTATCAGCGCCAATGCAAGACCGATATTAATTAAAAAAATACTTAATACTAGAATCCGAGTCCTTTGCGATAGAAAACACAGCCCAGTCAATGATTTCCTGATGAAAAAACAATCCTGCCACTCATGTCTACAAAGTTATGTCAGTTATGACGCTGATAAATGCTGTTGCCTTATCGTACGATTGAAAGCACGTCAGACTATCCACGTTGGATTTTGTACCGCCTTTCCGTGGAGGACATAAGATCTAAAATCGAATTGCAAGTGTTTACCTTCATGTTCTGTTCACTATACATTATTATCTCATAACAAGACAACTATAAACTTAGCATCAACAAGCTTACCACTCCATCATTAATCTTACGGGTGGGTCCAGGCGAATGACAAGCTTTATGAATGTAGGCAATGTAACCAAAAGTTAACCAGTTTGTTAAATCAATTTTGTACTTGTTAACACGCTCAGTTCGTCAGGTTTGAAATTAACCTATTCAGTTACGTTACGTATTACGATGTCACGTTTTCTATGATGAAAGTTAGCCCTAAGGCTAAATTATAGGTAAACTAAAAGTTAAAACGGTAAACTTTAAAGCCACAAGTATTTCAACCTACATTTGTGTGACTGGAATCTTACGTATTCGATAGTTTTATGAAAGCCACGTTTGTGTAAAACACGTTATGATTGAGTTTATTGTTCAAATTGTTGACAAAAGAAAACATTCCCTAGAAGATCCGAAACAGGAAATACAAAAAAAAGATGAAATATATTAACATTGTAAAACATTTACATAACATATATTTCTTATTAGGTATATTTGATTCTACAGTAAGTTCCTATCTAAAACACTTGTATTATAAAAATCAAAATTAAAGATGGGACCACAACACCTAGAACCGTGACTATATGTAAAAGTACGTTTGTATCATTGACCCGATCGGGAGTCGATCCCGGGACCTTAGACCTTATATCAAATTTCGGCTTACTCGCCTCTCGACTACGTAGTCATAAATAAAAAATAATTATTATTGTTAAAATAATGTAAGATTTTACTTATAAAACATTTTTTTCTTTTTAGATCAATAGCGCGAGTAGGTCATAAATATTACATGAAATATACTCAAGAAATTAAGTAATAACAGTATGTATTTAATAATATGTGTAACGATCGGAAAAAACAGTACTCTGCAGTTTATAATGATTAACAGTGCTTATCTACTACATAAATTTACGGAAACTTAAAAATAAAAATTCGTATTGAGAACAAAATACATTGACAGGCCAAAGGTTTGTTCTGATAACATTATCAAAGTAGACGATGATGTAAATGTGTAAAGACCTCATAGATAACGGTTCCGAAATACAATAAATTGGCAAAGATAAAACAAACTTCATTTACATTTTGACACCAATAATAATATCAACAATAACCATTCGTAACAAAGGAATTTGTTTACTGTTATTAATACACAAATTGTTTAGAAACCTACTTTTAATTAAGTAATACACGAAGTCTTAATTTTCAAATACGAGCATTCACAAGTACATTCGTTTCCTCAAGTGTATCTTTCAAAATTGTACCCATACAAATTCAGATATAAAGGTAATGAATTTCATTGAGGATGATTGCTTTGCTGGATATCACTTTTTTACCGGTTTTTTTTTAATAATTGATTTTTAATTTTTATTTAACAATTGACAAACTAACTGTCATAGTGCAAAATTAGTAATAAGTTTAGCTTTCATTTGTAAAAAAAACTACTGAGTTTCTTGCCGGTATCTTCTCTGTAGTTATAGGTTCCGAACCGGAGGTAGCTTCATTTGTTATATATACATAGATACTATTCTATATGAATAAAAAAAAAGATTGACTTTAAAAAAGGATGAGGTTGTTTCTCAATTCGACCGTAATTTTTTTATGTCTGTTTGCGGAGAATTCCGTCGTTTATGAACCGATTTTTATTTTTAATTCCTTCAAAAGGAGATATCCCAAGATAAGTACCATGTTTAAGACACCAGGGCGTCTACTTTTGAAAACGAAACGAACAAACGAAAGGTTTCGTTTTTGAAGATTGATGAAAAGTTAGGGAATTAAAACGTGATTTTTGATTTGTATAAATAATATTTTGTTTTTTGATAACGCTTTATTCGCATTCGAAGTGTGTTAGTTGCGATAATGAGCAATAAAAAATACTAAACGTCATCGGATCCGACATATTTCGTTTTCAAGAGTAGACGCCCAGGATCTGATGATGGGATTTCAGACTTACATAAATCACTATAGTGTCGAATCTGCTTGTTACTTTTTTTAATTTCCTGTTTGAAGTCGTTTTTTTTGTTAAAAATTATTCATACTATTTATAGTCGGATCAGATATTACAAGTCGATAAATTTATGTCGTTTTAAGTCACACACTCTTCTAGTCATCATGTTTCCTGAATTTGAAGTCTCATTTTGTTCTGCCAAAAGACACGCTGATTTTTTGTTCCCAACACACTTTGCTTCTGTGCAATTTATCTGTTATAAAAACTAATGACGGACAATTTGTGTGTGCACCATAACGACTAGCTGAAAGATTTGAATCGCGAAATAACAGGGTACACATAAAAAGCAATATAAATAACGGTTAGAACGAATGAAACTGAAATAACAGTAGTTTCGATGCAAAATCGTGCTTATTTACTAGGCAATGTGATTTGATAGGTGATTCTGTAGACTACTTAGGAGCGAAATCACTCATTATACCTCTACAGTAATGGTGCGCTAGATCTGATATCCTTGTGTTTAGGGTTGCTTGTTACAAGAAATTTTTAAATCACCAAGATTTAAAAAAATACAAACCAACATACATACATTTAGTGTTATTGGCATTAAAATGTAAAGAACATTTTTGTTTGTTACCTTTTGACACGATTGAATAATTAATTTAACTATTAAATTTTTGTTCCTATATACAAAATGAATTTTGTTTAGTATGTAATCAAGCATCGTTGTATGTATATTTATCTTCGCCAATCATTTTGTTTTGATAAATTTAACAATTACGTTTGTTGTAGGTTCAAATAAACCGTCCATTCGCGTCTAGACCAAACACTTACTGACTATTGAAGCTCATATGAAGTCAATAGGTATGTATGATGGTAACGTTAAACAAGAACTTTTTACATTAAACGTTTTTTTCGCAGTGAACAAATTAAAAAGGAATCATTACCGTGGTTTATGAGTTCCACCAAACTGAATAAATGTTTTATTAATTACAATTCTATGTGGGATTTTACACCTCGAATGTATAAAATTTTCGCTTAAACTGTTTCTCAAGCTGACACTGCATGAAAGCTACAAAATATAAAATACATACATCAAATGTGTTTCATGGTTTAAACAAACACAAGACATCAACGCACCCAAACAGAAATTGGCAATTTCGTTGTTTGAATGACAAAATAATAGTACCAGTACCTACCTCGTTACTCGTGTAAGCAGAACCTTCGAGAGAACATACTTAGTAACAATTAATTGATAAAACATTTTAATTATTATACATTCTTAGAAAAATCATGGATTTTTTTTGAACCTATGACATTATAGTTGATCTTTGCAATCACTATTTTAAATATTCCGTGAATTAATTTCACATTAAAATATTTTATATCAAATTGTATTCTTTCAATATAAATAATAATAAATAACTAAATCTTTATTTCTCCAATATCTTCGTTACAATGTTTTGCAGAGTCTTCCCGGTAAGTAGTCTTAATGACACTTGTATTGGGAATGGCTCGCAACTTCCCTTACAGATAGCCACAGATATTGTAGGTAATCTAATTATGAAGTTAGTTACATCATGGTTACCAGCACTAAGAGGCTGGTGCCCGGAAGAAGTATAAATAACTATAACTAAGTGTAGAACAGATACAATCCTGTTTTTATTAAATAATTTGATATGAGAAAGACAGACGTGCCATTTGCTATTCAAGTTGAGAGCGTGTTAACGGTATGCTCATATAGGTACTGTGTGTGTGTGTGTGTGCGCGCGTGTGTGTGTGTGTGTGTGTGTATGTGTGTGTACGTGTGTATGTAAGCGGGTGTAATGGTTGCCAGTGAGAGGGTTGTAGAGTTCGATTGCGCACAATGTGCAAGTCCGAGTACTAAATTATTTTCATGTTTGTATTTTCATAAGTGATTGTGAGCCGAGGGATACTTACTTTCCCATAATATTTTCAGTTGTAGGTTCCTATTATTACGTTCGTCTTGAAATTTGTTTTTATTTGTAGGTACTATTGCAAAATAGGTAATTAATTTATGTTACCCGTTCAAGCAACGCTAAACATATGCAACCAGCCTAGCATACAATTTGCAATCATCATACTTCACTTCGAAAGCGATGAAATGGACTTTACGATCAGATTGCAAACAGACCTAGTCAGTAATGTGCCGTGACATAGGTATCTGGTCACTATTACATTATAACAACTAGAGACTGGTTTGCACCAGTAAACAAACCGCATACAAACGTGGTAATCACTTTCACTTCCACAAAAATAAGCCTCGTCCAAGCCCAAAGTGTGACGTCACTCATTATGACCACGTGACCTCGTCTGCCTAAAACCACCACTCCTAAACGTATACGCATAAGGTTTCGTTTCGAATAGGATATTATTGACGTCGCTTCGACAAAAACTCGACAAGGTCTCGATACTCAATCTCCGCGTCTCAAGGTCGATCTCGGATCACGCATTGTCTGATCATGAATTCTTTTGCCCCAGTTTCGTAATCTTCTTTTTGGTGACGAAATTGTATTTTCGTGCTTTTCTTTGCAGCCAAAATGAGTCATCTAGGCGTAATGTTAAATAATGTTGGAAGTTGGGAACGGCACGATCCGGTTTGTGGTTATAATAATTTTGGCCGGTAATTTGGACCTGTTACGCAGCATCTTGGTTTGTTATTTTCCCACCCATAAGGTTGAACTAGCAAAAGATTAATTAGGGCGCTCAGTTTCCATATTCACGAAAAGGCGGAATTATGCTACGTCTCGTCATTATAATAAACGATTGGACAGAGTCAAAATATAAACTTTCCGTACTAGGAGACCTGCAACCAAAAACGAAATATGTCGGATCCGATTATGAGAAATAGAAATTTTTAATATTCATAACCGTATTCAACTCAGTTCGAATGCAAAAATGACGTTTTTAAAAGAACAAAATATTATTTATGCAAATTAAAAAAAAAAGTTTTAATCCCCGAACTTTCAATGTTCAAAAATTAAATCTTTTTATTGTTCGTTTCGTTTTTGGTAATAGGCCTACTGAATCTCTTGTGTGTTTTGTGTCGTTTGTAAATAAGGGAGCAAATTAGCGTATTTTTTCTACGAGTATGCCTGCTTCAGCATTCAATCTAACACGATTGTTACGATTAGGATTTCAAGAACCGCACAGCGTAAGAGTTGAGTTTGGCAAAAGACGCGCGTATACGAGCCTACACGATTTTTAAATTATGAGCAAACGCCAGTCTGGAACCACACCCAATCTGAAAGCTGAATCTGGATCTATTAAAACAATTTATATGTTTTAAAGTCGGTTAAAAAGACTTTTTTTAGCTTAAGGACCCTTTAAAAATGTGTTTTTATAGCGACTAATATAAATATATTTGTCTGTCACGCGACCGTATCACAACAGCGCCGATCAAAAATATTAGTGTCTACTAAATAACACTAGAATAATCAATACATCGCGTTTGTTTGTATCGCTTTGAATAGCCCATAAGTGAAGGTTGACGTTTTGCAACAGTATCTATGCTGTGGCGCGTTCTCATCGCGTTTGCATCGCTGCTTAAAGTTGCAGTGTGAAAGACAATCTTTGTTATTTTTTCTTAATCTTTAAACCTTTCAATTTATGTACTTGCAAAACTAACATTGTTTTTTAAAAATCTAAAATAAACTCAAGAATTATTGACCCGGAAATATAACTTCGAGGTTGGCTTAAAGTCTTTCTGTTACTAAAATCCTTGAAGCCCGCAGATTAATTTGCCTTTCAAGATACAGTGGGCTAAGTACGTTCAATATAACCGAATAGTATAACTTAGTGACAAAGTAGTATGAAAATTGTTCTGCGACAACGGCGAGTAGTAAAACTACTGAAATTGCTATGTAATATTCACCACTTAATAAAGGTATAATTTTAAGAGAGGTAGGGCATTTAGATTTATCGAGTTCCTGCGAGTGAGTAAGGTTTCCAGAGCTCCTGGGGGGTGCTACATTAGGCAGGGGTCAAGCCTTCAAGGTAAGGGTGACAAATCCAATAACACCCTAATTATGCTGTTCTTGTCGCCCTTAAGCTAGGACCTCATTACCACTTACATCCGGTGAGATGAGGTCAGTCTTGAAGTGCAATAAATAAAATAATAAATAAAAAAAACTCAAGCACTAAAAAAATATTCGGCTACCTCTTTTTCGTGCTAATACAGATAAGTGCATAGTTGATCAACTGATCAAACTGTCAAACTGATCACTTTGGAACTTGTACAGCCCTTATCAGCGTAAAAACTCATATTGAACTGGAGCAGACGCAAGTTGGTGAACTTAACTATAGTTCTATCATCGTAACTGATGATTTGGCACCTGTCACGACTGTCATATACTATACATTTTAGAAATCTAACAACTCATCAATTACTTTAAAATCGCTGCGTACTTTTTATACCCGAGATTGTCCATGAAAATAGCTAACTTGGTCCAACTAAGCTTTATAGTGATGTGCTTTTGATTTAGATTTGTGCCGTATCCCAAAGTTTGTTTTCAGCTTACCAATGTCAAGCCATATTTTCGTGAGAAGGCAACAATCATCAATTTATATTTTTCCGTCTTAATCCCTACTAATATTATAAATGCGAAAGTAACTCTGTCTGTCTGTGTGTCTGTTACGCTTTCCTGCTTAAACCTCTCAACCGATTTTGATGAAATTTGGTATAGGTATACGTTGAATCTCAAAAACGGACATAGGCTACTTTTTATTAGAAAAAAGGGGGGGGAGGGGGGTAATACCACCTTTGGAAGTTTATATGGAAAAATGATTATTTTTGAAGTTAGAGATATGAAATTTGGCACAAATATAGCTCAAAACTTGGATTAAAATATAGACTACTTTTTGTTTCGAATATTAGGGGAGAAAGGGGTAAAACCGACCATAAAAGGATGTAGTCCACGCGAACGAAGTCACGGGCACAGCTAGTGATGCCATAAAACGATGCCTTAGGATGATTAGATGGTAATTATAATGATTATTCAGAAAGCCATAATTATTAATTAGCAGGGGTTCACAGGTAAAAACTAAAATCACTTCGCGTCTTTATTGAATTTCGTAAAAAGTCTTTGAGATAGGTCTATCTCAAAGACAGCGGCTAATGTTTCATTATTTTAAAATGGTCGTGCGTGCAGTTAATGGGTACTACATATTACAATCGATTATCTCCAGTCAAATCGTTATAAATTAAAACACAAAATTAAAAACAAACACACGAACTCTACTGCCAGTATAACTAAAAATTAAAACGCAATCACTGTGAGTTATTTGATAATTGTAGTCCACTTAGTAATTGCTTAAGAGGCACCTGTTTCTAAATTAACAAATACTGCTAAGTTGGCAAAATGTGCATTAGGACCTACAGTTTATCCTTAATACATTTTATTGTTTTAATTTTTGTCATTCCTTTGAATCAATAAATTATTTTTTTTACAATTAACACATCACACTGCATGTTTTAGTGCAAAACTAGTTATAAGGTCAGCTTAATTTGTAATATGAACGGCAGAGTTTCTTGCCAGGATCTTCTCTGTAAGTTATAGGTTCCGAGCCGGAGGTTATTTGCATTATATAGAAGTTTCATAAATATTACTAGGTATTGTCATTTAGATGAATAAAATAATATTGAATTGCTTTAAAGAATTGTTAATTGTCGATTTTTAACCCACATTACAAAGCTTGTAAAAATGGGATTTTGATCCTCTTTCACACAAAAGCTACTGAATGATTTGAATGAAAGCTGATAGAAATCGATGAGATGCTAGATGATATCCAATAGTTAGTCGTTAACGCAGAAATATGATATCAGGACGTTAATCATAGTCAGAAGTCATTTGACGTCTTGAGAACATCCAACAATTAGTTTAGTCACTCACATTACATCACCACATTTTCAATCACTATTTAGTTGAAAAGGAGTTAATTTTTTTTAACAATGTTCAAAGCCACGTCTGCCAAGGAATCGACAGGGAAATTGGTCGGCAATCAAAGAAAGAAGTCAAAAACCAGTCAAGGACATACTAAAATGCATTTGTATACATAATTGGTTAAGTAACAAACACGCGTAGGTATAGAAGAATTACTCAGATTGATATTTATAATATAACTAGCTGTGCCTGCGACTCCGTTCGCGTGAACTACAGGGTTTTTTCGCAATAAAATGTAGCCTATGTCTTTTCCCAGGGTCTAAAGATTGTCTGTCAGGCCTAGCATACGCAACGCGACTAAATTTTATCGCGCTCTTATCAAACGTCAAAATCAATTGAAGTCAGTGCATCAGCTGCTGATTGGCTGAAAATACGAGTGCAATGTGCTATTAGTCAATCAATAGTATCGAAACTTTTGTCGTCTCATGCGATAAAATTGACATATTGCGTTTGCCTGTGTGCCAAATTTCAATAAAATCGGTTGAGAAGTTTAAGCGGGAAAGCGTAATAGACAGACGAGAGATACTTTCGCATTTATGATATTAAGTAGGGCTGGTGTTTATCAAATAAATAATCTTATAATCACTGTTGATTCAAGTCAGGCCTGTATTTAATGAATGTCCACTGTGTGTTATAGGTACATATACTTAAAAGTTGATCGTCAGCATATTTCGAAACGACAATTAGATAAACAACATGGTATTATTATGATTTTACGTAACTTTCAATTATAGTAATAATTAAGTATGTAGGTAATGTTAATGACAATTTGTTATGATTTGTTAGCATTTTGTGTCGCATGTTATGATTGTAAATAGATACGTCATTGACTGTTTATATTCGTTTAGTGTAATGTTACTTGAGTGACTCATTTATGTCCTCATGGTGTGTCATTGTTGACCTTACAAGTCGACCTTGCATTTTTACTTATGTGCTAACAAATTGTTCTTCATTGAGTAAAGTTATGACTCACAAAGCCTCAGGTATTGAAATAATATAATTATTATTTCAATACCTGAAATTAGTTCTTTCATTGTGTTATAATTAACACAATGAAAGAACTAATACTCTTATCTAGGATAAAAGAGAACTGGTGGGATCATTGTATCTTTTCGTTGTTGATATCTTATCCCAAATATAAGTATTGAACACATTGTTTCCAAAATTACTCTTTATAAAATTTACATAAATATTGAACCAGTAAATATGCTTATACGTAACAAAGTAAGCCTTAACAGTAAGGGTTGAAGTGATTCTACCCTTTCGAAAGATGTGAATGCCAATAGTATTTACTTTTAAAAAATATTTGTAAAAAATAACAAAATAAATAAATACTACTAGTTACATATTAATTATAGTCATCATTTCTGATGACTACAATTTCGAATTATATTTTTGCTATAATTTTTGGGGTATTTCTAAAACATTTTTATCAGCCAATTTAAGTACAATACTAGGTATACAATATTATAAATACATATATCGATTCAGTAATATAAACTATTTTCATACATGGACAGCAAGTCATACATAATTTTCATGCTAAAATAATGACTGTCTCATTAAATAACTCTCGTGCTAATTAATAAGAATTATAAGATCAGTCAAAGATAAAAAAAAATGTGCTTGTTTTCTATTTTTCCTATTCCATCAAAACAATGAATACTGTTTTACTTTCTTTGCCTAGGCTTAGAGTTAGGTCCAAATTGAACACTAAGAACTTGTCACTAAGGGGTTGTAAAAGCGAAGTAGTCACGCCAGTGACTTTTCCGCTTTCTCTAGCGAACTGCACTCGCAACGGAGTAACCATACGTTTGGAATATTAGAAACAGCATTGAAAGAAACTATGTTTTATTGTAGTACCACCGTTGATTCTGATTCATATAACATTATTAAATAAATAAATATTAGACAACATCACATTAATTACTTTTGATACCAGTCTTACACTAATATTGTTTAAGTTTTTCTGTATCTTATATAATATATATTCAATATATATTTAATTTAATTTAAGTTTGAAGTGGATTTAGTGTTGAGAAAATAAATATATTTATTATTACATAGATAATATTATCTATCATTTCCAATATCTCAGGACTCTTAACAGGATTTTTTCTAATAAGTAGCCAAAGTTCTTGTGTCACAGAAATGACAATCAATGACGATATGGTACATCAAAACATCCAGACCCGCAATAATATAGAACAAACCCAGGACCTCAGATGGCGTGTCTTTAAGTTGTCGATAAATATGATGTTGTCTAATATTTTGTAGTAACATATAAAATACCGCCACAAAATCAAACGTGAGTCAAAACGCCGGATGTTACGCTTTAACACCGAAAAAGATCATTCGATATGGTGCGTCTTACTTCCGCCAGCTAGGGCAACTCTCGCACAATGAATCAAATGTGCTAACTGTACTCGATACTGTCAATAATAACCGTTAGCGGGCACCGGATATCATGGAAATGCACCATTTTTTTTCCTATTTTCCTATACATTATCATTGGACGGCATCTGTAGCCTTACTACCAAAATCGAAAGTAATTACAAAGGAAAGCTTTCGTTTATTAAGAACTAGCTGTGCCCGCGACTTTGTTCGCGTGGACTACATCCTTTCATGGTCGGTTTTACATATATCTCCTCTAATATTCGAAACAAAATGTAGTCTATATTTTAATCCAAGTTTCGAGCTGTATTTGTGCCAAATTTCATATCTCTAACTTAAAAAATACAAATATTCCCATATAAACTTTCAAAGGTAGTATTAAGTACAGTTAAATATTCGTTTTATAAGCATGTCGTAAAGGCGGTATAAAGCCCAAAGTCTATACCTAGTTTGACGTGATTTTGATCGAACATCGCCAATGTGTGCTACGCTTTAAGTACTTTGATCCGAAGTGATCGTAAAACAAATGTTACCATTTTGCAAACATGTAGAACTATGATTGATTAATCTATTGTTACCTATTTCAGGCTTTAGATACCCAAGTCCAAATAAAACTAAAAATCGCCGAAAATTAATGTTACATTTTTATATTTTTGATGCAAGTGATTGTCTTTGCGCCCACAGATTTAAAAAAATCTTTGGGAAACTTTTCAATAAAAAAAAATATTTTTTTTTTAATTAGTTCTCCTTTTTCTCATATAGGCACATGGATACCGCACGGCTAGGAAAGTTTTTAAGAACATGTTAGACGTCACTTGCCTGAGTATGATTATGTTGCATCCACGAGATGCATTACTCGTCTCGTCTTTACTTTGCATGTAATGAAAATTAATATCGGTTCATCTAATAATTGTCATGAAAGAAAGAAAGAAAGAAAAAACATTTATTGGCACACACATTAAAGCACAATTACAAACACATGAGAAACATTAAATAGGGATAGTGCAGCCAATAAGGTCCCAGCCTCAGCATGAGCTGCTGCGACAATGGGATCAATGCGGCAGCAGCGCTGGTATTCTGGTGGGACCTTAAATTGAGTGGCGTGAGAAACAGAAAACAAAAATAAAAATAAAACAAGGTAGGTATATAAGTCTAAGAGCTACACAACACATAAAAAAAATAATCACAACATTAACAAACCATTTCACAGCTATCACACAATGGAAAGTTACAAAAAGAAAAAGAAGACAACAGGGGAAGAAAACATAGAAAAAAAAAATAAAAAATGTCAACGTCAGTCTGTGATTTGCGTCACAGACTGCGTCTATGGTCTGCGTGGACTGTGGTCCGTGTATCAAATTTTGTTTGAATTAACTATGTAGGATTGTAGGGTGGGCGATTGCCGATTGGAATTGTGAGCTGGGTTGTGCCGTGTATTTGCAGCCACGTTTTGTAAATAACAATGCAACCACGTGACAGTCATAATGGTGGTGTGCACGCAATCTTATCAACACATGGGAGTCCCATTTGCAAGCCTCATCGGCGGCCAGGAATAGGCCCAGAATCCATTGCGCGACGTGAGAACCCCGAGTGTAAGTTTTGTGAGTTTATTTGTAAATCTAGAAGAAAACTTTTGTACTTTTTTCTCAAAGAATATCTCGTTTTTAGGTCACGCAAAGGAGGAGGCAGGTCATTCCAGCACCGTGAGGCCGCAAACCTAAAGGACCCCCGAAAGGCTATTGTTCGATGCTTTGCAGTAGCAAAAACATTAGTGGACTTTCTCTTGGGATATCTGCTATTACTTTGTGCCCACACTAACTTATCGAGCAGGTAACATGGCTTTCCTGTTTTAGTGACCCCAAAAAGAAAAACAGCCAGATGAAGTCTTCTGCGTGCTTCCATTTTCAATAGGCCAGATTCATTTAGATAAGGTGTTACGTGTGATCGTGGAGGAATATGTGAACAGAAGCGCGCACAAGCATTCTGCACTCGCTGAATCAACCTGGCCGTTTTTGCCAGCAGACACGGCCCGTACACGGTGTCACAGTAATTAAATTTTGATAGTATCAGAGACTCACAAAGCATGATTCTTATTTGTTTGTTTAAATATGGCCTGATTTTGTACAGCAGCTTTAGCCTATAGAAGCAGTTTCGTGAACATTCCACAATGTGACTTTCAAAGTTCAGCCGACCATCAAGGACCAGTCCCAGATTTCTGGCTCTATCAGCCTGCTCAATCACGTCACCCCTGATCTGAACATTAAGAGGTATGCCATCAAAACGTGATACTTTTTGCCTAGTACCAAAGAGTAGGATCTTAGACTTTTTAGGGTTTATGACAAGACAGTTGCGCTCACACCAGTCAGCTACCCTATCCAGGTCCTCGTTTATCTTTGTCACTGCTTCCATGTGATGGGCTGGTGCAAATGAAAAGTACAACTGGAGATCATCCGCATATAGATGGTATTGACAATTTTTTATGCCCTCTGTGATGTCTGCGCTGTACAGAATGTAGAGGATCGGTCCCAATATCGAACCTTGGGGTACTCCTCTGGTGACGGTGCATGTATCCGAGCACATCCTGGTACCGTCCGCTTTCCGCAGCTCACCATATTGCTGTCTATTCATAAGATAGCTGTGGAACCATTTGACAGAGTGGGCATCTACTCCATAATATGTCATTTTGGATAGAAGTAGGGCAGTATTTATTGAATCGAATGCCCTGGAAAAGTCCAGAAGTACCAGTATGCTAAGCTTGCCACAATCTTGCGCTGCCAGTAGGTTATCCACAACATCTGACAAGGCAGTGGCAGTGCCATGTCCTCTGCGAAAGCCAGATTGCCACTTAGGGAGCATGCTGTGATCCTCCAGGTATTTTGTCAACTGGTTGCTGACAATCCTTTCTAACACCTTAGACATGCACGGAAGCAAACTAATAGGGCGTAGATCACTTAGGGCAGATGGATTGCTAGACTTTGGTAGTGGCTTTACAACCGCCACTTTTCAGCTGTCCGGAAAACATCCCTGTCTAATGGATTGATTGATAATGTTTGTGATAGCACCAAGAGTCTGAGGCAGAGTCAACTGTAGCATTTCCAAGGAGACTTGATCACTACCCTGTGCATTGGACTTAAGACTATTAATTACTTCTAGGACAGAGTCTTCACTCACTGGTTGTAGCGAGAATGTAGCTGTGCTGTGCCTGTGATGTTCAAAGAACGTAAGAAGTGAAAGAGACACAACGCTATCACCAGGTATGTTCATGAAATGGTTGTTAATACAGTTAGGGGTATCAAAAACTGGTGGTAACTCGGTTGTGTCTCTTTTGTTTGGCACTACCACGGATTTTAAGTTTTTCCATAGCTTTTTGGGGTTACCTATGTTACTATTTATGTGTTTAGAAAAATAGTTTCTCTTCTCGGATTCGATAGCCTCCTTAACAATGTGTCTCATGTCTTTATAACAACATTTAGCTGTGGTTGTTCCAAGTGATTTGTAACTATTGTGATATTTGTCTCTTATTTTTATCATGTCTCTAATAGTATCCGTTATCCAAGGGTGGGGCGGATGCTTAAATTTGCGAGTTACAATAGGGGCATGGAGATCAAAAAATGCCACAATCCAGTTCGTGAATGTCTCAACAAGATCGTTGACATCTCCAATTTTGCAAATACCACTCCAGTCAATGCAATCCAAGTCCTTTGTGAACTGTTCCATTACTATATTTTTTAATGGTCTGTATGTTACCCATTGGGGTTTTTGCTTCTCCTTTTTTATTTTAAATTCCGCAGTTATCAGTGCATGCCCTCCCAACTCGGGTTTGTGTTTGACTGCCACCTGTAGCACCCGTATGTCACTGCATAATACGTCTATGAGAGTACAACTTCGCTCTGTGAAATGTGTCGGCTCATTAATAACCTGTGTCAAGTTGGTAGTGTTCAAGAACTGGGCCAGTATTCTGGTTCCAGAACTGCTTACATCAAGTAGGTTTATATTAAAGTCTCCGACCAGAATTAGACCATCTTGCCTGTCAAAAGAGTCAACTGAGTCTATGATGGCATCCAGAAACTCATTTATGTCCTGTCTTGGTGGTCTGTAAGCTGTTCCAATTACAACATTCAGATTATGCAATCGCACCCTGAGCCACATTTGTTCCACTGTCGGAGAGGGTGGGTGCGGACAAGTATGAGCGTTTATACCTTTCCTGACATAAAAACCTACACCACCACCACGGCCCCCCCTGATATGATCTGGTCTGGGGCAGTGTCTTAACCTGTATCCTGGTAATTTAGGTGCCCTATCGTCCTCCCCAGGCCTTAACCATGTTTCGTTGATGGCCAAGACATCCGGGACCAGCTCCTGAACGGCCACCATGAACTCCTCGTGTCCGGTGCCCAATGAGCCCGCATTATAAAGTCCAACTTTAAAGTTATTATTGGCTATCATTTCTTATAGACACCCATGTCAATACAAGACAGGTCCACAAGAGGAGTTTTGCTGTATACAGCTAATGTCAGGTTAAAGGGCACTATATGCTTAGTAATGATCATGGTGACATCTAGAGGCCTAAGGATTAAATGAGTGTGTTGCTTATAGTGAAGTGATTGTATGTATGCTTGTTCAGATTGTAATATGTTCTTAAGAGTAGGATAATGAGTGTAAATATATTGTAAGTTTCTGTATATAGTAATAATTCGAATAAGAGCTGTGTAAATTATGTTTGTAATGATTTCCTGTATTAAGTGTAGCAGTAAGAATAGTTTGTTTCTATGTGATAGTGTAAATTTAAATTTTAATGTTTTATCTGTGTTATGAATGTGGAGACCATATATTAATGCTAATGTAGTTGAAGTGGAACAAAAGTAAATTTTTAAATTATGAACCATATTTAGTTTTGAAATACATATTATTTTTAGATACTTGTTATTACGGTGTTTTATTTTTAATAGTACATATATATATATAAGAAGCAGAATAGATTGTGGGGAACAAATAGTACTAAAAATACATTCCACAAATTTCACAATGAGAGGTAAATACAGATGTATCTTAATGTTAAAAATAGTTGACAGAAAGAACAATATTATTGCATATCGGTATTTACAGGTTGCCTCGCGTCAGGCCGACGGCGGTCCAAACACTTTGGCGAGATCGTCGCCGGAGCGCAGTTGAAAAGCAGGAGAACCTTCCGATTGTCGAACAAAGATGCGGCCTCGCTTGGTCCACGAGAACCGCCACTGGCGTACGCGACACTCCTCACGTACTCTATGGAACAGCTGACGATTTTGGCGCGTCAGGCGCTCATTGATGTAGACGCGCCCTCCAGAAGCGCCTGCGGTGAAAGTCCGACGTACGCGGGCGGCGCGCAGCAACTCGTCGCGCAGGTGCCGCCGAGTCAGGCGCACCACGATCCGCCGCGGCCGCCCATCGCCCCCGCTGCTCGGAGGCGCGCCCACGCGTTCAGCAAACACGACATCCCGCTCCTCCAACGTTACTCCCAGACGCGCGGCCAGCACGGTGACAGTGTGGATAACACTCTCGCCCTTCTCTTCCGGTAGCTGGCCGATCTCGAGATCAGAGAGGAGGGTCTCTTGGTCACGGTCATTCAGCTCCAGTCTAAGTTGCGCAACAGTGCGCTCCAGTTCGGCAGTCACGCTGGGTTCGCACCCTGCCCGACTCTGCTCCAGTGCATCCACTCTACTTTCCACGCTGTCCAGTCTCATTACCACCTCGTTGAAAGATTCTCTGAGCTTGGCCATCTCCTTCCTAAACTCACGCATCTCGGAAAGACACTCTGCAAACTCCTTGCGAAACTCTGCAATGAAGGAAATGCTCGCATCACCCCCTGCATTTACCTCGGAAGTGCTAGGCGGTGAGGCGGGCAGTCGTCGCTTCTGTCTTCTTCCCACATTTCCCAGACCTATTACGTCACCAGTGACGGACGGAATGTCCGTATCTGAAGAGCACTGCTGACTTGTAATTGGCGATCGTTGTGTTTTCGGCATGATTGCTAGGTGGAAACGAAAGAAAACAACAAAAAAAAAAAAGAAAAAAAAAAGAAAAAAGAAAGTCAGTCAAGCCGTGGATCCGAACCGACACCTCTCGTTTAATAGCTTGCGCTGGGTGCTATTGCACTAGTCCGCCGACGAATTAGTAGAGCCGCTGAATTACGAATCTACTAGTTAACGGGTTTGTTATGATACTTTTTGTCCAGTTCAATCCTGAGGGTTAGTTCTTTTTTGCACTAACACAACTACCGTAAACGAATTTATTTGATATAGGGAGACCGCAGCACAATGAATTTAGTTCGAGTGTAATAGAAATAAGATCACTATTTTATGTTCAATGAATGCCGTCAGATTATAGCAAAATTGATTGTATCTTTAAATTCGCAGAGATTACACCTTCTTCTTCATTAATAACGCACTTTTTATTTTTTTAATTACGCACAGTGACAGAGTGTGTGAACTCAGACGCAGAGCTAGCGCCACTCTTCTCATGAAAAAAATCTCCTTAGTTTAATTTATTCCGATGTTTACTTAAAGATGAAAAATAGAATACATATACATACATAATTTAAATATTTTCTTAATTAAAAAAAAATAATTAATTGCTGGTTACGCATGTAATGCCACCTAGCGAAAATAAAATAAAGTTTTACAGCGCCATCTAGCGGCGTATAGAACAAAATGTTTCTACGCGCCATCTATTACACTTTATATGAACTAAATACTAACGTTAAGGCGGTGTTTAAAGTGGACGTAGTTTTTCTACTCACCACTAGATGTCATATTATGTACTTTGCAGTTTGAAAACTTTTCTACCTACCCTTAGCACGTTCCCGTTTCCTTATGACGAGCGATGATAATAAGTAAAGAGAAGTGAAAAATTAATGAAATAAATAAAGCGTCACAGCGGTGGGTAACACAATTACTGAAATCGGTATACAAAACGGTCACGTGGTAAAGCGTTGCAATTATTTACTTTACGCTTTGTACATACCCTTAGCACAATCAAAGACAGCAATCGAATAGTATTACGTTGAGACAAAATAATATAAAAATCGAAGGAGATATTTCCATTTTTTTTATAAGTAGTAGTGCAAGAGCAAGAGAGGAACCCACATCGCGATGACAACGGATTTGATACCGAAATATCCTATCCATTAGCATCGCCATACTGGCCCACAAGATGTATCTCCACGTTGTACAACTGGGCATTTTGAATGAATAAAAGGGTAATCGAATAAGTAGGATACGTAATGTATAATATTGTCGACTTACCTTCCATTACGTAGACGATGCTGCCGACATCCCCCTCCTTGATGATGAGGCTGCCGGCCGCGTACTCCACGGGGTACATGCAGTCCACAATCTCGCGGATCTGCGTCATCTCCAAATTCTTCATGAAGTCGTTATCGAGGATCGCACCCTTGATCAACTCCCGGGATCTGGAAATTAAAAACGAGATAATGTGACTTTTGTGCGGAAAAAGGTAACAGTAGTACCAAAATCGACAATTCGAGATTTTAAACGTAGGTAGTTTTTTAATTGAAACAATAATATTTTGAAATTTTTCTGTTACTTTAAAAGAGAGGTAGGGCATAGCGATTTATCGCTCGAACTGGAGCAGCCCGACTGGTGAAATACCTCCACCTTACAGAAGACCGCAGCCAAATAACAATCACTTCTGTGTTGTTGTGTTCCTGCGTGTGAGTAAGGTTTCCAGAGCTCCTGGGGGGTGCTACATTAGTAGCAGGGGTCAAGCCTTCAAGGTAAGGGCGACAAGTCCCGTAACAGATATATTATGCTGTACTTGTCACCCTTAAGCACCTCATTACCACTTAACATCAGGTGGGATGAGGTCAATCATGAAGTGCATTATAAAAAAAAAAAATTTTTTTTTTTTATTCGACGACCTCGGTGGCGCAGTGGTTAAGGTAGGCGGCCAAATCGCGAAAGGTCCCGGGTTCGATTCCCGGTCGGGTCAATTTGAATAACGAACTTTTCTAAATTGACTTGGGTCTGGGTGTGCTGGAATGACGCCCCCAGTTAGTATCCGTCGTCTGGTACTCATAGTACAAGGGAAAACCTTAGTTTGAGACCAGGTGATCAGTGTGATTGTCTGGCGCATGTATTTATTATTTCAAATTCGCTAGTGCGGCGTCAAGCACTATAAAAATTATAAAAAATTAAAACTAAAACTTTTAACAGTTAAAATAAGTTAACGAGTCAACGTGACTAAGTTTCTAGTTGTCTAGTAATATTTCAGAAGTACAGTCAAGATCATTAGTTCGTATACACCTCAATACCTTGTCACATTAAATGTCAATTACTACATTACTCGAATTTGAAATTCGAGTAATGTGACAAGGTAATAAGTTGTTCAGTAAATAAACATGCTAACTATATCTACTAACTACGATTTTTTATAGTTTTATATTACAAACTTTAACGGTAAAGGACGCCTTGACATCTGTCAAAAATGTAATATCCCGTACATTTTGTGCAATTTGACAACCTATCTTAATTTTTAGATAAATTAATTGGTCATCATTTATGTTAGTTCAGATGAACCAATGTAGTCCAGTATTTACATTTAAGGGCCTCAAAGATTAAAGCATTAAAATGTATTAAAATGCGTAACGAGTATCAGGTAAGTTATGTCCCGGACAATTCACTTCAGAAGAAATTATGCCTCAATACTGGATACAATTTTGGGGTCACGAAAACTTTGGAAAGCTTTAGAGACATTCGTGCTTTATAGTGAAACTATTTCAATTGTCACGTAATTGAAACATTGACGGAAAAGTATTTTAATAAAACAGTATGTATTGTTTTTGAAAGATAAAATATGTACAGTAAAAAAAAACAATAAATACATTTTGGTACCTAAGAAAAAAAGGCACATCACTAAATTTATTTTTAGAAAACCTATACTTTATCATTTTAATAGTATTGATATAAATAACGTTGTAAACGCCGATACGAACAAAAATTACATCTAAACCGTTTAATAAGACGGCAAATTACATGTCTGTTCATGCAAATAATGACAATAGCCTTTGAATTATAATAGTTTGCGGTCATAAACTAACTTAACCACGACAATCTCAACATTATACGCCCTGACCCGACGTAAAAGGTCTCATGTACCAACAATTCTAGCATCATAAAGATGTCAAACGATAATGCCGTCTATCAAATGCTATACTTTGCTATAAATCAGATAACTCATCGGCATAATAATAGTTGAGTCGTTTACACGCTTTTGCAAAAACGCTCAAAACATGTCTATTTAATAAAATGCACTTACATATTGTCTCGTTTTAAACTGAGTAAAATTCTACTCGATGCTGAACGCATGTCATCATAATCCCAGGACAATCAGGATTAGCCCGGTGTGATCCAATTCATTCTCTTAAGAAGATTGATTGGTATCTATATAAACTAGTTCGAGTTAGGAAAATCAACAGAACAATACATGTATGGTAACTAACACCAATGCGCAATAAGGAAAATACGACGAGCCTGAGGCAATAAATATTTATAGCATTGCATTTTCAATTCTGCCGAATTGAAGTGGGTGTGGCCGGATCATGTCTGCGGTACGCATCTTTCAAGTTGAATCCATCATGATAGACAGCCAAGAAGACTAAAGAAGAGATGGCAGACCGATCTTGTTAAGTAATCAAAATCAACATACAGTGGTAAAAAATAGAATATTGTACCTACAGTATGATAGATTTTGTGGGAATGCCAGGATTTCAAAACTTTCTAATCAAAAAATGGCTTTTCGACACGGGACATAGGTAGTCAAAAATCGTACGTAGGTAATAATTGTTGTTTTTTCTCTGTGCCACTCGCGATGCCATGCGGTGAAAATTTGTCATTGGATTAACGATTAACGGACTTCTGGATTATTAACGGAAGTTAATGAGTCCGTTAACAGTTTTTAAAGTTAACTTAATCCGTTACTCAAAATGTTAACTTCGTTAATTAACGATTAACGGATTAACGAGTAAATGCCCAGCTATGGGTACGTCTGACAGCGATAGACATGGGAGCTTTTATGCAGTTGTGTGACATCACAGGCGAATTAAACAGCATTGGAATTGCAAGTAACATCAGTAGATCTTTCTTCGCAATAACGAAGACAGATAGTGAGACTTCGTGGATCGTGACACAGCCGGTGGCGAGGACATACATAAAGTTCGAACGTAATTATACCAAATGTGTCCGCTCGAAGGCATACGGGCTAACACACGTCGACCTCGGGCGACCGCAGCAGGTACTACGAAGAAATTCAATTACGTAGTGATTGATTTGTGACATTACAATAGTTTGTACATCACGTCGGTGTTATACATGGATAAGGCGGCGATAGAAGCGAGTTTAAGGACACTGTTGACTGCATGGCAAATGACATGTATACCGACTTCTTGACAATTAAAGTAGTCAGGTCAATAAGTAGGCATAATGCACAGATTAGTTGACCTATTTTAACAGGTTCTTCACAGGTACTAAAGGTTTACAAGAATACGTGACAGACGTCATGTGAAGGTATTGTATGCAATTAAGCCAAATCATATTAGAAAAAGTAGATTAACACAGTTTTGTTGCTAAAAAAACTGCCGAAACGTGTCACACATCTTCGTCTATTTTACGTTGTTCTTTACGAAGGAATAGTACATAAATATAGGGATGTATGAGCGAGCCGTGTCTTTATTTAAATTGTAACTTTCAAAATTAAGCATTCAAAACTCTTACTTCCCATAGTAGTACGAGTAAATGCATGTATCTTTGCATAGTAACCTAATTTATTTTGAAACTTACCTCTGATTTTTAGGTATTTTGACCAATTTCATTTCATGATCTTGTGAAAGCGACGAGAGGGGCTCGGCAGAAATAGCTGTTCTTTTAAGCCTCGGTTCTCCAAGTGGCAATATCCTAGTATTTTCAATGCCGGGAGATTTCATAACAAAGCATTCTTCTTCTTCTATTCCATTTCTATGGTTCCCGATTAACTGTTTCGTCAATGGTTTCACTACTTGTCTGAACTTATCGATTTCGTTCTTAAGATACCTTATAGTCGCATCTTTTTCATCTATCTCATTTTCAAGTAGTGCTATGATTTTATCTCTTCTTTTAAGTTCTTCAGTTTTTTCCAACACTAGTCTTTTTAACTCCAAATACTGTTTTTCGAGTTTGTAATTGTGATCCATTTTGCACTGTTTGGCTTGCGCCATGTTTAAAACACTACTGTTGTATCCTGTCTCTTTTTCCTACAATTCGTCACTGCTTGAACAGTCATAATAATAACTTCACCAACATTTATTTAGCGTATCATACTAACCAAATCATAGCTAAACATTGACTATCAATAATAGACGTTCTGCCAATAATGCAGGTATTTACTTATCACATCGTATCAGCAATAAAAGATAAACTAATGCTATAGAACTTATTGCATAATTTAGTTAAATTTTAATATGGAATGATTGGGTGAAAGGCCAGTCCGTGATCTGAATGATTATTATAAAAGTAATGACGTTTCTATTGGCTATTGTTCCAACTTGGGATGATCATTACTATCATTTATGTCATCCACAACAGTGAGTCAGCTTCAAGCAAAATATCTGAACTTGTACAAGTAAAACTTTACTTCATTCAATTGGGATTCGAATAGTAACGTCTCACTCAACTAAGGATGAAGAAAACATTACCTATAGCTACTACTATTAATCACGTAGTGAAAAGAGTATAGTTTTGTAAATGTTACTGCACTATATGTTTTAATTTATAAATAACACAGATATAATAAAAAAATATCGATTTCACGTACTAGATATATCATTGACAAATAAAACCTCAATAACAATTTTTTAACGAAAATAAATAAAAAGCGAAAAACTAGAGACGAACAACTTAATTCGATGAAGCTATTCCACGACACGATTTAAAATGTGATTTTAATTAGGGCAATAAATAAGATAAGCGTAAGAGAAGGGAACTATTTGGATTTCAAGGTACATTACGTCTAATAGCAATTTTGTTAACATTTACAATTGCCTTAACGTATGAGTTGCAAATATGTGATTATTAAACATTTCGAATAGGCGTGGATCGACCGCCAATATGTAACGTTAATTGGTTTCATTGAACATGATTAATACCGATTAGCAAACCAAACGAAACTGGACATAAGCAAATCGTCTTTTACAGCGGCAAATTTGCCTTGAGCAAGGACTTTTTATTGCAAAATTTAATGTGTTAATTTTTTTATAGGTTAAGACGAGGACTTTATCATATGAGGTTTATAATCACCGCAAACTGGAACACTTCTAAATACGATTTGAATTTAATTTACAATTTTATTGCAATGTTTTTGCGCTAGTTTGAGCGTCCTTAATCATGAGACGCCATTGAAACGAAGCCATTAACACATTTTAACGAGCAAATTTTAAAGTGGATATGTTTTTACTGTAACAGGTGATTAAAAAATTATCTTCATTTGAAAATATAGTCTTACCAAGGTATTCCCAAAAGCGCATTTGTTAACCCGTGAGAAGGCGCGCCTAATTTTCTTACACGAGTAGGCGCGCGCGAGAAAATTGCTCACACTATCATAAATGTTCATATTTTTAGTGTTTCTATATTTATTGGCTTATAATGTATTTAAATAAATAACACAAGGTTTAGTAAGTAAGAAAACAAGTATTTTAATCAAAACTTTTAAACATAATAGCAACTTCTAACGCAAATAACAAAACAACCTAGTATTAATTAAATTTTTTGGCACGTTTCATAAAAATCACAATAAAAACTGTTACATAACAAAAACTAAAAAGTGTTATTCATCCATTAAAACTACACTAATGTGGCTCTCGAAATATACTGAACACATGTATTTTACATGTTTGGTGCAAAGTAATTGCTTGCACGAAGTACATGATTTTTTTCGACCTTCTATTTTTACGTCTAGGACATATTGCACAAAATCCGTTTGGTCCTGGCTCCACTATAGGGACAGGAGCCGGCACATATCGCTTCATTAGAAATTTGAGATCTAAGGATATGTTTTCCATGCGAATTCCGCGTGAAATATGTGGTTTCACCAGCTCGAGAGCCACCTCTTTCAAAAATGTTCGCCTCTCAATCAGAGTGTTCGTGTTGGCTTTGTATATTATTTGGGCATTGATCCCAGTTATATTCAAAATGGAGAAGAATAAGCGCATTGACCATATGATTCTGGCAACGGAATAATCCTCTTTCTTTTGATCTACAACATCTACGCCTCTTTTTGTGGAATTGTAAAATGTTACAACCTCAGGTTTAGCTTCGCTTCCAGTTTTTTGGTCTATAGCGTCATCATTGTGAAGGTTTGATAGCATAAGGACAATCTTCTTTGTTTTTTTCTTTGGCACATATGATAAGATTATCTTATCTTTACCGAAACCAAAAATTGAACTTGGCATTGGCCTATCCTTTGTTGACAAAAAAGAAGACGGAATCTCTTTTTTATTTTTTCGCAGTGTTCCCACCGCAGTTGTTTTGTAGGTGTTTTCAGTTCATCAACATCATCAAACAATGGTATTGATGTATAATCAACTAATATAAATCAAACAAATGAAATAATATGGCAGAAATAATAATCTAACTTTTTTAAACCACAAAAATAAATACTTACACGGATGGGCGCGTGATGAGCCAATTGCCGCAATTGGTGCACGGCCTCCACAAAAGCCTTACTGCGCGGTCGCAACGCCACTGAGCGGATCGAGAATTGCGTCAGGGGAGAGGGGGTGAATATTTAGGAAGGTACTTAAGTGCTTGAATTGGTGTGGCAAGGGAAAGACAAAAAAAAATTGAATTAAATTTTTGTGTGAGCAAATTGCTCATAGCGCGCCTTCTCACGGGTTAACTAAGGATATAGAAAAATATCTTCTAGACGTTAATCTTTATCTTTCACTAACGGCCCGCCGCGACTAATTCATCGCTCCCATTGGTCGCAGCATGCATGCATAGCCTATGGCCTCTCTCAATAAATGGACTTTTCAATACACAAATGTTATTTTTTATCGATCCAGTGGTTCCTAAATTAGCGCGTTTAAATAAACAAACTCTTCAGCTTCATCAGATTCTTACAGATGTTTCTGGATTTCAAGGATTCTACAACAAAACAACAAGAGACAAAAAATATAGAAAATAATCCTAGTTGCGTTTTGTATTTCACCATTCTCGTATTGGTATTGAGAAATGAAATAGGACTTTTTACAGAGTATCGCTTCGCTTTTTGATATTTCGTTTAGGCATGCACCCACTCACTCAGACCATATATGATAATTGACCGTCTCGTGTTCTCGACATTTAATATGCACTAGGCTGTCTTCGAGCTGATTAGCACATGAATGACGTACTGCTTTTGTCTGTTCTTATTATCTACATTAAATCTTCTAGGACACCATGTGATCAGTTGCTAAGCGTGGGTGAAAATTTCGTTAAGGTTATTCAGCTAAAATCACCTTTCTAACCGTAAGGTCAGCTCATGATAAATTGTTGCATCAAGAATTTGTACAATGCGTGCAAAGGGAGTGCTCTTTACCACGTGATACCACTTAGTCTTAAAATAATTCATAAGTACTACTCGTTCTAAAATTATCTTGCTTAAGATAACATAACTTCGATATCTGATACGATATTTTATCTAATACCTTCAGATTACGGTCGCAATTATTTTCATTTTGAGTCTGATTGCGGTCATAGATCAGACGTATTTGATCTACGGCCGACGTTTCTTTGATTTTGCATTCGCAAGTGCAAAAATTATGGTAACTTTCTATTGATTATGACTTTCTCCATAAATATACTTACTGATTATGTCGATCTATTATTATGAACTTCCAAATCTATTCGATAGCTTTGTGATACCTCCATCTATACATTCTTTTTACCTTTTACAGCATTAGTAACATCTTTATATTCTTCAAGTTCTTAAATGTTATTAAGATTATTTTTATGTCTAATTTTTTAAAGGACCTGCTTTAAGAGTTGCATGTCAAACACTCATTGCCCATCAACTGTAAAAGTATAATAGTCTATCATAGTCGTGTTAGCAGATATTATAGTATGTAAAGTGGTGGTGTCTGCTTGAGAGTCAATGTAAAGACAGCAATTAACATATTTGTTGCAGAGTACTGTTTCGATCCTGACCTAGACCTGTTTCATGTTTGATTTTGGATGAGAGCCCAAACAGCACGTTCAGCAACATTAAGCCTAATCTTGTGAGCATTTTTGTTTCATTATGATTAGTTGTAGTTCATACATCAACGATAGCAGTGTCGCTAATATTAGGACAAATGAGTGTCGAGAAATTGACTAAGATTAGTTGACAAGAACTTTGAGTGAAACGTTGTATTAGGTGGTGGAATTTCGAAGTTGTGACAGTTATCTAGATGCTTAGATGATGTTTGGAATTCTTTGGAATTGTATCATTCATAATAACACTGTCGTAAAAGCTGCTTTCGGGTGAAATGTTAAAGCTTTTATTTTGATTTCTTTCTTTCTGCAAACCTGTTTAATGACTTTTTTGAAATTAATCATTAGTTGAACGAAGATCTTCAAAATTATAATTTTATCAATGTTTATTATTCGTGGAAAATACCTACCAAACTAATTTTCATTAACTGTATTTAGCCGTTTTTGGTTATATGGTACAACTAACCTGACATTGTTTACTTCTAGTTACATTTTTGTGTGAAACGGTATTCTGCCGTTATCTGAAACATGGATAATCTCACATTACGGAACGATGACGTCACGTATTTAAGCCCATTTCAGACAAAGTTGACAGATGCTATTTATGGGCCTGACGTTATCGTGACAGAAGCGGCGTGGTGGAAACCATTAGGGAAAATTGTTAGTGCTGGCGTAATTATTCCATTCGCCTGTTTATTTCCCAAAGTTTCTCTATTCAATCTATCAAATATCCTGTAGAGTTTATTTATTTATCTTTTGCCGACGAACTTGCCAAAAAGGCGACCGTTACTTTGTATTGCCTAGACTTTTCACCTATATTGACTGTGACTGATTATGCTGTTTCATATTTAAAATTATTAAAATGTGAACTATTAATGGAATAATCATTAAAATTTGTATCAAATTTTGTCAGATTAGCCTTCAAGGGCCAACAAATATAAAAGGAAAGCAGTAAATAAACTTAAATAACACATGTATTTTAAGCACTTTATTACTATAAACCATTTATGATAAAGCAAAATGATATTTTGAATTTATGATATATTTAATACATCAATATGATGTATTAACGGCTTTTGGGCAAGTCCAATATTGTGATTTGAACTGCGTTATCTCGGAAAGTTTTCATGATGAATGAATTTCAAGCTAACCATTGAGCAATAAATCTAATCATTATTTCAATGCTTTCTCTTTCGGTTCTTGAATGAATACTTGGTTGTTTTGACAAACATTTCTTTATTGTATTTCAAACACGATTCTATGTTTGAGGCATATTCATTTTATGTTTTAACACTGGTCCTCAAATTTTAATGCTTAATAGGTTTATACTAACTGCTTCTACATAAATATGAAACAAGACCAAAGAGAGGTAAAATCATACTAAAATACTGAGCCGGCAATAAACTGTCTACGCCCCTAAAATCAAAGCATGTGTAGAAGAAACAGTGATCTATAAATAGGTTCCTGTAATCATTAGTCATTTCAGCTATACTGAAGTGTTCCAAAGAAAACAGCATGCTCGCTTAAGACTCTTCCTATTTCAAAGTGCAAAATAAATATTTATCAGTATCGAGTCTAGGATGAATTTTGCGAGAAAATAGTTTTCAAATAAACATTGGTAGCACCTACGGACTGTGAGATAGTTGAATTGAGCTAAAATAATTCGGGCGGATGAAAATATGGTTCCACACAATTTTATCAGGATAGTAGAAGCAAAAACATGAGTATGTGTTTCGAACAGTCATTTGATAGCGATCTAAGGTAGAAAATATTTATTAAGTAGGTATTGAACTTACCGGACTTTTTGGAATTAAAGTTTAAGATAAATGGATGAGCTTTTTTTCTTAAATATTAAAAAAAAACAATTAAAATCAGTTCTGATTCTAGGACACGAAAAAGTTTTTATAAGATACGGTTATTATGTTCAAATGCCCTTTCAATGCCAGACGGTACCCCCACTCCTAAAGAAATAGATATTACAGGTAAAAATTTTGATGACATTGATATATCCTGTTAGTGTTCCTTTGTAATAAACAAAACCATTGCAACAAATTAACTTAATTTTTTCCTCGTCTTAAATAGCCCTATCCTTGACACAAATTGTCACCAAAACTCAAGTTCATGCGATTGTCAGAAAAAAGTTTACAGTCAACGGAGAAAAAATAACTCAAAGAGTGAAAACTATTTCTGTCACCGAACTCCGCTTTACACTGGCCGTCTGAAGACGTTTACAAATTACCGGTGAAATAGATCGTTTTAAATTTTCAGTGAAAAAAAATGAGCTTTAAATCGTTCAGTTAAAAGACCACCAATACAAATCGTTGTTTTTTTTTTCACAAAGAACTTTATAACTTTAGGTTTTTGAGTGATTTTTACTTCTTTTTAAGTAGATTTTGTTATTGGGTATTTGTGAATGGTTATTATTTTTATTTTCTACATTAAAATAAAGAAAAGAGAAACTGAGAGGTTCATGGACAAAATTAGGAAAAGTCAATAGGACAAACAGGGCGTCCGCGTCATGAGGCGCGGAATGCAAAGCGGGTTGAAGGGCGTCAAGTATTCTCTGTTTATAAGAGAGATGCACTTCGTATCGTTGTTCGCCGCATATAACGAAATTGAATAACTGTTACCGCCGCTTTGACTGCCGTGACTTGTTCAAACAAACAAGTGCAAAAACTATTCTCTATGAAAGATACATCGCAGTTTGTTTAGTTTCAACAGAACGAACCGCGCGCCGCGCCGCCTACCGCCCCGCGTGCCGCCTTGAACGAGTTCTGAGGGCTTTCCTTGTCTTGTTTTTACGTAAGGTTTTGAAAAAAGAGTATAAATCAAACAATTTCCTATCATGGCTTTCATACTGTTTTAGTAATGCACATTAGAACTATTTTTTATTTTCTTATTTGTAATTGCTTGTTTCCGTGTGCCTTTCAATTGATTGGGATAGTTGGCTTTTATTAAGCAAATCATGATATTCCTACTAATATTAAAAACGTGAAAGTTTCGATGTATGGATATTTGAGCTATGGATGGTACCGTCGTTGTTTCTGATTTCTGTAACACAAGTGCTTTAGCTACTTACCACAGAATCAGAGCAATGTATGTGATGTTGTCCAATATTTATTTATATTTATTTATTTACTCTTTCACTCAAAAACTACAGAATTAATTTAGATGACATTTAGCTGCACAGATTAGATATTAGAATAAATAATATATTTTAAGAATGTTATATTTTAGTCCCAAAATTAAGCAACCAAAGTCGCGGATCTTATCCGCTAGTAAGACATAAATCTATATTTAGACTCGACACAATCACATTTCATTGTTTGATCTTGTATAGGACTGTTTCTTTATACAGTCAATGATTAGAGCTCCAATCACATTCAATGCAAATTAACCGGAAATATCCATTGGCAGCTATTGTGCAGAGCTCGGCACAATTAAGGGAGAGGTTCTTTTCTAGACTCGAATTCTTTTGTTAATTAATGCAGTTGCAATAACATTGTTAAAAGCGCGGTGGGTGTAGGTACTCCAGAAAACAAGACGAAATTTCGATTTTCAAGATTAACTGAACATTCGAATTTCAAAATTTGATTCTTCGCGTTAGAAGTTAGCGTTCGAAAAGAATAATTTGAGAATTCAAAATTGGAACCCGTTTGATGTATAATATTACGTTTTTTGAAGTATGAATTCCAATTTTAGAAGCCAAGATAATATTTCGGACTGGCATGAAATAAAAGTTAAACACTTCTGATTGTGAATTGGAATGTTCAAAGGAATTGATAAAACTTTTATATAAAATTTGCTATCTGAATGGTCAATTCAAGTTTTTTAATTGTTAAAATTAATTTCAGCTTAAAGCATTAATGTTTAAAAACAAGGAAATGTAATCGCTATAAATACTTAATCTAACTTAAAGAAAACATCTACTTCAATAATATTATTTATTTGCACGTTAACCATTTGTACAAACACAGCATAAGCGCAAAAACAAATTAAAGGTAATAAAAAAGATGGCATGATACCAAATCGTAACTCATGTTTCAATAGCTACTCTCTGCGACTTCTCTCGTATTGTTCCATAATATAAAGTATATTTCTACCAAATTACAACGAAACCCATTGAGTTGTTTTGCGTGAAAGAGTAAAAACTAACTCCTTCTAAATGACCGTGAAGAAACATCTTGCGGGCCTGTATGGCGATGCTAGGTAACTGATAGGATATTACGGTATAAAATCCGTTGTCATCGCGATGTGGGTTCCTCTCTTGCTTACCATCAGGCTGAGAGGAGCCAATATACTGTGCTTCAATAAAAAAAAATACATCCATTACACAAACTTTCGCGTTTGTAGAATCAGTAGGATATGCAAGGCACCCAAAAATACAATAAGATAAAAAAGGAGTTTAGCGGAAGCCTTCAATGAAGGCTGTTCTTGACTCCGATAGTATCGGAAGTCAGTGATGCATGAAAATGTAGTGCGATAGTCAAATGAACAAGTTGAAGATTACAACCAGCTGGTTAACTGTAACTTCTGTAACATGGAATAGTTTATGCGTGTAAAGATATTGAATATCCTAGGGTCAACGTACAGACAAAAGAAGGTCAGACTATTTACTTCAAATTTAACCAAAAACGAAACTAACGGTTTCGTTTTTGAAGATTAATCAAAAGTTTATGATTAAAACATGGTTTTTGATTTGTATAAATAATATTTTGTTTTTTGATAACGCTTTATTCGCATTGAAACTAATTTGGTTGAGATTTGGAGAATTAAAAATTGCTATCCGTCGTCGGTTCGACATTATTTCGTTTTTGGACCTACATAAGTCGTGGACATAAGAAATAATATCGATTTCTAAATTTTGCCGTGATGTGCATGATACGCTAAAAAACTGTGCGAGTTAATTAAATAATAATATGGATTTTTGATGAAGTGGTTCAGAAAATGTATTCATTTACAATAGAAAAAAAAGCTTTAGGATATCACAAAATACTAAATTACCAGTGAAATCATAACAATTAAACACTAAAATACCAGTGGCTGCTTAAATATCATGCAATTTTGGTCATTTTATGGAGAGAAACCCAAGCAATGATGAATAATAACAAAGTCTCGTAGGCAACTTTGATTGAATATGAGTGCTAATAATTATTAATACTTTCCGAGCACTTTCATATTTTTGTCATTTTTGAGTTTCGGTCTTAACGAATAACAGAAGAAGGCATATTAAAGGATGCATTGACGTAATCTGAACTTTAGCACGTGATTTAAATACAGTTAAAAATTACAGTTTGTTGTTTAAAATGTTTGGTTTCAATAATAATTTCAAGTAGGTATTACGTTTTGTACATTTCCAGTAACATGACTGCCGTCTAATACGTTTTTATATCTGTTCAGGATCTGCAATTCTATGCAATCTTGTTGTTATTCTTTGTTGTTGAAATTGTCATCATTACTTTGAGGAAACATCACGACAATGATAGCACCTACCTAATGACCTTTTATCAGATCTTGCAGTAAGTTGTAACAAGAAAATCGTGACTCGATTTTTTAGGATAAAAAATTAGACTCGCAAAGAGGTTTCGCTATGCATGCTAACTTGAAACGTCAACAAAAAAAAACACCATTTGACCGAACTTGCTATTTGCACTTCGGCCATGACCAGACCATACAATCAACACCGGCTGCCGGCAAAATTAAATGATTAATGATACCGTTAAAATATTGCGAGTGATTGATGTGCTCTTAAACGAATGTAAAATCTTAACACGTTCTACACGATACTAAAGATTTATCAAAACAAATAACAAAACTCAAATCCCTTGACATAATACTGTTTTCGCCTTAAATAAAAAACAAAATCCGATCACTGACTGGAAATTCACGTTTCTCGAGTGTTTTGTTTTATTTCTTATTCACTGATAGATGTGATTCGAATTTTAAAATTCACGTACGCGTTTTTTAATGCGTCAAGCAGGTTTGGCCTGCGCGCTGTGACTAGACCATCGCGCGTGGTGGCGCACAGCTCAGCCACTCCTCTCATGTCATTTAACTTGATTGCTTTTGATGAATACGCTGACATAACTTGACCAGCTGTTTCTGGCCATCGGTCATTTCAATCGCGAACCTGTGTTCGACATGTTATGTGTAGGTTTGGTGTAGGATTCAGCGTAATTTGTAGGTATTTGGATTGCGTTATTTTTCTTATTTTTCAGTTGCATTAACGATACCAGAAAGACTAAACTACAAAAGGTTTTCATATTTCGAATTTTATTTTGTGAAGTGTGATGATAGAAAATGTTTTTTTTTTTATATGAGGCATTTTCTGCCTTTACCTTGGTTTAGAACATTTGCAGAATATTTTTTTAAATAGCAAAAAAATAATATCTTCGTTTACAGTCCCCACCTATTTAATAATAAATCCTTGACTTTTCAGAACAAATGTCATTTTATTGATATAATCATTGTTTAAAAGAAAATTCATCAAAAAAACTAGTCTTTTTGTGTTTGTATTTCGTATACCTTGTTTTTAAATTGTATTTTTAACAATATACCGATGAAAAATATACAAGTACCTACAGTAAATAGGAGATAAAGATAAACACTTGCAGTTCGATTTCTGTTCTTATGCTCGCGACATAAGGGCGGAACAAAGTCCAGGAGGTCTACTCTCAAAAACTAAATGCGTCGGATGCGACAACGGATAGCAATTTTTAATTCACATAGACTAAACCAATTCACTTCGAATGCTACTAAAGCGTTTCAAAAAAACACAATATTATTTATGCAAATCATTCACCACGCTTTAACTCCCGAACTTTTGATAAATCTTCAGAAACGAATCCTTTCGTATGTTCGTTTTGTTGTTGAGAGTGGACCCCCAGAATGTGTAGTCTGACGTTCTTTCGCCCTTAATGTTTTCGCCTTTAAACCTATGTTTATTTAATTTTTATGCTTTAATTGAACCTTAACTTACCGATGGAAAAATCCCACAAGGAAATAATATAACATTAGCGAAAGCTGCCCTATTTATTGACAATTTTTTTTTAAGAAATTGTAACAACATTTTAAATTTTAGTCCTTACTGTTGTATAACTTCATGTATCAAACCGTTGTACAACAAGTTGAACAAGTGTGGGAGCATGTATAACTTATAACAAGGTGTACAAAAATGTACACGGTTATAAAATATTATCATGTAACACAATGCTTAATAATACAATAAATCTGCTGTGAAGAATGGCATAAATAAAGTCGCCAAAATTAGAATCAAAATTCACACACGCAAATAAGGCAATGATAAACAAAGTTGTTAATAAAGATTGCTATTAAAGCCTGTCCAGTTCATTAATGTTTATTGAGACGGGGCAGAGTCTAATTTGGACGTAACACTACACAGCTCCTTTGAACACACCTTACGTTATATTTTTAGCCTTGAGACTGGTGCTATAAATTTTATTAACAGTTCTTGTTTTGGTAATTTCGGCTGCGCGAAATAGCTTTTAGCGCTAATATTTAAGTGTAAATTGTATCTCACCTAAACCTTTCTATTAGAATATTTTTCTTATTTCATTGTTTAAGTAAAACCCGTTAAATATATTTTTTTGTTAGAAACATACACCTGTCATCATTTATTCTGGATAACTTTATCACAAAACTAGGGTCATACATTAACGAACATTGGAGCAGTAGGCCTTATATCAAAAAGGATGGCGATAAGCCAGTAGAGCCGCACAGCAGATCCATTGGGAGCGGAGACTCCAGGCGTGGAGTAACCCTGGCGTCCATTTCCTCAGTCCCGAGGGGGTGGAGCGTGTCAGGTGGCCTGGCAAGCTTAAGCAGCGCCTTTTGGACGGCGAGCTGGGCCACTAAGCGGTACGCGCGATGCCTGCGACAATCCGCAAGGGATCCCGACTCCCCTACAACTGCGTAGCATTGGCCACCGAGGGGATTCTAGTCTGTGCGAACCCGACATTCCTACCACTTTCTGTTCCACGCAGGGAGTGCTGGTATATTATTAAGACCCGTCCGTAACTTGCCGAAATAGATTTTTAGACATTTACCTTAATAATACTGCTGTTGTTATATTCTTATTCAAGGCATTTTTTTTCTGTTACTAATATTTTAATTAAACAAAAGGTATTTTTGGCTTGTTAATTATTTAAAAAAAAAATTTAAATTCTATTATTAACCACCACAAATAATTCATTCTAACGATTATTACCCACTTGACTTCATGTTTTAACAATAATAACATAGTAAAACGAACATGGCTATCGACCTTCTTTGACTCACTCAATATTCAATTAATCAAATCAATATTATAAAAATTTAAATGAATGGTACGTTCATCATTTTATATCTTTTAAATGTTGAAAAGTGTATTGAAGCGCCATCTGTATTCAGTTAGTAAAAATATCTCCCATTGGCAAGATAATTCCGTGGCAAAAGCAGTGTGTAGTTCTGCTATTCAACACGAGATGGCGCCTTCCTTCCAAATGGATTTCATGGCTTTTTCATGAAAATCATAAACACAATCTTTGCAATTATTTGTCCAGCATATAAATACAAAAAAATCAGCATGTTTTTAAATATACTATGAACTTGAGGTCCAGTTTTGTATCAATTGCAAGCGGTTGCTAGAAGTAGTCGCCTGTCTCATAATAACAGCGCTGCAATGCGTTGAATGGGTCAAATTGATTGCGTGGTTGTATTTTATTGTTGATGTACAGTTCACAGCGAGTCTCGTTGGCTAGATCTAAAAATAGAACGGCCACTCACATGACAATATAGCACTTATCACACGACATTTGTTTCGTAGTGTCTCAAACGATAAAGTGGTACATTTACTGTCTTATTAGACGGGTCAAAGAACAATATTTGTGAAAACTTACGTCGTTCATATGCTGACAATGACGCTTTTCATTTACTGTTTACCATAGTATCTATGAGTGCTAACTCTATTGGATTGTATTAACTCATTTTTTAAGCCTAATTAACTTTAGGGGAGACCGGGTACAAAAGTAACGGCGGGTCGGAAGTAACAAAGGTAAGTAAGTAGTAGTAGGTCTATAAGTCTAACCCATGGGCGAACACCGCTTTGCTAGTGGGAACCACCCCCCTTAACTGCATTCAGTTGCCACGTACACCGCGCGTTGTTCGGCTTTGTCACAGGACAAAACGTGTATTCACTAATGAAAAGTAAGTTTTTTGTCGTTTTTTTATTAAATATTTACATAGTCATAAAAAGACGACAATAATCTGAATGTTTGCATATGTATTCTTGATTATAGTGATTATACAATGCTTAATTTCATTTTTGTGTAGCACGTTCCGATTTAAGGTTATATCATTTGTTTTCGTAAAAATATGGACGGGTACAAAAGGAACAAGTTACTGTAGTGATAATAATAATCTATCATATTTTATATGTGTTTTATATCAATAGAATGCCGTGACAACGCATAAAAAGGACTGCCGACACGGAAGTTTAATTAAACCGGCTGAAAATAATTTTAATGATGGTGCAAAAATTAGAGGGATTGCAATAAAATAAAATGTTTGTAGGTATAAAGATTTATTAAAAATTAAAAACGGAAAGGAAAAAGGAAAAACGATACCAAAAGAGAAGGAAAAATAATTTGACGACGAAAATGACTTCTGTCGTGTCCGTTTAGAAACTTATAGTCGACCAAATGAAGAATGGGTACAATATATCAAATGCAAAATGTGGTCCCATATTGATTGCGTAAATAATGATAGGAATTATGTGTGCCATCATTACGATTCTGATTAAGGTTATAATGCCTGGTTTATAAAAGTCTGATTATAAAAACCACTGTGATCTCATTGCCTAACTAAACCAAGAAAACTTTTTCATTATTTTGTTTTGCTTAATTAATCATTTTGCTTTTTTAATCAATTTATATTTGTTAGATTTATTAATACAAAGTCGTTAAATAAATTATTTGTTGATTTGCAATGGATTATTTTGTTTCATTACAAACCTTTTGCTGTGTCACTTTCGACCCACAACGTGTTACTTTCGACCTGCCTATGTGGTCGAAAGTAACTTGCGATTTTTTTTGAAATATTTTTTTTATATAAAACGCTACACAATTTAATAAAACAAATTAGTAAAGAACATAAACTGAATTTATACATAGATAAATTGATTTTATGATAACAGTAACACACATCCAGAAATCAAGGTAAAAGTACAAAATGTTACTTTTGTACCCGGTCTCCCCTACTTACTGAAACTCCCGGCGCGGTTGCAACAATGCAACAATTTGGAAATTATTTATACAATAATAGTGTTTGGATAGTTTTACGTAGAGAAAAAATATTGTTATGACCGGAACAGCATGTATTACTATAAAATTGCTTTAAAAACTGTCACTTTGTAATTCTACTCGGTTAATATGACTGGGGGTCTACTCCCTAAAACGAAATATGTCGGATCCGACGACGGATAGCAATTTTTAATTCTCAAAATCGCAACCAACTTACTTCAAATGCGAATAAAGCGTTATCAATAAACAGAATACTATTTATACAAATCAAAAACGACGTCTTAATTCCCAAATTGTTTAATAATCTTTAAAAACGAAACCTTTCGTTTGTTCGTGTCGTTTTTGGGAGTAGACCCCCTGATCCGATGGCGGATTGCGATTTTTAATCCTAACAATCGTAATTAACACTTCAAATGCGAACAAAGCGATTTAAAATAACATTATAATTTATGCAAATCAAAAACTACGATTTAACTCCTTACCTTTCAATTAATCTCCGTTTCAGTTTTTGAGAGTAGATATTTAAAGACTCTCCTGTGCTGGTTCGTACAAAATAATAGTGATATAGGTATGCTCTACCTTTGCTACGTTCTTCAGATACGCTAATGATAAGCTTCATTATAGTTTCAACTGAATCATACCGTTCTTTTCGTGACCTACCTCTAGCTCCAGGAAGAGTTTACATAAAAATATTGTTGAAATTCCAAGTCATGATAGGTCATCGTTCTCATTAATTGACAACGTAAACAAGTTTCCTGTAACTTTAACATTTGTGAGACATCCTTCATGACTTAATTCATTCAGGAGAATGTTCAATGCGCCTTTTATGAGTTTGAACCTATGAACTTGTATAGAAGTAGGTACAGTGTTGGAAATAGAAACTTCTTGCAGCGGCTAAGTACGCGCTATTTAACGAACTCAATTAAAGATATCAATATCCATCATTCAATTTATGTTAATTAAGCATGATGATCTTAAAATAATGATATAAACAAGTACATTAATATGATTTGTAGACAAAATAAAATTATTATACACCTAAATCAGTTTAAAGCGAACCAATTCAAAAATAAAGCGAAAACGTCGACAAAGAAATGAGGTTTTTCAACGTTTGTATCTTAAAATGGTCCTACACTGTGCGGCCTAGAAAAGCATAAAAAAAGTCAAGCCCAGGGAAGCCTTTTTTTTGTGCAGGGAGAAATGCTTGGCGCACGTCCCGTCACCCGAGGGAGGTGACGGCGTGTGTGGGACTCTCTGCCCTGAGAAGGGCAGGCCTACCCACTAAAACCCCCCGGAGGACCTCATCGCCTTAATGGTAATGCTGTGGGATTTTTTTTAAAACCACCACAACATCACCGGCGAGACCCAGGAAAGCCTACTATCAATAACGGTCGCAACCAACTCATTTCATATGCGAATATGGTTTCGCATTTGAAAATTCCCTACATTCAAATGCGAAACCTTTCGTTTATTCGTTTCGTTTTTGGTATTAGGTCTACTGCGCCATTAATATGGATTTGGAATAGTGTCACGGAATGAGAACATGGAATGGAACAATTTCCATACTGTGGCGCGAAATTAGCAGTTACTACTGCTCATTTCGCGCTACTAAAAAAGTAGGTAGTGCCGTAGACGTAAATAGTAGCACCCTTATCATAAACAACAACAGTAATCGAGTGGTTTTATATAGTGGAAAATGATATGAAAATCGATGGAGCGTTCCCGCGCTGTGCATAGCGGAACTACTGACATCGCCATAGAAATCATTACATAAAACTACTTAATTACTGGTATTCCCAGTGCTTAGGGTACCTACAGGAAGCCTTATCCGAAAAATAGTATATGTCGGATCCGGTAAATGTATAATTTTAAATTCTCATAATCGTAACTAAATCACTCTGAATGCGCATGAAGTGTTTACAAAAAAACAAAATAATATTTCCCGAAAGTTCCCCGAACTTTTTTGCAAATTGAATTCCAAAACCAGATTGCTGAAATTTATATACAAAATTAATTGTACAAAAATATATTAGTATATATTAGTTGCAATTACGGCCAACTTTTTAGGCAATCTATCGCTTATCTTGTTAACCGACTTAAAAAAAAAGGAGGAGGTTCTCAATTCGACCGTATATATATATTTTTTTATGTTGTTCGGGCATAACTCCGTCGTTTGTGAACCGATTTTGAAATTATTTTTTTAAACACTTCAGTTAAAATAAATCTCGTCAAATAAAAGACGCCTCGTTCGCAGAATCGAGCATTAGGATAGGCTATAACATAATTTAAAAATTCAAGTAATTTAAATAATTTGTTCATTGTAAGCTCAGCTCTTGTTTTTGTAGATAAGTATTTATTTCTGACCAAATGAAAGATTGCTCAACAAAGGTATTGACTTATTGGTCACGATTAAGTTGATTTAAAAAATAGTTTCCACTGATATTGCAGGTGAACTCACTTCATTTAAATCTCGAATACTTTCTCACTGCTAGATTTGTATTGAGTAAGAGAGAAATGAATCCCATTACGGATAAGATTAAAACCGTGTAAGTGCTTTCTTTCATTAAACTTAGTATCACGTTGTTTCATGTCCTAGTGATGGGATATGCCGGTCGCACTATCGGTAATGGCATCAATTACGGTTTTTCGTCCACGACAAATAGTGCACTCATGCAATCAAAGTTTGACACTATTTCACTCTTAGAGTTTAAACACTGATGGATCATTTTGTTACGATTTCGTTTTCATATTTTGTCGATTAATTTTTTCTGGGAAAAAATAAAAATAAATATCAATACAAAATCGAAGCGAATTTAAAGAGCATTGTGCAGTCACAATGTAAGTATGTACCTACGTTAAATATATTTAGGTACGCTCCATTATAGAAGTTACGCACCCCAAAAGATTGCGTTATATTTAAAAATGACTTTTTTAATTAAATTTTTAGGGCGTACTTGTATCTTGAAAACGATACCTTCCTTCTATTATGACGCTACTGCTCATAATGCCTAAAATTAATACTGTTTAGGCTGAGATACATATATTTGAACTAAATTACGGCCAAAAGCATTACAGACTACACAATTTGGACTTTGTACCGCCCTTATGTCACGGTCATAAGAACTAAAATCGAACTGCAATTGTTTACCTTGATGTGTATAACCAGCATCATCAGTTCGTATCACCTTGTCATAACAAATCTCCGCGTAACTAAGCAAGTCAGATAGACAGTGACTTAATGTGACAAGGTACGAACTAAAGGTACTGACTGTAGGTACATAGTTATTTCAGCACAATCGGCTATTCCAGATTCCAACATAAATATTTACAAGTACAGAACTATCATAATAGGCAGTTCAGATTTTGCATTGTCCCATTGTATCTATTATCGGGTCTGGGTGATGTGGTACCGTCGTTGTTTCTGATTTATGTAACACAAGTGCTTAAGCTACTTACCACAGAATAAGAGCAATGTATGTGATGTTGTCCAATATTTATATTTATTTATTTATTTATTTATTTATTGTATAAGTTGTTTAAGTACCGGTAAATATCAGCAAGCTCCCACCGAAAGCGACTCGTTTCCCAACTCTACAGTAATCGATTAAATCTTAAAACGACTCGGTTGACGGCACGTTCCCTTGACTGATTGCAGGGCACGATACACGAGATTTATTTCCAACTAATGCCAGGTGCGTGCCAGTCCACTTGACAGGTAGTACAAGCTGAGCGAGTTATGGTGCAGTCAGATTGGCTAGTTGTCTCTAGCCTAGGGCCTGGTCTACTCCCAAAAACGAAACGTACAAACGAATGGTTTCGTTTTTGAAGATTAATCAAAAGTTTGCGAATTAAAACGTGGTTTTATTTTGTTTTTTGAAATATGTCGGATCCGAAAACGGATAGCAATTTTTAGTTTTCAAAATTGCAATCAACTCACTTCGAATGTAAACAAGGCCTTATCAAAAAACAAAATATCGCTTATTAAATGCAAAACAGACGCAATCCCAAATGCCTTTAATTTACAGGACGTGAAAACAAAAAAAAAATAAAACGAATTGAGGTATTTTTTATTATTTTTAGGATAGTTCCAGTTCAATGATGTGTAACACAAATAGATAACCTTCAAAAAAATAAATAAAAATATACCTCCATTCGTTTTATTTTTTTGTTGTTTTTGTCGTCCTGTTAAATAAAGGCACTTGGGATTGCGTCTGTTTTGCATTTAATGAGCAATATTTTTTATGCAAATCAAAAACCATGTTTTATTTCGCAAACTTTTGATTAATCTTCAAAAACGTAACCTTTCGTTTGTTCGTTTTGTTTTTGGGAGTAGACCCCCAGTTTACTATAACAACAGTACATTTCCATAGAAAAATCTGTTTTCGTTAGCGAGGCGATGTAAAAAAGATGATATTTGATGAAATAAACAAACAAGTTCATATTAGCTTTCATATTTGATCGCAGCCTTACTTAGGATACTGGTGTAAGCCGATTACACGCCGATACTGCATATATCCGACATAGGACATAGGAGGCTTATCGATTTATAGGGATTAATCGACTTGTACCAATTATGCATGCATTAATCGTAAACACCTATAGCCCACTAAGAAAACATTTTATCTCACACAACCAGTTAATGGAGACTGGGAAAGTTTCTTATTTTAGTTACCTATCTAAACAAGTTTTTAGTGCTTCAAAATGAACTTTATTTGAATAGGTAAGTGACATACTTCATTTATTTTTTTTAATTAGTTAGATCGATTTTATATATTTGGATAATTCTTTAAAAATTAAAAAAAAATCCTTTTGTAACGAAAGACGCGCCGCGCCGCCTTAAGTCAAGTTACAATATTTTACGATTCGTAGGTGATGTTTCATAAATGACTATCCGTTTTTCTCCAACCGACTACGAGTCGTTAATACCGGTCCATAATTTACTTTCCATACCAGCTGTCATCAGTCGTCAGTCGGTCGTTTTCACCTTACGCCTCGTATAATTTATTACTATCCGTAACAAGTGTGGACCCAATAAAATCAATCGTGTTTTGCGAAGAGAATCTTGCTGACCATTTTTTTGTAACTCAAATATAATGAAGCACCAATCAACTTTGTGAAGCAAAATATAAAACACGTTTTCGTAAATTTTACGACAAAGACTGTGGTAGGTCCAAAAATTTTGCAAACGATTTGTAACGATCGAATTTTTGGTATTAACCTTATTTTCACTGTAAAATAACAGGGACACCAAACAGTATACACACATATGTAGATATAAACATATTCGGCAGAGGGCACTTACCGAAAGGCTAACGGTTGATACAGCAGAAAAATTTCATCGCCTACAATAACTTGCGGTTAGCTCAGTTGGTAAGAGCAGCACGCGCGATACGTGAAGGTCGTGGGTTCAATTCCCGCACCGCAAGGGGAGATAAAATTTTTCTGTTTCTAATATTTAAAGTATACACACAGTTTAGACACCCATACTAATATTATAAATGCGAAAGTAACTCTGTCTGTCTGACTGTCTGACTGTCTGTCTGTCTGTCTGTCAATTTCTTAAAAACCATATTATAAATTGACGACCTCCGTAGCCGAGAGGCGAACAGGCCGGACTTTTGCGTAAAGCCATCTCTGAGGTCCCTGGTTCGATCCCCGGTCGGGTCAATATGGGAAACGAACTTTCCTATACTGTCCCAAGTCTGAGTGTTATGGTACCGTCGTTGTTTCTGATTTCTGTGAACACACAAGTGCTTAAGCCACTTACCACAGAATCAGAGCAATGTATGTGATGTTGTCCAATATTTAATAACCTCTAACAAATTATAAATGTATATTAATAACATTTCCTTCGGCTTTACCCGCGTGATTTTTTTTTAAAAGACATCCCTCTTCTCTTTGCAATAAAATGGTTAAATATTTTTTAATAGAGCCGGTAGTTTATCATTTTTTTCCTACTTGACTATCGGCGAAGAATCCCTAACATTTTACTATACCTATAGATTTGTGGGGGAGAGCATTATATCTACCACCTCTGATTTTTTTTACTTGTTCCAAACAAAAGCATACATCTTCTGCCTTTATTGGGATAAATGTAGGCCATCTGTTATCTGCCTCGTGTAAGTACTATATAATGATTTCTGTGTTCTAGGTTCAATTCCTGTGTCGAGCTAAGTACCCATAAAATGAAAGCGGATTATTTTATTCTATACATCCCTGTTCGGTAATAAATATTGCCCTCGGACGGTCGCATAATAAACAGACATAAAAGTTGTAAAAACGTGCAAAGTGCACGCTGTGTCATGACATGTTCAATAAATAAGATTTTATTGATATGCGATACAATTAATTTATTTCATGTGACAACGTGTTTCTTTTTGTTTGGCGGCACATGTTTAATCAATTAATTTTATGGTCATAAAATTTTTTCATTTTTATTTAAACCAAAGTAATAATCTTATATTCAAGTTTGTCCCGTTCAAAAGTGCTGATGAAAGAAAGAAAGAAATAAGTACATATTTGATTGACAATCACGATCAGTGAACGGAAAAATTACAATACATTTACCATGCAGAAAAATCAACAAAAATTATTTGTGAGGCCAGTTTGGTTCCACCTCAGCAGATACTATTTAAACAATTTTCTTCGTGGTGGTATTTGTATGAAATATAATGACAACCATAAGTCCTTAGCACAAACAGAAAAGGTAAGCGAAAAGTATGACGTAGGTAGTGAAAAAAAACCTGAAAATTGGCACTAGCGCCGCAGTGGCAATCGCAAGGTAAGGGCTAAAAGTCCAGTAACAGATTTACTATGCTGTACTTGTCGCCCTTAAGCTAGGGCCTCATTTCCAGCTGTGGTAGTCATGGATCGCCCGGTATCCCATGGCGCCGTCAATAGGCGATGAGAAGGTGGGGGGAGTTTTTAGTTCGGGTAGTCCCCGCCCCTAGTTCTATTTCTGGGCGGGGGAGTCCCACCACGTCGCTGCCGTCCCCACGGCCGTGGTATGGTGCGAAAAGATGGCATTCTCTCCCCCTTAAAAAAAAAAATAAAAAAAAAAAAAAGAAAAAGGGCCTCATTCCCACTTAACATCAGGTGGGATGAGGTCAATCTTGAAGTGCAATATAAAAAAAAAAAGTGGTGAGTAGCGGAACTAATGTGCCATACGAAACTACGTAAAAATAGATACTGTTCCCGTTTACTCCATATTTTCACGGATTCTTTGCTCCTACCGTCCTCTGCGCGATGTTATATAATTATCCTAAACTCAAAAAATATTTTTTCTATTGGAACCAGTAGTTATTGAGATTAGAACTACTGGTTCCAAACAAACAAACAACCGGGAAATCGACTGTTATCGTTAAACTACGTGGCTAAGGTAGGCGGCCAAAGCGTGAAAGGTCCCGGGTTCGATTCCCGGTCAGGTCAATTTGGAAAACGAACTTTTCTAAATTGACTTGGGTCTGGGTGTGCCGGGTGACGCCCCCAGTTAGTATCCGTCGTCTGGTGCTCATAGTACAAGGGAAAACCTTAGTTCGAGACCAGGTGATTGGTGTGATTGTCTGGCGCATTTATTTATTTATTATAATATTATGAAGTAAGTATCATCCTGTTACTGTCCACTGCTGAACATAGGCCTCTCCAACCGATTTCCAGCGCGACCGGTCCATTGCCACCTGCATCCAACGAGACCCAGCATTTTTTACTAGGTCGTCTGTCCATCTGGTAAGTGGCCGTCCCACACTGCGCTTGGTGGTACGTGGTCTCCACTCAATAACCTTTTTGCCCCATCGACCGTCCGATCTTCGTGCTATGTGGTCAGCTCATTGCCACTTCAGCTTACTAATCCTACGGGCTATGTCAGCAACTTTAGTTCGTTTACGGATTTCCTCATTTCTGATTCGGTCACGTAGAGAAATGCCAAGCATAGACCTCTCCATAGCTCGCTGAGCGACTTTGAGCCTTCTAAAAAGTTCTTTTGTGAAGCACCACGTCTCAGAGCCGTAAGTCATCACTGGTAACACACACTGGTTGTACACCTTTGTTTTAAGGCACTGAGGGATGTTGGACGAGAAGACATTTCGTAGTTTACCGAACGCTGCCCAGCCGAGTTGGATCCGTCTACTGACCTCTCTCTCAAAATTGGACTTACCTAAACGAACTGCCTGTCCTAGGTAAATATATTCGTCTACAATTTCAAGAGTAAAGTTCCCAACAGTCGGTGCGGTGGGTGCAATATGGACATTACACATGACCTTTGTTTTGTCCATGTTCATTTTAAGACCCACTTGTTGAGACACTTTATTGATGAGTAAGTATAAATATTTGCATTTTCCACAATTTTACAACCATATAAATCGACTATTATCGTTAAATTGTGCAACTAAGCCTATATCAACAATTACACCAATGGATTGAGTGACACAACATTAACGAAACTCTGTATTAACACTTAATAATTCCAGTTGACAGCAATCTAAGCTAACTAGACACGAGCTTTAAAGCTTAGATGCCCATACATAGAGAGCCGGCCACGCTAAAGTCCATATGACAAAAGCTATCTCTCTTTGGAATGATAGCTGACATAATACTGAAGTTGACTGGGCGATGACAGTTCTAAGATCAGTCCTATGGAACAGGGAGATTAAGAAACTCGACTAGATCTAATTTAAATTGCTTAAATATAGATGGCTAAAATCGAAAATCGTGAATGCAGACCATTTCTTTTGTAATTATCATTTATTAGTGTGCTGGGATGACGCCCCCAGTTTGTATCCGTCGTCTGGTACTCCTAGTACAAGGGACAACCTTAGTTTGTGACCAGGTGATTGGTGTGATTGTCAATCAATTAATCAAATATTATTTTTTATTGTCTGGCGCATTTTTATTTTATTTCAATTTTAAGCAGAAATAAACAAAATTAAAATTTTCAAGATTACCACTTCAATTATGAAGAACAGTATTTGCAGATTCAGATGTTATAATTAAACCTTGGGTTTATAGTAGTTTGACATATTCAAATGTTAAAGTAGAGTCTATAACTATCGTTTTATATATAAACTAAATTATTAAACATGGTATTAGTTTTTAGTGTTGTAAACCTACACTTTTCGTTTTTGTTATGCCTGTTCCACACTACTCATGAAGTTACTCGGCAAAGTTCGCCCGAGGCGAGGCAAAGTTTGACGAGGCGGTCACGAGGTGAGCCGAAGTGCCCCTCTACACTATCGTATTCGTCTAACTTCGTTCAACTTCGCGAGTAGTGTGGAGGAGGCATTACTACAAATCGGTAAATCGATTATTATACTCGTAGTATTTCCACTATTCACCACTAGGACATTACGAATACTATAATATCCAATCTATTTTCTGACTCCGTAATGCTATTACCGTTTTTGTTCGTTCTAATAGAAGGTATACAACCTGTAACGGAAAGGGGGTAACAATGTAAAGTAGGTGGATACTATACCTTGTATAGATTCTATATACGAAATCCCGAGTTAAAATAAACACTTTATTGTTTTTATGAAATAAAAAATGATTAACTATAATGACTGACTAAAACGTAAACAAACGCATCACAACACTATTGAGGTCAGCGACCCCAAATCACGTTATCACTTCACGACAATCACTGCGATCCTGAATTTCTCCACCTCCTTCCTCGACATGCGCGCCTAGTACTTTCTTAGAAGATGCGCGAACATTATGCAACATTTGTGGTGTCACTGTACAGAACGCGGCCTTGATGCTTTCTATCATCTCTTCCCTTGACGAGCATGCTACAGCGTACACCTTCCTTTTAAATTAGTCCCACAAGAAGAAGTCCAACGGAGTGAGGTCTGGTGACCGAGCTGGCCATGTGATACGACCTCCTCGCCCAATCCACAGATGGAAACGAGCGTTTTGATGGTTTCGTAAATCTCTTTCTCTAGCTTTCGGTCGGCCATCACGCTGCCGTCGGTTGCTCCGACACAGAGAATCATCTCGAATATTCTTGATTGCTCAAAGACATCACGAAATATCACTAGGCTATCCGTAGTAAGTAGGTAATCCAGAAAGGCAAAAACACAAGATGTTGCCACGGCGACGACAACTCAATGACTTAACTGAATTGTCAAAATGAGAAACGCTAAACCAACCAATTTCAGATGTGATTCAGTAAACACTAAAAGATGAACCACCATTGTGATATTTAAATTAATAGCATAATAGGTAGGTACATCCAAGTCTTTCGACGATTCCAACAATACTGTGATAGTGTTGTGCAAGCTATTAATACTGTGGTAGTATTTGACTGATATTTCAAAAAAAAAAATTGAATCAATAAATGCGTGTACACAACTACAAATGGTCCCATACAGTTTGTAACCGTTAACTGCTTTGGTATTTTTGATATTGTTATACCCTTTCCGTTACACGTTGTAGATGTTAAAACCATACAAATATAAGAGTTTTGGAGCAATAAGTCAATGGAAATTTACCAAAAAACTAAATGATTTCAACAGAAAAATGTAAAAAGGAAATCACGTTTCAATTCATTCTTTGTGATAAAATAATTAACACACTAATGAACAATACAATCCCTGAACAGTTTCGCGAAATTTAAGATACAGATGATAATTTGAATTTCTCTGAAATGAAAAAGCGAGTTGCAACTCAATGCTAATATTCACAAAAACTGATTAAATTAACACGGAAATCATTACGAATGATATAATACACCCACGAACTGTAATATCACTACCGTGCCTTTTGCACTTACTACGGAAATGCAGATACGAAATTTCGAACACGAAAGAATTGCGAAAAAAATAGGTACTAAAAAACGGTTTTGCTCTATAAAACAGTAGTGTATGAGTATAATTTAGTACAACATAGGTACTTCGATGGAAATATTATGTTTTTTAATACAAATAATATCTGCATATGTATTATGACTAGATACTTATTCCACTGCTCGTATTACTAAAATATTACTTATCTACGTATTCTATTCTAAATTTTTTTACCAATATAAATCAGCCATATTCTGCTTTATAAATAAAGGCAAAGCGATAAATAAAAGTTAACTTTCGATCATTTTTGATTGGACGATTACTTTTATAAGCAATTTATTCGCACCGGATATGACTTTATTTCGCGTTTCGTAGTAAGGTTCATGGAACGTAAATACGGTTGCCTTTAAAAATTTGCCGAGCTATTATCAAATTACCGTCATACTCGTAACCTTTCAAAATGCCTCTGTCGGTTTTGTATGAAATATCAATGTAATAAACGCCCCAATTTTGGGAGTCTCACATAATTAAGGAATTCAATAAACCAGTTAAAGTTCTTAACTCGCCTCTCGTCCGGGCCATTTTTCGTGGACACTTTTTGGGTAATTGCCCATAATTTTATTTATGTTCGCTGAGTAATTGTCTCATGGTAATCTTTCGGTGGTCGGTAATTTTAAAGTCGTTTTCAACAAAAGTGCATGATCGATTTATAATTTAACACAGCAGTTATTTGTTTGATATTAAAGTTTCGAATCGGACGTTTATTTGGCAGAAGTTAAATTGCGATGAGATATTATCGGGTTTATAAAGTTGTATGCTTTTGACGGGAATTGATTTATTTATTTCGCGATGCAAATTGGTAAAGATAAACTTTGAATGTAAAAGACCGACAAGAAAGGCATTCATATCAGGAGGTTTAAAATCAGGTTTTGAATAAGTGCGAATCATGTTTATGAAACAGTGTGAAGTGGATTAAAATAATTTGATGACAGGTGCGAAAGTGAATGGTTTGGAATTTTTTATTCGTAATAGTTGTGTAGTTTATTACAATAATAATGGATTTTATTATCTGTCAGCAATATTTTTGATGTGCATGATGTGAACGGCCGGCACAATAATTGGAAACTATCGAACAAATCTAATATTGTAGGCACCATTTGCATGAATGAAGCTAGCAATTAATTATTTTTACATATGGTGAACATTACGCCAAACAATTGCAGGTAGACATTGGTTCTTATGCCTTCGACTTAAGCTCTTAAGAGTGGTACAAAATCCAAAGTGTATAGTCTGACGTGATTCCCACTGTACGTATGTAGTTGCGTAAAGAGAAAATAGTATGGAAATTGTAGAAGTACCGTTGTGTTTCGGAATTACTGAAATGACATCATACAACCGAAACTGTATTCACGTAAAACAACTTCATTACAGTTTTTGGTCATACTAAGGGTAATGCCTACTATAATTGCGTCTTTTCCATACATCCGAAAATCTAAATCCAGTTTTCAATATAATTACTTAATTAATTACTCGGCCTATGTTTTGGTTACTATGCATTTCTTTCCAATCCAATCGCGAAATTGTTGAATACATTTACGTATCGTAATGTATATTGGACAACATCACATACATTGCTCGGATTCTATGGTAAGTAGTTTAAGCACTTGTGTTACAGAAATCAGAAACAACGACGGTACCACAACACCCAGATTGACCCGACCGGGGATCGAACCCGGGACCTCAGAGAGAGCGCGACGCCTTAGTTAGGCCCGCTCGGCTACGGAGGTTGTCATATAACTTGAATACGAGTATTTTAGTATTTTATGTGCATTTTCACATCATCATGTTGAGCTACGTTAAATATAGCGGTTCCCTTATGTCATTTATACATACTTATATGTATAACATATCTGCATCAAACACATTTGTCGGCTGCACAATGTGTTCCAGGAAAGTTATTAGAAAACCATTACAGAGTTCAGTGACTTGCCGCTCTCGACCATAGATAACGCAAACCTTTTTGCAAAACATGGGGCTACCAACGTCAATGATGCTCTAATATAAAATAACAAGCCGTTTTTTTCTAAGTTCATTATCGACGTACTACATATTAAAGTGTGCTTACAAACATTTTATTAGATCCTTAAATACAATTACTGTTTTCGCGCTATTAACTAATTATCTGCATGACCCAAGGGTTGTGGCAGATAATACTCTTACCATTAAATCCACCTTTTGTACTTTCTTGTGCAATAAAGCTTAAAAAGCAATAAATGCTAAACAGATATTTTGTAACAGATAGAATTTCGTTTCAAATTAAATTAGATGAAAAGTCAATACTTAACGCTAATTACTTAATTACGTCCATAGTTTAAATTTTAAACATGAATAAAATCAGCCGCAAAATTACAGTTCAAATCGGATGCATTATCAAAATTCGATAAGGTATCATAAAAATAATTTATAATCGGAGAGATAAATACCAAAAGAATCACAGGAACAGTTATATAATTGATTTCAAAGATAAGTATTAAAATACATACACACTCATATTTACCAAGCTATTCAATAGATTTGGCACTAGCTTTCAATTAGGGCCACTTGGGACATTATTTGGTCGAATTATATGAATAGCTGCAGTATTATATCGTTTTAAGCATTGCCATAACTTTTAAACACGATATAATTTATTCCTGGTGCTGATATATGAAAACGAGTACTGTGTTACCTACTTCAAGCTTATTTTAATTGATTTGAAATAAAGTTTCACGTTATGAAAGAATCAATCAAAGTGAAACATTTGAAAAAGGTATCAATATGGATGGCTGGATTTTAAGAGAACAAAATGCTTTGGACGAAAAAATCTTATTTGATGACACGTGTGTGATCACGTCACTAGACTGCATTGAAAACCCGAGATAAGATTGTTTGGGTAACTTTAATCTAAGCTTAACGAATGAAAATTGTAAAATGGACGTCATATTAACGATTTTAGAAATACTATACATGTATGTTTCGCATTAACGCATTCTTCGTTCATCGCTACTGCAGCACGGAAACAAGTTGTTCGTTTCGACGAGCATTTCCTGTGTTTCCGTTCGTCTGTCCATCACATGACTGACTAATCCGTGTTTTGGGAACCAGCCTAATTCGTTAATCTCATGCAATGTGACGTAGAAGTAACGTGCGTAAAATTACTTGAAAAATACGCAAGTTACATTATCTACCCGCATTTGTCTTGAATGTCAAACAACATTGTCAAAGTTAGTAAACATGTGAATTTAAATGCTTTAGTTGAATCTTAATATACTTATTAAGAGTGAACAAGACGAGAAAGATCAGACATTGATACATTCTTACGAATAATATATAGTGGGATTCGTACAAAATATTTGTCAATGGTTCAGATATTGTGACCATGAATAGTTCCTTTGCATTTGCTGGTTGTGGTGTCCCACAACACTTTTACTATAGGAAACAGGTGAAATAAAACACCTTTGATTTAGACGCACAGCGCAAGCAACGTCCGCTCGTCGCAGTGACTTAGCGAGTAATGCCGACGCTCCTCACTCCGCTAGTATAATTACTTTACCACAACATCACATCATTTTCCTTTTAACAATAAAACAAAATAAGATCACTTTTATGATAGGAAACAATTTAAATAACAAAATCAGCAACTAAGTATTTTTGTAATCAATCTAGTCTACGTCTAATTCTTCGGTGTTCGCATCAGGATCATTGTGGTCATCTCTTGTGCTTCCACAAACTGACCATTTGCCTTCAGTTCTTTTTAAGTGGATAACATTACGCCTATATTCTGCTCCTGTGGAATCATTTCTGATATCAACTTCATTTTCTTTTGCTCTTCTTTTCCGGTCTTCTTTAAATTTTCCTTGTTCTTTTTTTCTTTGTCCCTATCTCTTGTGTCTGAAATTTCTTCCCTATCCTCAAATTGTATAAACGATGGCAATTTGTCTCTGAAAATTCGATTATAAAATAGTTCTAAGGGAGTTTTCCCAGTAGTATTATGAGGTGTACTATTGTACATCATTATATATTTCAAAAGATCGTCCTTCCAGTCAGATTTTTGTATTTGGCAGATTTTTTAATCTTTTCAGTATGCTCCTATTTTGCCTTTCTACTTCCCCATTTTGTTGGGGCCAGTAGGGGATAAAACATTTTAATACTTTGTTCTTGACAAAAAGACTTAAATTCTTCAGAGACAAACTGCCTACCGTTGTCGCAAGTTATACTCGTAGGAATACCTAATCGGGAAAATATTTCTTTTAATACATCAAAGGGTCTTTTGAACTGATTGACTTCATTATTTTTATGTCTTTATACCTACTGTAATAATCGATGATAGATAATGTCAACTCGGAAGAGGACCTAAAAAATCAATTGCCACATCTAACCATGCTTGAGTAGGTAATTCCCTGCGTTTCATGGGGGCTGGTGGATTTGGACCTGAGACTAATATGCAACCCTTACAATTTTTTATAACGGATTCCGCATCTTTATCAATTTTTTGGCCACCAAACTTTTGTTCGTAACCTGGACTTCATAGCCACAATGCCAGGATGACCCTCATGAGCTGCTTCGAGGACACGCTTCCTTAACTTAATAGGTATAACTATTTTGTTTCCTCAAAGTAGTACATCATCATGTAACCATAATTCCGTTGCAAATATTCTAAATGTATTTACAGAACTATCCCATTTATCATTTAATAAGCCTTCCTTTACTAAGAGAATCTCCGCGTCTTCCAATGACGCTTCAGTAAGATCTTTGAGATACCGCTATGGGTCGGGCGAATTGAGCGATTTGATTGACGTGGTATTCGTCGTCAAAAGGTATAGCGCTTTCGTTAGTACACAATCGAGAAAATGGGTCCGCAATATTATTTTTACCTGGCCGATAAATCACAGTGTAATCATAAGCTTGTAACCGTAGTACCCACCGCTCGATTCTTGCACAAGGTTTTGACTTGGGACCAAATATGACCTCAAGAGGCTTGTGGTCAGTTACCAGTTCAAATTTTTTACCAAAAAGATACATTTTGAAATGCTCAATGGCCCATACCAAAGCGAGTGCCTCTTTTTCAGTTTGGCAGTACCTTTTCTCAACATCGGTTAAACTTTTGTCTGCAAATGCAATTACCCGTGGACCATTAGCATCAAACTGCACCAAAACTGCGCCAAGTCCAACTGGGCTTGGATCCGCAAACAATTGAGTCCTGTCATTGGGGTCATAAAATCCGATAATAAACTACCTAAAACTGTCAAAGAAGAAATAAATAACAAAAAATTTATAAACACATTAAAACAATTCCTAATTAAAAAATCGTATTATAGCATAAGTGAATACCTATCTGATATTATTTAAACTAAAGTAGCACTAACACATAAATATAATTAATAATGTAATAATTAAAGCTATAATAACTTCCAAAGTATAAATTCTTTTCATTTTGTTTCTGTTTATTATGTTTATATCAAGGATCGTGTTAGCTTTGTTAAAGAGTGAGTGTCCTCTTTCTAATTGCAGTGCCCTTACAGGGTATTTAGTGATCTAATTTTAAGTTACCACCTTGTAAACACTAAAGATGCAATAAAAATATTGAGTATTGAGATTGTACGAATATTAAACATGTTTTTAATTTTTGAAATGCTTGTTTTTTGTTCCATTTTCCAATAAGAAGTGACATCAGCTGATTTATGCAAGAGTTCTGTAAGAGTGGCAAGATTTGGAATCCATTTATTAACATAGTTTAACAATCCTAGAAAACTTTGGATTTCGTCAATAGTTCTTGGCTCCCGAAAAGATTCAATTACTTGTATATATTTATTTAATGGTCGTACCCCTTGATGTGATAGTTCATGACCTAAGAAATTTATAATTTTGGCATTAAAGATACATTTTTCGAAATTTAAAAGCACGTTGTTTTCTTTTTATTGCCTTATTAGCAGATCTCATATCAACACAAATACGTAGATCTCCGTCGCTTTTCAGGAGTGGGACCATTGGCGAAACCCAAGGTGACGGTTCGTTTACCGGTTCAATGATATCTAATTTAACCAGCTCGTCGATTTTTGCATTAACTTTTGTCTCCAGAGGAATTGGAATTCTGCGGTATGGCTGACTTACCGGTTTGATGGAATCATCGATGGCTATTTGCAACTTAACCCCTTTGAATTTTGGAAAAGTCCTCAGGCCGCTTCTCAAGACGTTAAGACCAATTGCAGTATCCTTTCCTAATAAGTTCCTAGAACCATGTTTTACCACATAAAATGTAGCTGTACCAGTCTCCGTGCCAATAATTATATTGTCATCAAAAGCTCCTAATACTGTTAGAGGTTCTTTACAACCATATGCCATGAAAGTCTTTTCCGGTGATTTAATCTGTTTTGAAACAATGACATTGTTCTGCTTTAGATATGACCACGTCTCATCATTAATAATGTTATGCTTACTCCCTGAATCGATAAGCACTTCAACATTTACTCCACCTATTAGGCAACTTATGACAGAATCTTCATCAATATGGAAGATGTAATCTACCTCTGATGATTTTGTGGTAGAATTTTCGGTAACCCTACTTTTATCTGTGTCTTGAGTTTTTTGCTCTTTTTACGGGTCTATGCTGCCTAGCTTATTTTTCCGCTTACTTGCTCGTGTTCTACAAAGAGCTTGAAAATGACCGATATATCCACACTTCTTACATGGTCTATTAATTGCGGGACAGTTTGTGCTATTAGCACTATGTTTTGGGTTACCACACCTGGTGCATGCAGGTAGTATAGTCTTAAAACTTTGGTTATTGTCTATTTTGTTGATACTTGTACTTGGTTTGAAATTACTCAATTTCTTTCGATACTCTCAAAAGCATTAGCCTCCGAAATAACTTTGTCCAAAGTGACAGAATCTCCTAACGTTAGTAACTTCTTTCTCAGCTCAGAAGAAAATCATTTTTCAATTATTTAGGTAATCTATTATTTGTTCTTCTTCGGACGTGAAAGTACATTTAGCGCTTTGTTGTCGAAGTCTTACTAAAAATTTATCAAAACTTTCGTTCGCTTCTTGTTTAATTGATCGAAATAAATGCCTTTCATAATATCGGTTTTGTTTAGGATTGAAAAATTCGTCTAGTTTTTGAAAAGCAATTTTATAAACATTGTTATGATCTGTTACTTCAGCAAGAGATCCGGGAAGATTATAAAAAATCTCTTGCAATGATAAACCACCAACGTGTAGCAAAGTAGCTCTTTGTTTATCAGGCTTGTCTATATTAGCGGCTAGCAAATATATTTCTAATCCTCTCCCATCGAATCCCGACCGAAGCAGAGTCCCCTTCGCAATCAAAAGATTCTAGTGGAATCAGTTGGGACATTTTGGGGCGCACTGGAATAGCAAATATTTAAATATTTGTAGAAATTAATAAGTAATTACCATATAAGTACTTTCTAAAATGTCACAATATAATTTGATTTATTAAGTAAAACGTTTTATTAACTCTATTTTATAATTTTGATTTATGTTCATTTATTTTATTTAACAAAATACTGAGAAAGAAGAATATTAACGTTTATTTTTAGCACCGGCCGATAATTATCCATTTTTGCACACCAGTAATTATCGCACCCCTGCTACTGAGTGGTTATCAGTTGCATTCCTCACACATTATCAATAAAGTATGAGCAACTGCCATAGTGATCTATTTAACTTGTTCCCAAATTGTTTTTCAACAGGAAAATATCGCTTAGTTGTAAAAACTAAGGTAGGTAGAATAGGTAGGCATTTAGGTAGAAACGATCTATTAATGATTACATTAAGCTATAAGAAACCTTGTTTCTTTTAAAAAGGTGTGTTGGTAACGTTTTTAATTTTTTATTTGAATAGGTAGGCAATTAGTAGGTAAACAAACTGAATAGGTGGTCCGACATTACTTTACAAATTAGTGTAGGTAAGTTCAATTTTATAATTATACGATAACCAACGATCAAGTTTTTTGTTTTTTAGATAGTAGGTAATTTATTATTGTAAGTAAGAAAGAGAGAAAGACATTTTATATAGTGACATGACATACATGCATTCATAATGCAGGAATCGAACCCACGCTCCATTTGTTACCGTTAAACTATCCTTAAGTATTATTTTATTTGACTCACAATACAAAATGATTGTTCTAAACTAATGTTTTATACTTAATTAGCGTGATTAGCTTCAATTAGTTATGAATGTCTACCTACCCACCTTTTCCACAATTGTTTTTTTTTTTTTTGAACTTGTGCGAATTTCCTTTAATTTTGTTTCACTGTTAAAATAACGTATTTTACTCACATTTAGCCTCGTCGCCACTTATGTGGTGTCCCACAACACTTTTACTATAGGAAACAGGTGAAATAAAACACCTTTGATTTAGACGCACAGCGCAAGCAACGTCCGCTCGTCGCAGTGACTTAGCGAGTAATGCCGACGCTCCTCACTCCGCTAGTATAATTACTTTACCACAACATCACACTGGTCATAGTCTTTAAGTATCTTAATGATGCATTAAGATATTAGATTAAATTTGTACTAATAGAAATATGCGATTATAGTAGTCAAACAGGCTATTTACTTACTACAGATCCAAATCTGTATTCCCACAAGCCTGTGAATGATCGGGCGACTTTTCGCCCCTTTGCCTCCAAAACATTCAAAAGAATAATATTAAGAACAATAAATAACTCCTAGACTTGTACAGCCAGCGTCTTTAGGATGTATACAAACCTTGTCACATTAATCTGTCTATTTCACATACTCAGTCACATGGACGTTTAGTGTGACAAGGTACTGAGGTGTATACAACTAATGATGCTGACGTACACCAGTTGAAATAGTAACAATTGAAGCATATAAATTGTGCTATGCTTACTAGGAGATAACGGATAAAATAATATTTATCATACAAACTTGTGCTCTAATAGCGGGTCTTGAATTTTATTTGAATATGTGTTTTTTATGTTTCGAAGAGTTATATTTGTTTCAAACGCAAACGTTGCAAAAGCAAATACATTTGTTTTAGATTGAGTAAACATCAATTCGTTAAAATCTTGATTTTTAAAAAGACGGTTAAGCGTGTTTATGAAATTGTTCTTAAACCCCCGGTGGGCGTTTCAGTTGCAATATTAAAGAAGTTGATACCAATGAATAATTATTTGCTTGGTACCTACGTATAAATAGTTTGCCGAGAGCGTTTAAACGGATACAATAAATGAATCGATGTATCATTTAGCCATAAATGACAAAATATGCAATAGCAAACATTACTGTTGCAAGTTAACTATTTTAATGGGAATAACTGATTTCTTAAATGGTTTAACTAAAACAAGTAGTACATAAATGCCATTTACTTTGTGTGGAGCTGTACTTCGGAAATTGAGATCTAAATTTTATATTAGATATTTATTATTTAGTGGGTAGTCTCCGTCCTTTTCAGGGCAGAGTCAGGGTACGGACTGCCCCTGGGAGTCCAACACGCGCCATCGCCTTCCCTCGGACGGTACGGTCAACGGATTTCCCCCGTAAAAAAAAGGGTTATTATCGCATTTTGTGACTAGTTATTGATAATCTAGATCACCAATGTGTCTATCAATATATTAAGACTTTGCTTTGGTCATATTCATTTGGTACAGTTTGCACTGCAGACTGTAATTACATTTAATACTTTGTCTTGTTCTTATGTAGTGGACGTAAGAAGTAAAAAAACTCATTCATCGCAAAGTTTTAGCTAGTTTATTTTAGCATTTCAGTAGTTCCACTACAGGGGAGTATTCTCAAAAACGAAACAAACAAACGAAAGGTTTCGTTTTTGAAGATTGATCAAAAGTTCGGAAGTTAAAACGTGGTTTTTGATTTGCATAAATAATATTTTGTTTTATAAAAACGCTTAATTCGCATTCGAAGTGAATTGGTTGCGACTATGAGTATTACAAATTGGTATACGTTGTCAGATCCGACATATTTCGTTTTTGGGAGTAGACCCCAGAGGGTCAGAACGTTGAACGTCAGAACGTTGTGCTCAATTAACGCAACATATCTTAATAAATTTACCTTTTATGAAGAAAACAACTTGATAAAAGAAACAATTTGTGTCTTATATTTTTGTTATATCTAAGTGGTCTAAGAGATGGACCAAACCGATTTTATTTGCCATCTCCAGTATTATTGGCTTCTCACGACCGATCATAACAAATTCCTTTTATTAAACGGTTTTTTTATCAAATTTCTTCACGTATTATTCTTTGTAACAAAAAAAAACATTTTTTGTCGTGTTTTGCGACTTTCCACTTGATAATCTAAAAAGCGCCAAACCATTGCGAGTGTGTTTAACTGTTTAATGTAACCTAAAAGATACAAATGTACCCGAGTCCGTCTATCGGTTGGTGTTGAGATGTTCATTTTAAATCGCAAGATTTCTAGAAACGATAATACTGGTCTTGTTATTCGTATCAAGTGGTGCAGTGAAACCAGCTATCTAAATCATTGCAGCTGCTTTGTAAATCAGACATATCAAAAGATTTACACAGCCTTTTAAATGTGCTGTCGACTCTTGATATACGAGTTGAACATTTTGTTAAACTTGATGGATTCTAAATCATGCGTATAGTTCTTGCCTCGGACGTACAGATGTCGCCACATCAATGTAAACATTTGCGTTTAGATATTAGTTTTTATGTCCAAGACATAAGTGCGGTGCAAAGTCTAAAATGTAGTCTTACGTGCTTTTGACTGTACGTTCGGTTATAAAATGACAAACGACTTATCAAAAAAAACATAGATATATTATACTTTCCTTATTCTAAGAAAAAAACTGACAAATTACGTTTCGTTGTTCTATTCTCGCATTTAGTTTAGCTGACGTATCGTTCTGATTCGTATTCTCGGTAGAATAAACAAGTTTTTTATATCACAGGATAATTTGACTTATCGTATTTTCGCAAAAATCTTGTATTTTGCAAAGCTTTCATATAACCAAATATCTCGTGCATATTTGTGAGTATGAAATTACTTCTAGCATTTCCCAATACTCCGTTCACGTTATTTAAGGATACTCGTATTTTATATTTTAGTATTATATTTTATCGACCTACTACCAAATTTAATTTCAAATGATTAAGTAAATATTTTGTGAATGAGGACACGAGACAATCATCCACCCGTCAAAATTTCGCGTTTCTAACATAAGATGGAATTTTTCTCATGGATAGCATGACCATGAGAAAAAAAATACATTTTAATGTTTTTTTTAAAGTGTAACACCTCAACACTAAAGTACCTGTTATAGAATAAAAAAAAAAGAAAATTTACCTAAAATATAAAAGTTCGAACAACGATGTGTCCAATGCTCGTATTTACTTATTCATTAGTTTTTCGTTTAGGACCATAAAATAAATTTACCAAATTTATTACTGGTACTTTTAATGCAACACAAACGCACCTCAAATATGTGTCACGTCCCATGACGAAAAGTCCAAATAATCATGAAATCTGTATGACGCTATTAGTCTAATGAGGTCAGTTCCTAGACCAAATAAATCATACCTCAATGAAAATACGTCCACATGCATTGAAATTAATTTGAACGTCCAACTGAAATAAAATCATTGCCTCTGAAACGACTTTCATTGAATCTCGTCCAATTAAGGCTCAATGCTACCCAATATTCCTAATTGAAAGGCATCAAATATCAACTTTGACAGGTCTAAGTACTTACGTCAGCTGTTCCTAACCAGAAAAACCCGTTTAAAACCAACAAAATTACAACAATCGAGTTCAATTAACATTTCATCCACTTACCGCGATAATCCATTCATGCAATTAAAATTATTTTAAATTCATTAACACAGTTTTGTATATCTCTTCATAATAGAGTTTTGAGAGGCGTTCCAATCAGCCCAGGTCAGAGTTGCGTTATTTTGATGGTTAAAACAATTAAAAACGATTTCTTCTCAAATAAATGTAAGCTGTACTAAAATTATAAAGCTGAAGATTTTGTTTGTTCGTTTGAATGCGCTAATCTCAGAAACTACTAATCGGACTCGAAAAATTGTTTTTGAGTTTGATGGTAAATTTATTGAGTAAAGATCTAGGCTATATAACGTCTTAGGGGGGGGGGGGGGATTGTGTAATGCTTTAATGGCGAATCCCGGCCCCCCCGCCACTGCGCAGAGTAGGACTGCCCCAGGGGTTTTAGTCGGTTCGTGTCCGACACACCACTCTCTGTCTCCCCGTGGCAGAGAGTGACGGTGCGTGGGCATTTCCCCTGGGATTAAAAAAAAAAAAAAAAAAGGCTATATAACGTCACGCAGCAACCATTAGGAGGAGCGATGAGAATCAGTCAAAAATGGGGTTAGCACCTGTAGGACGCCTCAGCGGGCCGCTCGATTTAAATACGCTAAACACCTAGGGCACTAATTAAATGTACTCACACAACAAACAACACTCAAGCAGCCTTTAGAAATAACTACTTGCAGCCTATTTTTTTTTAATTTACCTTTAATTCTAAAATGCTATTGTATTAATACTTTAAATATTAGAAACAGAAAAATTTTATCTCCCCTTGCGGTGCGGGAATTGAACCCACGACCTTCACGTATCGCGCGTGCTGCTCTTACCAACTCTTACCAACAAGAGCAGCACGCGCGATACGTGAAGGTCGTGGGTTCAATTCCCGCACCGCAAGGGGAGATAAAATTTTTCTGTTTCTAATATTTAAAGTTCGCTAGTACGGCGTTTAGTACTATAAAAATAATAAAATGTATTAATACTGCAGACGTAAGACTTATAGACATTTTTAATGGGTATAATCTCTCAAATATTTTTTTAATTCAAGTAGGTTACATATAGCAATTTTAAATCGTCATTGAATACATATTTATTCAAAGTAATATAATAGGGGGGCGGGTATGGTACTTGGTTCATGAATTTAACAATTGATTATACCGTATTAGAATGCACCAAAAAAGTAACCAATTGAATTTAACAAATAGACATCCGTAAATATACATATACATAACATCTTTGGCAAAGTATTTATTACAAATCGATATAGCAAAGGTACCCTTAGACCTTTAAAAATTGTCATTGAATGTGAGTAATTGAGTGCTACAACGAGAAATACTTAAACTACTGATATATCTACACAAAACTTCAATTTCATTATGGTAATTTAAATTTTGATGATGCATTTTTGTTGCCAGTGCTGTGACTTGAAATAAATAAGTTACCTAAAAATATCAGTTAGTATTTCATTTCTTTTTGCGAGTCTGAATAACAAAAAATAACGACGATTAAAATTGTAAACGCAATGATATTTTTGACATTGTGCGCCTTTGACTTTCCGCGCTTTTGACTATGCGCGCTTTTGACATTCCGCTCTTTTAACAATTTGCAATCGTTTGTCATTTTGCGCTTTTGACCTTATGCTCCAAAACGAAAAAAAATACTGAAATTAAAATAAAATCAATATTTCAGGGACTCCTATACCACAGGCATTATTTTTTCGTCGTTTTATGGAGCACATGTGCACAAGTCCGTCTCACACATAACCAATTTAGTTGAATATGCAAATCCTACAGATTCAACAGTTCCAAGTCATCTTCATATTCAACGTAACATTGATACTTTACGAACAGTAAACATTATTGTCACTTCAAGATCTTCCACAATCGCAAACTTAAAAAGTTGATTCTCGTTATTGTCATCGTGGTAAAGGTAAGCGAGGGTCATCAACATGACGCAACTGCTTTGACCGCTCTAAAAATACAACTGCTGTTTCCTGACTTCACCCACTGTCGCATTTCTAAAGACAGCCGGGCAAATATGAACCCTATTTCAGATGCACTAAGAATTCCCGATTTAGATGCCTGTAACAAATTGTTGGCGAGTGGGGTCCAGTTCAAACCAGTACTCTGCTATGTTCTAATGAGCTAACAATCAGACCTTGTTCTGTCGCCAGATGAATAGTGATAGTATCAAGTTTTATTATTATTTTAATTTATGCATGCATGTATTTCTATAATACATTTCTAATCTAATCTAATGACATAAGCTGATATGAGTGGTGATAGCTGATTAAGGTTAAGACGTGAAATCGAACAAAGGTTAGAGTGTACTATAAACAAATTTGAATTTATCGGTGATATGAAGGGTAATTATAACATATTACGATGCCACAAATAACTAAAATGAAGTCACAAAGCGAAATATCACGGGAACAGAAGTAAATAAAGAAACAAGATAATATTACTTGTCTTATAACAAAACACAAATGGAATAGAATGGAACAATTTCAGATAATGCTGTCTCGAGAATGGTCAGAGCATGCCCAGGCAGCGCTGGTTTTAAGATTATCCCTGTCCTCATGAGATGTTATTCGAGCGAATATTGTGGTTATTGACGACTGACAGTCTGTTTCGTTAGTATCATTGCACTAAAATACAGTAATGAAAGTCTAAATCATAACAAGTATAGAATATGTTGTTGAATTCAACTTCTTTGCTAATAAATATTTCAAGTTTCCTACGAAAGTACTTATAAACTTCCTTTGGATTCTTTAGTTCTACAGGAAGAAACCTTCATCTAGCTGTAAACCATTGATAGACACTTACAGAGTTAATAAAAAGAAGATTAAAACAGAGTCATAATGTAATCAGTATGCGAAGTTATCACGACCTAATTTAAGACAATTAGTAATAATAAACCATCAGCAATAAAGTCTGTAATGCTGCAGATATCCTTACAATTTCATTAAAAGTTAAAGCCCTGATGTCCTTCCTTGCACTCTGTGGGTACTTGAGCAATAAAATCAACATCTCATGCTACTTGACACACTTTGTATGGAGAGAATTTCTTCCAGTTTGTGTCAGTGCACTTCAGTGCAGGAAAATTTATATTTTGAGTCACCACTTGTCTTCCTGCGTCACGCGTTCAAATGTTCATTTCATGCTAACCAAAATAAAGTTACAAAAATATTGAAACGTATGTCATAAGTACCAAAAATATAAAATTGATATAGAGACTGAAAATATAGATGACAAAAAATAAATTATTTGAAAAAAAAAACTACTGATAATAAATGTAAATTTTATTTGTAGGTGTGAATTATTGAAAATTTGCTAATTATTATGTCTGGGAGTACAAAATTTGTAAATGAGCAGTTTCAACACAATCGTTAAGTTAAGTTTTTAAATGACAGTCACGCGATGTCTTGAGTGTATATTATTAAAATAAGGTAACCATTCTAGAACGCACACTTACAGATACATAAACGTGGTCTCCAACATGAAAGTGAATAATGACTGTCTGTATTGACTATACTCGAATCATTGATGGAGTTGTTATGTCATAATAGAAATTGTATTGTATTTTATTTATCCACAGGGAACATAATGAAAAGTATTTTGGCAATTTACCTTTTTCATCAAGGTTGCTTGCTCAATGCTTCATTTTAAAAACAGAATTGGTATTGGATACATTTTTCTACAACATAAAAATAGTGGTATACCATCTACAACCCAATCATATTTCGTCCTGTTTGATATTATTGGAGATGAAGTACTAAATTTTTAAGTACAAAAAAGTTGTACATTGATTCATTATTTTATTGATCGATTGAATGGAAATAGTCAAGTATTGATGTTCTATCTATATCAACATCTTGATGTTAATCTCAATATCACGCATAAAATAGATGATATTCTTATAATATAACGGTTTTAAAACAAGTGTAGTCAATAACTTCATTGTACAGTATCAATGTTTCTATCAGATTGAGATAATCCTTTCAAATGTACTCATCATTCATCAATCATCTTTTTCAAGATTTGATACAGTTCCTGATGTTTGTATTTAAACCTTTACTTTTAGTGACAGAAGCGGCTAAAAATATTCATATCTATATTTTCATTATAAAAAATTTGCAAAACTAAGCCATATAGTATTTTGAAAAAAATACTTTTCAATGAAAAGTAATAATCAAGGATTGATTGATGAAAAACTATTTTCGAGTAAAATACAGTATATAGTGTAAAATACACCTAATTAAAAGGTTTTAACAGGTGTACTAAAAGATGTAGGTACTTTATACACCCAAACCAAAAGTAAAGTTATCAAGTACTTGATTTATCAATCCAGGGTTAAGGTTGGAATCAAGTCGCCGTTACAGTGATGAGTACTGACTTAAGCTTAACCTTGGCTTACTAATATCACTCTAAGCTAGCTAAATGCAGATAGGTAATCACACACCCCAGCAACATATTTCTGGAAAAACAAATAATACTTTGGTCTACGATTGAATCAGGATCCCAAGATTGTAACCTAATATTTAAACTACTATAACAAAAAGGGTCATGCTTGTATGACTGAAATATCATAACTACTAAACATTTACTATAATTGTGTATAAGAGTAATTTCACCTTCAGTTTTACGTTCCGTTATTGACATTACGTTATTAACCTATGCATTTTATACGTCCACATCAATTATCCTTGTCTGACTATTAAATTACTTACCGTTATCAACCATATCGACCATGTCACACACACAAGATTAGCTAACGCCACAGAGGTCCTTATAGATTGTCAGTAAATTGACACTAACTGACGTAAATGATAGAGGCGCGAATTAATTCGTTCGTCTGTAAAATGATATTAGATTAAATCTGCAAACAATTACCTACTCGTAACGTATATTACGGTATACTTGTCGCATTTCTTCAAATCTTGATTATTCATAACTAAGGTTTGAAAAATTATAACCTTCGTTCTGTTACTGTATTGCATTTTTACATTACAAAAATATAAAGCCATGAAAACTTAGGGTCAGGTTACATCGATATTAGAACAAATGCTGCAATTTAACCTTAAATAATCAAAGTAACTTAAAAATAATGGAAATTAAGTATAATTGTTTAATAGCTATAAGGCCGTTATAAATATGATAAAGGAATTGTAATCATATATATAAATAATTTAGCTTTATATAATATAGATGTAGTGGAATGGGAAATGAAATAAGCAAATAGGAAATAATCGAAATATATTAGCCAAACAAATTAAATTAAAACACACACATCGTCGTCGTTCGTCCGTCGTTCAAATCTAACTCTGACATTCTCACCATTCGGATATTCATACGTACAGGCATCGCTCATGCACAACGTTCGGATACATCCGCTATCCCACATAGATGCATTAATTTTCGACCAAACTGTCTTCGGTCAAGCGCATATGCCTACAAAAAAATGTCAGACGATCATTATGTACGTAGAATTTTTCAAATAGTTTGGTTTATAAATGATGGTACTTACAAGAAAGAGTACTATGTTAGTGAGTCTACTGACTAGTAGCTATCCAGTTTTAAAAAAAACCTAAAACTTACCTTCCTTTCTACGATTCTTGTGCAATTGTCATTTCATTCTTGAAGTTTTGAACTGTTATCCTCTTTCCTAGGTCTTTGCTCAGCTATTAACAGTGCAGGTATCTCGATATTGGTTCCTAGTACTTAATCTCTTTTATTACCGTTTTAAAATTCTTAAGACTTGTGAAACACGTGGGACTGATATCAATAAAGATTTTGCCGTTTGCTTATCTCTCCGGCGCCCTACAGTTGAATGCGGTAAAAATTTGCTCTAGATTATGCAAAATAAACAAAGATATTTTGAGGAAAGCCGGCGATAATTGAGGAATTTTAATCTCAATACCCGCCCACTATCTTTCGGGAAGTACGACGTGTTATGCAATTTGTGATATCATCTTTGTTTAAATTTACCAACTCGCTTTATTTCCTTGAAGTTTTATTACATTTAATTAGTTAATCTTTAACTTTGTTGAACTGTTCCTATCTTCTATGTAATGTCTTCGTCATTCTACTCATATCTTTCTTCCCGAGATTGGGTTGATTAATTATTTTTCGTTAATTTCATCTTATTTTACAGGTCGCATAATAAACATTTACTTTGATATTTAAATAAATACCGTTTAATCATTTAATTTTGAATAAAAAGGTCGGTTAAAGTTTTAAAGATTTTTTTTACCACCCAATGTATTTTAATGCGTTGTTATTATGGTCTAATGTAATAAACTTCTTTCCAAATGTTTAGAGTAAATGATGAGGTCGAAAGCATCAAACCACAGCGCACAAACTTCTGAATCCGCTTAACACTTAACAATCCCAAAAACACCAAAAAATTCAATCGTTTCAATTACATAATGCCAGTAAGATGTGAATTTAGCAATTACCGGTTAACCTTAGATAAATATTTATTGTGGTAGTTGAAGTCAATGTGAAAGTTGAAAAAGTATAAACGGAAGACGCATAAGCAAATAAACGTAACGCGCAGGAAACTTGCGCACTCCGCTCTCAGAATCCGAATATGGCAATAAGAGAAATCAGATTTTTCATTGCCTACCTTTTGTGGACTTACATCTTCTTAGACGTCTACTATGATGCTAATAACACGAGTACTGGTTTGTGTGCTTATAATGTTTTGAGCCTAAGGGCTGTTGTATTATTACTAGTGATATGTGCATTTGGAAAATGTTAAAGCGTGTTTGTTACCCTTTAGAATTACTCCGATTGAAATTTTAATAGTTAAACGATTAAAAATGTCTGTTTGGTTTACCTCATACCTCGCATTTAGATAACCTCATAGCTTTCCTTTTATTAAAGAAATAAACAAATATTTAGTAAGATTGAGTCAAATTTTAGCACGACGTCAATTCTACGTACACTTTTTACAAAATTTTGACGTATCATAATTTTTTCATTTGTTGAAGCAAAAAAGATTATATTATTGCACACCTCTACTTTAAAAATATTTTTGTAACCTCATTGAAATCTTTATGTTAACATAGTTATTAGTAACCGTCGCTTTTAAATAATGCACTTCGTTATCTTATAAGTTAACCTCTCCAGGTAATTAATAGACGATATTTAAACAAAAGAGGATAAATAAATCATATTTAGCTGAAACGGGCCATATTCCACCAAACGGGCTCAGTAATTTTTAGTGGAAGTAGTAAAGTATCAGATTTACTAAGCCGCCAAATGCTCTCGGAAAAGACTTAAGAAATGAGCCGGACTACTGTTTACTAACCACCTATTATTTGTTCGACTCTTTCAAGGATTTCCGCTAAACACGGGACGAACGGTATATACCAGTGCGATTTATTTTCCACTTCCTAGCAATGAAAAATAGGGAAAACTAAAAACTGAGTCGTAATTACACAGATGGCATTGTTTGTAGCTAGACGATATGGCGTACGTGTGATGGTACCACGATACGGACAATCAGAGAGGTTATCTAATCGCCTTGAACTCCGGCTAACCGGTGGCATTCGGTGACAGAGCAGCGATAGTGTTCTGGATAATAACCTCTTGCCATTGAATGTGTTTAAACATAAATCAGTTCCGGTTTAGTACATGCACAATTGAGGCGGACGGTAACCGCTCTCAAGGTTTGTTGTCTGACACTGAAAACCACAGAAAAATCGAAGTCCAAACATTTTTGCCAAAACATTTGTTTTTAGGGTGATAATAGTCTTTATCCAGATTAATGAAGTATTGTTTATTGAGAATCCTGTAAAACCTACTAATGTTAACGTGAAAGTTAATTACGACAAATGTGAGGATGTTAGTTAGACTCCACGCAAAAACTACTGCAAAGATTTTGATGAAAGGCAGCAAGACCGATAGGAAACTAAAGCGATGCTTTTTAAAAACCGAAATATCGTGAACGAAGACGGAATTAAATGGTTAATTCATCATTCCCACGTCATATGTGAAAGGAAGTTCGACATCAGGTGCGCAGAGATGCGCAGGATTTGCACGTCGCAATCCATTTGTGCAGCTACGGTGTCCAAAAATATGACGTATGACGTGCGTTTCTTACGGGTCAGCGCCCTAATTCTTCTGCACGTACTTATCAAAAATAAGACTTAAGTATGTTTTCACATATCTTTACAATTTAAGTATTCCATTCGCCTAAATGTACTTGCCGAATCAGTCTTAATTTATTCGGGACTCTTGTAAAAAATAACCAAACTACAAGTTGATGAAAAATAGTAAGCGTAAAACATTAACGTTATGGATGTATAAAGATGAAATTGTAGTCAAACGTCGGAAGAAAAGGTAAAGGAATTCGTCGATAACTACACATGTAAATTAACTATAGATAAGCCGACTGCCTTTTTTCACGGTTTAAATTAAGAGTACTATATTTACGGGTACGAAAATAGTATCCGTGGTAAAATATTCCACACGTACGAAGGACATACAATTACCGAAACTATCCTTCCCGCATCGCACCGCTTCGCATACTAATGCGAACTTTGAATTCAAACTGTCATTCATGCTATTACGATCGTTTTAAGGTAATCACTGGCAAAGTGCTGTGACGGGCGGAATGCTGATATGGTACTGTAGATATTTCGTAGGATTTTGGCGATGTAGCAGGTGTACTGTGCGTAAATGTTGTCGTCATAGTAATACATACTTGTTAGCCTAGCTGTTGCCCGCGACTTCGTTCGCGTTGGAGACAATGTATCCTCTAAGTTAGTTTAGTTTCTCTATCCTTTTCATCTATCTTCCTACTAAGTAACGTAATGAGTAACGGGATCCTAAGGATGATTGAGGATAGAATGGACTCTGTTGTCCTCAATAGGTTCACCGAGTTGCATGTTATTAAACGCGGAAATCGGTGAACCTATCTGGTCTGCCTATAATGATAATTACTAATATAATCCATATAATAATTACTGTACCTTACTAACATAGTTTTTAAGTACATTGTTACTAACATATGGACAAAATTGGTCTGAAATAAAAGATTTTTATTTTTATTTTTTAAGTATCATCAAAATCCATGATGTAGTTTTTTGCGTGTCTGAGTAACAAACATCATCTACATCGAAACATCCAGACATCCAAAAATTGTTATAAACTTGCTTATTTATCATATTATTAGGACATTAGGACCCACCCACAAGATGAAAATTACCTTGTAGTAGCAGGGAATCGATTTCTGCAAGTGAAACTGAGAGTATTGGTAGTATTGGAGAAGCCCTATGATCCGCAGAGGAAGCCAGGATCGACACCTTCGTTTGAAATTCATCCCATAACTCTTGCAGATATGTCTTTCGGGACGGCTATGTAACGTGATTTCACAAGTCTTCTAAACAATGGCTTTGTAACTGATAACTAACGATTAGGATAGTTTGTTTAACTCTGTATTTAAAGGAAAACAGATATTGTCAACTGTTAGGGATGCCTTTATAAAATATTACACTGCCAAACTTTTTTCTCAAAAGTTACTTACTAACTTTTTTTTTCGAAATCAAAGTAGCTTTTCGCTGTCTGTCCCTATATATGCTTAGATCTTTAAAACTACGCAACGGATTTTGATACAGTTTTTTAAATAGATCTATTGATTAAAATGAAGGTTTATATGCACAAAATATACATAATATAGTACTACAAGATTCACTTTTGACTGACTTAAATAATTTGAGTTCAATTCTAATCATCTATTTCGGTCACAAGGTTTTTTGTTGCATAAACATTAAAAACGTGGTCATAATTTATGACAAACGACACATAACTAACGATTCTGACCACAGCTTACTGTCAGTCAGGTCAGCAGAATTGTACTCCAAATGTATACCTACTTACAACACCGCAATGTTCAATTGTTTTGTGACTACTACTCTATACTGACATCTCGATGGTCTAGTGGCTCTAGTACTTGGGGTCCCGAGTTTGATTCCCGGTTCTAGGAAAGTAAGATTCAGATTTTTCGAACATAGCTCGGGTTTGTGATCACCCACAATTGGTATGGCGATTGATTTAGTACAAATTGCAGTAATGGCTTGATCTTAATAATGGACGTCTTAGCAGTGGGGCATTGAAAGTCAAATTTATATTTAGCTCAATTTTATTTTCTTTATTATATCAAAATGGTTTTATTCTTTATAATAAATACTATTGACACTTTGTTTTACTTAGCTTTGAAGTTACTATTTAATACGTTAAACATCCAGTTGTATATATATTGGTGGTATTCATCTGTTGTGTCGATGACGACGTCAAATAGTTTATCATATGAAAATTTACTAAAAACAATACATAAAACTTCAATTAAATTACTAATTTATTAGTCATAATTGTTTGTCGACTTTACAATTATCATAATTTCCCGGTCCGTCATTGATTCGTCCTCAATGGTCGTCAGTATTATGATAATGACTTGCTTTTGCATCCACAGGTTTTCCCTACTATATACTACTGATACTATTTTAATTTCATGACTTCTATATATCTATGAAAAGTGGATATCTATGAAAAGTGGATGACACTAAATATCCTATTTCTGAATATGGGACATATAAGACATAAACATGTATTTTTTTTATGTAGATTGTTTTATAATTCATTAATAATATAAAGGAGTTCTTCTTTGTTTCTGGTCTGCTTTATTTTATCACGTAAGCTGGTTGTGCACTTATTACGGAGCTTAGGGTCCACTACGATTATGATTCTGGCTTAAATACAAGTCTGGTATATAGGCGGGATTTCCATCTGAACTCAGCCACCCTTACAAGATTGTAATCAGGATTGACGACTGAAAGTGATTTCTGAAGCATAGAATCAGCATTCTCGGATTATGTCCTAGCCAAACTGAAGAATGAAGAGGTCCCCACGGGATTCGATCCCAATGTCCTTAAATTTTAAGTCCTCCACTATTCTAAACTATTTGCTACAGAAAGGGCAAGGTAGTGGTTTTCTGATAGCAATATTTCTTTGATTGTGTGGTAGTTCAGGAACATCAAAATATAAATGGGAAACTTCCCAATTGTGTTCATATGTATTACTGATGATAATGGTTTTGATATCCAACTTATTGGTCCCTATACATAACATTTCTACTATTACTATCTTCCTATGTAACGTCATCGTAATAAATTTTCTACTTTATTTTATTACGGGTTTAAATAAGCGCTAGCACCATTTTGTGTATTTACTGCAAATATCAACGTAAAACATTTTTTCAACATAGATGAATATCGGTAACCATAAATCGTGAAATTCTTTCATAATAATGTGAAATAGAAACCATAGGGCTAATTTACAAACGTCAGAAACGATTCCAATTCGGAACGTCTGTGTTATCTCTGCCAATCGTTTATATTAAGACAGAGACAAAACATAGATTCCGAATTCGAATCCGATTCTGACGTTGAGTGAATAGGTATGCTGACAGAAAAATTCCTTCCGTGTAAAGATTAAGCGAATGTGTTTATCATATTATTATTATGTCGTGCCTGACACATTTACTCCACACATAGTGCAGTAAACACCCGAAACCTATACTTTGGTGTAATCAAAACTTTATTGGTCTTTACTTATATCCTTTACGACTTTACTTGAGCCATGAAATTCCACTTTAATTAAACTATAACATCGCAAAGGTGGCGAAAAGTATTTCGGTTAATTGGCAATAATAAATAAGATTTACATTTATGGTTTAATTTTCGTATTCGCGCGTTTTCTTATCTTTTGTGGTTTTGCTTAAGGTAATTTTAATGTGGAATTTATTAATCAAAATTAATTTAAATTAATTGAATTGATTAAGTATGACTTTGAATTGCAACAGAGCAACATTAAATAAAAGTTCACACAAAAAAACCAACATTAATATGAAGAAGAAAAGTAGTTGATTATAAATAAATAATACTAGAGGTCTCTAATAAAATAATAGTGATTATTCATTTACGTTTGGCATTAGTAAATATAAGATGCTGATGTTGATAGATGGTGATGTTCTTATCGCGTGTGCCTATTTATTTTAAATATTTATCTTCCAAGGGGTAGTAAATAGACTTCATTTTGACAGAATTATCTTGATTTGATGACCTGCCATGCTGATTATGTTTTCCCAATAAATATATATACTCATATGTAGTTGCGTGTATATTGTTACCTACTTAGAACGTTATCATCTTTTTGTTTTATCATATCGCATGCAGATACATAGATATCTTTCATTGATTTCTCAGATATTCGAAGTTGTTCTAAATCCAAATTGGTGAAGAAGAAAGACTAAGAAAAGATACAACACACTGAATAAGCGTGTGATGTTTAATCATTGGGACAGTCTAGGCTTGGATTCTAAATTAGTTGTGTAATAATTTAAGACCCTATTTTGTGTCCTTGCAAGAAAACCAATATGAAACAATAAATACTATGAGTTGATTGATAATTTATAGCAAAACTATGGTCCCCATTTAAAGAGTATCACAAATACATTGTTCTTTATAAGCTATTCGTTAAATTCTCCTTCTCACTAACTCTCTGATGACTCAGTCTGGAAGCTTACAAATAGCTATTTCATTTATTAGTCTGATCTGCCGCAAATAATCGACTCAATTATTGTGACGATTTAGCTTGACAGCAATCTTATTAATGATGTTGTTACTATGACTTCACCAATTAAAGTCTGTGGTCATGCACGATCGTAACCAACTGTATTTCATTGTAATGGTACAATAAGTTATATCACTATATTAATTTTCATTAAAGCCGTAATAAACTGCTCGAAAACACACACACACTCTGTTGTCTTTGAATTTTTGGTTGCTAGTCTTCTAGATTTTCTGCATGATCAGGAATGAAAGACGCTTCGAAAACGCCAAAAATCTTGTATTATAGAAATTATATGACGAAGATTCACATTTTTATAAATCACATCAGAGGATTTGTTTGTTATATAATCGTTGTTGTGATGTGTTAGGTTGACAGCACGCTTGGCATGCCACAGGTGTGAGTTAATTCTAGCTATCATAACGATTTTCGTATTTAATTATCCGCCTCGTAACATTAAATGTTAACGAAAGGTGATGGCACTGCATCAATTCCCCTTCACGCCTGAATAAACCGGCAGAGTTCTTCAGATTCAATAAACAAAAGTTAGGTCAAATAAACACGACAGACTGAATTCAGTGAAAGTCCAAGATAAACAAACCTGATATGGGAGGCTGGTGGATAAGATTCACGATAATAAGAGTCCACTGATGAGTTTAAACCAATACGTCACTTTTAATGACGTCATTAAACTTTTTGCAGATGAAAACATTTCATGCGCATATCATTTACCTAATTTGGAAAAGGTCCAAGAACTACTTCACTCGCTTCTAGATATGAGAATTATCGTACGACTGCACAAGTAAAACCCTTCCTCGCCTTATTTGTAAATATTTACGCGCTCATCAGTTTCTTTATCAGCCGCTTTATCGGTTATCAATAATGGGGTACTTACGTGTCGCTCTTGTCGTACGTCGGGAACGTCTGGTGTGCCAGATCCTGCAGTGATGAGCTGGTCTGAGGCTCAGCAGAGATACCCTGAGCCCTCTGCTTCCTCGGAGTACGTGAAGCCCTCACGTACTGCTGGTAGGGGAACACGCTCTGCAGTTTGTCCAACTGCGAGCGAAGTTCCAGCATTTCCTGGTCGCGCTGTTTCAACAGCGCTTCCAGCTCCCTAATCCTCTCTATCAACGGCTGCATATCGTTTGTTATCGTTGCGTTAGCAACACAATTCTCCGAATCGGTATTCATTGCGCTCGGAGTCCCCATTATACCATTCAGTTCTGCTTCTCTATAAGTCTCGTTTAACGCGCGTCTGTCACCATTGACCGTAGGCGCCACGGTTAGCGCTCCACCACCAGAATTCACTATGGCCCTCGGCTCATCGTCACCAGCTACTCGCTGTGACGATCCAAAGCAGAGGGTGTCGAAACACACGCGCATTCACTCGGCTACCGAGCACTGCACAGAACCACTAAGGATCCGGGTTGCACTGGGGTTTGGAGTTGATGTTTTGTTCACTTGCACTGTTTGTAACGGTTTGTGGGCACAGTTTAGTGGGGTAACGCAGGATGTGTGTGGGCTGTTGCGTGTGAGTCGTGCGGCGCGGGCGCAGACGTGAGGCACAGTGTGGATGCGCGCGCGCCGGCAGGTCGCTGCCGCCGTCAGCCCCGCGTGTCGCGGCACCCTGCAAATTACAATCTGTTAGACAACGTTACACAATAGTAAATAAAATGGGTAAATAATTGGTCTAGATCGGGTGGCATGCGCAAATAATCTGGCGCGATCCTTGTCTGTCCGTTGCAAATTATTGGAGATATTAAATTATACTCCTAGATTGTAATTTTATAACAGAATATCAGTTATCGTCAGCGATTATCTGAAGGATGATATACTCCTAGTTGATTTGTATCATCATTGATTTTGGAAAAACCTTTGATAAAAGTTAGACGACGAATAAAAATCATGAAAAATATTTTTTTGCTCCAACTGTTGAATTAATATGAAACAAATGATAACACGGCTATCAGGTTGCCATCTTATCTGCGCTTTTATGAGAAAAAAAACTTAAGCCAATAAGAAAGTAGGCAATTTCTAATCAGAGATCGGACTCCACGGGTTGGTTTTGCTTAGGACGCCACACTTCATTTATTATCAAGGTTTGACGCAACAAATTGTGAAGTGATTTGAAAATTCCAGCTTATCTACATATTAGGTATGTTTGCGATCTAAATATAAACACCATATTAAATTATCGTTTGCATGTATCTGATATCAATTAATCAATAAATTAGATTTATCGAGTGTTACGTAAATACGATATAAACCGTCCGCATGCATTTACTCAAATAGTTTTAGATTAAATTAATAAGAAATTATACAAAAATAACTTATCTCAATAATTTCAAATACAGTTCACCACGTCGCACTAACGATTTAAATATATTGAAGAAATTAAATATAATTTAAAGACAAAGCGTATATTAGAAAGAAACCTCATTTAAAGACAAAGCGATATATTGGAAAGAAACCATTATCATTTTTGAAAACCTCTCCATTTGGGTTTGATGAAAAAATTAATTTGAGTTTCAGTTCTAAGTATGGGGAACCCTAAAAAATTATTGTTTTGTTTCTATTTTTGTATGAAAATCTTAATGCGCTTCACCGAATACACCTAGTTAACAAGTTTCCACAGTTACAGACGGACAGACGGACAGATATAACTAATCCATTTCAAAAAGGTAGGTAGGTAAGTTGATACCAACATTGTTTTTTCATCCGACGAAGATAAAAGCGAAGAATTCAATGAATCGTTCACCCTACAATCTCCTTATCTCAATATGTTTGCTGTACAGTACAATAGCCGAAGTCTTTCAATAACATGCGTTAGACGGTACTACTAGCAATTTGTAGAGATCACATCTGTAACCATAGAACGGACAAAACGATGATCAAGTACTTGAACGTACTAGCAGTTTTGTATGGAAATTATTCAGTAATTACAGTTTTTTTCAACCGCGGTTTCACCTTTTTTTTTTCATACAAGGTACGTAGGCGAGAATCGAAAATAGTCTTTATCATTCGCATTTCTGTTGTTAGAAATTAACCAAAAAGAAACTTATTATCTTCCATAGAAGATCTATATTTTAAGTTTTTTCTAATTGTGGGCCATTTCAAATTGTAGGGCTTTTGGTTTCACAGTAAGCTTTCAGGTACAACTGAGTATCCCACCAGTTTCTTCTATTTATTAAAACCAAACCGTTGGTATGGCTATATTTTTAAGATTTGTACAGAGATATAAGTTTCTATTCGTTAATGAAAAAACCAAGCGACTCTGCACACGCGTTTTTACAAGCTTTTATTTCATACAAACATTGTGACAAAATCAAAATAGTAAGTTGTGTGTTTATAAAACACTGAAAAGATGAAAGGTATTATGCCGTATTTAATAATTAATTTTCTCCTTTAATGGGGTAGATGACTATACATTTCAATAACTTATTTAATAATTATTTTTCGAAAAATATAAGACACAGATTTTAAAATTGTATCGTGTTAACCAACAATTAATAAGATACACTGCGTTAAAATTTAGTCCTACGTCACTTATTCTCAGTCTTTACGAATTAGTGACGTTGGTGTTTCTTTTAAATAAATAAACAAACTCTTTTAATTTTGATGCACTGTAATATTCTCAATTTTGAAAAGATTCAAAGCCAAGAATACGTTTTCATTGTATTTTGGAAATTTACAGACGGAATTAGTTCGAATAATCATTGGTTCTTTACCCAGCCATCATCCGTTTCGTATCATCAAAAGCACCTCAAAATACACGCTTTGGACTTCCCACCGCCCTTATGTCGTCCAAATAAGAACTTATATCGAACAGTAAGCGTTTACCTTGACGTTATGTTGACCGCACTTATAAAAGATTACACCAAACTTAGATACCTAAAAACTGAGTAGTTAAATTTGACGGTTAGTCACCTGACCCAAGGCAAAATAAACGAGCACATGACTGTTTTCTATCTAATCGGCATATTCAGATCTTTAGTTTGACAACAGAGATATGATTGATATGGTGTAGCAAGTTCATGTTGCTATGATGACTGTGTGCTACTTTTAAATGCAATACTATTTTATTTTACAAGTTCTATACCGTTTTTATATTATCATATTCCATTTAATCCTAATGGACAAATTAATCAGAATCCTTTACTTAGCAAATGGATGGTGATGGGACAGCATATAAGACTTAAAAAATATGTCCCATAGGAAGGCAAAGGCCTCATAATCGTAAACACCTTTATTTATACGTGGGTCCACCTATAGTAAATTGAGTCTACATACGTTTTAATAAATCATGATTTAGATTAATTTAACCTGCTTTCTAACTCAGTGTCCTATTAAAATAAATAAAGACGACATTAAGTTTTGTTTCCTTTGAATTTAAATTTAGTATTTTTACAACTTTATGTTAAAGATAGGTTATGTCACAAGTATCACCGATCAAAAGATAAGATACAATGATTAAGATGAACTACATACTTCGGTTAAGTAGTGCATATATGTACTTATATCAAATTCCTCCAAAATATATTTCAAACATCTCATAATCTCGTTAAAAGTATTTTATTGAAATTCATTTTAACGGTTCATAAATATAATTGGTTTAAATTAAATTCTGAATTGTGTCCAATTACTTTATAAGACGTCATTTAAGTTTCTGGTCACCATTTTACTTTCTTTTCTAATCCTAATTTATCGACCTCAAACTAGGATTAGGATTTCTCTCCAAAACTTGCTTCTTACAAATCCCTAAATAGAAATCTCACAGTTAAAAACATATACGGAGAGCGTAGGTGACACAAAGTGACCCAGACGGTTAAACTTACATACTATCAATGTCATCATAAAGTATCAATGTCATCATAAAGTAAAGCCTTTACTAATCTGCTGAGTTTCTTACCGGTGTCTTCTCGGTTGATATAGGTTCCGAACCGGAAGTAGTATCACTTTGCATTGTATTCAATGACGATTCAAAAGTGTTACATGTAACCTACTTGAATAAAGAAATATTTGAGTTTGAGCTTACTAGCATATCCGTCACGGCTTCGTATGCGTATTAATTTGTGACAAAAAATGTGATAAATGAAAAAAAAACGACTCGACCGATTTTGTACAAACTTCACTTAAACTAAATAGTCCGCCGAACATAGCCTTAACATTTGGTTTGGCGATCCAAACCCGTGTGAGCCCGTTTTTGAGTAAATTACAACGAAAAGAGACATTGATTTTTAAATTGATTAATATTATAAACACGAAAGTTCATACGAATGTATGGATGTCTGTAATTTGTTGTCTTTCACGCAAAACTACTGAACGAATTTGATGAAATTTGGTACAATTTGAAAGCGCTTTGGTGTTGTCACCTAATAGGCTAGCGGAGAAAGTTTTATTTTCGTGCGCGACCGATTACGGTCCGTGGTATGAAAACTCTTAAGTCTCTTCTGAGAGAGAAATATATCAACTTTAAAGAAAGAAAGAAAGAATGAAAAATATTGATTAGGTACATACTGTTTATACATAGTTAAATTAAACAATATGGAGGAACTAACATAGTAGGTACCTAAAAGGTCTGCGCTCACCATATGTCGTGGTGACACTGTGCGCACCACGACGCTGGTATTCTTCGGAAACCTGTGGCAGAGTAGGTATGGCGAAGCACACGCATCTTGTGATATTTTTTCCAGTGTAAACGCGCCATAAGATCTTGTATTTTTGTATCATGATATAGATTTGATTGTTATGACTGCCTACATGGATATGACATCATAATTATGTGTTTAGACTGAACTTCCAACATGTAATGATGGTAAAATTAATTTTGGAAACCTTTTGTTTATCCATTTATGACTCATATCATAATTTGTAGTAAAACAATAAGCATTTAAATTACAAGTAAAAGCATTGGAAAAATTTCAAGTATAGTTAACTAATAAATATTTGGAATTTTTTTTTTTTTTTTTTTTTTAATATTGGACAACATCACATACATTGTTCTGATTCTGTTGTAAGTAGCTAAAGCACTTGTGTTACAGAAATCAGAAACAACGACGGTACCACAACACCCAGACTCGAGACAATATAGAAAAGTTCGTTTTCCATATTGACCCGACCGGGGATCGAACCCGGAACCTCAGAGATGGCGCGACGCCAAATTCCGGCACGCTTGCCTCTCGGCTACGGAGGTCGTCAAACTGAACGAGACGAAGATGAGGAATTGAATTGTTATAGAAAAGGAATGGTGTAAAATCAAAAGCAAGTCAGACTATAACATATTGGACTTCACAGCGACTTTATATCATGTGCATAAGAACTAATATAGAATGCAAAGGTTTAACTTAATGTGCTGTTGACCGTACTACCTGCTACTTAATTGATTAATATTTATTATAAGTTATTTTTGTATAAAATTGCATAACAAGTTTATATATAGCATAATATTACTAGAGAAAAGCTAAAAATACATGATTTAGTAGTTAGACATTATAGCAATGTTGCCTAATTGTAAGTATTAGGCTACATTGCTATAATGCCTCTACACTATTAACTTCAATGCTAATAGGTGTTTACGATAATACACGCTACGCAACAAATTTTCCGTTCACCCAGACGACTGGTAACCACACCCGGTCTTTATAAATAGCACATAATTGAGAAAACTTCTGGAATATCTTCGAAAACTTAGAATTTTGTAAATAAAATGTATAGCTAACATTTTGAGGTATTAAAATTAAGAGTAGCGTCTTTAACTAATTCAATAAATCTCTATTGATTTAGATAGACACGTTTATTTCTGGAGTAAAGAACACCGATTACTCATGATAACGGACATCAAAACATTACTTCGTAAAAATAAAGACGTAATCGATTACCCGACTGTGTATTTGGGTAATCAGGCTAGATTTTATCAATTTTTATGCGTTGTCATATATCATTCGAGGTTCCCTGAAAAGTTAAAACAGAAAAAATAACCTTTATAATAGAACAAAAAATAAAATTCGACATTAATAAAAAAAAACAGTCTCAAACTGAATAAAAAATTGGCTGAAATATTTATCTAAACGATGTTTGATTTCGAACTGCTAAGGCATGTGTATTATGTTTTTCTTTTGTTTTCAAAGGATGAAAATCATTATTGATCCATTTCGCTATTCATTATCTACTAATAACAAACCAAGGCCAATCAACTCAACATATTATTCTCAACATCGTACAGCATTTCACCTGCAGAATGTACTAGAAGATACGACATTCCGAATAGCTAATGTTATGTTAATAGTAGTCGACCTTAGCCTACTTCAGTTTGTAGGTGTTTTGTTCCGTATTGTTCCGGTGGGTGTACATAAAATAACTGCAGAAGGCAGTTTAAAGGGCAGTAATATGCACACAATTGCGCCCACAGTAGGTAGGGTTGCAAGAATGAAAAGTGAAAATAAAATAAACAGATCACGCCATACAAAGATATTAACATCCAGTTTTTTGCCTTCATTTGATTAGAAATCTATTATCAGTCAACACTCCTTAATAAATATGACAACCTTTAGGAATCCCATGACATTGTTTCCTAACAGGCTTAATCTCTCATTTTTAAGGAATTACTGACAAAAAGAAGAAGTTTGTAATAGTCTAATATCCCATTGCAGAGCTTAGGTGTCCATCATTAAATTAAAATCGTTACGGCAATAGTTACTGGTTTAATCAGCACGCTCTTGCCAAATGCTGGTTAGTGATCACGAACACGAGACATGTTCTAAAAAACCGAATCATACTTTACTAAAACCACCACATCACCAAGGATGCAATGGAAAGACCAAAATTTTCTTCCTTTTCCTACAATTTTCAGATCGATAGAGACAGATTTTGCCTCCATCGATCTCAAATATTTTTTTTAAAAACCATCCTGCTACGAAAAATCGTGCACAAATACAGATTGATCCGGGCAGCCCTAGTTGTAGGGCTAAATGTCACATCAGTCATGGCCGCGGAGACCTGAATCTAGACTATCTTAGAGATGTAAATGCCCTTCGGCAAGCCCTCTTTCACTCGCCAAGATTACTGATTTTGCATCGGTACTTCGACAGTTTTATGCGCGGCGAATACAATGCGTAAATCTTCTTGCGTCATTATAAAGTAAAAGCTGATACAAAAATAGACTCCTGCCTGCCTCTGCTGCCAAATTAAATATACCTGATAATACTTTGAGCAGTTCCAAGACACAAAACGGGGTTTGGAACTCTATGCATCGTCAATGTCAATCAATCTATGTCTGATTTCAATACTAATGAACAAAAATATATATAAAAAAACATGCTATAAGCATTCATAACCAAAACCTTAAAAAACATTTATTAATTCAGATGCAAAAGTGTATTAACCATCGTGGTTTACCAGTGCAGTAAATCGAGAGCATATTCAAGTTTCTTCTATTATTCATCACCTCAATTATTGCTTTTAATCTCATGGGAATAGCTTTAAAACGATGAAGTACTAACAATTATTATAGTCCTACTATGATTTTGCATAATGTTCATAGCTTATCAAGAGATCGAGAGAGTTTATTAATGACTGTTGTAGAAACCAAAAGGTATATTTGTTTCATTTGGGTCTTGGTATTTTTACTTCTGCAAGATAACTGAGTCTAACACTCGAAGGAGACTGAATTAATCATTAATTTAACGGATTTTTATTGTGTGTAAAGAATCGCAAAGCACTCGTTTGAGAGTGAATGCTACGTCTTCCTATGAGTTATCATTATTACTTTCTTGAACAGACTGAATATAACTAGTGTTTCCATTTGAAAGGATAAGATTGACAATACATATTTAATGTTGGTACCTTTGGTCTTCACATGATAAATGCAACGTAGTAGTATTAAAGTCTGTATTATTCATTTGTATTCGAGAAAAAGATCTTGTAACCGTTAATTTACAGACCACCCGATTATGATCAACATGAAATGAAACATGCCGTAAATACCAGTCGCTTGATTTAAAGTTTTACGTCTAACATAAATCATTCCTATAATACTGGCAATTACAACCGCAACTTGACTTTCTGAATCATTTTTCACTAGCAAAGGTTAAATGTGGGCAGTATTTACGTTTAAGCTTAACAGGTGTTAACTTCTGATGAATTACCGCAATTCAGCCTTAATTCAATTCAAAGGATACGCGGATAGGCAACAGTTATGGTTGATCATTAATCTTGCGGTAGGTTGTAAGTCAAGTAGACCATTTAAAATAATCGGACATGCATAAGTTTTCAATTTGTTACCTAAGCTTAATGATACATAAATATAATAAAATCTGTAAAATAACTATTTAAACCAGACTTAAACGAACTATTTGGAGTGGAAAATAACATCGATAAAACACATGTAAGTCTAGTAGGTAATAAATAAATAATAAGGAATAAATCTTGGATAACATCACATACATTGCTCTGATTATGTGGTACCTAAGTAGCTTAAGCACATAGACAGTACCTATGTTTCTGAATACGGTAACACAACATCCAGACTCGAGACAATATAGAAAAGTTTGTCTCCCACATTGACGCAACCGGGGATTACAATAACATTTTATTTTCAGTCACAAAAATAATATTAATCTTTTTTACGATCAACTCGTCATCGTAACCATACAATTTAATTAGATTATTCTTAACTTTAACCTATATTACAACAGTTAACGGAGTGTTAATGTCGTTAACGGTTGAATAGGCATATTCCTCATTTTTCAAAGTCGCTTTTATTCTTTTCAGGGTGTCAACACAATTTATAATAATTGCCTTTAATTTACACTGAGTTGCGTTTTGTGCCATAACCACATTTTATGTGTCATCGTTAATTATGGAACGGGCCGTTAACTATCTGATTAAATAAAGAGGAATGGCTGAAATACTCATGGACAGCACGGATTTTATTTACTACTAACTTGTACTTGAACGTGGCAATAATAATAATGTTGTATGTCGTTTACTTGTATTGTTTCGTTGTACGTTTTTAAACGAATTAAAAAAAAGGGAGGAGGTTCTCAATTCGACCGTATTTTATTATATTTTTTTTGTGTGATACTTTTTGGTTACCTACATACTTTCGATTGTGTTTCAGTTACATAAACGTTTATCTAATTTGGTACGCTGATGTATAATACAAATTTGCTAAAGTTTGATAATTCCAAAAGATGATTTTAAGTATCATACATACTAATGTAATGAAATTTACTTAAAATCATCTTTTGGAATTAGTCATAGTTGACTGGATATCTAAAACTTCAGAGAATCTGGTCCTGATTTTTAAACAAATCCTTGTTTTTGTTTTAAAAGTCAATAATAATTAATGTATTCAGTCGATAAATTAAAGCATGTTAAGTAAATTTCAATATTTTGTCTGTTTTTTATCGATGTTAACTCTCTTAAAGCAGAAACTACATATGTTCACCTTTTCTAGAATTCAAATAAAACTTGTTTTTTCTTAAATTCCTCATTGTGCTGTAAAAACAAGTTACAGTAAAGTAATATTTTACAGGCTATGCTCGGCGTTTCCCTACGTGATCGGATCCGTAATACGGAGATCCGTAGAAGGACCGGTGTATTCGACATAGCCCGAAGAGTTAGCACGCTGAAGTGGCAATGGGCAGGCCACATCGCTCGTAGGACCGACGACCGTTGGGTAAAGAGGGTCCTCGAGTGGCGACCACGTACCGGACGACGCAGCGTGGGGCGGCCCCCAACACGATGGACTGACGACATCGTCAGATGTGCGGGGAGCCGCTGGATGCAGAAAGCGCAGGACCGCGCGTTGTGGCGTTCTGTAGGGGAGGCCTATGTCCAGCAGTGGACGAAAAGAGGCTGATGGATGGATGGATGGATGGAATATTTTACAGTAAGCTACATACCCATTAAAAGTTTTATTTCAAAGTTTGCCGAAGGGAATGAACGAAGTAGCTTTGAGTATAAATTTGAGTGACTGGGTTAAAAAAAATATTTGGACTAAAACATACATGGATAACTTCGGCAAAAAGCTTCATAACCTCTCACATGTACTTCAGCTTTTGAGAACAGGGGGTCTACTCCCATAAACGAAATATGTCGGATCCGACAACGGATGGCAATTTTTAATCCTCATATGCATAAAGAAATCACTTCGAATGCTAATTAAGCGTTTTCAAAAAACAAAATATTATTTATTCAAATCAAAAACCACGTCTTCATTCCCAAACATTTGAATAATCTTCAAAAACGAAACCTTTCGTTTGTTCGTTTCGTTTTTGAGAGTACCCCTCCAGGATCTGTGTGTTGGATACACTAAAATAGATAGATAAATACTTTTAAGTAAAAAAAAAAACGATCGGTTATCTTTAGCTAGTAGTGTAATTTTATGGGTTAAATACTGGACTCTATGAATTAGTATACTTGAAAAGCTAAAGCACTTGATTTTGGTAGATCTTCTAAAACAAATATGCTCAGGGAAACTATTAAAAAAAAAAAAAAGTTACCTCAAGATTGAAAGGCATAACATAAAATACAGTGTGAACAAACAGTTAACAGACGTATTGAATTGAAACTGGGCTAGCTCATATTAATAAATACTTCTTAAGAATTGACTTGATAGATTGCTAGAAACACAACGATCATTGATTTTTGGGAACAAACTTAGTGTCCAAGCTTGCTATACTGTCATTTTAAGTACTGTACATCACTGCGTCGATTCGTAAGTTTAATTAGACTGGTCGTGTGTCGTTAATTGTTAATTAGTATGTAATAGCAAACAGATTGTGCTAGGTATAGCCATACCGGTTCAGTCACGTCTGGATTCACCACGAGCTCAAATGGATTTCATTAAAGATACTAAGTACCTCATTAGCAATGAACCATCACTTTGATGCTTAGAAATTGCTTGTTTAAAGTGAAACCTTTACTTGAAACACTGGCTTAGTACATCATTCAACATTCCGATGATAGGTGTTTACGTAAACCAGATTTGCGTCAAGTGATACCTATATTAGTTGCAAAAGTCAAGAAAACACAAGATTTTATTATAGTGAACGTATGTCTCTTAAATTACCTACTCTCTTTTTAAATAAAACATTTTTAATGTAAATACATATAACAGCAAACTTACTACTATCCAACTGCATTCATAAAAAGTACACAAAATTAAAGACCTTATTCAACTATTGGGACTTGATCAGCGGATTTAAGATCTTAGTAATCGTCATCACTATAATCTATTGAAATTGGCAACATAAAAAAAATGCCAGTGGCGCTTCCAGCCGCAGCAGCCTTTAAAAAGTAATAGCCTTATTTTTAACCTAACTCAGTTAAAAGGTTCTTATTTCGGCGGATTTTTTAAAAAGTTATTTCCAAATATCTGCACCTGTATAGACGTAATTTCAATTTCCAAGCTTGCATGTAGTACCTGATACAATTGCAATCTGCCCAGCATTCATACGTGACAGATGAAAAAGAAAGTCAGAGCGTTTTATGAAAAATTTCGGTACACTCTCTATGATGTTGCTAGGTAGCATAATATATAGATGCATGATGCTAACAAACACAACGCAAAGCAAAAAGGGGTCCTAGCAAAGTCACAGTGGCTCAGATTCAAGATTGTTTCGACAATTTATAAATGTACGCATGGACTTATTTTTTTCTCAATAAATATAGATGGTCGGTTTTACCCCTATATACCCTAATTAAAACAAAAAGTAGTACATATTTTGATGCAAGTTTTGAGCTATTTGTGCCAAATTTCATATTTCTAACTTAAATTATTCCAAATAAAAAAACAATTCTCATTTAAACTTTCAAGGGGTTATCACATCCCCCTTATTTTCAAAAGACAAAGTAGCCTATGTCATTTCTAGAGGTTCAACGTATACCTATACCAAATTTCATCAAAATTCGTTAAGTGTTAATTCGTTGTTCGTTAAGTGGTTTAGGCGTGAAAGTCGAACAGACAAACAGAGAGACAGAGCTACTTTCGCAATTATAATATTGGTATGAATGGTTTTAGGTTTCTATGTCATATGACCTTTTATAGTAAAATGTCAAACTAATACGTTTTAAAGTGATCGAAACGATTGGCAGACAGCTGATTCACAAACGTCAGTAACGATTCCTATTAGGAGATTTTCTGTCTTTGTCCAATCGTTTAGGTCAAGAAAGAGATAAAACATAGTGTCAAAATTCGAATCCGATTTTGTGAATAGATATGCAGGTCTAGTCACAAAAAGTATAACAGAAGCATCCATTAACATTGATGCATTCATATCTTAAAGTCATAAGACACAGCTCGAGTAATAACCCTATTCTCTTTTTATTACCGTCTATTTTTAGACGATCGTCAATTAAATTCAATTCCACCGCCGGAGGGTTGTCATATGTTCAATTATCTGATTTACAGTAACAAGCATCGCGTCTGGCTAGCACAGTACAGCTCTAAGAAATCGCGTTGGCACATACAGGGAATTGAGAATAATTGTCCTTCATTGGACGCAGTTATTAAAATGTTTAACGACATTGTGGTTTTGTTTTCATCAGACAGTTTAGAGTGGGACTTGACAAAGTCAAATAAAATTGCACCGACACATCATGGTGTTACAGTTACATCAACAGACTTAGGTTAAGATATTTTAATCGGAGAAAAACAAAGCTTTGAATTAAATAGTTGTGAGTGTATCTTTGCTTGTACAATTTTTTCATTTTAATGCGAAAGGGTTTCAATTTTAATTAGTATCTGCAATATTTGAATTAGGGGTTAAATAAAACAAAGCTTTTTTGTTCCAAAAGCCCAATGCCAAAAAACGGAACCCTTATGGATTCGTCTTGTCTGTCCGTCCGTCTGTCTGTCCGTATGTCACAGCCACTTTTTTCCGTAACTATAAGAGTTATAATGTGGAAATTTGGTAAATAGATGTATTCGGTGAACCGCATTAAGATTTTCATACAAAAATAGAAAAAAAAAACAATACATTTAAGGGGTTTCCCATACTTAGAACTCAAATATAAACTTTTTTGCAAAAACTATTTTTTTTCATCAAACCCGTACGTGTGGGGTATCTATGGATTGGTCTTAAAAAATGATTTTGAGGTTTTTAATAGAATTTTCAGCGACAATTGGTTCGAACGAGATTTAGAAAATACATAGTTTTTAGGGTTCCGTACCTCAAAAGGAAAAAACGGAACCCTTATAGGATCACTCGCGTGTCTGATTGTCCGTCCGTCTGTCACAGCCAATTATTCTGAAAACACTGGACCAATTGAGATTAAAATTTGGTACACATATGTAAGTTAAAGACCCAAAGGCATGTGTAACGTAAATAAATAAATTATGAATTTGGGGGTCACTTTCGGAGGGTAAATCACAACATTAAAAAAAAATATTCGCTAACCATATCGTGTGACATATCAAATGAAAGATCTTGCTGTAAGGATTGCAAATATGTATCATTTATAATCTTGAAATAAATCGTTTTTAAGTTATTTAAGAACGTAGACGAAAATTGACCATTATCTCCGAAACTACTTGGCTAAAAATTTTTAAATTAATGCGGAATATAGCTTTACCTATAGATTACAGGAAGATCCACGCGAGTCCTACTCGCACTTGACCGGTTTTTATTTTTAATACGTCATACATCGTAAACCGCAATTTACCTTTAATTCAATCAACTCAAATATAAACTCTATTATGTTACTCGCTACTACCCTTAATGGGCGAGTCTGATTCGCACTTGGCCGGTTTTTTATTTAATCTCTGGAATGATGAATTAAACAAAAAATTTAATAACACTGTATCAAAAACGTATTCTTAAATTTTGTCTTGCAATTTTTCCGATGACCTCGTACATCTTGAAGAATAGTTCGCGACAAAATAAGGGACTTCCGCGTTTGGCATCATTAGGTAATTGAACGAAACGGGTTTAGTATGCAACGTCGTTTGAATAGGAATTTAGGTCACGACTGTACCGTCAAAAGCACAAAACGTTGAATAGTTGCAGTTCCATATTAGTTTCTATGTCCACGACATAAAGATCGTACTAAGTCCAAAGCAGATTGTCTGAGGTGCCTTTGACTGCACGATTCTTCGGGTCAATATGGGAAACGAACTTTTCTATATTGTCTCAGGTCTGGGTGTTGTGGTACTGTCGTTGTTTCTGATTTCTGTAACACAAGTGCTTTAGCTACTTACCACAGGATCAGAGCAATGTATGTGATGTTGTCCAATATTTATTTATTTATTATTATTTATTTAATGGCGCTACAAAATAATAGAAAATACTATAAGTACACCATGCATGACTCACCATCGTTGCCATCAAAAAGCATCCGCCATTAAATTAAAACGCAAAGAAAATTTAAACCAAAAAACAAATTGGAGGTGCGATTACGAATATGAGAGGTATTTTGAAGTATTTTTTTCCTCAAGAAACGTTTAATTTGCTTACGCACAGGGCACCAAGCAGGTAGTACCATAAAGGTCGGTACCCGGTGATTGACAGTTCCATTGCTTGAGGTGTCAACCGTTTCGGCAGGGCGTGGTTTTTGACGGACAACTGTCAAGTGAGACATTCAAAAAAAGAAGTTGAGATGTTTGTGAATGAAAGAAACAGTAGTTGTTTTTATTTTACTAACTTCTTGGGTGGCACTTTTAGAATAAGGAAGTTGTGGCACTATTCCAATAAATATTACCATAGGCCGAAGATAAAGATCAAAAATAATAGGTACCTACTCTGGAACTTGACAGAGCAAATCTATAGGTACTCATAATATAATCTAAAGAGTCTATATGTTGGAATCTTATCACATAAATTACTAGTGTATACTAAAAAGTATTTATGTTCGATAGACCATTCATCGAGGGAGGCTTTGAATTTAGGAAGCGTAGCATCTGTGGGATGGATATGGATGAAACAGGGTATAAAAAGTATGCGAAGCCGCAGCGGGCCGCTTCTTAAAATATATAAGTACTTACATATTATTACCTATATGCTTTACAGATTTGGTAATTTTCAAACCGACAATTGGCTACTTGACAAAATTTTGAAATCTTGTTAATTGTAAACCTTGATACTCATTTCATCGTATGAAAAGTATATTTCACAAAAAAATATATATTTACTACGTGTATTTTTCATTTTAAAAAATCTCTTTAAATTTCCCACGAAAACGCTCTAAGCTGTCATGGCGCCTAAAATGACGTCAATATACCCTAGCAAGATTAGGGCTGTCATTGATCATAGATTGTCATATCGAGTTTGTTCGATGGATGCCTAATGATGTTTTTTCTCGATATTCTTAATTTTATTTGACAATTCTTTTTTGATGTATTAAAAATCGTTAATATTCAGAGCGTCCTGTCAATTGGCTGAAAACTTGAAAACGTAAGCGTAAATACGAGCGTAAATTACGAATTATGCGTTAAATATAATATCATACGAAACAATCAACAATATGGATTTTTTGTCATCTTATGCGACAAATTTGACGTTACATACGCTAAACGTCACTATTAATATCTGATCATTCAATAATACTTCATCTTTTTATGAGTATATGCTAGTCAACAACCTAAATAGTACACACAAATAATCGATAATATCCGAAACTCATTTTAAAAAGAAATAGGGTTCCGCAAAATATTTGGGTTTTTCGGACACAAGGTTCAAAATCAACCAGAAAGGTTACTTATTTTGCGTACGCTGCCTAAACTATTAAAGATAGAATCATAAAATATTCAAATTAATTGTAGATCTTATAACTATTTACAAAAAAGTTCGCGACACACTATACCTATCTACATAAGTCGAGTGAGGCACAACAACCATTTTGTTATTAAAAAAATCTTGAATTTTTTTGGACCACATTAAATCTCATTTATTTTCATGCTAATTACGTTTGCCTCAGCCGGAGGACTAAAAAAACGAATTTAAAATGTAAAAGTAATTTAATTCTCTAAATTAAGTTACAATAAAATTATCTATAATATAATATATTAATCCTCATCAATATAAAGTATTTCATCACTAAGTGCAGTTTAAGTATGGTGGTGATGGTGGACGAAATTAAAATATTACGATTTCTGCTGCACGGCCCGTTGCGAACTGAGCGTCTCGATGGAAATATAAAATTATGAATAATAATCAATACTCAAAAATATAGATTTTTTTAGACGATGTTTAAAAAATAATCGACTTCGCGTTCCGATTTTTCAAATCGAAAACATCCATAGTACGTTCATTATTAATCTGTGGTACAGAATGGACACCCCTGAAATATGACATATCGGCTGCTGTGACGTTGTGACTTTCTGCTCGGCGTTTTCAGTCACGTGACTTAATGCCTATGTTATTGGATTTTCTTTTCTAAAAATATTAATAATCTTTGATATTTATGTTCTTGAAATTCGTGTTTCCTTATCTAAATATCTTAATTTATCATTAGAAACTATTATCCTTCCGATTTGTTCCTAGTGGAAAGTAGCCAATTGATGCAAGCCAAAGTTGGTGCAAGTTTTACTAAGGAAAACCGAACAAAGAACAAGTAATTTTATTTAAAACTTTAACATAAACAGATCATAACTAGAACTTCAACAATTTAACCCAATTTGAAAAATTACCTAATCTTCCCGTTGAAAGCCAGAGCGAACTACTTGTTTTATACAAATAAAATAGTTACATTATGTTTAAATGTTTGTTTACAATGACAATAGACATTTTTGTCGGGCACACAGTGACGTATGCGCCCGCGTCGGCCGCTCGTTTAGCGGACAACTTGTAATTGAAACCTCGTGATACTGATATGCTATGCACATAATATATATAGTAAACATGGTAAATACTTTTGTATGTATTGATCGTGCAGTTCAAGGGTTTAAGGGCAATGTTTTGTGCTTCACTTTTTTTTAAAATGCCTGGATGTATCTACTTAGATTAGAACAAACATATTGAGAAGATTTTTTTATTGTCTAGGTAAACATATAACTGAAGCAATGGCAATCAATGGATGTTGTGGTACTGTCGTTGTTTCTGTTTTCTGTAAAACGAGTGCTTTAGATACTTATCACGGAATCAGAGCATTGTATGTGATGGTATGAATCAAATATTTATTTATTCAATATAATATGTACTTTGGATTAGGCATTAAATACTATTAGAAATATCTACTCAGTATTTCATTGAAAACTATACATTTTGATGATTTAGGAACGTAAAATTTTGTGGAAACCAAATAAGTGCTTGTGACGCAAGTAAATAGTCTGTATTACAACACTTACAAAATTCTTGCTTATTGGACACTTTTTACATAAAAATAAAGTGGTGCAACTGACCCTTATGCTTGTTAGAGACCGCACAATTAAATCAATGCCCATAAGTTGTTAAAACCATAGCGATAATACACGTTGCATTATCAACGCAGTTGCCTTATCATGTATAATTACTTCAAACTAAAACGAGACCAGATGTGGACCTATTTACTTTCTAGAACAATCGAATGTAATTGGAACTCTAAGACACGTTAGTGGCCAATTAATATATTTTAATCTCAAAGGACATTTAAGAGCAAATAGATTTTTATTTTCAATTGAGAGTTACGTCAATGTGTCAAGTTGTGAAATTGAAGTGCGGTCTAAATGTGAGCGTGTGAATGTATGAGCAATTATCGCCTTTTTTGCTTTTATACTTTTTATTTTTATTAGGTTTGTATTTGACAGACTAAAACACTATTTCGTTGTATTCTACTCCCTGATCTTTCCTGGTGGCTTTTTAGCGATAACACGGCCTAAATTATACTATTATTTATGTGTAAAACCATTCACTGTAAATGTTTTATGCAATAAAGCCTACTATTATTTATAGCTTATGTTTTGAGAAAACTAATATCATCTGGCTATTTCCCAGGTTGATACCAGCCTTCGTTATAACCGTTATCACCTCATTTTTTAGAAAATACTAGCGGTCCCGGCCAACTTCGTTTCGCCTTAAAAGATTTTCCCGTTTTTCTGTTGAAATTTTTCCTGAATTTTCTTTGTTGTAAACTTCACAGAGCCCAACGAATGCGAAACCGTGGAAATCGGTTTGTGCGTTCTGGATTTATAGTGTCAGGAAGGAAAACCCGACTTATTATTATACTATAGAATAAAAACAAAACTGATTTTTTTTTAAATACCATCAGTCAACTTACAACGTGCACTCAAAATTACACCCGCCCTTGTAAACCCTACATTTGAGTAGATATTGAGTTAGATAAGATAAGATAGATTGATTGAATAAAATTGTAGTATAACTGTACAGTTCGTAGTACTATGGAATCAAATCACTACTAATCGAATCGAATCGAAAGTAACTCTGTCTGTTACGCTTTCCCGCTTAAACCTCTCAACCGATTTTATGAAATTTGGTATAGGTATACGTTGAACCTCAAGAACGGACATAGGCAGTAGCCTAACAAAAAGTATTTTGTTAGAACATATGGGGGGGGGGGGGGGGGGTCGTAATACCACCTTTAAAAGATTATATGGGAAATGTTTATTTTTTAAGTAAGAGATATGAATTTTGCACAAATACATATAGCTCAAAACTTGGGTTAAAATATAGACCACTTTTTGTTTCTAATATTAAGGGAGGTAGGGGTAAAACTGACCATGAAAGCATGTAGTCCACGCGAACAAAGTCGCGGGAACAGCTATTTAATTAATAAACCGTACGATACAGGTATGTTGTTTATTATTATTATTATTTTTATATTACACTTTGACCTCATCCCACCTGATGTTAAGTGGTAATGAGTTCATAGCTTAAGGGCGACAAGTACAGCATAATAAATCTGTTACTGGATTAGTCGCCCTTACCTTGAAGGCTTAACCCACGCTACTAATGTAGCAACCCCCCCCCCCAGGAGCTCTGGAAATCTTACTATGTGAGTAACATTTGCTAGTCACATGGTACATAATGTGTTACAATTTAAGAACTACATTGGACAAATGACACCTCTTTGATTCACAGCAATAGAGATTCACAAATGATTTTATATAACTAACATTTTATCTATCTTTCTCTACATATGTATCTATTTATTTAAGATTTAAATGCTTGCCCAAAATTTTGATGAAAAATTCAATGTTATAAAAACATATATCCATAAAGTATATTAAGAAATGTAAATAGCATGTATTTTTGGATGAAAGGAAAAACACTTCCACGAGATTTTTTTAATTTTATTGAGAGATAAACGAACGTTATCATAATAACTTAATTTGAATTACTTCGATAAGAGTTTGATAGCATATTTATCTTCTTAAAGCATTAAGTGTTTAAGTACGTGTATTACTTTGTATACAAACAGAAAACAACATTCTACGACAGCATACGTAATGGACATTGAAATTATTATAATGCACTTATGGGTAGCTGATAGCATGCAATTAATGTTACGAGTAATCAAAGACATTATGAATCTGGACGTCTATATAAATAAATGAAATCGTAATGTCTGTTTGTAATATTCAAATAACAGTTTTTACCAAATGCATACGGATGTGCCACAGATACAAAATATATATTTTATAATTTTTAGTCTGTCTTCGGCTTATCTCTGAAACGGCTACATTGATTTTGAAGTTACTTTCATTGGTAGATAGGAGATGAAATAGGGAGTATCTTAAGTTTGTTTAATTTTAGAAATTGAATGTTTTTATTTTTATGAGAAATTGCAAGGTGCGCTAATGTCAAACGGTCGTGGTTATCAAAACTTTAACTTTTTTTCAGATAATGTAGTGGACAATACCTATTCAGAAACCAACCATGATAGATGGGTTACCAAGCTACATTTCAATATGAACTTTTTAATTTCCCAGGTTAATAACAAAATTTAAAGATACATGCTCTTTTTGCGAACAAGTCTTTTCTACTCCAATCGTTCATGACATTTTAAGAATCTGAATGAATGCAACGGGGACTGCCAAATTGTTGCTTCCACTTGGCGGTTCAATGATGCCCACAGTGATGGTTTCGATTCGTTTCCTGACGACCGAATTGGAACGTTACTAAGAATAAACATGTTTTACACAAAGGAACACCAAGTAAGTGAACTTCGTTTTACTGCTAAATAACAATATTGGGTTGTTCTGCCTATAAATATTTCAATTTATTACTGTAATAAACTTTAAGGCATGTGTCTAGATCATCAAAGCCAGTTTTAGCTCCCTAGTTATTTAATATTATAGATAAAATATGTGAACGCGAAAGCTGACTGACTGACTGACTGATATATCAATGTAGGGCCTTAACTTTAGTGATTAAACACTTCAAACTTCGCACTGAGGTTTTTTTAAAAGCGTAGGGGAGCACTAAGAAAGGTTTTTTTGTAAATTCACCCCCTAAGGGGGTAAAACAGGGGCTAAAAGTCGGTATGAAACTTTGCCGATTTTGAATGACCGGTAACGATTTAGTATTTATTAATTTGTACAGATGCAGCATCAAGCATGGCTATTGAGAACGCATGTATCATTGATCGTTGAGTATATAATTCAGCTCAGTTGAAGAATGTTCTACCATCATTGTGTATTTTATTTTCATTCAATTTAAATATCCATGCTTTGTTACTTACGTTATTCCTCGAACGCTTCCGTTACAACGGAAACTACTCTTGATCTCAAATCGTAGCACTCACTTCGAAACACGTATCAGCGATTGCGTCGGCTTTTTATCGTATTTTGTCACAAGATTTTTAAAGCTCCGATTAGCTGTTCCCACTGAGCTGGAAGACGCCGGATTATTTTTTGTGATATTTATCAGCACGATTGCGGAGACGAGCGCACGTGATTGTGACACTTGGACAATAAAATCATATTGAGTCGCCGGTCGCACAGCCAACAGATTTACTAGTTACAACCACTTGAGATACGGCTCAAGTCATGAGAGTCGCGTGTGCTACTGCGTTATGACACAATACAGATTGTGCGAGTTTTTCTATTAATAAAATTGTACTGATAAGATGCTAAAAGGCGTTTTTTTAATTCATAAAACTGGATTAAAAAATATTTCTGTTAAGGCGAAACTCAGCTGTTTCTGCTAATTCTAGTGTTAAAATTTATCTGAACTTGTTTCCAGCATGTGCTAAAAGTATTGGTACATATGTTTTCACGAGTAAAAACGTATATTTCATGACGGACTTATTATATTGTTACGAGCTTCGGGTTCGTGACAATAAAAACAGCCGATAAAAATGACCAAAAGTCACACTTTAATTGAACGCCACTAATTACAACCTTAAAACGCACTAATTAAAACAACAATTGCTCCCAAGTCGCACTTCAAAATCGCTTTCGAAGTAATCACTTGTATCGCTAATTCAATACTGTCCCGGTCGCGGTGAATCCCGGCCTTTTATATTGCCGCGGCCGTTCCCGAACCTTCCAACGCAGAAACATCCGGAACATTCGCGCGCAGTGCGGCCTTGAACGGCCGTACGCTCGGTCAAGGTCATTGTTCTAGTAAATTCTGGCGTACGCGTCTCGACTCTCTGTAGTCCCGCCTTTCCACACTAGATGGCGCTGGTTACTACGAACGTTAATCGTGGCGCGTAACACTGCCCCCTCCTAAGACATGCTCGTCCCGAGCATTTTCGGTTCCATAATAACGCGCCAATCGATCCACATGGACGATCTTAGGAGTACCCCTCGCACCTTTTTGTATCCGGTAGGTTACGTCATTGATCTTAGTCACAATTCGATACGGCCCTTCCCATTTCGCCTGAAGCTTAGGAGATTTCCCCTTGCTGCGGATTGGATTGTGCAACCACACTAGTGAACCTTCGTCAAACTCTTTACTGTTCATTTTGCGGTCATAGCGGGTTTTCATTCTTTCAGACATTTGCTGGCCCGATTGTCTCACGTGCTCACAAATGTCATTCATTTTGTTCCGCAAGTTATTTGCATAATCTGTTATACTGCATGGGGAATCAGGTGGTATTCCGGTGATCAAATCTGCAGGCAGTCGTAGTTCTCTTCCAAAGTTTGCGAACGCTGGTGTTACCGATGTACTTTCGTGAACAGCGCTACGATATGACAACAAAAATGGTTGTATGTGCTTGTCCCAATCTCGTTGCCGATTTTCCACAACTTTTGCCAAGTACCTCTCTAGTGTCTGATTAAATCTTTCCACCATTCCATCCGACTGTGGGTGGTAAGAAGTTGTTCTTGTTTTATGAGTTCCCATAACTCGACAAGTTTCCTGGAATATTTGGGACTCAAAATTCCTTCCTTGATCACTGTGGATTTCTAAGGGAACTCCAAAACGACAGAAGACTTCATAAACTAACTTATCAGCAACTGTCGAGGCTTCTTGATTTGGAATGGCGAAGACTTCCGGCCACTTAGTGAAGTAATCCATCACAACCATGAAATATTTGTTACCACTTTCACTTTCCGGGAACGGCCCTGCAACGTCAAGGGCTATCCTCTCCCATGGTGCGCCCACATTGTACAGCTTCAATGCACCTCTACTACGAGTCTGAGGTCCCTTTACAGCCGCACAACTTGTACATTTGCGACACCAGTCCTCGACATCGTCCCGACAGTAGACCCAGTAGAACCGTTCTCGTATCTTTAGTAGTGTCCGTTTTACTCCCAGATGACCTCCTGAACAACCATTATGGTACAGCTGTAGAACATCCGGTACTTGACCTTTGGGGACAACCATTTGCAGATGACAGCTGTCTCCACGAGCATTTTCCCATCTACGGCACAGAACTCCATCCTGAATCACCAAGCTGTCCCATTGGGCCCAATAGCTCTTTGTGATCGAACTCATCGCTGAGACGTCGCTCCACCTAGGCTTAGGAACTCCGGCCTTCATCCACTCCAGAATCGGCTTGATGTCCGCATCCTCCTGCTGTGCACGTTGTAGGCTTTCCTTCCACTCGTTGCTAAGGTCTGTCTTGAGCATCCTCACAGGAACAACTTCTTTACTTTCTTGCCTGGTACAATGCTTGCAGTCTTCAGGACAAGGTCTTCTTGACAATGCATCTGCGTTACCATGAGATTTTCCGCTGCGATGTTCCACCACAAAGTCGTATTCCTGCAGTAATTCAATCCATCTCGCAACTTGTCCTTCCGGATTCTTGAACTGCAAAAGCCATTTCAGTGCAGCATGGTCAGTTCGTATGTGGAATTTCCGCCCCAGAAGATATTTGCTAAAGTGCTGCAACGACTTTACCACAGCAAGCAGTTCTCGTCTCGTAACACAATAGTTCCTTTCAGGTTTCGACAAAGACTTGCTGAAGTAAGCTATCACAATTTCTTGATCGCCATTCCGCTGGGATAATACACCGCCAAGTCCTATGTCACTGGCGTCTGTGTCAACTATGAATTCCTTGCTCACATCAGGGTATCCCAAAATAGGTGTTTTGCACAGACGGTCCTTTAGCTCCTGGAATGCGATGTCACAACTTCCATCCCAGCAGAATTGTCGCTTCTCCTCCGTTAGCTTATGCAGGGGTTTTGCTATATCTGCAAAGTTCTTAACAAAACGCCGATAGTAGGAACACAAACCAAGGAATGCTCTGACCTGCGTGTTGTCTTTTGGGATTGGCCAATCCTTTACAGTAGCGATTTTCTCTGGATCCGTGCTGATACCTTCTTCAGACACTACATATCCCAAAAAGCTAACTTGCCGTTTGAATAGTGAACACTTCTTCGGGCTTAACTTGAGGTTGGCACTCTGGATCTTCATGAGCACGCGTTCCAGATTTAGAAGATGTTCTTCAAACGTACGGCCTACGATGATTATGTCATCCAAGTAGACTAGACAGGCATCGCCAATCAGACCGGTAAGTACAAGTTCCATCAACCTTTCAAACGTTGCCGGAGCGTTGCACAATCCAAACGGCATGACTTTGAATTGCCACAGACCCTTTCCTGTCGAGAATGCAGTCTTCTCCTTGTCTTTAGGATCAATTTCAACTTGCCAGTAACCACTTTTTAAATCTAGCGTGCTAAACCACTTTACTCCAGTAAGCATGTCCAGCGTGTCATCAATTCTTGGCAAAGGATAGCTGTCTTTCTTTGTAACGTCGTTCAGACGACGATAGTCAACACAAAACCTCATGCTACCGTCTTTCTTTCTTACCAGCACTACAGGTGAACACCATGGACTAGATGAAGGTTCAATAACACCATCCTTCACCATTCCCTCAATCATGGTTTCCACGTCCTTTTCACGTGCTACGGGCAATCTCCTTGGCCGCTGACGGATAGGCAATTCTTCTCCTGTGTTAATTTTGTGTTGAACTAAGCCAGTCCTTTCGATGTCAGCATCGTTTGACGAGAAAACGTTGGCATACTTGAGCAACATTTGTTTCGCCTTGACCATTTCATTTTGGGACAGAGCGCTGCGGCAGTCTTCTAAAAGTGTGGTCACTCTCGTTTGTGTATCTTTGCTGACGGTCCCGGTCGATTGAGTTTGGCATCGACGCAACCAATCCACTTCCTCGCAAGTACCAACTAGTGTGCCTTTTTCTATAACCTGTTCCTGGTCACAAAGGTTCAGCACACGTACCCCTGAGATGTCGGTGGCTCTAACCAAAGTGCGTGCCACTTTCCATGGAAGGTCATTTTCTACCCTTTCCACAAGTACACAACGTTGAGTTTGCCCAGGATTCCGAGGAAGACTAACCGGCACAATCGTTTCAGATCTCGGCGGAAGAACAATCTTTTTAAGGCTGTATACATTCCCTGGTAACGCGCCTTCAACGAAAAGTTCCTCTTGTCCACATTTCAGAACACCTTGCTTGACGTCAATTTCGCAACTATTCTTCCTCATAAAGTCAAGGCCCAGGATGCAATCGTCCATTATATCCGCCACAATGACATTATGCAGGTAGGTTCTGTTGCCTAGCTTCAGCCCCATCTTCTTCTCTCCATGGACGGGTATGCGCTGACCGGTGGCTGTTACCAAATTAATGTGTTCTCGGTTGTATGCAGAGTCCCCAAGGGACCGTCTCATAATTTGGGAACTGACAACCGTGCGAGAGGCTCCAGTGTCTATAGTCAGCTTACACGGCGTTCCGTTTACCTCGCCCTGGATGACTAGGCTGTTCCCGTCTTGGGTTTGTTTGATCGAAACCCTTGGGGCTCTTTGAACCTCAGCCAGCACCCGCCCCGCAGTCCTGGCTATTACTCGTTTCCCTGCTGCTGGTGCTGGGCGGTGCTCTTAGCTGGACTGCCGTCTTCGCCTTCTGCAGTTCGCTTAGGGCAACTGGATCGAAGGTGGCCCCTTTCCCCGCAGCCATAGCACCTAGGGCTGTAACTTTTATTGCGGTCGCGAACTGAAGCCGCTGCAACCTCCCTGACGCGATGGGAACGATGATCCTGCCGCACAGCTTCCACCTCCAGTGCATGGGCCAAGGCGTCCTTAAGCGTCCCATGGTGCCCGAGCCTCACAGCAGCTCTAACTTCAATATCGCGGATGCCGTCGATGAACGCCTGCACCAGGTTCCCATCAATAAGCGCTGGTACGGACTGGTAAGCTTTACGCACCAGCTTCTCGACTTCAAGGGCCCACTGCTGCAAGTTTTCGCTGCTGCGTTGCACGCGGTCCTTAAGCTGTGCGCGAAACACGTGTTCCAAGTGAGCGTCGCCATATCGAGCCTCCAGTGCCTCAAGGAGCTGCTCGTAAGTCACTTCCTTACCGAGAGCTTCCAAAACTGATAAGGCCTGGTCACGAAGGCCTAGGGTGAGGGCAGTCATGGCCTGATTTTTATTCCAGCCATTCGCTTTCATGACTGCCTCAAACTGGATTTTGTAGGCCGACCAGGAAGAAGTTCCGTCGAACGGTGGCACTTTGAATCCACGTAGCGAAGGTGTTGTAGCTACGGGAGCTGCGATTGCTTCTCCAAGTTTAAGACAATCCAGCGTTTTCTTAACGTCTGCCATCACGGTCTTCTTCACATCAGCCACTACGTAGTCAACCCGATTATTGACTTGGTCGATCCGGATTTCAGCTTCCAGCAGGCGGTTGTCATGTTGAGCAACCTTATCCTTCACCTCCTTTATGTCTTTCCCGAAGGTAGCGTGAAGGTCCTTCAGAAGAAGCATCTGCTCTTCTTGGCGGCGAGCCTGTTCCTCCTGGCGGCGAGCCTGTTCCTCCTTGTCCTGCTGCCTCTGGTCTTCCAACCGACGAGCCTGTTCCTCCTGGCGGCGAGCCTGTTCCTCCTTGTCCCGCTGAAGCTGTTCTTCCAATCGACGAGCCTGTTCCTCCTGGCGGCGAGCCTGTTCCTCCTGGCGGCGAGCCTGCTCCTGCAGCATCATCATCAGAGCAGCAAGGTCTGGTGCTGCCGATGCTGCTGGTGTTGCTGTGGACGGGCCGGCCTCCGTGTTTAATAACTGGCTTTCCGATTCCTGCGGCAAAGCTCCACCAAAACGTCTCTGGTCCGTCTCCTGTTGGCGTTGACTCCGGGTACGGATACCCTCCGTGTCGTCTTTAGGTAAAATCGGCATAATTTAAATCCCACTTCTGACACCAATTGTTACGAGCTTCGGGTTCGTGACAATAAAAACAGCCGATAAAAATGACCAAAAGTCACACTTTAATTGAACGCCACTAATTACAACCTTAAAACGCACTAATTAAAACAACAATTGCTCCCAAGTCGCACTTCAAAATCGCTTTCGAAGTAATCACTTGTATCGCTAATTCAATACTGTCCCGGTCGCGGTGAATCCCGGCCTTTTATATTGCCGCGGCCGTTCCCGAACCTTCCAACGCAGAAACATCCGGAACATTCGCGCGCAGTGCGGCCTTGAACGGCCGTACGCTCGGTCAAGGTCATTGTTCTAGTAAATTCTGGCGTACGCGTCTCGACTCTCTGTAGTCCCGCCTTTCCACACTAGATGGCGCTGGTTACTACGAACGTTAATCGTGGCGCGTAACAATATTTATATTTTTTGAGATGAAACAATAAATAAACCATTTATAACGTATTTCATTTGATTGCTGTTATAAAGATAATACGTAAATCTAGGTTTATGGAAAATAGTACTAGCATACCTTCACGGTTGAGCAAATGGCTGTATCTTTAAATTACTATTATTTGAGGATTAATTTTAAAAAGTATAGTTGATTCGATTCATTTTTAATGTGTATTTGGTTTGTTCAGTAAAATTCAGTAGTGAATGACAAATAATATAATCTATACAGTAACCTGCACGGAAATACGTATCGAATGATAACAAACTCGTTTCTGCCTTTAGCTTAAAGTGTATCATTGGCCTCCACGGGATCCTTGGAAACCCATTGACGTTGTTCTATCCTAGAATTACGTAAATTCTCACGCGAAATTTAAGAATTAAAGAATTCTAAAGCTTTAATCTATCTATACTAATATTTTAATGTCGTAAGACTCAGACAACCAGACACAACAGAAAATGAATTGTGTCTGGCTTTTAATAGGACATTCAGTCTTACGAGGTTAAAGCTGAAGAGCTTGTCTGAATGCGCAAATCTAAGGAACTACCAGTTCAATTTAAAAAATATTTATGTGTTGGATATCTCATTTATTTAGGAAGGCTTTAGGCTACATAACATCACGCTGCGACCAATACGACGTATCTGTGGAGAATGTGGAAATAAAGGGGAAAGTAGGTACGCGCGCGAAGCCGCGGAGTTTAATATAAAAATAGATACATAATGTTCGGATTTGGAACGCTCTGGCCGCTGTTACTCGACAATCCCTGACAAAGGGAATTTTTAAAATTGAATTTCGTGAATACTTCTTCTCTTTCGCTAACAAGTAATGAAAGTGATGAATTTGTCAATTTCTGAACCAATTTATTTCATTTCTCTTCTGAATTTATAGTTTTGTATTTGTTTGTTTATATATAAATTATCTATATTATGTAAATCGAAGTATACCTTCATATTTTAAATATATATTATATTTAATTTAATGTGTATGCATCATTGTATATTTAATGCTTAATTTGTTGTTGTTTATTATGATTTCTTTTTTTATCAGAGTACTAGTTAATATATCTTAGTACTAGTTATTTTTGCACTTTCTCAACTATTCCGCACCCATATACAAACTATCTGCATGACTCAAGGGTTGGCTGATAGACAATGCCTCTAGTCACCTGTTCAAGTCCACCTGTTGTACTTATTTGTGCAATTAAGTTTTAAATAAGTAATAAATATGTTTATTTACCGCTGTTAAGGTATGCAAAAACCTTTTCAAGCCAGTCATTTTATATTTCGTCGGAATTCTATCTTCTAACCTTTGCTTTAAGGCATACAACCGGCCTGTGTGTGGTTAGGACCACGCGTAAAACGGCGTCTGACCGAACGAATGGACCGTGACCACGGTGTGACCACTGACAGCTACCTTCCGTATTATGACAATACAAAGGAAGTGCCTTATTCAATATTTTACACAAAAAACGTTATCTAAGAAAAAAAACAGTAAGCCAAAAAAATATTCTTCTTGAAGCAGTAACTTTGACTTCGCTTCAAGTTAAATGTGTTGTGACAAATGAATGATTTGGACATCATCGACCTGTGGACTAAGGAAAATAAAAAAAAAGTAAGTAATACAACTCGTATTAAGTGGTAACAAAATATTATGAAAGTAAATTGTAGAGGCAACATAATGTTTGTTAGCTTATGACTAAAAATTTTTTTTTTATATTGCACTTCAAGATTGACCTCATCCCACCTGATGTTAAGTGGTAATGAGGTCCTAGCTTAAGGGCGACATGTACAGCATAATACATCTGTTACTGGACTTGTCGCCCTTACCTTGAAGGCTTGACCCCTGCTACTAATGTAGCACCCCCCAGGAGCTCTGAAACCTTACTCACACGCAGGAACACAACAATACAGAAGTGATTGTTATTTGGCTGCGGTCTTCAGTAAGGTGGAGGTATTTCACCAGTCGGGCTGCTCCAGTTCGAGCGATAAAACGCTATGCCCTACCTCTCTTAAAATTAATTTCTGTATAAAACTATCTTTATGTAACACCTACCATTCGATTACATACCATGGTTTTTTATGCTGTCTATTCGTTTATAATAAAATGGTAATAACATAGTAATGAACAAAGCGACGAAGTTTTAATAGCGCTGCAGTGGTGAGTGCCGGAACTACTGTATTTATCATACAATACTGTCGCTTCACGTGTATGCCAAATTTATCCAAAATTCAGAAATAAAGTCATAAATATTGTAATTTACCATAGATTTATCTATCTAATTGAGATTATAATAATGTATACCCAATCCACAAGGTCCTATTTTAAAATTATTAGTTAACGTAGAAGTGATAAAGTTTTACTGGTAGTGCCATCTAGCGCGGAGTAGCATAACTAAAGTATAAACTACACAAAAAGCATCTTAGATGGCGCTACTAACCTATATAACTAAGGTTTAGAAAATGCACTGATTAAATTACGATTAAATCTAGATTTATCTTATATAGATAAAATAAAAACTATATAACATTGAAATAGAGATGCTTACCACTGTTACTAGCTCAAAATTTCCCCTCTCTAAACAAAAATAAAAACGTCTAAAATCGTCGAAATAATTAAGACACCTTTAACATATTATTAGAAAAAAGGCAAAAAAAGCGGCGCCAGCACGGTGATTATAATTTTTTGTACTATTAGACATATTGTCGACACACATCAATAATTCTTCAATTCAGAGGTTAATTTTTATAAATGTATTCCCAAATAAGAACGAGCAATGGTTTCTCTGTCCAATCGTTTATATAGAAAAGAGATAAAACATCGTTTTGAATCAGGGCGTCTACTCTTGAAAACGAAATATGTCGGATCCGATGACGTTTAGTATTTTTTATTGCTCATTATCGCAACTAACACACTTCGAATGCGAATAAAGCGTTATCAAAAAACAAAATATTATTTATACAAATCAAAATTCACGTTTTAATTCCCTAACTTTTGATCAATCTTCAAAAACGAAACCTTTCGTTTGTTCGTTTCGTTTTCAAGAGTAGACGCCCAGATCCCGAAATTTGATGAATAGGTATGCTAACCAAGTAAAGGTCTTGACTCGAAGCAAATTTAATTGGGAAAGGTCTGGAATAATTAGATAGGTATATAATCTACCTACAATATTGAACAATCTCATTTTTAAACATATTAAAGTCGTTTAATACGACTTTATCATATGTCGTTCCTTAAAACTGTGCAAAACAGTCTACCTACTCACAAACGATTGATGCACAGACACAAGCAATAACATGTATTCTTTCAATTTCTTAAGACGTTACCATAAGATTCATTTTAGAATGATGTTTTATATTCTTGGTTCAGTGAACGTATTTTACCTACTTCCTGCCTATTTGCAGCTGTCAGATAGTGAAGTGACAATTTTAACAACTCAGATTTGACTACCTTAAGTCTTCAAACTTACACCACTGGTCTGCATGATTTTGATACGGTGACAACTGTATCTTTGGGTTTATCACGTTCAAGAATCGACCGAACCGACGTTGTTACTGATTTCGGTGACAAAATGGTATACTATAACTAGTTACAACATGATCAAGCAAAATATGTGATGTTATCCAATACATATATTATATACTTATTTATTCGCTTATACGCCTACTTGGTGCGAAAGTTTAAGTACTTAAGTAAATAAGTACCTAGATAATTTTCAAATGTCCAACTGCTATTTGCTAATTTTTACTAGTTAACTTGATATCTTTATCGAATCATAGATAAGAATTTAGCGGCACGCAAAAGTATTTAATTAACGTTTTGAAAATTGTGTCTTTTCGATAAAAATATGATAAGGTACCTACGTAGACAATGTTGTTTCTAAGATAAATATTCACTATTATCTAATTGAAACTAAAAATACTTAAAAAGTACCTACCTTAAGCACGTATACAAACAGTACTTAATCGAGTAGTTTCGCGTTTTACTTTGAGTTTGGCGTTTGCGTTTTCTGCGCCGTAGGTACACGAAAAAAAATCAAATGCTAGATATAATAAGTAGCGTGCTATTCTAATTCTAGTTTTCATAATAAGTCATCAAAGCCTAGTACTTATACTTAGCCACATTCTAAGCTCTATAAAAATTTATACGTTAGTTTGGTTAACAGCCGACTCCATTATGTGGCTGGATGTAAAGTGACTATGTGGTGTAAACCCCAACAGTACCTAAGCTTCTTGTTTTATTTTTATTTTATATTGCACTTCAAGATTGACCTCATCCCACCTGATGTTAAGTGGAAATGAGAGCTTAAGGGTGATAAGTACAACATAATAAATCTGTTACTGGACTTGTCGCTCTTACCTTGAAGGCTTGACCCCTTTTTTTTTTACGGGGGGAAATGCTTGATGCACCGTACTGCCACCCTGAGGGAGGGTGACGGCGTGTGTGGGACTCCCTTCCTGCCAACCAACCCGGTGTACCCACTAAAACCCCCCGGTGGACCTCATCGCCTTAGTGGCGGCGCTGTGGGAGATTGGTTTAACCTTTCCATCCACAACGCCACCGGCGGAATGGCCGCTTACGCGGCCCCAACACTTCCCCCCTGGGTGGTAGGGGGGGTAAGCGGGGATGATCGATCCACTGAACCATCCCCGCCTCGCACTGGAGACCGTGGGTGCAATGCCGACTGGGGTGCCCTCACACCACCAGCCGGCCGATGGCTTGACCCCTGCTACTAATGTAGCAACACTAGCAACCCCAAGGAGTTCTGGAAACCTTACTCACATGCAAAAACACAACAACACAGAAGTGATTGTTATTTGGCCGCGGTCTTCTGTAAGGTGGAGCTATTTCACGAGTCGGGCTACTCCAGTTCGAGCGATAATTCGCTATGCCCTACTTCTTTCTCCGTGAATCTTAGAAAATGACGCCCCAATATTCCTTGAGGAGGTACGTAGATACGTACGTACATACCATAATAGCCTGCGCGGTGTCTATATTGATTCAACTTCTCACAAAAAAATTGTAATCGAGGAGTTTTAGTAGTACCTAACATTTTTGTAAAGCCGCAACTGTGTTTAGCTTTCTGTATTTCTGTAAACTTATCAGACAAAACAATGGATTACCTACATTGGTACATAGATGCACAAATTAATCATCCGTTTCAAAGACTTTGATTTAATTATTCAAATTAACTATTGAAATAGTAACTTCATTGATATTCGCACAGTTATCCGTGACCGAGAATAAGAGGAAAAAAAGATAACTATTATCTTTGAATTTAAGGTCGGAATCGAACCAAGGAATAAAGATGACGAATAAACATTTTGTACCTAGTTATTACTAAGCTAGAACTCTGAAGCCTTTTATCTGTATAACAGACGTGTAAGGGTTTTAAAATTAGGTAGTTTCTTTACCATCATAAGTGTTAAAATTAATAGTTCCTCCGTTTTGAACGTGAGGTATAACTATAGTCCTGAACTAGGACTCACTAAACATTTTCAACTTCATAACTCTGACTATGTGCCTACTATTTAATTTATAAGTAAATATAAAAGTAAATTTTGCGGCCAGCAACTTTACTGGAACATAACAATATGTAAAATATTCTGTAATCAATTTACTCTATGATGCCTTTACTGTTTAATTGTCTTTATGACATTATGTGACGAAGTGATGTCGAAAGACGTAGGTACTTAGCAAAAAAATTAAAACCCGTTTACCAGTAACTGGTCTAAACATAACCTGCGTATGTACTGCGTAGGACCAATCAAATGACGCCAAAACTAGACGCCTCGAAACATTTCAATGTCAGTTCGCAGTAAAAAATCTTTATCATCATTACGGCGTTTTTATATGATTAACTGAATGAGGCGCCATAACTTTATGATTCTTTGTTTGTTTAAAACGTAGGTTCAAAAGTAGAGCACGTAGGTAACGTTTAGTGGAAAAATCACACATTATTTATCTGAGACTCCAGGTCGCACGTATAAATACTTTCTCATACAATTTTTTGTATGAATTTCTTACTTAACAATGTTCTGGAAGTAAGTCCTAGTTGATGATTCGTAATTGACTCGACCGTTTCTAGCAAGGCGTTATGTATCAAATAAAGGTCAATCAATATAAATCTCAATATTTCCTTCTTTAAAATAGCGGGTAGGTATGTTTATGTAGCTCTTACAGGCTTTCAAAAGCTGGTAATAATTATGTCAAATTTTTAGAATTTTAATTTCAAACAGTATCTTCTACGAGTATATTATAAGTTCACAACAATTAAGTCGAAAATAGAAAGACAAAAAAGTATAAATAGGTACTTGATAAAAACAAAAAAAAGTTCGGTCTCGGAATGCTAGTAGCATCGCATTTCGTTATATTTGGCATTTTATTTTCAGTATGACACATCCACGCATTCATTCTGATTTTAATTATTCATATTCATATTATTATTTATTGCAATCCATTACCAACGACACTTCATAGATTATTATCATCGTAGTATGGAAACCAGGGGATATAGGTACTCCCAAAAACAAACGAATAAACGAAACGTTTCGTTTTTGAAGATTAATCAAAAGTTTGCGAATTAAAACGTGGTTTTTGATTTGTATAAACAATAATTGTGTTTATTGTTAACGCTTTATTCGCATTCTAAGTGAGTTGGTTGCGATTCTGAGAATTAAAAATTGATATTCGTCAGATCCGACATATTTGGGAGTAGACCTACTGAAACAACAATATTATCCTATTAATATCCTGCTAATATTATTAGTATTAAAAAATGTGTGGATTTATGTATGTAAGTAACCATTTCAAGCAAAAACTGCTGAACGTATTTTCGATGAAATTTGTTAGAAAGACTGATGATGACGATAAAAGAAGATGAGATACGAGATCAACTTATAGGATACTTCTTGTCCCGGGAACAGCTAGTACTAAAATAAAATAATAAAGACCCAGAAACAGAACAACCACACATCCAACATACAACTCTTGGTTTTATAGTTAGGCCCGGTATTGTTCTAGTGTACTAGGAAAGTCATTAATAATCTTCATTACATATCAAACAATTATCTTAAGTATAATCCTGTTAAAGTGGACGTGAGGAGCATTAAACAGGCAAGCTTCTACCCATGATTTTGTAGATGCAAACAATTACACGGCAAAATAAGGCTTAAAACAGTCTTAAGTCTTCCTTCAATCTCATACGCTTCATGACTGCGCTCATGACATTACCTATGTCAAAAATGATTTATTTCCATATTAATCTCAGGTTTAACTTAGATAAGACTGAATGCCACTTTAAAACTTTTTTGCAGTGCTTGTGTTGATAAACAGACTTCAATACGCGGGGGACAATAATTTGTTTGGATTCTGCAAGGAACTGTAAGTCTACAAATTCTTTGATCACAAGGGATAAGTATATATAACCAAATTTAATGAATAAGTGTCTTTTTAGATATAATAGAGGAACCAAAAAAGAGATTGATGGAATGTGTGAAATACGACAGGAAGGGATTTACACCCTTTAGGCATATCAGCCGACATGAAACTCCTGAGTCGGCTGATAGGGACCAATGGAATAGGCCAAACATATTGCCAAAACCCCAAATAACTTGGGAATGAGGAAGAAGAATAATGATGACAATTAACTTAGGAATAAAATCCAGGAGATAATTAAAAACTACTAATGCTATGAACATAAAAGTTTGAAATTGACGACCTCGGTGGCGCAGTGGCTTAGGTAGGCGGCCAAAGCGCGAAAGGTCCCGGGTTCGATTCCCGGTCGGGTCAATTTGGAAAACGAACTTTTCTAAATTGACTTGAGTCTGGGTGTGCTGGGATGACGCCCCCAGTTAGTATCCGTCGTCTGGTACTCATAGTACAAGGGAAAACCTTAGTTTGAGACCAGGTGATAGGTGTGATTGTCTGGCGCATTTATTTATTTATTTATTTAAATATAAATATACAGATGTCTTGATGTATATACCTAGACTAGAAAAGGATATTTATTACATTAACACGCAAAAACTACTGAAACAATATGCATGAAGTTTGTTAGACAAAATAAGCACTAGAATTGTAAATACGATACTTTTTATAAAGCAAACTAGATATAAAGAATCTGGTGCCTGCATCATTGACGGCATGGACAATAGACGTTAATTTAGTATCCAAATAATAGTAGCAACAAAGTAGTAGGTGCCCAAATTTAAGCCAAATACATTTCGTAGTATTTGAGTGAAAGAGTAACAAACATGCATCCATCCATATGAAGATTCAGACATCTATATAGATATTTGGAAAACGAACTTTTCTAAATTGACTTGAGTCTGGGTGTGCTGGGATGACGCCTCCAGTTAGTATCCGTCGTCTGGTACTCATAGTACAAGGGAAAACCTTAGTTTGAGACCAGGTGATTGGTGTGATTGTCTGGCGCATTTTTTTTTTTTTTGCTACTAACATAAGTAGGATAAGCTCAAGTTGATGGTACAGTTAACATCATTAATTCGTATACACCTCAATACCTTGTCACATTAAACGACCGCGTGTCTAAGTAAGTCAAATAGCCAGTTAGCTTCATGAGACAAAGTACTGGGTTGATCAGTAACTTAAGATGCTGACTATATGTACTGCAGCCTCTTACGGAACCGGTCTGCGCATTCTTCAGCCACGATAACGTAACGCAACCTAAAACGCATACGTTTTGAGATTTTAATGTTGACAGATCGCTATCGCAGGTGCCACTTGTCGACGTGGCGTGGTTTCCTGGATGCGTGCCGTGCCAGTGACGTGTAGCCGAAAACCGGTTAGGTCACCTGAGGCACGGTAATACTCGACGACATCACCACTTATGGCGATTTAAAAAAAAAACGGTAATACTCGTAATAACTAACAGTTCGGATTCCGTGGAGGAATGGGGGGAAAGTATGGTCGATCCGATTCAGTGGTTCTATTTATGATTCTGTGAGCTTTAGGGTGTATAATTATTTTGGTGTTGATCTACAGTAAAGTTGAGTTTGATGAGTGATAAATACATCTGTTAAGTGGACCGTTTGCATTCAAACGCGCAGCGACTGTCAAGCCACTTGTTCAGGTGAACAACTTGCTTCGGACTCGATGCCTTGAAAGGAGCTTAATTGGATGAGTACCTTCCACTCCCCCGCAAGCTCAGTAAAGATGAAAAGCTCAGCTAGCTCAGTAAAAAAATCGATATTTCGATAAAAGTTGTATCAATACTCTTGCGACACTAGCAGACTATGTTAAACAGAATATGTTGTCATTTTAAAAAAAATATTATCCATCATAATGTAGGGTCATAATGGCGGGCTTAAATAAAATCCCGATATGTCTCAGCGTGCAGTGTTTTCTAAAAATTGACAGTTGCATGTAGTACTGATTGTAAAATCTTAATCGCCATACAAAATTACAAGAGTACCGCTTTTAAACGTTGTGGACTTTATTACAACACGAACAAAACAAAATAAAAAAAAATAACAGAAAATCCATATCAATACTTCTTATTCAACACTTCCCCATTCTCATTTTGATTTTGCAATAAAACAAGTCATGTGGAAACATGTGAGGTGTTATAAATAACGCATCTTCCTATTATAAAACTAAATATAAAACCGATAACATGTTTTGTTAATTATTTTAATGTATAAACAATTCTGTATTTATAATTAGTATGAGTTAAATATAATTTTCCTTGTAAATTCATAACGACGAATATTAATTATGTACGGACCTACACATTTCCGGTAACAAAGGTACGCCGCATACGTCAAACTTATCGCATGAGACAAAAGTTATAATATTGTTAATTGGCTGACAGTACACCAAACTCGTATTTTCAGCCAATCAGCAGCTGCACGCACTGAATTTTATCGTCTTTGACATTTATTTAGAGCACGATAAAATTTACTCGCCTGGCGCATCTTAAGCGGCATTACCATACAATGTAGCACTACGAAAAAATATTCGATTACCATTTTTAACCCCCGACGCAAAAACGACGGGGTGTTATAAGTTTGACGTGTGTGTGTTCACACCAATGAACCGAATTTGATTTTGATTTTTTTGTTTGAAAATGATTATGTCGGGAGTGTTCTTAGCTACACTCGTATTTTTATCAAACATACTCATGTTTGATAAAAATCGGTTCAAGATGGCCGCCGTCACAAAATGATTATTCGTGCTGAGGGCACTGTAACATCATTTTAATAAGTAAAATTATTGCAATGAGAGTCTAATTGTATGTAACTAAACTCCAAAAACTCAGTTTAATGAAAATTTCTTAAAGCGTCAAGTAAAAATTGGACACACTTTGTTATAATATGCCCGCATAAAAATGTGACAAATTGCACTAAAGACTATTTTATCTGCCCTAGCACCAAAGTATTAAATTATTGAAAGATAGAGTGACAGGATATCATAATAAATGATATTGTAGTTAGAGTGGCCTATTTGCAGATGTTTTCTGAGTGACGATGTTTTTATCTCTCTTTAATCGCAATGTTTGTTACAGATGTACTATGGATGCACGCATAGGAATGGTGACATAATTTGAATTGAAGAAACTTTTTGTTTAATTGAATCGTAGTATTTTTTACTTTGTATTCAAATTATTTTTGTAGAAAATTACTCCCAAAAACACTTAGAAAATATGTTTAGTGTAAAAATACCCAAATAAAACAATACTTGACAAAAAAATGTTTCTTTTTAGTTTTTGGTGCAATTGCCAAGTTAATGTAAACCAACTAGAACCAACAGTGATAGCACATATCTAAAAACTCTATAAACACCCAAACACAGAACAAACACAAATGTGGTGAATTCTCAACTCCTGGTTCAGCAGCCATGACCGCCAACCATTGGTCCAACGCGATCGAGTCAGTCAAAGACGATATTTCGAAATGTTGTTCCAAAATTAAACATGTAATATTTATAACTCCTAGACCCTGATAAAGTTTACCTTGCACATTTAGTTTACTCAATTACTAAGCCACTAAATATTTTGCCACCTGCTAACTAATTGCGGTACAAAATACGCGCGGATTTATAGAAATTGGGTTATTAGGTTCGAATCTGCGTAATTGTGACAAGATCACAGTTGGACGTGGTCCAATCGTTAAGTATGACACACAACTATGGGTTATTTTTGTATACAATGCGTGTCCCGCCCGTATGCATTCGCTCGTCAGTCAAATTGTGCATGTGTAGTTGCAGTAGTGATGTGATCCATATTGTATGGACTCGACAGCAACGGTAATTGAGAGAAAATGTAAGCCGAGATAAGCTTCAATATGAAACGGTTTTTGTTTCATTGAAGGCAAAAATCAAGTCCCATTTGTAGCGGTATTTTATGCATTTAACACATTTTTAAGAACTGTACCGGGTTCTCTAATTTATTTTGAAACTGGATGTTTCGATTTTTTTTTATTTTTTTTTATATTGCACTTCAAGATTGAAGTGCAATATAAAGAAGAAGATACGCGGCTCCGTCTACTCCCCCCACAGTGTTCGGGGGAGGTAATGAGGTCCTAGCTTAAGGGTGACAAGTACAGCATAATAAATCTGTTACTGGACTTGTCGCCCTTACCTTGAAGGCTTGATCCCTGCTCCTAATGTAGCACCCCCCAGGAGCTCTGCAAACCTTACTCACACGCAGGAACACAACAATACAGAAGTGATTGTTATTTGGCTGCGATCTTCTGTAAGGTGGAGGTAATTCACCAGTCGGGCTACTCCATTATTATCCACTATTTTCGTAACAAAACAATTATTATAATAACACTAGCTTTTGCCCGCGACTTCGTTCGCGTGGACTTCAGGTTCGTCCCGTCTAGTCTAGTAATAAGTAAGAAATACGGTAACTAAGCACTATTTATTTAATTTACATGCTGTAAAAAGCCATATTGATCTTTATTAAATGCACAATGTATTTAAGATACTTAATTGGATAATGATTAATACTGTATTGCTTAAAATCGCTTCGTAAATAAGCCATTATTTCTCGTACAAAGTAAAGGATAAAAAATGGTTATTGTGGGTTATTCCTAAGAGATAAACATATACCATCACGGACTTTTTTGTAGACCTTTTTAAGTTGTACAATACTGTAGTACATTGTTTTGATCTATCTTGTAGGATTCAGTCAGCGTTTGCAATGTAAGCGCAAAAAAATGTGTTTTTTCACGACCTCACATTAGAAACCTCAAAAATTGTAGCCTATGTGTTATTCTGATGTATAAGCTATATTGTGGTAAAGTTTCATTCAAATCCATTCAGTAGTTTTTACGTGAAAGAGTAACAAACATCCATACATCCATACTTACAAACTTTCGCCTTTATAATAGTAGTAGGATTTATTGAAATATATACTATGATTCAGCCTCTTGATGGTTATGCCGTGGGAACAAAAGATGTACCATAGCATCACCGGCAATGGACCTGCCATCTACGCTACGTTTTCTAGCGTGTTGCTGGATGAGTGCTGCTCCATCAAAAGTCAGTGAAAAAATCTACTGATTAAATATTACTTCATCAGAGCTCGCAACATCGCTTTAGTATTATGGCGCATGTATACCAGTTATTTCAATATGACTAAGCTTAAATTTCTATCGACCTAATCCTTATCCTTATTTCCTTACTAATATTATAAATCGGAAAGTGAGTTTGTTTGTTTGTTTGTTCCGCTTTCACGCCGTAACTACTGAACCGATTGCTTTGAAATTTTGCAGACGTAAAGTTAGAAGTCCGGATTAAATAATAGGGTACTTTTTATCCCGGAAAAATTGATATTCCTGAGGGAAAACAAAAATATAGATTGCTTGATGGAGAGATTGGAGATGAGGTATGCGATAGATGGCGCTAGATGATGGTAACGATGTGCTTCTTAAAATACGTAAGAAGTGGAATTATAGCTTACACCACTTTTGGTTCCTATCAATTTACATTGAATTGTGTATGTTGTGCTTTGTACCACAATATAAACGAATTCCACGCGGGCGAAGCCGCGGGCGAAAAGCTAGTCAAATATAAATTAGGTTTGATGGGTGCAGCGTAGAGAAAATGTCGTTGAAAGCAGAATTAGACCAATCCCCAGAGGTCGCACCTGTTTACAAACATGATATATGTTCCAGCTATTATTTATCGCACCGGATTAGTTTCCAAGTTGAATAGGTACGAGTAGCAAATTAATCAAACGTTGAAATCAAGTCTAAACTGGCTGTTAGTTGTGCTTATTTATCGATAAATAGGCCCATTTACTCGGTGACTTCATTAGAGGGATCGATAGATCATTTGCACTTTGTACTCTGCTATCGCGTGGCGAGTGTACTTTTGATTCGGAGATGTAGATTTAAACTTAATACTTATTCAGTAATTAAATAAAAGTTTAAATGCTATTCCATTTAATCGGTTTTAGAAATTAGTCTTAAGTATCCTTTAATGTATATAATATAATACACTAAATATGGAATGTAACCCAGTATAGAACACGCAACTGATTAGGATTACGCGTAGGTACCAGTAAAATCTTTATTAATTTTTTTGGGATTTTTCTTTTTTCAATGATTTTTTTAAAATACATTTGTATAAATAAAATGTTAAAAATTGGAATTGTGAAAATATTGTTATGCATACCTATGCCACCATTTTTTTAAATTATCTAGATACTGTAGTTTAAATACAATTTCAACTTACATTTTATCTCATTTAAAACACTATTTATTTTCCAAATCATTTTTATTAAGACCAATATTTAAAAATTATTTTTTTTCCATTCCAATTTTCATTATGAAAGAAGCCACTGAAATTGTCGAAAATATTTTTCTACCTTACCTTCATAAACAAAAGTACATAGAGAAAAAAAGTTATAAAATCAAGTAGTTTTGCTTTGGCAGTCAGTTTAAACAAATGGCAAAAAACATTATAATCAGTGGCTTTTATTTAAGTAAGTGCAAAATCTACATAACATAGGTCTCCATTTAATTAAAACCAGCTGCAAAAATTGACGCAGCTTTGGTGATAAAGGTTTGGATTAAGTAGTTGTAATTTTTATATGCCAAACATTATTTTTATGAAAGAACAATATCAGAGGAACAAAATATTGTACCTATTTAACTGACATATGAACAAGCCATTATAGTTCTTGTGCAGGACGGCACTAGTCATTAATCATTATTGTACATAGCCAAAAATAAACCTTGTTTTCGTTTTTTGTTTCATTACCCTTAATAGATAGATAGGCACTAGTTTTAGTTATTTGTAAATACTTTGTTGTTATTTATTTTCTCTTTTAATAAAGACCGACTCCTCTCTGCGGTATTGCTCGGGGCAACGCAATCATATAGGACTGTCTCGCTCGCACACTATAGGTCTCGCTCATACCCCAAATTCGCACGGGGTATGAAACTGCTCCTCCCAATAGGCGCTAGTTGCACTCACGGAACGCAAGATATAAGTGCGAGCGAGCTCAGTCACGGCACGCTTCACTTCGCTCTACGCTCCAAGAAGAAACCCTGCAAGAAGAAGAAACCCTGCTAGAAGAAGAAACCCTGCTAGAAGAGGAAACCCTGCTGGAGCTCTGCCAGACTGCCTGGCAGTAACGACCGCAGTCAATATAGCGTTGCGTTGCGTCGCCAGATACCGTAGAGGGGGGCCGAATTCACGTTTCGTAAAACGAGTATTATTTGCCCCCTCTCTGCCTCCCTATCCCGTCGTACTGACCGCTTCGGGCCAATCCAGCAATACAGAGTGCTCCGGCACATTTTGGTCCTTCGGAGTCGGATTCGTCACGAAGAAATAGAAGATGCCAGTCACCAGATCGATGTGCGGTCGAGAAGGGCGCTCGAGGCAGGCGAATGAAGAGCCCGCCCCGGCGTCTACGACCGCCCAACCGCCGCCCGCCGCTGCTTTAGGAGCCACAGAGCAGCCCCCACGAGAGACTTCCGTGCCGACAGAACAAACCACATCGGGAGTTACCGTCTCGTCGGGAGGCTGCACAGAGAGTAGCAACGGGACCACCGGGACTGACACCACGACGGGATATACAGAATCGACGCAACGCACAACGACGACAGAAACTGCGGTCACAGAGACGACCCTGACAGCGTCACATACAGAAGCGGAAGCTATGCGTCCGCACGCCGCGGCAAATACAGTTACAGGGCAAGAAGAGCCCTGCGCCGTCAATACAGTGCAGGGGGGAGGCACCCCTTGCCCCGCAGAGCGGGAAAAAAGGTCCGAGCGGGACAGGAAGTCATCCAAGAGAAGCCACCGATCGAAGCGATCGTTACGTCTCGCCCGGGCCAAGGAAGAATTGCTGCGACTGCAAGTCGAACTCGCCGCAGCACGCGTCACCACGTTGGAAGAAGAAGAAGAAGAAGACACCGACTTCAACGACGACGACACAGTGACGACGAAGCAAGAAACCACACGTCGTGTCACCGAATGGCTTAACGAAAGCCAACCACAGCTGGCCATCGCCGACCAGCCGCACAATCCGTCGCCGCCACCGTCTCCGCCGAGTCAACCGCCATCAGAACCGAAGGGTTTGAAGAACAACGACGCTCACCTGCCTACCGCGGTGGGACCAGCAGTCATCGTGCCACAACAAGCACAGCCCGCTACCACGTGCGCCCCGCTTCAACCCGTCTCAACACCGGCGGGAGATACCGCCATTACCGTCAGACAGCCGCAACACATAGATCTCACCGAACTGGCGAATGCGATTGCGCTCGCCGCCAAGGCGGGACACCCTACGGCGATACGCATTCAAGAACTGCCGAGCTACAGCGGATCGTACCAAGACTGGCTGACCTTTCACGCAGCCTACCGAGAAACAGCGGGCGCCCACACGGACACAGAAAACGTGGCGCGCCTCCGCCGCAGCTTGAAAGGGAAGGCCAAAGAAGCAGTAGAGAGCCTCCTGATATACAACGCGAAGCCAGAAGAAATACTGAAGACACTCGAGTCACGGTTCGGTCGCCCAGATGCCATCGCACTGTCAGAGTTGGAGCGCCTGCGCACATTGGCGCGCCCCTCCGACTCGCCTAAGGAACTCTGCATTTTCGCGACACGGGTGGTGAACATCGTGGCTACACTTCGCGCATTGAACAAGATCTACTACCTATACAACCCCGAGGTCACGAAGGCGACAATAGAGAAGCTGTCGCCTGCGATGCGGTACAGATGGTTCGACTTCGCGGCAGAGCAGACTCAAGATGAAGCGGACCTACTGAAGTTAGCTCGCTTTCTTCAAAGAGAAGCGGACAGATGCAGCCCTTACGCGCAGCCAGAACAAACAACAGAAGCGACGGGGGGCCCGCAACGTAGGGCGTACCAGAAAACCTACGCCGCTACAGAACAGAAAACGTCACAGGAATGCCCGCTCTGCGATAAAGCGGGACACACCACAGCCGCTTGCAAACGGTTCAAAGAAGCGGATACCGACGCCCGATGGGACTTGGCCAAATCCAAGTACCTCTGTTTCAAGTGTCTCAAGCACAGGAAGAAAAACCACAGCTGCCGAACGAAACCATGCAACATCGACGGTTGCCCGAAGCTCCATCACACCATGCTACATTACAACAAGCGCGACGCAGAACAGAAGCCTGAAGTCGTCACCTCTACGTGGACCCCAACCAAGAATCAAGCGTATCTCAAGATAGTACCGGTCCGGATTTCCGGTCCACGAGGCGATGTCGACACGTACGCGCTACTCGACGATGGCTCGACGGTCACCCTCGTCGACGCCGAGGTAGCGAGACAAACTGGCGCCAAGGGACCGCTCGACCCGCTCCACATAGAAGCAATCGCAAAGACGGAAGTCAACGCTACGGGGTCGCGACGAGTCACGCTCACACTGCACGGAGCCGCGGGGACCCAAGATATACAAGCACGCACGTTTAACAACTTACGACTCTCAGCCCAGCGGATCACCGAACGCGACTTAGCCGGCTGCGACCACGTGAGAGACATCGAGTCACAGCTGAAGTACGAGAACGCCACGCCAAAGCTGCTCATCGGCCAAGACAACTGGCATCTGTTAATCGCCGCCGAGACGAGAGAGGGTCAGCGTCATCAGCCCGTCGCGTCTCTCACACCGTTGGGATGGGTGCTTCACGGTGCACATACGCGCGCGCTAGGACAACGCGTGCACTACATCAACCACTTAGTCGACGCGGACAGCAGTATGGACGAACAGCTGAAGCATCATTTCGCACTGGAGTCACTCACCATAACACCGAAGCGACCGCGCAGCGATCCCGAACAGCGAGCGCTCGCTATCCTACAGGGGCAGACGAAACAGAGAGAAGATGGGCGCTACGAAACCGCATTGCTGTGGAAGAACGAAGACGTCGTGATGCCGAATAATTACGACAACGCGCACAACAGGCTGCTGAGTACAGAAAAGAAGATAGACAGAGACCCGCAGCTCAAACAGAAATATGAAGAACAGATGAACGCGCTCGTCGAAAAGGGCTACGCGGAGCGCGCACCGCCAGAAACGACGGGAGACAGAGTGTGGTACCTGCCACATTTCCCCGTGATCAACCCTATGAAACCTGGGAAAATCAGGATCGTCCACGACGCCGCCGCCAAGACTAGAGGTGTATCACTCAATGACCACCTGCTCACGGGACCCGACCTGCTGCAGTCACTTCCCGGCGTCCTCATGAGGTTCAGACAGCATCAAGTCGCAGTCACAGCCGACATAGCGGAGATGTTCATGCAAGTCAAGATACAACCACAAGACAGAGACGCACTGCGGTACCTTTGGAGGGGCAACAAGAGAGGCGATCACCCACCGGAGCAGTACAGAATGACGTCACTCATTTTCGGGGCGACGTCATCTCCAACGACAGCCATCTACGTCAAGAACGCGAACGCACAGAAGTACCAGCAGAGTCACCCTGCCGCCTACGACGCTATAGTGAGACACCATTACGTGGACGATTACCTCCAGAGCTTCCCACGAGAAGAAGATGCGGTCGAAATCGCCCGGGACGTGTGTCGAATCCACAAAGAAGCTCACTATGACTTGCGGAAATGGACGTCCAACTCGAAAGGCGTGTTAGAAGCTCTCGGGGAAGCGGCTGCAGAACAGACGTCAGTAGATCTAAACGACGGTACGGAAACTGAGAGAGTGCTTGGACTTATATGGAAACCAACCACAGACGTACTTACGTTCAACCTCGACTTGGCACGGCTACCATCGGGAATAATGAACAGCGACAGGCCGACCAAGCGCGAGGTCCTCAAGATCATCATGTCCCTCTTCGACCCTCTTGGTCTAGCGTCACCAGTCACCGCCAGAGCGAAGCAAATCCTGCAAGAAACGTGGCGCACGGGAACAGGGTGGGACGAGAAGATAGAAGAAAGCCTATCACAGCAGTGGCACCGGTGGATGGAACACCTGCGGGCACTAAAAGACGTCAACATACCGAGATGTCTAGCGGGCTACAGCGACGCGCAACGCAGAGAGCTACACATATTCGTCGACGCCAGCGAGGCCGCCTACGCCGCAGTGTTGTACTGGCGCACGATTAGCCCCGACGGTAAGATCAACGTCTCACTGGTGCTCGCCAAGGCAAGAGTGGCACCTCTCAAAGTCACGTCGATCCCTCGGCTCGAGCTCCAAGCCGCGGTTATGGGAAGCCGCATGGCCACCGTGGTCATAGAAGAACACGACCACAAACCTGACGAGAAGATCTTCTGGACCGACAGCAGAACAGTACTCACCTGGCTCAAGACAGGCGCGCGCAGCTACCGCCCGTACGTCGCGCATCGCATCGCCGCAATAGAAGAAAACAGCGCAGTGAAGGAGTGGCGATGGGTGCCGACGAAACTGAACGTCGCCGATGACGCCACCAGAGACACGCCGCACGCGCTGAACGCCGAACACCGCTGGTTCCGGGGACCTGACTTTCTACATGAAGACCCATCCACGTGGCCTGCCGACAAACCTACGCCCGTGATAAAAACGGGCGAAGAGAGGACTTGTGTACTAACACAGAAAACACAGACTTCAGTCCGGAACGCGGTGCCCGATAACACGCGATTTTCTAAGTGGGAAAAGCTTCTAAGAACCACAGCACGGGTGCTGCAGTTCATTGAACTCTGTGGGCGAAGGAAAGAAACCGTCAGCTACAAACGAACGAGAAAAAACGTGGAAAAGGACCCCGGGTGGAAAAGGTACCCACAGAAGATACCCACAGTAAGGCGAAGCCCACCGGAACGTAAAGATGAAAACCAGACAGATAAGTACAAACCGATAAGTGCGGCCACACTCAGAACAGCTGAGGCCCTTCTCGTGAGAGCAAGCCAAGAAGACTCCTTTGGAGAAGAAATACACGACATGTGTCGCGGCAAAACTGTGTCGACACATAGCAGACTGCGCCCTCTGTCGACAGAATTGGTCAACGGCGTTATCACCTTGGTAGCGCGTATCGACGCCGCCGACAACATAACCTACGGAATGAAAAGGCCACCAATACTCGACGGGAATAACCACATTACTCGGCTCTACATGGAGTACATACATCGACGGCTACAGCACGCCGGCGTGGAGGCGACTATCAACGAGTGCCGCCAACATTATTGGATACTCCGCCTGCGACCGACAGCGCGGGCGATACTACACAGCTGTCTACCGTGCCGCATAAGAAAATCTTCGCCTCCTGTGCCGCCCACCGGCAACCACCCACACAGCAGATTAGCCCACCATCAGAGACCCTTCACTTACACCGGGCTCGACTACTTTGGGCCGCTAACGGTCACCGTAGGGCGTGCAACGCAGAAGCGATACGTTGCACTATTCACTTGCCTCACCACGCGCGCCGTCCATTTGGAAATGGCGGGGTCACTTAGTACGGACTCCGCGGTAATGGCTCTACGTCGCATGATAGCAAGACGCGGGTGCCCAGCCGAGATATGGTCAGACAACGGCACCAACCTCCAGGGGGCGGCCAAGGAAATCAGACAAGCTGTCGACAGGGCAACGGAAGAGGAAGCAAGCAAGAAAACCATCAGTTGGCGTTTCATCCCTCCAGGGGCGCCTTTCATGGGCGGCGCCTGGGAGCGTCTCGTCCGCAGCGTCAAGGTGGCGCTCACCGCAGTACTACACGAGCGACACCCCTCGGAAGAAGTACTCACGACGTTGCTGATGGAGAGCGAATACACCGTCAACAGCCGGCCCCTCACACACGTCTCTGTGAGCCCTGAAGACCCGGAGGCCCTCACACCAAACCACTTCCTCCTGGGAGGGTCAGCGCTGACACCACCACACCACGACGCAGGAGACGTCGACCTCGTCGGGCGCGCACACTGGCGCACCTCTCAACGCTTGGCTGATATGTTTTGGGCCAGGTGGCTTCGTGAATATCTGCCTGACCTCCAGCACCGGCGGGAGCCCCACGGCAAGGGCCCTGCAATCAAAATCGGCGACGTAGTGCTCGTCGCGGACGGCAATCTCCCTCGCAACATATGGCCACGAGGACTAGTGACCGCCGTGTATCCTGGACCAGATGACGTCATCAGAGCAGTGGATGTACGCACCAACGGCGGGACCCTCCGAAGACCCACCAAGAAGCTCGTCATTCTGCCTACGGACCCAGCCGCCCCGCAGCAGACACAGGAAGATGCGACGACCTAGCGGACGACGCACGGCGGGAGAGATGTGCAGGACGGCACTAGTCATTAATCATTATTGTACATAGCCAAAAATAAACCTTGTTTTCGTTTTTTGTTTCATTACCCTTAATAGATAGATAGGCACTAGTTTTAGTTATTTGTAAATACTTTGTTGTTATTTATTTTCTCTTTTAATAAAGACCGACTCCTCTCTGCGGTATTGCTCGGGGCAACGCAATCATATAGGACTGTCTCGCTCGCACACTATAGGTCTCGCTCATACCCCAAATTCGCACGGGGTATGAAACTGCTCCTCCCAATAGGCGCTAGTTGCACTCACGGAACGCAAGATATAAGTGCGAGCGAGCTCAGTCACGGCACGCTTCACTTCGCTCTACGCTCCAAGAAGAAACCCTGCAAGAAGAAGAAACCCTGCTAGAAGAAGAAACCCTGCTAGAAGAGGAAACCCTGCTGGAGCTCTGCCAGACTGCCTGGCAGTAACGACCGCAGTCAATATAGCGTTGCGTTGCGTCGCCAGATACCGTAGAGGGGGGCCGAATTCACGTTTCGTAAAACGAGTATTATTTGCCCCCTCTCTGCCTCCCTATCCCGTCGTACTGACCGCTTCGGGCCAATCCAGCAATACAGAGTGCTCCGGCACAGTTCTTATGTTGTGAGGAAAAGGACTTCGTGGTATTGTTTCCAAATTATGTTTTGGTAAAGGTTCATGGATTGGACCAAATACCAAATCGCCTGATTAAAGTGTCGCTTCTCAACAGCGAAATATTTTTTCAAATCAGTTAATTACTTTCGAAGCCTATTCAATGCAAAACAATACTCAAATGTTTCCTGTATAAAAGTACAGATACCTAACACTAACTAGCTTTACCTAAGTGGGTTACCATAACAATTTAATGTAATATGAGTGTTGCTTAACTGTGACCATACGGAGCGAGCTATATTTGGCCGCGATATGGTACAAATGACCAGTTTAGTCGGGTTAGGCCATTTATCTCTATGCCATCCCGGGTATGAGAAGCTATTTTTAGAGTCAGTTACTCATGCGTGACCATTTACATAGAGATTGCATGCAACGAGCGCCCGGCTCCAACTAAACACACCGACGGATCGTGTACATCAACGATCAATGAAATGTAAACACTTGAGCTCTTATGACGTTATCATAAGGTCCGCATTAGAATGAGTTTGCATACATAGCAGTGCACGTGACTGTACTCCAACCATTTCTATATTTCCTATTTCGCATTTACGAGTGATAAATCTGTGATGCTATCCATGCTCCCATTTCAGATTTAGACGTTCAGATAGTATTGTGGTCGTTGAGGCATCGGTAGCGATGCAGTTACACCGTTATTATGATGGGTATAATGATAAAATAAGTAATACACGATAGATGGCAGCGGAGCCCAGAGGGAAATGCCACTGTTTATGCAAGAAATCGTGCGGTCAAGCAAGCCCCGTGCTATTAAGTTTGTATAAAATGTTGTATAAAGGTAAGTACAGTCTTTATAAAGATATCGCTTGCATAAACATTAAGGAAATGACACAAGAAAACATGAATTTCTACTTCAAATAGAAAATGTAACCTGTATTATTTATGTAATTATAAACTTTTTTAATGAAATTATAAACATTTCAAAAACGAAACCTTTCGTTAGTTCGTTTCGTTTTTCTAAGTAGAACCCATGCTTCGTTCGCGTTATTTCGCATAAAAAGTATCCATAAGTTGATCTGATTTCATTTAATTTTTTTTTCTACTAAATTTCATCGAAATCTATTCAGTTATTTTTGCCCTTTCAGATCTTAATCATTACATCCATAATCCTAAAATATTAACATTTGAATAAAGACAGTTAGTAGGTCTCGTAGGAGAGAACGCATTTGAACAGCATGTTTCTCAAAATATTTCATAAATATTTAGTTGTGACGAATTTAATTTCCATCTCCCAGTTGAAATGTGCCCAGCCAGCAATAATTATACATAATAATAAAAGTAATTGTACTTTTTTCGCCCATTAACAACTTTTCTGCAAAAGTAGAAAAAATAATACAGGATGCTTATATCCTTGTATGCTAATTAATACATGCAATGGCATATTAATTTGTCAAACCGCGTAAGAGTTCTTAGTTGATAGTTTTGCGACTGAAATTTTTATGCCTTTTTTATAAACATTTAAAGCCCTAAATTAACGCAGACACACAGGTAAACACAAGTAGTATACAAACAAAACAAGATCAGATTTCGAAAACTGTTGGCCTCTATGCGTATACAATTATTTTTAAAACTAGTAACCTTATATATATTAATACGATCACTTTACACAAATGCAATTCATTTGCGAAAAGGATCCTCGCGATTTGCTTTTATGTTTGCATAGCATTAACTGCAATGCGCTACCGATGCAAATTAGCTGCAATCAAGGTCCTGCAAACGCGGGCTTTGTAGCAAGTGAATTAGCAAGTTTTACTAATGCATTTATTTGCGGAATTGTAAATGTCAACGCGTTTCATTTAGTATTAACATGGCATCATTTAAAAATTTGTTCGTATTTAAATGTAGGTATAGCAAAATTGTATAATCCTTATTTTTTCGTTCTAACACTTTGATTTGTGTATTTAATAGTTTCTTCTTTTAATAGTTAATGATGCATTATATGTATTGTTGGCAAAAATCAAAAAATGTACATTTACAATACCTTAAAGGGGGTTCATACAATCTAAGTTTTTTGCATCGCATTGCAATTCTTGTCCCGGCCGCTCATGTTGAAAAAAGATGTGATGAATTAAATTACATAGGTTTAAGAAACTATGTGGCAAACCTCACAAAAAATAATTACAACGTTTTGGTTAATTATATTAAATTTTCTACAACTTCTTGTAACAGGAGTTAGTCGCAGAAATTACAATTGAGAACTGATTAATTTTAATCGAACTTATATGTTTAAGTAAATGCGATGCTTGAGAGAGATCGTTCAATAAAAGGGGCTTGCTTTTTCGAAATTCCTTCGTGGTAAATTAAAACAGGTAATAAAATAAACATCATAGTTACCGCTAGCAAAACTCAAACTAATTTTGTTGAAAATGCATATAAAATGTTCACTAGCTATAGGTTATTTAAGATCAATCGGCAACAGTAAATTATGTATCTATCCTTGTGCGCAATTATGAGATGTTCAAACAGTAATGAAACAGTATGTTTACAAACTTGAAAATGTATAGATATTTGCCACCATTCAACAGAAATATCAAATGGATGCTATGCTATTTTTGATGTAGGAAGCGCGTATAACTTTGATTTAAGACGAAATTAGTAAGATACGAATATAATGTAGGAATGTTTTATAAGTAAAGGATGCATAGGTTGATGATTTTAAGATGCAGATTTTAAATGTTTATATCAAGACACTTAAGGATTAGAAGTCTTAAAGAGGTGTATAGTGATTATTCACTAGGTATTTTATAAACTAGGAAATATCGATTTTGTTACACCATTTCATTTATGAAGATATAGTTCAAGACTCATCAGAGTTAGAGCCAAAAGTAACAGCTAATATAAACTGAATTAAATGTTTCATTGGCAATTTGCCACTTCCACGTAGAGAAGCACATGATAAAAACTCTATAAATTTTTCAAGCAATAAAATATTGAATTACCATTTTGGATTTGAGATTGATCAATGATGCTTTTAACACTCTGTAATGATACCGGATGTTAATGTTCACATAACATTTTATTTACTGCTCAATACTTAAAACTTTATTTAGATGAATGGTCAGGAGTTTGGAATTTTAATTTTATTCTTGTGCATTATAAAAAACTGGAATGTTTTGCAGACTTAAAAGGCATCCTTTGCACAACAAAAGGTTAGCAAACACTGATTTACATTATAAAGACTGCAGATTTTCATTGACAGCTTTGTGTATGGGTATTTTATTTGTTTCTACTTTATCTTCTGTCTTAGAGTCATATCTATTTGGAGTTGGCACACTAATCCTCTTCTCAACAGTTATATTTTCTGTTGTTTCGATGATTTTTCGTAGGGTTGTATTATAAGCGAGATATTTGAACGTTCCATTGTAAGTATTTTCATTGATTAGGTATATGTTACTATTCAAACCATAAAATGCTATACAGTTAGTTTCTCTTGAACAATCGCAGTATTCACCGAGCAAATACCACTAAGTTTAGGTCAAACAAAACAAGCTTAGAAAGGAGCTCTGGTTGTAGGTACTAAGCTACTAAAATCCAGTTTCTTACCTCACAAACTAGTCTTAACGGGCATTCATTCATATTGATGAAGGTTTTTCCAGCTACGTAAGTTGAAATAATTTGCAGTTTGATAAATTCGACAATTGAATGCAAATTGCGCGTTGCTTGAAAGCAGACAGCTTACTTTGGCAACGAAAATTTCGAACGTGAGCAAAATTTCGCAGTTGCGTCACAAGTGACGGTAGGACTACAAAAGCCTAAAGGACAAATGCCGATTGCGATTATGTCGTATTGAGAAACGTAAACGTGAGTAGTTTGTAATCCCGGACGTGATACGCATGTTGGCATCGGTAACTGTGGAATTTAAGGCGGTGTTTGAATTAAAAGACCTGTTAAATGCAAATCGTTGACAAGTAGCATGCCTCAACCCTTCAAGAATCAGCTACGTCAGACATTTAAAAAAATACAGTGGTCTGTGGACCCTATGAAAACCAAGGGTGATGGATTTTTTTACTACCTATCATTGTATGTTCGTTACCTATAAATATGGCTACAAACCCGCATGAAATCTCATAAACGGTGACTTGTATTTTCTGAACATAGCAAAACAGGATAAATTCTTTTAACTTAAAAGGTCCCTAGAAAACTTTTGTTTGAATTGGATGTGTTATGATTTACACCGTCAGCTGATATCACTGCTATGTTCGAGAAACGGGTCAAGCTAAGTTCTTTTCGGAATTTGTAAGTATAGCTCAGCGTTTCTGGTGATTGGTCCCAGTTTTTAAGTAATACAATTTTCTTTTGTACTATTTGTTCCCAACTTTTGAACTGCAGTACAAAATTTCAGTTTAAATGTATTTTTAGTTGTATAGAATCAGGACACGTTTACCTAAACGGACATGCAACATGCCAATTGATAAAACATCGCGTTAATTTATAATTGTCTAAAATTTCCTTCATCAAGAACGACTGTTTCATGAGCGCATTTCCGTCTTTATCACAGTAAGAATGAGTTTAATTGTTTAATTGAGAATATTTTAAAATAAGTTAAAAATCGTTTTAATGTCTTAAATATTCACAAAAAGTATGGCAATCAAAAATAAAAACAAAAGGAATAGGTTTAGCAATGCCGACACGCGTGCCTAGCTCCTAGTCAACGCTGATTTTAAACTTACCCTTACTCTCTTGGATTATTCAAATTCAAATTCAATATTCTTTTATTCATGTAAATTACACCAGTAATATTTATGAAACGTCTTTATAATGCAAATGACGCTACCTCCGGTTCGGAACCTATAACTTACAGAGGAGATCCCGGCAAGAAACTCTGTCGTTTGAGATTTATTAAAGATGAGAGCGTAGGTATACATAGTGGAAAGCAGATCAGACTATACATTTTGGACTTTTCGACGCATCTATGTCGTGGGCATAAGAACTTATATCAAACTGCCAGTCTTTACCATGATATGCGTTCGTCCGTACCTATTTGAACTATTTTTATGTCGAGTGCCTCTAAATTTGTCTCTGGGTATATATTGGCATTGCACTTGATTGCCATTCTCCTCACGACAATACCACGAACGGTTGATATTTACCCGGATCACGTGTACGGACTAAGAAACACAAAAGTTTTGCATAGTTGCATTATTCATTCAGAGTGGTAACTTATAGTACGATTCTTAAGAAAAAATAGATTTCTTTGATTCTACGTAATGCGAAAATGAGTGACCATTAGAATTTCGATTACGTTGACACAATAGGAACGATGAATCGGTAAAACAAAAATTACTATTTAGTCCTTAAGGTTTTTTTCAAATTAAAATAAAAACGTATTTTTTGCTTCAGCAAAAAAATAAAAAATTGATGATGATAAAGCGCATTCAAGTTCAGTGGAGGGGTGCTTTTACGTCACCATTTCGTAAAACTCTACGAATGTGTGACGTCACGCTAAATTTAAACGCAATGTCTATCTAAGTGAATTTTTGTTGACATGATAAAACAAAAGTATGTGTCTAACTATTGAACCAAATATTACATTTTAGTTATTACCCTTTATAAACAGGTACCTAAATATATAAAGTGGAAAATTTCAAGATTTAGTTTTGATTTTTTTAAGTAAGAATTTCTACCTTTCCTAGACAGATAACTATAATATTAATATTTCCTGCTTGCGTGCGAGGTTTCAGACTCAAGATGCACCTGTATGTTGCTTTAAATATAAACCACTCACTGTTGCCCACGATCTCATCCGCATTTATCATAATCATTCTTCCAATGCACGCCACTGAACCCTGTCTTCAGCTCTTTACAATCATTGGTAGCCACATTTCGTGTAGGTACATGTGTATTTGAGAGAGGTAGGGCATAGCGATTTATCGCTCGAACTGGAGCAGCCCGACTGGTGAAATACCTCCACATTACAGAAGACCGCATCCAATTAACGATCACTTCTGTGTTTTTGTGTTCCTGCGCGTGAGCAAGGTTTCCAGAACTCGTAGGGGGTGCTACATTAGTAGCAAAGGTCAATCCTTCAAGGTAAGGGCGACAAATCCAGTAACAGATTTATTATGCTGTACTTGTCACCCTTGAGCTAGGACCTCATTACCACTTAACATCAAGTGGGATGAGGTCAATCTTGAAGTGCAATATAAAAAAAGTAGCAAAGATCAGTGGAAAACACACATGCGGAGCCGCGGTGCGCTAGTGTTTGTATAAACTTTCTCGTTTTTGATATTGTGAGAATAAGAAAATAGTGTCTGGTAAGTTATATGAACCATATTATTATAAAATAAAGTAGGTCTACAAATATACATTAATACTGTACGGGTGAACTAAATATTCACCTAGAATAGTTCCTCAATCTTATTACCTACCTAACAATGGCTATAATTGTTAGGTTTTCCCAATTCAATATAAATTGGGAAAACTTATAAAACGGTTGAAGGCAGAAATTTATATAAACCTTGATTTAAAGTGGAATATTTTCTTCACGGTTAAATATCTAAAGACAGTGCATTCGACCTCAGGCGACGGTTTACAAACAAAAAATAGATAAATAACCTTGATATTGTTATCTTCAACGTTCCTAAAACATTTCTATTATTAAATATGTTTATCAATCTGCCCTGCTTTTGATTGAAGTAGGAATATATTTACAAAAACGAATAAAACATAGTTTGATCATTTATCCCTTATTGAAAGAGGAGTACTTCAGTAAAGATGATTATATTATGTACCTCAAATGTATCTTCGAGTATCCAGTAAAAAAGATGTCAAATTAGCGAACTTGAAAATTTTTAAAGGAACTGAAAATTTTTTCATCTCACACAACGAGAAACTTTTTTCCTGTTAAAATAATTCACAGTAGATACTTACTAGCTGTGCCCGCGACTTTGTTCGCGTGGACTACATACTTTCATGGTCGGTTTTACCCCTTTCTCTCCTAATATTGGAAAAAAGGTATCCATATTTTAATTCAAGTTTCGAGCTACATTTGTGCCAAATTTTATAAGTAAGTTAGAGACTTTAAAAAAAAACCCATATGAACTTTTAAGGGTGGTATTACCCCTATCCCCCCTTATTTTCAAAACAAAAAGTAACCTATGTCCGTTCTAGAGGTTTAATGTATACCTATACAAAAATCGAGTGAAATTATTACTATAAAAAATTCAGTGGTTTAGGCTTGAAAGCCGGACAGACAAACAGAGTTACTTTCGCATTTATAATATAACTAGCGATCCGCCCCGACTTCGCACGGATGTAATGTAAATACTTTAAAATATGGCTTTTCTCTTATTTATTGCAAATAAAAACCTTCCTCTTAAATCACTCTATCTATTAAAAAAAACCGCAACAAAATCCGTTGCGCAGTTTTAAACATTTAAGCGTACATAGGGACATAGGGACTAAAAAAGTAACTTTGTTTTATACTATGTAGTGATAGTGAAGTATGTGAATATGGACTGGACAGTGTACTGAATGGTGTATTACATAAAACGGTGTTTTGAATTTGTAACTTTCTATTGTGCTTTTGTGTTTTGTTTTGTATTTTATTCTTTTGAGATTTGACATGTTCTTATTTTCACGATGTTTCTAAAGGAAAGGACAAAGCAAATCGAATTGGACCCTTTATATTTAAATCGATATTGTGTGTAATTTTGTAGCAGACTTTTCCAAACATTCAATCCGTGACGTCAAAATAAATGACCAAATATCGAACTGGTTTGATGAGTGATAACCGATAGTAGCAGGTAGTTCGTAATAAAAATCTGCAATCTTTTATCAGGTTGATTATATTAAATATTATTATCTAATGCCTACGCATTTAATATTATCACTAGCAAGTATAGAATTCAAGATTACACGATGAAACCTTGAAACTGCTGCTACATTTTATTTCAGATATCCAACTTTTGTGGATTTCGTATCTTTGATGATGTATTTCGATTTATTGATAAGAATATATAATACATCAAACATAATATACAGCACCTACTTAAAGATCGTATCTTAATGCATTACCAAGTTATGTTCTTTTATTACTTTTAATTTAGATGACTGATTATTATTCAAAGGCAATGATAAGCAAAAATCTGGTTTAAATACAGTAAAAGTATTGTTGCTTTGAGAAGTAAGTATAATATAATAAATGTAGTGTTAAATTTCTATAAAATATTAACTATGTATTGTAATTTTATAGATAAGAGTTTTTTGTTAAATAAAATGGAATAATAGCTTTGTGCCTTTGCTATTCAATACGCCAAAGATAACTTAAAAAAAAGAGATATGCAATATTTCCGTCGTATGTTGATGGTTTAGTAAGGTATACAAACTTTTATATATATTTTTTTAAATTATTCTAAAAGATAGGGCTAGGGTGTAGTGGTTCCGTCATTGTTTCTTATTTCTGTAACACAAATACATTAGCTAGTTACCATACTTACAATTAGGGCAATCTTGTACAATTTTAGCTGTTTCGTTTAATTAGACGTAGATCAAACTACAATGGAACGATAGAAAAAACAGGCCACTGTGCCTACAGAACCTGATGTAATAAAATCTATTATCTGTCTGACTGACTGACTGCCGTACTGACTTGCGTTTTTAATTCTATCACCATTAACTAGTTCAAACGACTTTAACTATAATTTAAAGATACCATTTAGCTTTATAGTATAATATAATATAGATGTAGATATTTATAAAAAAATCGCCGTTTCCGTATATAGGTAATTATATACGTTTTATACCCATATACCTAGGTAGGTATTTATTGTATGTTTTAACTTTTTTTTAGGTAGGTATTTTGATTTTTAAACGCTTTAATTTCACATTCGAAGTGTGTTGGTTTCGATTACGTAAATTAAAAATTGCTATTCATCATCGGATCCGACATAATTCATTGTTGGGAGTAGATACCTTGATGCAGTTTACATTTAATTCCCTTTAATTAGTGTACCTATAGTGCACGCAAACATATTGGATTTCATGAGGAACACATTTTTTTTACAACAGTCCGATACCTACGATGAAGTCGCTTCTTAGCGTTTATCCATTAGCTAAACATAATTCTCCAATTAAGTAACAAACTTACACAACAAGGATTGTACTTCCATAAGTACCTACTGCCTTGATATTTTTGAAGTATGAGTTGATTTAGGGAAAACGTTTAATTTTTATGTCAGGTATTGAATACAAATTCAAGGGCCACACTGATTCACCTAAGTGTTTGTTTGTTAACTTTTCCTCAAGTATAGAAAACGGAATCCAATATTTTACGATTGAATCTGACTTATCACGCAGTAGTTTCATTTGTTTTATGTTCTAATAGCTATTAATATAAGTAGGTATATAGTTATAGGTAATGAAGGTGACTTTAGATTTAAAACATTAAACTTTGCACAGCACGTTGATTAAATAAACAAGAAGTAATATCAAGAGGACTTAATAAACATCGTGCGGTTCGATTCAATATTAAGTAGCAATATGACTTAAACCTCGAGTAAACTGCTGATTAACCGCCATTACAGTGTATTCTATTTTTAGAATCCGCACAGAGATCACGTCTTTGTCTGCTGTAATGTAAATGACTATCAAACGCTTCTTGTCTCACGCTCCAAACCGGCACGGCTATTTATCAAAACAATACATTACAAATGTAACCTCAAAACTTCGAACAATCACTAAGTTGAACATTAGTGTCGTCACACTCACCGGTATCGACTCCGAATGGGTCCCACATTCTTCTAAAGTCCATGTTCGCACTAAAAAGGATTCACAGAGAGGTTATGAAGAGTTTACGAGTTGTAACGTCACGTCATTTTGACAGGTGACGCGATGTCACCGCCACCTGCGCTAAGGACGCGCGTTCCTGCGTCGTGGATTGCCGAATATCATGGTTTAGGGATTGTCTGCCAGGAGAGCGACTCGTCTTGCCTGGTATAGGCCAATGAACGGCGCGGCCGATGCGCCAAGGTCAGAGAGAACCGGAGTCTGCGCCCGCTAGAGGGCACCACGCGGCGCGACGCAGACGGGCTGCTGCTAAGGCGCCCGTATAGCAACTAAACAACTCTGTAGGTACTCTGTACCTATGCCCGACGATGCGCCGATAAGCGGTATAAGGTATAAATAAAAAGCGTCGCGTTGTGAATATGAATGAATGTTGGTAACTTTACGTCATAAGAATCAGCCATTTACTCTGCTGGATTGTACCTAATTACAATCGTTTTTGTGCCTAAATGAATGAAAGGCTGGAAAATTGTGTGTGTTGAAGCTAGGTTTGCCTCTAAGTTTCCTTGGCCTATTAAACAACATAACAGGTTTTCTCAAATAAACAATGCTTAATTAGCGACAAGTAATATCTAATTAGTACATACGAGCAATTAAATGTTGACTGCTAATTAACAGTTTAATTTACAACGGCACGCAGAAGTGTGTTGATATTTAGCACTTTAAAGTATCATTTAAGTCAAATTACACTAGTAACTACAGTATAATTTAATCAAATTTCGGCTAATGCATTAAGATTTTATAAACATTTTGGGATTACAAAAATTCAAAGAAATATTTTGGAAATGCCATCTAGCGGCGAGTAGTGACACTACATAAGTTATAGTCCGTAGATAAATTTGAGTGAAATTTAATTTGGATGCTTTATTTTGCAAACTTACGTATTTCAATCGGGTTTTGCAAAAGTGACTTACCTATTTACTAATAATAACTGTGGCATTAGGTTGTTTGACCTTTTTCTATTTCTGCTCTTACTTGATCTAAAAAATAAAAAAATCCCCATTAATTATTTTTATGATGTGTTTCAATAATCGTAATATTATTCTAGGTGTTGAAGAAAGGTAGCACTTTGATGACAAAAATGTCCATTAAACTCCCATTTATTACTCATAGAAGCTTCAAGAAACATTTATTTGCGAATTTTTAGTTTGTCACTGTTCGTAATCGTTTCTTTTCGATTTTGGGAGTGCTAAAGACCTTCAGGTCTCTAGGGACTTTTTAAAGAGTTTAAAAACAAAACAAAATGTTTCGTTCTCATCGATAAATTTAAGATTTGAGATGCCTTTTATCCGAACGGGAGTGGTAGAATGAACAGGTTTCCAAAAATATAGTTTTAATGATTAACACATTAAAATATACTCTTTATAAAGTTATTTATATTTTCAAAATTATAATATAAATTTGAGAATTTAAAATTGTAATTCATCCTTTAAGCAACATACGTCATTTGTGTTCGGAACCCCTTCCCCCTGTTGTATTTTTAGGCAAAATACATACCTATTTTAATATTCCATCTGAGATGTTTCTACCAATAACAAAATATACGTACCCTACGACATGTTAACGTATTGTCGTGACGGATTGTAATTTTAAAGTCTCAAATTTGTCTAAAACTAAATTCAAAAAGGAAAACTTATAAAATTAAAGTACCTACTTGTAGTGAAAAAGTTTGTTATACAGCTATGAAAAATATTAGTTGACTAGCAAAGAACTGTCAAGTCCACATTTTGAACTTTTTTGTGCAATAAAGTTTCCAAAAAAATCATACCTATGTACAAATTTATGAAACAAATAAAAAATCATTATTCTCACTTCGTAAAGTTTTCAGAAGAGTGAACGTTCACACATTGAATAAAGTTTATGGTAAAAGCATAAGATATTAAATATTTAAAAGAAACAAAAGATTTAATGTAGGCTACTGCGGATTCGTAAACTAAAAAAATAAGAAAAATATTCAAGAAATTTAATTTTCATTAAAAATAAAAGAATCTGAGCAAAACTTTTATCATTTTTTACTAAACTTCAAATGGGTATTTTAGAACTTTGTTATAATTAAATTTTTGACGATATTGAACTTGGTATACATACCGTGTTTATTTCGAGTCTCGTTTCTTCGTTAATCGCGGTAATTCGCACGTAGAGTTAAAAGCTGCGTAGGCGCTACCAAAGTGGTCTAATAATATCGTTTATAAGAATTTAAACTGCTTGAGACGTGTTTATGGAATCTCAGCCGCAAGATTCATGGATATTATGTTTACTGAGCAAGTGGTAGTGTCTGGTGATGAGTTTATTGCGATTCTTTTGTGAAGGCACGATCACGACTTTCACACTTTGTTTCTAAGTAAGTGCAAATGGTAAAGTGTGGTGCTGAAATGTTGCCACTAAAGTAATAAAAAATTATCGACGCATCGCAATTATTTTTGGTGTGTTTGAAAAATTCGGAAAAAGTAATTGAGTGGCAACTCTGTGCGATGAAAAAGTACGGTAATTGTACTTGCATTGACGCCGCCCCCGTGTGAGTAGAAGAAACGCCTTTATTGACGAACACAATGGACTAAAACATATTTAGTGACGAATATGCAAAACGTATTTTTAAAGTCTGCACAAAAATCCGCAGAGCCAGACATAAAATGAAAATTACAGCAAAAAAAATAAAAAAGTATGTAGCTATAGCGCAATAACAAACAAACATAGTTTATTTAAGTTTATCCGTTAAGTTAAACGTTAATCAAATAATATTGCGTAAATGAAAAAAGCAAGAAAACTGTCACTTTTGTTTGTACTAAAGATATAATGAATTGAATGATTAATGAAAACATAAAAATTTGCATGGTCCCAGTCTGTCTTTAAATTAATTCAAACGTCGTCTTTCAGGCACACACAAAGGTAGTCCAAAGTTTAGGGGTTCGTAGCCAAATGGCGAAAAACGAAACCCTTATGGGTTCCTCAAGTCTGTCTGTCTGTCTGTCTTTTATATTATATATTGAGGTTTCTGATATCGTTTATCTTAATTTAACGGAACATATCAGAACCAACCAAAACTAAAATGAACAAACACAGTCGAGAGTAAAACTTTCACACCAAAATAAATGTGGGTAAGTTAAGAATACTTGGCACAACGATGGGCCAAGTAAGGTTTTTTTAATACGTCATAAATGGTAAACCGTAATTTACCTTTCATTCTCCAATATAAACTTTTATATTATGTTACTTACGAGTACTGTTACGGAACTTTTTAAGTGCGAGTCGGATGTGCGAGTCTAAGAGAGGCAGGGCAAAGCGATTTATCGCTCGAACTGGAGCAGCTCGACTAGTGAAATACCTTCACCTTACAGAAGACCGCAGCCAAATAACAATCACACCGGTGTTGTTGTGTTCCTGCATGTGAGTAAGGTTTCCAGAGCTCTTGGGGGGTGCTACATTAGAAGCAGGGGTCAAGCCTTCAAGGTAAGGGCGACAAGTCTAGTAACAGTTTTACTATGCTATACTTTTCGTCCTTAAGCTAGGAGCTCATTACCACTTAACATCAGGTAGGATAAGTTCAATCTGTGCGTTACAAAAAAAAAAGAGTCCGACTCGGACGTAGCCGGTTTTTTTTCGAATAGGAGACGTTGGAGTTGGGAAATTGCTAAACCGTGAGCGTTCTCTCGCACATTGCAGTGCCATAACGGGGTTCATAATGATCTAATTTTAAGAATATCATCCGTACTGTGTATTATAGCAGCAATAGGCGATTGAGTATTGAGTAGTGTAAAGCGGCTAAAAAAATTCGCGACCGCATCACAACAACGGCCGGAAGGCAATCTTAAAACAGAATTGCAAACCGTCAGGTGATTGTTCCACAAAAATACTTACAAATAACCTTGTCGAAACGATCAAAGAATGTTATTGATAACGCTAGTTCAAAGAGGCATATTTCTGGAACGGTTTGTTTGCGCTGTTTCCCATCGCTGTATGATGATGGCTGTACCACGTCCGAGGCGCCTCTGGGATGCCTAGTCTTAAATCTTCCATAGATATTCTCGGTAAACGAGTATCGGTGGCAGAAAGTAAGAAAAAAATCTATAAAGCTTTTGAACACCAATGTGAAGACCAAGAATATCTGCACACGCATAATGGACTCGAGAATTAAAAAAGAGAAAAATTAAAATTTTCGCATTTCTTATTTATTTATCTGGCGTAAAATATGGGCAAATTTATTTTATTTATTGACTCACAATATGCGAAAGTGCGGTTTAAGCCCAGCGTTTCAAATGCTCGGATAATCTCGTTTTAATATACACGTATTATACATATAGTGTTAGTTATAAAGCAAAAATAAGGTTAAGAATCTTTGTGTCAGCTGCTGTAAATAAATGTTTACGTTGTTATAAAGGGTTGTTCATAAACTATTGTTTTATAAAATATTTTTTTGTGTTTGGGGTGTTTTAAATTTACTTTGATTCTTGGTTGTAACTACGTTAATCTACTCGAATACCGTTTTTATTCGTAGTACATGGTTCAACATTTTTTATATTAAAACTAAATACATAGATATTATCACTGATTTAAAATTTACTTAATTCCATTGTAAAATGTAAGCAGATAAATAAAATTGATATCACTTAATATGCATACCTACATACAGATATTTTTAAATATAACCAATCATTTTGTTATCGCCTGGTCAACACTTGTAAGTACCCGTTAACGTTTATAAAAAATCAACACATGTCATATGAAGTTTTCCATTCAGAAAAAACCCTGGAAAAAACTCGCTTTTATCAACCTACCTTTTAGTGTATCTATAGATAGTGCGCTATCAGGACTGATGCTATCGTAATGAAATCTCAAATCATTTTTATCTCCGTAACAGCCTCAGTTTTGTATATCATGGTTACATTTCTATTACGGAGCAACTAATTTTCAATCCATCATTTATTCGTGTTGTTTATTGAATATTAACGCAAATGTAACGTAAAGTATTATTTGGAGATATCGATTTCGATCGACTTTTGCAGATACTACCTGGATTGGATTAGAGACAAAAGTAAACTATAATTTTTAATCTAATATTTTAAAATTTACTAATATTATAAAGAGCAAACGTTTGAAACTACTGAACTGATTTGAAAAATTATATTACTGTTGGTTGTTCTAAGCGACACATTTTCCAAATGAGGTAAGCTAAATAAAATATAAAAAAATATATAGTAAATATAATAAATAATCTAACCCAACAAGAACACTTACAACAATTATATTAAAAAGTGTACTAAGGGCGGGTTTTTCAATCTTCAGATAAAAAATTAACAAGCCGATCAAATAAAAGCTGATTGATTTAGGAACATCAAGTCCTTTTGTTACGGAATTTGTGTGTGTGATAACATAGGAAATATTTTGTATTGTAGGTACTTTATTTGAATGTTTTATTTATCAACTGATTAAAGAAGAATCGGGTCCAATTCTAACTAGTTGGATTACAGGCACATGCCATGAGAAGTTTCAAATAGTACATACAGTTGGCAAAAATCTATTTATTTATTTATAAAGTTCTACTTACAGTTTATGTACTACATCATTCCTTAAATAATATAGGCTTTTACTTATTCTAGGTAAGTACATAAGACTAGTTACAAGTAGACACCGCTTACTTAATAGAACAGAAACACTTTTAAAATAGGTAAAATAGGAACTTTTAAAAGATTTCCTTCAACAGCAAATACTTTATCTCTATGGTATATTAATGGTATATTAGTAACAGTACTATATGCATCTCAATTTACATACATGTGAGTGTTAACAAAATCCAGTTTCAGTTATGTATAACCTTGCTTTGCTATAAAGCGAGTTGACGGTAATTGTAGCTATTTGTCTGCTGTACATGAATCTAGTTTTGTTTTTTTTTCTAACACCTCGAAATTAATGGTAATCTTGCATCAAAATAACGAAATTGAATAATTTTAGGAACTTTACCATGGTCTGTATACAGTTTCGGATAAATTCATTTTATAATTGAATATTACAAAATAAACAAATACTTCTCTTATTTCAAATATAATTTAAATTATCAGTTTAGTAATATTATTTGTGAAGTAATTCTTGATTCTAACTGCAACATTTTTTTCCATATAGAATGATACTAATAAATTGTATGAAAAATAATACCGCTGAGAACAACTTAAATATTTTCTCAATTATACTAAATTTATAAATAAACCTAATATGAATTCTATGGCAAGGGTCTTTGCTTCCTTTGGCATATATTTAAAATAGCCAAATATAATTAGTTAAATAGTTAAACCTGTTTAAAGTAGACCCAAAAAATCAGTTTTTAAGATTTCTTAGTGAAATATCTCAGAAACTATAGAGTGATAGACGTATTTTATAGCCAGATTCGGCTTCCCTACGCCGGTTTTAGTTTAAAACAGCAATTGGTTTGCTTGCAACCAATGATATTTAAAACCATAGATATGTTATACGTTCATAAAACTAACGAAAAATCTGTGCTGGTCGAGTGCGACTGCACACATGCGCAATTCTTATTAACCACATTCTTAGATGATGTGAAAGGGATGGCTTAATTTAAACCATAAGAACAAAAGAGATAAGTAATAGCTCTCTGTTAGGCACATGAGTCAACTGAATGTCACTTGTTGATCAATCACTGCTCTGCACTGGACACTTGAACAAAGACTAATAAAAACAACGAAACAGAAGGTACAAACTTTACGTGTACCTACTCTTGTCTCTTTCTTATTTCGTGTCTTTTTATTTCAAATATTTTAGGTAATTCAAAAATAATGTTTCTTATTGATTGACATTACTTAAGAATTTTAATTATTTACTCGGGATTCGGTTTAATGCGAACGTTCGGTTTTAAAAATAAAACATAACTATAAAGGAAAAACAACTTTTATTACAAATAAATTACACATTTGAGAAAATATATACAACTAGCGACCCGCCCCGGCTTCGCACGGGTACTATAGGTACTAAAATATGTATGTATTATACAAATAATCCTTGCACTTATTTTATTACTTTCACTCCCCCCGTACCCCAATGATGCTTACATGGAGCTTACATCACATGCTGGCTAGCTGAGCGCGGTGAACGGCAACCACGCGACTTTTTTCTAATACTTCCATTTTTAAACTCGTGATACCTATCTTCCCAATGAAATGTTCGAATTAATCAAAAAGTTATATAAAGGTATTGAAGCCGTCTAGAATATAAAGTAATTTATTTTGATAAGGATTAATACCAAAGTACAATAAAGAGCCTTTTCAAGCGGCGGCATATTAATTAATTTTTTAGAATTAAAAACCGCTTACTGTGACATAACTATAATATTTAGACATAATAATATGCTGTTATTGCATTCATGCATGCTTATGACATAATAAGTTCTTTTGCAAACATACTTAAAGAGCATTTAAGAAAACCTTACAGTTTGGTTGTGTTTTTAAAATAGAACAAGATAAATAGTAAATCATTTCCACCCACAAAAGTATAGTTATTGTAATTTTAACTTTTTTCAAGATAATAATACTTCCCTATTACACCAATTATTACTATTGACAATTGTATTAATTCAATCTCAATAAAATCTCCCTTGACCTTTTATTTCTAAGCATTTGTTGTACACTATTCTTGAAATAATTTCAGATATGAGTGACACTATGTCTTACTCAAAAATGACGGAAGGCAGCTGCACGTGATTTGCAATTAAAGCTAAGACGGGCCTTAGAGGAAATACAAGAACTAAAAAACTAATTTATATAAATGACCTCCCTTTTTTCACAAAAAACTTGTGTGATACAGTTTTATTTGCGGACGATACATCTTTGATTTTCAAAATTAATAGGCACCAACAAACTTTTGATGATATTAATTATGCTCTTTCTGAAGTAACGCAATGGTTTACGACAAATAATCTGTTACTTAATGCCAAAAAAACTAAATGTGTGAAGTTTACAATGCCTAATGTTAAACAAGTGAACACTGTAATTAAAATGAGTGATGAGCCTATTGAGGTCATCAACTCGACAGTATTCCTTGGTATTACCTTGGACTCAAAACTGCAATGGTCTCCTCACATTGTTGCTCTGGCAGGAAGATTAAGCTCAGCCGCATATGCAGTTAGGAAAATTAGACATCTGACTGATGAGGAAACAGCGAGATTAGTTTATTTTAGTTATTTTCACAGTATAATGTCATATGGTCTACTCTTGTGGGGGTCTGCAGCCGATATTCAGTCTATTTTCATCTTACAGAAGAGGGCTATTAGAGCCATTTACAGGCTTGGACCCCGCGACTCGCTGCGAATGCGATTTAAGGAGATTAACATACTAACAGTCGTATCGCAATATATACTCGACTGTCTATTGCACGTTCACAAAAACCTGCACAAAATTCCTAAAAAATCAGACATTCATCGATTTAACACCCGAAATAAACATAAACTTGCTGTTCCAAATCGTAGACTCCATAAAATTGGAAATTCATTCGTTGGGTTAAGCATAAAAATGTTCAATAAATTACCGCAAACTATTGTTAACTTACCTACGCACAAGTTTAAGTTCTATGTTAAAAATGAACTTATGAAAAAAGGCTATTAGTTATACAGTAAATGATTATCTCAATGATAAAGATATTTGGCCTGATATTAATTAACGTGTTTTGAAACGTTTTTTTGTCTTTTTAATTAAGCGCCAGTTTCGATAATTTAATTTATTATTTCACAAAATGACATTGTTAATTTTAATTTTATACTATAAGTAGACATAAATTATTATTTTCTTTTACTTTAATTATGTGACATGTCGATATTTTTAATTTTCATTTGACAAAATGACATTGTTATTGGTAATTTTGTACGATAGACATGGCTATCACGAATTATTAAGTAGTCTCAAATTAACAGAATAAGATGTAGGTTGGTTACTACTTCGTGCTCCGGGTCCTATATTTGGTTTGATGACTTAAATTGTAATTACTTTCCAAAGGGAGTTGGGAGTTAGTCATGCTCACTAAAATGTCACTGGGGTGGTGGCGCTATGTGGCGGGTCGTTACATTCCCTTCAATATGGTTGAGTGAAGCGATGGCTGGCACATACGTCATGCTTGTGAACAGGTGCCACCTTTGGGGACTGGTCTGCTCCAGCTTACCTCTTAAAATAAAATAATACTTCATGCTTTTTTCACTCATCAAAATAAAACTATATGACTTGGTCCAAAGTGTTCTACACATAGCTATAAGTTAGATACTGCTACTGTAACTTATCTGCTGAGTTTCTTACCGGTGTTTTCTCGGTAGATATAGGTTCCGAACCGGAAGTAGAATCACTTTGCATTGTATTCAATGACGATTCAAAATTGTTACATGTAACCTACTTGAATAAAGAAATATTTGAGTTTGAGTTTGAGCTGTCGCGACACTTTGTAGCTAATAATGAGTTCTGCAAAGTCGTAGTAGGTACATGATTTTGTTCTATCATTAATAGTATTCGCCGCGCACGCGATGTAAGGATTTTTTTTAATTACTTTTTTTAATTAACTACCAGAAGTAACAAATTTGCATTCGGTACACAATAATAAATGAACAATACAAAAAGGCTGTGATAATAAAAATAAACACAAGCATGCCGTAGGTATTAAACCAGACAACGCTTCTGTGTTTTCTATTCGTATAATCTATGACCGAACACATTTTGTCCTTTTCACACTTGTAAAAACAACAATGTACTTTCTCTTTTACCTGTGTGAAATTAATTTTAAGTAAAAATATTTAAAATTTAATGATTTATGCATAATTCTTGTTTACTTATATGTGATACGAGATCCCCTTAGCGTTATTTACTTTCTTATCATAGTTTGTACACTTTCGAAACACACACGATGGTATTTTATCGGATTCACAGTCACTGACAGAAACGTCACATTTGTCGTATCGCTTTTCGCAGACTGGGGGTAAGACGTCCTAATTAGGACGTTTTAGCGTCTTCATATTTCGCGCATGGGTAACATATCTATTATTTTTTAAATATCATTGCTTGCAACCAAATCATTGTTGCAGTTTTGTATGACAATCAAGAGTCTGTGGAAAAACCATACGATATCCATTTTTTTTTATATTGCACTTCAATATTGACTTCATCCCACCTGATGTTAAGTGGTAATGAGGTCCTAGCTTAAGGGCGAAAAGTACAGCATAATAAATCTGTTACTGGACTTGTCGCTCTTACCTTGAAGGCTTGACCCCTGCTACTAATGTAGCACCCCCCAGGAGCTCTGGAAACCTTACTTTCACGCAGGAACACAACAACACAGAAGTGATTGTTATTTAGCTGCGATCGTCTGTAAGGTGGAGGTATTTCACCAGTCGGGCTGCTCCAGTTCGAGCGATAAATCGCTATGCCCTACCTGTCTTACCATATTATTTTCTCATTTTAGATCGCATCTTTGAGCGTGCTAAGCCTTAGTTACGTTGTCCATTCCATGTTTGTACCCCGAATAGCAAGCAATTTTAAAATTGTCATCGAATTTAAACGTGAAGAGATAATGTTTCGTATCAACAAGGACTATTTTTTAACTTTCCGAAGAAGAATCGTAAAAGCATTAAAATATGAAATTTTAAAAAATGTAGGAAAGGATTAAAATACTGGCCAAATAAAAATAAAGTATAATCGTATTTTCGAAGTTTTTATTTAAAAATAAATTATCGTACAACTTGCACCAATAACAACAAAATTTTGGTTTTGAACAACATGAAACCACAACTTTCGCTCAAAGCATGAATCAACTTATTAATATTGCGTAGAGAATACAAAAATCATTTATCCTACACGGTGCGATATATTTGTCCTAGGATTATATTTGTATTAATTTTATGCCATTCTCGTGTAAAACACACTGTACATTCACAACAACTTAAACGGAGATTCGCCCTCAAATATTGAGCTGGGGTTACACAGTCGCCGCTAGCGCCAAAGACTAAAATTAGAGCCTCAATATTAATTTCACAGCCTACAGCGTAACCCCCGCCTAAAAGCATAACAAACACAATCTCACACAATAAAGTTACAAGAGAAAAAGAAACGTTACAGTAATTACAAAATTCTACTTAACGTAATAAAAAAAAACAGCTTGATTCTTGCGCCTTAAAAATAAAAAGGTTGCATTATCTATTACTTTTTTTTGAATTACAAAATATTTAGGTAGAAGGCACGGCATACATGTATTTTACGAGTATTTCTTCTACTTACACTAGGTTTCTAGATTCTATTAGTATTTGCACCGAAATCACTCAATTCTGCTATACAATCAACCAGACCACGGATCTACTCATTTAGCTATCAATGTCCAAATTATTAAAACACGCCTAAGTAAAAAACTTTAATATTCGTGCTATTTGATTAAGGACAGCATAAGACCTACCATGATTGTGAATACGTTAACCATATTGCTCTCAATTTTACCTAAATCTATTTATTTTAAATGTATGCAATTTTCAGAGAGCTTACTTAGACCAACAACAATCTCGCTATAAAACGTTGTTACTTACTGCAATTCCATTATCTCACTAATTCGTAGGTACTATTGTATGAATGACTTTCTACATGTAAAATGGCCCTATAAGATTTGTAGGCTTTTTAGCAGTAGTGAAGACTAAGCTTAAGGTTTGCTCTTCATATTAACTGACGTTCCATGAGTAAGGTAAGTTAAATTTCAAAATCAGTTTATGATTCTCTAACTACAGGTTATACAATATGTAATATAGATTGTCAATCAGTCAGTTCATTGAATTGAAAAATCTGCAACCGATGATGAATCTGGGCTTAGGACGCTCAAAAACTGCAATCGAGTAGGAATACGATCCGCCATTTTGTAGAAATCTGGTTCAGCTAATGTCCGCTGCGGCGCCACTTTCACTCTACGTGAAACGAAACGATTACCAATGTGGTTTGTACTAGATGTAGGTAAGTACAGATCACATCTTGGCTTCGTATAATAATGCTATCTTAGTTATGTATACCTACAAATCATTGTTTTCAGCGATTGCAGTTTTAAAAACATATGACTAACTCATTCAGAAACGCAGTCAAAATCTACATATAACGTGATTATGTTATATTACGATAATATCCAAAATGCTTTATTTAGTAGATTAATTCAAAATCATTTAATTGACTGAGCAAGAAACATTGTTTCCATTATTTTATTGCCATTGCAAGAATTTATTTGAAGATTATTCAATAGATTAAATTACGTACAATGCTAGGGTTCATTAATTAATTTAAAAATTTCGCAAGTCAGATATCCAACTTTTGTCAGTCAGTAAGATTTTGTAATTATTTAGCAGTGGTTAGCAATAAGAAAGTGAAATGACTAAAATAGAAGGAACACATCTTAATTAGACTGAAAAGGTACACTAAGGTTAAAACTTTACCTGCGATAAACAATTTTCGTTCGTAACTCAAACCTATAAAGTTTAAAATTCATCATTCTTTTCCTAGGGTAACCTTTCATTAATTAATTAATAAATGAAATTTAATATCCCATGTTCATTAACATGCCGCTATAGTTAGAACTCTCTTATATTATGGTTTTAAATTTCCCAATGGGATCACTTCTCGAAAAACGGTGGGTTTCCTGTAAATTCGTTTCCTTCCTAAATCATCAAAGTTTTCATTTAAAACTTGTCTCTTTTATTTGAAGTAACGACGATACCGTGACATGTTTATAAGGCTGTTTATACAAAGTATTTTTTGTGTATTCATTGCATTAAGCATTTTGTGTATTCAGCGAAAAAGCTTCATCTCTTAGTGCATTCAGAAGGATTTCAAATTCTGTTTCACTGAAGACTAAACACACTATAGAAAATTTCAAGCAATGTTCGAGTCCAAATACGGGCACGTATGTTCAAATCTCTATTTCTCTATATCAATGTAGGGTCTTTATCCCTTACGGTTATTAATTCAACGTGAGGCCAGCCCTACGCTAGATGGCAGTGCTAATGTTATTCGAGTTGTTTGTACATATCCTCTATCTGGGGTTTGAAGTAGCTTCTGATTTCAGGTCGTTTTGTCTTCAATGTTGGGGTGAGGAGGCCGTTTTGCACCGAGAACGGGTCTGGGTGGAGGTAAATGTCTTTCACCTGGAATAAAACAGAGAGTTTCAGTAAGTCCTTAGTTTATGTTGAATATCTCAACTATTATGGGGCGGGCTATTGGGTTAGAAAAATTTACTAGATTGCACAATCTACAGGACATTTTACCTCTCTTTTTATGGTGGTTAGGTGTCCGGTGATTTTCATAAGTTGTGTCAGCAATTATATTGTAAGCGCTACTCGCAAACTACAGTAATCTGAGCATGATTAAATACGATCAAACGAATGGACCGATTGTGAAAATTTCTATTAACTTTGAAAGAGAGATTCCTTAAGACGGTCCAGTGTAAGTATCCGCTCTTTTCCAAAATGATGTAAGCCATTTTTGTTGTATTACTTGACTAAGTGCTTCACACGCTTGCTTTTATTTAGTCCTCGTATTTTATGTGTAGTGTAGTATGGGTTTCATCATTTATATTGAAAACCTCTGTGGCCGAAAGGCGAGAGGGCCGGACTTTGGCGTCGCCCCATCTCTGAGCTCCCGGGTTCGATCCCCAGTCGGATCAATATGGAAAACGAACTTTTCTTTGTCTCGGGTCTGGGTGCTGTAATACCCAAATTTATTTATTATTTATTTATTTTATTTGTTTATGTCATTTTTCCTTACCTGCTCAAATGTCTTTAAGCCAGCAGTCCTGCCCCACTGCAGCATGTCTTCTAGGATGATCTTCTTGACTTTCTCGTTCTCACAGAGGCTAGAGAAGGTGCCCTTGATACCGTGCTCAAGGGCCCAGCATTTGACCACGTCCACGTCCGGAACCACTACTGCCACCACGCATGACTGGAAGAGATTTAATTGAAGAACATTAGTATAGAATTTCAGTCAAATCTCACCGTAGACAGTATCTTTTTGTTTACTTTCGGCTAAAAATAATGTATCACACAATAGTCCACAGACACAAATGTGTAGAAAATTTTACATTTTATGGCAGGACGTTGATAAATTTCATCAGAGAAGTTTTTTTCTGAGAAATGTCAGTTGTTCACAAGATATTGTTTCGCCTCATTGTAGCAAGTAAGTATATAACACTAAATTAAGAATGCTTAACTAAGAATAACATGTTAATATCAGCTCGGTTGTTATTAAAAGGCATACCTAACACCTATGTCATTACTAGAAATAAATATGTGTGCTGTGTCTTTTAATTTTTATTTTGTTAACGATCAAATAAAAAAAAATCGTCAGATTTAAGACCCTAAAAAGTGTGGGAGATTTCACAATCTAAAAACTAATCATCGACACTTAAGAATGCTTAACTGAGAATAACATGCAATAATAACAATAACATAACATGAGAATAAACCATGTCTTCCCCTTTTAAACAATGAAATAAAACCTTACTAAAATTAATAGGCCCGATAGAACAATGTTTAACGGTCGTGGTTGGTTATGGTCGTTGGTTCAAATTCCACCCAGGAGCAACATGTGATGAACATATGTATTTGTTCTATGATTTTGGTTAATAAATGTATCCATAACACAAATACTAACGTTAATGTAAAAATTGCTTTAAATAAATACCGAACTGTTATGTTTAGACTTACTGTTACGGATTCGTATATATCTCATGACGCTACCCAATCGGGTAGCGTCTTGCTACTATTATTTCTGAATTACTCATAATCAATAGTCATTTATTAATTCGTAAATAGAGGTAAGTTTATACAGTGGCGTATACAGTGGTAACATCGTAACCCTAATAGGTACTATGTTACCACTCTCATAGAACATGAAAACGTTTAATGTATCCCTACTAATATTATAAATGCGAAAGTAACTCTGTCTGTCTGTCTGTCTGTTACGCTTTCCTGCTTAAACCTCTCAACCGATTTTGATGAAATTTGGTATAGGTATACATTGAATCTCAAAAACGGACATAGACTACTTTTTATTAGAAAATAAGTGGGGAGGGGGGTAATACCACCTTTGAAAGTTTATATGGAAAAATGTTTATTTTTGAAGTTAGAGATATGAAATTTGGCACAAATATAGCTCGAAACTTGGATTAAAATATAGACTACTGTTTGTTTCGAATATTAGGGGAGAAAGGGGTAAAACCGACCATGAATGGATGTAGTCCACGCGAACGAAGTCGCGGGCACAGCTAGTTATTTATAAAAGTGATACGATATTGAATAACTAAATGACATATATTTTGACGACCTCCGTAGCCAAGAGGCAAGCGTGCCGGACTTTGGCGTCGCGCCATCTCTGAGGTTCCGGGTTCGATCCCCGGTCGGGTCAATATGGGAAACGAACTTTTCCATATTGTCTCGGGTCTGGGTGTTGTGGTACCTTCGTTGTTTCTGGTTTCTGTAACACAAGTGCTTTAGCTACTTACCACAGAATCAGAGCAATGTATGTGATGTTGTCCAATATTTATTTATTTATTTATTTATATTTATTTATATAACTCTCAATAAGAAGCTAGCCAAACTCATTGAAAATTTTTAATTTAATGTCAATATCACTGTAGCTATTAATTATTATGATTGCCTAAACAAATGACAGAAACGAAAATGAATCAAGCTCTACTAAATCATTGGCGTGTGTAGGTCGAGGACTCAGTCTGTCAGTCAATTTGTCGAATAAATTAATCACGATTAAGCACTTTGCAATTGGGATGTTTGCCAGTTCGTAGCTAATTTGTTGCAGCCCACTAGTTTGACTGGGTGTGATACCATTGTACTAATAAGTGAAGTACATTTCACACGATTTGAAACAAGGCTAATCCCTACTAATATTATAAATGCGAAAGTAACTCTGTCTGTCTGTCTGTCTGTCTATCTGTTCCTGCTTAAACCTCTAACCGATTTTGATGAAATTTGGTATAGGTATACGTTGAATCTCAAGAACGGACATACGCTACTTTTTATTAGAAAATAAGGGGGTAATACCACCTTTGAAAGTTTATATGGAAAAATGTTTATTTTTGAAGTTAGAGATATGAGATTTGGCACAAATATAGCTCGAAACTTGGATTAAAATATAGACTACTTTTTGTTTCGAATATTAGGGAAGAAAGGGGTAAAACCGACCATGAAAAGATGTAGTCCACGCGAACGAAGTCGCGGGCACAGCTAGTATTATGTAAAACGACCAATAGGCCTAGCATGGGCAATATGTCAAACTTCTCGCATGAGACAAAGTTTATATGCCGTCGATTGGGTGAAAGTGCACCGTACTCGCATTCTCACCCAATCAGCAATTGACGCATTGATTTTGACATTTCTTAAGAGAGCGATAAAATTTACTCGCGTGGCGCATGCTAGGTCAGCAAAAAGGATTTTTACGTAAAGTTGTTTTACGTAGTTTGTGTGGCGATTTCGTTAGTAACGTAATCCAACGCTGCGGATCTTCTACAATTTCCATTTTATTTCTCATTACGGACTAATATTGAATTGCTTATAAATAATACTTTTTATCTTCCCGACCGATTTCGGCTAAGGTAAACAATCTCATAGAGATTAACTTAATTGCGCAGGACTTGGTTTATGGTGCCCCAACGTTTGCGCAACACGCAAGTTTTTTTTTTAAATTACACTTCAAGTTTGACCTCATCCCAACTGATGTTAAGTCTTAATGAGGTCCTAGCTTAAAGGCGACAAATACACCATAATAAAAGTGTACTTCCTTCCTAATCCAATAGGATAGCAGACCAGACGCGAGACAAACTATTTACATGCCCTTCAGACAGCATAGATAATTTTTCTTTATCAGACATTCTTTGTCAGTCATCAATATAAAAATGCCCTATCCAAATTGGAGGCAAGTCTTAAAAAGAAACTTATGCGAGGAATTGAACCAACGACCTCTGAGCGAAAGCACGGAAAAGAAACGGTAGGTACCTACGAAACATACGAAACCTTAGTGGCATACGTACGAGATGCTACGATAACTCCCAAGGGTATGCAAATTAAAGCTTTTTATATGGTCGTTTTATACAATCCCATGAAGGACATACTCGTATAGTGTTAAAATAAAACTTGCGTACCTTCAATGATTCGCCATGCACGAACACTTGTTCGACGTATTGACTTCTTATGTAAATATTTTCAATTTTCTCAGGAACTATGTACTCGCCTTGTGATAGTTTGAAGATGTGTTTTCTTCTGTCTATTATTTTAAGTGTGCCGTTCTGAAAATAAGAATACTTCTAATGTAGAACATGCATCATAAAAAAGCTAATGATAAGAAACAATTAATGTTAAGTTAAAAATATTTTTGTAATGTTTGTTCGATGATATCGAATTTATCCTTGAAAGAAATTTACTGCCAGAGCTTGGAAATTCGTTAAATGTTAAACTGAAAACACATTTGGCATGTTACGATTAACTCCATTCATATTGACAATAAAGCAGGCGGCAGAAGAGGCAGGCTTCATCAGAACTGGTGAGTCACCTAACCTTGAGCTGCTAGGACAGTTTGGCGTTGGTGGGTCACCGTAATAGGAACCTAATACATTAGATACTGTCGGGCTATGACTGTCGTTTTGATTTTCTGCATGTGTCTTCAGATCTTTTAGGTTAAAAGTGATTACAGCTTTATTCCATCGCTGTCGGTCGTTCCTACCGGTTCTAAATATCATGGAACGCCTACTAACCGGTAGCCACTTGCCAACGTCGCCGGTGTGGTGCCAGCCGTCGTGGTCAATGACCTCCTTCGTCTTGTCGGGCTCCTTGAAGTAGCCCTTGAAGACGTTCGCGCCCTGCACGCACACCTCGCCCTGCCCCTGCGCCGCGTAGTACTCCATCTCGGGCACGTCCACTAGCTGGAATGACACGTCACTTAAAGGTACAGTATCAGTCTATTTAATGTTGCACTACTGGGCTAAGCAATAGCTTGGATAAGGGGTGAGGAGGAACTTTATATTACTGTTTAAACGTTGCACCAAAAATGTTTAAACTTAAGTACCCAATAGCTTAAAATTTGACATAAAACCTACTAGTGCCCGATGATCAAGGTCACGTATTCCATATATTTGTCTCCTGGCAAACGAGGAATACTTCTTTTAAGCTAACAAGCTAAATCTTTGTTTATTTTTTTCTTACCTTCACTTTGCAACAAGCGACGGGAGGCCCGACGTGTTCAGGCACGTGGTCGCCCTGAACAGTCAGAGTTACCGGCGCGGTGCACTCTGTCTGACCGTAGCCTTCCACGATCTTCGGACAAACAAACACACAGGTTAGTTACTTAATACTGATAGTGGAAGTTTGTTTGGGTTATTTCATTTGATTGTTACCTTTGAAAGCTAAACCAAAGGCGAAAAAGTTGAGAGCAGGAGATGTGACAGTAAATTTACAAAATTTAATCTTTGCAAATTCCAAAGACGTTATTCAATAAGTTAACTGGTAAGAAATTATTTTGAAATAATAAAGCAATATCAACCATAAAAAGGCTTTGGTTCGAGCCAGATAAAAGATGAAGTACCCTGAAAATATGTTTAATGATGGCAGAGGATTCTTACACATCATATGAATTTATTTAACTAAAAATGGCCTCAAAGACTAAGAAACAGACCAGAACAAAACAGGAAACTATAAAGCATTCTAGCAGTTCATAAATAGTGTCAGCAATCTAGAACCGAAATTACATATTCACTATTACTCCTAACATAGAAGCAATTTTCTATTTGCATGAACCAACCAAAGTGTTGTAAGCCATAAAATATACTATTTATTATTCCCTGTCATTCAGAAGCATCTCACTTCCTGGAATTCAAACATCATCCCATTCCGAAGTGCATTTATCCAATGGCGTAAACAACTTGATAATTTATGATCACCGATATTCTATATTTCAGGAATACCCACGGATTACTCGGCCTTCGGTTTGATGTTATGGAAATTATTCACGGATCATATGATGTTTGTTTTAAAAGCGGAGTGGGTCTTAAAATATTATTGAGTGCGCGCTATTCCCCGCAGCTCTATATTATTATTACCGCATGAAATGGTACTGTACTGACGATATATTAATGACGCGGATATTAAACTGGCTTAAAACAGATATGTTTTGATTGGTGGTATTAACGTTTTAACGTAGTGTACTGTTTGTTTTAGTTTCTGTGTATATACCTACCGTCTGGCAGATAAAACTTTTATTGTCTAATATATCACTAGTCTATTCCAAGGATGCCAATGTTTCATTTATAACCCGTTTGTATGTTACCCTGACTGACTGATAGCATGAATTGCAAAGCATTTGCAATTAGCGTAAAAATAGTCTCTAATAGATAATTCTAGATTAATTCACTGAGATGCTTTCTCGTGATGAAGTTTTTTCTCCTCCTTCAACCTTTTGTGAAAAAGATAAAGTTTATCATAATTTTTATAGTGCTTCACGCCGCACTAGTGAACATTAAATATTTTAAAGAAACAAAAAAAGAGGTCAATACAACATAAAAAATTCATCGCCTTCGATAAATTGCGGTTAGCTCAGTTGGAAGAGCAGCACGCGCGATACGTGAAGATTGTAGATTCGAGACCCACGCCGCAAGGGGAGATACAATTTTTCTGTTTCTTTAAAATATATTAAAAGATTAGTTATACCTAGTCCTAAATTAGGTTAATTTATTTTCATTACCTTATACTACCATGTCGGGGTCAACGTTTAAAACAATTAGTTTACTATAGGAATACCATACTCACCAAACAGCCGAGAGCACATCGGGCGAATGTTAGCACGTTTCCTGCAAGGGGGGCAGAGCCGACGACCATGATGCGGAGCCGGCCGCCCATACCTTCCCTCACTTTGCGGAACACCAGCTTGTCCCATATCGAGTCGCCGCGAACGATCCCCCTGTGGATAAGAAATATAAAAACTTAATTTAATTATGGGTCAAAACCATACACAGCAGAAACTTTAATAAAACTAGTTTAAACAAAAACTACCTTATTGCTTTAAATGAAATTTGGTAGATACATAATATGTACTTACACACAAGATACTTTCAAGATTGACATGTGATACTTTTTACATAACTAATATAACTTATAGCGTAATAGTTTTCAATCAAGTTTTATAAATAACAATACACTTTTTAATAAGTGGAACGCAATGTGTTTTGCCGCAGTGAAATGAACGCAAAAGCTCATAAAATTGGCAATAAAAGTAAACGCTGTTATTAACGCAGTTATTTTGAATAGTTCCATTTGAAAAAATATATATTACTGCAAAATAATAATAATATTATTATTTATATTTCCCATTAACGGTTTCAACACACTATTTTAAACGCCTGAATAAATACAGCCGCAACATTATTAATACAACGAAATACGGAACGTGAATGTCATCGACAGCGATGCCCATGGGCGGTTAAAATACGCCACGCTAATTTATTTAGAAAACTGAAAATCGATAAAATTATTTTTTTCCAATGCTGATTTGATCGGCTGGAAATAAGAGTGCGGTGTGAAATCAGCTAATCAAGAATCGAAAATTTAACGTATGTATCTACTGTGCATCGATTTATCTACTGTAAATCCTATTTGATTAATCTCCTTTATTGTGCTTTGAACAGGCGCGTATAAAAAGACAAACCGAACATCGAGAAGTGAGGTTTTTGGAGGAATACAATTTTAAACTTGATGGTTTTGATATAAATACCTACATAGATATTGGACATTACATATTCGCATCCCCGGTGCGACGCTGTCATTTATGCAAAAATGTAGTTTTTCAGGAGAAGCATTTAAACTCTGACACCTCACAATACCAAAACAGCGACTAAAGTATATAAAGCTGATGTTCATTTTAGCTTATACTACAACGTCAACTTTTAACTTTACTTATTGATAAATATTATATTTTTACAACATAAAGGGATTAACCCTTTATGTTGTAAAAATCCATACTATTATTATAAATGCGAAAGTAACTCTGTCTGTCTGTCTGTCTGTCTGTCTGTCTGTCTGTCTGTCTGTCTGTCTGTTACTCTTTCACGCCTAAACGGCTGAACGGATTTTGATGAAATTATGGTATAGGTATACGTTGAATCTCAAGAACGGACATAGGCTACTTTTTATTAGAAAATAAGGGGGGTGGGGGTAATAACATCTTTGAAAGTTTCTATGGAAAAATGATTATTTTTGAAGTAAGAGATATGAAATTTGGCACAAATATAGCTCGAAACTTGGATTAAAATATAGACTAGTTTTTTGTTTCAAATATTAGGGGAAAAAGGGGTAAAACCGACCATGAAAGGATGTAGTCCACGCGAACGAAGTCGCGGGCACAGCTAGTTATACTATATCTTTATTTAAGCCTTCCAACCCTCTCAAAAGTGACGTTGTGGCTCTAACAAAAAATTATAACTGTAGTTGTGCCGCAATAACACTCACGTCCTCATACGGAAACTATGCGTACTACACAAGTAACGTTGTCGCACCAAGTAAAAGGGTTCTTTAGGATCATTTTCAGATATTTAACTCATTTTTTTTATTTTTTTGCAAAAGTGACAGTGTCGCACCGGTGGTGCGTATATTGATCTGATTCTTTAGCTAAATCACTTGTGTTACAGAAATCAGAAATACCTAACACCCAGACTCAAGACAAAATAGAAACCGATCCCGGGACCTCAAATATTAGAAACAGAAAAATTTTATCTCCCCTTGCGGTGCGGGAATTGAACCCACGACCTTCACGTATCGCGCGTGCTGCTCTTACCAACTGAGCTAACCGCAAGTTATTGTAGGCGATGAAATTTTTCTGCTGTATCAACCGTTAGCCTTTCGGTAAGTGCCCTCTGCCGAATATGTTTATATCTACATACTTACCCGGAACCTCAGACATGGCGGGACGACAAAGTCCAGCCCACTCGCCTGGAGGTTTTTTTATATTTGTAATTTCACTTTCGGAGTTATGGTATCGGTGTGAAATCGGTTTCTAATCCAATATCGTATTTAATTAACATTTGATCTAACTAATACTCGGTTCCAATATTTGAAAAAGATCCGTTCTTATTACGGAAAGAAATCCATTATACTGGGCGTAAGATAAAAGCGACCAACAGATGATTAATGATAGTTGATATTGTGGAAAGTAATTTTGAAATTAGAATTAACGACTTGTAGAAAAACGTATAGTAAAATATTGGAACTGGGAATTTATCATGTCTATTTATTAACCTATACACTTTATTGTTACTAACCTCTTCAGTTCAGACTCCTTAGCCGACAAGGCCATGTTAAACAGCAGCTTCTTTATCCTCGAGTTGGATATCTCGGATTGCGCCTTGTCATACAATCTGTTCAGGAGCCTGGGTACTGCTGGCATCATAGTTGGCTTGAGGGCGCTCAGGTCATCTGCCAGTCTACGAATGTCGCCACTGTAGAAGCCGACTGCACCTCCCACCATGTAAAGAGCGTTCTAGAATAAAAAGATAACGAGATTGAGTGGTTAGTAATTTACTTAGCACCTAAAAATCTGGACACCGTTTTTTACATTGCAGATTGAGTAAACTAATTGCCCAAAATGATACTATCGTGCTTCAGAAGGAACATTCAGGCCATTATATCTATTGAAAAATAGATATTTTCTATTGATTTCAATTTTTAAATCATCGACGTGCGTGTAAAACCGCTGAAGAGGAGTTTGTTCATACCGCGTAACTGCAAAAGGCGCAAAATTGAAATACCGCGCCATTTAAACGAGTTATTGTAAATCAATTTATGTTACACCCTTAATAAGATACTTTTTAAAAAAGTCACTACTTCAGCTCGTAAAATACAAGTCAATTGACTTAAATATTATCCAGTATGTTTCACCTCCTGTAATACAAATTAGAATACGAACTGTTCTTACGCGGTTTTGCACGCGCAGCGATGAAATATTATGTAGAGAAAAAAAGAAGAGGAATTCGCAAACTCGCATTTTACAAATCTGGGTTAGGGATGAAATCCATACTAATATTATAAATACGAAAGTAACATTGTCCGTCTGTCAGTTTGTCTGTGCGGCTTTCACACCTAAACCACTAAAACGATTTTGATGAAATTTGGTACTTAAACCTCTAGATAAGATATAGGCTACTTTTTGTTTTAAAAATAAGGGGGATGGGGGTAATACAGCCCTTAAAAGTTTATTTGAAAAAAATATTTATTTTTAAGTTAGAGATTTGAAATTTGGCACAAATAAAGCTCGATACTTGGATAAAAATATGGACTACTTTTTGTTTCGAAATTAGGGGAGATAGGGGGAGGGGGGGCGTAAAACCGACCATAAAAGTATGTAGTCCACGACATCGCGGGCACAGTTAATAAATATCATAAATGGGTTGCAAAATAACTATTATACCTATTGAAAACAGAAGGTCTAAAGGTACTAGTGGAGGTCTACTGGAGGTAGAATGATGATTAATTATTATTTACCACACTAGAACCATTCCTACCTTGTACCTGAGTCATGTAATAATCGCATACAACGTCGCATGACATTTTCCAAAACATCTCAGGTAATTGATGTTTCATAAATAAGACATGTGCACGACAGCAAACAATGTTTATTTGATTGATTACCTGTTGGCATCGACTTAAAAGTGTTTACCTAACGTAATCAGTTCACATTAGTTATGTTTGTACTTGGAATTGCAATAGGAATTCTAATTATATGTTGTGTTTTTAACAGTTTGGCCGGTTCAAAAATAGACTAAAAGACATATTATCAAAACAACAAACGTTAATGATGTTATAGTAAGGTCAAACGCATATCACTGAAAACATTTGCAAATATTAGTTAATGCTCAAAGCACGAACGATATAAAGGTGGGTTATTTTGACTAGTTTGAGTACCTATACCGACCTCCGTAGCCGAGAGGCGAGCGTGCCGGACTTTGGCGTCGCGCCATCTCTGAGGTTCCGGGTTCGATCCCCGGTCGGGTCAATATGGGAAACGAATTTTTCTATATTGTCTCGGGTCTGGGTGTTGTGGTACCTTCGTTGTTTCTGATTTCTGTAACACAAGTGCTTTAGCTACTTACCACAGAATCAGAGCAATGTATGTGATGTTGTCCAATATTTATTTATTTATTATTTATTATATGTTTATCTATCTTCTATCTATGAAAATGAAAATTAATCGCCGAAATATACGTACGCACATAACATTAGAAATACTGGACCAAATTGAACATTTTTTTTGTTACGTAAAACTCTAAACATCTCTTGCCTTGCCATTCCGATAATTAGTACAGCCTCTCACTTGGAACTTAATTCTAATCCGCAAAAAAGTTTGGCCTGGATGGAGGTTGAACACACGACCTCTGATTCAGCAACAAGGAGCGCTGACCATAATAGTTCATCTATTTAGGAATACCTTACCTAAGCAGGTATTTTTTTTGTTACCCTTCAAGATTGATCTTATCCTACCTGATGTTAATTGGTAATGAGGTCTTAGCTTAAGAGCAACAAGGAAAGCGTAATAAAGCTGGTACTTGACTTGTCGCTCTTACCTTGAAAGCTTGACCCCTGCTACTAATGTAGCTTTTGCTGTCATTATGTCAAACAAATATTTAAGGTTCCGTTTAATATTTGCGACATCTGTTTCTTTAGGTCAAAAACTTCACGATATTTAGTTATTTTATATTGTTTAATAAATTACTTTTTAACATCAAAATATGGATAAATCTTTACGTCACTTGAAATAAAAGTATTTAGAACTTAAATAAATAAATAAATAAATAATTAATATTGGTTTTCTACCGCTAAAGCGAAGTATCTCTGTCTAGATTAATAGTGATAAGTTTTTTTTTGTGATGTTTATGGCAGTGATCTGTTCGTGTACCAATTTTAAATAAATAAATAAATAAAATAAATATCGCGTGAAGGGATTCCAATATTACCTCGCAACACCGCTCCAGCATATGCGCCAGCGGCAGGAAAGATATCATGACGTCATTCTTGGCGGGCCTGTGCTCGCCGAGCTGCATTATCACGCTGCACATCGAAGCTACAACGTTCTCGTGGGTCAGCATCACGCCTTTGGGCATTCCCGTTGTGCCCGACGTGTAGCATATTGTGCAAAGGCTCTCGGGTCTTGGCGGCTGGAATGCAGAGAGCGGGATATTTTAGTTTGCACAATTTATAAACAAAATTGCCTATACATATTTCTTATTTTGCTAAATTATTATGAGCTGGTTTTCCAATTGAAAAGTACGGGAAAAAAAAATGTCATAAATTAAAAAATCGACATATGAGCATTTAAAACTACAACTTGATCTGTTACACTAAGGCATGGCTGTGCATGATTTTTTAAAAGTTTAAAAAAGTAATAATCATCACGAGTTTTATATTCTATCACTGATGCAAGGTAAAAATACAGGAGTTTATGCAACCTTTGGTGTCATAACCTCATTTTAGAGTTTTATGTGACATCCCTTGTTTTTTTCCCTGTACTCTTTAATTAGGCTTTTTTGTTATATACAAAACGTTCTTATCTGTAGTGTTACATGCACCTGCGTAATACAAGTAAGAGACCAGATGAAATTCAGTTCATCTGGCATTTCGTGAATATTCAATTAATAGAAAAAAATATAGTTTGTTCGTTTATAATAAAAAAATAACAAGATGCGTTTAAAGTAAATGTAATGTATAGTATATAGAATTAGGTAGATACAATAATGAGTAATTATTCGTGTTATCCGGTTACAACGAGTATATTTTAACTTTATGTTAACAGACATTTAAAATATACTCGTAACTAATATACAAACCCTAATTTTTAAATATTTATAACGTCTAATCTAATGATGCGTATACATGTATGTATGTTGTAAGTATCGTACACAAAAGTGCAAGTCAAATATATGAGTATTCATGCTTTAAAACAAGTAAGTACCTACATTAGCACTAACACATTTAAGCGGATAAAAATGTTTGCTCATGTAACTAATACATAATTTACCACCACAAGAGCTATCTAAAGCTATCTACATTTCCCCAGCGTCTTGTTAAAAGCCGTCGCGCTATTCAACCTTAAAGATTAAGAGCCAGCGAAGTTGGGCCGCAACGATCACATCACACCTTGAAAACTGACTGAAGATAGGCTTATTGGATCATATCACATAGCTGCAGTACTGTCTGTTTGTATCGGTTACTTTTAATTGAGATATATTTATTAGAAACAACGTAAATTAAATTACCGATAATGAATATAAGATACCATCACTTTTATAGACCTACCTATATTCTGTTCTAACAAAACATAAGAATCGGAATAGAATTAAAAAAAACTATGTTTGATCTGATAATCTCTTTCTATACTATTGGAGAGACAAAATAATAAATAAATAAATAATAAATATTGGACAACATAACATACATTGCTCTGATTCTGTGGTAAGTAGCTAAAGCACTTGTGTTACAGAAATCAGAAACAACGACGTTACCACAACACCCAGACCCGAGACAATACAGAAAAGTTCGTTTACCGTATTGACCCGACCGGGGATCGAACCCGGGACCTCAGAGATGGCGCGACGCCAAAGTCCGGCACGCTCGCCTCTCGGCTACGGAGGTCGTCAAAAAATATTAACTTTAAATCGGAATTGTTTCGGATGTTTATGAATTTGAAACCAGTCGCTCGATTCTAGTAGTTAATTAGTTCAAGCATTTGTGTTATGGAAACCAGAACCAATGGTAGTACTAAAATATTGTGTATAAATGCATACGAGGTCTAAACCTTAATAAGCTATAAATGAATATACCAGATATTGCTTTCAAAGTACCGACAGCCGGACAAAGTGAATTTGTGATTAGTTGGTAGTACCTATGTATCCTGTCAACCACTGTATATCAATAATCTTTGGAGTACCTCAATATGCATGTTTTTTTCGAACTCCCAATTTTAAAAAAAATTCTTCACCGCTTGCACTAGTTTACCTTTCGCAATTCACAGGTTTGTATGTAAGACACATACCAAAGCCACCGATTGAAACATGAGCTATTTGTATATATCCTGCGATATCCAATATAGGCATATTTTGTGATACGCGATTGATGTAATTTGAATTATTTGATAGTTTTGAGAATAAAATCATACACATTTTTCTTTGGTAGTCGGTCGTCTTATACTTATTAAATGTCAAACTTTCACACTTTTAAAAGAAATTAAAAAGTGAACCAAAAAGTCTGAATATGTTGTCTTCAGACAGCATATCTGTTTTCTGTAATTTTTGCTATTCAGGATGCAGCGCCCCAGCATCGCGTGCTTTCATTCTACTGCATCGGCGAAGCGCGCATTGCTTTTTATTTTTACCCTCTAGACCCGTGTAATCGCTTCGTAGAAATATCCTTGCCTCCTCAGTCGGGTTTTCCTTGTATGATATACTTATTAAGCTTACTTGCTTAGCCACAGGGATTATGCAAAATGGTATGCGTTTTACACTAGATGTGCAAGAATTAAGTTTGAGTAAAAGTGTAATTGGTAACTTGTGGAAAATGTTTATTCAAAAAGAGTTCGAATCTAAAATTTCATAAAAACATCCGGTTAGTTTTTTACGAAAAATTACACGTTGACACTAAATTTAAATTATTTTATTCAGTAAACGTACATTGGAGTTAATTTCTATTCATGAGCGAGAAATAGTCTCGGAACATTCTGTATCCAATCATAGTCATAATCATTTATATTATGAATTTAAAAAATTTAAAAATTAATTAAATACTTATACGTGTTATATTAAAATTTAGAATCTATAGTAAACTTATTTATCTTTTCTCATACTAACTCACCCTCTCACATACATACACTCACTCACACCTAAAACACCGAGAGGACTCACATAAAATCAATTAAAATTTTATTGTTTATTTAGAAATATCTGTGTAACTAAACTAATTGTAATGTTGTGGCTTATAAATAATGTGTAATATTAACTCCGAGGCTAGAGGCGCTGAATGCTGAAATACGGGACTCACATCCCAGTTCGGCAGCAGATGCCATAATTTATACTAAAGCATTAGTTATAGGCTTAAAGTTATGCTAATATTGTACTTCACTGTTTTTTGAGCAATAAATATTATTATTATTATTATTATTATAGTAAAAACCAACAATTAGTATTTTACTCACAATGGAAATTATTCTCATTGTAGGTATCATATTGTTTGTACATTATTTATAGTCGACGCTAGTTAGACCATGATTGTAACAAAGCTACATAAAAATCAGAAGTTAACTAAATCGTTACTGCAATCTTACAGTATAACGAAATCTATTAAATATGTAGCTTGCTTGATATCGACCGGCGATAACTTTACCTTGGTTTATATAGACGATTCATAGGTGTTAGTGGTGTAATTTACAGGTGAAAAAAATTGTGCATAAAATTATATGCTTCGCAAAGGAATAATGCCAAGTTCCTACATTTTACAATACGTAATGTGTCAAAAATGACAATCCGTCAAACAGACTACGAGTCTGGAACGGATTTAGCTTACGCGTCGTATAATTCATAACTTACCGTAACTAAAACGGATCGTTTTTCAAATATTGAAACCGGGCATAAGTCAACTTTTAAATACATTTTTGGTACCGAAATGATAAAAACTCACAACGAAGGGGTGATCCTTTTGCGCTCCTTGTACTTCGACGTCGCTAAAATTGATAATTTCGACTCCACGACTCTTCGCTCTCTGGTGGGTAGATGGAGAAACTTCCTTGATCGTGATCAACTTCCTCAAGCAACGCGGCGATTGGTCGAGTAAGAGATTTGCTTTCTTGTCGTCCTCACAAATTACTACTGTCATTTCAGCTGGAATTGTAAAAGTATTTTTTATTATTAAGAATTTCTAAAAACAGTATTTTGACAGTGTGCGTATGGCTTTCATTAAGTAATAATGTTGTGTTCCAAGAATCACATTGTTTCTCTTTTAGAAGAGGAACAGGTACGCGTATTTAATTTCACGTAGTAACAATGAGTTTGCATTACCTTAAATTTAACTTTTGATGGTGGTTTATCGCCTGTATTTATTTTAAAGAAATATGTAATTTAATAGATTTGAGCACCGTTAAAGCATCACTGACACTAAAAAAAAAGTTGCTTTAACTCACACCTCAATTCGCGGCTCACTTGTGTGAACATTGTTACACCACAAACAGGTCATATATTACTCTATATAACTGAATCCAAATTAAGAGATGTGACATAATAACTAGTCCGTTGGATGGAATGGAATTGAAGACGTTGATACTGGATTTACGTTTTAACCTAAAGGAAATAAATATATTCAGGGGAAACCCCAACTTACTTTGATTTACAATGAAGGCACATGCGTTAGCCCCTAACGTGTCATATAATGGAACTATGACCATTGAATAACAATAGGCGGCCTGTTCTGTCACCACCCACTCAGGGCAGTTTTGTGAATATATACCTGGAAAAAATTGGAATAACTTTAGATCAAGTACGACATGCAAATTATGGTAACTGATGACCGTCCCTCAAAAACATCATAAAAAAGCCCTTGAAAGATACATTGGCAAAAAATAAATGTTCATTTTCGAATACACTGCTCTTAACTTTGTTTCAACTTAACCATCAAAATATATCTAATAATAATAAACCTAAGGAAAAGAAAATTGGATAAATCAATATAAGCCAAACATTTTAGGCATTACACATACATACACCTTTATACGATTCCTAGTCTAATAGTTGTCCGATACAAAAGTCAAACATTGACTTATAAAGCGCTTTCAATTGTGTTCTAAATGTACCTTTATCTACATAATTATATCCTTTTGTTTCTCAATTCATAATTCACGTTGGTAAAAAATTAAGACTGACAAAACCTCGAGCAGCGAGTTATTAATCTCACGTGCAGATGACATAACAAGCAAAACATTGTTGTACCGTCTTCTGATGAATCAAAAGTAAACACAACAGCATAAATTATTTTCTTGGCACTCATTACAGGAATGCACGTCACGTAGTTGTAAATAATCAATATTGTAAATCACTTACCAACAAAGGTATTTTGTCCCGGGGCAAGCCCTTGGCATATAAGACCAGAGCCGAAGTTTTTCGCCCGGAGCAAGGTTTCATTGTAGCTTTGCCACACGTACGGTTTGTTTGGTCCCTCACGCCAACCCAGACAATTACCATTATCTGCAAGATAATCAAATTAACCCGACTTAATAATCGTGTACATTTATCGTCAGCTCAATCTTATAAATTGTCCCTCGAGCGGCTGAAGTCGACCTAGCAGCGGAATATTCCACAGGATACATAGTTTCATTCTCTGTTTGCTTTATTTGCGCCGTGCTAAGTTAAAGAGTTCTGTGAAACAAAATCACAAAAAAAAGCAACTGTCCCGACTACTCTAGTGGCACAAATTACGTTTAACTGTATCCCATAAACCTGTTTGTGAATTATGTTAACCATATTTTGTAATACACGGGTATTAACGTATTTATCGCAAACGAGCGGAAATGGAGGGAAATGACGTGGGCCTTAGAACCATGCCTTGGGGCACTCCCTGCTTCGCAATTGTGTGTGAATACTAAAGCCACGACTGCAGGCAATCTGATGTCCATGAACGTACATAATAACAGAGGCCGGTCGGGTTTGCCTCGAGACTAATGACAATGAGGTAGAAACATTAGTAAGGATCTATAAAAGAAAATAAGTTATCTTACTTGACTCTTTGACGCCTCTACGAAAAGTTTCATAAAGTGTACGGGTGTCTTCATGTAAATATCGAAGAAAGCGACCGTTTTTTGCATCTTTGTAGAATTTTGAAACACGCACCATTTCAGGGCCCTGTAAACAAAAAAAAAATGCAGAGATAAACAATTTGTTCAATTTTAATGCAAATAGAAGTCGAATATGGAGGTTAATGCACTGAAGTCTTACAACGTACAGCAACTAATCAGTAGTAATCTTATTAACAACGCTAGGCGTACGTTTTCATAACATTTGTTCTACTAAACAGTTCTAACGAGTTTTCAAGAAAGTAGGTTGAACACCAAAACGTAGTAACAACTATGCACTACAATGGCATCTCGCTGAAAGAAATAACTTTCAAACGGAATATTATCTAAAAGCATGTGCAAACAACTCTCCGTTAACCTAATGACATATTTGGCCCACTAACTCAAAAACATGAAGGATAAAGCACTCTTACACATTACGGTATATTATTAGTTTGCACAATGATAAATAGGACGTTGAACGGGTCAAAGTCACTTGTGGGAAATACGAAAACATTTTGGCTGCAAATTGATGCTATATAAATTGTTATGTCATTATGGTAATATACTGAGTAAACGTAAAGTACTTTGTGGGTTTTGAGGGCATTGAACTGAGTCGTGGTTGCTACTAAGCGATCAACATTTTAACAGAATTTTCAGCTGTTTTCATAACAAATATCAAGTGCATTTTTTTCACTTTGAGATCCAAATCTGACCTTTGTAATATCTGCGATAGTGTTTTAACATAAGGTTGAGAAAACCAGAAACAATAGAAAATCAATGGTATTAAAAGGACTAGTGGCTATAAACTTTCATTTCATTTTTGAATTAAAAAAGTGTAATACTCTCATAAGACTAAACATGATATGTAAACATTTTACATTTTAAACCCGAAGATTAAAACATAAAACGAAACCTTACGTTACCTTAGCCTGATGTAAATGATGATATTAAAGTTAATAGCGCATAAATAGATTTCATCGGCAATAATGAGTCGTTAATGAGCAATAAAACACCCATGAAAAAGATTTAACGGTACAACAAAGAAGAGAAATATTAAAAGTTGCAAAACGTTGATGGTAATCGTTCTATAATTGTTAAGTGTAAGACTGACAATGTTGATGATTAAAGGTAGGAGATAACATTTCACACGTTGTTAGCGGATTATACATTACATAGAAACAAATGTGGTTGAGGATAGTGATTAAGTCATTAGCAAAATGTAAATGTGGCTCGCATCAAGGAACTTGATCTTGAATTTAGCGTGCAAGGTCGGGAGGAAATTAGTCGACGCCATGTAGACGCTGGACGACTCTGACCGAGTATTTAAAAAAAAACTATGTGACATGCCGACAGCGTCACGCTATTTCTGTCTTGCAACGTAAACCGTTACGAATGTTAGAATCTAGTGTATTTTTTTGTAGTTCATGTGAATTTGACAAAATAGTTCTTTAGTATTTCATTGAGGATTACGAACACTTTTAAACATCATCGCTGTTATAACGTGAATTGTAATTCTTTTTAGCGGTTTATGAGCCTTGACCTGAAGAAGTTTGTTTACAAGGTTTTGTTATGCATTGGGTGCTTTATTTGACGTAATTTGCTCGAAAAAGTGAGTTCATTCAGTCGGGGTTTTTACATTTGCATTAATTTAAATATTCTTGTCTTGTAATTTGTAGTAAAAGTATAAGGAAACCCCTGTGAAGGGCGTTGTCGATGATGCAGCGCTCTTGGCAAGCAAAAATAAAGTGTCTCCGAAATAGTTGACATTGCTGGCCGCGGTACGACGGCTGGCTAGCCACGGTTTCCGCATAACAGAATCGGCCTCAAAAAACACGGTCCTGTCAACAGTTGTTTGCTTCTGTCTTAGTTTCTAAGGGCTGACATTGGTGGGTTTTACCGTTTTCCCACAGTCCCCGCTTAAAGTCGCAGTGGAGTCCGTAATGAAATTGTTTCTAAAAATGTTTAGGCCCTTCATACGACTCATGAAATTGAAAAAACAATTATGAATGATGCTTATGTCATTATATTATGCCAGCAATGGTAATTAATAATTTTTAACTTAGTTCATATATAATTTAATACACAGGACAGGGACAGTCCCTTGTTCAGACAGTTCTATGAATCGTGATTTAATTAATGGTGGAAAGTTTATTTGTGATAAAGTGTAGCCTACCATTTTGAGTGTCTTCTCTTATTATTAGGAAAATTGTGCCACTTAGATGAACCAATACGTTAAATAATAAGTCTTTAGTACAGGTAACTTAATATGATTGGACAAAGTCATTGCATCAAATAATATGGTAAAATATTGAATTAAATATTTAGCTATCACTGAAATAAAATCGAGAATACTACAATGGAATATTTTAATGGGGGGGATTTAAATTTCTGTTAACAATAATGACATACGTCAATCGTCATGAGTTTCACAATCTAGATAAATTGGCAAATTATCAAATATGTCACGAGATTTTTGCACTATTGTACGGCGTCTACAATGAGTCTCCAACGAAAACATGCGAACATACATATAGGCTTGCCAGGTCCAATTTAACTAGACAGATGCTCGAAATATTGCTAAATACCATTTCCATTTCAAAATACATTGTTCATTGAACCGACCAGTTAGTCTATTAAATATACATTTTCACAGTCAGTTCCGAATCGCTTGGTTACATTCGCACTAATAAAGTAATCAATATAAAGTTAAAAAAATCGAAATGTCTAATCTAATTCTAAAATCTACTGTGCATTCATTTTAAAGTTTATTAGTAAATAATCAATTCTTTGTAAATTTGGGATGATAACTTTCCCAGAGTTAAATGACTACCTCTCACTCAACATCAATATTATAAAGAAAAAATATTTTAATTATTGTATGTTTATAACTCAAAAACTACTTTTAAGTTGGTGATTGATTTCCCTCTATAAGAATTGATTTGCCGTATGTAAGTTTTTCAACGATATTTTATTACCTATTTCATCTTATACATATATATCAACCGTAGTGAAACATATAACTGAACATTTAACCACTACAGTGATATGGTTACATCTGTATTTACGAATATCTTTATTCGCTCGCATTATTCAGTTTCTATTCTCGAGAGGATACGGAATGCTTTCAGATCAGGCCCACGTTCATATTTGATCCCTTAATAACACAGGTACCTACGTAGCTGGTGTATCGGCAAACCAATATGAATATTTTATTTACTAGTCGCGTTTATTTATGGAAGTTGAAATAACATTGACATTTAAGTCGCTACGTCGAAAACGTATGAAACGGAAGGCAAACATATCACCAGATACAATAAAAATAGCTAGGAAAGTGTCATGGTTTACATTACTATGTTAAAGCGTTTTTTATTATATGGGGTAAGTATGACATCATAACATTTTGTAAAAACGTATGAATTTTTTGAAGTATGTTTGTTACTCTTTCACGCAAAAATAAACGCACTGTTTTGGACTGTAGACTTAGAATTGATTGAAAATATCGGACATTTTTTTTTCGAAATAAAGCGAGGGAATTCGTTGAACCTAGTGACTTCATAGATGTAACTAAAATATTTCTATTGAATTCTTGTAGTCCTTTGAATGAAGTATTCGTAAACTATAACTTTTATAAACTTTGATTAGTTCAATGTGATGCTAATGCTATATTTTAGGTGTTATGAATAAAACATTTGGCATTTTATGTTCCACTGCGAAATTCAGGCATCGTCAACTATAAAAAAAACTTGCGCCACTACAAACAGTTCGGATGGGTATCTAAGACCACGTTATTAAAAGATGTTCTCAAAATGCCAAAAGACTGCCGTGATCAAAAGCTGAACATGCCTTCAGAATCCCGGAGATGTTCGTAATAAATGCTACTAAATTTGGTTGGCATGGTCACCCATCTCACTACGGATCGCAACGTGCATAGCTTAACTCTCGACATCATTTCCCTACAGTTGTTACTATCGCGCCACGAGCAAATTTTTTTGTGTATGTGCGAGCGCCTCCTTTACATATTAAATCGAAATTTGAATAGGTAATTTTCCCATGTGATTGATCACCATCATTTTACAGAATTATACAAGTACATTTCGTTATACTTTCACTATCTTTGGCTCTCCACCTCAGCCTTTTTTTTTGTCGAGGGGGAAATGCCAACCGCACAGCGCGGGGAAGAGAGAGTGGTCTGTCGGGCTTGAATCGACTAAAACCCCATCGGTGGCCAACGCTTCTCAGTTGTGGGGGAGTCGCCATCCGTTGCAAATTCTACATATTGTCATGCTCTCCCACAGCACGAAACGGCCCACCTCGCCATACACCTCAGCCTACCTCGTCACATTAAGCTGTCCACGAAATCAATGTATTAGTTACTGACGATACTACGTATAATAATAGTCAACTGATACTTTTTAAAAGAAACTTTTGAAATTTGATCTTATTTATGAAACATCAAGGAACTTTTTCTTCAAATTAGTTGTGGGCAAGCAACACGATACCATTAAGAAAACATTTTAAAAGAACAGCTGCTATTATAATATTGTGTCTGAAATAGTTTTAACACACACAAAATAGAATACTTCCCAAGAACCCTAAATGTGAAAGAATTATGATGACAGCATGAATACTTATAATCGACTTATTGTTTGCTTCGAGCGCCAAACGATGTTTTCACTCTTAAATAATGTGAAAATCATCTTGAAATAATGTGAAAATCATAAATCACTCGGTATCAGCCCAATACTATTTTAGATTAACATAGCTTAATACCTTTGTATATTTTTGTCAAAATATTTTCGATTTGGTCCCGTGACTTCGCTGTTTTGCTGCCAAAAATACGAATGGAAATAAACTTCATTCAGATATTACCTAATTGTTACGGCAATTCTGTTTACCACAGAGATAAATGATTTGGTTTTGGCACGCGATGATAGATGGTAACAATAATTTTAATTATTACAAGAACTAAGTTTCCTACAACTTTGTGATGTGGATGTGAAAATAAAAGCATTAAATATTTCTAGTTCCTAAAATGTGGTTATTATGGTTAAAATATTAATTTACCATATTGTTGGAAAAAAAAAATTACATGAAAATAAGGTTTTTAAAAAAATATGTTAAAAGTTTAGCAAATTCACGCTTCATTGCTGAAAGGTCTCAATAATGTTTCTCAATGACAGTGGAATAAGATCTGTAAGTTACCAAAAATGTGTCATTCATGTATTTCTAGCACTACGGTACATAAACTTACCTAAACCTGCTATTTATTTCTTAAAATTCGTTATGTTATGGCAAAATTAAATGATGCACCGTAAATTGAAACAATTGAAATGTCAGCCATAATACTCAGCAATGAACATTTCACTACAAAAATATCGATATGAAGAAATAATATTTTCAGGATTGACGGATTGATGTCATTTGCACCTAATTATTAAGTAAACTAGGTGCTGTTTGCTTTCAAACATTTTGATTACTTTTGAGTTAAAATGACAAAAAGTCCATTATTCCATACGCATACGCCATAGACAATTTACTTATAACAGTTTAAAAAGGCATAAAAATCCCGTACTGGAGACATCATGTGATTTTTATTTATATTTACACTGTAATTTACACATATTTTTGTGTAAGTGAAGGCCGTAGTGAAGCCATAATATTTTCTGTCACCACTTTAATCTCGATTTATGGGGCATCACATTTAGAACGTTATTGGCGAACGTGTGTCTAACAAGAAGGTCGTCTGTTCTATGTCAAACTGGCCACAAAATACAAATCGTTACAAATTTGAAATGTTTATCGTTTAATTCTAAACGTAACTTTCAAATCCGTAGGTACCTCTATTAATTACTAGTTATAAAACAATATAAAGAGCATTTAAGACAAAACGACAAATACACAGATTATAAATATGAATGAACTTACTTCAAAAGCTAAAGCTAATGATATGTATTTCTAAAAACATGTTTTCCCTGTTAAATTAAAGGTAAGAAGTACTGATTGGTGTAAAATATAGTAATGGACATGGACAATAGTAACAATATCTTTCAAAATAAGGTTTACCCTTAAATTTAACTAATAAACGCCAGCTTTCAATAAAGTTAAAAGGATCACTAAAGTCTCGAGGTAGTAGATATAGCAATCGAGACAAGATTATCTTCAATCTACAAACCAGACTATAAATAATTCAATAGCTAACGATATTCATCGTTGATGCTAGGAAAACAAAATTTATTACGCTTGTGAACTAACGTATTGATGTCGATAAATTTAGAACTAAAAGGGCATCCAAATTGGGTAAATATTTGTGAGATACACTAGAATGGTACATACTTAATACGGGTGTTGACACCATTACTTCATAGTATAAAACAAAGTCGCTTTTTCAGTCCTATATCCCAATGTACACTTAAATCTTTAAAAATACGCAACGGATTTTGATGCGGTTTTTAATAGATAAAGAGCAATAAAGAAATATATTATAATTTTATAAAGCTGAAGAGTTTCTTTATTTTTTTTTTAAAAATGTTTGTATGGTTAGTCCATCTATCGTGGAAGGTTACACTGTCATGTTGCGGCCAACAGGACGAAAGAATGAATGCAAAATATGGAAAAACGAGGAAATGTTGCATCAGCCGTATTTATGTTTTGCAAGTTATCTTTAAAATGCTGTTTTAATGTTCTTCGTAACAATTTAAGTAATCACTGCGTTGTTAACTAAAATTGTGACTGCACACTCTACAATCTTCAAAGAAAAATCTATATAGGATTTGTGTTTTGACAAATATTTAAAAGTAATGAATTAATAACAAATAAATTGTAATAAAACTGACAATTTATAAAATCAGTGAAATAAGCATATTGTTTGACTAAAGAGATTAAGTAGAACAAAATAACATCAAATGAAATATTAATGAACTGTGTTTTGAATGTGCATAAACACGTAGAATAAGATGTTCAGTCGTATCTTTTTTAAAAATTCTTCCATCAATGTAATGGCACATACATTTTAAAGGACATATGACTCTATTTGACTACGGAAAAACCAAAAAAGGACTCTTTTTTTCTTTTATATTGAATTATGAATTTGACCTGTGAATCTGTTTCAAATACGCTTTTTAATCTAATAAAAATGCTATCAATATACGATATGTGGTTAGATAAGTTACGATCTAAACTACATACATATCTTTAATTATAATTATATGAATGTAAATCAGAAGTGTGCCTATTTTTTATCTTTTTATGAGCCCCGAAGTCATGAACTAAAAAAGACAGCTAATCAATGACTGCAGTTAATTATTCGCTTGCGGCTTCCCTTACATTTCTCAATAAGTCGTTTTATTTATTAGTGCTGTGCTATGGTAATGCTTGTTATGGTAAGTCCACGAAAGCGAAACCTCGGAAATCTATAACAATAAACAGCGCTCTACTTACTTGATAACGGTCAAATGCATCAATTTTGCAGTTTTAAGTCAAATGATAGTCCGAGAAAAGTTAAAATTAAACAAAAATTATAACAGTTAAAAATTTAAATTTGCACACGGCAATTACTTCTGTCAATATATGAGTACAGATTTTCTCACCAAGATACTAAAGTTAATCATCCAATTAATGATATCAATAAACCAATGTAGCTGTTACGGTTACTGCCGACAATTTATAATTCAGACAAAAAGCAATTGCAGCCTATAAGGAAGAACTTATTTATTGCCCACAAAATAATGTCATAAAATACATTGAATTTAATAGTTTCATTGTGTTTTATAAGTAAAAGATAATAAAATGGCATATTGCCTTACTTAATTTAAATTTTCACGTCGTTAAATAAAGTCATTTAGATTCATATGGTAACGTCTTATTTTTTTATTTCTTGAGACCTTTTTAAATTAAGAATACAACGACGAAGTAAACAGAATCATCTAGAATGATCTTTTGTTTCTATTTCTAATCAGACACCGTCAATAGTGGGCCTACATTTGATGGTTCCAAATGATACGAAGCTTTGCCAACTATCGCATATGAGTAACATTTAACAATGTACCGACCTCTATCATTGCCACTTTATATCGAGAATAAATTTCATCAAAATATTATTGCATTACCAATGCCAAAAACAGTCTGAGAAAAATACTTTTGAGTGATATGCTTGAATTGACTTATGGCTTCATCATCATTATACTAGACGGTAGAACGCAAGATCTCGACTGCCATCTCGCAGTTGTAATGACGCGATCGTTATTCATCAGCGTCTAATAAAAGTAGAGTAACATGAATGATTTCAGCATTCCCTTAACATTGAGCCAACCATTCATAAAATGATAAAAATATTACGTTTTTGCACTAATTCTTACTTTGATCGATTCCGACTGATCGCTTAAATTGATGGGAGGTCGAATCGGAGACACTCCGGTACAGCAGTCACAGCACGCCATTCTCACAAAACTTTTGTCCACTCCACAAATTACACCGTTTATTTCAAAACTGATTATGCTTGATTATATTGCGCAACCATTATAACGGATTTTAAGTAATGTTTATTTGAGAATGTCACTTTTCACTTTTGGTGTTCCTTGATTCCGGTGAGATTCGCGCTTGCCAAGGGTCAGTCTTTCGTCACTTTCGCTGACTTCTGTATACTGACAGCAGAGTATCGTCCAGGGCTGCTCGTGGTACAATGAGTTAAAAATATCGCTCGTGGATGCGCTTTGCCAACTCTACCGCGCGGCTATTTAAATTAGGGCAACTTGAACTGTGATACAGTGGTATAGAGGAGTTTCCCTTCGTCACAAACACATAATATCTATTTTTCAACCACGTAGGTGTGGTTGATTACGCGTTTCATATGATTTAAGAGTCTTATTATTTTTTTAATCAAAATCAAGCTTACCACCGCCTCTATTTGTAAATCTATTAGGCATTTTTATCTGCGAAATTATTCTGCGAATATTTTTCCACTTTCCACAATAAGCTTTTTGGTTTCCATTCGTGTTTGCAACTCATTTATTCGCGTGGACTTGTGCTTATAGTTAAAGGTTTTTGACTTAATTAATCTAATTCGTGACGTAAATGCACGTGGTTAATAAATATCAGTCCATTTTTTATTAATCTCATGAAGTATTAAATTTGGCAATTGCCTAAGCCTTTGCATGGCAGGTCATTCACCTTTTATTTTAAACTACACAACAAATACATCTGTTATCGGTTGTGAACTCGCGATTTCAACAGTATCTAACGAATATAATAATCTACTTAAAATTATCTGTAGCATGTCTATAGCATAATAATTTTATGATACCTACGTGGAAAAGTCGTATATTTAAACAGAGTTCTCAAAGTAATCAAGAATTGTAAATTGAAATTTTATGCGTAGATTGCTGATTAATAAATTATTAAATGTTGGTTCATAAAATATAAAATCTAAAACAAAATTTAGAATTTGACAAAAATATCCCAGGGCAAAGACCTTCTCATAAACAATTCATTAGGCCTTATCAAATTAACCTAAAATCGAAAACTTGAATAAAAACGTGACTAACAAGAAATAATAAATAAATCCTATTCGCCGTTTAGCAAAGGTCAGTGAACCGCAATAACCAGTATACAAAACTATACAGTTTTCGAGAGTTAAATGTATGCTATAAAAGTGGCAATAAAAGGTGCCTTTACAGCTTAAACATTCCTCTCTAACTATGTTCGCTTTTCGTTATCCTGCCACATTAACTTTTAGTTAAATTGTTCTTTTTGAATAAGGTAACAACCACATACTTCTGCGATACATTACACGGCCAATTAGATTACACGGTATTTTGGTTATAGTTTTCAAATATTTTACTTTATTAATTTATTTAAAAACTTTATTCATCAAAAAAGTACAAAAGGTGGACTTAATGCTAGGAGCATTCTCTACCAGTCAATCGTTAGGTCACTCAGATAGTATGTTAATGGGTGCGGTAACTGTAAAAATGTGAGTATGGATAACAACAAAATTAATAATCATATAGCAGAAAATTAAACACGAGAATAGAATATTTATACATAGGTTCATGATAAATAAATATATATATATATAAACAATATTAACTTCGTTTCTTTACCTACATGTAAAAAAAAATAATTACCATTTCAAGGAGGCTCTGCTCGTGTAGAGTGACAAGTGGCTTCTCTGGTTTCGGCCTCGTGCTGAGGTAAAACGCTGAGGCAGCAGCTACACCTGTGAGCGCCAGAGCGCCGGCTGAACCTCCAACCATCCAAAGGTACTGGTCTATTTCACTCACTGTGGACAAAAGAAAACATTTTTTATCATCTACTAGTTGTCCCGGCGAACGACGTAACGCCTTTTATTTTAAATTTTTAACGTTTTAAACCTTCCCTCACTCAACTTATCACGACAATTATTTCAAAACTGGCATTAACCAAATCGGACTATCCGTTGTCGAGACTAACGAACAGCCATTTATTATTATATATAAAGATATCCTTGAACAGTATCTCTCATTAAAATTAGAAAAAAAATATATGAAAAAGTTTCATAAATACGTTTTAGGTTCATAAAGTTTGAAAAATGAAATTGCTAGAAATATTTTTTATTGTTAGAAAATAGAATACAATATACATTTTTCAACGTGTAAATATATTTAATAAAAAAAAAATATACCAAAGTAAAAAATGATGAAAAAAGGATAATCTTCAAAAGTTTATTTCAAGTGAAATTGAGAAAACAGACAAGTTATTTCTTCTTTAAAAATTCACATGTTATTGTTGTGTAATGTGAAGCCGATAGATAGGCACATGTTTATATATATCATGCTAGATAATATTGTAATTATTTTTACATTCCATTACGGAAAAAATAAAATGACAAGAAAATAGTAATCATTAAGTTACTTTCAGGTATTAAAATTATACTTAACCTACCTCAACTAAAAACATAAACGTTTTCCTTTATTGTATTATTAATGACTACATTTAAACACCGTTTTTTCCTAGAAATGATTTCCAATAAACACAACAATTAATCTGAATGTTTCCAAATGAATGAATCGATTAAACGATACGTCAGTACATTAACTCGCGATGTTAAATTCATAATTAACAAGTCCATAGTCTGATTAATAAATCGTCATGACCAAATACGGTGGAGCAGTAATGACAGACTCCATTAAAATTTAACAAAAGGACTGTAGGGCTGGTACTTTCGATAATGACCTGGCTGAAACGACCTCCGTTGTCAATCTCGACGGAGCTAATGAAGCTTGACGCATTCTTTTACGGAACCTCGATTCCTCGTGGAATATTTCAAAGGACAAGAAAGTAATAATGAAGTTTGCCAGGATTACAATCAATAGGTATCAATTTGAAGTAGTCAGCTTTTACTATTTGCACTTCATCAATCATTACTTATTTATACTTTTAGGTAAATGTATTTCATAAACAGCTGTGCTTTTGCTGTCCAGAATAACGGTTTTTTGCTTGTTCATTAATTTTATTTACTGTATAATGTTTTCTCTTAATTTCGTTTATTCACTATTTTCAAAGTTATCAAAATAATAATTTGCGTACAGTTAGCTACCCGACTTACATTGAATTTTTGATTGAGCAGTATTATAACATTAAACCTAAACTCTGTAACTCAAATAAAAACCAGCAATATAGTAAAATACGTTGGGGGGAAAGAAAACCTGAACAAATTGACATGTATACCAAAATTTGTAATAATAATTTAAAATTAATTGACTTTCCTAATGAATTAAGTTTATGTTGTGACCATATTTGTAATAATTTTGACCACCATAAAATAATTGACAACATGTATAATGACATTGTAAATGTTTTATGCCAAGCAGCCTGTGAAAGTTTTGATCTGAATATTCACAGAATTAAGAAACCGGTTTCAGGGTGGAATAGGTATGTGAGTGATGCTCACAGGGAGGCCAGGAACAAGTATGAACTTTGGGTGTGGTACGGTAGGCCGCGGGAAGGACATGTGTGGACTGATATGCATACGAGTCGTAAGATTTTTAAATCCCGTTTGCGATGGTGTCAGAACAACAGTGACAAAATTAAAATGAATATTTTAGCAGCACATCATTCCAGGCAGGACTTTCGCGGTTTCTGGAAATCGACCAATAAGCTCAATAGTAAGCCGGGCTTACCTGTGACCGTCAACGGTATTAGCGATCCGAAAGGCATAGCCGAGACTTTTAGGGAACATTTTACAGTCACGTCACCATTGGGACCCTCACAGCCTGTTAGCGGTGCTGGTTGTAGTCGTGCCGGGGTCTGCATTCGTTTTACAGCAAAGGAAGTAAGACATATTATTAAAACTATGTCACGCGGTAAATCTCCGGGTCACGATGACCTGAGTATAATCTTAAGTGCGGAGGTCCTCACCTACCAAGAGTATTGGCGATGTTCTACTCCTTATGTTTAGGTCATTCTTACTTGCCAGCGCAGATGATGAGGACTTTGGTGGTACCAATCGTAAAGAGCAAAACAGGTGATATCAGTGACAAGAACAACTATAGACCTATCTCATTGGCTACGATTAGCGCGAAAGTACTTGACGGTTTGCTTAACACTCAACTAGATAAATATCTATACATACACGACAACCAGTTTGGTTTTAAGTCAGGTCTCTCCACAGAAACAGCTGTATTGTGTTTAAAGCAGACTGTCAAGTATTATACCGATAGGAAAACGCCCGTCTTTTCGTGTTTTCTCGACCTGTCGAAGGCATTTGACCTGGTCCGCTATGACATACTTTGGAAGAAACTTAATCAGACCTCAATGCCCGAAGAACTAATACGCGTCTTTAAGTACTGGTACCAGGAACAGGTCAACGTCGTTCGGTGGTCGGGCTCCTTTTCGGATCCATACAGGTTGGAGTGTGGGGTGAGACAGGGGGGCTTGACCTCGCCTAAGCTCTTCAACCTTTATGTAAATGCGCTGATTGAGGAGCTAAGTAGCACGCATGTCGGTTGTCATATTGGAGGTGTCTGCCTTAACAATATCAGTTATGCTGACGACATGGTGCTACTGAGCGCCTCTGTGTGCGGGCTAAACAGGCTGCTTGGCATTTGTGAAAAGTATGCTGACGATCATGGCCTGTTATATAATGTGAAAAAAAGTGAATGCATGGTCTTTCAGGCGCGAGGAAAATGCCTAGATAATACCAACCTACCAAATATTAAACTTAAAGGGATTCCTCTAAACAGAGTCGAAAAGTTTAAATATCTTGGTCACTTTGTAACCTCGGACCTGAAAGACGACGCAGACATAGAGAGGGAGCGTAGGGCGTTGTCTGTGCGTGCCAATATGATAGCTCGCAGGTTTGCTCGCTGTACGAGGGACGTCAAAGTTACTCTGTTTAGAGCATTTTGTACGTCCTTCTACACGAGTAGCCTGTGGGTAAGTTATACGCAGAGACAGTACAACGCACTACGTATTCAATATAATAATGCGTTTAGGGCGCTGTTGGGGCTGCCCCGATTCTGTAGCGCATCAGGGATGTTTGCAGAGGCGCGAGTGGATTGCTTCTATGCAACCATGCGCAAACGATGCACATCCCTGGCGCGCAGGGTGAGGGCCAGTGACAATGGCGTACTGAAGGCATTTGCAGACCGATTTGACTGTCAGTACCTAAATCATTGCAATATGGTTCATGTACTGACTGCGGTCAAAATATTATTCTAATTAGGTATTTTTATTGTTAGTTTAAAATTTAATTATTATTATTGTGATAAAATTGTAATGATCCTAGTTGGTTGAAAATAAATGACATTATTATTATTATTATTATTATTATTCTAGCTTTCATACAAAACTTACACGTAGTTTTTCGCAGTAAAGGCTACATATTTTATTATTATAAGCTTGTGAATTCTGGGAAAAAGATTTTCATTTATGAAGAATATCTGGTTTCCCCACAATTTTATTTTGTTCCTTCGATTTGCGAAAACAATAACATGAAGTTCAATGCAATGTTGGCAGCTTCTGGACCACTGTCGTGAGAGAGCGTTGACGTACAAGGAAATGTCAGTACGGTGACTTTCATGCAACGACTAGTTCCTGAACTATAAAATGCGCGCGCAGTCTCGCCAGTTTAGAAAGTGGAAACAGGGGGGCGCGTGCGGCGTTCGCATTAGCGCATAGATTTCTCGGGAATCTCTCGCGCTTTCCACTGACACACTTACGGAGATATTTAATACACATATATGGCATTATACGTGTCTACGAACAGTAATTGCAGTTAAAAATATAAAAAACAATTGTAGAATAGTCTAGACTTGGATTTAGTATTAGTAATTGGACGTCATTTACGACAGTAGCGCAATATGACTTCGAAAACGGATGTGCACCGTGTTATACAACAGTAAACACTTCACATTCATAACAGTAAAAATGTATTGGTATTATAAATTACGACTAAGGAAATATGAGGTGGTTTTTGTTTTTAATAAAACTATCAAGTCAATTAAGCATATTCTATGATGAGACTGCAAAATAGTCCTCACATAAAACTTTCGCACTTTGAACGTCAAAATCAGATTTTAGAGTAGCAAAGTCAGCAAACTTTATTACTGTTTAATTGTTTAGGTTAAGAAAGAGACAATAACATAGCTTCCAAATTCTAATCCGTTTCCAGCGAATAACAAAAACAAAAAAGACGCCAAACAAGGCACCGGAAGAATATATCTGAAGTAAGGACATATCAGGACATATCTTAGGCAGTGGCGTCTGGCAGATCACCTTGCAAAGAGTTGAAGAAGCTTATAAAACTAAGAGCACTTATTATACCATGAGTACAGTGATTTATATGGTTGTGAAACCACTTGTCAAGGCGTTTAAAACAAAGGGCTTAATTATTATTACAAGGCCAATGTTCTGGTACTCTTCTCCGATTAAGGGCAGGGCAATCCGAATCGCAAAAGTCAATGTCGAAATCAGCATTTCAAACATTAGAAGGGCTCAAATGTGATTTGAAGGCGACGTCTAAGGTCGCGTCGTTGACCTCGATTCCTTGTCACTATTCTCGTAGGTACCAGTTGATTTCAAAAGTTTGAACCTTGGTATGGTGCTCCAATTTCCCTTCATTGTAAATTCAAAAGGCGTAACAGCCTTAGCGGCCCTTGAAGGGCCTCTATATATTTTGAATAGAATCCACTTAACCTTCTCCGATTTAGCTATAATGCCTATAGAAAATTTGGCGAACATTGTGATAGGTTTTATTGTATGCAGTACTTTTATGATTCCTTTGATGAATTTTAGGTTTAGAACTAAAATTTAAAGATAAAACTCTTTCGTTATTTAGTGTTACTTACAGCTGCTGCATTGATTCCACCAAATCGTCTTCTCTGGCTTTTTGTCATCAGTCTTCTTTTTGTCAGTCTTCTTAAGTTTTTTCTGTATTTTGTGACATTTTTCCTTAACACTAAACTCAGTCTTTGTATCACTCACTACTAATTTGTCCTTCTTCACGGTAAAACCAAACTTGCCGCTACCCATCTTGTTATTGTTACACATTTAAAATTCAGTAACTACTTAGCAACACACGTTACCATTTTCATTGGAGCCTGGGTCTGCTAGCCGTCTGAACAATTGTGTGAACTATAAAATTTATCTCATTATTAAAAAATATATGTATAAACACGCTCACCGCTCGATTGTCGTAAAGATATTCAATATCGAATTATTTTGTGGCGGAATGAATCGAAATCGATAAAACTAAAAGGTTTTATAGACTTATCTTGAAGAGGTTCTGGCCTTGTGAAGTTCATTAACACTACCGGTCGATAACTAAAATGTAATCTAGAGTCTGATTTCATCAAACACGTTATCAATATATGTTCATTGAACTGATTGCACACAATTTACCTGAAGTTACAAGTTTTGCATTAACCAATTACACTTGTAACCAATTACTAAGTCAGTCAAAAACTGGTTACCGAAAATTAATACACGAAAGGAAAAATATCACATGACAAATAATTCAAAATAACTGGATTCAAATAAAAAATGTTTGTGAAAAAGTTAGGTTTATTAAAGTGTGTATTGTAAGAATGAATTCAGAACCAACGATTCAAATGGCGTAAATTGCTTTGATATTTTCTGCATCATTGAAGCGTATCTAGATGTAAATTTTTATAAGCTTTAGGGCAGAAGGTACCTAGCATTAGCGGAACTAATTTTTATTATGGAACCTTGACTTTTTATGTTTCTGGTATATTTACCTAATTTTCCTTTTATTATAAAACTTGTACAAATTACACTCTCACAATCACGTTTTTATTAAATAGATCTATTTGTCCTTTGCAAATATAAAATCTTCCTTTAATTACGCAGCTGACTCTCAATCTAGTTATCTATAGAATTATTAACCGGAAAAATATAAAATTTCACATAGTTAAATCCCTGTCTTCAGATGCATGTTTAAAATAAAATGGTGCCCGAGCCATGGACTTTTATAGTTGACGGTTCAATTATATGAGAAATGTTCAATGATATACACCAAGATTGCGCTTAAAAGTTTATGGTCATTTAAACTGGCCTGCTTCAACTCGTTGTGTGGAAACCTGCAGCTTAGGATATGACTGTCAGTGTTTATGCGCATCCTAAATTAAGTGTACGTGATAGGAGATAAAAGATTGACTATCGCCATAAATTTAATCCATTCTTTGTGATAAAGTTCGATTATCCAAGAAAATAAAGGAAGCGCAGAAAAGCATTTTTGCGTGAGTATAATTTACGCTTAGAACAAAATTAACACTAATATTTTCTTTGAATTTTTTTGCGTCTTTACGTAGATTTGAAGCGGAGTAGATGTACCTATATTATATTTGGTTGTGATAACATTGGAAAATTACAGGGGAATAAAAATCAATGGCACGTGTTATATAAAAAATGGGTATTACATAATTTATATCAACGAAAAGTTATGGAACTCATTATGAGTTAGTTTAACTCATATTGAGTAGTTTTATACACTTTTTAAAAATCATGCACAGTTACACGCAAGTCTATTGGTGTAAAAATACTGCATGCCTATATATCGGCGGTGGACTAGTAACATGCTGCCCGCTATGCATTTAGTTCGCCTTTTGTACGTCTTTCATAAGTGCGATAAAGTTAAAATAAAATATTAAAAATAAATAAAACTTGAACATCTCAGCTAAAAACTTTCTGCGGTAATACGAACACCATTATTTAAAAAAAACTTTGATGATCTTACACCGAAACAGAACCAATGGAACCGGTCCATTGGGTTTGTTATACCTTAGCTTAATGCTACTCTCAGTAGTTCGAGCAATGTACTGGTATATGCTTTTTTTTTGCTACTAAAATATTTCTCTTTAAATTGGCATTTTCAAAATCTTAAGGATATTAATTCTGTAAAATACCGAAATATTTTAACAACAATAATAGTAAAGGATTATTATAACCTCAATCACAAAACTAAACTTTGCAGTAGTGCATGATTTAACAACAAACATCAGAACTAGCCAAGATATATCTTACTAAAAACAGTCCTACTGAATTAGTTTGTCTGGAAACAGGCTCAACTAGGCTAAGACCGTCTTGACTTAAATTAGTTCAAAGCAAAGATCTTTAGAATCTACACGTTTAATCCTTTCGTTGAGTGCGCGAAGCACTTTGACCCAATATTTCAAAACTAGATACTTCCAACAGAAAGGACCGATGCTGTGACAGCCTTAATAGCATCGGAATAAAGACCACATTGAAGCGTTTAAGAGAACATATTTATCACGGCTCTTCCTACGTGTTGCTTGGTTATTAGTGTCGAGTCGAGTTGCAATGCAGCAGAACGAAAACTAATCAAGGTAATTTAAGATCCATGATAATAATACTGAAACAAAAAAATCACGTAAAATGTAACGGTGTAACTAGTATAGTATTTGAGAATTTGAAATTTTCAATTACTTAAACTGACAATGTATTTGAAACCACAATAATGATGTTGAATGGCTGATAGTTTGAAAAAGTTATTCTATGTTACAAGTATTTCTGTGTTTATTTTCAAGTATTTTAATTAGGAAGATGTATGCAATGGCCGATAGTTTGAAAAAGTTATTCTATGTTACAAGTATTTCTGTGTTTATCCATTGAAATAATTCAAGCGACTCGTTTATTAATAGATAATTTGAATCACGTACGCCCATGAGCAATAAAATCCCACGAACAACCAGCAGAACCAAGGGAACTAAACTGGAATGCCTATGAATATTTCCATTGTGTCCCTACTGTTACGAAATTCATCATATTTTACGGTAGCGATTGCAGTAAATTTGACAGTCGTGGAAACAAGAACTTGGAACTCGCGGGTATCGATAATGTGCGGATATTATTGGTTAGAGCACGTTAACCTAAATTTCCAAATCGTTTTGCTATAAATCAATAAGTTTGTTTATCCAGCTAGACTAGCGCTAAACATAGCTTATCGTTACAGGTTTCAACTCACTTTTGTGTGACTTTAGCTAGTAAGCTACTTGAAGTTTGATAACTAGGCATGAGGTATCGAAATTTTGAATTTGTTTTCTCCGGTAAGTCAACACCATTGGGCTCGATTTAAGGTGGTTAATATTTCCCTATTACCTGATTAGGTGTTAAACTGGCTTATAAGGTAACAAATCCTTAAATTTTAAATCAAATCAGAAATCAATCAACAACTATAACAGAAATGGTACACAAACTAGGTACCTACTCGAAGCACTGCTTTTAGTTTACGATTTCCTTGTACTTATTTCTGTAGGCAAATCATTATTTTTTACGACTGCTGTGGTATACGTTGATAATAACACAGATGAAGTGCACACAACTACTACACTTAGAACTTGAAGTGTTTACTGTGCAGTCGCAGCTATTTATTTGTACTTATATCCTTCTTGACAATATAAAACAAAACACTTATTATGTAGTACTTGAAAGATAATTAGGTATCTGAAAAACCACTTGAAGAGGAGTGACTAGGAAAAGCCAATGTAAACCAACGTATCCATCCATAAATCGAATACTAAGACACTAACTAAAGTAGTATACAAAATATAGTATACTAGCTGTGCCCGCGACTTCGTTTGCGTGGACTACATCCTTTCATGGTCGGTTTTACCCCTTTTTCCCCAAATATTTGAAACAAAAAGTAGTCTATATTTTTATCCAAGTTTTGACTTCCCTTATTTTCCCTCCCTTATTTTCTAATAAAAAGTAGCCTATGTCCGTTCTTGAGATTCAAAGTATACTTATACCAAATTTCATCAAAATCCGTTCAGCCGTTTAGGCGTGAAAGAGTAACAGACAGACAGACAAACAGACAGAGTTACTTTCGCATTTATAATATTAGTATGGATAGCAGGGGTGGCCAACCAGTCGATCGCGACTGTTAGTCCAGTCGATCGTGGCCAGGCAAAAATATAAATTAGACTACACTGCGCAACGTAATTATCGACCACTGCAGCATCATCTTGTATTATTGTTCAATCGCTGTTCCGTCACGGTATAAGAAACTACTAAGACTGGTTAATAAGAATACATGATTGTGTACATACTAAACTATTTTGTTTCATTTAAGATTCCAAAAAGTATGTACTAAGTAGATCGCACAGGGTTTCGTTAGTAAACAGTAGATCTTAGGTCTAATCAAGTTGGCCACCCCTGGTATATAGCATAGATAAAAGAATACATAATTAGTATCAAACTTCCCTCTTTCGTATCGTTACCGATAAATTAACAAGCTATGCAACATTTAGTACAAAGCAGGGCTACCATCTAATAGCAAGACACAATTAAAATTATCTTGTAAGTTCACAAATATATTATTATTAATATATTCTTTCCTTCTATTAACACTCAGCTTGGTGATCTAAAGGCTAGTTGCTATTAAAAACTAATCAGCAATTTGCCTCTCTCTCCTATTAGGGTAAACAAATATTTCCTTTCTGAAAATAAAGACTTAAATAGCGAATCTCCCTAGTCCTTAGCTTTATGTTATTTTGTTGCCTTCAATATCTCTCTAATGCAGACAAAAACTAGTCCTACATATGACTAAACGATGTTCAATATAGTTTCATTAAAAAAAAGTTCCAATTACCAACCCTATCAACTTGACGATAGGGCCGAATAAAGCTGCCCGCCGTTTCCGCTATCGGCGCATTCACACCTAACGGTTGTTCTGACATTTCGATCTGGTTCATGAAACAATAAAATTACTCGGATGTCACAAACTCGTTCTGCTATTCGCGTGTCATCATCCTCTGCGGATTGAACGATTCGATAACGACGTGTTGGTGAACTTTGTCGGATGGGGAACTGTAAAGTGATGTAACAGTTCATTCAGGTCCCATGGCGGGTCAAAAACCTCCATTTTTAAAACGTATTCTCCACACCTGCTTGTGAATACGGTATACATTTTACCCGCTGCCTATTTTCTTGTATGTTTTCATTATCATAATCTCTTATTATCCGTTATATATCCCTTCTTTAATGGTCACATATTGGGTAGCTAAACAAAAAGCGGAAATATTAATATCCATATTTTCTAAACTTACGGAAAAATCACGTACCTATATGTGTCTGTTTATATGGTTATTGTATTTCAAAAAGTTTGAATGTTGATAGAAACTTTTTTTGAATACATTTTGATTTACCAGATGTGACGTAAAGGAAATATTTATTTGCAATTTTCGATCGTTACGTTACGGCTCATTTTCTTCTGTAGGTTGTCCGAGATCCCATTTCTATCCAGGTTAGCATCAATTCATACATCATCTCGTATAAAACATAGAAGTCCATCGGGAAATACAATCGCGAACATAAATCAAATCGGACGTCACTATACAAAATTGTGACATAAGATGGATGCGTCATTGATGGCGTGGTATACATTGGTACCAACGCAACAATCGATAAAGGGCATTGCAAGTTGCGACTCGATTGTGAGATCACGTTTGTTGATGCAGTGGTTTATGTACTCGAGTATATTTGAGGATATCCAAGAACTTGATGATCCGGATAACCTTGCTACACATAGATACTTGCTTACCGGATGATAAAACTTAAAAAATGTGCACAAAACTGATATTTATGCAAGCGAATATGATGGTAGTTCTCATAGTTTTACTTAATACTACAAACTAATATCATCATTTATTTGCATGTCTTAACTTGGACCTCTGAAATTGAATATAGCGCAGCGAATTTCACCTCTCAGCTCTTGAAATCCCGTTTCCTGCCTAGATGTCGTTCAAACTGGGTCAAATCCGGCTCAGCTTAAGCGAATAGTCGGCCTTAAAATCACTTTACTTCAAAGCTCCAGCGTTATTTGAAAACTTTTGCGGAAATTTGTAATGTGTCCTTTGAATCGTGTCTATGTCACACTTGGAGAAGAAAAACGATAGTAATTGATCGAAATATAGTCTTTTTGTGATGGTCATAAGGTTGAGTGAGCCTAGCATTTTATTAGAGCCATAACACGAGTATTGCTACGTGCATCTATGCACATCACATTAATAAACAGAGAAGGTCTTTAATTGATAGACGAATGAAGGAAGCAACCAATTAATCAAAACGACCATTTCTTATTTCCGCATATGATCGATTAAAAACTTTTTGAAAATCGATATTGCCAGTTGATTTACTATCGGTATTAATAAAACACTTTTCTTTAATTCATGACCTATAATGCCCGGTTCCAATACTTGAAAAACGAATCGTTCTATGTAGTTACGTATAGTAATAAATTATACGAGGCGTAAGCTAAAAACGACTGACGGACGACTGATAATAGCTTGTATGGAAAGTAAATTATAGAACGGTATTAACGACTTATAGTCGGTAAGAGATAAACGGATAGTAATTTTTGACACATTACGAATCGTATTGGAACCGGGCATTAATCTACGCTCGCCATTGATCCAATAGAGTACGATCGACCGCATATCAAGGTAAAACTTACAGTTCGATATTAGTGCTTATGCTCACGACATAAGCGCGATGCAAAGTCTAAAATCAGACATGCTTTTTACTGTATTTGATTCGTAAAATTATTCACGACGAGTGGGTGCACTGCTTTAGCCAGAGATGTAATCTTACGCTAAGAATGTCGTCGTGTAAGCTTCATTGCACATGACTGTCGTGATTAAGATCAGCACATTTTATGCTAAGTATAGTGTAGTAAGTATTATATGTTCACTTTAAAGTCTTCATGAAAGTTTAATCTTGAATTCATAGACTGGATAGAAAAATTTGGCATACGCCAGCTTTTAATGAAAATAGATTTGTATTATTGATTGAATTGATTCAACTTATGAATGCGGTAGGTAAAGAGGTATAACCAAAATGTTACTTGCAATAAAAATATGAATTCTGTATAATATTAAGGTACACTAGTTAATGACGCTAAAAGCATTAATTTTAAAATAAATACAATTATTATTTGACCTTAACAATTTTTCGCAAGAATGGCAAGATTTGGCTCCAGATAGAGAACTACGGAATTGTCCGGAAGCCTTTGCAGTGGGATAGTTTATAGGTTATTTCAAAAATATATAAATATTTGTTTAAATTATGTAAAAATTGATATGATTGAAAAATTTGTTAATATTAATATTCATTTAACTAAGACAGTAACTCACACCTCATGTACGTACACTTCTTCCTACTACTTTAAGAACAACACTGTCCAAACAACACAAGTAATTTTGATTGACTGACATGCAATGTCGCAGCGTCTATCATTATGTGTCAACTTCGCGAATACTGTGGTAGGTTAGTCAAATCCTCGAGTGCATCTCACACCCGGCAACACCGAGCGGGGTCGACGCCCTCCCGCGCAGCGTGTTTTGATAAGGTCGCCAATTCGACATCCAAACTTTTTCTCATAGAGAACCGCGAATACAGTTAAAAAAAGCGCTACGCGGCCAAAGCGGACCGTTTTAATTACTTCATAGTCATAGAGTTGTAGTAAATTTTACCGTTAATTGAAAGTGAGATGACAGACCGGACTCTGATTGAGCATTTTTTGCGTTTATTCTATCGGATCGCAGGATAGTTGCTATGCAGGAAAGGATATAAAGTAACGCACGCGTTTCAGAAACGAATTACTCATGACTGATAAACACTGAATATTACAACACAGCTTTACTAAATATGTAACGTAATTAATCATGAATAGCAATTTTATCTGTCCCAACGATAAGCATTGCTAATTTTGATTGATTATTTTTACCCTCAGTAACGAAAGGCATATAATGCCATATTTTTAAACAAAATATTAAAACTGCATTGTAGTATCAAAGATCACAAAGTTCATCATTTTCAACATATCGTTCATTTAGTCATCTAAGTGTGAATTGCGCCAAATTCGTTTCGACTATTATTGACGGTTTAACGTTTGACAAATCTACCATAATACATTTAAATTTTTTGATATTTGATTCCATCAAAACAAGTAGATGACGCTTAATATTTAGCCGTTACAGTTGGGACGTAGTCAAATAATTAGTGCAAAAAGCTATTTTATTCTAATCTTAAAAATCACATATACATTGTGCATATAGCCAAAACTAGGTAGGTACGATAATTTTGAAATGCACACTAAAGGATGCATCGGTTAAAATCAAAATAAAATTCAAATCTCTTATTTATTTTCGCCTCTTACCTACATTACATACACAGCTCGATCCCCACCATAGCAACAGTTTGTAAACAGTTCATTCAAACCAAAACAAACACATCCGCGTGTTGAAATACGCAATTAAACTAATTTGCATTTATATTACCTTCCATAGAACTAAACGTTCCGATCTGCACTATTTTAATGCAAATCCGACTATTGCCATTCTATTCGCGATACAGAGAATAGTCGTGCACGAAATCGCTATTGAGAGGCTATTTTATTGAAATTAGTGACTACGAGTGAGACATAGTTCTGGAGTCAATTTCAGATTTTTACTCCATGAATTGGTATCATGTATCATATAATGAATTCATGATATCATGGAGTAAAAATGTAATTATTATTAAATTGCAATATGGTCGAAACATAACAATTTTTTATGAAAAACTATTAAATGATTCCATACCAATGCCAGTTTCGTTTAGTAGAGGGAACGCAGGTTTTTTTTAATCAACCAGGAAGAAAAAACCCAATAGTATATAACAGACAAGGCCGTTGAGTTGCTAATTACCTACTAGCTTTCATTAGTAAATTTTTCATTTAATTGTTAACTCAAAAAGTTCTTTTCTTTGTCACAACTACTTTGTACCTGGTAGCATTCGTTACTATATCAAAAGATATTAAGTCAGCTCAAGCAAAACGACATGATAATTTTGTTCGACACAACTTTTGTTCTCATTTTATTTTCAAAACAAACAAAAAGTGACTATCAATTGACTACACGATATTACCCGCTCAAGTATCGCTGTACGAACACGAGTGCACTTCCTAGGTGTTGCGCCTGCGCATACAAAATGAGACACCCACGGCAAAGTGAGTCACACGCATGTGTTCGGCTACTTACTTACTATTTTACATTATGTGTTGCTTTAAGACAATAATGATGTTTATCGTGCTGACTTTATCCCTTCAAACGACGGTATTAACAATGCACAGGATGTCTTTTAGTTTCGCGGAACGCGATTTATTTTAGCTCTATTACTGCTTTTGAGTCTGCATCTGGTAAACTTATTATGCTAATAATTTATTGTTTCACGGAATCGCTTCAACATGTATTCTCTTGTAGGGCTTGAACAATATATGTTTTGCATAATGATAAAGGAAAGCATCTAATAAAATTCGTGCCTCATCCTGATGTGGTATTAAACAGATTCGTATAAAAATATATTGGCGCTTACAAATTGAGTTTTTGTAATTGTGCAGCACCGTTTACCAGCAAATACCTTTTGAATTTTAAGTAGTATAAATAAAAAACACACAGTAAACGATATTTAATAAGTATTCTGTTTTATAAAAGTTGCGGTCCATAAATAAATGCATTATTCGAGTCGAGATTTTGTCTACAGATAAAGTTCAAAGCTTGTGTCAGGGGCAACATTGTAACGCGAAAATGGTGCGTTGCATTGGTGCATGCGCTTTGTATTCAGCTGCGATTTGAACAAAGGGAAGTAGGGATTAGACAGTTTCAAAATTAATTATAATTGAATATTAATGTAACATCGTTCGTAATCAATACGTGGCCGTATAGATGTTATAAAGCTAAATTCACTTACCGCACAACATTCGGGATTTTAACTTTCCACTTAATTATATTTAGACTCTATGTAGCAGTAAGAAAATACATAATTATATACATATTTTTCGCAAGAAAATTGTCGCATGGAATGTTTGTGTTATTTATTATACCTAATTTGTAATGGATTCCTCACTAATGGATGCTTGTTCAGAATAAACCCGATATTATTGTGTCTCCGTTTTTTATTATGCAAATTTTATATAGAGATAAGAACTACTGATTTATTAACTATTTTTATTTTCTACAAAGGTACAAAAAGTCAGCAGTAACGGAAGACGCCTGTCCTATCCTGACTAGTAAAATATATTAAATCAGATTTGTTTAAAACCGGTGCCAATGTTCCTTTTATCGCATGGTGAAAACCCAATTATTTTATCGATATCGAGAAAGTCCATTTTGCTATTGGCTCATCCCTACATGAAATTGCTCGTCATGGGAACGTTCAATTTATTTAACTGGTTGACGTGGTGACTTCGATGTAATTTAAATGATTGGGTACAGAAATAGCACCGTCTATAGCACTTGGTATAATACGATATGAGAGTTTTATATTAGAATCTGATGATTGATGACATTGTTTAAATAGATATTTTCTATGAAATTTTTCAAGTTTCTCAAAAAAAAAATGCTTACCCTTGGGGTTAAGCATGAGCTTATGATCCGTTCATAATAATTTATATATGATATGTATATTTATAAAAAGCTTACTTTTATTACGTATTAAAATAACAAACCGTATTATCTATAGATATTCAGGGCTTGAACTTGTTTAAAAATTCGGAGGATAGGTAATAGACTTTTAAACGACACGGCTCTATAATTGAGGTACAAAGTTAATTTTGCTATTTTAATTACGCTCGCTTAATAACCAACTGCATCTGATGATGCCATAAAATATTTACGGCCTTTATAATTTACAGCAAACATCAACAAATTCTCAAAGATAATTTAATCGACGAATGCTACTAATATTGTATTTACCAATTATTCATCTAGGGTATGTAGGTAATTATTATTTTGATTTTTGGCAAAGTGCACCGACTTTATATTCCAAGGACTTATACCAGGAACTGTGTGCAACAAAATGCAAAGTTTACGTAATGCTTTTTAGCTAAATTTGTATATAAACTTGCCAAGAAGTTGTAAATTTAAAATTATTAGTATCAACCACATGGCATGGAAAATAAACAAAATAACAAAAACATTGCCTTCTTAAACCACAAACGTTTAAAGAAAGCAATCGTCAATAAATAAAAATGGTATGTCTGACTGTATCTTGCGTAATATATTATTATCAATGGACTGACTAAATGTTCTAATTACTTGACAATATATAAAAATGAATCCCTGTTTCCTTTGGTCGGCAGGACAAATTTCACTTTTTTTCCATTGTTGTGTTCGACATTGTCAGGAAAAGGTTCTTATGAAAGAATATTTAAAAAAAATCGCAGAAAATTCAAAAGATAATTTAGAATACTATTGTCGTGGTAGGTGAAAGCCAATTCGAATTAAATAGTCGTCTCGTCGTCAAGACAGGACAACATCTGTCGGGTTAGCTAGTTTGACAATAAAGATCAGTAAGAACTGCACAAATACAAAGTGCGTGCTATTACCGACGTTTACAAACATAAATGGGATTCAAATCAAATTGTGCGTCTCTCTAAGCGGTCATTACTAATTCATACTTTGAATAGAACAAAGAATCACTATTAGAATAGAGGGCGGACCGAGATCTGACGCTTGACCCAGAAACGCACAAAGGCTATCAAATTTCTACCATAGACTTAGAATCGTGACCACTAAGAGCTCAGAGCACGAACCACAGACATTCTGTGCCTACTTGTTAAAATAATGGACACTTTAAAGCCTTGGAGGGAAACTGCGAAATAGGGCTCGGTATTTTAGAAGATATAATTGCGCGATTGTGAAAGGTTGATACATGGCCCGCGGCGGGATGTAAATGGGCTTGCAAATTGTGAGGAAAATTTTCAGGAAATTTTAATAGCTCTTGAGAATTTGCATTGCTCAATGACTGGTTAATGGAATTGGCTTTGCTTTATTATGATGGCGCAAATAAGTAATAATCGTTAACCGAATTTGTAATTAAATTCTATAAATTAGAAAAGCTTTTAAATAAAAAATCTTTTAGCTTTTAAAACCAAGTATGGTCGTTATGTCAACCTTAAACACTGGTTTTGTTAGTTTTATCATTAATTTTAAAAACTGTATGGAATATTTCCTTAATAACAAATTATGACTGCATTAATGTATAAAGTCAATTGCGTATTTAATGTATGTGTCTTTTGTTTATTGAAGAAAACAGAAAGCTAAGATTAAGATTACTGAAAAGATAACTTTTTTATTAACTCCAGTATCAATGTAAAATCGCCAATGTAACAGCTATTTTCGAATTCAGAAATCAAGATTCATGTGATGAAAATTGACACAAAAGCACTTAGCAGGTACCTATTACGAAACCAAAACAAACGTTGGCTTAATCAAAAGAACATATTATGAAAACAATGACATTTGTAATCTTGAACCGAGATCGAAACGCGGGAGAGAAACAAAAAACTCGCATCATTACGAAAGAGCATTACACACCTACTGAGACGTGCAATTTTTTAAAACAAACCCATAAAAATTGTGATTCGTTCATCGTAAACACAGTTATGCGGCGTTCGTCGGCGACCTTAATTTCTTTAGTATACGCAAACAAAACAAAACACTATCGCAAATCTTTACGACAGACGAGGATGTGTAGATGCACCGGCGTGTGTTACATACGCTCACTGTTTTCGGCAGAGTCCAGTTCGATTTTTTTTGGATATTCAAGATCGTCACTTGTTTCTTCGTCTGCGGCGACAGCGGGGTACGCGTCGCGTTGTCGCGCGTGTAAACGGTGGCCGCGGTCGTCACTTGTTTATTGTGTCCGCGCGGTGTCGCGTCGCGTCGCGTGCGCTTGCGCAGGTCTGGTCTAGTGCGCGGCCGTTGCGGCGTCGGTCCGCTGCGACAATGCCGCTCCGCCATCACGCGGGCTGCCTCCCCCGGTGCCCGATTGCCTGGCCACCTCTCTCTTTTGAGTGGATACTGGTCGCGGCATATGTATGCAGTCGCCGGTGGCTTAATGGACACTTCGGTTGTAAGGGTACCTGACAGCTCAGACGTGCCTATCAATGCGCTCTAATTAAACGTGGTATAAATTGTTACACGGGACAGAGAAGCAAATAAATATGTTTGCCTATCATTTGCCTAATTAGCAATAAGTAATCATTATTATCGTGCTTTAAATGAATGCACTGACATAAAAATAAAGACAAGCCACTAACAATAATAACCTTAAATTGATTTATTACATTAAATATCATCAAATTTAATTTCTCCATAGTTCAATAAACAGAACAACTGAACAGATCTTAACAAATAATTATTCTTCATCTTCTCTACGATCTAAGGTTACTTAGTTTAGTCAAGATAATATAGGTACTAAGACATTTTTATATATAGGTATCATACCAAGAAATTACAACGAAACGAAATCCAAATGAAGGTTCGAAATACGACGTTATGACTTGTGCATGCGATATAAAATTATTGTGAAATAAAAAATATACCTACCGTTTAGTATTTGACATTGCAAAAAAATAATACTACTAAACATTTGTTTAGTCATTTACGTACCCACATGACGAATAAAGAACCTATTCGCTTAAACAGAACGAGTTGGAGCAAGTTTAACCAGTTTAATTTCCATAAAATCTGTGGTTAAGTGTACCCATTTTCCCTTATTTGTATAAACAGAAAAATATTACGTGTTTACGCGCCATAGAATTCTAAAACTTGGTCATTCATTCACATTTAAACGTAGAGGTCATTGACTTGTGAATTCATTTAATTTGGCGCATTCTTGAAAAACTGGCCAAGTCAGAATCGTTTTTGCAAGTAGCGGGTTTTTTTTTTATTTTTATTAGTAGATTATGTACCTATTAGATATTATTAAAAGAATGACGGACCAACCTCGTTAGCAGTCGTATTTTTGGTAAAAGAGATAATGACCACGAGTAATCAATGTTATGATGAAAAACTATTCTCATTAGTATGCAATGGGGCCCTAAACTTTTTTCGTTCATGGCATACCTATTTGTTACAATTATTTCGACACACCCTGTTAGAGTTTACTTTTATGTGATACTAGGTGACCCAGCGAACTTTGTTCCGCCTTAGAGACGATAAATAACTTAAAAAAAGCAAAAAGAAATTAATAATAAAGTGTCCTATGTCCTTCTCCTAGTTCTAAACTACCTCCCCACCAATTTTCAGCTAAATCTGTTCAGCCGTTCTTGAGTTATAAATAGTGTAACTAACACGACTTTCTTTTATATATATAGATATATGTGGTATGTTTTATTTTGTTAATGGCATTGACATTTTATGGTTTAGTTCTTTAATTTTTTCCATATACTTAGTTAGAGGAGCTAAGTTTAGCTTTTGGCGACCGAGAAAAACTAAAAAAATTTTACCATTGCATTTGCTTAGTTGCCATGGTTTGTTATTATCTAAAAACCTTTTCGCAAAAATAAACCGCAATACGGTAGGATACGGTAGGACAGAACTTAGTGGTATTCCATCCGCACTATTAAAACAATTTTCTTAAAGGGATTCGTTTCATTTCCCAAATCAGAAGAAAACTGCGGGCTTAGCACGTTCAAAAACGATAATCAAGTAATAACTCGAAGCGGCAGTTTCGTATTGCAATTTCGCGGTACTCACCGCTACGGCGCCACGACATATCCATTTTGCCACTTCCTGTTATAAATCGCTTACGGTGTTCAACTTGGTAAAGTGCTGACTGAACCCTAAAATGTATAATGGGCAACAAAGACGACAACAAAATAATGACATCGGTACGTATCATTTTACACATAATAACCTTGTTTTGTAATTGACTTCGTATTTCCTCATTAACGTTTAAATTTGCACGAGTTTTTACTCTTTTTGATGCAACAATTGTTCGTTCGTCAGGAGAAAACCGAAAACGTCGCCGAACATAATGGCACGGACTGTGATGTGAATGAATACTCTTTTCAATAAGTTACTCTATGGTATATATTTTCCAAATACTTGCTGATCTCAAATATTAGTGATAGGGAACCTACTGCAAATATTATAATAATCAGTACCTAACACTTTTCCACCAAAATAGCTGAATTCTAAATAACACTAATTGTATTGCTATATCGTAGCTAGCCATAATATGTAGGTATACCTAAAATACACTAGACGTAAAAAAATCTCACTGAAAATTAGCAATCAACAAATCCATCCCTACTAATATTATAAATGCGAAAGTAACTCTGTATGTCTGTCTGTTACGCTTTCCCGCTTAAACATCTCAACCGATTTCGATGAAATTTGGTATATCTATACATTGAACCTCCAAAACGGACATAGGCTAATTTTTGTTTTGAAAACATGCAGTCCACGCGAACAAAGTCGCGGGCACAACTAGTAGACAATAATTTCTTCCTAAAATATGCATTGCTACCTTGGTTTGCGCACTATATGACAAAGATAATGCGCCCCAGGTAACTTGATGCAAGCTCGAGTGTGAAATTACACGCTTCATCGCGCTACGTGGGAGCTGCTATCTTTATACAGAGACACGCTAATAACGATATCGATCAAGGAAAGAAAATTGCAAGCTATTTACTATCCAAGCAGCAGAGGTATTTAATCGTTTTAAGTTTTCAAATGATTACTTGTTATGACATCAATATCTAACAGCGAGAAGCAGTGCCACCTTTTAAATGATAAAAAAAGTGATCGTTTTTTACCTTTACTTAAAAATTTAACTCTACTTGAAAATGCTGGCTTAGTGTTAGGCTTGAAGATTATGCTGTTATACATTTAAGTCCACAATTGTAATTTATTGTGTGCAATAAAGATTTAATGAGTTACTACTAAAGAGTATCTAAGACATCACATTTGTGTTATTAAAATATTAGGTACCTACTAACAATGGAAAATATAAATACTCGCGGTCCCAGCGAACTTCGTTTCGCCTTAGAGAATTTTTCCCGCTTTTCTGTTGAAATTTTTCAAATTTTACCAAGGATCCCTAATTATGTAGCCTATGTCAAATTGGAAGAATGTAGCATTCTATTGGTGAAAGATTTTTTTAAATCGGCCCAGTACTTTTTGAGCCTATTCATTACAAACATACAAAAATAGGTACAAATCTTTCCTCTTTATAATATAAGTGTAGATGAAAACCGAGTGATTTGGTACTGTTCTACATAATTATGTACGTAACTCTAAGAGTTTCTGACGATTCATACACACATAATAATTATATTATCATCGATTTAAGTCATACCAACATAAAATAAAAATTCACGAGATTAAACTTTTAACTGCAAGCACTAAACCAAAACCAATCTTCATCCTGAGAATAATTACCATCCTCACTGCTACTGTACGTATTTAAAAGCTCTTGTAAATCATAAAAGTTGGACGTATCATTTTATGACTAAAACAAAGTAGTTGCGTCGCCTATTCATTTATATTCTAAAGTCATTCTCGTTATTGATGACTGTATTACAATGTTACAACGAATGCGCAATCTTACGAAATGTCTTTGCACATTGTATTGGACGCATGTATTACGTGTCGATGTGTGTAGTGGAGCGAACTAAGTTGCGAACTGCAAGGGCATCGAACCAACACATTGACCGAACGAATTCTAGAGCCCACAGGGCTGAACTAAGGGGCAAAAGTCTTTCTATTGTTGGCACAGTTTTTATGCGTCAAACGAAACGTTAACTTAAATTGTTACCAAAAAGATTGAGACCTACATCTGGAATCATTTTTTTTAATGAACTTAATCTCGCGTTTAAGACGACGCAATGATTCCGCCAATCAGAGAGACACGTTATTTTACGTTAAATGCGCGGTGGATAAAGCTAATTCATTTCTGAGATGAGATCTTCATTCTCACACAACTAGAATCATTTAATTTGTCGACATCTAGTATGAGAATAATTTGTCAATGGAGACTTGACTAATCCATTTTTTGTAATATCAACGCAAAGGGACGATTAAACATCTGTAATTATAACCAACTTCAACTAAAATCAGTAAACGTGATAAAACTGAGTTCCACAATATATTTTTTTATGTTTTCCTAGCATGTTTGTTGTGGTTTTAGCCATCAAATGGGTCAGTGGCTTGAAATTCAATAGGTACTTCAGAGACCACACTGATATAGATATATCACATGTCCATCATAAATTGAAGGCTTGTTCCACAATTTTAATCGAACTCTTAATTTCAAAACCACTCTTAATTTCGATTAATAAATCTAATAAAATCTTTATTAATCGAAATTAAGAGTGGTAAGAGTAAATATATAATAAAATCTTATGAAAATAATGGTTTCCAACTTGCAAGAAGATAGAAACCAGGTATTAGGGGTATCGGCTGTTCAATATTGTCAAATTGTTTTTTTATTGTTTTTATGACTTTTATGTATATCATGTTGATGATGCTGCTGAGTATTATAAGATCACCAAGTCGTTATAATTATTTATCGAAGCTTAAAATTCAGTAACTCTAGTCTCTAATTCCAGTTTGTCAGATGACGAAAAGCAAACATAATTGCGAAACAGCCAATGTTATTGACTAAAATAGAGTGACATGGTTTGTCTATGCTAATATTAGCTTAGGTTGCTATGAATAAACACTGCAAATGCACTATGCAAATTTATAGTGGGTACTTGACGCAACGCTGGAGTGAGCCTTTTGTATTTATTAGACAAAATTATATGTTCATTTTCGTTGCAACATTTTGTCTTTAACAGACTAACATTATTGGCAAATATCTATGGCAGGTAAGTAATTAAAGGTTTAATCTTATTTTAACTATTTCAATCGGTTTACGAAATTGAAGTCCTTGTCCACGTCTGTCAATTTAGAGATACCTCTACCTCTAGCCAATTGGATGCAATTTTTAACATCAGCTTATTTTTTTACGAAAGATAGAATATACGTGCAAAAGTTAAACGTTAAAGTCGATAAACGTGATTTAAAAGCATAATCAACAGAACAAACAAACAAACGAACGAACTAGGCAATAACTAAACCCCTTAAAAATTAAACACTCATTACGTTCACATTAAAAAGATCGTTCACTTTACTATCCGTTCCAAGCGTATAATAACGCGCAGAAATTAATAACCGAAGCAATTTCACCATCAAATTAAGTAGTCCCCGCTACCATAAAATTAAAAGCATCTTCTCATACCGTCTTCCATTTTCCTTATCAAAATAAACTGGCCGCTCTGACATAACAGCGTTTTAAAGCTACTCTCCTCATGCGAAGCCCGCAGGTGGCTGTGGAAAAAGGGACAAGAGTATAACTCCATACAATAGTGTCATTAATCCTTTATGGGGTCCTCGACCTCAGTTCTCGAGTGATAGACAATGGTGGTAGTCGTGTTTGTGAGCAGAATTAATACATGCACATGCAATGGGGATAGGGTTGCCAGATTGTAGGGGAAAATAGGCCGGATATAAAATGGTTTCATCGTCAGTCCATACTAGTCCTCAGTTGGACAAATTGCCTAATAATGAGCGCTAAACCAATGCGCCTCATCCTTAGCTTGATGTATCCATAAATTGGTTTGAATATCACGAAATATTAGTTCATTTAAGCTTCTTAGTAGATGGCAGAACAAAAGAAAAAAAACAGTTTGTGAGGAATGCCTATGCTATGAAAATTCGAGCGTTCTAAGTCATCAGCAATTCAAAAGTATTGACTTCAAGGCGCAATTTGTCCTCTCATATGAGAAAGAACATGAAGCATGAAATAAAAATATATATACGGTCGAACTGAGAACCTCCTCCTTTTTTTTAAGTCGGTTAAAAAGAACAAGCCTAGCGCAAGAAAGAAGTAACTCAAAATAGACGTATAAATTACCCATTAAATACTAAATAGGGAGTGACATCGAAATCAGTGGTAAAATGTGTAAAAGTGTGAATTTTTGTAGAGGTAACAACTATTTCGCACACTAGGCCTATAGTCTTTGCGACAGACATATACAAACACATTTTTTTAAATTTTGAAACACAAAAATGTTAGCATGCAGAAAGTTAGTTGGTTATCCATCCAATATCCGTCTCCACCGTGATGAGGTTATCCTCGGTCGCAATCATAAGACTTGCTGCTACATTGCCTAGCAATACCACTTCAGAATCATACATACATCATCAGCTCAGATACCTCCAGCATACCCTGCTGCTCCCGTAGACAGCCCTAAATGGGAAGCGAGGGATGACCAGCCTTGAACTTGCCCATGCAGCTCTATGCAGGCGATGCATGCGGAATGGCCCGCCATTTCTAGTAGGCGCGTCATGTTCGCGGGGGCCGCACGTGTCAGCGCCTGACCGGGTTTTTAGCGCCAGTAAGATTTCTACTCTTCTACATGTAAAACTATGGTTCGAAGATAAAACCTCTTTGATATTCTGTGTTCCTGGTACTTAAAGGAGTTATAATTAGCAACGTTTGGAATGCAAATAGACAATCGCTCTTTATTTTAAAAGCGACTAAAAATTTTCAGTTTAATAAATAGATAGATTTGACTCTTTGTACGAGACTCGTTTTCTCAAAGTGTCAAAACAATTTGACTTCTCATAGAAGGAATCAACATTTTAACGATAGATTTACTTCTCAACTGTGCAACAATCACTTTACTAAGAAATCAACTTAGCAGCTCAAATAATATCATTGAATGTTTATCCCCTGAGCAAGTCGTCGTGAAAGTATTTAATATACAAATGCAAACTGGTTTATATTTCACAATGGTTAAAATAAATAAATACGGGGCTATAAAATGTTTAAATTCTATGTTTTACAATTGAATGAAAGTTTTGCATTCAATTTAAAACATAACACAGCTTTCAGAAACATAAAAACACTAGTCTCAGCCTTATTTTTTAGATAAATCACATTGTTAGTTATATGGGTTACTGAAATATAAGACATAAAATATTGTTTTAGGAAATTGTTCTGTCACACATTCTGTTTACTAATGATATGGTACCTGCTTGTAATCTATTAATATTACTACTTAAGTGGTTCGAAATCCATATAATTTATTCTTTTTTCAGGCCTATTTCCACCCTTTTCCTATCCAGAAAGCAACCACGATAGTACACCAATGTCATTTATATTTTTAATAAGTGAAGAAAGAAAGAAAGAAAGAAAGAAAACATTTATTGACTCAACTTACAAACAAAACAACAAAAAAACATAATCTGTTCCAAACATAAATGGATTGTTTATGAGACAAAAGGAAAAAAAGCTCAGCTAATTCTGTCTGGAGAATGGATCCCGGGCAGCGCTGGTTTTCAGGTTATCCCTACCCTCGTGAGATTTTATTCGAGAGAATGTTGTGGCTGTTGAAGGCTGACAGTTGCATCAAATTAATAATTGTCTACTATTACAATAATAATTAAAAAGGAAAGTGCATATACATACATTGGTTTACTATCAATAGATAGTCTAAAGTTTAAACTGAGGATGCTTAAAATCAGCCTCAAATGACCCAAGCTACCCACCGAAACATTTACCGAAAGCAAAAAATTATCGATTAATCTTTATCTGCTGTAATCTCCAAAGATACAAGTTAAGGCAAAAACGTTTGCATTCAATTGTAACTGCAGTTAATTCGTTCAATGCGCACATTCGTGCATTTGGGCAAGTTTAATTGCTATACGTAATTGCGTAACAATGTGAAATAAATAAACAAATGCAATAAACAATTACAGAAAACAATTGGTATTTATTATTCTATCCTATAAATGGCAAACGGTGGATTGCTAAATTAAACCTAAACAAGAATTAAACCTCTAGTTCATCTTAGCTACTGCACCAGTAAAGTCATCTAATCGTTTCATGGGCAAATTTTTAACGAATGTTGGTATCAATTTTACTGCACATTAAATATATCAATTTGTTGATTCAAAAGCAATACTTTTTCAATTTAATGATAATTATTTTCACACTTCCCATGAAGCCACAATTAAATACTTGTGCGAAGATTCATGAATAGAATTGGAATTCCAAATAATGCCATCTATGCGTTTTTTGACCATAAACGATAGACAAAATTACCCATCTATGGCCTTATTTATGTTTAAAAGCGGTACCTAATCAAATAGTATTACGAAGCGAAAGAAAACTATGAATATTATAGTGGCGAGAAATTGCCTACTGAAATTCCTTAAAACAGCCACTACGTTAAACTCTCGAACACAGTTTTTAAACATGCTTACGATATGGTCACAAGCTCATCACGATAAACACCTATGATTCGATATTTGTTTTTAGGACCCCGACATAATGGCGGGCCAAGGACAATGTGTACAGTCCGATATGCGTTTGACAGAACATCATCTAAAAAATACATGAAGATTTGGATAAGATTGCCATCCGGATTGGCAAATTCATGTCGTAAATAAAGAACTTACAAATTTTTTAGAAGACATTAGATCAGTTGTGAGCGAAATGAACATATAATGTAATAAGACACACAAGTTTTTAATTTTTGGATAGGTAAAGCATCGTCCCGACCGAGGGCGGTAAATCTCATTGAGATCAACCATACAGAAGACTGCAGCCAAATAACAATCACTTCTGTGTTATTGTGTTCCTGCGTGTGAGTAAGTTTTCCAGAGCTCCTGGGGGGTGCTACATTAGTAGCAGGGGTCAAGCCTTCGAAACACGCAGGACTTAGTTTGTAGTGCCCGAACTTTTGTTCAACAACTTTTGCGACTATTTACATACCCTTCCGATAGGTAGCAAGGACAATTTCTTCTTTACCTTTTATGACGTTTTAGATGATCAAAACATCCTATCCAAACTGGAAACAACACACAAAGAATTTGACTCTGCGGGAATCGACCACACAATCTTTGAATCATGAGCCTTAGCGAATTACCACAAGACCACAGAGGTAGATAACACTATACAGGTATACCTACTAGTACGTGTCGTCATATCAGTCAAATTGATTAACAATTCAAAGAGTTGTTATTTCTGAAAGCCACTAGGTGTGTCCATATTGATTTATTACCTACCGCTGACAATGAAAAGCCTATTTCGTGAAGCCAACTAAACAAAATGTCTAACAACGAAAACATAAATTATAAATAGCCACAACAGAGAAAACGTTAAATTTCCAAGTAACAGTTACAATGTGTTGTTTTGTTGGATAACAACCCGTCAAATAAACCAATCGGCATAACTGGAAGTTGTTATGACATCATTCATTAATGCCTTCACCACATACTAAAACTACCTCCGTACCGAGGTATCACTTCTCAAAGAAACATAAATCAGAAGTCATAAATCTTTCATGATAATTACATCAATATTTATAAATCTTCTATGAAATGAAGCTACCTCCAGCTCCGAACCTATTATTACAGAGGAGACTCCGACAAGAAACTCTGTAGTTTCTATTTAAAGAGAAGGCTGACAACGACAATCATTTTAAAACTAATATCAGTTAAATTCTCCAGTTTTAGCCGGACGAACAGACACGATTCGTTTTCATATGAAAATACATAGAGACTAAGAGTGTTTCAATGTGTAATCATAGTTCATGACTACCTCCGATGCAGAGGCGAGCGGACTAGGCTTAGACGTCGCGCCATCTCTGAGGTACCGGGTTCGATTCCTGGTAGGGTCAATGTGGAAAACGAACTTATTTGTATTATCTGGGGTCGAGGTATTGTGGTACCGGCGTTGTTTCTGTAACACAAATGCTTTAGCTATTTACCACATAATCAGACCAATGTATGTGATGTTGTTAGATAATATAATCTTTTGGAAATTTCAAATGCGCATATTTCTAAATCTAGGTGCCATTTAACGTAAGAAAAAATTAAAGAGAAACCTTTGTGAGATACTCGTCGGCTAATAGAAAAAAGCTCCCTCTGTGATTATGAAACCTTTTCGACACATTGTCATCTATAAGGATTGCGAGAGATATGATAAAATATTTTATGAACAGGTCAAACCATGTTTAGATTTCAACACTATATGATAATAAAACGCCTAGTAGTTTCAATGAGCAACTTCAACTACCAGATAATAATGCAACGGTAGAGAAATCATGTAAAATGTACTTGTAAGTACAATTCTCACAGCGAAACGTACAAAACTCTTCCTTAGATAGACATGTTGCAGCGTTGAAATATTATTTCATTGTCTTTTTGAAACAAACTTGTCGATGTGTTTAGTCCTGGAGTCTAAGCCAGGACTCATTTCTCTCAAAACATTAAATTCACAATAATCAAGTAAGTGTTGTAAGTAACGTTGTATGTATAGACCAAATCTTTGCTGAAACCCTTCTATCATTAGAATGCTGCGTTATTCCCGACTAATATGACAAAATAGTCGAAAAAGAGGATTGATTTTTCGATATATGGATGTATATAAATTACTCTTTTAAACTACTGAAGATATTTAGATAATATTAGATACACTTTTTACCTCGAAATAATGCCGAGAAAGGCGTGAGCAACACTTAGTACTTAAATAGTAAGTGGGTTAGTGCATAAATCCTTTTCAGTGCTAACGTTAGTTGCTAGGTGGTAAGTGTTCGCGCACCGCTCGCGAATTGTACGGGGTAGGCAGCCAGTAGGTTGAGGGGTCGACGACCCGAACCGGTCGCTTAAAGCTCCGCTCGGGCGTAGTAAGACAAACTTGGCCCACTTTTGATAGTCACGCCACTGTATTACAAGCTGCCGCGTTTCGTTTGACGGACTTTTTTGGTTTACTCGCTTAGAAGTTACAGCTACTCCTGCCGTCTATGTAACTTATCGCACGTTTCGTGGTAATATTAGGTAACTGAATAGCATCTGATGGGCTACTGTGGCTGCTTTTTGTAACCGTTATGGGATGCAAGCAGGGACCGGAAAACCCATTTAATTTTAAATTCTTAAGGAAACCCTATTGAACGGGTAACCCAAAATAAGGGTAACCCATACATGTTGTTAAACTAAGCCTTTTTCAATGGTTCAACTTAAGCCTTTTGTATAACTTTTGAAACTTATAAGTAAAATTGTTTTTTTTTTGTTGCTATTGAGGTAAATAAAGAAAATAAATGCTCCATATTATTTACAATTTATTGATTCTTGTTGATATAGAACGAGGAAGGGAATTATGACTACTAAGTAGTTTTTAATTTAATTCAAGAACATAAACGAATTGTGTACACAAGTTCAAATGAAACAAAAACAAACGATGTCATATTCAACTCACTTGCTTTCGAGCTTTTTAGGTATCCAGAATTTCAATAAGACATACACCTTGAGATAAATATGTGACTTGCGGTACTTAAAATCACGTATGGAGATACAAAATATTGAGACCGACCAAACGGCGGAAGCTTTTCTTTTATAAATAACATCTATCAATGCACACAGGTATCATTAGCTCAGGTTGAATAATTTTCAACATTGCAACGTATATCAAGATAACTGCGAGACACGGAGGTAAAGCGGCTTTGGGGAAAGGCTTAGGGCAAAGGGCAGCCGGTAGGTACTGTTGCAGGCTTGGTCTACATTGGATGCACTATCACCGGTAAATAAATATCGATGTGATATCAGCCGCCGGAACCACTGTTTCATACCTTTGAAGGCAAAATCGACGAAAACCCGTAAGGGTAAGCCTGTACTCTCATATTTTTAATGTCTGAGTTACAGTCTGTGCTATTGGTCTTATCAATCAGGGTTCTATTATTTTTTTTTTTAAAAGGCTACGTATGTGAAAAGTTAAATCAAAATTAACATTTTTATTCACCTACTTATAAACTATAAACTTCGAAAATATGACCTTTTCTTTATACCATATTCCACTTAAAAAGGAGTAAGAACAAGTCCTATTCTTTAATTAATTACTTTACAAGCCGATGTTTTTTTAGGAATAACAAAAAACTTTATGCGTCGACTACCATCATTTTTACGTTAATGAAAACGAAATAAAATAGAAAAACTTTTTATTCTTGATCACGTACTTGGTACTTTGGAAATGGACCTTGGAATAGGAGCGAAAAATCAGTGGATTTTTTTTTATTTCTACTGATTTTTCGCGAAATGAATGATAACACGCCGCATTAAAATTCTGGAGAAATGGTGAATGAGGGGTGTGTTACCTTATACTTTGGAATAGGTATGGGATGTTGTCTGACATTAGTGTGATTCTATGTTGTCACGTACAGCTCAATTTAATAATTTCAGCTACTATTTCACCTAACAAGCTATCGATTTTATTTCAGCTATTGTAGAAGGTTTCGGACTAAAATATGTAAGAGGTTAATTTTAATGATTTTGCTTACGTGAAAAATGCGTGTCTTTTATTTTTGGTCATCCAATCGTTTGGCCACCATATTTATTAAATCATATTCAATAATATAAATGTACGTCATTAGCATTTCTCCTTGTTTTTTTCTCAAAACACAAAATATATGTAATTTAGATGGATTATTGAAACTTAAATCTAAAAAAATAAGTATCTTATGCAGCTGGCGTAATGATAATTGGTTGTGATAGCTTTTAACTTTTAAACTTATGCAATGAATGCACTCTAAACAAGACCAACCAATTAAATAGTGACTGTTCAATTAGTGGAAGCAATTCATACGACATTCGAGGCTCAGTGTTGATGATGAGACATGTACATGTCAACAAACAAACGCACATTACGGTGAAAACTTCCAGTTAGATATTCATTCTTATGTCCCAGATATAAGGGCGTGGTATAAAGACTAAAGAGTATAATACGACGACGTACGACACGAACTTTTAAATAATAACCAAAAAAAGGAACAGTGTGAGCCAAAATTAAATTTTGACAAAATCATAAATGCCATTAGTACGTACCGTTGCCAAATGCAAAGGTTTTGTTCTTGTAGGTACGAGTAAATTATATACGAAATAAAATCAACTTATCAGCCTACATAAATTGAAAAGTTATTTTAACATCGGTTCAAGTCCGAAACCGTGCTACAATCTACAATAGCTGAAATAAAATCACACAAGTACGAGTAGTAGATGGAGCATCAAAACAACGTGGAAAAATATAACGCCGCAGTCTCGAATAGGCTACTGAAATTGTCATACAAAACAGTAGCTTCAAGAAGTAACCTGGCAATATGTCACATTACGCTATTGTAATCGAGTGGTCATTCGACTATGTATTTCAACGTTTATCCTTATTGAAGGTTTAAACTCAAGCATTGTATTATCATTAATTTCTTCTATCTTTTAAACCAACTGAGACAATATTACAAATAAAACACAGGAATTATTAATGAAAATTTCACTATCAAAATCGTGTAGTTCCTGCACCGATGTAAACAAATCTTTACAATATACCGTACCTACCTACGTAGATAATTATAATTGCTGTAGGTTAGTAAATTTATGGTAATGGAAAATTTCCAGAGCTTTATGCTATGAGATTACGGGTGAATTAAGAAACGGCAGTGTACTTCATATAAAGGAAATGCTCACTACCTAAGACAGGACAAAGAAAATTTTATTTACGCATGCCTTCTACGGATTTAATAATCAACAGAATTTACGGACTACCTTTTATGAATGCGTAAGTATGGTGAATTGGCATATAATTAAACCATCATCAAATCTATAAACATCACATTCCTCCTTCCTTTGATATGTATTCCTTCAAAAGGAGCGTGAATAAACATCTTGCGGGCCAGTATAGCGATGTTAACGGATAGGATATTACCGTATCAAATCCGTTGTCATCACGATGTGGGTTCCTCTCATGCTTACAATTAGGCTGGGAGGAGCCAATGTACTGTGCTTCTATTAAAAAAAAACCTACAATTACCTGGACCAAAGCAGATAGTGTAGACACTCGTATTATGGAATCTATTATCAATATCACATGAATACTAGCATAGTTTTAATCAACACCAATACTATGCCTAAATCAAGTAAACTCGTTACATGGTGAAATTTAACCACATGACTAAACTCACGTTCTTCAGAGTCTTGTACAGACGTCACACTATACAGTTCGGACTTTGTCCCTTTTCTCGTGGGCGTAAGAACTAATATCGAAAAGCAAGTTTGAGGTGCTGGTGACAAGTGCAGAGACCAAACTTTCCTAAAGGCGGTGCCTACGTGACGGTTATCAGCTTCGCTAAACCTATTTGGTAATCTTTTGGTGCACCTATGCACCATTGCATCGTACATAATAAAGTACTAGCAGCAGTCACGCCTAACACGTGTATAATTTACGTTTAAATGGCACGCGATTTCTACTTTTCTCACATACATGTTATCCTGGTAACTTTTAAGCTCTACTAGTGAATTCTCCTTATAAAACTAGGACTAGATAAAAATAACTTAATTTCAATACCAATGAAGATGTCAAATAAGGTATAGAAAAAATAAACAGAAACAAGAGTTGGAATCAACATGATCCTACACCGACAGTAGCCAGAGTAAAAATTATATTTAAATTGTTTAACTAATGAGAGATAATTAAGGATTAATAAAACATAACTTTTTCGGAAATAGTCCAATGGAAATAGTATTATATGGTTTGATTTGATCGTTATATCTATAAATTCGAATTTTTACAGACAGATAAAAAATGAAAATTAATATCTTGGCTTTTAGAATATTCAACTACGTACACAGCGACATTTCATAGCGCATCTCATGCATATATGTAGTTGATGAACAATGACATGCTCTCATATATGATAGAACTGCAGTTGCAGCGTGGGATAACCTTAGAATAAAAAGTGTGGGTTATTTTGGATAGGAAGTAGCCTTTATTATTGGGGAAATTCCCTTTCTTCTAACCAATATCTAGGTATTAATTAAAGGTAGGGCGCGCCGCGACTTTGCGCGCTTAATATCCCGATGAATGTACAAAACTTTTTCTTTTAAACCTTCAGACAATTTACGAACGTAACAATAAGAAAATTGTCCAATTTGGTGCATGTAGAAAGATGAAAACATGAACTTTATCCTACATTACCTGGATAACTTAAGTCTTACAAATTTTCGAGACTTATTCAACTCCAATTACATACTAATAAACACTTCAAATAAAAATAATAATTAAATAAACTGATAACGATCTCGCACTCTTTATCAGATAATAAATTCAAGCAACTACATAAAGCGGAAGATTTTTCAAAGTAGTTTTCAAATACAAACTTTTTCATTTCAGTTTCCAGCCTGCAACTTTAGTTTTTAAACTACTCAGTAGGAATCTTATTCATTAAATTATTTGTAATAGTTACGGTCAGCATCGTCAGTTTGTTAACAACTCAGTACATTTTCTCAAGTTAAATCTGACTACATATTGAATATGACAAGGGAATGAAGTGTACCTATACACGTAACAATGCCGACTGTACGTTTACGAATATTCGTCTCTCCACAAAGAGATTCGTTATCTCTGATGCGATAAGATACGTAATCCCCTCACCGATATTCGATATTCCAACTAGCTGTAGGTTGGTTGACTCCCGCCGCCCTCTATACCGGCGCAGACTGGTTACATTAATCTCCCGGTTTGCGGTTACTGTGTCGACTAACGGTACAACAGCAGATGGAGCCACGCGCCTACTCGCTGCCATAGAGCATGCGACTGCAGATGACCTTTGGTAATTATACATGCTGGTAATTACATAAGAAATGTTCCTTATGGGACTTATGCGTAACATGAACATCGTCCAGTATCTATTCGCTGCTAGGTTTTTCTTACGGTGCTGCACGTTGTTCGGCCACAGAATCTTTGGTTAGCAATAAAACTCCTAGCCCACGTGTTTTATCAAGAAATTTAGTAAATTCTTACGCGACATTGGTAGAATGAACTTTATTAACGAAGCCTAATTTGGCAAAAAAATTGCAGTAGATATGTCACTGCATAAACAAGCATTGTTACTCAATCTATGCTTAATACAAATTGTATCAGTGGTGTGTTTACGTCACGATTTGGTAAAAACTGTACGAAGAAGTGCCGTCGCGTAATAATCTAAGTTTTGAACCAAACAGAAATATTTAGTAATATATTTTATTTGTAACGACGAGTAAAGTATCTGATAAAAATGTACGGTAAATATCAGAATCCCAGGGCAAACACCTCGTCAATCATTCACATGCCGAACCCTATTTCATAGCCTAATCATCTATCTGTGAGATCGCTATCATTGCGCATGCGTGTTCAACTTGCCCGAGTATTGTATTATGTTTTTTTTTACTATTTAGCCCATATTTTTTGCTCGGACTGCCGGCCACTAACCTCACCAATCACGCTGTCGATGCCGTGATAATTGCTAGACCAATCTGTGCGATTGTCATCACTGATGTGCATGCATGTTTAATGTAACCAACTATTGTGGCACGATTCTTATTGCCAGTTTTACACCTTTATAATGCTACACGTGCTAGCGAACTTTAAATATTTTAAAACAGAAAAAAATAATCTCCCCTTTTATTGTGGAGCTCAAACTTACAACCTTTACTTATCACGCACGCTGTTCTTCCAACAGAGTTCTAAGTTTTACGAAATAGTGACGTAAACACACCACTGAGTGATCAGTTGGAAGAGCAGCACGTGCGATACGTGAAGGTCGTGGGTTCGAGCCTTAAACATCAAAGGGAAACATATTTTTCAGTTTCTTTAAAAATAGTATTTACCTCATCAATATCCTAGACGGTCTAGGATAGAAATAGAAACTGAATTCAATAATCATAATCAATTCATTTATTCATGTTGGTTACAAGTAACAGTTATGCATCGTCAAAATGAATAAACCAAAATTGAAGCTACAGCCGGTTCGGAACCAGGGCGTCTACTCTTGAAAACGAAATATGTCGGATCCGATGACGTTTAGTATTTTTTATTGCTCATTATCGCAACTAACACACTTCGAATGCGAATAAAGCGTTATCAAAAAACAAAATATTATTTATACAAATCAAAAATCACGTTTTAATTAGCTAACTTTTGATCAATCTTCAAAAACGAAACCTTTCGTTTGTTCGTTTCGTTTTCAAGAGTAGACGCCCTAATCCTCCTACGGAGAATATACCGGCAAGAAACTCAGTAGTTATCGTAATCCTTACAATATTTAGGATATTTCAATAGGTTCAAAGAACTAGAACGAACTCGCAAGCATCGCATTTATCATTCTAAGTGATCACTTACAAAGTTACCCGGTTTTAAATGAGTCAGCCATCCTTGTATTTCCGATAGTATATTACCACTCCCCAAAACTTCCGGCGATATTATTTGCGTGACTTGATAAATACGCACGAAAGGACTTTCCTACTACTCACGTAATCCCTATCGCTTTAGTTACATAGAAAAGGCAATTTAAAAAGTGGAACTTTACAATTGCATGTGTCTAGACCAGATTTGAGTACAAGTATTATTTCTCACGAAGTCCGTTTCCGAAGTGAAAATAATGCAATGTATCCCACATGGCGAATAGCGATTCTCGATCTCTCATTCCGATACGTCCTGCTTTATGAGCTGCCACAGTTCATAGAGCAGGCCTTCATCAAGGCGTTTTACTACAAAAGGCCTTGAAGAAAGTATCGATTAGTATGTACTAACGCTTTTCAAAGTTTTAGTATTTCTATTTTTCTATTAAGGTACAGTCAACCTTATTTTAACATTCATAAGAGATAAAACAGTTAATATTTGATTGCTAATGACCGTACATTTATTTAGTCTATTGAATTCGTGTATAAATTCCTGAATAAATGCTTGTTTTGTCATAATATTAAAATTAAGAATCTTAGAGTCTAATCAAATAACTAAGATTAAAATCTAAAATTAAATATCATTTTATAAGCATGCAATGTGATTTGGAATATGTTTAAAGCTGGGACACAACCCACGTAATCGAAAGATAAAGAAAAAAGCTGTTCTAAAACCAAATGTGTTTTAAAGAAATACCCAATATTACATAAATTTATCTAAAGTTCAAATTGTTTCAGAAAAAAAAATCGATTAATGCTCGGTTCCAATATTTTACGTTTCGTTATATGTCAAAAATGACAACCCGTTCTTTTCCAACCGACTACTACCCTGAAACGGTTTTAGCTTACGACTCGTATAATTTATTACTATCCGGAACTAAAATCGTTTAGATCGTTTTTCAAATATTAGGAACCGGGCATAGAACTCACTATGGAACCTATCAAACATAAAGTTACACAGGAATCATCTTACGTGGAAAATAATTTTCTTTATAGTAATACTCTACTACGTCGTTTACGTATTAAACTGCATAGTTATCATAATACTATAACGGCGCATTTACAGCCAGTCCCATCTGCAAGATAACTATCACTGGCGCGCATGCGTGGTGAACTCGCGCCCGTATTGTGTCATGCGCGCGCAGTTATACTACGTACCTGACCCACTTGTTTGGTGATCGCAAAAAAAAACCATTATTGACCATTGTTCGCGGCTCAGATGGGTAATTGCAATATTTGTAATAGCTTTTGTGAGTGATTCATTATTACATTACTGTATTGTTGATAGGCAAAAAGATATTCGCATTGAGAGATTTGCGTGCGATTATGTTTAGAAAAGATAGTAACATTTGAAATTTAAGTTTTATACCACTTTATAAATATTTAGAATTACAATCAGTTTTTTTTTAATTACAATATTAGAACCAGTTGGCCTGCTACGAAAACGAAAGGAACAAAGAAAAGATTTCGTTTTTAAAGATTTATCCAAAGTCCTAATTAAAACGTGATTTTTAATTTTCCACAAAAAATAGTTTGGTTTATAAAAACACTTTATTAGCTTTGGTAATAAAGTGGTAATGGGTTACTTTTATGAGAAACTAGCGGTCCCGGCGAACTTCGTTTCGCCTTAGAGGATTTTCCCGCTTTTCTGTTGAAATTTTTCCTGAATTTTCTTTGCTATAAACCTCACGGAGCCCAAGACCTTTCCAACGAATGCAAAACCGTGGAAATCGGTTGGTTCGTTCTGGAGTTATAGCGTCAGGGAGGAAAACCCGACTTATTTTTATATAGTAGATTAAAGTTGCTTGCTATACGTCATCGGATCCGACATATTCCGCTTTTCGGAGTAGGTAAGGCTCGTGTACTTTTCATTAAGTGTTTTTATTTTTGAACACTCTCTAAAATTGCCATCAAATTTAAATCTACTCACAAATTTATTGAAATATTTCTGATAACATGTGGAAAAAATATCTTTACCAAGGAAGCCATAAAAATAAGAACAATTGCATGTAAACACAAACGTTACGTTTCTGATAACGTATGCATTTCATGGAGCGATAAAACAACATACAGAAATATCCAGCACTCATGTATTTGAACATATTTTATACAAGGTTTTAAAGTTTATTTTGAAGGTTGATTTTTAAATGCATCTTTGTTTTTACTTTTTAATTCCATCATATGTTACTAATTTAATGCGGTTTGTGCAATAAAATATACACGCCAACCAAGAGAATTATTTTGTCATGCATTGAAAATAAATTATTTTCTACTTTAAATTTATCCCGATCAAATTTTTAAATATACATATGAGCAAAAATGAATCATTTAAGTATACGTAGGTCCTTAAATTCAGATCCATACTTCTTTTTTTAAGCTTACAATGGTAAAAAAATAATAAAAGGAAATAAATATAAAATGAAAGCTCATTAGTCCTTGAATTTCTAGCAACTGTTATGTGCGTCATTCATGGTCATGCATATTGCATACCCGATATATTACTTAGCATAAGTATATTTCCATTGTTAAAACTTAAAATGACGTGTGTTTATTAAATAAATAAAATTCTTCTTGTTTAATTTAAACACATACATATTATTGCTCTCATAAAGAATCCACAGGGTATATACAGCCCTATGGATTTTTGGTTCGGCTACAATTATTTGTTATTGACTAAAATTAAAAGCCTTATTAAAAACCTTCATTATATTACACATCTGCACGAAACTTATAAATTGCCCTGCCAAAAATCACGAATCAAATGCATAACCCAGATTTGATGGCAATAAAAAATATCTGTAGGTACAGTTATCTATCGAATCATATCTCTTTTGCGGTAGGACCGACGACCGATGCAAACAAGTAAAAAACAGTAAGACATCTTCTGCATAAACAGGAGTACGTATTATGCTTATTTGTAAACATGGGCCAAATTATTTAATAATAGATGTAGTATAAAATTGACGATGATTTTGGAACACGGTCAGCTACAGGTGCATGCACGCCACAGTAAACAATTACATAGTCTGAGGGGTTCGGGATTGCATGTATTCTGGATTGTAAAAAAATTAGAATTTTTTTCAAGAACCTTTGGATCGTAATAATTTTAATGCTATGATTATGATTTAATAAACTTAGTTATAATTAATTTAATTATAGCAGCAATAAATGATTGAGTATTGAAATACTACAATACCCTCAGCACAAGCAAAAATGGTAATCAAATAATTAAACGTAGTAAAAAATTGTATAGATTTCGAACGAGCGCAGCGGTGAGTATCAGAACTACTGATATTACTATACAAAACAAGCTCTGCGTACAAATATTAACCACTCCATAGCAGTCTTTGTTCATGGTTACAAAACGGTTAATAAATAATGTTTGTCAATAAAACGCATAAGATTAAATGTGTAAAATATAAACAACCCGATAACGGAAAGAACTGTGCGCAAATAAAGTCTCGTGGCCTGCGTCGACGATGTATTATGCGGGGGCGTACTGTTAGCCGTATATACTGTGAATAAGGTGAACGAACCGATCTCGTGTTTTCGACTAGTCTTTTTATGGAACTAGAATCTACTCGAAGTGGCAATCACTATAATTGTTTCTTTACTGTTAGCCGAAATTAAATGTCAAAAGGCAAATAGTTTGGAGAAAATTAAAAAAAAGTCGTGTATACTACGTATCTGCTCGATAATTTGGTTTCAATAAATTGTATAAGTATAATCCAAACTAAATTAACTTATCCACGATTTCATGTTGAAAAAGATGGGCAAAGTTAAATAGAAATTTAAATAATATTCGTGAAAATATTTTTCTTGACATGGCTTTGTGAAGTTTACGATAACGATTACTGAACACGCAACTTCATACCTGATAATTTGTTAAGCCAAAAAGTAAGCAGGGTGTCTCATTAAACGGTCATTTTCCTCTTATTAACAGTAGTCCACAAGTTCACGGCAGTTTTATGAAATACGTGTACAGAAATTATTTTTAAAGAATTTTTTTTTTTTAAAACAATAATAATTAAAACCCATACCTCTTTATTTTTTTTATGCTTCTTTTAGTATGCTTGTTTTAATTAAATTAGTATAAGTAGGTATATTGTTGGGTACTTAACCATCTATACGTACCAAAATGGATGCGTAAGCTTCTTTGCATGCTGAGTGGCTAAAATATATACCTACATTGAGGTCAGGTTAAGATTTTAATTGATTATTATGTAATTTTATCCAATGAAGAAACACATTTAATGCTCTTAATCATTCAATTTGAATCGTTCTGGCATTATGTGTTGAATATTATTTAAATAATCAGGTGCTAGTTAATTTAATCTGTATATAAAAAGTACATATAATTTAAAATATCAATTAAAATTCTTTACCATTGTCTTCACAGCATTAAATACGGAACCTACATATAATCTGGCCTTTATTTATCACGACTTCTCCGGGTAAAGCATTAATAAATATTTACCTTGCGCCCGTCGATTTTAAAATAGCATCTTCAGTTTCGGTAACAAGGCTTAAAATTAATTAGCTTCAGTATTATCAAATCAACATTTGGCGTGCGGAATTGCGAATAAATGCAGTGATGACCTTTGCGGGGGCGTCGGCCTCCATTCGAATCGTTGGAAGATCTAAGTATATCATACAGTTAAAATGTACAGAAGGTCAGAAACGCATGTTAGTTTTTTGACTAGTAAACTTGGTTTAACATCCATCCAAACAGAGATAGAACAACTAATTAAAATATGACTCCCACAACTTTGAATATCCTTGTATTGCCCATTAGAATTTATGACTGCTTATCTTGTTTTTTTTTTAATTTTGAGTTTGCAGTAAGATTTTCTTTTTGTTACGACTTATGTAGAGAAATCAATGAATTTGACATGTACGTTAAAAAAATCAATCAAATTAAAGAATATTCATTGGAATTATCAAAAAGCCCTGTGTGTGTATGTATATCATTGTCATTGTATAAAATCTGTGTTTTTATGTCATGATGATCAAGAACTGCAAGTGATTCCCGTGATATGGTGTAGAGCATAACTTACGAGCACTGATAATGTCGATTTTTTTATGATTATGAAAAATCATGATTTGATTTTTTTTATTAAATAGTACAGAGGTCCTAGCTTAAAGGCGATAAGTTCGGCATAATAAAGCTGTTACTGGACTTGCCGCCCTTATTCTGAAGGCTCGACCCCTGCTACTAATGGCTGCAGTCTTCTGTAAGGTGGAGGTATGTAACCAGTCGGGCTGCTCCAGCTCAAGTGATAAATGGATATGCCCTAACTCTCTTAATATGCCACGGTATGCATTAATATGCAATGGTAGTTATTAAGAATAAAAAAATGGCAGTCTATTCGAAGTCTGCACGCAGTAGGCATTTCACTTATAGTTACAAAGATGTACACTCTGTATTTTTCTAATCTAACGATCTGTATTGCTTTGTGATGATGATGGAATCTATCCGTCATCAGGCAGCCATAACTGTTATTTAATTGACTAACGTGGACCATTAAGATTGAAATTACTATTTGCGTTCGTAGGAATGAATGTATTGGGCTTGGGCACGCGCCACTTTAGATACCCCTCACATTATTTACTTTATAAAACTGTATGATTGCATTCATGCTTATGTATAAAATATTTACCGTCTAAAAGAGAGTGTTCTTACAGGTACAATTCATGGAAAAAATTTAATAAATGACAAAATAACAAAATATTTTTTTTAATATGATGTTTATCCTTCAATTAAACTATGGTTTAGGAAGAATATTATTAACTTGGTTTCATTTGGTTAACCGCAACACTTCGAATTTCACGGACACAATTTTTACTCTTGAAAATCTCAACGAATACCTAAAGATAATTCGATGCTGTGGGTAGCACCTAAAAGAAAATACATGCTGGATTCATTTAAATGCACCAAATGTATAAATGCTCTTCATTTCTTTTTATGCATGTTGCGAATTGTAGCGCAATCACGAAACTTTGAGTTATTATAACGAGTCTAACTCAAAATTATCTGCGTTACTGTGTTAATAGTTTAACACATAGAATTAAGCTTAGTTACATCAATATACCATACTATGAGAAAATTAAACATATTCAGCTTTACATGTAGGTGAAATAGATCAGAGCATACTAAACGCTGGCTCAATTTCAATTGGTGAAGAACGCATGACGCATGATGGAGAAGTACACAGAAAAGTTTCTTTGAGTCCCGTCTTCTCAGGCCGCCAAATGCTCTAAGTCTAGGCGTAAAACATTTTTTTTTATTTAATAACAAACGGAAGAAAGGCATCTTTAAAGTTTTACAAAGACAATGATCAATTAAGATAAGTGTGTTAGCAATTCAATTAATTACAATAAGACTAGGTAGTAAATATAAACCGTTTAATGGACAGTTATTTTTGTAAGACACTATTGGAAATCAAAATCTTTCTAAGAATGCGATAAGTATCTAAGACTATATCGAGTGATTAATCTACCTTGACTCAGTTTCATATCGGTTAGTATTCAAATATTTCATAATTGCATTGATGTTTTTAAAAGCAATAAAGTGCTATTTTTATCGATTATTTCAAATGGCATAAAAGTTGCTTAAACATATTATTAGCTAATCAGTACTAATTCTATTAAAACTTGATATCACGAATGATAACTAATTAATCACCCTTTCATTAATTTAGCTCAGTTGCACCGACTTAACTTAAACCGGTAGGTAACGAACGATTTAACAGTTAAAATGTACGCGATATGACAGTTTTGATGCCTGTCCAATCGTCCCTTGGCAGACTTTATTTAGCGCAACTACCTTAATTTATCACAGTCTGTAGCTTTGTTGAACCACTTTATATTAATAACTAGCGGCCCCGGCGAACTTCGTTTCGCCTTAGAGAATTTTTTCAAATTTAACCAAGGATCCCTAATTTTGTAGCCTATGTCAAATTGGAAGAATGTAGCATTCTATTGGTGAAAGAATTTTTTAAATCGGCCCAGTACTTTTTGAGCCTATTCATTACAAACATAGAAACATACAAAAATAGGTACAAATCTTTCATCTTTATAATATTAGTATAGATTTATAAAAATGTTTTCAAATGCATTATAAAAAAGGTGTTATTTGCTTTCTCTGGTTTCAGAAAGGCAGTCTATGACTTTCATTGCTTTTCTTCAAGTCGACAAAAGTCTTTTGTGAAATGTGCTTCTCATTACTCCGTATGAAAACATTGCATTCACTGCGGGTGCCATCTGGCGACCAACTGTCGCAATTCTTTCCCTTTTTCGTTTTAACATACAAAGTGCAAGAAAAATTAAAAAAAAAACGAACTTCGTAATGATATGTGGAAACCATTCCACCTTACTGTGTTTTTATTATTATTGTATTTTTACTTAAATACTAAGCTCATTATCACTGTGCATCTGTTAGGTACCTACAGTCGACCAAGGTACGTATTTTCTAAACAATATATATTAATGTTTTAGAGATATGGTGCGAATACTAAAATCGATGAACAAAATTGTTTTTATTGGACAACATCAGAAACAGCAATTTATCTGTGGTAGGTAGCTAAAGCAAAACAGAAATCTGAAACAAATCGTTTCCCATATTGACCCGACCGGGGATCGAACTCCGAACCTTAGATATGGCGAAAAAAATAATTGCAGTTCCATGAATAAATAATTTTATAATAATAAATAATCACTATGCAACAAATTTAAAAAAAAAATAATTCACTGGGTACACAGTATGTAATTATGATTCACCACCTTAATACTGTTTGTAATATATAAATAAAATTGTTGTATCACATCAAGTTTATTAGTGAAACGCATTTAACGATTTTATTTAAAATTGTACGAAATATGGACATAGATTGTTATTTTTTTTTGAACGATTGGCTTTTTTCTTATGGTAAGTAGTGTCAGTATCCCTCTGGAGGCTCCAACAGTAATCTGCAAGCATCGCTGGCTCCCATCTACCTTGGTAACGTTTCTCATACTCTGCTATTTCTTGATGAAATCTTTCTCCGTGTTCATCACTTACTGAACCCATGTTATCCGGAGAAGAACTTAAATGGGAGTGTAAGAAATCAATTTTCAATGTCATATTGCATCCTAGTTTGTGATACGCATCCAGCATCCTGTTAATTTTTTCATGAAAATCTGATTTGTGATTGCCGAGGAAATTTCTTGTAACGTCGACAAAAGCCCACCCATGATTTTTTTTCAGTAGGACTAGACTTCACCGAATGTTTTGATTTTTTTGAAAAACCTTTCAAAGTTGTTAAACAGAAGTACCTAACAGTCGTCCACGTGATTTTTGGGTTCACGCCACTGCATTGGTATATTAAAAGGCATCTGTTTAATATTACCCTTGTGCTAACCTGTCAAATATTTGTAGCATTTTAAACAACATATTTTAGGCACCCACGATTTGTCGTTATTTTTAATTGCTATTTTAAAATAAGCTTCATAACTCCTAAAAGTGGAAAAAAAGCCCATTTCAAACAGAGGTGAAATTTGCTTTTTTTTCACTTTTAGGAGTAAATTGACCACAAACGTAACAAAATAAGTCAGGAGAATTAACACAAACACGCAGCATTTTGTATATTTATGAGTAATCTAAATATTCTGATGACTTTTGTACACATAAATGATAAAATTTTATAACTACCCTCAACTAAATGTTGCGGAACGTAAATAAAGTAAGATTTCTATTATTTATGTTTTGGGACGTGATACAAAGTTATGAATTTGTTTTCTGTTGTTTACTAAGTATACCTAATTAATACGAATCATCACTCGGGGTATCAGTGATTTTTTTGGTGTTGCATAGTGTAATTTTAATATGTGAAATTAAATCCTCCTTCTATGAAGTGAATAGCGCTCCTTCAAAATCAATGTTACTATTTTCTAACTACGTTTTTCTTCATGCATCATCAAAGATTTATCAGGAAATCTACAATTATTAATCATTCAAAATTTATTAAGAACTCGAATACGCGTTAATTTATCTCTAGCCCCTAAATATAGCGTTGATAAGTAAACGGTCGGCGACATTTTGCCTCCCCCACGTAACACAAAATTATTAATCAAGGTACCGTACACGGGTTGTAATGAATGAACGTTCGAGGGGTGAAATAATGACTCAGTTGTAGGCGCGATTTGTTGTCACTTAACAACCAGCATAGAGCAACAAACTTTTATTTATTTATTTTATTAAATATTACACAAAAAGCGACAATCGGTGGACTTGATTGACTTTGACTTTCATGCATTCTATGTAACTGGTAGAGAATGCATGAAAATCAAACATACTTAACTGATTAAGAATAATCATTACTACTAAATATACAAAAATATAAATTTAAAATATAAAGGTTTACTTATATTTACATTATTTCGAAATCCTGAAGTCCACGCGGAAGAAGTCTCGGGCACAACTAGTCTATACATATAAATAAAATTTGAGTGTCTGTTTGTAACATTGAAATAACCAATTCATACTTCATGTATATGAAATATATACGGTACATACACCAAAATACATATTTCTTCATTTATGTCTGTCTCTCTGTTCATTCCGGTTAATCTCTACAATGGCTAAGCCAATTTTGACAGGATCAAGATCGTAATTTAGGCTACCTTTTTGTAAAATAATTCATCAAATCCTGTAGTCCACTTGAACGAAGTCGTGGGCACAGCTAGTTTATAAATAAAAATACAAACTATTCAAGTTTTAAATGTTTATTTTGTAAAAGCACCAAATAGCTAATAGTCGAATGAAATCCGATTTTTCTAGAAAGAGTGACATTTCTGTGATAATAATAAGGTCAGTCACATAAAATATTTACATTTTGTATCTGTTTATTTTGAATGCGGTTTAAAAATCGATACAATGTCATTAACATAGTGATAAAGGTATAAAAAGCGCAATTTACTTGAGATGCGCTCGGTGATTGAGGTTAACTAAGGTCATGATTACATTAATACTACAGCTATTGATAAAATTAATTTTCATAAACATAATAAGATTGCACAATATGTGTGCACAAGTTAAATTATTATGGATATGTTGATTTTTGAAATATTTAAAATAATAATGTAAAGAGGAATGTTTTGATTGTAGTTTGAATAGGCTTCAAAAGTACTTTTTTTTGAAAAACTCTTTTACTGTTCAGGAATCTACGTGATCCCCGTCACTTGGGGGTAAATTTTCAAAATAGGTAATTTTCAAAATATTTACTACTAGCTGTGCCCGCGACTTCGTTCGCGTGGACTACAGGGAGTTTCAGTTTTTTCCCGCTAACTCCATGGGAATTTTGCAATATCATGTTTCAACTAAGCTTTAAGTTTACTAAGATACCTGCGTGCCAAATTTCAAGCGTCTAACTTAAGCGGTTTAAATTTTTCATACAAAAGGATTTTCCCGCTAATTCTCGTTCCCGTGGGAATTTCGGAAATTCCTTTCTTAGTGCTCCTCTACGGTACCTAAGCAACGTCCCTTCCAAATTTCAAGTGCCTACGTTTAGCCGTTTAGGCTGTGCGTTGATATGTCAGTCAGTCAGTCTTCTCCTTTTATGATATCTACTACGTATAACTCCAATAATGTAAGCCAACGTATAAAAAACAATTTACCCACCCGTGCGAAACCGGGGCGGACCATTAGTGTAAATAAATGGATTTTCAAATTTGAACTAAATTTTGAATGTCTATAGAGAAATGCGTTTAGACATACAAGTATCTCAATTGACTAAGACAGTCGGTTTTCCTATTACTCTTTAAAAGTCTGGTAAATTTTTACTTTTTCTCGTGTTGAATTCTAATACCATGCATTAATTGCCACCGGTTATAAAACGGGTTTGCAATCATACTTACTCATATAATGGGTTGAAACGTTTTATTAAGGATAAAGGCTATAAATTTCGTCAATACTCATTCCGAAAACCATCAATTTTCTAATTATTCATGTTACTTATTATTTTGTACAAAATATTTATGTTTTTAAATATGTTAAGGCATCTATACAATAAGTAATACGAATAACTTTATTCAAATCATTTTAAAAATTTAAATATTTTAAAACAATTTCAGTAACTAAGTCTGCCCACTTAAAATGTATATGTAAGCTCTAAACTACAATAATATTTAGTTTAATGCGGTAACACAAATAATGCATATTCATAAGAGTGGTGATAACATAATATGAAATTGTTGATTTAAGATAAAGCTAATAATCCACTTTATTTTTGTTCAGTGCGTTCATTAACAACTTTCCGACTACAATAAATTTAAAAAAAATGTAGCAGTTTTCGAATGTACAGATAAGAGCACGACAGACAACACAGTTTGGACTTTTTACCGCCCTTATTTCGTACGCATAAGAACTAATATGGAACTGCAAGTGATTACTTGACGTTCTGCTGTCGACCGTATGTCGAAAGCGCCCCAATGGTGAGATGCGGAACTACTGATATTGCCATACAAAACTAGCACTACATAAAACTATTCGATAACCGTTTTTATTTACGCTACGGTCACTGAAAGCCGTAGCTATTAAGGCATACGAGTACGTACAGGCCTAGCATGCCCCACGCGACTATATTTTATCGCGCTCTTAACAAACGTCAAAATCGATTGAAGTCAGTGCGTCAGCTGTTGATTGGCTGAAAATGAGTGCGGTGTGATATTAGCCAATCAACAGAATCAAAACTTTCGGCGTTTCATGCGAAAAATTTGACGTATTGCACATGCTAGGCCTATTAGACAGCGCGCGACAACCGACCAAAATCTTTACACGCCGCTTAATATGCGTGAGTAAATTTCATCGCGCTCTTAACAAACGTCAATTTCAGTTCGTCAACTGCTTATTGGTTGAAAATACGCCTGATGCTATCAGCCAATCAACATTATCGAAACTTTTGTCGTCTCATGTGAGAAAATTGATGTTTTGCGCATTGCGCTAGATTCGTGCCAACGGCATCGGTGACTTATTTAGAATAAGCCAGGCATGCACTGCAACTAAACAAGAGTACAAAGCTCCGCTTAGTTGGGGATAGATGGCGCTGTGTCACTGGCATGACGACTTTTTGTTTATTTAAAAAGCCCATCAAAAATAACACCACTATGCACTTCATCTTATTTGCTAATAAATAGAACAAACTGTCCTTGATTTGATCCCGAAGTTAATAAGATTAACATCATTAATCAACAACTCGCATACCGTCGCGATGAGTTAATACTGTTTTGGAGGCAGTGTAGGTCTTTCTTAATCATCAAAAGTCGGTTAAATACATCATGACACTTATGTCATTCCATACAAGGTAAAAAAAAGTAATTACTCATCTATGTTAACAGGTTGCACTGGTCTCATAATAACTATCATGTGTTTAATTCTGAAAGTACCACAGTAGGGCCATAGTCTTCTTATACCCGGTTGCAATATTTGAAAAACTATCCGTTCGAGTAATAAATTATACGAGGCGTAATTTAAAAACGACTGACGGACGACTGATGACGGCAGATATGAAAAGTAAATTATGGAACGGCATTAACGACTCGTAGTCGGTTGGATAAAAACGTATTTTCATTTTTGACAGATTACGAATCGTAAAATATTGGAACCTGGCATTAGTTAATAAAACAGCAAGGAGAACTTAGGCGATAGAAACCACTTATAAATACCTCTTAATTGAAGAAAGATAATATTATTGTAAACAAGAACAATCATAACAATTTAACTTCCATACTATTACGATTGTTTGTTGCGTTGTTAGACAAATAAATGATAAGAGTACTTACATTTCGACATCTCGCCAGGTCAGATTAATCACGATGACTCGGGAACCTTTAAAATAGAAAAAAAAAACTTCTATAAAGACGTTATTCGCGTGTTCGAAATAACTTGTTTGCAGTTTTATTTTTAAATTGAGGTGTAGACGTCCGCTATGGATTGCGATGTTCGCGTTTATGATAAGAACATTTAGCCTGTATAGACGATTTATCACGCGAAAATGTTGCAACAATACTTTAGGAGGTCGCCGCATACTCTAACTAGAACAATTATTTGTATTTCACAAAGTATAATGAACAGATATAATGAGTATATAAGTCATTTGATAAACATAATTGAACTACTGTAACCTTTATAACATTGTAGATTTTTGATTGGTTTTTATTTTGTAACTTATTTTTCTTACATTATGTTTATACAATTTACTTGAATACATATTTTTTTGGCCATTCAACTTATCTGGGTACTTTAAAAGTATATAAAGAATAAACCATGAATCTCCAGTATTTTTGCAGTTCTAGGCGTAAAAAGATATCGCGATCATTGTTTTTTGTTATGTTGCAAATTTACGTCACATTCCGTCTAGGATATTTCTGTATAAGGAGCCTAAAATATTTTTTTATTTTGAATGAATAATAGTTATTGTTTTAAAATTGCCTATTTTCGACATGTGTTTTAAATTTTGACATAAAAATCCTGCGTATTTCCTATGTTTAAATAAATTCGTGATTTTTTTGCTTACCGCTATAGCGTATGTGCCAAATGTAATCAACTGAATAATATTCATTTCGGTAGAAAACGTTGCGGCCTAAAACACCAAATTTAGATTCTACGGAGATAAGCCATAATTACGAAACACATTTAGAAAATGAAACAAATACTAATATTATAAATGCGAAAGTAATTCTGTCTGTCTGTCTGTCTGTCTGTCCGTCTGTTACTCTATCACGCCTAAACGGCTGAACGGATTTTGATGAAATTTGGTATAGGTATACGTTGAATCTCAAGAACGGACATAGGCTACTTTTTATTAGAAAATAAGGGGGGATGGGGGATTACCCCCATTATTTATTAATAGTGGTATTAACCACCTTTGAAAGTTTATATGGAAAAATGTTTATTTTTGAAGTTAGAGATATGAAATTTGTCACAAATATAGCTCGAAACTTGGATTAAAATATAGACTACTTTTTGTTTCGAATAATAGGGGAGAAAGGGGTGAAACCGACCATGAAAGGATGTAGTCCACGCGAACGAAGTCGCGGGCACAGCTATTTCTTAATAATTGCCCATTTTCGACATGTGTTTTAAATTTTGACATAAAAATCCTGCGTATTTCCTATGATTAAATAAATTCGTGATTTTTTTGCTTATTAGTAACAAAGAAAATAACTACAATTTATGAACTAGAAATATGATTGAATAAGTTATTATGGGTTGATACTTACATAATATAACGTACGTACACAGAATTTAAATTAATTAATTAATTAAATAATAATTAATTATTAATTTATTTATTTATTACTTATTTGAGCACTTTAATGCCTATAGAGTAATACAAGAACATGCGACCGCTATAGCGTATGTGCCAAATGTAATCAACTGAATAATATTCATTTCGGTAGAAAACGTTGCGGCCTAAAACACCAAATTTAGATTCTACGGAGATAAGCCATAATTACGAAACACATTTAGAAAATGAAACAAATTTTATGGGAACTCTGTTCATAAGTACACGCCGTGGACATATTAAAATAACATAAGTACACGTATAATAGTTTGAAATAAAAAATCAGAAAAAGAAATGAACTGATCTGGTGCTAAAAGGGCCAAAGTACGTTAATATTGATTATTGATATTGGTCCTATTAGCACCATGCCACAGAAAGTACCTACTAATTGACAAAAAAGCATTAGATTGAAACTGAAAGGAATTTAATAAAAATTGTAATTGATGATTATTACAGAAAAATCCAGCAAGGGATATGTTCTAGTTACCTAGATAGATACATAAATACTTAATAGTAAATGTTCTGCGACACAGGTGCCAAAAATGAATAACAAAATTAATTATCGTATGAATCCTTTACTATGAATAAAGAAATATCTCGCAATGCTGTGAATGCGGACATTGTTTTTTCAGGTTAAAAACCAACCAACTAAGGATGAGTAACGACAAAAACATGAAATAGAATGAAATAATTACTTGTTGTTAGGGAAACCCATCCCGAATTCCTCACGTGATTCTCCAAAATTCACGCAATTTAGCATGGTAGGACTTGCAAGAATTTGGACATTTTGATTTTGCCATAGACAAATGTTTGTAGTTTTGCTATTTGACAGGTGACAATCCAGATGAGCTGCCGTGTAAAGTCAAAACTCAAATAAGTTTCGAACACGATAAATTTGCAATTTGGGTTTTTTTTTCAACAATTGTTGCTTAAATTATTCTGTTATTCTTGTTTTCTACGGCTTAGCATCAAACATCACAAACAATTCGAAGATTCCTCTACTTAAAAGTTAATGAAGTTTAAGTTTGATATTTCATTAATCAAATAAGTTGATTCGATAAAACATAATATGCATATCTCCCCCTTTAGTTGATAGACCCAAAAACGTATTGATAAAGGAATGCACAATGTAACGAAAAAAGAGACGCCTGCTTTTCATGCACAATCCTGCATATAATTTTCCTAATGTTAGTAAAATAAAAATACATATTATTTACCTATAACGACAACGACTTGGATATGTAAGTATAGTGCTACTGGTGGTATACGTACGTACCTAATACCTATAATCAACCTCCAATACCTACAACTAAAAACAAACCCTTTAGATTTTGCCGCAATCTTATAAAGACTAGATAGCCAAGGACGCACAAATGTATCAAAGAGGATAAAATTTTATAGGAATACATCATCACAAACAATACTTTTGTCCTTTTTTTTTTGGTAGCAATAGGTACCCTTAACACGAACGAGAACATTTATCGAGTAATTTTAGCATCGGTGAGTGAGCGGAACGATTGAAATTATTAACCAAAGCTGATCACTACGTAAAGCTATTTTAATCCAGTAATTTACGACAGTAATTAAATTTAATTAGTGTTGAATGATATAACATTTGAACATTAAACCGGTGACGCAGTAAGGCTAGCAAAAAAAGCGGCAAATTCCAAAAATAGATTTACCATTGAAAGTTCACGATAGTAAATTACAAACGGGTTTTCATCACGATTTCTGGATACTGTTTTTGTTTGTTTACCATAGCTTACTAATTTATCTTACTTCTTTCGTGTACCTAATTGCGGTAGGATCTGTTTTGCTTACGTGGAGTATCAACCGGCTTTTCTTAGCAAGTGTAATGGAACCATTGTGAAAATTACTGGGATTTCGCGAAGGTTGATTTGGTTGTAGAACCTCTCTTGCCAAACCAATTTTTATACAATTGTACCTGTACAAACGTCATTTATGGACATGGACTGCGTATTTCCTCAAGTGATATTTATCCCCAACCTGAACCATATTTACAAAATTGAACAGCTCCGTATCTTGGGTCATACCAAACCGGCCTTCCCTTCGAAATAATGTGAATTGGGAACCTAGGCTTTTGGCATACCGTTTAGACCCTTGCTCGTCAAGGACATTACACATTTTTACCTATTAAAGAGGCTAAAATATCCAAGCACGGTAAAAAAAAGACTACCTATTTTTGCGTGCAGACATTTTATAATAGTCTAAGATCACAAACGTCCTAGGTACATTCAATTCCTACTCCGAAACTTACCACTAAACGAATTGTTAAAAATATCGATTGTCTGTTGTGCCATATACATCATCCTCTCTAATTATACTTCGGTGGTTGAGTGACTAATTATAATTTACCTTATGTTTTTCGAAGTACTTTTACCAAATCATTACCTAACGGGTAGACTAACTGCAAAACATCTACAAATACAAATAAACTGAAATCGTGGTGACACAGCTGCAAATGATACACGCGCGACTAGTGTCGCCACATTTTTGTAGCACATATAAAGCACATTGGATGTCAAAGTTCGAAAAAGTAGATATTTTCTTGTTTCGTTTGCTGTAAGAATGTGCAGGAGTAACGGCAAGTGTTATGGAACTTAAGATTGTCCTTAGTTTGGGATGCTACATGTGTACCTACCCTGGCACCTTCAAATCTATATAATGAAGTCTGTTGCTGAATAAACAGAAATGCTCAAGCGTTGTAAAGTTGTCTCCAACATCACATTATGAATTTCTGGCGCTTGCAGACGAGACAATTAACACAGTGGCGTAGTTCTTTCTGGTTTTGGGACCTTCTGGGGTCGGGTGTCTAGGAATTTGCAGTCCTCTCATCAAATTGCATTTATTTCCAAGCGCCTCTAAGGTCTTGTGGTAACAAGCTTATGTTCGTGATCTAGATCAATCGAGGTTCGATTCCCGCGAGGGCAAAATCTATTTATGCATTGTTTCTTGTTTGGATAGGACATTTTCAGTTTGATCAACCAAAATATCTAATAACGAAAAGTATCGATGCTGTCGAAGGGCAATATAAACAGTTGGTCCTGTACCTGACCTCTCTCCCATCGGATTATGGGAGTGAAGGAAGAGAGAATGCACTTATGTGTTACTTATGATTGCACATGGCATACATTAGGACATAAAAAACCAAGACCTGCTTAATTGGCTAATCCTAATGGGATTGGCCGCCTTGGCCGAAATTGATCAAGACGATATTTTTTAAAAGTTTCCATATTTTGTTCCACTTTCGATCATTATTCAGAGGGACAATGCTACCAGAGTACTGGGTCCAATGGCACAAGACACGGGTTTTACGTCCGTTTTCGATTATGTATATCGGTAGATAGAAATCATATTCATGAGGTAATAAGATATCTAAACGTATTTTAATTTAATTAATTCGTTGTTATTATTAAAAGCATTATATACTTAAGTGTGTCATCTTAAATGCACGTTCGTAATAAAATATAATAAGATCTAAAGAGATCTTTAATTAACTATTACTCTTTACGCGAGAGTTTTCAAAGCCAAAATAAAGCCAAAAAAACTGGCGAACATTTATATCAAAAATCCTACACAAATGAACAGGCACATCAGAACATCACATGTACACATGACAAAACATCATCCAATCCTGATTTGACAGAATTTTCCAATGGAATTAAGACTTTCTTAATATTTAAATGAAGTCAAAAATTGCCAGAACAAATTAGTAAGGTTGCTGGCGTACTAAGTACCAAGAAATTGGAAGTTTTGGTTCTAATCGAATCGAATGTTAACTGAAAGTAGAAAATAACTACAGTTAAAACACGTGTAACGTAATATTTGTTTGAAATCAACATCATGATTTCGATTTTTCATCCAATATTCACCTCCTTTACCACTCAAATATAAATGAATAAACACTAAGTGCGCCGCAAGATATGATTTTGTAAAAATGCATTGGGTTTTTTAAGGATCATTCGACAGGCGCTGCTTATTTTACTTTGAGATATGAGAGTAGTTAAGTTACGTACTAAAAAAGAAGATACTACAAAAAATCGTGTTTCAATCATAACCTAATCAAAACTGAGCAATCAAATCGATTTTTACATCAAAGTAGACCAAATCAATATCAAACAGTTCGTGAACCGTTTTCCTAGACTTAAATAAGTAGGTAGGAGTAATTTCCTACATAAACCTTACTACCTTCTTGTCCTGTCAACTTTTCAGTGTACATTTTAAACAAGATCACAAAAATGTAATATTCGTATTTGAATATTCATACTCACTTTTCTGTGTAGGTAATCACTTAACTTGAAAAATAACAATTTCATACAAAACTACACGAAAATTCAATTCTTAAAGCTACACAACTAAAATCACTTTTCATTTACAAACTGATATCAGGTGCTATTTACATTAGGAGCTACATGTTACATGGAATGTTCACATATTTTTAAAATTCCATTATTCAGATTAAATTTTATGACCACTGCATGTATCCTCGCAGCAGTGGTGCTAACGAAACGTAACGCAAGGCGAATTTACTACAGTTGCGTTCTGCGCATGTGCGTAAATTTGGAGGTTATGCTTTCTCTCTTGTTTTCTGCTTAAAGAAGAATGAGACGGCTGTCGTCCAGACTGACATGCGCAGTGTTATTGATGAATTAGTTGGCGGGAACAGTAACCGGCGAAAGAGAGGCATTGCGGCAATTGCGTTGAATACATTGCTGTGTTTATACGTTGCTCACGATTTTTAACGCTCGCGGCAAGCGTTGTATTTTAAAGCACTTACGTGTTTTCTCTCCTTGACCGTGAATATTTAGTGAGTTGGCTGACGGGAAAGAGAGGGGTCGGGTCCGAAGTATAACGATAGCGGGATTTAGTTAATCTCGTAATTTCCAGATAGAATATTAAAAAGGGATGATGCTAATTACCTTCCTAACCGAGTTCTGCAGTAGGTAGAAAGTGTTTTGGTTGATACAGACGATGAGTTACGGAGCTATAAGTTTTAAAATGAAAAATAAAACTTTAGCCCCCTTTCAAAAAACACCGGAATAGAATTCGTATTGGAAACCAATGTACCTACCTATCGAAATTGTCTAATACCGGTTCCAATATTTTACGATTCGCAATGTTTCAAAAATGACTATCCGTTTTTCTACGAGTTTTTTAATTGCAAATTTACTTTCCATATCAGCTGTCATCAGTCGTCCGTCAGACGTTTTTAGCTTTCGCCTCGTATAATTTATAACTATCCGCACTAACCAGAACGGATCGTTTTTCAAATATTGGAACCGGGCATACGTAACTTTTTAAATTAAAAACGATTGGATAGAGACAAAAAATAGACTTATAAATTTAAAGACTTTCGCGTTCCATTTTAAACATTTAAAATAATTTAACGGGTCAGTCAGCTCGTGACCACGGTTGGTGCAACCTAACCGAAACGTCGGGCAGTAAGTAGTTCGTATTAACTAATAAATAAAAATGGTGTCGCGTTTTGACCCGTTCAATTATTTTAAATGTTTAAAAAATAGACTTTGCGCATTGGAATCGATTCCAAAGTTTGTGAATAAGAGGTCTGGTAAAAATGGACTTTATTTTTTTAACTAATTCTTAATCCAGAATTTTATTATTGCCTTAAACATCTTTACTTACTACGAACTAGAGGCCGCCCGCGACTTCGTACGTGTAGACTTATTTTCTAGTAATAATAATAAATATAGCCTAATAGGCCTAGCATGCGCTATACGTCAAATTTATCGCATGAGAAGACAAAAGTTTTGATACTGTTGATTTGTTAATAGCACACCGTATTTTCAGCCAATCAGCAGCTGAAGTACTGACTTCAATCAATTCAGACGTTTGTTAAGAGCGCGATAAAATTTAGTCGCGTTGCACATGCTAGGCCTATATGTTATTCAAAGTGAATGTAGCTTTCCAACGGTGATATAATTTTTAAAATCGGCACGGTATTTTTAGAGTGTCTTCATTACAAACATACAATGATATAAATCTTTCCACTTACTATAATTTAGTAAGCGAAGATGATGTTGAGCTTTAAAGGAACTAAGTGCGGAAAACTCTCACACCTACCTATGTAGCTCGGTAGATATCGCCTCAGCGTTAATTTAGGATTAAAAAATATGCTGTAAACTTTATATTAAATAAGATCCTATTTAACCATTTCTGCGAATTGTAAATGGATTGATTGTTTGATTGAATAAAAGTGAACTTTGGAAGCCTGGGCGTCTACTCTTGAAAACGAAATATGTCGGATCCGATGACGTTTAGTATTTTTTATTGCTCATTATCGCAACTAACACACTTCGAATGCGAATAAAACGTTATCAAAAAACAAAATATTATTTATACAAATCAAAAATCACGTTTTAATTCCCTAACTTTTGATCAATCTTCAAAAACGAAACCTTTCGTTTGTTCGTTTCGTTTTCAAGAGTAGACGCCCTGTATTGTTCAAAGGATTCAATATATTTGGTTAGCTGTGGTGGTAATTCATCTAACCTAACAAATTTTATCGAAATCGATTGACTAGTTTTTGCGTCAAAGAGTTACATTGGAAACATGATTGAATCTATTCAAACTTTACCTAAAAATATTAGTGGGTCTACTCCCAAAAACGTAACGAACAAACGAAAGGTTCCGTTTTTGAAGATTAAACTGAAGTTAGGGATGGGGATTAAAACGTTAATTTAATATGCATAAATATTTTTTTGAAGATGCTTACTTTGCCTTCGAAGTGAAATGGGTACGATACGATTATGAAAATTAAATGTTCTATTCGTTCGGGTCAGACATATTTCGTAGGTAAGCCTCTATAAAGTGGCCGCGGTTAGTAAAGGACTACAATATTTTTTATTCATTTTTGCTTGCTTACCTATTTTGGTAGGTATATATGGGTACTTAGGTACCTACCTTTATTCAGCAAATAGTTAAAAAATATTATTTACAAATAATCGGGTTCAGACTAACATACAATGAGTTAAAGACGCTATAAATTTAAACACAAATTATAATTAAAACCTTTTTATAAATAACGTTAAAACTAAAATCTAAAAGCTTATACGGTACCCCTATAAAAACTAAAATAAATTAACTAAAACAAACTCGGGTAGAAGTAGGTAACACAAATAACTATAGGTTATATAAATCCCAGACAGTGCCTGGCAAATGACGGACTGAAAATGACTGGAGAAGTACCAACAACTATAACCTTCTAATAAATTATTTTTTAAAACCTGGCGTGGCCAACAAAATATTCTGTGGCATACTAAAGAGTCAAGCTGCCTACTTCAGAGTATTGTTGATTACATGGCTTCTCATAGGCATTTCCAGTGAAGCAATTCGCCCTCAAGAAGTTCACATAGCTATACATTTGGACGGTCCAGGCATATCAGACGACTTGTAATGCGACGGGTCAGGCTGCGGGCCGACACGACTCTTCAAAGTCTTAGTAAGGCGCCAGCATCTGCCAAACATCGGTTTCTGTCTTAGAACGCTATCACGAAGCCGCCACCCGTATTCCCAATTACCAGTTTCAGCGAAATAATACTTGTTCTCAGGCCACATTTTCGATCGTTTATTCAAATACTCCTTCCGGCCGTAATCTGGTTTTGATTTGTAGAATATCTCCCTTATTTCTGGCTCTATTGGCCTCATGATTGGGTCCGTGCTAAGATCTGTGGGTGGGCGAGTTAGTCTTGGGTCTACTTTGGGGTCTCCTAGACCGATATCGGCTAGGGAGTGACCGGAGCGCAGATTTTTTATTCCAGGTATGAAGGTTCCATCGCGTATTGGGGTCTTGCGTCTGTTGTAACCTGCCACTATGAAGTCTCTCGTGATTGTGGGCATTCCTTCGACCATATTATGGGCAATGACATCGGACTCAAAGTAGTTGGTCGGTTCCCTTGTCAAGGTGGCCGCTTCTTTGATTGATTTGAAATGCTTATGGATCCAGTTGAGCCGCAATCTATTCTCCTTCTCATAATTTTCTTTTAGGAAGATGATTACCGCTGGGTTCGTTATGTCGAGGAGCGGCATTTTTTATTATTTTTGAGGATGATTATTTAAATGAATATTAGAAAAATATGCGTGCACGGTGGTTAAACAACAAAACCAAGACGTTGTCTGTCAGCGATTTTTTCTTCATGTTTTAACCGCTGGTTTATGTCATGAAATGATATCATGAGGAACAATAGCTCTCAACATAAAATAGTTTCTAGATGGCCGCAGTTACTGGTATTCATGTTATAACAATAAATGGAAACTTAACTAGTTTCAGCAATATAATTCATTTTATTTTAGATTAGCGGTCCCCCACGTTGATGAGATAGGTATTTTTTCACCTGCTTAGGTACATACCATCGGATTACTGGAGCTGTGTACTATATTTAAAAGCTCAAAACTGTGACTAAGACTAAATTAGGTACCCCAGGACAGTGTAGGCTCCCAACAGTGAGGTAATTTTATAAATAAAATAAATAAATGCGCCAGACAATCACACCAATCACCTGGTCTCAAACTAAGGTTTTTCCTTGTACTATGAGTACCAGACGACGGATGCTAACTGGGGGCGACATCCCAGTACGCCCAGACCCAAGTCAATTCAGAAAAGTTCGTTTTCCAAATTGACCCGACAGGGAATCGAACCCGGGACCTTTCACGCTTTAGCCACTGCGCCACCTTGGTCGAGGTTTTGAAATCGGTTCAATAGTTTCGAAGCCTATTCAATGTAAAAAAATAATAAAATGTGTCCTCTTTAGACAATTAGGACAGATCAATACATTCGTACCTAATATGTATTAATAAACTCACCTATTTTATAAATATAAGTTACTTTAATGTAGTAGGAGTTAGAAAAATACCAGCCAATACCAACAAGAAATATGTGTACTAAGAGAGGTAGGGCATAGCGATTTATCGCTCGAACTGGAGCAGCCCGACTGGTGAAATACCTCCACCTTACAGAAGACCGCAGCCAAATAACAATCACTTCTGTGTTGTTATGTTTCTGCGTGTGAGTAAGGTTTTCAGAGCTCCTGGGGGGTGCTGCGTTAGTAGCAGGGGTCAAGCCTTCAAGGTAAGGGCGATAAGTCCAGTAACAGAATAATTATGCTGTACTTACACCCTTTAGCTAGGACCTCATTACCACTTAACATCAGGTGGGATGAGGTCAATCTTGAAGTGCAATATAAAAAAAAAAAAAATGTGTCTTGCTAACAGGTCTATATGGAGAGCTTAGGACATATTCCAGAACATCCCGACTTGCGCTGATCTGTTCTGTTCTTAAACATTCATTTATTCGATTTTGAAGTTAATTGTTTATAATTGAAATTTACTATTTAAAGGATATTCCTATGTTTAACAAGTTATTTACTTATCCCTTTTACCAGTGGTTTTAAAACATTATCTACTGAAAATATGGTACAAAACCAATGAAAAATATTTTTATACCTACCGGTTATAGGGTTATTTTAATGTCTACACTAAAGACACTCCTGCAATTCTTTCAAAGTTGAAAAAAAATCCATAACCTATACGTTAACTTTGTATCATTAGGTATATCTATCTACGAATTCATCCAAAACTATTCATTCGTTAACACTATTGTATGACATTAGTAGGTTGGAAATTGTTTAATCAATTAAAGACTTCTAATATTTCAAAATTTGTTTAATCATAAATAAATAACATTTTTGTTTGGAACAAAACAACCTCCGTATTTATTCACACACCATACAACTCGTCATTTAGTGAATTACAGTTATTATTTTTCTAATTACTTTCTAATAATACTTACAGCGATCTTATGATTAAAGTTGTACATATTTATTACCACAATAATTTGAGATTTTTTTCAAGTAATTATCTAACGCTTATAGAGAGAATGATTCCAATTAGAAAATATTGTAATATACATTTTTCTCTTTCAATTAAGGTTGAAATTGGTCGAAACTTTTGTCTCACAATTTGTTATTTAAAGAAAGCATCCAATTCTTTCAATATAATGTAGAATTTATTTAAATATATTCGTGACGCTTTGAATTTCTGATCATAATAAATTATATTAGGTACTTAGTGTACGATGGAGGTGCTGAAATTGTTAAGGTTAGTTTGAAAATGTTCTACAAACAGAATCAGCAAAAATCTTAACAGTCATAATTTTGAACATAAATTCAAAACGCCATTAATATTTTCCTTTTTGTATCCAAAAAAGCGTTTTAGGTTACTTAATTAAATTCGTCAATAGAATTATTTGAACTATTGAGGTGAAAATGAAATGAATTTATTGAACTGCGATTGACAAATGTTTCGCGATTGTGAAAATTTAAAACCATCTGTAATTTAGAGTGCACAGCACTTAATTTGTGGAAAACCATAAAAATGCCATCATCACGGATAAGAAAATGATAGAACTGATTCACTCGTTATTGATTGAAAGATAAAATCATTTAACCAATATTGGGATTATTTCAAAATAATCCCACAAAATTTAGACATTGTATCGATTTACCGTAGCCGCATGTATAACGTAGGTACATAATAAGAACAAAATCTGTATTTTTTTAATATTTGCATGAATGACTTCGATTTCTCGAAAAAAAAACATGAAGACAATAAAATTTCATACAAAAGTATTGCAATATATCTGGCTCAATACAATAAAATGTACTTCGTGTATATCGTTACAATATTCACCAATTACAGTTCAGTAAAATCAAGATCATCTCTTAAAAGCGATTAAACTAGATTTCATTATTATAATAACTTTCCATTTGTTTCATAATTGACGTATTTACTTTATTATGAATTTATATAAGCGGACGACACAAAGTTCTATGATTTTAATATTTTGGAATGAATTAATGCCGTTAAGGTGACCCTCTGCTCTGTTTCAAATACAAAATTCTGCTGTTTTGTACCGTAACGAAATTGCGTTAATGATTATATTTCAATAACGCTGCACTTGAAATAGAACAATACACGAGGCAGATCGCGTCGCAGCGCGAATCCCGCTTCCATACCTACACTTTTGTATGAAACGGTCGTGCAGTTAAAAGCACGTCACACGCACTTTGTACTCTCGCACCGCCTTTATGTCGAGCGCATACGATCGAATATCGAATGTTTCCTTGACGTGCAGTTGACCTCACGACGCCGGGCGTAACTGTTAGGCTAGAAAGTAAAATGGATGCGAGGCGGGTGTTCCATAAAAATATACGACTAAAAAATAAAAGCGAACTGAATATATTACAATACTCAGAACCCGAACTCACAATAAGTACATACTTACCAAAAATTACGACTTGTTAATAATTTAAGGTTCTATTTACATAATGTTGTGCGATTAATGTTTAATGAGATTACAATGTGCACGTCTTTATAGGGAATTGTGATAAGCGATCATTATGTCGTACTTAAAGATTCAAAGCTTTTACGTTAAACTTAAATTAGGTAAACGTCAATAGTCAAGATTATTATTTTAATTTTTTTTTAACAACGTGAACATTATATTCCCATTACTCTCTAGCGCTTTTCAAATACACATTTTATTAGGATTTCCATTCATTTCCCGATATGCAATGATTTTATATTGACGTCTGATGGACATACTCTTCACTAATTAAATTTTACAAGAACTTAATAATGTCAATTTCTATAATCATACATCATAATACTCAAAGCTTGATTGTCTTAATATACTTTATAATTGTAATGATTAGAAAAAGAAAAAAATAACAATTAAGCACTATTCAAAATTTTTGGTATTTTGGTCATTTATTTGATAAAAACTACGTAAGATACGACAGTTAGGCCCTGTTTTTTTTTTCTTCGAAGTTTTATGAAAAAAAAGCATGATATCTCTTCTCGATTGTATCTTAAATGATACGAAAACTATCAACACACGAATGAATTCATGTAATACATAGAAATAGACGAATGAGGTAAATCAAAACATTTAGGTACATACTCTTAAAATTTCTTAAAAAATAATTGTATATTAAAAATGTAAAGCTAAATGAAGTGTACAAAAATAGTGCGAGAATCCAGACAACTTCCCGAATACACGCCTTGCGTTAGATGAATCCACGAGTTCACTAAACAATCTATTACTACACAAATATCACACAACTCTCTTATAACGCAAGTACATACACTCTCGTAAATGTCCTCTATTTCAAGCCAATAGGAACATGGTGAATATGAAAAAATATGGCGCCGGAATAAACAAAGAGCTCATTTATTATTACCATGTGCTCAAACATAATAAAGTTCATAAAGAAACTCTTCTAAAATGCAAAACTAAGAAATAACCTCCGTTACTTCATAGTAACAAAATCACGTTGTGCTCATAGACACTAAAGCAATCGTAGTAATACGAAACAGACGTCGAATGGACGACCTGGCTACGCTATTGGCCTTAAAAACGAGGCTTTGGACGCAATCCAAATATAAGATGCGTTTCACTTTATCACATAATGGTCCATAATTTGCTGATTTTAATTTAGCTCGTTTAGATTGGATAACTTGCTGGAATCCCTTGGTATTGCGAGTACGTTGTTACCGAGTAAGCCGACGACTGGGTTTTCCAAGTTATCATATTTCGAATTGGTTTCAGACGAGAGACTGACAGCACCGCTGCTGTCTCCTTCGTATGTGTTCTCTGTATCGTCGACATTCTGCGAGCTGATGCTTGACTTGTCATTACGTTCGTTAATGTGGTTCTTGTCGAGATACTCGACCTTGTCATTCTTGTCGTTGTTGGACAAGTCGATCCAATGCGCACGATTGCTTTTCACTCTATCGAGCATTGGTTGCAAAGCTGATGACAGCACCGCGAATGCCTAGAAGATACAAATTAAAGGTTACACATTTAAAAAATTAAAATTACCTTTGAAAGGGATGTTGACTGGCTAGTTAACTGAGATACTTTCAAATATCTGTCAAAACACGATTCCTTCATAGATTTTTTTTATGAAGATAGCAAACTGTGACGTAATAATTTCACTACTCCACAAACTCTGACTATTAAATCTTTAGGAGTACACAGTTTAAAATAACATTTTAGAGATCATTTTGCAATAAATGCTATGTCCGATGTAACATTGTCCTCTTTTACGATATTTCTAACTTAAAATTATTTGTGAATACTGTCAACATCCCAATTATGACAGCAATGTTATCACAGTCAATAGTTATTGTCCCATTAAAATTAAAATAAATATAAGTCTCATATTTTTCTAACACTTCCACATAAAATATTTACCTCGTAAATAGGCAGACAAATAGTATCAATAAATTTGACTTGCATAGCAGGGAGCTCGTCTTCTTTATCTCTGTTCATTATATCCTGTAAAAAAAAATAGAATTTTATTTCAGTAAATTTGTTGAATCAGTATTGCACTTTTTAAAATTATAGGCGGAAAGAATCAACCACTGTGAGCTCAGCTTTTGCTAACTGGCGGTTTAATTCCGCAATCACGATATAAAGTCATCCTTCATCATCAGCCTATAGCAGCACTCAGTCCACTTGTGGATAAAGTCCTTTCCAATCGTTTGATCTGTGCAGGGTTTGCATCCAGCCCCTGCTCCTAACCATCTTGCGCAAATCGCCAAGGCGGTTTTCTTGATAAATTCCAGTGATGCAACGGAACTGGCATAACGGAAGCAGAAACGGAAACAGATGTCAAAAGTAAATCTTAACGGAAGCGGAAGCGGAAACGGAAGCGTTAACACTATGAAAAAAAAGCAAAATTTTTTTTAATTAAATTTGATTTTAGTAGTCAAAAATAAACAGCGGCAAGGCCGCTTTTTCACCTTTCAGCATATTTCGATGTTCTTCATATATTAAACCTGGGGAGCTGATAAGTATTGGCAAACTATTGGCAAAATATGGGGGTATTTGTGCATATTCCCATTCCACCTCATAAGGGGATCCTCATGAAGAGGTAGTCTTTTTTCTTTCTTGTACTCCCGAAGGTGTAACTGTACCTTTAAAAGCTGCACTGTTTCTCATCGCTCTCTCCCCGCTTCCGTTCAGAGTTCTGTTATAAAGTTTGCGGAACCAGAAGCAGAAGCGGAAGTGAAAAATCATGCAGAACTTCTGCAGTTGCGGAAGCGGAAGCAGAGTTCTGTTGCAACACTAATAAATTCCGCAACCACGATAAAGTCTTACTTCATCATCAGCCTATCGTAGCCATCAATCAACTTCTGGACATATACCTCTCCAATTTTTCTCCACTGTGATCTATGCAGGATTTGCATATAGCCCGAACCCCTAGCCATGTTGTGCACATTGCCACTTCACCTAGCCTGAGGAAGTCCTACGTCGAGCCACTGTCTCCACTCTAGAACTCGTTAACCCCAACAGTTATCTGTTCTGCAGCAAATATGGGCAACCCTTAAAGCTCGTTAAAGCCTATGCTTAAACGTTTTGTTACAGCTTAACTACAAGTAGTATGTATATACTTACTATGGGCGTCAGATTCAAGTTCTGCCTCTCAAGATCACCCTGGCGGAAGAACTCTCCGGCCACGAGGGCTGCCACGCGCCGCTCCACCGGCCACGGCTTCGTGATGGCGGCGAGGTCGCACGCAGTCATCAGCATGGCCCGGAGCAGGCCACGTCGCTCCTCGCACTCGCCCCAGACGGGGGTCAGTGACCTTTCAGTGTCCACCAGCTCGATGAACGGTTTCCGTTTGCTGGAAGAATGAAAAGCAGCTCAAATACAAGTTGTAGGTGCATCAAATCTTCTACCTTGGGTGATCGTGTTATGTGGCGGGAGTTAAACTCTCTTAGATACGTTTGAGTGAAGCGATGGCTGCCACATACGCCATGCTTTTGAATAGTACCTCTAGCACGAACAAAAAATAAGAGAGAGCTTGGAGGTATAAATACATCCGCTATATACTCCTGATCTTGAACCTTCAGATTTCTACTTGAGTCAGTCTCTTCAGAATTCTTTAGGCAGAATAACGAGTTGACTGCCAAAGCCACTTTCCGTAGTTTTCTGATCAGACCTCCCAAATTTTTTGAAGGAATGGGATCATGTCCTGCATCTGCATGCTCTAAGTAAATCTAAACAAATTGTATTATAATATGAATCTTTATATTCAAATGCGAAGAAACTTTTTCTCCAACTTATTACGGGAAATATTACAAACTTAGATATTATGTTTTTAAGCGGCAATAATATTTCTTCACACATTTCCTAATTACGCATAGTCTGAGTAGGTACTTTTAGTTAAAAGTTTATAAAGAGTTAGTAATACCCAAAAACAAAAGAATACATTTTGAGTTTACCATTATTTTTATGTACACACCTAAAGTAGACAGCTAGATCCGTAGAGAGGATAGCATCCTCAAGTACTTTGACGACCTTCTCGTAGTCGTCTGAGGAGAGGTTTGCCAGTATCTGGTTGCCGGGCGAATTGAGGATCATCAGGCACTGGTCGAAGTGGTGGTGCTCCATAGTCGACGTCGAATAAAGCTGTGCCAATGGTGACGAAGCCCTGGAATGACAATAAATAGAATGTGATTTTTTATTGGTTTGAAACAGAATACAACTAAATTTTAACTATTCCTGTGTGTGTTCGCGCTACAAATATACATTCCTGAGTTTCAATGTTGTCTATGTATTTTTGTGCTACTTATTTAGATAATTAGATTATAATTATTATAATGATTATAACAACTGCAAGGTAAATTCGAAAGCTAACTTTCAAGCTAGAATACCCTGTATTTCGAAAGTGAGTCGTCTCGTATTTCCGTTACAGTAGCCAAATTATGTGTATTGTTTTTATTTATAACATAAATTAGCTCTACGATTAATATTTAAATACAATTAACATTTAAAATTTGCCGATTTGCCAATTTGCCGTATTTTATAAGGTATCTGTTGTGTTGTTCTCTACATTTGAATAGTGTGTTTTTCTGGCAAAATTTATATCGAACGGAACTACTCACTTGATCTGAAAAGAGTTATTGGTCCCCCGATGATCAAGGTCGTGGCACAGGCAGCCGATGATGAGCGCCAGGCACTCCAGCTCGCCGAATATCTTCCACCACTGAGTCTCCTGAAATTTCGTGCGCTGTGTCAAAATTAGTAAAATAGTAACTAAAAACACACATGCAGCAACAAATTGAGGATATACAAGATCTTGATATACAAGAATAAAAAGCACGTTTATTAGGCAAGATGCCGTAAAAATAATGGACCAGTAACCACGGGGTTCAAACAGATTTTATTATTATTTTAATGATTTACTCCGCAGTAGCCATCATTTAATATCAAATCGTTTAATTTAGTGACAGTTTATATGGAAATTTGAATGCAAAATTGCTCGTTTACCGTTTCTGAACATTTTCAGCCCACGTTTAATAAAAAACAGAGAGGGTAATGTTATAACATCTCCTCGTATAGTCAAAATTAGCAAGCATTACCGAAACTCTATTTCAAAGTTAACGTTTTTTAATGTCGCGACAGCTTGTTGTCCTAGCTCAATAGGTCCAGTTTACAAAACGAATTGGTCACATACAGTAGCTATTTAGTACCTTTCTAATTTAATATGCCGTGTTCGATTTTCAATCGGCAACAGCCTTAAACATTTTCTCATGTGTCCGGTCAAAAGAACGTTACGGTAAAAGCATTGCATATCGATATTAGTCCTCATGCCATTGACATAAAGCATAAAGTTGAAAGTAGAGTCCCATCGCAAGGGTGCAAAACATTACAGATCGATAGTTCTTATGTCCATGACATAAAGTTAAAATCTGCCATCGCAAGAGTACTCAACCATGTTAGAGGATACGAAGAGGTTAACACAAACTTACCGTCAGTATTGCAAACATCATTTGCGCGACGTTGAATGCATGCCTCCAATTGTGGTAAGTGACGTTCCTGTAATTCTTCTTGACGCTGAGGAGCCACCGGCACAGTACACTGTAGTCTATATGGAATCGCTCCACGAAATCTAGATCTAGGAACATCCGCAGACAGGCCGCGAGTGTATCGTCATCTGATAGGTCGATGTCGTCGAAATCCAGCTCGTGGAGGCTGAGGTGGACTGATGATGGTATCCTCAGAGTCTGGAAAGAGAAGTATCAATGTTAGGATTGAGTTCCGAGACGACAAACAACGAAATTGAACTAGAAACTCAGAGTTAAATTTTACTTCCTCACTTAGGTAATTAATTTAATTAATGTCCTTTATCCATAGTCTCAGCTGCGCATGTTGGTAATCAGTAAATGTCAAAAACGAATCCTACTTATTTGTGTGAGTAAAAACAATTTTACTTTGTTTTTATATTTCCAATAATATTTTCCAATAATATATTTATATAATTAACATAATTTTAAAAATGAAACTCAATTTATGTTGCACGGCCGTACCCATTTCCCGTCATCTACTATTTCTTCAACCTTGGTTGTCTGGAAGAGATTGCTTCGTAGCGATAAGACTTTTTTTGCAATATATTTATCTATATTGAAATCGCAAAAAACCTAACGCGTGTCAAAAATTGTCTTCATAAAAGTAATTATAATAATATACAGTTGTGCTAATAGGTATTGTACGACCACAACTATACAATGCCATACTTAGCAAAGAATTTAAACAGCACAATAAATGTAATTCATTTTTAAATAATCTACGCCTAAAGAACTACTGCGGTTCAATGTTCCATTTCATAACCTTACAGCTGACACCTACAGGCAAAATCCAACTTAAAATTATTTAGGTAATTTAATTTAATTATGTGCCAACATATTAAAGGTCTTGATATTATCTGTTGTGTTACAAGTGTAAAAATAAATATATTTTTTCTTGGAACTTACCCGTAGCCTTTGAGCGTCGTCTAATGAAGCGGATGCATGGTAACTTAACACCTGGAATAATACAAATTGCTCATTAAAAATAATGAAATCGATACGGCAGACGATAGCATCGTCTTCCTTGCACTAATGAGCGAAATGAGATTAAATGTGGTCGTACGCGAATCACGATAAACGATGGTATGACTTATTTATGTTCACGTAATTAGTGTAATTAACATATGAAATCTATGTATATCCTAAGTACGAACAAAAAAGATAATCGAGTAGTTTTACGTACTGAAAAAATAGTACAGAATTAGTACGTTTCAATTAGCGCGGCAGCCATGAGTAGCCATTCAAATTCCCATACAAAACTGTCAATACGTGAAACTATTAAATTGCCTTTTTTATTCGTGCTGAAGGTAATGAATAGAAAAGCAATATCCTAAGGAAACTGATAAACTTAAAGATATTATGTGGATAACTTCCTTCTCTTTTAATAGGTACACATGTTTATATGATTCTACATTACATACACACTGATAAATATATATTATCAATTTGTATTTTTTTTTCAAAACAACCAAACCATTTTAAAATATACAGTTAAAACTAAATGTGCATAACTGCCATCTATTTTTAAGTAGCCGTACTACGTGCTTTCAACCTTCTATAAGCAGTACACCTACTCTGCGATAGATGGCCCTCCAGCCACGTTCTAAATTTTATTTTGAGATTTTTTCAGTATTAACCATTTAAATACCTATGACTCATTTAAATATTGTCTGGAATTGTGGGCTATGAAGAATTAAAATCAGTTTTTGAGTAATTTTGTCTTTGATCGAAAAATTTGTAGATCCAGTCTCACAAAAATACTAACAAGTTATTGTCCCCACGTCAGAACGTGATAGGGCTTTGCACATCAACACCAACATTGCAAATAAGGCTTAAAAGTTTCCTTATCTAATTTAAACCTTTTGGGACTAAGATAAGTATAGTTTTTAAACGTAACGTCACGGAACACAAAGCGATCTCATTCGCTGATCTGAATGAATGCTTGTTTTATTGGAGTCATTTTAAGTCGCAACTGTGCGTCTAAAAAATATATATGTTCGAAGTTTTGTAATAAAATATTTACTTACATCAAGAGTGACGCTCTGTTTTGCCATAGCCGTAATCGCTTTCTCGTACATATGCGTGTTGTGGATACCCATTCCGCAGAAAATCGCGAATGCCTCCACGAAGTTTTCATCGTTCTTTGTAAATAGTAGCTCGTCGAATTTGTTTACCAACTGCAACAAAACAAAATAGGTACGTTGAAGTATTTGCTTTCACAATGCCATACAACATTTTAATATAGGTATACGAATATTTTAAAGCTGAAGAGTTTGTGTATTCGTTTGAACGCGCTAATCTCAGTAAAAAAACAAATCTTTACTCCATACAATATTAGTACAGTATAAAATATACAATCTGCATAATTTCATCTAAGTGTAAAACCACAAAAATTACAAACTTCACTGGTAATAAGTAGTAAAGTTTGTCTATATATGGGCATGCAATGTATGTACATATATAACACGAACTTTAGCGACAACATTAACTTAATTTTCCACAAAAATCAAGTTCCTAAAGAGACTCCTAATGTGTCCTCCGGCAAAGTAGCCGACGAAACTTCGCGCGCCGAACGCGTTAAAATAACTAAATTAACAAAACAAGTTACTAACTTTTCCTTAGAAGGACCCTCGAGCATAAACTTGGATCGAGCAGACTTTATCGTCACTAAAATCATGACTAAGTGTACATTTAATAAAACATTTTATAGGCTGCTATAAGCTAGAATAAATGACGACCGTTTATAGTAGTTTTAATATCAATAATTCTGAAACATTATCGCTTGGTCAGCGGTACGAGTTCTTGAAGTTTATTTAGTATTTCAATACGAATGGAGAAATGTATTTTTCCATTCCGAAACTATAAATAACGATTTAGTTTTTTTAACAAAACCTAAGTTGATTAACGTTTTACCCAATGCATTTGTCAATATTCCTAGCCATTGACCTCACATAAACTCAAAGACATCAACTTACTTTTACAATTTATCGCCTAAGATAATTCTTGTAAAACTTCATACCTATTCTCTCGATTTACGTACGAACTAAAATGTCACCTACAATAGGATGACATTGCAAATATTCGAATCGCACACAAAATTAACCGTAACAGATATTATTGGATGTCATAACAGTAAAGAGTATTCCCAATCTGAGTTCGGACAATCGATTCCATAATAATAACAATAAAAAAGTAATCACAAAACACACTAAGCGAGAGAATTTCGCTCTGCAATAAAAAAGGGAAAATCATTTCCACATAATCAACTCGTTTCATTGATAAGCTAAAAGTTTAATGGTGTGTGGTCCATTAAACCTAATGTTCACATAACCAATGTTATTTCGTCGTATTCTTATGAGAAATTATAATGAGATTCTGAATGTTAAGTCCACATGTACTAACAAACAACAATACAATTAACTGGCCATTGACGACAGAACATACACAATTATAACGCTAGAAAAGACGTTTTTATTACTTACTTATTTGTTTCATCACTCATCAAAACCAAAACTATATGACTTGGTCCAAAGTGAGCTACACATAGCAATAAGTTAGATACTGATACTGTAAATGATCTGCTGAGTTTGTTACCGGTGTCTTCTCGGTAGATATAGGTTCCGAACCGGAAGTAGAATCACTTTGCATTGTATTCAATGACGATTCAAAAGTGTTATATGTTACCTACTTGAATAAAGAAATATTTGAGTTTGAGTTTGAGTTACTTAAGTCCCTTTCACGTAAGATGGTTCTAACGATATTTTATATTTTGAAGAAACAAAATTATTTACTTGATTGACCTTTATAATGCATTACTAATACCATTTTATTCAATACCCTATTTTTTTAAACTAAAAATCTGACATTATTTAAAAAACTTTGTAGCAAAAATACCAATTGAAAGATCCTAGACCAGGCAGTAGGAAGTGCAACTTCATTTCTAGAATTATTTGCCTTTAATTCGACTGATGGCAACTGATATACTGATTGACGACCTCCGTAGCCGAGAGGCGAGTGGGCCTGACTTTGGCGAGCGCCATCTCTGAGGTTCCGGGTTCGATCCCCGGTCGGGTCAATATGGGAAATGAACTTTTCCATATTGTCTTGGGTCTGGGTGTTGTGGTACCGTCGTTGCTTCTGATTTCCGTAACACAAGTGCTTAAGCTACTTACCACAGAATCAGAGCAATGTATGTGATGTTGTCCAATATTTATTTATTTTATTTATTTATATGGAAAGTAAATTATGGAACGGTATTAACGACTCGTAGGCGGTTGAAGAAAAACGGATAGTTATTTTTGACACATGACGAATCGTAAAAAATTTGAACTGGGCATAAATATAAACTAGTGTAACTCCTGGTTTAATAAATTAAATTTCTGTTGAGTGTAAAACCAAAAACTGTAAAACACAAATTTTCATTTATATTGTAAACAAAACAGTACAGCTTAATTGCCTCAAAATTTAGCGTGACGTCACTTTTAAGTAAATTTTTACGATAAATTTACGTAACACGCCCTTCCACTTTATACTGATGATACAGCTTTATACGGACTGATTTAATTTACAAGAAGGTTTAGTTCAAATATGTTTTATTCAAGCATGTAACCCTGTATAATATATTAATATGCAAAATAAATACCTGATAAAAAATACTAAAAGTTTTATTGTTCGTAAATTCACATTTGCTGCAAAAGAAGATTCATATAGGCCAGTCTAAATATATTTACTTCTATCGTAAGAATAAAAGAAAATATATTTAAAACACATAAAAGAAAATTATTGTTTCAAATAAAAGCTATCAAGGATGTCCCAAAGGTATCTTTAGGGAAATTAACGAATTTACTGGCGTCGTAAATACCTTAATAATGTCAACAATAACAATAACTTCGTCTAATCTTAGTAAGCTATTTACAAGTTTTTCTATTCCATTTTTATTTGTAGATAGGAGAAAATTTAGTTATTATCGTACATAATATTATTTGAAAATAAGCATTCGGTTTGGGATGTTTTTGAAATATCTATTCTCTATGCTTACTAATAAAGTTCATTTATAGCCGAAATTGAATATCTACCTTTATTAGCGGTGCCCATTGCCATCATTGAAAAATTTAGTGGCAAAAATACTCGTACTAATTGAAAGATCTTTTAACATGGATTTCTTCAAAAGGAGCGTGAAGAAACATTTTACGGGCCACTATGGCGATGCTGACCGATAGGATATTTTGTTATAAATCCGTTGTCATGTGGGTTCCTCTCTCGCTTACCATCAGGCTGGGTGGAGCCAATATACTGTGCTACTATATAAAAAAATCTAGACCAGACAGTAGGAAGTGCAACTTCATTTCTAGAATAAATTGCGTTCGAACGGACTTGTTCCAACAAAATGTCGCATTGCGCAACAATTCGGAACAAGTTTAAATTAATCCGAATTAAGCCGAGAGTGCGTCGAGTCTATTTTTAAAGCGCAAAAATTTTGCAAACTGAAAATAGTCGGTTTTTAGTTTAAAAGTCACTTATATGTGCATTTCCCAAATTTAGTTACAGAATTTTAAATTGAACAAGCGGCTTTGTTTACGGAATGTTGGCGTGATATAATTTCGTTTGTTAAATATAAAAAAACACAACAAATGTTTGTGAAGTGAAACCTTAACAATTTTTATCGATTTAGATTACGTATTCAAAGTTTTAAACAAAGTATTCTAAATTTAAATACTTCATATAAACAAAACTGTAAACATTATCAAAACTATAAATAAAACTTAATAATAAAATCGATTCTAAAATATTTATAAGTGCCAAATATTAACATTTAACTTTGTGTAAATTTAATTATTTTAAAAATAAAACTAGTACATATCTAAGTTTACATATATTCTTTGTATATGACATCAAAAAATACATGTTAACTTAAAAAGTTCAAGTTCATCAGAAGGTTTTAATTATCTCCCAACGACCCTGTAACATTTAGGGACGAAATCTATTCCCTCTTCTTGCCGTATGTTCGACTTCAAAGCAACCGCATTTAACGTGTTAAAAGTTATTATTTTACGTCAAAAAAACTATTTTTAAGGTAATTAATACTCAGAGTTTATTTTACCATCAAAATATCGAAGATAAAAGAAGATAAGCAAGATTTTTGCCATCTAAAATAACACTTTAAAAATATTAAGAACGAAGCAAATGCATTAAATATTTCAACAGAAACGTGCAAAACTGTAATCCTGCACCGAACCGCATTGCGCAATATTTTTATTAACAATTTTTATTATCGGCTACCCGTAGCAACGTGAATATTTCATTAAATTTCATCTGAATAACTTTTGGGTTCTCGCGTCGTGACTTCATATGTTTTTATTAAACTTTTTATGACATATTCATGTGATACTCCTTGGGGGAACTGAGGAACCGTTGTATATTTTATAATGGTTCACAATAAACTAGTTTATTCAGTCGTTTGTGAAATTATGAGGGACGTTATTTGGATTAAAAGTTCTGAAGACACCCTGGAAATTTTATGGAACGCCCATTGAGCTGTTTAATGAAAGACACAGATGACTACAGGAGTCTGTATTGGCGCTATATGCGAGTAAACTAAAGAATTAAAAATTGTCAACTGTTTAAAATTTTCATTTAAAGTTCCATTTGAGATTTCATTTCATCGAATACTAGTAATCTCGTAATCGAAATTAAAAATGGTTTCTTGTTTGATTTCGATCTACGTATGTCCGTCAACGTATAATGATGAGAGGCATAAAAATGATCATAACCAAGTATACTACTGGCTACTCGCGCAAATGGACCGAATAACTACTACAGCTTAGCAGGCCTAGAGTCAGTGCCTAAGGGGATACTGCAAACTAAAAAGACATCAATATCAGATGAAATAACGAGGAAGTGGAAACGCACACCAAACAAAACATTTAGTAAAAAAAACTCTGAAACTCAGGTAATACATATTTTAGAATCTACCAGGCTTTACAAGTTTCCTTAAATTGAAGGCAAGTCACGATAGATTTTATAGATCACTGATATGCACGTACGAGCATAACCGCCAAAATACTAGACTAAAATGGATATTTTTTTTTATTATGTTCATGGTTTTCAGGTTTGTAAAATAAAAAAATTCAAAGTTACTGGTACCATATTCGTACACATGCGTAGCGGCAGGGCAATAGTCATACTAATAATATAAACGCGAAAGTTTCTCTTTTATGCAAAAACTACTGAATAGGATTCGGATGAAATTTGACAAAAATATACATGAGACCAAGTTAACATACAATATATTTTTAATCCCAAAATAACGCCCGACGTCATTAATCGACGTTAATAACAGAAACCAAAAAGTACCCCATTTGAACCATGGAAACAGACTTCAATGTTACTTAAAAGACAGTTAACTCAGAAATAGTTTCCGTATCCCACCAACGGGTCAAGTTATTAATCTTGCATTCTACGGCCTAACCGCAAGAACATAACTACAGAGGAAGTAGCTAGGGGTCCATCGATATATCGTGGGGGGATAACGATAAATCTCGACAAGCGTTGGACGTGCCCGCACAGATTATAAATGACCTTTATTACTCAGCCGGCCGAGTTCAATTTCTCATGATCAAGAAAGTTATGCTTGTATGAAGGTTAATATTAAAACTACCATGCTGAAAATTGGGATAAATAAAATTGCATATGTTTGGTTGATTTTTAACGCGTAATTTAAATTGATACGAGTATAAAAACAATGACCATATTTAGTCCAAATTCAGAATATATTGAAAAGGCATTCTTTGCTTCCAAAAAGACATAAAAATTGATGATAACGACGTTCAGTTCAGATCTTTACGTCACTTATTTGTAAAAACTGTGCAAGGGGCGTCCCGCTAAATTTTAACCCAATGTTCTTAGTAAATCTTCGTTTACCTACATGATGATAGAAAAAAAAGTGTCTAATATCTTTTGGTAATATAAACTTACAAACATTTTCAGTCATCTACCATACGGTAAACGTATATATTTTTGTTTGCAAACATTCTTGAGAAACTTTACTCTCAATAAGATACAGACGCTGCTACGTTAAGAGTTATTAACGTAGCAGCGTCTGTATTAATATATTTTATACTAGTTTACGTAATAAGGGAAAATAAACAAAGAAAATTCAGACTATGTAATCTGAATTTTCTTTGTTTATTTTGCCTTTAGGGATATGTATCCCTACTGAAAAATCATTAGTTTTAACAGTTCTTACCTGTATGACTCCTATAATTCTTCCTTCCGAATTCTTGATGGCCATGCAGAGAATCGTGTTGTGTTTGAACCCCGTGCCATCGTCCACCGAGGCGTCGAAACGGGGGTCCAGGTATGCATCGGGAATATTCACGGTCTGAAATATCACAATCACCGTAAAAGCAGGTAATTTTTATGTACAGAGTTCGCGCTAATTTTGGCCCGAACTTTGTACTCTCCTTTTGTCACAGCAAAAAAATGACAAATAATTGTTCATAGCTTTTATAACTACGTGTAGTATTTTGAGTTCTATTTTAATCATTTAACAAGAAGTTAACGGGTCAAAGCTAGATTTGCCCGCCCAAGCAGCCGAAGAGGAGCTAGACCAGACAGCTAATGACAACAGTTGATGTTACAAGAACGAAACATTAAGCAGTAAGTAGATTACAATTAACTACAAAAAAATTACCGTTATTGTTTCTGATTTCTGTAACAATGCTTCCGATAATTAAGAGTACCACATAATCTGACCCACGTTTGTAATTATGTGATTTAATGTTAAGTCTTACTGCAACAGCTTTAAAAGAATGCATCTGTTGTAGCCAAGTATCAGATGACAAACTAGCTCGATTTAGATGTTACTACATTTTTATTTATTAAATGCTTTGATATCCAGTAAAAATATTCATGTTAGTGCTTTCGATCTACGTGTCCTGTGCTTGAGGCCAAGGCCAGCTTACCAACCTTGGTGTAAATACTCAGTACGTGAAAGTCTTGTTGTTGGATTGCATAGATTTTGTTTACCGTATTGGCATTGTCAGGTTCCCTCAGTGCCATTACAATTGAGTTGCGGTTGCTACTTAGCAGCTTACGTGGAAGTTCACAACCCATCTAATGACGACTGCCCACGGTTGGTCGCATTATCGCTTCATTATATACGCTAATAAAAACCTTAGCAGCTCACCTCGCCAGTAGTAGCGACGTATCCCGTGATCCCGATGTTGATGGGGAACCGGCTCTCGTAAGGCGAAGTCCGAGGCGTGCCTGGCTCCGCTTCATCCCCTGCCTCTAGGTCGAACACGCGGGAAAAGCTGCCTTTGGACGCCTCGTGTACCAGGAGCACCTAAACAAAAGTGATTAATTGTGATTAATTAATATTTCTTAAAAAGTGGCCCTGGACGGCACATGAAAGGAGGTGATGGCATCAGCAGGTAGAGCGAGAGTAACAAATATTCGAAATTAACCTTCCATCCCATAGTGAGTAGATGGTGCATGGATGAGAAATGCTGCAGACCGAGCTGATATGCTACATATAACTCGACTTGTATGTCTAACAGTGTCTGATGATGACGAGGATAACCTATTAAAAATCAAGAAACTGATATAACTTATTGATAAAACAAAGAAAAAGTTGTTTCAAGTATATAATTAATATACGTACACTTGTGTATGTATGAATAAGATCGCCTAAATTGCATTTGAATAGGTATGTTCGTAAAACCAATTTCTGTATTTTTTCAGTGTCATAAAGTGTATCTACCTATCTATTCTGCAAGATTTAACATAATAATTACACTGTCTTTTTTTAGAGGTAAAATCGATGGTCAAAGCAAATAATTATGTAGTTTTAATACTAATCAGGTCTTTTTTACGAAGCAATTTTTGTGAAAATGTTTTTTCCATCTAAGTGAGCTTTCAGTCTGATTAACAGAAAACAGAGACAATAACTCATCTTAACGAAAAAATTAAAGGTCACTTTCACAAAAAGATAATACATTATGTTTCATTATGGCACTTTTTCATGTACACTTGTACAGTACTCATAATCTTTTTAAATTACATCATTGAGCTTATCGTCTACCTAGAGGCTATCTAGAATAACTACGACTAAATCAACTGTTCACTCAATAGTATACTGTCATTTTATTCCAAGACACAATTGTTTTTATCAGATTATCTAACGCATTTGTGATTAGCGACACTACCTACACATTTTTCAATAATTTGAGAGAACATTTTCTGAAAGCTTATTAACGCGAACTGAAATGTTAATCCAAGTAAGGCAAACGTCATTATCAACCTTATTACAATACATTTTTAACTATAAACACAAGAGTTATTGATACGGAAACATACCTAATGTAAATCAACACAAAATATGTAAATCAAATGCAGCACAGTGGCCTAAGCTGATTCATTTAAATGCAAATTGAGTTGAAACATAATTTGGAAGTTCCAAGTATAATTTTGACTTTAAGCCTCGGGTGTGACATCGAATCTAAATTGTTTAATTGTTATCTTGATACAATTATGTTCTAAGACCAAATAAATGTCATAACGGCTATAAATTTTACATAAACGTTTTGAACTCAAATTTTCGTTTTGTTACTGAACATCCATACATACAAAACTAACTGTTGTAAACGTTTAAAAATGTAATTCTTCATTTCATACTGACTCGTGTAATGCAATTTGTTAAGACCCTTCATAAACAAACAAACGATAATATTATATTACATATAAAAAAATGGTATCAGTGCAAAAAAGTTTATCTATCTATCTAAACACATATAAAAAATAAAATGGCTACTCAACGTCTAGACTTAAACCTTGAATATGAGCTTCATGATTCTCATACCAATAAAAAGGAATAAAAGCAATGAAGCTAAGTACGCCGCAGTATAAATAAAATAGTCCTACAAGCCATTGGTAGAGATTTCCAATATAAAACTTGCCAGTAAGACGTTACTATTGTAAGTGACTATTAATACTATTTGATCCGTTTTACGACGGTCTCAGGACACTCGGATGGGTCGTAATAAATGTAGTTAGTACTCTTAAACCGGATAAAACACGTTTAGAGTAGGATTTACGTATCTCTGCATACGAACATAGTCGCTACATGTTTCTGTTTCGATGTAAGTTACTTATTCAACTATGCAAAAGATTAAAATCAACGGATCAAGTGATTCGTGAGGTAGATTTAAATGTGAAATCGGTAAAGATAAATATAGAAAGAGGAACAAATATTCTTCCTCAAATATTGTCAGGAATACACAGAAACACTGTTTTAGTGTGTTAAGTAACGTAAACGTAATTAATGTAGGTTTTTAAAATTGTGAAACTACGGTTACGAAATACAGAATCTAAGATTAAAATAAGTTAACCAGTCAACAGATCTATAGATCTAACAGATCCCAGTGACCACAGTTCACTAGAACTGCACAACTCCAATCCCTACTAATATTATAAATGCGAAAGTAACTCTGTCTGTCTGTTACGCTTTACCGCTTAAACCTCTCAACCGATTTTGATGAAATTTGGCATAGGTATACGCTTTCCCTCAAGAACGGACATATGCTACTTTTTGTTAGAAAATAAGGGAGGGGCGGGAGGGAAGAAAACTTGGATTAAAATATAAACTAATTTTTGTTTTTAATATTAGGGAAGATAGGGGTAAAACCGACCATGAAAGGATATAGTCCACGCGAACGAAGTCGCGGGCACAGCTAGTACTTAAATAACAATAACGAAATGAACTCCCTAATACAGAATATTTTACTGTGAAAGTTTGAATTTAAAAAAAATATGAAAAAAAATACATAGTATAAGTTTGACAAACATAAGGTTGTTGTCAGTCCCACTAGGTCCACTCAATTATAAATCTAAGTGTTAAGGGTCAAATTCTGCTCTATAACAAATTGGTCAAAAGGCTAAGCTACTCGTAGTTTCATTACCCATCGAATGTTATTAAGCCACTTAAAGCTACTTGGGCGTATAACGTCCGATTTCTCTTGTGAATACAAACTTAATAAATAGTAGAAAGTAAAATCGGACAAAAGGAAAACAGTGAATCCAGATTTCTTCGCAGAAAGAAAAATGTATCTTAAATGTTTGCTTCAATTATAATATATTATATTTGCTTATCAAAAGAAAATTAGTCCTCGTACAGTCACTGCATAAACATGTAATTTTATTTAACATTGAAATCAAACAATAATTATTGTCGCATAGTCATTGGTTATCAAATGGGAAACGTTTTCGAAAACCAGCGTGTTTATTTTTACCTATTTGTCATGAGCATACTCCAAAGCTTTAAATGTAATGACAGATTCTTCAATCCTCCTTACATGGAATTAAAATAAAAAAAAGACAGTTTCATAATAGCGGTCGGCGTATCTTGGATTTGAAATTGATAACAACAAATGCTAGCAATCCATCCCTTTTATTTGGTTGACATTTGAGATCAGAATATGTAATCTTTTATTTTGAGGCAGCAAGTAGGCAAGTAGTTACTTGGACTGTTTTCCAGCAAACATAAATTTCAGATAAGATCACTGCGGACTAATTCTTGTTCAAAGGTTTCAAACAAGGAAATCAATATCGGTTCAATCGTTCAGAAGCTTCGATGCTGTAGACAGTCACGCACTCAGACAGACAGAAACGTCAAACTGAAAACACCCTATCGTTTTTAAATCGGGAGTTAAAAACACAAAAGCAGACTAATTGAATTGTATAAAGCCTATCCTCAAAATTGGTGGATACGTTTATGGATCTCCCTGATCTGATTAGATCGAAGACGGAAAGTAACCTTCAAGTGTCACTTTAAAATAAACAGCTTATTTATACAAAAGCGAGCAAACAACTTCGAATGGATACCAATAAATATCGTGGAAAGTGTCATAAATTTTAGTTGACACTTGCCAAAATGTTCTCTTTAGAAGTAACCCAAGTTAAATTTATTCTGTTTTCAATATCACCCCCGCAAACAGAGGTAATTTTGTCCAAAACGAGATTTCGTTTTAGCTCAGGTTTACATTGGCCGACCAACCGATTTAATCTAATTTTCCGAGCCGATTTGAATGCAAATTTCATTGTAATTCGCATCGTGGGAAATAATTAACAGTGTCAATATTGTCCCAAAAATATCTTCGCAAGCTCAAGTTGGGAAAATGGAAGCGGTGCTCGAATTCGCTTCACCACAATTTGTGAGCAAGTTAACAACGGGGCGAACATTGTGTAGCGATAAATTTTCATTCAGCGAAAAATGTTAATTTTTTGTTTGTCAAACAAGATATAACCTCTTTGTACGTACAATTTGTTAATATATGTACTTTATGGAAGAAAAAGACAATGTCTGGAGAATTAAGATAATAAGTAAAAATAATAATTTTTGAAACTAATCTATTTACATTAGTTTTATCTGTTTTTAATTTATATTTAATCACAATAATCAATAAATAATAATCAACAAATTCAATATTTAAATTTAAGAAATAACATTCAATTTAAAACAAAACAATAATACACATTAAAAAAAATTACAATATCTAATTAACATATTAAAAATAATAATAATAATAATAATAAAATAAAACACAAATTATAAAATTTACTTCTCGCTCCCGTCAGTCCCCGACGCAAAGGTGCCCATCACACTTGCCGCATTACCACGCTGAATAGCAATGGCCAACCTCTGCATTAGGAACGAACCAGAACGTGAGTCGCCTGTTACATCGCTCAGTCTACGGCCTATCTCACGCACAAAGTCCCTCGCCTCCGACCCCCAACAGCCCATAGTCTCCACTGCCATAGGCACAAAGTGATAAAGAGGCTCTAAATTAGCATACTTAAGCCTCTTCTTCAAACATGCATCTTCCGCAGCCGCTGCCGGGGAGTGGACAGTGCGACTGAGATGACTAGCGGCTACAGTGCTGACGGAAGTAGCGTCCCAAATTAGGCACTTTCCATTCTTACAAGGCACCAAAGTCAGCCCGTCTGGCCTCTTACCATCGGTTCTGCTCAGACCGGGAGGTTCAAGCATGCAAGGGATGTTTGCCGATATAAGGGCTCTGCGGATTATATCATTTAGGGCATGGTGCCGCGGAAACCTCCCTGCGCACCGACGACAACTTAAAGCGTGATGGCCGTCAGCCCCCACCATAGAACCACAAGTGCATTTATGAGGTTCGCACACCTTGCAGCCCAGACGCAGAGCCACCGCCACACGCAGGGAGTCATCATCAAGCAGAGTACCCAGGTGCGGCGAAGGCAGTGCGTGCAACCATGCCCCAGATTCTGCCTGCGATACGGCACGCAGTCTAGCCATATCAGCTCCCGCAGCCCCTTCGAACAATGCCTCCTGGATTCGCTTCACCCGTACCTCATCCCACGCTCTTTGAATATGAGTCGCCTCAGGGATTGCCGCGCTCGGGCAAAGGGCCGACCACGCAGATATGGCCACAGATGCAAAAGGTATACTCATCTCGCCACCATTGGAATTGAGTAAAGCAGTGACAAGGCTCGCAACCCCATGCGCTGACGCCAGAAATGCCGGCAGGCCCACATCGCTTGCGCAACGTATCCCAAGCCCTCCAAACCGAACTGGCAAAGCCGCCTGACTCCATTGAGGGTCCCCAAAGGAGACGTTAGGGATCGACTCCACCACCGATTTCAATTCCCCGTCGAAAGAGATGACCTCCCTTGGATAAAGCCAAGTTGGTGAGGTCCGTAACAGATAGGTGATCTTTGGGAGGGCAAAACACATTCGCAATAAGACAATTGCTACATGAGCAGAAAGGTCCTGAAGACGTTGCCTAACTGTGGTGAGCAACCCCGTTCTAGAAATAATGGCCTCAGGTACAGCAATCGGAAAAATTGGAGACCCTAAAAGGAAAAGTTCCGTACAGTCTAGTTCCTTGAGGCCAGGTAATAAATTACTGATCTGTGTGAAATAGGTACGCGCCGCATCACTGCAGGGAAAAAATTCACACTTTGAGGGATTCACCTCCAAACCCGTGACCCTCAGACGGGGTATCAGGGTCTCTAAATCCTGAAAAACCTCCCCCGGCTTACCCCCAATAGTCCCATCGTCGAGATACCACACATTTAGCGATGATTTAAGCCCGAGGATCGCTTTATGAATGGCCAAACTAAATATCAATGGCCCAAGGGGATCTCCCTGTTGGGCCCCCACCTGTGATAAAATGAGTTTATCCTCATAAAATAGATTGGTGGGGAGTTTGTAGACCTGGTAAAGGAACGGATAGAGGGAAGGAATATTTTCCTTCACCTCATTTAACAAAACGTCTCTTTGCAGGGTGTTGAATGCATTGCGAATATCAAGCTTGAGTAAAATGCAATCCCTATTCTCTGGATCCATCACAAATGCGCGTGTAGCATGAATGGCTGCTTCGCAACCCAAGCGAGTTCCAAAGCCCAATTGATGCGGCCGCAAATACCGGGCCATATCGTCCCTAATGGCACTGCACGCGAGTTTCGCAGTAAGGCGGCGGAAAACACTACCAATCGCTATTGGTCTTACACCACCATCCTTCTTTTCCAGAGCGATAAGCGACGCCCCGTACAGGTATGGACACACTAAAGGGTTCAGCTGACCACTAAGCAAAAAGTTTGACAACCTGGTTAGGCAGCCCAAAAGCCGCCTTCCATTCTCCCCAGCTGACATAGAAGTTAACTCTTTTAGGTGCCCTGGCCGGATCCCATCCAAACCCGCTGCCGAACCACTATAAAAAGAACCAAGTGCCGACACCACATCATCCACCATAACTGACGCCGCAGAGAATGAAGGGTCCGGATCTGACGGAAAACTAAGAGGACGTGAAGGGTTGGGGTGCTTTAATTTCAAGGCAGCAAGTGTTTCGGGGTCTCGCTGTGCAAATGAGTCATCCGACATTAGAAGGCGAACTGCACCTCGTAAATCTCCCTCAAAGACCTTTGACTCTATACTTTTTTTCCTAGAACGAGTCCTGGGTATGACCCCCGATGCAGCTATGTCAACGATAGGACCCTGCATCGAAGACCCGACATTAGCTTTCACTTTGGCAGTCATATTACCGGGACTCTCTTTCCCTGGAACCCTTAAAGCTGTATACGCAAAAGAAAGAAGCACGCTCCACTCTTCCACCCCATTGCCAGACAGACAGGAATCTATGATGTCACACAGCTTTCCAGCCGCTTGATTACGGGCACCCTTAGGAACATGCCTGAGAACTGGTATACTTTTCTTATAGGTTGCGAGCCTATCCAAGGGGCAATCAGCTGGCGAGGGCGAAGGCGTCCCCTGGCTCGCCGATACAGCGGGAGCCGTGTCGACTGTAACGGCCTGCAAACTCCTGTTCGGGTTCCGCACATCTCTGTGCATACGCCCGATATGAACCCTTAGTCCGTGCGCCGAGAAAGCACGCGTACGTAAAGACACAGGGCAGTGTGGGCAAGGCAAGTGCGTAGGCAACACGTTAAACGTGGACATAATTTGCAAAAGGAAAAAAATAAAAATAAATACGAAATTACGTATTGACAATAAATAACGAACTTACAAAATTAATAATACATTTTGATAAATTAAAGAAATTCAAATACAATTCATTAGGGATACAATGACATAAGAAAAAACAATAAAAAAAAAATAAAGAAAATTAAATTAGAATACATATCAAATTTCAAAAAATAATAATTATAATCAAAGGTAACATTCAATAATTCATCTAAAATATTAACAACTACATAACAATTTTACAAACACACCAATGAGTCAATTTTCAAAGCTCCTTCCTCCGTGAACACTAACAGCCACAAGGTAGCTAACGACTTGTTTTCATAGAATAGCAGTGATGTCCTTGGTTTGTAAGATGTGAATAATTAACAGGTAGCTCCATCTGGCGTCAAGCGGGGTAATTACCACTACTTATGACTGTGAGTGCAGGTTCGCGTATAGGTTCGATTAAGGACGAACTTTTCTTATTCTCGTCCATATGATTGGTCAGCTGATCTTTGTTTACAATCGTTTGAATGCGGCAAGAAAAATAACGACCGGGAATTATTACAAAACAGATAAATCACTGTTTCAGATCGCTTACTTGCCCGTTTTGTAGGTGTTCACATCTGCTCACATATTCTTCCTATTTATATTCGATGCCCTCAGTCATAGCCTCTGTTTCCATCACGTTAATTTGCTTATACCACTCAACACATAAACTCACTCACAGCTCCGTCACAAATCCATTGATGGTATAGATAACACTCTGAGCACTAAATCCAATTTTAATTTATTCACTATTGTTGTAAGTGTCGACAATAACAGGCTTTAATAAATTTTTAATAGATTTTTACCGCAGACTCGATCTAATTCGCGCCACTAGCGCCCTCTCTCATTGTTAATAAATTGACGTTTCTCTATAAAAACATTTTGTACCTTTTCAGCTTTTTTTTCTTTAATATAAACATTACTTCTCTGCAAATGTCACGTTATTAAACAGACCACAAGGAAACTGTTAAAAAAATGTTTGTATTAAGAGCAAAAATAGTGCCAAATAGGACGTGGTCAATGGAATATTAATTATAAATGAGTTACAAAAACATTTGAATGAAATCACACTCTTGAATTAAAACAAACATAACAGTTGAAAAGTACTTACAAAAAAGATGAAAGCAAAAAAATGTTTGCTTATGGAGTAATTTCTGATAACCGATCTTGGGTAACCTTGGAGTTCGGTAATTCTAGATACCAATCATCAAACAACATAATAAAAAAGGTTTTACTTAAGTACTTATAACTCTGCTCAAATAAAGTGGAATTTCACTATCGAGACCTCATCGAACAACAATAAGATGAGTAATAAGAACATCGCACGAACTAGCCAAAGTGTCATTAAAGGGCATACCCAACATCAGACTATTTATCTGCAAAGGGATCTTCAATAATTGAGTTTTTCTTGGAAGCCATCCAATAAAGCATTTCTTAAAGATTTTGCGTTAAGAACGGTAATACGTCACAGGATGGTGCTATCCCCACACGTGATGCCATCAACCAAATTGCTTATTTTCGCATAATACGTCGTTTAGTACAGAAGGTGACTACATGTTTAGGAAATAATCTCGCAAATATCTATTTCAATATTCCTTAAAGACTGCATAGTGTTATAATGGTGGTATAGCTACACGTTGATTCAAGAATACAATTGTCAGATCGTGATTTCATGCCAGTCAAAAATAATATTCTTAAAGTATTTTTTTAAAGTCTATTAAATATTACTAATCAAAAGTATTTTTTAAGATTGATTGAATTTCATAACATAGATACATATATTTTTAAATTTATTGATAACTAGCGGTCCCGGCGAACTTCGTTTACCTTCGGTGAAAGCCTTAGATATTTTTTCCCGCTTTTCTGTTGAAATTTTTCAAATTTTACCAAGGATCCATAATTTTGTAGCCTATGTTCAATTGGAAGAATGTAGCATTGTATTGGTGAAATAATTCTTTAAATCGGCCCAGTACTTTTTGAGCCTATTCATTACAAACATACAAAAATAGGTACAAATCTTTCCTCTTTGTAATATTAGTATAGATTAGTATAGATTAAATACAACGTACCTAAAATAACAGTAAATACTTAGTTGCTTTTGAATTACATATTTTTTTCTATCTACGCCAAAGGTTGACAATGGGTGTTTACAATACCGACGATGTTTTTAAATTTCATTCAATTTTCTATTTGAAAGCAAACAGAAAACAGCGGGCAAAATAGATTACGGCCTGCTAACATATTCACACCACAAAATACCACCTCGCCCTATTAATTATGGCTAACTGAACGTATGAAAACCGCATGAAATTTGAGCATATTTTACATCGAAAAGCTATAAATTATGCAAACCGCCTAGTTGACACATTCGTTAAACGGAGCCTCATACTATTCGTGTGTTTTCAAAGATGAATTTTGAAAACCTTTTTTATATCTGATTATTTGTTAATTTTTCCTTACAAGTCTGGCTTTCGAGATAAGAAACCTTTCTGTACCAGACACGTGCCGAGTTCTATATTCTTAAATTTGATTCTCAAAATCCATTACGCGATAAAAACGTCAAGTTAAAAATATCCACATTTTATATGTTGTACCCGAATATGTCGACGGAGCTTTCTAGTCTATTTCCCAGGGGAGGAGATGTGCCTCGGGCAGGTCGTTTCCAACATCATTAGGCCATGTAGGCCCTTTTATCCTCAGCCTAATGTATCCTTCAATAGAGGTTGTTTACCGTGGAAAATGGAAAAAGGAAGACTTACAGGAAGAAGGGAAAAATTAAAACAAATTCGGGGCGCACCCCACAGATCACACAGGATATGTTTTTCTTTGCGATTATGGTGGCAACTCAACCGGATAATGTAGGTATGTTTTGCAAGCCGCAACTTTAGTCAAAGACGTGAAGTTTTTTTTATCTTAGTATTGTAAACTACAACAGACAAATATGTCACACAGGTTAAACATGCCTGTTTCAGAATAAAAAATCGACCTAGCTTCATCATTTATTCATTGTATAGAATATTCTATCCATCTGTATGTTGTCAGTCGATATATTTTACGTATCACGAACGCCTACACGTGTTTTGAAAAAGATAAATTTTTCAACATTGACCAGGATGATTTCGTCATGCGAAATGTATAAAATAAGAATCCGATACAGTTTCATAACATGAAACTTCAGAATGTTAACCAAAAGTTCCTAAAAATTTTAATATCATCGAGAGACAATTAAAAACTTGTATTTTTCCAACATTAAATTCGTTAAAATTAGAATATTAATCTAAATTATTAATAGTTAATTGTCATTTTTGCTAGAATTGATTCATGCTACTAAATGTTTGAGGAATAAATCGCAAGTTTTTGTATTTTGATAAAGTACATACATTTTTTCGAACATATCTCGAGTTTGTAATTGCCAGTTCGCATTTGAAATCGTCATGATTAATAAAGTGCCCTATGTTTTGAAGATGACTCGATTTCAATGAAAGAAATCAAATTGTAAATAATCCAAATATATTAGCCAAATAAAATTAAAATTATAAAATACCTATCACTCAAACGGAAATCATTCAAATCTAACTATCACTCCTTTCATTCGGATATTCATACGTACAGTCATCGCTTATACACTACGTTCGGATACGATACATACACTATCCCACATATGTATTTTTAAAAAGAACAACTGTTTTATTTGTTCTGGCACTTATTTTCCACATGACCAATGGCAAAGCGCTCATATGCCAAATGATTTATTAAAATTTATTCGTATTTAAATATATACAGAACGCAAAAAAGCCGCATTCGTAAGATAAGTTTCACATTACAACCCGCTGTCTGAGTCGTTATTATCATCGATCAAGGATATCAATCATTCGATATGTTTCTCTTGCAAGGCATCATATTCAGCCGATTTCCGGCCAAGACAAATTGTAGTCATAATTTGTCCGGGACACGGCCACACCAAAGCTATTAATTTTTATATGATACTTGAGCCCGTAGTCGCAAAATTATGAATAAGATTTTACTGATATATAATATAGGTATACATAAAAATACATTTGTGGATAATTTTTATCCAAATATGTATAACAAATAATGTCCTGGGTATCCTGATAATAATTCTGAATTGCGATTTGGAATATCGATACAATATTCACGGATTGAACATCTCTAAAAGCGATCGGAGCATTCGATACTCAGGATCGAGTTATCTGATTATTGAGAACACCCGTGTCAATGGGTGGATATTATCTAACCTTTATTAAAAAGGGGGCTTACACATACATCAAATAGTAAGTATACCACATATAACTCCTGTAAAGTAGAAAGTGGATAAGAAACTTGGAAATGCCATAACTGTATTTAATTTACGAAAATATTATTAATGAACTCTTCCGCCTGCTCCCGGAGTAATTAGCCCCAGAACTTGTGTTACGAAAACTCGAATTCACCGTGGCACCAAAATATAAATTAACGACCAGACACAAAACTTACATGTTTATCATATGAATTATCTGGGAATCGAACTGACGACCTCAGGCTTAGAAGATAATTAAACACACAAAACTTGATCAAACCATTAAAATAAATCCGTACTCAAATGGCTTTAAAAGTTTTAAGGACTAAAAACTGATTTAGGGTAGAGTGAAAAATAGAAAGTTTATTATTATTTTTCACAAGTTTTGCATTTCATTTTGTTGAAAATTTTTACTTTCTTCCACATATTCATAAGCCCCAAAATAAAATTGTTCAAAACGATATTGCCACCATGCTAAAATTAGAGCTAAAAGTGCTTTTCCGCAATATATAGGATACGAAATTGTAGGTGTGTTTGTTGTATGGTGTTAGCCATTTCTATTTGGGATATTACCCCAATTTGCGGGAATATGGGAGTTAAGTGCAGCGGGCCCGTTTCGAAACCTTAACAGGTTATAAAATGGCGTATAACTTTTGAATAAAAGCAGGTTATATTAAATAATCTGACAAGCCAATGTGCGATAGGTAAAATTGGAGATTATAATTAAATTAATTTCTGAATTTACTTTTCACGTCGACACTTTTAGTCCATTTATTGTTGCCACACATGAATTCCAATACAATGTGAAATGAACGAAACATGCAATTAAGTTAAATCGACGCCATCAATAAACGTTTCGAAAAAACTTTTATAATAATATTAAAGCAATTCCATCCGTCGATTAACGACCTAAAATAAAACAAATGTTTAATTATTAACTTCATAAAACATTTTCCCTTAATTTAATAGTATTAGTCCTAATTTAAATTCAAATACAAGAAATATAAATACCATCATTATTTTCTATTGCATTGACCTCCATTATATTTCACTGGTCCAAAGTATTTGAATTCTTGAATTCTGAGTATTTGGGATTAATTTCAGCTCAATACCTCATCTCGCGTTTATAAGAAAAAGGATTTTAAGGGGCGGATGTACGAACAATAGAGTGATCCTATCACGGCTTCGTTTTGTGTATATACATATGACTATACATAAAAGATTGAGCGCTGATCTACGTAAAACACAATTGATTTTGTATTGTATCTGGAATTCCGGCATAAGACCGTTTGTGAACGACATATATAAACATATCGTCTAGATAAGACGGCCAATCACATAGAAATCAATAAATTACGCCAAAATTGGTTTATAGTGTCCAAACGTTTGCCCAATGCGTAAGTGCGCTCTCTGCCTTTACTCTCGAAAGCCATGTGTTTAATACAAAAATCTCGTTATCCTAATCATAATCAATCCATTTATTCATGTTGGCTACAAGTAACACATATGGATCGTCAAAATGAATACAAACCATAATTGAAGCTACAGCCGGTTCGGAACCTAATCCTACCGAGAAGAATCCAGCAAGAAACTCAGTAGTTATCCTTATATTTACAATATTTAGAGCTAGAGAACCTAAAAGTATGTCAACCGAGAATCAAAATAAAAAACTCAGATTTCATGAGCTAGCTGATACGATCGTTTCAACATTAGTAGACGTAAAAAAAGCCAGAAAAAATAAGTGTGAAAAAGGATTTTCTAATAAACATTTTCGTTATCTACCGCACAGCGACAAAGAGTCCCATTATTCGGCAGCCATCTCGTGTAATGCTCTTTTTATTATTGCAAATGGCGTCTGGATACTTGATTCCGTTCGTTAGACTTTCATAAATTCACTTTTAAATCCGAAACACGATACTTGCTGTAAGAACTCGTCTGTTTCGAGAGAATAATATTAAAAATATATTCACTTCAATTTTCAGGTAGTCAATCTAATAGCCGATGAAATAAAATTAAAATGAATCTCTATTAGTAGTCCATTTTATGGGAAAGTAATGAAAAAATAACAATTACACACGTAAATGTCCAATTACATTTTAGTTCTTAATAAAACAAGAACACCAACGATGTTCTTAAACTTTTAAACAAAAGTTTCATCCAATATCATACAAACAATAGTACGTTAAGAATCAGCACATAAAAAAAATCACTTATAGCAATGATAATATATTTTCCAATTGCAAAAAGAAAAGCTAGCACTATATTTAAATAATACTAATCTTTGTTTTTCCTTATATTGAGATCTAATGTAGGTGAACCGAGTCCTAATAATTTATTAACTGAATAATCTATGTGTTTTTAAGAATAAGAGAAAAAGATCCAACGAAATGGAGGAAAAAACGGAAGCGTAACTGAATAATAACCTTAGTAAAAATAAAAAACAGACCAAGTATTTTTCTTGTTAAGCTAAAAATATTATAAATAATAGGTGATTAGAAAATATAATGTGTGAATGCGAAAAAATGTTTAACTTTTTACTTTATGAACATGTATTATTACAAGTAGTAATATTCTTTATTTTAATCTATTATCTCATATCTCTATTTACCTCATTTTATCCAAATACAGTCCGTAGTATAGTGTGTGAAGGAGTAACATAATATATATCCAGATACATTGTTAGGAGGTTACATTTTAGGAGGATATTATTGGTATTACGGGAAGCTATAAAATTGTGCTATTGTAAGGCAAACGTATCACGAATAGTAAGTTTCATTCATTTTGTCGTGATATGGCCAAATCTATTTTTTTAATTAGTAATCTACTTCATCATTATCATTACGTAGTCTTCTTTTATTTGGAAGCGTCATAAAACATTAAGATTTGTCGGTTCTGCAACCTTTCAACAAATTCGTGATTTCGCTTGCTGTTCAAGTAGGGTAGCGGATTAAAAACTAATTTTTATTTCTGATAGAAAATTAGTGACACGCATTTTTGCAGTTTCTACCTTATCAAAAAAACAGCGATAGATAGATAGATAGATATACTTTATTGTACAAAAACTTTACAGAAATAGGTTTTACAGATTGATTATAGTACAATTTAGGCGGTCTTATCGCTAGAAAGCGATCTCTTCCAGACAACTTTAAGGTAGAGGAAATAGTAGATGGCAAGAAATGGGTACGGCCGTGCAACATTAATAAAGTTTTATTTCTTGAATTATATTCATAGTATAGCATTATAAACATACATAAACTCATAGATATATAACATAATATATATTTATATATATATATACATATAAACATGCTTATCAAATATAAAATTAAGTAAAGTATTTTGACTCAAAAAAAAAAAAAATAATAATAATAAGTTAATATGGATAAGTGTATGAAACTTACTAACAACCAACATGCCCAGCTAAAATTATAGATAGAGGACATAAATTAACATTAATCAAGTGAGAGGAAGTACGATTTAACCCTGGCTTTGAAAATAAGAAGAGTCTCAGATAATCTGATAGATAAAGGTAAAGAATTCCATAAGCGTATAGATTGGACAGTGAAGGATTGGGAATAGAATACATTGAAATAAAATATCACATGACGTCATTAATAGGTATATTTTTTTACCCATCAGTGACGTAACGAGCCCTCAACCCGCAACGTGGCATCGTTTTATTTAAGATTTTTTTATGATGTATATCAAAATTCATCAGTTTCTTTAAACATTTTCAGTGAGCTAGTTTGGCGTGACTATTAAAAATTATGAAAATGTTGTTTTTTTATTGAATTTGACGAGTTAAAAAATACGCGTTTAAAATATGTTCCTAAGCTATTTGACGAACTTGAAAGAATCTGACATTTTTGATCCAGTTCTCTTCCCTATTTTGTGAATGACTGAGTACAAGACCCTGCAGACAGCTCTTATCAGTCGGTCTCATGTTTAAAATTCAGCCTAGTTAAACAGCGAACTGCGCACGAGTCACTTAGCATTCCGCTCGGTGTGGCTCGATGACCGCGATAAGCTTCTGGCGCCGGCGACTTCATCATATATGTCATGTCAATGTACGTACTATGACATAGAACCGCTTGATAGAGACGTTGACTGACAAGTCAACTGATATACTTTTGAATAGCTGTCAAAGCGAAATTCCTTAATTTCATATGAAGGTGGCAATCTATGACGTTACAATTTTACATATCATACTGCCTAAACAGTTTAGGAGCATTTTAAAATATACTGTTACAGATCATTTGCAACTAATCATAATGACCAATGTAACATAATGTCGTCTTTTAAATCATTGATACCTTTAAATTATTTGTGAATCATGTCAACATTACATACAATATATACATTTCATACATATTCGATACCTCATTAGTAAGAAATATAATTAATACCCACACTTGCAGTTTACAAAATTATCCTCTAACTAAAGGTACCATATAAAAAAAGAGAGAAGTTTATGGCAAATTTATTTGTATTCTTATTTTAGCTATGAGTTAGTTTATTGTATAATATGCACTCATTCAAAACATCCGGATTTTCATGCAACCATCATTTCAAAACTCGAAATCTTCTACACAGAGAGTTTCACTATCCTAACCTCAAGAATACGAGAGATATTTATAGTGAACCATACTGTACACTAATTAACACTCACATTTCATTCAGTATCGTCTAAAACCAGTACAAGCAATAACAGATTTAATAAACGCTCCAATGATATCAAATATCTAGTCGTAGCACTACTAGTGCTGATACTACAACGCGAGTCGTGTCAATTTCACGCTCAAACGTGCTACGGAGAAACGCTACGGGCGCTACGTTGTAGCTGTCTACGCCGAGAGCGAAGCAAGCATTTTAGGGTTCAGTACATTAAAAACTCTTTTTGAACCTACCGGTTATTATCACTCCCACCCAACACATATTTTTTACAAAACACACTCAAATAATGAATAGTTAAAATAAGGCCATGTGTAAATTTAACAATATTTCACATTGGCTCTTGTCTAGTCTTTGAATAAGCGTATAAATATTCTCATAAATTATAAAAAGCACCACCTCCTCGCTATTTTGGGTTAAAATGTAATATTTGAAGATATATGAATGAGTCTTCATTTATTATTTTTTTGGTAATATCCAAAAATTGACGGAAAATGGTGTTCGATAAATTTATTAGTTCTTTTTACTGTTACCGCGGAGACTGGATATCTGTAATATCTGTATGTGCGTACATAGGCCACGTTCTCCTACGAATGATAAAAAAATAGCATACTTATGGTTGCACGTTCATTTTAATATGCATTTTAATTAAATTTTTGAGACGTAAATTAGGAACTACATAGTGTTTCAAATACCGTTCCGAAATAACATTTAACAATAAATAAAACTGCAGTATACATTTTTAGTTTAAAAAAAGATTACTTACTTATGTCCACAAAATTATTGAAACTGAGAAATTAAGCTTACAGTGACAGTCAAATAATGATGAACCAACAAAAAGGGTTTGTAATGCTTCGTAAAAATAAAAGATAAACAGAGTCTTGTTTGAATTTGTGTACAACCATTAGTCATCTTAACGTAATTATATTTTCAATTCAAAATGATACGCAGAATTCTTTGTTAGTATTTTCGTAAACATCCTCTTTGCATTTTCGGATCCAAAAGCAAATATTTTTTTACGAAGAATTGGTAAGATTCAGATTGAAGATATTTATTTAACAGTTTATTGGTAAACGAAATACTACACGTGTTTACTGCTTACACGCGTTGAATGTTGGAAATATCCCAAAGATGTAATTTATTAAATTTATATGCTTAGTTCTGAATAAGATATGATGTTTCTAAAATAATATAACGTATGTGATTAATAAACAGGTTGATTAGTGCTTTAAAAAAATAATAAATCAATCGCCATTCAAGTTATGAATATTCCACCTCCAAGTACTCTTCTTGGTTTATGTTTAAAGAATTTATTCTCAAAAAAAAAGATTACAATAAAATTCACTTACATGAGAACAATATAAATAAACTTAATCTAGATTGCGATAATCGTCTTGGACATTAACATCACATTTGTATGTTCTTGACGTCACAGAAATCCAGAGTCAATAACTTTCAAGGATGTATTTGTGTAGTTGGGACTTAAAGCTGTTTCTGGAGACGGTAGCCTATTAAACCAGTATTTAAAGTTAAGTGTGATGAAAATGCTGAAAATATCGTATTACAACATATATAAAGTATGCTTGACTATATTTATCGTGCTTTGATAAAGAATAAAATACCTTCGTGTTAAAAATTCAACATTTCGAAAACTTGAATGATATTGTAAAAACGTTAAATTCAAATATTTTTAAATCCTTTAACTAAATATTTTCTACTCTTGTTCAAAGTAATAATCATAATTATTTAAATCAAAGAAGTTTTTCAATTATATTTGTAAAACACACACACTTACAAACGCATAGACATTTAAAACGTGAATTTTTTTAAAGATTTTGATTCCATTAACAATCAACATTAATCCTAGCTTTTATATGATCTTATGGCGTATATTGTTTATAGAATACGCAAAACACAATTCTGAATTGCCGACCTTGACATTTAAAATGCAAGCCAATTATCGTATAATTGATTTACACTCTAACGAACAAATGAATATTGGACCATCGAACTCGGTGTATGCGTGGGTTTGACTAATTGGTGAAAATTTTATCACGCATTCTAATTAGCAGTCGAAATGTATATTTTTGATTAATTAATGACAAACTAAAAGGTTGTAAGCAAAAATTAATCAATTAACAAAATGGCGGCATGTAAAACGGCTTTTAGCGGTATTTTTTATCTAGATGTATTCTTTAAGATCTTGCATTGTAAATACAAAATAAATAACTTTTGTTGGTTGCACGAGAAGTAAAAAGAATTAATTTTTTTCAGATGGGTAATGCATATCCTGGTAGTTAATCAGTAATTAACGTTAGTGAGAAATCCGATGTGCTTGCTAAAGCCGGGACAAACACCAACAGATCGATCCAAAGCCTTTCAGTAACATTTTAAAATACTTGGCTTTTTTTTTTATTGGAGAACATCACATACATTGCTCGGATTCTATGGCAAGTAGCTTAAGCACTTGTGTTACAGAAATCAGAAGTAACGACGGTACCACAACACCCAGACCCGAGACAATTTGGAAAAGTTCGTTTCCCATATTGACTCGACATTAAATCTTAGAACTGGCGGTAAACTGCGCCAAGATCTAAAAGTCAGGTTGCACCGACTTCGATGTCAACTGTCGTCTAGCCGTCCATGTGATTTACACCGTCAAACGATTACCCGTCGTCTGTCTGTCGCCATCTCCCGTAATCTACATTTAATCTACTGCAAAGTTTCTCAAAGTGGTGGACGCATATCCCCAGAGGTATGACATGACGATAGTTCATATATTATATACAAATGCACGTCAAACTTAGGACTTTGCGCCGCCCTTATGTCGAACGAATAAAAACGAATATCGAACAGCAATTGTTTACCTTGACATGCTGTCGACCGTTCATTACCGAATCGACATCATTGACGTGATTTTCAAAGTCTATGAAAGAGAGTGTGCCAGTTTTATTCTATATATATAAATTATTTCCTCTCTAAAAAGATGGTTAGAAAATTTGACTACAGAAAGTAGGAGTTGGTACGCAAAAAGATTAACTAATTAAGCCGGATAAAAAAGTCCTACTTTTTTTTTTAAATCGACTACCAATAGCAACTTAAAAATAGGCCATTGATTTATTTTGAAAAAAAAAATCACCAAAAACTCACAAATACAAGTTATCATTCATTATACATGATTAATCTAAAAGTAAGTGTTTTTGGCCCTGTATTGTAACCTAGTTTTGGGATGCTTTTTATGACATTGCAATCGTTTACTGACATTTATTAATTATTTTTCTCAACGAAGTTTTAAGTGGGTTGCTGTTATCTGCGGTGGTCTGGGTCAAAATGCCTCTTGCGTGCCTTTTCTTGGTTCCTGCGGATTTTCTCTGTTACCCCCGGAGAGTGATAGCATTACCCCTCGAAAAAAAAACGGTTGCTGTTCTCTAAAATTATTTAAAGCTTAGAACATAAAGTTTGAAAAACCTTGATCTAAAATAAAGCATTCACTACCCAGACTAATTCAAAGTCTGCATCGACAGATTAGTTCAATGCAGTACTGCTTGTGTTCTATATAAAATTGTTATATACGGAACTATTATATCTTTGCAGACGTAGCGTCCATGAATATGCACCCTATGTATGTTAAACAGTACTTTCCTCAGTTTAATACTAGTAAGTCAGTTTTAGCACAGACAATAAAAGTAGAGAGTCTGCTTTAGCAATCTAAATGAAATATCCATGTAATTAAATTCATAGAGTAGTCTCTATAGATATCTAGAAAGTAAGCTATTAAAAAAATATTAGAAATATTTTTTCAGTGAAATCCAGTGGCCCTATCACACGCCTTAAAAAAACTAAAACATGAACACCACTCTGTGCTTCGTCGTAGTGAAAGTAGTTCATTCTCTTTGAGTATCAACCTACACTAGAAAATTTTGGTCCAAAGACCGGATTTTCGGGAAGAAGTATTTTTTATTTTCTGTCTAGTCTTTGCAAATGCGAGAGCCTAAAAAGTCTTAAACGTTTTCAAAAATACACGAAATATAAGCGACTTATAAAATAAATATTCAGAAAAACCTAAAATAAAAAATATTAGGCATTTTTTGTACGTATTCTGAATTTTTGGAATACGTTTCAAATAAGCTCAGTTTACTTAAGCATTCTATTTTTGAATATTGAATGATTGAAAAGTTTTCACGAATCAAAATCGCACCACAAAAAATAAACACAAAATATTTAATTTTTTTCTTTCTCGTTAACTCGACGTCGACGTGCACCGGCCAGTTCCATAAAATTTCCGCTTTCATTGCATTTCATTCCATAAATTCAAACAAAGCATTTCGTGTAATCGACTCCGTGTTTAATCAAGCGCATTTGCCGCAACAAAAGCCTCCAGCCGCCCGTGCTAATTGAATATCCTTTTCAAATGTTCCCGCGTTATGTCGGCAATGAATGATGGTTTTGATGAATGGCGTACAAATGTATACGGGTAAACATTTTATATTTCTAACATAGCGCGTTAATATTTAGTACACATACAAATTCAAACTGTAATCGATGATGTCCCGTCCGATAACTAGTAAAAGTATACAGTAATTAAATGAAAACAAACAGAACAGACAAATCATGAAAGGGCTTTAAAGATTTCGTAATTTGAATATTAAAAAGTTTTTTTTTCCTATAAACTGTAGTCAAAAATAAAAATAAAACTTTTTTTCGTCAACTTCCAATAAAACACACATATCCAATTAATATGTAGCTTAATCGTTTCACTATATCATTTAAAAACAAACTAAATTAAGTAAGAATAGATTCTTAAGCGCCGGTTTCACAAACATACATTTTCACTATAATGTAATACGCCATATCAGGAAACTTTTAAACCAATCGTAACAGATAAAATTTAGTTTGTACAACTCAAACTAACACTACTCCTTTATCAAAGGTGTGCCTTTGAACAAGTTTACTTCTCGTACTCAATGGTCAAACTAAGCAATGAAATGTTATGTCTACTAAAACTCTACAACGCTAAGGTACAAAAATAAACGATCCTATTGACGGATACCGTAAAAAAGCTACGCCAATCTCTTGAGAGGAAAAATAAGCAAAACTTTAAGCGCGGGGAGGGTGTGCTAAACAAACAAAAAAAAGTAAACGCTCACATTGCTACACATGAGTCTATCTTTTGTTTCGCATTCGTTACATCGAATTCAGAGTTTTTCTTTTCGACTCCGTGTTAAATCAAGCGAATTCGACGCCACAAAAGCCCAGTCCGAGGTAATTGAATATCCTTTTCAAATGTTAGCGTGTTACGTGCGAGAGAATTAATCCCGATCCGATTAATAGGGTTCAAGAGTAAACAAATGAAGGTGTTGAAGTGCGAGTTTAATATTAAGGTGTTAGCAGAGTTTAAAGTGGAAATTAACATGTGGCACTACAATGTTTTACAGACATTTAAGATTATCGCTGGATCTTGTAAATGTATCCAATTAAAATATCAATTTTGAATACGGATCTTGGAGCTTTAAAAAGCTCTATATAATATTACTAGCTGTGCCCGCGACTTTGTTCGCGTGGACTACAGGGTTTTTCCCGCTAACTCCCGTTCCCGTGAGAATTTTGCAATATCCTGTTGCAACTACGCTTTAAGTTTACTAAGGTACCTGCATGCCAAATTTCAAGCGTCTAACTTAAGCGGTTTAAATTTTTCATACAAAAGGATTTTCCCGCTAATTCCCATTCCCGTGGGAATTTCGGGAATTCGTTTCTTAGTGCACTTTTACGGTACCTAAGCTATGTCCTTTCCAAATTTCAAGTGCCTACGTATAGCCGTTTAGGCTATGCATTGATATGTCAGTTTCTTCTTTTATATACATATTTAGATAATATAGTATAACATATAAGATGACCAGAGTTTTCAACAAAGAACTAGACAGTGAACTAAACATTTCTCACGAAGCCTTCAGTTAGATGGGATAAAAAAAGCCTACAGGTAGATCGATTTTATTATTTTTATACGCCGTACGCAAGGGGAGATAAAAATTTTCTGTTTCTAATACCTACAGGTAGATGTTGGCCACATCAAGCAGAGGAGGGGGTGATATCACGTTTAATAAGGAAGGCTTATAATCGGCAGTGGTCTAGTTATGAATGATGATGATAATGGCGAACACAATCACTAAACGATATACCTCAAAACATAATTTCTTGTAAAGATCTTACGAAATATTTTTCAAAATATCAAGTAGAAATAGTTGCCCTGCCAAAGTAGGTACTTATCTAAATCTAAAATTTAATGATAATTATGATACACGTTAACATACACACGTTAGTGTTATGACGAATTTTCTTTAAGGAGTTACAAAAGATAAATTTATAGTGATCAATTCCAATTTACATTATAAATGGCTTTCATGTCACAACGAGCTTTCTAAATAAAGATTTATGGTGTTCGAGTCTTTAGTGAATAGAGAATATACTGGTAATGGATATCATTTAACTCGATAATAAATGTTTGAAAATGACAAATGCTTTGAAACACAATGAAAAATGTTTACCGACAATTGTGAAAGTGAATTGCTTTTTGCATTGATGTTTATTTCTATCGCATTGCGTTTTGCCTCTGTTGATGAAACCACAAATTTACTCTTTGAAACTCCTTTGTTACATTGTCTAGCTGTTTGTGCAAAATTGTAAAGAATCACAATTCTTTCACGAAGAGAAAAAGTATTCTCTCAGGGAAAATTAAATGTAGAATTGAGAGGTTAATTTAAATAAAAAATTAAACGGCATCGCTTTGCCTTGACGTGATTTCCAAGTCTTTACAATAATAATATTTAATGTCCTTTGAAAACTGCAACTTGCAATTCCAACAAATTTTATTCAGTTTACGTTTCCAAGTTTAGATAAGAAATTAAGTTGTTATAACTAAAAATGGCTGAAGAAATTTTTCATTTAAATAAGTTTCGAAAGAATAACATTTAACTTACGGGTTTACGAAAGTGTTTTGAACTTTGGTTTAACATTATTAACGAACAAACTATTTAGTAACGAACTGACAAAAAACTATTCGGCTTAAATTTTTTGTCCGGTACATCATGAAGGAAAACTGTTCTGGCGACGGGGTGTTTTACAATAAGTATTACATAAAAGAAAACACTACTTACTAATTTACAGATATCCAATATCGAAATATCGAGTTAGCCAAGCATTTCATTTCTCCTACGAAACGTAGGGTTTACCGACTTTTACTTAAGCGATTACTCAAGTACCTAAGTATCGTGCATTACTTGACAAAATAATAAGTTTTCTCATTTCTAATTCTAAAAGCAAACCGTTGCTTGACTAAGTAATTACTAAGCGACTAGTTATAACAAGTGTATTTAACAGGTTAAAATTATTTTTTAACCAATTCTAAAAAAAGAAGGAGGTTCTTAATTTGACTGTATATGTATAACATTTATTTTATTTTTATGTGTGTTCGCCGAAAATTCCGTGGTTTATGAACCGATTTAAAAAAAAAAAATTCATTGGAAAGGTGATATTTCAAAAGTGGCACAATGTTAAGGAGACCAAGAACCGATGATGGGATTCCAGACAATCCGGGACGAACTTTCGAAAATCGTTATGGTGACGAGTCCACTTGTTACTTTCTTCATTAAGTATTTCAAATCACAACTATTACATGATGGTCTGGAGTTAAGGGAACTCCTCAACAATTTATTCTTACCTGCACTCGCTGACAGCGGATGAGGCTCTGAGTGTGTGTGAGTATCCTCAGCACCATGTGTTCTATAGTACTCTGCTCCTCGAAGACCATCCGCGCCAGGTCCAGAAGCACCTGGTTCCGCTTCACCTAAATTAAAAACCAAAGCATTAAGTTTGCCATGAGCTGTTACTAGCTTATTTCACCACATTGAGCAATAGCGGGGCCTCAAGGAATCATTTAAAGAGATGTATATTTTGTTTAGTTTGGCGATTACACCAGATTTACAAGTATGTTGTCGAGAGTCCAATAGCCGGTACAGACTTTTTTGCTTCAATAAGAACAATATTAAACACTTCGGTGATATTTTTTTCGTAGATATTGTTATTGTTAAAGTATGCTATGTAGGCATTATGTTTAATATTAATAATCAATCTCTTGTAATTAGACTATGTTGTAGTTTAAGCTTTGCTCATTTATATTTACTATGTATTAATAATTTAAACAAGCTTGTTACCATTATATCCTACATTTCATCCACCGCCATAATTGTATCCGCTCAAACCTGTGTAACACTGGCTGCGAATACTCCGTAAAGTATGCCTTTTAAACTTTTTTGATCAAAAAAAGTTCAAATAAAGAATCTATTTTTGATAAAAAAAAATAACCTACCTCAAGCTGCGACCGCTCATACAGCTGCGCGTTCCTCAGGCCGATGCCGCAGAACTGGAGGTACGAAGCGAACACCTTCTCGTCGTTCGCTGTGAACGGGCCGTCGCTCTGTTTGTTTATAACCTGGAATTGCCCACTGATGTAGATTTGGACCGGATTGTTGGGTGAACCGGTTAAAGTTTACCTAAATGCATATCATACTAACGGCTTGTGAGTGATTTCAAAGAGGAGCGCCTGCGCATCGAAGACATTACGGTTGTGCGGCAAAATATCGCGGTGGCACAACGTTTGTAGCCAACCGCCCCGCTTTGAAAAGAGCTTTAAAGCTGCCGCTAAGAAATTTTTTATAATCATCTGCTTTTCATCAAGGTAAAAACGTAAGCTTTATTGTTGATATTAGAATAGGCACACATAGGCAAATGAGTAATATTACCATAAGATTCGTTAACATTTACCACGATTATGTTATTTTTAAAAAGATAAATGTCGTTAAGCCATTCAGAGGTTAGTTGGAAACTTCAAACACGTCTGACAGTCAGTTCAATAAAGTTGGTAGCTGGCCTTTAAGCCCAATCCACACTTAGCCGTTGAGACAACTCATATCTAGAGGTACAAACACAACAGTGTTCCTCTAAAACCTGGTATGTAAATGCTGGACATGTTTACCTACCATTTAAATCTTCGAATATTCATCATCATTTGTGTGTGAGTCATCATTTGCCGGCATCCAAGCAGGATGCGAATGTTTGCAAGTATGTTACATCTGTATGTATCAATTTGCGACATTTCACTAAGGACTTGTTCTACCTCAGTCTCCAAGTCAAATCTTATCGCACTACTAACCTTAGAATTGATATTGTGGGTAATCTTTTGATTTGATAACAATACTATTAACTTAATAGTTTAATTGATCGATGATATGAATACAACTCAGTTAATCGGTCTCAGTGCTAAAATATCTTGTACAAAATATAACACATTATTACATCGCTAAATTCATTCAAATTATACAACAAAGTATCTACCGTCCATCTGAAGGTTGATTGGAAACCTATTCATCAAAGATATGAATGGGAAATTTTTTTTATGTCTTCTGAAATCTTATCAACGCTAATTAAAAAAGTTTAGTTGAATACCAAAATAAAGCTCTCGAATAATGTAATTGCGAATCAATCGCAAGCCCCCGTCCATGATTTATTTACGGTCGACGTATCAATTCATTTCCCTCAGCCCACGGCCAGATGCCATGAGATAATTCTCAGTTTCGCGAACATTTCGCGAAGCAATTTCAATTTCAGTTGGGAATATTTATAACTTAACGCGATAAGAGGCGGGAACTTTTTTGATTTCGCGGGAGCGTGGCTCGTTTTCCCGTTTGTGGCCAAAATTATGAACTGTTGACGAACAATGTGACTAAAGATTAATTTAAAACGTTGTTTAATAACGTAATTCAGCAGACTAAAGTGATAACAGGGGTGGAAAGTATTGATTGGATTTCTTCCCATCTTAGTATTTATAACGACATATCTTTCTGATTTTTTAACACAAAAAAAATATGATATAATTGCTCTGGCCTAAATGAAGATTTAATAAAAAACTACATAAATAGTTATACTATAAAGTACATTAGATGAATTCCGTGATAGTTCTCTTTTAATACGAAGAGTGAGACGTTAATGATGTATGTGATTATTTGATACAAATTTTATGAGTAACACGTTCCAAAACACATATCACATAAAGCTTATAATAGTTAACTTAAAATAGCTGATTAATATAATTTTGGAAGATTGTTTTTAGAATAATCTTAGAATGAGTTGTGATCCAATATTTCAATTCGTAAAAAGTAAAGTTTCCATTTTGATTGAATCAATTATTTATTAAAGCTGACTGTTCTTGATGTGTCTCATCTCATATCTTATAAATATATAACATATTCTGTTTAACGCTGACATTTTTAGTGAAAAACTGATCGCTTGATGACTTCTCACAGTAAAGTGGTTCACTAGACGCGTCAAGGATGTCCCATCACAACACATCATATTTTAGGTGTGTTTTGTACAAGCGTGTAACCCGGTTGTACAGTCGCCGTCAGATATATTGGAGCAGACAAAGTGACCAAATACTTCTGAACAGTTCAAAATGTCAATAAGTAACCATTAATATCTGAACATTCATTACTTCAGTAATATCTGAGCAGATGCTAGTCAATAACTTCTTTAAACACAACTAACCAATAATATTCAGATATTATTCAGTGTTCAGACACTCATAACGAAAAAAGTGTTGTAGTTAAGGAAAATTGCAGATTCTTCCAACTTTTATATATAAATACTATTTTAAAGAAAGGAACTCATTTGATAGTTTATAATTAACAATAATTATTGTTCATTTCATTCTGAACTTAATACCGTTGTATGTACATAATCTATTTTCTTTTATTAGGTTTACATTAAAATTATATGTTTACAGGATGTAGCAGGTATAATATGTGTCAAGCACGTCATGTGTATCATTTGTGTTCGTTATGAGTGTTCAGATAGTATTGGTTAATTGTATGTATAGAAGTTAATGACTAGCATCTGCTTAGATATTTTTGAAGTAATGAATGTTCTGATATTAATGGAACTTGATGCGTTTGGAACTTATTGACATTTTAAACTGTTTTGAAGTATTTGGTCACGTTGTCTGCTCCAATATATCTGACGGTGTTAAATCGAATGTGTCAAATTTAAATTTAAATTCAAATGATTAGTTCCTAAGATCGGCTAATAGATGGAGTTATCCCCTGTTACATCGCGGTGACAAGATTTTCCGTCGGTTTAATAGGTAGCCAAAGTTATTCTGTCAATACATTCCTAAATCAAGAACAAACAGTGGTTTTATTTAAATAGTGCAAATAAGTCCAAGAGGTCAAAGAGGTCAAATAGTGAGTGAAGTGAGGGAGGAGAGGCCAGGTCAAGAGTTCAACAGACGGCGACTGTACATTCCTTACGTAGCGCAGGGTCCGCTGCGACTATTATTTTGATTTGACGTGACTGATTAATACATTAATTTCAAATATTGATATGATAGTGAATAACAATGGAAATTTGGGTGATATTTACCTGAGCGACGCCAATGACTTCCCCGTTAATATCCTTGATGGGCATGCAGAGAAGCGACCTCGTCTTATACCCCGTCTGCTGATCGATATCGTGGTTGAATCGCTCGTCCTGGAACAAAGATAAATCTCTGTTAGACATAAAAATATATATACAAATAAAATCTAAGCCAAAATGTATATATGTTAATTATTTGAGAAATACTAAAAAAATATTTTAATTCAAGTAATTTACATGTACTACCTTTGAATTGTCATTGAATACGATGCCAAGTGATTATACTGCCGGTTCGGGACTACCAAGAAGACACCGTTAAGAAATTTAGCAGATTAAGTGACAGTCTCAGTATCTAACTTATAGAATGTGTAAAGCCACTTTGGACCTTGTCATATAGTTTTGTATTGATGAGTGAAGAAACCTAAGTATTGCGTGTGATTAAGATTTCCAGAGGTTCTGGGGGGTGCTACATGAGGTGGGATGAGGTCAATCTTAAAGAGCAATATAAAAAAAATATTGAGAGGTAAGCTGGAACAGACCAGTCCCCACAGGTGGTAAACCAAGAAAGTATGGTACTTTTTTGTGATGTTCGTTATTTTCAGGAAAAGGATCTTTATAATATACCGGTATCATACACGTGCAAAGCTACGCATTCTAATTAATTCATACTGTGTAAATTTTTACATGCTACAAAGTTATAACATAGTGGTTATTAAGATTAAAAGCATAAGTTATTACAATTATTGCTCTATTTATCTTCGTTCAAGGACAAATTGCGGTTAAGAAACGGCCTCAACCATCTCTGATTGCATGATCGACTCATGTTATGTAACTTCACACGTAATTGCAAATTCAAAGCTACTGCATGATGCAGCTTGTAAAAATCCTTAACATGTAGGCGAAAAATCGAATCACTCCCGATCGTGTCGACTCTACTTCAAACAAAACTGAAGGGGTGTGTATTGCACGATTACGGCGAAGCAAAAGAAGGAGGAATATTTTGATTTGTTAATACGTTAATGCACATTAGTGAATAATATCTTTAGAAGCATCTGAATTATCCGCTGATAATATCCTATGTGACGGCATCAATAAAATATAGCAACTTCTATAAGGTCTATCTATAGGGTCTGGGTACCGTCTGGGGTTGTGGTACCGTCGTTGTTTCTGATTTCTTTTACACAAGTGCTTTAGTTATCTTATAGAATTAGATCAATGTTATCCAGTATTTATATATATTTGTATGAGCCATAAAGGCATTCAATAAAATAAAACTTTCAAGGATTCCATACGATTGCAATGAAAGCATCTGTTTAGTACGTTTCAAAAATATATGTACGGTATAAGCTAGCAGTTTGCATTATCCTGATAATGGTATTAATTTTAATCGCACGTTATTTCAGAAGTCGGATTTTAGTTTTCTAACTCAAATGATCGTACTATAAATTTAGAACGAATTATAGTTCTACAGTCTTCTGTATTTACTGATAGAAATGTTCAAAGGTACCTTAAAGGACATATATTGACGATTCCGCTCTGAGCACTCGACCCGTGCGCACGTACGCTCGCTTGCTCATTGCGTCTCTTTCGCTCGTATAGCGCTGCCTCTTTCGAGACTTACGCGCCTTTTCTAACGGTCGCTCTGCCGGCTGTTATCCGATAAGTCGTAGTTTGTTTTTATCAAAACAAATTGCGGCTTTTGTTTCTTTTCGCAGGTTCACACAGAGAGTTTCGCGTGTGTTAAATCCACTGGTTTACGTGGTCGATCGGTGGATACCTTACGGTGCCAACGAAGCCGATCGGAGTGTTGACCCGTGACACTCGCCGCGCCCCCTCAGGGCAAAGCAGTCACACGGACGGGGCTATCACCACCGGCCTTGGGGGCTCCCCTAGCCGACGATAGCCATCGCCCCCACCCACCCCACCCTCTCCCTTATCCCATTCCTCGGGTACTGTTTGGGCGCTTAGGGCTTCGGTCCGCAGCTACCCTCTGTGCCTGAGGCAGGTAGTTCCCTTCGCACAATAAGATCGGCGAAGGTGTCCAAGCTTAGGGAACACAGTAGGACTCACCCTTCCCACCTATTCCCGGTGGGGAGGCAAACTCACCAGACACACCCCCGGGCCCTCAAACCCGGGGCGTAGTAGGCCAACTTAGGAGCGATTGCCACAGTTTCTTGTCGGTTCTTCTGTGGAACGCAACGCGTTTGAACCGACATTAGTTTTTTTCGGCAGATAAGTTGTCTGTTCGGTCGTGCGCCATGGCGCCGCCCAACCCCGTTCTGGCGAAAATCGCCGAGGCCCTAGAAAAGGACCCCGGTCTGATAAGCGCCTTCATGGCCCTCATAAAGGGGGCCGCCATGAGGAAAAAGGTCGATCACCACGATGAGCTTCCTCCTTCCCCCCCTTCCCCCCCGCCTACTCGTGATTCTGACATGGAGGTCACGCAGGTAGACGCGGAGTTATCTTACTCGTCCACTTCCTCTGACGAGTTTGCATTGGTCCAAGGGACCAAGGGCAAGCGCGCCAGAAAGTCTAAAGCGAAGGCCGACAAAGCCGCCGCCGCCCCCTCAGCCCCCTCAGGCTCCTCCTCCCCCGCACCCCTGCAGGCACCTAAGCCTAAAAAGGCGGCCGTAAAAGGCAGCCACCTCATTTTTGATGCGCCTCCCGCATCCCCATCTAAGCCCGAGCCCCAACCCCCTGTTTTTGTTTTAGACAAAAAAGAACCAGCGCCTCCCCCTCTCTTCATCCAAGAGAAGGGGAAGTGGCTGGAAGTTTCCAGGCGCTGTGTCGCCCTTAATATCAACTACCTTTCTGCTAGAACTACCCAGGTAGGCATCAGAGTAGCGGTCCAGACGTCAACGGACCACCGCCGTTTTACTACCCTGTTACAGGAGATGAAAGTAGGTTTTCACACCTACGCCCTCCCGGAGGACAAACTCCTCCGAGTCGTCCTCAGAGGAGTCCCAAGGGAGCTCCCCACCTCCGACATCCTATCGGACCTGAAGGTCCAAAACCTCCCTGTCAGAGAGGTGCATCGCATGCACCGCCGCAACTCCGACCCGTTCGATATGGTCCTTGTGATCCTGGAGCGCAACGACTCCGGCAAGGCCATTTTCAACCTCAAGACTGTATGCCAGCTCTCTGGCATCACAGCTGAGCCCCCCCGCAAAGGCGGCCCCCCAGGGCAGTGTCATCGCTGCCAACTTTACGGGCACTCAGCCCGCAATTGTTTCGCCAGGCCCAGGTGCGTCAAGTGCCTGGGAGACCACGGCACCTCCGATTGCCCGCGGCCTAAGGACCGTTCACTGTGCACGGAGCCGCCCAGCTGCGTCCTGTGCGGGGAGACCGGGCACACCGCGAACTATCGCGGTTGCCCGAGGGCCCCGCGCGCGAGGCGTGCGGCGGCTCCGGGCGCGGTGACCCGTCCGTGGCCAACCACCCGCCCTGCCCCTCCGGCACCTAACGATTTCCCTACGTTGGGAAATCCGGGCCCCATCTTAACCCCACAATGGAGGGTTGCAAAACAACCCCCCCCACCCCAGCCCGCCCCTAAAGCAGTCTCATCTGCCCCCATCCCGCCACAACCCATGACCGAGGCGCCGAGGCATTTCACGCCTACCGCCCTCCCAACTCCCTCCCAACTAGAGGACTGCGAACTAGTCGCACGTTTCTTTAAGTTTGTCGACTTCGATGAAGTCAGCCGCCTAGCCGGCATTCTCAGACAAGCCTCAGGTAACCCTGAGGCGTTGACCATTGCCGCCATGCAATGCCACGATTTAGGCCAAAAGTTGGCCCAATTCCAAATTAGCCCTTAAACCCACAACGGCCGCCGTGGCCGGTGTGGCCGAACAGCTCGCGCCATAATAACACAACAAACCGATATCCCGCCCTCGCCGACGAGGGCCCGCGACGCGATCCCCACTAGTAGTAGGTACCTTTTAAGAATCTCGAAACGTGTCGAGTCTTGTCTGTCCCCAAAAAACTTAGAATAGTTATCACTCTCAACAACGGCCCGAGCCGAGGTTCGAGTTCCACTATGGAACGCCCTCTGGCAGTTGTTTAACTTATTAGGGGTGAGAGCCCTCCGCTCCCCCGCAAGCTCGGTGAAGATGAAAAGGCCATCTGAGGCCATCATCACATGTCCTTTAGAAAAAAAAAAAAAAAAAAAAAAAAAAAAAAAAAAAAAAAAAAAAAAAAAAAGGTACCTTAAAGGTAAATTATACGAAACCAGGGTTAACACAAAAAAGTAGCTGAAAAATGTTAATAATTAATAATCGACTTTAAAATAAATACATACTTCGTACATAGATACAAAATCAAAAATTATATTTTATTTTACACAATCTCCTAATCAATATTGTTGGTAAATGTTATACATGACCAAGTAGTAAAACAGTATTGGCAACCCAAGGTACAAAGTTGCGCAGTATTATGCAGCTTCATTCATGGCTGAATTCCAACCGTTTCATACAAAACTGATACAGAGTCTCGCGTATATGAGGCGCCAATGTTTCTGCACAAAGAAATCAATTTAAAGAATGCATCGTAACCGAATTTACAACTACATATACTGGTCGACAGCCGCACTACAATATGCCGACAGGGTGGCCACTCTAAAGCGGTATATTAAATAAATAGTGTTGAGCAGGACCCAGACTAGCTTGTAAGAACACTAGCGGTCGCCGGTAGTTTTATAGCTTACGCCTCGTATAATTCAATACAATACGTAACTAGAACGGATCGTTTTTCAAATAAAGGAACCGGGCAATAATATTTTTTAGCAATAATTATAGATGGTCGCTTTTAGCCCTATCTCCCCAAATATTCGAAACTAAAATTAGTTCATATTTAATTCAACTTTCGAGCTATTTTTGCGCCATATTTCATATCTTTAACTAAATGTTTAGTTTTAAAATTTTCCCATATACACTTTTAAGGGCGGAATAGCTTCCATCCCCTTTTATTTTCAAAACATAAAGTAGCCTATGTCGCTTCTTGAGGTTCAACGTATTCTCATATTAAATTTTATTAAACTCGGTTCAGTGGTTTAGGCGTGAAAGTCAGACAAACAGACAGACAAAGTTATTTTCGCATTTATAATACATCCATTAACTAAACTCTTAAACAACCTATACGTATATAATACACTTAATTAGGCGTTACAATAATGTAATAAACTTAAAAGAATATATTTCTGATTTTGTGTGGATTTCTCAAGCGCGGCATCTTTATTACGTCGAATTAATTAAATTCCATTCGGATTTCTACACAGAACCGTGGACACCATCACAGTGTGAACACGAACTGGGTTTGCAGCAAACCACATTCAGACGTATGGCTGCAAGCCAAAACCGTATCTGGGGGCGCCGTTCATTACACTCCAATGACAACCGACCAGATTGGGTGAAACCGGCTCACTGGCTCCAAAATCGCGCATACGGTGCACGGTGCTACTACTGAAGCATACTGGGTGAACTATGACATCCCCACTTGAGTTACTCGCCATAATACTAAGTTAACTATCCGTATCACTTTGTACGGTAGAGGTTTAACGTGTTAAAGTTAAACAGCTTTTAAGCGACGAATATTGCAGGACATCAATTTGATTTCATATATTTACTTAATTTAAAGATACAGTCTATAGAACAACATGGTAAACAGTTTGCAAATGAGACTGCTCTCCCCTAGGTCCACCCAAAACATTTATAAAAATAAAATATATGTCGCAATGGTTCTACTTACAAAGTTGCAAGTGATTGAATTGCATATAAACTGATTATGTTTTCCTATACTTTCAATTCATACTCGTTCACGATTTTCATGAACAAATCTACCCACGCTATGCTTACAAAACGACAACCAATTTATTTAGAGGTCAAGTGCACAATATTTTGAAAACCTTTAGACGTGTGCTCGTTAACGAATACTATGTCTGAAAGCAGCATTAATAGTTCACTAATAACTGTATAGACTGGATTAACCCCAAAACTCACATCACAGACATTACAAAAGTTCAAAACTTCAATAAGCTTATACTTTGAGGAACTGTTTAAAACAAAAAAGTTCTGAACAAGAACTCGATAGCCGTAAACCACTGTATGAAATTTGATTCAGCTAGAACTCTGTGAATGTTTCACATTTTATATTTCTTCTCGCGAAAAGTTAAATTCACGTCGACCAACTTATAGGTTCCTTGGTCAGGGTTTGCAAAAAGTACTGAGAATCAGAATAGGAATCCACCTACTTCGAATAGGGTTGCTTGAAATAATTCAATTTCTTGCTGGCAAAATTTTAAGACCTATTTTCCAACCTTTCATTTGTTTCCAAATTTTAGAATCCGTCTTATACGAGTTAATGTGGTGGCAAGAGATAACATAGATTTATGGCCGGAGATTAAAATCTGTAGCATTTCTTACTTTGCTAGAGATTTTCAAACCGATAATTATGTTGCTTCGTAATAAAATTCTGAAAAATGGAAAAGCTCTCAATGCTCAAATTAGGCATAAATACATATAGAATCTTAAACATTTATTTTTCACCACAAAGCGAATAAACTAAGGTTTGCTTAGGGAGACAAGACAGAAACGTAATGGTTAAATGTTTACTTTAGTTAAAAATATGGTAAGTGTTAAAACATTAATGCTCTGTTAAACTTTGAATAATTATTTAAACACCTAGCTTTAGCATTTAACAAGTCTCAATAATGATAATCACCACGTAAAACATGTTTTATTCATAAAATTTACATCAATTTCTCGTTTTCCTAAGACGTTTTGAAACATTAAATATTATTATTACTAATAGCTTTCGCCGTGAACGGATCCTCAAGCAACCTACACTTTAACATTGTTATGATAAATACCCAGAGAATTGGCTTAAATGTATCCACTTTAATGGAGACAAGGAAAATGTGAATAAAGCATACTTGTATATACAAAATGCTACTGATTTTTTTTTATATATTGCACTTCAAGATTGACCTCATCCCACCTGATGTTAAGTGGTAATGAGGTCCTAGCTTCGACAAGTACAGCATAATAAATCTGTTACTGGACTTGTCGCCCTTACCTCGAAGGCTTGACCCCTGCTACTAATGTAGCACCCCCCAGGAGCTCTGGAAACCTTACTCACACGCAGGAACACAACAACACAGAAGTGATTGTTATTTGGCTGCGTCCTTCTGTAAGGTGGAGGTATTTCACCAGTCGGGCTGCTCCAGTTCGAACAATAAATCGATATGCCCTACCTCTCTTAAAATAATATATGACATAATATCTAAACTCAAACAGTTCTGAACAATCATGCAATAGATTTTTTACAAAGAAGATATATGCATACAAAGTCGGGAGCAAATGTTGAGGCCTGAGTAATTATTAAGTATAATATTGTTACCTAAAACACTCTACACTCGGCGGATAATCAAGATTCCTATGATAACTCATAACACTAAAGATATGATAAAAAAGTTGTAATCAAGATATACATACATACTGGTCATAAACTAACTCTCTTCTTTTTACTTTTCTTCGTACTCGGGTAACAAATGTTGTCTGTGTCTATTTAAATTCGGAAATTAATAATTCGGATTCCTAAGTATTTATAAGACAGATTTTAGTTAATTTCTCAACATCCTCTTATTAACATAAGACACTCTATAAATTAGACTTCTTAGTTTAAATAAAGAAACTTAAAAACGATACATGATAAACAAAAAATCATGATTTCTATTTTATGAGGTAATTGCTAAATAAACATTATTAATATTAATTTAATCTAAAATGTAATACAATTGTATTGAATCTTGAATTTGCAGATCCTCAAGAAAGAAAACCTTACTAAGGACCATGTCAAGATAGTAAGAACTATAAACAACACTTAGTTGAAGAGTATCTTAGTTGTAGCATAAGATATTTATGACGCAATTCCTGTGATATAAGCCGAAAAGGATTCAATAAATTCAAAGTGATTCCATAACACGGAACATTAGGATGTTCTTAAAGCATTCGCCAGAGAAATCGAGCGCGAAATAGCTCACGGCAAAGTTTGACACGCAAATGTAAATTTTCCAGTCAATTAGGTACACAAACGTGTGGACGAAGTACTAAGAAATAACACTCTAGTCGAGACAAACATCCCAAGCAATGTATCTCCAAATACATTTGTTAGGAGGCATAATGATTCGCATTGTTACCCACCAAGAACATGGTAGATCACTATTAAAATCATCTCCCGCTGCGGTGTATGGCTCGAACTCACGACCTTTACATATCGCGCGTGCTGCTCTTTCAGCTAAGAAAACCGTAAGTTATATATATGGGAAGATCAGCACGTGCGATTCGTGAAGGCCGTGGGTTCGAGACCCGCGCCGCAAAGGTAGATGTCTTTTTCTGATTCTTTATAATATTCGCTAGTGCGGCGTAATGCACTATAAACATTATAGATCACTGCATGCATTGGTTACCAAGGAAATTATATTGTGAAACCCGATATTTTGCCGTGGCTTTTATAATATAAAATTGTGTCGATGATGATATTCATGTGATTTTCTTCAGGATTAAACATAGGTATGCTATGTATTTTCGAGACCTAAGACTACACAAATACACTGCTCTAGCTGTAAGATACTTCCATGCTAATTTCCGCATTTTTAAAAGTAACATGGACAGTAAAAGTAAAACTGAATCAAAATGCAACTATAGGTACATAACATATACCTTTGTTATGTTAATACTACGATCTTGCATGCGTTTCTATGCAAATCATTTTCATAAACTGTGGATACGTGAGTACGCATGGAGTACCGATCTTGGCAAGGTCAGGCTTTGGAGACGAGCCAGAGCGTAACGTGACAGTCATCCCGAACATGCCATCGCTATATTAGCCATGGGAGTTAATCGACAACGATTGACCTTGACCGTCTGATCCGATTTAAGTGTCAGTAAGAATGAAAACAGTAATAAACTGACGCATAGAAAATAGTTTGCGGATGAAATGGAAATTACGGTGAGAGCAGAACGTCAGAACGAAATGAATCACACTCGTGATTTTAACTAGGACAAGAAAATACTCTTCTGCGTCGGCAGATTTATGATGCGGATATTCCTGATATTGTATTCCAAGTAATCAATGCTCAATTAAATCGACGAAAATAAATCTACAATACTTCGGAGCAAATGTTTACAATTATAAATTGAAGGATCTTTCACTAAAAGCATTTGAATATATCGTAATTGGCTGAAAGACTGAACGGGCACGCCAATAAAGTGACAAGAGATAATTGGGTTACGATAGAAGGGATATTTTTGGAACACTCTATTCCAAGTTTAAGTTCGGCTCAAGGGAATTTTAATCAAGTTCTATATCAGAAAGGATTATAAGTAATCCTCAAATAGACTCGAGTATTGCTTTGTAAGATTATTAGTCCTTAATTCTCAATTCATCTTAAATAAGATAAAGCAGAGGATTCTGGATGGGAGGGTGGAAACCTTAAAGGGTAAAAATTAGATTGGCATCAGCCAAATCTAATATTATAGTGTTGAGAAAATGAAACTGATTCAGACGCGTAATTGAGTTTGCAGGAAACTGTTTTCGATAAGAATTTGCTATTATTTTATGAATAGGTTCAACGAGCGATCCTGCTTAGATATTTTCAGTTGATTCCGTTGTTCAGATAATTTTATCTTTTCTTAATTTGTCGGATAACAGTAATGATCTCTGTAGAAATGTATTCAAAAGTGAATAGGTTTTGAATTATTTGTAAATTACTACCATGACAGCATGAGAAGATAAGAAAGCCAAATAAATAATGTAACAGCTAAAGTTAACGGTTAGAATTCCTGATTCAGCAGAAGGTTACTTACGAAATAACCAATTCAGGAATCAGTCAAGTACAGACTCGCAGTTGGCCAATAAATCTGGCCGACATCAACGGATTCATGAGGTGACTAAAGAGGGATAGCATTTTTAAGCACATCGTTTATCCTCGCGGGCGGAGTGGCTAAGAATAATTTATGTCCTCTCGTACTGACGAATCTCGGCTAAGCACCGGCCTGGAATGGCGCTTACAAACCTAATAGATTGTTCTTATGTTGTTTGTTAAAGTTTATTTTAGAGATTATTTCAGTTGTAGGCTCAACTAGATTGAGTTTACAGCTTCGGCAAAAAAAAACTTCACAATTTATATTTGGAACGAGTGAGGAGTTATTTATTTTTTTTCATTCCTTTACATCATAATCATATCAGATATTTCATATAGTTGCCATTTCTTTATCATATTAAATATTTCAAATAGTTGCTATTTCTTGCTATCAGACATTTTAAAAGGATTACTAGTAAACTAAAGTAAGGATTAATATTCAAACATTAAGCTTACTTAATTTAATCCAATCTTTTATACAAAAAACTAGTCGCTGATTGTATTTCTAAGTACAAATCCCGATAACAGCTTTCGCTAATTCTTTTTTTAGGGAATTCCTGAAACTGTACAAGGACGGTTCTAACGTTGAGAAGGTTTCTAAAAGTAATTTAATTTATTAGAATCATACGCTTGCGAAGTAGAAGGCATTTCAACATTTTGGGAGTTATTTTCAAATAACACCAACAAAAACGAGTTCACAAAATGACACCCACGTAATACCATCACCGCACAAAAATGTAAGCGAGTTCGCTATTTAAAAAACCGTGTGTAAACGGCCCGATGCCCTCAATGTTCTACGGATTACGAGAGAAAACTCCCTCCTCTGAGGTCAAATTAAATTATTTAGCCGTTGGAAATTTTCACTTTGCTTTTTGCCGAGACAATTTCGCTACGATACTCCAAACTTTTGTTGTGGAATGTTAAGGTGGGTCTACAATTTGTATTTCGGCTTTTTATTTACTAACCCCGGCCTACATTACGCGTGTGTAGTTCTTTATAATACTCGAATGTTACACTACAAAATAATGTTCCCTGTGTGTATCCACCTTTAACAATAAAAGACGGATTGGTGGCCTAGTTATTGGGGCGTAGCGATACATAATTTGGTTTATTGTTCAATGTAATCAATAAGTAGGGCAAACACAAAATAAGCAAGAAAATGTATAATAGAAATGAGGTTGCTGATTAACCTGATTTACTAGAAGTATCTAAATTGCATTTTTATGGTTAAGAGCAGTGAAAATAAACATTTAATATAAGAAATTAGTGCAACCAGCCGTTGCAAATATAATGTTTTTTATGTGTTTCCATAATTATTTTATATTAAGGCGCCCATTCAATATCCTTCTTCTAGTACTCATATAATAAGGACTAACCTCTTTTTTTTTTCAAAAATAGGCTTACATTTGACCACAATCTCATTTTTTTTTAAATTGGACATGACATATACATTGCTCAGATTCTATGATAAGTACCTAGCTAATACAATGTTTCTGTTTAAAATCAGAAAAACTAAATGACACCACAACCCCCAGACCCGAGACGATCTAGAAAAGTGTATTCTTCATATAGACCCGGCCGACTATCAAACCCGGGGTCACAGATATGGGGCAAGGTATGATTATTATAATATTACTAGCTGTCCCGGCGAACTTCGTAACGCCTATTTTTTTAGTTTCTAACCTTTAAAACCTTCCCTGGACCTCCACAATTATTTCAGGACCAAGATTAGCCAAATCGGTCTAGCTGATCTCGAGTTTTAGCGAGACTAACGAACAGCGATTCATTTTTATACATAAGAAAGAAGATTTCACACTTTTTCACTATTACCGCACCCATATACAAACTCTACAGTAAATAAGTCCCTTAGAAATAAGTCCACCTGTTGTAGTTTTTTGTGCAATAAAGTTTTTAAATAAATAAATTATTATTTTGGTAAACACCAAATTCTTCACCTAATGATCTAGATGTCTGAAATTTGCGAAAAAAGTAAAACATTCAAGGTAATTTTGTCAACATTCTGAGCAGAAAGGGTCACACCTAATTATTTGTAATAAAATAAGGGTGTTTTGGCATTAACCCGGATTTTGGGCTTATGATTATGATGATAATGGTACATTCTGTGCAGAGATACATCTAATTATAATAATTTAAATCTAGCTAACTACCTTGCCTTAGAGTTTATAATATATAGTTAATACTTAAGAGTTACACGACAAGGCTTGGAAATAGACTTAATAATAAGAATTTGTCATACCTGCGTACCTTACGCGCTGTTTACCACTTCATTTAAATATCAAAGAGAGGTTAACTGAAATCAAATATTCAACCCATAGAGTCATAGCTTCCTTATTCTAAGACTAGCGGCCCAACGCGGCTTCGCATGGATACTATCGCCGTATTTTTCACATTTTCTAAGAATTATTCGATTCTATTAATTGCAACATGACGTTTCCGATAACAGAAATACCAATTAAAACCAATAGTTCCTGAGATTAGCGCTTTCAAACAAACAAACTATTCGGCTTTGTAATGTTAGTAAGTATAAATTCTACCACTCTCTAATGGAGATACTGTGGAGAAATAATATACCCAAAGAGATACAAGATCTTTTATATACAAAAATAACACTCAACAACTTAAAGGATTTATCTATATACATATATAAATGGAGAAACTGACTGACATATCAACGCACAGCCTAAACGGCTAAACGTAGGCACTTGAAATTTGGAAAAAATGTAGCTTAGGTACCGTAAAGGTGCATTAAGATAGGAATTCCCGAAATTGCCACGGGAACGGGAATTAGTGGGAAAATCCTTTTGTATGAAAAATCTAAACCGCTTAAGTTAGACGCTTTAAATTTGGCATGCAGGTACCTTAGTAAACTTAAAGCTTAGTTGCAAAAGGATATTGCAAAAATCCCACGGAAACGGGAGTAAGCGGGGAAAAACTGTAAAAACTCTGTAGTCCACGCGAACGAAGTCGCGGGCAAAGCTAGTAATAGTATAAATAAGATAAAATAAGAATCAAATTTGGTGCAATAATTCAAAAGATACATACAGTCCACTAAAACAAATACTTACATTCGTCAACAACTACACGACGAAAACAGTTTTTTTTGTGTTGGACTTAATCTCGCGCCATAAAACAACGCAATGTGTTCAGTGAGACACGTTATTTAATTAAAATTTTGGTGATGAGAGCTAGTTCGTCTCTGAAGTTTCTCACATCATCTAAAACAGATTTGTCTTTTGAAGATATAAGAGTAACGTCATCATACGTCATATTATTTTATTCCGAACGTGTCAAGTGATTTCACATTTCAAGTCGGGTCGTTCTGTCTACCCTACAAAATTGATAATGATTATGATATCTAAAATAAATTGTATTCGTTTGCCTGAGCTGTGAAGGATTTTAATGAATAACTAGGAAATTATATTCCTTACTTAAAAGGCAGCGTAACAAATTACTATTCGAATCACAAAATTCCACGTCCCATCTAAATCGCTCAAACGAAACCGAGATTCCTATCTATCTTGACGAATGAATTCTCTCGTTCTTCCGGAATCCGGATGAAAAATCTACGTCGAAGCATCACGTTGGAACTTTAAGATCGAAGGATTCCGGTCGTTGGAAAATTACGGGTCAGCGGGCCTACGAGTGTACGGCAGAATGTGCTGTGTAACTTGAATGAGGATTTACATCGCAGCCATAATACTCTATCTCCATTTCCATAGCGCCATCATTTCGGCGATGAGAGATGCGGGGCGTTTGAGTGGGTAGTCTCCGCGCTTTTCAATGCGGGGAAGTCCCACACACGCTGCTGTCCTAGTTCTTACACAGTCAGCGGTACAGTGCATGCCCCCTTAAAAAAGCTTTGTGTTTTACTAAAACAGAACGAATTTCAAATTTTAAAGGATAAATAATTTCACAGGCACCTTTTAACTAGTTTGGGCAACAATTATACTGACTGAGCCACAATCCGTACAAGCCCATGTGGTAAATTTGTGCCAAACTATTGTTTAAGTAGGGTTGGGCAGTATTTTTGGATTTTAAAGTGCTACGTATAGGAAACCCTAAAAAGCACTCCATTCTTTACATATAATAATAATAATAGCAATAAATCAGTTAGGTTCTAATTTATTGAACAAGGAGCATTTATAAGTTTCTATCTTATATGTTGGCAGCACCATTTTTATTGCTCGGCCATTTTGTATTAAAACGAGTAATGTACCGTGATTTGATATATTGCTGTCTTGCTATGCTTTGTTGGCAGAGTCACGTTTCTTATAATGGTTATCATAGCATAATCGTTAAACGTTATTAAGCTGAATAGTGAAAACGCATCTAGGATAATATTTTCCAGGTGTGTCTTTGGTTAATATATAATTAATACATACAACAGTAAGTGCAAGCGCACATCTTTATGACTACTGCAAGAAAATTTTTTCATTTTTTTTCATGTTTTTCTTATGTTTGTAGTTTTCAGGACAACATTTACAAAGAATATACGGGAAAATGAAGGAAAATATATATTTTTTAACCTATTGAATTTCTTCTTTTTTCATATAAAATATAAAAATACAAGTATATAATTATTATTCTTTAATTTAAGACACGAGACTTCACGTATCATTCACGTGCACGGATTCATATAAGCGTTCTTGTATATCCCATACTAAATATTACTATGTCACCTCCAAGCTACACATTTATGATTGGTTCAAATATTTGAAAACGATTCGTTCTAGTTACGGAATAAATTACACGAGACCTCAGCTAAAAACGACCGACAGACGACTGATGACAGCTGATACGGAAAGTAAATTTGAAATTAGAATTAACGACTCGTAGAAAAAATGGTAGTAATTTTTGACACATTACGAATCGTAAAATATTGAAACCGGGAATAAGCCAATAACATCGCCAGTTCTAGTTGTCGCCTACGCGGTAACAAATAGTACAATTTACTCAAGTCGCATCGGGAGGAACTCTGCAACAGACGTTGAGCGATCGACCGACATTCCAAACTGCTGTAGAAACGTATATAGGGAACACGAAGCTCTTCTAAGCTTATTACAACTAGTAGGTACCACTTTTTGCTAGCAGCTTATTTATTTTAAACTCTTTTGCTCAGAGAAAATGACTAAAAATGTGTTTCTAATTCCCTTACAATATGTTCTTATGAGAGACGTTTCTCGTCTCGTTTATGCTTTTGCTGATACTGCTAGAACATTTTCTTATTCGACTACAAAATGGACCAGTAATTGGGTCCATTGGGTCGATTTCCGATTAAATAAAACAACCATCAATCATCAAAACAAATTTATCGCGCAAAACAGATCGTTTGAATAAAAATAATGCCTAAAATAAAAACTTTATTACTTGTCATAAATATCGTTTGATTTGTTTTTCAGAGTAATACGCAGAATAATCAGTACTCACTTTTAAACTTAGTTATTATTAAAACGTTTCAAAAGAAGATAAAAGTGATTGCCATTTGGAACTTTTTAAATAACAACATTAATCCATCCTATATTTCACTTAAATCTAATAATTTTTCATATTAAGGATGAATTATTGTACTGGATTTAAGTGAACTGGATAGGTAATATAAATGTACGATCGTTTATCTACAATAAATGATACATCATTGTAATATCTACCATTAAGAAACAATTTATTTTCAGTTACGATACCAGCAATTTTCCAAAAACAACAAGATTTTCTTTATTACGCCTAAAACATATAAGTATTCATATAAAACTTTGGAAACATCGTTCAGGTACCGTGCCAAAGAGGTCATCATCAGATACACAAGGACAGAGAAATTATGACAAGTCATAGCGTTTGATAAATGATTGCATTTTTATTCGTGTCATAGTAACATTGGTGCCAACAAAGCTTGTTCTTTGCTTATTTCACAAGCGTTCGTGAAACTTGGCAAAATAGTGATCGTGGGCTACTTTAGTATTATTTATTTAAAAATTCTATTTTGAAAAGTCCAGAAGCATAATATGTGAATGACTGTTTAATGACCAACTGCAAATCTGAGGAATCCAACATTGAAATTAATTCATCGTTACAACAATAACGCTGTTTTAATCACTATGCTAAACCAATTGGTGGTAACAAATCCGAACTATGTTAATCAGTAACATTCATTGCTTTATCCGCAAATCGAACTTACCGAGATCTTTTTGGAAGTATGCGCCTTAAAAGAGAAGATTAAATTTTATATAGGATTTTTGGCAATTTTCAAGGTACTGCAAGCTACACTGACTCTTTGTTACCGACGAAATATACATGCCTAAATTAAAGGGGAGCCGTGTACGTCTGAATTTAACGCGAGCGAAGCCGCGGGCAAAAGCTCTTACATTTATAAATACATTCATGTATGAACACCCAGACACAGAACCAATTCAAACGTTCATCATACGAATATCTGTCCTATGTGAGGATCGAACCTACAATCCTTGATTCAACAATGAAGATCGCAAAACATTGTTCCATTCCTTAGGCCGGTCAAATTAGCAAGTAATCGCACAAGCCGGCTTTCTATTTTCTTAAGACCAAGGCTTAATTACCGATTTCTAAGACGCCAAGCATTCCCACCCTCAGGTAAAACGGGAGGCAAACGTTATCAGAGGGTCAGGGAAGGCAATCCGTGGTTTGTCTAAGGCCAGGTGGGTCGGATTCCTTTCGCCTTGGAGAACTGATAAGGGTATTTTATGCTTCTTTCACTATACTTTGCGTTACTTAATGTTTTTCACTTATCTGAGTCAGATTCGTTTATTTAGGAACCCGAATAAAAGAATTTAGAGATTGTTTTCTCACCGATTTGCTATTTTAACTCAAGTAATTTAGTTAATGAAATAATTCGGAAACTGATTTTCCGGAAACGCCAACAGCTATGCCCAGATTTAAATATAATACAAAATAATTAATGCTATTATAGACTATATTCTCTAACACGAAACTTAAGCAGTATTTTTGTATAAGTACTATAGAGGCAGATCATAATAAAATTTAAAAAAAAATAGTTTTCCGAAATAACTTTTCTTTCGTATCCAAAATACTTTCGAATATCTAAAACAACACAAACTTTAAGGTTACAACATCTGCTTAGTATTAACATGAGACAACATATTTACAAAATCTTGAATTTCTTACTTGGGAGATATGGCGTATACGAGAGTACAGAGTCGCATGCAAACTTGAGAAGTTACGGTTAAGGTGGCTTCACACGTATTGATGATAAAATCTATTCTGCTCGTCATTGTATGCCTATAATAATTCTGTCATCCCTCTGTCGGTCACATTTGTCAAGTCACACCAATATTCATAAGTATTACTAATTTAATCTATATGAATAAAAAAGTTTGACTTTGACTATTATGATTAACGTTAATTAATAACGCATAAAACTAAAGTTGCAGAATAGGTTTACGCTAAAAGATATTTACCAACACTGTACAGTTGTACACATACCTAAATGCAAAATACCATTTTGTTTAATTGTCGTTTTTTCACTATTAAAGTAATGCAGTGCCATGATATTTGAAAAAAATATTCTAAATTTATGAATAAACTGGATTATGATCCAGTTTATCCAGATATCTACTCTCTTGTAAATTGTATCTTGATTTAGTTTAGTATTGGAATTCTAGCTTGATATCTGCATTGACTTGACTTTTGTTTAAAGAAACACAGTTATTGTATGGTCATGAGTAGTAATATTTATTGCAGCTTTTATGATGGTTATTTAAAATTCACTTTAGGATGCCGCTGTATAGAGGTACATATTTACGTTTCATCTTGCAAAATAAGTCATGTCTAACACAGCCTTTAGTCGTGCCCGAATTTTTACGATAACTTGTACCATAAAAGCTGGATGTAACAAGAGATCAGGCTTGCACGACGCGGACCGAATAAAACCAACTCATAATCTTGTTTTCATACTAAAATACCGCCGCCTTATTCATAACTTGATAATACGACTACAGAGGCGAAATAATGCTACAAATTTATGATTATTAGATGCACTCGCACATATACTCGTAGGTAAGTATTTCCTTCCCGGGACTCATACAGAAGGGTGTGATTTTATTTTCTCTTTTGCTAGCTGGATATTTTTCTCAATGTGCAAATAATGGTTATTATCTGCTAAAGCACTGTAAGTGTTACTTACGAAAGAATTTACGTGCATCAATTTATTTCAATATGTGAATAGTAATATTTATATTACATTTATCGTTTTTAGTATTTAAATGATCTACTTTTTAACTTAAATACTGTCCATTAAAAAGCGTTTGGCACTATAACCAGGTTCTCAGGGCTTGTTAACGTTGATTTTCTTAGAATATCTAGTATATCATGTAGTTATAGAGTTGCTAAACATTTACTAAATTTCATATGAATACACTTATTCATTTGACGTATCCTGTTACTAAAAACAAAGGATTCTAGCTGGCATAATAATAATTATAATTACGATTCGCTTTAAGCATTATTTTCTTTCAGATTATCCTGAAATTAATCAAAGAGTAATAATATTCTTTAAATACTGTTCTATTAAAACGAATTAATTATGTGTAAACGTCAAAATTTCTCGTTAATCTTGAGGCCTAACCAAAGCGGCGAAACTCACGGGTAACTCGATAAATACCGTTATTATGCAAAGTCATCCCGGACCATTCATTAACCCGGTATCACTGTCATAATCTTGACATGTTTCTATCGGCTTGAAAAATAACCGCCATTACGAACTCCCGGAAGATGGCTGGGTGAAATCCACGCAAACCGTGTAATGTTTTTTTCCTAACATGATAATTTTAAACACGGGACATAACACATGCTACCTACCTGTGCTAATGCCTGTTTCCAATATTTGAAAAAACGATCCGTTATACTTACGGATAATAATACATTATACGAGGCGTAAGCTAAAAACGACCGACTGACGACTGGTGACATCCGTATGTTATGGTACTATTTAACGACTCGTAGTCGGTTGGAGGAAAACAGATAGTAATTTTTGACGCAATCGTAAAATATTGGACCCGGGCATAAATTGAATACCAATTGATCGACAGTCAAATTACCAAAAATCAATACATCGAGTTTTCAAATGATCGAGCCTTAAAAATGCCGAATTTTGTCATATCGAAAACTCACAACATCGAATGATTACTTTATCGATACGAAATGAAATTTAATAACACTTATAATATCTGAACGAAGCTATTGCTTAGAATAATTTTAATTCTACCCATTAACAGGTAACTTGTAGGTAGAGTATGAAACTTATTGACATTTTAAACTGTTCAAAAGTATTTGGTCACTTTGTCTGCTCCGATATATCTAACGGCGACTGTACAATTTATTACCTAATCATCAACTACAACGTTTTTTAATTTGCTTGAGAATAATGAAGTGTTCAAACCCACATGGGTTCCTTGTTGAATAAGTTATCATAAATATTATGAATATGATTCAGAAAAATATGAATCAATTTTTTATTAATTATTTTACTAATGCTTAATCCTAAATGAATTCTATTATTATCATTGCAATCAAGTCATCGTTGCTGGTTTAATCAACAAAATCTAAACAACGTATGTTCGGAAGAAGTACCTATGCAAAAAGGATAGTAATAAATGAAAAAAAAAAATACTACATGAATACATATTTGTTCTTAAAACAAAGAAATAAGCTTGTCTTTTTTTGTTAACTGCACAGCTTTTTGCTATTATGGTACAAATATCCAAAGGTGTTATTTTTCTTACATGTATCTACGACGCTCATTCCTTCCGCTTACATTTAGGCTCGTTTTGTTTTTATACTTTAGAATTATTGCATAATTTTTCGTGTATCACATTCCTTTTATTTACGTTAAACCTACGACATTCATCGACTTGTAAAAATAAATTTCGCTTCTCTTTTCCATACATCAAAATCGCATTCCCTTGGGGTCCGATCAATATTTCTTTACAAACAACACGTGCTTACTTATTCTTCTACTTTTTCTGCCTTCTTTAGTAAAGTAATAATGTAAGTCAGTGGGTTGTAATGCAATACCCGACCTGTTAAAAAGTATGCGCTCGAACGTAATTTCCCTGCGGGAATCGGGCACGTTTCAAACGGCTCGCATAATAGCGGCGTGGGGAGCGAGCTTTTGGCATTGTCATTGTTTAATGGCAACTCGTAAAAGGGTATTATCGTTTCATTTTTTACTTTTTCCTTTCATGTGTTGCGCTATTCGGAAGAGACATTTTCCTCCATATGAAAGTGGCAAGGGTGATGAGTGTTTTTATTTTTAGCCATAACTTCCACGAGTAATTTTGTCTGGGCCAGTGATTCATGTGAAATGAATATTAAATTGGAATGTAACGGCTTTTGAACCAGTACTTTTTTACTTCAAAGGCATGTAATATTATAATATAAAGACAATATAAAGTTCATTAAAAATTAAACTAAGCAGTAAGTGTCTTTACTAAAATAAAAACTGAAAGTTAAGAAGTTTAGTTTCCTTCAAATGCCATCTTATATTCAAAGCGACATTTCCGCCGGTGGGGCTGTGGTAATTATGGTTAAGCCGAGTTTAAGGTTGGGGGGTTTTTGTGGATAGTATTTGCCCTTTTTCTAGCAAAGAAGTCCCTTACACACACTGCTGCCTTCCCCTCAGGCCAACTAAGTGTACGATTCGTAAAATAATTTTCCCCAAGAAATCGTAGATTATTGCTTATTATACATCGTTAGCTACATCATCATCAGTCTCAGCAACAGCATGCCGTAAACCTCGTTATTTCTACTGCCCAGCCTGCTACTCTACAAAAATTAATGCTCCTCCTAGTTACACCTAGAAGTATAACACCTAAAGCTGCGCGAAGGTTTACTAACAAAGTAACATATGTTTATATCAGAGCAGGAAATGACAAATTATTCCATTGATAAAGTACAAACACGTATCTAAAATAACGGCCGAACTTTGCCACTTTCGCAGTTCAGATTTATAACGTTAAAAGTTTTTTTTTTATCTAATCATCATAACATCAAAGCGACCTTAAACTTAATATCCTCTGTTCATTAAACCACCGAAATTGTACACCGCAACTCGATTGATCAAAGAGGATAAAATACAAAAGAGGAAAAAAACAAAATTAAATTCTAAAGGGACATTTTTTTATTTCAGGGGTCTTCCTTTTGCGAAGTGAGAAGGTAAATGTAAAAATAAAAATCCCACGTGATATCTGATTTTGACGAGCAGACAATTGAAGATGTCATGGGTCACACATTGTGATAAAAATAGAAGACAAAAAACGTCAGTACGTACTTCGATCGAACGCACATCGATATTATCTATTTAAATCGAGATAAAACGTGTCGATTATATTATTCTTCCAGAACTGCCATCTTTGGCCTATATACTACTCACGCGTGCGAATGCGTTTGAAAATAATTTGAAGGCTTACTTGTGCATCGATAGGCAACTGATATTAAATATGATTTGTGACAAACAGTTTTCATACCATAAACCATTTCTTCGAAATGAAACAAAATGCAAATTCAGATATAGGCAACATCCTTATAATATTGTTAATAGCAGGACAACATACTCAATGCTCCCCAGCAGCTTAAACGATCAAACAAAAGCCTTAAAATTCTTATTTCGAAATGCAAGTAAAAATTACAATCGTCTGCTCTAGTTACTAGAAGCCAATAGTAAATAATTCAAACTTTAAATCAAAAATGAGTTATTCATAGACTTTACAAAGATGACGTGTTGTTTCATGAATAAAATATGGCCGTGGTTCATCTGAATTCCACCATTTGGATCAGATGATAAAAACTCTTTTAATAAAATAAAATGAAGCTAATTAATTGATGCTAACTTATTTTGGCAAAGTTTCATCAACAGAAAGCAATGTATATTCGTTTGTACATTCGTGTAAAACATAAAATGTAACGATTAATAAAAACAAATGTACGGCTAGCATGTACATAATCAAACATGGCTCGTTATTTAGTTCAAAGCCTAGACAAAATATGTCATTTTGATCATTTAGAACATTAGGACAGTAAGATATGGTCTTTCTAGTCAACCAGAACACATTGCAGCAGACGAGAAGTAGGTTATAAGAATATATTAATGCCCGGATCCAATATTAAAAACGATCCTTTGGTTACTGATAGTGTTGCCGTCGATTCGATTGTAAATCGATTATAATCGATTATTCTAAAAGAGGCCTAAATAATCTAATAATCGATATGACAATCGATAGTATCGAAACTATCGATATAATCGATTATATCGATATTATCGATACTATCGATTGTCATATCGATTATTAGATTATTTGAGGGGGGGATAATCGATTAATCGATAATCGATTATCCGGCAACACTAGTTACTGATAGTAATAAATAATAAGAGGCCTAAGCTATAGCCGTTCTAGACTCGTAGTCACTTGGAGATAAACCAGTTATCATTTTTGAAACATTACTAATCGTAAAATATTGGAACTGGTTGCAGCAAAAAAGCATAATGTTTGCCGAATTCGTTTTTGTATTTGTTCTTAATTAAATGTTAGGTTGTTTTTTTTGTAGTAGCGGGGGCGGTGCGGTTTCTTCAGCGTAATTTACTCAGCGCATTATACGCGCTACCGAAAGCTTGCCGCGCACCTTACTTTTAAATAAATTTGAATGTGCGTTTCCTTATGGGCGTGGAATGTGCGGGTTCGTGAAGGGAATGTTTAATTTTACCACAAATCGGGATGCATGTCCCAGACACACTCAACATTGATAGGGCGAAGACGACATTTTTAGGCCACCATAAGCTGAACTGTAGAATTTCATACTAGAACTAGCATTCCGCCGCTAATTCTCACGCGTACTTTTCCCGTTTATCCAAAATTTTTAAACGACTTCAAAAAAAGAGGAGGTTCTCAATTCGTCTGTATGTATAATATTTTTTTTATGTATGTTCACCGATATTATTGTCAATTATAGACGGATTTCAAAATTTTTTTTTGTTTGATAGAGTTCACTTCTGAGGTGGTTCCATTTTCACCAGGTCAGGATCTGATGATGGGATCCAGGAGAAATCGAGGGCAACCACCGAAAAATTGTATGCTCGTATGGTGTTTTTGTTACGTAATCATGTCTTACTCAGGTATATGCTTCAGGGTGTCAACATCTGATGCTGCTGTGCTGTTGGACAGAAGAAAAAGATCCCTATTTCTCCACCATCCATATTGTTGTCATCACTTACACTTTATCGATATAAAAATCGACATTTGCTACATTACTAAAGTATAAATAGATACTAATGTTCATTTTCAAATTGATTAACGTCAAAACGATGTTGAAAAAAATATTTTGGGGTGAACGGTCACATTGTTGCTGTCATGATGCGGTTTCTATACTTTTCTTATTCTAAGGTAGTAACAATCAAAAATCTTGAAAAACGCCGTTCTAGAACTTAATACCTACCTACTTTGGTTTATACGTACACAGTAATATTTGTAAAAATAAAAGTGCTGTCGTCGCTCAAGCATTTTAACGACTTCTAAATTGAATATTGCACCTATTTATTCGATACTAAGAATCGAGCGACAAGACCAGACGTTCCATTCTTGAAGCCTCGTGTCACTAACGCCGGTTGCAAATGATTTCGGTTCAGACGTACATTTCGTCGCCCCCGACTAGACGACATCCCATTTAATTTAAAGGGTGTCATAGAACGGACAGTTTCGGTCTGACAAAAACGAAGTTTGAGCCGGGGTATATGTAATATGTCTAGAACTTTGCGCGAATATTAAACCTTAGTTTGAAACATAAAACACTCCACTTGAGTTAAGTTAATTCTATGTTCTAAAATATTATAAAGGCGAAACTTGTATTTAAGGCAACCTCTTCAACGCAAAACGAATAATTGTTTTGATTGGTTTTTGGTAAAAGATATCGGACAACCTCAAATATCATGCCCTGATTCTGTAGCTCAAGCACTTGTATAACAGAAATCAGAAACAACGGTACCACAACACCCAGACTAAAGACAATATCGAAAAGTTTGATTTCCATGTTGATCTGACTGGAAATCAAACTCTGGACCTCAAAAATGTCACGAGGCCAAAGTTTAATCCGCTTGCCTCTGCTATATTGACGACCTCCGTAGCCGAGAGGCGAGCGGGCCGGACTTTGGCGTCGCGCTATCTCTGAGGTTCCGGGTTCGATCCCGGTCGGGTCAATGTGGGAAACGAACTTTTCTATATTGTCTCGGGTCTGGGTGTTGTGGTACCTTCGTTGTTTCTGATTTCTGTAATACAAGTGCTTGAGCTACAGAATCAGGGCATGATATTTGAGATTGTCCAATATTTACTTATTTATTTATATTTATATTATAGGTCGTAAAGCACTAAGGTGTAAACAAACCAAACATTATGTTGACTAGACGTGTTTGCAACCCTTATGCATACGTACGAGTAGAACTGCTCTTTCAAACCGTAGAGTTTAGAGCGTTCTTAAATGTGGATTTTCATTAAGCCCGGTATTTTAAGAATGGCGAGGAAACGGCAACGGGCCGCTTTTTAGAAGATTTTACCGTTCCGGTTTTATTTCTGGTCTGGAAAAAGCGTGTAAATGAAAGAACGACTCGGCAGTTCCATATTTTACGTGCATGTTAATATTTTTCACAACTGGAGCACACTTAGATGGTCTAGTGGTTTATGGAATCGAGGTCCTGGGTTTAATTGCCGGGTTACGTGAAAAATGTTATGATTTTTTTGAAGAATACTCGGGTTTGCTTCGATTTGGCATGCATGGTGAATTTGCCAGAACCCATAGTTGTATCAATGATTCGATTTCATTGATGGAGGCCTTTGCTCTTAAGTGAGTCATTAATAGGCTGACACCATTATCGCTATGAACTTATAGGTGCTTCATATATCTAGGAGATCAAAAGCGGTACAGCTAAATTACTTATTACTTGATTATGAAAAAGTAGGTAACTTCTCCGACTTCTTCCGAGAGTTAAATTTGTTTTTCTAATATATATATCAACTACTTAGCCCTATGCTTAGAATTTCGCAAAAACGTTACGAAAATGGTTCCCAATCATTAACTTTAATTAATGCGTAAGTAAAAAAAATCTTATTGGTTAAAAACATCTAACTGCACCCTTAGACCGTTCATTTCTTCTTAAGCAAAAAAAAAACTTATAAAGAACTTGTAAATACAAGCGTAACTTCTGACCAACTCCAAAAAACATGGAGGATAACATTCTAAAAGCTAATCCGAGACTGTGTGAGGGCAATTTCCACAAGACCGCTCACAACCGCCAAACTTTCAAAGTTATTTCCATAATTCGGGAATCCTAAACGTTCATTGGTTGTCGCCCCTTCGTCTGCATCTCTTGATTGGCCATTGTAACGCTTTGAATAGGAACGTCGATCACTTTCACTTCGTGAACAGTTCTGAGTGCTGGGATATACAAGTAAAGAACAAGAGCTGTCGACACTTCGTTTGCATAAATTATACCTTGGATCAAAAAAAAAATTCAAGCCTATAAGGTAAACAACAAAAATTACTGAATCAAAATCAAATTTTTGCACTCGTAAAGGAAATATATAAAAATACAGACACTTTGCAACTCAAAATTCTGCCGATTAAAATATTAAATTGAAGAGTGCCAATAAAAAAAGTTGTGTACTTTCATAGATGTAAAAAAATTTACAGGCAAATGAAGATTTAAATAGATAATCACACATTTTCGCATTTCAATTTTCCAACCTACTCCTTTAAAAATTTATTTGACAGAATAAAATCAACACAATTGAGGAATCATTATCTCTTAATCTATTCGGTCTCAAACGCCTGATTCAGAAACTTGTTAGATAGATCGCGAGGCGAGGTGAAACTGCTCACCTTATTTGACTTACATTTGACTCTTGTTTTCAATTTAATTTCAACCCTTTTATTCATAGCAATAGATACTTGGTAAATAATGAGTTTCAGAAGTCTTCGAATACCAACGGTACATATTTGAGAACTGAGACTGAATATTAATATATATGAATGGTCAAAAAATAATAGCCGAAAATTAATGCGTAAAGTCATATGGGATACAAGTTACAGTGAGATAAACCATTCATTCATGCACTTCACACATGCACAAAATCAAACACTTCATGAACATTGCTGTAACAGGTAAATTGTTGAATGAGCCAAATATAAAAATAATTCGATAACGTTACATTTGTTGCGATAAGAGCATGTTTCAATTTATTAATGATAAGTTTTTATTTTGGATCTTATTTGTTGGAAATAAAGGTAAAAATTATGTGGTCATATAATGGACAGAGCAGGGCGGCTACAAAGACTGATGCCAACTTCTTTTACAACTCAATTTTAAAATTGCTTTAATCTGAAATTGTCGCCTTTTCTAAGGGAATTATTAAAATGAGAGTTCATAATTTCTTATGTTCTTCCTCTTTTATTTCAATTGCTGATTTAATAGGTACATTTTTTTACAAAGTTTATAAATAAATAAATGCTAATATGGAGAGCGATTCATACTTTTCCTTCTTTATTCTACCTACAATATTTTAATAAAGCTAGCGGCCTGTCGCAGTCTAGACACTCCTACGATCCCGATTTTTTCTTCTTTATTGAGTCCTTGCACTGACAATCACGGATATAACAAAAAAGAACTATCTGAACTATTGGTCCATTTATCTGAAATTGTTTTTGGTAGTTCATTCATATTTAAATATTGATTGATATAAATAAATAAATATTGGACAACATCACATACATTGCTCTGATTCTGTGGTAAGTAGCTAAAGCACTCGTGTCACAGAAATCAGAAACAACGACGGTACCACAACACCCTATATATTTCTAAAGATGTACCACCTACCTTATAAGCGTCAGGTATGTTTACAGGTTCGCCGCTCTCAGCGACGTAGCCGACGATGCCGCTGCCCCACGGGATCCTGATCTCCTCAAGGTGTTCCATCTGTTCCGGCGTAGACTTGGAGCACACGTCGAACAGCTTCGACACGAGGCATCTGGGGACAATCAGGAAAACATTATTTTTATATTGTAACATTATGCTCCTTTTTTTTCATGTTCTGTCCCGATTTTATGATAATACTGTGATTCCGCCAATGCCACGTGTTCAGAGAGGCACGATTTAATTTACACTGCGCGGTATTGACAACAAATACAACATTGACAAAAAATTCGCTCACAAAGTCTAAGAATTGACTAATGAAAATGGATGCGCGCTGACGTCTCCAAAAAATTAAATAATGACTGCACTTTCACGATTAAATGTAATCGTGAAAGTGCAGTCATTATTTTATTTTTTAACTATGGAGATTGTGGGATAAAATCGAACCTGATAAATTCACTTCATTAGAAGTTATTAGAAGAGATTATTAAATCTCCTGATTTATTTCAAATTAAAAAAATATTTATTTAAAACACCCGAAAGTTCAATATTATTGTGTATGTATAGTACTATAAAGCCTTTTTACTTGATACCTATATTGAGGAAGTTGTGTCTAAATATAAATGATAGACAGACAGATAGACAGACAGACAGATTGACAGACATATAGACAGACACGCGAAGTTTATGATGACATCCCGTCGTTTTTGCGACCAGGGGTACAAAAGATAGCATAGACCACTTATGGTCTAACGATAAAGTGTAACGATAAATTTATCAGACCTCATTCGCGTGTTCTGCAAATGTTAGCATATAGTGTTGTAGCATAAGGGTATCGTAATACGTGCGTACGACGAGTGCAATATTAGCATGTTCAAACAAGTCCACATACGAAACAATGTTGCAACGGTCTCATACGCGCTTCGTGACAATACGCTTACGATCCGTATGGAAAAGGCCTAACACTAATTTGGTAAGCTACTAAATAAGCAAAATACATGAATTAAACAACCAGACTGCAGTTAATATGATCTTTCTCCGCTGAAATTGATTTTTTCTTTCATTCCAATGATCAACCGTATGGAGTAATCCCCTAGCAACAAAAACTGCCTTTACCCCGGATATATCATTCACGTCTGCGGGCACATTGAATAACCGGGCGACCCGAATGTCTCCTCTTACAAGGCCGATCGGGTGTCCCGGCACATTTGAATAATAATAAATAACAACGAACCGTTCGGTCGTGATCATGTTGCCCTCGAAAAGCTTCTGGATCTTGACTTATAAAGGGGTCGAGTGGTTTTTCACTGTATTCGTTCATTCGGCCTGTTTGGTAAGGTTAATAGCATATACGGCAAACACCTTCGGACATTAGTTCTTATGCCCACGACTTGAGCGCAAAACAAAGTTCAAAGTGCAATCTGAAATGATTTTGAATATAATATATTTGAATCATCTTAATTTATTTCCTTTTGTCATCAAGTTTATGTTTGAGTAAGGTTTCCAGAGCTCCTGGGGCACCCCCCAGTAGCAGGGGTCAAGCCTTCAAGGTAAGGGCGACAAGTCCAGTAACAGATTTATTTTGCTGAACTTATCACCCTCGTGCTAGGACCTCATTACCACTTAGCATCAGATGGGATGAGGTCAATCTTGAAGTGCAATATAAAAAAAAAAGTTTCTCGCATGAGTCGACAAAATTTTCGATACTGTTGATTGGCTGATAGCACACGGCACGAAGTCAATCGACTGTCGATGCACTGAATTCGACATTTGTTGAGAGCACGATAAAATTTATCCGCGCATCCTAAGCGTTACTAGTTCTTACTAGTGTTATAGCCTGTCAATTACGCTGTTTATCGCATCTTGTTTCACACTGCACTCCCCGCATGCGCAGCGATGAGTGGCTCGTTTTATTAAACGAATTCTTCCTACTTGCCGATTGGAAAATTCCCCAAGCGGCCAGTGGGGAATTCGATTATGCCTGTCGTATGCCTGTCTTGTTTGCTTGCCGGCAGATAGTAATGAAATGTGCTCACTTGTGTTACGTTTTTCCGTAAAGACGATTTCACATATTGGCCATGTTTTTCTCGACTTTTGAAAAAGCGTTTCATATAATCTATCTAAAAAATTAATTTAGGAAATATATGTTCTACTTGCTGTCCTGGCGAAATTTGTAACGCCTATTTTTTTTAATTTCTAACCTTTTGAACCTTAATCGATTTTAATATTTTTATAGTACTATACGCCATACTAGCGAACTTCAAATATTAGAAACAGAAAAATTTTATCTCCCCCTTCTTTTAAACCTTCCCTGGACCTCCACAATTATTTCAAAACCAACATTAGCCAAATCGGTCTAGCCGTTATCGAGTTTTAGCGAGACTAACGAACAGCAATTCATTTTTACTAAATTTTAATGCAGAACATAATTGAACCGTTAAAAACCACCAAACCATTGATGTTTCTTAATATAAAATTTACAATCGCTTACATTGTATGTAATAAGTATTCATTTACTTCGGTGTTGTTGTGTTCCTGCGTGTGAGTAAAGTTTCCAGAGCTCCTGAGGTGTGCTACATTAGTGGCAGGGGTCAAGCCTTCAAGGTAAGGGCTACAAGTCCAGTAATAGCTTTATTGTGCTGTACTTGTCGCCCTTAAGCTGGGACCTCATTACCACTTGTATAAGTAACTTTTTAAACAAAATCTTACAAAACAATTTTGGTTTGATTCTTTTGAGGAAAAGACATTTGTTATGCATGTAAACAAACAGTTGAAAGAAAAATGTATGATCGTGTCTCTCCATCATGGAACCTTTTTCAGAGCAAAGCTAGATTAATGTATTGTGAGTAGAGGTACATTTATCAAAGTATAAACATCATGCCCTATTTGTATGCGTTGTTCACTTGAATGTTATAATTGAACGTCATACTGTAACTCAGTACGAATAGCAGTATCAAAGTCTTTAGTGCTAGGTTAACCAATTTATTGAAAACTAGCGGCTCGTCGCAGCTTTGCACACGTAATCGATTGGCACGAAATTAATTCGCCCGAACGTAAAAATAACTAGTAGTATGCTTTTAGTTCTTGAAGGAGTCGATTTGCAGGCGTTAAAATACATTTGTGCGAAACGCCTACCAAAAAATATTTTTATTGACAGGGGACGATTCGCACGTTTGGGCGAATTAATTCGTGCCAATCGACTACTAACCCGTAGGTAAGATCCCGGTAAATTTTAACTTCTTTTTACAAAACCTTGTTAAGCGAAATATCCTACTAATATTAAAAGCTTAAAATTTTGGGAATATGGAAGTAATGGATACATGTTACTCTTCAATACAATAAAATATATCTAGCGAATTCCATCCAGAATTTGCTGGCAGAATTTGCTATCATATTCTGCTAGAATTTGCATACTTTAATCCCGAGACAACGAGAACGAAGTAGCGAGCAATCGCTTAGAAATTAAAGCTCAAAATACCGTATTTTTAGATCGAATTTACTAAGAAGTCCCACTCTTTGTGACTTTAGAGGTCTAAACCTAATTTTGTATGCGTGCGCTTTGTATAAATTATAGAATGGAACAAAAGTTCAACCCTGTTAATTTAGTTCTGAAAGAAATAGAAAATGAACGCAAAAAGCTTTATTTTTAACCGACTTAAAAAAAAGAGGAGGTTCTCAATTCGACCGTATATATATTTTAGTTTGTGTCAGCGGAATCGCAGCCAATGTCTTTCTATCTTATATAAAGCCATCTATCTTCTTATCTATCATATTTAATTACAGATTTGGAAGGCATTGGCGTTGGAAGGTAAACATTTTGGGCAATATGGTCGCGCATATTTTAAAAACAAAATGTTTGATTTTCTCCTGGTAACCCTACAGACTCCTTGCGTTTAAAAGCTCTCTGAAACTCAATAAAATTCCCTCAGGCGCGAGGCTTAAGTGACGACTACATATGTCGTAACTTCATTTCAGCGTTTACACGGAGGTAGCTTTACTGGATGAATCAGAATACCTTTAAGACACTTAAGTTCCATTTCCATAATTAGGTACAATAAAATTATTTTAATAAAAACTTAGACGGGTCTAGACGTTTACGTTTTGTTTAAAATGTATTTTTTTAAATATTAAGACTACATGTATGTTAGTTGGCACTACTATGTATTTCAATTCCATAATTTATTGGAAAAAAACCTTCAAACTTTTTATTGGCCGTTTGTTTCTTTATCAAGATCCGCTAGGCTAAAAATCATCCTTAGATTCACGAAGTAGGTAAACGAGGTTTACGGAATCGTAAAGGGAAGCTTGTAAAAATAAAAATATTAGCTACTAAGCAATAATCCTATGATCGCTATATTTCGTTTTGATTTGATCTATTCTCTTATTACGAGCGAATAGGTGCCGTTTGTTTAGGTGTATAATACAATTATCCTTCTACTGAAGCTTTAACATGAAAGAGTAACACACATACAACCAGACATATCCGCTCATTCTAACAAGAAAGCTGGATATGTCTGGCATTTATAATATTAATAGGGTCTACTTAACTGATGTCATATTTTGGTTCTATGTAGCTCACTAGACTAGCGGCCCGCCACTGCCTCGCACGCGTACTTTCCCCTTTTTATTCCACATTTTCTTCTGATTATTCGCTCCTATTAGCTGCAGCGCGATTTAATACAGCTTATAGCCTTCTTCTATAAATTAACTATCATACACAAAAATACTCTTTCAATGCAAACTAGTAGTTCTTGGGATTAGCGCGTTGAAACTAACAAACCCTTCAGCTTTAAAATATTAGTATAATAGATTTTAGTACTAAACAGGCGAGCTCACTCAAAGCGTCTTACAACTTCAGACAGTTACTTCATTATTATCACAAAGGCTCACGCGTCCATAACAGCAATGTACAATCCATCACAGTTGTCATTGCATGCTTCAAGCGGCGGCGAAAGCCACTAGACTTGCCCAAACTTATGTCCCGCGGGAACCTTTTGTTTCGTCATGATACGTCTATATAAATAAAAACAGAGAACGTCACACACATTAACTTGATCCCAAGGAATGTAGCTAAAGCACTTGTGTTATGGAAACCAGACCCAGTGGTGGTATAGTTAGCGTCAAATAGTGAAAGACACAGTTTCCATATTGTTATTAATAGGACGAAACATTTGAAATAGAAAATAGAAAAATAGAGAAAATAGAAAAATAGAGAAAATAGAAAATATTCCTATTTATGCAAATATTCACAAAAGCATTAGTGAATTGTCAAATTAAGTTAAACTACCGCCGTGTTCGGAATTCTATCGAGAAGAACCGGCAAGAAACCCAATAGTTACTTTTTTCAAAACTTACAAATATAGTAACATGCAAAAAAGAAACATTAAAAATATAACTTAAGTCTAGTGTAAATGTCATATGCCCCGATATAATTGACTTACAATTTAGTTGAATTCTCTGAGTGTCACTGACTTATTTGGCGCTGACTAAACCACAATACGATTTATTGGAACATTTGAAATGCCATTAATTTACGTATCTTTCTATCTACTATCTAAAAACTTTTTCAATAATGTGTCAGACAATGCAGAATATGTAAAGACAGGCTTAACGGTGGAAGGTTTTAAAGGTTTTAAATAAATAAATAATCCATTTCCCTTCAGGTTAGTTAAGAAAATATACTCTACTAATTTGGCTGGGTTTAGATGTGCAGCAAAAGCGCATTAAGTGAGTATTTGTCATCTGGTACTCATAGAACAAGGGACAACTTAAGTTTGAGATCAGTTGCTCGATGTGAATTGGCGCCACTTTTTCTTATTTCTTTTTCTTATCACTTTTACTTATTCATTCACGTTTTTAGTTTTGGCCTAACTCTGAGGAATAAACATTACATGCGAGTTTTCATACTTTTAGCACACACCACGTCTTATTATTTAGTCCACGCAGAATTTCAGGTCATGACGGTCCACCGTCATCATGGCAGTGTTTCGTGTGGAGACCATTACGATGGCTTTTAGATTTAAGTTAGTTTTCTTCAATCTTAACTTTTTATTTTTTATTGCATCAGTATGGTGGTAATTAAATGGTTTATTCCTTCTAAAGTAACAACTTTCGATATTCGAAAACCCATTAAATAAATCATAACATCGATTACTCTACTGTTTCAACACTTTCAAGCGAACCGCCGGCAGTCTCTACTCGCTCAAACTCTCGCCCCGCGGGATCCTTTCATTTCGTTATGATTCGTCTATTTCCTCTGCCCACTCCTGTTTCCCGCCGGCCGACCTTGGGACGGATTTTCGTTAACGCCACAACATTTAGACTGTTTTTTCTACGTTGATAACAATGATGGATGCTAAGCCTTATCATTACCGAGCTTGCGAAAGGCTCTCAACCCTTTGGGTCATTTTAAACATAGATAAAAAATTTGCAGATGCCCGGTTACCTACTTAAAAGCTACAAGCTTTCTTTCACTACGGCCGCATGCGCAACATTGCGTGCTAATCTGTCACTTAATTTGAATTTAATGAGACTATTAATTAGATAAGGCCTTTTTGCAATGCTTGTGCTGGTATACAAACTCATACTGTGTGTACGCCACGTCATTATGTGGGGGACAGTAAATTGTGTGTATTTTGCATGTAACTGTAGATCTATACATTGGTTAATTGAAAATTTACCAAGGACGATGTAGATACAATTTGTTCATCAAGGTACTGCCCATATGTAGCAGGGAATCAAAATTTCCCTAGATATAAATACGATACATAGGTTACAATAACAAGGAATACATGTGTACAGGAAGTAAAATAACCAATCGTAGAACTGGTTATTCTTTAGTAGAAACTATTAGAAACTTAGTGAAGAAAAACTTACTAGCAATCTTATTAATTTACAATTCCAGACATAAAATAAATATATTAAGGACTCCTTTCAACCCACAAGAAAATAATTGGGACGGTGGTACAAAACATAAAATCTACTTTATATTATGGAGTCTCTAAAACACTCGTAAGACTTTTAAAAACATAACAAAAATATTAAAAACTACAAACTCTCTGATCCAGTACTTCCAAAATCATGACAATTAATCTTGCAAGTTAAAATGAAACGCCGTGATATTTAGTGAATTTAACTACATTGCCTTTTAAAGGTTCGGTTATAAGTAAAGTTCCCAAGTCGACATAATATTGTGTTTGGTTCTTCCACTCATCCCTATCAGCCGTCAACATAATTTCCTTTCCCTTTTCTTTTACATATAGATCCACTTCTTATTACACTCCTTTCTCGGTATCCTCACAAATTTATCACCATTATGGACACGTAGCTTTTAATGAATTCAAATTTCTTTAATTTGATCCCTTAGCACGAACTAAAATGGGTATCGAACATTGTTGCGTAGTGAGAATTTTATGGCATTTTCGCAATAAATTCCGCAATTCCCTCACTACATCATACTATTTGATACCGTTTGGATCGTGCTACAAATGTCAATTGCCTATTTCTAATAGGTTTAAAAAAACCTAGTAACGGAAAAATAAAAGCAGGGCCAAAAACAATAATTAACCTCCAAATCATCTAAAAAGCATATATTCTAAATTTCACGTCTATTACTTTAAGAACGTAGAACTTTCATACTAATTCTCTAGCAACTATTTTAATCCCTTACGGGCAACCCGTTAAAACGGGGTTAAGAAAGTTTAAGTTAAGAAACTGGACAGTAAATTTTGTGATGTCAATAAATGTTTTTTCTTTCTTTCTTTCAAATTTGTAGGTGTTATAGTTTAGGAGATTTCGTAATTAATCAGTGAGTTTTTATCCATTCTCATGACTCCACATACGTAACTAACAAATAGATCATTTTATAAACAATCCGACTTCATTCAATATTTTTTTACCTTATTTCAAAAAATGACTGAGTTTTTTAATTCGATAAATATGTTTACGTGTGTTCGTGGATAATTTCGCTGTTTATGTATCGATTTTTTTTATTATTTTTTTTTGTTGGAAAGGAGATATCCAAAATGCGGTACGTTCAGCAAACTAGTCTGATTATGTAATCACAGAGAAATCTTAAGGATAGTTAGTTTTTTTTTACAGTAAATAATTTTCCTGAATCCATAGGCCTAGTATTTTTATTCGATCTTCAACCCGAACTAACAGCTTAATGAGGGTGAAATTCATCCCAATTTTATGTTCCTAGTTTTCATAGTTATTACCCGAGTCGTAATTTAGTGGCGTCCCTATTTTGTAGTCTGGCTTTATCGGTTGAATAGCTAAGAATGGTGGCCTATAATGCTGACTGGAAGGGATTTTAGTAGAAGTAAAATTGACATTCGCAGACGTTTCACTTCAATCTGTTACAAATAAGATGGTAGCCCTGATTTAGCTTCTCTAAATTGGGGATGCAAACTTTTTAGGATTGAACCTTTCTGGATTAGTATTTGTGGTTCTTTTGCGTATTTTCTTTATAATGTTATAACAAATCTCCAATCACCCAAACAAATGCACACGAATGATAACAATTTCTGATTTTTTATCAGAAATTATTCAAACTGTAAAATAAAACTCGAATTCGGTATTTGTATTGTTAACAGAAAGTTGAGTTGTTCTAATCATAGACTTATTTGACATTTATATCTTAATACTTACATTAAGTCAAATAAAGTATGGACCTAATTAATTTCCTCCTGCAGGAAAAAATACATCATTGATCGCAAATTACTTTTTTTAACATGAGTAAAAAAATCTGTAACATATGTACTTTGCTCGATCTCGAATGGAACCCCTCATAATACACAATAATTAAACTACTATATCATCGAAATATTACAGAATTCACATAGAGTATCTACACTATGTTTAGGTGATACATATAATAGTTGAATATGGTGAAGTGGTTTATATATTTTGGCTGAATATAAAAGTACAAAAGGCGCGTCTTATACATAGTGGCATCCTCTACCATTGAAATCAACAGATTTGAACGGAAAATATATAGTGGTTCTAATTTATAGTATACTGCCGGCTCGGAATATATATCTACCGAGAAGACACCGGTAAGAAACTCAACAGATTAGTTACAGTAACAAAATCACACTTATTGCTATCTGTAGCTCACTTTGGACCAAGACATAATTTTGTTTTGATGACTGATAAACAATCAAGTTCACAAGTAAGTATTTATATTCAAGAGGTAAGCTGTTTGATAAATCAGCCAGTTAAATACAGTTTAATTTTATTGCTTAACATCAGTGATCACAAGCAAAGGTATTTGTATGTGTTAGTTCACATAACACATTGGATTACTCCTTCAAGTTCTAAGCATGTTGTGAGCATTAGACCCAGTAAGGTTTCTGAGCAGCTCCGGTGTTATATTACCCTGTTATGCAACTTGAGTAACGTGTCACGCTGCACTACGAAATTTTACAAGTAAATGGGATTAGGACGTTGCAACTTGTCCTACATGAAACATAAAGTGTGCTTTCGTCGCAAACTAAGACAACATTTTAGCTTCGTATTTGACTTATGAAACTTGAAGCCTTTGCTCATTTCAAAGTACGGCAATCACAACCGTTAGGTTTTCCCTTACTGGTTACATATTTAATTAAAAGTAGTATGCTAAGTACGTTCAAACGTTTCCTTTATTCAGCAAGAAGTACAGTGCGGGCGGGTTTTAGATTAAAAACTTATTTAGTTATTTTACAATTCATGGCGCAATAAAGTACAACAAGCGGATTAGATAAACTAAAAACTCTTTTGATAAACTAAAGGCTTTAATTTGCCCACCATCTCACCAAATAGTAAGTGATAATGTTGTCTACAATGTTATATGCTTGCCCATATGATATCTATTAGCTCATGATTTGAAGACCCCGATATTGTACTTAATAGAAAACGGACTCTGGTAAGGAGTTACACAGTTTTAATGTTAGTATGATGAAGGTTGACTCAAAACGTTCCGTACGCGTGTATAAAGTTTTTGCTGTGTATTTATGACATCATGCAGTTAGACTGGATGTCCTATGGTAGAAGGAGGATGGAGGAATTAAATTTTCAATTCTGTAGCGCACTCTCTGAAGTAGATCAGCTAAAAAAAGAAAGCATGCGACCTAGCGCCGATGTTCTAAGGTCTACAGCTTGCCGTCAAAAAGATTGTCATTGTCAATGATAAGAGAAATACCTTTATATAAATAGACAACTTAACGTACTTTAAAATAATTTATTTTAGAAATCTGATAGGTTCATAATTTTTACATAACAAATAAACATAAGCTCACTGTTTCAAATCACTACTACTAGCATGCGCATATGTAAAATTGTCGGATACTACTAAATTGTGGTAGTTATAGGCTACTCTGTCACAAATTAGAAAGAATATCACAAAACCGTTTTCAAAAAGTCCAAGTCCTTTACTCATATAACATCCAATGCAACAGTACCTACTATCGAAACTAGTTTTTTTTTCATTAACATCATAATGGCTACCAAGCAACATTAATTTACTTCTCGCAATACACAACATAATAATATACCATGCAAGCAACATTAGGAACCCCCGCACTCATATTGATCTCTCTCGTGCCCTTGGCCTTGGAACCATCCAATATGCTCATTGTGTAACATTTTATTTATTTAAAAACTTTATTGCACAAATAGGTACAACAGGTGGACTTAATGCTAGGGACATTCTCTACCAGTCAACCCTTGGGTCATGCAGATAGTTTGTATATGGGTGCGGTAACATGGGAGAAAAAAAAAGAAATCATTTTAAACAACAATAAATTAAGCATTAAAAATAACATTACGGTATCTTTTAAATATACGATAATAATACACATACTTTATAAATTAATTAGAATATAATATATAAAATATGAAGGTATACTTAGATTTACATAATATTAATAATTTATAGATAAAAACAAATATCTACATAACTATAAATTCAGAAGATAAATAAATTGGTTCAGCAATTGACAAATTCATGACTATCATTACCTACTTGTTAGCGAGAGAGAAGAAGTATTCACGAACTTTATTTTTAAAAATTCCCTTAGTCAGGGATTGTCGGATATCAGCGGGCAGAGCGTTCCAAAGCCGAGCGGCTTGCACAGTGAAAGACTTAGAGAAGAAGTCACTTTGATGTCGAGGAATGTTTAAGCTTAGGTTGTCTGAGGAGCGAAGAGATCGGTCATGAGATTGACAGAGATATTGAAATTGTTTTGTTAGATAGGATGGGGACAATGGATTGTGAAGAATATTGAAGAGCAGGCAGAGTATCCTGGTATTTCTACGTTGACGTAACGGAAGCCATTTAAGTTGGTTGCGAAAATTAGAAATGTGATCATACTTACGGAGCCCAAAGACAAATCTGATGCAGTTGTTTTGAAGACGATCAAGTTTTTTCATTAGGGTTTCAGAGAGATCAGGATAACATGCGTCTGCGTAGTCGATGATGGGTAAGATTAGAGTGTACACAAGCATAAGCTTAGTAGTGAAAGGTAGAAAGAATTTAAAGCGATAGAGGCTCCTCAGACAAGCCACCACCTTGCGACTAACCTCAGTGACATGAACAGACCAGCTTAGAGTGGAGTCTAAATGAAGTCCAAGATTTTTCACGGACTCACAGTAAGGGATGATTGTTCCATCAAATTTTATTGTTTCTAGGTCGGGCACGTGAAGTCTGGCCAGTAGTCTGGAGCTGCCAACGATAATAGCCTGACACTTAGCAGGGTTAACAGAAACACCAAAATCATGAGACCAGCTACGAATGCGATCCAGATTAGCGTTCAACTTGCAGATGGCCGAAGTTAACTCACCCACCTTTGCACTGGTATAAAGTTGTAGATCATCAGCGTACAGATGATACGAGCAGTCAAGAATATTGGAAATTAGGTTTATAAATACTGAAAAAAGGATGGGCGAAAGAATACCACCTTGGGGTACCCCAGTAGATAACTCAACCCAATCCGAGGTAGCAAATTGAGTAGAGACGGATTGCTGACGGCCGCGAAGATAAGAGGACATCCAATTCAGGACAAGAGGTGATAAATTTAGTGAAGATAAGATAGCAAGAAGAAGATCATGATCAACGGTGTTAAATGCATTAGAGAAGTCAATCAGGACGAGAATGGTGAGCTTAGTACTATCCATAGCCTCTCGTATGTCGTCAGTTACTTTGACGAGTGCAGTAGTAGTGCTATGAGCGGGCCTAAAACCGGACTGTAGTGAATTGAGCAGATTATTAGCATTTAAGTGTGAGGAGAGTTGCTTCAAAACACAGGCTTCGGTTACTTTGGAAAGGAAAGGTAGTATTGAAATAGGTCGGAAGTGGGTGGGAGTGGTGGGATTAGGAACTTTGGGAAGCGGATGAACCAACGCCCTGCCCCATAAATCAGGGAAATTACCGGAGTCGAGGGAGAAATTTATCAAGTGTGATATTACTGGCAACAATTGTTCTAATAAAGGAACAATCATGAGGCGACTAATACCATCGACTCCAGTAGCCTTAGATGTAATGGAAAGTATCGTTCTCTTTATCTCGTCCTGAGAGACGGAGGAAAAAGTAAAAGGGTCAGTGACAGAAAGAGTAACAGGTGAAATTTTGGACAGCGTTTTGGATTTAATGTGTGGACTAAGGGGTGGAACATTAGAAAAGTGAAGGTTAATTTCATTGAGACAAAGACTAACATTCGCAAATTGTACACATTTAACATTTCCCAAAGGGTCGAAACGCACATAAATAATAGCAGACTACTTGAACGAATATACTACTTACTCACGCTCGTATCCGTATTCATGTGACACTATTAAATGCGATTTGGTATACAGAAACACAATACGAATACAAGATGGGGTATAAACACGTTGAAGCTATTTCGCGGAGACGAAGTGGCTTTGGAAACTTGTCGCCAACGATACTAGCATGTTTGATGTAAATTTAATTACTAACAGCCCACGAATACGTTTGCGTTGTTTTAGGATAAAGCTATCAAGATTACTTGTATCCCAAAACATCATGCAATTATGTTACTTTGATATATCATTCTACCAAAGTATTATCAAATTTAATCAAAATTAACTATGGAGGTTTAGATGAATGAGTAGCAATTAAACTTTCAGTCAATGTTAATAATAACTTCCTATTAAACATTGGTCTTCTAAATGTAAAGAGTAAATGTTTCACATTAATGGTCATTAAAATTTACCTAAATATATTAAAGATAAGTTACATAAAAATTATGCCAAACTGCAATTAGTACTTAATAAAAACAGTTAACGACCCGTATTTCGGGCCGGCCAGTACAAAAATGCCAACTTCCAATACGGATTTCCTCGGACCATTAACTTTTTGTTCACAGCTGGAGACCATAGCAACGTCACGGAACGAATTCCCAACATTAATAATTTTAATATTTGGTCCAAATGCTGTTCCATTTTTATTACAATCGACCAAGTTCAACATGTTGGAACTCCGATCAATTTTTCTTCACAGCCAAATTCTTTGATAAGATTTCGTTCGTTGGAACCGAGAATGGAATTCCAATGTCGTTTCTGTGAATAATAACAATCAATCGGATGCAAAGTCGGTCGATTTCAGCGGATACGGTATAAGGCTTTTTATCTTCTAGCTTTGAATATTTTGTATCTGCCTGGGCGGAATGAATGTTCGATGCATATTCCACTTTGCAATTCCAATTGTCTTTTTATTCTACCGTGTCGTCCATGATTTGAAATTAATGGGCAAGGGGAAGCTATAAATAATTTAAATTTGTCTATTCATTACTCTTTTTGGAATTTTATGCAAAATTTCAAAGTTATGTAAAATTTTAAAAGTTCTAATCATACTAGCAGGTATTTACGTAGGTATATCTACCACTTTCGGATTGAAATATAAACCTTATTTTAAACCAAACTCCTTTTAAATTACTATCTGTATATTGTATCGAAACATCGTCTTAAATGAAGTCATTTAAAAGCTGATTAACTTTCACATAAAACAGCTTAGTGACGTTGCAAACAGTATTTACTTATTTAAAAACCTATATGAAATAATATGGCCACAGATATAAAAAAATATGAATCATTATGGTTTCCTCGAGTTACACAAAATCTATTACAAATAACAAAAAAGTTCGAATATTTTCTGTTTCGCCTGCCCATTATAGGTACGCGTTGCTAGGTCGAATCCAAGAGCGATAAACAATAAAGTACTAGGTATTCTTCGAGAATCCTCACATTTTCGGAAAACAGTACGTACGTACCTACTCCCGCTCGACAGCGCAGAATAAATCATTGTGATAGTGAAATCGAGTGTGTAACCTCGACAGATTGGGAGGCTCTAGACAGCGTCTATAGCAGAGATATATTTTATTATTACAGCCATGGAATAAGTTATGTGCGCTGGATTAACGCCAAGCTCATAAAAACAAATACTAGTTGTGTAAAGGATGCAGAGAAGCAAAAAAATTTTAGATGCCCTGTTTGTTGTCTTCAACAATCCTACTTACATTTTTGACGCAAATCTTTCTTAGAATGTATGGATGTCTGGACGCATGATTACTCTTTCACACAGAATCTACTGAACAGATGAGGATAAAATTTAGACACTTTTTATCCCGAAATAACGCGAGGGAAGACACGGGCAACAGCTTGTTATAAATACGAGAAAACCTAAATCAGCTTCATGAAATTTATGGATGTAACAGTGGGAAAATTAGAAACATCGTTTACGTTTTTTTTTTCTAGTGAGCTATTAAAATGTGTTGTGCTTGTGGAGTAAAAATGTACAATAACACATTTTGTGAATTGGTATGTCTACACTTGGTCTTATGAAAGAAAGAAAGAAAGAAAGAAAGAAAGAAAGAAAGAAAGAAAGAAAAAACATTTATTGGCTCACACAAACTTTTACATACAGTAGGTTCAAAATTATTTAAATGATAATGTGTCAATAAGGTCTTAGCCTCAGCATGAGCTGCTGCAGCACAGTGCCACATCAGCGCTGGTTTTCAGGCGAGACCTTGTGGTGAGTGGCGTATATAAAAGTTACGTTAAGTTGGTTTTATTACATGGCCATACAAAGAAAAACAGCAAATATAAGTAAAATATATATAAAAACAATACAAACAGTAAACATAATTTCATATAGTTTTATATACAGGACACGAAATTTGAAAATTTAGAAATTAACAATAATTTACATGAAAAGGATACACAGCATCAGTCGAATGAGAAAAAGAAGAAGAAGAAGCTAGGTGGAAGATTAAACCCCAAAACATAGTGTCTTAATAATAAGGCATGGAAAAGAAAAAAAAAATTAAAAAAAAATAATAATAAGTCTAGTTTGTTTGTGGTCCTACCTTAGACTGTCTGTACTATTGTTACCGCAGCCGCGCGCATCCTATTCGACAAATAACAAAAAACGTGGCATCATGGCATGGTGGACACTCAAAAACGATCCCGCTCGACATTGGAATTAACGAACTTATGGAAGAGTACGGGGATAGATTAACTGCCTCGCCCGTGTTTGGAAGATCTCAATAAACTGTCAACGTGACGTGAAAAAACTAATAGGTTGGTGTGGTTCAACTTGTTGATGCAACAAATGAGTTTTGTATTTCATTTTGAACGCTTTTTTTATATGTGGCTACCCTGATGCTTAAGGTCATAAGACCATTAAGACTCATCGGTGGATTTTTTTTAAAACTGAGCAAAATTTAACATTTAATACAATAAACAAGATTTGAGCTAAAAAACATCAATTCTATATTACCAGATGCTTCTAGTAAGGCATTGCAAAAAATTACATCTCCCACAAGAAAGTGATTGAATATTCCTCACAAGACGCCCTTGAAATATGAGGGACGAAACGAAATATTATACAGAGTGACAAGTCATATTCAACCCTCTGTCCCTCGGGGTTGTAGTACAGCTCTGATCCATTACTCAAAACAAATCGCCCAAATTTAAAGGGACATATGAAACAAACGTATTTTTGTACGACGTATAAGAGCATTGACTTGATACAAAATTATTTGGTAATGCTAATTTCGTCGTTGTACTGTCGACAGTTTTATTAGTTTGGTTTTTGGAATTGTAAAAAGTATAACGCGGTCAAGGCTAACATGGATTTACGAGACATGCGCTCTAAATATCTTTTGAAGTCAATCTCATGCGTAATTTAAAAGTTAATATTATTTTACGAGGATGACACTTAAGCTTTTTTAAAGTCTTTAATGTTACTAAAAAAAAACTCTGAATACAAACACAGAGCAGACCTATCATATCAAATAGGTCCAAACGATAGGCTAAAGGACAAAACGATTTCCATATAAATGTGAAAGGCAAACGTGTAATTTAATGAAATTCAAAATGGGGTATCAACAAACTCGTTGCTGTATTTAAACATTTATTGTTACTTAGTAACCTTCAATTTGCCAACATTCACCCAAAGAAAGGTGGAATTAGTCAGAATTACAGGCACGTACAACGTTTTAATTAGAATATCCCGGAGCTGTTCTTTAATTAAGCTTGCTACCTTGTAATAGTGTGTATACTGGCGACGCAGTTGTAAGTAATTAAGTAAGACTGGCGACAGACTTGGTCAGACAAAATATAACTTCCTCTTGGAGTTTCATCTTGTTTCTGGTACGGGATTTACTTGACCATGTCACAAGTAGCAGTAAATAAAGTCATTATTGCTACATCGGGGTAACCAAATCGTCCGAGTTCCTTAAACAATTTAATTGTTTAGATTTCGTTAATTTATTTATATTTATCCCTGACTAGTTAAGTAAAATATGAACATTAATATTTCATCCAGTTTTTCGGTTCTAATCAATGACTACTATTTTTACCAAAAATCATCAACATTTCCAATTAACTTGACGGGCCATTTTTATTTTGAACCTTATTGTTTAAACACTAAAAATTTTACTTTAAAGTAAAGAATTAATTTACTTCAAAATACAAAAATAATAATATGTGGTGTGGAAGACAGACGATACTGCAAAACTATATAATTAAAAACCCATCTGAAATATTAATGTGTTGTTTCATTATTTTAACAGAGGAAAGTGAATAATCGTTCTTCATTCTTGGAGCGAACGTTGTAAAACTGATGAAAACCGCATTGTTTAATTACAACTTTGAATAAAACTTGCTTTACATTGTGAAAAGGGTTATTTCTTTGCGATGATAGGCGACTTGGGAACTTAATATTAAACGAAAAGGTTAAAAGAAAATATTTTCTGTATGCATAATGTTGCCATGTTATAATTTAGAAAATATATTACGGAACACAGACATACGTATTCGAAATTGCTATTGTTGTCTATAATTTGTGATTTTAATTGGGATACACTATTAGATACTATTTTCATGACACTAGAAATCAAATAATATGAAAAATATATGTAATTAAAATTCAACCGAACTCGTTTACATCGTTCCTTATAACATCCTAACGGCAGAGCTAACGGTGTGCAAAACTTTACAATAACCAACAATTATATAGGACCAAGAAATGAGAAAAAAAGTTTCAAAATACAATACCGGTTACTATCATCAATTTTCTTTTGTCAAGCTCTTTTGCCCTCTCAATAAGAAAACCAAAGTTAGTTCAACGCTTATTTGCACAATAAAGTTCCGATTGCATTGCTCCAATAGTTTCCCCCTTTAGTGAGCAAACACCCTTTGAAGCCGCAACAGGACTCAATGTGTTAAACGACTCGAACGAATATAAAAGCGCGTGTATTTTTTGTATTTTGTTGGCTGTACAGTCAGCGGCAAATAGTTAGTGGCACTCAGGGTATTCAAATAGTAAGAACGCAACCAATGAGTCGATAATAACGCTGATTGTGGTTATAGAAAATAAAAATATTCAATGTTTTAAGGTCAATTTATGAAAGAAGATTAACTTTTTGACTATGGTTTCTAGTCATCCAAATGATAAACATTCAATGAAATACATACAAAAAAATGTATTTCAGTTTTATGCAAAACTAAAGTCAATTGAATGTTTGAGGTTCCAAGACTATTTGATAATGCACCAGCATTCAGTCTGATTATAATAACTAAATACAATAAGCAAATAATTTGGAACACAAATCAAATTGGTCGATATTCCTTGCCATCTGAACCTTACCATTATAAAGTTTTGCTTTCTTTTCTATAAAAACCGGAAGTTTTTTTGAAAATACACACCTTTTTGGTCTACCATACCCTTTAGATTGCTGTAAAGTACCTACTTAAGAACTAAAATTATCGCTAACAGTTTCAGAGAAAATTTGCTTACAGAAACACTACAGTTGTAACAACTAACTCCATGGTGAGATTTCTGAAGTGACTACAGTATAATATTCTTCAAGAGCGGATTGAACCACTTTTTATAGGCTTGTATAGCCTCTAGTGTTATAGGTAACCATAGAAATTAGTCCGTATGCTTGTGTATCACCATCCAGTAGTACAAATCTATTGCGCTCGTGACACCATTGGTTGCACCCACCACCTGTATCTTTAGGTATGCCCGTTACGAGAGTTTCAGTATCCGCTTTAACAGCTTCGATTCCATAAATAACAAAGGGACCAAGTCATGAAGTTAGTTAATTTGGTAAAAACACGACTACACTTATGCATTAATCCAATAAATATTAAATGCGGACGAGCTCTTACTATCGCGAGCACTAAATCGTGTATCGAGGACACATTAACGTCCGCAGAGCCCGTATTTCACGCAACTACGCGGTGCCTTGGGAAAAATGTATTAAAAGTTAGCATTGCTCTGGTGCGCTACCACTTCTGTATTAATGCCGTTAACCTGTGTGTAATCATAAAATATGCGCGTGTGGTTTTCGGAAAAAGTAAATGCTTGGACTATTAAGACCTAAATGGAATTTCATGTCAACTTTTTATTTATGATGCCCTGACTAAAACAATACATACATACTTCAAACCGACCGCCATTCCATCATCGCCGGCGACGACGTACGCCGCGATTTCCAATGGTAGGCTCCTTTTCAAGGTACTAGCACGTGCCGGGGTGCTTTTCTCCCCAAAGGTTCGATTACTCTCTCCCATTAACGGCCCAAGCCGAAGTGCGAGCCTCCCTATAGGGCGCCCTTCGGCAGTTGTTTAAATTTTTAGAGGTGTGAGCCTTTCGCTCCCCCGCAAGCTCAGTAAAGATGAAAAGGAAAAAAAAATACAATACATTTCAGTACTATGTATGCACCTAGTATCTTCGAGATTCGGAGGGCACGATAATCTGTTGGTCTCGCTTGTATATTGATGTTAGCTAAGCCATGGACCATTTGTAAGCTTGAACTCATCTAGCAGAATGTCGTCCCGTGCCAGCCCCACACGCTTTAATCCGTATAAGGCAAGGTTGACTGTAGAATAAACCGTTCTATTTTTTAGTTAAGATAAGACATAAGATGTTGCGGAGCGAATGACCTTTGATTTGGACGATGACATGTTTTTAAATTATACACACAAACTTGACAGGGTGACATTTTCTTAAGTATTTTTCATCACATTTGTTTATTCGGAAATCGTGGTTTATATAGACACATACGACGATAACGACGAAAAAAGTTTTTGTAAGTAGAAGGTTCATAATGGCTGGATTGTTATTAATAAATCAACAAATTAAGGTAGAAAAGTGCTATTCAATTTTAGTATTTCTATTCATGTACAGTCGCCGTCAGATATATCGGAGCAGACGAAGTGACCAAATACTTCTGAACAGTTAAAATGACAAAAAGTTCCATACACCACAAGTTACCATTAATATCTGAACACTCGTAACGTCAATATGTGTCACGCACGTCATGTGTCTCATTTAGCTACCTGTAAAGATGAGTATTCAGATATTATTGGTAAGTTGTGTGTATATAAATTATTGACTAGCATCTGCTCAGATATCATTGATGTAATTAATGTTCAGATATTAATGGTAACTTGTAGTGTATGGAACTTTTTGACATTTTAACTGTTCAGAAGTATTTGGTCACTTTGTCTGCTCCGATTTATCTGACGGCGACTGTACTATATTGTACATGAATAAACTACTGCATAAAACTATCTCAAAGATTGTCTGGAAGACTATTTATTGGTGGCATTTTTTCCCCTTTGTTGTGTATGTTTTAACGATGAGTTGATATCATGATAAAGACATTCATACTACAAAGAGACATATAAAATGCCGAACATTGAAAAATCAAACCAAAATATCGTGCACCATTACCGAAAAGGAAGTGCCATAATAATTTCCTCAAACGGAGTAAATAGAAGCATACATGTTTTTGATGTGGTTACTCAAACGTTTGTCTGTTTATCTAGCCTTTGTTGCTGTGGGCAGGCACTTACTGGACATCCGTTTTTCCCTTCTGTCACGGTCTAGTAACGAGGTTAGGAAATATAAGGGCAAGGATATACAAGATATATATTCGATTCGATAACTTAACGTCCAGAGTGATAGCCAGTAAAGAAATGATGATTGAGAACTTGAACCGTTTTAAATGGTTAAGTCTTGTATCTTTATTAAGATCCTCATTATGTGCCTCAAATAAACACGAACAACACATTGACATTAAAGACAACACAACATTATGTAGAAAAACCTGAGGAAATCTAATATTTTAATGTCATCATAATTCCAAATACGGAAGTTGCAAAAAAAAGCAAGTAAAAGTTGTACAAGGTTTAAATATCCCCTACTTAATAAATACTCAGGAATAACTGTTAACAATCGAGTAATTATACGCCATAATACCCTTGGAAAAGAATTGATACTATAACGTGGCTAAAAACAATATTACCCAAACGTAGCTAAAAACTACCGCGAGGGAAATGGTTTTCAAATGCAAAAAAACTGCATTTGAACCAGTTCATTAATTTAAGAGCTAAGATACCATAGACAGATACACACAGAGACATACACAGACAGACAACGATATCAAACCTAATAACACCTTTCTTTTTGCCGGCACTTAAAAAATACATGATGGATGTCTAAAACTGTCACAAATTGTTGCAATCTTCTTTAATTGATTTTCACATAATAAATAAATAAATAAATATTGGACAACATCACATACATTGCTCTGATACTGTGGAAAGTCGCTGAAGCACTTGTGTTACAGAAATCAGAAACAACGACGGTACCACAACACCCAGACCCAAGACAATATAGGAAAGTTCGTTTCCCATATTGACCCGACCGGGGATCGAACCCGGATCCTCAGAGATGGTGCGACGCCAAAGTCCGGCACGCTCGCCTCTCGGCTACGGAGGTCGTCTAATAGCTTTACACCCGTCATCTGTACGACAGTACTTGATGATTGCATTTCATAGGCTTCCCTCTGTCTGCACAAGCCTTAACAGTTTCACTTCAGGCCGCCGAAAGAGAAATTTGTTTTTTCCTTACGGACAGCTGTGACGCAAGTATGTTTCCTGCCCATTTATTTGTTTGCCAATAACGTCGTTACAGTGCGTCGACTTCTGTTTCTAAATAAATCGTCCTGGAGAATTATGTTTTCGAAGGAAATTGGTAAGAGAGGCTGTTGCGCGAGCTGTTTTGAGATACAAATACGAATACGAACGAGTATTTTTTGTGATTTGATAACACTTACTATAAATTGTTCAATCTGCCCCGGAACCGCTTTTATAAATGAAAGAAAACTCATACACATCTACCATCAGTTGTTATGACCAGTTATCATTTCCACCTCTATAGCTGAGAGACGAGTGGGCTGGACATAGGGGTCACACCATCTCTGAGTCCCCGCGTTGGATTCCCGGTCGAGTCAATATTGAAAACGAACTTTTTTATGTTATGTGTACTTACAGTTTTTATTTCTGATTTCGTTTACATAAATGCTTTAGGTGCTTACCACAGAATAAAAGCAATGTACTTTAAGTAATGTTATCTATATTATATTTCAGTTAAGTTGAACTCTGTAATAAAAACAAGTAGGTACAACACCACTCTCAAACTCAAACTCAAAAAATCATTTATCACTCATCAGCAATTAAAAAGTGTTTTTAGTTTGCGCAACATATTAACGAAAACGTAATTTTACAATGAGTTGTTCTATGTCACTGATACCAGCTACAATTGTTTTTGTAGCGCTTAAAAGAGAGCAAAAAAAAGCAACGTTGGTCACATTGCTCAGGAAACATTCTTAACGAGGCGGTCATACAATATTCTTCTTAGTTAGCCATTAATTACATCTAAGCTAATAATAAAAACAGTCGTCCTAATATGACTGTCAGGTCTAAAAGCCATAAAAACCCTAAAACCCTTCAACTAATTTCATCCTTAGGTAATTTAGGCAAAACATTTAGTAAAAGTCCACACAAATTTTTTAACAAAAGCTAGATGATTAAAATGCAACGATTTTTACAATTTTATTTTCTTTTCAGCAAACAAACTGCGCAAACACTAGCTTAAACTGTTTAAAATAATTTCACAAGCGAAAATGTTTGTGGGCGCCTAAACTGCACTTTATGTATACGACTATGTCCGATACCGCAAGTACAACTATTCACATGCAAATGCAATGTTTGAATCACTGTTTATTCATTAACACAGTGCAAAGAGACCGACGCTTTTAATTCTAACAGAAATAAAGTAAAAACAAAAGCACAGAGCGACCGCCAAATGTACATTGCGAATGTTTTAAAAAGTAATTTCTATACGAAATTCCGTTTCGCTAGAACTTCAAAGGGATGCCAGATTTTTTAAAACAAAGTTAAAACACTTTGCGTAGGTGTATTTAGAATTCTGAGTGTAGACCAAATACGAGTAAGGATTCTACCAGTCCGTTTTACTTTTACATTCATGTAGTGAAAGAATTCACAAACTGATTAAATATATTAGTCAGTAGTATTCAAAAATAGTACTCAAGTATATTTAGCGCATATTATTGTACATACATACATACCTGATAAAATTTATTGGTTGTTAAGGATAAAGATATATTAATTAATGATATTGATTTGTAAAAAGAATCTCTTGACTCATCAAGCCGAATAGACAGATAAATCGGACATTTGCAATAATATTATAGTTTGAATTTATTTGTACGATCTCATGCAATATCCGTGATTACGTGATTATTTATTCACTTTTTTTGGTATCAGTTCTATAAGTATTTCTAAGTATCATAATTAAGAAAGTTTAGATGTATGGATGTAAATACTACTGAAAGGATTTAGACGAAAACTGGTAGAAAAATAGATAATATACTTAATAAACATATTCGAACATTCTTAAACAGAATTATCTAGTAAGTTTTTTCCATCGATAATAGCTGCAAAATCTTATTATTTTCATCGGCTTTTCGGAGAAGCGAAAGAGATTTGCTACTGAAATAATAACTACCGAGAAATTTTATTTCATTTTTATATTTATAAGCATTACACACGATATTTATATGGAGAAAGCGAGTTTTAATAGATGTTTACATTTTTTTATATTACTTCAAGCCGTACTAGTTAGCTTTAAATATTTTAAAGAAACAGAAAAAAAAAACATTTTCTCTTGCGATATGGGGTTCGAACCCAAGACCTTCACGTATCGCGTGTGCTTATCTTCCACGTGAGCTAACTGCTAGTTATCGCAGGCGATTATTTCATCTGCTGTATGAAGCTCTTAGCCTCCGAGAAGTGCCATCTGCCGAAAATATTTAGAACTACAACACGCAGGGGACAATGCATTTATGCAAGTTTTAATAATGTTAATTTTTTTTTGCAGTTTATGGTTGTCCGCGTCGGACCATTCAACGTGTAATCTTAATAAACACGTTAAATGCTGTCCAACTGTTATCTTATCAGCTTACGTAAAACGTCTCGAGATACTCGCTGATGACGATAGCACGCGATCAACGATTAAGACGCAATCGCACAGGGTGTGTGCGATTGCGTTGTGTTTGATGAAAATCAGTGTCAACTCGAAACTCGTGACTGATAGTAGAGGAATGCGATGCTCATGGCAAATCAAGGTGAACTTGTACTTGACCGGTTAAAACAGGAGTCAATTAATGATAGAAGTTTATGTAAGATAGGTAAAAAGGGTCTTTCATTCGTATAGGGTATATGGCACAAAATTTACGTGCATTAAAGCTATAACGCCGAAACTGAAATGCGACAATTTTTTTTTACTTGTAGGTACGACTATTTTAGGACTATTTATTAGCGTTGCCAAAATCCGTTTACATAGAGATTTCAAATGTGAGGATACCAGCTTGAAACACGCCATAATTCATATTTGGTCCATCAGATTACGATACCATATACCATATAAAAATATAACCCAGATATTTTTTTCTTTTAACATGTGTATCGTGTTTAACAAAAAAGTGCTAAGATACATTAAATTAAGCGCGGCGTCACCTCTTCTCTGTTTGTACAGTTTTTACGAATTATTGACTTATACACACCCCTTTATTGTTTATTTGTTACAACAAAAACGTTTCGTCTTTTTTTAATCTAAGTGACTGATTTATTCAAATCGTTGTTTATTTTAGTGAGCTATCGCCTATTTTAAAGGGCTGTGCCCACTATCGGAACGGTACAACAAGCATTATTAGGTGCCGAACAGTAAGTCTAAAATTTAATTCATGTTTTAATAACATAAGGTACTTCCGTTCCTAATCTAAGCAAACATACCTTGCCGTTCCTTCGAGGCCGCAGTCTCCTATACGCGCTACAAAAGAGACTTCGCTAGTCATGGAGTTTGCTAGTATAGATAAGTAAATAAAGAACACCGATTTGCCTATTCCACACATTTAAGTGCAAGCGATGATGAAACCGAGAATGTAATTTGTTGGAACATTTTGGTAAAGATAGAAGGGTACAATATCTTCAAATCACTGTAACTGCGTTAACAGCTACATGTAAGTATTTACCGAGCTATGGTACAGCCTACTTTAGTATAAAGTACCGCGCTTATTATGAATATATTCTTAATTTATATAACAGATTACAATACAGCATGAAGAAATGTCAGAGTATAGAGACATTTAAAAGCAAGCTTATGAAGCATATAACTGCGAGTACCGACGACTAAAATAAAATTATTTATTAATATTTCTCATTATAAGTGAAATGTTAAATTTCTTATGAGAATAAATTCTTTAAACCTAATTTATAATTATAATATGGCAGTATCATGTTTTTATAATTATTATATATGCAGCCTTAACTACTCATATTAAATTTCAATTTAAATATTATGCTTACTTTATTTATAAGTGTGTGTTCACCTTAATACCAACGTGATATTATAAAGTTAATGGATTGGCCGGGTTCAAATTAAGTGTGTTGATGGTGACAACTTGATTCCTTATTGACAATCTCGTTAGCGCATATTTCAAAACTTACTTGATACTAACTCTCTCCTTTGATAGGTCTTCTTCACTTTACATTTGTCAAGTTATCTTGAGATACCCGAACAGTAATTAATTTCGCAGCAGGCGCATCTTATGAACATTCATAATAAAAATAACGTTTTTCTAAAAATCATATCATCAAAATATTATTATAATTGGGCCTCTAAGCTGAAATGACAGTACTCTTATGCTAGATTCAAAAATGCGTTGCCCTTTTCTAGACTTGTAACCTTGGGTCAAGTAGAGACTTGTAAAGACTTGGTCATTAATGCTAAATTATATGCATTTGTTTATCAGAATGCCCTGTGTATGAAGTGATCCCTATGTTTAGAATACAGACCAAATTTCTGAACAACTTTTGGAATATAATAGACATCTAAAAATGTGCAAATGCAATGAGTATTTTTAAGTCTGCAATGCAATATTCATGGTCTGTGAGACATTGAAAACTTTCAGAGATCATATGTTAATGCAAAGATTTTATATGTATGCAAATATCTAAATTCAATGTTTGCATTTTAGTACTCAAGCTAATATAAGACGTTTTACATAAAATAACTATAAATTACTGAATTAATATTGAAGATGGAACGTGATCTTTATTTATATTCTACATGTGATTGTGGTGCAGGCATTATATGTTATTCAATACCACGTTCTCATCCATAGAAAAACATTTATTTTAGTGTAACTGCGTAGTTTCTAGGATCATACCTTGAACTATAAAAGACATTAACCTCTAGTAATTTTTGTTTTATTTTTCTATTAATACTTCCTATTGTTTCGTAGAAAACTGTGCCTAAACTAAGGATATGTAAAACATGCAATATCTATTGGTTCTACTTGACACCAATTTTATTTGAATTTCTACTTTTTTCTTCGATAATTTGCATTTTTTCAGTATTAAAGTAACCTTTATTATAAGCACTAATCTATCTTCCAAATTCCACGCTTAAGTGTAGGAATGACAGAGTAAAAAAACACATCTATACATTCACACAAGCTTTTGCGTTTTTACTATTAACAGCACGAAATTAGTTGGTATAATAACTATTTTGATATTTTGATATTTAGTTGGTAGACCAAATTATGCAATAATAAAGATAATCAACTCTGAATAGTGTTGCTTTGTATGCTTCATCGCCTTTTCATAGATGTAGGTATGTAAATATTGTTTGCATGTGTCTTTATGAATTCCTCAATACAACGACCTAGCCTATTTGTTAAAGAAACAGACACATTTCATCTTCCCTTGCGCTGTGGGTTCGAACCCAAGACCTTCACGTAACCGCAAGATATCGTAGGCGATGAATTTTTCTATTGTATTAACCTCGTAGCCTCTGGCAATTTTTTCATATCTAGTAGTAGACCAAATCAGGGATGTATGCTCCAAAGGGAGCATACATTATGCCGAGTATACTTATTATGCTTCATCGCCTTTTCATAGATGTCGGTATTTATTGTGTGGTGTGTCTTTGTTATTTCCTTGATAGAACGACCTGACCAACCAAAAGCTATCTTATCAACTTATTATTGCTTTTCCATCAAAAACGTTTTACTACGATCCATCGAATCGAACCGGACGTTTTTCAAACACCCGTCACAAGTTAACGAGAGCAAGTCATCGAACTAAGTCGTAAATTAATTTTCGTAATTAAATTTCCCCTTTCAGACTAATTGCGACTGGGCGCCAAAGCGGACGGCCGCGGGACGGACGCAATCACTCCTAGGCACCCACTCGGACCTAAGGGTATATCCACTTGCATATATTTACTACGATCTCAGTCCGGTTTTGCATATGCAGTTATTATGTGGCGCGGGCATATTTATCTATTGCGGATAGAAAGAAAAAAAGAAATAAATAAAAAGAAAGAAAAAATGTTTATTTAGTGACATGACATAGCATTAATAGGATGGGGAATGAATTGATATACTGACGAAGCGCGATGGTCCAAATGCGAGGTTAATGCGAAATTCTCGTTTTTTATATTTAAGAAATTTCACGAAAATAACATTTTTTCAATTTATTATCAGATTATTTATTGCTATTCAGATAATGCGAGTATGTATTACGATTTAGAAAGAAAATAACATTTGTAAAAAACGAGGCATATCATCAATTTTGGTTTATAAACTGTATTCCCGAACAGTATTAAAATAGAAAATAGGACCTACGGAAATGTTGTCTTTGTATTAGACAAAGAACCTTTTAAAAGCAGACTTTTTGAAGGTTTGATTTGTCCGTAACTTGTAAGCCTATTATGAAAATTAGGTCACAGTTGTTTTCTTTCCATTATTATAGTCCATTTTCATTTCACGTTGATAATATTTTATTTCATTAAAATCTTCCCAGATCATCTAGAACTCGCGCACCTACAAAAAAAACACGAATCAATTTTGCTAATTCTAGGTCGTTTGACCATTCCACTTTGATACGTGGAATTATTTGTGTTTCCATCCTTTCTAGCACCCTTAGTTTAACAAGAGTTTAAATTATTCCAAACATGCGTTCTATTTAATCACACTATTCATGAATACGCATGACAGTTAACAGCATTAACGCTTACTGACATCATCGTGATAAAAACACGTGGCATGCGAGTTGAGACGGCCGTAAAATAAAAGATCTTATACAGACATAAAATACAGAACGCAACTGGATCTAACCGCAATAGATCTTGTGGCTACGATCAGATTGAATGCAGATGCTCGTTCAGAAAACTAATCGATTAGATTTTCATTTAATTATCCGCGAATCGAGACTGTTTCAGAGGAGTCTTTACTTTCAGTTTTCATCATCAGAAATCTCATTGAAAAAAAAGGAAGAAAGAAAAGAAAATAAATGTTGGCACAAAGCGATTATCGCTCGAACTGGAGCAGCCCGATCGATGAAATACCTCCAACCTATAGAAGACCGCAGTTGTGTTCCTGCGTGAGTAAGGTTTCCAGAGCTCTTGGGGGGTGCTACATTAATAGCAGGGGTCAAGCCTTTAAGGTAAAGGTGACAAGTCCAGTAACAGATTTATTATGCTGTATTTGTTGCCTTTAAGGTAGGACCTCATTACCACTTAACATCATGTGTGGTGACGTCAATCTTGAAGTGTAATATAAAAAACCGGTCAAGTGCGAGTAGGACTCGCGTGGAGAGGGTTCCGTACGTTGGGCTCATAGGTCACAATAAACTAAACAATTATTTATCAAATGTAGGTAAATAAGTTACAGTTGTTGACGTCGATTTTTAAGTAATTAATTCTTCTTATTCTTTAGCTAATTTACTTTGCTTTGAAACGTGTTCATGGTAAAAGGTTATTAGATAATTAAATACTTCTGGAACCTGGTAAGTACTCGCATGAAAATATTTTTTTTAATCCATGTACTTCTTATAGGTTTTCCTGTAATCTATAGGTAAAGAGCTATATTCCGCATTAATTTCAAAATTTTTAGCCTAGTAGTTTCGGAGATAAGGGGGGGGGGGGGGGGGGGGAATGGTCAATTTTCGCCTATTTTCTTAAATAACTTAAAAACTATTTATTTCAAGATTATAAATGATACATATTTGCAATCCTTAAAGCAAGATCTTTCATTTGATATGTCACACGATATGGTTAGCGAATTTTTTTTTTAATGTTGTGATTTACCCTCCAAAAGTGACCCCTTAATTCATAATTTATTTATTTACGTTACACATGCACCTTTGGGTCTTTAACTTACATACGTGTACCAAATTTCATCTCAATTGGTCCAGTGGTTTCAGAGTAATCGGCTGTGACAGACGGACGGACAGACAGACACGCGAGTGATCCTATAAGGGTTCCGTTTTTTCCTTTCGAGGTACGGAACCCTAAAAAAAAACTAAAGACAATTACAAACACATGAGAAACATTGAACAGGGACAGTGCAGCCAATAAGGTCCCAGTTCTCAGCATGAGTTGCTGCGACAATGGAATCAATGAGGTAGTAGCGCTTGTATTTTAGTGGGACCTTAGACCGAGTGGCGTGTGTGGAAAAGAAACGAATAACAAACACTGTTACGGTACCTACAATAAGTTGCGGTAAGCTTAATTGAAACAGAATCGTGAGCAATATGTGATGATTGTGGGTTCATATCCCACATTACCAGATGATTATTATTTTATGTTGCTTTAAAATATTTAAAGTACACTAGTGCGGCGTAATGCAGAATAAAAAAATATATAATCCACCATCAGTTAATCTCCATAACGTGGTAATTTATCATTAAATATTTTGATATTATGCAAGTGAAAAATAAAACCTAATATGATTTTAGCAGACGACCACGATGGCGCTGTCATTTTGGTACGTGCACAAATCGAGAAAGAACAGGGGTTCAATATAAGGTCAGGTTTAATTTGGGAACAAACTTTTATAAGTTGGTTTAAGTCTGAATGTGGGGTCACTACCCTCAGTTCGTATGCTTTGGTTCTCGAAATTCAAAGGAAAAACTTAGTTCGAGATTTGTATGCTCGTTTGTCCCATTGATTTATTATTTATATTCAAAATTATTAAATTCCTTAATGGGTTGGCCCTTAATTTCTAATCACAAATTAACAAAACTGTCAAAAATTTATGAGCAGAATTTCAGTATACATTAAATACCCATTTATTATCTCAAATAAACAGAGAATTATTTCCCCTATTACGGAATCCGTCTGTTTCAATTAAACCATTTGATATTTTGTTATTTTCACTCGTCTCACTCGCTTAGATTAATTTAATTCACGGAGTAAAGTAAGCAATTATGTTCATTAGCATTGGATAATTAAGCTGGATATTTGTAATCCCACGAAACATTGCGTGTTAAAAGATTCTGAATTATTTTTACGATGAAGTTACATCGTTTTACTCGAACAAAAACACAACAAGCTAGCTTGATCTTTTGCGTTTAAAGTGTTAAAAATGCACGTTCATTAATGTAGGATTATTTTAGCGCTTTCAGAACAATTTATAATCGGCTGTGCATTTATACTCCGTTTAAGAATAAATTAAAAAAAAATACAAACACTTATAAAGTAAGGTTTATTAATGAAGAGTAACAGAAAGTATAGTACCAGTAATTCTCGTAATTAAATCCGTGATTTTTTTTTTCCAAATGTGTATTTTAATTGAAAAAAAAATATATATATATTTCCTTTATTAAAAAAAAATCCCTAAGTAATGGACACCTAATAATTAGCCATATAATATCAATGGGAGAACATTTTTTTTAATTCAAACTACAATAGTACTAATACTACGCAAGTAGTACTAGTCTAATATAGTTCAGCACTGACCTGCCATTCTGAGGGCTCGGTGTGGCCGCTCTCTCCCCTTGCACCAGGAACAGAGACCCTCGATCCGCGTCCAGTAATATGGAGACGTTCTGCAGAATCTTGTGGCACAGGACTCGCACCTCCAGCTCATTGCAGATATCTTTCACCTACAACAATGTAAACGGCTAAGTATAGTAACGGCTCTAATGGATGCTGTACTAAATTCTACACAGAACTGTTGAACAGACCCTGCCATTAAAGGAGTGCCAAAGGCTTCGATCAAAAACTTTTTAAAACCACTTACACACATGTAAAAAACAAATAAATAATCATTTAATGCCACACGCGCGGCCACGAACTAAATGAGAGTGAAAGAAGGCTTAACACTGTTTGTTTTTATTAAGACGTATAAGACAATACTAACATGAGCTTAGAATGGTATATCGAAAGACTCTTCGTCGATAGATAATTTCACCGAAATCACCTTTAGTCGACGGTTGGTTTCACGAATAAATCCTTCATCGATATATAATTTCACCGAAATCACTCTTAGCCGATCGTTGGTTTTACGAAAAACTCCTTCGCCGATAGAACGTTTCGCCGATAGAACATTTTGCCGATGTCAACCTTGAATTAAGTTGGTTTTCCGAAATAACTGTTTTGCCGATGGGCGTTGCACCATAAAAAGACTGCATCCGCTATCGGAATGGAATCCATGCCTTGATGATTTGTAAGTGACTAAGTAATATGTACATTAAGATATAAGAGAACACCACGGTTGAATATATTTTTTAATGATTAAAAGTTTAATCATTAATTTAAGAAGCATAAGAGAAAATTCACGCAAAAAAACCATTAATGAATTAACAGATCCCTAATACTCGGTAAACAGAAAAAATAATAATGAACTGACTAAGGATATTAACAAAAATATATTTTTTAAGTTAATACTACTCTAGTGTATGTATACAAATATTAACAAAAAATCATGTACATAAAAAGCGTTTTTTTTAGTTAAACTTACTTTAATTTGGCGCGGCATTTTAGAGATGGTGCGTGGCGTGAGAATCGTTGATCAAATGTTTAGGCAAAATACATAATGACACGGGAATATATATTTTGTCTTCGGCATTTTACAAACCAACCAGTATTCGTTTTTAAACTGATGACGCCGTATGTAAACGGCAGATTTACTCAAAATGCCTGCGACATCTCGATTGTGATCCTTCTATTGTTATTATGGTTTTATCGGCAAAACAGTTATTTCGGAAAACCAACTATAATTGAAGGTTGATATCGGTGAGATGTTCTATCGACGAAATTAACCGATATAATGATATAGGCAAAACGTTCTATCGGCGAAACGTTCTATCGACGAAGGAGTTTTTCGTAAAACCAACGATCGGCTAAGAGTGATTTCGGTGAAATTATATATCGATGAAGGATTTATTCGTAAAACCAACCGTCGACTAAAGGTGATTTCGGTGAAATTATCTATCGACGAAGAGTCTTTCGATATACCATTCTAAGCTCTACTAACATAGCTTTTATACCCCACAGCTGATAATGCCTCTTCTCAAGCGTAAGCCCAGTGCAGTGGTGTATTAGGCAGGTAATCCACCTCATTCTCAAATGTTTTAATACAGCCAAAAGACTTCTGTACAGTAAATAGAATGAAGAGAGATATCAGAAATACAAACAGCTTAACGTTTCGAAGGAGCTCATGTTAAATATACTATACTTGGTGGGTATGATGTCCCTGCCGTGATGGTTACAACGATTCGAAAACAATACTGAAAATAAAGCTACCTACTCAAGATGCAGTCTATTATTGGATGGGTAATAAAGTTCTGTTTTAAATAAATATTACTAAGATAGTTCACAAGCTGTTAGATGAGATCAGCAGCAAAATTATTAATGACGACGCTAGATCATAAAAAAAAGATGTTCATTATAACATCTAATCCTTTCATAAAAATAAAACAGTACATATAACGCTTCATATTTAACAGTAAATTTAAACAATAAATTTTATATTTTGTAAACATGTTAAAAGAAGAACACTTGTTAATTTACTCATTTATATATAGCTAATCCTATCTTCTATATAGGGGGCATCTGCAGCCTTGATCTAATACATAGACGCATGTATACGTACGATATCGATCTGTCCCGCTCGGAATGTGAATGAAACGTTTCATAACATAACTGTCTGCGTTGTGGTGCGTCTGCGCAGTTTTTGTGGCATCCGCGCCGGCGCCTGACCGAGTGCCCGCGTTATCAGCGGCGTATCGTGAACTCATGACTATGTGGGCACAGTACAGAAAATACTAGTAAAGCAAATGCACTGAATCGAATATATAGACAGGGCAATAAACAACATGAACGAGATGCTAATATTGTTTTAAATAAATAAAAGTGAAGTAGGTAACTTACTGAAACTCAATAGCCCGTTATTACGTATAACAATTCGGACTCTATGTTTTTTCTCTTCATTAACATAAACGATTAGACAAGAGATAAAATATAAACACAAATAAAAATCAATTTCGGAATCGTTTTTGACGGTTATAAATAGGGGGCAGGAGGATTCATAAAATGAAATAATTTAACGGGTCAAAACGCGACACCATTTTTATTTAGTAGTTAATACGAACTACTTACTGCCCGACGTTTCGGTTAGGTTGCACCAACCGTGGTCACGAGCTGACTGGTCTTGCTCGCCTTCGTCTGTTCGGGGGAGCTTGCAAATCTTCATCCACCCGCACATTGTCACATAACAAAATATTATTGAAGTCACTTCGACACACTACACTGACAGTATCCGGAATTGTTTTTGATCGTTCTAATCGCGGTAAACATTTATTAATCACTGGATTCCATGCTGATGATAACTTAAATCCGTCTTCTCTATTGAAATTTTTGTACTTTTTGATTTCAATAGCTTCACGTACTATCCTAGTATGGTAGTGGCGATCGGTCGAGAGGATTTTAGGGTCGTGCAACTCCATCCAATGATTAACTCCCATTTCTAACAGATGTTCTGCTACCGCGGATTTATTAGTCTGACGATTTTTGACCGCCGTGATATGTTCTTTCACTCGTTCAGCTATTGTCCGCTTAGTTTGTCCAATGTAAGAACTACCACAACTGCAATCAATTTTATAAACTCCCGGCGTTTGAAAAGGAATAACATCCTTCGGCGTTCGCAGTAATCTTGACATTTTGCATAACGGTGTATATACAGTCTTGATGGAGTTTTTTCTTAGTACTGTTCCAATTTTATCCGTTACGCCTTTTATGTACGGCAAAAACGCTGCTTGTCGACTGACTTCAGGACACTTTCCTTTTGATTTCCACCTTCTTGGTTTCCTCGACACTTCATACCCGTTTCGTCTGAGTACCTCCTGAACATGCGTGAGCTCCGCCTGTAAATGTTCAGGGTCACAAAGGTTATGCGCTCTGTTAGTAAGAGACGTCACAACAGATTGAAGATGTCGTGGGTGATGATGCGAAGAAGCGTGCAAATATCTGTCAGTGTGCGTAGGTTTCCTGTATACAGAGTGTGCCAGCGTCCCATCATCTTTAACACTCACTTGTAAATCAAGAAATGCCAACGATCTGTTCCTTTCCATTTCATAGGTAAACTTTACTTTCGCGTGGATAGAATTTAGATGATTTAGATATAGATCTACTTCCTGTTGACCACCGTTGATTATACAAAAAATATCATCAACGTACCTCTTCCAGAGTTTCACAGTACACGGTCCAGTGGCGAGGGCTGTTTCTTCAAAATGTTCCATCCAGATGTTAGCTATCACCGGGGCTAAAGGACTACCCATGGCAACACCATCAATCTGAAGGTAGTACTGGTTTCTGAATAATAGGTAATTTCCGTCTAAACAATTTTCTATCAGATCTATATATTCTTTAGGCAACTCACTATCGCAGAGTTTACTCTTGATTATATCGAGGCACTCCTTAAGAGGGACATTCGTAAAAAGTGACTCAACGTCGAAACTCACCATTGTGTCACCAGGTTCCAACCTAATACTCCTTATGATGTCCCTGAAGTGGTAAGAATCTTTCACAAAAGACGGTGTGTGTCCAATTATCGGCTGCAGTACTCCAGCAACATGTTTCGCCAAGTCGTAGGTGGGTGAATCAATTTGACTTACGATTGGTCTCAATGGAATGTTGCTTTTGTGTATTTTCGGCAAGCCGTACAACTTGGGTGGTTGCACAGTTTTTGGTCTATGCAAATGAAAGTACTCGTCTTCTGTAAAAATATCTCTGTGTTGATAGATTAGGGCACGAATGCGTTTTGTTACTCTGGCTGTCGGGTTATAGGATACAGGTTTGTAAACATTTGTATCTGACAACAAACTCCTTATTTTGTCCACGTAATTTTCAGTATTGATTACCACAGTGGCGTTTCCCTTATCGGCCCTTAACACCAAAACATTATCGTTACTTCTTAACGATCTTAGTGCTAGACGCTCTTCCGTGGTAATGTTACTTTTAGGTAGCTTCGATTTACGTAAAATCACTGCGACATCCTGTCTCAAAATTTCAGCATCAGCAGGTGGTACTTTATTACGTAAAATCGTCTGTTCCACGCTACACACGATATTCTCATAAGGAATCCGTTGTGGTGTTAATGCAAAATTAATTCCCTTTGCCAACACACTTGTCGTCGGTTCATCAAGTACTTCAGTTGACAAATTGATCACCGTACGATTACTCCACTGTTCGGAATTATTCGTGACAGACTGTACATCCGATACGTCACTGGAGGGTATTTGCGATGTAAAACTACGACGCTGCAATTTGCGGGTACTCAGCAAATTATATTTGCGATCGTGACCCGCACTACTCAGTTCGTATGTCCTTGACGCTTGTCTGAAGGTTATTCGATCAAATTTGTCAAAATCTTCACCCGACACTACCGCACTGCATTCCAAATGTAACTTATACAAATCACTCTGTACACTATCCAAGGCTATGTGACTGTTCCGAATGAGTTGCCGTAACAGACGAACACTCGCGTTTCTTAAAATATAAAACATATCACGGCGGTCAAAAATCGTCAGACTAATAAATCCGCGGTAGCAGAACATCTGTTAGAAATGGGAGTTAATCATTGGATGGAGTTGCACGACCCTAAAATCCTCTCGACCGATCGCCACTACCATACTAGGATAGTACGTGAAGCTATTGAAATCAAAAAGTACAAAAATTTCAATAGAGAAGACGGATTTAAGTTATCATCAGCATGGAATCCAGTGATTAATAAATGTTTACCGCGATTAGAACGATCAAAAACAATTCCGGATACTGTCAGTGTAGTGTGTCGAAGTGACTTCAATAATATTTTGTTATGTGACAATGTGCGGGTGGATGAAGATTTGCAAGCTCCCCCGAACAGACGAAGGCGAGCAAGACCAGTCAGCTCGTGACCACGGTTGGTGCAACCTAACCGAAACGTCGGGCAGTAAGTAGTTCGTATTAACTACTAAATAAAAATGGTGTCGCGTTTTGACCCGTTAAATTATTTTAAATGTTTAAAATGGAACGCGAAAGTCTTAAAATTTATATTTCATAAAATGAAAACCGAAAAACCCAGGTATGTCGTGCAATGTTGCTACAATGTTGAACTTTAAAATATCGATTACTTTTTCTGCTCACTGAACCCTTTGTTACAAAACATACTACATTCGTACTTCTGCTATCCATTTTTCTTTTAGACACTCTCAAATACAGCATATACAAACAGTAGTAGTAAATACTACTAATATTATAAAATGTATGGAGGACTGAATATGTTTCACACAAAAACGTCTTAATGCATTTAGACGAAATTAGATGGAGATAGAAAGTAGAGAAGCTAGTTTAACATATAGGATTTATTATACTTTTTATAACGATTTAGGGTGTACGAAGTCACGAGCAACAGCTACTATGATAATAGTTTAATTTCGTTCCAAACAGAGCGAACGTTGCAAGGAAAAACGGTTTCCCGATAAGACTTTAAAACCGTTCAAGAAATGAATGTTATCTGTATTTGCTGCGATAGTGCGGTGTCTTGAAAACGAATGGTCGACTGTGATCACGTTTAATGAAGCAAACTGTCTACTAGTTGGCCTCACTATTCCAGGTCAATACTGTAAATTATGGATACCGATGCCGGATACGAGAAAACATAAAAAAAACCATAATAAATATAAATAGGCGTTTCCCGCGATTTTGATCTCATTATTCTGGGTTAAAAATAAAATCGATTTTATTATTTTTATAGTACTATACGCCGTACTAGCGAACTTTAAATATTAGAAACAGAATTTTTTTATCTCCCCCTGCGGTGCGGGAATTGAACCCACGACCTTCACGTATCGCGCGTGCTGCTCTTACCAGCTCTTACCGCAGGGGGAGATAAAATTTTTCTGTTTCTAATATTTAAAAATAAAATGCTTATTATTTTAGTATCTAATCTGTCTAAATATGTACCAAATTTCAGCCAAATCCATTCATGCTCAGTTCCAATATTTTACGATTCGTAATGTGTCAAAAATGACTATCCGTTTTTCTACGAGTCGTTAATTCTAATTGCAAATTTACTTTCCATATCAGCTGTCATCAGTCGTCTGTCGGTCGTTTTTAGCTTACGCCTCGTATAATTTATTACTATCCGTAACTAGAACGGATAGTTTATCAAATATTGGAACCGGGAATCAGTAAGTCAGTATTTTACGTACATACAAACTTTTATGATTTGAATAAAATAGTAGGAAAATAGGTTTTATCTCACTGTAAATAAGTGCGTTGTGGTACCGGTCTGTCGAATGTACTTTCCAACGGTGACTCATCGTTGTGTTTCTATGTCAGGCCGGTTTGTTTCGCTTTTTTGCGTCAATTTTGAGTTTGAATGAGAGCAAACAATATGATAGTTCGTCTTAGCTAGTCTTAATACGCAGATAATCCTTGCGAATGTGAAAGTTTACTTTTACTCTTTAGTTGAGTGTTTACCGTTAGAATTGCTAATAACAAAAAGTGAAAAAAAAATCAGTAAAAGCCCCAGACGATCACAATCAACTAAGAAAATAATGTTTTCCCTTATACGGTGAACGGTATAAGTACTAAGTTAAACACTTGCAGTTCGGTTTTAGTTCCAATGTCTGTGACATAAGGGCGATACAAAGTCGTAAGCGTGTATTCTTGACGCGATTTCGACCTTACTGCCAAAAGCAAGACTATACTCACTTTGGTACTGTCCTTTAATCGTCGGTATACCTCAGAACTTGCATTGAACTGCAGTGTTTAAATTTTTCATTACTTTTGAATCTTAATTCTATGGAAAAAGGTTCAAATTATGGTGGTCATATAATCGACAGAGCCTCATAAGGGGCTAAGCCTGCCAAACAACGGATACTAACCGGGGGTGTCAACTCAAAACACCTAGTCTGTAAGCCAATTTAGAACAGTTCAAATTGATCTGACCGAGAATCAAACCTGGGACGTTTCACGTTTCGGGCACTTTTCTTAGGCACGACCGAGGTAGCCTAGTGTGTGTGTGTTAAATGTTTAAATAAATAAATGCTTAGGAAGTTTTTAAGTAACTGATGCAGTTACTAAAATTGGGCGTGTACGAAAGAGGAAAAGTAAAGGTGTTAATTCTGCAAATTAATTTGCCTAATGTGATGTCAATGGTAATTATATTGCTTAGACTATCGACGGGTCTTGTCATCGCCAAAATATTACAATGAGTCAAGCCCATAGTATTTGATGGCATTTCACTGAATTAAGAATCCACACATTCTACTTCTTTATCGTGTGCATGTAAAAGTTTAGTTATTTGGCGTACCTACATATGAGTACTTTTTATACTCAACAGAGAATAATTAAAAGAGAAGGAAGTCAAATGTGTAAAAAACGACCTAAGAGTGTTAAATTAGATTAAAAAAAGTTTAATTTTGGGATGAAGGACAATCGAGGTACCTTTACTATTGTCAGTATTATACTCTAAATGGGATGCTTGAAATACAAAAAAAAACATAAGTATATAAAATTTTTTTAATAATTGAGTAGTGCTGACACTAATTTGTGAGGGGTGTCTACACCGGTGACACACAGGTATCCAATAGAAAAACTATACCGAACTAAGCTTTGAAACCAGTCGCATGCTACTCTCGGTGGATCTATATAGTTGTATATATTCTTGTTGATTGCTATTTTAACGCACCAGATAATCACACCGATCAATTGGTTTCAGACAACGGTTAGTAACTGGGTGCTTCAACCCAGCACACCCTAGCCAACTGAAAGCTTAGCTAGCTTTGTATTTTTTAAACATAAACGACTAGCGGTCCCGGCGAACTTCGTTTCGCCTCAGAGGATTTTCCCGCTTTTCTGTTGAAATTTTTCCTGAATTTTCTTTGCTATAAACCACACAGAGCCCGAGACCTTTCCAATGAATGCAAAACTGTGAAAATCGGTTCGTGCGTTCTGGAATTATAGCGTCAGGAAGGAAAACCCGACTTATTGTTATATAGTAGATTAGATAGAATCTGTATCTTAAAACTTTTTGTATCGAAATCATTTTTTGTGTGTTTTTCATTGTCCTATCGTTTAAGAAAGGGATAGAGCCTAAATCTAATATGATCTCACCACTGAGTGTGTGTAAATAAGGGAGTAGTTACAAATTAATAGTAGAACATAAAGAGTGTCCTATTTATAAGCAAAGAAGGGACATAGACATCGGTTTGCTTATTTTACTCTGTATATACTACGGAAGTAGAGAAGACTATAAAATAACTAAAAATAGTTATGAATTTTACATTAGCAAATGTATTTTCCTATTGCGCTGCTATCTGAGTCTCGAAGGACATCTTCTTTAACATCACATGCCTTTGTTACTATGACTCTATCCAATATAATTTATGAGACGTTGTTAGCTAGATACTACGGGCAATTAAACGTACAAGTGGTAATAAACTGGTGACTAAATAGGCTGACTGAAACTGATTCCCAGTTCCCACCATTGTGTGAGCAGAATTAATTGCACAGAATACAAATTGGAGGCTTATCAAAATAGCCGTATGTCAGACACTTCTTAGCAGCTCGGTACCTCGTTCTGATAGACGCATAATTGTGGATGTGTGAAGATATAATTTTGCTTCAAACACACAATCGTTACGTACATCTTTCAATGACCTCAAAAATTTATCCTGTTTGTAAAATGTTCTTTTGAAAAACATATTTTTGTTTTCATCTTCTAAGCATATCATAGTTTAAAGATACAAAGATTTGAATCTTTTGCGATCTATTTAAAATAATTTGACGATAAAAACACGATAACATTTGTAGTAGTTAATTGCGAAGTGTCAAATATTAAAATTTCAGTTCATCGAAAATTATGTTAGCCACAATAATTATCAGTTTCAAAATAAATTCGTAAAAAAGACAAGCACATAAAAATTTGTTTCCAAAAAACGAATCGAACGTTTATTCATGTTCAATTAAATACACATTACTCGTTATTAACGAATTACCTAATTTACTTTCAACTAAAACTATTTATAAAATGTCTGAATCATTATTTTAAATACCGATTTCAAGAATTGTTTTTGGTTCACGGCACGAAATGCTAAGAAGAATTGTTTTTAAATGAATGTTTCTTCGAAATCCACAGCTAACAGATGTTTTTGATAGTCACCAGTAATAAATCAATCCTGTCAAGGTAGGGTAGAGTGGAAAACAGGACGCTAAAGTTTCCCAGCCAAACCCCACACGACAAGTTTGCGTCGCCGCAGCAGACTTCAGAGTCTGGTTCCAAGCTTATTCCGACCAGAGTTGGTACTTCTGTGCCAATCAAGGCTTCCACAAACTTACCTAGCCACAACAACGCAATTTAACCCCTAACTGGTACCGTAATTTCTGCACACGTAACTTGTATGGTTTCATTTTTAATTTAAGAGAGGTAAGGCATAGCTATTTATCGCTCAAATTGGAGCTGCCCGACTGGTGAAATACCTCCATCTATCAATAGAACGCAGCCAAATAATAATCACTTCTGTTTTATTATGTTCCTGCGTGTGAGTAAGGTTTCCAGAGCTCAGATCTTGGAGTGTAATATAAAAAAAAATATTTCATCCCTACTAATATTATAAATGCGAAAGTAACTCTGTCTGTTTGTCTGTCTGTTACGCTTTCCCGCTTAGACCTCTTAGGGTAATGCCACCTTTGAAAGTTTATATGGGAAAATGTTTATTTTTTAAGTTAGAGATATGGAAGTTGGCGCAAATATAGCTCTATTAAAATATTGACTACTTTTTGTTTCGAATATTAGGTGAGATAGGGGTAAAACCGACCATGAAAGGATGTAGTCCAGGCGAACGAAGTCGCGGGCACAGCTAGTAAGACATAAAAGTAAGGGAAATATATATTACTCACACTATACACATACTTGCATTTAATTTAGAATGCAGTTTCTAAACATTAGCTTACTAGAACACTTCATGACCACTTCAACCCTAACGATGCCACTGGCGCCCCTGGACGTCGTCTCAAGGTCAGTTCGGATTTTAATTAGAACATGTGGCGCACTTAGACAAGTCGGTGCCATGCAAACATTCGCAGCACTTAAGAAAGGGACATGTAGGGGAGCCCTAGTACTGGAACGCCCAGTTAAGGGTTGTCAATCTTACAAGGTTTGATAATAATTATGGCGCACTAGCTGTCCCGGCAATTTTTTTCCAAATTGAATAATCTTTAAACCTTGCCTGGACCTCCACAGTTATTTCAAAACCAACATTAGCGAAATCGATTTAGCCGTTGTCGAGTTTTAGCGAGACTAACAAAGAGTGATAATTTTTTATAAAAACGAAGATTTGCGTTTACATTCGCCTAGAACTTTTTAGCCATATTTGACGAGCTTATGCCTTTAATGTAACATTAAATTCGATTATTCAGTCCGAAACACGCTTAATTATAAATTATCGCGATGGGTCGGTACGGTATCCCTCATTATTAGACATCGGATTATATGCATTTGCATGTTTGCATATGCAAATGCATATAATTATATTTTTAGAGCGTTATTGCATATTTTGATACTTTTTAATTGATAGTGCTTATTTCCATAGTAAGGTATACGTGTTTGGCATGTTGCATAATGTAGTTTACACATTTTAGCAATATAACCGATACAATTGAGAAACTAAAATCTTTTCATTATGGAAACAATAGAAAAAAATATTGAACAAAGTAACGGCCTTCCGAGTTCACTGTCGCAAAAAAAATCGTGACAAATCCCTTCTAATATTATAAATGCGAAAGTAACTCTGTCTGTCTGTCTGTCTGTCTGTTACGCTTTCCTGCTTAAACCTCTTAACCGATTTTGATAAAATTTGGTATAGATATACGTGGAATCTCAAGAACGGACATAGGCTACTTTTTATTAGAAAATAAGGGGGGAGGGGGGTAATACCACCTTTGAAAGTTTTATATGGAAAAATGTTTATTTTTGAAGTTATTGATATGAAATTTGGCACAAATATAGCTCGAAACTTAGATTAAAATATAGACTACTTTTTGTTTCGAATATTAGGGGAGAAAGGGGTAAAACCGACCATGAAAGGATGTAGTCAACGCGAACGAAGTCGCGGGCACAGCTAGTACCTTATAAATATAAATGGTTTTTTTTATTTAGATTGTGTTAATCATAAACGTAAGTTATTGTAGCAATTTATTTTAATTGTGCATATTTAATGCATATTTCGCACTTTTTAAATGCATATTTGCATGCATATTTCGGCCTTTTGATAGTGCATATAATCCGATGTCTACTAATTATGAATACGATTTTCAACTATCTAACGTTGCAGAACAGTGACCATTCAAAATTTACGACATTTAAATTTAAACCACTTCGTTCATGCACACTTGGAGTGGACCTCATAAATTTTCTATGCAGAAAACAACATTTCCAAAATGAGTTCGTAATTTAACGTCCGTTGTCCATAGCTTTGACACGATTCGTTAACATTCGAAACGAAAACATCTAGCGTTGCTTGAAAATTGCACATTTAAGGAATATAAGTTACGCATAACAATAAAAGTTCGCTTAGTATGAGTAATGTTATAATGCTTACACAAATTTAAAAAATATATACATTTCAGTAAAATGGTGTGTACATTAGCTCAGAGTGTGATTGGAGCCTACTTTTAAGCATAAAGATGCCTGTGCCAGGAGAAAAACAGATAAAATTGTAACATAGTTCAGTAACACTTCAGCAGAACTCTTAAGCACTCAGCTCCGATTTAATAATTGCTTATTTATGTCCGGTTCCAATATTTAAAAACGATCCGTTCTACTTACGGATAGTAATAAATATGTACGAGGCGTAAGCTAAAATCGACCGACGGACAACTGATGGCAGCTGATATGGAAAGTAAATTTGAAATTAGACTTAACGGATAGTAATTTTTGACACATTACGAATTGTAGAATATTAGAACCGGGCATTAGTAATCTAAAAAAGTACAACATAACTCCTAATGCCGCGCACGGGTCTTTGAATTCATATTATTCGTCCTTTACATTGAGAGCAACCTCATTTTTTTATCCATTCCAAAAAAACTGAAATGTCACTCACTCCAAATGGTTTTTTTTTTATAAAAATAAAATACTCGACAACCCTATCCTAAGTCACTATACCTACATAATTTCAAGGCCGAAGCCGGATTAAATTATATTACAATATCTCGTGGCACGAGGCGACACTATCAAAATAAGTTCGTTGAGAATCTCACTTAATAGTCTAAAGTTTAGTGTATATATTTTCTATACTTGGTAAATATTTAGTTCAGTTGGTTATTTTAAAATTTTAAAATAAAAAAATCATATTTCACAATGCGGAAAGAAGAGGAGAGAGTTGGATATTGGAATAAAAAGCCAAGTGGAAACTCCAGGTAAAAGAATATAATAAAGGTAGCAGAGACAGATTTATACGTAAGAGAATGACAAAGTGTTGTAAAGACATTAGACAACATAAAAGTTTAAACTTAAATGTAGAAAGAACAAACATCTTGCCAGTGTTGTGATTATATAAAACAGGTTTTATTAACAGATATTGTAGATGTTGATGAACAGTATAGGGTAGAGGCGCTATGTGGCTGGTACTTATACTCCCTTAATATGGTCCAGTGAATTAATGGAAACATTAATCATGGTTGTGAACAGGTACCAAGTTTGCGCCCAATATGTTCCAGCTTACCTTAAAACTTTTTAACTACAACTGTGTGGCTTGCTTTAAAGTAATAATAATAATAAATATTGGACAACATCACATACATTGCTCTGATTCTGTGGTAAGTACTCGTAGCTTAAGTACTTGTGTTACAGAAGTCAGAAACAACGACGGTACCACAACACCCAGACCCGAGACAATATAGAAAATATCGTTTTCCATATTGAACGACCGGGAATCGAACCCGGGACCTCTATTGTAACATAATGGCGTGTTAGAGTAGAAGTTAGTTTCGAATCCGTCTTCTCAGGGCGAAGAAGTCCAACACACTGTGTTGTCTGCTATAACAGCGGTATGGTGCACCACGCATTTTCTTTCTTACCACACATAAAGTGTTATTCTTTTATGTAACAAACATAAAAAAATGATTCAGAATAGAATTAACCCTCCTTTCCACTCTTAACTTATTCGAGTTTTTAAGAACACCCAGTTAGATACACACAGTTAAGTAAAATGTTAAATAAAAAGGAATTAAAGTATTTTCAGTGAAAAAATATGTTTGCGCTATTACTTTACTGAATAACAAATATCGGAAGTGAACAAGTAGCTAAAATAATAAAAATCATGAGACCCCAATTTCTTGTTGCCTAATCCCAAGATATCAAATAAAACGTTTCAATATTATACCAATACTGTACGTTAAACCGTCGTATCAAAACGAAATCAAAGACCCCACACAGGTTTCATGAATCCCATTTGCAATTTTCGATCGTCTAATATCCACACGAGGCACCCCATATCAGTGTCGCGTGGGTATTTGTTTAATTTGCCATAGCAATTTATCCACGTCCCGTCCGATTCCCACACGAAATGATTAATTATCGACGATTTAGGTCGAACGTGACGCCCCAGTAATCAAGGGTGCCTTAAGCAAATATAGGTTAACTTGAAATCTCGTTAAAGATTTCGATCAACTTTTGTTTGCGTGCATGAGTTAAAACTCTTGCCATCTATAAAAAACGTTACCTCAACTCCTAACGCCTTGTCTTCTTTTATTCCGATAATATATGTAAAATCCTAATATAGTTATACAGGTTATATAATATACTAATGTAAGTCCTAGCATATTATATTATCCCGTTACTGGGAGGTTCCTTTAAAAATATGTATGCGCATCCAAATATTCTTAGCAGTTAAGTCGTGTTTCTTGTAACATACTTTATAGTATATGGATAATCAGGCCATATTTTTGGCGTGCAAATGACATTCAACCGTTAGGTGGTCTATTTCATTTTAGGCCGATACATTATAGTTCGAAACACTTTCCACAAAATGTATTTTTAAGCGCGGAAATTTTAAAGGGAAGTCTGAGGAAATTGCCGGACTCTTGAATATAATTTTCCCATTTGGCTTATCCTGGATTATGCTTATGATGTTCCAGTAGCGAAAGACAGACAATTGATATTTCATGTACCGCAAGTTTAAAAGAGAAATGTAAAGTTTTAACTTTAAGAATTCAAGTCGGCTGTTGAAAATAATTCGACTTTTATAGATTAAACTTTTATAAATTTCTTTTAATTTGTACTAGAATATGACATTATGCGATATGAAACAAAAAGGTTAAGAGAAATGGAACAAACAACAATTTCTTAATAATAAAAGCTCTCGGTATCACTCTCTCTGAAATTAACACCCATCATATTGTGCTTCATTAAACTACGTTGTCATTTAAGAACATTTACAGCTTTTCCACAAAAACAAAACAAGTCTTACTTTTTACTTTAGTCCGTAACTTTTCCTCGAAAAAATTCCCTCTCACGGTTTACCATGCTCAAAGCCTAAATAACATCAAAGGGCCACAGTCCGCGTCCTTTGAATCGTGGAAACTACGTTTTTTTGCCATTCACAGCCAGGAAGCGCTAACTCAAACTGTCCCAATTTTCGCGGCAATCGCACGTCCAAAGAGACCAAGTCAATTGGCAGGTTTGGCATAGGGGACTTCCAATCACGCAGCCCGTCTTCAACCTCGGTATTCACCGAACTAAAATATTTTACGCGGGATTCCAATTTGGGTTCGTGAATGACCGCCGGCGGAAATGCTACGGGGTGTACGTACTCGTACCTCTCGGCTACGAATCGTGTGTAAGAAAATACGGAGTGCTTCGCGGAACTAGCTGTGACTCATTGTGTTTCCTCGAGCCGAAACTACTAGACCATGTTTTCCAGGTTTTGTGCCCCGTCAGTGATCTTGAATTTATCTTTGATCTAACCAGGATGCGGTCTTCCTTCACGTCGAGTACTCAGCAAGAGTACTCATTCAAGCACTGTCTTTGAGCTAAAATGCTGGTTCCTGACCTTACCCAGTCGGAGTTCTAGCCGAAAGAGTTTACTCTGTCCTAATAGATTGAGACACACTCCAAAACAATCCTACGTGGCATTTCTTTCCGTCAGAAGCTTTCCTAAAATCTAGAAGGACTTTTCTATCACCGCAAGGAAGGTCGATAGACCGTCGAGCATATTGATAAAGTCTACTGCATTTTATAAGTAGGTGTCTCCATCGTAACTATGTGCGTCGATAGATATCGCTGACATGTATCCAGTAGTTATGGGTCGGTAACTAGACACACCGTTTTATAACCCTTTAACGTTTAAAATAACAATAAGTTTGACCACGTGGTATGGCTTATTTTCATTATTAGCGTTCTCATTTCTTGCGAATTACCTTAAAAAGTAAATGGTATTCAACGCGGGATCCCGCAATTCCGGGATGTTACGTGGTATCGTAAGCCCTAGTTTTGCAACTAACGAAAGCGGGCCGTGCAAACTAAAGTCGCAAGGAAAACAAAGGGTTTACATTACTTTCGTTTAATGGCTCGCCAAAAATCGGGCAGGTGTATTTCCCTGTAGAGCTCGGTTTGTTTTGAGAGTTCTCTTATAAAACACGTAAGTAAGTACGCCCAGATATTCATGAACCTTTCTAAAACAATATTTAATTATATGTATTTAGCGATTGTTTTTGTAGAGTTTGGGTAGGCAAGAGCTAATTCTAAATGTAATCAGACGTCGCGAATATCCCGTAATAAAAATGAAGCCTATAATTACGAAAATTTATTTAGTTTACCCTTCATTCAAAGATGTCAGTTTCTCCATCTACTTTTAACAATTAGTGATAGTTTAAAGGTTTTGTAGTTAACCATATTTAACATCTTCAAGGTTTTTAAAATTGTTTGGAAATTATATACTTCACAATCAATCGAAAAACCGTCCAGTAGCAATTAAAATAAGATGCAATTCACACTTACTGATTTTGTGCTCAAAAAATGTTCTTGTCATTAAAATACGACAACAATAAATATAATAATTCAACGCAGACAAAAGCTAGTATTGGTAAAACAGGATGCAACAAGGCGTTCAACGAAACAAATTTTATTACAACTAACGAACGAAATTCAGATTTTTCCACAGGAAAAGACCTATAAATCTTCTTATATTGAGTATGCATAACACGGACGCACATTTTTTGTAAACGACGAGCAAGGGGAATGGAAATGGTTTGTTTCAAGTAATTAGGAGTCTTAAATCATAGCTGCGTGGAATAATTTTAGTAATGTTCCCCTACAACGAAGAATTTCAAAGTTATCTCAGAGACAACTTGTCTTTTTGATATATACTTGAGGACACCGTTCTTTGCAAATTTGGATTTTTATTTTAGCGTTTAATTTTTATTATCATGGTCTGTATTATGTTAGTATTGAGATTGTGGTGACGATGGTCAGTGAACGTATTTTTTTCATTCTTTTTTTACATATTCAATACGGTTTTACTAACTAAGCACTTTTAAACCGAAGACGCAAAAACGACGGCGTGTTATAAGTTTGATGTCAGTCTGCCTGTCTGTGTGTGACATCGTGCTTCTAAATGGATGAACCAATTTTAATTGTTTTTTTAGTTAGCTACTTTTGAAAGGCTTGAAACCTATATGAAATTTCATATCCAAGACAATAAATTCTTTATTTCATACAGCATGCTGCTAATATGAACGTTTAAAAACAATGATATTCCCTTTTTCATTTTTGGCTGGGTGGCAATGATAACGATAAATTTCCTTTCACGTTTTCTTAAGAAGGTACACAAGGTATAAGCTTCAATGACGTGACATAGAAACAGAAGACGCGTTTCATTTCGCGGACGCAATGCAAACAGAATGCGGGAAGCGGTCGGCAGCAAGGTTACTACTATGGACACATGGCTCAATGGATCGGCAATGAATCACACAACGCACGCCCGCGTCGTATGCTGACTCTAGGACACACTGTAGATAAAAACAGTGACACAGTGTCTTTTAAGGGCAGTCAGTAGCTTTAGTTCATAATCAACTCTGTACCTTGTCACATTAAGTCACTGTCTTATCTGACTTGCTTAGTTAGGCTGAGATTTGGTATGACAAGGTACTGAGGTGTATACGAACGAATGCTAGCTGTATTGGTTATACGGTTGCATGTCAACTCTACTTGACTGTTTAACAACAGAGATAACCTTCCCCATCGGATACCCTCTTACATAAATGTATTTGACAGTATTTCATTTACTTTGTTTGTTGCTAGGTTTGAAAATTTTCGGGATAGAGGCGTTTTGTCATGTTAAAATTTTAACAACATTCTACAAAGTTGATTTTATGCATATAAGACGTGGTTCAAAATTTAATATGAGGCTCAGGTATAGTATAAGCGTGTGATCTATGCATAGCCAAACGTTTTTTTTAAAGGTAAAGGAAAGTAAGTGGGATACATCTAAGGAGCTAATTTACTGCCACCAACCTAATTACAGATATTATTGAACATTTGACAACTGCAAAGTCAGTGAAAACATTTCATATTTGATTTGTAAGCAGTTTTAGCGTCATGTGTGGCAAGTTCTGTACCATTTGTGTTGGTAACTTTGTGTCTTCTTCAGATCTCACTCATTTCTTTAGGGGCCAAGTTATTTTCCATATTATCCGATTCTTTTATATCGTGAGCGTGTTATATCACCTAGTTACGCGCATACGATTACACTTCCTTCGGAAATTACCTCACTGACGTCATCCTAAGCTGTACACAGCGTCGATTGTTAAATTGAGGTTGCTCTTGTTTATTTACATCTTTATGTTATCTCATTTCTAATCAGCCCATATCCTGTCACTAAACAAGCTTCCTTTCTTACGAGCCATTTGCAAGTGTTGCTTTAGCCTGTGATTATTATCTTCTGAGGTCATTCTGCTGTATCACTTCGACCTACACGTAAATAGGATAGTCAGGAGTCAAGGCCTGGTTAGCGTGTATAATCGTGACGTCACAACTGCAGATTTATGATTTCCACAATGTTTTATCGTTCAACTCAATTAAAGGTTAATGAAATGAAAAAAATGGCTATGGGTCTTGCTGCAGTCATGGCTTTGTTTGCATTAACTGTCGAGTTTCTTTCCAGTAATCGGTAGTAAGGCTGTAGTTTAGTGTTCATTACAAAGAAACTAAAAGTAAATTTAAGAATTTAATGTGTGCATTAGTTAAAATCAAGCTTTTGCATGCCAACACCTAACGCCTATTTAAATTACGATTGTGATAGAACACCGTACATGATAACAGCAATTTGAACACCAACTAAAAAAACAACACGGTTTTGCTTATCAAAACGTGTAAAATTATTTTTTTTTTTCAAACCTTCACTAAACAATTCTTTTTGCCAAATCATTTTGTGCTCACATAGTAATACCAAATTTGCATATCGATCTTTGCGCTCAAATTAATACCGTTTTTAAACTAAGGTATTCAATTTGGTGATTGGTTTTTTTGTTATTCGAGAATTACCAATGCAAATATTATGATAAAAGATACTTGTTTCATCACTATACCATTATGCTTGAAAATATTACTTTGTATCAGTTTGAAACAAGTATATGTAATTAGGACTAAGTGAAAAAATAAGCTAAGCACTCAAAAAAGCAACAAGTCAACGATTAAAAAAAAACATATGTTCGTTTTCTGTTTTATTTTTCCATCGATTTAGAAGCTACTGTTTAAAACTTATTGGTAAAAAGGTATGAAGATCTCAAATTGCATACATCTGAATTCCTCAACAGCCAAGAACGACGTCCAAATCCCATTCCGTAAATTGACACAAATGTACTTATCATCTCCACTGCGTTTCTTGAGGTAGCAAATGGGCCATAATTGAGTAATGGTATAGACCAGGAGTTCTTAACCGGTGGTCCTTCAATACTCGCGGACTCAGAAAGCGCTCAATATCTTACACTAAACTTAGATTTTATCCAGTTTGCAAATTCACGTTACGAGCAAAATCTTAAAAAAAATATTCAATTAAATTTATGGTTAACTGTCTGCTTTTACCTGCATCATCGAGTTCTCATTCCGTAACCGAAGCAAAAGCAAAATACGACGGTCGAATTTCATTAGAAAAAAAAACCTCTCTTTACTTAAAAGCTAACAGAAAGTCGGTTAAAAATTTGACATTCAATAAATATTTATAAATTATACTTCGTCGTTGCATCCTTGAGATTTACATAATATTAATTATTCACTAATGTAGTCCACTCTTCAATGTACCGGGCATCAAGCACAATTTTAGAGTCGAAAAAAATAAATAAAAATAGCTCATTTGACTCTTTTAGTTTGTAGTACCATTATCCGCCACAGGAGGCGCGCGCGCACGATACAGTTCGTCATTCGCTTGATTTGTGCGGGCATCGTAGCATCGACGTATTTTTTAAATATAAATTTCGGAGTGTTAATTTGGTGTTTGATAGCAATATAAACGAAAAGAAGTGAAAGTGTCATGGGTAAACGGAAACGTAAGGATTCACAGGATTACATCAAGAAAAAGATAAGGAGATTGGAAAGGCGCCTACATCGATACCATTCGGCTAGCAGTGATTATGATACTTGTAGTAAGTAATTTAATAACCATATTTGTATTTTAAGTGCACTTAACGACAAATGCTTATAAGTGAAATATCTGTTTGGAATGATTTCCTACTTGGTGACAAAGCCGAACATACAAATAGTAACATTTTGTTACCTACCCACTTATGATATTTTTTTATTTTTCTTCCATAAATTACGGTTATGATAATAAAACAGCTTGTTTACATCTCTTTTGACGTGATGACCCAAATAACTAGTAGGTATTTTGTACCTACATACTAACGTAAATTAAAAAATGATAGTCTATGACAACGCTGATTTTTCTTTGGATTATAAACACAAGTGTTTTGTACTATGATGCGATCATAGTCGTACACCTTTTAGTACTACGGTGCGACCGTAGTTGTTAGAAGTATTAAGTATCGGGATGCGACCCCGGTCATACTTTATGTGAGGCAATATAGTGTCATGATGCGATCATGACCTTTGCTTTCATTGCCTTCAGGTGCAGATCAATGTGATTGGAATCATGAGTATCTCAATCATGGAAGGGAAGAAGAGGATTTCAGGAGGAAAGAACCCGAATCTGATTCATCCAGCCCTCGATCGAATATAAGATCAGCTGTACATTTTGTGGAAGTTCACAAAGATGCTCCTGAGAGTTTTAACAGGCCAAATCCTTCAACATCTCTGATAATGACAGACCCTGGTACATCACGAGTTGACCAAGTGCCATCTCCTAGTACCCAAAAGACAACAACTGAAACTGATATCATCCCTGAAAATACCAGCATACCCATGGATATTCTTGAAGTGTTGGGTGATCCTAAGGGAAAACATGAGGTTTTTGGGCCGAAAATTCAGGATGAAATCTCTAAACGTTGGGGGCGGATATTATGTGAAGGATTGAACAAAGAACAAAAGAAAGAACTCACAGAGAGAATTCTTGTACATGAGAATTTTCGGTTGGTTAAAGCACCTGAATTAAACCCTGAGATAAGCTCCGTAGTGACGGAGCAAACCAGAAATCGTGACAAACGCCTGGAAAAGGCTCAAAACCACCTCGGCCTTGGTATCTCTGCCTTAACAAACTTAGTATCGTCTCTTATTGACAAGGACATGGATCGGATGGTAATAATAAAAGGGCTATCAGAAATAAACCAGATTTTCTTAGATTTACACTATGAAAATACACTTAATCGAAGGAAATTAATTACGTACACACTGGATAAAAAATTTCTTGATATCATTAAGGACGTACAAAGAGACTCTCTGCTTTTTGGTGAAAATCTTTCTGAAAAGATAAAAGCATCTAAGTCTGCCGAAAGATCTGGTCTGCAAATTAAGAAGACTCACATACCAAATACTACGACAACAAGAAAACCCTCAAGTCATCAGGGAAACTGGAGGAGCTCCCCTCGTCAAATTCCACGCGGGAACCGGCGGGGTGGAGCCAGGAGCCAAACTTACCGCTCAACGCGGAAACCAGTTCCATCAACGGACCGTTACCAGGACCCGTCGAAGGCAATGTCGAGACCTCAGCCCAAGATATAATTGAGGTACAGCATTCAGGTAGATTAAAGAGATTTGTTCAAAACTGGAAAGCGGTCACAGATGACCCTGTAATTTTGAATTCAGTATCTGGTTACAAAATTCCCTTACTAGGAACAGTTTCACAAAGTATCCCACCTACAAATTCAGACTTCTCCCACTTGGAGAAACAAAATTTACATCTACAAATAGAAAAATTGATCAGAATTGGCGCTGTTGTTACCTGTGACGATAAACCAGATCAATTCTTAAGTAAGATTTTTCTTATTCCCAAATCAGATGGGAAATACAGGTTTATACTTAATCTCAAAAGTTTTAACAAATTTGTGCTAACTCATCATTTTAAGATGGAGGATTATCGTACAGCTACTAAGCTGATGTCCCAAAATTGTTACATGGCAAGTGTTGATCTAAAAAATGCATATTTTCTTATTAATATGCATAAGTCATCTAAAAAATTCTTGAGATTTAAATTTGAGGACCAAACCTATGAATTCCAGTGTCTTCCATTTGGTCTCTCATCGGCTCCATATATCTTCACTAAATTGCTTAAACCAGTTGTTAGCTTTCTTAGAAGTAAAGGCTTAATTATTGTTAACTATTTGGATGATTTTTTATGTGTAGGAAATTCTTATGCGGATTGTTTGAACTGTGTTTCCAAGACAGTTGAATTATTAATCTACTTAGGATTTGCCATTAATTACAAGAAAAGTAAATTAGTTCCTAGTCAATGTCAAAAGTTCTTGGGTTTTGAACTCGATTCCGTTAATTTGAGAATAGGCCTGCCAATTGAAAAACGTAAAAAAATATTAAACCTGGTTCAAGATTTGGTGGAAAGGAGAGAGATCATAATACGTGAATTCGCTAAATTATTAGGTATACTTACTGCGGGCTGTCCCGCAATATCTTATGGTTGGATGTACACAAAGCTTTTGGAAAGGGAAAAGTTTTTGGCTCTAAGAATTTCTAACGATAATTATGATTCTAAAATGAAAATTCCGAATATTTTAATTGATAATCTTGCTTGGTGGGCGCAAAATATAATGATTAATAATAATTCTATTCGTAACGGTCGGTACGCATTAGAAATATTTTCTGATGCGTCCCTAACAGGATGGGGGGTGATGTGTAATGGGGAAAGATCTAACGGATTTTGGGATTCCGAAGAATCTCAAAATCACATTAACCTTTTAGAACTAAAAGCAGCCTTTATGGGATTGCAATGTTTTGCATGTAGTAAACGTGATTCAGAAATTCTGTTACGTATTGATAACACAGTTGCAATTTCCTACATAAATAGAATGGGTGGCATTCAATATTGTCATTTAAATGAAATAACTCGTCAAATTTGGAAATGGTGTGAGGAAAGGCAACTATACATATTCGCTTCATATATTAAATCTAAAGAAAACGTTGAAGCCGATGAGGAATCGAGACGATCAAATGTAGACACTGAATGGAATTTATGCTCCACGGCTTTTTCTGAGCTTGTTAACGTGTATGAAACCCCAGATATAGATCTATTTGCAACTCGCTTAAATGCTAAATGCCAAAGATATATTTCATGGAAAAGAGATCCATTGGCATTCAACGTAGATGCATTTACAATCGACTGGAGTATGTACTATTTTTATTCATTCCCTCCTTTTTCTCTCATTCTTAAATGCCTTAGGAAAATTATCAATGACAGAGCCACTGGTATTATGGTAGTCCCCTACTGGACGAGTCAACCATGGTATCCCTTATTCCAGTCGCTCATGTGTCGGGAACCGTTCTACTTCTATCCTGATCGTAATTTATTACTGTCTCCTTTCAGGGAGCCTCATCCACGTTGGAGGACACTTACCCTGGTATCATGTCAATTATCAGGTCAGCTTTAACGCAGCATTCTTTGAATACAGATACAATAGACGTTATGATTGGGTCATTATCAAAAAACTCTCTTAAGCAGTATGATGTCCCAATAAAGAAATGGTGGCGTTATTCTAATATTAACAACAGAGATGTGTTTTGTTACGATATACCATTCTTAATGGATTTTTTAACATGTGAATATTCAAATGGAGCTAGTTATGGTAGTTTAAATACTTATCGCTCAGCTTTGGCTTTGATTTTCGGTAAAAAATTTAGTGAAAACGCCATAGTTGTTCGGTTTCTAAAGGGAGTTTTTCGTTTAAGGCCTTCCCTTCCTAAATATCAGACTACTTGGGATCCTAATTTAATTTTAGATTTTGTTGCTAATTATTATCCAAACGAAGATTTATCATTAAGTTGTATTACTAAAAAATTGGCAATACTACTCGCATTGTCGTCAGGACAACGAGTTCAGACATTGTCTCTTATTAGAGTATCAAACGTTAGGATTGGTGATTCCAATATTGAGATTGTAATTAACGATTTAATAAAGACTTCTGCACCTGGGCGACCTATGCCCAGATTAGTGATTCCATTTTTTCCAAATAGAACACCAATATGCCCAGCAAGAACTCTCTGTTCGTATATGGAGGCTACCAGACATTTACGATCAACATCAGATGCTGGAAAGCTCTTCTTGACAATCAGAAAACCGTATCATAGTGCTAGTCCTTCTACTATTAGTAGGTGGATAAAGGATATTATGGAAAAAAGTGGAGTAAACACCAAGGTGTTCTCGGCGCACAGTACGCGGCACGCGTCTACCTCGGCTGCGCACCGACAGGGGCTGTCAGTAGACAGCATCAAGAGATGTGCAGGTTGGTCGGGAAATAGCTTAGTTTTCGCCAAATTTTACAATCGGCCTTTAACCTCCAACTACGAAGAGAGTGATTTTGCAGAAGCAATTTTTGATCTGGTTAATTAACGTACGAAACAGTGTACCTATTTAGATTTTACCTTATTTCATTAGAATTAACACTGAACAAGTTAGTATTTAGACTATGATTTTTATTCAAAATAAAATGGTTAATTGATGATAGTTAATTTTATTTTGGAAAAATTTTGCAATTATCTCTAAACATCCTACATTAGTGAATAATTAATATTATGTAAATCTCAAGGATGCAACGACGAAGTATAATTAATGGTTAAACGAACTTACCTTGTGATGTTTGACCATAATTATACGAGGCGTTGCATCCGTAGAGATTTATATCCCACCCTTGGTGCCCATATTTGCGATATGCAAATACCCGAACAGAGTTTTGCAAAATTTTGCTCTAAAAGAATGACGAACTGTATCGTGCGCGCGCGCCTCCTGTGGCGGATAATGGTACTACAAACTAAAAGAGTCAAATGAGCTGTTTTTATTTATTTTTTTCGACTCTAAAATTGTGCTTGATGCCCGGTACATTGAAGAGTGGACTACATTAGTGAATAATTAATATTATGTAAATCTCTACGGATGCAACGCCTCGTATAATTATGGTCAAACATCACAAGGTAAGTTCGTTTAACCATTAATTATATGACAATAATACTATTACATGGTAAATACCACTAGACTACTACACTAGAATACCAGCGCTGCTGCGGTGTTAGAAGTTATGCCGTAGCAGAATTTTCTGAGGTGGAATCCAACTAGCTTTATAATTTATTGTGTGTAAGTTGATGCTCTTATATAACTGTATTATCAAAGTTGAAGTTGACTCTCTGATAGTTTTTTAGTCAAGGTCAAAAAAAAAAAATTTCTTGCTTTGTTTTTTTAAGAAATACAAATAAGAATTTAGCGCAAGGACATACGGATTTTCTGCACTAATGGTTATGGACCACTGGATTAGATGACCGTGCGGGCGGGCACATGTCTTGGCCAAACTACCAACAAGGAACTAATCCGTTGGAATCCTCCGTAAGATTTAAATTTGGATTGTTGCCATAGAGATTTTCATTCAATAAAATTGACTCCGCTTCATTTTGCAAAGAATGCTTTATATATCTAGACGTTGTGATTAATTTTAGAGCGAAGTAATAGTATGACTTAATATAATTTGGTTCTTTTATTTGCTATTTACTCATCTTTAAGAGAAAGAATGATAAGGTAATGAGAAGGGTTTTGGCACTGTCTTGCTTATAAGTACATATTTTTATCATAACAATCATATTAACGAGTATAATACCCGTAATATAACATAAGCAAAAAATTTGTTAGGTGATTGTAACTCGTTCATGAAAAACGTACAGAACTGATTTTTTGAAATAGCTAGATGCAATACTTTTTTAACAACTTTTCATACCAAAATAACTAAAAGTTGCATGCAACAGTTAGTCTTGGCATTAACAAAGATGGAGTCGTTTAAGTATTTACCTATCTGAGCTACCGATTTCCCAAACACTGATACCATTTACACCTAGAAGTCATACACTACAATATCGTACTTTACTATCTAACATAGCGTACACGTAGTTTGCCAGTCAATTAAATGTTAATCTTGCAGCTCACTTAGTTTAGTCGATAATTCCTAGAGTTGCGACTAGTTAACTCGAAACTTCCGTAAACTCCACAATTTGCCGTAATTCAATCCGGAGCTATTAGGCGGTTTATATTATTTATGTTCTCGTTGCTCTTACACTTACAAGCAAAGCAAAGTTACTTAAACCAAGCTTTGAAACAAATTAATCAGCTATTATCATTAATTTTTGTTCACATTTTGAAAGATAGGACAAAATACAAACAATACAGGAGAGAGCCTTTTTTATTTTAACTTTTATTCACAATTTGACCCTTGCCAAATCAACGTAAACACATATAGTTTTTTTTAAAATTACCAATGGAAAAACCACTAGAACAATTAAAAAAGAATTGGTCCAACTCACAATTAATTTTTATAAGCATAAGCTTGCTCAGTCTATTACTAATTCAGCCACTTGTGATGACATAAGTACATAATGACACGATAAAAGAGCGACTCAATGTAGATGTCCCCGAGTGTTCACTGTTCCATTACGGCACGAGTCGACACGATTCACTTTGACTCGAGTCGAGTGCGGGCGCACCGGTGCGGTTGGCGCCCGTTTGTCAGACCGCTATCAGTGGAAACAGTATTTGCTTCCTCATATACTTTGAAGAGAGATAGAGCATAGCGATTTATCGCTCGTTTTGGAGCAGCCCGACTGGTAAAATACCTCCACCTTACAGAAGACCACAGCTAAATAACAATCACTTCGGTGTTGTTGTGTTCCTGCGTGTGAGTAAGGTTTCCGGAGCTCTTGGGGGGGTGCTACATTAGTAGCAGGGGTCAAGCCTTCAAGGTAAGGGCGACAAGTTCTGTACCAGCTTTATTATACTGTGCTTGTTGCCCCTAAGCTAAGACCTCATTACTACTTAAGATCGGGTAAGGTGAGGTCAATCTTGAAGTGCAACATAAAAAGTACCTACTATGTATACGTGCACGTACACTACAACCAAATATTTTGTAGATCCATCATAGTTTCATGCAAAATACAAACAAATTAATGTTATCCGAGTCAAGAAGTTTAAAGTGTCTGAAGTGCTTTTATGTTTAGGTCATTCTTACTTGCCAGCGCAGATGATGAGGACTTTGGTGGTACCAATCGTAAAGAGCAAAACAGGTGATATCAGTGACAAGAACAACTATAGACCTATCTCATTGGCTACGATTAGCGCGAAAGTACTTGACGGTTTGCTTAACACTCAACTAGATAAATATCTATACATACACGACAACCAGTTCGGTTTTAAGTCAGGTCTCTCCACAGAAACAGCTGTATTGTGTTTAAAGCAGACTGTCAAGTATTATACCGATAGGAAAACGCCCGTCTTTTCGTGTTTTCTCGACCTGTCGAAGGCATTTGACCTGGTCCGCTATGACATACTTTGGAAGAAACTTAATCAGACCTCAATGCCCGAAGAACTAATACGCGTCTTTAAGTACTGGTACCAGGAACAGGTCAACGTCGTTCGGTGGTCGGGCTCCTTTTCGGATCTATACAGGTTGGAGTGTGGGGTGAAACAGGGGGGCTTGACCTTTTTTTTTTTTTTTTTTTTTCGGGGGGAAATGCTTAATGCACCGTACCGCCACCCCGAGGGAGGGTGACGGCGTGTGTGGGACTCCCACCTTCCTACCATCCTCAGACTACCCACTAAAACCCCCCGGTTGGACCCTCATCGCCTAAGTGGTGGCGCTATGGGAAATCGGCTCAGCCTTTGCTTCCACAGCGCCGCCGGCGGAATAGCCACTTACGTGGCTCCGTCTACTCCCCCCATTGTGTTGGAGGGGAGCCTGGGGATGGCCGGTCCAACGGGACCATCCTCACCTCGCAGTGGAGACTGGTGCAATGCCAGCTGAAGGTGCCCTCACACCATCAACCGGCCAGTCCCCACGCGGTAAGTGGGCGCGGTCATACTGACGCCGCGCCCTCAGCCGCCGTCTTTTGCGGCAGGCGGGAGCGGAAGGGTCATCCTCCCGCTCTCTCTCTGCGGCCTCCTTCTGCGACATGACGTCCTCGCAGAAGGAGGCCATCCCGTCCCATGCCGTCTCACTTCCGAGCATAGCCTCGACTATGCTGGGGAGTGAGAGGTTCGGCCCCACCAGAGCGCGTAACGCTGCTCGCTGGGCATCCCAGGCGGGGCACACTAACATTGTGTGCTCCGCCGAATCCTCCGCCGCGCCACAATTGGAGCACGACGGAGTCTCCTCACGCCCGATGCGGTGCAGGTACTGCCCAAAACAGCCGTGGCCGGACAGCACCTGCACCAAACGGAATGTCAGAAATCCCGATTTGCGCTCGAGCCAGCGAATTATTGCTGGCCCGAGCGCATCAAGGGTCCACCGACCCGACGGAGCCACTCGCAGAGACTCCGCCCAACGCCGGACCATTTCTTTGTGCGCCTCTCTGCGCACACGCAACAGGTCCTCCGGGTAAAAGCGCTCCCCGGAGGCCTTTCTTAGGGCTTGCCAGTGATAGGCCCTTGCCAATGCCTGGGCCTCTTCCTCCCATGGCGGTGTCCCAGCGAGTGCGCACGCCGCATCAAAACCAACTGTGCGGTATGCTCTGCACACTCGCTGGGCGATAGCTCGTTGAGGGCGCCTCAAAAATCTTTTGTTCTCCCGAATGTGGAGGGAGTCGGCCCAGATGGGCGAGCCGTATAGGGCCATACTTCTCAAAATGCCGGCATAGAGTTGCCGGCATTTGGCCCTGGGACCCCCCACATTGGGGAGAAGCCACGCCAAGGACTCCGAGGTTTTGAGAAGGCGCGGAGACAATGCCGCGAAGTGCGGCCGAAAGGTCCAGCGATGATCCAATATGAGGCCCAGGTATTTCATCTGGGCCCCAACCGCCACCCTGACGCCCCCAACGACAATATATGCACCGTTAAGCAAACGTTGCCGAGGCCCCGGAAAAAATATGGCCTCGGTCTTATTCAACGCCACTCTAAGGCCCAAGAGGGCAATACGTCTGGCAATTAAATTGCCACCGGCCTCTGCCAGACGAGCTGCGGCGCCAAAATCTCTCCCCCGGGCAGTAACAAGAGTGTCGTCTGCATAGCAGAAGACGTTCATGCCCGAGAGGAGAGAGCCGCGCAAAAGCCAATCATATCCGATGTTCCACAAGAGAGGCCCCAAGACAGACCCCTGTGGAACACCGGACTGAGCGCTGAAACGACGCAGACCACTGTTGCTGGCGCAGACAATTTGCCTATCCACCAAATAACTGGCGATTAAACTAAACAAATAGGAGGGCACTCTGTGATGTCGGAGTGCCTCCATAATTGTGGAGTGGGGGAGGGTATTAAAGGCATTGGCTATGTCAAAAGAAACAGCCAACACACCCTCCCCCCTCTCCCTACATTTCAACACCAATGATTTAAGAGCGGACAGGGCGTCAATGGTGGACCGCCCTGCTCCAAAACCATACTGCCTGCTCGACAGGTCCGGACCGACGGAACGAAGGTGCTCCTTTAGGCGGCCGGCCACCATTCGCTCGAACAGCTTCCCAACTTCATCAAGAAGCACTATGGGCCGGTACGCCGATGGTGAGTCCGCCGGTCTGCCCTCTTTTCGAAGGAGGCAAAGTTGCCCCTCCTTCCAAGGTTTAGGGAACTGGCCGACCCGGAAGCACGAGGCGAACAGTTCCCTAAACTTCTGCTCCATAAGGGCTGCGCCGAGGGCGACGAGTTTCGCCGGGACCCCGTCCGGTCCAGGGGCCGTCTTCTTGGCACGGAGGCAGATTGCCGCCGTGCCAAACTCCTCCTCGGTGATTTGAGGGGCCTCGAAAGGAGCGGTGGCAGGCTCCTGCTCTGCTGGGGCGCTCATTGCCGGCGGGACGAAGCCAGGACTGCTGTCCGGGAACAAGGCCCGGACGACGCTGTCAAGCAGTCCCGGCTCGAGGGTCTCTGTGAGTGGGGGACCTATGGGGCGCAACTTGTTGCGTGTGGCCCGGTACGGTCTCCCCCACGGATCTTGATTGAGACCCTCTAACATTTCTGCACGAGCGGAATCCTTGGCGGCCCCTATGGCAGCCTTGAGGACCCTCTTTGCCTCTGTGTAGGCATCGTAGAGGGAAGCCTCATTCCCGAGGTCCCGACGAGCGCGACGCCTACTTCTGGTGTAGACCCGCCGTGTAGCCACGCAGACAGCCCGAAGATCGGCGAGCTCTTCCGACCACCAGAAGCAGGCGCGTCGGGGAGGTGGACGACGTGACCGAGGCATGCTAGAGTCGCATACCTCAGTCAAGGAATTCCGCAGGACAGCCGCGGAGGAGTCTACATCTGGACCAGATAAGGGAGGCGAAAACCAGTCTTGTAGAAAGGCCGCCTCCCTTGCAACTGCCTTATCCAGGCGGGACAGAGCCCACCTGGGAAAAGGTGACGAGGCCGAAGTCGTTGGAGCTTGGCGAGGGGTACCGGAGACCACCTCGAACCTAATAAATTTATGGTCTGAGAGTGTTTCGGTCTGGTCCACCCTCCAGTTACGGACCCGTGCGGCAAGTGCAGGGGTGGCGAACGAGAGGTCCACCACAGACCCCCCCTGCTGCCGCACACAGGTCTGGACCGCGCCCCGATTTAGGAGGCAGAGGCTGGATGAAGCGGCCCAAAGCTCCACCAGCTGCCCCCGTCGGTTGCACGAAGCAACAACATTCCCCCAAGACGTCGCTTTGGCGTTGAGGTCTCCCAGGAGGAGCACTTGCCGCCCCGCAGAACCTGCCCGCTGGATAGCCCCCTGTAGGAGACCCAGAAACATCTCAAAGTCTGGAAGCGGACGACTTGGGGAAAAATAGACCCCGATGACTATTGTGCCACCCCACTGGCATACGACATAACACGAGCCCCTCTCCACAAGGGACAGAGGGGGAGAGGTCGACGAAGGCCGCCTAAAAACTGCAACAGTGCTGGTCTGGTCCCCGAACCAATTACTGGGGACCATGTAGGGCTCTGCCACTACCACAATGTCTACCAACCACTCCGCCACAGCCTGGGACAACAGGTCCTGGGCTGCGCGGCAGTGGTTGGCATTTGTTTGGAGGAGGTTGAATTGGGCCATTATTTATTCTTGCATTTCAACCTCCTCCCCCATCGCTGGACTCTGCTCCGAAGCGTCTGGCCGGGCCTGAGCCTTCGCTTTTCCCTTCCTTGGGAGGGGCCTGCAGCTTTTCCCCCCATGACGTGGTCTGCTGACCGACCACCGTCTGCACAGACCGTACAGTGCAGTTTCTTCTCGCTGCAGGCAGCGGCTTTGTGGCCAGTTTGTCCGCAGCGGAAGCAGAGTGCCGTGCGCTCCACGGCCGAAGGGCAGAGAGGGCGAGTGTGCCCGACCCCAAAACACCTGAAGCAATGGAGGGGCTGCTCCTCCAGGGTGCGAACTGATGCGGAGCTGAACCCGATCAGAAAGCGCCCTCCATCTAGCACAGCTTTAGCTGCAGCCACGGGACACTGCAAGCGGATCGCCCCCATTCCCATGCGACCCGCTCGAATTTCTCCCGCCTTTATGTGGTCGGTCGGGCAGCCTCCGATTGTGGCCACTTTTTCAACCACCTCGGACTTGGACACAGAGTCGTCCAAGTCCGAGATAAGTAGGCCCACGCATTTTACCGGCCTTACAATTTTGGCCACATCTTCACTCACGGCGAGTCTCATCTTCTCAGCGAAGATGTCGGCCTTTTTCGCTGACTCAGAACCGGGAAACTCAATGAGTCGCGCCCCGGTTTGAGTCGGGCGGGTACGGACTGCTGTCACTCCAAGCTCCTCAAAGCTTATTGCGCTTCGAGCCCGGCGGAGCACCGACCCATACGTCTCCCCCTTCTGCTCCGCTTCGGCCGTGAGTGTCACGATCACGGCAGCAGTTTTCGGGGGAGTTAACTTCTTCGTCTTCGGCTTGGGATTCGACCTCTTCGTTTTGGATGACGAGGGAGCAGCAGCTTGTTCTGTAGAGCTCGTAGGCTCGACGACTCTGTTCCTCATTGAAGGGACTGGCAAACGTTGTGAAGGGGAAGGAGATGGGACCACAGGTGACTTTTTGCCCTTCCTCTTGCCCTTCCTCACCACGGTGGACCAGCTCTCATTTGCTGGAGTGGCCGATGGGAGGAAGGAGTCCTCGACAGGATTAGGCTGTGGAGCAGCACGAATAGAAGCCCGAGGAGCTGCCTTCGGAATAAAAGCAGACTCCGCACCCTCGGAAGATCCTGGTTTGGGCGCCGATACAGATGAAGCCGAAGCCCTGGCTTTGGTTTGTTTTGCCCGGTGTGGCTTCGGCACTTCCGGGACCTTGAAACCGGGCAGTCCTTCGAGAACAACCACCGGTTCCTTCCTTCTATCAGCCGCAAGTGGCGGCCGGATTTGCTTCGCAGGAAGCAAGCGATCCTGGATGCCCTCGAATCGGGCATCCATACGGGCGCATAATATAGCCCGTTCTTCGTGCAAAAGCTTGCGAAACAGCTCCTCCATCGCATTTTCCTGCGGTTCTCGTCTAGGTGCTGGAGTAACGGAAGCCGATCCTGACTCGACAAGCTCCATATCTTCAACTGGAGCCAAAATTGGGGAAGATTTGGATGCCCCCGTCAGACCGGACAGGACAGTCTCCAGCCTTTCCACCTTCTTGCGGTAGGACTCTAATTCCGATTGCAAGCGATCTACAGTCGCCTGCAGCCTCACCGTCTCCTCAGATTGAGAGCGCTTGAGCGCTTCAATGCAGATAGCCCTCATACTCTGCGTTCTTTCTTTAAGGGCCTTTTTGAACGTCCCTTTTAAGTTGGACGATTTGGAGATCATCAACGAAGACTCATTGGCGTCCTCGTCAATCATTCTCTCCAACTCCGCCACCGACTTCCCCTCTAAGGCCGGTTTGAGGGGGATTCCGTAACCCAGCTCATTGCGAGCATTGCGGGTTTGCCTCTCTTTGGCCGCTATTAGAGCTTCGAGCTCCAGCTCATTAGCGGCCTTCTTCGCGGCTTTCAGCTCCCTTTGAGCTTCTGCCCGCTCCACATACTCTCCAGTGGAGGCGGGGCGACCACATCCCTTTTTTGCCTTCCCCTTGCTCCGACTTTTGCCACGCGGAGTGTCCGAGGATGACTCCTTCTCTACCTCTTCAATAGGCCTCTTGCGAGCCTTGAGGTATTTTGTCCGTACTGACGTGACTGACGCATCAGACATATGCGTCAGTGTGCCCGAATCAGAATCGGACAATTCACTCGGTCTGCTGAACTGACCGCTAAACATATAGCTGGCGACCGAGGTCGCAGATGGAGCGTGACCTAAGGTCCCAGCATCTTCCGTCTTTGGTGCATCTGAACAAACGGCACCCACAACTGACGACGACGCAACTGCGCAGTCGTCTTTCTCCGCATCTGAGGATGCAACTACGTCATTCTCCCCACGAACGTCATTTGTTTTGGTTTTGGATTCATTACTCATAATTGTTCCCACGAAAACACGGAAATGGTGGACCACCAGGAGTAGAGCCGGTTTGCTCCTGGTTACCCTCATACTGCACGGGGGCGGGCGGTCCCATGCAGGGAGGCCGATGCCACCGACCACGACCGGGTTTATCCCACCCGGTCACCATCCCTCCGAAGAGAGATGGCCCTGACGCCTCGAGCACTCACAGCGTCGGGATTAGGGGTTTTTATTGAAGTTGTCTCCTCTTGGGCCAGCCAATTAAGGCAAGCCCCCTGGTCTGGTCGAGCCGATAGACGTGATCACCAGACACTCGACCAGGAAACAGGCTGCCCGACGGTGACCGAAGTCTGCTGCGACCGACTGCTATTACGCAGCCGACCGAGCCCGCCGCGCCGCGAGGCTGCCCCGCCATACTACGCTCCGAAGAGCACATACGTCAAAAAGGCCAACTTGGCCAGGCCAAAAACACAGGCCCCGACAAGGCGAATAGAAAACGACGCAAAACGACGAAGACCTCGCTTGAAATTCCCATATTCCCCCTCCTTATATTACCCCCCCTCCCCAATTTCCCCGTTCCCCACCCCTCCTACCCCCCCCCCCCCCCAGTGTGTTTGGTCCGCGGGAGCTACGCTCCGACCCCCGGCTGCCGCCCGCAAGGCATCCTTATAAGCGGGAATACGTTCCGGACGGCAGCCGCGGGCTTCCCCTATCCGCCACCCGGGTGACGCGCCAGGTAGGGGTATCACCTCCCCCCCTGGTGGGGGGAGGTGATACCCCTACCTGGCTTAGGGGGGCTTGACCTCGCCTAAGCTCTTCAACCTTTATGTAAATGCGCTGATTGAGGAGCTAAGTAGCACGCATGTCGGTTGTCATATTGGAGGTGTCTGCCTTAACAATATCAGTTATGCTGACGACATGGTGCTACTGAGCGCCTCTGTGTGCGGGCTAAACAGGCTGCTTGGCATTTGTGAAAAGTATGCTGACGATCATGGCCTGTTATATAATGTGAAAAAAAGTGAATGCATGGTCTTTCAGGCGCGAGGAAAATGCCTAGATAATACCAACCTACCAAATATTAAACTTAAAGGGATTCCTCTAAACAGAGTCGAAAAGTTTAAATATCTTGGTCACTTTGTAACCTCGGACCTGAAAGACGACGCAGACATAGAGAGGGAGCGTAGGGCGTTGTCTGTGCGTGCCAATATGATAGCTCGCAGGTTTGCTCGCTGTACGAGGGACGTCAAAGTTACTCTGTTTAGAGCATTTTGTACGTCCTTCTACACGAGTAGCCTGTGGGTAAGTTATACGCAGAGACAGTACAACGCACTACGTATTCAATATAATAATGCGTTAAGGGCGCTTTTGGGGCTGCCCCGATTCTGTAGCGCATCAGGGATGTTTGCAGAGGCGCGAGTGGATTGCTTCTATGCAACCATGCGCAAGCGATGCACATCCCTGGCGCGCAGGGTGAGGGCCAGTGACAATGGCGTACTGAAGGCATTTGCAGACCGATTTGACTGTCAGTACCTAAATCATTGCAATATGGTTCATGTACTGACTGCGGTCAAAATATTATTCTAATTAGGTATTTTTATTGTTAGTTTAAAATTTAATTATTATTATTGTGATAAAATTGTAATGATGATCCTAGTTGGTTGAAAATAAATGACATTATTATTATTATTATTATTAACTGCTTAAAAGCGTTCATTTACCCATAATCATTGGAAAATAGGCCATTAGTGATGACACTCCTTATATTAATAGTCTAATCTAAATTTGGCCGAAGACCGTACTCAATGAGTGGAAGAGATAAGTGAACCAATCATAGTTGAAATTAAGAATTACTTGTTTCTGCAAACGAGTCTCTAAGGTCTCCAGTACCTTCGAGGCTCAATTATTGTAAAATAACAATGGCCGATCAGATTTCACTTTCCAAAAGTAAAAACTTCTTGCAATATAAATAAAAAATACCGAATAATGTCATACATTCAATCCACGTCTTTTTTTTAAAACTGGCTGATAAATTTAAAAAAAAATCGAATGCCACATGTTCGTTGTTGATATTTAGTTTTTAATAACAAATTTTCGACCATCCCTTCGTTTAGAAATTTTATTTTAAGAATGCAACAATTGAAATCACAATTATCTTCTTTAACGAAATAAAAAAAAGTACGTAAGGTACAAAAAATCCTGAATTTTATATAAATGTACTCGTAAAATCACTAAAAGTTGCATATTGTTCTAGCAATCCATACAAAATACTTTTTAATCGCGATTCTAATTTCCATTGTCAAAGGAAATTTACGAATACCCGATAGCAAAAATGTCAAAAAGTTTCGTGATTTCAAAAAGCCGTTTAACAAAAGTTGTCCAAAATCATGGCAAGATTACGAAAGGTACCAAAAAGGTTCCGAGCGAGCCTCAACTTTATAAAACCTCAATTAAAGGTCTTTTTATTAGCTTCCTCTACTGAGGCAGTTTGTTTACACGTTACCGTTATCAGACCGGCAGCGTTTATCGGCAATGACCTCTGCCTCTGCCGGGACCGGCCTAATTCAGGTTCATTTGAACCGCAGTGGCAATCCTGTTTAGTTGCTTCGAGTAAAAACGATGATGGCTAGGTAATAAAACATATTTTTTTTTAACGCGTCAGCTAGATTTCCAAAAAACGAAGAAAACGAATTTTTCTTTCGTGTCTTACATTTTATAAATTTATTTTTTGCTTAAGAAAATAGATTGTGATTATACCACGCAACAAAGTGCAGTGGAGTTTACGTTAATATTTCGTAAAAACTCTAAAAAAAAAAGTGTCGTGCCTTTTATTTTTTAAGTAATCAAAATGTTGGAACAAATTGACTTTTTAGTCATATACCCTATAGAGACGTTTGCTGAAGATGACATTAGGCAAACGGGTAATTTCTTTCATGTTACTCGATTTATCATAATATTGTGATGTCCGTCCCAAGATCTCACTTGGTAAATTATTCCAAGAGATATGCAGGCCTGGAGTTATTTGTAATCAAAATCTTTTGACATTAAAATCCGTGATCCAGCTACTAGGTAATCATATAAGCCTAAATAGCGAATCGAGTATGAAACCAAACAAAAACAAAAAAGCCACAAATTGGATAAGCAGAGTGCCTTATTGGACACTAGCGACCCTCCCCGGCTTCGCACGGATGTAACGTAAATAATTAGAAGTTTTGGCTTTTCTATTCTTTGTTGGAAATAAAAACCTTCCTTTTGAATCACTCTATCTATTAAAAAAAACCGCATCAAAATCCGTTGCGTAGTTTTAAAGATTTAAGCGTACATAGGGATATAGGGACAGAAAAAGCGACTTTGTTTTATACTAGGTAGTGATTTACTATACTTTATTAAATGCTTATACGTACTATACTTCACTTTATTGGATTATACTTCAATGACGTAAGTGCGTTATTATGCGTTTTTGTTGCCATTACATAACAGCAACAATTTACAAACAAGCTCTACTTCCAATGAATGAATGAAGTGAGGCATTCAAGGCAACAATGCTATTGTAATGTAGAGACAATAGTGTGTCACCATAGCCTTATACTCGATCATGGTTTAAATTACATATTTAGTACCGGCCAATTCCAATGCGGTAAGTTTGTATTTAGTTGATAACATTCAATAATCATCTAAGGTGTTATCAATTATTATTTAATGCATTCAATGAAATATTAAAATATCTTATCATGTAAATGATTTTATGTCAATACGAAAATACGAGATGCAGGCGGTAAATTATTTTATATTCGTGATTTCCATCGATAATTATCATTTTAATTTATAAACAGACGTCAGAGGTATTCAATAATTTTCCTCATTTAAGTAAAGTTGAGTGTAGCGATGGCTGGCACTGACATACGAGTACGTCATGCTTGTGAAAAGGTGCCACCTTTGGGGACTGGTCTGCTCCAGCTTACCTCTTAAAATAAAATAATACTTAATGCTTCTTTCACTCATCAAAATAAAACTATATGACTTGGTCGAAAGTGTTCTACACATAGTTATATGTTAGATACTGCTACTGGAACTAATCTGCTGAGTTTCTTACTGGTGTCTTCTCGGTAGATATAGGTTCCGAACCGGAAGTAGAATAATAAAATAAATAAATAAATATTGGACAACATCACATACATTGCTCTGATTCTGTGGTAATTAGCTTAAGCACTTGTGTTACAGAAATCAGAAACAACGACGGTACCACAACACCCAGACCCGAGACAATATAGATAAGTTCGAATCACTTTGCATTGTATTCAATGACGATTCCAAAGTGTTACATGTAACCTACTTGAATAAAAAAAAAATGAGTTTGAGTTGAGTTTCAAAAATAATTAATAAATTACCACAATGTAATTTGAACGTACTCACATATTAATAAAGTATATTGGTAGCCCAAAACAAGTGACCGTTTCGCATTTTACTTTACAAGTTTGTTAAAAATTTAAAACAGAAATGAGTAATGAGTCCACAACCCAATCAAGCACCGACTTCATTTATTCGACGGATCAACGTATGGTTCATAATTAAAAATAATTGGAAACTGGATAAGGTCGCATCTCTCAAGAGTTGATGTGTGGGCACAATTTTTGTTACATGAATTTAAAAATTGGAGAGTACCCAAAATGAACTTGGCATGATTTCACGATTGCGTGCGAAAATTTAAGAGAACTTAATTTTGAGAAGAGGTCTTTGAAATCAATTCGTTGGTTCCACTTAATAGGTCAAGGTTATACAATCCCTACTATATTAATATTATAAATGCGAAAGTAACTCTGTCTGTCTGTCTGTTATGCTTTCCCGCTTAAACCTCTGAACCGATTTTGATGAAATTTGGCATAGGTGGACGTTGGACCTCAAGAACGGACATAGGCTACTTTTTGTTTGAAAGTAAGGGGGGGGGGGTAAAGGCACCTTTGAAAGTTTATATGGGAAAATGTTTATTTTTTAAGTTAGAGATATGAAAGTTGGCACAAATATAGCTCTATTAAAATATAGACTACTTTTTGTTTCGAATATTAGGGGAGATAGGGGTAAAACCGACCATGAAAGGATGTAGTCCACGCGAACGAAATCGCGGGCACAGCTAGTCTGTTATAATTTCGGAAAATAAATATCTTACTATGGTGAAGTTTTAGTCAAAATGGAGTGTCATCCTAAAGCTATTTTCTTTACAAAGCTGTTTTAAAACCATAAATTAACTTACTAATGCCCAAACTTGCAAAATGTCTAATGGAGAACGCAAAATTTTCTGTTTCGAATAATCATGCCGTACATGAACAAAGAAATCAACTGTTAGACAATATTAACATAAATACAAACCTGACGTCAACGGCCTAATACTAGTAATGTACAATGAAATGCATGTCAGACTATACATTTGGACCGCCCTTATATAAAGTGGCTATAAGAATAACATTGTACTGCAAGTAGAGAGGTAGGGCATAGCTATTTATCGCTTGAATTGGAGCAGACCGACTGGTGAAATACCTCCACCTTACAGAAGACCGCAGCTAAATAACAATCACTTCAGTGTTGTTGTGTTCCTGCGTATGAGTATGGTTTCCAGAGCTCCATTAGTAGCAGGGGTCAAGCCTTCAAGGTAAGAACGACAAGTCCAGTAACAGATTTATTATGCTGTACTTGTCACCCTTAAGCTAGGACCTCATTACCACTTAACATCAGGTGGGATGAGGTCAATCTTGAAGTGTAATATAAAAAAAAAAAGTGTTTACCCTAATGCCCTGTTGACCATACCTAGCATATAAATATAATATAAATAAATATAAATATTGGACAACATCACATACATTGCCCTGATTCTATGGTAAGTAGCTAAAGCACTTGTGTTACAGAAATCAGAAACAACGACGGTACCACAACACCCAGACCCGAGACAATACAGAAAAGTTCGTTTCCCGTATGACCCGACCGGGGATCGAACCCGGAACCTCTGATATGGCGCGACGCCAAAGTCCGGCACGCTCGCCTCTCGGCCACGGAGGTCGTCAAATACATAATTATATCTGAATTTACCTCGTCAATTTCGCCGCATGCGATTGTACGGTAGCTCTTTTTCTCACTCTGGTAAATGACGGTTCTAACGGATAGAAAAAGATAGAAACCTATAAGACAATATGATTTCTTGCTATACTGCCAGATGTTATGTGACCCTTATTTGTCAGCAAATAATAAATCATACGAATACTGCGAACACCTAATTATAGTGTAACTAATTTTAGGACACATTATTTGGCTCTGTGTCCAATGTTATGCATATTGGATTTAACAGATAAGCTCATTTTGTAGTAAACATTACAATATTTATTGTCCCTTTGTGTTAGAGCTAATAAATAAATAATTGATTACGTCAAGTTGTTGTTTGTAATTAAACATCGCAAATGCGGAGTCACGTAAGCATTTAAATAAATCGTTTACTTAGCTAACATGTCGTTGTCAAGATTTCGGGATTTACAATCGAGTTAGGTAGGATCGTAGGATAAATCAGAGCTTAACTTGGAAATTTGTTTTAATATTTAACAGAGTGTTTGCTAATTGGTACCGACAGTTAAAGAAACATTAAATTTAATATTAAATACTTTATTTTCCAATATCTGGATTCTTGATAAAAACGAAACAAAAACCATATCATGAGGACGGTAAAAAACATTTGCTAAAGCATACCCCATTATTTTAGCTCGCTCGCTATTAGCTTATAGTTCAGCCATGCTCGGAGCATATTGCGTTCTCTCCGCGCGTTAGGGCAGCGTGCTACAAAAGCATGCTCATTTCAAACCCTATTCGGCTATTTGCAACATTGTAAAATTACGTCAATTTTAAATATCTTCGTCAATTTTTATAATTACCTATCTAATATATTTGTGAAACATATTTATTTTATTTATAGCTACACTTTACGTACACCCGTTTCATCCCCGTCGGGAGCGAAAATTGAAAAATCGTTTCTTGTCGGATTGCTAGATAATGCCAACTACCTGCGTGCAAACATTTAAGGGCAATATGTTGTTTGTTTTGAGCTAGGTTTTTTAGGATTTTAGGGTGAATCAAGTTCCATTGAGGGTATACGTAGTAGATTTTAAAGGTTAACCTCTTTCAAACGCATTTCAATCGTCAAACGATATTATACCACGTTCATACGATTTTCCGAGTATATCTTGAAAAGCACATTGGTCTTCATTGTAGACCCAACAGCCGTGTGACAGAAATGGGTTTCGCTGAAAAAGTATACCTAAGTGATGGCGAGAAAAAGTATGTATGTACCCTATAACAAAAATTAAAAATACTCACTAGTTCAAATATGAGTTCCTTCTCGTCCAGCTGCCTCAGCTCGTGCCGGGACCGCCGCTGCGGCCGCGAGGGGGTCGCGTGAGGGGGTTGATCACCCAAGAAGGTAGGGGTCCCGTCAACAGTGGTCACCAGCGGTTTGAGAAGGCCGCCACGCTCGAACTCGTGGGCTGAGATCTTCCTGCCAATCAATAGTTCGCTTTATTTATATGAAATAAAGATGGATTACATGCGTACACCATACTCCTTCTATACAGAAGCACGTAATTAACAGTTAAAAGCAATAAAATATATAGATATTTGGTTCGATTTCGAAATTTATTGTTTATTTTGTAACCGTAATTATTTCAATATCTTCTAACACATATAGGTACCTACATATAAAATACCAGCGGTCACCCGCCACTTTGTACGCGTGGACTTATGTATTTTCTGGCAACAAATATAGCCTATGTTACTCTAGGTGTATGTCGCTTTCCACTGGTGAAAGAATGTTTGGAATCAGCAAACATACAAGAATATAAAAAGCTTTCCACCTTATAATATTAGTGTACAATAGTGTAGACATAGCGTCTAAAAGATAATAAAAATATATCTGAAACGAATTCCTAAAAAAATATTACTATATTGCAAATTTAACGAGTCGTCATAACCGGGCGCCACGCCAAATGTCTGGAGCAGTCACCTATTTGGCCGGCATCCGAGTGGTCTTTGTTTAAATCAAAACACTACCAAAGTTATCGGTTCAACAAATCGTCATGGAACAAAAGATTTAGATAACGGTCGTCGTTTGAGCCAAGTGAAGGTTCAGGCGCGCTCGGTCGGGTCACACTGCGTGTGTGGTTGCTGGACGAGAGACAAAATCTGCAAGACCTATATAATGGGAGCGCTTTAACATACGGGCAAAAGCATTACACACAGCAGATTACACACTTTGGAATTTGGACCGCCCTTATATCGCGGGCGTAAGAACTAAAATCGAAGTGTAAGTGTTTTCCTTGATATGTTGTTCCCCGTACATTATTTTCTAATATTTTGGTAACACAGTAGCTACCTTTCGTCAGATTGTAAGCGATGAGATTTGTAGGGATTCTGATTCTGCACTACAGCTGTAAAATTACGTTGACCAGTGGCTCAACTCAGCCTATCCTTCCGTTTTCTATAATCGCTTATTACATATAGGGATTTCAAAAGGAAGATAAATAACACACTTCCAATATAATAGTTTCATTGTTATTGAGGAACATTTTTGCTGCTAAAAAATATTTTTATCATGCTATTTGGTAGACGACGCTTTGGTTATTTTCTTAATGCTGTTATGTTAATTAATATATAGTTTACACATATAGTTAATTAAAAATATATAGTTGTTCTATTTGTTGCTATTATAATGCTAAGGTACTAAACTAAATATTAAATGATAGAAAACTTGAGAAATATACAATATCAAGGCAGAGGTGTTACACCAAGCAGTTTTCTATCAGCGAGATTTTAATATACTCGTACTTTGCAACCTTCAAGTGCTATTATATCAACATAAAGTTACGTAATTGAGCCTTAATCAGTGGCCCACTTCGCAAGCTCGCTACGTGACTTATCAAGTTAACAAAGACCCTACGGGCTATTGTAGCAGCAAACACAAATTTTATTCTTATCGAAACATTGGGCCCCGTGAGAAAACTTCTTTCAAACTGTCGACCAAGTTTAAGCAAGTTAGTCAGATAACGCAGCGGAGAGGCTTTAAGTTTCACCTTTCGTGTCGATTTTTACGCTGTTGAAGGGAATTCGTTTCCACCTCGTAGTTTTTGTGATGTTAACTAATACCTCACGTACCAATTTGCGGCTGAAGTTGGCTGGTGTAAAAAAATATCCATTCCATCTAGGTGAGTGTCTTGAGAAGTTTTTCTTGACGCTGCCACGTTTTCCGTCTTTCCCTTTTAAAGGTCTTAAAAGAAACACTGGCAAATTGTTTGATCCATTGATGTATGCACATTATTATGGCGTGTTTGTTCTAAATAAGCAGTAATTGAACTACAGTATTTCCACAGTAAAAAAGACTTTATTATTAAGTCAGTTAGCAAGACGGTACGTACAAGTAATAACAATTGAATCACTTTCTACGTAAAACATATATTTATGACTTATTACTTTATTATTAAGTCAGTTAGCAAGACGGTACGTTCAAGTAATAACAATTGAATCACTTTCTACGTAAAACATATATTTATGACTAAAGAAATAAAACAAAATATAAAATATCTTTACATGTAATGCGATTTGTGTAAATGAAATAGATAATTATATTTTTTAAATATTTAGTGGCTCAAAGGAAGTGATCAGTGGAAACACTTAACGTAGTGGGTTGTTTAGGCTTTTGTATTTTTTTGCCGCAATTTTACGACTGCACGGTTAAGGAAAGTGAAGAAATGTCGAAACAAATTTCTTTGATTTTGATTAAATTGATTTCAACGCACAAAACCTCTAAATAAAATACTTCTTGTGAAGCTTCAAAGAAAAATTAGAACCATTCAAAAACGTTGAAAAGATATCAATATGCTTCTAAAAGAGCCCTTTAACGCTGAAGAATACTAATCAGATCTAAATAAAATACCGACTTTAAGGTTTCTTCCGCCTACGTGCTTCATTTGCAAAATATTGAAATGTGATCTGAATAAAATTATCTTTATTACGATAAAAACGGGTGACAGTTATCATCATTTCTTTTTAGCTATTACTGCTAAAATTTAATGATTCATTTAAAACTTGCCATTTGATTTTTAAATTAGATAAATTGCGGGAAACTCTACGAATTAAAAGTCAAACGTAATTTAACCTTATTAGTACATAATCATTTCCTTTTGAACTTTGTGATAATAAACTTATGCATTGCCAAACAAAAGTTCCTCAGCAGGGTTTAATCGAAATATCAAATAGAAACTGTAAAACAAAAAATACGGAAAGCGAAATGTATACAATTTTGTGCCTTTACACAAGTAGTGGTGTAATGGCATGAGATTGATGAAGGTAAGAAGGTATTGGCAGGTTGCCGCAGCACCTTTAACCGTATCTATAATTGAATAATGTTAAGCCCACGAATTTATGTAGGTCATCGCTTTATCCGAGAAAATGTAGGTTTTCGCCAACAAAGAACTTTTAACTGACAAAGATGTATGGAAGTAATTGCATACACTGCTCGAAATTTTCTACTTGTATACATTTATACAACCAGAGTAGGTTAGCCTAATAAAATATGTTCGTTGCTATTTATTTGATTAGTTTTTAGAGGATGTCCGATACCTTTTTTTTAAATAGACGATGCTAAACTATGGCGTTTGTTCATTTTCTTTATTTTCCATATATTATGTATTTAAAAAATCGTGATGAAGTGGTTGAAACATAGTAAATCTATCATAAACGTTCTGCCAGTTTTTGTCTAGTATCGGGCATAGATAGGTATAAAATTAATCACAGAGCCCTCTTGAAACCTGCAACGTGGCAGCTCATTAATAAGTCTTAGATAAGAATCTGCAACATTCTCATCTAAAAGTTTCACTAAGACTGTATTATGTAGCACAATAAATAATAAACTTATCAGCAAAACATTAAGAATTTAATCTTTGAAAATAAGCAAAATACTTGCTTTATAAAGTAGGTATTGCTGGGTAAACGAGGTGCTTATTAATAAAGAAGTTTGTTAATTCTTTATGTTCTATTACCGTCTACTTCACTTAAACATAGCTGATAAAACAATTTTTGTTTTCAATACGTACATTGTGTCACTTTTGCGCATATATATTTTGTGCCAAGCGATGATAGTTGGAAGCTCCAGACTTCTGTCTAAGCTTCGTATTACTGACCTGGGACCAATACGATTTGATGGAACAATTATTCCTTACTGTGAGTCCGTGAAAAATCTTGGTCTTCATATGGACTCAAACTTGAGTTGGTCTGTTCATGTTACTGAGATTAGCCGCAAGGTGGTTGCTTGTCTGAGGAGTCTTTATCGTTTCAAATTTTTTCTTCCTTTCACAACAAAACTCATGCTTGTGTACACCCTAATTTTACCCATTATTGACTACGCTGACGCATGTTATCCTGATATCTCCGAAATCCTGGTTAATAAACTCGATCGTCTCCTTAACAACTGCATCAGATTCGTCTTTGGACTACGTAAGTACGATCATATTTCCAGTTTTCGCAACCAACTTAAATGGCTTCCGATACGTGAACGAAGAAACACTAGAATTCTTTGCCTGCTATTTAATATTCTCAACAATCCACTGTCCCCGTCCTATCTTAAGAAACAATTTCAATACCTATGTCTTTCTCATGACCGCTCTCTTCGCTCCTCAGACAACCTCAGCTTGAGCATACCTCGACATCATACTGAGTTCTTCTCCAAGTCTTTCACTGTGCAAGCCATCCGGCTTTGGAACGCTCTGCCCACCGTAACTCGACAAGCCCTGACTAAGGGTATTTTTAAAAAGAGAGTCCGTGAATTCTTTTGTCCATCCCCCTCTAAATAAAATTTCTGTTTGCTTAACTTGTTTTTCTTCATGTATTCACTTGTATTATATATATATATATATATATTTATATTTATTGTTATTAGATAGATGTATATATTATTTTATTTTGTTTTATTATTATATTAATTTACCATGTACCTTTGTATTCTATTCTGGTGTTTAATTTGTTGCTATTAATTATTATTATTTTTTTTTTGTTGTAATCTATACTCACATTTTCACTGTTACCGCACCCATAAACGAACTATCTGCATGACCCAACGGTTGACTGGTAGAGAATGCTTCTAGCATTAAGTCCGCCTTTTGTACTTTTTATTTTGTGCAATAAAGTTTTTAAATAAATAAATAAATAAGTTTTTTCTTATTTAGCTAGTTCTTATTTTTTTATATTTAATGGAGAAATAATCGATTTTTCATAATTTTTTTGTTATCGCTCATTTTTACAATCAGAGAATGCCGATGAATTATTTTCATGGTAAAGAACTGTAGAATATGCGTCACTATTAGGGAGATACTTAGCAATCTTCAAGGAAAATAACTTTCCAAGGCAATTTAAAAAAAACATACCAGCCCTATTAATGTTCCATTCCACTCTAGGGCAAAGGCCTCCGTCATTCAAATCAAATCAACGCTGCAAAAATGGGAACTTACTTAATCACCACGCCTGCCAAATGTGAACCAGAAATCATAAAAAGCGCCAACAAATGATTTGCTCTTAAACTAAGGTTTACTCAAATCATTCACACCCAAACCAATGTCGAAAATTTATTTTCAAAATAAGTTCAAAGCGCGATAGGTCCCGGGTTCGTTTCTTAGTCAGATAAGAATCGAGCCCATGACCTTCAAGTTCTAGCCTATTCACAAAACGTCGGAATTTGATTCTAATTTGGAAGCTATGTGTTATCTGTTTCTTTACATAAAACTTTTTTGACGTTCGCTGATTCCTAGCTATTTATTTAAATTTTGAGAGTAGTTACCTGACAGGGGTGGTCGCCCCGGATCCGGAGCCTGCTCGGGAGGGTGAGGCGAGCTCAGCACTAGGCGGCGTAGCGTGGGACACCAGCCACGCGTCCACCACTTGCCGCGTCGCCTTCCTGCCGAGAAAAAAATAGGTACACTTTAATGCAAAAACCGTACAGATTTTTTTTAACATTTTCAAAATTTGAGGATTTAAACATAAGTGCTATGTCAGCCCTGTCGAATCTTAACCTATGCCATAATTAATTAGTGTTAATGATGCGTAATTTGACGACCGTAGCCGAGAAGCGAGCATGCCGGACCTTGGCGTCGCGTCATCTCTGAGGTTCCAGGTTCGATTCCCGGTCGGGTCAACATGGGAAACGAACTTTTCTGTATTGTCTCGGGTCTAGATGTAGTGGTACCGTCGTTGTTCCCGATGTCTGTAACACAAGTGCTTAGCTTCTTACCACAGAATCAGAGCAATGTATGTGATGTTGTCCAATATTTATAATTTATTTATTTATTTAAAAAAAATGTTTTGTTACGCTAGTTAAGTTAAGGTTTTTAAAACTAACTTCATCAAAAAAAAATAACTCCGCAAGCAAACTATGTGTGGGACTCTGCTTATTTTTATATACTTATTTGTTGTGTTAAATAAATAAAGGCATACACCAATAGCCTCAATCGAGAAATGGTTTGTAGTTATTCTAAGAGCAGGCCTATGTAACTCGGACTCCCAAGCACTCAGCTTAAGTCAAGCGAACTTCACTTAATTGTGAACCGCAATTTGTGAGACTATAATAGAAGTCAGCATTTAATGGAGTTTCTAGAGAAGTAATATACAAATATAAGTTAGCTCTCACTTTAACTTCTGTCTGACGTTTGTGAATCAGCCCCCTGTATCCGATATGTGTGGTCAAGGACATATGAATTAAAATAGCAATAACAAATTAATTATGAACTATTGAAATAACTGTTGCAATTTTAAAACTTAAAATTAGATGTAGGTACGTAACTACTTTCATACAACGTTTAGACACAAATTATGGCACATTATTTATCACATATGGATTTCACCAAGAAAGCGAATATAACATAATAAACGCGATAGTTTGTACGAATGTATCGATGTAAGTTTGTTACTCTTTTATCAAAGACTACTTACTGCACGGATTAAGATAAAATCCAGTAGAATGATAAATAAAATACTAAATGAACGCGGGCAACAGTTTAATATAATTATATATCTTCAAGATTAATGCGCAAAGATCATTTGCAATGCCAAGGGAAGATATACTAAAAACGAGATGAAACAGTCGCTTGAAAATTTTACAAAGTTGAAACGTCAGCGCCAAATGGGTAATATGAAGCTTGCTTCAAGTTTGTTGCTAATGAAGTTGTTGGCTCTCTTTAAACAGTTTTTACAACAAGATAAACAACAGATACAATACCCCGTAGAGAGAGTTTAAAACTTTAAGACCTTAGCGGAGAGTAGGTACGCTTCATAGAACAGTTTGATGTGAAGATTTTATTAGCTACTATGTTTTTAATAAAATCTCTCCTTAAGAAGAGTAGATACTTGAAAGACTAAATCAAATAGTACTACTAACTTTCCATAAATCTTCACAAAAAATATGTCACTGAACACATTAAATTCTCAACCAATAAAGATGACATAAAAGTTGACAAGAACGTGGTCGAAAATAGCGTCCATTTTAGTGCGTGCCGACCCAATTTATGAAGTATGTACTTTCGTAAGAAGATAAAAATGGGAAACGCTTCTTAGAACACGTGTTTCTTAACATTAAAGAAAATGATGAAAATATTAAGTAAAAAGCTTACTAAGGAAAAATATTAAAAATAACTTTATTGCGACCATCCTCATAGTTGTGACGAGGGTGCTCAGCAATGGTACGAAAATTGATGAATTAATTGTTTGTTGTTATTATTAATAGCCAAGGAATCGCCGAAGATTTGCACGCGTACGAATGATCCCAGTAAAATGTAAACTTATATTGCAACCCGTGTACTGACTAAGATGGTATCTGTGACAAGGTTCCCAAAACGCAGTATAACTTCGCGGAATAGAGATTGAAAGTAATAATGATGAATTAAAATAACTGCGCTCTAAGTGTCAAATTAAGACTCTCAAGTAGTCTCTGTAGATACACCCTTCAATTCAATTTGAACCCGAAACAATCGTAGCTCAATAACGCATTTATTAATTACTCCACTAGCAAAATGTCGTTGTTTATTATTAAGAACCAGCGAAAACAAAAATTAATCGGTTGGATTTTGGTTTAAAGCAGAACTATCCTGACCTAAGACGTAGGCAGTAAGTTATTACTAACTAAGATAACAGTAAAACACCGGGATCCGAGAGATAGCTGTGTAGTCAATAGAACCCACGCATGCAAACTCGATCATCCATTTACTTAATCAAGATACTGCCCCTTATATATTAATATGTACTTTGTTCTATCTAAATATATACATACATATTACTCAAAGGTGATGCACTGACTGGCATAGTGATCTATCAACGCGCCGCACAAACCCGACGGAGCAGGCTAAAATTTGCCTTGCAGGTAGATATTATGACGTAGGCATCCGCTAAGAAAGGATTTTGATCAATTCTACCCCCTAGGGGATAAAATAGGGGATGAAAGTTATAACTTACTCTGAGCGTACGAAGTAGCGGGCGACCGCTGTTGGATAAATAAAATTCACTGTTGTTTCCCAGTAAAATAAATAGTGTATGCAAATAATGTTGTCGTAATGCTCAATCATTATGAATTGTAAAGTTATTTTCTTGGAACCCAGCTCAAACGTTAGAAGTATCACATCACAGCCAATTGTACACGAAGAAAAACATTACATGCATATTTACATATTTAGAATAAGGACTATTATTATAACAGTATGAACTTTAGTTTTAATTTGGGAATGTATTATGTTATCATAGAAACATGCTTTTCGTCTAAGCTCTCTCAATAATATTTAAACAAAATCTGATTAAGATTAGAATACCCTATTGATAATTAAAAGAGACCGTCTCAAAATAACTATCATGAAAGTACCTGTCAACAAATTGCAATATCAAAGTCATCTTACAATAAAACCAATCGAAATCATAAGCCACCCCAGGGATATTAAATCCACAATTCAAATCCATTCACAAATTTATGCCATTAATGGAATTAAGCGAAATGAGAACACATAATCCGAAGTATGATGTAACGATTGGATAAATCCTCAATCAAATACATTTGATATCGACACAAAATTGATTGGGTCTGCCAATTTAGAATCAACGCAAATCCTAACTAACTGAGATTCAACTGAATTTTGCACTCGTATAGAATAAAAGACAATCTTATGCAATGGTTGTAGATACAATAGGTTTAGTGTTTTGTTTTCGGTTCCAACATTTGAAAATCGACCCGCTCTATTTACGGATAGTAATAAATTATACGAGGCGTTAGCTAAAAACAACCGACAGAGGCGACAGACGACTGATGACAGCTGATATGGAATGTAAATTATGGAACGGTATTAACGACTCGTAGTCGGTTGGAGAAAAACGGATAGTCATTACGAATCGTAAAACCGGGCATTAATGAAATAAACAGGCTTTGAACTCATTTGCTTTATTAAAAATCTGAATATAGAAAAACCATATTCTATCTAGCTTGTCTTTAGTACAAAATAATTTTATAAATAAGTGACTATTTTGAACTTTGAACTATTAGGTAGGTAAATAACTCTAAAACACATCATAAAAATATATTTTGGACAACATCACATTTTTGCTCTCATTCTCTGGTTAGTAGCTCAAGTGCTTGTGATGGTAGGTATTCGTTTCCACATTGGCTCGACCGGGAATGGAACCCGGGACTCTTGCCATCATAACCAGCTTAAAGACATGGTATTTACGAAAAAAAGGATGGACCATGGAACTTTCTGGATCGCATTAAAAAAAATGCCTTTGTTATGGCAAAAAGACCCAGTACGCAGTAAAAACAAATGAGCAATCTCTCTGACGTGACACAAAAAGTTCAATGACCTTCATTGCGCGTTCGTATGTCACGAACTGTAGTTAGAAGATCGTCAGTGGCGTACCTTAAGAAGTAATCATGGACGAACTCCTGGTTCTCGTCAAGCCAGGCTTCTGTGCGGGCACACTCGGCGTCGTAGCAGGCGGGCGCGGGCATGCCGCCGCCCGCGCCGCCCGACGGCTCCTCTATGCTCCGCAACTGTAGGCCTGTAACAATACAGACGACAGTTAAGCATTTAAAAAATATATGCCAACTACACTGAAAAAAATGAAGTCAAGATGCGTGTATCTTCACTCCATGAGTCTTAGAAGACCTGAAATTCGTATTCATTAATTTTTGCTACAAAGCGAAGCAGCAAAGATCGTTGATTTTATTCTTATCACACAATATGCAGTTTTTAGATTGTTCTAGTAAGTTTCGCTCGTACCTTTATTTGTGTATTATTGTAAAAGAGGTAGAGGTATGGTAAGGTAATTGAACCGTACTTTGATACGACTTACAATCAAATAGCCCGCCTAATGGCAAGTAGGATGGCTCCTATCCTATCGGAACCTTTGGACGTCTACACTAGGGGCAGACGCGCTTTGCAGACCTGCTCGTTGAATTCTCAATAGGGAAGCCCTTTTATAATTGAGGCGATAACAACCAGAGTGGTACTTAACTCATTAAAAACGTATTGAGGCGAGGGAGGGAGGAGGGCAAAAAAACGTTAATAAGAAATAACCAGAGAAAAGGAACTTACGATTAAATACAGTCATATACCCAAAAAGTAAAGAAGTTGTTAATATATTTTTATTAGAAAATTTCAAATTAATATTGTCTACTGTCGCAAAAGGTGTTAGGTCATTTTGATTGTCTTGGTGTTGAGGTCGTGTTTTTGGGGTGTAACAGGCTACGGACTCCTTGTTTGAGCCTACGACCTAATAGCCTCACGTTAAAAGTTAATTTCATGACCAAAGTGTTTACGGGAAGAAACTATCACTATCAAGTTCACTTCATTATTCTATCAAGGCACATGATGGGGAAAATTTATCAACGACTCCTAAATAGTCAGCTTCATAATCAGATATCTAATAAAACGTTACACAGATATTATAGTAATATACTGTTAAAACTACCTGGAACTTTCTCGTCGTCACGCCAATTACAACAACCCATTAAACTGAACGCCATTTGGGTCTTAATTATGCAAAATATATCGGCAGACTCCGCTCCAATACAATACAAACAAATCACATATTATTTTGATAGATGCTGTCAAAGCTGCATGACAAGCTGTCATAAGGAAACAAAGGATCGCAAAAGTTGTTTCATTTTAAAAAAATATTTTCTGATCGCCAATATAGAATCATAATAAGACTTAAATCAGCTAGCAGATATTCCATCAAGATCATTTGGCCAAGGTTTGTTTACTGTCGTCGACTCCCTATTGCCTTGAAGATAACATTTCGGTAACATAGTCAATCATTTCGCAAACAGGTGCACCCCAAACATGGTCAGGCCCTGAGTCACCAAACTGTCAAAACAACATTGCAGTTAATCCTCTAGCCTCAAACACGTATCCTTCTTCCCCTTAAGGCGGCGATCCCACATTCATAGGCACTTCAACTGACATATAAGCTCGAATATTGCAGTGCTACCGCGCAGATCCCTTGCCAAAGTTAAATGACGACCTTTTCATTTGGTCGTGTAACTTAAGTAACGACCAAACGTGAGGCACATATTATTTCGTACGTGCCTAGGTGGCCGACCTTTTCTACGAATGGTTGGCACAGTGTAATAGTCATGCGGTATCTTCTATTTGAACGTTACGAATAATCGTGCAAATATGTCATCAATAACGGCGTAAATATTTGTTAAGTTGGGGTGTTGCTTTTATATGAAACGAATGAAAGAAAAAAATATTGTTTTACCAAATTGGAGTTTATTATGACTTTTTTTTATAAAATTAAATGATTCGTTTTTCGACAGTTCCTAAAACACGTGAAAATAAAACTCTAAAAAGCGATATGACTTTTGAGTGGTAAAATTTAAACAAAGTTAAAAGGTTTAAGATTAGACAGCAAAACATTAAATAAAAACATAATGTTTTGTTGTCCAATCTTAAGCTTGTTATAGTTTGATTTTTGTATCGCCCTTATATCCTCCGAACAAAAACTACCGCTTTGAGTTTTGAACATAGGTACTCGTACATAGGCAAAAAATAGGTAGAACTACAACTTAATTGAACAAACTGACCAATACCGCTACTAGTGGTACGACCACAACAAACGTCTTGCTTTGTTTAAAAAAATCACTACTCTGAGTGCTTTGGAGAACATGCGTTCTATTTAAATTTCTTAGGTACAAACTTCCTTAGCAAAAGCATTTATGTTTCAAAATTTGTGTTTTAAATAACGTTCTTATTTTCGGTCCATTAATATACATTTTACAGTATCACGTAAGTTACTCTCATTCTATTTTTACTGTCCCCGCCTCAGATCACCTGTTGATTGTTTGCGGCGCCGATGCAGCCTTCTCCTGTATTTGGGATAAGCGCCAACTGAATTCAAATCGTAACAACTCATGATTACGTAATTATTTGCATTACACGTTTTGCTGAACACGAAAACGGTGTTTAGCGTTTTCAAGTGCTCAAAATTAGTGTTACAAGATGCAGAATACGATTTTTTTTATATCTTAATTATTGACAAATTTTATGACGGCTTTTAATTGTAGATTGTAGGTTAAACAGAAAAAATATATGGTATGTTAATTTGATGAAGTATAATTTTCATAGAAAATATTTTTTACGAAAGTGACGAACGCTTTAAATAGATCTGATTGATATGTATCATAATTTTACAATTTTGATTATAATTTGACTTATATTTATATTTTACTCTTTTTTCGCATACTTTCTGATCTATATATTAATTTTCATACATATTTCCCATTGCAAAGTTATTGAATTGAGCTGTTATTAGAATATTATTAACTTTATTTGCGTAACATTTTACGCAGTGATCAAGAATTTATTTTTCTTTTTAAAGTACTATTAAATAGGTTCATAGTCGCTCTTGTAGTCGGTACGAAGTTTCTGGGAAAAACAAAGATAATCATAATAATGTAATGTTCGTTTTGCTCCCACTATAAACAGTTTAATAACGATCATACATATCTGTTGATTCCAGATAACACGTCTAACTTCAGACAGTTAATTAGAAATATTCACCCACCATGTGTGGCATATTCAATGAAGTCGCTTCTAAGAAGTCGTTGCCAAGTAACACAATCAGCTTACAAGGGTATGGTTCTATTACTACTAATCTAATTAGTTCCAGGAAATCGAGACATTCTTAACACGAGTATTAGCATTGTTCTCAAAATGATATTTAGAGTCTCAATCGATTTGATTCGATCATGGTGTTATCTTAACGGATATTATGATGTACAGAAGAACGCACAGTACGTTGAAACAGCAGAATGAGAGACATATATCGGTATGAAGTTATTCTGATATGAACTTGAAGTTTTTTTTCTCTAGAACTCATAGTTTGACTGGATAAATTATTTTTTACTGGATGGGATGAAATACAACTACTCGATACCTTTAAAGTCTTGAGACATTCTATTTTAAAACTACGTACTTGAATTAAATAAAGTAACTACCTACCTAAAAAAAATACTTCGAAATTTTTAATATAACATTATCAATGCACTGACTACATTTGCTAACGTTCTAACGTTTTTTACTTAGGTTCACTTCAGTTTCACTTAGAAATGCTTATAAAGTCATACTATTTGGTACATTTATATCGTAGGCCTTCCCGAGTTAATTTCAGCAATACACTGTTTTGAATCAGAGCGATATTCACATAACAAAGCGCCTTAACAAATATAAACAAAGCATTTTCCAGCGCAATTCGACGTATGCTTGTTTGACTGCAGTGATTTCTCTACTAATTTAGGCATCCTAACAAAATATGAAAAAGGCAAAAATACTTGAATACAAATTTTTTTGTTACTCTTTCACGCACTTTCACTATTAACTGGATGGACATGATTTGGAATAAATTTGCTAGAAAAATACTAGTTTAACATACACGATAGATTCTTAACACAAAATAACATGCACGAAGTCGCGGGCAATAGCTAACTAATATTGATAAAAAATTAGTTAAGTAGCCAAAAGTCTCCCACCCAGAGGAAGGCCGCTTAGCAGTAGGCGCTTTGGGGGAGTCTGTGTAGATTCCGCAAGGGATCCCAATTCCCCCTGAACTGCGCAGCGTTGACCACCGAGGGGGTTTTAGTAGGTGCGAGCCCGACACACCACTCTCTGTTCCCTGCAGGGAGTAACAGTGCAGAAGGCATTTCTCCTTAAAAAAACCGGTCAAGTGCGAGTAGGACTCGCGTGGAGAGGGTTCCGTACGTTGGGCTCATAGGTCACAATAAACTAAACAATTATTTATCAAATGTAGGTAAATAAGTTACAGTTGTTGACGTCGATTTTTAAAGTAATTAATTCTTCTTATTCTTTAGCTAATTTACTTTGCTTTGAAACGTGTTCATGGTAAAAGGTTATTAGATAATTAAATACTTCTGGAACCTGGTAAGTACTCGCATGAAAAAACTATATATGGCTGAAAATAATCACATGGCACAGGCAGGTAACAATAAAAAAACGTAAATTTAACAAAACAACCCTTTTTTTAATCCATGTACTTCTCAAAGGTTTTCCTGTAATCTATAGGTAAAGAGCTATATTCCACATTAATTTCAAAAATTTTAGCCTACTAGTTTCGGAGATAAGGGGGAGGGAATGGTAAATTTTTGCCTATTTTCTTAAATATCTTAAAAACTATTTATTTTAAGATTATAAATGATACATATTTGCAATCCTTATAGCAAGATCTTTCATTTGATATGTCACACGATATGGTTAGCGATTTTTTTTTTAATGTTGTGATTTACCCCCCAAAAGTGACCCCCAAATTCATAATTTATTTATTTACGTTACACATGCACCTTTGGGTCTTTAACTTACATATGTGTACCAAATTTCATCTCAATTGGTCCAGTGGTTTCAGAGTAATCGGCTGTGACAGACGGATGGACAGACAGACACGCGAGTGATCCTATAAGGGTTCCGTTTTTTCCTTTTGAGGTACGGAACCCTAAAAAAGGTGTAATTGATATAAGATAATTCAATAAATGGTAAGAAATCATGTACCCAGCTATTATAGCTATTATACTAATAGTAATCAATAGATTTTGCATAAAACATGTAGTTAAATCTTCATCGCCTTTCGGCGTTTTCATTAAACACGGCTGGATAAACTACCATGTGTCTACAGCAGCCATTCAGCTAAGACGCCGATACGCTATCAAAACAATGGATAGAATAACTTCTTAATTGCCCGAGACATGCTCGCCGGTTATCGTGATCTAGCATTGTAAGGCGTAATGTACACTGTATGAAGTTATTCAGTAATAGTCTTTTCATCATGGTTTAAGAAGAAATGTATTTTTCGTTTGCACATCTCATTTCATAGCCCGTTTTCGAGCTTTTTTTACCCTGCTAATATTGACTCTCCAAAACAAAAACTATTGAATTTAATTTGGTAGCTATAAAAATTAGATACTGAATGGTATGTTAGGTACTTTTTATATTAACATAACGTGATTGCAGTCATGGGTCACAGTTTGTACATTTATAATCCTTTCTTATTTTGTTTGACTGAACTTAAACGCAAAAATACTTCAAGATATTAAACACATTCAAAATCTGAATTGCTATTGTTCTTGCCATTACAACAGATGTCGATCCAGCTTTATTGTCTAAATTATAAAATTTACAAGAGGCCGGAATCTGATGATTCTTTTAAATTTATTCTTATTTGTTTCTCGTCCCTTAGTACTAAACGAAAGTTTGTTAATTACCTAAGTGATAGCTTCAAGCTTGCCATTACTTCTACCATCACTTGTGCAACCCGCTTTACATTGCGTGCCACTAATTAAACACATCGTAGTACGTTTGCTTTCGCTTAATTGAAATTGACATACGCCCAAAGCGATGGTTCGTCAGTAGGCTTGCCAACGGTCCTGCCAGAGTTAGGATGTCCCGTATCTAGATCAACAGTAGCTTTTAAACGTGCAACATGTTTGATGTTTCGATTTTCTACAATTTTCTCAGTACAGCAATGTTCCATATCCGATGGTTCGCAATACAAAACCACACGTAATTTGTTATTTTTCCAGGCTTAGCTTACCATAGCACGACACATGACATAATTGTACATTTAATATTTCTTATTTATTTCATGTTTTTAATAAAATAAAATACTTTTAAATTGTAATTTAATATAATGCAAAATTACTCTACTGCCAGTCCGGACGTATATCTACCAAGATACAGGAAGAAACTCAGTAGTTAAGTTACAATAGTAATATCTAACTTTTTGGTATGTGTATGTAGTAAGCTAGAGCAGACCAGTCCCCGAAGGTGGCACCAAATCAAAATCATGATGTATGTGCCAGCCATCGCTTCACTCAACCATATCAAAGGGAACGCAAGGACATGCCACAGCACTAAAATAACGTTGAACATAACTGCTATGAGATCTGCGTGCCCCTTGTGTGTCGAGGGATTCCCCGACCGGTATGGGAAAAATTACATAACTAATGTCAGCTGATTAGCTGATTACAAACGCGCTAGTCCCGAATGTCTGCTCTTAAGAATTGGTGTCCCAAAATACGAAGTACATACGTTGAAGATTCTAGTTAACTTTATTGAGACGTTGTGTGCGGTCTACTGTATCCATCAAGGGTAGTTAGCAAACCAATTTTGATACAATGAGCCTTAGTTCCGTTTGAACAATGTTTTAATAACAGTAAGGGAACTCCGCTTGAAATTGCGTATCAGCTTCACAAGCGGGATCGACCTTTAAATTAAAAGACTGCGAGATATGCAATCAGATATTTCTTTCTCCAAGTAGGTTTCATGTAACACTTTTGAATCGTCATTGAATACAATACAAAGTGATTCTACTGCCCGATCGTCACCTATATCTAACGAGAAGACACTGGTAAGAAACTCAGCAGATTAGTTACAGTAGCAGTAGCAAACTTACAGCTATGTGTACTATGGTTGTGTTTTGATGAGCGAAGAAACAATAAAGTAGGTACCTGAGTAAGTATTTCTTTAAGGTTAAGCTGGAGTAGGCCAGTACTTAAGATCACACTTTTTCACTAGCATGATATAGAGCCAGCCGTCGCTACACTTCGCCATTCTGTAGGGAATGTTAAAACATGTCACATAGCTCCACGTGCCCAGTTACAGATTAGTGAGCACGACTTTATAAGTATAACCTATAACAAAGTGTTATTGGTTTCCTTATCTGGTTTTATCTTGTTTTTAAACACTTAACTCCTAATGGAATGTGATACGAATATCTGCTTGTGTCCATCCAATTTAGCTAGAAATGAGAACGACTGACATTAAAGCCACTTCATTAGTGAGATCAAGATAAAAACAATGGATCAGAAATTTATCTAAAAAGGTTTATCTAGGTGACATTCATGCAAAATGCAGGTTGAAATTAATAGAAAGCATAAGTGTGCACTTTAGTTCAAACTGTGTACAATGATAAAAACAAAACAATTTGAAACTGCAAACATTATTATTTCATGGAAAATTAAGAGAAGTTTATTATGAAAATACCAAAAAGGTCATATGTTTTAACCCTTAAGTGTTAGCCTTAGTGTTATTTCAGCAACAACCATGTCCAATAATAAGTCTGGTAGATAGATAGATATACTTTATTGCACAAAACTTTACAGAAATAGGTTTTACATATTAATTTTAGTACAATTTAGGCGGTATTATCGCTAGAAAGCGATCTGGTCTCTTTTTTTTGAGACTAATATGTAGCACACCAATTTATGTAAGTAGATTAGTATGGCAATATTTCTTATTCATGTTGTTCAACTTCACTTTTTCTGTTACTTAATATTCGCTGTTTGATATTCTTTAGCTAAAAGAATATTAGCCATATAAGTTGTACTGTCAATACTTCAGTTTTTAAGTTTATGAATGATTTATTGGTACCTTTAAACGTAGTAAATAATACATTTTAGAATACAAAGCATTTAACGTTTCTAAAACGTATTTTGTACATTTTGTAGTAATTGAAAGCTTATAATATGACTACCTCGGTGGCAGAGTGGCTAAGTTAGATGGCCAAAGCGCAAAAGGTTCCGGGTTCTGGTCAGGTCAATTTGGAAAAATATTTTGTCTAAATTGACTTGGGTCTGGGTGTGCTGGAATGAAGCCCCCAGTTAGAATCCGTCGTCTGGTACTCATATTACAAGGGAAAACCTTAGTTTGAGACCAGGTAATTGGTGTGACTGTCTGCCGCATTTATTTATGATAAATTTTGGGTCAATATAGACCCCACGCGGCAGCTAGTGGAATTTATTTCAGGCGAGTAATTAAGGATTAAAAAGTGAACGCTCCAATCTGGAATATTGGTTACATAGTCTGGTTAATATTTATGTAAATAAAGTTTTCGACGTATTTTCACATGAATAAACATGACGATATCGTATTAAAGAGTCCACAGAGGCCGTATTGAAATGCATCCAATTTCACGTAATCTCCATTTCATTTCACACTATTTTCGATGTTTCGCATCTGCATAACATTATGCATACTATTTGCATGGTTATCGTTAGTTAATAAAAGTGCTGTAAAACCAATTAACTGTGTCTCCGATCTCCCGAACAACGGTTCGAATAAAAACGCTTTAGTTTTTTAATAAAAAAACGGTTAGGGAGCAGATATCAATGTGGTTTACCACTTTTACTACGGTAAGACCTCCGTAGCCGAGAGGCGAGCGGGCCCGCCTTTGGCGAGCGCCATCTCTGAGGTCCCGGGTTCGATCCCCGGTCGGGTCAATATGGGAAACGAACTTTTCTATATTGTCTCGGGTCTGGGTGTTGTGGAGCCGTCGTTGTTTCTGATTTCTGTAACACAAGTGCTTTAGCTACTTACCATAGAATCAGAGCAATGTATGTGATGTTGTCCAATTTGTCCAATATATACGCACGAACTTTTTTTTTTTTTTTGAAAAAAAAAGATCGATGAGATCTAAGGGGGCAAATATGTATTTTGAAAAATTAAATTATTATTTATCATAGCACCAGATACGGTCGACAACGAGTTTGATTACATACTTTGGAATTTATAAAGCTTTTATCTCGCGGGTATAAGAACTGAAATTGAATTAAACCTGTTCACCTTTCACTGTTCATTGTATATTGGTATATGGAATAGGTTATGTTCTCAGTGTATCAAGAATGTGAGACGAGGTGTGATGGCGGTGATGGTTTGGTTTGGCCTGTGCCGGTAGAATTGGCACCAATTACAATGTGGATTGTAACTTTTAAAAATATGTCATGGTGTGTGAACTGTGCCCTTGTACAGTCATCAGCACGTCAATGTAAAGAATTGCTTATATACTAGTTATTATGCACATAAGATCGTCTATTCCCAGTTGCCACCGGCATGATTAATTATAGGCAATAAAAAAACATGATGTAAATGAACCTTGTATTTTTAATGTTCCGCTTCAAATTTACTGACGTACCTGTTACCTACTTAAATAGCTAACTAACTGCAATGTTAGAAACTTTCTATAGGCTAAGTGATATTATCAAAAAAGGGGCAGGTTTTTAATAAATTATTTCATGCTTTCATTTTCTTCGACGAGCAATGTACTGCGAAGTTTAAGTAGGGGCAATCACTTCCCAGTTCCCAGTCGCCACCGGTGGCAATCCATGTGTTGGCAACTGGCAATAGATATATAAGATAAGGGTGGTGCAAAGTCTAAAGTGTAGTCTGGCGTACTTTTGATCGTAAATATAAATCATGCACCGTTTTTATAAGGATACCGACGTAGATTCCTATTCCCAGCCTAGTTTCTACTTACCTTTTCGATAGATTAGTACTTACCCATAATCATTGTAAATTTATCTTGTGATTGACTCTATGGTTTTTAATGTGAAAATTGTATCTAACCAACCTAGGTTTAATAAATAGTTTCTTATTAAAATATGTTTTTCTTGAATCAAATCTATCAAGTTCCCAAACTTTATCACGAACTATTTGTTAGTTTTCGCGTGAACCATCTACACATCTAAATTTAACTGCGTGTGCAAATCCGACTCCCCTCGACCAAAACTCGAACGAAAAACAGTTCCACGACATACCGACTCGTACAAAACAATATTAAAACACCTTCCGCTCAGTCACCGCATGCCTGAGTCACGCGAATATGATAACGGGCCCTGAAAAGTTTAGTTAACCTTGTCACCGTTCCGTTTTGTTTGCGTGCCCTTATCTGAATGCACTGCTCTGAGTAGAAATGCTGTGAGCAGTTATTCTGCTTCAATGATCTTGAAAATATACTAAACGGCTGATCATAAATGAGTAAGGTTTTAAAAGGAATCTTTGTGGCTTGAAATAAGGTAAATATTTAATTAAAAATTCCGCGTCAAATAGGTCGCTTGAGTGATTGACGTCAAGTTAGTAAAAAAAGAATATTTTGATAGTAATTTACTTGGCAGCTAATTTTAAGTGAGCATGCCCTAGGGAGCGGCTCTTTGAAGCTTTAAAGTGGTGGTGGTGGTTTTTCAGGAACATTGCGGTAGGTATATATAAATATTAATAGTTTTTCTTTTTAAGGTTTTAAAAATATGTTTTGCCTTAAGATAATACTTTATTGAATTGTTTTTACGAATAGAAGCTGTTTTTTCGTGTCGTTTTAGTCAAGAATTATAATAAAAAGTGATGCAAACTTTCACCAAGATTTTTTTTAGAACTTTAAGGCGTACCATAATCACCATAATATAAGTGACGTAAAGATTAACTCTATGTACAGAAATAAAAACTAAATCTAAGTAGTGTTTTTTCACTAGATCTGTTGGCACAGGCTTCCTCCAATCCTTCATCATTTCAGTACACATTTATCAATACTTTGCATAAGGAGTTTAATTTTGCGATTTATTCATTTCATTTCAAGTCAGACAAGTATTAAGTTAGAACATGGTTTTCAAGTTGAATATCCTAAAGACCGCGTCATGTATAAGAACTAATTACGTATGCAACGTAAGAGCTAGCAAAATTGGTTAATTCATGAAGCTCCTAAACATTCACCCGGGGCGTCTTTAGACCGTCTAAGCGTTTTGAAACTAGTTAAACAAGAGTTACTGAAGATTAGGTGTTTTAATGCATACTGGCTAGAAAAAAACTATCAACTTTATTATGCTGTACTTGTCACCTTTAAGCTAGGACCTCATTACCACTTAACATCAGGTAGGATGAGGTAAATCTTGAAGTGTAATATAAAAAAAATAATTATAAACCTGTAACTATCTGTTTGTGGACATCATGGAATTGAGTGACTATATGTTTGAAGTAGTTGAGTTTGCTTATAAAAAATATTTTGGGTTCATAATCACATTTCCCTCTAAACATTTAATAGAAAACCTGACTGGTAAAAAATAGCTGGAAAGTATACGACTTTTTACAGTCTAGTTTTCAAATCAGTAATACGTACGTACCGCCCGTCAGTATTTAATTTCAATAAAAAATGGACGTACAATGCGGTACACCTAAGATTATATAGCAACTACTTTTGACGGAGAGTGATCTCAGTCTGTTAATTTATTGATATTTAAATTTACGACTCAATATGTAATACAAGTTAAGTCTTAAATCGATCGGATAATTTGAAAAAAATAAGGTTGTTTTTAGCATGTAGCATTTATATAAAAAAAAAGTAAATTTAGGACCCAGGATGAAATTAGTGCACCAACTTCGGGATCACTTAAAATACGGGACCGTTTTCTCCTTAGTTAAATAGATAGATAGATACACTTTATTACACAAAAACTTTACAGAAATAGGTTTTACAGATTGATTATAGTACAATTTACGCGGTCTTTACGCTAGAAAGCGATTTCTTCCAGACAACCTTAAGGTAGAGGACTGTTTTACATTACAACAAGTAGGACGTCAACTAGTAGGCGGCACTTTGCATAAATGTAGCAGAGACCATAATCACCGATTTACATATCACAAGTCCTCCACATGTTCTCCACTCAAACTGGCTGTTGGAACTCAGTTAAAACGAATATTCTATACTAAAATGCTTCATTTGAATCAGGGTTGTATATTTGTTAATTAGAATCTCGAATATATATATATGAACAAATAATATAATATATGAATATATGAACAAATCTTTCTAAATAGAAGAACTAAAAAAAATCATTCTTATAATTGATGACTAAAAATTTACGAATTTATATTCAGTCTCTAAAAAAACCACGAACATAATTTCGAATTATCTGGTAGTTTCGGTTTTTTGTATGGATACGTAGACAAATTTATTCTCGAAGGGCAGATGAAATGTTTCTGTTTCTTTAAAATGTAAAAAGTTTACTTGATGCACCAATAAAATAGTTTCGGAACTCATAATATCCTTTACGCATCCATGTTGGATTTCCACAGTACACTAACACATATAAAGTTGCTGAGTAAAATGAGAAAGATATCACACGTGGATTTCATTTACGATAGAAGGAACAGTTTATTTATGTTTAACCAAAACATATTTTCTTTGTATACAAATTATTAATAAGCTGCTAATTCTAAGCATACCTACATTTTTGCAAGCTAGAAAGCCAATTTTCGTTTCTTCAACCATACATCACCAAAGATTAAGTACAAACTAGAACCACAAAGATTTTCTCAACACCTCAATATCTTAGGGATTTGCGAGAAAAAGCCTGTAGATTTACGATAATTCATAAAAAGTTGGACTAAGTTATATCCAGACGGTGTGAGATATAGTCTTGATAGCTCCAAAACGGTTTTCCCTAGGAAACAAACAAAAAAGTTGGAGGTATAAATCTGTGGAACGATAAGTGAAACGGTATTACGAGAAACGAATACTTGCGTAATGTTGCGGATAGGTTTTATTAGGATAAAAGATTCTTTAGTGGAGGGATAACGCGACAAATTTTATTAAGAGTACAAAAAGATTTGTTACCTTATTCTGATTTAAGTAGCTTCACAATACATTTTTGACTGTATTGTTTACGTACGCAAAAACTTACATTCTTTCACTAAGAAATAAGAATGCCATAATTAAACACAAGAAATAAACATAAGCTTGCTGTTCCACATCTAAGACTTCATAAAATTGGTAATTCTTTTGTGGGGTTAAGTCTGAAGATTTTCAATAAGCTGCCAGAAAATATCACTGCATTACCTATGCATAGATTTAAGTCTCTGATAAAAAATTGTTTAATGAAAAAAGGCTATTATAAAATAGAGGACTATATTAACGACAAAGATGTTTGGACTTGATAACATTAAATATGTACAATAAACATAAGCTATATTGTTAATATTTTTTTTTGCTTCATTTATACCTACCATATGTGTCAGTTTTGAAAAGAGTAACTATCGAGCTTTTTGCCGGTTCTTCTCGATAGAATCAACATTCCGAACACGGCGGTAGTTTACTTAATTTGACGATTCATAAATGATTTTGTAAAAGTTTACATGAATAATGACATTTATACGGCGGTAGTTTACTTAATTTGACGATTCATAAATGATTTTGTAAAAGTTTACATGAATAATGACATTTTCTATTCTATTAAACTGTTTGACGCTTGAATTACTACTATTAACATGCTCTAAAGTATTTTGTATTGTGTAAGAAGTAATTCCCACGGGTTGGAACTAGGTAGGTACCTAGTTATTTATGTACTGATATGGCACAAATTTCGAGATGGTAATGAAACTTTGTGGTGAATGCCATTGCAATTTTCGATTACCAGTCTGATTTTTTTTAGTTTTTAAAATTCTTAACCTTAATAGGATATTGACTGGATCAACTATATTGATTTGACCTCCCATTACAAGTCACACATACAATAGCTTACAACACACGGAACTTAAACTAATGAAAACACTATGAAAAAACAAAAAAAAATGCTATGAACTACTAGCTTTAAAGTAAAAACATAGAAGTACGCAGTACTGAGAACTCGCAATTTACTTTAAAATACTTGAAGCGAAAATGACCCTAAACCTTTAATCTTAAGATACAATTTAAATTCAATTTGAATAAGTGCATAGTGTAATGACCGAGCGCGATATGAACTTCCCGACCTTTGGCACCATTGTACGCTCGCAAACAAAATGCACTGAGATTAGCATACAACTTTGTAACGAAAGCAATTTCTTTATAAGCGAGACATGATATAAACTTACATAGGTATTCTAAGGATATACTCTCAACAGGTCTGGAGTATCGACATTATTCTTTGGGATTCGTCGGTAAAGGTCATAAGGTTCCATTTGATGTGGTTTCTATACTCTCACTGCCTGTTTAAGGGTTAATATTATGCATATAGGACATTTTATATGCCTTTTAATGCTAACTATCCAAAATACTTCTAATTCTCTTGTAATATTTACTACGTTGTATAAGTTAATGAAAAAACTGTTTAAATGCGAGTGGCGTTTTAGTACGAATAACATAGTAAGTTTATATTTTAGAGGTTTGTCCCATACAAAAAAAACCTATGTATCATTATAAAGCTATTTATATCTTTTCTGTACTGACTGGTATAATTTATTCATATCGCCGAACGAATTGCGCTAAAATTTGGCACCGCCACTTAAAGGGAAGGTTCGAAATTTTATGCGGATAAAGTTGCGGACTACCGGCAGTCATCTGATATTTGCTATTCACGCCGTGATCTGGATTTTATCACCACTACAACACCTTGAAAGTACATTTTTTGTTTTGCACACATCTAAAATAATACTTCAAAAATACGACGCCGTTACCATTTATGTTCTGCACGTGCCTGTACTGTCTTGTGGCTAGCGGTGTGAACCCAGAATTTCTTAAATACCAACAGTAGAAAGACCCAAGACTAATTTTCCATTTTCTTCAAATACACTTAAGGAATTCTCTGGTGAGTTATTTTAAGACCGCGAGCAAATGGCCCGGTTATTTTTAGCAAACATCGTGCCTTCCTGGTTCATGTAAATATTTTGACTAAAGGGGATGGTCCGGAAAGTGTGAATCATTTAACTATGACTAATATGATATGAGATGCTTGTGGCGGTGTAAATAACCGTTATAATAGTGTGCAAAAGTACCTAAAAATAGTAAACATACGCCGTTATTTGGTTGCTATTCCAATCGATTTAAATGATATTATCAAGTGCAAAAAATTTTGCGTCTCCTATGTCACTGTGGGAGTCAAATCCGACCTTGCCATACGCCAAAGATGCTCTGCAAGCTAAGCTAACTGCAAGTTAGCTAGTTCGGGTTGATACATTATTCAAATAAAATCTATTTAGGTAAATACAATTATTTATAATGCATCACGCCGCTCTAGCCAACTTTAAAATATTAACACGTACAGCAAGCAACATTTGAAACCACACTGTACAAATAGATAATCGCTTTCTTGTATGGACTTACTCATATAGTTACCAAAAATAACTAATAACACATGATTTATTTATACTAAATAGCTAATTGATAGTAAGGTAACTTACCTGCTCCGCCAACCGCATTGACATGATCATTAATTGTAACATTATTATTTTGTTAATTATATGATTGCGTTTTTGCGAGTAGTCTTTTTTTTTCAATCAAAAAATTCAAATTCGTCAAACATGTATGTCAATATAAATGAATTAAGATTTCACTATTAGCTATTTTAATAACTGTTAGAATTTAAGACTAACTATTAGAATATTTCAAATAAGTTAACGGGTCAAAACGCCATGATGGATACATGCACCTATATTTTTTTTGTGACAGCAATACAAGCCATCTGATATGATAAAAATACTTTGAAATATTTAAGCTGAGCAGAGTAGCAACTCACTGAAATCATGTTAATGTTTCAGTTCACCTTAAAATTAATTAGCAAAGGCGACGAATAGGCTTTGAATTTTGACATTGTGTTTTTGTTATCATCTTGGATGATCAAAAGAGTAAAAATGGCTTTTAGCTCTTTGAATAACAGGATGAAAGTGGCAACTCAGGTTCTGCCATAATTGCCTCCGCGAAAATACAGTTTATTATTAGAGAGAAAGCAATTAGTTTTCAATGTTCTATTCTATATTTACTCGAATGACGTAACGTCATACTTGTTTGACGTATTAATCTAATAGGTATTTGTGTTGAAGCTAATTTAGGAAATAATCATTTAATTTACTTGACTTTGCAAATTTACAAATATATTATTTTGATTCAACAGCCGTTTGACATAACATTTTTATTTAATATTTTGTGTTTGCAATTACACTCAGCCACATAAAATACAAAAATGAATTAAATAATTACACAAATTATGTTCTGGGGATCGAATCCAAGACCCATCGTAATTTGATTAATCGCCAGTCAGTATAATATTGTTGCCGAACTTGGGAGCTCACTTAAAGTGATGTGTTAATTACCTTAAATTGATTTAAGTAAATAGTCGATATATTTAGGCACATACTCGTGATACCATAATCAAAGAAAAACTAAATAGTTTATTTTAACTGGCAAAGCTTCTTATGGTTTACTTTTCCTAAATAATTAACATGATTTCGTATCTTACGATTATATCTTTTATTTGTTCATATACGTTTGCTTTATATCATTCAATTTCGCAAAACCTTTCAAGCAAAAACTACCCGTGCGTAAATTAAGTCCTTTAAGGTAAAAATAATTTGTGAAATAATAAAAGCTTTGGAAAAGCTCTCTCTGAATGTGTTTCATTTGACAACTCGAGGCGAATGTCTGACAGCCGTAAACCATTCTATAATTACATTTGTAAAGATATAAAGCCCTGGGAAGCCCCAATCTTGGTATTACAAGTGTCATCAAAGATTTATTTTCAATTTTAACAAGCTTTGCTTACGAAACATTTTTGGTAAAATATTACCGACTTCGTGTCACGTGGCACGTGGTAGTAGTCCATACAAGACTGTCCCAGTGTCGGAATTACGTAATAAATACAATCGGGATCAATGTCTGGTTCCAACATTTGAAAAACGTATAACCAATAGTAATAAATTATACGAGGTGTAAGCTAAAAACGTCCGACGGACGACTGATGATAGCTGTATGGAACGGTATTATTTAACGACTCGTTGTCGTTTTTTTCTTTTACATAATACGAATCGTAAAATATTTGCACCGGGCATATGATGATTTGAATGCTAGTTTAGAATTAACTGGTTTTATAGTCATATTACTTAAGCTGACAACACCGCACTTCGATTCTGAAGATAAAATCGTACCTGATAACTTCATGCCCAAATATATGGCCTCGTAAACTGGAGCCTGTTTTATTCCCCATAAAATGTTCAATAGAGGAAATTAAGTTTACCATAAAGAGATTACAGCGGTGAACAAGATTTCCTAAGGGAGTGTCCTTAAATGGGAGAAAATCTCAGAAAAATATTACATCATAAAAGTTACGTCTAATGTATGTGCACAGAGTTTTTCAGAACCAATTTGTTCATATTCTGCTAGCTGTCATGTACAGTTGGTTGCAAAGTTGTTTTACTTTAATTTATAAATACCTGGAATGTCCTTCTTCAAATTTTGTAAAGAGGTTTAATTGAATGTTTGCCTTCATTAATTGCATAAGTTTTGATGAAAACTTGACAACTGCGTCTGAAGGCGTTTCAATAATGAAGATCAAATTTTTACAATGATGGCTCGCTTCTACTATTAGCACAAATATTAGACTAATAGAAACTAAAGAAAAAATATATCTGTGTGTTTGTGAAAGAAGGATTATACGAAGTATTTTACTTAAAAAAAAAACAAATCTGTAACAATATACAACACATTAATATGATCGCAAAAAAAATGTTTACTGTTTTCTAGATTACAGAGTCGCCACAAATAACATTCTGTCGTTTTATGTTTGTGTAATTACATAGGTAACATTCACTGACGACATAGATCATTCTTAATTTTAATTAAGACCTATGTGGATAAACTATAGCTAAAACTATAAACTATTAAAATAAAGTTTAAGATATGTTAAAAAATAAATAAATAAATATTGGACAACATCACATACATTTTTTAATTTCAAAGAGTCTGTACTACGATGTTTCACTTGGACAAACTATTTAAAAACAAATTCCTTATTTAAAAATATATATTTTATTATTGTCAAAGATCCAAAGTCAGTTATGCCCCTAATTGTAATTTTACATTGTCACGAATACACTAAAGTGGATACTAAGATACACATCGGACAATTTTATAATGAAAATGAGAAATTTATTTGATTTAATGAGACATTGACCTACCTCCTTTATCACATAGCGCTTATTTTTATTTTGCTACAATTATCTGTATGTGTTGGATGAACGATTTAGTTTTTGATTAAAACATTTTCGATCGCAACAGTACCGACATGTATGAAGACATACCAACAGTGTTATTCATTCAAATGTTGGGCTATAAAAAATTGTTTACAAAAGTTTTCACGCGTGCCTGTAAAATGAAAACACGCAGTTTGTCACGTGCCTTCGTTACACAATATTGACTGGACAGGGAAAACATTTACCATGCATAAAACGTTTTTTTGAACCATTTTTATTACGCCGTGATCAGGTCGCGAAAAAACAAGCGTGATTCATTGATAGTGCACAGTTTTGTTGAGCGTATTTTTTAATGCAGTAGTTTGGTTCATTTCTAATAGCATTTGGGTCATGCAAATTTTTTTTAACTCATCCTACCCGATGTTAAGTGGTAATGAGATCCTAGCTTAAGGGCGACAAATACAGCATAATAAAGATCTTACTAGACTTGTCGCCCTTACCTTGAAGGCTTGACCCCTGCTACTAATGTAGCACCCCCCAGGAGCTCTAGAGACCTTACTCACACGCAGGAACACAACAACACCGGAGTGATTGTTATTTGGTTGCGGTCTTCTGTAAGGTCGAGGTATTTCACCAGTCGGGCTGCTCCAGTTTGAGCCATAAATCGCTATACCCTCTTAATATTATTTAATATGCCCTACTAAATATTAAATACTAATATTATTTGTTAATAAATGCGGTAACAGTAAAAATTAAGTAGTTTTCGCAGATTTGACCTTGTAATAATTAACGTTTGTGATTGTTGTTAGATATTTTCATAAATATGAATTATTTCGTTAAATGACAAAAATCTAGTCAAAAACCAAATTTCATTGTTCATATTAATTCTCATGAAAATTATCATCCTCTATTTTTAATTTTCCCCATAAGAGTTTTTTCACAAACTTTGAATGCCATATGGATTTATTAATCCAATCTTTAAAAAAGTATTAAGCTTTAAGCTTTTTTTCAAAAAAAGTGGCATATCTAAGTCCTTTCTTACTCTCTTAGAATATCTGTGTACCAAATTTGATTTAAATTAGTTAAGCAGTTTGCCGTGAAAGCCTGACAGACAGGGTTACTTTTGCAGATATAATATTAGTAAGGATTAAGTATAGTCTACACTTACACGCTTATATGTGTTGTTTTATATATACCCTCCATTAAAACTGTTAGGTCGAGTGTGTCTTTCGAATCACCCGAACCTAAGAAAATATTGACACTACCTTTTGCAGCCGTTTGCTCTAAACCACTGTAACGTCCACGTTTCAGTGTTTGTGTACTTCCAAAAACTACAAAACAAATTCAACCTACTCTAGTACTCCTATCGACCTCAGTGTAATAAACTTTTAGGAACTCAAGATAATTCTTACGCAGGAGCTAAGACAACAACAACTAGACCATATGTTTACGCGATTTATATAGATTAAAAGTTTTTTTTTTTTTTGTAAGTACATTTAAATCAAACGTACTTTACGTTATGATGCATAGGAACATAGTATGGGATAAAACACCGCATTCACTATTTATATACAAAAATCGTTAATGTTAAAAAGAAACAAATTATTGTTTCTTCTTGTGGCTGTTGAACTACGGACAAGCATACTTTTGATGGCGTGTATTGTATCTCTGAGTGTATATGTACATATTTAAGTATGCATTGTGTATAACAAAAGTGCTAAATTACTGCTTTGTGGCTTAATGTATGTGATGTTGTATGATTTTTTTTTAATAAATCCGTGCCAGACGTTTTGTTAAAATGGGGGACTAGTCGACTCAGATTTATCACTAATACAACACTATATCACTGCGTATTAATTTTGGTATCGTTCTGGCACAAACAGTAAATGGCAAAACTGCTAATTCCACCTTTGCTACTCAAGCAGATTTTAATGTATTTAAGACATTATTTGCGCTCAGCAGTTGGCATGCATTAAGTCAACGAATTCACGCGCATGTCACGTTTTCTCAGTCGATGTTAAATAAAATATTCCCATCATCACTGTTCTTCTAAATTCTAATGATATTTGTATGAGACCTAATAAAATTCTTTAGCTGTACAGAGTTGGCAACCTGACCGAAGTCGACTTCAGAGGGTTTTAAATGGATACACGTGATAGATTAAATAAACAATATTATACAAAAAATAAAATAAGAATTGAAAGAACTAGAAGGATCCTTTTTCTAAGAAGAATCCTTGTTCTACGAAGGACAAGACGGCTGTTTCTTATTTGAAAAATAAAAACAACGACAATTCGAAGAAACAGCGATGAAAAACATTTTACCAAGCAAGAAAATCGCTTAAAATCCCGCACAATATATTTTATATTTTAAGAATAAAATAAATTTTGTTAAGGATTAAATGTTTTCAATTAATGTTTTTTTTTTGTTTACAAGATAAATTTACTTGCAAAATTAAGCAGCCTTTAACCTAAAACAAAAGATAAAAATAAATGCGAAAGAAAAAATGTGTTTTTTTTTAATCGGAACAAAAGAATTTAATAAAAAACAACAGTCCGGAGTCAGACACACAAAAAAAGATAAAAGTTGATGGAGCAACCAGAGACTTTTAACACGTAACACCGAAATCTTTTTATAGCAAGAGTCCTCCATGGAGCCTTCACTTTGAGCTGAAGGACCTCGGTTAAGTAATTTAATTTCGTGTAAGTGCGCTGCTAAATGTAGTTTGTTCAAGTACAGGATAGTGGTGTGAAAATGTGTATCGATGGTTACGACATTTGTTGCATTTTTGTTGCATCTACTAATGTAAGAGGTCTGTAATATAAATTAACTTTTTATTAAACCTTACTGGCTTGTTAAGTCTCTTATTTATTTTGAGCCGGTATTAGTATATAGGTATTCTAAGATGGAATATTTGTTCGGTAGTTTTAAGGTTGCTACATCTTGTATAAGGAATCATTTTTTAGATCATTTCCAAATACATTTCAGCAACCTTAGGACTTCCGAATATGTATCCCATCTTAAAATCATAACTACTCTTAGTTCATGAGTTTGTTGCTTTTACGTTTCTTCGGGTTATCTATGGTTATAAACGTAAGCGTATACTGTAAAAATCTTCCGTACCCATACTTTACATTTTAGAAATGTATTACTGTTACTCCTAACCTAATAAAGAAAACGTTTCCAGAGTTCAGAAATCACATTTGTTAAGAAAATGTATTATGCCTCATTAAGGATGTCTTCTAACTAATCATCGACACTCATCTTAGGCTTAGCAGAACCCTATCGGTGGATAACATTTATCTTTAAAGAAACTTGGGGCGATGGACAGACAACAGTACTTTGGCGAAATCTCGTGGCTTGGTAGTGAGATTCTTCGAGGTCGTTGGCTACATTGTCATATTCCACACAAACTCTTGCTCTAAGTATGTTGCAGAATGTACGAAGTTTAAGCGCGTGGCTGGCATTAACCGCTTTATCACTATGCCTCTGTAGTATTGACTTCTATAAGAATAATTTGAAATGTACGACACACAGAAAACCACTGAGTTATGAATTACGCCGACACATATTTGGGTCTGGGTGTTGTGGTACCGTCGTTGTTTCTGATTTCTGTAACACAAGTGCTTTAGCTACTTACCACAGAATCAAAGCAATGTATGTGAATGTATGTATGTATGTATGTATATTTACTCGCTACATCGTTCTCTTTATTTTAGGATAAAAAGTATCTAATCAATTTTTCTACCAAAGTTCGGCCAAATCCATTAAGTACTTTTAACATGAAAGAGTTTCAAACATCTATATATTCTTAAAAACTTTCGCATTTATAATATTAATAAAATTAGTTCTAATTTAACTTAACGTCCTACTTTGTCCACAACGTTGAATGATTTAAGATATATGTAAACATATAAAAAAACAAGCCCTTGAATTGGACTATAAATGGTTTGTTTAATGTTAAGCTCAATCATTAAACAAGCCATATAGCGGTTCGAGTTCGAGTTTTGAATAAATTTCACATAAAAGTTAAAATAGGTCATGTAAAATGCAATCTATTTCAACGTTATTTGAAGCGTTTATTTAACGAAACCAAAATAACCAATTGAATACCACTAACCATTACTTATTCCACGAAATAGGTGAGATCAATTCAAAACTTTGGACGTTTTATTAATAAACATTTGGTTGCTGCCTGCCAATGGATTCGTAGAATTCGCTTGATCCAAGGAACAATCGTTGTGTTTTAAGGACTCCTTCTTTTTTCTTATTCTTCGCGCCTTCACACGGTGTGGCGAAAATAAAACTTAAACTACCTTTTTATCAACTGTATATTTGACTCCAATATAAAGAATAGATGAAAGAGAGTTTTGACCAAGCGATCGTAAGTCAATGCTTTTAAGTGCAAAAATACAAAGGTATGCGTAAGGATTGAGTGAGCGCAATCTCGAAAAAAAAATCATAATACGATGAAAGAAAGTTGCAACTATTACGCTGACGTTACACTTACGTAATTGTTATAAAATAGTGACCGACCGAAACATGTTATTTTACCGAAACTGAAACCGAAGGTTCGGTTTCATTGTAGTTTCGGCCGAAACCGAAACCGAACCTTTTATAAAAAAAAAGTCCATAAAAAGTCTAAAAAATGTTAGTAAGCCCGTTTTTTTCTATAATTAATATCTCGCCGACGTATAATTACAGGTTTCTACTTTCAAAGATTTATCACAATGAAATTTCAGCACAGTTACAGAGGTTCTGTTTGAAAATTTAACTACCCTATAAATAAAATGAAAAAGGCCGTTTTCGGCCGAAACCGAAACTCGGCCCGAAACTTGATTTTTCGAAACTGGCCGAAACCGAAACCGATACCGAAATTTCGGTCAGACACTAGTATAAAACTATTGCTGTAGTATACGGTCGAAATTGATATAGCCAGAACATACCGCGATAATTTTACAATATTCTTAATTATTTTGATTTAAAAAATATATATATTTTGACGGTGGTACCTACCATACCATAATAATGTAAACAGGATCTAATGGTGACATCAATTTATATTGCACGGCCATACCCATTTCTCGTCTCTACTATTTCCTCTACCTAAGGTTGTCTGTAAAACCAATTTCTGTAAAGTATTTGTGCAATAAAGTATATCTATCTGACATCCCAAAGAAATTGAGACGAAGTAGCTTATTTCCCACTTAAAATTATCATTGTCAGCTAATCATTTCTTCTAAGCAGTGCCAGTCTGTTCTCAAGACATCGTTCCTAATCCACTCTTGGCAGTTAGCCTTGAATTCAGAGAGGAAATTGAAGTAGCCCCGAACTACATGCAAATTGCACTGCTGTTTTAACAAAGGCGGAAACTTTATGACTTGCTCCGCAATAAAAAGGCGTTATAAAAACAATACTAATTCACCCGAGGCGTAATGAAACTGGTCTTTAAAGACCTCTTGAATTCGTGAACGAACGCAAGGATCGCTTGCAAAGATGATAGATTGATGTGGCGTATTTTAATAGAAAATTTAATTAATTAGGTAAAACAATAAACGGTTGGCCTTACGAATCGATTGATCATCGGATAATATTGATCGATAATCAAATGAAATCAGTCAAATTCAATCGAATTTTTTTACGACACGATTCCCATCGTGACAGTGATAGCTAAATTCATTTACCTCGATCCGTCGATACCTACAAATCGTAAAATGGTCCCTCCAGATATGGTGCCGAGAATCAACTTAAATTGTTTTTCACCTTATTGACAAAATAGTCTGTAACTCTAATAGCAAGCCAATGCTTTAGTGCAAACTTGATAAAGCTAATTTATTGCGGCAACCAGTGTTAATACCGATGGCCGCCGACAATTTGCCCTTCAAGTTTAAATTGCTTTGTGGCGGGAACTCTCTGACCAGATCTAACTTGTCGCCGATGCCCATTATGTCTTTCCGATCCCGAGGAACCGCCGCTAATGAGATATTCTAGATAACACTCGAAACAATTTTAACCGACTATTCGTAATCAATTTCGAAGTTTCAATCGTTTATCACCTTAATAGCAAAGACAATGGATCGGGGATTAGTTAGATAAGATCACGCGAATGATAATGAACAATCGGTTTACATAACAACGTCAAATGATGTCACCGTTATAATGATTTGTTTTAAATTAATATTGCATTGTTTGAGATTGCAAATAAGACTGCAATCTCATTACTTAGCAATTAACATATTGTTGGGGGATAATATTTAAATGAAAAAGTAATCATGATTGCTCACAGTATAGTATTGATGATAATACTGATGACATAAATGTAATCAAAGCTGTTGATTTGGTCATCCAATTAAAAGAAGGAAGAACAGGCAAACAAAGACGGTAAAAGCAAAGCTAATAAGCTATCAATAAAAATAGTCCACATTTTCCTACCAGCAAATGAAAAATAAATAGCTATAAAAGGTTTTATAGCTATATAATTGATTGCAGAAGCCTCTTAATGTAATAACAAGTAATTCCTTTCAAATTGAAAACGAAGAAGAAACAGGAAAAAATCGGGTCAAGGTTATCCGATTGCTGTAAATGTACAGTGAATGCTCGAATGGATAATATAAATACAAGAAGGAAAACAGATGTTTATATTATTGTGATTTTTTTTAAAAAGTAACGTAAAATTCTTTGATGGCTGCTATTTTTAACCTCCGACGCAAAAACGACGGGGTGTTATAAGTTTGACGTGTCTGTGTGTGTGTGTGTGTTGTGTGTGTCTGTCTATGGCATCGTAGCTCCCGAACAAATGAACCGATTTTGATTTAGTTTTTATCTAAGCCGATTGGAAAATGTTTTACTATTTTATTTTTGACGACCACGAGCAATATTTTCCATAACATAAGATTAGACGGCTATTTTCTTTGATGGACACTTAACATTGGATTCAACATTAATTTTGAGTAAAGTGGTATGGAATTCATTGACAGAAGTATTGTCATTTTACCTTTATTAAGAGGACCCTTGATTCTGGTCCTGAATTATGAAATTGCTATATTAACAATCCCATCACATTAGTAAAGGTAGACAAAAATCAACTACTCACATTTTAATAGAAATTAATCCTAACTAATAAAGGTAACTATTAGAAGAAATACTCTTTCCGCCTAGGTTGTAGTTGATCTAAGTAAATACTATATACATTATAGATGAGAGACAGATGGTTGGTTAACTAAAAGCATAATTTTGCATATTTATATATCATAAATATAAATATGGCACTATATATCTTATGGTACATAAAATATAACACTTTACTATGTACATATTTCTATACTACAAGGTTGTATCCATGAATATGAAGAAGTGATTGCGTGAAATTGCGAAACGGAAACGAAATTTTAACGCAGTGTATCTTAGCAAGTTTTTGTTTACATAATAAAATAAAAAAAATGTGTCTTTATTATATTATATATTAATTGATTACTAGCTAATCTGATAGACGTTGTCCTGTCTTGGCGACGTAATATTTTAACTATTTCTTTTAAAAGAACCTTCTGACAATAACAAACAGTGAAATTGTCCCAGCCGTTCAAGCGCGATAGCGTGACCAGGAGAAATAGGGATTTAAGCCACTTATTAACACTAGGAGAATGTAAGTTATGTTGTTATGCTGTTATGCTGTATGATACTATAAAAAATCGTATCTCGCGAAACTGCGAAACTCAAATGAGATGATCAGGCTATTGAATTGCTTGCCACTATGCATAAGCGTTCTTACTCTCATCAAGGATGACAGCAGCGAATAGTAAAATATGCAGAAGATAACGTCATCAAAACAAAATATGAAATAGCTACGCAAGGACAAATAACGGATCTCAGGATCATGTTTATCATGCGATTGGAACCAGCACGTGGGTAGACCGAGTTTAGTGCGTTGTAAAACATGATCGATAATCGGCAGAGTTTACTACCGGCCGTATATTTCATATCGCACTCACTTCCTGTATTGGCAATTTTATTAGACCAATGCGGTAATCGGTGCAGAGTTTTGTGAGTGATTACGAAATTAACGAATTTTGGAGGCTTTTAGAAAGCACTTTCGAATTTAATGAGTAGCAAACAATATAATGCCGATTTTGATAAACTCAAGGCTTTTTGGAGCTTGTTTTGTGTTTTACTTAGTTAAACTACATACTGATTGATTTGGATGAAGTTCAGTAGATAGATTTGGCCACGAACAATATTATTTTTAGTTATTATGGTATACTATACTTTAATTTTATTTAATTTTTTTCTTTATATACCTGTTTTGACGACCACTTGTCATTAAGATTTATAATGAATCCATTTGTAGCTTCCGCATCCAAAGAAAAGTTCATTTTTAAGCTTTATTAATAATGACCGTAAAACATAAAAAATTTACTGACACCATCACGAGCGAATAGTCTCTATATCAATAATAATCATACAATTACTCCTCCTTTTATATTTCTTAATCCGTTATTTCATTCATCTGATACCAATTTTATTAGGCGTTAGAATCGGGCAAATAAAATCGTAAATGAATCATTTCTAATGAAAACAATGATTGATTTTATTGGGTGCTAAATAGTTAGTTATTACAGCGTTAGAGTTCTGAGCCAAATGTCGAGGAAACGCCTTAGGTGGTAATGAACTGAACGACACACGAGGATGAGGTTCTGAATATTGTTGATAGCTTCACCTACTTTAGGATTTAGAAGGAAAAATGTTTCGTCATTATGAACTTTAAATTAAAAAAGTGGATTCATAAAATATTCGAAAGTTTAAGAAAACATTAAACAAAACACTCTTTTTCTTATTAGGAAGAATACTTTAAAACTTGTATTTTGTTATAAGTTCGCTATCGAGGCTAGATGAATTTTCAAAATTTAAATCTACTTCTAAACAGACGAAGAGTTTTTTAGTCTTAAGTAATATCACAAATCGTATTATTTTTAATAATTATTGGGATAAGGTTTTTAACAATATTGGAGAAAATATAAAAGTAAGAGTTTGAAAATATAAAATATATACGGTCGAATTGAGAACCTCCTCCTTTTTTTTAAGTCGGTTAAAAAATAAAAGTGAGAATTGCAACATTCTGAATTAAGACCAAACTGTTCTACATTCATCCAGGTGCCGTAGCATTTTAGTAGCAATTAGAACGTTGATTACTGTTACGCCTACGTAAGGAACTTATCAGCCTCGACGGATTTTGGCTCAGATTAGGTTTAGAAAAGGAATTCTCTGGCGAGACCATCAGTCTAACGCGGGCCTAATGCCTTTGTGAGAAAGTTTTGGCCCCAAGTATTCTTAGCACCTAATTTTCTACCCAAGCTCGGACAGTGGGTGCTAACGAGTTTTTTTAAATCGAATAATACTATAGATTAACTAAAAATATCTTATTAAATACTAGCTGTGCCCGCGACTTCGTTCGCGTGGACGGCACAGTTTCATAATCGGTTTTATTTCCCCTTATATTCGACACAAAAAGAAGTTTATATTTTAATCCAAGTTTAGAGATATTTGTGCCAAATTTCATCTCTCTGTCTTCAAAAATAAACATTTTTTGCTACGCAAACTTTTGAGGGACGTATTACCCCCATCCCCCTTATTTTCAAAACAAAAAGTAGCCTATGTCCGTTCTAGAGGTTCAACGTATACCTATACCAAATTTCATCTAAATCGATGCAGTGGTTTCACAGCCAGACAAACAAACAGACAGACAAAGTTACTTTCGCAATATATTAGTATGGATAACCAAATTTTTATCGAAAATTTTGAAGAGAGAAAACTTCAAACTATTTTACCCAAGCCAACCCAGTTTCCCATTTAGCAAATCACACTATAAATAAACTTCCAAGACGAAAATACTCATATTTTAGAGCCAATAGACAAGTTCAGTGACGTCTAGCATTTCCAATTCAAATTTTACGTTTCTAGATCCAAGATCCGTCCATGTAACATATTTGAAATATTATTTCCCTTGAAGCAGCTCAATATTTGCGAACAGAATTATGTCTCGAGAGCAAAAGTTTTAAGATAATACAACACAGCATAATCTACGCAAATACTGAAAGGAAACTCCTTGTTACTCTCAAAGCTTGTGTATCTAAAACTTCGTAAATAAAATAATAAGGGTACGATACCAGTTGAAGTCAAATGAGTACAAGACTTGAAACGACTATGCCCTCAAAAATAGAAATGTAGACGACGTCAATCTAAAACGTAAAGCTAATCCTGAACCTAGAGAAATTATTAAACTTAGATCAAATTATTTCACTTGTAAAGACATGACTGAATGGAATTTTATTTTCAACCTTTAACTTGTCATTTAAAACAATGTACGGTCGGCATCATATCTTAAGTTCTTGTGATGTTGGGTAAGTCTCTAAGATCTGTAATAGTTGCGCAAACAAATTTGAACCTTATGTCAAACACATAGCGTTTTATTAGGGTATTTTTACAGATTCACATCGGTTGATTTGATGCTGACTGTATATGACAATTTTTTTTAATGCCGGCTGTTAGTGTTGTGATTTTACAATAATAATATTCTTTCGGAGTAGAATCTATCGACACATTATTTTAAGTGGTTTATTGGGATGTAATCTCAAAGATCTACATAAACACTCATACTCACATCTCACTGAGAGAAAACATTTACAAAATGTATGCAAATCTCTGAGCAAAACATAAATATTCAGTTTGCTTCATACCAACGAGGTGCAGATCTGTGATTCAAGACCTATTTAAAATGGAATAAACCTGACGGGAAATACATTTTTAAGAGGGTTTTAAGGCAGCCATTCAAAACAAAGAGAAACTTTATGATGGACGAATTTAAAAATAGGAGATAAAGTGAGCAGATGCACTTTATCTCCTATTTTTAAATTAAGAAATCGTAAATCTTAAGAATCGCGATGTAATGGCGAGCAAAAACTATGGACTCTTAGTTCTCTATTAAAAGTGTAGCAGGTTGAACTACTTAAAATCTCGTTTGCTTCAGCTCGGTAGTTGAAACTACACAATACAACGTGAAAAACACAGCTTAATAGGAAATGGGTTGAACAAATGATGAGCACAAAACTATTAGTGAAAACAAAAGCGTAGAACTTCTGAAAAGTCACTGATAGAAAATACAATCAGAAATCGTTTTGGAAGTAGACTTTAGATACGCAAATGGCGGTGCATGAAATAATTTGGTGTAAATCGACCATTATAAAACTGCATGGCCCGACAAGCACTTATCCGGAGTTATTGCAAATATTTTAACAGTTACATAAGTAAATGCCCAAAGTGTGATGCCCAATTTTCTTGCTTGCCAGTTTAAATAAGATAAAAAAAATGTATCTCCGCAGCAACGAAAATGTGCCTGTCAGCATAATGGAAGCTGACGTAATTCCTCGTAGCCAATTTTTCCACGTCTTGTCTGTAATATTTTTCTCTCGATGACTAATGAGCCAACACTTAGGTTAGTTACAAGTGGGTTTTTTCATACTACTTAAATTTTTCTAGTATTTCAATGTAAATTAATTAATTTCAATCTAAATTATGTATTCCCCCTCACAAAACTGCTCTGTTCAACTATAATATATTCTGTATGGCACCCAGGATATATAACCATTTACCTAGAGCAGTAATAGAAATTGGTGACTTCCACAAATTTAAACACTCTGTAAAAAACATTCTGCTTCTAAAATGTTATTATAGTGTAAATGAATATTTATTGGACAAATTTTGTAATTGACATTGTTTAGATTAATTTAAAATAATAAATAATAATATAATAATAAAAATATTTGCATGCCATAAGTAAGGCTTAATGTGGTGAAACTTTTATAATTTCTATAACATCTGTATTACCTACCCATATTATGCGAATAAATAATTTGTATTTGTATTTTGTAAATTTTTATACATTAAACACTTTTAATGTTTTTTACATAAATCCTTAAAACCAAATATGCGTCTCTTTTTAGCTCAAATGAGATAATGCAAGCGGTCCACGATCATTAAGACTTATCTTTTGTCGCATAGCGAATACAGGTCTTGCTGCAGTGTCTAGCATTATTTGCAATTTCTCCATTCACAGGTATGTGAGGCAGGCGAGCTATGCAAACCTAATGCCGTTCCATTAATTCTGCCAAGAAACTCTGTACATTCGAATTAAATTTTCACGATCTTGTTTAGAGCATCTAAATAAGACTTATGAAAGGGTCGTTTGCCCAATAAATGCTTCGGTAGATTGATGTTTACAATATAATTGGTACACGAAATTAAAACTGATTGAAGTTTTAATACTTTCTTTGAATACATACATTTGTTACGTTCTTAAGATTTTTTTATTTCATAATTGGACTATAGTATAGTAGCCAGAACTTTGATTAAAAGCCAGTAAAAATATTTTATCAATCTAAACTTGGGTGTTATTTTTAAATCTATGCCTTAATTTTTTCAAAGAAGCACTTCAAAGATTACATTCATATTAAATGCTTCAGCATTTTGATAAAGTTGTTTACCAGTTTTCAAATTTAAAAATTCCAATATGTGTGTTTATCAATAACATTCAGCCCTAAAGGAAAAGCAATAAATCTTCCGAATTTTATTAGATCATGCTCTCAGCTGGGAATGAGTTATTGTACAAAACCAATAACGTTTTCAAAATTGGCGTACAAGTGAAAAATAAAGATAAGGTTTTTGCCTTTTAAAAATCTTAATACTACGAGTTTTTAAATAAAATGATAAATTGTGAAGTAAAAAAGCTTTAGATTGTAACGTGCGTTCGCTTTTGGAATGCTCTTAATGAACTTTTGGCATAGTGATATCCTAAAACAGGCAACTATCGACTGTTCATATCATTATTATTGTGTTCATTTATAAAATATTATATACGACTAACCATCATCATTTGCAGGATACGCCATAAAACGCCATAAACAACCAAAAGACTCATTCAAACTATGCACTTTTAAATATTCGAATGAAACGAATAACGTCAAGACTCAGTGTAAGTTGCATGCACTGCAGCATTTTTGTATCCAAAGATACAATGATAATGATGATTACATCGTCCAGACCGATTAAGTTAACTGCGCCATACTAAAACTCGTTACCACTGTAAGACAGTTTAAAGATGTTTAAATAAAACACGAACACTAAACTTACTTTTCTTGTGGTGGAGACATGATCCGTGGAGACGACACATACTCGCCGTTTGCCCCATGCGGGCGCTACCTCGCCCAAGTCGCCATTCGCGCCACTAGAGGCGCCACTGTCTACATCTCGATACTTTATCGACACTTCGTTTGCACTTCACTAGTCACTTCTTTGCACATTATATCTTTCACACTACTATGGAATCCCGTTATTTAATTGATACTCGCTGTCTATTTATAATTCAATGGAACTAGCAGAATTTTGGTCAAATAAATTTGTAAAAATACAGAGAGTAAACACAATAAAATAAGATGCAAATAATTAACCTTGAATAACAAGATACTTTCAGGAAAAACACAACAAGTACACAAATTTTAACGCCACAATACCTATGTTATAGATATTACGATATGAATAATGTGAGAAGATTCTCACATTATTCATACAGGCCGCAATATGTCAACAAGACATCAATTGAATGAGGTATGATTCAAATCAGAGTTTCTATTAGACTAACCTAATTGTTAGCAATATTGAATACGAAGTTGTTCTGAGAGATCGATAGAAGTGTCTAACGACAATGGATATTTATAACTTTGCATCTAAAACTTTTAAAAACTTGTTAACGTTTCTTGCATTTACCATTAAATGATTTAATTTCTATTTTATATATTGTACATGACATACTCAATAACTCCTATGATTATGAATAATTTCAATGATATTGATGACAGCGAAGCGGTCTGTTTTGCTCTTACATCAACAAAATCAATTTGTTGTATCTTTTCTCTGAAGTAAGCGTCAGTTATTTATTCGTAAAATAAATAGGAGAGAGAAATCGACACAGACCTTAGTCTTCTGAAACAGTCGTCTAACTTTATTTGTGGTTGTTACCAAGCGTTTTATGTGAAGATCGACAAATCATCCCTGAATCTATTCAATTGACCATGTCTTCTATAAAGACAAATAAAAAGGCCTCGTCAATTTGTAGTCTCCAAAGTCTCACAAGCGCATCACTTAGGTATGCAGTTTTTAATCTCCTTAAAAGCGGAAGCAAGGTACGATTTAACGTATTGTCTCTTAGTTAAACGTTAGCTTTGGCTAACGTCCATTAAAATGGCGCTAAGCTAGGGCTGACGCATTGTAGAAAAGGTTTGAAAATGAAATCTTAATTCAATCATGCCTCGAACCAAATGATAAAAAAATATTAACTAGATTTTAAGAGAGGTAGGGCATAGCGATTTATCGCTCCATCTGGAGCAGCCCTACTGGTGCAATACCTCCACCTTACAGAAGACCGCAGCCAAATAACAATCACTTCTGTGTTGTCGTGTTTCTGCGTGTGAGTAAGGTTTCGAGAGCTTCTGGGGGTGCTACGTTAGTAGCAGGGGTCAAGCCGTCAAGGTAAGGGCGACAAGTCCATCAGGATGACGTGCAATATAAAAAAAAAATATTTTAATTTCTAGCCAAATAAGTCGTATAAGATTGAAATAAATTTAACTTGTAACAGTTGAATTATGAACACCGTCAGTTTTTGCATCCACAAATTTAGATAAATTAAACCGGTCAAGATTACCAGTTACATTTAAATCTTATGACGAAAATCATAAAGAAGGAAGTTCAGCACCCTTAGTATTTTCAAATTGTACATGTACAGTCAGCAGCTTTAGTTTGTAAACAACTCAATACCTTGTCACATTAAGTTCACTGTCTATCTGACTTGCTTAGTTATGCTGAGGTGAATGTGACAAGGTACTGAGGTGTATACTAACTAATGACGCTAACTGTACCACTTGGAAACTGTAGTGACGTTGCAGGCTAAGAGTGAGAAATTGCCATACGAAACTGTCACTACATAATAGTTCACGATTATTGTACGCAAGGTACAGAATGTTATGTTAATATAAGCATATATTCCAGTATCAGAAATAAAGAGCAAGAAAATGAAACAATATTTTTGCAGCCCTGCCTTAACTAAACATCCATTAAAATGCTGCTTAGCTTATTCGGACACATTTTCCGGCTTACGTAATTTGTTAAGGATTTAGAGCGGTATCAGAATTACAGCTTGAAATCTGCTACATATATTAAGATCCTAAACGTTTTATAGTACCTACTCGCCATTACCGATACAAATCGGCAATAACTTAGAAGTCATTATTGGAATAAATCTATCGAAGGACTTGAAGAGTTTTATTATTCTTGAGATGGAAGAACACTGGAAAAAGTTTACCCAAAAATAATGAAATAGCAAGAATATTACGAAAATAAAGTTGGAAACGAATATAGTTTATTCTTTTGTTACTTCAATGCGAGCTAGGACGAATTCTTTGAAGATAGAAATCTGTTCTATTTGTTTTCCTTAAATCTCCGTTCTATTTTTAAACTCAAAAACAAAATAATAATAATATAATAATAATAATTTCTTTATTTCTGTAAAACAGTTTTATAACAAAGGTAGTGGCTGGAACCTCCTTTTAAGCTTAATAAAGCCTGTGACAGGAGGCACCGCTCTTCAATAACACTAAGTCCTTATTTCTAATAAACTAACTGTAAGTAAGTACATTCTTAATAACATTGTAAGATTGTTTTAATTAAACATAGGTACTTATTTATAAAACTAACATATTTACTTGTTTAATTCTAAAAGTGCTTCAATTTGATCATAGGTTTTCGTCTTTAACCAATCTAATATATTTTTTTTACATTCGTAATAAACCATATTGTATATATCCAATTCCTTATTAACATGGTTGTATAAGAAAGCCGACCGTTTGTTGTATTGCCGTCTGGCAAATGTGGTGTTAGCTCTAGGTGCTTTTATTGCAATATCTTTCCTTCTTCTAGTATTAACTTTAGCATTGTACGGCAGATTTTTATGCTTTTTCAGAGTGACCTTAAAAACATACAACTTCCTTACTGAGAGTAGTCCAGATATAAGATAGAGGCTTTGTGTAGAAAATCTGAGTTTTTTAAAATACATGATTTTAATTAAATTACGCTGTGCACGTTCCACCTCTATAAATCTGGTTTTTGCTGCACCACCCCATATTGGTATGCAGTACACCATAACTGATTGTGCCATGGATATATATATTTCTCTCAAAATATTTCTATCATTATATTTTTGTGTACCAATCGATACCCTTGGCAGCACATGTCTTAGAGTTTTAAAAATCCACGTTAGTTTGCGAATTCTTGCGATAACATGCTCAATATGTGCATACCAAGAAAGTCTTTGGTCCACCACAACACCGAGGTATTTAATTTGCGGTACTTTCTGAATACTAGGGCAACTGCATTTTGTATTATTTCCAACCTGGTTACAGCTATGTATTTTAATATTAAAATCTTTAGTAGGTTGCATATTATTATATATACTAAAGCACACATAGTTCGTTTTGGTGGTGTTTAGCGTTAAGACGTTGTTACGTAACCATTTATCAACCCGCTCTAGTGCGAGCTCAGTTCCAACCCTGACAGTTTCCCAGGTTTTCCCTGTAATGACAATGGCGGTGTCATCAGCGTACGCAAAAAGTTTGGTATTTGGTATTTGCATGTCACATAGGTCATTTAGGTAGATAAGAAACAGTGTAGGGCCGAGCACGCTACCCTGGGGGACTCCGTATTTTACATCTACACAGTCACTGGTACAGTGTCCTAGTTTTACTTCCTGCTTCCTACCCGTCAGATAGTCCTTCAACAGATTCAATGGAGTACCCCTGATGCCAACTCTTTCTAGTTTGTGTACAAGGATGGGGATGGAGACAGTATCAAATGCCTTTTTTAAGTCTATAAATACAGCCAAACATTTATTATGATTATCAAGTTGTTCAGAAACTAGTGAACTCAATTTAGACACTGCATCTTCTGTCGAAATTCCCCTTCTGAATCCAAATTGAGAGGGAGATAAGATATTATTTTTTTCTAGGTAATTAAGCAGTCTTTTATTAAGCAACTTTTCCAATATTTTTGAGATCGCAGGTAGTACTGAAATAGGCCTATAATTACCGATACTGTCCCTATCCCCGCCCTTGTAGATAGGCGTTATTACAGATTGTTTGAGAGGCCCTGGGAAGATTCCTTTTTCAAAGCATAAGTTAGCAAAATGGGTGATAATGGGCAGGACCTCCGATTTCGCAAGCTTTAAAAAGCCGTTTGGAATGTTGTCCCAGCCAGAAGCACTATCGGACTTGAGGTTCCTTATTATATCATTTACCTCATCGTTGTCAGTTTGTTGGAGGACGAAGGAGTGTGGCTGAGATTTTAATTTTTGCAAGTATGAACTCGGATCATTAGTAGCAAAAATATTGTTTTGAGCGAGCTCTTTCCCAATATTTGCAAAATAATTGTTTACAAAATTTGCCGACTCTATTGGGGTCGTCTTTGAATTTAGAAGTTCAACATTTGTAGATTTTCTATTGTTACTATAGGTAATATTCTTAATATTTTTCCAAAGAAGTTTGTTATCGTTCCTAGTTTTGTATAAAAGTTCTCTTTCATATTTTCTTTTCAGTTTTTTAATTAAGTTATTGCAGTAGTTTCTGTATCTGGTGTAAGTTATTTTCTTAATGTCATTGTGTGGGAGACTTCGGGCCTCTTTCTGGAGTTTATTGCGATTTCTAATGCAACGTAGGATACCGGGGGTGATCCAGGGCTTAATCGTACGATATTTTTTAGGTATATTCCTTATTTGTGTGTTAGCCTTTAACGTTTCCGTAATTTTGTATATAAGGATATGTATTATAGTGTTAGGATCGTCGCTGTGTAGTAGTTCAGAGAGATTTTTATTTTTTAATTCTTCTAATGCTTTCTCAAAATTTATAATAGTTTTAGTTTTATTTACTGTAATGTTATTTTTTATTTTCGATATAGTTAGGAGTGTTGTGAAATGATCAGTGGTAGAAGTGTGTAAAACAGCGATAGAGGCGGTGAACTTTAATCTATTTATTTTCAGCATAAAGTGATCCAAACAATTTATTTCTCTAGTTGGTAAGGTGTGTCCAGCTAGTATACCGTGTGTGGACAACATATTACAATAATTGATTCTGTTCTTACGTTCATGTGGTGGTTCTAGTGATTTGCACTTAATGTTAATGTTTATGTCCCCTGTAATGATTACACAAAAGCAAATCAATTGATTAAAGATAGGATTCAAGTTTAAATAATGACAGACTTTTGAGCATCAAGATTTAAAAATAAAATCGGAAACAATTGACAGTCGCTTTACGGTCTCTCAGACGTTTAAACAATTTACGATAGCGTGCGATACGACATTGATTGATAGCGCGAAATGCATGATTGTTGCTGAATGAAGTTAGATTTTTGCAAATAAATCGTGAAATTATAACCGAATGCTTCTGTGGCAAATGATTGGCGTTCCGATTTTTTTGGACCGTATTAACACTTTGTGTAGCTAAACAGTTGCGTACCGAGTTTTTGATAAGCAACTTTTTTATTTGGGTTGCATAAAAATCATACATGAAAATGTCGATGGCTATTCGTTACTAGACCACGCAAACTACCCGGCAACCTCAAACTCAAAATTCTCATCTCACACTTTGCATTTTGAGTATAAAAGCATAAGCGTTTAACGAATTAGGGGTTCATAAAATAATAGCCGGCTTGAAATATTCACAAACCGACAACTAAAAATTCAACAAAAAGTTATCATCTCTTCTATAACATTTTCTCAATAAGAACATTTTCAATGGGTTTTGTTCGTGCGGAATGCAGTCAGTGAACCAAACGGAGTGGACATTCATGCAATCACCGATACAATGCGATCACACAACACAATCAAATGCCAGTTTTACACACGAGATTGCCGTGACAACTCGTTATAAAATAGAAACGAAACGAATGCTCTTTCAGTAAAAACTAAATAGTCAGATAAACGCAAAAACGATGTTGCATGACAAACAAAGCTCTTTGGTTTTAACGATGTGCAAGTACTTGCAGCGATTTACAGCTGACCCTACCTGACGATGAGTTATTAGTAATAATTATGTTTCTATTTACTATATTTTAATACTGATATTTCGGTAGTAAAAAATACAGTAGTTATGATGTCTGATTGTAAGATATTAAAAGTCGATAAAAGATGTATTTCGTTTGGTGGTAAACGAAAAGTGGATTCAAGTCCTTAAGGTAGACTAAAAGTTGCTTAATTTTGCTTTCATTCGTATAACTGACCTAAAAGAGTTGCTTTTACACACGTTTTGTTTCTAAGGACCCATCACAGGAATGGTAAAACACATAGCAACGAACTTTTCTATGCGCTGTTCTATAGCCAGAAAAAAAAGGATTTCGAAACAAAAGAATAAAGGTCGTATATCGTCGTTGTCAGACCAAAAACTGCTATGTGCAGAAGTATTTTTTAATATTTCTAAATATAAGAGGTTCCAGAACAAAAATCATACGAAGGTTTATTTTTAGAAGTATTTTATATGAGAGTTATAGTTGTTACACTTTTAATTATTTATTTTCTAAACATGTAAATTAAGTATATTTTATTATTATTTCGTTTAAAGATAATAAAAATCACTTAACAGATTTGACACATAGCAGGTTTTGGTTTGACAACGACGATATTCTAATTGCACCACACCCCGGTCGTATTTAAAATCCAATCCAATTTCCCTATACTGGCGGAACATTCATCGATTGACCACGACAGCTTTCTGTACAAATTAAATTACCCCTTCCTTCCAAAGCTTATGTTAGAAGCAGTAAAGCAAAGAACGCACTTAACTTGCTCCAGCAGAGTGAAATGCTATTGAATACTTTCCACCAGTACTTTCAGTATTTTTAAATGCAATTCATAAAAAGCCGTAGCATGGGCAGGGAAATTTAAAAACCAACGGATAATACCGCTCGCTTTGGCAGCAAGTACGGAATTCTCTAGACCCGACAATTGGCCAGTTTTTGGTAATGAAGAAGAGAAAGCTAAATAAATTTATAAACCGTTTTTGTCGAGAATTTTAGGAACTGCTATTCTGTTTTGCTTTTGAAGGTAAAATATTTAAAGTAGAGCAGTTAAATTATATTCAATTGACACTGATTAGATAAAAGGGTGCCTAACACATAAACATAAATACCTACTTATAATAAATTGCCTGCATGAATCCTTGATTCTCCAATAGTTTAGGAAATATATTCAACGTTCAAAGACATTCAAAGGATGAAGTATTCATGAAACCAGCATAAGTTAGCTCTGTTATACGCTGAGGATTCTACAAAGTTTCACTATTAAGTTATAAAGGTTCTACTTGGTAACATTCGCTCCCACAAGTTAAAAATTCTCACACATTGACTTTGTAATGGAAAAGCAAACAAAGTATGTTCTACAGTTAAAACACACTGGATAACATAAATCCAGAAATAATATACTCCCACATTGACAATTACGTCATGTTTAGAGAACATTCTGTTCTAATGAGGTCTAAATACATCAAGGTAAGAGAGGAATTTAAGAGAGGTAGGGCATAGCGATTTATCGCTCGAACTGGAGCTCCCCGACTGGTGAAATACCTCCACCTTACAGAAGACCGCAGCCAAATAACAATCACTTCTGTGTTGTTGTGTTCCTGCGTGTGAGTAAGGTTTCCAGAGCTCCTGGGGGGTGCTACATTAGTAGCAGGAGTCAAGCTTTCAAGGTAAGGCCACAAGTCCAGTAACATATTTATTATGCTGTACTTGTCACCCTTAAGCTAGGACCTCATTACCACTTAACATCAGGTGGGATGAGGTCAATCTTGAAGTGCAATATAAAAAAAAAGGTGCTTGTGGCGCTAAGTTTATTAAGTCCGGTACTTGTACGGACTGTACCGTGGATACGATCCTTGTAACATTATCACGAAAATCTCCGTATCTTAGAATTCACGTCAATGTATAGGTTCCTGATTCATCGATATTAGTCGTTAAGTTAGTCAGACCAACGACTAGGTGTTCGAGAAAGTCTGACAGATTGGTTGTCATTTAATTCCCATACACTCCTATACCAATATCATAAATAATTAAATAGATACTATGCCAATACGCAAGGAGACTGGTGGAGGTTCTTAATAAAGGTCTGTACTCACCAGTGTTACGTCAATGATTTAATTATTAAAGCAAAATATTATCACTTATATACTTTAATGCTTAATTTATTGTTGTTTAAAATGATTTCTTTTTTTTCTCCCCTGTTACCACACCCATATACAAACTATCTGCATGACCCAAGGGTTGACTGGTAGAGAATGCCCCTAGCATTAAGTCCACCTGTTGTACCTATTTGTGCAATAAAGTTTTTAAATAAATAAATAAATCACTGGCAAGCATCTTTACGCGCATGATTTCTGAATAAAAAAATTTGGGATCTAGATAGAAGCCAAAAAACTCCGTTAAAAAATAAGTTGGGGCATCAAATACTTGTAAACAAAATAATTATTTTAAATAAAACTAAAAAAAACGTAACCGTTCTGAATAAAAACCATAATATAATTTTCATTCCATTGTTAATGTTTTCGAATTTCGTAATACATGAAATTTAAAGAAAGTGTAGTACATTATAATTTTTAGGCTCAAACTTACTGAATAAGCAATCCATTTGTGTGTCCAAAATACAATGGAAGATAAATGGATTTATCCCATTTTAAAAGTAAATGATCGATTAAATGAACAATAGAGTATGGCTGTTAGGAATCTATTATTGTCCAACTAAAAATGGAATGTTTGGTATCCTAATGATGAAATACGGCGAGCCTTACTGCGCATTTATGTAGTTCGTATCGAATGTCTTTAATGTGTTCTTTCAGTCCAAACAATTTGTTTTTATTCTTTATTTTCTTTCCACTTTTGAAAAAACATTCAATACTTGTTGGTATATTTTAAACACGCTTATTTTTAATATAGAATACATTTTGGTTGTGCTATTTTTAACATACGTCAAATTAATTAAGACGTTTCTTAATTCGACCGTGTATTTTTTTACTTTAGTGCACCTTTTCACGGATAACTTCGTAGTTTTTGAACTGATTTTCCTGTTAGAAAGGAGGTATCTGTGGAATTTAAAATAATAAGAAAACCAAGATCTCATGATGATCCAGATGCATCCAGTAAGCAAGAGGAAACAAGCTAAAAATTATTAGAATTTTCTTCGGCTTCTGATAATCAATTTATATTTTATACTAATATAAAGCTAAAGAGTTTGCTTGTTTGAACGCGCTCATCCCTAGAACTACTGGTTCAAATTAAAAAAGTATTTTTGTGATGAATAGTCCATTTATCGAGGCTTAGGCTAAAGGCTATAACAACAATTTGAGCAAAAATCCGTGGAAAATGTTTAAAAAATTGGGAGGGTACACGTGCGCCGCCGCACACTGGTCCGGATTTTTAATATGGAAGACTTAGGACCCAATGTCAATATTTCGGGCTGAAAAAAATCATGTGGATAGATAAATGAACGTTCATCAACGTTTGTTCTAGCAGTTTTTATGAAATTGGTTATTTTTGCGAAAAAAAAAACATTGAAAAAAAATTTGTATGGAGAAAAAGTGAAATATTTTTTTTTTTCGAAAAGTTCAAAACTGTTAGCAGTGAAACCTTTTGTGTGTTATTGTATTACACTTATTCGTTAATTCCATATTTTTTTTATTTGCATATACTTGCAGCCTTGGCCAAAATATGCATCGGAACTTTCATTGTATTTATTTCAACTATTTGTGACAATTTAATTTTTTTATTGATTTATAGTCACATAATTTACGCATATTTTCAATATAATAAATTTTAAAATCCATTATTTGTTGACTATGAATGATTTTGAAAAATAGATTACAATTTAATTTAAAAAATCAAAATAATATTTTACTTCTCATGGTTAGCTGTTGCTTAAAGCACAGCTAGTGATCGAATGAGGCATTGCCTGCCTGCTAATATTCTCCTATTCCCTAATATAGCTATCACTTTTATTTTCTACTATTGCTGTCTCTTTCATTCTCTTTTGCTCACTCTTTTTCTTCTTAAGACAAGTGGTGTTCCACGCTTATAAATCAGATAAAATAGACAAGAGCTCTACCGGTAATACAAAATATTTACTTGCAGCTTTGGCGTTTATTTCGTTTATCCTAATATATATTTATTTAAAATCAGTACTTTTGCTTCTTTAAGTGGTTTCGGGAAAGTAAATTCGGTACTAAGATAAAATCCATACTAATATTATTAATGTGAAAGTGACTCTGTCTGTCTGTCTCTCTGTCGCTCAATCACGCCTAAACTACTAAATAAATCTAGTGTCCCAAAGAATATCTATACCAAATTTCATCTATATCGGTTCAGTGGTGCAGCGGTAAATTTAATGTAATGTAAACGACCTTCAATTATTTTTTATTGTACTGCGAGAATTGTGCAATAAACTATTTCTGGTTATTTTGTTATACATTTTGAAGTTGATTTATGAATAACTAGTGGCCATCCGCGACTTCGTCCGCATTAATGTCGGTTATCGCGACGCTATTCACGCGGACGAAGTTTTAAGTAGCATAGGGTATGTATGTAAATGTATTACAAAATAACTAAAAATTGTTTATTGCATAATTCTTGCAGTACAATAAAAAATAAATTGAAGGTCGTTTTCATTACATAAAATTTAATACATTTTTTATCAATTTAGTACATAATAAATAATAATAAAATAAGTAATTAAATTAAAAATAAAGTAATTAACTAAAACTATCTATACATAACATACAAATTAATATAAATAACTTAAAACTACAATAGAAAATAATTGAAGGTTGTTTACATTACATTAAATTTAATACATTTTTCATTAATTTAGTAAATAGGAAATAATAATAAAATAACTAAAATGAAATTAAAACTAAAGTTATTGACTAAAACTATCTATATATAACACGCAAAATAATAGTTATAAATAACTTAAAACTTATTCTAAAGGATCTGGCACATTTTCTGGAGCTTCTTCATCAACTTCAATTTCTTCTTCAACTTCTATTAATTCATCTGATAATATCAACTGCGTAGCTTCTGGAAACATCCTTGATGACTTAAAATTGGTGTATTTAGGTTTCAGATGAGATATATATGGATCTGATGATATCAAAAAATTGTGTATAATGTCTTCATTATTTTGCAGTCTTCCTGTTTTCCTCGTGTGTCGCTCTCTGGTATTTCGAAAGTCCTTATTTCTTGCTTCTCCTGCTTCTTCTGACAAAATTCCGATAGGAAGGCAAGAGAAATGTTTGCATATGTCAGCGCCATGTATCAACATTTTGTGTATGCTGGAAGGCATATTGTACCAGGGGTAGTGATGTACAAAGATCTCAGCAGTCTCCTTGCAGTATTCACGGAAACTATCGATATTGACAGCCTTTCCACAAGATAACACTTGCAATATAACTGCGAAGTGCTTTATCAAATCAGCATCAATCTTCGTTATTTGAGCACTTTTTTTGTATTCCCGAAAAAATCTTCTGGCCGTGTTTCCGTCATTAGTAGTTCCAAAGCCCTGCTTTACAACATCAATCAAAAGTCCCATTTGTTGTTTGAACTCCGATTGCACCATATCCTTCCTTAACTTCTTAAGGTTTTTGTTGTCACCTCGTGCACTCCACATTTTGAAATCTAAATTATATGAAATATGTAAAAGACACTCCATGCTTCGAATCCACATATGGAGTGTTGATAGTCCATATTGATACACATCGTCCCGTACAGGTCTTGAAAACATTTCTGAAAGATTATTCATCTCACTAGGTTTTGCAAGACAAACATTGCACGTAGCTGCAGATGGAGTATCTGTAATAATTGTAGCCACTTTCCCATCAATCATTGTCATGTGCAACTCATGAGTAACTTCCAAGTTTCCGCAACTTGAAATAGTCAAATTTCGTATTTCTTCCTCCATTGCCGCTTGTTCTTGCTTAACAAATTCGGTCGTTTCCTTCGCAAACTGAAATTTAATAGGTCTGCAATAAGATGTTGAAGATGGGTTTGGATTATTCCAAATAACAACATTGCCGCTCTCGAGCTTCAAAGGAACGAGGCTCGTCATGAACACAGAGGAGTCGTCGAATTCTGCCAGTTCACTTCTTTGCTTGTAGTTGCTCTGTGCTGAAGATCCATCGAATCCCCACTTGGAGGTAAGCTTCAAGTTTTCACTGCACATATTTAAATCATCACCAACGACTTGCAGTATTCTTCGAGTTGTCACGTCTAACAGTGCTTGTAGTTTCACCTTCACTAAATGTTCTGATACTTCAATATCTCTGGTATCTGGATAACACCTCTGCTTAGCTTCCAACAACTTGTAGTAAGACGGAAGCTTCAATTGCTGTGACAATGCTGACCGTAAAGTAAGATACTTCCACTTTGACAGATCCAATGATGCAGTAAGGGCCAACGCTTGATCTTCCTGCATAGTGTCCGTCTTCTCGTTTGTTGATAAAAGTGATTCGACAGCTTCAACCTTTTCAGGATTCTTCACAAGGTGATCGATGATGCGAGCAAGACCTTCTTTCCCATTAGACTTTAGCTTCGTGACAAAAGCAAAAGTCAGTTCCTCTTCCGGATAGTCGAGTAATGTACCCGATCGCCTTTTCTTCTGCTTATTCCCCAAGTCTTCAAATGGCTTCCTTGATGCAATGTCTGTAGATGTTCCAATGTCACTAGTCGCCTTCGAAGTAGATGGAATGGGTTGAACAGCTGCTTCTTCTTCTGTAGAACGAGGATCCAAATTTTCGGTCCCTTCAAAAATTTCGGTGAGATTTACTGATTCACATTCAGGCCACTTAATTCTTGTTTCCAACCAGTTCATATGCTTCTTCATGAATGTTTTTTGCACCCTGTGTGCCTCGGTCCATCGACGATTTAAGTTCACAGTAAAAGATCTTGCAAAATTCAATAATTTTTCTGAATCTTCTTGCGAAATTTCAAGCAAAACGCAATCCAAAATTGCTTGATGCAGTCGTTTGTAATCCTTGAGGTCCTCTTGTCGCAGAAACACGTAAATGTCCAGGTTAGTGCCAAATCCAGCCATGATCAAGTTGCTAGATTATTCACGTTAAAATTTCCAGGTATGTTGACTCTTCAAGGGTTGAATGTCTAATGACGCTCCAACATGAGCTCCCGTCTGTTTTATTTGATTCATAAGCGCTCAACTAGCAAGGGTTTCAAGGAGCGAAAGAGAGAGAAGTATGGAATGAAAGAGATAGCGATAGTAGGAAATGAAAGAGATAGCAATATTAGGGAATGGGAGGGGAATATTAGCAGGCAATGCCTCATTCGATCACTAACTGCGCTTTGAGCAACAGCTAACCACTAAGAAGTAAAATATTATTTTGATTTTTAAAATTTAATTGTAATCTATTTTTCAAAATCATTAATGGATTTTAAAATTTATTATATTGAAAATATGCGTAAATTATGTGACTATAAATCAATAAAAAAATTAAATTGTCACAAATAGTTGAAATAAATACAATGAAAGTTCCGATGCATATTTTGGCCAAGGCTGCAAGTATATGCAAATAAAAAAAATATGGAATTAACGAATAAGTGTAATACAATAACACACAAAAGGTTTCACTGCTAACAGTTTTGAACTTTTCGAAAAAAAAAAAAATTTCACTTTTTCTCCATACAAATTTTTTTTCAATGTTTTTTTTTTCGCAAAAATAACCAATTTCATAAAAACTGCTAGAACAAACGTTGATGAACGTTCATTTATCTATCCACATGATTTTTTTCAGCCCGAAATATTGACATTGGGTCCTAAGTCTTCCATATTAAAAATCCGGACCAGTGTGCGCCGCGGCCGCTTAGTCCTACCATATAATTTAAAATCTAAACCAAATGATTATTATCTCTCACAGCTACGTGTAAATATGTACACTTTGATTTTTTTTCTTTATAGCATGCATAAAGTGCTACCCCTGAAGTGGTTTAATCTAAACTCGATTACTCGTGGACCAAGCGAAATGTAGTAGATACTATTTCAAGTGAATAAGCCAGATCTGAGGAGTTATCAAGATAACGGGAGGTATTAGCATAATGGCTGCGTCCAAAACACCTATTTGCGGACCTGGATCGGGCCAGATGGTTCGACATACAGTCATCGAACGTGTCAAAACATTCGGACACTTATTCCGATGGAACAAGGTTGGAAGTCGGTGGTCAGGGTAACCCGAAATGAGTGTATATTAACCTGGATTTCACAGAATTCAACCTCTATTAAAAGCAAACGTTTAGAGCTCTGATAATAATTACCAAAGCCCCGCTAAAGACAATGTTGGGTTAAATTTAATCAAAGAATTTCGTAAAACTTTTAACAACAATCTCATTAAGTATGTTTAAATTATTTGTATATAGGTAAGACCGAGATAACGATTTGTTCAGAAACTATGTAATTTCTTATAAGAAATAATTTGACTGGCTCCTTTTTAATAATTTAGGGGACAGAAATACTGAATAAGCCACAAGTGCAAGTGTCTCATTTATTCAATTTGTGGCTAACCTATTATTAAAATTAGGTAAGGTAGTTTTTATTGACAATTAAATGAAAGAATCTAAAATATTTACCATTGTTAAAAAAACAGTTAAATATTAGATCTCTTAAATCATTACAATACTGTATACATAAACGCATATTCGAGAAAGTAGTATTATATGCATCGGTTATGCCAACGAGAGAAACAAACAAATTCTGCAACTTAACAACTTGATACAACTTTCCTACTTTGTTGGCCATCTTACCAGATATTTACTTTGTCACAAGGAGTTTTACAAGATGGCGAAACAATATGTCACATGAACCCACGCATGTTTTCATGAAATTACACGCTGTTAAATTTCTAATTAACTGTAGATGCGAAATTATATGTCTGAGATAATTTTACGGTACTAAGCAAGTTTTAATGATTTCAAGATTTTACGAGTATGTAACCAGGCATCGTTAAATGCGCGTGCCTGAGAATATCTTTGCAAATTAATGATTTTTTTTTAGATTAATTACGAAAGAGTCTGACAATCAATTTTCTTTTAATTTTTAACTTCAATAAGGGTGAATTAAAATTTTTAGAAAAAATATAATTGATTTTACAAATAATTTAAATAAATTGGTTTCACAGAAAAATAATTGTATAAAATGTTATCGCTAGAAAGCAATCCCTTTAAAAATAAACATCAGGTATAAATGAGTACTTATTTATTTTACATCGACGTTAAAAACTAAAATCAAATTACCAAATTATGAAAAAAAATCAAAATCAGTACATTTCGGATCGGTTTCTTAAATGTAGTGATCACCACTACACTACAGGTTTAAACAACCCGGGTTTAAATGGAACATAGAACTTTTGTTCTATATGAAAAAAAAAAGCAATTATCGCAATGTTAGTAGGAACTGTCTCATTGCACACCATGCATTATTCACTGACCGAATCCAGGTTCAAAGTTCCAATGCCGGACTTGATTGCGCACCTCGAAGTTAGACTTAGCATAAGGAAATTCACCCTTAAAATTGCACCAAGAAAAACTTAATAACCAGCATTGAACAGCCCGTTTAAGAACTTCAATCCTAATTAAACAACGATTCATCTCAACGTCTCTGCTATAAATTAAATGAAATGTGCCCAAATTTGTTCTGTAGACAAAAAAGAACGTAAACATAATGTTGCCTCGTTTTTTAGATTGAAATAAAGCGATTTGTCCAGCAAATGCTTCTATCTCATCTGATGGTAAACAAAGACGGGATGAAAACTGAGAATGAAGTTCATTTGTGTAGACAAAGAAAAAAGTTTGGGTTTGAAGTGTAGACTTCAAACCCCAATGACTCTAGCTACGTAAAGAAACAGTGGTTTTTCTATTGTATCTGGAATACCAAAGCTAAAATGGTTAATAGGCCCTAAAAAGACAGAGCTTAGCAGTATGTTCAGCCAAAGCCAAACATTATCTCAAACTTAAGAATGTTATTGTTGTTAACACAGAAATGATGACATAAATTCTGTTTACAACACCATTGTCCTACAAGTATGAAAGTATTTTCTTCCTTACAGAACGTCGAGGTCCACAGTATATTTTGTAATTTTACTTAACACGTCCTATACAAGAGGACATAAGCCGGGCATGCGACCGCAATGAAACGAAACTACAGTAAGAAAGCTGGCATATAATCATATTTTTGTTCATATTACATTCGGACCGCGTGTACCTGGGTCCTGGGAGAACCACGATTTTTCCCGGATGAATACATTACCGCCGCTTAGTATTCAGCTCAGGCTGACCAGATTGCGTTGCCTTGTCGCCTAGAGAGCACACTGCATATTGCAGCTAAGGTATTACTGGTATTACTATACGCTTTATGAACATTTTTCTTTTGTCAATTTTCGCCATCATGAAAATGTTTTACTGGATCATACGAGCTTATCATATATAAATCACTGTTTTGGGAAATAATCCACACATCCACCTTTTTTTATATAAAAGGCTTTGGTGTTCTACTGTCCCAAAAATACTTCGTGCAAGTCTCTCGTCACCGTTTGGTGTATTGCCGTTCCTGTCATTAACGAGGGTGGTAATCAAATCCTTTTGCCATATCTTTAGTCTGCATTTACAGAAAAAGTTTTCATTCCAATTTTTATTTCAGTATTGCAAGTTACCTATACGTAAAGAGTATTAACGCAATCGAGCCAGCATAGCACACATTTTTTAATATTCATTCAACTATAGGTACAACAAATAAAGGTATTCGCGCACTGTTGCTGAAAAAGATGAGAAAATACCAACCTCGCAGTGAATAGAACATGAAAAACTAGTGAATGCTTTAAGGCTCAAAGGCTTTTCAACTTTGACTAATGATAATGAAAGTGCGCAATTAGTACTGTGGGAGGTGAATGATCACCTTGGGTCCGCTTGTAGCTGACATCGCGATATCCAGCCATTACTCTCACTGGGTAATCCAAAAAAACGGCAAAGTGCGAGTTTGACTCGCACGCGAAGGGTCCCGTACCATTGACTTAGCAAACAACAGTAGGGTGCACAAATTTTATTTCTTTTGTCAATATTTCAACCGCTTTTGTGGTACGAGAGCTCCCCCCCCCCCCCCCGCAATATTTGTATTACTTTATTTTTATTATTAAAATATTTTAAGAATATTTTAAGTCCCTACCTGTCGCTGTTGTATGAGAGCCCCCTTTAAATATTTGTTTTATTTTATTTTTAGTAGATAGATACACCTTACTGCACAGAAAAAAAATACAGACAACGTTTAGGTAGTATTCTTTGTTATAGGAATAATAGAAATACATCATCTGTGAAAATTTAAACTATCACCTTTCTGTAGATAAAATCTCGTGACAGACAGACAGGGGCAAGTACGTGTCAGACCTCATGTAGGGGGAGGTTCTCTTACATCCGTTTTTATCCGAATACCATTACCTAGAATACTATTCACTATTTCATACAATAACAACTGAAATTCATGTATCATTTTCACTAGAATTAGTACGAAGGATGTGCACTGATTGAACAATATTTTAATTGGCAGATCATTATTACTCGTTAATCAGAGACGCTTGCTTTTATCTGTGATAGATTTATTTCCAATTGTTTCAATATATTTATTACTATGTTTTTTCCCGGCATTATTCATTTAGCTGGCAGAATTTGGAACTTAATACCATATGATAAAAGTCTTTCCACTCCTTTTAAAATTAACGAAACAATATGGCATAGCATGGAATAAAAGTGTCCTTCCCATCAAAACTAGGAAAACACCGTGTTATCTATGTCGATAACAGGACTTCGGTTCGGATTTTACAGGTTAGTAGTTTACTGTTAAATTACTTCATTATTCATTTATTTTATTAAATTACTCTATCCTAGCTAACGTATATTGTATTTCCATTTCATTGATATTATTCTAAGTTTGTTAATTATGACATTATAAAGATTGTTTTGTTTTTCTTTTAAGGTTATAAAACAAATTAAGGAGAGTAGGGTGACTACGCAAAAGAAGTCCATGGATATTACTGGCTGTCAAAATACGACATTATGGAAACAGCGAACGGGGGATACCTTATATTCAAGAAAAATGCGTAAACGATCCTACTATTCGAATAATTCCTGTGGAGAAGTATTTTGAAATATTAAAGGAAGTTCATAAAACTGTTGGACATGGTGGACGACTAAAAATGATTCAACACATTAAAAATAGGCTTTTTAATTCCATTTGATTTTTATATTACTTGTTGTAACTATTAACTAAAGTATGTACCTACTTATTTCTAAGTATTTGATTCTATTCTAAAAATAAATGTGAAACTTGACATGTGTCATACCTATTTAACAAAATTTGTTTAATATTGTTACATAAATTTGTATAATTTTGTTACGAAAATTTCATAAGTTTGTGATAATTGGACTTAAATTACAATTAATAAGTTCTTACCATATTCTTGATTTTTATTAAATATTTTATGGACACCCTATTTATACGATTCGGCCAAACGTGGATGACAAAATCGTGAAACGTAGACGATTTTATGTTCTGGTCAAATTGAGTTGCCCACATCATGAAATACTCAAGCGTTTCATGAAATGAGCAAATCTACGATATGGCCACGACATATACCTACATATGTCCGTTTCACTGTCGCGATGAACTATGACGCAGATTCATTTTAAATTACGATTTGCTCTCAGAGTCCCTGCGTTCCTCGGACCATTACTCCGTGACTGCGGAACCCCAAAATTCATAAAATGAGGTGGACTTTCTGCTGGGGCCTCGGGCAAGCTGTAAGCAGTTTTAACGACAGACATATTTCAGTCGAACAGGATATAAAGAGGAAAAAAGTCTAGGTCATTTTCACGCAGTTGGAGTTTAGGGAATTCAATTTCGTGGAGCAATGCTCCTGCGTTGGTGTGCTTGAAAATCAATTAATATATATGTGTTATACATTAAAATATTACAATAATTAAAACTATGGTATTCCTTTTCACTTTTGGTACACTGCTACTTGGAAATGCATAAAATCAGTATTTTCCATGTGATTGACATTTATTTTAAGCACATAATTTAAATTTGTATACAGTCAAATTGGTTTAACAAGCCAAAGGCCTCAGGTTTGAATTCCGGTAGTGGCAAATGCTTGTACAAAACATGGACATATATGTGTTGTACGCGCGAAAGTGCGAATTTTTAAAGCAGTAAGAACTAAAATTTTGCAATGATTCCGAAACAACTTAAAAAGTCTCTTCTTAGTAACTACAAGGCTATAAGTCAAAATTTTGATGACCTTCTTTTCAAAATGGTCGTTTCACTATTTAAACCAGAACTGTTGAATTAACAAGAATGTTTAAGGTAGGTACTATAGTAATGTTGTTTTTTTTTTATCAAACCAAAATGAAAGCATTATGAAGTAATTGCGATACCGAATTTCAGAAACGGAATTTAACTGACTATTTAATTGAAACGCTGAAATACCTACTCAGGTTCCTGGAGTAAGCCACGTTAATAAATAATAATTAAAAGAAAACAGAACGGAATGTTGTGTCAATAATGTGCCGCCAAATAGAGATGGGGTCGGACATGCCAATGATACATACGTGCGTACCGAGTAAATATTGTGTTTATGTAACAATACCAACAATCGAACTCCATTATCATGGCAATTAAAACCTTTTCATTTCTACATTGAAATTCAGGTAGCTTGATATGGTTGTGCCTACTTTTTTATTTTGTGATGCTAAGTGGGTTTGAATGTTTGAACATAGTAAAAAATTGGTATAACGGATTAAATTTGGTACACACAAACTTTGTTTTGGTCACAATCTCGAAGGCAAGGCAAGTATAAATTTCTTGACGTCGACCTAATTTGAAAATTTACTTTTCAATAAGATTCCTAAGGTTTGTAAATTTCCTATTTAGATAGGTACGTTTATTACCATCATGAATACCTTTTGTTAGTGGCATCCGAAGCATAATTATTTTATTCTTTCGAGCACCGCAGAATGCGTGTATGTAGGTACTGATCCGTGGTTTTTATACAAGTTTATTCATAACAGAAAAAGGATATTAAGTTGACCCAACGTTCTTACCTACTCTAATTCTTTAAAAAGCTATTTGCAGTACGATACTACACATAGCTTAAAGGTATTTTTACTTATGTATCGCATTTGTAATTTGTCACAATAAAAAGGGTACCCCAAATCACTACTCCGTGTGGAGGAACGAAAGAACGCAGAGAAACGAAAAGAAGTCATGGCACCAACTACAAACAGCGTTTAATCCTAGTATAATATGTTTTATTCGTATAGAATTTAGAACATCACTAAAATTTAAAATATTAGTAGAAACAGATTTTTTTTATCTCCCCTTGCGGTGCAGGAATCGATCCCACGACCTTCACGTATCGCGCGTGCTGCTCTTCCAACTGAGGTAACCGCAAGTTATCGTAGGAGATGAAATTTTTCTGCTGTATCAACCATTAGCCTCCGGTAAGTGCCCTCCGGTATTTAAAGTTCGCTAGTACGGCGTAAAGTACTATAAAAAATAAAAAATATTATAAAATTTCACATGTTTGGGATCAGGTTCATGTATACATCAATTTTGGTTATTTTTATCATTATCATTATTTCAGCTAAAGCGATGTTCATATTCTAGGACCGAATAAATTAGGTACGTTTTAAGTTGTAATCGAAGAACATTTTCAGTTTTTCTGTACCAATTTCGAACAGAATCAGTACCAGTCACATTAAGCCGCTATTACACCACTGCGTAATAGAGTCACGTGTGGAGTGTGAAAACCAATTTCCTTGCGGCGGACTGATTCGAGTTACAAATGGGTCGCGGCGACCCTTCCCGTGTTAACTAAGGATTCCACGGGGTGACCGGGATTACTGCACGACCGTACACTTTCTGGACAGTCTTCTGTAAGATGCAGTGGTCACGAGTGAGATGGTATACATATAGATACACTGTACATACACCAAAATTATTATTTTTTAACGTCATTATCTGTCTGTTTGTTCTGGCTAACCTATAAGTATTCCAAGCAAACGATATCGCGGCTACAACTATTTAAAATCTAAATACACAAAACAATCCATGCCCGTTCACTTAATCCAAAAGGAATTTTAACATCTATGGAAAATTATTTCATCAATCAATATTCAATAATCAATCAAACTTTTATTTTAAAAGATATCAAAACTAATTCAGCTCAATGTTTTTACAAACAATATTCATAAAGATATTCGTTTTGACAGCTGTTTGGTAAATTGACTTAATGAAAACTGTTGATACCCTATTCTTCTGACCCTATATCATGCTTATTTGTCCCGATAAAATACACATAAATGGTCGACTATTTTGATAAATTATATATAAAATTACGGTAAAAAATAACCGAAGTTAAATACCAACAACCCAACACCGACTAAACAACCGCACAGCCAACAAATAGTAATTTACGGATACACGTACAAACTACAACTTTATAAATACTATAAAGTGCTCTTAATTCGAGGATTTAATGAGTCACGTAGGAACATACACTGTTTCTTAGATTTGGTTTTTAAATTCGGTTTCAGTTTTGATCACGAAAGGCTTTTTTGTTTTTAAAAAGCATCACTTCGGTATTTAAATTTTGAAAAAATTTTGAACTTAGCCATCACCCTAAGCCTATGCTTCAAATCTACGATTTTAATTACCTAAACAAATATTTCCGGAAATAGCTAATTAAGCGAAAAGAAAATCACAGACTCGGAAAATTATATACAGCCATAAATCGAGGGAAGGATTCCTTGGCGCCAACCATAATAAATTAAGCAAGAGAAACATTAAAATCTCGTTAAACGATTTCCAGTATTGCCGTGGTCTAGCCGCCCAGTCATCAGGGTTGCTGGCCTCAGTTGCTGGATCATCTTATTATTCACATTGAAAAGCGAGATTCGTTTTTAACCATAGTATAAAAATCAGTGATCATCTCATATCAAAAAATAAAGGGCATTGTCCATAGCCTGGGGTGATATATTACAAAGGATGTTACAAAAATTATTCCAAAGAATTTGTCACAAAGTAGTGCAAGTTCAATCACACTCATATTATTTTCGGCAACTATTTTTATCGGCAGAGCATACATTTGTCTTTTATATTAAAACATTGAAACGTGCAAGTAGGTATGTAATTACATAAAACACGAGTCACATTACGAAAGCAAATCAAAAGAGTAAATAAAATACAATATGAATTTAAAAATACATGTTTTCGTAAGTCCAACTGTTTCACATTAAAATGTTGCGTTTATTAAAGATAAAGTTATTATTCGATAAATACATTTCAACGTATACCTATGCATGCCAATATTATCATTTTACTAGGCTAGATGGCTTAGTTCCAAAATTTATTCAATAACAACTGTAATGATGTCGTTATTTAAATTGAAGAACGTGTTAGATACAAAAGTACCTACCATGTATGCGTATGAATTTAAATATGTCAAGAAAATGATGAATGAGGAAAATAAATTATCAAGTATTCAGCTTCGGTTAACACAAACTACCAAAATTAAAAGCGGACGTCCAATTGTAGAGAGGATATTTATATAAAATTGACCAATATGTAAGACAATGCCTCCGCAAGTAAGTACTTACATAAAAAATTAACTATGCATTATTCGGAAATCAAAAATTTTTACTAAATTGGAAAAAGCTTATCTTATTTTCATGCAAAATTTTTATAAATATATTTTAAAGTATATTATGATATTTTAAGAAATATTTATAATTATGATTTTTCTTAATATAATAACAAATTGATATCTGAGACAGCCATACATTTACGCGGAGGAACTGCAACATTAATCCGCTAATACCATCGACAGCCCTATCATTGAGAGTGAGCAAATCAGTGGTGTTGCGATATTTTTCCAAGTTGGATATGCAGTGCGGTCGCCGCCGAGGCTGCGGTTAATGTAATGTAATGAAACAGCCCGTGAGATGGACGCGTCAGTACAATGCAACAAGTGAGTTCACTCAACTGATCGCTGGATCGATCGCTGGCGGGACAAGCGGGAGTGCGGAGTGAGTGCTGTAGGCTTTTGCGAAATGCGAAAAAATAATCTTTATTTATTTTTTTGGTCACATATAGAAATAGCCGGGTCATCGCTGAGAAGGTGAAGAATCAAATGACTATCTTTCTGAAGTACTCGTATTTTGTGAAAGAGTTAAGTAGCAATACCTGCGTTTCTTACTTAGCTTCGCCTTCATTTCCGACGACGAATGGCAAATTGGAATTGGCATTATAAATAGAGGGTGCAGTGATAAAAGACCTTATCTATCCATACACATAGAGTTCTTTAATGCGAGCATAAATGCTTCTCTGCTGAGTTTTTGTATAGATAGACAGATATTCTTCATTACAAAGAACATGTATAGCAATTAACCTTAAAAGCCTAACTATATTAACGATTTCAACTGATGATATGGAGTCTATGTAAATGTTTATATGTACATGTGGCTACTTGCAGCTTTTACGACGAAAGGAAGGTGCAAATGGAAGATAACACAAGCAATACAAGACCATTTCATTAATACGAAACCGCTACCAAAATTCCAGCCTAAACCAGTTTTACACATTGCGGACATGAACGCACATGCATTGCATTTCAGAACGCAGTCGCCTACAAGTTCCTTGGTGCACTGCCAACAAGAGTTGCATTGTATATTTTGTTATTAATTTCTCGAAGTGTTTCTCGTATTACGTGCGGATTGCTAATCCCAGCATGACTCACCTTTTGGCTAGATACTAGTTTCTTGTTTACGTGTGGCTTTGCAACAGGCATCGTATTCGATTACGAAACCTTTGTGCGAAGATTTCTTCATTTCCATTAACGTCCATTAAATTCGACGACTTGCAGGTGTTTAATTAGATTCGCAGTACATATACCTCGACAAAGTTTATTCACGCTTGAATGTTCGTTACGAGGTATAATGAAATGTTAAGGGGGGGTAAAAATTGTATTACTTTCATACATTTTGCGATTTTATTCAGTGCGATAAAATTAATTGACAGAATTTATGATATATCAGTAATACTCTGTAGCGTAATAATTATCGCTGATAAGTTTCCGACCTTAATCTTAATTAATTCAGAAGTATATTTATTAGACAAGCTTTTATTCCACTTGGAATGAATGTATATATAATGTTTGTTCAGGTGGAATCTTGCAACACATTTTGCTGCAGATATTTCGTTGAAAATCGCTCACGTTATTGGTTTATTCAGTTGGGTGCAAGATAGAAAAATGCTTTACGCATCAAACTGAAAAACCATCAATGCTTCGCAAGCCCCAATGACCAATGGTTCCTTGGGAACGTCACTGTTTCAAGTTTAATGTCAATCCAAAAATCCTGAACGGTAATCCAAGCGAACTGTTACAAAGAACAGTCAAGATTAACGTTGAAGGCAACACACCGCTTGACCGGTCGAGCGACCGGTCGACAAGGCAGGAATGCTGCCGCAAGGTCGGGTACGTTCATCGGCCGAGGATCATCTGAGATTTCCACGATAGACACACGGTTATAATAATCGTACTCCTCAGTGAAGAACGAATAATAGATATGTACTAGTTATTCCAAAGCATTTCAAAAAAGCTTCATCTGGTGATCATATCGAGCAAATTTAGGTTAAAAACAGTAATTTTATTCGAAAGTCTCAAAACAGCAAAATTAAATTACCAATTTTAACTCGCTTTTATAAGCTTGAGCTGAACGATTTTCACTTGTTTCTACGTCTGATCAACTTGAAACTCTGAATCCCCCTCAAGGATCGATGATAATACGATAAATTTGATTAATAAAATCATTATATTCAATTAACTATATTCATAGAAAATTGGACTAAATAATAAAAAATAAACAACAGTTTTTAAAAAACTAAAAAAACAAGCTTTTATAGCAAATCGAACTAAAAAGTAGAAAATATGTTTTATTACAAACATAATAATTCAATTCAGAGTAAAAAGCCATGGGGTGCATCCATGAACATTTTTAAACTATTATTTATTACTTAGTTAATCCAAAAAGCAAGTTTTAGGCCATCACAAGACTCTGTAATCGATACAAAGACACAAAGGCTTAAAAAACAACTGACAATCGCGATAAACGGAAACATAAACAGAGATTTAAAAAGATTGATTCATGATATCGATGTTTGCAATCAGAATCTACTGATACGTGTAGTGAAATTCATCAAGTTTTACCTATGTGTGCATCTTTGCATTCCCCGCCGGCGCCGATGTTCGATTAGCTACTCACATCAATGCAAAACTCATTTAATCAGCTAAAACTACCAAAGAACTAAACAATCTTTTCGTCAAGATATTTTTAGAGTAATGCCATTTTCTTCTGTGCTTTTAAGAACTATTGCGCAGCTATGGAATGCTGATGTTAAAGGTTTTCTCTCGCAATTTTTTAAAAATTCGTTATTGAGGTAGTTACATTATTTTTTCTACGACGACTATGATTTATTCTTAGAGACGATACTTTTTGTCAAAAATCCAACGCAACTGATGCCGCGGACTAAAACTGCAAAAGTAGAATCCATTTTGCTTGAACTAGGATCGCTTGTTCAAAAAAAATGTTGTTGTTTTCAGAGTCACGTCTCGTGAATAAGAAGACTTGTTTACAACCTGTACAGATAGTCATTTGTTTTCGCAATTTAAATGACAAAGACGAATAGCAAAGCTTGAAATTTAACAGTAACGTTCATTCAATTTACTAAATTAAAAATCGAACGGTTATATTGTTATTACTTCGCCAGTTCTAGCCCGCGGTTAAATGAAATTACTTAGCACAGACGACCATTAGCCCTACACAACAAACCGTGTAGTATTCAACCACAATTCCATTAGGTCTCTCTGAAAAACTTTACTTACGTCGAAAACCACGCAAATTTCACCAACGTGTTTCTTAATGAACCCATTTCATTTCAAGTTCCATTTCAATTGAGTGTATATGCTAATTTTTTTTTTTGCTGTATACTTTCTAGATCAAATTGTGCTTGTAATAAAAACAGTCGCTACTCGTATCGATCATAAATGATTATAAATAACGGTTGTTATGTATGTTTAACATAAAAACTTTAGGAATTTTCGTATATTGCACTACATATTTTAAAACAAAAAATACAAAGATGAATAAAACTTATACAATTTCTTAGTTACCAGCAATTAAGAGGCTATGATTTCGACTTAGTTTTAAATTAATTGCAAATGGCACCTAAGCTTTTTTATATCCGCAAAGAAATCGACGACTTAATGACGTAAATTGCCTACATTAATTATTCAAAGAAAGTTCCAACTTAATCACTGCGTTCCATTCATATATTTTCAATGAAAAACACCGTAAGCTGGCCTAATATGTGGCAGAACGTATGCGAGTATGTGCTTTTAATATTAACTCCTTGATTCAAATTTACAACTGGATTAGGAACAAAAAACAATACCTAACCTTCTGTAGCTGGATCTATTTTGGGCGGTAATGTTACTTATTCCTTAACTGGAATTACAGGGTCATGTCTACGTATCATTTTGTTGTTGAGGTCACGAGATCCATTAGAAGAACTCAATGTTTACGGTCGTATAAACATATTTAATGTAATTAAATAGTAAGAAAGAATTGGCTTACTTTTCATTGCCCGTTAAATAAAACAAAACGTAATAGCGTAGGTATGTTAGATAATAAAATTGTCGTATTATAGTGTAATATACATCAAAATATTCCATGAATCACCTTGACTAGTAACTGGAAAGCGTTATCGAATAAAATTAAAAGTATTACGTACTGAAATTGCCATACAAAATTATACCACGTTAAAGTACTACGTTATAGTATAATTATACTACTGAGGTACCGTTCTCAAAAGTACTAAGTCCACTTAACTCGTAGCAAAACTAACCGAACCAAAATATTAAAAACTCATTTTTATTTAGATTTTTACATAGTGCTTCACGCCGCAAGGGGAGATGAAATTTTTCTCGTTCTTTAAAAATTATTGTTTTATTTTTTTAATATGCTCTTGCGTTAAAGAAACCGCACTAATAACAAACCGCAGGTGTTTATCGCGGCTTTTTTTTCACAATAAAGTTTTTTAGTCAACAACCTAAATGCAATACTTAAACAAATATCACTTAATTGTTTTCGCGTTATAATTATAATACGAAGCCATACAAATACAGTTGAATTTGTATGGCTATCGAAAGGAATTGAAAAACACGTCATAATAAGCGGACGTCATACAAAGCATTTTGTGAAAAAAAAAAACCTTTTGTATGTAAATATGTATGTATGTAGTTAAATACATATTTACCGTTAGCAATCAATGCCTCTGTTTTGAGCGATAAAAACCTATCCGTCCGTATATATTTATAACTAAACACAATTTGGAAATCCCAGCCACAATCACTTCTGATCTACATTTTTCTTTTTTGTCCGTCGGTCCGTCAAAGATAAAGTACAGGCGTTCCCCAGCGAACAAAAACGATTCTCGATATAGCTCGTAACTGTATCTCATATTTTTCTGCTTTTAGACACTACGATTTTTAAGCAAACACGCTTACGTTTGTCCAAACGCAAAATAAAACTTTTCCGTCAAAAACCTTAGTATAAAATAAAAAAATATATCACGTAATGCACTTTATATGCACTTAGACCTCCATTTTATAGCGAACTAGCGGTCCCAGCGAACTTCGTTTCGCCTTAGAGGAATTTCCCGCTGTTCTGTTGAAATTTTTCCTGAATTTTCTTTGCTATAAACCTCACAGAGCCCGAGACCTTTCCAACGAATGCAAAACCGTGGAAATCGGTTCGTGCGTTCTGGAGTTATAGTGTCAGGGAGGAAAACCCGACTTATTTTTATATAGTAGATTATTAGGCATTTGGTACAATTGTAGTTTGGTAATCTGGAAAAAGATAAGGAATATTTACGTTTACAATATTTACACGCGGACTCACGGGCTAACAATAGTAAATAAGAAATGTTTTAAAATAGTCTCGTCGAACTATATTATGATATTCTACTTCCTACTAGTTATATATTATGCGAAAATATTTGTAAAATGTTCGGATGTATTTTATTACTATTTCACACATAAACTACTTAATAGATTGGGATAAAATTTGGTACAAAGGAAGATGACATCCTAGATTAACATACAGGAATTTTTATTCCCAAAAACGGGCTAGGAAAGTCGCAAAGGGTAAGAAGTAGTAGCTGAATAAAACAATAAACAAACAAAAGGTAGCTATGTCCCTTAATTGGGCACAAACCACATCTCAACTATGAGAAAGAATGGTCATAGCCATCACGTTGAGGGCCGAATGCCAAAAAGCTATACGATTGCAAGTTAAACAAAACACTACTATACAAACAAATACGCTTCTCCGAAAATCGAAAAAATTGGTGCACTGGACAACGCATGACATTTTTCCTAAAACCATTGCACATTCTACCACGTCAGTCAACACGAATGACGCAATACATCAGGCGCATCCATGCATAGCATTTCCACTGAAAGCCTAGCAAATAGTGAGACACGATTGTTCTACCTATTTTTGCAGGTCAGGATTTTAAAGTCGGATTTTGTCCATAAACTTGAGAACAAACATTTTAAAAACCTTTTGGACTCACAATAAGCCACAATTTTGCTTAATCACCACGTTGACATATCCTCCAATATGATGTGTTTTTAACTCTACAGGCATTTGGTTTCGATGTGGTCTTACCTGGCTACGGTCCGAAATTGTCAATATAGTTATTTACATTCATATTTTTATTTTATCATAACTTCTCTATTTTACATGAAAAAAAAATTGTGTAACGATGCATTCTTAAAAATTCTCAAACAAAAGAGAGTTTAGTCATATATATATAGCACTTTCATCATTTTTTTTTATTATTTACATAATTAATTTTCGTTACATGCATGAGATGCCGTAGAGCTTTTGAATATCATAAATAATCGGAGACTCATAAAACATTATTTAAAACACTAATCACAACATAATTATTATGATAGGTATCAGACAATTCATCAATGATACTTCGACACAACAAAAAACCAATGAGTTTTAATGTGATGATAAAATGAGTTTAGTACATCTAATTAATAGTGTTTAAGACCTAATTCATTAAATATAATATTTCTAGCCAATGTGTAATGACTGATTCAATGACTGGCTTTATAGTTATTTAACAACTAAGCAGAAGTAAGATAGTTTCAGAGTTTGTAAGCAATACATCAAGCACTGTACTTTCTACTATTTAAATCCGGTGGTAGGGCAGGCCGACAGAACCTAGGAGTCAAACGCAACACCGACTATGCCATTTCGATAGCATAGACCATTTTTTTAGTGAGACATTAGAAATCCTATCCAAATCCGAAACCACAGAAGGATGTTGGCCTCACAGGAATCAACTCCACGACCTAAGTAAGTCAAAACTTGTTACGAGAGAAATACAGAGGCAGTCATGCCAAATAATGAATGTCAAAAGCTAAAACCCACTTACGTAGACACAAATTTATTTCTTACGCTGTAAAGAGACCCAATTCAAAAGTTATTTTCATTAACTATGAAAGAAAAGGCCTTTGAAATAACGACGGCCTTTCAAACAAGGAGAAATCTAACAAACATTCAACGGGTAAAATAAAGTAAATAAAACATTCGCCCTTTGTTAGAAGTTGTGAATTGTAATCACAGAAGATTTCAATCAATCGAAGTTCGCCTTCAAGCGTTAATCCTTCTGATACCAAACTTCAGTTCGTTTTAAACTGAACTTTGGCCTCCGGAATAAATTTTTGATAGGAGAATTTCCTATTGAGGTATATTGTTGGAATTCAATTTAAACTTAGTATCTCGATTGATCATCATCATCACATAGGCCCTTGTCGTTGACGGGTCTTAATATTTCTAACGTATTAGCGAGCTCTGTTTTCAGGCCTCAGTTTTTAAGCGACCACTGCGTATCTTGTCATATGATATAGCCGAATTCCTTGTGAAAAATGGTTAGCCCTCCTGTAGAACTACAGTTTGGTTCGTTTGCCATTCAGATCAAACGTGTCTGTATTGAACATTTGATTATTAGATTTGTAATTGGTAATGATCTCTATTTAATGTTAACGGAGTTATAGTATCTATTTTCACTGTAAATCTTCCAAATAAATAAATAAATTTGTGTTTATTCTGTGTCTAGGTGTTCATTAATGTGCAATAGCAGGTACTTCTCCGTGGGAGTTTGAGGCCCGGGCCCAGGCCAAACTATACGCCTGGCAGGCCGAAAAGAAGTTATCCGGGGAAAGGTTCTACCCACAGGACCTTGGTCGGGTGCGACAAGCGGCCAGAGAGGAAATGATGGCTTCCTGGTCGCTAAGTTTGCTCGAGTCGCTGGTAGGTCGTTATACCCTGGATGCGCTCGGGCCAGTTATCTTACGCTGGCTCGAGCGCAAACGTGGCTATCTCAGTTTTCGTTTGGTGCAGGTACTGTCCGGGCACGGCTGTTTCCGGAAGTACCTGCACCGGATTGGACGTGAAGACTCTCCGTCGTGCCTGGAGTGTGGCGCGGCGGAGGACACGGCCCTACACACTCTGTCGGCTTGCCCGGCATGGGCAATTCAGCGGGCCGCTTTGACATCAGCGGTAGGGCCGGATCTTTCCCGAGTATGGTCGTTGCCATGCTCGGGAGCGACGAAGCTTGGAGAGCAGCTGCTTCCTTCTGCGAAGACGTTATATCGCATAAAGAGGCAGCAGAGCGCTTGCGAGAGGATAACCCTTCGGCTCCTGCGCTACGACGACGCAGAAGACAACGCGCACGGCGTAACTTCCGCATGGGGACCAGCTCGCTGTGCGTGTGAGGGCACCACAGTCAGCATTGCACCCACGGTCCTCAATGCGAGGTGGGGATGGCCTAGGGGATCGGCCGTCTCAACGTTCCCCCTAAACCATTCCGGGGGGAAGAGTCGGGGCTGCTTGAACAGCAGCCATTCCGCCGGTGATGTTGTGATGTGTTCTTAAAAATTTTCCCACAGCATCACCATTGAGGCGATGAGGTCCCCCGGGGGGTTTTAGTGGGTAGGCCTGTCCTTTTTAGGGCAGGAGAGTCCCACACAGGCCGTCACCTCCCTCGGGCGACGGTACGGTGCGCCAAACATTTCCCCCCGCCAAAAAAAAAAATAGGTGTTCATTAATGCATTTAAATAAATGAACGACCTCCGTCGCCGTGAGGCGAGCGGGCCGGACTTTGGCGTCGCGCCATATCTGAGGTCCCGGGTTCGATCCCCGGTCGGGTCAATATGGGAAACGAACTTTTCTATATCGTCTCGGGTCTGGGTGTTGTGGTACCGTCGTTGTTTCTGATTTCTGTAACACAAGTGCTTTAGCTACTTTATACAAAATCAGAGCAATGTACGTGTTAATATTTATATAAGTAAATATTTTGTTCCCAACGTCGATTCCAGTCTCCAAACCATGTGTTAGCTTCTTACTTACCTACTTTGGGATAATATAAATGGATGTGATGTCTAATATTATTTATTTTCGTGGCACTGGGTCACTGGTTCTGCGATAGTGTGACCTACCAACGTCTGCTTGCATTTCAATAGCAAAGGAAAAAAATACTTTTAAAATTAACTTAGAAACCGAAAAACGGTATTTCACGAAGTAGGAATTGTCCATTAGCAGTAATTTGCTTACCTTAATCTCACACTTACATTTACGACAGCTAATCATACTAATTTAACAAGTAATTTTACTAAAAATAAAGTGAAATAGTGTCAGTAAGGACATTTCAATATTTGTAAATAATGTGGAAGTTTGATTTTGTTCTGTCTGACTACATCATAATCAGCACTTAGCAAGTACATCAAAACTCAGGTAAATCTTTTGGTGTTTGAACCGTTGTTATTTAAACTATTGTTAATATCAATTTTCCATTGCACGAATAACAAAATACGTTAGGATAGAATACTTTGGCTGAACGTGAGCGACTCCCTCTGCCCACATTTTTGTTCTATCAATACCAGAACGGAACATCTGTAGGCGTATTTTTTTATGGGAACTAATTGTATTCCTGAAGTCCTAGTTACTTTGATTGTATTGGGAGAAGCCCATTTTCAGTGAGGGACACGTGTGGGCGATCACTACAATGAGGTCACAGAGATATCATGTTTCTTATTTGTAAGTGTTCAGTTAGTTAGGTACTTACTAATCTTATTCTAGAATATGAAACCTAAAAATACCTAAATGTCAAGATATTCATTTTGCGAACGTAAATAACACGCATTTGGAGTAATTGTTTTATTTTTTTGTGATCTAGAATTCGTTTCAAAACATTCGATGTTACAGCGGTTAAATGAGACGTTCTACAAAAAAAAACACACAAACAAAAGTAACAAAAGAAAAAAAAAAGAATACTATACCAAAACATTTCCTAACGAGTGGGCAATTCATCAAGTACTTCCAGGGCGTGTGAGGCGCGGGCTTTTTCTTCTTGCGGCCTCTGTGAGAGGCGGTGCACCGCTCAGCGGGCTTGCCGTGCTTCGTGAACATTCCGATACCCTGACACTTCCATAGACTGTCACATCACTGGCCACTCACTGACCACAGGTCACTGGCACAGAAAAACTGGCAACCGCCAATCACGCCACTCACTGACACGATCCACATGTACAAAACACTAAACGACCGTCACCCGTAGCCATCACTGTCCAAGAACACTACATGTGCCCGCACAAACGAAACTGAAAAGAAAAAAAATAAAAATGTAAGCCTACATTTGTCTGGGATTTTAAACCTTTTTTTTGTCAAATGACTAACTAATCTCCTTAAACGAAGCCCCTTTCCGCCAAAGACGCGTTAAAGTTATTACATCTTATAATTTTACGGTTGAAAACGGTTGTTTGGTGCTCCATAGATGTGCAAGGATTCCTTGGAGGCCGTACATCCAATCCATGCTTGTTTCATGGCACAATAGGGCCAAAGTAAGATACCCCCGTGGACAAGTCGCTGAAAACTCTTTTTTGAATGCGATCTACTTTAAAAATAACTGCATACAAAGCACGTTTACACGGATTTATTTCTCTTAAAGTCCACTAAATAGTAAAAAGCCCAATAAAATAAAATGACTTTGCTTTTTCTTCAACTAAGCCGATCAATGTGAAAATTATTCATGATTTTATCTAATTAAATGCTTGTTTGTGTTTAATTTAAAAACTCCAAATAAATTACACCATAGCTTATGATGGAATCATTCGCATACATCACCGATTTAATTTGAATTATGTTGTAATTGAAATATTGATTTTCGTTACAAAAGCGATCCTATTTATGTAACAGCGATGTTATTCGCTCGAAACATATAATACATAATGCTCTATCAAAACTAAAATTTAGAAATTTCTTTGGATTTCGATGCAGCGGAGGGATGATAGAGATAGGTCGACGCCCTCCGCTATTATATTCAAACATGTATGAAATCCATCATTATAACTTAATCCATTCAATTTTAAGGCGATGTAGTTTGATTAAATTGATGACGTAATTTTGAAATGAGTAGGTAATTACGACAACTTTAAATTCAAGGTGTGTTCAAAACTTGGGGAATAAAGTAACTCACCAAAAGAGAACTTCTGCATTTTCACGAAAAATCACACGTAAAATAGATGTTAAAGAATGTCCCGACTGTTTTGGCGAAAACGTTTGAATAATTCCATAAATTAGTAAAACAATCCACGCGTCACCTGTTTGCGTCAATATTTAAGGACATACGAATACACTTCGGCACAATTTAGAGTCGATGTAAGTAGTTAGAAGTCGAACAAAGCCGATAAAATGGCCTTGTGACGACACTTACTCAGTGCCAACTTGTAATCACAGCCTTGTCTTTTCACTGATCAGAATAAATACGAACCACAAAACTTGCCTTATACCTCTATTGTTGATTATACTCCTACGTTGGCTATCGGCCAGCTTTTTTTTTTAAATTTATATTGCACTTCATAATTGACCTCATCCCACCTGATGTTAAGTGGTAATGAGGGTAACAAGTACAGCATAATAAATCTGTTACTGGACTTGTAGCTATATATGTATATTGTACATGGCAAGGAAACCAACTTAGGACTGATTTTCAATGGTCATATAAAATTTGCCAGCAAATAAAGTATTAGCTGTTTAAATTAAGAACGTCATTAAGTACAGAATATTATGAATACATTTAAAATAAGTCGTTTGTATTGCAATGTACTTCATTCGACTGTTATTTCTTATCTGACTATTAAGAAAGCGGGCCTTAAAGAAAAATATTTTTGCAAATAATTCCAAAAGTTATGTTAGGCATTACAAATTATTTGGAACAAATATGTGGGGCACCTTTTTGATTTCCAAACTCTAATTCGAAAAATATTTAGCACTGTTTTGATATAACAGTCCCATAAAAAACCGGTTTATCGTGTTAAAAATTAACTGGTCTGGCCTAGGTCAAACTCGTTTGACCTCAATTCGTGTTTGGCCAGTATTTACAATCGATCGTGAATCTCAAAACGTCACGGTGAGACACACGTGATTTGAGTAAAAAACGAATATTAATTAATGTACATTGACAGTGTGTTTAACATACGGTCACAGACCGCCAACTCAGATACAGCACTTGTGTAAACAAAAAAAAGGTTCCCTCGTTTAAAACATATCATTACCTTATTACCATCACTCACTGACATTATAAGGCCATTTAAAAATGCACTAAATACAGACTAGTATAATAAAATATATGAGACGTCTTGCCAATGGTGTATACGTATACTATTTGCAGCTAGTGCTATTTTAACTATACAATCTATACCTACTTCCAAAATGTATTTAAATTCAACTATTTTGACCTAAAATATGCTTCATATCCTGCTGCGTAAACTTAGTCATTTATATAGGCGTTAATAACGTATACATTTGTTAAAAATGAAGGTTCAAGCACGCATAAAACTCAAGTAGGTCAGGAACAATAACATTGTCTGATAAATACAAGATATTCAGAAGAAGGACGAATTTTAGTGTCGTTAAACTCTGCAAAAGCGCCCAAAACTGTTACGCAAATTGCATTTACTACGTTACGAGTTCCCGCAGTGTATTAATGGCCTTAAATAATTCATACTAGGAGCTACAACAATATCAAACTAGAAAATAAACAGTTTCGCTGCTCTTGAAGTTAAGTAATGAGACAACTGAGTGACGTCAGCAATCAGGTTAGTTTAGTTTGCATATTTCCTTAGCCTTTGCTAAGAATTGTAGCAAACTGTGAAAATACGTTACTGCTACTGAGAAGCTGTTTCTTAGTGGTTTTCGTAGTTAATGGAGCAAACATTTTCAAATATAGAGGAGGGCTTTAGTCTGTTCTTTCGGTCTAGTTATGCATAACTGGGCGCAAATCATAGACCATGAGGTGGAAAAGATTGATGGAAGTGGTGATTTTGTCCCATGTTTTCACGAATTAGTCAATTTGAGTATAGGGCATTCTGTGAATTAGTTAACGATCGATTGAAGTTAACGTTTATACGAATCTTATGACTAATTCAAATGTGTGGTATGTATGCTTTGTTATATCGAACAGAACGTGGAAAAAAAGAACATTTTGGAGCGCCATTTTGATTTCACGCTCGTGGGCTGTCATTCGAATTCCGTGTGCGCACGTGGTTGCTTGTTGTTTTTACGGATCAGGTAGTTGTTTATCCCAAATGTTACCAACCCCTGAAAGTTTGATATCCAAACTTACAACTTCTCGTTATAGCGGCTTTAATTCTTTTAATTACAATTTCGGACTCACTGCTTCGAAGGGTCAAGTACTTAAGTTCAGAAGTAATCACAGTTGATAGGATTGGGGCGTTATTTCCCTGGAGATGAGATAAAGACAAGCAACACAAACTATTCTAGAACACACTTCATGTAAGCAAACCCTTTATATTAGCATTTTCTATAAATATTTGACACAAAGTCGCTGAAAACAGTTTAAGCTGCGTCACACAAAGATTGATAAACATGCGTAGGTATAACAAAAGGCAATCGTAACTGACTGATATTTGCTAAACAGATTGCGGAATTAAGCGGGTACGTTTTAATGACGTAAGCATTCACTAAGAAAGGATTTTCTAAAATGTAACCCCAAACAAAATAAAACTGCAGTGAACGGTAACTTTCGCTTATCTATTTAAATAAGAACTTCCTTCCAGAAAAAAATTATTTTATTTCAGAACAAGATTTGTACAAAAGTTTTAGAAAATCGCTTGGATAGTAGATAAAAAAAAAACAATTGGCATTCATTATTTAATAAAAAGGTAGAAGAACTGTTGCAAATTACGGCAGTGATACGCTTAATAGGACGTGGATAATCTTGTCAATGTTTGTCATTTCCTAACCTCGTGCCATGCCATGCGGCGCACACATTTTAATTGTAATTAGCAGTTCAATTATTTTTATAAATGGTAATAACCGGTAGAATCCATAAAAGGAAACAACACCATTTTGTCCGTTTACTTAGTGATACAATACACTTTTATATTATTGCAATCAACGCTGGACAATTACAATACCTCAACTCTTTTAGCAGAATCATCGACTTCAAATCCAATCTTTGCTAAACTACCGTAATGTTAAATACCATACGAGTAAAAGAGATTTTCTTCTTCACTGGGAAATATCTACAACTTTAAGACATTGTCCTCTCAGTAGGTATTGTTATTATTTAAACTACCCGCATATTTAACAGTCTAATATTGTATTACTGAATACATCGAATTTACACAAGTTGTTTTTACGGGCATCAGAGAAGTCATAGGAAAATTCCACTGACGCAATTATTTACGGTTTAGGCATAACGTTACTACTAGTAGTTTCATAGAATTAATTTCAGCATGGGCGCACCTAACATTTTTTTTCTAGAAGTAGTTTCTCATTATTCGTGATCACTGACCTTACTAAATATGAACAATGTTTAGTTCTTTTTTGTATAATTACTTTTTCACTTACAGTGTTTTTGCATGTTCTTAGAGCAAACACATTCGCTGTAAGATTTTGTGTTTCATTGTTGTCAAAGCAACGATGTACTTTAAAAACCAAGTGTAAAAATACAAATGGTGTGAATTTTTTTAAACCTTGCGCAGTTGATCAATTAGTACTTGTATTTTTTAAACCGTTAGATGATTTTACTTGAAAATATTAAATGTAACATTTACATTAATACATAGTACCTGGTACGAGCGTAAATTACAACAGGGATGTTTAATTTTATCATCAAAAACTTTTTTATATTTGATCAGCATGTTCTATAAAAAATTGTAAATAATGTAAATGGGTGCGCATCGCGGATTACACGCATGACACAAAAACAAAGACTGGTTACTATGTACGTTTGAGTAAGTTCCCTTTTAAGAAAACCTTTACACTCTATACCCGTATCATAAGTTACATGATGTTAAGACGAAGCTAAATAGTGAAGCAAATAAAATAAAATGCTGCGTATCACTTTGGCTTAATCTTTGTTGTTGAATGATGAACAAATGACCAAATAAGTGAACGGTAGAAATAATATGAAAAAATCTTCCTCAGATTAGAGAACAATCGAAGATATCTTCATAATGAAGTGACTATTGATTATAAACCCTAAGTCACAACAGAAAAGGACTTAATCAATGATTTTGATTGAACCTATAATTGTAATGGTGCAACGCTACACCACAGTTTTGCCCCAGTTTATAATTTGCTTCTTAAATATATTATATATAAATTTTGATGCTAAATCCAATTATAATTGTTGGCGACAGATCTGGCAACCCAGCTACTAGGCACACGTTACCTGTTGCTAAGCGTTTTGTTACTAGAATTCCTTAATTAATATATTTCTTTCTTTCTTTCTTTCTTTCTTTCTTAACAACAGGTTTGGTGTGCCTCGAATTTTTTCCTTGTATTTAATATTTTATTTTTAGTTTATTATATCTTTTGTCCTCTGAAATTGGGTTTCTATCTTATTGCTAACAATATTCATTAGAATTTTTTAAAGAATATTTTCATGGTAACTAAATTTATTTCTGCAAAATATCTTCCTCCAAAGACATGATCCTACAAGCTTACATTTAAGTGTGGGCTCTAATTATTGCTTGTAATGTATTTATTAATATTAACAACAACCAGTATATATCTAAGATGAATTCTCAATGCTGTTCATGCCTGAATACAATTTAAATAACTTTAAACATTCGACAAAAACTATAGGTCTTACGAGCACTTACAATGTATTATTCAAAATGAATAAAATCATGTTAACGAAAATATTTTCAAAGTTCATCCACCGCAAATGTCAAAATAAAATGTCAAAATATTATGTTCAGTGCTTGGCAGGTTAAATATTATTGTATGCATAACAATATTATAGTGATACGTTGAATGTTTTTATCTCTATAATAGTCTGGCGCACTTGTAGTATCATCCATCAAATCCTATTTTCTCCCTGTCAGTCGTATCGATTGTTTCTCCTTAAACTAACCCGATATGGTAACGAAATCGTACAGTCCAGTCTAAGCGAAAATATACCTCTTGCAGTGCATCTTCTGATGTTATATTGGTTGAAGTCTGGTTTATCAAGTGTGGTTATTTAAACCTGCTGAATCAAACAAACATAATAATTGAACAAAGACATGAAAAATGTATTCTAAAATTTGAATTCACAGCTCAATATAAAATGCAAGAAAAATTATTGTGAACTTTCATGTAGCCGCGTATACGAATGTGTAAAATAAAAAAAAATAACAAAGTCAGAAGATTAATCAATCACACAGATAGTCGAGATTAAAGTCGCCAATCGATAAACGACTATCGATAAATTACCGATAGTCATCTTCTTATAGTACCGAGAGCCAATCGATAGTATCCAAAAGAATCGATTGTTTTAGACTTTCGGTTGTTTTCCAATTTACAATAGGTTTGATACTGTTGGTCATTTTTACTACCGCAATACTATCGATACTTTCTAGAACTATCGAAAATACCTATATAAATATGACGTCGCATGTGCATCTTTTTCACCTCTAACATTACAGGTAGTTCACAGTGGATGGCCAGCTTTATGTCAGCTTGCAAAGAACTTACTATATCGTCTATGAACGTACCTTGCACCGAGCGATGAGTCACAAACTGGCGCCACCAAATACGGCACCTGACCAAGAACTCCTCGACTGCTCTGAGAACCGTGCCCGGACTCGCTCAGACCGTATTAATTGATTCTAATAATTATTTAGATAAGCCCTGAACATGAATAACTGGTTTGCATTGCGATTTGTTTTTTTTTTGTAGAAATAAAAGAGCTCTGGCTGGATTTATTACTACTGAGGAAGAGTACCTTAAGGATACTTCCATATGCGGATTTCGTACCCATAATTGATGTGGTTCTCCTAAATTGAAGTGTGGGACAACTGAGGTTCCGATGTAGATTTTTGCACTACTTCACAAAAAAAACATTGCGGTAATACTTTATTGACATTTATTTTTCTTATATTGCTTGACATTTGTTATTCCCTGTATTAGTTAACATTTATTATGAATTGTACTGTACTGACTATTATTGTTTTATATATTTTTAATTGGTTGGGATATATACATAAAACTAATTTAAAAATTGTTATTCACATGCCAATAAGGCGAAACATAGCTGTGCATATTCTGACCCTAACACCACTGTATAAACTTACCTATGTTTTTGAATGAATAAATGATTATGATTATTATTATTATGATTAAATACTGGACAGGTTGCAACTGCTTAAGAAACTTAAATCACCATTCCTTCAGAAATACATCTTCTGACATCAACAATTGGCTACTTGACAGTGTTAACAATAAAATATGAAAAGTGTTAGATATATTAGCTTATTAGTTAAGTAATAATTTTACATTTTTATTTTTTAATTAAAAGCATAGTTAGTATTTTATTTTTGCAAAATAAAATTTACTTTTTTTATCTGTGGACCGAAACGAAACGGAAACCACCATTGCAATTCGGAAATGACAGCTGTCGGCGAAAATTATTTATTTTAATGGGGCGAAACAATGATTATTTTACCGATTAAATTGAATTATTGTGTCACTAACCGTATTTAGAATTTATCGAAACATTTTCCGTTTATCTAAATTAAGTCGTTCCTATGCGTATCGGTTCGATGTCTAGAACGTTGACGTCATAATTGCAACAGTGACGTGACTTGGCGTTATTGCGCGCTTTTTAAATATGTTACACGAAATCTTATTTTTGTCTGGTTATTTACATTTTTTCCAGATAAATCGATTTGTTTGGGATATAAAATGAACTGGAGCACATTTTACAATACTTTTTCAAAAACTGTCAAGTAGCCAATTGCACTTTACAACGCCACTAAGCCTAAATTATTTTCCCCCAGCCTAGAATCAGTTACAATGGCAGACAACTTATATTCATTTACGCGATCACGAAGACTGTTTGCTTAATTCATCTTTAGATAAAGAAAGATAATGATAAAACAGTCAAAATTGTGTATTCAATGGCATTGTCTGTCTGCAGTTCCAGTCTAAGTAATTATTTAAACTTCTTTTTTACTAATCTTCGGAATTTCCTTTCATAGTTTGAAAACATTGTCAACGTGCGCTTAAAACCACGTAACACAGTAGGTACTTCGGACTTTCTACCGCCCTGAAGAAATGGGCAGAAGAGCTAGTATAGATAGGAGAACTGCAAAATTCACCGCGACCGGGACAGTATTGAATTAGCGATACAAGTGATTACTTCGAAAGCGATTTTGAAGTGCGACTTGGGAGCGATTGTTGTTGTAATTAGTGGCGTTCAATTAAAGTGTGACTTTTGGTAATTTTTATCGGCTGTTTTTATTGTCACGAACCCGAAGCTCGTAACAATTGGTGTCAGAAGTGGGATTTAAATTATGCCGGTTTTACCTAAGGACGACACGGAGGGTATCCGTACCCGGAGTCAACGCCAACAGGAGACAGACCAGAGACGTTTTGGTGGAGCTTTGCCGCAGGAATCGGAGAGCCAGTTATTAACCACGGAGGCTGGCCCGTCCACAGCAACACCAGCAGCATCAGCAGCACCAGACCTTGCTGCCCTGATGATGATACTGCAGGAGCAGTTTCACCGACAGGAGGAACAGGCTCGTCGCCAGGAGGAACAGGCTCGCCGACAGGAGGAACAGGCTCGTCGGCTGGAAGAACAGCTTCAGCGGTACAAGGAGGAACAGGCTCGCCGCCAGGAGGAACAGGCTCGCCGCCAGGAGGAACAGGCTCGCCGCCAGGAGGAACGGGCTCGCCGCCAGGAGGAACAGGCTCAGGAACAGGCTCGTCGGTTGGAAGACCAGAGGCAGCAGGACAAGGAGGAACAGGCTCGCCGCCAGGAAGAGCAGATGCTTCTTTTGAAGGACCTTCATGCCTCTTTCGGGAAAGACATGAATGAGGTGAAGGACAAGGTTGCTCAACACGACAACCGCCTGTCGAAAGCTGAAATCAGGATCGACCAAGTGAAGAATCGGGTTGACGACGTGGTAGAGGATGTAAAGAAAAAGCTGGATTGCCTCAAATTTGGAGAAGCAATCGCAGCTCCCGTAGCTGCAACACCTTCGCTACGTGGATTCAAAGTGCCACCGTTCGACGGAACTTCTTCCTGGTCGGCCTACAAAATCCAGTTTGAGGCAGTCATGAAAGCGAATGGCTGGAATAAAAATCAGGCCATGACTGCCCTCACCCTAGGCCTTCGTGACCAGGCCTTATCAGTTTTGGAGGCTCTCGGTAAGGAAGTGACTTACGAGCAGCTCCTTGAGGCTTTGGAGGCTCGATATGGCGACGCTCACCTGGAACACGTGTTTCGCGCACAGCTCAGGGACCGCGTGCAACGCAGTAGCGAAAACCTGCCGCAGTGGGCCCTTGAAGTGGAGATACTGGTGCGTAAAGCTTACCAGTCCGTACCAGCGCTTATTAATGGGAACCTTGTGCAGGCGTTCATCGATGGCATCCGCGACATTGAAGTTAGGGCTGCTGTGAGGCTCGGGCACCACGAGACGCTAAAGGATGCCTTGGCCCATGCCCTGGAAGTGGAAGCTGCGCGACAGGATCATCGATCCCATCGCGTCAAGGAGGTTGTAGCGGCTAGAGTTCGGCACTGCAATAAAGGATACCGCCCTAGATGCTACGGCTGTGGGGAAAGGGGCCACCTTCGATCCAGTTGCCCTAAGCGAACTGCAGAAAGAGAACTATGGCTACCTGCAGACCTGATCGTCAGAATACCACCTGATGCTCCAGGCAGTATAATCGATTATGCAAATAAATGGCGGTACAAAATAAATGACATTTGTGAGCACGTCAGACAATCGGGCCAGAAAATGTCTGGAAAGATGAAAACCCCTTGTGACCGCAAAGTGAACAGTAGAGTGTTCGACGAGGGTCCACAGATGAGGTTGCGCAATCCAGTCCACAGCAGAGGGAGATCTCCTGGGCTTCAGTCTAGATGGGAGGGACCGTACCGGATTGGGACTGGGGGCAATGACGTAACCTACCGGAAACAGAAAGGTGCAAGAGGCACTCCTAAGATTGTCCATGCGGAGAGATTCGCGCGTTATTATGGAGCCGATAATGCTCGGGACGAGCATGTCTTAGGAGGGGGCAGTGTTACGCGCCACGATCGATGGTGTCCTAGTAAACAGCGCCATCTAGTTTGGAAAGGCGGGACTACAGAGAGTCGAGACGCGTACGCCAGAATTTACTAGAACTATGACCTTGACCGAGCGTACGGCCGGTCAAGGCCGGACTGCGCGCGAATGTTCCGGATGTTTCTACGTTGGAAGGTTCGGGAACGGCCGCGGCAATATAAAAGGCCGGGATTCACCGCGACCGGGACAGTATTGAATTAGCGATACAAGTGATTACTTCGAAAGCGATTTTGAAGTGCGACTTGGGAGCGATTGTTGTTGTAATTAGTGGCGTTCAATTAAAGTGTGACTTTTGGTAATTTTTATCGGCTGTTTTTATTGTCACGAACCCGAAGCTCGTAACACTATAAACCCAGTCCTGCGCATTTGACTGGTCTCAATTGAAGTAGCAAACTCGGTCGGGATGATATTAATGACTTAAACCCCACGTTTACCAAATGCCGGTTCGGGAACTCGCGGTTATTGTTTAGCAAATTAAACAACAGGTGTCTTTTATTTTTTTTCTGATCCAGCCTGTTTCCCTATTATGTCCAAATTTACAAAAAATAAGTATGGAGTTCGCAATTTTTTTTTTCTTTCGGAAATCTTTTTTAACATAGTTTCGGTAACCCTGAGTGGGGGTGGGTCTGGGGAGGATATTCATTCATCCGTGGCGTGACGTCATGCCCGGGGTCGTGCCCTCGCGGCGAATGAACCACGGAAGAACGGACGTGTTGTATATCTTTAGTGTTTTAATCAGTAATGTCTGACTGGCATTCGAAGGGAATTTTATTATCAAAATAATTTTATTTGAACGTGACAGTGACATGTTTACAATTGATCTTTAAAATCAGTTCATAGGTGAAGGAGTTATCCTTTAATCAGACAAATGGAAAATAGTTTCCACCTCAAATTGAACCTACGCCCTAGAATTAAAAGCGAAAACCATTAAAAAATTCTAATATGTTTAAGGGTTATGAACATGATACATTTCATAAGCATATTTGCCTTTGACTACTATCTAACTTGATGGTAAATGATAATGTAGTACGATGCTTGCCCAGAAGATACCTATCAACTCATGATTTGAACCCAGTATTGTAGGATCGACTGCGCGTCAGACTATACATTATGACCGACCTTCACACCACCCTTATGCCGTACCCATAAGAACTAATATCGAAGAGAAAGTGGTTACATTAACGTGCTCTCGACCGTACTTGATAGAAAACAGACTAGGGCAAGGAGGTTGATTTTTTTTTCTAAAAAACTAGCCTACCAAAGGAATCAAAATGTCAAAATCACAAAATCCAATTTAAACGCATATTATCTATCATCACCTTTGGTGTTTCGTGGTAAGTTAAAGTTTTCAAGTACCCAATTTTTTTTCTATAACTACATGGCATTCACAAATTGCAAATACCTATTAAATATCCACAATGTATGTTGTAATATAATGCCTTGTTTATGGTGGTGTCGCGATGTAAGTATAAATCAACTGCACCGATGCCAAATTACATTTCGTTTTAAAATAAAATAGTTGCACACACGACACAGCTAAACTTCCATTTGCGACACTGCACCTGTCCTATAAGAACATTCTAATATCAGCCCTAAAGAAAGGGGATAGCTTACAAAATTGCAATGGCTTCGAGGCGGGTTGGGTAAATGTGACTGCATCTTGGGTTGGGACTTAAACGAAAGTATCGGCTTGTTTTTACTCGCCTGCACAAAATAGTTGCATACACGGTGGGTAAGTCTGTCGCGACACGCGTTTTCAGTGTCAAACCAGCATTCAACTAATAAGAAGTATATTTTATGAAGGCATTTATTGCATTTTATAATAAAAACAATAATTATGAAACAAAGGGCAGAGGGAACGTTCAAAATTGCCTCGCACATATGCATTCAACAACACACACTGGGGCCGGGTGGTATAGAACAGCCTACACTTAATCTCCTATGAGATGATACTACTACCCGACAGTGGGGTGTATATGAAATTGTTTTTTATTGTAAAACAGTAAAGACTCAACTTTGCGTCGCAGCTACATTAAGTGCAGAACTCGCATCAAATGAACAATCATAATAAATTGGCACTGTCAACAGGTACAACGGTACCAGCACCGAAAACGCAACATTCAAACATGTAACGATTGCAAATGAAGCATCTGCATGCAACCAGTTCTCGCGGCAATAAAGTAGTAGAGTTAGCAACATAATGCTCCTACGGGGCGTACCCACAGAATTAATGAGATGTGGGCTCACGTGTGTGGCCGTGTTTCGATCCGTAGATACGACTGCAAATCGACCGGTTATCGGTTTAAGGCCGTTTTATGGCCTATTTTATGACATAAGAACAATAGCCGGTCTTACACGGAGTTTATGGTGCGATTTTCGGATGTGACCGGTCTCAGCAGTTCCAGAATTAATTGATGAACGACGTTACTGCCTTGACTTCGGAGTTAATGCTCGATTATACCCATGAAACCAGAATATTCGCTATAGGAATGATTTTTGATAAATACAGGCTTTGACGACCTCCGTGGCCGGGAGACAAGCGGACCGGACTTAGGCTTCGCGCCATCTCTGAGGTTCCGGGTTCGATCCTCGGTCGGGTCAATCTGGAAAACGAACTTCTCTATATTGTCTCGGGTCTGGATGTTGTGGTGCCGTCGTTGTTTCTGATTTATGTAACACAAGTGCTTTAACTGCTAACCACATAATCAGATCAATGTATGTGATGTTGTCCTATATTTATTTATTTACAGGCTTTGAGCATGTTAAAAAAAAAGGATAAAAGCCGAAGATTTTTAAACATCTGGATAGCTTTAGATGATGAAAGCCACGAAACTTAGACTTTTGGTGACCCGGCTATAAATGAACGCCGATATCATTTAAAGATAAGTGATCCATCTACAGTATACTAAGCCTTTATATTTTGCAAAATGTATATACAGGCAAAAGTATTAAATCTCTGAACAAAACACTGGAACTTAAATTACATTTTTTGATCGACAGCAACATAACGTGAACCCCGAATCAAAGCAGAGTTTTAGGGCGCATTTTTGAATCAACAATAAAAGTCTGACAAAAACAAATTGGGTCGTCGATTACGAGCCGCGGAACGGATGTCGGATTTGCCCTGACAAAACGTTGATAGCCTGATGTTCCATGTAATCCTACTGGAGATTTAGAGGCCCAGGTAAATACGCCGCGAGAGTGAACCCTTCATGACCCATTCATTTTATAGCCTAAATGTTATGTCTCTCATCTTATTTGTCGTGATGTTTTTTTAACTTTCCACGAAAAAGAGCGATGCTTTTATAAAATGGGCTAATGGTTATCGTCCCGTCGTTAAAATGGGCTAGTTGTCAAACCAAAGGTCGTAGGTTCTATCCCCACCCTGGATAAACATCAATATGATGAATTGTTTCATCTGGGTGTTTAATAACAATGTTAATATCGTGGTACCACCGTAGTTAGATTGCTTTGTCAAAAGATAATATCTGCTATGATTATTTGATTGATTTATTAAACTGAATCTAGAAGAGTATTATTGTAAAGCATAGGACATACAGCAACGAAATAGCATTTTCATACCTCATGGATGCCCTTGATAGGTTGCAGCGACGGGCTGTGCGCATAATTAACGATGAAGAGATTACAGGGAACCTTGAACCTCTTCAACTACGTAGAGACATTGGTTCATTAAGCGTCATCATAGTGAGTGTTCCGAGGAACTGTTTTCCCTTATCCCACCCTCTCCTTTCCTTCACAGAACCACAAGAGCCGGCCAACGATGTCATCGCTTCACCGTGGAAAATATTTCATCACGAACAAAAAAGTTTGGTAACTCCTATCTTTGCCGGACCATAAAGAAGTGGAACTCGTTGCCGGCTCATGTGTTTCCTCCTTCCTTTGACATGGATTCCTTCAAAAGGAGCGTGAAGAAACATCTTGCGGGCCAGAATGGCGATGCTAACGGGTAGGATATTTCGATATCAAATCCGTTGTCATCGCGATGTGGGTTCCTCTCTTGCTTACCATCAGGCTGGGAGGAGCCAATATACTGCGCTACTATAAAAAAAAAATACAGAAACATGAAATTAAAAAATGATCAGATATTAATCTGCATCAATTAAATTATGTTAAACGAATTTGTTTGGTCTACACACATGGTAAAAATATTAATTACCAGAATAAGGCGAAGTTTTACTGATGTTTCATAAATTTGGTAGTCTTGTATTAAGTTACCGATTACGGTAACGAAACTTCGACTCGGTTTTGCGGAATTTGCGGTAGAAACCGATGATGAATGAAAATTTTGTTGACAACCGTCTGCCGATCGTGGGCATTAAAGAACAATACGCCATTCAAACCCCAAGGTTAGACATGAAGGCAATTAAGCAAATATCTTTAAACTAAAGTAGGTAAATCATATTAATGAATACAGTGTGGTTGTTGTATTCGGTACGGTTTTATTGGATGTTTGACCTCGTGTTATCGCGACAAGCCCCCACCGTCATCGCTTAACGCAAGTCATCTCTTATCGGGCACAATGACGTGCTTCTGTTGAACTTTTCAGTTCCAGCACGACGTTTTTAACAAAATGTTACCAATTATATTTTATTAAGCCCAGTTTTGGACGATCGAAATACGTAAATGACACATTCGCGCGACCCACGTTATGAAAACACCTTTATGACATTTAGATAAACAAATGAATTGGGTGAAAAGTTATTTATTTAATACGAGTTTAACGAGTTACAATAAGGCTGAAAGAATCGTATATCATTACGTAGTCAAAAAATAGTATGAAATTGTAATAGCGGAACTGCTGTAATTATTAAATACTACTCGATTACTGTTTTGTTCATAAAAATCTTGATCGAGGCATTGTAACCTTGTTAGTCCATAATACTTCTAAACTCGAATACCTTATTTCTTCAAATAGAAACAGCATACTAATAGCGCATTAACCTAACATTATTTAATAACCAAGCAAGGCCTGGCTTCGCACGAATGCAGTCTATATACCTACTACTTCTCTTTATAATATGTACCTATGTATTATATATAAATAATTATTCCTCATGAATCACTCAATTCATATAAAACAGCTTCCAAATCCGTTGTATAGTTTTAAAGGTATCTTAGGGACAGACAGCCAGAGCCGCGAAGCAACTTTTAATAAAGTAGTGATAGTGAAACTTTTAAGTCATGAGCCGTATATTCGTATAATAGAAAATTTCGACAGACTTTGTTTTGAAATGCTACAGAACATCAAGGCTTTTGGGCTTCTTACCGGCCAACTAGACATTGTAAAAAGCCAGCGAAATCCGAGCGAAAGATACTAATTGCATTAATTTCCCCAAGGTTTCCACAGTTCGCGTTCAGTACACTCGTCGACGGGCACATTAAGGTAACAGCTAAGTTCCCAGCAGCCGACAATAATTGCTATTCCGGACAAGTTCGCGGCACGAGGTTGTTCACCCATCGGCGAATTAATGGTTCAAGTCGACGCTTTAGCACTTAATCTTGGTTTCCTCTATACCTCGAAAACAATATTAAAATAAGTCTTCGCACTGCCCACAAGAACAATACTATTCGGGTTCCATGAACTTGAAAATGAATGTAAAATGAAAGTGTTAATCCAAGCTCGAGGTAGAGGTATTTAAATGGAAATGCTATGGCTTCTCAATTGTACTACCTCCTTTTGTTCACATAAGGTCAGTAAACGTACCGATAAATTAGACATAAACTCTCGTTATAAATAAAAAAAACTCCTGGCTTAAACATGGTCTAAAGAGTAGAGAGAAAATAAATCATTTCATTTCAGAGTAAGTGAACAAATTAAAAAGTCGGACTTTTCCGTGTAATGTCATAATTGTAACGCACTTTTAAAATCAGTCGGCCAGTTTAAGCTTAGGCCGTGTCCCCAGTATGCAAACTGTTAGCGCAACTGTAACGCTGCAAACTGCGTATAGTGAGCGCAAAACTAACAGACTGTGGACACTTCATTTTAAATATATGGAAGGGCGTACTAAATCGGTACGCCCTTCCAGTCAGAAAATCAGTCGGCCGCTAACAGTTTGCCTACTGTGGACACAGCCTTAACCAAGCCTTATTATTTTTTAAATACGGAAATTTTAATCAAGGTGCAAGTAAAAATCGGAAAATTAACTAAATTAAATTCGAAGTATTCTGTTTTATTCGGTGTAAGCCCAGTCAAACAAATAACTTAATTACTGTACATTTCCTAATGTTATCGTGAGTGACCTCTCTAGATCAACATAAACAAAACATGAGAGCAAGACATTGAGCACACACCTCTCGTCTCTTGATAATTCAATTAGTACAATTTACATGTTAATCAACGTCTGCTTGCAAAAGGTAAAACATATGTCTTGATTGATTTTCAATTATTGATCCGACTAATTTCTTGTTGACTAAACTTCATTACCTGGCAGTTAGTATATGGCTTGAGAGTGCAGTTAGAGAATTTAACAGTAAAGTCTCCAGCGAATGTAATTCAATTGCACTAAATGTAATACGATTTAGAATACAAAGTAAATAATTGAAACACATTTTTTTAAACTTCCTTTACAACCTTGACAATACAGAAGAAGATTGATAAGTGCGATGCTGTAAGCGATGAGGTGTGAGAGGTTTAACTTGTGTCCTTAACTAAATGCGTTAGCTGAAGTTAGCTTCAAGCTTCAACTAAGAGAGTTACCTTACTGTTCCAACTCAATACATCGTTTGTGTGAGTGTGCGTGGATGTGAGCTGTAGTCGTTATTGCGTATCTAAGCGGAGGGGGCGGGGCGGGATCACGCGAACTGATAATAATTATTAGTCTGAAGCAATTAAGAGGCGCCAGATATACGCCATGGATGAGATAGCGGCAGACTTGAGAGAGTATAGAGGCCGGCAGACACACCTCGACACAGTTTCGCATCAGATCGTTCAGCGGAACACCTAGTCGAGAACCGGTGCATCAAATTGTGGTCGTTTGAAGTTTAAAAGCTCTTTGAGGCCGTTTGATGTGTTCTACTTTGTTTGTAGCCGAAGATAAAGGACCATCGGTTGTAACTTGTTTTGCTTTTGATTTGAAGTTGCATGAAGCATTAAGAACGAATGATCTCGATTCGGCAATTTCAAAGTTTAGGGACTGATTTATTCTTCTCTGTTGTTTAGAGACACATTTATTCTTCTTCTTGGGTAACATCATACCCACTATCTAAATAAACCACACAGGCTGTTTCACAATTTTTGGTTTTCCACCACTTGCGTTTATCACCTCCCTACCACCGTGACAAGGTCGTCAATCCATTTTGTAAGAGACCGTCCTACGCGGAGATTTTCCTCTCGTTCACTCATCAATTCAAATTTAGCTTGACTTTTCCAAAGCAAACAGTCCGCGAGCACCATAACACAATTGTAATGCAAATTATTCCTTACCTCATTCAGTTTACGCGATCTATCAAAAAATTAAAATCAAATCAAGAATGCCGCTTCAACTAGATTCATCAGGCGGAGTGCTCGCGAGATAACTACCGTTTCACGAGTAAGCAAACAATTTTCTAGTTGTGGAAAATTTACTACAAGTATTGTTGTGTCGGGTGCATGAGACCCATTCGCGTGCCGACTGGCATTTACGAGATTACAACACATGTATGTGTTGGACTTAGACCAGCCATTAGGAATCTCTTTTGTTAGGTTATTTTAGCTACATTTAGAAGATTTTTCTTTTGGCAATCGCGTGCTCAGCGGAACGTGATGTTAACAGAGATTTTTGGTTAAGTAAAATGTAGGAGGATTGATTTTATTGTTATTCAATTTACTAGTTATAGCATGGTGAAATTAAGGAAAAATCCCATTAAAACAAATCCAATATAACCCAAGCCAGAAACTAAGAGTTCAAATTGTAAAAAAAAACATTACATATTTATATCAAGTCAAATGTAAAGAAATTGTCCTGTATTTGTAAAAAAAAACTACTGATTTTCTTGAAGTATCTTTTCTTTAGTTATAGTTTCCGAACCGGAGGTAGCTTCATTTGCTTTTTAGAGAGACTATTCATAAGTATTACTAATGTAATCTATGTGAATAAAAAAGATTGACTTTGACTTTTCAATGATTTAATAACGTCTTCAAAATTTATTACCGTTTACTCATCTAAATAACTCTTTGAAATAATGTCCATGTTAACATTAGGTATCAATTTATGTTAATAAACATAGAACGGTAAGTGCACGCACACATATACATTTTAGTTTACAAACTAAAGCGTAAAGAGAAAAGATAAGATAACACTCACTGGAGTTATGAAACAAATCACAATTCATCGTGGTTACGAGTGCCGTACTGTTTCATTGTTTCATGATTTGTATGTGTAATTCATAGCCAAATTAAGAGCTTGGCATAAAGACACCTATTGTCTTTGCTGGAACAATTGGCCACTCCCGAATCAGCTTTAAAACCATCAGAATTAGTGCTACGTATCAACCAATATGTATGTGCCAACCAAATCAGTAAGAATTTAACAATCGTGATATCCCCGTTAGCAATGTAACACTCGCTAGTAATTCTATCCATAATAAAATGTACAAGTTCCAATAACTCTTAATACTAACCCTACCATTTCAGTTTGAAACTAATTTCTAGTAAACAATGGCGCGTATATCATAATACAGGGTGTGGTTCACAAAAAAAACCTTGAATTGTATAAATGACATTTATTTATTTTTATAATAATATACGAAAATTGAATATAAATAATTTATGATAAAACTTAATTCACAAAGCAATTTAACAGTTACAAATGAACGTCACATCGAAGACAGTAAGAAAAGGACGTTTAAACTTGCATTAAGATCCGACGCCATCAAAAATCGCTTAGAGCTTAAAGAAAGATCATCAATGGTATCGTTAAAGGAAACACTTGAATGATAACTATATCAATATTTACAGTGAAAATTGAGGTAATGAAACTTGATCGTGAAGTCAATTAAGCGGCGGCTAGCCAAATTGACAATTATAACTACTATGTCGCGTTGAACGTTTGTGGATATGTAGCTACATCGAGTCTATTTAAACATAATTGGCTCTTGGTTCTAAACCAAATTGGACCTAATGATTGTGCCATACTTGGAACTTTATTAAACTTTTAATGAGTTTTCTTTAAGCGTCACTGACTTCTAGTAATGCTCATTGTTTCATTCATGTAATGAACTTCCTAGGTTCGTTGAAATTTTAATGTATAAACTTTATTCTGAACTTGGCGGTGGTGACAGGAGTTTAATTTATAAATATTATTTGGAGATTTTGTACGCGCGTAGTGTAAGAGTACATTTTTTTTTTAAATATCTTTCAGCTACATATACTGAATACGTATTTGGTACACCAGTGGCGGTACGGACGAAACAGATAAAATAACGGGTACATTTTTGACAGCATCCTTCTCTAATTAACTAACATAGCCAATTCCCTATGGAAATATGCGACAGGCTTAAAATGTACTCTCAATCTATACAAACTGTAGGTTTTGCTAGTCTGGAACTGTAGATTTTAAATCTTAGCACATGGTAGTTCCGTACAACAACATCGAATTGACACTATAACATATAATATTATTTATAGACCCTTTGTCGACCTGGTTATACGATACCAATAGAAACAAAAACCCGAACTTGGTTACTCTGCGAAGATCATTAAAACTTTGAAGGTGATAAGTTGTTTCAGCTTGAAGAGAACAATAAAAAAGTGGGACCAGTACCTTCCAGTAAGTAAAATTAGAGATTTACAAACTCTCGGGAAACGAGCGCTAGATTTACGATGCTCTACAAAATGCAATCAAACGATTTGATGATTACTCAAAATAGGAGATTGAAAGAATTAGTTAATAGATAAAAGTATCTAATTCATTATATATATTTTTTTTATGAATATGCCTGGATAATATAGTTGGAATAGTTCAGTTTTTAATATATGGTACAATAAAATGTTGGCAATTACTTTAATTTTTTTTTTATATAATTAGGTAATTTTTATTTTCTAAATATACTTTAGATAGCATCACATATTTTCTGATATTCTGTGGTAAGTAGCTTAAGAACTTGTGTTTCAGAAACCAGAAACAACGACGGTACTACAACACCCAGACACAATGTCCGGGCCGCCTCTCAGCAAGGGAGGTCGTCAAAGTAGTGTTAATTAATGTCGTAATAATGTTTAGTGTTAATTAGTATATATACCAAATACCAAATTTCCTCCTAATCCATTAAATTAATTTTGCATGAAAGAGTAAAAATGTACGGACAACTTTCACATTCATGAAATTAGCACGATCCTCGGTACATAAAGAAGAGGTAGTAATATAATATTTCAAAAGCAGACTGTATAAGGTATAAGGTAAACAAACGGAAAAGAAATAAAGTTCTCCCAGAATAGATATATCGCAACAAATTTTCTCGTACTCCTAATATAATTTGTAACAATACTCTAATCATGAGTCTTCATACGGTCCTTGATTGATTCGTATTCATATGAAAATGTGCTAACTTCGGAGGGGAATAGGTACATTTGCGAAAACGCTCTAGAAATAGCACAGTTGCTTGTTTATGTTATAATCTTATGAATTATTTAGTATGGCCGGCAATTTGTCTTCTCTTAATACTATTATATACACTAATATTATAAAGAGGAAAGATTTGTACCTATTTTTGTATGTTTGTAATTAATAGGCTCAAAAAGTACTTACTGGGCCGGTTTAAAAAATTATTTCACCAATAGAATGCTACATTCTTCCAATTTGACATAAGCTACAAAATTAGGGATCCTTGGTAAAATTTGAACAATGTAACCGAAGGTGTAGAAAAATGAGTCTTAAAATGTCTTTCGTCGAATGCGCGGGAAAATCCTCTAAGGCGAAACGAAGTTCGCCAGGACCGCTAGTATTATATATTATAGCTAGATATTTTATCAGCATTATTCATTAGATCTACAAAATATAATTATACTTTATTTTCCGGGTGGAATTGAATTTCCTCCTTTCATGAAATCAGCTCGTTTCACCTATACCTACAGATGAGGTTTCTTCACCACTTTCAGTTTTAGGTACTATCTACTACGAAGTTTCGATTTAAATAAATCTATTTCTTTCTTTAGGTATGTACGTACGGCAGTTTTAGTGTGAAACTGCAATAAGAATCAACCTACTTAAGCACTGCCGAAAAACTGCTATGCAGTTTGGCAGACGCAATTATGTATAATTGTTCTGTAATCATTATCAATAAATTAAAAAAAAAATTATAATATTTGTCCATACTTAAACAGTCTCTCTTTACAGAAAGATATCTGCCATAAATTTCTTATAATGAGATCTAGATACAAAATGTTGGTTTTGTATCAATATCATTTGCTTGATCAACCCATGTAAGTGTTTGAATTACTACTTCTTATTTAAATCATAAATTTAGATTTTGTATGAGTGTTATATGAATATCCCCTGTCATTCTAACTTGCACAAAGTATTTCAAATCAGTCAGCTAAATCGTTTCTGAAACTACTTGTCGTTGCTATTTAAGTATACTTGCAAATAATCTTATCGAAAGGAAACGATAGCATGATTATAATATTATCTCCTTCATTTGATAAGTTCTGTGATTTGTCAAAATCATCGTTTATCACAATATAAATCTCGAACTCAAGTGATTCCACTACTTCTAAAAGGAGCAATGAGTGCTTGAAATAATCATATAGTGAATATTTTATCAGAAGTTGAGGTGAATTTGAGCAACAGTTTAGATCTATTTGATGTTACCTACTGTTACGGACAGAAATGAGAAGACATTCGCGTTCCATTTTAAACAATAAGTAAGTAGTTCGTATTAACTACTAAATAAAAATGGTGTCGCGTTTTGACCCGTTAAATTATTTTAAATGTTTAGAAATGAGAAGATTTTCTGATTTAAACTTATATTCACAAAATCACATTAAAGTAGAAAAAATACGAAAAAACCACTGTCGAACCCCGATGCTAGCCGAATTACACACGATAACAGGTGCCTAGCAACGAGGTTGTCAGAACTGTCGCTAACACCTACTATTGAAAAAGACATTTACATCGTAAACTCGAAAGTTAAGGAGTATGCATGTTTTACTCTTTTACACAAAACGGATGCTTGGTATACCTAGTCAAGAGACTTGAAAAAATCATAAGGCAAACTTTATCCCAAGGAAAATGTAGCCGAATTGCGAGCTAAAAAACTGGTCTTAAGTAAAAAAAGTTTTAAGTACTTCTAATTGCATCTCCAACAAAAACTTTTTTGTTTAATTTTTGAGACAATTTTTTTACTCTAATAATGAATAGAAATTAATATATCGGACAACATCACATTCATAGCTTTGATTTTGTGACAAGAAACTAAAGCACTTGTGTTAAAGAATCTGCTAACTATCTGCATAACCCAAGGGTTGACTGGTATAAAATGCTCCTAGCGTGAAGTTCACCTCTTGTACATATTTTGCGTAATAACGTGTATATAAATCAAAAATAACGGTAGTAAAAGTAGTAAAATAACGATCCGAGACAAATAGAAAAGATAGATTTTCAAAATTGACTCGACCGGGAATTAAACCCGCGACGCCCGTGCTGAACCGGTCACCTCTCGGCTACGGAAGCCGTCGTTTGTAAATATAGGCATTTCCTTATTTACAGGTAATAAGATGAAGACAGTAATAAGAACACTAAATGTGACTAATACATAATGTACACGTATCTCAATCGTCAATCAAAATGTTTTGATTGCAAACGCAACGCTCATTCTGTTTACCATATTATCACCGGGAACATTTATATGTTATTGTTATGACTGTTGCTCGTATGTGGTTGTTTTGCGTTTCAAAGCACCGCATTGGCAACATGGCCTTATAGAAATACATCGAATGTAAAAGCAGAGTATACAAAAAATTAAAGAAACATCAGACAACATGGAATGTATTTTGGAAACCTAAATCGACGATGGCACCACAATAGTTATTACTTTTTAAACCCCTATGCTAATAGTTTAAGTTTGAACAAAAGTTAAAAATAATAACAAACAAATTTAATGTGTATCGAAAAATATTTAACAAGCCGTCTCTAAAGATAACATTTTCTAATGACACGTAACTAAATAAATTATTTAACGATACTGGATTTTCTACATTCCGAATTGTACCAAAATTTTTTAACAAACACCCAATCATTATCATTATTTCTTTGTTAGAGAATTGATCACTCTTAAATCTTCATTATTACCACACTGGAATATGGAGTGTGTTTATCTTATGGAAAAGCCCGGGCGTCGTTCAAGCTGTACGAAGAGATTATGCAAGTTGTTATTGGGTTATGGTAACCCCGTAAGGATATTAGGACTTTGAGGCCTATATACTCAGTCCTCACCTATGCCAGTGGACTGTTGCAGGCCGGTGTAATTTAATTAGTGTCAAACATACCGCGTTATTATCACTTAATGATTCATGAAATCTAGTCCTCCTTTGGAAATATTCCCATATAAATTCTCATTTTGGTAAAGTAGGTACCAGGATACTTGCCTTACAGATTTACATTAAGTTTCTGAGTTGCCCATCTCTAACCCCACACAAGGCTTCCATGGCATAAGTCAGGTCAGGATGCTATCCGATATCCTATGAAACTACAGGAAGCGACCAAAACAGGTTAACGGTGAATTTAGATAGATCCAAGTAGGTAACTACCTACTCGTGATTCCGAAGAATCAATCAGTAGTTACCGTCTATCAATTTTAAAATATATATATTCCTAAAGATTTCGAATAATCCTTCCTTTGCATGACATTTATTAAAGTATTATGTTAATGAGATATCGAAAACTAGTGTATACTGCTACTATACACATAGCCTTAACTACGAGCTTAGTAATTCATCAGGATTAAATTCTAAACAAAAAAAATCTACGTCAACATACTAGCATACAATACATCAAACACGTACAATATTTCAAACGTAAGTAGGTATGAATCCCAAAAAGTAAATTATTTCGTTTCCTCGAATTTTTGATGAAAACATATGTTTATTAGCATTTCTAAGTGATATATTATTCGCTCATTTAAATTACAATTCACCTCACGTATTGGATTCGAAACAACTGATGTACACAAGTAACAGCCCCAACAAATTATGTAGATTAAGTGATGGCTCATTTGCTTTTTACAGCACTAATCTAACGTAGATACATAATGATCTAAGTTTCTCGTGTTTCTTAAACTGGAAAAAATAACCTAGTTCGGTCAAACTTTTCTTAACACTTTCGTTTTTTATTTTATGTTCTATGTGTACTTATTATAGTATACTTTAACATGCTTTTATTTGGATATGCCTGAATTAACTGCTCTACTATTCATTTTCTTTATGTTACCTTAATATTTTAGTCACCTAAAAAGGCGCAGATGGTCAACCTTTTTTGATTTATGTAACATAAACTTCACATAAACACAAAATTGCAAATAGATCAATTAATACATTTGAAGATAATGGTTGTTCAGGTTTTATATACGTCACCAGTAGCATTGGCTAACAAACTATAGTAAAGCTAGCTAAACCTCGAGAACAGTAAATTCATCTCATACAATAGGCATAAAGGTTCGCGTTATAAATGCTTGAATATTGTACACAACAGAATACAGATAGGCGGTAGCCACATGGCTACATATACGCACTTTCTGTATACGTATGCGATGAGTAGTGTAAGTACATACAAACGCGCACACTACACATTTGCGACCGTCAATAAGACCACGTCAAAGTTTGTTTGTATTTTTACAATTCTGCTAGTTTCACGCCACGAAAGTACCAAGTAGGTATCTGTATTGGACAATCAACAGGCTGATAAAAGTTGACATCCATGAAATTATAAAACAAGTGCAAACGGATAAACGGACAGCGAGTATCGTAAATCAACCGGGGTCATACTTACAGATAACGTTTCTCGGATTCAACGGTCGAAGTTAACTGCACAAAATGTTATCCGTCAACAAAAACACAAGAGACGTGATGCAGGCGTGCATACACTGAGGCCGTTAACCCGGCTCCGGCAAGCTGCGTTTCGAAAACTTCGCGGTGAAGCGTTTAGAGAATATTCAAAAATAGACCAACAGAGTCGTATAAACGCGCGACAGTGCACTAACAAACTGGCCGGCGGTGTGCTGCGCTCGCAGCTCGAAATTCGAAGCGACAATGACGCGCGACAATCGAATCCGCCCGAAATTGCTTCGAAAAGTTTCCAGTGCACAAAGTTGAGATCGCGAATCGGGGCTCGACGCGATGGGACGCGGCAGCCTCGCGGCGTTCGGAACACGACTGTTGGCTGGCGCCGAGACCGCCGCGCTCCGTCCGCCGCGCCGCGCCTCGTCGACAGGATCACCCACACACGCGGCCCGGCGCACACACGCGCCCCGAGCCCACCACACGCACACATCACCACGCGTAAACTGATAAACAGCATAAAAACACAACACCCCACGAATGCACACACCGTTTTCCTGTTGCATTAGACACAGGCGATACAGCAGCAGAAACTCGCAATTACGGCAACCGTGTCTGCACACAATTCAAAACATATATACATTCTACAATAATCAAAACAATGTGCTGCTAACAGCTGTGAATGAATCATACTCCTGAGAAGCAATTAGGTATTTTGTTTCTAAAACTGAATAGTTTTAAAACCTGACAAACATAAGAATTAAATACTCCAATATTACACAATCAATGTTAAGTAGTATCAGATACCGCAAACAAAAGTGTCAACCACTAAACAGAACCTGTGAACACCACACGGAAACAAACGATGTCAGAATCAAAACAACATGCTAACTGTGTGAATTTTTCCAAATCTGTTACTCTCCAAGGCATAATTAAATATCAAATTCTTCAAAATGTTTATCACCATAAAATATACTACGGGACTGATAAACATCGTATTACAACAAGACTCCATGAATACACAAAAAAATTTCGTGGTAAATACAATTTTAGAAATTTGTTATCACCGCAGCCTTACATAATTCGTGAGATTAAACGCACTACAAGGATCAAAACAGTAGCAAATAGCTCTATTAGCATCTCGCCTAGAGCTATAATTCAATTCTCAAGTCTACGTAGTTTCAAACACTTCTATTCAAAGCAAAGAGGATCAAAGTACCAGTGAAACTGCCAGGAACACTCATAAGACAGCGGTGGCGGTAGCGCGAGTAACGAAATGTACTTACTAACTGCCAACTGTATTCGAATCCGTATGACACAGGAACACAATTATTTTATCAGCAGCAGACACGATAGGAGACGGACACAAGTAATGAATGAACTTATAAACTAGCAAACAAACAACTCGACGCACACATATGCAGCACACGCTCTCGTTGTTGTTCGATTATGGCACAGGAATCGATTATTCGTAATAAATTAAAAAATCTTATTGCTTGGGTATAGAATTAATTGCTGCGCAATAATGATTTGCGATGAGTTTTATTGATAAAACTTGATAGCAGCTAAGGAATTGACAACATTTAACTATGGATAAGATTAAAATAATCGTAATAAAACTGTTGAAGTCTTGTATCTCTATTAAGAGAAGCATCATCATCCAACATATTCAAAAATACTCACATAATTGAAACTGTTTGTTTTTTCTGCTAGTGTGGTAATTACCTGAAAGCAAACGTGAAACTTTAATAAGAAACCATTCTTAAAATCTCCGAACACTTTATTGTTTCATAAACAATAACAGACAAGATCAGACTTCAAAGTTTTGAAAGAGTTTCTTGGATCCCCGCCTGAACCTTCATTCCTGTTTACACGTTGACGTCATTGATCCATAACATAGCCTGTGTCCATTTCTAGTATTCGTAGAACTTTCCACGGGCTTTCTAATAAAACGCTGAAAGGTTCAGTTTATTCGAACCCAAGGGAAGGTTGACGACTCCTGGCGCAGCACTAAATTTGTCCTGTACATCATTTTTCATCTATACCCTAGACACGTTTGAAAGTTCATTTGAAAATACACAACTCTCTGCATCTATCATATTTTTATAGAAACTGATAACGAGACAAGTTATTTTTAGTTCAGAAAATTTGAGCTGCCCTGCCTATTTTCAGAACTACCATATAAATAAGTATTAAGCATATTCGTACGTTGTTGGGAAAATAAATTCTGTATCATTTTCTAAAATGGGAATTGGAAACGAAAATAATAAAAAAAGTTTAGGTACAGTCTGCATCATTAGTTTGTATACACCTCAGTACCTTGTCACACTAAACGTCCATGTGACTAAGTAAGTGAAATAGACAGTTAGATTATTGTGACAAGGTACTGAGTTGTATACAAACTAAAGACGCTGATTGCACAGTCAGCGGCAAAAAGTGCACTCGGGGTTTTCAAATAATTAGACCCAATCAAGCAGTCAATAGTATCGGAGCAAATAAATGATATTAAAAATGTTTCGTATCTACTATTGGGCGACCATATTGGTGACAACAATATGGAAATTTTTTTGCACCGTTGTTATTGACTTTTTTGTTGCGTCTTATCATTTCAATACCCTAAATTAATGTACCAACTATTTGATGGGTCCGTACTAAATGTTTTCATAGTAAAAAAAAGATTTATTTTTGAATGAAGTGTACCAAGCCTGTCAACATGACCAAATAAAAGTTAAAACTATATTGAAATAAAATAGCAGTTTGGACGGGAGTATGATAGTAAATAGAAGCTCTTATTACTAATTTTTTTTCGAATATACGAGCTTTTTGGCAGATGTACTTAATTTTCAAGTTGAATACCTCCGCGGACTACGTAAATCGCGCGACACCCGAATGTATACATATTTTTCTATATTTTACATGATTCATAAATTAATGTATACTGTTTTACAAAGATATCAAAGCTTTTTCACATTATTTTCAATGGTACGCTAAATTTTCTTACCTCGAGTAAAGAAAGGTCAAATAAAAATATTGCTTTATTAATCTTGAACAAACTCCGATGTGTTTTATTACGTATTAAGAAAAAAATATTACGTACGTCCGCTACTCATCATACAAATTATGCTGACATGCCAATTTGCACCTGTTCAATCAAGTTTTTCGACGTAATTTTTACAAATTAATAAAGAGCGTGCCGGACTTTGGCATCGCGCATCTCTGAGGTCCCGTATAAATATAAATAATAAATAAATAATATTTATTATTTATTTATTATTTATACGTATAAACTAAACGGGGCTACTTAGCCCCGTTTAATATTTTCTTTTAAAGCCAGGTGATGGCGTTTGTTTTGATTTAATTTGATACGTGCCAGATTAGATTTAAAATCTTATCAGTAAAGGCATCGAATATTTGTCGGCAAAGTTGTTATGTTTTATTGCAAGGCGTCAAACAGGAATACAATGCAGATTTATAATTTTTGAATTGCTGTTTATTTTTAAGCTAGAGCAAATGTTGGTCATAACACTTAAGTAATATATTTAATGGATGAATTCGTAGTGTACTAAGGATTTTTATAAAATTCGCTTTCGTGAAGAAGGCTATAAATTCCTTCGGCAGTAAGATCACCTGGATTGTACGGAGTTTCTCTGTTATAATAAAAAAGCTGAAAAATCAAAAGACTTCAAATTTAAAGGAATTAAAAAGATTATTATTTTGTGGCATTTGGTTTAGAAACTAGAAACCCTAGGTCCCGATGCATGGTTTTGATTTAAAGACATACCCAAAAGGCTTTTTAACGCTACAGGGGACTCAAAAGCCGGCGGGTTCCTTTATTTTACGGTTCGTAATCAAAACTGACAATCCGTTTTTTTCCAACTGCCGTAGGCAATAGTGCCGTAGTCTGGAACAGTTTTAACTTACGCTTCGTATAATTTATTACTATCCGTAACTGGGGGTCTACTCTCATAAACGAAATATGTCGGATCCGATAACGGATGGCAATTTTTAATTCTCATAATCATAAAGAAATCACTTCGAATGCAAACTAAGCGTTTTCAAAAAACAAAATATTATTTATGCAAATCAAAAACCACGTCTTCATTCCCAAACTTTTGAATAATCTTCAAAAACGAAACTTTTCGTTTGTTCGTTTCGTTTTTGAGAGTACCCCTCCTAAAACGGATCGTTTTTCAAATATTGAAACCGTGCATTAATCGCCAATCGGCGACGTAATGCAACCAGCATTTTGGGTACCACGCCACGGTGGGACCATAATTGATTGTTTAAGTTTGTTAATAAGTAAGTGTTATTTAATTTCATGAGATTGTAAATTTGAAATTATTTATTAAAATAAACATTTTGCCTAATTATCACCACATGTTAAAATATTTTTTCCATTTTAGATAACATATACTTATCCAACCCATACATGCTTAAATCTTGTTACCTTTTTAAACGTTTTTCTCATCGTGTTTTTTAGAAAAAGTTTTGCTTAACAATCGGACGTTGTCAATTTACGTGTTCACACAAAATAAATAAAAAACAGTTCTACGAATGCGTTAAATCTGGGGGTCTACTCTCAAAAACGAAACGAACATACGAAAGGATTCGTTTTTGAAGATTTATCAAAAGTTCGGAAGTTAAAGCGTGGTTAATGATTTGCATAAATAATATTTGGTTTTTATTAAACGCTTTAGTCGCATTCGAAGTGAATTGGTTGCGACTATGAGAATTAAAAATTGCTATCCGTTGTCGGATCCGACATATTTCGTTTTAGAGAGTAGACCTCCTGACCCTCACATGAATCTAATCTAAACCAAGACAAAACACGCTCTGTTCTTCTAGACACGTTCGCATAAAAATGGTGTCCAAAATTGATTTATCAGCCGACACCTGAATTCGTCAGTCGTCGAATCATATCTCTATTGGTCCCCAAACATTGTTTACGACCTATTTGGCATTCAGCGTGTGTCCATCACGTAGCACATTTGAAGCCTGCGAAAGGACGTGAAAGGAAAAGTGATGTGTTAAATTGGTCTTAATAGGGTACGGCCTTTTAACGATCCGGGACAAGGCTGGATCCTGTTTGATTTCAGGTCAGTCGGCAATAGTAACATTTTATTAACGTGGCGATTAAATGTCATGAAATCTTAGAGTGGCAACTAAATGACTTTTAAAATGAAATGTATTAAATTGTTCAGTCCTTTTTATTATATATTTATTTATTTAAAAACTTTATTGCAACAATAAGTACAAGAGGTGGACTTAATGCTAGGGGCAGGGGCTAGTCAACCCTTGGGTCATGCAAGTAGTTTGTATATGGGTGCGGTAATAGTGGAGAAAAAAAAAGAAATCATTATAAACAACAATATATTAAGCATTAAAAATAATATTGCGGTATGTTTTAAATATACAATGATGATACACATACTATTTAAATGAAATATAATATATATTTAAAATATGAAGGTATGTATACTTAGATTTACATAATATTGATAATTTATATATAAAAACAAATACATGACTATAAATTCAGAAGATAAATAAAATAAATTGGTTCAGCAATTGACAAATTCATGACTATCATTACTTTTTGATTTGAACAGTTAGGCCTCGTTTCAACTAGGGCCAGAATGTAGATTTTTTTTGTGTTTAGGGACCACGGTGTTAAACGACCAATTTAAAAACCGCGCTATCCGAGGTGTCAATCGCACAAGGAATTTTGTGGTGGAAGGAATTTATGTGGTGTGAACTGAGGAAAGAACTTTTCAAAATGTTTGTTTTGTCGTCGAAAAAAATCCGCGTTACACTGTTTAAATCGACCATCTGTTCGATAGTTGCTGTTATTTCCAATGGATTGTAAAAATACATTTCATAGCCTTTAGAGAATTTACGAACCTCTAATTTTTTAAATTCCAATCAATCTTTACTTATAATAAATCTGTAGAAAGGTCAATTATGTACATAAATTTATTTCCAAAATTTCTATCAGGGGGTGATTAGTGATCGACAATGATACCAAAAATGCAATCAGTAAAATTTTATCTATTCTCTTAAATAAAACAGGAAAAGCTCAATAACAAAAAACTTTAATTTCCCCAAATCATACATTCCAGATCATGTTTTGTTACTCTAGTAAAGATATACACTTATGTTGAGTTAAAAGCTAATGTCATAGAAATAAATCCCGCTTATTTGATTTTATGTTTCAACAATCTACCAATGTTGCAAGAATCCGATACTTCGTACAAATCTATAGGGCCCGATGTAACTGAGTCCAATTTCAATGCCATAGTAAATTACATTGTGCCCAACAAAGTTACGACTTCGGAACTAACACAATTGAAAGTAATAGGATTGGTTACGATTTCATTTCCTCGAAACATAACTAAACGTTTTCCTACTGTCGTTTTACTTGGAAACGCGGCAGTGGTAGACCGATCATCAGTCGTAAACTTTTGTTGCGTTTAGTCCTTTTTTCTGAGGCCACTTCGTTTTAGGCTCTCAAAGAGGAATATAACAACGTTGTAGTTGCATAACTGGGTGTTACTTTTCCGTCAAAGATTATAATTTTGAGAGTAGCCATCCAGCCAGTATAAAGTCCTACTTCAAAGAGGACAGGCGTATTGAAGTTCGAATACTTGTCTGAAGTTACCACCACAACTATAATCAACCAGGCAGGACTGACTGGAAAAACGGACCATTAATTTGCCCTGCAAGCTCGAAATTAAAGAGCGGGACGACATATAAATATGTGCTATTTAATTTTTCGCAATGTTAGCAAAGTATAATATATGTGGGATAGCGGATGTATCCGAACGTAGTGCATGTGCGCTGCCTATACGTATGAATGACAGAGTTAGATTTGAACGACGAACGAAAGACGACGACTGTGTTTGATTTATTTTATTATTTAAAGTGATTCGGCTAAATATATTTGGATTTTACACTATTTGCTTTATTTCACTACATATATATAGGTATATTTATTAGGACACTGAAATATTTTTTGCATTATAAAGTGAATGAAATTATCCTCCTCTTGTAAATCCTTTTCAATACTACCTCACTATACCTAGCAGTCTCCCAAAGACAGCGTTTGAAATCATCAGTGATCAAATTTCCCACGCCACAAAAGCGGTGCGAAATAGAAATCTTTATAGAAGTATTGACAGGAAACAGAGTTATCTAAAAGTGTTTAGGGGCGAGAGCCTTCTGCTCCCCCGCAAGTTCGGTGAAGATGAAAAGGCCATCTGAGGCCATCATCACATGTCCTTTTGAAAAAAAGAAATCTAAAAGTGAAGTCAATCTAGGTTTTATAAAGATCGGCTATGCATCCATAGATTACGGTCACCGCTTACCGTTAGGTGGGCGGTATACTTGTTTATCGCCATAGTGACTGAGCTCTAGTTTCCATTAGATACGAAAAGAAAAGAAGTCTTCTCATATTTTTAGTGGGTGTCTTATAGAGTAACAAAGGCCAAACAGCTTTTCATTAACGAATGGATACGCGATCTACGCCCACCATTAATGTTATCATTCTTATATTCAATCTAATCCTTTCTCTTGTGAGTGTATAATGTTAGAAACTTAGGTATTTTTCCCTAAGCTTTTCATCATATTGCTCAATACTTTTGGACATAAGGCAAATTCTTTTTTATTGCACATCAAAATTGTCCTTATCCCACCTGATGTTAAGTGGTAATGAGGTCCTAGCTTAAGGGCGACCTGCTGGTCGCTGGTCGCAAAGTAGGTGCAACATTACTGCACACACAATTGCTACATTAGTAGTATTCCCCCAGGAGCTCTGGAAACCTTACTCACACAATAGGAACACAACAATACAGAAATGTATGTATTTAGCTGCGGTCTTCTATAAGGTATTTCACCAGTCGGGCTGCTCCATTTCAAGCGATAAATCGCTATGCCCTACCTCTCTTAAATTAGGATTAAAATAGAACAACAAAAGATACAATTCAGTCTAGTTATGGCACATGACGCCGCCTACAGAGACTGACGAAGGACGAATCCAGGGCAATCTGCCAAAGGGATACAATACGTAGAGCAAATGAACATTTCCACTATCAGACATTTTCACACCAAACCATCAAATGACGTTTTATTGTGTTAGGCACTGATTCCTATTTGTTTGACAACCTCCGTAGCCAAGAGGCGAGCGTGCTGGACTTTGGCGTCGCGCCATCTGAGGTCCCCGGTTCGATCCCCGGTCGGGTCAATATGGGCAACGAACTTTTCTGTATTGTCTCGGGTCTGGGTGTTGTGGTACCGTCGTTGTTTCTGATTTCTGTAACACAAGTGCTTTAGCTACTTACCACAGAATCAGAGCAATGTATGTGATTGTGTCCAATATTAAATATTTCTATTTATGTTCTTTCTAGACAAAAGAAATAAAATAACTTTAACTTTCAAAACTTTGCGCCACTGTGCGATGCAACAGAAAGAAACTTATATAAAAATAAATATTTGAAATCTACATAAATTGCCGCTAGTAACGCGCAGTAAACGCGCAAAACAATCCGTCAAAAACTAAGTCAATGCGAATATTTACTTTTCTTTTCATTAAAACAATTGAATACAGTCATTATTTAACTACTAACGAACCATATCACGCTCTTTTAACATCAAAGTCGTTTTATTTACATTTTTACAGAGTCTAATGGGATTCCCAAGAAAAATATTTACAAACGGACAATTTGCTTTAAATTTAAATAATTCCCGCCAGATTGTGTCCCGCAACAAAAGGTTGTTTCAAGACAAAGGATTCAAAGAAACGAACTGTTGCCGATGCAAACCTTTTTATATATTTTGTTAGTATTTATTTTTAATTCTTTTAGATATTCTTTTTGATTTTGAAATATTTTTACTTGTCATTAAAAAGTCACAGTGTCAGCAAATATACGGATTTTAATTGTATTTGATTTTTATTTTATTCCTGTGACTTACAAGTTGGTGTCAGAAGAATCCAGTAAGTACCTACGTGCTGTAACAGTGAGTATTCCAACTTATTAAAATGATAACACGCTCAATGGCAAAAGTCGGTACTGAGGGAGGATCAACAACTTCATCTAGCCGTGCCGCCCAGCGGCTGGCGATAGAAGCAGAACATGCTAGACGGCTGGCAGAAATTGAGCATAAAGTTGCCGCCGCGGAGCGCGCAGCTTCAGAAAAAGAACGGGAAGCACAGTTAGCCGCTCTCTCCAGCCATGGTTCCCAATCCAGCCGTCGTCGCTCGTCGATTGATAAATGGCTAGATGCGACAATAGTTACCGGTAATCAAGGGGACACCACCATAGCTGATCCTCTCCTCCCTCATACCGGCTGTACTACTGAAGAATACTCAAATTTACCTATTTTACAGGTTGGTGACGCGGCACCATTCTCCGTGGCCACAGAGGCACACGAGGTGCCCCCCGTTTTCCCCCCTCCAGAAATATCCAACTCATCTAGGCTTGAACAAACCCAGGCTGACTTACGTTCGATAGAACAAACTATTGGATCTCCTTCAGTGCAGGTTTTATTACCACCCTTGCCTCCAAAAACGGGGCACAAAGGTACTCTTTACGCTGCACCGAATTTCAGCCAGGTCGTTTCAACAGCGCGAAACTGTCCAGTCGAAACGCATGCCTACCTTGGATCTGAGGGCAACCAACCATCTAGGCAAATTCACAATATGGAACGCAAAACCTTTACAAATTTTAACGATGAGCCTAATTTATCGATGTTTTTGTGCAGAACCACGCAAGACATCACTTCTTCGGGAGAGGGCGTTTATAGTCATCGCCATTTAGCTGCCACAGCTACGCAACCGGCTTTGCACACTTCGCATCTCCCTGAACCCAGTGGCGTTACTAATGAATCTGCACAACGGACGGTCGTCGATAGCTGCGCGCACCATACAGCTGCCGCTACTATTCAGCCGGTGCCCTCAGCGATGGCCCCATCCTGCATTACACATCACACATTAGGCACTCACCACACAAATTTCTGTAACAAAGATAATAAAGTTAACTCAAAAACTGATACTCTTCTCTTGGCGGAGGCCGTCGCTGAAATCGCTGCGACTGCGGCAACCAAGGCCGCCAAAAACCCAAAAGTAAGTCCATTACCATTTTTTGACGGCCATCCTACTGACTGGCTTATTTTTAAGAGAATGTATGACGAGACAAGTCCGTCATTCCAGCCATCAGAAAATCTATCGCGTCTGAACGCAGCTCTGCGAGGAGCTGCACGTGATGCGGTCGTGGTCATACTCGCGGCCACCAGAGACCCCCAGGACGTTATTCGTAATTTGGAGACCGCGTTTGCTCGACCGGAGCAGATTATCTGGGCCGAACTGTCAAAACTACGCACATTACCAAAGCTGTCTAACTCTGAGAGCGCTAACGAGTTAAATTCTTTCGCGTTGAAGGTTTCAAACTGTTTACAGGTCGTCAGATTGTTGAACTGTCCAGAGTATCTAGCCTCACCCGAGCTCTGCAATGAAATTTTGCTCAAGATGACTCCGTTGCTTCGAACTTTCTGGGGATATTTTGCAGAACAGCAGAGCCATCTAGGCAAGTACAAGTTAGAGAAGTTAGCTGACTTTCTTCTGCGTGCAGCTAATCAACGAGTTAAGTACGGTGTAATAGGATTCGAGTCTCGAAAGGCGGTACCGAAGGTACCGTGCCATACTGCGATAGCCACTGCCACTGTCCCTTCGATTTCCCGTTCAACTGTTCAAGGAAAGGTAACCATTCCCTACTGTCTTTTCTGCTCGAAGGGGCACTACGTAAGAGAGTGTATTGCATTTCGGGCTCTTTCAGTAAATGAGAGAAGCGATTGGGTTTATCAAAATAAAGTATGTCACAAGTGCTTAGAAAAGGGTTCTCACTTATACAAAAAGTGTAGAAAGTTCTCGTGCAAAGAAAAGCCTTGTCAATATCCGTACTCCCACCACACTCTTTTGCATAGGGTCCCTCGAGTAGAAGTGGCCCACGTTATGGAGAATGAAGCACTTCCTGATACATCACCAACACCGCGTGCAACAGCCGATACGCCTATTGTAGTCGCTCATAACTGGTCACCTTGTGCTAGAAGACCACTTTTGAAGGTAGTTCCGGTAACGCTCTCTGGACCCAATGGTGATTTTGACACGTATGCTCTGCTTGATGACGGGTCTACAGCTACCCTTTTAGATGCATCCGTCGCCAAGACTCTAGGTTTGGAGGGTCATAGAAGTAAAATAAAGGTAGAAGGTGTAGGAGGGATGACAACGGAGGTGGAAGTAAGCTTTGTGGACATCAAGGTCAAGGGTCAACATGTCTCTGACTCTTATAATCTTAAAGGTGTGAGGACGATTCCTAATCTTGGTTTGAAGACTCAGTCCATCACGCGATTCGAAATCCAACAGCTAGATTACCTGAATGATATATGTGATGTTGTTTGCTACGAGGATGCGCGTCCTACAATACTGATTGGCGTAGATAATTGGGAGTTGACAGTACCGTTCACTATTAGACGAGGAGCGCGCACTCAGCCCATAGCGGCATTAACATCTTTAGGCTGGGTTCTCTATGGCTCCCTGACAGGTAAATCGTCTCCAACAGCATTTGTAAATCATTGTTTAGTCGAAGATAGTTCTTTGGACGCCCAGCTTCGCGAATATTTTCAGGTGGACTCAATTGGCATTTCAAAAAAAACATATTATTCTCCTTTGGAAGAATTGGCGATACGAACTTTAGAAAATACGACTCGACGACTTCCCTCTGGCAGATTCGAAACCGGCCTAATTTGGAAACCCAATGTAAGTTTTGTTCCCGACAGCTATGGTCTAGCTTACTTTAGATTTACTAGTCTCGAAAAGAAGATGAGCAGAGACCAGGCATATGCCGAGGCTTACCGGAACAATATAACTGCCATGATTGATAAGGGTTACGCAGAAATCTGCACTGAAAAGCCGGTGTGCACCGGTTTAGTCTGGTACCTGCCCCACTTTGGTGTCGTTCATCCGCAAAAGAAAAAGCTTAGGGTTGTTCATGACGCAGCTGCAAAATCATCAGGTGTGAGTCTTAACTCATTGCTTTTACCTGGTCCGGACCTACTCCAACCTCTGTTGGCGATTCTAATGAGGTTCAGAGAAGGACGAATCGCTTTAAACGCGGACATCCGAGAGATGTTCCCTCAAACGAAAATTCGTTTACAGGATCGTGACGCTCAACGATTTCTTTGGCGGTGCGATCCTTCCGAACGTATTCGGGAATACCGAATGAGTTCAATGATGTTCGGTGCTACCTCTAGCCCTTTTACAGCTATTTACTTAAAAAACCTTAACGCTGAGGAACATCGAGCATCATTCCCGAAAGCGGCTGATGCCATAATTAGAAACCACTATATGGACGATTACTTGGGGAGTCTTGATTCTCCCGAAGAGGCAGCACGTCTAGCAGCCGACATTATACACGTCCACGCGCAAGCCTCTTTGGAGATACGGTCCTGGATCTCTAACTCCAAGGAGGTCCTTTCTAGTATTCCAGCAGAATCGCGCGCCCCTATCAACTCGTCAGTTCTCGTCCGTATACTGGGAGTCGTTTGGAATGTCAACACTGATTCACTCCAATTTTCCCGTGAAAATATATTGGAGCTTCCAAAAAAGTTGACAAAACGATCAGTTTTGGCATACCTCATGAAGATTTATGACCCTCTCGGTTTGTTAACCCCGGTTGTAGTTAAAGGTAGAGTAATTTTCCAGCGAACTTGGAAGTTGGGGATTGACTGGGACGAGGAGCTTCCGCCCCGTTTCAACTCTGAGTGGGAGAGCTGGTCCCGGGAACTATTAGATGTGATCAATATTACAGTCCCACGTCACTATTTACGCTTAAACCCAGCTCACCATGCTCATCATGCACAGCTTCACGTCTTTGCTGACGCAAGTGAATTGTCATATGCATGTGTCGCATACTGGCGGTTTGAATGCGAAGGTGGGGACGTGATACTAAGTCTCATAGGTGGAAAGGCCCGGCTCGCTCCTCTGAAGCCCCTATCAATTCCAAGGCTCGAGTTACAAGCCGCATTGATAGCGGCTCGTTTTGCATCATACATAATTGAAGCACATGTCCGAAAGCCTGATAAAATATTTTTTTGGTCTGACAGCCTTACGGTGTTAAAATGGCTTCGGAGCGACGCACGCTCGTACAAAACATTTGTTGCGCATCGTTTAGGTGAGATTTCGGAAATCACAAACGTTACGGACTGGAGGTATGTGCCCTCCGCGCTAAATGTCGCTGAAGACGCGACACGGGTTACAAATATAATTACAGGTGCCTCTCGATGGTTCTCGGGTCCAACTTTCTTAGAATTGTCCTCAGCTAACTGGCCTCGAGAACCATCGACCACTGTTTTTTCCGTTCCAGAGGAGATCAAGCGCGTGAAACCTACCTCTCATCTGGAATCCGTGGCGTGTACCAGTTTGTTATCTCGGGATCTACCTACTCCACTAGTCGCCGATGTGACTCGTTTTAGCAGCTGGTTACGCCTTTTACGAGCTACAGCACGTACACAACTGTGCGCTCAAATTTTTATATCGAGTTTTAGAGATTTATCTCCAAGCCGTGGTCCTCGTTTCCTGTCTCCTTTCGATCCTTTGGCCCTCCCGCAACTGTCTCCGGAAAACCTGGAAAAAGCCGAACGACTTCTACTTCTCCGCTCCCAACTTAACTCCTTCAGTAAGGAATATTCCTATATCGCACACGGAGAACCTCTTCCGCGCGGAAACCGCCTCGGAAAGCTATCACTACAATTAAACCAAGACGGTCTTATGTGTCTTTCCGGAAGAATAGCAGCCGCTGAAAATAGAAGCGTATCCAATAAGCCTATCGTGTTAGATGGAAAAGAGAGAATCATCCAACTCTTAATAGCGTACCACCACATCCGAGCAGCACACGGGTTCAACGAGACGGTCGTAAACGAGCTTAAGCAGCAGTACTATATAGTTGGACTCCGCCCAGCCGTAAGAAACGTAGCTAGTAAATGCTTGACATGTAGAATCACTAAAGGAAAATCGCATACTCCACCGGTAGGCGACCTCCCAGCCGAGAGACTTGGCTCCCACTGCAGACCCTTCACATTCACCGGGCTTGATTATTTTGGACCATTTACCATCACAGTAGCTCGCCACACGGAAAAGCGATATGTGGCGCTATTTACGTGTCTGACTGTGCGCGCAGTGCACTTAGAAGTTGTCGCCGATTTATCCGCAGATCACGCCATAATGGCTCTGAGGCGATTCATTGCCCGCAGAGGGGTTCCAAGCACAATCTTTAGCGACAACGGGACGGCCTTCGTGGGAGCCAATCGACTTCTGACGGCTGCCTTAACAGAATTCACCACGGAGCGCGGCATACGATGGAAATTCATAACCCCAGCGTCTCCCTTTATGGGTGGAGCGTGGGAGCGCCTAGTCCGAACTATTAAAACTGCTCTTGCAGCCACACTTAAGCAGCGTGCCCCCAAAGAAGAAGTCCTTACCACGTTGTTGGCGGAAGCGGAGGGTCTCGTAAATTCTCGCCCGCTGACTCACGTCGCTGTCGACCCGGAGGCACCTGCAGCAATAACGCCGTTCCATTTTTTATTAGGTGCCTCCTCTCCTTATTCTCGGGTTGCTGACGTAACCGATGACGATTTGATTCGGCGGGCGAGTTGGAAAAAAGGACTCCGGCTTGCAGACCACTTCTGGTCACGTTGGGTCAAGGAATATCTGCCGACTCTCGTTCCTAGGGCGAATGTTGGCCCAGCGCGTCCAGTTACCGAAGGCGATCTGGTACTCGTAGCGGATGGGAACTTACCTCGTGGAACCTGGCCCAGGGGACGCGTACTCAGAACGTTTCCGGGTAAAGATGGAGTTGTCCGTTCAGTGGAGATTCGTACGAGTACCGGAACGCTGAAGCGCCCAGTACGGCGATTAGTTTTTTTAACTTAGCCTAGGCAACAAAGCTGCCCTTTTGTACAGTCGGCCTAAAATTATTTTGTGTCTTCGACACCGGGGGCGGCTGTGTTGCCGATGCAAACCTTTTTATATATTTTGTTAGTATTTATTTTTAATTCTTTTAGATATTCTTTTTGATTTTGAAATATTTTTACTTGTCATTAAAAAGTCACAGTGTCAGCAAATATACGGATTTTAATTGTATTTGATTTTTATTTTATTCCTGTGACTTACACGAACGGTTGAATGATACCAAAGCTCTTTATTCTGTGTTAACAATGATTTTTCTAGCAAATATTTTCATTTGAGCATTAGAGCGCCTTATGAAAGTTATTGAACCGAAACACAATAGAACATTACTTAAACTTTGAAGCAATGGGAGGGTGTTAAAAAGTTATTAAGTATTTAACCCTTCCTACGCAGTTGTGTTTATTACAGTCTAATATCCAAAGTAACCCTAAGGTATCGAAATCAACTCCAACATGACGAACGCAAACTATGCTACAAATTGATTTTTTTTCCTTTTTTATGTCTATACGCCGTACTAGCGAACTTTAAATATTAGAAACAGAAAAATTTTAAAACTTACCGGAGGCTAACGGTTGATACAGCTGAAAATCATCGCCTAAGATAACTTGCGGTTAGCTCAGTTGGTAAGAGCAGCATGCGCGATACGTGAAGGTCGTGGAATTCCCGCACCGCAAGGGGAGATAAAAAAATTCTGTTTCTAATATTTATGCTATAAATATTGTAAACGTAAGGTTTATGGATGGATGGGGGCTGATATGTAACTCTTTCTACCAAAACCACGTAATAGATTTGGTAAATTAAAAGGTCTACTACTATTAGTTTAAGCAACATAAAAAAGTAGTAATAAAATAATTACTAGACCTCTTTTTAGGGTTCCGTAGCCGAATGGCAAAAAAACGGCACCCTTATGGATACGTCATGTCTGTTCGTCTGTCCGTCCGTAGGTCACAGTCACTTTTTTCCGTAAATATAAGAGCTATACTGTGGAAACTAGGTAAGTAGATGTATTCGGTGAAACGTATTAAGATCTTCATACAAAAATAGAAAAAAAAAACAATACATTTTTGGGGTTTCTCATATTTAGAACTGAAACTTAATTTTCTTTTTTATCAAACCTATACGTGTGGGGTATCTATGGATAGGTCTTCAAGAATGATGTTGATGTTTCATATATTTTTTTTTTCTAAACTGCCAGCGCAAATTGGTTCGAACGAGATTAAGTAACTAGTTTTTAATACGCCTTAAATCGTAAGCCGCAATTTACCTTTAATTAAATCAACTCAAATATAAACTTTTATATCATGTAACTTGCTGCTACGGAACCCTTCATGGGCGAGTCCGACTCGAACTTGGCCAGTTTTTTTATGAATACTAACTGCTATAACTGATGAGGCTAAGTATTTAAAGCTAAGAGGTTAGTACAACAGAAGGATTCATCGGCTACGATAACTTACGGCTAACTGAATTGGAAGAGATACGAGAAGGTCGTGGGTTATAGTCCCACACAGCAAAGTGAGATGTTTTTTTCTGTTACAGGGTGACATAAGTTTGATTCAGGCGTCGTAGCTCATAAACGGATGAACCGATTATGCTTTAGTTTTTTTTTTGTTTGAAAATATAATTAGTCGCAAGTTACGCTCTCTTCCACCTAAAGCGTGCAAGCGACACAAGTACTGCTCTTACAGCCTATTACGCGTATGTTCACTCCTGCTTAATATATGGAATACTCATATGGGGCAATAGTGCACATGTAGACGACCTATTTATTCTCCAAAAGAAATGTTTAAGAATTATTTATAATATTGACCCTCTAATATCTTGCAAAACATACTTTATACAATATAAAATTCTTACCCTAACATGTTTATACATACTAGAATCTTGTAAATTTACTAAAAAACATTATAATCTATTTACACCACATACAATTGTAAAGCGTAATAATCGATATAAAAATAAACTAAAATTCCCTCCTGGCAATGCTCTACAACTAGTAAGATCTGGCCCGCATTAGATGTCGAATCAAAATATTTAATAACATTCCCGACAGTATAAAAGAAATAGATAATATGAAGTATTTACAAAGCATCTAAAGGAACACCTGCTTTTGAAAGCCTACTATACCATAAAAGATTTTTTTGATGATAAATCTTAAATAAATAGATACATATGTATAGAGAGATAGATAGTTAGTTATAATTATAGTTAAATAGATTAATTCATTTGTGAATCTCTATTGCAGTGCCCCAACGGGGTGTCATGTGTCGAATGTACTTCCTAAATTGTAACATCTTATGTACCATGTGACTAGCAAATAAATAAATATATAGCTATGTTTGATGGAAATTGAAAACGTCGCTTTAAAAAAGGTGTATTCGGAATGTTATGAACTTATGAAACAAATATTGTTATTGACAATTTGGTTTCTAATGACTGAATAAGGACAATTATATTTTCTTTTTATGGGTTCCCTTTACTTTTTTTGAGTTGTTGACCCCTTTTTTCCCACTAAGTTCACTAAGGTGAACAGTAAGCCTGGTCTGCTGACCAAGAAGAGGCTTGCTAGCCAAGAACGTTTCCTTTAAGAATGCAGCCTTAGTTTCGCGTGTCGGGCTTCCAGACAAATGAGCCTAATTTATTTAAACGATATTATTTCTAACGGGCATCTTTTTCAGCTCCTTGTAAGACGACTAGCCTCGACTACCATTATTTATTTTGGACCCTTGTTAAATCTTTCTGCTGGCACTCAACTCAGAATTTATTAAGGCATTGAATGTCAATTAGTGTTACTCGATATCAAGGCGTGGAATATAGTCTGTTGGGAGACTAGATTTTAGGTACTTACAATATTTGAGTCTTCTCAAAGTAAGAAGGGTTCACGAATGATAATGTGATGTGTACAGATTAATTTCCATAATTTCTTTAATTGTTAATATATTTACCACTATGATACTATTAAAAAAACAGAAATTAACCAAATTACCGGTAGAAGTATGGAATAAAAATCAGTAGAAGGGGACAAATATTTACCGATAAAAATATCTTGTAGAATTTGGAAGGACTTTAAATGACGTGGGGCAGTTTATTAATCTTTTGCGGGCTTACACGGAAAACGCCAAGTGCGTAATACATATTTGCTACACGTACATATAAGCTAAGTGTGTATACTTTTGCTTTCGTCTAAAAAGATGAAAACAAAGGCATCTTGTAGAGATGCATTTTGTAGAGACAAAAATAAAAGGAACGGACGGCATGCTAATTTTAGTAAAAAGATTTTGCTGAAGATTTTTGATACCCATTCGTGTCAAGACGTTTGTAAAAACAAGTTGCTTGCAATAATACTTGTTGCAAGTACGAGTAACCATTCACTAATCAGCGTCAAGCTCGCCCATAAAACGTTTCCCCGTGCACAATATCACTTTCAGACCCACGCCTCACCAGGAATCAATCCTTGCAAACATCATTCCTACTTTTACGACAAGCATCAATACAAATGGAAAATGCATCAGCTATGTCTTCGGAGCTATGAATAAATTTAGCCGAACGCTACCTTTCTGTAAGTCTGAATCCATTTAATACTAGATAAGGTAGCCTGGCCGAAGCGAATGATAAATGACGCAAACGTACGCCAACAATGAAAACCTGCGCTTGTATCTCATCCGGCTTATTTGGCTGATCCATTGGCACTTCTGCACATTCCTTTAAACTACATAATGCGACCGCCCTGATAGGGAAATAGAGTGAATGATCAAAAAAATACCTGGTCCAACAGTTAGGTAAGGTACCCAAAAATTTAAGATAGGTACATACTTTTACTTTTAAGATGTGTACAAGGAAATCCCAAAAAATATTGCATTAAAATTTAGCTCGACGTCACTTCTGAGTACTGTTTTTACGAAATAGTGACGTAAACTGACACTCTACCACTGAACTTTAATGCACTAGTTTTCTTTCATCAGATTTTATTTATATGTTGAAGCAGTAAATATGTTTTTACTGTTTTTCGAAAAAGTCCAAGTTTCGAGCTATATTTCTGCCAAATTATATCTCTATCTCTAACTTAAAATATAAAATTTTCCCATATAAACTTTCAAGGGTAATATTACCCCATCCCCCTTTACTTTGGAAACAAAAATTAGGCTTTGGCCTATACCATATACCAAAATATATTACCAATTTTCATCAAAATCGTATCAATGGCTCAGGCGTGAATGTCGGACAGACCTACAGACAGACATACAGAGTTACTTTCGCATTTATAATATTAGTATGGATTACATTGGAGCGGATTCGACAGTAGATTCTATTATCCTCAACTCTTACAAAAGTAACTTTTCTCGGCTCGTGACATGTTCACGTACGCACGATTCCCGAAGGTTTTGCCCAGTGACCTACATTGTTAAGTCAATAAGACTAGTCTAGATTCGTTCCTTAGCAGGAGACGGAACCGCTGCTTGTTAGCTCACCCATCCGTTGTCTGACTCGCGAGAATTCAGTCCGGCCTTTCCTCTGATTCTGTTGTGCGAGGAATCAAATTAAGGCCAATAGTATTGTAATGAGAAAGAACCCGTATTTACTATGAAGGAAACGCATTGAGCGACGCGGATATGATAAGCTATGAGAAAACAAATATGCCTATGAAATTAACGACAAGATATCAAGATGCAACAAAACTAACTGCTTTATGTCTAATTTCATGAAAGGCATAAAGTAAAGCATTTTTTTTTATTCGCACGCGTACTATTCCCGTTTTTTTCGACATTTTCTCTCCTATTGGTCGCAGTATTGCATAAACTTGCTGTTCCAAATCGTAGACTCCATAAAATTGGAAATTCATTCGTTGGGTTAAGCATAAAAATGTTCAATAAATTACCGCAAACTATTGTTAACTTACCAACGCACAAGTTTAAGTTCTATGTTAAAAATGAACTTATGAAAAAAGGCTATTATACAGTAAAGGATTATCTCAATGATAAAGATATTTGGCCTGATATTAATTAACGTGACAACACATGTTTTGAAAAGTTTTTTTGTCTTTTTAATTAAGCGCCAGTTTCGATAATTTAATTTATTATTTCACAAAATGACATTGTTAATTTTAATTTTATACTATAAGTAGACATAAATTATTATTTTCTTTTATTTTACTTATATGACATGTCGATATTTTTAATTTTCATTTGACAAAATGACATTGTTATTGGTAATTTTGTACGATAGACATGGCTATCACGAATTATAAAGTAGTCTCAAATTAACAGAATAAGATGTAGGTAGGTTACTACTTCGTGCTCCGGGTCCTATAGTTGGTTTGATGACTTAAATTGTAATTACTTTCCACAGGGAGTTGGGAGTTAGTCATGCTCACTAAAATGTCACTGGGGTGGTGGCGATATGTGGCGGGTCGTTACATTCCCTTCAATATGGTTGAGTGAAGCGATGGCTGGCACATACGTCATGCTTGTGAACAGGTGCCACCTTTGGGGACTGGTCTGCTCCAGCTTACCTCTTAAAATAAAATAATACTTTATGCTTTTTTCACTCATCAAAATAAAGCTATATGACTTGGTCCAAAGTGTTCTACGCATAGCTATAAGTTAGATACTGCTACTGTAACTTATCTGCTGAGTTTCTTACCGGTGTCTTCTCGGTAGATATAGGTTCCGAACCGGAAGTGGAATCACTTTGCATTGTATTCAATGACGATTCAAAAGTGTTACATGTAACCTACTTGAATAAAGAAATATTTGAGTTTGAGTTTGAGTATGATGGTCAAAGCCTTCCTTGATAAAGGAATTATCCAACACAAATATATATTTTTTAATTCGAAGCAGTGATACAGTCATTGAGTAGAAAACCAAAATGGTTACTTAAAGGTAGATAAACACCTCAAATAAAGAAAGAAACTACATACATTCGGTCTGATCCATTGTGTAAGTGTAAAACAAAATTCACTACAAATTTGCACCAGAACCTTAAAAACCAAGAAGCCAAGTTGATAACGATGTTAAGTGGATACTTGACTATACCTAGTTCAGCTGAAAATCTTTGCGAGCTGAAAACTTTGGCACCAAATTGGTATATCTAGAAATGCCGGGAATTCTCGCCCAAGTAACCTAAATAGTAACGATGACACAGAACCGCATTGCAGTGCATATTAATTTCGGACCCAATGCTATTAAAATGTTACGGAATATGATACAATATTCGTATAGGATACATAGTTAGAATAAAGCATTTCGAAAGCACTAAATATTTAAAAGCACCATTTATTTAGACGCCCGAAACGTAAAGGTCCCCAATTCGATTCCCGGTCAGTTCAATTTGGGAAATGTATTAATGTGAAATGGCTTGCGTCTGGGTGTACTGAGTTTACGGCAAGACCGATACGACCAGTTGTTTGGCGTCACAGTTTTTCAAACAACTATATAAAGAAAAGTATCAAACGCACTATTAGTCCAAACTCACGATTTGTCTGAAGAAGTCTGGCGAAGATTAAATTCGTCGTCAAAGACTTTTAGTCATATACCCTATTCCAAAAAAATGTGACGTATTTTTAGCGTCAGACAACAAAAGAAAACTCTCAAATGCACATTTAGTCCACACTCACGATTTGTCTGAAGAAGTGTGGCGAAGATTAAACCCGAGTCATTAAACATCTACTATATTTAAAAAAAATGTGACGTATTTTTCGCGTCATACAACTAAAGAGAAATCTCAAACGCACGCTCAGACAAATCGTAGGTTTGGACTAATCCAAACCTACGATTTGTCTGAAGGAGTGTGGCGAAGATTAAACTCGTCAAGATAAGGAAGCAGCTTCCCACAAACGAGCGCGTTTGCGTATCGTCGCCTCGTCGCTGAATTGCCTTGATACGACCGCGTCTGTACGCTGAGATGGTAATGACACACGGCAACGGCGAATAGCGGTTACATCTGAACTTCGATATCGATCAAAAACGCTTTTGCAAAAGATAGAACCGATCTTACAGAAGATGTAAATGTTTGATTTCTGATGATTTTTTTTTTATCGTTAACTGATAAAATTGTCGCTATCCATTGTTTGAGCACTCTAGTGGGCAGTTAGGTAATATTTTAAAATATTTTTTTTCATAGTCCAGACTCATAGAATTAAGAATTATGGATTTAAAAAATTAAAACACTCGGACAGATAAAAACAGTGTAAAATGGTTGTTACGTTAGATCATCAATATACATTTTTCGTGACACTTAATCAAGATTCTCATTCAGCATATCTCAAGATAATCACCATTTTCAGCAGAATAATCCTCAAAAGGGTTATAAACGACGTAGACGTACTTGTTTGTACAATAACGAATTAAGAAGAAATCTCTTTTTATAAGTCGGTTAAAAATTATCGTCGAGTCATTTCATTGTATTGGCTGTTATCTTTTTTCAATCAAATTTATTCGTACAAAGACAGACCAAGAATTCAAGATTATTATGTTAAAAATAAATACCCTGTATTCCTGTAAACAGTCAACAGACGGTTTCTAAGCAAATATCTTCAGTTTGACCTATTGGCATTCTGTCTATGCAATACTTTGTGTTGAGAACATTCGTTATTCACAACAATACTACCAGATCTACACACACTTCCCTATTTTCGCTTTCGTTTCCGTCCTGAACACCAAAAAACTGAATACCAAAAAAGGAATACACAAATTCAATTTGACGCGGGCTTGAATGCCATTTTTTCCGTTCATCTCTGCACTGTGATATCGTTATTCTATTTTCACACCTTGTCGCTTATCCAATCTCGTGTGCTTACAAAAAAAATCATTCCCGGTCTATCCGCATTCGACTTTAGATCCTCGCAATACGCTTTTAGAGATTATTTTGCTATGACGTAATCGCAAGTTTTCCGATAGTATTCCGGATGTGAAATTTTCCACTGCCTCTCCAGGATGGCTCGCGGCGTTTGGTCCCGTTCATTCACGAATGTATTTTTGGCCCGTTCAGAGTAGGAATGGTGCCATTGGCATGTAGGACTGGGTTACCGACCCCGAGTGGCAATACAAACAAACAGCTGATCGATATCACTACTGTGATGAAATCGAGGCGCAACCGCAAGCTAGGAAAACAGAATTCTTAATGCTCGGAATTAAGGTTCGGTTTTCTGTGCTCGATCATGTACAGTAGCGGGCTAAAGATTTATGGCTTGAGTATAGTTGACACAAACCGCTGGTGCATTGGTTACGTCATAAAACTAGTATGATATATTAACCATATCGAATCGAAGAGATACATATTCGCTTCCCGAAAACTTTCACGATTTCCTTCTGGTTATTGGATACGCGGATGTCAAAGAAATGATACTACTTATTATCCCTTTAACATTAACTTATGCTAACAAACACTGCACAGAACATTCATATGAATCAATATTAGAAACACAATATGTAAGAACAAATTAATAAATGTATAACTTTATTTTTATATCAATAAAGTGCACACTGTAAAATTGTAGGGTAGTATAAAATGCCAATGTTAGAAATTACTACTAAAAACTGAATTATCTACCCTCTAAACAAGTATTTTGCAAACACTACCAGCTGTTTACTAGTTCTTTTATACTCTTTCTGTAAAGAAATATAGGTGAGTCCCTTCTCTGAAGAAGTGATTGAGAAACTAAATAATAAATTAGAACACCAATGTCTCTTTTACTAAAAGTAAGGATTGTAATGTGTATAAACACTGAATGTGTTGACTACATTATAGAGTTATTTATTTTGCAGAAACGTATATAACGTAACTTAATGCGCAGTAAAAATGTTCACCACGACTACAATAGCCAACTAGCTGGATACTGAGTGAGTGCTGGAGTATTCCCATGGAATAGCAAACTAATTTAGCTAAAACGTACGAGTTACGTGTCGGACCTATGAATGTTTTATGCAATAACTCATGGTGTCACCACGACTCATTACACATCCAATTTGTCGACCAACTGTTTGTGCTAAGTAAATTGCATCTAGTGCAACCACACACTACACGGTATGTAGTAACTTGCGTTAATCTAGTTCTACGAGGTGCTTCAGGGGTATTCCTGGCTGTAATGTCTGTTCCAAAATGTATGAAAACTGCAGTGTCTAACTCAATGTTTGGACTACATCATGAGTTGCACACCTCAGTTACCTTACCTGCCAAATATAACCATCTATTTACTTTAATGGAACGAGAAAATTAGCAGCAACTAATGATAGCGACTGTACCTAGGTTTGTTAATCTTTAATTACTTTGTGCATACAATAACTGTCTATGAGATCTATAACTATAGAAATAATTACAGTGATAACAAGTTTAGGTTCGCGCGCGACCATGCAATCCTTGCATGACCTGTTGGCCTATAAATAATAAATAAATATTGGACAAAATCACACACATTACTCTGATTCAGTGTTAAGTAGCTAAAGCACACAGATACCAGAAACAACGACGGTACCACAACACCTAGGCCCGAGACAATACATAAAAGTTCGTTTCCCATATTCCATAATCCGGGACCTCAGAGATGACGCGACGCCAAGTCCGGCACCTTCGCCTCTCGGCTACGGAGGTCGTCGCCTATGGTCATTCTTTATGTGTTATTTCCAGTTTGCTTAAGGCATTTTTATGATATCGGCATGTTAATAGTCATCCCCTGACTTGACTTCGTCGTGTTTATTTGCCGTTCTATTCCAATGATAATGAAAGAAGAGAGTGCACTTGTGTGTTGCGTTTGCGCATTATAAACAAAGTGCTGCGTAATTGGTTGATCTCAATGAGATTGGCCTCCTTGACCGAAATCGGTCGGGACGATAATACATACAACATACCTTAATCCTAACGTACTTTTGTCTTGAATAACAATTTCTAGTAATATTAAGCGCAATGGAGAACAAAAGTACTTATTTATTAAACACAAAAAATAAGTTTATAAAATAGGCCGAGTCCCACAAAACTGTACACACAGTTTGTCTGCGGGATCAGAGTTTATTGTTTATTTAAATATTTAATGGCCCTTGAATTTGAAAAATATAGAACATACCAAATTTTGAATCTTGGATAATATCAAAAGCACAGTTATAGAAATCCTCGCCCCGTGTCTGATGGGATACATCCTCATGACGTTAATATCAGGGACCCATCGATATAGCACTACGTCGATAGAGGTGCCGAACTGATTTCGCAGACTCTAACCGTTTTATTATGAAGAAGTTTTTAGTTCTGTACAGAATAGAAAACGTGATGTAACACACTAAAATTATGGTTTAGTTTAGGTTGCGCCAATAGAATCGACCCTATTTAGACTTAAATCACTGATCCATTTCCGTACTATGGGAGACTTGTTTGTATGCGAACGGAGGACTTCAATTGCTCACTTGCCTAGTGTAACCAACACTAATACCGCGAGTTACATTGAAGTATTGACCCTTCAGTCGGTATAACATCTTATTAGCATCATCAATAACTAATCAAGTACCTGCTGCTCGAGTTAATGTTGTTGGTATGTTGAGTCAATGTTGGTATGCTGTGTGCTTTAAAAATAGCGAAACAATTATATTTACAATTTTAATTTTGACAGCAAGCCGAAACTCAGGAAAGATGTGGAGTTTCTAAAAGGGCTTTTGAGACGCATTGATTTACAGTAGTCAGTACAAATATTTTATATTTATATTACCTCATGGTTATTTAAAGAAATCAGTGCTTATGATCTCATATGATAAAAGAACATTTGAAACGGGGCGAGGGATAATTTGACATGACATTTACCAAATTCACACATCTATTAAACGTAAATACAAAGGTTTGTTTCGATTCAAATTACTGCTATATCTCCTGTGGGGAAGTCTATTTCGTTGACAAAAGGCGTTCCAGGGCGTTCATTGTTATATGGCTTATAATGCAATTTAAGCTTGTTTCAAGGGATAGTTGGGCCTAAAGTAAGTTGTCCATGCGCGTTTAAATGCGGTTCAATCAATTGATAATAGTATTTATTATTATCAATTGATTGAATATCACTTAAAACAAATCAAAACCTAATGAATAAAAAAATTAAATGATAAATAAATATTGGACAACACCACATACATTGCTCTGATTTTGCGGTAAGTAGCTTACTTTGTTACAGAAATCAGAAACAACGACGGTACCACAACACCCAGACCCGAGTCAATATAGAAAACACCGTTTCCCATATTGACCCGACCGGGGATCGAACCCACATGTCTAATGCACATACTAAAATACACTATATGATGAAGAAAAACGAATTAATCGGATCGAGGGTGATTTTCCTTCCACTACCCATCGCCGGATCTAAGTAGGTACTCGTATCAATAATATAATTGGCTACTTTTACGTTTATGTTGAAAGATTTACGCTTCATGTCCAAATCACCAAACACCAATTAGATTGATGTCGAAGAGTAACAAAGCTAGTTTTTTAAAGATCGTGGATAAATCTATGTGTGGCTCACAACATGGTTCCTAAAGTAATAACGTCATTTCATTCCAACTGTTCTGTGGTTGCAAGCTGCAACGCGTAATCAAAAGCCCATATGGGCTCGTAAATTATGCCTGCAGAACAAAACAGCTTTGCCCGACGTAGGGAAATAAATCTCTTAATGTCATTATATTTAAAAGGCAATAAGCCACACAAGTTTTTGGAGCAAAATGTTTCAATTAATTATCGTCCAAAAATAAATGTAAATATTTTTTTCATTTACTTTACACTTAAACGCCTAGGCCGCATGGTTTCCCATTCATCCAGTTCATGTTTTATTTTCATTTTAAGTAAAATGTAACCATCGGTGTTGAGTTTACAATGGTTAATTTTCTATTTTCATATAAGTTTTAGTTTAAGCTTTTTGTAAACTTAATTGTGGTGCATTAAAAAGATAAATAAAAAAATAAAAAAATACACAGTTGCTTAACCTGGTCACATGATGACTATGTATGTGATGTCGTCAAATACTTATGTTTTATTTATCTCGTTTTCTTTAACTATCTGGAAAATATATAAACAGCCTCCTTCTTATAAACTTGAAGACTTTCGCGTTCCATTTTAAACATTTAAAATAGTTCGTACCTATTAACTAGTAAATAAAAATGGTGTCGCGTTTTGACCCGTCAAATTATTTTAAACCTCCTTCTTATATTTGTGGGATGATAACCAATACGATTTCTATGGTTATTCGGCGAAAAGACAGCCTGATAGTTTTCTGACTACCTATGACAAGATGATTTAATACTTTTAGTTTCTTATCGGAGTAAGTACCTATTCGCAATAACCTACTATCTTATTTAGGGCGACGAAATAACTTTGTCCCGTGTTAAAAATAGTAGTCTTCCAATATTTCTGGATCAATCGGAAACAATTTATGTTCAGACAAGTTATGACAGAATGATATAGTGTATCTTTTCCCAATTTATTTGCTTCTATTTTTGGTATATACACTATTAGTTCATGAATAAAATGAACTGGAATGGTTTATTAGATAAAATATATATCTGCTTGATAGTTATAATTTTACCATCTGCATTATTTGGTTTATACAGACGATTCGTAAGTGTTAGTAATGCAATTTATATACAATATAGAAGATTATGACTTTGGCTATCTAAAAAGCCAAAGTATAAAATATAAGACAAGGAAATGTAAAAAGAAAACGCTTTACAGTGCTTAGCAAAGTTCCTTAGTGCCATAACTTAAACAAAACCCACATCATTTATTATTTTTCCAATCACTTACATTCCTTTCTTAACCGACTTCAAAACGGTTGTCTCAATAATTTGATCACATGTATTTTTGTAAGTTTTCTATATAAAATACTCATTTCTGAACTGATTTTCATAATTTTTACTGTTGGAAAAGATATGTTATAGAAACAAGTAGCTGATGATGGCAACCCACAGAAATAAAGGGAATTTTGTTTTTTTTTGTTTTTCTTAAAAATATTTAAGCACTTACTATTATAAGGAATTAGAAACTCATATTTTTCGAGTGCGGTTCGGGGTGTTTTATATAAAGACACGCTAATGTTAATAAATAACATCTGAACATTATTATAATACTTACGGATTGCCTGTAAATAATACTTCGACATTACTTAGCAATAATATAAACCACCACGCCTTCTCCACTTCACACATACACTTTCAACACTTCAAAAACACTTAACACTTGGATAAGCATTCCCATAATCACTTAATGAATAGCCATTGGTACGTCATCTCGCCATGAATGCTTCTAGAACAGTATATTTGGCTTGGATACGAGGTGTGATGTGACGTCACTCGGAATTATTCCGCCGTAAACAAAAACACATAGATTGTGTAATATTGGCATAGTGAGCGACAGGTGCCACACACATTTGGAAACCAATTTCAACCATTCGTCTTTAAAAATTATATTTTATATATTGGACAACATCACATACATTGCTCTAATTCTGTGGTAAGTAGCTAAGGCACTTGCGTTACAGAAATCAGAAACAACGACGGTACCACAAAAACCAGACTCGTGACAATACAGAAAAGTTCGTTTCCCATATTGACCCGACCGGGGATCGAACCCGGAACCTCAGAGATGACGCGACGCCAAAGTCCGGCACGCTCGCCTCTCGGCTACGGAGGTCGTCAAATTTTAACTTGATATCGGCGGTTATCGCTTTGGACTACGTACCTCTCCTATGACCTGAGAAAAATAACTATAAACAAATTGCAATAGTTTACCGTGATATGCAGTTGACCATACATGCTCAACAGGCATAGGTATTTCATTTTATATCTGTTATTGTATTAGGTAATAGGGTACAATATAACTGTTTTGTATTAGAAATTAAACTCTCTAAACAGAGAATAAAAACATGTTTTCTTTAGCCTAACAAAAAATGTTTTCTAAATAAATAATATCTTTCTTCTAATCAGCCTGTACTCACCATCCTCTATGCGACACCTCTCTCGGTCTTGTGCCAGTCTCGCCCTACTTACCCTTATATAAAGCGTCGGGAACTATGATTTATTTTTTTCTTAGCTAAAACAATGTGTTCGCAAATAAAAAATCCACTAGATGGCGCTCTGACTCACGCCTACGCATGTAGGCGTGAGGTCCAACTGCTACGTGATTGGTTATGGTTTACATTACATTGACAGGCATGTCACCATGACATTTAAATGACCAATTACATAGCAGTTGGACCCCGCGCGTACGTATCGCCATCTAGTGGATTTTTCATGCGCAAACACCCTCATTGGAAAAAGATAAAAACATAGATTTCCCAACTAAGAATAGTTTCTTATGCTTGTGAATCAGCCACCAGATCGGATTGACCACATATGTCATTCGACCAAGGCAATGGTGATCTACCAACTGCCCTACCTTTATGTCTCAGCCTAAATTCAGTAACAATACTTGACCAGCGGCATTTTTCTTAAAAGAAATAAAAAGTTTTCGCTACTTTTTAGCCCATATACTTATTAGGTACTTTTGGTTTACTATTACCAGAAGAGTAAAATTACTGAAAAGGTCAAAACTATTAGGATCAGTTGTACCAACTAGACTTTAACTGTAATGTCGATTTAACGGTTGTAAACTTGCCATGACACAAATTATTATGACATGGCAAGACACAAGTTGGTGCAACAAATCATACCACGAAAGTTTCCTTTCTAAGTTTTAGTATTAGGTGAGAGGTTCCCCTGAATGACGTGGATTTTAAGAGGTCATTACCAACTCAAACCGATACATACCTACTTCTAATAAATAAATACCATATACAAGAACCTAAGCCAATATTTAATGGTTATTTTCCTAAATTTACCTGAAAAAAATAGCCCCGAAGACATTTCGCGCTTTTGATGCCCCACTACAGTTGTCAAATATAGTAACACTAGCTGTTCCCCACGTCTTTTTCGTAATAAAAAGTATTCCAAAATCTAGTATCTCATCTATCTTTCTACTGATATTCATCTCAATCCCTTTGCCTTAGCGATTGTCTTAGCGACAAATAGCAACAACCATACATTCATGCATCCATATATTCTTGAAAACATTCGCGTTTGAAGGGTAGTAAAATTACATCAATTAACAAACCTATTTGCACTTCCATCCATTAAAAAGGGTTGGCGAGATAAACAGCCATTACCCAGTAGTCGGCCACACCGCGCCTAATGGTTCTTATACTATAAATGGGCCAGGAACTAAAATTAGATCAGCATTGACGCACTCACGTTTCCTTATATCGGGGTAACTAAAGATGACTCTTTCTGCTTATTTTGCGATTATGCAAACAAGAGTAATGCTAGCCGGAGAACTGACCTATTAACGCCACAGTACTAAAAACAATCAGTAAGCTCGGCTGTTAATTTCAAATCGTATCAACGTCGGCAATATAGGACAGATGTACTGTTTGCTAATTCGCTTTAATAAAAAGATGATTTTCTCACTGCCTCGTTCCGTTCCGTAGCAGTAGACTTCATAGACACCGATATAACGCCATAAATAACGCGTAGACTCACCAGCAGGTGATAGTAGACTTTATGCTACGTCAGCGCAAGGCAACTTAGAAAAGTTCCGTTCTCCGATTGACTCGGCCGAGAACCGAATCCAGAACCATTCACGCTTCGAGCGCTCATTTAACGGTGCAGTCGCTGAGGTAGTCGCTTAAGTGGTGAAAAAAGGATAATCAACGTATACTATGCTTGTTAACTTTCTAATATAACATTCATGTACCGCCTCTATGTTTCCAACCAAACGTGTGTGGTTAACTGGTAGGGAATGACTTTAGGCATTAAGTCTTTTATTTATTTTTTAAATAATAAAATAAATAAAAAAATGTTAAAATAAATAATTCTACACTGCAGCTGGATATTAAGAAACTAAATTATGAAATGGTATTAAAGTTGTTTCTCACTTTCATTATCTGCGTTGTGTACTTATTGAATATGATTTCCTCGAAAACAAGCCGGAATCGAAAAGTGAACGAACGTCATTCACCCTTCGCGAACATTTCTTAGAAAAAGTCCAGCTACAAAAACAGGTGTCACGGCTAAAGTTTGCAAAGCAAATAAGTATTACGAAACATTTATACTTTGCTGAAATATTATTATTTCTTACGCCAATAAGGTTCCGACGTCTTTTGTGTTTCGTTTGTCTTAGTTTGGTGTATAGATCGAATATGATTATTATAGTGTTATATTATTTTACAACATTAAATAAATAAATAAAAATATTTATATGACAAAATAATCATAATACTAAATGGGCTAAGCAACTACAATATTTAACGCTCTCAAGCGAATGTTTTCCCTTGTACATTCAATTGTTATTCAATGTACTACCTACTTACGTTATATACCCTGTACTCAATGTACTTACGTTTTCTGGTGATAACGGATACTCATTGAAGGTGTCAACCCAACTCTGGGTGAGGCCAAAGACAAATAAGAAAATCTAACCCAGGACCTTACGCGCGTTGGACTTAACTTAGCCACTGCGCCGTCGATATGGGTAGGGTACAAGTAAAAATCCACTAAGAGAAATGGTTAACATTCAAAAATGCCACTAGGCATTAAGTCTGCCTCTTATAAAGTTTTAATAAAAAAAAAGCTAAGGGCTACCCTTTCTTCTCAATCAAGTTGAGTAGCATATATTTATATATTATATTTGACGACCTCCGTAGCCGATAGGGGAGCGTGCGAGACTTTGACGTCGCGCCATCTCTGACTTTCCGGGTTCGATCCCAGGTCGGGTCAATATGGGAAACGAACTTTTCTGTATTGTCTCGGGTTTGGGTGTTTCGTGACCGTCGTTGTTTCTGATTTCTGTAACACAAGTGCTTTGGCTACTTACCACAGAATCAGAGCAATGTATGTGATGTTGTCCAATTTATTTAAATAATTTATTTATTTATTTATCATTCAGCAGTACGTAAAATACTTTGCTACACCATGTTCAGTTCTAATCTTTGGCAGTGGATTTACATAGACATTTAGATTAATGAATTGTTCAAACCTTCTTTTAGTTCTCTCCACTGGCTAGGTACTTGCCAACTGCATTTCCTAATTGAAATTTTTCGCCGAAAATCTCCTTTATAGACCCCAATGTTTGTGGGTTTATATAAACGGTGAATGGAAAAACACCAATCCAAACATATGGTATTCCGATTTAAAACCACAATGGCATGCTCTTGCCAAATGTTGCGGGCGCGTTTTCATTTAGTCTGTTACTTTTGTACCTAATATAAGTGTAGCAGCTATTTAATAACACGGGCTTATTACAGTACACGGCTAAGTCGTAATAGAAGATTGTTCGCCAGCGGAGCCAGTAACACTAATATACTACAACGCGACATTCGAGGAAATTCGCTACACCTCTAATACACGTGCCGACGCAATCACAGCTGGTGACCAGGGGTGGCAAACGTTTTTTTTTGTAATTAATAAATAAAAATAAATGATGAATAATTAATTGGCCAAAACTTCGGCTACGCTATTTCAGGAGAAAAAGTTACTTTAATATCTAATCGGTCGACCTACCAAATTTTAATTAAATCCATTAAGAAGTTTTTGCGTAAAAGAGAAACATCGGTACATCCATACGCACAAACTTTTACGTTTTAATATATCTAGAAGTCAACATTTTAATAGCACGGTCGCAATGGAATGCTCATAATACAATAGGTAGGTACCTATTGTAAGGTTTACGGGTGTTCCTGCCTTAAGAAGCTAATATATGCAAAACGCCCGGTAAATAAAAATAATTAGCGAAATATCAATTTACCGGTCTTTTTCGAACAAACATGTTAAGCAAGAAACTTTTTTATATTTTCTATTCACATCAAAATGAATAAAATAACATTGGATACAACAATCAGTATTTGACAACCTTGAAAGTGGTGTTCACTAGAATAACTGAGGTTTCATGTTATGAGAAAATCATAACAAAATTAGCAGGCTATATCAGCCTCAACTTAGAGTTAAAATATTTTTCTTTGGTTTGCTTGAGTTATTTTAATAATATTTGTAATTATTACATCTTAAGAATCTAAAGAGTTTCGTAATTAATGACCAGAGTGACATTTTTCAATACCGATTTAGAGTGTTGATGAACATTTATAGATAGCTAGCTTTCCGCCCGCGGCTTCGCCCGCGTGAAATTAGGTTATATCTATCTATATATATAAAAGGAGAAACTGACTGACTGACTGACTGACTGACTGACTGACATATCAACGCACAGCCCAAACGGCTAAACGTAGGCACTTGAAATTTGGAAGGGACGTAGCTTAGGTACCGTAGGGGTGCACTAAGAAAGGAATTCCCGAAATTCCCACGGGAACGGGAATTAGCGGGAAAATCCTTTTGTATGAAAAATCTAAACCGCTTAAGTTAGACGCTTGAAATTTGGCATGCAGGTACCTTAGTAAATATAAAGTTTAGTTATGGCTGTATTTTGAGAAATTCCCACGGGAACGGGAGTTAGCGGGAAAAAACTTTTGTATGAAAAAATCTAAACCGCGTAAGTTAGATGATTGAAATTTGACATGCATATACCTTAGTGAATGCAAAGTTAAGTCATGATTGGATTTTCCAAAATTCCCATGGGAACGGGAATAGCGGGAAAAACTTTTGTACCGCGAGTTAGAGGCTTGAAATTTTTTAGTATATGGGTATCTTAGCAAATGTACAGCTTCATGGGAATGGGAAACATCTTTTTCATGAAAAAATACTGCACTAGCGCCAGATTCAGAATAATTGTTATGTTGTTTTTTAATGTATTTTCTCAAAAAAAAAAAAAACTTTTTAAAATTTTTGAATGCAACATTCATTATTATTTACATTCGACACACACCGAGAAAAATACTGAAATGACACAATAACACGCCACGCGGACGAAGTCGCGGGCAAAAGCTAGTTGCGGTATAAAGCACAACTATAAGAAAACTTCTCATTTCCACGGAAAAATCTAAGAAGGGCGATGTAACGCTGGATACGATTAGTTGTTGAACAAAAACTAAATGGTACACTAAATTGTATAAGTAGATGTAAAAAACAGTTTAGACGATAAAACAAATTGTACGTCATCCCTCGGGAATTCTTCATTTTTGGGGATTCATTATCGTGTCATTTAGCTTCTAAATTTACATGTTTATATTCGTTTGCAATATTTTACCTTGTTTTAAACGACACACAGCGCCATCTCCAATCCATCCATCAAGCAAACTTTATTTTCGTTTTCCCTCGGGAATATCAATTTTTCCGGGATAAAAAGTACCCTATTATTTAATCCGGACTTGTAACTCTACGTCTGCAAAATATCAAAGCAATTCAGTTACGGCGTGAAAGCGGAACAAACAAACAAACTCACTTTCCGATTTATAATATTAGTAAGGAAGTAAGGATAGTAAGGATACTTGTGTAAGCGTAATAACAATAGCCTAACGAATTGAACGTTCGTTAACGCAGCACATAATTAGATATTTTTACGGAGCCCTATTTCAATTACAAAATGACAACTTTTCTCACCAATAAGTAGCTTCCTAAGATAATTTATAATACATAATGCGCTGAGATGATTAATTTATGTGTATATATCATCATGTGTCGTACAAATTAAAAGCTTTTGTGCAAATTAAAATAAGTAAAGCTAGGTAACAACATTTGTATTAAGAAAGTTATCTACCGATTCTTCAAACACGCGACTGCCGTAACTTAGGAAGTTCGTTAATCACCTAGCATTTATGTAGCTGTCACACTATCGGATTTTTTTTCTAAACCATCAATCAACCATACCTGGAAGAGAAATTGAAAGGATAAATAAAAGTAATAACGTAACAGAAATATGAAATACGTAACGCGTTCTCAATACTTCAAAAAAAGAAGCAACCTAACGTATACGTGTTCATATTGAAATGGGGATACCCGATGTCAAATCAGTGTCAAGACACGACGGACAATATTGGAAGACTTCATAAAGAATGTTTAGTATATGAAAAGAGGACATTTATAATGGCCTAAAAGGGTATGACATAGGTGGAAAAGTTTTGCCACGTGTAAAGTACAAAATAGAAAGAGGATTCGATAGAGGATGCGCGAATAAAAACATGGTGGCTCTATTTTGTTACAGATGTAACATTACAATCGGTTGAGGTAGAACAATATACGAGCGTGCCGGACTTTGGCGTCGCGCCATCTCTGAGGTTCCGGGTTCGATCCCCGGTCGGGTAAATATAGGAAACGAACTTTTCTTTATTGTCTCGGGTCTGGGTGTTATGGTACCGTCGTTGTTTCTGATTTCTGTAACACACTTGTGTAGCCAAAGCACTTGCTTTGGCTACTTACTACAGAATCAGAGCAATGTATGTGATGTTGTCCAATATTTATTTATTTATTTATATTTTTAAACTCCGACTCAGAAACGACGGGATGTTACATAGATTTATAGCTTCCAAGGGATGTTTTTATAACATATACTTTTACGTTTGATGATAACATCAAGTTTGACATGTTTGTCTGTCTGTGGACGGAACGGACTTTCGGATCGAATTGGATCGGAACCAATTTTAATTTTGTTATTTTTTTGTTGAAACGTGAATTAATCTTGTCTAATAAAATCTACGGGACTTATTTAAGCGCTGACTTTTTTAGTTCTCGGTTTGCATGTTAACGCACAAAAGTGATTTTTTAGTGGTTTTGTGTTGTCCTTTTTAGATTAAGACATAAACATCCACTACCTAATCATTTCACATTGCCAAAAACGATAAGTTCTTAAAGAGTAAGAAAATATATTAAAAGACTGCTTTCATTTCATTGTTATTGTTTTCTTCATGCATGTTTTTGCATTCCAATTTAATAACTGTTAATATTCTAACGCTACTCGCAAGTATAATAAACGAATATTATTTCCTTAAAAACCCCCAATGTAAGTGATGATGCTATCAGTATACGCCGAACCTAATATTTACGAGAACAACCAACATTCTTTTTCCAAATTACCAATTCGAACATGTTCTATTCATAACTTTCCGAACAATTCAAAGAACCGTATTTCTGGGAGCACAAAGGTGATTAACAAAGAGAGTTCAAAATACTTATAAGTTGCTCCACCGAAATTATGAGGCCAATTTGGCCAGTTTCGGCCGAGCCTCGGTACATACAATATTAATGTTCAGACCCCTTCCTCAAAGGAATAAGAAAACTGGCCTCGGGAATTCTGTATTTAGTTTAACAATTGATACCTATGGATATTTTTGTTCTTAAAAGTCCATGAATTTTTTTTTACACTTAAATTGAACTTCATTTTTTTATAAGATTTTATTTAAGGAGGATGCAGAAATGAAAGATGGAACGAAGATCCGAAACACTAGGCGTGCGTGTCAAACATTTATTATTACCTTAATATTATTATTTATTTTTTTAATAATACTTCTTAAATTAAAATCATAGGCCTCGCAAATCACTTGTAAAAGTAGACAAGAATTAGAAAATAACTACCATTTTAACACGCGCTTCTGTTCTCTCCTTTAACTTCAGAACTACAATTCCGCAACTTGTAACCTGTCTGACCGATCTCACCAGCGATACACGCACTAATCGTTCCTAGAACTTAACTATGGGTATTAGGTAACAAATTGTTTCTATAAAATATGTGAGCTAAACCGCTTCAATTAATTTGAGAAGTTGCAGCTATTAGAGCTAACACTTCCAGGATCACACATGCCGCGGTATTTAAGACCTTACAACTATCGTGATAAGGGTTCAGTTAAGTGAACTGCGTAATGGGGCGAGTAAGTGTACCTACTCGGTTGGTGGTAAAGTGCGGACAAGTTGTTGACTTAGATCGAAGAAAAATGTGCGGCAGGAAGGGTTGCTAAGTTAATAATTGTGTGTGTTTACTTTATGTTTTCGGGATACCTATTAACTACCCAAAGAAAGTAAAGACATTCTTGACAAGGGCATTTTTTGGAGCCAATAATTGTCTAGTAAATTAATAAATACATATCGCACTACACATTCGTCGTGATCACAAAGTAAGTAGCTTTACCACTTGTGTTATACACCTGAGGCCGTCCTACACTCCCCACCCGCTGGGTTCCGATTCTTGTCGCGATGGGGGGGGCTCAGTAACCCTGTGGTCCGGGACGTAGCGGCTGGCCTTGTCACTCACCCTCCGATACCGCACAGGGTGAAGTGAAGACGGATCCCGAGCTGGGCTGCGGAGAGCAGATCTGCAGCAAGCCCGCAAGGGCAGAGGTGGATTGCGGAGGAAGAGAAGGACCTCGGGGTTTCATTTCCGGCTTCCCTATCCTCCACGACCCGGCAGTGGCGCGCTGCCGCGCGAGGTGCCAATAGCATCGCGGTGGGGCGGAGGAAGAGGAGAATGCGGTATTGCGTTTGCCAGCCTCCCTATCCTACGCGGCCGGTGGATCTCGGAACTCAATCTGGCTCTCGAAGGGAGAGCAGTCTCGGGTGTCCGCAGTGGCGGTAGGCAGCGAAGCCACACAGCAGATCCGCTGCTGGGACCGGAGACGCCAGGCGTAGGGTTAGCCTGGCGTCCGTTACCTCGGTCCAGAGGGGATGGAGCGGGTCAGCTGCGTTTTGCGCGGCGAGATGGGCCGCTAGGCGCTAGGCGCTGTGGGGGAGCCAGTGTAGAATCCACAAGGAATCCCGACTCTCCCACAACTGCGCAGCGTAGGCCGCCGAGGGAGTTTTAGTCGGTGCGAGCCCGGCACACCACTCTGTTCCCTGCAGAGAGTGACGGTGCGGTAGGCATTTCCCTCTCGGCAAAAAAAAAAGGCTGTCCTACACTACTCCAGAACTCGTCTACGTATTGGTACTTTTCTCGGCAATTTCACCCCGTTCGCTACTTCATATATCGTTCAACTAGTATCTTCAAGTTTCCTTACCCACACAGTTCTGCAATATACTTTTCTATGAAAGTTAGAGGAGTTGAGGGATTTTCAAGACGACTTTTCAAAGTTCTTACTCCCCATTCGGTGCCGGAGTTCATGTAATTGCTCTAGCTGCGCTGCCTTGAATAGAAGTGTAGTCAGTATCTAATGAGCATTTTAAATTCGGCGTGCTCGAAAACTTAACACCTCTTGATTCCCAATCACATCCTGTTTAGTCAACATAAATTGTTTTCGTAGCATGGACATTGCTACTAAAATAATGTTTTTCTTATGTACTAATTTCTGTAGTCCTTATATTTAAAGACTAAAGTAATTAGTTTAGTCGTTAAATGTAAGGAAATTTCCGCCAATCCTGAAGAATACAGATTCCTGCATTAAGCCAATTGTCAGCTTATAATTTCTTTCCTGAACACACAAATAGTTGGGATGTCCTCTTTCTATTTTGACTAATAGAAAAATAACCTTGAAACTCATATGGTGATTGAGACTTAAAAATAAACCTGATATTTTACAAAGGTTTTTTTGTATTAGAGATATCTGCAATTACATTTATATATTAGTAGTAGGTTTAGGTAAAATTTACTGCCTAACCAACCCAAATACGCACACATAGCCTAGTTAGAAATTTAAATACAAATAACATTTAGCGATCTTTCATCTCTAACCTATTCTGATTTAAAACCTTTTAGTATCCAGCGAGCAGGCTTTTAGCTCGGCCTACCGACAAGATATCCTTCGCATAAACATCAAACACGAAACGCGCCTATACATTAAATTTCAATAGGTACACTTTCCGGGCGCTCGCTTGCATTATTTACAAAGCGTCATATCTAAAGGTAGGTCAGCTGTTCAGTGACTGCGAACATGGTTACAGTTCAATAGATGACAGTGTTAAATATTCATACCAGTCCCTTAAGTGAGCAAGTATAAAAAAGCACATGTTGCACAGCTGGCCAAATATTTTAAAAAAGGACATTGCATCCAATGCACGAAGTTCAAACTTGTAAAGTACAAAAGAGTAATGCTAAATCATAATTGACGATCGTTCTTTTCATTTATATTTAAATTCAATGTTCCACTCTGTGATTCGCGCTCTCGAACGCCACTAATCTTCAACCAGGTTTACTATAGAGTATATCTTGAGATGTCAAAGAATAAAAAAGTTGCCCCTGATAAATATTGGAGAAGAAACGACAGGGGCAGTGTGAAAATTGCAGGTCATGATAACACAGCGCAAAAAAAAAATGGTTTGCGGCACCTGGACTTTTTGATATGCTTACACGATTGCAAATCGACCAGACAGTCGTGCTATCACCGTGTGCTTTTGATCCTTCACAAATGTATCCAAACCATTACCATATAAATGAGAAATCCTTTATGTTACTATGTTACATGGCGTTACTGTCATATCGTGTGCTGTGCCAGGGCTTGCTACAACGGACCGCGTTAATTCACACTCCGTCTAGTTCACAGCTGCGTTTCCAGCCCGTTTGTTTCTTGAAATGAATACAAAATTAATATGACAGGTAATAGCATTGTAGTTTGCAGTGAAACAATGTAGGTCACTGGCAAAGGTTGAGGTAATATGAGTAGGTACATCAAAGAGTGCAAGATGAAACATTTCTTGAGATCCCCAACCACTGATAAAAATGTTATATTGGAAGCTAAAGAAACTTTTTTATTTTTTTCTAGTCAATTTTGATACTAATATTTGTTGAAAGGATTGCCTTATCATGATTTTCATGTTTCTAAAATTTATTTCTTCCATTTAATGAGGAATGAATGATGATCGCGCAATGTAATTAAATTGACAATCACAATAGGTAGCCATTGTGTTCCCCATATACGGGCGATTAACAAATAGGATTAGCATGCCAACATCAATAATGTCAAAATAACATTTTGCATCACAAAATTAAATCACTTTTTATAGAAAGAAACCTAGAAGGAAATCGGTGCTAAATTAAAGAGACATTGAGGTCACGCGAATACTTGGTTGGTTGGTTAATTTTTAGGTCATTAACTTTGTGCTTGAACACCTATTTTTACACAACTACGACGTAGCAAAAAGGATTATGATTTCATATTTTGCGCCGCGAAAGTAAATTTTATCGCGCTCTTAAGAAATGTCAAAATCAAAGCGTCAACTGCTGATTGGCTGAAAATATGAGTACGGTGTACGATCACCCAATCAACGGTGTAAAAGCTTTTGTCGCCTCATGTGAGAAATTTGAAGTATGCTTGTCTTGTGTAAATTTGTTTGAATTTAGGTGTGTATGTGCATGTGTGAATGTTTGCCCGATTTTATTTTATTTGTTTTTAGGTTTTTGTTATATTTGTTCTAATATGAAACACTGTGTTTGTAATAGTTATATCTTCTGCTTCCGTTGTGATTGTTTAGTACTTTATTGTCTTTGCCTGTTTTTTATCAATGTTTGTTTTTGTCGTTTTTTCTTTTTTCTTTTTTGTGTGTAGTTTTTAGCATAAAATTATAAGCGCCACTCGATTGCGTGGGGGACTAGCAAGAGCCAGGGCACTTGCTAATTCTCCAAGCAAGGGGTTCCACCAGAATACCAGCGCTGCTGGGACGTTAAAATGTCGCAGCGGCATTCGCTGAGGTGGAACCCAAATTGGCCTCACAAAGTATTTAAACTACATCTGTTTCATTTGTCTTGCGTTGTTTGTAAATTTTGTGATGTCAATAAATGTTTTTTCTTTCTTTCTTTCTTTCTTTCTTTCTTTATATGTGTGTTTCAATAAGACTTACAAACTACGACGACATATTACATGACGTAAAATTAGATAGGTATTATTAAAAGCGTCCAGATTTTCCGTTGAATATAGACTACATAAGATCGTCATAAATTAGCTAGCTACTTGGTCGGTTGAATATCAAATGAATGCCTTAATTAGTGTATTTAATAGCATCTACATTGTTAGCATTACCTCACATACCTATTTACAGTGAAACATAAAACATTTCAAATGAGCGAGTTTTTAGAAGTTATTTAAAATAATTTAACGGGTCAAAACGTGACACCATTTTTATTTAGTAGTTAATACGAACTACTTACTGCCCGACGTTTCGGTTAGGTTGCACAAACCCGGTTTTAACCCCCCGACGCAAAAACGACGAGGTGTTATAATGACCCGTTAAATTATTTTAAATGTTTAAAATGGAACGCGAAAGTCTTAAAATGTATTTTAGAAGTCATGTTTTACGTTATGCTTGTTGTCAAGCCTTAGCCTTACTTCGTCGATATATATTTGGTTTACTCAACCTAAAATACGGATAACCCTCCCTTGTCTTCTACAGCAAATAACATTAAAGTTTAACACAACCTAAGTTTGCACGGTATAATCGGTAAGTAAAGGACCTAAGCCTTCTTATTTGGAGAGGCCTAAGTTATTACGAGTCACGTGCGACCGAATTCTACAATTAAGAATTATTTTACCCACGCGTTTACTTACATATGTAAGGGCAAATACGTATGTAGAATGTCCGTATTAAAAATACTGTTTGGGCAGTTATCAATTATCTCCCCTTGCGGTGCGGGAATCGAACCCACGACCTTCACGTATCGCGCGTGCTGCGCTTACCAACTGAGCTAACCGCAAGTTATCGTAGGCGATGAAATTTTTCTGTTTCTAATATTTACAGTTCGCTACTACGGCGTATAGTACTATAAAAATAATAAAATACGATTAAATGTTTGTGCTTCTTTAATCAACCTTACCTTTGATGAATGCACTATGATATTTTCTTCTACCTTGGAAAATATGAGGTACTTCATGCTAATTAGCAATCAATATTATTTAAAATTAATGCCACTTTTCGTTGTAATTTTATAACTTAAAAATGAGCTAATCTACCCAAACCAACTGTTTAGGCTTTGTTCGGACTATTTAGTAGATGGTTTATGTGAAGTTTGCACAAAATCGGTATATTATATATGTGCCAAGCCGCGGTATGAAAGAATAAATTTAATGTCCCACTCTAGTCAAAAAGATAAATATTAATTAAATTCAGCATATGTTTAGGATATAGTTTTAATGCCAATTTTGGAAATTTTATTTTTGTATTATTCTGCAATAAACAATTTAACATACTATAATATACATTATAGATGTGTCTGTGTATTTACTAAATTTTTTAGCGCGTTTCTTCTCATCTACTAATGTAGAAGAGCCTAGGTAAAAAAATACGAGCAAATTATTAATATTTATGCATTTTGCAAAACCATAATTTATATCATTTTATTAAAACCATTTCTAATATATAAGGCTCTTGGTTGTATTCTTACTTTTATATCACAGATATATCAAAAATATATTTATAATACAAATAAATAAAATTTGAAGAAATATTTTTTTTTTAATTTAATTATAACACAGGCTAATTCAGACTCACGAAATGCTATAAATACAGCATTACCATTTTTACGACGCAAATCACCAACAAGAAGACCTTATCTTACCATTCTTGAAAATGTTCTAAACCCGCTAATCCGTTTAGACAGCGAAGGTAGACTCCTTAATACCGACCATTAATTACAACAGGCTCCTCGGGCAAAACCTTGAGCTCCAAAGAAAGTCGAAAAAGTCTAGGATGATGAATTATTGTAGATTAGGACTCTGGGGGATAGAGCTGCGAATCTTCAGTTCGTGACTTCACAGAATCAGTTTAGTTCTCGATTACATGGTGAACTAGTTTAGTCACATTTAACCCATTTGAGAAATAAGACCGGTAATGGATAGTATATCATACCTGATGTTCTCAATCAATCAATTAAATATTTGTCCTTTTTGTGAGAAAATATATTTTTTAACTGGGTTTTCAGTCTACATCTATTCCAAATGACTCGTACAATGGAATTCGTCCATTCGTTTTATTAGAGAGTAGAAGCAGAGCCATAAAGATTTAAACGCACTTACCCTGCACGTGAAATTTTATTATTGGTATTGATAAATATGATACATTATTTAATTCTGAGCTCGTTTAGAAATACTACATATTGTACAAAATGAACCCAGAAATTTCTAGTAACAATTTTGACAATTTGTAGTTTGAAACGTAAAATGAAAATTACAGTTAACATTTTTTTTTTTCATTTTAAACGTTGACATTTTTTAAAAAAACATTTGCGACTTACTAGTACGAGTTGGAACTAGTTCGCGTAGTTCCTTCTTTGGAGAACTATTGTTCTAGTTCTTAAAGAAACTATGTCGGAAACAAAACAAGCTGCTATAGTGATAATTCATCAAGAATCTTCGGTTGAAATTAGATGGGCTCATTAATCATAACCAACTGTCATATTAATTGAGCTAAGAGCCACTGTTCGAAGTTCATAGTACAGGGACTAGAATTCGTTCCATTTCTGTGGCTCTTTTTACTACATTTGTAAATGTTTGTTCTCGACATTTAGTTAGTTTTTTTCGCCGGTTCGTCACACTAATCAACTCGTCTTAAAAATAAAGGTTATTTCTTGTACAGTCACGTCACATGACGATATGACACTTGCAGTTCGATATTATTTCTTAGTCCTACGAAATAGGGGCGACACAAAGTCCAAACTCTATAGTAAGTAGTACGTGTACGTGTACCAGATAGATTTAAGTTTCATATAAATAATTGTTTATTAAAAAAGGCTACTACAAAATAAATGATTAATTCAATGAAAAAATTAATGGATCTGAAATATATACAATTTAATTTTACATATGAATATTACATTGTATAATACTCGTATCTATAAGTACCTAGTCTAAGGAATCATTGCTATTTTGAAAAGAGTAAGTGTCAAGTTTCTTGCCAGTTCTTTTCGACATCATCAACATTTCGAGCACGGCGGTAGATAACTAAACGTGTAAACGATTCATAAGTGCTTTTATAAAGCTTACATGAAAAAATATATTTTATATTCTATGCTAGGCGTTGGATACCAAGTGAAGGTATCAACCTGACACACTCTTGGAGATTATCACACATCAGAGATTTCATCGTTGTTCTTCACTATAACTACATAGTATAAAACATATTCCCTTCCCTGTCTGTACTGTTGTATGCTTACTATGCTTAAATAAATCTATAATACTTCTGATGAGGAGTTTTTAATAGAAAGTGTTATTTAAGAAGCGGGTTAACTTGTATATTACTTAGTACAGAATAGCCTAAAACTCTTTAATTTCATCATTGCACTTATACAAAGCCGGGTCGGTTCGACAGTTGTGAAATTAATCAGCGATTCTTAAACCACGCATTTGTTTCCGTTTCAACCTGATGCCTATTACCAACCATTTTATATAGTTCTAACTAAATAACAAAAAAAACGTGTACAGAAGTTAGACTAAAAACTTAAGAATGTTTCTGCCTATGTTATTAATTTGACCATGCGTAAAGTAAGTCAAGTGCTAATGAGACACATTCCAGGTTGTATTCTAACCCAATAAGAACAGGAATGTCTTGCAATGTCAAGGGCATAGAGGTGTGTCCAAAACATTGAAACAGGTACATATGTTGGTATTTAACACCACTCACTGTAACAGATCCAATATTTAAAAAACGATCCGTCGTAATTACGTATTGACGACCTCCGTAGCCGAGAGGCGAGCGTTCCGGACTTTGGCGTCGCGTCATCTCTGAGGTTCCGGGTTCGATCCCCGGTCGGGTCAATATGGGAAACGAGCTTTTCTGTATTGTCTCAGGTCTGGGTGTTGTGGTACCGTCGTTGTGTCTGATTTCTGTAACACAAGTGTTTTAGCTACTTACCGCAGAATCAGAGCAATGTATGTGATGTTGTCCAATATTTATTTATTTATAATATCTACTATATTATACGAGGCGTAAGCTAAAAACGACCGACTGACGTCTAATGACAGCTGTGTGGAAAGGTATTATTTAACGACTCGTAGTCGGTTGGAGAAAAACGGATAGTATTTTTTGACACATTACGAATTGTAAAATATTGGAACCTAGCATAAGACTATCAATCTACGACTATCAAAAATATCTAAGATTCAGACTGTCAGTGAATATAAGAATAATGTTTTTGATCAAAGTATTTTTGAATAGTACAAACAGGTATAACATATAATAGAATAGTCTACTGTAATAGAATAGTATAGTCCGTTTCTATAAGGCAGTAGTTCTCAGTAGGTAATGCGTTTTTTTATCGACATTCGGGATGTAATTTGCTAGATTAAGCTATAGTATTTAAAGATATATTTAATCAGTTTGCAATCGTTATTACGGAAAAACGGACAATACGGACATACAATATAATTTTAAAATATTCGTTCTATTGATCTTTTTTAATATATATGTCGCAGTCATCTGGTTTAATCAGCTATTTGATTGGATCACTAGCGCGTTCATTGAATGACGACATTTAATTGAATGACTAAAGGACAACTCGTCAAATTGTTTAATATAACGTTCAACTTCTTGACTGAACGTCATTTAGCATAGTCGTTGAATGGGATATAGCTGACTTTGTAATGTTTGATTAGGGTGAAAGATAACTAACTTTAGATAAAAAATGAGGACATGACATAACACACCTTAATAAGATTTTTTATTATATTTTAACACTTTGAAGTCTTAAGACACTTAAGCTAAAAAAATATTTTTTTACGAATAAGTCACTTTAAATCTCAATTTCACTCAAAAAAATATCAACACAGTGCTATTCGATTAGATCTGTACCAGCTGTTTAACGCCATCTTTGTTTTGATGAGCACTAACGCCGCAGTGGAAAAAAATGAACTAAATTACAATCACCTGACTGACTTTACGTCCGCTATGTTCAAAGGGCTATGTTACAATCCGCTAACTTGTTGGACGTTGAGTGAAGCTTGTTCATTCAACGTTAGGCCTAGTGATTCAATTAAACGTCGTCATTTAATAAACGCGCTAGTGATCCAATCAAATAGCTGATTCAACCAGATGACTGCGACATATATACTAAAAAAGAAGAAAAAAATCATCTACTACTGGACTGATTCCAACAAATCTTCACCATTAGAGTAGTACATTTTTCAAAAGAGCGAAGCCGGGTGCAAAACCGAAAAACCGATATTTTGATATATTGTTAGATTACATACAAATGTTCCTAATATTCACAATTCTTGGAACAGGTACGAGCCTCAAGGACAGTGCGTAATCTCTTCGGTACAGCGGGTGTATGTTGATCGAGAGAGCCCTTTCTTTGGCTCGCAGGGCTCCCAGTTTAATTTAGAAAGGCATCCTCTTTAATTGTTCCTGCCTGAATTACAGGCGCTCTAAATCCTGCGAAGGTCGCTGCTGTTGCGTAGGCTAGGTATTAAACGTTCATAATTTATGGCACCACCACCTTCCGCCTGCGGGTTTGCTCGTGAAATTACGTCACATTTCATGATTTTCGGAATTTCGTCAATTTAGGTTAGTGTTTGTATTCTTTTCGTCTTCTATTGTTATAAATATTTGGTATGTGTAGGTATCTTCTTATGGGATGTCTTAGTTTAATTAAATGTGGAAAGAAAGCTTTCCACCTTCTAATCTGCAATGTATTTCTGTCTATCAATCAGATCATTGAATGTAGTTAATATTGACATTGGAATTAATAAATATCCCAAAAATTTCTTTGACAATGAATGAGTCCGATACTTTGACAAAAATCGAAATAAACTGGTACAAATTTAAACATTTAAAATAATTTAACGGGTCAAAACGCGACACCATTTTTATTTAGTAGTTAATACGAACTACTTACTGCCCGACGTTTCGGTTAGGTTGCACCAACGGTCACGAGCTGACTCTTGAATGTTTAAAATGGAACGCGAAAGTCTTAAAATTTATGGTACAAATTTGTTATTTTTTTAGACTAACATTACCTTACGAACGATTTCATTCCCCTCACGAACAATGAGTTGGCATGAACCAGTTCGAAACGTTCAAAGAAACAAAACCGATTTTACAGGCAAAAACTACTATGAATAAATAGTTCTTGGGGCTACTTTTCATGAAGAACACGTACGGTGTATTACTCCAATATTTAACCCTGTCACACATTTCAGATAAAAAAAAATCCCACAGGGACCTACGTGTCAGGCATGAGCGGCTTTCCAATTCCGATATAATAAACGTGTCGAACCCAAACGTTGTGCTCAATCAACTTGGTCTCCAAAGTGGGACATGTCTTGACCAGTAGGTAAGGTAATGCAAAACGTACACACGAAGTAACTAATTGCATAAGGCGGTTTGGAGTGTTGAGTACATTCTATATAGCTTCAATTTTGGTTTGTATTCATTCTGACGATGCATAAGTGTTACTAACCTACATGAATAAATGAATTGACTTTGACTTTGACTTTGATTCATTAACTTAATATTTTTACTGCTTAATATTATCGCTCTAGCTTTTGTGAAGACTTTGTTGACAGGCCCTCAAAATTATCTTCGAAAATCCAACCAGCATAAATCTGCGCAAGATTCTTTTTAATCCGTCTATTATATTATCCAAATATGGGTACATAGATAAATAGATATAGTTAAAAAAAAACTTCACAGAATTTAGTTTTACTGATTAATTATCGGACAATTTAGGCAGTCTTGTCGCTAGGAAGAAATCTCTTCCAGACTACCTTAAGGTAGAGGAAATAGTAGATCACGAGAAATTGGTACGGCCGTTTATGGGACACCTATTTTTGCATTGTAACAGAAACAAATATACGAATCTAATATTTTTAATGACTATTTAACAAACTAAACAACTGGTATTATTGACCCAGTCCCTTCCCCTATTCTTCATGCAATTTAAAACGCTAACCGATAAAACCCAATGCAAATGGGAAAATACACTCATACGTTAATAAGTTACATAATTCTTTTCAAGAAATAACGACGATTAATTTATGCCCAGCCGTTCAGTTCCTTTTTAATTGGCTACTTGACAGTGTTAACAATAAAATATGAAAAGTGTTAGATATGTTAGCTTATTAGTAAAGTAATAATTTTACATTTTTATTTTATAATTTAGTTAGTATTTTAATTTTGCAAAATAAATTTTACTTTTTTTATCTGTGGAACAAAAGAACCGAAACGAAAACCACCATTGCAATTCGGAAATGACAGCTGTCGGCGAAAATAATTTATTTTAATGTGGCGAAACAATGATTATTTTACCGATTAAATTGAATTATTGTGTCTTTAATCGTATTAAGAATTTATTGAAACATTTTCCGTTTATCTAAATGAAGTCGTTCCTATGCGTATCGGTTCGTTGTCTACAACGTTGACGTCATAATTTCAACAGTGACATGACATGGCGTTTTTGCGCGCTTTTTAAATGTGTTACACAAAATCTTATTTTTCTCTGGTTATTTACATTTTTCCAGATAAATCGAATTGCTTGGGATATAAAATGAACGGGCGCACATTTTGCAATACTTTTTCAAAAACTGTCAAGTAGCCAAAACTCTCTTATATGATGATGAATCACATGATTGTCCCACATGTTAAGAGCATTAAAAAGACCTCCAAGCTCTTCTTTAAAGTCTTGATAATCGCATACAATCAAGGAATTTACATGCAGCAATTTTCGTAATAAGGATATGACAGGCACGTGAGACATACAAATGCCAACAATCTTCTCTTCGTTTCATGAATGATGTTTCATGATTCATAATTATTCCTTTAAGGATAAGATAGATGAAACTGTGTACATATATATGTACACAGTACCTACTGTTATTAAAATTGCTTTGGCTATGTTTGATTTGTATTAACTGAGCATACTTTATGAAATCGGTACAGAATAGCAACGAATGTGTTCTAGCACCTTTTGTCAAATCTACCTACTACAAACCTTTAGGCCTAGCATACACAATATGTCAAATTTATCGCATGAGACGACAAAAGTTTCGATACTGTTGATTGGCTAATAGCATACTGCACTCGTATTTTCAGCCAATCAGCAGCTGACGCACTGACTTCAATCGATTTTGACGTTTGTTAAGAGCGCGATAAAATTTAGTCGCGTTGCGTATGTTAGGCCTACTAGTAGCTAGAATTCACTGCTACATTTTCTATGAAACAATATCGACTAAAGAAATTATTCAAGGACTCAAATAATACACAATGATAAAACGATTAACTGTGAAAGAGCTCATAATTACGTTAAAATGTTTATCCATACTAATATTATAAGCTGAACAGTTTTTTTGTTTGAGTTAATCTCTACAAATATTTATTTTTATTTTTATTTAAAAACTTTATTGCACAAATAGGTACAACAGGTGGACTTAATGCTAGGGGCATTCTCTACCAGTCAACCTTTGGGTCATGCAGATAGTTTGTATATGGGTGCGGTAACAGGGGAGAAAAAAAAAGATATCATTTTAAACAACAATAAATTAAGCATTTAAAATAACATTACGGTATCTTTTAAATATACGATAATAATACACATACTATATAAATTAATTAGAATATAATATATAAAATATGAAGGTATACTAAGATTTACATAATATTGATCATTTATATATAAAAACAAATATCTACATAACTATAAATTCAGAAGATAAATAAATTGGTTCAGCAATTGTAAAAATACTAGTTCGAATTGAAAAATTGATTTGCGTTGGATATATTTATCGTGGAAGGCCAAAGACTATATAGTACTACGCTACGACCAATAAAAGCGAAGAAACAGTGCAAATGTGGAAAAAGTAGGGAAAGAAGGTACGCGTGCGAAGCCACGGCGTGTCGCTAGTTACGAATAAAGCACTGTAATGCAAATTCAAAGCTTACAAGAAAATGTGTTGAAATCAAACCTACATTAACAAAGTATATTGGAGTAGCCCGACTGGTGAAATATCTCCACCTTACAGAAGACCGCAGCCAAATAAGAATCACTCCGGTGTTGTTGTGTTCCTGCACGTGAGTAAGGTTTCCAGTGCTCTTGAGGGGTGCTACATACTAATGTAACCTTGAAGGTTTGACCCCTGCTACTAAGCAGGGGTCAAACCTTCAAGGTAAAGGCGACAAGTCTAGTAACAGTTTTACTATGCTATACTTTTGCGTTATAAAAAAATATTACTCTTGTATTATTAAAGAAATGAAACAGAGCCAGCAAGCTATTGTAATTGGAAAAGGAATTACTCCGTTCGACAGACATTTGCCCCATATCGAGCTACTTCAATTTGCATTTGAATTTCAGCAATCAGGTAACAATCGACAGTAGTGTCGATTAAACAGAAAGCCAACGCCTTATTCCATTAACGGAGCTCACAAACAAATTTTGTTAAAAGCCCCATCAAGCAACTTACGGGAAGTGTCGCGCAAATTAGGAATATCGAAAACAACACTTTCAAGGAAAACGCGATGACGTAATGAGTAAATTGCCATCACGCGATGGCAATCGACGGCACACGTAATAACCCGAGGGAGATTCACGCTGGAATATAATTGCCAGATGTTATCTGTCAAATGGAGCACCATTCAAGACTACTAGAAATTAAATTAGAAGCAAATGACTATGTTCTAATGACGTCATCGGCTTAATAAAACACCGTGTTTACGTCCCCCGGAATGTGAGGGGCATTTTCATCATTTTGTAGAATATTTTTTATGGATTACGTTTTAATTTGACGAATTGCTTTTACGATTTCGAAATTGCTTAATTTGCGTTAAACGTCGGCGGATTCAGTTGAGAGTAAATATTTTATAGCCGAGCTATTTGATGGCCGAGAAAATTATTTGTTTTGCCAGTTTAATTTCGAAACATCTTAAATGTTTAATCATAATGACTACATATTAAAACACTTATACTTCCTTAACTTTTTTTTGTAAGTAATAATAAATAACTAAAATATAATAATAATAATAAAATAAAAAATCACTTGCATTGCTCTGATTCTGTGGTAATTATCTTAATCACCTGTGTTAAAGAAAACAAGGACAGTACCACAAAACCCAGACCCGAGACAATAAAATAATAAGAGTTCGTTTCCCATATTGTCCCGGCAATCGAACTCAGGACTTCAGAGATGGCGCGACGCCAAAATCCGACCTGTTAGCCTCTCGGCCACGGAGGCCGTCAAATGTGTTTATTGGAAATCATTGTTTTTATTATTCTGCAAATGACTAATGTAACTTACATATTTACCCATAAACTATTTGAATAGGTCCCGAGCGCTATATTTATCTCAAAAAAGAAACTGGTCAGTTAGAACTACAGTACGAAAACATATTAAATTGAAATACTGGTAGTACAGGATTTAACTTCGCGTTTAAATGCATAAGGACATCGACAAATTGCTCACAACGGAGTCAGTATTCATGGACTTGGGCAAATGTGAAGTAAATCATTTTTGAACAGCATCATAAAGTTTATTATCTTCAGAGGAAATGCATTCACGGTGAGTTCGTATCGTATAATAATCCCTGTGATGATATAAACCATTTTACGACTCATGAAAGAGTTCTCTGGAAGTTTGCTGTTTACGATTGTATTTATCACGTCTCGAGATACGAATGGATATTTTAAAACATGACATTAATATTTGAAAAGGTTTATTAACACGCATTATTTAAGAGCTACTTGTACCAAAACTTAGTAAATTAATTCACAGCTTTCTATTTGGCAGTAATGACAATGATAGAATGACATTTATTGTGTAGTTAGTACATGGATTTAGTTTATTATATTAGGTCCATGAGTTGGTATCAATAAAACCGGCCAAGTGCGTTTTGTTCCAACCTGATCTATTGAACAGTTTTATGGTAGTTTTTTTTTTCATTATTACTAAGCTTTTAAATAATGGAACAGGCGGAATTCTTAAGTCTCGCCTGTTCTACTGAACTATGGTAGATAGAACAGGTGAGACTTAAGAGTTCCGCTTCAAATACATATAATATAGTGATTTACATATCTCTAGATTCAATAAATCAATCAACAGCCTTAGTCTGTCCATTGATGAACGTATGCTTTCATCTGCGCCACAATTTTCTTTCCCAGGCTTCCCTTGTTAATAATTTAGATTGAATATGTACAGGTAATAATACATTAGGTATTTACAATCATATTGTGTGTATATTTTATCGAATTAATGATTTATATTATCGTATGTTCTTCTATCCGTTTTTTCATATTTGCTATCTTGAAGTCAAAACAATCTTTTATTTTGTACTTCAGCATTTGATCGCAAAAAGTAGGTATCGACTGTTATCGTGTCGTTGAAAGCGGGCTTCTTAGATAGGGAATAGCGAGTCTGAAGGGTTGTAGATAGGAGTTGACGTGGGCAAGACAGATTTAGTACTGTTTATCTAGAAGTTTAAAGCTACCAGTAGGCATTCAAACATCAAGGTTGCAAGTAACAATTGGTGCGAGTCAATTTTGGATATTTTCATGGCAATTGTATAACTACTATTCAAAATTAATGTTTATAGAAATAAATTATTTTAATAGGTATAACTACTATTCAAAATTAATGTTTATAGAAATATCAATCGTTACTCGGGGCAACAAAATTCGTAAGTCTAGAATTCCAATCATCTGCTTTTTCTGATATTTGTATAGAAAAAAAAAATTGGAAAAAGAGATTTGGATCTAAATTTCTAACGTTAGAACTTCAAATAAAATTCTGAAATCCTTTTACCATTATTATAGTATAGAAAAATAAGTTTGAATTAAGGAATTGTTTATAAGTCAATAGATAGATACAAAAAAGATAAAGCTGTGGGCGAGCCGCTAGTAAAATATCCAAAAAATAAAAGTCTATTATGTGAACCGAATTAAAAAGCGCGTCGAAAGGTCCACAGCCACTTCCTTTTGATCCAATCGCGCCTTGAAACAAGATCAAACAATCGTAGGCCGCTACAGAATCCTTGGTAGACCACCGCCTGTGTTCCATCTCGAAATCTCGTCACATTTGTAAACATATACTGTAAACTATACTTTGTAAACATATGCTCTTAAGAAGTCTAGCTGCCATTAAATATTTAAAAAACGTGCTAGGAGTGCCTGAAGTGTCAGGGCCCACATGCGATATCCGTTTGTTTGCCTCTCATTGAGCGCCAATGCTACCACAGCGTTACTGACCTGGTTTCCTGCGCATTCGCCATTGCACCGGCGGCGGCGCCGGGCTGCCGGGGCCCGACGAAGCCAGTTTGAAGCCGTCACCTGCAACAAAAAGAAAAACTTCTTGTAACACATCTTCTACTTCATTTTAGTATTTGCCTTAGAGAGACCGGGCTTTCATAGACTTTTGACTGGAATGATCTGATGTAGATTCACATCCCACTTTGAAGACCGTCCCCTTTTACCAAAATTAAAGTCCAGCTTTTCAATGCTATACAATTTTGGAAAGATTTTAAGTTTTGAACCTTAGTTTTAAAAATAACTTAGCCGTGGATACGTCATCCACCGTTACATACTACTATCTAGTGCAATTCATATAAGAAAACTTAATTGACGTACCGAGAGGCGAGCGGACCGGACTTTAGCGTTGCGCCATCTCTGAGGTCCCGGGTTCGATCCCCGGTCGGGTCAATATGGGAAAGGAACTTTTCTATATTGTCTCGAGTCTGGGGGTTGTAGTACCGATGTTGTTACTGATTTCTGTAACACAAGTGCTTTAGCTACTTACCATAGAATCAGACCAATGTAATATGTGATGTTGTCCAATACTTAACAAAAGTATGTACAATTGCACATACATAAAATGAAATTTAATACAATAAAATAGGTTCACCTAGCGACATCTATTGAAGTCACGGAAAACTATGACAGAACGAGGTGTGCTGGAAAACCGAAAAGGAAAACAAGACTGCCGCGCACTCGATCTGTAGAAGTACCATTGAGCGCTACTAGATGGCGTTACTCGATGTTATGATCGCATGTTAAGTTCTGTCTGTAATAATGGTTTTGAAATTCTTGAAAATTTACTTGTTTCTTATTTATAAATACCTATCTTTAAATTACTTTTACCATTACATGAGTAGTTTTACCGTTTGTTGTTCATATTTGACTGACGACAAAAAAGTACAAGGTTTGTGTAACTTGCACCTATTAAGAAAGAACAATAGTTGTGTTAATTTTTAAAACAATACCTATCCTTAAGCTTGCCTATCCTAAAGCTAAGGCTTTTAATCTTGCTTAATAGACTGCGAGAGCGACTAATCCCAAATTTTCGCATAAAATAGAGATACTGGTTCTGAGATGGATTACAAGGAGGCAAATTTTGGCCTAGAAATAAAAACACCATTCTATTAATTTTTCACATTTTAGTATTACCATGTATTAAATAGAAGTTCAAATATCGCTAAAATACAATTAAGAGTAGCATTTTATTTGACTAACTTGACAAGCAGGCCTAGCATGCGCCAGGCGAGTAAATTTTATCGCGCTTTTAAGAAATATCGAAATCAATGCGTCAACTACTGATTGGCTGAAAACATGAGTACCTACAGTGTAAGTGTACTATGACCCAATCAACGGTATCGAAACTTTTGTCGTCTTATGCGAAAAATTTGACGTATTGCGCATGCTAGGCCTAAAGGTCTTATAAGTTGTCGATAAGCAGTAAGACCCAAGTCGTAATTTATATGACGAGGACCCAGATAGGCACAGTACAGACAAAAACACGTCAGTCTACGACTTTACACCGGCCTTCTCCCGTACACATAAGGTCTAATATCGAGCTGCTAGTGTTAACCTTGCTGTTAGACTTCAAAGTAACGTAAAATACCGAAGATAGTAAATGACTGACATGGAAAAACCATCCCTGAATAATTAAACCAATACTTTAGCACTATTCAAACGAATGATGATTTTAAAAGGAAATTGGTAATTGTAGCAACTCTTCTAACACTAAGTGGAAAAAGTTTAGTCTAGAAATTAAATTTGATAGTTGTAGTTGCAGTGTCATTGCTTTTCGTTTTAGAGCTAAGGTAACTGAAATTCCGTTGTAATAATCGAGTTAAATTCTATAACCTCATTTTCATAACGAAAAGAAAGTGCAATACAGCACATAAAATATTAAGTAAATTAAAATTCATATTAAAGAACTACTTAATTTATGTTTTGTCTAGTTTGCGCCAACATGGCACCACCTCCAGAATGCCAATGTTGCTGCAGTATCATTGCAAATACTATATTATAATATGCAAATAACGCCCCGCATGCAAATAACAGAAAATAAAGCTAAGAAAATTCTTAGTTTCGGATAAAACCATTATCATTGCTGCTCTGCTATTTAATTGGTCTTGTTATATTCCAATGTTATGGTTTCGATTCATTAAAATCAATAACAACGATTAATAATTAACACAATCCAAAAATGCCGAAATAAGTTGGAAATATTACACGCCGATACAGTGAAATGCTTTTAATAACTTGCAAGCAGTCTGGGGTGGGCTATTTGAATTTCAAATAACACCCAAATTATGAGATGGAAATCGCGCACCCCACCGACAACCCCAGTATTGTGATTTCGTACTATCCAAACAATAATCTAAGAATAGGAAACATCTTATTGTTTAAATTTAGTATAGGAAAGTACTTACGAGACGAAAAAAGAAGCATGAGGGACGGTGACAATCAGTTCACTGTTTTTTTTAATTTTCTCCTAGAGTGGTTTATTCAAATGGTGCATCCTTTATACAAGGCAAACCACTCCCATTACAATATACAGGCCTAGCGCCACGCGACTAAATTTTATCGCACTCTTAACAAACGTCAACATCGATTGAAGTCAGTGCGTCAGCTGCTGATTGGCTGAAAATACGAGTGCGGTGTGTTATTAGTTAATCAACGGTATCGAAACTTTTGTCGTCTCATGCGAAACAGTTGATGTATTACGCATGCTAGGCCTACTGGTCGAGAACAATGGCTCAGCTTACCTTCCTGAGGTATCATATTTTTTATCAAACAACCAGGTATTTTAAGCAATTTCCTTAACTAACTGGGAAAACCTCACTTAATAACTAGTTCTCACTCACTTCCACGCGGATTCGAATCCACTAACTCAGTCTTTTGAAAAATCACTTCACTATCAAGACATCTGACGACCTCCGTAGCCGAGAGGCGAGCGGGCCTGACCTTGGCGACCGCCATCTCTGAGGTTCCGGGTTCGATCCCCGGTCGGGTCAATATGGGAAACGAACTTTTCCATATTGTCTCGGGTCTGGGTGTTGTGGTACCGTCGTTGTTTCTGATTTCTGTAACACAAGTGCTTAAGCTACTTACCACAGAATCAGAGCAATGTATGTGATGTTGTCCAATATTTATATTGTCCAATATTTATTTATATCTCTATCTCTAATTCCAATTTCATAACTATGGATTTCACATAAATATGTTAATAATACCTACATTTTGATTGTAGTAGCTACGTATTGATATAACAATTTTTGATTGATTTTTTTACCGGATTACAATCAGCAAAAATTCAAATAACGATTACATTTTGCTCATTACAATCCGGTTCTCTTCCCTTACGAATGATTGCTCGAATTTTGTATCATTGATGTTTGTATGAAAAAAAATTACACTTTGCGCAGTGAAGTCATCCCTCATCAATGTAATGCTTAAATCTGATTGATTTATGACAGGCTGCGCAATATAATGGTTGATTCTCCTCCTTCTCCAATGAATTACTAATTTCTGTAACGTTACATAACAACAGGTTCAGGTTAAAGGAAGATCTATATGTCTTTACGAATCATTGACGAAATGCTTGATTCTAATCAGATAAATCCCACGGTATAAAATTACGAATACTTTTTGCATAAGTTCGTATACTCATTATTAATAAAGTTTTTTAGCGTTCTTTAACAGGCGGGAGCAATAAAGTTTACAGCAAAGACATTCCGTTGTAATGCCAATGAATTTCATTGGCATTACAACGGCCATGCTTTGTAACATTCCGCATCTTAATGGGAAACAATATGTTTTAGGGACCTTCTTTAATCTAGGAAGTGACAGGGTTACCTAGGCAGGTTTTGAGTCAAGAAAATAATTCAGCCATTTTGATCACATTTCTAGGCACAAGTTTCAATGGCTAAATCAAAAAGAAAAGTGGCCATATGTGGTCCCAGTGTGGATTGGTGGCAGTGACGGCGTAGTTTGACTTTATATGGGAATTTCCTATATAAACTAAGCCCTTGAAATTTTATATAAGAAAATGATTATTTTTAACTTAGTGATATGAAACATGGTTCATATGTATAAAGATCGGAACTTGGATTTAAATATGGACTACTTTTTGATTTGAATATTAGGGAAGATAGGGGTAAAACAAACCATCTATATTTATTGCTAGAAAATACTAAGTCAATTCGTATGAAGTCGCGTACGGCCGCTAGTTAAAATATAAAGTGTACATTTAGTGAAATGTATCATCTCTGCAAATATCTAAGGCAGTTGCACAGATACAGCCTAATTAAGTTTAGGCTAGCATTTTTTCCCCAACTACTCGTAGTTTCAGCCTTCAAGAGAAACTAACCTTAGGTATAGTTATGTAGTTTTACCGTTCAACTTTTTCTACGGCTTAGCAACCCTGCTGAGTTAGGCGAAACTTTTAGGCCCTCATGATGAATTGCCTAAGTTTATAACAAAGGAATCGCTGCTATTCAAATAGGATTTCAGCAAAAACAGGCTCAAACTTACCTACGGGTCGGTATCGCTGTAATTTGGAAGGTCTAACTTTTTATATAGTTAACAGAACTCTTTGGGAACATTAGCACCGTAGGAGTGATAAAGTCGGTTTTTATCAACAAGGGAGCATATGATGTAGCGAACCGCAGGGAAACCAAAAAGGTTGCAAGTAGGGAGTTTACAAAGCGTTAACCCCCCCCCCCCCCAATTGCGTCAAATAAATATGGCGTTAAAACATTGCTTGTCAACACTGAATGGACAGCTGCATTCCTTTTTATGAAGAAAAAACGTGGTTTTACATTTGCATTAAAAAAAAATTGCACTTTTTTTTTAATACGATTCGAAGTCAAAGTCAATCTTTTTTATTCACATAGATTACATTAGTAATACTTATGAATAGTCTCTATATAAAGCAAATGAAGCTACCTCCGGTTCGGAATCTATAACTAAAGAGTCTTCTCTTTAGTACCAATGAAGTATTTTATTAAGGGCATGATTAATTACATCAAAATTGTCACTCTGTCTATCCGTTTTGAAAATAAGAGATGTATCATCAGCAAATAATACTATCTCACATAAGTCTTTTGTAAAAAAGGGCAGGTCATTGTATAAATTAAAAATAGTAATAAGAAGTGTGTTGGTAACGAATTTGAAGATTAAAAATTGCTATCCATTATCCTATCAGATATATGTATCTCCTTTTTCTTTAGGCCTCCTGCCAGTTAGATGGCTGCTTTGCAATATCACATAACCAATGTATGTATTCAACCGACTATGACTAAGATTATTTAAATCTATATATTGTCTGCGACCCTGTTAGCGTTATTTTGTAAAAATCAATATGTCATATGCTAACCTCATTTGTCATCTACCTGTCTATCTGCACTATTTCTATCTATCTACATTCTACACCATTACCAGATATTACATAATTAGAACACCGGTCAATTCTTTTGACAAAACAATGAAAATCATCCGATTTAATTCCCAGGTGGCACGGGGTGGAAACTTTCGCCAAGTTTATTCAAACAATAGCAGTAAGTGTAAGCATTGTCCTCTTCCCATAAAGCCGATAGCTCTTAAAGAGATTACGAATTTTAATCTGATAAAAGCCTACGTTTAATCGCCGTATATTGGCGGAAATGAAAATTTACTCGCACTATACGCCTTGCCTTTTATTTCAAATAAAGCGACAGGTCTAATCATCGTAATTAGTTCCAATTCATGCTCCATTTTGTTCAATTATATTTTCACTTGCTGTAATTAATGTAGATTCAAGGTTTTCATCGAACTGTTACAGTTTAATACCACTATTAGCCCTAGCATGCGCAATACGTCAAATTTATCGCATGAGACGACAAAAGTTTCGGTACTGTTGTTTGGCTAATAGTACACCGCACTCGTATTTTTAGCCAATCAGTAGCTGACGCGCTGACTTCAATGGATTTGGACGTTTGTTAAGAGCGCGATTAAAATTAGTCGCGTATCGCATGCAAGGCCTGTATGGCAACAAACGACAATACGAGCCGTGTCAAAAGCTTATGGTACTAACAAAAATACACCAAACTACACACTTTGGCCTTTGTACTGCCCTGATGTTGTGATTGTACGTTGGGAGTATTGTCGACCGTTCAAGGATTTTTTTTACCAGGGAAAATGCCCACGCATCCTTAGTCTCTGCCACGAGGAGACAGAGAGTGATAGGTATGTCGGACGCGAACCGACTAAACCCCTTGGATGGTACTCTCTGCGTAAAATGGTGAGGGTTGGTACCCACCGGGGTGAGGGTTGGTACCCACCGGGGTGACGAACGCCCCCCTTACCCTCAGGGTATGCCGAACCCAGCATGCCCCGAACTCTTCGACTGACGACACAATTCCCCGTTCTGGCGCCTCCGATACACATCATGGCCCATGGGGCCTTATGTCGACGTTGGGGGCGGGCCTGGTTTTTAATTTTTTTAACTATTTTTAATCATAGTCAGTTTTCGGTCTTATTATACCTATAATATACATACATACTTGAACAGTAAGGAGAGCAAAAAGTCAGGTCCTTTACTTTTTCTCCCTATAAAATGAACGGTCGTCTGGCATTGACGTTTCTTGCAAAAAAACAAATTCAGCCAGAACACTTACGAATAAACTTGACTTGCTTAGTTTCGGACTGGGTCTGTCTTAATAAAACAAGTTGCGGCGGTCCAACTTGGCTAATTGAGAACTCGCCAAGTGAAACAAAAACTGGGCGATAAGATGCTAGAGGCAATTAGTGCTGCGAATACGAGAACCATTGTTTGCTAGACGGGCTAAGTCCTAAAGTTATTGGTAAAACATGGTAGAGCATCTGTGCAAACTATGCTTTATTAGTTGCTTAGGCGACGACGACCATCACGATCAGATTGCATCTTGTAAAGTCAACAGCGTTAAGGTAAACACTTGCTCGATTTCTCAAGTTCGATTCTTATAAGGGCAGTGTAAAGACCAAAGTCTGGTGTGCTTTTGTCTGTCCATTTTTTAAGATCTGTATCTCATTTTTTTTGGTAGCCAAAACACTTGTCTTACAGAAATCAGAAACAAGAATGGTACCACAACCAACCTAGACCTAAACCATATAGAAAAGTTCAATTCCATGTTCAAATCGAACCCGTGAAGTCGGAGATGACTCGGCTACTGTTGTTTTGGTATCGTTGTTGTTTTCCGATATCTGTAATACAAGTGCTTCAGCTACTTACCATAGAATCAGAACAATATAAATAAATATATATTGGACAACCTCACATACATAGCTCTGATTCTATGGTAAGTAGCATAAGTACTTGTGTTACAGAAATCAGAAACAACGAAGGTACCACAACACCAGACCCGAGACAATATAGAATAATTCGTTTCCCATATTGACCCACAATGACTTGACCCATATTCACAATGTATGTGATGTTTTCCAATATTTATTTATAATAACTAGTTTCATAGTAGTAGCGGTAGTAAAGCTAACGTGTTTTCAGTCTAAAAGAGTACCTACAATATGGTCTTGTTGTATAATATGTATTGAAATAAAATTATATTTTGTTAGATTATATTAGATTAATTTTTGTTAAGTTATCTTTATTTTATGTGCCATATTTAATTGTTTTTTATTGTGTATTTCATGTTGTAGTTTTAAGTTTAATATTGCTGTGCCCTAACGGGGTTCATGTTGAACCTAAGTTCTTTACAATGACACCTGTATGTAATTTACAACATGTTTGCAATAAATATTTGATTGATTTGATTGATTGATTGAACCCGTTCCGTTATAAATGCTTTACTGGAATACACCCTTAAAAAAAAATTCTTGCGGTAGCAGGAAACACAGTTATCAAAAGTTACAATTAACAAGCTACATCAAAATGTTTTAAAGCAAACTCACTGATTCAAAGTTTCTATTTTTGACGTTGTAGAACGCCGAGATTCAAGAAAAGCAATCAAGACACTATTATTTCACTCGCTCTTCAAATTGTTGGGAAACAACCTAGCTCATTTCTCCAAAGAGCAATGAGGAAACTGCAATTTATTTTTATTTAAAGTGTTGTGTAACAAACTCATTTTCTCCGCGGAATACCTCGCTGCTCTTAGCTCACTTTGTTCCCTCAGTTTATTAGTTCACTTTTGAAGTTAGATCCTCGGACTCGTGTGACGTCGACCGTCTTTCAGTTTAAGGGACAGGTTTAGTGCTTACTAGCGCCTTAATTGGAGTGCACCTTCCGACAAACGCTACTGTACTAAAAGAGCTGCACAAGTTAAGTACTTCAAACTTTTATTTGAACCGTGAATAAAACATCTCCTGAACTTGCCGCAGCTTCAAATCAGGCAGACGGTGCTCGCACACCATTTGGCAGTATGTCCATGACTCTCGAGTGCTAAACACGAATTAAAATCCTTCGTTTTGCGTCTAACCACGTACTGACGTGGACGTGACGTGGCGAGTCTTGTAAATTATTAAGGTGACTGCTCCTTAATACTTAACAGGATTGTCCTGAATTTTTCTCTAGTCCGGTCTCTTGGGCTCGGTTGTTTGGGGTTCCTTGTGTAACCAGTAGGTACGCTTATTCCGTTGTAAGCACAGAAATAAATACAATTCCATTCTATAATTTGAGGTCGTAAGGATCAATAACGCAGAACAAATAAATCTGTTTTCAATTTCCTCAGCGCAAGCCTAAATTGTGGCATAATAAAAAACTTTAATGGAATCTTTGCATATTCGATTGACATGAATATGAAGGTCCAATCTTCCGTTAAATTGGTTAATTGAAAGGTCTTATTAAGTATCTTATAGAAAATATGTCCCATCACACAGATTTAAGCAGATCGCGATTCAACTGTGCATTTACTAAGACAAATTACTTATACTTCATACTAAGACAAATTTGGCTAGGGTAACTGGCTTAGAAATTATCGCACAACATGACCAAGATATTTCACGCCGAGAAGTCTATATGTAAATATTTTTACTCGATATTAACAAGAACACGAAACGCTAGATGTATTAGACTATAATAAATTATTTAAAAAATTTGTTGATACAGTCAACTGGACACAAAAGATTTCTTATACAAATTCTAAAAAAAATAAATGTAAACGCGAATTGACAGCGTAATTTGTTACAGATATATCCGGAGATGCGGCGCTTGTAATGTCTAGACTATCGCCTTAATATATGGCAGGATCTTACCCGTTATGAGGTCAAACTAAGCTATGAGAACATTTATCATTTTTATGCTTTTGACTTCCATAAATCATGTCACAAAATATCGAGTCAATAAATTACAGTTCGGTCTACGAGTATCATTTCCAATTCATATTCGGCTTCTAGACTTATCTTAATAAACGCTTAGCAGTAGGAAGTGACGTTTGCAAAGTCGTGGTGGTGTTTGTGTAGTGTTTAATTGTTTAACTGTGTATTTAGGTAATTTTATGTATGTGTATTGAAGTATAGAGTTGCAGAGTTATAATATTGCTCGGGCTACTTCCCTTCAAAATATCGAAATGTGATTAGGGGTGTTAGTCGTCCGCTGCCCCAACAGTTTTATGACGATGATAAAACTAAATGCTATTATCATAAGTCAGTTAGGATAAAATAAAAAGGAATCGGGACAAAATGTAATCTTAAAACGATCAAAATAAAAAAAGCATTCGTATTTTTTATCGGATTTACATTTCGCAGAACAAGGACACAATTGCAGTTTTTGACATTTTATTTTATTTTTTTTATTTTAATTTATTTGACAGGAGACCCATTTTACGTCTAATACTATACGTACGAATACAATACGTCAGTCAAAAAATATTGAAAAAAAATATTTTGCTAAGCGGTTAAGTTTTTACGGTATAAATTACTCGCGATTTGGCTTCAAACTACAGACTGCACTTTATTGCCCTTTCATTATATTAAATTGGACCCTTGAGCCATTGGTATGGCTTATGTTATCATCAAGTATTCAACCAAGACCTCAAACCAACTTACGACTAATTCGCTTTCACCAGTCAACTCAAACTATAAGTCCAATCTAAAACTTAGTTTACACAGGTGGAGCCTGTCTAATTTAGTTGGCTTAAGCCCGGTGTGACAAATGAGAGGGACGCGGCGTTTTGTGTGGGTAATTACACGACCGCACTGATTGTGACGTAAACTTGCCGGTAAGAGAACATGCCACATACGGACCCTCGAAATTGCTTGTACTTCCATCATACTGGCTTCATAGAGCTGGTAAAAGTTTTTTAGGCTTATGTGTTAATAACTTGTAAACTTCTTAAACATTTGTAGGCTTAAGTGTAAAGTGGTTTATAAGCTCCCACAATGTATTGTTGATGTACGGTGAAAAGCGCATCTAGGTAAGCACTTGCAGTTCAATTGTAGTTCTTATTCGTGGCACACAAGAGCGATGCAAATTACAAAGTGTGAAGTCTGACTTGCTTTCGACCGTATCCATTGTTAAATCTAGAACCGTGCTTATTATGAAAAAGTTATTATTGATTTGATTAAATGATATATACACAAACATGATTGGCTACTCGCTCACACACTGGGTTTCTACACTTTCATCTTATTCTTATGTTTTTTTTTTATATTGCACTTCAAGATTGACCTCATCCCACCTGATGTTAAGTGGTAATGAGCTCCTAGCTTAAGGGTGACAAGTACAGCATAATAAATCTGTTACTGGACTTGTCGCCATTACCTTGAAGGCTTGACCCCTGCTACTGATGTAGCACCCCCCAGGAGCTCTGGAAACCTTACTCACACGCAGGAACACAACAACACAGAAATGATTGTTATTTGGCTGCGATCTTCTGTAAGGCGGAGATATTTCACCAGTCGGGCTGCTTCAGTTCGAGCGATAAATCGCTATGCCCTACCTCTCTTAAATGTTTTTTGTTGTCCTGGCTTAGATAAGAATAGGTTAACTTCTGAGTTGCTAGATTATTTTCTTTAGGATAAAGTTCCGAACCGGTGTAGCTTTAAATTTGATTGAAATTACTTCTTCTCCGTTTTTACATACTGTGTAGAAGCGACAATTGTTCGTCCTTCCAGAACTTAGAAAAAAGAAGTATTTTCTTTTTGTTTAACCAAAAAAGCGCACGTTAAAAAGCTTGTAAAACAAGGAAAAGCAACATCGTGCTACCGAATCGATCCGATTTCAAATATTACTTCAGGAAATTGCGTCGGCTATCAGTAACTCCTGCTTCTACAAGAGTTACGGAACTGGAACGAGAAAGTCTACTCGTACTGACATATAGAGTCGGGTAGACCTTCTAATTCGACACGCTCGTGTAAACTGGATTTAATTAAAAGTCGATGGACGAAACTTTTTTAATTTTATTCTTTATAAACAGGGCATCCGTAAAGTTCAAAGCGTAGTAGTAATTAAAATATAATTAAATAAAGTCTTCAATAGATACTAAAATATAAGAGAGAGAAATCTTTATTAATTTGAAACCTTCGTTAGTACAATGTAATGACAAAACAGATTACAGATATTCGGTTACAAGAGGAGATTTATTCTAACACTTTAAAATCACACAAATACAGTTTTTTTATACAGTTTAAAATCACAAAACGCAACAATTAAAATGTATATATTCATAAAAACGGGATTACACAAAACAAAAATGAATATGATGACCACGAAATACCTAATAAATAATAGGTATTTGATGTTAAAAATTTAATTTACTTGGAATAACATTGGTAAAATTAAGTTATTTAACAATAATAATTGTCGTATGCCATTTGGCTTAACATAGCGATACTATAATAATTTTCTTAACACTTGTATGTATCCTGACCTGTGATAAGGATACATAAATTATTTGTATTTGTACTTTTGAAATAATTACCTACGTCCAGTTTAAAAGGTTATGTGGTAAAAAAGCGAAATATGCATGGTAAAAATCCATAGTGGCGGTTAGTGCTAATATAAAACTTTCGACATACCTAAAGAATACGGTCGACAATATCCAACGATAAAAGTGTGGAAGCAGCATTAGTCCATCCAATAAGTCCAAACATCAACATTTTGCTTTCAATTTAGAACAAATATTCCATGAGTAAACTAAGTTCACCCAGCTGTCCTTAGTTCCGTATAGTTACGTAACAGAATGACAAAGTTCACGCGTCGGACCTCGCTGTTACGCGCTTATGTGAAACGGCCTTAATTAAAATGTCGACGGACTTACCTAACTTAAATATTGCAAAGTTGGAACTTTTATTCTTTAAGAAAAAGATAGGCAGATTTATTATTTTCAAAGGTTGTAAAGTTTATAATTAACGAGAGTCTTGGTTACCAGTTTTTAATTATCAAAAAATCCAGTGATTTTTTAAGCCCTATTGTTTAAAGGATATCCTTTCTTTTAACAATAAATGGGTGTTATTAGAATCTTTCTTTTATCAGTTGCATCAGATCTACAAACATTAGAACTCACACATGAATATCTTATTTGAATTTTACATAGGTAGAATAGCTAATCTTCAGCTGTTGTTATGGATATACATGTAAAGATGTTCCAATTTAAAGTTATATTCACACAAAATATAGAAAAAAATCGAAAAAAAAAACACAGCCGAACCCCGTTGCTAGTGAAAAAAGATAACACGTACTTAGCAACGGGGTTGCCAGATCTGTCGCCAATAGCTGTAATTGCAGAAATATTTTTTTTAAACAATATGTTATTGAAAATTTTATCTTGTAACACTGCGTACAACATTAAAAAACTTTATCTGAAGAGCGTAGTTGCTTTGAAATCTCAGATAGTAAATAAAAATTGACATCCACAAATCCTTCTTTAAACACCTGAGTACTAAGCAGTACAAATACGCACGCGCTTGTGCATCCAGCTTTAATTAACTGTCCATAGACGGCATTTCAAACGCGGATAAACGGAATTTAGTGCTATTGGAACCGCAAAGCTGGAATTTAAACGACTGGGATAGTTCAACGGCTAAATAGTAGGGTCGCTTATAAACGCATTTATATGCAGTCGGCTATCGATAGTTGAAAGAAGGCAAATGCATTTATTGATCACATATATTTACTGATGCAAAAATAATAATCTAGGAGTATACTTAAGTACATAGTATCACTACCATAGTATAAAACAAAGTCGCTTTATCTGTATGACCCTATGTATGCTTAGATCTTTAAAACTACGCAACAGATTTTGATGCGGTTTTGTTTATTATACAGGGTGATTTAACAGGAAGGTTTTTATTCGCAATATGGAATAGAAATGCTAACATTTCTAAGTATGTACATTGCATGTGAGCGAAGCCGGGGCGAATGGCTAGTATAGTATAAAGTTGAAGAGTTTGCTTGTTTGTTTGTTTGAATGCTCTAATCCTCTACTGGTTTGAATTGAAAAACTGTAATAATAATTTGTGTTGGATGGTCTTACTTATCAAGGATGGCTACAGGCCAAATAATATCACGCTAAAACCAAGAGAAGCGAATAACCAGTGGAAAATGTGAAAAAAACGGGTTAGTACGTGCTAAGCCGCGGCGGGAAGTAAAAACAAGTAGATAGAAGAATAACATTCATCATTTAACAATGACGTCATATCTATAATATCGACAGCTTACTGATAGCACTATCAATAAGCAATAGTGTTACTAATTTTCATAGTCAATTTAAACTATTCATTGCTAAGCGACTCTGATAAATATTATAACCAAGCTCGATTCATGCGTTTTCAGCTCGTTATTTGTAATGTCGAATGAGAAAATGCCAAAAAAAAGGAAAATAGGTTAAAAATAGTTTAGTAATAGTTTATAATATCTTTCTCTATTATACTGCCGACCTAAACTAATCTTCGATTAAACAAAGAAATTAACTGACTGAAGAAACGAAATGGCACTTGTTTTTATTTTATATAAGCAAGATTCATGAACCGCAGAAAAATAAATAAAAATATCTAGCCCCTGACACCGTCGAAAAGCTCAAATTTTAGCGGAAGAGTGGGACAACTTACCCCGGAATTAATTGATTATTTAATTTTAAGCATCAAAATCAAACGTCGTATAAGTAACTTTAATTATTAGAAACAGAAAAATTTTATCTCCTCTTGCGGTGCGCAAATAATAAAATCGATTAAGAAGCCAGGTGTCTTCGATTCCGTGGTTTTCAAACATTTCTGCAACGAATGTACCACGGGCCGATAAGTATGTAGTTCTAAACATATTCGGCAGAGAGCACTTACCGAAAGGCTAACGGTTGATACAGCAGAAAAATTTCATCGCCTACGATAACTTGCGGTTAGCTCAGTTGGTAAGAGCAGCACGCGCGATACGTGAAGGTCGTGGGTTCGATTCCCGCACCGCAAGGGAGATAAAAAAATTCTGTTTCTAATATTTAAAGTTCGCTAGTACGGCGTTTAGTACTATAAAAATAATAAAATCGATGAAGTAACTTTAATGTTTATTTTAGTTAATTTAACTGAAGCTGAAAATTACAAACTAAAATAAATATATAAAAAAACGCAACAGAACAGTTAACAAAATCGACCTTTTTTGCGTTCCCCTAATTGTGGTGGCGCGGTGTTTACAAACACTACACAAATTCAAAGCAAAATAATGTCCAACTATTTCATCACACTTTGTGAGAGTCTACGAATGCTTTAGGACAAAGAAAATGAAAACATCTTAGTAAGAATCTGTCTGATAAGAATGACAATGCCCCTAAATTCAGTGCGTTAAGTTTAGGAGTCATGTATCAATTGCAGAATTAAAAGCAGATCATCACAGAACTGGCCTCAATTTAAAGGAATTGTAAACTGGATTTATAGGTCCATTATTGTAGATGTTGGTAACACTGCTGCTGTTTCAGTTTAAGCTGTGGTATTCATTCATTCATTATTTTATTTATGTTCTCTCACAAAAAGGTTACATTGCACATTTATCGCAAAAAAACAAGGTACATGATTTAGGCGTAAACCCTTGTGTGAGACTGTATTAACCTCAGTAGGCTTTAAATAGCGAACATCGACGGGTTTCATTAAACAGAGCTTTGGATCGAGTGATTGCGAGCGTGTTTTGTGTTATGTGTTGTTTATGAACTGCGCATTGTGGTACAGTTCCAACCACATCAGACATTGTGGTACAGTTAAAACCAACTTGTTGGTCCTGACTGATATCTCGATGTAAATTTTTCAAAGCGGTGGCTGGGAAACAGTCCACAATTAATAATGCAGGCATCGCTGCAGATAGCTTTTCGTCTTTACCGAACATTTGGAGGAGCAAGGACTCACAATCCTAAGGTCTTGCCTTACACATTTTTACCTATTGCAGTTCAAGATTCACCTTATCCCACCTGATGTTAAGAGGATGACGTCCTAGCTTAAAGGCGACAAGTTGGTACAGGAAAATAAATCTGTTACTGGACTTGTCGCCCTTACCTTGACGGCTTGACCCCTGCTACTAATGTAGCACCCCCAGGAGCTCTGGAAACCTTACTCACATACGGGAACATGAATCCGCGTGATCTACCCTACCCTACTGATTAGCCACTTTGACTTCATTTGTATAACTGTTCATTTTCAACCTACAGTTTATGACCAGTAACCTCTACCAAGGTACTTTTAATTAATTTGTTGAATAACCTGTGTAGTTTAGTAACTAAGCTACAGCAACACGAATCAGTGGGAGGCAGCTCGGTTTTAATTAACCCGTTGATGGACAGAGTTTAAAGGCACTTGCTGAACTCGGAAGTGCACTCGGACGGCGACGTGACGTGGAAATTAAACTCGAGTATTGGGAATCTGCCTGTAGAGACAACATTTGCAAACGGGAAATTGAATACTATATTAATTTGTTGGGGGTAAAGCGGCTGGTCTAATGCATATTACGAATTGTAACGTTGCGTAAGCATAGGGCGTCAATAGAATGGGGTGGTCTAGGTTGGAATACTTACTCGTGTGCCTGCTTGCTATTGGCTTCTGAGCATTCTCGCGAATCCGAGGGAAGTGGTAGCAAGCGGACCTGGTGCACCCTGAGCAACAGAGGCTAGCGATTTTTTTTAGTTCTTTTCTCTCTAGTCAACGGCCGAAGTTCCAGCGCGAGGGGCCTTCCTCCTCTCTTCTTGAAGAGGGTAGGTAGTAGATGGCTGGGGCCGGAGGCGACTTTCGCCCGAGACCAGGGGGGTCTGCTAGGACCAGAGACGCGAGGCGTATGGTAGGCCTGGTGTCCGTTACCTCGGTCCCGAGGGGGTGGCGTGTCAGGTTCCTGGCACACTCCAGTCGCACGCGTTGTGCGGCGAGGAGGGCCGGGGTAGGAGCTGTGGGGGAGCCTTTGTAGAGTCCGCAAGGGATCCCGACTCCCCCAGAACTGCGCAGCGTTGGCCACCGAGGGGGTTTTAGACGGTGCTAGCCCGACACACCACTCTCTGTTTCCCTCGGAGAGTGACGGTGCAAATGAAAAAATAAACATATTTAACCAATAAGCTCAAATGTAAACATTTATTACAAAATGCATAACAATGTAAAAGAATAAGCTTTTATAACGATTGCTTACAGATAGTACTCACGAAATGTGACGACAAACTACGAATTTGTGTAGCTCCATTTTAATTAAAACGATGTTGGGCGGAATTCGATTACGCCACCGAACGACTAAATGTGAAAATAAACTCAAGGGTTGTTCTTAATTTATCTACCACACGCTAGAAGACGGATGCATTAATGATATCTACTAAAATATCGTCTTGTTGTCGTATTTTAGAATCTAAATTATACAATATGAACAAAGTTATTTGTACAAAAATGGAGAAATAAGAAAACTAAGGCAGTCAATCAAACTCGACTCGTGAGACGTGAAATTTTGTAAGAATGAACATGTGTATATTTATCACTATATAAAAATAAGTCGGATTTTCCTTCCTGGCGCTATAACTTCAGAACGCACGAACCGATTTCCACGGTTTTGCATTCGTTGGAAAGGTCTCGGGCTCCGTGAGGTTTATGGCAAGGAAATTTCAGGAAAATTTACAATAGAAAAGCGGGGAAACCCTCTAAGGCCAACCGAAGTTCGCCGGGACCGCTAGTTGTCTATAAAATAATGAAAAGAATAAGCATATAAATATTTAATTAAGCAAATGCTACAATGATTAGTTAAGAAAGAGCTAGATATCTTAGCATATGTTATATGTAAATTATTACTTGTTATCATTTACATCAAAGGAGACCTAGTTTTCTGTTTTATATTTTTCTTGGAAACCATAAACACTATAGTATATTACTCGTTGTCACTCGTTTACACCAACAGTGGCTGACAGACCCTTCGGATTTTAGGATCGGTACATCTTGGTTTAAGACCTGGAAAAAAGTCTTCTACATATTTAATTACCGTGCACGCGAACAAAATTGGTAGGTACATTGTTCTCAAAGAAAGTCATACTTGGACATGCATTTAACATGGTTACATTATACATGAGGAAAACAATGATGACATATAAAGAATTCAACATTGTTGCATTGTTACATATTTTAAACTACACACAATAACTTGCTAATTAATTTCATTGAACTTGTCGATTTAACACAGTCACGTCAAATTAATGATACCTAACGACATACATATAATTTAAATTTATTATTTTTCATATCAAGGGTATCTAGTTTCTAGATACCTGTTAAATATCTAGTTTATGCCGACTAAAAGTAGTTATAAGCAATTTTTAGCAGTTAATTTATGATTCATGTGAACTTAAACCACAATAATGGGTAGTTACTGCCAAGGAAATCTTTTTACTAAATAACATTTGAAACAGCTCATAAAAAATAACCACGCTTGTTGGGAGAAACGCAGACATGCGCAGCGCCTAGTACAACTTTCATAGCAATGATCATAACATACATATATTTGCTCTTGACTTGTATAAGTACTCCCTCTTCTACGATTGCTAATCTCATGGTGCGATGTCTTTGTTAAATTAAGTTACAATAAATAATTTTCTACAGTTCAATAAGTCTTGATCTCGTCTTATTTCATCAGGTTATGGGCCTCTCCCTGTCTGTTAAGTGTAGTACAGTGAAAATATAAAGTAAATTCGTTGATTTTGATCAGAAATACGTATAACCTACAAATTGTTCACGCGGTCGCCGAAGTTTTTTTTCAGCTATCTAATATTTCAGCTATAAATTACTTTAAAAATGTCATCAAACGGATCATTGATACAAATTGAAAAACTTACTGGCCGAGACAATTGGACAAGCTGGAGTTTCGCAGTTCAAGCATACCTGGAACTCGATGATTTGTGGGAATGTGTCCAAGGAACAAGTACTGATCCAAAGAAAGAAAAAAAGGCAAAATCAAAACTAATATTATTAGTCGATCCAATAAATTTCATACATATACAGGATGCGACGACATCAAAACAAATTTGGGAAAATTTATCAAAAGCATTTCAAGACTCAGGTCTGCTGAGAAAAGTTGGTTTATTGCGGGACTTGATTAACACAAATTTAGAAACAAGCAACAGTGTAGAAGATTATGTCAACAAAATCATGAGCTCAGCTCACAAGCTCAGAAATATAGGATTCGGTGTTGATGACGAATGGCTCGGCACTTTGATGCTGGCAGGTTTACCCGATGAATACAAACCTATGATAATGGGTATTGAAAGCTCAGGAGTAAAGATAAGTGCAGATCTGATTAAAACAAAACTTTTGCAAGAAATAAAATCTACACCAAATAATTCAGCTCTGTACACAAGTAATAAAAATACTCAAGCTAAGTTCAAAAATACTCAGCATCAGCCAAAGTCAAAAGGTCCAAGATGCTTTAATTACAACAAATATGGACACCTTGGTAAAAACTGCTGGTTTCTGAAAAATAAATCACAAAGTAAAGAAAATAATAAAGGTTTTGTGGCAGCCTTCTCGGCCATGCAACTGAATGATTGTATAAACTGGTATGTAGATTCAGGTGCTTCAATGCATATGACAATGCATCAAAATTTATTAGAAAATGAAACAATACCACCAATATCCACAATCAAAATTGCAGACAATAAAACTTTACATGTCGAGAGCTGTGGTGATGTGATACTGCACATACCAAATAAAGATGGCAGCAGCAGTGAAATACTTGTAAAGAATGTTTTGTATGTGCCAAAGTTGTCTACAAATTTATTATCAGTTAGTAAAATAATAAAATCTGGTTGTTCAGTGGAATTTGATAAAACTGGCTGCTCAGTGTATAATGCAAATAATCAAAAAGTAGCCACAGCAAATCTTATAAATGATACATATAGACTGAACATAAATTACAGTAAAATATTTGCCATGTCAGCAAAAGCAGAGTCAACTACACATCTATGGCATCAGCGTTTAGGCCATCTAAATTACAATGATGTTCACAAGTTACCTAACTGCACAACTGGTGTACAATTATCATCACAGAAAGAAAAGTATGTATGTATAAGCTGCCTAGAGGGTAAGCAAACAAGGCAATCATTTCCAAGCAATGGCTCCAGGGCAAATGGGTTGCTAGAGCTAGTCTACACTGATGTATGTGGTCCGATACAAGTTGCTTCGATTGGCGGTGCCAGGTATTTTACAACTTTTATTGATGATTTTTCAAGAAAAGTCTATGTTTACATAATTAAAAGCAAAACAGAAGTGTTTGAAAAATTTATTGAATACAAAAACCGTGTTGAAAATGAGTTAAATAGAAAAATTAAAATCTTACGCAGCGATAATGGATTGGAGTATACTAATAAAAACTTCGCTAACTACTTAAAGAAAAATGGAATATTACATCAGACTTCCAATCCATACACGCCACAACAGAACGGTCTGAGCGAGAGAATGAACCGAACATTGGTTGAGAGAGCAAAATGCATGATGCTTAATGCTGATTTATCGAAGAATTATTGGGCTGAAGCTGTAACAACTGCCGCATATATAATCAACCGCTCGCCCACACATGCTTTATCAGATATTACACCTCATGAAGTATGGACCGGACAAAAGCCAGACTTAAGCAATATCAAAATATTTGGTTGTCCTGCTATGGTACACATACCTAAAGAAAAGCGCCAAAAATTAGATGTGAAATCTCGTCAGCTGATCTTTGTTGGGTACAGTGAATGTACAAAAGGCTACCATTTCATAGACCCGAAAACCAATAAAGCAGTTATCAGTAGAGATGTGCATTTTCTGGAAGAAAACATTAAAAGTAAAATAGTAGAATCAACTTCTTTTTCAGCACCTGAAACAAAAATAAATAATATTAATCAAGATGTACACGAAATACAACAATTTAAAAATGAAAGTAATAATAAAAAAGAACAAAAATTAACACAAATATACTTACCATTGAATGAACAAAAACTTGAATTAATTACACAAGATGATGAAAATACGGATGAGGAGGAGCAGTCTCCTTCAAATAATCAGAGTAATAGTACCACAGATACTTCAAGTAATACAGAATATGAGGATCCACTAGATGATACATACTTACCAAGCCAGAGTGTTGACATAACACCTGCGAATGAAACAGGTATTAAAACACGTCGGCAAAGAAAGTTGCAAACAAATAATGAAAGTTCATCTTTATACATTTGCATGAATGGTGAGTCTACATCAAGTTTTCTTAACAATGATCCCCAGAGCTTAGAAGAAGCTCTTCAAAGTAATGAATCTGAAGAATGGAAACAGGCAATGAAAGAGGAATATGACTCCCTCATTCGCAATAATACTTGGTCTTTAGTAAATTTACCTGGTGGGAAGAAGGCTATTCCATGCAAATGGGTTTTCAAACGAAAACTTGATCATACTGGAGAAATCACTCGTTATAAGGCTAGACTAGTAATTAAGGGTTACAAGCAGAAAAAAGGAATAGATTACAATGAGATATACGCACCTGTTGTACGATACACATCGATTAGATATCTTATGGGTATATCTGCAAAATACAATCTAGAAATTCAACAAATGGATGCAATTACAGCATTTCTGCAAGGGGATGTTGATGAAGACATTTATATGGCTCAACCACCCACTTTTGATAGAGGAGAGAAAGTATGCCATTTAAATAAAGCTATATATGGTCTTAAGCAAGCTAGTAGACAGTGGAATAAAAAGCTGAACTCTGTTTTGTTAGAAATTGGCATGAAACGATCAAAACTGGATCCTTGCATTTATTTTCGTATATTGAGCAAAAATGACATTTTATTTATCTCTGTTTATGTCGACGATCTACTTTTATTTTATAATTGTTCTGAAACTGGCGAAGAAATAAAAAAAAAACTTAAAGATAACTTTAGTATGAAAGACATGGGAAAAGCAAAACAATGTATTGGATTCAGAATAACACATGAAAATCAAAACAAAATATCTCTGGATCAATCAATGTACATTAAAAAGATACTTACTCGTTTTGGTATGGACAATTGCAAGCCAGTCTGGACTCCATGTGATCCTAACATTCAATTAAAGAGAGCTGAAAGTGAGGAAGAAATATTGAAAAACATACCTTATCAAGAAGCTATTGGGTGCTTACTATATTTGTCACAAGGGACAAGACCTGACATAACATATATTATAAATTCATTAAGTCGGTACAATGGGCAACCCACTGCAGAGCATTGGACAACACTGAAGAGAGTTTTAAGATATTTACAAGCCACCATTGATTATAAATTGACATATGATGGGAACTCAGAAGGCAACATTTCAGGCTATTGTGATGCTGATTGGGCCAGTCATTCTGAAGACCGGAGATCCTGCACTGGATATGTTTTTATTCTTCAGGGTGCAGCAATCAGTTGGTGCTCCAAAAAACAAGTAACTATAGCCCTGTCGAGTACAGAGGCTGAATACATGTCTCTAGCCACTGCTGTGCAAGAAGCGATTTGGCTAAAACAATTAGATGAAGACTTTTGGACCGAATCATCAGCTATTCCTATTGTTGTTTACTGTGATAATCAAAGTACCATTCGCATTTCAGGAAATGAAACTTATCATCAACGCAGCAAACACATTGATGTTCGTTATCACTTTATCAGAGAGAGGATTGCTGTCAAACAAGTCTTAGTAAAATACCAAAGGAGTCAAGATATGGTTGCAGACATTTTGACCAAAGGACTGCATAGACCAAAACATGAAGCTTTCAGCAGAGCAATGGGTCTGCGTTCAGGAGAGAATGTTGGGAGAAACGCAGACATGCGCAGCGCCTAGTACAACTTTCATAGCAATGATCATAACATACATATATTTGCTCTTGACTTGTATAAGTACTCCCTCTTCTACGATTGCTAATCTCATGGTGCGATGTCTTTGTTAAATTAAGTTACAATAAATAATTTTCTACAGTTCAATAAGTCTTGATCTCGTCTTATTTCATCAACGCTTATAAAATTTTCCGACCTCTTTATTTGCTTGCATAATATTACATAAGGAAACTAGTAAATCATAGTTATACAAACATGGTTGTATACAAATCCAAATGCGCATATAATTCTACATATACAAGACATTATTCGCATTCCCACAGATGTTTTATAATGACAAGAACTAGTTTGTGTATGGGGACAATGAGCAAAACTGCAAAGCAGGGTTTCCAAGAATGTGTACGGGCTTTACCCGTTAACTTATTATATAGCTTTTAAAAGTTAAGATAAAGTATTTCAACGTGATGGGGTCGTGTTTTTTTGAAAAACTAGCGGCCACCCGTGAATTCGTCTTTTCTCGCAATAAATGGTCAGTTTTACCCCTTTCTTCCGAACATCGCAACAAAAAGTAGTCCATATTTAAATCCAAGTTTGGATCTATATTTGTGCTAATTTTCCATATAAACTTTTATGGGCCGTATTACCCCTATCCCCTCTTATTTTCAAAACAAGTAACCTATTTCCGTTTTAGAGGTTCAACGTATACCTAATTTCATTAAAATCAGTATAGTGGTTTAGGCGTGATAGCCGGACAAACAGACAGACTGACAGGTAGACTTTTTACAAATAAAATCTAGTACTTTACGTGAATCGAGTTCTAAGCATTTTTGAAAATCATTTTTGGATAGAACGAAGGCATCTGTTTTGTATCCATTTTAGATTTCTGCGCGATGTTCCATGTTTGCCAATTGCTACCGAGCGTCATGCAATTGGCAAAATAAATTACTAATTACGTTATATTGTAATCGTGTGTTTCAATTTGCTGTTCAATCAATTGGTTTAACTCATATCCAACCGCTCGCAGCATTGTAATATATTAAAACAGAATTAGTGGTAAAACTTTTAAAGTGGTAACACTAGATTTGTACAAGCGTGTACGTAACTACGTATGCACTATGCAGCGCCTAATAAATAGGCTAGGAACAAAGCCTCGTGTAGTCGTAGCTAAAAGACACTGTTTTCTTTTGTATTGTATTTCTTATTTCGTAGTTATTAAGTAACATTTCTTTTGATTGCCTTTGCAAATAAGCAATTCCAAGTTTTTTTATTTGATATGAAACCATCTCAATAATTAAGGAACTGATGTGGTAAATTTTGAAAATTCTTGTAGCGCTTTTTGTAAGCTATAATTAAATTTCCTTCGTTCAGTTTCTCCGTATATGTAGAGGCAGCTATTTGTGAGGCTTGCACCTGTTTAAAAGTTTGCTTTTTTTAACATAAAGAGGCTAACAAACAAATAATTATGATTTTGAGTTTTATTCACCATTAAGAGTGCAATGCCTTTCGCTTGAATAGTCTAAAATGTCGTTTATATCAAATTTTCAGTAAGATTTTCGCTGTCACTTAGGTTTTACTAAATTTTGATCAATTTTAATAACTTTGTGGGCCGTCCATATATTACGTCATTCTAAATTATGGGGGGGGGGGGGGGGGGTGTGTTTCGAAATTGACGTCATTCTTCTTTATTTATTTATAGTTTATTGTTCACGTACAAAAAGATTATTTCTAAAAAGAAATTTCTTCAAGCACACCTAAGTGAGACTGCAAATGTGAGAGGCGGCTAAGGCGCTTACAATACTAAAATAACTCATACATACATAGATGTACACAAATACAGTAATAACTACAGATAAAATACTCTAACAATAATATTACATATAATACTAGCTGCCCGCCCCGGCTTCGCCCGTGGTACTTACATGTATTATACATATAAACCTTCCTTAACAATCACTATATCTATTTAAAAAAAAGTCCGTTGCGTAGTTTTAAAGATCTAAGCATACACAGGGACAGACAGCAAAAGCGACTATGTTTTATACTATGTATTGATAATAAATTTTGTTAAACTGGTAATGACGTCAATTTTGGGAGAAGGGGGAGGGGTCATTAAGAAATGACGTGATTGTAGGGGGGGGGGTCTAAAATCTGGAAAAATCGATGACGTAATTTATAGACGGACCCTTTGGAAAAAAATCCTAAGGATTAAATCTTTTAGACCCGGTGAGTAATTAGTAGGTTAAGAAACAATTGGTAGTCTATTGTGCCTGGAATGCCGGGTTATGAAGGGTTAAAATAAAAACTTGCGAACATTATCTCCCTAATATTTCAAATCATATTTAGTCAACCCGCATCGGCTCGGTATTCCCTTCATTGTTCTCAATTCAGACAAAAGGCAACTTCCACATCTGCCCGTGACAGCTTGCTCTTGTTCAACGATTCAGGTCTTATTTGGGACCAGCAATAGCCTTTGCAGGCCGCGCGCGTAATTTATGGGCCCGAAACTCCCAGCTACTGCCATATATCAGTCTGCCGTCTGCTGGCTTGACTGATCGCGCAGAGAAAATAAATTACAGAGGAGATTACTAAGAGTGTTGTTTTACGTTTCTCCTTTTAGATCATTGATAACTGAGTTCTTACTTCTTGAAGGTAGGTGACCGATGCGCGAATGATCTCGGGTGCATTTCTCGGGAGACGAACTTTTCTTAATGGTCTTCGGGTGATGAGTTAGTTTGTAAGATTGCCCTCAGTTAGTTTTTTTTTCTACCTGACTGCTGATGGCTGCAAAGACTTATAATTGAACTTACAAGGGAGCAGAAAGCTCTCGCCCCTTAACACCAGTTAGTCTCCGTCGTCTCTCGTAGTACGAGTATCTACACGGGATAATCTATTTATTTATTATTATATTACATTCATCAAAACTTACTTTTTGAAGAAATGCCCAGTTATTATTTCAACATTAAAATCGTTGAATCATGAGTCCCAATTGTATAATATAATGCAAAGATTTCGTACTGTTGTATATTATGTGTTAAAAATATAAATAGGAATTCTTAATTTTTAAACCTTTTATATTTACAAACCTACTTGACGTAACTGAATGAGTAGAATAATAGAATTGACATTTTATGGGCACATTTCATTAGGCAAGTCGGAAACGATATAAAAATTCAATCTCTGCAAAGTATGAATTGTTCACATAATAGTATAAAGTGATAGTGATTGCTCCAGAATCTATCACAATGTAGCAGTCCCTAACTTGTTCTACGTAAACAAATCTAAATAAATAAAACATCTCTTACTGCTAGTTAAAATAATCCAGACGTATCTAATTTTAGCTTCGAAATGGCTATTGTAGTGAAGGTGGTTGAATAATTCAAACTGGAATAAATCAGTCAATTCGACGACCGTATATCCTGACGGACTAAAATTAACTCGATCGGCCACGCTCTGCTCTGTGAGGTCACAAATAATGATTTGATTGTTATACGATGACGTATCAAAGTCAGAGAAGATGATGAGTGGCTTGTGTGGAGCTAAATACTTTTTCTACTCATTTATTTCCATTGACTCAGAACCAGAAATATTTTTATCCATGTTAATGACATCGCAGTATTTATGAACCATCTATGTTAATTAAATGAAGTACCACCGGTTCGCCATCTATAACTACAAAGAAGATAGCAAGAAAATGCAAAAAATAGAATTAAGCTAGCTGTGCCCGCGACTATGTTCGCGTGAACTACATACTTTCATGGTCGGTTTTACCCCTATCTCCTCTAATATTCGAAACAAAAAGTAGTCCATATTTCAAATCAAGTTAAACTTAAAAAAGAAACATTTTCCTTTATCAACTGTCAAGGAGGTCATTACCTCCATAAATGTCCGTTCTAGAAATTCAACGTATACCTAGACCAAATCTTATCAAAATCAGTTCAGTAGTTGAGGCGTGAAAGCCGGACAGACAAACAGACAGACAGAGTTACTTTCGCAATTATAATATGCGTATGGATTGCTAAATTAACGCTACAGGGACCCAAAACCTGGCTCATCATCTCTCAATCGCCATTCAGCGACGTAATGCAGGCGGCATTTTGGGTACCTTACCACAGGGACCATCTTTGTTTATTTTAAATATTTATTTTACTTTTATTTCCAATTTAAATAGTTAATAATTTAGTGATAATTAAGTTTATGTTTATTTATTTATTTATTTATTTATTATAGCCTTTATTAACAACAATTGTCATTAAGCCAGTTGAGGAGCAACATCATGTATGAAAAATATCATACATGCTGTTGCTCCTCAACTGGCTTTTATATTTAATAAATGTATCGATGATGGTCAGTTTCCAAATTTAATGAAAGTTAGTAAAATAATACCTTTATTTAAAAGCGGCGATAAAAGTGACCCATCGAATTTTAGACCCATATCAATTTTACCCGCATTTAGTAAAATTTTTGAAAAAATTATATTTAATCAGATGCTTTGTCATTTCTCAGTTAACAGGTTATTTCATGATAATCAATATGGATTTACTAAGGGAAAATCTACAACTGATGCGGGAGTGGCTCTCATCAAGCATGTGTTTGATGCATGGGATAAAAAGCAGGATGTCGTAGGTGTATTTTGTGATTTATCAAAAGCGTTTGATTGTGTAGATCATCAAACATTGAAATTGAAGCTGCGGCATTATGGTGTTTTGAACAAATCACTTAGTCTTATTCAATCCTATCTGTCTGACCGTACTCAAAAAGTTAGCGTAAATGGATCAAACTCTTCTGGCGCTCCTCTGTTCATGGGAGTGCCCCAGGGCTCGATATTGGGACCATTACTATTTTTAATTTATATCAATGACCTGCCCTTTTATACAAAATACTTATGTGAGATAGTATTATTTGCTGATGATACATCTCTTATTTTTAAAACTAATAGACAGAGTGACAATGCTGATAAGATTAATGATGCCCTGAATCAAATACTTCATTGGTTTACATCCAATAATCTTTTACTAAATGCCAAGAAAACAAAATGTGTTAAGTTTTCAATGCCTAACGTAAAGCAGGTCAATACTATAATAAAAATGAATGATGAACATATCGAAGTTATTAACTCGACAGTATTTCTTGGCATAACTTTAGACTCAAAATTACAGTGGTCTCCCCACATATCTAACCTGGCTGGAAGACTGAGTTCGGCTGCTTATGCGGTCAGAAAGATAAGGTACCTAACAGATATGGAAACAGCAAGATTGGTTTATTTTAGCTATTTTCACAGCGTCATGTCTTACGGTCTGCTATTATGGGGATCTGCGGCCGATATTCAAACTATATTTGTTTTACAAAAGAGGGCCATCCGAGCCATGTACAAGCTAGGACCACGTGACTCGCTGAGAGAATTGTTTAAGGAAATTAACATCTTAACAGTCGCATCTCAATACATTCTCGACTGTTTAATGCATGTATACAAAAACTTGCATACATTTCCTAAAAAATCAGACAATCATAGCATTAACACCAGAAATAAAAATAAGCTTGCTGTTCCTAAGCGTAGACTACATAAAATAGGTAATTCATTTGTTGCTTTAAGCATAAAAATGTTTAATAAACTCCCTCAAGTTATTGTTGAGTTACCTTTGTACAAATTTTAGACATTTGTCAAACGTTGTCTTTTGAAAAAAGGCTACTACAAAGTGGAAGAGTATTTGAATGACAGGAACGTGTGGATCAGTGACTAGTGTGCTCGCCTGTACCTACGTGTTTTATATTATTTTACAAATATATATGTAACGCATTTTCTCAATCAATGTCAGAATTGGGCCTCGATGACGCATGTGAGTCATACAGTTAATTTAATTTACAAATACCTTTGCTTTATTATTATTATTATTATTATTTTAATAATTGATTTAAAAATTTTATTTTACAATTGACAAACTAACTGTGTGTCTTAGTGCAAAATTAGTAATAAGTGTAGCTTTCATTTGTAAAAAAAACTACTGAGTTTCTTGCCGGTATCTTCTCTTTAGTTATAGGTTCCGAACCGGAGGTAGCTTCATTTGCTTTATATAGAGACTATTCATAAGTATTACTAATGTAATCTATGTGAATAAAAAAATATTGACTTTGACTTTATTGACTTTGATTATTGTCTTGCTTTTCAGCATAGGCCTCCCCAAGAGCTCTCCACAATACTCTGTCATGTGCTTTTCTCATCCAGGTAGCACCCGCTATTGACTTTATGTCGTCTTCCCATCTAAGACGTTGCCTTCCTCTGTTACGTTTATTTTGTATGGGACACCATTCTGTAACATCTTTGGTCCATTTGTTTCCTTTGTTTCTTATCATATGGCCTGTCCACTTCCATTTTAGTTTCTTAATACAATTTGTAACGTCTATTACTTTTGTTTGTTTTCTTATTGTTTTAAGTTTTATTTTGTCTTTCCTTTTTATGTTGAGCATGCTTCTTTCTATGTTATGTTGACATGTTTCTAATTTTTGTGTATTGCGTTTTGTTAGGCTCCATGTTTGACAGCCATATGTTAAGCTTGGTAGGACACATAAGTTGAAAACTTTTGATTTTGATTTAAGTGGTATCTGGGGGTTTTTCATGATTTCCTTCGAGGACCAGTATCTTTTCCATGCTATGTTTATCCTGTTGTTTACTTCTTTTGATGTGTGGTCTACTGGAGATATTATTTGTCCAAGGTATGAGTAGTCGTCTACATATTCGATGATGGTGTTATTGATTTTTATTGTTGTTTTATCATGATTTGTCATTACTTTTGTCTTTGTGGCATTCATTGAGAGTCCGACTTTTTCACTTTCGTATAGAAGTTGTTCTAGCATCCCTTTTAAAGATTGTGGGTCCTCACAAATCAGTACAAGATCGTCCGCAAATCTCAGATGATTTAATGGTACTCCATTAATATTTATTCCATAGTTGTTCCAGTTTATGTTCCTGAATATGTGTTCAAGGGTTGCTGAGAATAGTTTAGGCGACAGCGGGTCTCCCTGTCTGACTCCTCGTTTGATGTCAAAATATTCTCCTACTCTTTCTGTTCTTACCTTTGCTTTCATATTTCTGTAAATATTACTTATAATCCTAATGTATTTGTTGTTCACTCCTTGTTGTGTTAGAGCTTCCCATATTTCCCCGTGTTTTAGAGAGTCAAACGCTTTGTTATAGTCGATAAATGCCAAATAGTATATTTTTTTATACTCGTTGCATTTCTGAACTACTTGTTTTATAGTATGTATGTGATCAAGAGTGGAGTATCCACTGCGGAATCCCGCTTGTTCCCTGGGTTGATTTTCATCAAATGTCTTTGTTATGCGATCTAGTAATATCTTTGAGAATATTTTATACATATTTGACATAAGGCTAATAGGCCTATAGTTCGTAATGTCGTCGGTTTTTCCTTTCTTATGGATTAGTATTATGGTTGATGTGGTCCATTGATGGGGGATGTTTTCGGTAGTCAGGATTTCATTGAAAAGGTTCGTCAAAGTGGTTAGAGTGAAATCCAAGGTCCCTATTAAAGTTTCATTCGAGATTCCGTCTTCACCTGATGCTTTTCTCCTTTTTTGGGATTTTATGGCTTTGTTTACTTCATCTTTTATGATCGGTGGAATACTTTCTTCTTTTCTTACATTTAGCATTGGCATTATGTTAGATAGATAGATAGATAGATATACTTTATTGCACAAAATCTTTACAGAAATAGGTTTTACAGAAAAATTATAGTACAATTTAGGCGGTCTTATCGCTATTATGTTTTTATGTTTTTCTCTTCATTATTGTATAAATCTCTGTAGAAATCTGTTGCCACTTGTATTATTTCTTTTCTGTTCGTCTTTTTTTTCTTGTTTTTGTGGTATGTTATGCCATCAATCCATTTCAAGTTCTCAGTTAGTTCTCCATAAGCCTTTTTCACTCCTCCTGTCTTCTCGATGTGGAAACCAAGTGTTTCTGTTCTCATTTTCTGTCTGTGTTTTCTAATGTTTGTGCTTATTTCCTTACTCAACCTGACGATTTCTTCTTTGTTGTTTTTCCTGTCTTCAAATAATATTTGCCTTTGTTTTATTAAGTGTCTTGATTCTGGTCCTAGTGTGTCTTTTGGTGTTTTATTTGATTTAGCTTGCCTTTCAATTTGTTGCAGCGCTTTTTCTAGGTAATCGTATTTTTGTTGCACTCCATGAAGATCTGTCATCTTTTCTAAGATATTTTCTAAGGGCTCTACAAAGCGTGAGGGGATCGGCAAATTTACTGTTGTTGTATTCTTTATGTTTTTCCTACATTTTTTTGGTTCTTTTGTAAGTATTTGTCCTCTAACCATTCTGTGATCTGTGTTGTAATTTAATTTGTTTACGACTTCGACGTTTGAAAATAATCTGGGCTTGTTTGTGATGATAAAATCGATTTCATTTTTTATGTTGCCATTAGGAGAGACCCACGTCCATCTTCTATTTTTTTTCTTTTTATAGAAGCTATTCATGATTCGTAGGTTGTATTCGCGGGCGAGGTTTATCAATCTTTGTCCATTATTATTCCTTCTTCCAGTCGTGTAGGGTCCAAGGATTTCTTCCTCATTCCTTTCTCTCGTTCCTATTTGGCCATTGAAGTCTCCTATTATTATTACATTATTGAATGCGTTTTCGATGGTTGTTTTTAGGTTTTCGTAAAAAGTATCCTTTATTTCATCTTTGGCAACTTCTGTAGGGCCATATACTTGAATTATTGTGGTAAGTTGTTTGTGGCCTGGAAGTTCTATGTTCAGAACAGCAATTCTGTCTGATATACCTTTGAACTCTATTATATTGTTCTTGAGGTATTTCTTTACTAAAAACCCTACTCCGTATAGTCCAGGTACTTCATTCTTGTAGAATAAGATGTGATCTTCGTACTCTTCTATGTTTTCGTCAGTTTTTCGCACTTCGCTTATTCCAAGAATTTGGCAATTAACAGTTTGTAGTGCATTTTCTAGTTCAATCAAGGATTCACGTTTCTTCAGAGATCTGGCATTGAGTGTCGCTATATGCAGTTTATTTTTTCTTATGTTTTGGTTTGTAGATTTTCTTGGTATATAATGCTCTTGGGGGGTTTGGTCATACACCCCCACGGTGACCAGCCGGGTTGGAGGCGATATTGTTTTACTTGCGTTGTTTTTTATTTCAATGTTTGTTTTCCGGTTTATTTGTTGAGTTAATTGCTATTGGTTGTCTGTTGTGTGCAAAGAAAAGGTTTTTGGTCTAGGGCTGTGTACTTGGTCCCGTTTAGCTGTTTTATTAATTTTAGTAGGGGCGAAGCTGCTAACTTTATTAGAGGGTGTTGGTGTTTTTGGTGACTTGGTTGGTGACCGTTTTCTTTTATCTGTAGGTTTTTCCCTTATAATTAGCTTATCGTAGCTAATATATGCCAAATTTCCTTTCTTTATTTCTTCTTGTTGACGTATTTTCAGCTCTTTTCTTTTTATAAGGATCTCCTTTGGTAAGTCTTCGCTTATGTATACATCTTGGGGGAAATGCTTTTTGTGTTTGAACATTTCTATTTTCCGCCATGTCAGAGTAACAGAAATAAGAATGGGCCTCTTTTTATTTTGTGTTGGTTTTCCCAGTCTTCGCACATTGGTAATTTCCCATTTGTCCCAAGTTTCGATGCCAACTTTTCCGGAGATCATGTTAAGGGAGTCTAAGACCAGTTGTAAAAGATCTGTAGGGTTGTTTTCGGTTTCTTTTATTCCATGAAGCACAAAATTATTCTTCCTGGCATCTCTCTCAATGTGTGTTACTTTTGATTTTAGTGTAGTTATCTCTTTCTTCAGTTCTTCATTTTCTTGTAGAACTGCCTCTAGTTTCGCGTCAAAAATGGCGGAAACATCCTTAGTGACGTTTTCCGTGATCTTTGCTGCGTGTCTCTCGAACTTTTCCTCCATTGCAGACAATAACATTTGCATATCCATTATTCGATTTTACTGGTTTCTGCTTTTTAGTAACTTTTTCACTTGCTGGTATCACTATTCGTCACTTGGCAACTCTTTTTGTATCTGGTAGATTTTTCTTGTATAACAACACTAAGTGTCAATGTCAAACTCAACTGACATAACTGACGTCTGACGTTGTCAGTACTTGTCTGTTAACCGTCTACGATTTAAAATGATGATGTATGACTCACTAATTTTCTTCACGTTGGAGTTTTTAAAGTTAATAATTATCGTATGTTATCATAAGTTTATTTGTTTGTGTAACCAATTCCTGTAACAGCTTTTTGCAATAAAGTACACATAAAAATAAAACGGAGAACTACAAAATGCGAAAAAAGTGCAGTAAGTACTTAGCTTTTGTAGTCTAAATTCATCTGTCATTAAATAATTGTATCACTTCAAGTAGAGCTATCTTCGTTAAACCCATTGCAATCATAAAACTTAAAACAACAAGACCACTGCGTCATATGCAACATTTATGCATGTTAGTCATAGTCTATGTAACTACGTAAGTCTAATATAAATTGAAAAAATAAACCAACGTGCCACTAGCTTAAGGATATACATCAATGTCCATAAACAAATGTATTATGTATTATACATTAGTACATCGAAACATAATGTACATTTTATGGATTGCCGAGTGCGACAGAAGTGTAAATAAATAAAACGACTCAGTAAGCGTTTTTCTATGCTTTGTTCATAAATAACGTTAACTGATTCAATGAGAGCTTACGGTGGAGGCGATAGAGTCTAATATTGACAAACAAAATACAAATCTATGAAATAGGGATGCTGACCGTTTCGATTCAGATGTAGACAGACCCTCGCGGCAATATAGGAAAAGTTCGCGGGTCAGTGACCTGCGGCCGTGTGACGTCATCGATCTCGAAGTGTTTTCGGACTCGTACAAACTTATTCGCTTCTAATTTTGGCAGCGTAAGGAGAATAAGTTTAATAAAGTTAGAAACTAACATCAAACACAGTTGCCGCCTACGTTTTGGGCCAAAAATAGAATACTTGAAAGCGTGTTGCTTGAAATTTACTTGTCTTTGTTATAATTTATTAATGTGAACTAGCTATGATCTAAAATGCAAGAAGATATCACAGTATTTGATCAAAGGTATTTTATTAACATAACAGACTAAAAGTTTGGAATGAGCTGTAAGAATTTAAATGGATATGAATGTTATAAATCGATGTTGATAAAAACGAGCTAATAATAACGTTCTGGAAATAAAACTCGTAAGCTAATGCAGTAACTGACGAAAAGTATCTTTAATAAACATTTTATTTATTTATTTATTTAAAAACTTTATTGCACAAAATAAAAAGTACAAAAGGCGGACTTAATGCTAGAAGCATTCTCCACCAGTCAACCGTTGGGTCATGCAGATAGTTCGTTTATGGGTGCAGTAACAGTAAAAATGTGAGTATAGATTACAACAAAAAAATAATAATAATAATAAATAGCAACAAATGACGTCACAGAAATGGTATCTTCTTAAAAATACTTTTAAAAAGTGGTTAAATGGTGCCTCATACCAAGGTAGGCCACGGAAAGGACTATGAGACGGTTTTCTACCGTCTGGACGCAAGTTTGTTTCTCTTTTCACAAAACGGAGTTGGATGAAACTAGGGAGAAAGAGAGAGAGTGATATACTATATTACTATTCATTCAACCATACAACCGACTACATCCTACCAAATCGACGTGCATTTTAAGTATCTATAGAAAATCATTATTTCTTTCTCTTAAGTAAACGTGAATTAGTATCCTTTATCCAAGTATTTCATTTAAGCTAGGCTTGTCAGTATTTTATTTAATTTCGTACATTGATTCTATAGATTTTATTAAATCATAAATCTATTATATAAAAATGAATCGCAAAATGTGTTGGTAAGCGCATAACTCGACAACGCGTGGACCAATTTTGATAATTCTTTTTTTTAAATGATCGCTGAAGTCCACGGATGGTTTTTACAGCAAGATAAATTCGAATAATTGCCGGAAAAACACTAAAGATAGTTCTTTTCTTTTTCCAGTACAAACGTTCTCTCACTAAAATTTAGAGTCAAGCCACATTCCAAATAATTTTGACAGTACGAAGTCTGTCGGGTCCGCTAGTACTATATATAAATGTATACATTTATGTATATACGTGTTATCTAGACTGTTGAATGTAGCGATCAATTCCGCGGTCATGTGGAGCGTCGTCGTTGCAGCCTCAGCGTCTTCGTAGTTTTCCTGTCTGCTCTATCATCGCTCTTACCAACGAGCCTAAGGACACCAGTCCTTAGGCATCGCGAATAACAATTTCAGCTACTTTCAATCGTCGTCGTTGTTGTAACCGTTGTTTGAATTGCAGTAACCGTCACTCTCAGAATCCTTTTGGTAGATTCTCGCGTCGTATACCGCAGAAATTCCAGTCTCTTGATCATGGACGAGCCCCTAAGATTGTGGGTTCAAAGAACCAGGGCTTTCTTTGGTAATATACTTTTCATTTCATCTTATTTTACAGAGAAGCTCGTCCGTCTCCGATTTATCACACACTCTCTTTCTTCTTTATCTCATTCGTTAATTCTTCCCTTTCCTTCATCGTAAGTTCCATTTCCGTAAAGTTTTCTGGGCAATAAAGTGTTTGTATCTATCTATAATCCGTTCCAAGTATTAGTAACCGGCTCATAAAAGTATAAATAAGTACTCCAACTAATCTGCGGTATGGATGCGGCGCACAGTTCATATCGGCTCAAGTACACTCTAAGCCGGTTAAGCTTTTGATCCCGGCTTTCATTCGCCGTTCTCCTGTCAATATTGTAAAGCCAACCTCAGCTTTGCAATATTGACATGAGAGGAATCATTGTAAAAATATATATTAGCCAGCGGGTAATACTGTGAGCATTTACAATTTTTGAAATACTTACTGTGGGCATTTACAATTTCTGAAGTACATAATCTGTGACAGAATCTGAAATTACATTACGCCATTTCAAACGGTGTAAGAGCCAAGAGTTTGTCACAATTTTTATTGTCTCTTGACGAAATGTAGAGCATCGAGTAGTTTTTATATGAAAGTACGAGAGAAGTGATCTCGGTGAAGCCGCAATAAAATACCCAAGTGATTTTTAGGGTTCCGTACGTAAAGGATTAAAACGGCACCCTATTACTAAGAATTCGCTGTTTGTCCGCCTGTCTGACACCAGGCTGTATCTCAAGAACCGTGATAGCTAGAGAGTTGACACTTTCACAGATTATAGTATGTGAAGTATTTCTGTTTTCACTATAACAACAAATACTAAAAACAAAATAAGATAATTATTCCCCTTGGATAATTACAACAAACGTGGTGTTTTTGCTGTTTTTGGTTGATATTAATAAAAATATTTAGTTATATTAACTTCAAAAATAAATAATTAAATTTAAATAAAACAATTGTTTAAGGGGGGCTCTCACACAACCAACTTGATTTTTAGCCGTTTTTTTTAAATAAAATCAACAATTAGACGCTTGAAATATTCACAGAATATTTACTATTCGTGTCTATTGCTCTGATTTAATGCAAAATGTGGAAATTACATTTTATAGATATCAATATGTATTACATATCAATATATAATTTTTTATTTTTATCACCTCCATACTAAACCACATATTTACAAATATAAAAACATTACAAACAATAAAAATCTTCTAAAATTGAGCCTTGTGGGATCGATCCCAAGACGCTGGCAGCATTACCTCGCTGAATAGCCAACGAAATACGCTGTGCGAGGTAAGTGCCAGCCCTGGGGTCGCCCGAAGTATGGACCAGCTTTTTTGCCAAAAATCCGTACAAATTTTTGGCATCATATTTACTTAATAATTGTATCTAATGTTAAATAGATAGCTAAGCAACATATCGTGCCCGAGTCCGACTCGCACTTGGCCGGTTTTTCATCTTGCTCTTTACCAGCCCGACTCATGTCAAAGCATAAAAAGGTTTCCAGTCAGACCTAAACGGATAATTGGACACTCGTGTGCGTCGGAGAAGTAATTGATTGATTGACTTTTCGCCAAATGTACAAATAGAATACAGAATGAACTTTGTTAACTCTTAAACAGGCAATGGGAAAATAGTTACTACCTCAAATTGAACTTTATGACCCTGACATACCGGCGAAAACCAATAAATAATTTCGATACTCATGGCCTGGTTATGTGTTAAAGCATGATATATTCTAGTTATTTATATAAATTCCTATTACAGACACATTGAACGCCAGTTTAGGTAACGCATAGCAATCAAGTATAAAATTCTAAAGCTTGAAGATTTCTCTGCACCCCATTTACAAACGCCAAAATCGATTCCAAAAATAGAGTTATAAAAATAATAATTCAAAGAGAAAAATCGTGTCGTTCTAGGTCCTCCCTAATTGCCTTCTTTCCTTTATACTCATTTATAATATAACCCTTTTCAAGCAGACTTACATCTGAAACAATAAATCGAGTACAAATGTGAACCTTGTGTTAACGGTAACTAAAATCAACTTTGCTATTACATCTGTAAGTCGTACTAGGTACAGTTAACAGGACGTCAAGATAGACGCTTTCAGTTCAATTTTAGATCTTATTCGCAGTACATAAGGGCCGTGCGAAGACCAAAGTGTCTTAGTAAAGTAGTCTGAGGTGCTTTTGTCTGTATATTCATACGCAGTAAACCGCGGGAACATTCGTATTCCAATTTACATATGAGTACACAATTCTAGTGACTCGGTTCTGTAATGATCGTGGAAGACAATAAACTTGAACGTAAAACGTTTAGGTACTGCGCCTCAGAGAAAACAAATAACGATCTGTGTAACATTTACATTTAACTATGTGGATACTGTTACCGATTCGTCCACAAAGGATTCTGTTATTTTCCATTATTATTGTTCGCTATATTTGGCAATTCTTGACTGATCCACCACCTGGCAAAAACTTTTACTAATACATGATATCTTAGATCATAATTATTTGATCCGAGCATGGTCGTACAATTATAGAAATGATGTCCTTATCAATTATCAATTGAGACACTTTTAAATACTTGACAACACAATTTCGAATACTGCATCTAAACCTCATAAGCACCACTATGCTCTAATGTCCTCAACAAAAACCTCTATTGTACCTTTTTAAGCGTTACCAACTTTATTTTTTACATTAATGAGACCACTAAAGATGTTTCTTATAAAAATTAAATCTCAGTAATTGTTACTGAAATAAGCGACTCGCTTTATTTACCCCCACGCATGATAAATTCATATCTATAGCCTAATTTTCTACAACCAATCGAGTGACCATTTTTTAATTTATGTTAAACGATTTCCTTCCTTTCATACTGCAGAAATGATTTGATGTCTTCGCAGAAGCCTGTGACGTTCGAAGACGGGAAATTAATCAGTTTCCGTCGAAACTGCGTTGCAGGTCTTGCCGTCGCTCAGTTTATTTAATAAGCTAGACAGAAAGTTACGGTAAATCGAAATCGAAATTAGAAAACAATTTTGATACCCGATTGATTTTCAATGTAAGAGGAGCATAAGCAAAACCAATATGTTGACTCATGAGTGAGCACTTTGTCGGAAATTCAACTCTGCACGTCATCTTCACGTCAAATTAAAGGTAGATAGATGCCTACCTTTAATATGACGTTAAGAACAAAATACTATTACTTTGGGTGTTTCGGGATAATGACCGTCGTAGCCACTTATATACATACATATCATCACCATCAGGTCTGAGTCAAATACGACTTCCATAGCTGATAAGCATGCAAGCCGGACTTTTGCCACTTTCTGCGGGAAGTCATCTTTATTCGTTCGTTTCCTGGTCGATTCAATATACAAAACATTTTTCTGTATTGGCTCGGATCTGCGTGTTGTGGTACTATCTTCGTTCCTGATTTCTGTAACACAAGTGCTAAAGCTATACCACAGAATCAGAGTTATGTATGGGATGTTGGAATGTTTATTACCACACATTTTTACTACTCAAGATCATTTCATCATCATCATCGATTTAGCTTATGAACGTCCACTGTTGATTATAAGCTCCCCCCAAGATTTCCACAATAGTCGACCTTGTGCCACCTGCAGCTATCGCTTTCCTGCTACCATTTTGGTTTCTTTACGACTTGACCCCAATGACTCCAATGACCATTTGTTCTACGAGCTACGTGGCCTGCCTGTTACTTAAGTTTTACAATTTCCAGGACCATATTTAGACTGTTTAAGGACTGACAACTTCTCTGAACAATGCGTAGTATACCACCTTCCGTAGCTGCCTGGAAAATCAGAAGATGGTTCTGAGATTCTTACCTGAAATGAAAGTAAAATCGAATTACATCTTTGACCAACAACACAATCATTTAATAATTTTGCCTAAATTTCAGATATCCGTGAAAAGCAATATTCTGAATATTATGACTTCTAAATAGGAATGAAAAAATCATGATACACTGCACGTTATTTTAATTAAAAGCATTATCTTATCTTGAACAATATTCACATGACTAAAGGAAAGGTTTTGATTCGATGGAGGGCAAGAGTAAAAAAACCATAGTCTACAAAGAGTAAAAAACATCAGATTTATTAGTTTGTATTAGTGAATGTTAGTGTACAAATTTCGTATAGTTTTATTCGGTAATACTCAGTTGTGCGTAATAGATCTTTCTTTATTTATTTCTCAAAAACAATAAATGTTGCTTACATGGGATTTACAAATACATAGGTAGCTTAAGTTCTTATTACAGTACAGTAATTCGAAACGGTGTTAGAGCTTAGTATATTTTATGGAGATATGTGAACTTACGTTTTTTACAAATATTAATCTTTAAGTGCCTTTAATTTCATTACGTAATTTATTCTAGAGCTAAGGAGGGTGCGCCTTCTGTAATGATGTTGCATTTCCATAGTTTGTACTTATTTTATTGATAAATAAAATAATCTATAAAATGGACCGCATTCAAACTCGTATCAAGTATCTCTTGTGCTTTCAAACAAGTTTCAACTGGATCATTGGCGATGACCTAATCCTACTCGTACCTATAAAACACCGAACACCCGTGTTACATCGCGAAATTGTGACAATTCTCACGCGTCATTGGCAGAAGCAGACTTTACGAAAGAAGTCTATTTGCCCTTTTATATAAATATTTTCACCCGTTCTAGTTACCACTGCGCTCAGGTGACACAGATTTAAATAAATTCAACCCTTCCTTTGCTTTGCTGTCGTCGGATATAACTCGTCAAATTCCAGTTTCAGAGAACGTGCATATTATGCTGATCCATATTTGTTTGCATAATGGGATTCCCTCAATCCTCGTCAGAAGGCGATAAGATATGAAATCTTTCGACATGTACTCGCGGCGACACCCATGCGTACGTGGGGGCAAGGGATGAATACCAAGTACTTCGCATTTCTTATCAGTGACACTGTTTAGGGCTCAACATCTAATGGGTGCCAACAGAAACTCTGAAGTTTATTCTCGCTGAATTTTTAAAAAGGCTTAAGATATTTCGTCTTGCTCACAGTCTACCTGAATGGGTGTTTCTGCCTTTTTTGTCTGTTAAGTAAGTTTATTTATTTATTTAACATTAATTTCACAGAAGGAAATACAACTGTACTTAATGCTTTACGCCATCTCCGCCTCCAAGAGTTAACCATTGGGGTAGGCACAAATATTAATTTACTGAATCTGATTTTAGCCAAAAAATATCTATCTATATCCTTTTTGGGCGAGTACATACGTAAGATAATTTAAATAACAATCTCATTTTAATGAGAGATCACTGAGCAACTTTTGAACTGTATTAAGGATACTTCTGATTTACATCTCATTTTCATGGAGGTGGCTGTGGAGTGATAAGGCTAACTTACAGACACGAATTATAAAACGACATTCTCATGACTTCGTATCAAATCAACATGGCCGCTACAATAAAAATTTGCATTGAATACGACGATTTCAAGATAATCCTTTGACAAAAATATGAAAGCCAGAAAAAGCTTAGGTAAGTCTTATAATACGCTGTTCCATGAATTCCTATTTCGTTTGGAATAAATATATTCCTGCGCGATTATATATTCCACGCGAACGGAGACACAAGGAGGTACTTGAAAGTTAATAGTTCTTCAATATGCTCGCAAACACGTTTCTCTTCTATTACATTTTTATTAATATTGCAGGCAATATTTGCTCAGCTGTCATGATGTGGCGCCCTGATTACGTTTGTTCGTGAAGACAATGGCTTAATGATCTGATGTTATGAGCCTTTGACCCAGATCAACCTAATAGGATTAAATGACATTCTATCAATAACAATTCTGAACCTGTGTGAGGACAAGTGATAGTTAAAGTGAAATTACATTAAGTTCAAGGTTCAAGCAATTAATATTTATTTATTTATTTATTTAAAAACTTTATTGCACAAAAAAAGTACAACAGGTGGACTTAATGCTATGGGCATTCTCTACCAGTCAACCTTTGGGTCATGCGGAGAGTTAGTTTATGGGTGCGGTAATAGTGACAAAGTGCATAAGTAATCTAAAAAATAAAATAAAAACATAATACACGAGAATAGTAACTATCAAGCGTTACAAAATTCATTTCGGAAACAATTAAAAATAAATATAGACATACATGAATAAATATTATATATATATATATATATATAATAAATAATAACTATATATAAATGGATTCAGCAATTGACAAATTCATGTCTACGATTTATGTATTAGCGAGAGAGAAGAAGTGTTCACGAACTTTCATTTTAAAAATTCCCTTAGTCAGGGATTGTCGAGTATCAGCGGGCAGAGCATTCCAAAGACGGGCGGCTTGCACAGTAAAAGACTTTGAAAAGAAGTCACTATGATGACGAGGAATGTTTAAGCTTAGGTTGTCAGTGGAGCGAAGAGAACGGAATATTAATATTATATTAGAGTTATTTGGAATATTCCTCGTATTCAGTTGTATATTTATTAATTGATGGCAATAGATGGTAATAAGCGTTAATCTTAAGCCCGACGAGCCATCGCCAAATTAACATTTTTCAGAAATAGCTAAATGTTTAATGATTATTTATTTTCATCATAAAACAATATGCTAATCTACTAAATATTACTACTAAATAAATAATTATATTAAAATACCGAGGCGATTCCGTGGTTTACAAACATTTCTACAAAGAATGTACCGCGGGCCGATAAGTATGTAGTTGTAAACGCATACGGCAAAGACCGAAAAATAAAAGATTAATAGGTATAACAGAAAAAATCATCGCCTTTATGATTCGAACCCATGAAAATCGTGGGATAAAGGGAGCTGAAATTTTTTCGTTTCTTCAAAACGTACGTAAAAAGATTTTTCAGCCGTTATTTGCAAATAATCGAATAATTTCGCTTAAACTAGAGCTTGGACACCTAATAACCCTTTAAGGTGTCATACGGAACGGTTCTTATCACTTCATACAACTACGTTGATCAGTCAAATGAAGGTCGGCATTCGAGCAAGAATTCAATCTACGAATGTTGTCGGGGTAACTTCAACCCCTTTAATTAACATCCGTGAAATTAACATTTGACTTGATAGGATTCTTGAAGTTGTTACAAGAAAATTGATTGGAAAACTAAGGAGATAATTAAAGGATAGAAATTGCGTGAGTTTACATCCTCAATGTTTGTACCAAATTAAAAAACAGATATTAAGATCAATAGATTGGGAACATGCACATTTATCTGTCTCACATAACTTTATCAATAAAGGACAGGAATAATTTAAACGATTCACGTTGTCCTACATTCTAAGAGAGGTAGGGCATAGGGATTTACCGCTCGAACTGGAACAGCCCGACTGGTGAAATACCTCCACCTTACAGAAGACTGCAGCCAAATAACAATCACTTTTGTGTTGTTGTGTTCCTGCGTGTGAGTAAGGTTTCCAGAGGGGTGCTACATTATTAGCAGGGGTCAAGTCTTCAAGGTAAGGGCGACAAGTCCAGTAACGGATTTATTATGCTGTACTTGTGACCCTTAAGCTAGGACCTCATTACCACTTAACATCAGATGGGATGAGGTCAATCTTGAAGTGCAATATAAAAAAAATTGACGTTTGGGTTTATAGCTATCAGAAATAACCATAGAAAACGATTTTCATGGACTACTAAAGGTGTGTGGCTTCAAACACATGCGATCCCGGTAAATTCAATTTTTTTCTCTTTGTAAGAACTATTCTCGTACTTCAAGGAATATTGAAATAAAATAATTAGCAAAATGAGTTTAGCGGTTCTCGAGGTTGGCGCTCAGCAACAAATTCAGCGATTCATTTTATTAGAGGGTATCTAAAGACTTTTTATAAGAAAAAACAATAGTTGTGTTATTGAATACATTGTAATGATCGCAGCTTATTATCTATACAATTAACCAACGACTTAATGTACGAGGATTTTTTATTATACATGCAAAATAAATAATTTTAGACAACTAAAAAACCAAATAAAAAGTACAACTGAAAAGACAAAAACAAATCCTGTAACCCGAAACTCTCTCGACTGTCTAAGTTAATGAAAATAACTAGGTATTAAATCTAGCACAAGTCACACTTCAATAATTACTAACAAAACTAATATTATGTGAAGTATCTTCAGGAACTAGATTATATAGACAGATCAACTATGAGTGTCGTTATGAATCAAGTAATTGAAACACAGTAATCCTGTTATTGAGATAAGAGTTACGATATCAAATCGAGTAATCTTTAACCCAAGATAAATTACGTAATACAACGAGACAATAATACTTATTCATCGTAACGTAATTACTGAGCATAAACTATGTTTTGATCAGATTTATTTATCATGATCATATATCTTAGAACACTGAATCTCATTTTGAAGTTGTATAAGAATTTAATAATTATAATCTCTCTTTCAGACTGTATAAGTAATTGTAAACCTTTATAATCAATATTTTACTCAATGCTAATAGCTAAAACGTGTAAAATCATCATCATTATCATCAGCCTGTTTCAGTCTACTGTTGGACATAGGCCTCTCCAAATGTTCGCCACTTCAATCCTCCAAATATGCAAAGTACGTGTAAAATGTTCAATGCCAAATGTGAGATGTGCAAAACTTTATTTTTTTTTAACTTTTTTCGTCATCATCGTGAGCAAGCCCTACATTATTCAAAGATAACGTATGTATTATTATTGTATGGACTCAGAACGAAAAAAACGATTTTTAATTATATTTTTTTGCAAGAAGCTACGTCATTTTGTAAATCGAAGTGGCAGGAAAAACTAAACTCTTATAATCTTATTAGTACAATTAGGAAAGGGTTATTTTCCCTGCTTAAATCATCCGGGATTTAGTGCTTGAGGCTTTGTGTGACGCTTATTGCCCGCAACCCGCTTCCCGCATCGTTCCTCGTCGTATCGTATCGCAACGGACATCTATACCAATTAATAATGACATCACACATGTCGGTCACATTATACAATATGCTTGGTTACATACTTTACATAACATATACCTATCGAAGTACCATCAGAAGCACATGAGACTAAATGCAATTTAGACATTGTACTGCTCTTATTGCGTATGCGTAATAACTAATGTCGAGCTACGAGTGTTTACCATGAGGCGTCTAAAATATTTAAAATACATTTGACTTCACTTAAACAAAATAGCCACGCAATCGTTAGGTAATGTTTAACGTGATGTCTAGATAGAGGAAGAGTTCTTATTTCTACTTTTTAGATATATGTATATTTGGTCCCGGGTTTAATTGCCGGTCTAGTGAATTTGGAAAACCAACTTTTCTAAATTGTCTTGGGTTTGGGTGTGCTAGGATGATGCCCTCAGTTATCCATCGTCTGCTGCTCATAGTACGAGGGGAAAACTTAGTTAGAGACCAGGTGATTGGTGTAGTTCTCTGGCTTGTATTTATTTAAATATGAAAGAGTGCCTATCCTACAACGCCTATGAATATTAACTTATCTACGAAGAAGCAAAATGAAAGACAACTTATCTCTAATTGAAAGCTTCGCCAGGCCCAGGACAGAATTAATGATTATGATTTATGTGGAGTAATTATTTAAGGAGCACTCAGTGTGAACAAATCCTTTCATAAGTGATTTATTCAAGTAATTACTTCTGATGACTGATGTGAAATGTTAAATAAATTAGGAAATCTGAATACCAAAGCATTAGTCGCCATGGGTAATGTATGTTTTTATTTCTGTTGATTAAACATTTATAAGATTGTATTAAATGAAGATTTAATGTGGTATGAACTTATGTGGAAAGTAACAATCGTGTAGTTCTTTAATAAACACAGACTCTTTCATTAATTTGAGATACAGATTGGTATAATTTGGTTCACTGAAAATAAAAGTTATATCACAGATATTAGAATAACCCTTATTTCAAAAAATGTCAATTTACCACAGGTAGAGTTAAGTCAGATTTTGAACATGATCTTATACGTGAGTTTGCACCAATATCATTTTAATGAAGATGTTCTGTTAATGATTCCAGTTAGGTACATTTTCTTATTATTCTTGAAAATCTTGTTTAAAAAATGCATGTTACTAAATAAATAAATGAACGACAATGTTTCAAAATGGTTCATTATTACCCAAAACGCAAATTTGTAAGTCTGTCACTCACTTCCCGAAAGATGAAGAAGCTAAGGCTTCGATGCCATCATCATAATTGCGACTAAAGAAGGAAAAAAACAACACATTCTTTCATATTGTCCTCTTACACGGAACTGGAACGATTTAACAACAAAAGACCATAATTCGTTTGTTCTGAATATTTACACACAAGTTAATAATTATTTATTTATCCCTTGTGTGCTTAAGCCATTTTAGCATCTGTTATCGAATCAGCGATAAATGCCGGCTTTTGTTCAATCTGAAAACAATTTCGATAAACGGACATAAAAAGAAAAGTAAATTGGTTGAATTCCTTTTGTAATAGATTGGAAAGACATCTTGATAAATAGACAAAATACTGGATTAACAAATACGATACCAATGACACCAAATAACTATAATGCTGACGTTGAAAATAGCTTTAGACACGGTTCCAATATTTTTTTTTATTCGTAATGTGTCAAAAATTAATATCCTTTTTGCTACGAGTCGTCAAGTCTTATTTCAAATTTACTTTCCATATCAGCTGTCATCAGTACTCCGTCGGTCATTTTTAGCTTACGCCTCGTGTAATTTATTACTATACGTTACTAGAACGGTTGGTTTTTCAAATATTGGAACCGAGATGAATGCTCGGTTTAGACAAATGGATGGCACGGTCGTGCGTTTATAGACGTACGTGGTTAAAGCTAACATTACTCAAAGCAAATCTTTGCCAAATTCATAACAGACTAATAAAAGTCAGTGCGAGTGAAAATGCAGATTGATCCGGCGGTATCCGTTATCTTAATAAATTTATGGGCATTTTATTACGTCATACAGTGCCACTTTAAATGTTGATTGTATGTTTTATTACACCGTATTCACGAATTTAACGAAGGCATGCGTGGGTTGGGCAAATAAGATGTTTAGGGCAATGGGAATAATACAATGATGTAAACCAGTCGCAAGCGCTCCTTCCAATTCACAAAATGTCAGGGATAGGGAAACTATGCTTTTTCTCTATCTAACATAAGTAATTGGATAGAGATTCTAAACGTTTTGTTAGATATCAAAAGAGGATCATAAAAGTCTTTTCATTTCACAGATACGGTGTAACGAAAATGTCACGCTATATACTTTTGTAGAATAAAACATATTTTGTAGAATAAAATAGACATCACTCGACGTTTATTGTATCGTTTTACAAGAGAGTAGTCGTCGCTCCGACTTTCTGCATTCGACTGACTCCGTGGTCCGTCGTTTCAATTTAAGTGCCACTCAACAACTCCCCCACCCCTGGCTCTGATTGGTCGGCAAACGACCAATAAGAACCCAGGCCGGACTGGGTAATCAGTTGAGTGACTCTTAATCGTTACAATCATTACTTAATATTACTAAATACACTCACAATAAATAAATCTTAATCATATCATATTTTAACTTATTTTACCGTTTAAATAATATGCATAACATTATTTCATTTTCGAATCACAACAATACAAATGTTCTCCTTGAATGAAACGGGATCAAATTCGGAAACCATGCTTTGTCTCGTTCTGATCTTAAACGGTAAGTAAATTTAGTTTTTGCATAATGATTACAAAGATGGTTTCCATGTCGAAGCTTGGTCAAATTAACAATGTAAAAATTAAATTTTGTAGTACAATTATGTAGTTGCTTTACAAAACATTTCAGGCGTTTTTGAAATTAGAAATTATTTAAATATCTAATACATATTGCCTTTTTTTTATTAAAATATTGAGTTTTCGATAGCAGCAGGTGCAATTAAATGTGACATAAAAATTTTAAAAGTAATATTTGTAATACAAATTATTTCGACTGGAATTAAAATTACACGCTTCATAGCTGAGTATCAACTATCTGGTAAGATCGGAGAATAACTGCATGTAAAAAAAAAATCTTATCTTTTCTTCAGTACTCCCACAATACGGAAGCTCAACTCAGGACAGCTTAGACGGCTGCCTCCGCAACGAAAGTGTCAGGAAGTGGAGGGGGGATGGGCGGGGGGGGATCCGAGTGCTGGGGTTTATCGCGTCGGGGCTCGTTACGGGCGCCGATGTCTTGTCCCACATTACGGTCTCCTGCGCATTAGGGTTGCCAGGCACCGGCAAAAACCTGAATCAGAATTTCTGACAGATTTTTTTTTTATTATGATGATGAATAGATGATTTCAAACGTCTATCTGTCAAGATTTTTGTTGCTATAAGTACGGAAGACGAGCGCCGGGGAGCCCCCGACACATGCTGAGTATGTTCCTTTTCAGTATTTTGTACCTATTGTAAATTTTATTTTGTTTTCTCAAGTAACTCATTTTATGTTTACACTAAATAAATATTGGATTATATTTTAGAAATGGGTATATTATAAATTTATATCTGAAAATTAATTAGAAATTGAAAGTGAAAGAAGATAGTATTTTGTTGTCTGATACCAACTTTAGTACCAAATCGCTGTTGTACCACGCCCGTAAGATCCAAACAAATATTGATATTTGACTTTCGGTTCAGGTATTAAATAATGTTTGCCGGTCATTGCCAACCCTATCTTCGACCCAATTACAGTTACTAAAACTATTACGGATGAGAAGCTGGTCTGTAGCATTACAATGAAATAAAAAGTACCACAGTATGAGAAGAGCAAAAAGGTGCCAATAACCTGTATACACTTTCTACAACGTTCGAAATTATTCAGTTTCATTCTCAACTAACTTTAAAAAACTATTCATATCGTATCGTATCGTACCTGCAAATAAATGGTAACAGAAAATTTAATATTTTAAAAATGAATTTATAAAGCAATGATTGAGGAATAATATAACATATTATACACATACCGGTCAATATCATAACCCCCCTTATTTTTAGCCGACTACAGCTAAAATAAATGTGAAGCCAAGTTAGGGGTTTACTTTCTAAATTAAGGTGGGAAATAAGTGAAAAAAACTTGGAGTTCGTTATACTGCACAAAATGCCTAATTTTTCAATCATAGACTTCTGCTGCGCTCCCCAGAAAGCTCGGTGAAGATGATAAGGATTCGCAGCCATAATGGATAGACAAGATGAAAAAAAGTACCTTTTGACTTACTTGATATTATCAAGAAAATCTTGTTTAAAAAAAAAGTTTATGTATTTAACTTGTAAGAAGACTTTCGAACCCGAATTATACATTCTTATTATCCTATCATAAGTAGATATATAAAAGTACTACGATTTTATCAAGCAACCTCCTACTACAATACAAAACGGGTAGAGGTTCTACTAAACAAATCTATGATTTTACCTGCAAAAGATCCGAGGACAAACCCGCTTGCCAACTAGGGATGGCATATTTCGCGAAAATGGATCCGGATATTTTAGAAGAATGTTTTGTTTTTTCTTTTCGCTCCATCTGACCCTAAGTTGGTTGTTACGTCACTCAAAAACTACCTAAATGAGAGGTAATGCCGCTAGCGTTGATTTTGTTTTGTTTATTGATATATTACATACTCAGAATATTTTATCATTCATTTGCTGTTTCAGGTATTTGTCGAAATATTTTGATACTAAACTATATTTAACTAGCCGTTGCCCGCGAGTCATTTATGGATACAAATCCTATAATTATGTTAATCTAGCATTACATCTCTCTTTCAGAATTCAAAATTTCATCCAAATCCGTTCAGTAGTTTTTGTGCAAAATAGTAACGAACATACATCCAGACATCTATATAATATTACGAACTTCACGTTTATAATATTCGTAGGATTGGAGGTATTGTTTTTGGAGTCTCGTTTCTGATTCAGACATTGCTTCTAGCGTCAAGCGTCTCGGTGGCTGTTGCTTTGCTTACAATAGTAGGTTTAACCATTTTTTTAAGGGGTGGAAATGCATTGGCGCACCGACCCGCTGCGATGGGAGAGGCAGCGATATGTGGGACTCCTCCGCTCTTGGAAGAGCCGAGACTACGCACTAAAAACCCCCTTCACCTTTCATCGCTTAGTGACTTTGCCATGAGAATATAGATTTATTTATAGCAGTCACAGCACTGCGGTTTATATTGAGATATCGCTAAACCCTTAGTTTTCGGATCAAACCTGGAGGTTGGCAGCCCTGCCATCGACAGCAGACTACGGAAACTCTTTTCCTTTTGACTATCAAACGAAAGTAGCAGGAAGGAACGCAATCTGTTTCCTTTTGAGTTTGTTCGTGGAGGAAGTAGCTGAGATTGAATGCTTGAGCTGTCGTCTCGTGTGTAGACTCGCCGTCACCTTTGTGAGCCTTCGCCCTGTGTTCCACTTTAAGTAAAACGTCTACTAGGGCTGACATAACGGACGGTACGAGGCTGCACTTCCAAAACGAAAGCTTTCGTTTTATTTTAATCTGGAGATCGGAACTTAATGTACTATTTTTAAAATGCATTTAGAATTTGAAAGCGCTTGATAACTTCTAAATTAGGAACAAGTAGTTCTTTAACCGACTTTTCTTTATCTGGATTTTGATCTCGGGGTTTGACTGCAGCAAAGTATGTATCCTAAGCATTTTTTAAACATTGCTCAGATTTGTGATCACCAATCGGTATTAGGCGAGCTAGAGATTTGAATGCAATGAAAGATAGAGACAATTGCTGTGCAGTGAGAGATTAACTCTATACCGGGAAAATATAAATAAATATTTATTTATCATTAAGTATCACACTTTAATAAGTATGTCTACAAATATTTTTTTCAATAATAATTTGTTTTTTTTTATTAATGTTTGGTTTATTGCTAGTTACATAAGTTTATAAATAAATAAATACTACACCTTTCTTTGTTATTTCATTCTGTCACTCTGTAACCTATTTGTACTACTACAATCCACTCGTAAGTAGATCCCTATTTGTATTTTGTACGACAAACATTTTTGTTACAATGAGAAAAAACCTTATGAATATGTTGGTCACGATCGTGTTTTCTTGACAAAAACTCTACTAAGAGCGTACCTAACACGTACAAGTCAAAACACCGACGCCCTTGAGAATTCAATAGATTACTGAACAGTCGGAGACACGTCTCTTGTACTTAGTACCGCCCTAATGATGTAGAAACAGGGACCAATATTGAACTGTAAGTGTTTATAGTACCTACTTTACGTTTAAACAGTAAACTGATATCTTCAACCAATATTTTGCCTTGCCGTAGTCATCTTACACACGTAATGTAAATTAATGATAAATTCATCGAGTTAACTTCCTATTGCTTGGAAAGAAGGAAGGTTTTACACCACAAATCAACGAAAAATAACAATCACTTTGTTTCGTTCGAAAACCAAGTTCACAAATCATCGATTCACGAGCGCAAAACTCTTACAGTGATATTAAGGTTCCTCTTAGGAATGTGATGAAAACTCAACAGTTAACAGTACTAACAAGACTTAATGACGTGTGGGCGCAAGCCAACAAAATGTAGGTAACAAATCATGTCCTGAAACTCAAATCAGAAAAATCTATGCATTGAAATAAGCATACTCATTAGTTTTAACATATCTCTGAAAGACATTATAAAGAAACAGAAAAAAATCATGTCCCATGCCGTGTGTGATACGAACCCAAGACCTTTCGCGCGTGCTACTCTTCCAACTGAGCTAACCGTAAGTTATCGTTGCCGATGACTTTTTCTGTTGTATTTACTTCTTAGCTTTCGTTAACTGCCCTCTGTCGTATGCGTTTAGAACTCGATATCTATCGGCTGAAATGTCTGGAAACCGCGGTACCGAAGATTGAATCTGAATTTTAAATCTGAGAAAATTAAAATCTCGGGATAATACCTAACTTCGTAATTACAAGTAAAATTCATTGCGTTGTCTCAACGCCTTGATAATTCTAGTGGTTTCAGCACTGTTATGATCTGGGCCCGGGTTGGAGAAAAATAAGTTACGACTTTTTGAAGATAGTTAGGGTTATTCAATCCGCATATGACCAGCTTGGTGATTAAGCCAGAACCCTTTGTAAAAATCATCAAAACTTGATCAAGGAGGCATTTGCTCTGCAGTAGGACATCAATACTCACTGGTATTCTAAAAATATTTAATGACAAACCTTGTCTTATCTGTGTCTATATTTAGTTTTTAATGAAATTTTTATCGAATACATTTATTGTGTGTGTGGTAATTTTATTAACCCAGATAAATGTTTCCTCTATAAACAAAATCTTAATATAACTTTACGATGCTTTATTTATTTATTGCCCTTAAAAACGTAGATGTAGTGAGCTGTATAAGATCGAATACCGTAAAACACATAAAATTACTTATTGAATAGATACTTAATTCTTGGGAATAAGAATACACCAAATGCTACAGTTTAACAATCGTTACGTTGCTTGAAATATATCCCCGCTATTATATAAAGCCAGTCGTACGATGCCTCAGTACGTCGACAACAAAAGAGATTAAAGAAATTTACCTCAAAAGGCATTAAACTGCGCCTGAGCCAATTTTATTTTAATGGCGGCACGAAGCCGTTAACTTTTCATGTGCTTTGTTTTACTTAAGTCTATAAATGAAGCACGCCATCTTCTTCCGAGCAATTTATTACCTCAGGTTGTGCTGGAGTTAAAAATCCAGCTACAATACCGGTCGATACGTGTTACTTGTTGCGAGTAAATAAATGAATTTTGGACAACAGAACACACATTATTCTAATTCAGCAGTAAGTAGTTAGCTATAGATACCCGTAATTCTGACTTCTGTAAGTCAAAAAGGGAGGCCTTTCTGCCAGGACACAGGTCACAGCTTAGCTGACTGTAAGACAATAAGATCGGCAATTTGGGGGCCTCGGGTCAGTTGTCAACCAAAAGCATCCGCTGATATCACAAGGCGGGATGACAGGGTACTGAAATGTGCTCTAAACTGCCATCGTGGACTACAATTCCCTGAAGTAATTAGTGTAATCGTAGCTATCAACTTCGGTGTTATCATATTCACGAGTTTTAGACTGTAAGGTTAACTGCATTAAATCTGTTTGTTTTTTTTATTCACAAGATTAGGCGGGAAAAACAACGAATGAGACAAATAAAAATAGGTTGCTAGGGCAATAATTTGATGTAACGGATACGTCATGATAAACGCTTTAGGATTATCTTACATAAATATATTTCCTTTCAAAAGCGCAAAGGAAAGGCTTTTCTTTGGCTTAATATATATATATATGATATTTAGGTATTTAGTTTCAGATGAAAGAAAAACAAAATGCAGGTATCATGAAAATATGCTCGGTTCATCCAATGTATAAGTCGAAATACAATTTAAAAATGAAATCACACACATTTCGATTAGTAGTAATCGTAGAACAAATGTGATTATTTACACGTTTATTTAGAACTAATCTACGAACGAAAAGGAATCACCCTAATCAGTTTGTTTCGGAACGATTATAAAAAAGTAAATAATTATACTTACTTATATGAAAAGTAATTATAAAGGTTTTTTGAGGAAATTCGCATTTACACCATATTCATTTCAATAAAGACCATACTTCCATTTTTTCGGTTTTTAATTAAACAGGGTGTCTCGCACAGATATAACAATAGAAAACTCACAGCTTACTAGTTGACAAGCTATTACGTTCACCAAATCCCTTATTAGTAACAGAGATCAAGCAATCCAGAATGTTGGTTAGTTCTTTTTCTACGTCAAAATGATAAACAATGGCATTTACATCAAATCGCGCGTTTTTGATGCCACATCGTTGGTATAAAAGCGTCGCTTGACATGCACAATTTATTTCGTAGAATTCGACGCCTACGCTTATCTCATCATTTCTCATTTCCCCATACACGACCGCTTTAAACGCGCCATAAATTCATCCTGATTGTACAATCCAAAAAAATACTGAAATGTAAATTGCTTCGAAATTTCACATGCTCATTTTTGAGATACTATGTTATTATGTAAGCACTGAATTAATACTGAATTATTTATTAGTGAGTCTTCTCGAAAATACTTGAAATGGAAAAGTCAAATTGAGAATCGAAATAGATTCAAATTATAAATAGGAAATGTTTTTATTGGTCAGTGTTTGGTTAGAAAAAAAAAACAAGATACCGTAGGTACTGGTCTTTTCATATTAGATTCTGAAATCGAATTACTGAATAATTCATTTGATTTTGTTGCTGTTTAAAATAAAAAACACTTTTAATGTACAGTCACGCCAGACTTATTGGACCCTGTATTATATCCCTTTATATCGCGGACAAAAGAACGAAAATCTGATTTTACAAAATCAGATTAGTATTAGATTAGATTAGTAGGGTGGTCTGCTTTTGACCATAATGACAAATTGTAACAGCACCTTATAAATGTGCACTATGTAATCGCACTAAGTACCTAATTTTTAAATTGAGAACTGTATGATTATACCATGGACTTAGTATAATAAACAGGACCGAGCACTCGCAGCCAAAAAACGAGCCGAGCGAGATAGCTACCACAGAGGCGCGTGTCCCTTTCTAATAGGGTGACAACAAGATTTATTTTGATAACGGACATTTGATTAAATAATTAAAATTTAGCCCGTTGTCCACACTACATCTAGTAAAATAAATAAATAAATAAATATTGGACAACATCACATACATTGCTCAGATTCTGTGGTAAGTAGCTAAAGCACTTGTGTTACATAAATCATAAACAACGACGGTACCACAACATCCAGACCCGAGACAATACAGAAAATATCGTTTCCCTTATTGACCCGACCGGGTTCGAACCCGGGACCTCAGAGATGGTACAACAACAAAGTCCGGCCCGCTCGCATCTGGCCAGGGTGGTCGTCATGTTCCAAAGTTATCGTCTGGACAGATTTGACTGTTGAAAACAACCGGGACAGCATTACTTTTATGTTTATAGGTTTGAAAAAATTATCTTGAATTATTTCAATAGAATTTATGTATAATTTTACTCCCTTTTACTCCAATGGGGACAATGGCAATAAATTTGAATCATTTATTGAATTTTCCACTGTCCCTACTGCTGGGGACGCGCCTGGTAGGCACAACGAGAATAACCCTAAATTTATTTATTATTATTATTATATTTAGCCATTTACATGCTTTGGTTGATACAGATGACAAGAAAATATAGTTGAAACAATGCTTAAAATAATTGCTAGTAAGTACAATTACAGCCGCTTCAGCTACATGTTTAATGAATGGCTTTTGTAATAATTGAACGCCAGTCTATGTCTACGATTTTTTACCTAACTTCTGATCACGGTGGGCAACAGATTGTTTTCAGTGCCAATATTAATATTAACCAAAAAACATAGTTTGAACATTTTGATCGATTAAACGACTTTTTAAACATGATAATATCTTCAAGAGGTGGCAGGATGTAGGATTTCTTCGTCAGAGTCTGGTAGTGGTCGGTGGCTCAATGTATTACTGAGAACTTATTTTTTTTGGTCTGTAAAATAAACATTACAGTTAACTTAGTGCAACATATTACATCCAGTTTATGACCTACAAAATAATACTCATATAAAGAATTAAGTAAAAATAAACCGGGCCAAGTACATAAGTCGTAAAGGTTTTACTATATTTGACTGTAAAACGAATCCTTCTTAAGTATTTATTTTATTTCAATTTAATTATTTGTCTTTAAATAAAGTGTATTCCGTCAATATTTTAAGTGTCTAACTGTAATAGCTATCAATATCCGGCAAGCTATAAAATCACGTATGTTGTATGGGAGCCCTTTACATACGTATATTATCTTGTTTTTTAGTATTAAGTATTTGATGTTGTTATAAAGGCATCAAAAAATTAAAATTATAACTAACTATCACTGTTCACAAGATACAGCCTGATGGCAGTTAGACGGAAAGCGAAGTCTTAGTAATAGGGTTCCGTTTTACCCCTTGGGTATGGAACCTAAAAGACTATGTATAGTGTATATACAAATAGTGTTTTTTAAAATACTTGATTAGGTGTTTAAACAAAGATTCCTAAAATTAAATCTTGTTGTGTGTTGTTGCGTTGAAGCATGATAAACAATTACTAATGATACTTACCACAGGAGAAATCGTAGGTATAGCAAGTCCCGGCTGCATACGACAGAATTTTTAGTGATTTTTTGCTTTACGTGTATTGCTGAGCCATTTTTGTCGCATTACTTCATTTTTAAGGTAGGTAACTGTAAATAAATGTACAACAGTAAAGAACTAACTCGAGCACACAATTGAAATATTACGAGAATTATGGGTACCCTAGTGGTAAGATTTACAGTAAGATTATTTTAAGCTTACCTGTGAAACGATATATGGCAATCACTATATGATTCACTTGAACAAGTATAAACGCAACATTTTTTCACCATTTTATCTTAAAAGGTGCCTAAGTATTATATTAAGAATAATATTTTGATAAACTCAATCAATGACAGTTTGACTTACTGACACCATGACAGTTCATGGTGATGCTTTAGAGGGTTACCACTAGGAAATTAGAAATAAGCAAATACTATTTTACGTTTTCTTTATAGTTTATGTATAAAATCAAAGAAATAAATTAAAATATAATTTATTATTTTACAATTGTTGAAATAACAATTAAATACAAGTGCATAAACTAAGTTTTTGATCAGGCAATTTTTTGATCAGAAATATTATTATATGCTGGCAAGATCTAAGAAAGATCAAAGAACGAGATACACGCCTCCGGCCTGGCTATCTCTGTCGGCTCGGATTTGCGTTTGTGTAAAGCGCACAGGAATTAATACTTTATTGCATTGCAATAGTGTTCATTTTTCATAATGAAAATTTTCAGAGTTATCAGTCCTGTTTATTATATTAGGTCCATGGATTATACACAGCAAGAAACTTATTGCCGTTTCTTTTCAACAACATCACCTTTCAAACAGGGCAACACAATACCTTATTAATTTGAGATGACAGTTCGTAAGTGACTTTTTAAAGATATTTATAAAGAGGTGTTCTATCTAGACACGCCCAATACGAAGCGTGACAAGCCAAGTTCAAGCAAAGGAACTGGCTAGCCAGAGCCGAGTGTTTCGATTTACAATATAGGTTATAAGTCAGTTCTCATCGACTCCCATTCACCCCATTGTAATGTTTTTAATATGTCAAACCGTCAAACAAAACTCATGCAATATGCGCGGCAGCGTTGCTTTATTAAACAATGCTGATTTCACTAATTTTACTTCTCAATCATTTCTCATACACGACCTCTTTAAAAGCACCATAAAAACCTTTCTTGTACGGTCAACAGCAAATCGATGTAAACACTTGCAATCAACTAAAGAGACACTGATTTAACTTGAAGCTGAGTTACTCTGATGTATACAGATTCTGCAAGGAGGAAGAGGAAACACCTTCAGCTCCTATGCGACTGTGAATCTCTGATCCACAAACGAAGCATCCACTTGGGACGATGCATAGCCCAACCGGGGAAAATAAAAGCTCTAAAAGCCAGAAAGATACTAGATTTTCTAGAATTGATTCGGCTAAAGAAGTTACTTTGAATTGGTAGCGAGTCACAACGGATCTGATAGGTCACAGTTTACTAGAACTGCTCAGCGCCAAATAGGTACCATAATAATAATATAATAAAAAACACTTGCAGTCACTTTGATAAGTTCTAACCCAACATAAGGTCCAAAATCCAAGTAGACTGATATGCTCTTAACTGTACGATCGCGATCGAAAAATATACACTGTTTTCAAGTTCTTGCCTAACAAGAAGCATTGAAATGTCATATCGTTTAAAATTTAAATGCACATTTGTACACTATTATGTAAATTATGTAAGCGGCTAATATACTTGTGATTTTTCTCGAAGAAAATAGAAGATGTTGTATATCTACATTAAATCAGAGACTAGTGAACATACAATATTAATATATTCAAATACGAATAGAAGCTCTACCCTAATAAAAAATAGCTTCGTTCAATACCTAAAGGTAATGTTGTGGTACACAATACAATACTCGGAGAGTGGACTGAACTGAATTTTGTTTTCCAAATATCTTATAATGATTTTGAAACCCACATTAACTGAATATTTCGCCAGACCACATGCGGACAATAATTTTAATCGCATATTATGTCAGTACTTACCTAGATACCTTCACCAAGTTGACTGTACATATATAACACGGAAATTTAAACAGATAAGGTCTTAGGGGTGTGAGCCCTCCTCCCCCAAAAGTCAGGTAAAGATAAAAAGACCATCTGTGGCCATCATCAACTAATCAAATTAAAAAAAGGTAAAGCAGAGACTTTTTTTTGAGGTAGGACATCGAACTGGAGCAGCCCGACGGCAGGTGAAATACCTCCACCTTATAGAAGACAAACTAAAACAATTATAATTATTATGTGATGTAAGTTCTTTACATAGATTGTTACTTTTAAACAGAAAAATTACTAAATACATTTGATTAAAGTTGATATATGAATGACGAGACTTATATATAAGAATACTATTTCTCCTTTTTCCAGCCGTCTATACAGTTCACACATTTATAGAGCCCGTAATTATTTATATTTGATTTTAAACGCCAATCAACGACCTCATCTAGTTATTCGGATTACAATTGTATGTGTGGCACAAGCTCTAATTTTGCATACAAACTCAATTCAAAGTAAACTTTATAGTAACGTCATAAAGGCTCAAGTGGTCACTTTAACCTACAGTTAATCGTATTACAACAGTAGACTAAAAAAGTAAAATCTAGAATTCACCAATACTTTTATCTTCTGAGAAATTACGTAATCGCTAGAGCATTTAATATTACCGTAATTCTCACTATCTAATCTACGTTTAATGTTGACGTACTGTCAACATGCAGTGAGCGCAAAATATTTCATTCATGAAATAATATTTTAACTACTTTTATATACGAGTGGCGAGCGGGCCGGACTTTGGCGTCCCGCCATTCTTAAAGTGCTGGGTGCAATTCCCGGTCGGGTCAATATGGAAAACGAACATTTCTATAACGTTGTGTTAACGTCTTTCTGATTTTGTGAACATAAGCTGTTTACCACAGAATAACAGCAAGGTAGGTATGTAATGTTTTTTTTTTAATATTACATTCAAGATTGACCTCATCCCACCTGATGTTAAGTGGTAATGAGGTCCTAGCTTAAGGGTGACAAATACAGCATAACAAATCTGTTACTGGACTTGTCGCCCTTGAAGGCTTGACCCCTGCTACTAATGTAGCACCCTCCAGGAGCTATGGAAACCTACCTCACACGCAGAAACATAATAACACCGAAGTGATTGTTACTTGGCTGCGGTCTTCTGTAAGGTGGAGATATTTCACCAGTCGGGCTGCTCCAGTTCGAGCGATAAATCACTATGCCCTACCTCTCTTGTAATTCTCTTGTATTTAATATATAGTTCATTCTGCAACAATTTCAAAAATCAAAACAATGACAATTGAATAGCAGATGCGCATTATAAAAGAACTGTTCTTTCGTAGCATAAAAATGGTGATTTTGTACGTGAGAACAAACATTATGTATCTGACTCTAGATTCTATCTGATTAGTAACAACTTGATATTGTGAAGTAGGTACTACGATGAGAGTAAGTGCATGAACATGAAACATGTTAGGATTAAATGGAAGCAATTTATGATCAAAACCAAATTCCCTAAAACACTAGTCAAATATAGTACCAATCTACTCGTAACACAGTCGTAAAATATGCGCACCACTTCGTTTCTCCTGAAATCCAAACACACACCATAAACCGCTCACGCGACTTCATTAAAATACCCATACTGTTGTCACACATATACCACACTAGCTGTGCCCGTGACTTCATTCGCGTGGGCTACATCCTTTCATGGTCAGTTTTACCTCTATCTCCCCTAATATTCGAAACAAAAAGTAGTCTATTTTAATAGAGCTATATTTGTGCCAACTTTCATATCTCTAACTTAAAAAATAAACATTTTCCCATATAAACTTTCAAAGGTGGCATTACCCCCCTTACTTTCTAACAAAAAGTAGCCTATGTCCGCTCTTGAGGTTCAACGTATACCTATGCCAAATTTCATCAAAATCGGTTGAGAGGTTTAAGCGGGAAAGCGTAACAAACAGACAGACAGAGTTACTTTCGCATTTATAATATTAGTAGGGATATGTGTGACAACAGTATGAGTATTTAAAACAAATGAACTCGAACATTGGCAGAAACAAATACCAAAATCTACACGAATATTATAAAGCTGAAGAGATTGTTTGTTTGAACTTGCTAATCTCAAGAACTGTTTGTTGTTTGAATTGAAGAAATTTTATTATGATCGATAGTCCATTTATCGAGGAAGGTTTTAGGCTCACGCTGTAACCAACAAGAGTGAAGAATCAGTGGAAAATGTGGTAAAAGACGGATTTAGTACGCGTACGAAGCCGCGCCATGCTGCTAGTACAGTCAGTAGCTTAAGTTCGTGAACAACTCTGTACCTTGTCAAATTAAGTCACTATCTACCAGACTTGTCTATTTAGGTGGATATTTGGTATGACATGGTACTGAGGTGTATATGATGCTTTTTTTTATATTACACTTCAAGATTGACCTCATCCCATCTGATGTTAAGTGAAAATAAGGTCCTAGGTTAAGAGCGACAAGTAGAGCATAATAAAGCTGTTACTGGACTTGTCGCCCTTACCTACTAATGTAGCACCCCCCCAGGAGCTCTGGAAACCTTACTCACACGCAGGAACACAACAACACAGAAGTGATTGTTATTCGGCTGCGGTCTTCTGTAAGGTGTAGGAATTTTACCAGACTGGCTGCTCCAGTTCGAGCGATAAATCGCTATACCCCACAAGGTATTTTACATTGGTTCGCCGGTTAGTAAACAAATGCAAAAAAAAATTCCTATTAAAATACTTCTTCAGATCAAAAGTTCGAAAGAAAGAACTTATGTTTGTTTTTGCACCTTTAATTAACTTCAGAAGCGAAGAGCAGCTGTATCTCGTAATTAACGCTTTGCGCCAGACTTGTTTACATTTCGTTTTTAATTCGGAAACGCTGGATGTTGCACTCACTAATTTAAAGAGGTTCGTTAACAGTTGTTAAAAAACGACAACGTTTTTAATTGATATCGTCTGTAGTTTTTTTTACGTAAGATGATTCCTGTGATCTTTTGTATAGGTCCGTATCAAGCACGCCGTTTAAAACAATCGAATTAAAATATGACAAAGAGAGGCTTGATTTCATAAGGATCTTCATTGAAATTTAAACTGTAATAAAAATGTAGGTACGTAATATCTATAAAAAAAATTCCACAGCAATTTTTTTAGTTTTTATTTCCTAGTCGTGGGTTTGATTCCCGCACCGCAAGGGGAGATAAAAAAAATATGTTTCTTTAAAATATTTAAAGTTCGCTAGTGAAGCACTATAAATATAAAAATCGATTAAAGAGCAATCATCTAACGTGGCAAAGACTGATGAGGTAGATCTCGTCACCGTAAACTACAGCTTTTCTACTTTTTTTTTACTGGCTTTTCCTACAGTAATTTCCCAAAGAATCGTGGAAAACTCGATAGAGCTCAGTAGACCTTATCGGTCATTAATTAGTTTCGAGTGTAAGTAATTTCACAACTACGAATTAATTTTATGAAGGATTTCATAACATACAACAATTTTAAAAATTAATAAGTCCTTAAAATAGGCCGTATACATAATATTTTATTGACATGATATGATACTATGTGTATTTTTAAAAGCCTGAAATCGGAGTAGATTCGGTGGAAATAAGTAGAAGGAAATGGTCGATTCGTTTTATTGGAACATTTAGTGAATTTTAGTGTTTGTTTAAAAATGTTAAATAGGAAGTAATCAATAATAGAATCTTTAAAATGGACCACATTCAGTACGGTTTTCAATCAGCTTGTCCACGGGTTCAACTTACTTAAAATCGATTCTGAGAAACGAACATAATATATACGAATCATTGACCTTAAAAGAATCCTTGAAAATTATAAAAATAAACACCGTTGAAGAAGTCTATTTGCGATTCGAAATTAAAAAAAATAGGTAAACGTCAGTTTGACTACAGTCAAACGTCAGACTCACGAGACGTCAGTTTATTTGGAAACGTAACTTGTCTACATCTCGGTTAACAATGCAAATCTAGTTACCTACACTAGACACTTCAAAGTTTAACCAACAAGATATAATAACGGACATATGCACATATGTACTCGCATTGATGCGAAAAATATTCCACTTCTCCAGGGCCAGTCATTCAGTGTAAAAATAGGTAGGTAGACGATAATTTTCAATTTACAATCTTAAAACCAACGGGAAATTGCCTGAAAAAAAGGTTGTACTAAGCCTGTTGGTACTTATTTTAAAAGCAGTATTAGATGCTCAGAATAAAATGGCCACTCAGTGGAAATCCTCCCAATCCTTTAATCTGTAGGCGACGGAGGTGTCGCTTCCTGAATACAAACATGACCTCATTTGAATAGAAAATTCGAGAGACGCCCAATAACAATATTGTATTTTTGTATTAAGCATAAGTAGGTATTTGCAAAGGAATTTACTCACGAATATGATAGCAAGGGATTACCCTTACCTAATAAGGTACCTACCTAGTTTTTGTTTTATGACGCATTTTTATGTTTAGAGATATTACGGTCAAAATAGTTTTAAATAGTAATAATAATAATAGTCTTAATATAAATGTAACATTTTATTATATTCTTTAGCAATATAAAAGGCATTGTGTTGTATGAATTACAAGATAGTCTTTATGTTTAAAACTCTGTAATACTTTGAAATTCCTTCCCAAAACAATCACCTCCAAATTATTACAACACAAATGAAATAAAAACTAAAAAATCCACAGCAATTTTTTTTTATAGATATTACGTACCTACATTTTTATATTGTCTTTGCTAGTTATGGCAACAAAATCGTTTTTCATACATTTTCACTTTTATAAGAAAAGTATAAGTGTGGCGTATATGATAAATGCATTTGCTTTTTCTAGCAAGATGAACTGTTTACTGAAAGTACCAATCCCCTATAGAAGCTATTGTCAAGTGGATTCTTGGCACGACGCAAAGCAATGCAAGCCAAAGTGCAGTTAGTTGCATTGCCATATAAAATATGTTGTCTATAACATATGCTTTTACTGAACGAATATTGTAATGCTTCATACCAACAGAATTGAGTAAAAAGGTTTCAATCATGTATATTCTTAAGGTACAAACGAGTTTCGATACCTACTGAAAAAAATTTTTGCTTGATTCGATATTGAAGTGCGTTTGCATGCAATAACAAATAAAACATAGAAAACAAGACTGTTTTTAATCATTGACCAGTGTAATTGTTATCTTGTAGTTATCAGCGATACCTAGTTTCTGTATTATAAAACACCTACTACTAATAAGATTGTCCTTTCTTCGTTGGTTGGTGATAATAATGTCAAGAGAACCGAAAAAAAATATTTCGAAGTCCAAAGAAAAATAAAAGTAGCTAGTAAAAAGGGCAGGAAACATCGAAAGACTTGATTAAACGTTACGGCATGATCGATCTTTGAATGAACTGTCAAAGTCTGACCGTCGTAGATAAATGACTATTGAAAACTAAGAATATGGAATAAATCTATGATTGAATATTTAGTTGGTAATTTGGACAGATATAGATGAGAACTAATGCCCAGTTCCAATATTTTACGATTCGTAATGTGTCAAAAATGACTATCCGTCTTTCTCCAACCGACTACGAGACGTTAATACCGTTCCATAATTTACATTCCACATCAGCTGTCATTAGCCGTCTGTCGGTTGTATTATCTTACGCCTTGTATAATTTATTACTATCCTTAACTAAAATGGATCGGTTTTCAAATATTAAAACCGGGCATAAGATAATTTAAAAATATTTTTAAAGAAATTTGAAATATTAAAATTCTATTGAAATCAATAAAACACTACCGCCATCTTAACATTTGGACAGCAAAATCAATGCTTTATGAACACTACAGTTATACGATAAACACATCCAACAGTACACGAGACAAAGATCTTTCAATAATTAGGCATTGAAGAATCTGCATAAGAAAATTGATTGGCAGTAATAATAAAAAACGAAATTCGACGCTTGACGTTCAAACGCAAATTCTACTCATAAATTAATATTTTGTTATCCTAGACTTCGCTCAAACATAACAGACAGACAAACTGCGCGACTGATTTCATACCATTATAATGACGTCAATTAAAGTGTCGAGAAATTTTAAATACGATTACAATACAATATAAAAATATTGGCAATTGATCTCGTGGCATTGTCGTATCTTAAAGTTACGAAATAATCTTCATAGTATAAATACCGGCGACAGATAATAATAATTTTAACCTTGATCATCTACCTAATTAAATAAATCATTGACCTAAATTAGTTTTTATCACAATCGGCATCTGTTTCAATAAAATGATTTTAATGTTTTATTATTATATTATCGTTTTATAAACATTCATTGATTTTGGCTATTTAAACAGAAAGTAAAAACAGACAAACAGAAACAAATTTTGCCAAAAATTAAGATATATAGACGCTCAATACATCAAATATCAGACTCGCTCTTTAAAACTTTTTTGTCTGGAGATTGTGGTGAAGATACAAGTATGGTGACGTCATAATTGTGGATATAAAACTCTAGCAACAGTCAATGTATTTAAAACATCGTTCATTTTTGTTTACCTGACACTCCCTATTGAGCAATCCCATCCGTTCAAACGTCAAAAAATACCAGATTCCAATTATATGCATCATTAAAAATTCTTAGAAAGATTATTTGGTATCGTAGTCGGATTTTATATCGATACGCAATTTGCGTTTTGGCTTTACCAAAGCAGATAATGTGAATACCATGAGATGCTCGCTGGCAGCACGTGGAAAAGGTGTCATGTGTCATAAACACTAAGACACTATTTGCATTAACCTATCGTTAAACAAACGTCGTTATTGACACGCGTATGTTAATGATGCGGTTGTAAACGACTCTTATCACGTGAACGCACTGATTGCGATTACGTGGAATGTCGCAGAATAATAGTAAACACACCGTTTGCTTGTGAATTACTGATACAACAACGAGTTACGAAAAGAAACCCTCGTGCCATATTAGTCTATCCGAGCTAAACAATCTGTAAAGCTGTAACATGTCATGAGTTTTTATTTAATCTATGAAGAAAACGGTATGGTTAAGTCGTAAAAAACATCTTTGGTCCTACTATAACAATTGTTTTTAAACAAACAGAAAAATTTGATCTCCCTTTGCGGTGCGGGACTCGAACCCAGGACCTTCATGTCTCGTGCTTGCTGCTCTTCCAACTGAACTAACCGCAAGTTATCGTGGGCTATGAATTTTTCTGTTGTATTAACCTCTTAGACCCCGGTAAGTGCCGTCTGTCTAATATGACACGTTAAGAACTACATACTAGGCTAAGAGGTTAATACAACAGAAAAATGTATCTTCATTAACCTGGGTTCAAGCTCCACACCGCAAGTGGAGATGAAAAAAAAATCTGCTTCGTTAAAAATATTTATTAGTTCGTTAGTGCAGCGTCAAGATATAAAAATTGAAAAATAATCTTTAAAATTGTTGTTTGTCAGTCAACGAAATAGTCAATGTTTTTTTTTTAAATAAATATTGGACAACATCACATACATTGCTCTGATTCTGTGGTAAGTAGCTTAAGCACTTGTGTTACAGAAATCAGAAACAACGACGGTACCACAACACCCAGACCCGAGACAATATGGAAAAGTTCGTTTCCCATATTGACCCGACCGGGGATCGAACCCGGAACCTCAGAGATGGCGCTCGCTAAAGTCAGGCCCGCTCGCCTCTCGGCTACGGAGGTCGTCAATGTTTATTTTTAAACATTCCGAATATACATACAATTTTTGTAGTGACTAAGGTCGAGGCGGGGGAACGGTTTGGATGTTACAATGCTATAAACAGACACGCAAAAAGACGGAAAAACAGACACGTCAAACAATAAGTTTGACCCCGTCATGGGAGGTTAAAAATGGCAAAGTCTCTACAGACCGTTGTTTGTGTGAATTCTTTGATTATTTTTCAAGATATTCGTATACTAATACTGTTGATTCAAACAATAAGCAATAAATCAAGTTACTCCTCGTTATACAGGCAGCGTTGGCAGACCAATCCTCAGATTGTTTGGGATGCAAATTGAGTGCAGGTAAGAGCAGTTGCGAACCGCCCGGCTTGAATGTGAGATTCGGACAGACTAGCATCGTGTCACAGTGCGGATGGTTCAAGTATGCTAACCACACTACGTTAAAATTTACGCATGAAAAAAAAACACAAAAACATGACAGATCGAAATAAGCGTATCTTGAATTTGAAAATTGTTTTATTGAATAGTCCTGCTTTTCACGTCATTCCATAATGCTACCTATATTAATAGAACTGTGTCAAAATATGTGATACGACATTTTGTACCGGCGGCAATCTTATACTTGTTTTTCATCGGTGTTAAAAAATATAATTTGAATTATAAATTGGAATAAGAAAGATAAATAAATCTATGTTATTTATCGCAATAATTTAGATTTATTTATCTTTCTTATTCCAAAGGTGTTAAAAACAATGCCGCGTAATTTCAAACAAAAATCAAAATCTATTCATCCTTTCGGGAGCTACGATGCCACAAATACACACACAGAGACAAATAGACACACCAAACTTATAACAACTATAAACTAGCTTATCAATTAGAACGATTAATGATCTATGTGGATTGGACATTAGGTGGCCACACCTCAACGATGGCTTGTGCGTCAGGACATCCCCACTCGGGCTTAACATCTTACAAGAAATTTCAGATAGTCTATATTTAATAACATTATTATTTCGTTAAAGTTATACAATTGTTATTCATCGTATTTTTTTCTAAGACAAAACTAGTATTTTGTAGTTTGTAAATATAATATTTTCTTCTTTGGCAAATAATAATCTTCTATACCCAACTAGTATTTTGTAGTTTGTAAATATCATATTTTCTTCTTTGGCAAATAATAATCTTCTATACCCATTGTAGGTTTAAATAAACGATAGAAATATAAAAGGTTTTTACCCTAAATTACTAATTTATCTGAGCTTGTATGATTAAAATGGATCTGTACCTATAGTATGACGATCTACAATATAGAAATCAGTTAAAAAGTCCAATAAAATACATGATTTGCATCTTTTGTTACAGGCATCTTTTTTTTGTATCAGATTTCATATTCACCAGGAACAATGTCCCATGCTATTTTACTACAAACGTAGTCTAAGAATCTCTATAAAACGTCAACTTCCATGCTGATATTTGTGTACTGCTATTTCAAGCATTGGAGAGCTCCTCGACGGTAGGCTTGTTAGCATTTTCAACGAATGAATGTTTTGTCGCCGTAACGAGTTACGACTAGTTAGCGGAGCTCCATAGTTCTCTAATTAGCAAATCCTACTTTGGTTGTTTAGAAGTGTTGTTGTTTAATTGGCTGATGTAAGAAGGATCTTATCTTGCTTTTATTATTTCTCATTCATTAAAGGTAGCGATTTTTAAGGTTTAACACAGCGAACTTTATTAACATATTAGCAATGTCAACCTCTTAAGTAAAAGTGTGATCTCGAACTCAAATATAATCAAGCTGTTTTATTAGGTAACTTATTGGAGTGGAAGAAATTAATATTTAACACTATGTATATATAAATATGCTTGTCGGCTCTGATGATCTTAGGACGGTCTAGTAAGGTACTTAAACAACTAGATATGTTTTCGGAGTCCTGGGTTCGATTCCAAGGGCGACAAAGATTTTGTGGATTTTACTACGACAGTTCGAGTTTGTGATCAACAATCCCCATTTGCTAAGCGTGTGGTAAAGCCACCTTTACTTGATGTTATTAGAATGACTTCATTTAGTTTTACACATTTCAGAAGATATTTTAACCTTTGCACATGAATGAACATGCACCCAAATGACGACACAATTACCAGCTAATAAGATTAGCATCATTATGAAATTGGCGGCAACTATCAATACGACAAGCCTATCCATCACTATAAAAGAGTCTCCGGAATCAATAATACCATTTGGGTGAAGGAAAATGCAAAAGAAAACTCTCACAATGGTCTGATTGATCGGTGGCGGATTGGGTGAGTCCACGGACCCATTAATCCTAACGCGAGTTTCGTTTCATTATGTGATTAATTGCTCCAATTGTGCACAGCTTGTTGAATAGAACGATGTGAGAGATAAATGAAGGAAAAATGGTGTAGCGAAATAAGTACATCTAATTTCGCTTATTAATATGGGTTGAAGATGTAATTATAATAATGCGATCATAAGCACTCTGTCTAGCTTAGGGCAAATTAGATTTTGGTCAGCTCGTCTACAGCTGTTTTATCATACACATTACACAAAGACATCATTAGGTTAATTCAAACGCTAGCCCATGTCTCTTAACATTGAGTGTTCACGCTTAGGTTAGTGATTAGTCGAGTTAATACATTATACATTTATAGTGACCGTATCAATATTAGACAACATCACATACATCTGTGGTAAGTAGCTTAAGCACTTGTGTTACAGTAATCAGAAACCAAGTCGGTACCACAACACTCAGACCTGAGACAATATAGAAAAGTTCGTTTTCCATATTGACCCGACCGGGAATCGAACCGGGACCTCAGAGATGGAGCGACGCCAAAGTCCGGCCCGCTCGCCTCTCGGCTATGGAGATCGTCAAAAATATTACAAATCTAACGGTCTAAATAAATATGATAACTTGGCCATCGCATGGGTAACACAATATATCTTACTAGCAGTACACATAAATTAGATTGCTTAGTACGATTGCCTAGTCAGCATACACTTTTATTTAATAGTTAAAGATTTTTAACTTGGCGGGGACAATGTCGGGCGCCCTGATTAAAACCACTACAGATAAATACCACAATAAGGGTCGACAATGATGTAGTGATGTCGCCTAAATGAATCTAATATAACAGTGACTCAACTAAAAAAAAACCCGAAATGTTATGATATAATGTCACATTTTGTCAGCACTGAAAATAGGTTATTTAGACGCCTACTCTAAATACGCGCACTCTTCGAACGTATCTACAAGCCTTACGAATAATACGGCACTTATAAACAGAACACTCTGCTAAAATGAGGCGATGACAAACATATTGACATAATTAAAAAAATCCTATGAGTGATACGCTCATATCGTATATTAGAACTTTTATTTACATTACTGAATGTGGGGGATCCACGTGCCGATGAAGAATCTGAAATATGTATATATATTCGTGTTTGACCCCAAGTTCAATCTAATACAAATCGAGAGACTAGGAAAAAAGTATGATATTTCGCACCCTTCGTGGAAGAAGAATGTAAGTGAAAAATGACAACTTTTCAGGAGCGTAAAAAAACTGTCCTAAAAATTTATTAACATTATTAAAAATATGTAATATACAAGAAACGATAAGTAAAACTACCTGTAAGGGTCCTACGTCATTATATTTTAAAATAATGTAATGCGTATTATAAAAAAACCTGAAAATGAGCGATGCGTAATTATTCCTCGGTGCATATTAAACACTTGATGGAGTAATTATGAATACTGAATTGTTGACATGTAAAGAAAGTCTCACTGTTTGGTATTACTGCAGATAACTTTTTATTTGCGTTCTAATTTAGTCATGCATTCAATGTGTAAGTGTGGCTTACGTACGTTTTCGTCGAACTACCCGTTTGTGTAAAAAGGGTTACGTACATTTACCTTGTGAAACATTATCATACAATGGTGGTTATTTGGAATAATAACTTTACTGAAAATAAATAAATTTAAATTTGCATGTCAATTTTGTTTTTGGTTACCTTGGACATGAAGACGGGAGATTTCTCTTTGATTTGCAAGTTGAGAGCGAAGCAAAGCAAACACTGCCGTACCATCCTTTACTGGAACCATTTCGCCGCATTTTCAGGCCCCTATTTGAGAACCTCTGGATAAAACCAGAACGCTGAAATTTTCGTTATCCAATAAGCTATAGACACTTACTTGAAATCCAAAATTTCAAGTCTGTAGGTCATTTAGTTCCGAAGTTAAGGGACAGCAAAGTTTCGCATTTTCGACACACACTCACTCACTCATGATCATCAAAATAGAACTAGTACTTCCCATAAACTCAGAGAGCTGAAATTTGGTACAGAGTTAGGTTTTAATGGCCACATAAAGGGAAAACTATAAAAACTAGGATTATCGAGGTCTGGTGTCCCTGGTGACCCTGAGTAGAAAACACAAAAGCCCAACCAAACTATTAGCGATCGACATACTGCCTATAAAAAAAATATTTATCCAGGTAGGCCGCTTTATTTCATTGAGAAAGCAATAGTCAGAAAGGAAACAAAAAAGAAAAAAAGAGCTCTTCACTAGGCACTTTTACTTACTCAATAGCAAAAAACCTACATCGGCATCTTTGCTATTTGCGTTTGAAGACAATTGCAACCCCTAGATAGGTACTTCTAGCCTCGATCCTGAAAGTCATCACTAACTCGAGGTGTATGTGAAAGATATTGTTTCACCCCATTCCGTTTTACATTTTTTCAGTTGTATGTAGTACATATCTACGCTTATACCGTGAATAAATATTGCCTGAATAGAAACTGGAAATTAGTCAAGCTACCTGTGTTATCTACGGACCCAACAACCCCTGATTACAGTACACTAAAATACTTTTTTTATTGGTAAATCCAGCACTCTTCCCAATTTCAAAATCTTAATTTTTCTCGCTAAAAATGTTCACAAAACGACAAGCCCGGTCTAATCTGCATTCGAGTTCCTCCACACCCAGCGCCTCAACAGTCACCCGATTCAAAGCGGCAGAAGCAGTACGTAAACAGTATCTTCGTCTAAATTGCAAAACGGGAGGTCGTAGCCACAGAAAAGTGATGTCGCAGAAGCAACATCGAAAGCAACTGGTATGGCTCTCGAAGAGAGAACGGAGTGTTCCGTGTGAACAGAGTGAGGCTACTACTACTGCGCAACAGATCCTTATTGTGGAACCAGCGCGCGACTACATACTGCGTTTTCCGAACGATGTCACTGACGAGGCGATGGTTTTCTAACCACACCCGCTGCATGAAGAGAAGAGAAATACTCAAATCCCAAGACATGGTAATATTACCACTTTATAGGTTAGTGACATCGAGAAACTTACTCATGCTATTAAGTCACTAGCAAATCCGAGTTTCAAGACTCATTATAACGTTGAACTACCTGAGTTTAGCGGAAATATATCTGATTGGCAATTATTTAAGCGCATCTTTGATGACACTAAAACTTATTTCCTAGCTGGTGAGAATTTAGCTAGGCTCCAAAACGGGAAAGGCTTAAGAAGCCGTCCTTTCCTTTTTATGTTCTCATGATCCTGAACTTGCCATGCATTTTCTGATTTCTCCTTGAGGTGGAGGCTGAAAAGCAAGCTAACTTCGGCTCGTGTGAAATTTTTAACATACCACTTCGGAGCGACAAGCCCAAGCCGTTACCGCAGTTGGCTACCTTTCCTGATCGCAGTAACATGCATTCATCACGTATCATTCATTCGCATCACATTGCTGAATCTCTGCGAATTTAAATGATGTTTTCCCTTCATCTTCTGTTACCTACACGCCTTTGCCATGTCTGTATGGTGCAGTTAAAAATCATAACATTAAAGCGTGCGCCTAATTCCTAGCACTTCAAGTTTCCAATCGCTTTCCAAAGTTCGCAAAAATAAAATATGTACGCGGTGTTAACGCAAAGGTAAACAAAATATATATATATATATATACTATATATATATAATTTGCATTTAATAAAGGCAAAGCCGTATGGCCTGGAAAACTGCAAGGCATTGCATCACAAAAATTTTCATCTTGGAGAAAATCCCTAATTTTCATCTTGTCTGATTGTAAATAATGTCATACTGCTGGCATGCCATCGCTCATTTGCCATCGACATCTCATGTCATTATTGACAATAATAAAAAAGAAATCTCGTTTGTGAATAATGAAAAAGTTTTTACACCACCGTATGAGGTTTTATTATATAATCATACATATTTCGTCTCAAATGTATTATATTCTTGCGTGAGAGTTCCGTACTTTTAAAAGTCGCTCTAATCGTTCTTTATGGACCGTCGGCATCTTACTATCAAATTGCTTATCCAAAGTTTCCATGTTTGGATTTAACACGGCTACAGAGAAGAGATTTTTGGCTCTCTTCACTTGTCTCAATACAAGAGCAGTTCATTTGGATTTGGTTCGTAGTTTGACTGCAGATAGCGCAATCATATAGTCTCTGATCAGGTTTGTAGCTCATCGAGGGTACCCTGTAAAAATATTGCCCAACAACGGGATTGCATTTGTCGGTGCAAAAACGAAAGGTCCCGGGTTCGATTTCCAGTCAGATCAATTTGGAAAACCAACTTTTCTAAAATGACTTTGGTCTGGCTATGTAAAGATGACGCCCCCAGTTTGTATTCGGCATCTGGTACTCATAGCAAAAAGGGAAACCTTAGTTTGAGACCAGGTGATTGGTGTGGTTGCCTGGCGCATTCATTCATTCATATGCTAATGGTCTTTGAGTTTATTTGTGTTTGATTTCATTGTCAAATGAGATTATCTAATAAAATTAATCAATGTACCCCCGTATCTACAAAAAGAAGTGAAATCCCACCAAAAACATTCTGTAAAAAAATTGCCAAGTCTCGATGGAGCAGCTTGTTTATCTCTAAAAAGTAATGAAATCTAGACAAAGTCCTGCCAAGTCTAAGGTTTCTTACTGCGATTGCTTTATTATTATATTTAATGTTGTGTGACTTGGCCGTCGAAGGATAAACAAAACCAGGTGATCCATGACACCATTGTGCCAATCTGTCGCCAGAACCGTTACCCATTGACGATGGAAAATTGCTACTTGGAAAACATTGATTCAATAAATAATTCATAATTGACTTATTGTATTAATAATACCTTTGTATAGTGGAGCTTTAAACAAACAGTATATAAATATTTCCAGTACAGATGGACTTCTAATCATTTATAGAAGTCCGTCTGTACGTCTATTTTATATAAGATCGGTGGTGGATTGGATCGGACAAACCCCCCTTCGTGGGGCAATCCGTAGTTGATGAAATAATGTGTAATCTGCTCATAAACTGATGTGTCAGACCTTTTGAAATTAAGCATCACATGGTACAGGCAGGTAACAATAAAAAAACGTAAATTTAACAAAACAACCCTTTTTTTAATCCATGTACTTCTCATAGGTTTTCCTGTAATCTATAGGTAAAGAGCTATATTCCGCATTAATTTCAAAATTTTTAGCCTAGTAGTTTCGGAGATAAGGGGGGGGGGGGGGTGGTCAATTTTCGCCTATTTTCTTAAATAACTTAAAAACTATTTATTTCAAGATTATAAATGATACATATTTGCAATCCTTACAGCAAGATCTTTCATTTGATATGTTGTGACATACACACGATATGGTTAGCGAATTTTTTTTTAATGTTGTGATTTACCCTCCAAAAGTGTCCCCCAAATTCATAATTTTTTATTTACGTTACACATGCACCTTTGGGTCTTTAACTTACATATGTGTTCCAAATTTCATCTCAATTGGTCCAGTGGTTTCAGAGTAATCGGCTGTGACAGACGGACGGACAGACAGACACGCGAATGATCCTAAAAGGGTTCCGTTTTTTCCTTTTGAGGTACGGAACCCTAAAAAAGAAGAGAGTAGAAGTTGTATTGTTAATGTTGAAGGCATGTGTTGCACAATCAATAACAACTTAAATTGAGACACTAGCGTTAAATTACCAATGAACTTGTACCTACTAACCTATCAAGAATGTTCAACGGCCAAGTCACACAACATTAACTATAATAATAAAGAAATCGCAGTAAGAAACCTTAGACTTGGCCGGACTTTGTCTAGATTTAATTACTTTTTAGAGATAAACAAGCTGCTCCATCGAGACTTGGCTATTTTTTTACAGAATGTTTTTGGTGGGATTGTTTTTACGCCATGAAGCTTATAAAAAATCCTCTAAGAACAAATAGCTTCTATTAATTATGACCTTTTTAAAACAAAATGCTAAACTATTTTTGTAATAACGACCAAATAATTTACAAACACTGTTGAGTAAAAATAAGTATCAACTGTTACGTAACATAAAATCAACAAAAGTTTCGTGGAATAGTTAGGCAACTACACTTGCACAAAGATACCTTCCTAAATCTGCATAGACAAATAACGTATCAATTGTTATAATAATATCATCTGAATTAAAAATTCGTGGAAAAATTAAGCATCTAGACTTGCACTACGATATCCACCAAACTGTATCCTAAAACAAGTCTGTATCTATCGTTATGTAAAAATATTTAATAAAGTCTTCGTTGAAGATTTATGTGAGTATAAATAAGCTATTAGTCCTTGGGAACTTTAGTAAATAAAAAAGTGCAAATGTATTAATTTCCTTATTATGATGGAAATATCCATAATTGTATGTTGTAATATTATACATATTTGTGTTTAATTCCTTCGTTTTGAACATAAAAATTATGAAAAAAATTGACAAGACGTATTAGCTTCTTCTTCATTTTATAGTGCAATAAAAAAAAAATCACGCAAGTGGACTTGCGGCTTTGTTCCAGGGGGGGTGCGATTTGACATTCTAGTATACAGAATCTAGAATAAAAGACAGACAGCTGTCTAACTACCAAGTTACATACAAACCCATTCAGCTGTTTTGCGTAAAGTTACAAATAGAAATAGAAATATAATATTTTATTTATTTATTTGTTTGTTCTTTATTCACGAATACAAAAGCAGAATTGTCAAATTAAGTAAACTACCGCCGTGTTCGGAATGTTGATTCTATCGAGAAGAACCGGCAAGAAACTCGATAGTTAATCTTTTTAAAACTGACACATATGGTACAAATCATGCAAAAAAACAAATAACAATATAGCTTATATCTTGTGTTCATATTTAATGCTATCAAGTCCAAACATCTTTGTCATTAATTATTAGAAACATAATATTTTTTATCTCTCCTTGCAGTGCGGGAATCGAACCCACGAGCTTCACGCATCGCGCGTGCTGCTCTTACCAACTGAGCTAACCGCAAGTTATCATAGGCGATGAAAACCATGGAATTGAAGACACCTTGGGAAAAAAAAATTCTGCAACGAATGTACCACGGGTCGATAAGTATGTATTATAGTAAAATTTACTCCTTAAATAAAGGCCACAAGGAATAGGAACACAGAAAAACACTTACACAGTTTCCAAAAGCTTCTATTTCCTCAGACAGCATTGTACAAGCTCCAGAGACGTCCGTTCTCCTTCGGCGCTCCGACCAGAATGACTCGATTCGCCTCTTTTCATTTTAAACGCTCGATTCAACGGTCGAGAATTTCCGTTCCGAAACGATATTTTAAAACATTTTATGCTACGTTCAGAAATCAGACAATTTTAAATTTATACACCATAAAAATCGGCAAACCTAACATTCGACCATCCTGACATTGTGCATGTCCTCATGCACACCTAACATTCGGCCAATCGAGTCATTTTACAAAAACCATTCTAATATTAAAACTGTAAACCCACCTTCTTACAGTCATGTAAATAAATAATAATCATAATAATAAATAGTAAACATCCATAATGAACTGTAAACCTTCCTTCTTACAGTCATGTAAATAAATAATAAACATCATAATAATAAATAGTAAACATCCATAATGAACTGTAAACCCTCCTTCTTACAGTCATGTAAATAAATAATAAACATCCATAATGAACTGTAAACCCTCCTTCTTACAGTCATGTAAATAAATAATAAACATCATAATAATAAATAGTAAACATCCACAATGAACTGTAAACCCTCCTTCTTACAGTCATGTAAATGAATAATAAACATAATAATAATAAATAGTAAACATCCATAATGAACTGTAAACCCTCCTTCTTACAGTCATGTAAATAAATAATAAACATCCACAATGAACTGTAAACCCTCCTTCTTACAGTCATGTAAATGAATAATAAACATAATAATAATAATAAATAGTAAACATCCATAATGAACTGTAAACCCTCCTTCTTACAGTCATGTAAATAAATAATAAACATCATAATAATAAATAGTAAACATCCATAATGAACTGTAAACCCTCCTTCTTACAGTCATGTAAATAAATAATAAACATCATAATAATAAATAGTAAACATCCACAATGAACTGTAAACCCTCCTTCTTACAGTCATGTAAATGAATAATAAACATAATAATAATAAATAGTAAACATCCATAATGAACTGTAAACCCTCCTTCTTACAGTCATGTAAATAAATAATAAACATCATAATAATAAATAGTAAACATCCATAATGAACTGTAAACCCTCCTTACAGTCATGTAAACATCCATAATGATATCAATGTATCCAACTAAAATAATTACATTCGCTCTTAGTTACAGATATTAGATAAGTTTCATTAACTCATGTACGTTCCTAGCTCATATTCATATTTTACCAATACTCCATAAAAATAATGAATAAATGTGGTATTCTAATTACAATATGTGAACTTCGCTGGCCTCTGTACTATTATAACTAACAATTAAATCAATATTAATTAACTCTTAACACAATTTACCCAGGAACTGTTACAATCAATATACAAAGAAATTATACGAGTGAAAGCTAACACCGATTTCGTGGAATAAGTTTTGTTGTTGTAGACATGAGAGCAAGGAACTAATTTTCACCATATAAGATAATATAAGCTTAACAAATATTTAGATTCCATAATTTATCATTACGTATTTCCTTCTTACATAATAAACAAAAAGTAAAAACAGTGTCACAGATCATAGTTTAAATCACTGGTTGTATGCTTATTAGTTACATAAATTAGATTTCTATTTCACTTTCCTCCGTACAGTTATTCTCATTACCTTTGTTAACTCCTAGAGCGGCCACGTGGACCCAAGGCAACATTCTATACGCAGCGACGGCGGTTTTGCACTTATTTCAAGAGCCACTAAGTCCCGGAATAGAAACTACCCTATAGCGATCATTACCCAATACCGCAACGACTCTGTAAGGGCCTTGATAAGGTGTCCTAAGCTTTTTGCTGTTTCCGTCATTTGCAAATGAAGCTATTTTTTTTTTGTTCGTTTTTCTTGCTCTATTTCAATCCTATCCTTAACTGATTCTCTGATAGTCACCAAATCTGTCTTTTCATGAGCTTCTTTAACTACGTCATTCAATCTGGGATCAACTTTTGCGTTCATACACACTCCAAACATGATGTCGGTTGGTGCTTTACCTGTGGTTTTCTGACAGGTATTATTCATACCCCATTGACCCTTACCCGCTTTGTCATCCCAATCTCTCTCATCAAAGTTTAAGTTATGTGCAGTTAATGAACTCAAAATTGTGCGATTGCATCGCTCCACTTTAACGTGGGCTTACAACGGCATTCAAAACATGCCTTATATCTTTGTCTGCATAAAAACGCTTGAATGCACGAGAAGTGAACTTTAATTGCAATTTGTGATTTGGTTTTGCGTACCGGCGTAGTAAAAATAAATTTTGTAAATGCGTCTACTATAACTAAAAGATATGAATTCCCTCGCTTAGATCGCACAAAAGGCCCAAGGTGATCTAAATGGATTGTATGAAAAGGCACATCTACTTTCATTATTGTGTGTAGGAGCCCTTCGTTTGAACTAACCTTTGGCATAGGCACACTCGATACAAACTTGAACATATTTCTTGACAAACTTGGACATTCCGGGGAATCAGTAGGATTTCCTGATACGTTCAAGAGTCTTTTCCACCTAAAATGTCCAATTTCATCATGCTTCATCAGACAGAACTGCCATCGTGCCCCTTTTGGTACTACCCATCTCAGACTACTTTTATCTCCGTCTACACACTTATACAGTTTGTGATCTTTGATCAAATAGTTTTCCCTAATATTTGCCAGTCCATAAGCGTCTAAGTCTGAACTTAAAATATCACGAATCCTACAAAGTTCCGAGTCTTCTAACTGTAAGGTGTGTAGCCAATCTAACTGGTTAATGGACATCACATTGGGGAAACCATCACAGTAAACCGTGCTATCTTCTTCTCTACTAGGATTCCTAGACAATGCATCAACGTGCGCCATCTTAGTCCCCGCTCTATATTCTTTATTTTAGTCAAATTCCCGTAATAGGAGCCACTACTCGAGGGATCAGATCTCGCTTGGAAAACGTTGTGCGTAAGGCACTACAGTCAGTCACAATTTGAATTTTAACTCAGGCAAATAAACACGAAATTTTCTCAGCAAACATACTACAGCTAACATTGGCAAGTCCAATCGGCATACGGTTAAATTCGTATTGACCGTCCGGGGTAACGAAAGGAGGTAAGATGCTTAGATTCTTCTAGTAATGGTACCTGATAATTAGCCCGATGACATATCTAACGTTACAAATTATACCTGTCCTGATAATCGCGCGAACTCGTCTTCGATCACGAGCTTCCGGTATCGTTCTTTTACTGTCAGGGAATTAAGAAGTCTATAGTCTAGGCTTTCCATCCTTCTTCCGCATAAGGACTATCGGACTTGCATATTCCAAAACAGATTCTCTTATGACCCCGAATTCCAACATGTCACCTACCATTCCTCTAACTTGCCGACGTTCCCTATGCGACAACCGGTAAGGACGATATACCACTGGTTGCTTGCTATTCAGCCCTATGTGCATATCAGTTACGTTAGTGCATCTCAGCTCCCCCAAGGATTATGCAAAACAGTGTTTACATCGGTTAAGTAACGACACTAAGTTTTTCTTTTGTAAATCGCTTACAGAGTCACCTACATGAATTTTATCAATGTCGATGCTAACGTCACGTTTATTTCGTCGAAAGCTTATTCACGCAATAAACAAATTGTACCCTAGTACCTCTCCCAATTAAGGATTGCTCAAAACTTTCAGGGATTACATAACGGTGTAATAGAGACGAAAAACTGCCCCTCTTTAACGCTATACACTCCCCCATTGATACAAGTCTGTCTATTTGGTTTTCCAATAACTTTACTATGCCACAAGATATCTCCGTTTTCGATATTCACGCAAACTCTAATCGAGGCTGGTCCATGAACCGTGATATTTTCCTTTGATTGGACCACGATGGCCATGTCCCCAGCATTGTCAGATATCGAGAATGGTAATTCATCACTAAAATTGAAAAATCTTAAATTCTCCGCATCTTTATGTACTACAATGTGCGCCTGTTCAGTGAAGGTTTGTCTCACTAGTAACAGTACGTCTAACAGTTTGTCATCTACAACGTGACACGCTAGTCCTGCATTAACACCATCTATATTCAAATTAATGTTCAACGACCCGAGAGAGTAAACTATTCCATTGCCAAAGCCTTGAATTGGAACGGAGCTAACACTGTACGTAAAACCTAATGATGATGCCGCTGAACGAGTAAGTAGTGTGACATAGCTAAACGAGTAAGTAGTGTGACATAGCTAAAATCTATAAAAGATTTCATTGATATACCGTTTACCCTACATTCTTTGATAAACTTTGCATTCGCATTTGAACTTAGTATGCGCATAGTTTTAGTTACTGGTGCATTATAATTATTTGAAAGATTCCCTGACTTTATATTACAATCGTCTGTTTTATGTCCAAATCTACGAAATTTTCTACATTGCATTAATGACTTAGGACACTTAATGGTTGCCCCTTTTCCTTACGATTATTACAAAATATATAAGAATTACTACTAGTACTAGCCTTTAATCTCAACTGATGGCTAACTGAGTTAATCGTAAAATCATTGGATCTTCCTTTATAATTTCCACGGTAAAATGGTTGCGAAACTTCTTTATTAGACATAAAAACTGTAATAGCTGATCGAGACAGAAACAGCATAACGCATTGGCACTAGATTGCATTGTCTTATCGTTCAATCCATAAATAATACAATCCACCGCACGCTCGCACTCTTTGTCGCATTGGTTCAACAAGGCTTATTTCTCGTAGTAATATACTACAAGAGGTTCATTATATCGGCTACGTCTTTTCAACATACCCTCCAAGGATTGGCCATAATTTTGTTCGTACGGAAAAGCTTTTTTTTTTTTTTTTTTTTTTTGTTTAAGTGTCCATGGCTTGGATACCAGTCCATTGAGCCGGAATCATATTTTGTCAAAAATGCCAGAAACCAATGTCACATTCTTCAACCTGACCAACGGATTCAATTTTAAATTCTTCCCACTGTGCTTTCCATGTATTGGTAGAGTAATTTGTAGAACTTTGGATTGGCTAATAGATCTTGAAGACGGCGGGGAACACTAAGTTGTGAGGTTTCAGCTTCAGCTTCTGTCAAGTTTTGTAACTCAGCAACCAATTTAAGACGCTGAAGACCAAATTCTGGGCAAGAAAATACCAAATGTGCAATATCCGCTTGAGGAGCTCTGCAATAGGTGCAATTGTCATCAGGAACTATCCTTAGTCTGTGCAGGTGAGTGGGCACTAAGCAGTGACCGAACCGTAATCTATTGATCACTGTTATAAATTTCCTGGAGTCGCATGATACAGCATTATACCAAGGTTTAATTGGTAGAGACTTTTGTATTTCAGAGTACCATTTCCCTTTTGATTGATTCATAGTCGTCCAATATCTGGTCCACAAAATTCTTATCATCTCATTTACTTTGCTGTGGTAGTCAGTAAATGGTACTCTCAGATTCCTTTTCTGGTCTTCATCATATCCTACTGTTAAGGCTTTGTCTATGGTTTCATTGCCTGCAATACCTCTGTGGGAGGGGACCCATAAGAATTCCACTTCTTTTCCTTCTAGTCTGAGGTCTTCAATGACATCCCTTATTGTGTAAATAAGATAGTTCAATTTAAAGTCTAATCTGTTACCTTCTAAAGCTAACAAAACACTCTTAGAGTCTGTTATAATAATGAATCTATATACAACACTATTTACAATTTTAATATAATACAAAGCTTGTAAGATAGCATAAGCCTCTGCCGTAAAAATGCTACACTCACAGTTAATTTCAAGTACTTTAGTATAACTACATTGAGGGTCATAAAACCCACTTCTAACAAAATTATTATTTCTTGAACCATCTGTAAAAAGTTTATAGTAGCTTTGTTTACTATTAATAAATTGGAGATAATCTATATTGTTATCTATTTTAGGAAAATTGATTGTAAATCTATTGCATACTAAAGACTCATATTTACATTTATAAAGAGGTAAAATATTATCAGTGCATTTATACATATTTACAAACGTTTCATTTAAACTAGATAATATTGTACACATTGTAGGAAGTCTCCTATTTATAATATCGTCACTGGAAACATTTTCCACATAGAACTCCTGTGAGAGCTGAGAAGGCAATATGAACTTTTGCATTAACAATTTATTACTAGCAAATAACTCTTTTATAGCAAAATTAAGAGCTAACTTATATCTTCTCAGTGTAAGTGGAGGTATGCAGGTTTCTGCTTCCATGGCATTTATTGGGGTGGATTTCATTGCCCCACATACAATTCTTATACCTATATTTTGAATTACATCAAGTTTTTTTAATAAAGTAGGGTTGCAATTCATATATGCCAGACAGCTATAATCAAAGTGACTCCTAACTAAGCTCTTGTAGAGTGTGGATAGAATTTTTGGATCTGCACCCCAGAAGACTCCCGCTAGACTTCTAATGACATTAATACCCTTAAATGCATTAGTAGAAATGTAATTAATATGTTGTTCAAATTTAAGCTTATTATCTACAATAACTCCTAAAAATTTTTGACTGTTACATATTGGAATAGTTAGTTGATTATATTTAACCTGAACTGGGCTATCTGAACCAAAAACCATAACTGAGCTTTTTGTTGTGTTTATATTTAGTCTAAGTTCACTCTTATAGTAATTCTCTAGCTGTTTTAAAGCAGAGTTGATATTATTTTGTGCCACCTCTACATTTCTATCCACACTGTACATCAGCAAATCATCAGCAAATTGTAAGATTTTCACATTACTGTTATTTACATATTTCAGTACTTGTGCTGTATATATATTGTACAAAATTGGTGACAGACATGCCCCCTGCATCAAACCTTTATATGACATAGTGGGTCCATGTAGAATATTATTATATTTAACATAAATAGTGCGCCCATTCAAAAAGTTATAGATCCATTCTATCAATTTTCCAGGTAATTTTAAATGATGCAATATATGGCAGAGACGGTCTAAATTAACATTATCATATGCACCCTGAATATCTAGGAATACACATACTGCTGAAGAACGAGCCAACAAACAACTTTTCATGTCTGAGATAAAAGCCATAAAACTTTCAGGAGCACTCCTACCTTTTCGAAAGCCAAATTGGCATTGGGGTAAGATATTATTGGACTCAATATAGTAATCTAATCTCAGTTTTATCATTTGTTCAAATAGCTTACCTAGACATGAAGCTAAGGATATAGGTCTATATGAATTAAAATCATCAGCTGGTTTATTTGGTTTTAAGATAGGGATAATACATTGAGTTTTCCATGCTTTGGGTATGATCTGTTTTGCCCATAGTAGATTACAAATATCTAATAAAATTACTTGTGCAACTCTATTTAATTTCCTAATCATTATGTAGGGTAAATTATCTAAGCCTGGAGTTGTATCTCGTCTTGAGCTAAGTGTTTGCATAAACTCATCCCAGCTGAATGTTTTTAAAAAAAATATGCTATTAGGGTTGTTATTATTAGACTGAAAGAGGTCATGTAAGTTCTCCAAACTATCACTACCAGAATCAGAATATTTATCTATAAAATCTGGAATCCACTCATCATTTTTACTGTAACATTTGTGACCTACTCGTTTAAAACGGCGAATGGAATTCCACACCTTGGTTATAGGAGTATATCTGTTAAAAGAGGAACAAAGATTATACCAACTGTTTTTCTTCTCCTCCCTAATAACCATTTTTTTAAAAGCATCTGTTTTTTTATAGTTAATATAATTTTCCATACTCATGTTATTTCTATACAATTTCAGAGCATCCTGTGCATTCCTGACTGCTTCAGCACACTTGTCATTCCACCAAGGTGCCGGATTACGTCGCCTAATGCTGCCCTCTTGAGGTTTGTATAGAGGTATACATTCTTCCTTCAATTGTTCAAGCAATTTGCAAAAGTGGTCATATGAGGCTAACGGGTCAGCTGAGTCTACTAAAAAGTTATTGAAGAGATCTTTAGACCTAAGATAGTATTTAACCCAATCAGCCTTGTGAAAAAGATATCTGTCTACTGGTGTATTTATTTGATAAGCTATGGGCGACATACGAATGTCTACAAATATAGGGTAATGGAGACTTCCCATAGGGTCGTCTCCTACTCTCCACTCGCATAGATGGGCCAGACTAGGGCTAATAAAACTGACATCAATTGCCGAGGTAGTTCTATTCGGACTCTGAACTGTAGTATGCTCTCCAGTATTTAAAATACACAAGTCAAATTCATCTATTACATCATACAGTTGCCTACCCCGGGCCTTAGTTGTTTGGCAGCCAAAGGCGATATGATGAGCATTAAAATCACCAGAAACCAGACATGGTTTAGGGAGACAATTAATAATTCTTTTAAGTTTATTAATATTAAATCTTTTCTCATTTCCAGGTGGACAATACACACATAAAATAGAAATAGGACCCCTGTCAGATTGGAGTGAAACAGCTACACATTGGACATCTTCATAGAAAGGAAGCGACAACACATTAAATTTTAATGAATTTTTTAATAAAATACCTACACCACCATACCCTTTTTTGGTATTTTTATTGATAAAATGATAACCTGGAAAATTGATAGGAACCTGAGAATCTTTTAGCCATGTTTCATTTAATAAACAAATATCAATATTGTTATCCCACAGTAAGGACATTAATAAGGGTTTTTTGTTTTTAATGCTCTGAATATTATGCAAAACTAATTTCATGCTACTGTTTCTTACAAACTCAAATTTTTAATTAATGTTTCTTTTATTAATGCAGTTGTCTTGATAGAGTCAGAATTACCCAACGTTACAAGAGTTTTAATGATTCCATTCAATAATTTCTCATTATTAATTATTTCATTAACTTTGAATATATGTGACTGGTCTTGTTTTGATTTATTGAACTGAATAGATACATTGGAAGAAGGCTTACTTGGCAGTGGAGGATATGTATTAGTGGTACTTTTGACAACATTTGCAAAACTTTTTTTGTTGTTGGCTACTTTTGATATTTTAATAGGACAATTTTTTGATATTGCTAGGTGATCACCCCCGCAATTACTGCACTTCAATACTTCAGAAGTACATTCCTTGAACGAATGTGCTTCTGAGCATTTGGAACATACCTGGTCATTTCTGCATACCTTTGCGGAATGATTAAATTTTAAGCATTTGTAGCACTGCAATACAGGGGGCACATACTCATGGACTTTGTATCTCCAGTTATCTAAGTAAATAAACTGGGGCAACCGGGTTCCTGCAAAAGTTACAGATATTGTTGTTAATGGTGTCAATACGTTATCAACCTTCTTCATGAAGCGCCGAACAGCAATGATTTCAGCGTCGGATGTCAACTTTGCATATAGCTCTTGATTTCCTGTATCTTTGGGTATGAAACGCACTACCCCCACTCTCTCCACAGAGGCTGCAGGTATGTAGGCACGCATATTATTTTGACTCAAGCAATCATTAGTCAGGAAGTTGTTTGCGGCAGCAGCTTGTTTAAATACAAGCATAATTTTTGAGGCATTGATTCTCCTCATTTCATGCACTCCCTTGACATTTTTAAAAGCTTTCGATAACTGCAGAGGGTTCTTGTTGCCGAGCCTATCATCTTTAGATGAGCCTTCCACAAATACCGGGTACTCCTCATTTACGCTGTTATCTGGATAGCTTCTCTTGTATCCCGTTTTTGTATAAGTGATGTACTTCCCGCCGTCCGAGTTTTCCTGCAATTTTCTCTTTTTGCGGTCAGAAGAGCGGGGTTTTCCACCCACATCGTCCCCATCACTCTCCGAAGCCATTTTCAGGAAAATGGCTTAATGAAAACTTTAAAATTTAAATAAAATATTTAAAAATTTTATGAGATTTTTGATATTCGCGCTTTCAGTTTCCCGCCAAAAACCGAAGTCCACGGAAAAGCTTCTAAAAGATTTGTTGCCACTCAGACCAACTATATAATATTGAATTTTGACTTTTATACCAAGTTTTAGCCAATCCTTGGAGCCTCTGCATTGCAAAGTGAATCGTAGTCCAGCCGAAAACAGTGGCACACTGGCTTTTCGATGAAGGGTCAAGTCTGGTAAAATATATATATATATATATATATATATATATATATATATATATATATATATATATATATATATATATATATATATATATATATATATATATATATATATATATATATATATATATATATATATATATATATATATATATATATATATATATATATATATATATATATATATTTTATCTTACTGTTCGAGGGTACTTGTGTAGTCACTGCTGTCGTCTGGGGTTGAGGTTTTAAATGACCTAGCGAATTAATTAGATTCCTAATATCCCTAGCCATAAAAGTAAGACTTTCTGACCGTGTATCCTGATGTGCTGGTGCACCGTTGGTGATGCCTTGACTGGTGCGTGATCTTCGTAACTCCGCCCTAGCGTAGCGACAGTCTTCCCGGTTGCTACGTTCTCGATAGACGCGTCCGTGTTGCTCCTGTCCTTACGCCATGTGGTGAAGTGAATCACGTTCACGCCTGAGGTCGTCCTCCATGATGCGTAGCCGTTGACGCTCGTTGTCAAAAGCAATTTCTTGTTCGTGTAGGCTTGACCACACGCCCTTGGTCGCGATTTACACTCCTTAGCCTGCTGCGGCTACGGTAACCACAGCTTTTCTGAAACTCGAAAACAAAACTGTGTATTTTGTTCTAAAACAATTTAACAAACGGCTCCTGAAAGATTGCGATTCGATATCTGAAAAATATTTGAACTGTAGTACCAAACCAGTAATATTTTACACGACACATTCGTCGGCCTTCAAAAGTATACCCAGGCGTAAACTATTTATGAATTAATAACCTCTAGGTACTTTGTAAAGTGAACTCAAATTTTGTAACTTTGTTTTTCAAATGTCTCGAAAACGGTGCGTCGTAGCTCAAAAATAAGAAAATTTTGACCCCCGTAGACCCAGGGCGTGCACCGACATAAAGTTTGACCACATGTGTTGTGACCGCACACTGACTTTGCATAATCTTTTACCACTTACACAAGGGGTAGACTAAGTTTGCAAATTTTTAACCCACCAACATTTTAGTCACACGTGTGGTGACCGCCACATGACCTTGCGGATTTGGGTCACGCACATACATACTGAGGGTATAGCGACATTTAGCAGGGTATCATACCACTTCTGAGATATAGTAAAATTTACTCCTTAAATAAAGGCCACAAGGAATAGGAACACAGAAAAACACTTACACAGTTTCCAAAAGCTTCTATTTCCTCAGACAGCATTGTACAAGCTCTAGAGACGTCCGTTCTCCTTCGGCGCTCCGACCAGAATGACTCGATTCGCCTCTTTTCATTTTAAACGCTCGATTCAACGGTCGAGAATTTCCGTTCCGAAACGATATTTTAAAACATTTTATGCTACGTTCAGAAATCAGACAATTTTAAATTTATACACCATAAAAATCGGCAAACCTAACAGTATGTAGTTCTAAGCATATTCGGCAGAAGGCACTTACCGGAGGCTAACGGTTGATACAGCAGAAAAATTTCATCGCTAGTACGGCGTTAAGTACTCTAAAAATAATAATATCTTTGTCATTAATATAACTTCCATACGAACACAAATTTTCGATTATAATACTAGCTGTTGTTCACAACTTCGTTCACGTCATTTCAGGTAATAGAGTATCTTATATGTTATTCTAGTAACATCTGTCTCTGTCTAGCTACCAATTTATTCAAATCTATTTTATCGCGTGAGTTAAACCCCTTTGTTTTACGTCGCTGTTTCAATTCTAACTCAGAACTTAGCGTTACTCGTACCTGTCCAAATTTCCTTTAACTAAATTGTCTACGTATGTTTGATCTTTTATCGTATGAGATATCTGTCCCTTTATTGTCAAATTTTATCAGTAATGACATCTCAATAATTCGACAGTGTAATACTGGCTGTTAAAAATTAGACACTATTTTTTAGCATGACGTACCTACCTATAAATAGAGTTTTTTTTTTATTTATCTTTTACATAGTATTAACCCTTAATTACTCGCGTGGGGTATATTTAACCCCACGGTGTATTTGAAGCGTCGTACTACCGCCATTTTTAAAGCTACCTTCATGGTGTTCTTAGTAGCTGCCTAAATACTTCCCCCCGCCCGCGGCCGTTCCCGAACCTTCCAACGCAGAAACATCCGGAACATACGCGCGCAGTGCGGCCTTGAACGGCCGTACGCTCGGTCAAGGTCATTGTTCTAGTAAATTCTGGCGTACGCGTCTCGACTCTCTGTAGTCCCGCCTTTCCACACTAGATGGCGCTGGTTACATCGATCGTGGCGCGTAACAGTATTTTCTGTTTTTCGAATCGTACCTACGATTTATATTTTTACGCAGTTTGAGTCACTGAAGACGAATATACTTATGTTTATTAGGTAGGTATCCATTAAATCAAATGATCTAATCATAGAGATGGAGATGGGTACATTCAAATAATGCATGCACTTAGTAGTCGTTTAGTCAAGGTATTTGAATGAATGAAATGAAGAGGGGTACTCAACGATCTAGATCCATAACTTACCTCAGTAATTGTATGGCATATATTAGAGCTGGTTCTTGTGTGTGTTGAGTTGCTGCTAAATGTGTATCAATATACCAGACCTACTTGTATTGTCTTTAACTAATTTTTAAGCTTTACTTATCTCCATTGAATAAATAAAATTATTTTTTAAGATGAATAAATAATAATGTCAACACAATTTAACGCCATAGGTTGATGTTAATCTTCTGTCTCTATTTGCATATAATCGAAAACACTAACTTCTGATTCGTTTTTGAAATGATTGATTAAGAAACGGTGGTCACACCACGATAATCGAAAAACCGAAAAACAAATGCAGATTAAAACCGCATTCAATGAATGGTTGAAATAATTCTTCCGTGGAGCCAACCTGGTCTAATAAAACTCGAGACAAAATGTTTGATATTTCATCAGAATATTTATGATTTCCTCGGTTGGTAACACAGAACATTTCTTTCTATGTTCTGAGGTTGGTAGTATATGAATTAGACATCATTCTCAACATAAGAGTAAAAATTAAATGAAATGATTTATTTCTGCAAGTAGAATTACAATATTTTTTTTGCACGTCAATTATTTTTTCCTGCCTGCGCCTCGACTCGACATTGGTTCTGTTGAGAAAAAGCGCCGCAATAATCTCAACAGAAATTATCTTTAAAATAAAATAAATTATAAACATAACACTATTTTAAAAGAGACGGTAGATGATCAACCTTCCCTGCTGTTAAAAATTCTCAATGGATATTAGATATCATTTGAAGAAAAAAACGAATCTAACTTTTGCGGACTATTTTATAATTTTTGCAAAATGTTTTGGCGGACTCTCATTCAGTCAATGGATTTTTGCGGGCAAATTTATAAAGGTTCCCAATTTCTTATGGCGTATTTATGTACATGTATTCAGCTACATAGCCTATATATTGCAAATACATCTCCGCATCAAAATTTTTGCGGGCAGAATTATTATTTAAATGCTTTTAATAAATGCACTAAACCAGCGACAGACAATTATGTTAAAAAGTCGGTTTCTCTAAACTGCATTACACCGCGCGTTAATTTGATTAAGCGAAGTATTCGTTAAAAATCATTGCAATGATTGTACGTTTATTATTAGCGAATGTACTACCGGACGTAAAACACGTGCATAGCAAACCTTTGCAGATTGATAAGGTGGAAATTTCCATCATCTTGTTTAAACCAGGGACGTCTTGCATGCGGTCCTTTGATCGTTTCATAGTTCTGTTACCTAGAAGATATATATATTTTTTGTATTTAATAGTTAGCTACAAATAAACACGATCATGAAGATTGTCACCACGCCTAGCAATGACAAGATTGCCTCCGTGCCTTAGAATAGAGGACAATTTAACAATGTACAGTCACGAGCAATGAAATGTAAACACTTAAGCTCTTATGACGTTACCATAAGGTTTGCTATAGAATGCGTTTGTATATGTCGCAGTCATCTGGTTGAATCAGCTATTTGATTGGATCACTAGCGCGTTTATTAAATGACGACGTTTAATTGACTGACTAGGCCGAACGTTGAAAGAACAAGCCTCACTTAACGTCCAACAAGTTAGCGGATTGTAACATAGCCCTTTGAACATAGCGGACGTAAAATCAGTCAGGTGATTGTATGTAATTTAGTTCATTTTTTTTCCACTGCGGCTTTAGTGCTCATCAAAACAAAGATGGCGTCAAACAGCTGGTACAGATTTAATCGAATAACACTGTGTTGATATTTTTTGAGTGAAATTGAAATTCCAACCTTTTACTCTTCCCCCAATTTTTAATACAGTACTTTTGAAAAAATATGTTATCTTTTTTATAGCCTAAGTGTCTTAAGACTTAAAATTGTTAAAACATAATAAAAATTCTTATTAATAGGGTGTGTTATGTCATGTCCTCATTTTTTTATCTAAAGTTAGCTTATCTTTGCGACTAAGTTGCGAACTTAGTCACCTTAATCAAACATTACAAAGTCCGCTATGTACCATTCAACGACTATGCTAAATGACGTTTAGTTAAGAAGTTGAACGTTATATTAAATAATTTGACGAGTTGTCCTTTAGTCATTCAATTAAACGTCGTCATTCAATGAACGCGCTAGTGATCCAATCAAATAGCTGATTAAACCAGATACCTGCGACATACATATATATTAGTGCACGTGATTGTACCTACTTCATTTGATACACGTTCGTTTTAGTTCTGTGTATGTGTTTCTATTTATATGTGTCTAGATCTTGGCCGCGGTTTCGCCCGTTTTATTTTGGGATAAATAGTATGCTATTCTAGTATGTCATGTCTGTCCCTACCAAATTTTATCCAAATCTGTCAAATAGTTTTTGCGTGAACGATTAACAGACATACATCCAGACATCCATATATTTTAGAAACTTGCGCGTTTATTATGTAAGTAATATTATTAGTGGAATCCTAGTTTCATGACACACGTTTTTAAGCTAATTTTAAATTAAGGATATCATGGTAGATTGTATTAATATTTCCAACACTCCATTATTGAGTTTGGCATATTTTATCGCGTTTCTTTCGTGGAATTCTGAAAAAATCTCTATATTTTCATTTACTTGGTAAAATGCCTAATACTTCTAACCAATTTTTAGTCATAATATTTCCAACACTCTTATTGTTGGTATAGGCACATATTTTGTTTCGAGTTTCTTTCGTGGAATTGTGAAATTAATTCTAAATTTTTAACAACATGGTATATGCCTAATACTGTAAGTATAGCAGTATACCAGTTTTACCAGGCAAACTAGGTATTTAAATAAACTTACCTACATAAAATACTATATATCCGAGACCGTGAAAACACTGGGTCGTATTTGTGACTCGAAACCGAATGGAATGTTCCTTTTGTTTGTCAATATACTTTCCCGAAACTTTCCTCATAGCAATTTTGAGAAAAGAAAACAAAACATCGAAATCACATGTGGCATATGTTTACCTTTTTAGTAAATTGTGAACTCGTGAGAGAAATGTACATAGTATATGTACTGACAAACAAGCAGGAAAAGAGCAAATTCGCGAATTTGATTATTATTTGTACTAAAAACTAATACAATCGCACGAATTTCATATTTTTTTAAACCTTTAATTTTTTAGTTTAATTCAAATTACGCTTTTATATACCTCTAGACATATTAGATTTTAAAATGTGATGTCACAAAATTAGGGACCCCTCCCACCCCTTGTCACACCATGTCACACTTTGTCGATCACCTCCCCCCTCTTTATGTGTGACGTACTTCATGGATGACTCCTTATTGTTAAATTTTTTTTATATTGCACTTTAAGATTGACCTCACCCCACCTGATGTTAAATATTAATGAGGTCCTAGCTTAAGGGTGACAAGAACAGCATAATAAATCTGTTACTGGACTTGTCGCCCTTACCTTGAAGGCTTGACCCCTGCTACTAATGTAGCACCCCCCAGGAGCTCTAGAAACCTTACTCACACGCAGAAACACAACAAGTGATTGTTATTTCGCTGCGGTCTTCTGTAAGGTGCAGGTATTTCGCCAGTAGGGCTGCTCCAGTTCGAGCGATAAATCGGTATGCCCTACCTCTCTTAACTTTTACTTATTTTCTTTGCCTTAGTTTTAATTGTGTTTCTGTAGCTATTTGTTTTTTATTTACATGATAAAATAATAAATATACCTATAGAGGTATTATAAAGCTAAGAGATTGGACAACATTGGACAACATCACAAACATTGCTTTGATTCTGTGGTAAGTAGCTAAAGCACTTATGTTACAGAAATCTGAAACAACGGAGGTACTACAACACCCAGGCCCGAGACAATACACAAAAGATTGTTTTCCATATTGACCCGACCGAGGATCGAACCCGGAACCTCAGAGATGGCGCGACGCCAAAGTCCGGCACGCTTGCCTCTCGGCTACGGAGGTCGTCATTTATATTGTTTAGTAGTTTATTTGATTGCTTGTTTATTAGTTTTTTTGTTTGAACGCGCTAATATCGGGAACAACTGGTTCGAATTGTAAAATTATTTTTGTTTTATATAGTCTATTTATCGGGGAAGGCGATAGGCTATACAACATCACGCTACGACCTATATGTGCGAAGAATCAATGGTAAATGTGGTAAAAACGGTGATAGTGAGAAGTCGAGGCGTGCAGCTAGTGCTGCTATTTTTTAATGTAACCTGTTGCTGTTAATTATACCTAACGTGACCATTTGTTATAATGACTCAAAACGAGACATCATCGGTTTATTTAGGTCATATAATTTGTCAATGAAGAAAAAACACTTATTTTAAAGTTATTCATTCAGAATAATTTGGTTGGCTTAAAATTTACGAACCACAAAATGTAGTTACTTGGTAAAATGTTATTACTAATTAGGTTAAGGTGGTGACGATTTTACTTGAGAATGAAAATAAAGCCCGCGTCCGCTACTCAACTATTCGCTCGGTTTCTGAAAACGGGACAATATTGCGTCCCACTGTTTGTTTCGGGGACAACGGGACTCGTAATTGTAAAAAGGGACAGTCCCGTTCAAAACGGGACGTCTGGTCACCTTAGTTATACCAAGTACAAGTTATGGAATTTAAATAGATATGTATTCTATGTATAATAATGTATATTGTAGTAGAGTGCCTATGAGTGAACTATTTACTTTTAAAGTCGAGAAATGTAACGTCTGAAAAGGATTTATTAATGCAATGAGATAAGAGTTTCGCATTGTTCGAAGTCCATAATTTCTAGCTGATAGATGTGTCATTTGATTTAGTTAGTTCATTGGCAACTCTTGCTCCGGAAGCAATTCTGTGTTATAGTATCTGATAAACGTTCAAAACAAAGTTAATGTGTACGAATGCTACGATTTCGTTGTAGACAATAGTTGTGATTTATGACCCAATTAAAACTAGGGTTTTACAATTAGGCCACATATTTATATTTATCTTACTTACTAAAGATGTATAACCTATTTGGTGCTAGCTAATAAGTAAAAGTACCATGTCCATAATGTGTACCATAACAATACATATCTAGGCATTTAGTCGTTTGTATAATTTTACCTATTACACGTATTTTGCGCATGTAAATAAATAAACTAGTGGCTAAGTAAACGCGAGTGCTTAAATTAAGATAATGCTATTTATAAAACAAAGAAAGCAATTTGCATTTGATTGCCGGCTAAGTACTAACCTATTAATGTCCTATTGCTGAGCAAAGGTAAAGGTCTTCATCATTAAAATCTTCTTATTTTTGCATAATTAAATTAATTTTCGCCAAATAGGTGCTAGCTTTGCCCGCTTGCTGATTGGTGTTCTCGAAGCCGAAGCTTACATTCATATTGGGAAAATCTTTTTTTGTTAAAATAATTCTCACGATCACCTTTGAAAGGACAATGTGAAAGCAGATCCTTTAAATAAAATACTGTGTGTAACGAGATCATTAGTGGGCCTGGCACGTTCAAAGACAGTAATCGATACTTATTGCGTTACGCTTTTTAGAATGAAAACTTCAGTTGTCCAGGTACCGTAGGTGAGAGCATCCACTTTAATTTTCATAATATGTTTAACCTCCGACAAAAAATTACGGGTGTTATTAATTTGAGAAGTCTTTAAGTCTGTGTGTGCGTGTATGGTGTCGTAGCTCCTGAATTAACCGTTTTTTTTGTTTTAAAGGTGATTAAGTCAGGAGTGTTTTTAACTATGATTGATGGAAAACAGTCCAAAATGGCAGCCGGGGCGAATTATTATTGTTATTATTTCTACAAAATGGCAGATTACATAATATTTGACAACCCTTAATGTAGGTAGGTAAGTGAAATGCATTGAGTAGTACTATACAAACACGATACGTTAATTGAAATCTCCCGATTTTATGTTACGAGTACTAGGTATAGTAGGTACTTATGTTTGAACACTATTCGATTACAGTTTTGGACAAGCTAAGGGCATAGATGTATTATCGACTTAACAAACCAAAACAAGGTTATCATTAATTAAATGTTTGTATTACTTCTACAATCGCAAGTACGCCGCGTTATCATTGAGTGATTTATTTTTTGTAATTCACGGCATTCACCACTTTGACGTCGTATCTTTTATGTTACGCGAACGACCTTTGTAGTGTATTTAGGTAATTTTATATTTTTTTCGTTCCGCATTGATCTGAACTTTGACTTGAAGCATCATAGGTATAACTGTTGCCACGCTAAAACTATAATTATGTATAAGACAAACAAGATATACGATATTAAATAGTTCTAGACAATCTTTACGAACGTACTTATTTGATTTCTTATAGTTATTTACTGCAAGCGTTTTTGTAAAGAATATAATTATTCGTTGCTTATACAATCGTGAAAGTTTTTTCAAGATGAATTTACTTAATTATTATGTTTGTACTCTTTCACGCAAAAACTACTATCTAAATAGATTTGGATTAAATTTCGGAGATTAGTTGACGAGATTCTATCTAAAAAAATAGGATATCTTGAATTGACGCGTAAGTACGACACTTTCTAACCTAAAAAACCGCCAACGTCGAAGTTGCGGCCTAGTTCCTTCACATTTTGTAAAATGTATTTGATAGAAGATGCTCACCATTCCTAAATTGAAAATAGTACTTACCTATTCTTAAAAGTCATTAGAATCGTGATTTTAACTATGGAAATGACAGTCTGAAAGACATAAACATTTTAAGTCACGATGCGAAAAGCCATTGTTTACCTACTAAGATTGAAAAAATACTGAGATTACGTTGTTTTGCTTTTTAATTCGAAAATTCAGCCATAATTATGATGAACTTAATCAATGATGATATGCGCCTAATCCTAAATACGGTGTGACCTTTCTTTCATAATGAAAGTGACAAAATTAATTTTAATTTTTTGTCAAAAACGATAAGTATTATCCGACACACGATGTATGTCATCTAATGTATTTTTAATTGCCAAAGCCCTAAAACTATCTTGTCGGAAGACGAAGTAACGGATGAGACTAAAAAAAGTCAATAACGATTAATCTATAACTAAACCTTTGTAAGTAGCTATGTTTAGGCCTGCTAGCATAGCCACGCGACTAAATTTTATCGCACTCTTAACAAACGTCAAAATCGATTGAAGTCAGTGCGTCAGCGGCTGATTGGCTGAAAATACGAGTGCGGTGTGCTATTAGCCAATGAACAGTATCGAAACTTTTGTCGTCAAGAAATTTGACGTATTGCGCATGCTAAGCCATGCTATCTATTGATGTTTGTTACTTATCACGCCAAAGCTACCGATTGGACTTAGATTTGATAAATATTATTTATGAGATTCTAAATAACGTAAAGGGTACTTTTTATATTATTAAGTAAGTAAAGCGAATGAAGTGTTGTGTAATGTCTAGTGGCGCACGCGACACTGGTAGAAATATACTTCACTAAAGAAGTCTAGTTGCCATTAAATATAAAAATCGGTCAAGTACGAGTCGCGCTCGCGCATGGAGGGTTCCGTACCATTAGACACAATTATTTATTTTTGAAGTCAATATACAACTAAATATTTCCAGCGTCTACCTGTTGCTATTATTTAACTTCGAGCAAGAAAAGGCTAAAAATCACGTTTGACAGACGGACGGGCGGATAGACAGCGAAGTTTTAGTAATAGGGTGCCGTTTTTACGCTGGTGGTACGGAACCCTAAAAATAATTGGTGTTCCAAACAGTGCGTATATCAGTAGATATATTTTTTGCACGTCTTTAAGAACGAGTTTGCTGTCCAAAGTAAGTGAAATAAAATTAGGGGAAAATTTAGATTAAAAAATAATTTAACGAAATCTAAACAAACAATGTTCATAGCTTCAGCAGTCTTAATGTAAAGTCCGGCGTGCCTTTGACTGGACATAAAATATTAAATGTACAATCATACTTTGACATCCCGGTTTCTTTCCGACGAATTGGAAGGACCCTCGTTCAATATCCAAATCGTTACCTTTTGAGTATAATTTAGATGTAGCAATAATGACCTCTTTCCATTAGCCGAGTCTAAGTAACGAAACCCATTTTATTGTCTCCACCGGGCCACGCCAACCATTCGCAGAAACTTAAGTCCGATTTACCGGGGCTTAGGGATACGACTGTCGTTCTGGGGGGTTATGGGCCATCACCTTCAGACGTTAATGATGCCATCATGGAAGAAGCGGGCATTCTATTGCTTTACTCATTTCTTCGTTGTCGGGCAAGGAAAGCCGCCGTTACGATCCATTTAACTTAGAGGTTAGGCCTGCAGTGTAGGGTTTTCCGTTTACACATGCCGCCGTCTGTTTTTTAGGGTCTCGTCCGTATTTACGACCTTCGTAGCCGAGAGGCAAGCGTGTCGGACTTTGGCGTCGCGCTATCTCTGAGGTTCCGGGTTCGATCCCCGGTCGGGTCAATATGGGAAATGAACTTTTCTATATTGTCTCGGGTGTGGGTGTTGTGGTACCTTCGTTGTTTCTCTGTAACACAAGCTTTAGCTACTTACCACAGAGTCAGAGCAATGTATGCGATGTTGTCCAATATTTATTTATTTACTTAAATCTTCTTAAATGTTTTTCGGAATATAAATTAACCTGTGTAACTAATACAGCCATCTGTATCAGTTATAAAATGAGAAAAGTAACATACGAGTGTTATTATAAAATGAAACCACTTGTGGTTTTAGCAAAATTGAAAAAAAATGTTGACTGTGAAAACTTTAAAATCTTTTGTCAAGTTTCTGACACACGCTTTCACTTCAATTAATTCGTTAATCAGTGGAACTTTTAACTACATTCAGAAATTTAAATTAAATAAAAAAAACATTACATTTCGTAACTTCCTTCTTTTCGTTATGTTAACAATTTATAAACACGTGCGCAAACATAACATCAACTAGCATCATATTTTGAACGTAATCTAAACCTTTATCAGATACGCAATCCCTATCTGCCTCATACATTTTAATGGATCGATATTTGTGCTGATTTACACGAAAATAATAGTGATTACATTCGGTAAATCTTACTTCCTAGTGTCAACAAAATCGTTGAAGGTCGTGGCGAGCAAGCGAGCGTAAAAAGCGTTTGTTTTGTGGTCGCCGAACACTTATGTTCGATGAGGTCATCGCGTGTGCTCAGTAGCGCCGGCGACGTGTAGATGTGGGTTGAAGATTCGATTAGATTTTACCGAGGAAAAGTAAACAGAACATTCGATCTGTGTTGGAAAATGTCGCATTATGAGAATATGTTGACCTTTTTATTTTAAATGTTATTCACTTATACCTACTACGTGGCTGTCCAGTGCAATCGTGCGATTGATTTTTCATGTGGCTTTTGTTGACATTAAATGGATTGTATTGGGTTTTTGGTAGTTCAACACCGATATTTAAATATGATCGACACAAATAAATAAAAAATCAGACAGGATCTTACATACGTATGCCCTTCTAATCTTCTTTTTTCATTTTCAAAACAATGACTCAAAAGGCAAACACTGGTTTCATCAGATCAATTACGAAATTGCAAACATAATTCCAAATGTATCATCGTGATGTTCAAAGTTCAGTCCTGGTTATCGGCTAAATATGTTAACTGTTTTGTTTAGATAGCCATTGTGATTGATCGAAACATCAATCACGTAGTAAAGTTGAACCTTAGTTCTACGTATTTCGTCAAGCGGATTTTCAATGCGTAATTCCTAAGACTCAAATCTCCATAAAAGTTAAACATATGAGCATTTTCTGTGTACATTGCTGAAACTGGATACGGCTTACTGGCTTACAATAAATGCACTTTATTACTATTAGATTTTGTTCGGGAGTACGTTGGTATTGTTAAGAGGAAAGAGAAAGGATATTACAGAGGAAAGAAGCTCAGATTTGATTATATATTTAAAAAAAAATATATAAAGGATGTTTCTTTATACAGAGAGAGAAAGAGAGAGACGGTTTAAGGTGAAAAAATGGAAATTGTACTAAAATTACTGCATTCAAAAAGAGTAAAAAATAAAAATCTAAGTCTCTTATCAGGGAGTCATATACAACGCCGTAAAGCCGTGGTAATAGTATGATTTTCACAATCCATTAATTAATGTATTCCGTGGAGCATGACACTCACAATCAGTATCAACAAAAACATTGTTACTGCGGCACGAGTTAAGAAGATAACTTCATGCTAATTGCGCAATCACAACGATTAGCAACTTCTTTGTACATAAAATAAACAAGTAATTCAACACACTCATTAAGTGGATAATTCTATTAAATCACCAGCGTAATGATTCCATCATTTTAATTAGTTTCCGCTCGCCTCTTCGACGCCATTGAATTGAGATCGTCTGAACGACCCATTATCTCGGCTTGGCTTGGGCTATTGGTTATCATAATACTCGCGACGGGAACGAAAGTCAGATGATGAGATTTACCTAGCACAGCTATAACGTAATTAAGATACTTTTCAAATATAAAAAAAAATATAGGGTTCCGTAGCCGAATGGCAAAAAACGGATTATGGATTCGTCATGTCTGTCCGTCCGTCTGTCCACATGTCACAGCCACTTTTTACCATATCTATGGATAGGTCTTCAAAAACGATATTGAGGTTTCTAATATATTTTTTTCTAAACTGAATAGTTTGCGCGAGAGATGATGAAGTGGAATAATGTTGGGAAGACCGACATTACTTACATTTTTATACGGTGTTATGATAAACATAATATCTTTTATTGTTGTACTTACTTGATTTGGCAAAGCTACAAGAAAACACGTCTTCAGTGAACCTTAAATGTGTATGAAATAAAATATGAGCATTACACATTCGCGCACTTTCTGGTTATTTCAACATGCGAGTATTATTTACTTTTGATGTTTGATATATGAGGAAAAAATATTCCGTAAAAGTAAGCTTCCGTCAGATGTTACAAAACTGTTGAATTATTCAGATTCGTAAATAATACGACAATATTGCTTCGCTCCGACGTTTATACACTTGTTTGATTCATCTAAAAATATGACTTCATCGACATATGGCGTGCATTTGCTCAAGTTTTTCGCACATGGTGTACTACTTACTAAATAACCGCTCTTTTGCAAATAATGCGGCGAACCGTTTGAAAGGAAAACGTTTATATTGGCGGACAAAAGAAAGAATGCTGACCCAGAAAGTGCAGATTGTACGGCTATCAAACCCATCGAATGGGAATCCTTGTGTTACGACCGAAACGCGGCGATCCCATGTCTACGTTTTGTTTTACCCACAATCCGATGCCGTCTGGCTACGCTGAATCCTATTTTTAACGTAAAACGACCTCAGTAGCTTAGAGGCGAGCGAGGCTGTGGTCCCCGGTTCGATCCCCGTCTTGTCAATATGGGAAATTAACGTTTTTATATTGTCTCGGGTTTGGGTGTTGTGGTACAGTCAGCGTCATTTAGTTCGTGATACTCAGGGTACTCTAATAAATAGACGCAACTAAAAAGTCGATAATATCGGTACACACAAAGTTTTCTTATTGTTGTCAACAGTTTTGTCGCTCAAAAGGTCGACACACCTAAAATGTCATATAAATCGGCTCAGTCAAACTGCCATAAATATGGTTACAGTCTTCGCGCCAGTGGTATCCAAACGTTCTAAGGGTTCAAAAATATGAAACACATTAGAAAAATAAACCTTACTGCTATACTTTTTAAATATTATTTTCCTCATCAATAGTTTCAAAAAATGTAAACACAAAGTCATAGACTTCTCTTTTGTTTGGTTAAGGACATTTTTAAGCTCGTTTAATTGTAACACAAGTCTTAGAGTCTAGTGCAATGTTCATAATAAACAACGAACTTTTAGATATATTTGTTTGGATAGAACCGATGACTATTCGAATGAAACCTCTAGGTACCGTGATCCCGAACTAACGCCAAAGAAGGCGCAGGAAACAGCTGGTTTTAAAATTATTCCAAAGAGGAAGTAGCATCGGTAATTCGTTCCGTCGTAATTTTTATTCACTGCAGCCTCGCTTGCCCAGTCTCCATTCGTGAAACTGATTCTAATTCAAAGCGCGTGCACGCCAGTCTGAGACGTTGATTTTGTTTTCAAATTAAAAACGCCCTGGCACGTCCGAATAAAATATTTACGACAGAAGGACGTCTTATTTTTTACGCTATATGCATTAATGGTAGGCAAAGTTTTGGTATGACATTATTTTTATCGTTTAAGTATCATAATTTCAATAGCCACTTCAAAATGTAGGCGCGTAAATTGGTAGTGAATGAAGGAAATGGTAATAATATAATTACAGAGTCTAAAGAACTTCAGACTAAAGACCTTTAGTTCTTATTACTATCCAAGTGGAACTTTTCGAATTTCGATATCATTTCGACAAGTTCAAACTATATGGAATTTAGGTACTTTTTTGTGACAGTTATTTTTTGCTATTTCGGCCTTAATTATACGACCACAAATTCTCATTGTCGTAATAAGATATTTTAGTTTCGGTAGTAATACATATTTACTTCTTAAGCATGTTATTTATTGTTAAGATATATAAAATACTAGCTGTGCCCGCGACTTCGTTCGGGTGGACTACATCTTTTTATGCTCGGTTTTACCCCTATCTCCCCTAATATTCGAAACAAAAAGTAGTCTATATTTTAATCCCAGTTTCGAGCCATATTAGTGCCACATTTCATAACTCTAACTTAAAAAATAAACATTTTCCCATATAAACTTTTAAAGGTGGTATTTATTTAATATTTGGGCGCATTCAGTTCGTTCTGGCGAGTTTTTGGTTACATGAAACGTCGTCGCACGTCAATTTCCAATTCGCCATACACGGACCGCAACGGACGGGTACAGTCGTTCGGTGTGAATGTGAAACAATGGCCCCTTCCAAACTGATTTGAACATTTTTGTTTCGCTTTAGCGTTTACGTCTACCGAATGACGCGTTTAAAGTTGCGAACAAAAACTCTATTGTCATTAGGTTAGATCACCTTTTTACGGATCGCGGCACGTGCAATGTGTTCGGACTAAATGTCAACCTATTTACATAAGTGTTTCAAAAGTTGGTCAGCTTATATTATTCGTAAAACAAAGGCGTAACCGACATCCATAAAGATATGCATTTTTTTATGTATTTGAATTACTGCTGAATCATCCATTTACACATACCATCGTATATGGACTACAGAAGATTTTTCTATTCTATTACGTTTCTTCATGGCGTTAAATTTATATGAGATTATTAAATATGTTGCTGTTCGTTAGTCTCGCCGGAATTTTAACACGAAAGAGCGGGTTTTGAAATAATTGGGAAAGCCGAGAAAACATTTAAAGATAAGAAAATCTTGGGCAATAGGTAAGCGGACTAAATATTGATCAGTCCGTCTGTTAGACTATCCAAATCCATTACCGGTTACATATCTTACCCACCAGTGACGTCACAAGCCCCACCCCCTCAACTTGGCATTGGCCAAATTAATTGTAAAATAATGAGACAAAACTCAGTATTGTGTAATTAATTTGGCTAATGACAAAATACGTGTCTTATATTTTTATAAAAACTATTTAACGGACTAAAACAACCTGATATTTTTGATCCCGTCCTCTCCCCTATTAGACTTGTGACTAGTAATTAACAAAGTTGGAAAAATTACAAGTAGGTACTGCTTCTTAAACTGAATCGATTGTGTCCATTAGTGTGATGGAAACAGCCAACTTACAAAAATTTTATTTAACAAAAGAGAGAAAAGAAAGTACGATCGTTCGATTTGTCTTGTAAAGTTCAATCTGTATGCTCTAACTTCTTTCGTTTTGCTACGGTAACGGTAAGATTCGGCTTGCAGTACCTACAATTCTACATTTATTTCAACAGATATTTATTTACAGAACGAATCGCGTACTTTCCTTCTTACGACTTATTTTTCTTTTAACGTTCTTTGCTTTTTATTTCAAGTTCTATTTTGCGGCACGTGTTGCTTTGGGCGGCTAGACTATCTTTTATTTCCTTTCTTTTCGCCTTAGCTTTATTTTAAGATAAATAGTATCCTTTATGTTGAGCGAGTGTTGCGTATAATTAATAATTAAACGTCTTAGTTTAACAAAGGTGATTCAAAACTGTTACTGATGTAATCTATATAAATAAAAAACTCTTTAAATTGACTTCTTACTTGCCTCTGTTTTGTTTGTCATTGTCAATTCGCATTTGGCAAGTGTGGCAATAGGCCAATAAACATTATAGTAACAAGAGAGGCAGGGCATAGCGATTTATCGCTCGAACTGGAGCAGCCCGACTGGTGAAATACCTCCACCTTACAGAAGACCGCAGCCAAATAACAATCACTTCTGTGTTGTTGTGTTCCTGCGTGTGAGTAAGGTTTCCAGAGCTCTTGGGGGTCTTGCCTTCGAAGTTTCCCCGTATTTTTCCTAATTTCTAAGGTGTCCACGCCGTTTTTAATTCATACATTTTACGGATTCAGTTTGTTCTAAAACAGTGTTATTAATTATTTTTGTTACCATAATACTATGATAGAAGCTTCCAAGGAAATTTTTTACTACACAATTTTTTTTTTATATTGCACTTTAAGATTTACCTCATCCCACCTGATGTTAAATGGTAATGAGGTCCTAGCTTAAAACCCGGGACACTTAAAGTCCCGGGTTTTGTGCCATTTTAGACTCTTCATGCACTAGGGTCAGTATTCAGTAGTCCGATTTCCCACAGCACCACCACTTAGGCGATGAGGTCCAACCGGGGGGTTTTAGTGGGTAGTCCTGCCGTTATAAGGGCAGGGAGTCCCACACACGCCGTCACCTCCCTCAGGTGACAGTACGGTGCGTCAAAGCATTTCCCCTCGTCAGAAAAAAAAGTCAGTATTTTAAAGTGATGGCAAATGTTTACCAGCATAGCTCCATTATAATGATATTTACTTTACTTGCCACGACCATGAGCACTACCTGGTGTTTGATATACATATTTTACAGTACGCCTATCAATATAAACCCCTATCTAGTAATACTGTTATTAATCCACACTGACAGCTGGGACGGGTCGGGGTCTCAATAAAATTCTAAAAGCCTTTGCGGTTCCCAATGTCTCTTGTCATTTACCAATCTGACACGATAGTCGAGACATTTCATCACCCTAAAGTGATTTAGGCGATAGCAGTTACTCTGAACTCGTTAGTGGGTGACAAGCTGCTAATGGGTTATGGAGGGTAGATTAAAGTCAAGTGGGATTATGGAACTTATTAGTTTTGCGTCAGAGGTTTAATTAAATAAAATGATTTGTAACAGTTTATTTACAATACTATGAAATAAATAAGAACACCGTATTCTTTAAAATCTTATCATAACAAAACGCACGCTAACACGCTGTGCAAATAAAAAAAGATATACTTACCTTCTTTGGGCGAAAATAGATATAGTAAATAATACTAAACATGCTAGTTAAGGCTGTAATAGATTGACGTACGGATACTGAGAATATGAAATCTTCACAAGATTAAATGGCAGATCTGATCCTATATTTATTCGTGTATTTGTTACTTAGACAAGATGATTCTCTCACTGTCCTAATCAATCTATTTCTAGCACGTTCGCATTTGCTCGTGTAAATACAGACCCAATAAGTTTCCAGTCTTCGTGACACTAAATTCTTAGAATATGATACTCCGCTTTGCTAGGTACCCATTATGTCTTTTATGTTGGTCATTAAATTGGCACAGCTGTCGTAAAGGGAGAATTTCGCTGGTTTGGCTACAAATTATAGAAATTAGGGTCGTCACCGTAAACATACTGCCTTGAAGATCAATCTACAATTCTATTGAAATTGCTCTAAGACTCTAGGCCGAATAGCGATGTTGTATAATTTTACAAATTATTTTCAATCTCAAGATATAAAAGGGTATTAAAAAAGGTACATAAGTATAAAATGTACACGCATAACTAAATACTGAACCACATTGAATAAATATATTTTGCTAAATTCGTTGGCAGGACACAGTCTGAAAAAAAAAAATTAAAAACTGGGATCGAAGCCGCAGCCACGCGCTAGTTTTTAATAAAAACACAAATTAGTTGAGTGCCAAAGTTATCCAACCTGCAACGTGGCTTTGAAGACAAAATAGTGTACTAAAATAATAACAAAATGCTGTTAAACGGTGTGTTTAAGGCGTTGGCCGCGTTTTTATTATTTTTATGTATTTTTTTTGTATTTATCATATTATCGTATTTATATTTCCTGTTAATATTTTCTCAATAAATATTTAGCACGGCCGCACCCGTTTCTCGATATCTACTATTTCCTCTACCTAAAGGTTGTCTGGAAGAGATTGCTTTCTAGCAATAAGACCGCCTAAATTGTACTTAATTATGTCTGTAAAACCTATTTCTGTCAATTTTTCTGTGTGTATCTATCTAACATCTTAATTTATTTAGTTTCCTAATAAGGGATATTCCATATAGTACGAGAGCCCACGACCAAAATTTTTGTCTCATAGCAATACGGCCAAAACCGCATCAAATCGATTGTTACGATTATCCTGAACTCGAAAATACTAAATCAGACATTTTCCGCGTAGCGTTTGATCTGACCGAATTTTCAAAATTGTCAAGGAATTTTACCGAACTGCGTTATAGCAATGTGTCTGATTTGCAGACTGTAGTTGAATGATAGTTTTGAGATACCGGAAACATATTATAATACGTTGCGGCCCTGAATTTATTAGATGATAATTAACAAAGAATTTACCCGAAACCGTAACATTGAAGTTGAAGGACTGAAATAAATCGCACAAAAGGAAACTCAGGTCCGACATTTTACACCACCACAACCGCACAACGTATGACAACTAAGTGAGCGTCGCTCCAACATTTGGAGCAGCTGGCGAGTGAGCTGTATAATAGTAAGAAAGGGGCAGGAGCGTAACAAGCGCTGAGCCTGTTGAAATTAAATACTGATTGATTTGATAGTTTTGGTTTTATTTTAAGCACACTTGAGTAACTTTTAAAAAGAAATAAGTAATGACATCTGTCATCTGTCAAAGTACATATAATAGACAAGGGAGATTCTTGAATATCTATGAAGGCTGTAAATTTAAAAAAACATTTAACAGAGGCGTCGGTCAGGCGACTCCGAAACGTTATTTTCGTTTTTGGGAGTATATGCTACACTCAAAGTGTCTGAAAACAGGTTTTTGGTAATCATGGCAGCAATACGAAAAGTTGAAAAAAAATTATCCGTATTGCTCTGATACAGGTCTGCTAAATTTGTTGACATTTTCAAAAATGCGCTCAGGCTATTATATGCTACGCGCAAAATGTCTGAAAACAAACTTTTTCGTAATCTATACTAATATTATAATCTATACTAATCTATACTAATATTATAAAGCTGAAGAGTTTGTTTGTTTGTTTGTTTGAACGCGCTAATCTCAGGAACGACTGGTTCGAATTGAAAAAATATTTTTGTGTTGAATAGACCATTTATCGAGGAAGGCTTTAGGCTATATAACATCACGCTGCAACTGTTATGAAAGTTTGCATGGAAACCGAAATCCACGCGGACGAAGTCGCGGGCGGCCGCTAGTACAATTATAAAATCTATGTACATTTTCACTATCAGACGTATTGCTATAATACCGACTGTCTTTTTTTTTTGACTCAGCGGGAATGGCCTCCCACACAGTTGTTACACTTTCGACCGTTACTACACACCTAGTCGGGTTCAGAATCATACAATCTAATGATTTTATAGGGTTTTTGCCGTATTGCTATGAGACATCGTTTTGGTCGTGGCCTCTTCCTCTAATAGAATTAAGGCTTTGGAACAGACACGATAGTCAGGCAAAAAATAAAGCTTTTACCCCGATTTGACACTAGTTTTTAACATCCGACATTCGTTAAACATTTTAGATTATTTAAATTAGTTTATATTATAGATGTTTACATTTACGAAATATGTTTTTCAGCATTCGCATATTCCCTGCTGTGATAAAACTTACTGTTTTAATATTCGCTATTCATGTCACCATCCCTATTACATCAAGGAAAAATTCTGTACAATAATTTGGTTATTTCCTTAGCAGATTCAAATAAGACGGGTCCTAATTAGACGAAACAGATATTAATAAAGATATAAGTTAATTATTACTTCACAGGCTGGCAGTTGAATGGAATTCAAATGAAAGACCACGAATAGTAGTCGGTAAAGGCGCGTTTATTAATTATGTAAGGCGTTTTGATGAATTTGGGGGCTTTGAGAACGACGAAAATGATCCTGAAAGAAGATTACAACCATTGGGAATGGGGTATCGACACACTCAAAGAGAATATAATGCTACAACCAATATGTAAAAAATGTACCGGCAATTTGGGGTAATACTCAAAGCACATTTTTTATGATGCGCACCTATTTTTTTCGGTAAGAGCACAATATCTATATATTATAAACGAAACTAAAGTAAACGTTTAGAGTTATAATTAGGTGCGCTTCTAGAATAAAAAGTTCGCAATTTACATGTCTTTCCCTAAAAAAAGGGCGTGCAGGGCTTTGCATCCCTACTTCCCTACTGATATCCCTACTAATATTATAAATGCGAAAGTAACTCTGTCTGCCTGTCTGTCTGTTACGCTTTCCTGCTTAAACCTCTCAACCGATTTTGATGAAATTTGGTATAGGTATACGTTGAATCTCAAGAACGGACATAGGCTACTTTTTATTAGAAAATAAGGGGGGGATGGGGGTAATACCACCTTTGGAAGTTTATATGGAAAAATGTTTATTTTTGAAGTTAGAGATATGAAATTTGGCACAAATATAGCTCGAAACTTGGATTAAAATGTAGACTACTTTTTGTTTCGAATATTAGGGGAGAAAGGGGCAAAACCGACCATGAAAGAATGTAGTCCACGCGAGCGAAATCGCGGGCACAGCTAGTATTCTATAAATGCCAGGAACATTCATGGTGCCCCTGAAGTGAGTTAGTTACTAAATGGTATCTAAGTAGATTAGTTACTTTGCTGTGCGTGGGGTGTAATGGTTCTTGCGTGGGAATTTATAGTGTCGTAACTCGAACTTTTGCCAGGAATTACGGCATTTTTCATATCTCCTTAAGGAATAATGTTTTATGAGACTCCTTAGTTAATCATCCACTCTAATATTTAATATGGGGTTCTAATAAATTTCTTACAATGTTATATCCTAAGGACAAGCCGGAGACTGCGAAAGCAAAATAATATAGTTTCTTATTAACAGATAAACTAGTTTGGTTAAGATTAACATTTCATAGATTTGGTTATCGTTTATTACTAATTGATGGAATTGATCGAAATAACTGTAACGGATCGTTTAATATTCCTGACTAAAACACATTTCGAGTAGCCTTAATTCGGCAAAATTAATTAGAATGCCTATACAAACGCGATATAGACCAAGTTTTTAACCAACAAATCAATCATCTCCCCATTAGCTGCTGCTGAGCACGGTGTTTAAATCGTCAGCGTTAGATCTCATTCACCGCGGTCCAGATACATAACTTTAGATAAGCAAACGAACAATATAATTAATCTGTCATATCGATCAACTGATTGAGCACGGGTTAAGAGAGCGACCGCAGCTCAGGCGCGTGTTGTCATCCGTCTAACATATTGCGTTTCATGTTGCGGTTTGTGAGCCATGTGTAGTATTATTATGTACCTTAGTCAGGCTTATGTTACATCTAACAGGCAACTACACTAACTACAATAAGACCTTCGTCTTATTCTGACTACCTCCGTAGCAGTAAAGCGAGCGCGACAGACTTTAGCGTCGCACCATCTCTGAGGCCCCGGGTTCGTTTTCGGGTCAATGTGGGAAACGAATTATTCTATATTGTTTCGATTATAAACTACATTATTTATTTTCGTGACTCTAAAGTAACGTCGCGTGATTCAAGCAGGTATTCTTACTTATTACCTAAATTTTAAAGTCGATTTAGTATTACAAACACAGACAGTTTCCATTGTTCTAATAAGTACACTGAATAATTTATATTTATTTTGTTTGTTTTTTTTTTGTAATAGAAGTGCTACTGTGTGTTTAAATAACCTTAAGACATTAGAACCCAAATTTATAGGTTACTAGTTACACCATATACATAAGACTGTCCTTATCACCCATGGTAAAAATTCAGCTACTACTGAAAACAATAATCAAAATAATGACGAAAAATAGTGTATTTTCGACAAAAATATATATTCATGATACAATTACTTAAATACTATTGTTAATACAACTTTGCAAGTTAACCAAACATCCTGAAATATATCTACAATTCACATATTACAACTCAAAAAATGAGTTCATTTGAGATTTAATTCAGCTTTGTTAATCAAACATATCTTTCTTTTATTTGTATTATGGTCACGTTTTTACGACTATCATATAAACGTGACACAAAATTAATTATCTTGTTGGACTTGTTAGGTAAATTATCACCTTAAAGCATAACGTGCGGAACGACATAAAAAGTGTTCTACTAAATCAATTTACATTAAAATTAACATAATTTATAGATCAAAATAACGTTAATTAAACAAGTTTTAGTAGTGTTGTGTTTTGACCGACTGATACGTTGTGTACCGAATAAAATTAAGTTAAAAAAAAACATGTACACATTTTCTTTCTCCTATATCAGAGCATGTCCAAATCTTTTCTAAGAGTAGGGTTACTCGGTAAAAAAATGTTCTATTAAGTTGGCCAGAAACGTATTTTGTGCTAAATAAAAAAGTCGTACAGGTAACCGCTGAAAGTTTAGAGACACCCCGTGCTTACGTCACATTTCTAAAAACTGTACGAAGAAGTGACTTAATTCAAAGCCATGTTTCTTGGTAAATTTGTGATTCCACGATAAAAGAAAAATATGTGCTTTTAACAATAAAACTAATAAATTTATTTTTGTCATTCATCCTATTCTCAAGTGACATTGGCCGAAATGACCTCGGTGACGAAATCTAGATGCCATTTAACATAAGATACTCGTGTCGTATATATTTTTGTTTGCAAACCGATCGTTTCGTTCCGAATGTCGGATACACTCGACCTGTCAATATCCGTAGACAGAACATTAGTCACATTTCGGCAGCAGACCAATAAATGGCTTTTCCCGAGTCTCATTAACGGAACGCCTGATGCTTAAAGATGTTCCGGCTTCTATTTACCTACTGGTAGTCGTGCGGAACACCTCATTAGAGCGTTCCTTGCATTCTTGCTTCAATAGGGTGGCAACGAACTGTAAATAGATTAGTGCGTAAACTTTTTACGTTGTTATTGTATGACGTTGTGCTTTATATGTACATTTATTATTAAGGCTTAACTGAAACATTTATATGATCTGGAAGACCCTAGCCATCAAACTGTTGATGTTTCTTACTCGTAAAACTCTGATGTCCTTTTGTACAGATATTTTCGAAACTGTTTCTAAACAGCGAACAACTTGTATTTTTGATTGGGTGTCGGGTTATATTCACAATACCACTGAGAGTACTCCGCGCACTGCCGGCGGTGTCTTCCCTATTTTATTTGTCATGTAACGGAACACCTTTGTTATGTTTGAAAACGGTCTATTTTTTTAATGTGTGTATGAGAACTATCATCTGTCTGTTTATGCGGCACGTGCGGCATTTAGGACGCGCCACGCGAACAGATTTTATCGCGCTAACTGTCAAAATCAAATCTTAAATGCCAAAATCAGTGCGTCAACTGCTGATTGGCTGAAAATTTAGTGTAGTGTGCTTTGTCGTTTCATATGAGTTTCATTTATTGCACATACTAGTAGATTTTGTCAGTATTACTTCTAATTGTGGTGCAAACTATATATTAAAGTTCTCAAGTCCTAAATATTGTCAAGATTAAAATAACTACAGTTTCTTGCCGGACTCTTCTCGTAGGATAGGGTTTCCAACTGTTTGAAGCTTCTATTTTGGCTTAATTTTTTATATTCATTTTGACGATAGATCAGTGTTACTTGTAACTTACGTAAATTGATTGATTGTAATTATCTTTATATACATATTAGTAAAATCGCCATGTATGTTGAAGTATCAATAATTCTGTGCAACCAATGAAACGTACCTTTATTTAATTCCAGATTTGGAAAAAGATGGTGATTTCTAGTGGTAAGTTCAAAAACTATTAAAATTCATGTTCTATTGTCTTGTGACTACCACTGGCAATATGGCAATGTAATATTTACTCATAAATGCTGTTATATCAATCATGTTTATCATTTGTTTAAATTTGCGCTGTAATTTTACGCTTGAGGCTTTTAATATTGGTTTATTATATTAGTTACCTACTTCGTCGGTTTGCAATCGTTTTAATGGTTGTCGAGTCAAGTGACACTGTTTTTGCATTGCAATTACAAAAAAATAAGTCTACTAGTATTTCATGGTGGAAGCGGTGGTTTGGGATCGTCATTTCGTTTCCGTTAAATAAAAAGTCCGATTTTTTTCTGTTTATTTCGAAACAAATGGTTACTCTTCTCTTCTATACTGTCGGGTCTGGGTGTTAAAGTATTGTCGTTTCTGATTTCTGTAACACAAGTCCTGAACACAGAATCAGAGCTTTGTTTGTGATGTTATCCAGTATTTATTCTCGGGGATTGGCTATGTTTGTAATGGTACACAAAATGGTCACACCATTTTCAGACTAGCTGCAATTTATTATTTATTTAATTTATTTGCATTGTAGGTAAGTATGTTTTATACCCCTCAGGTTAAGTTTAAAATATGATATATTTCCTGTATGTATTAATAATAAATGTTCAATTCATATAAACGTTTCAACCTTAGTGACATATATTTGTCTATGTATGTATATTGTAGATACATAACGTCTTTGATTAAGCTATGCGGAAGCATCTACGCACCTACTTATTTGTATTATCTATCGATAGTCGAATTCGTATTATTTATTTCTATTAACACCGAAACAATACAAAATATATGGTTAGAATCATCAATTGCGCAAAAAATTTAATATAATACAATAAGTGCAATATTGTTGATATCATCGATACTAAGAAAAGAAAACTACTTTTTAAGAAATTCTAATTGTGAAACTGTTAGTTGACCCAAATAAAGTGAAAAAAAAAAGAGTTTACAAACTTACATTACATTAGTACTTGCTCGCTTTTAGCACAAAACCAGTAAAACTGCAAGTGATCTATGAATCAAAAATACATTTTACACTGTAATTTATTTAACTTTAACATTGCCGGAATATTGCAAGCAATAAAAAATATTGTTAAAATCACTTTAATATCGTGACTTTATATTTCTCGCATTTAAATGCCTTTGGCATTTACTTGTTTAAGAACTTGTTTGGTTGATAAAATATTTCTACGGAATCGAAAAAACAAGTTTTGTGTGATAATAATACGAAGCTTATATGCATACCTAGTGTGTCATGTTGCATTGAGTGAAACTCAGAAGTGTACATTTCGCAATTAACTAATTTATCGGGTTACTTTGTTCACGTTAACAGTTTAAATAAAAAGTACCTTAAAATGCAAATAGATGTCAATAAACCACACATACACCAAGATCTTTTCACACGAGACCGTATTACAAATAGGTTTTTTTTATTTATATGATAATAAATTGTATTGTAAGTTGTTTTTATAAAACTAGCAAGCAAACCAGTTTCAAAGAAAGGTTTTCTAAACATCATATCCTCTCACTGTGAGGAAAATGAACCCACGACCCGCATAAGGCGTGTGATGCTCTGCGAACTGAGCTTTCAAGTTATGTAGGCGTGGAATTATGTTATTACCTCTTAACCCTTAATTACTCGCGTCCATATAGTTACACTAACGCTCGCGTGGGGAATATTTAACCCCAACTTTAAGGGTACAATAAAACATATTTTTAATGACATAATTTGATTTTTATTATAAAAATTAGAAAAATGCAACATTGTTCTTAATTATAATCATATTTATAAACAACATTATAATCCACTTTTATACATATGAAACTTTAATTTGAGGAACTTTTTAATCAGTGTATTTATCACATGTCATAGTAGAATGGTCGTGACAGACTTGCTGTTAGCATTTGGCACACACAAATCTTATTTTTTTATCTTTCAACCTTGGGCAGATATGGCACCTTTTATAAGTTGCCGATGGACCACCTCTGGAAGGGGGGCCGGGGTCCCGAACTTCAGCATTTCTTTTTAGCCGTTTTGAATGGCTCTAGGTAGTTGTAGTATAGTCGATCGAGTTTGTTGGTGAACTTTTATCAAATCAACTGCAAGATGCTTCAAAAATACCCTTCTTGATATTGCTTGGTCAATTTCTATTTTATAAATAACCTACGCATTGATACAAGCAACATTGAAAAGGTGATAAAAGATAACCATAGGCCATCTCTTTGTACGTCTGCCGACGTTATGTACGTATCTCGTTGGCTGTTCCGTTAGGTCATGGTGTTTTCCTCATTATATTGTGTCTTCTATCACCTCAGCATCTTCCTCATCTTCATCGGGACTATCTATGATACTTTCTTCGTCGTCTTCTAACAAACGGTTAACAATCCGGTAGTCATAAAGACGGTTATTAGCCATTTTATTCGTATTTACCTAAAAAAGTGACAGAAAATAAAGATCAGTAAATATCAAAACGTTTAGTATCTGATTTGAACATAAAAAAATTAAATATAAAAATACTCACTTGTCCAAAAAAAGTTGCACTAATACTCGCGTGGGGCAATATATACCCCAAACGCGGTCCTCTGGCACACCCACAAGACGCAGAGCGGCGCTAGCGACTGCTTTGCGGCGCACACTGGTCCGGATTTTTAATATGGAAGACTTAGGACCCAATGTCAATATTTCGGGCTGAAAAAAATCATGTGGATAGATAAATGAACGTTCATCAACGTTTGTTCTAGCAGTTTTTATGAAATTGGTTATTTTTGCGAAAAAAAAAACATTGAAAAAAAATTTGTATGGAGAAAAAGTGAAATTTTTTTTTTTTTCGAAAAGTTCAAAACTGTTAGCAGTGAAACCTTTTGTGTGTTATTGTATTACACTTATTCGTTAATTCCATATTTTTTTTATTTGCATATACTTGCAGCCTTGGCCAAAATATGCATCGGAACTTTCATTGTATTTATTTCAACTATTTGTGACAATTTAATTTTTTTATTGATTTATAGTCACATAATTTACGCATATTTTCAATATAATAAATTTTAAAATCCATTAATGATTTTGAAAAATAGATTACAATTAAATTTTAAAAATCAAAATAATATTTTACTTCTTAGTGGTTAGCTGTTGCTCAAAGCGCAGTTAGTGATCGAATGAGGCATTGCCTGCTAATATTCCCCTCCCATTCCCTAATATTGCTATCTCTTTCATTTCCTACTATCGCTATCTCTTTCATTCCATACTTCTCTCTCTTTCGCTCCTTGAAACCCTTGCTAGTTGAGCGCTTATGAATCAAATAAAACAGACGGGAGCTCATGTTGGAGCGTCATTAGACATTCAACCCTTGAAGAGTCAACATACCTGGAAATTTTAACGTGAATAATCTAGCAACTTGATCATGGCTGGATTTGGCACTAACCTGGACATTTACGTGTTTCTGCGACAAGAGGACCTCAAGGATTACAAACGACTGCATCAAGCAATTTTGGATTGCGTTTTGCTTGAAATTTCGCAAGAAGATTCAGAAAAATTATTGAATTTTGCAAGATCTTTTACTGTGAACTTAAATCGTCGATGGACCGAGGCACACAGGGTGCAAAAAACATTCATGAAGAAGCATATGAACTGGTTGGAAACAAGAATTAAGTGGCCTGAATGTGAATCAGTAAATCTCACCGAAATTTTTGAAGGGACCGAAAATTTGGATCCTCGTTCTACAGAAGAAGAAGCAGCTGTTCAACCCATTCCATCTACTTCGAAGGCGACTAGTGACATTGGAACATCTACAGACATTGCATCAAGGAAGCCATTTGAAGACTTGGGGAATAAGCAGAAGAAAAGGCGATCGGGTACATTACTCGACTATCCGGAAGAGGAACTGACTTTTGCTTTTGTCACGAAGCTAAAGTCTAATGGGAAAGAAGGTCTTGCTCGCATCATCGATCACCTTGTGAAGAATCCTGAAAAGGTTGAAGCTGTCGAATCACTTTTATCAACAAACGAGAAGACGGACACTATGCAGGAAGATCAAGCGTTGGCCCTTACTGCATCATTGGATCTGTCAAAGTGGAAGTATCTTACTTTACGGTCAGCATTGTCACAGCAATTGAAGCTTCCGTCTTACTACAAGTTGTTGGAAGCTAAGCAGAGGTGTTATCCAGATACCAGAGATATTGAAGTATCAGAACATTTAGTGAAGGTGAAACTACAAGCACTGTTAGACGTGACAACTCGAAGAATACTGCAAGTCGTTGGTGATGATTTAAATATGTGCAGTGAAAACTTGAAGCTTACCTCCAAGTGGGGATTCGATGGATCTTCAGCACAGAGCAACTACAAGCAAAGAAGTGAACTGGCAGAATTCGACGACTCCTCTGTGTTCATGACGAGCCTCGTTCCTTTGAAGCTCGAGAGCGGCAATGTTGTTATTTGGAATAATCCAAACCCATCTTCAACATCTTATTGCAGACCTATTAAATTTCAGTTTGCGAAGGAAACGACCGAATTTGTTAAGCAAGAACAAGCGGCAATGGAGGAAGAAATACGAAATTTGACTATTTCAAGTTGCGGAAACTTGGAAGTTACTCATGAGTTGCACATGACAATGATTGATGGGAAAGTGGCTACAATTATTACAGATACTCCATCTGCAGCTACGTGCAATGTTTGTCTTGCAAAACCTAGTGAGATGAATAATCTTTCAGAAATGTTTTCAAGACCTGTACGGGACGATGTGTATCAATATGGACTATCAACACTCCATATGTGGATTCGAAGCATGGAGTGTCTTTTACATATTTCATATAATTTAGATTTCAAAATGTGGAGTGCACGAGGTGACAACAAAAACCTTAAGAAGTTAAGGAAGGATATGGTGCAATCGGAGTTCAAACAACAAATGGGACTTTTGATTGATGTTGTAAAGCAGGGCTTTGGAACTACTAATGACGGAAACACGGCCAGAAGATTTTTTCGGGAATACAAAAAAAGTGCTCAAATAACGAAGATTGATGCTGATTTGATAAAGCACTTCGCAGTTATATTGCAAGTGTTATCTTGTGGAAAGGCTGTCAATATCGATAGTTTCCGTGAATACTGCAAGGAGACTGCTGAGATCTTTGTACATCACTACCCCTGGTACAATATGCCTTCCAGCATACACAAAATGTTGATACATGGCGCTGACATATGCAAACATTTCTCTTGCCTTCCTATCGGAATTTTGTCAGAAGAAGCAGGAGAAGCAAGAAATAAGGACTTTCGAAATACCAAAGAGCGACACACGAGGAAAACAGGAAGACTGCAAAATAATGAAGACATTATACACAATTTTTTGATATCATCAGATCCATATATATCTCATCTGAAACCTAAATACACCAATTTTAAGTCATCAAGGATGTTTCCAGAAGCTACGCAGTTGATATTATCAGATGAATTAATAGAAGTTGAAGAAGAAATTGAAGTTGATGAAGAAGCTCCAGAAAATGTGCCAGATCCTTTAGAATAAGTTTTAAGTTATTTATAACTATTATTTTGCGTGTTATATATAGATAGTTTTAGTCAATAACTTTAGTTTTAATTTCATTTTAGTTATTTTATTATTATTTCCTATTTACTAAATTAATGAAAAATGTATTAAATTTAATGTAATGTAAACAACCTTCAATTATTTTCTATTGTAGTTTTAAGTTATTTATATTAATTTTGTGCCGGAGCACTCTGTATTGCTGGATTGGCCCGAAGCGGTCAGTACGACGGGATAGGGAGGCAGAGAGGGGGCAAATAATACTCGTTTTACGAAACGTGAATTCGGCCCCCCTCTACGGTATCTGGCGACGCAACGCAACGCTATATTGACTGCGGTCGTTACTGCCAGGCAGTCTGGCAGAGCTCCAGCAGGGTTTCCTCTTCTAGCAGGGTTTCTTCTTCTAGCAGGGTTTCTTCTTCTTGCAGGGTTTCTTCTTCTTGCAGGGTTTCTTCTCGGAGCGTAGAGCGAAGTGAAGCGTGCCGTGACTGAGCTCGCTCGCACTTATATCTTGCGTTCCGTGAGTGCAACTAGCGCCTATTGGGAGGAGCAGTTTCATACCCCGTGTGAATTTGGGGTATGAGCGAGACCTATAGTGTGCGAGCGAGACAGTCCTATATGATTGCGTTGCCCCGAGCAATACCGCAGAGAGGAGTCGGTCTTTATTAAAAGAGAAAATAAATAACAACAAAGTATTTACAAATAACTAAAACTAGTGCCTATCTATCTATTAAGGGTAATGAAACAAAAAACGAAAACAAGGTTTATTTTTGGCTATGTACAATAATGATTAATGACTAGTGCCGTCCTGCACATCTCTCCCGCCGTGCGTCGTCCGCTAGGTCGTCGCATCTTCCTGTGTCTGCTGCGGGGCGGCTGGGTCCGTAGGCAGAATGACGAGCTTCTTGGTGGGTCTTCGGAGGGTCCCGCCGTTGGTGCGTACATCCACTGCTCTGATGACGTCATCTGGTCCAGGATACACGGCGGTCACTAGTCCTCGTGGCCATATGTTGCGAGGGAGATTGCCGTCCGCGACGAGCACTACGTCGCCGATTTTGATTGCAGGGCCCTTGCCGTGGGGCTCCCGCCGGTGCTGGAGGTCAGGCAGATATTCACGAAGCCACCTGGCCCAAAACATATCAGCCAAGCGTTGAGAGGTGCGCCAGTGTGCGCGCCCGACGAGGTCGATGTCTCCTGCGTCGTGGTGTGGTGGTGTCAGCGCTGACCCTCCCAGGAGGAAGTGGTTTGGTGTGAGGGCCTCCGGGTCTTCAGGGCTCACAGAGACGTGTGTGAGGGGCCGGCTGTTGACGGTGTATTCGCTCTCCATCAGCAACGTCGTGAGCACTTCTTCCGAGGGGTGTCGCTCGTGTAGTACTGCGGTGAGCGCCACCTTGACGCTGCGGACGAGACGCTCCCAGGCGCCGCCCATGAAAGGCGCCCCTGGAGGGATGAAACGCCAACTGATGGTTTTCTTGCTTGCTTCCTCTTCCGTTGCCCTGTCGACAGCTTGTCTGATTTCCTTGGCCGCCCCCTGGAGGTTGGTGCCGTTGTCTGACCATATCTCGGCTGGGCACCCGCGTCTTGCTATCATGCGACGTAGAGCCATTACCGCGGAGTCCGTACTAAGTGACCCCGCCATTTCCAAATGGACGGCGCGCGTGGTGAGGCAAGTGAATAGTGCAACGTATCGCTTCTGCGTTGCACGCCCTACGGTGACCGTTAGCGGCCCAAAGTAGTCGAGCCCGGTGTAAGTGAAGGGTCTCTGATGGTGGGCTAATCTGCTGTGTGGGTGGTTGCCGGTGGGCGGTACAGGAGGCGAAGATTTTCTTATGCGGCACGGTAGACAGCTGTGTAGTATCGCCCGCGCTGTCGGTCGCAGGCGGAGTATCCAATAATGTTGGCGGCACTCGTTGATAGTCGCCTCCACGCTGGCGTGCTGTAGCCGTCGATGTATGTACTCCATGTAGAGCCGAGTAATGTGGTTATTCCCGTCGAGTATCGGTGGCCTTTTCATTCCGTAGGTTATGTTGTCGGCGGCGTCGATACGCGCTACCAAGGTGATAACGCCGTTGACCAATTCCGTCGACAGAGGGCGCAGTCTGCTATGTGTCGACACAGTTTTGCCGCGACACATGTCGTGTATTTCTTCTCCAAAGGAGTCTTCTTGGCTTGCTCTCACGAGAAGGGCCTCAGCTGTTCTGAGTGTGGCCGCACTTATCGGTTTGTACTTATCTGTCTGGTTTTCATCTTTACGTTCCGGTGGGCTTCGCCTTACTGTGGGTATCTTCTGTGGGTACCTTTTCCACCCGGGGTCCTTTTCCACGTTTTTTCTCGTTCGTTTATAGCTGACGGTTTCTTTCCTTCGCCCACAGAGTTCGATGAACTGCAGCACCCGTGCTGTGGTTCTTAGAAGCTTTTCCCACTTAGAAAATCGCGTGTTATCGGGCACCGCGTTCCGGACTGAAGTCTGTGTTTTCTGTGTTAGTACACAAGTCCTCTCTTCGCCCGTTTTTATCACGGGCGTAGGTTTGTCGGCGGGCCACGTGGATGGGTTTTCATGTAGAAAGTCAGGTCCCCGGAACCAGCGGTGTTCGGCGTTCAGCGCGTGCGGCGTGTCTCTGGTGGCGTCATCGGCGACGTTCAGTTTCGTCGGCACCCATCGCCACTCCTTCACTGCGCTGTTTTCTTCTATTGCGGCGATGCGATGCGCGACGTACGGGCGGTAGCTGCGCGCGCCTGTCTTGAGCCAGGTGAGTACTGTTCTGCTGTCGGTCCAGAAGATCTTCTCGTCAGGTTTGTGGTCGTGTTCTTCTATGACCACGGTGGCCATGCGGCTTCCCATAACCGCGGCTTGGAGTTCGAGCCGAGGGATCGACGTGACTTTGAGAGGTGCCACTCTTGCCTTGGCGAGCACCAGTGAGACGTTGATCTTACCGTCGGGGCTAATCGTGCGCCAGTACAACACTGCGGCGTAGGCGGCCTCGCTGGCGTCGACGAATATGTGTAGCTCTCTGCGTTGCGCGTCGCTGTAGCCCGCTAGACATCTCGGTATGTTGACGTCTTTTAGTGCCCGCAGGTGTTCCATCCACCGGTGCCACTGCTGTGATAGGCTTTCTTCTATCTTCTCGTCCCACCCTGTTCCCGTGCGCCACGTTTCTTGCAGGATTTGCTTCGCTCTGGCGGTGACTGGTGACGCTAGACCAAGAGGGTCGAAGAGGGACATGATGATCTTGAGAACCTCGCGCTTGGTCGGCCTGTCGCTGTTCATTATTCCCGATGGTAGCCGTGCCAAGTCGAGGTTGAACGTAAGTACGTCTGTGGTTGGTTTCCATATAAGTCCAAGCACTCTCTCAGTTTCCGTACCGTCGTTTAGATCTACTGACGTCTGTTCTGTAGCCGCTTCCCCGAGAGCTTCTAACACGCCTTTCGAGTTGGACGTCCATTTCCGCAAGTCATAGTGAGCTTCTTTGTGGATTCGACACACGTCCCGGGCGATTTCGACCGCATCTTCTTCTCGTGGGAAGCTCTGGAGGTAATCGTCCACGTAATGGTGTCTCACTATGGCGTCGTAGGCGGCAGGGTGACTCTGCTGGTACTTCTGTGCGTTCGCGTTCTTGACGTAGATGGCTGTCGTTGGAGATGACGTCGCCCCGAAAATGAGTGACGTCATTCTGTACTGCTCCGGTGGGTGATCGCCTCTCCTGTTGCCCCTCCAAAGGTACCGCAGTGCGTCTCTGTCTTGTGGTTGTATCTTGACTTGCATGAACATCTCCGCTATGTCGGCTGTGACTGCGACTTGATGCTGTCTGAACCTCATGAGAACGCCGGGAAGTGACTGCAGCAGGTCGGGTCCCGTGAGCAGGTGGTCATTGAGTGATACACCTCTAGTTTTGGCGGCGGCGTCGTGGACGATCCTGATTTTCCCAGGTTTCATAGGGTTGATCACGGGGAAATGTGGCAGGTACCACACTCTGTCTCCCGTCGTTTCAGGCGGTGCGCGCTCCGCGTAGCCCTTTTCGACGAGCGCGTTCATCTGTTCTTCATATTTCTGTTTGAGCTGCGGGTCTCTGTCTATCTTCTTTTCTGTACTCAGCAGCCTGTTGTGCGCGTTGTCGTAATTATTCGGCATCACGACGTCTTCGTTCTTCCACAGCAATGCGGTTTCGTAGCGCCCATCTTCTCTCTGTTTCGTCTGCCCCTGCAGGATAGCGAGCGCTCGCTGTTCTGGATCGCTGCGCGGTCGCTTTGGTGTTATGGTGAGTGACTCCAATGCGAAATGATGCTTCAGCTGTTCGTCCATACTGCTGTCCGCGTCGACTAAGTGGTTGATGTAGTGCACGCGTTGTCCTAGCGCGCGCGTATGTGCACCGTGAAGCACCCATCCCAACGGTGTGAGAGACGCGACGGGCTGATGACGCTGACCCTCTCTCGTCTCGGCGGCGATTAACAGATGCCAGTTGTCTTGGCCGATGAGCAGCTTTGGCGTGGCGTTCTCGTACTTCAGCTGTGACTCGATGTCTCTCACGTGGTCGCAGCCGGCTAAGTCGCGTTCGGTGATCCGCTGGGCTGAGAGTCGTAAGTTGTTAAACGTGCGTGCTTGTATATCTTGGGTCCCCGCGGCTCCGTGCAGTGTGAGCGTGACTCGTCGCGACCCCGTAGCGTTGACTTCCGTCTTTGCGATTGCTTCTATGTGGAGCGGGTCGAGCGGTCCCTTGGCGCCAGTCTGTCTCGCTACGTCGGCGTCGACGAGGGTGACCGTCGAGCCATCGTCGAGTAGCGCGTACGTGTCGACATCGCCTCGTGGACCGGAAATCCGGACCGGTACTATCTTGAGATACGCTTGATTCTTGGTTGGGGTCCACGTAGAGGTGACGACTTCGGGCTTCTGTTCTGCGTCGCGCTTGTTGTAATGTAGCATGGTGTGATGGAGCTTCGGGCAACCGTCGATGTTGCATGGTTTCGTTCGGCAGCTGTGGTTTTTCTTCCTGTGCTTGAGACACTTGAAACAGAGGTACTTGGATTTGGCCAAGTCCCATCGGGCGTCGGTATCCGCTTCTTTGAACCGTTTGCAAGCGGCTGTGGTGTGTCCCGCTTTATCGCAGAGTGGACACTCCTGTGACGTCTTCTGTTCTGTAGCGGCGTAGGTTTTCTGGTACGCCCTACGTTGCGGGCCCCCCGTCGCTTCTGTTGTTTGTTCTGGCTGCGCGTAAGGGCTGCATCTGTCCGCTTCTCTTTGAAGAAAGCGAGCTAACTTCAGTAGGTCCGCTTCATCTTGAGTCTGTTCCGCCGCGAAGTCGAACCATCTGTACCGCATCGCAGGCGACAGCTTCTCTATTGTCGCCTTCGTGACCTCGGGGTTGTATAGGTAGTAGATCTTGTTCAATGCGCGAAGTGTAGCCACGATGTTCACCACCCGTGTCGCGAAAATGCAGAGTTCCTTAGGCGAGTCGGAGGGGCGCGCCAATGTGCGCAGGCGCTCCAACTCTGACAGTGCGATGGCATCTGGGCGACCGAACCGTGACTCGAGTGTCTTCAGTATCTCTTCTGGCTTCGCGTTGTATATCAGGAGGCTCTCTACTGCTTCTTTGGCCTTCCCTTTCAAGCTGCGGCGGAGGCGCGCCACGTTTTCTGTGTCCGTGTGGGCGCCCGCTGTTTCTCGGTAGGCTGCGTGAAAGGTCAGCCAGTCTTGGTACGATCCGCTGTAGCTCGGCAGTTCTTGCATGCGTATCGCCGTAGGGTGTCCCGCCTTGGCGGCGAGCGCAATCGCATTCGCCAGTTCGGTGAGATCTATGTGTTGCGGCTGTCTGACGGTAATGGCGGTATCTCCCGCCGGTGTTGAGACGGGTTGAAGCGGGGCGCCCGTGGTAGCGGGCTGTGCTCGTTGTGGCACGATGACTGCTGGTCCCACCGCGGTGGGCAGGTGATCGTCGTTGTTCTTCAAACCCTTCGGTTCTGATGGCGGTTGACTCGGCGGAGACGGTGGCGGCGACGGATTGTGCGGCTGGTCGGCGATGGCCAGCTGTGGTTGGCTTTCGTTAAGCCATTCGGTGACACGACGTGTGGTTTCTTGCTTCGTCGTCACGGTGTCGTCGTCGTTGAAGTCGGTGTCTTCTTCTTCTTCTTCTTCCAACGTGGTGACGCGTGCTGCGGCGAGTTCGACTTGCAGTCGCAGCAATTCTTCCTTGGCTCGGGCGAGACGTAACGATCGCTTCGATCGGTGGCTTCTCTTGGATGACTTCCTGTCCCGCTCGGACCTTTTTTCCCGCTCTGCGGGGCAAGGGGTGCCTCCCCCCTGCACTGTATTGACGGCGCAGGGCTCTTCTTGCCCTGTAACTGTATTTGCCGCGGCGTGCGGACGCATAGCTTCCGCTTCTGTATGTGACGCTGTCAGGGTCGTCTCTGTGACCGCAGTTTCTGTCGTCGTTGTGCGTTGCGTCGATTCTGTATATCCCGTCGTGGTGTCAGTCCCGGTGGTCCCGTTGCTACTCTCTGTGCAGCCTCCCGACGAGACGGTAACTCCCGATGTGGTTTGTTCTGTCGGCACGGAAGTCTCTCGTGGGGGCTGCTCTGTGGCTCCTAAAGCAGCGGCGGGCGGCGGTTGGGCGGTCGTAGACGCCGGGGCGGGCTCTTCATTCGCCTGCCTCGAGCGCCCTTCTCGGCCGCACATCGATCTGGTGACTGGCATCTTCTATTTCTTCGTGACGAATCCGACTCCGAAGGACCAAAATGTGCCGGAGCACTCTGTATTGCTGGATTGGCCCGAAGCGGTCAGTACGACGGGATAGGGAGGCAGAGAGGGGGCAAATAATACTCGTTTTACGAAACGTGAATTCGGCCCCCCTCTACGGTATCTGGCGACGCAACGCAACGCTATATTGACTGCGGTCGTTACTGCCAGGCAGTCTGGCAGAGCTCCAGCAGGGTTTCTTCTTCTAGCAGGGTTTCTTCTTCTTGCAGGGTTTCTTCTTCTTGCAGGGTTTCTTCTCGGAGCGTAGAGCGAAGTGAAGCGTGCCGTGACTGAGCTCGCTCGCACTTATATCTTGCGTTCCGTGAGTGCAACTAGCGCCTATTGGGAGGAGCAGTTTCATACCCCGTGTGAATTTGGGGTATGAGCGAGACCTATAGTGTGCGAGCGAGACAGTCCTATATGATTGCGTTGCCCCGAGCAATACCGCAGAGAGGAGTCGGTCTTTATTAAAAGAGAAAATAAATAACAACAAAGTATTTACAAATAACTAAAACTAGTGCCTATCTATCTATTAAGGGTAATGAAACAAAAAACGAAAACAAGGTTTATTTTTGGCTATGTACAATAATGATTAATGACTAGTGCCGTCCTGCACAAATTTGTATGTTATGTATAGATAGTTTTAGTTAATTACTTTATTTTTAATTTAATTACTTATTTTATTATTATTTATTATGTACTAAATTGATAAAAAATGTATTAAATTTTATGTAATGAAAACGACCTTCAATTTATTTTTTATTGTACTGCAAGAATTATGCAATAAACAATTTTTAGTTATTTTGTAATACATTTACATACATACCCTATGCTACTTAAAACTTCGTCCGCGTGAATAGCGTCGCGATAACCGACATTAATGCGGACGAAGTCGCGGATGGCCACTAGTTATTCATAAATCAACTTCAAAATGTATAACAAAATAACCAGAAATAGTTTATTGCACAATTCTCGCAGTACAATAAAAAATAATTGAAGGTCGTTTACATTACATTAAATTTACCGCTGCACCACTGAACCGATATAGATGAAATTTGGTATAGATATTCTTTGGGACACTAGATTTATTTAGTAGTTTAGGCGTGATTGAGCGACAGAGAGACAGACAGACAGAGTCACTTTCACATTAATAATATTAGTATGGATTTTATCTTAGTACCGAATTTACTTTCCCGAAACCACTTAAAGAAGCAAAAGTACTGATTTTAAATAAATATATATTAGGATAAACGAAATAAACGCCAAAGCTGCAAGTAAATATTTTGTATTACCAGTAGAGCTCTTGTCTATTTTATCTGATTTATAAGCGTGGAACACCACTTGTCTTAAGAAGAAAAAGAGTGAGCAAAAGAGAATGAAAGAGACAGCAATAGTAGAAAATAAAAGTGATAGCTATATTAGGGAATAGGAGAATATTAGCAGGCAGGCAATGCCTCATTCGATCACTAGCTGTGCTTTAAGCAACAGCTAACCATGAGAAGTAAAATATTATTTTGATTTTTTAAATTAAATTGTAATCTATTTTTCAAAATCATTCATAGTCAACAAATAATGGATTTTAAAATTTATTATATTGAAAATATGCGTAAATTATGTGACTATAAATCAATAAAAAAATTAAATTGTCACAAATAGTTGAAATAAATACAATGAAAGTTCCGATGCATATTTTGGCCAAGGCTGCAAGTATATGCAAATAAAAAAAATATGGAATTAACGAATAAGTGTAATACAATAACACACAAAAGGTTTCACTGCTAACAGTTTTGAACTTTTCGAAAAAAAAAAATATTTCACTTTTTCTCCATACAAATTTTTTTTCAATGTTTTTTTTTTCGCAAAAATAACCAATTTCATAAAAACTGCTAGAACAAACGTTGATGAACGTTCATTTATCTATCCACATGATTTTTTTCAGCCCGAAATATTGACATTGGGTCCTAAGTCTTCCATATTAAAAATCCGGACCAGTGTGCGGCAATATAAAAGGCCGGGATTCACCGCGACCGGGAGAGTATTGAATTAGCGATACAAGTGATTACTTCGAAAGCGATTTTGAAGTGCGACTTGGGAGCGATTGTTGTTTTAATTAGTGCGTTTTAAGGTTGTAATTAGTGGCGTTCAATTAAAGTGTGACTTTTGGTAATTTTTATCGGCTGTTTTTATTGTCACGAACCCGAAGCTCGTAACAATTGGTGTCAGAAGTGGGATTTAAATTATGCCGGTTTTACCTAAAGACGACACGGAGGGTATCCGTACCCGGAGTCAACGCCAACTGGAGACGGACCAGAGACGTTTTGGTGGAGCTTTGCCGCAGGAATCGGAGAGCCAGTTATTAACCACGGAGGCTGGCCCGTCCACAGCAACACCAGCAGCATCGGCTGCACCAGACCTTGCTGCTCTGATGATGATGCTGCAGGAGCAGTCACGTCGGCTGGAAGAACAGCTCCAGCGGGACAAGGAGGAACAGGCTAGCCGACAGGAGGAACAGGCTCGCCGCCAGGAGGAACAGGCTCGCCGCCAGGAGGAACAGGCTCGCCGCCAGGAGGAACAGGCTCGTCGGTTGGAAGAACAGCTTCAGCGGGATAAGGAGGAACAGGCTCGCCGCCAGGAGGAACAGGCTCGTCGCCAAGAAGAGCAGATGCTTCTTTTGAAGGACCTTCACGCTACCTTCGGGAAAGACATAAAGGAGGTGAAGGATAAGGTTGCTCAACATGACAACCGCCTGTCGGATGCTGAAATCCGGATCGACCAGGTCAATAATCGGGTTGACAACGTAGTGGCTGATGTGAAGAAGACCGTGATGGCAGACGTTAAGAAAACGCTGGATTGTCTTAAACTTGGAGAAGCAATCGCAGCTCCCGTAGCTACAACACCTTCGCTACGTGGATTTAAAGTGCCACCGTTCGACGGAACTTCTTCATGGTCGGCCTACAAAATCCAGTTTGAGGCAGTCATGAAAGCAAACGGCTGGAATAAAAATCAGGCCATGACTGCCCTCACCCTAGGCCTCCGTGACCAGGCCTTAACAGTTTTGGAAGCTCTCGGTAAGGAAGTGACTTACGAGCAGCTCCTTGAGGCACTGGAGGCTCGATATGGCGACGCTCACCTGGAACACGTGTTTCGCGCACAGCTTAAGGACCGCGTGCAACGCAGCAGCGAAAACTTGCAGCAGTGGGCCCTTGAAGTGGAGAAGCTGGTGCGTAAAGCTTACCAGTCCGTACCAGCTCTTATTGATGGGAACCTGGTGCAGGCGTTCATCGACGGCATCCGCGATATTGAAGTTAGAGCTGCTGTGAGGCTCGGGCACCATGGGACGCTTAAGGACGCCTTGGCCCATGCACTGGAGGTGGAAGCTGTGCGGCAGGATCATCGATCCCATCGCGTCAGGGAGGTTGTAGCGGCTACAGTTCGGCACTGCAATAAAGGATACCGCCCTAGATGCTACGGCTGTGGGGAAAAGGGCCACCTTCGATCCAGTTGCCCTAAGCGAACTGCAGAAAGAGAACTACGGCTACCTGCAGACCTGATCATCAGAATACCACCTGATGCTCCAGGCAGTATAATCGATTATGCGAATAACTGGCGGTACAAAATAAATGACATTTGTGAGCACGTCAGACAATCGGGCCAGAAAATGTCGGGAAAAATGAAACCCCTTGGTGACCGCAAAGTGAACAGTAGAGTGTTCGACGAGGGTCCACAGATGAGGTTGCGCAATCCAGTCCACAGCAGAGGGAGATCTCCTGGGCTTCAGTCTAGATGGGAGGGACCATACCAGATTGGGACTGGGGGCAATGACGTAACCTACCGGAAACAGAAAGGTGCAAGAGGCACTCCTAAGATTGTTCATGCGGAGAGATTGGCGCGTTATTATGGAGCCGATAATGCTCGGGACGAGCATGTCTTAGGAGGGGGCAGTGTTACGCGCCACGATCGATGTAACCAGCGCCATCTAGTGTGGAAAGGCGGGACTACAGAGAGTCGAGACGCGTACGCCAGAATTTACTAGAACAATGACCTTGACCGAGCGTACGGCCGTTCAAGGCCGCACTGCGCGCGTATGTTCCGGATGTTTCTGCGTTGGAAGGTTCGGGAACGGCCGCGGCAATATAAAAGGCCGGGATTCACCGCGACCGGGAGAGTATTGAATTAGCGATACAAGTGATTACTTCGAAAGCGATTTTGAAGTGCGACTTGGGAGCGATTGTTGTTTTAATTAGTGCGTTTTAAGGTTGTAATTAGTGGCGTTCAATTAAAGTGTGACTTTTGGTAATTTTTATCGGCTGTTTTTATTGTCACGAACCCGAAGCTCGTAACAATACGTTAGGTGTCATTGCCCCAAGGTTGATAAAGTTAACAGATCTCTAAAACGTTAACCTTTTTATTGTAAATATTAAGAATCTATGTTTATTTTAGGTCAATGAACATGAATGACTGACCAACTTAAATTGATAAACAAAATGCCTTCATTATCATTGAATATGACAGATGTATTTGTTCGAAAACCCAGGTAAATGTATTAAACAATTGATTTGATATGCTATACAATATAAGTCTAGCTATATATTTTAAGTTTCAAAAGGAAAAACTCGGCTATTAATTTTAAGAAAATGTTTTTGCAATAAAAATATAAAAGTTCTCAGTTTTGTAACTGAGATTACAAAAAATATTATGACTTTGTTTTTAACCAGCTTCGCCGAGGTTTATTAAAATAGTCACAGCACAAATGGGATATCGGTGACGTAAATCTTTGTTGAAAATTTTAACCGACTTCAAAAACTAATTCGACCTTATTTTTTGTAACGTAGTCTACTAGCTTATAGACATAATCATAAGACCAAACGGGTATTTAAAAATGAATCCTATTGAATTAGTTTAACACCGAAAATAGATTTAGAAACTAGCCTCTGCACCGCACTTTTCCCTTTCCCTAGATTTAAAATTTTACAATCCGCATTTTCCGAGCGACTTTGCTTGCAAAAGTATTTTTAATAAAACATTATGTCACCCGCAGAAGATAAAACGTCACAAGTGTGCAGTGTAAGCTGTTGGTTACACCGTACACGTGGAGAGCGAACAAAAGTAGAACAAACCTCTTTGCGGCCAGTCCGAAAATATGCATTATCACAAACGAATTTAGGTCGCGAATCGTGACGCCGTAAATAAGGCTGGGCATGAACTATCGATGATTAATTGCCTTCTTACACCGTAAACTTCGAGTACGGTGTTATGGAATTAGGGTGCAGCGGGCGGAAAGCTTTGGGTTCAATTTTTATTTGAGTTTTCATATAATTGAGTACGAATCAACGAGAGTAAAGAGAGTTTGTTCGAGCTACCTATCGGTCATATTACAATCACGGCACGTCGTTTTGTCCAGTCGAGTGGAAGAAAAGTTATAACGACACGCTAGGAAGAAAATAGTTTTAACCGATAGATAAATAGGCTCCTTCTCAGATTGAAAATATATTATATTATCTCTGAACAGACTTACTTGATGGTGGTCAAATACACAGAATTCTTAAATATACCATCAGTTAGGTACATGAATAGAAAACATACTAAATTTGGCATAACAACGAGTGCATAAACATATCCTTATGGCACATAAGGCCTCCTTGATGATTTAGGGAGGGCCCCGATGGTATCGAGAAACGAACCCAGCTGATTCAAAAACGTCATAAACGATTCTAATTTAATTGGAGAGCCCAACCATCTTACTTTAGATGGTTGGTCTCTCCAATTAAATCAGAAAAGAAAAGAAAGAGATAAAATGTAATTTTCGTATTAAAATCCGATTCTATTGTTTTAAGAATAGGTATGAGGGTTCGATTCCCGGGTCGTGCCAGCCAAGTATTAGACTGACTTTTCGAACATTTGTGTACCACTCCGCCCAGCAATCCACATTTGTTAAGCATGGTAATTCAGTACCTACCCATTATTATTTAGGTAGATAACTTGATTTCAGCGATAGATAGAGCCTTTTGCCAAGCAGTGGGATTGTATTAGGCTGATAAATGCATGTATGTATACGATTTTTTACATAATTATGGTTAATGCAATAATTCAATGATAAAAGCGATCACACGCAGTGGATAAAAGTGGGGATGGTAAGGATGAACGATTGAAAATGGGATCCCATCTTTGATACAAATCCATAATCCAAAAGGGGATACCTACCATACTTTACACATCATGAAATGGGATTCTATGGAACACACCTTGGGCTTTAGTTCGTAAAAGGGTTTAGGTACCTAGGTACTTATTATCCTTACTCATCGACCCCAGAATTTATTTATACCAAATACCTAGGCAGGTATATTAAGTAGTTATTTCCTGTATATGTATGTATGTATAAGAAAACCATGGGGTCAACCGAAAAAATATACCTTGCAAGTAGTCTACAAGGCCAAAAAGCTTACGAACCTCTCTTATTAAGAGGAGGTGCTTAGGTAGGGAAAAGAACTAGGAAGTCGCCTGCTGGTATTCAAACCTACGACATTCCTTTGGAAGCGGTCTTCCTATCCACTGAGCTACCATCTCAATAAACCTATCTACGCCTTTGGCAATAGGTAGATAGATCTAGGAACGCGGTTGAATCAACCTGAATACCTACCTAATTTACATCTAAAACCTAAGTCGCAGTTTCGATTCAAAATCAGGACAAACCGGTTACAAAATTTAGGATTCAGTATTTAAGTAATGGCTCAAGCTAAGTGTGTTTAGTGTGAATCGATAACCATAGCCTGAAATCAATGTAACTAACAAGAGAGACCTAAACTAACCAAAGGAAAAATTCCAGCAAATCAGCGCTGTATCCTCAGAAATTAAATAGGTAATACGACTTTTGCCATGGGAGAATAGGCCTAGGTTGTCAAAATGAAGGACCTGCTTCCTTTCTCATTTTTCAAATCCATTTGAAACTCAAAATATTTATGTTTAGGCACTACTGCGAAACCCAATTTTTAGTAGTTATACCAAAGAAAACTCGATGCTCGTGAATCAACAGGTTGCTTTCATTTATATTGTAACATACTTAATGTGGCAGATTAGGCGCCGCGTAGTACTCTCAACTGATAAGACGCTAAGCAATAACAATACCGTTATCTCCACACGAAAACACATGGTTTTATTTAGCACTCTTTCTGTGGCGTAACTTACCACCGAGCTGCAGAGTTCAAGTTCCAAGTTCACGGTCAAAACCCGTAGCGTGCAAAACTGATCACAGAATCACAAAATTCAAACAATAAAAACTCAAAAACACTGCACACACGCACTGAACAAAAACTCTCGCGAAAACGCGACAGCGAACTGCAAACGGCACAAGAAATCAAAGAACAGTTTACGAACAGTGAAAGTTTTCGCGATAACGGGAGGTTATGTTTTCGTCGCGAAAACGGCGAATACGTCCCCACCGCGTGGAATCCGCGCCGCTACTGACGATGAACTAAAGTCTGAAGTGAATCGCGGTTCCGCGGAACGGTCGCGGAACGAATGGCGTGACGGTACGAAAAAACATCCGCGGCATTGTTGTCAGACTTGTTTTGTTTAACGTTTAATATCTATTCAAATATTATTAATTTTATGAATGAGCCTTAGAATACTGGAACTGGTCTAACAGTGTACATAGGTGCTTATTAAGTTAATAAAAAGAAACTAGCGGTAGTTCTAATAGTGTTTCGAAATAACTTACGACCCTTATTAATCTAGGTATTCGATTATTTTGCTGTTTAATCAGCGCCAAAAATTAATAAGTGTCTTTGAAGTTTCATATACGAATACCGAATGTTAGGATATCATCCGTTTTGTATCTGCGTGAAGATCGAACCATCTACACACGTCGATTCTAAACCACTACTCAACTGGGCAATATCGAACTTTATTAACAACTAGCGGCCGCCCGCGACTTCGTCCGCGTGGACATTTTTTTAGATCATTTCAATAGGAATTATTCTTTCATACATATATTTTTGGTATCTTGAACCGTTTTCGCAGCGCACGCAACGGAAGCCCTCGAGGATGAATAATTTTCCCCGTTTTTTACACATTTACCGCTCTGTCTTTGCTCCTATTGGTCATAGCGTAATGTTATTTAGCCTATAGCCTTCCTCGATAAATGGACTATCCAACAAAAAAAGAATTATTCAAATCGCACCAGTAGTTTCGGAGATTAGCGCGTTCAAACAAACAAACAAACAAACTCTTCAGCTTTATAATATTAGTATAGATCATGGATACTATGTGTGTACGTACATACATGTTTATTTATATCAGTATCTATGTAATAATAGTTCGATTTGAGATATGAATGCGGATATGTGAGTTTTTATACAATCAGTTTTTGTTTTATATAGAGACTATTCATAAGTATTACTAATGTAATCTATGTGAATAAAAAAGATTGACTTTGTTACAGGTTCGGAGCTCCCGTCCCCTGTAAAATCAACCTTAGTAGAAATAAGAATAAATTCTTTATGTTTCGACTTCAGTGTCGCAGTGCCCGAAATGCGAAATGTCCCGGGTTCGATGTATCAATTAAATAAATTTGTAAAAAAAAATGTCTTCGCAATGGAAATAGCGCTTACCTCCTTCTTGCCCCAAAGGTTCATAAAAGATAAAAGGTAAAACCTGATGTTTATGGATTAAAAGTTAAGAAACAGAGAGGGAGATACTAAATCACAAGCTTATTTAATTTAACACCAACGCCACTCAAATACAGGAACTGGCCTACCAATGTAGAAATAAAATAGGTGGTTATTAATTAAGTATCAACTAAAGAGAAACGAGCGATCGCTCTAATAATATTTCGGAATAATTTACGGCCCTGATTAATCTGTTAGATTGTTGTGTCTGCTTAATCATTAGCTTTCAGTGGTTTTTTTTTATTTTGCAGTTTTATTTTTAAGAATACACAACTCGTATTCTGTTGTTTTTCTGCAACACCTGGCAGATTTGCCGCGAATGCTGCGCGAGCTACACGCGTGCGCGTCGTTCGTTACATTCCCTTCAATATGGTTGAGTGAAGCGATGGCTGGCACATACCTACGCTTGCTTGTGAACAAGTGCCACCTTTGGGGACTGGTCTGCTCAAGCTTACCTCTTAAATTAAAATAATTACCTAATGCTTTTTTCACTCATCAAAATAAAACTATATGACTTGGTTCAAAGTTCTCTACACATAGCCATACGAGTAAATTAGATTCTGGTACTGTAACTAATCTGCTGAGTTTCTTACCGGTTTTTTCTCGGTTGATATAGGTTCTAAACCGGAAGTAGAATCACTTTTCATTGTATTACTTGAATAAAGAAATATATGAGTTTGAGTTTTAATGTTTGTGCGCGGCACTCGCGCCTCGGGGTCAACTCCCAAAAACGAAATAAGTCTGATCCAACGACGGATAGCAATTTTTAATCCTCATAATCGTAACTAACTCACTTCAAATGCGACTTATCAAATAAAATAATTGCTTAGTAAAATCACTGTTTATTTTATTATGAGTTTTCGATAACAACAGATTGGTTGCTAAGGTAACTGTCATGTCGCATATGTGACACGCCTCCGCCGTTATTCTAATGGAGCAACTTCAGGAGCTGCCAGGAGTTGATCCAAATGCCGGATCCATGTAACACCAGCATCTGTTTGTACCTCATAATGTAAACGTCCTATGCGTCGCGTTACTGTAGCAAATTCCCAGCGTTGATGCGGGTTGGAATAGCTTTTGGCCTGTACTCTATTTCCTGCCACAAACTCTCTAAGACCAGTTGTGGGTTCTCTGGACATACTATTTCTGGCATGAACAGGTTTCCGGAACATTGTGTGTAGTTTGGTTCTTATATATCGGTTGAACATCTTCTCATAAGGTGATCGACCGTCTGGACCCGGAGCTCGTCTTAGGCGGCAAGAAATGATCATGATTTTATCATGTAAACTGCCTCTCTCCCCCTCCATAGCGTATAAACCTTTTTTGATAGTTTGTACAAATCGTTCTGCTTGTCCATTAGTTGCTGGATGGTATGGAGCAGTCGTTTTATGTGTAGTGCCACAATTAGTGAGAAAACTTTGAAATTCCTGAGAGGTGAATTGACGGCCGTTATCTGACACTACTGTATATGGGTATCCAAAAGTACAAAATAAGTAGTTTAATTGCTTAATGCACCACGAACTTGTTGTAGTTTTAGTAGGGATTATTTCTACCCACTTTGTTAAGGCATCCACTATAATGAACAAGTAATGCCCCATTATAGGTCCTGCAAAATCTATGTGGATTCTTTGCCATGGTTCAACCGGATCTTCCCAGTGGTGAAGTGGAGCTGGAGCTGGTGAATTTTGTTGGAGACGGCATGCTCTGCACGATTTCACTGTTTTTTCAATTTCTTTATCAATATTCTTCCAGTAAACATAACTTCGGGCCAGAAGCTTCATTTTGAGGATGCCCATGTGCCCCGCATGAAGTTCATCAAGCACAGAATTTCGTAAATTTCTTGGTATTAGAACCCTAGTACCTTTTAAGATACAATCATTTTGAAGTGTAAGTTCATTGTCGTTGTAACCAAATTGTTTAACTGAACGCCCTGTTTTTAAAGCTTGAAGTAATGTATTCAGTTCGTTATCATTAATTGTTTCACGAGCTATTATGTCCGGACTTACTTTTAAGTGATTTATTTGATGCAGTTGAAATGTTGAATGTTGGTCAAGTGATTTTTCTTTAACAGTTTCGACTGGAAATCTAGATAAATAATCTGCATTTGAGTGCTTTACTGATGCTCGGTATTCTATGGCGTAATCGAATCCTGATAAAAAATGTGCGTAATGAAATAAGCGCATAGTACTGAGAGCCGGTAATGTCTGTTCTGGATGGAAAATTGAAGTAAGAGGTTTATGATCTGTGACTAGAATAAATTTACGGCCATAACAATAATGAAAAAACTTTTTTAGGCCCCAAAAGATAGCAGTTGCTTCCTTATCAATTTGGCTGTACTTTTTCTCGCTGGAAGTAAGAGTTCTTGAAGCGAAAGCGATGGGTCGTTCTGTACCGTCGTTTAATTTATGTGATAGAACTGCTCCTAAACCATATGGTGATGCATCGGTAGCTAATACGAGTGTTTTTTTAGGATCAAAGTATGTAAGCACTCGTTCGCTAAGAATTTCTTTTTTTATTTTCTCAAAACATAATTGGCATTTCGTTGTCCATATGTATTTAACTTCCTTCTTTAGCAATTCGTTCAACGGTTTAGTGATTGAAGCTAAATTAGGTATAAACTTGTTATAATAGTTTGCCATGCCAAGAAACGTACGTAATTCGTTGATATTTTTTGGTGGTTCGGTATTAATGATAGCCTTTACTTTTTCCTTATTTTTATGTAATCCGTCTTTATCGATTGTATGACCGAGGTAATTTATACTCTTTTTGAAAAAATGGCACTTTTCTTTGTTTACTCTCAGATTATTGTCTTTTAATTTTTGTAAAACTGTTTTAAGACGTTGAAATAATTGTACTTCTGTAGACCCTTGAATGATGATGTCATCAAAAAAGCATTTGACGCCTTCCAGTCCCAGTAACAATTGATCCATGAACTTTTGCCAAAGACTTGGTGCAACTTTAACTCCAAACATGAGTCTATTAACTCTGTATGTTCCCTTATGAGTACTTAATGTTTGAAGCATAGCGCTTTCATCGTCCATTTCCATGTTCAAGTAGGCTTGTGTAATGTCTAAAGTACAGAATATTTGACCTCCATTCATTTCCGAAAATATATCCTCTATTATCGGAATAGGATACTGTTCATCTTTAATTGCTTTATTTAAAGTAACTTTGTAGTCTGCACATAGTCGTATTGATCCGTTCGGTTTCATAATCGGTACAATTGGCGTTCCCCAATCCGATTGATCAACTTTAGAAATAACTCCGATAGAACAAAGTCGATCTATTTCTTGATCTACCTTAGGTTTTAAGGCATATGGAATTCTTCGTGGTTTTATGAATATGGGTTGTATATTTTCTTTAAGATGTAATTTTGCTTTGTAATTTGGAATTACATAGTTGTAAGAGTAGCTCCAGTATCGAATTCCATTTTGATTGGTTTTTGTTCTATTTTTATTGAAATCAAATACCTTTCCGAAATTTCACTTTTAATTAAGTTGATCTCTGCGACGCTGTCATTACTAACAATACTTTCAGAATCATCTATTCGGTTGATCATATTTGTCTTACTGAGACAAACTCTGGCTAAATGTCCTTCTTTTTGACATTTTCTGCAAATCGCCTTAATGGCTCCACATTCGTTTGCCCGATGATCTGATTTTCCGCATCTGAAGCATTTCCCTTGTAAATCCTTTATTGAAAGTGGTGGCCTCATTTCTTTGCGTGGTTGTATGGGTGATGAATTTGAAGTGAATTTCCTTGATGTAAACTTAGGAGGAGACGTAGAAATTCTATTGACTGCATCTGGTTTACTTGCGATGTCATGGGATATTTCAAAGTTGTCTGCTGTTCCCATTTCCATGGCTGTAGCAAAACTTTCCAGTTCAGCAAAAGGTGGAGTATTTCGATCTTGTAAAATTCTAGTACGGATATCTCCGTCCTTCAGACCTCGTATGAATTGTAAAGTCAAAAAGTTTTCTAGTGTGGGTTTCTTGCAATTCAGGCATTTAAATTCGCAATTAGTAGCAAGCCTTTTCAGTTCTGAGGCAAATGTCGAAATAGTTTCATCTTTATTCTGTATGCGTGAAATAAATTTGTGCTGTAGAGCCCATATACTAGGTTGTGGGCTAATGTATTGGCTTAAAATTTGGGTAAGATCTTCAAATGATTTGTTTATTGGATCTTCGGGTGAGCACAGATCATAAATTCTTTCGTGGAGTTCCGGTGAAATAGTAGATAGCAAAATATATACTTTCGTTTTGGGCTCAGTTATTTTGTTTAACAGCAGGTAGACAGTGAGCCTTTTGATAAATCCGTGAAATGTTTCATTTTCTTGTAGATGTTGAAAATGTAGTTTTACAGATGGTTCTATTACAGAACTCGTACTAGGAACTAAGTTTGTAGAATTCGAGTTGGTTCTTGTAAGGTTAACTCGTTGTAAGGTTAATAATTTTGTTTTAAGATTTGTACAACATTCCGTAAAATCGTACCTGTAATCAGTTTCATGTTCTAAGTTGTCATCTTCGGTTTCAAGTTCAATTTGTTCTTGTATATTTTCAAACTTTTGTAGTGTATTCTCGATAATTTGTAAGCGAGATTCAATTTCTTCGTTTGAAAAATTTTCATGTGTATTTACGTAGTTATTTATTCTGGTGAGAGTGCCTCGTAAACAGGACCGCACTTTCATGTATTTTTCTTTCGTAATTGTAGACATCCTCGTCGCCAATATCAAATAAAATAATTGCTTAGTAAAATCACTGTTTATTTTATTATGAGTTTTCGATAACAACAGATTGGTTGCTAAGGTAACTGTCATGTCGCATATGTGACACGACTAATGCCTGGTTCCAATATATTACGACTCGTTATGTGTCAAAAATTACCATCCGTTTTTGTCCAACCGACTACGAGTCGTTAGTAGTCCATCTGACGTTTTTAGCTTACGCCTCGAATAATTTATTACTGTTCCTAACTAGAACGAATCGTTTTTCAAATATTGGAGCCGGGTTCAGGGCGTCTACTCTTGAAAACGAAACGAACAAACGAAAGGTTTCGTTTTTGAAGATTGATCAAAAGTTGGGGAATTAAAACGGGATTTTTGATTTGTATAAATAATATTTTGTTCTTTGATAACGCTTTATTCGCATTCGAAGTGTGTTAGTTGCGATAATGAGCAATAAAAAATACTAAACGTCATCGGATCCGACGTATTTCGTTTTCAAGAGTAGACGCCCAGGTACTCACCATAACTTTTCTATATTGTCTTAGGTCTGGGTGTTGTGGTACCGTCGTTGTTTCTGATTTCTGTAACACAAGTGCTTTAGCTACTCACCACAGAATCAGAGCAATGTATGGGATGTTGTCCAGTATTTATTTATATTTATAAGAGAATCACATGAGTTTGCACAAATGCACACTAAACCATTCCAGAAACTCCATGCATGCATGCAATGCGTGCACAGCTTACTATCTGGCAGTAAGCTGCGCAGCTTTCTTTCTTTCATTCGCGAGATTTGGACGGACCCTAAATAAATAAGAAATGTTTTTATTCATGAAAACGATGGGAAGACCATCCGTGTGTAGTGTTTTATAGGGTAGGCCTACCCTTCTCAGGGCAGAAAGGACTCATACACGCTTTCCACATTCCTAGGCTGACGGTATGGTTTGAATCATTTGCACCGCTGTTATGTTTTTTTTTATTATATTGCACTTTAAGATTGACCTCATCCCACCTTATGCTAAGTGGTAATGAGGTCCTAGCTTATGGCGACAAGTACAGCATAATAGTAGCTTTTACTGGACTTGTTGCCCTTACCTTGAAGGGTGTATCCCTGTTACGAATAAATCGAATCTTACATTTCCACCGCAAAAAAAGATAAAAGAAACTGTGTTTTATAAATATCGCAATGTCGAAATAAAACATTTCTAAGTGGCGTGGAAGATTTGTAATACTATAATTTAGTTAAGTGAGGGATTTCCGTCAAAAGTGGTCACTGTTGACAATAAGCCTTAATTTAACTGAGGGGCGTCCCCATTAATTATGGAGGAGGGAAGGGCATAAAGGTGGAGCCAAAACTATTTAGTACAGCAAGGGAGAGACGATAACGGTAAATACATATAACCGTATTTGTTTTCTTTAGAAATATTGCAAAAAGTTAAATATTTGTATTTAATAATATTATCACGCTACGCTATAAACACTGTGTTTGCCAAATCTCAGCAACTACTGGTTCGAATTAAAATAATATATTTTGTGAAATGATCCCTTCATCGAGGAAGTTATATAACATCAGGCTGCAACCAGCAGGAGCAAAGAAGAAGCGCTCCTTACTATGAAAGGGTCGTCGGTTCGATTTCCATCCGATAACACGGAAATTCTGTGTCTGTTTGTTTCAAAGTGGTGTGGTATCAGTATTGGTCCTGGTTTTTACAACACAAATGCTTAAGCTGACTCCCTCTGTTGATTAATTTGGGCCGCTTGTTCTCAACTTTTTACTTAGTTCCCATCATTCGTGCGCAGTAGAGTTCAGAATCGAGTGTCTTATCGTAATTGATAATGCCTATCCCTGGACCACGGCCCTTTACACACCTTCCTATCTTCGTAATCCACTCACTTGTGATCATCAGTTATCAAAACCGAGCATCACAAGTAAGCAAACGGGTCATTAGGTTTCTTTCAGTAAGCTCGTGTCGTGAGTGCACTCAAATATTAACCTTTATTGTTTAAGCATTTTTTTTCATATGCGCCATTTTGTGCTCCATTCCTAGTTCATAGGCTACGACGTAACAACTGATATGCCGATCTCTTTTCTTCGAAAATTATATCTATTTTATCCATACCATCGGGCATCTCTGACCACACATTTTCCCGATTGATAACGCTAATACATGTATAATCTATAGTGTCCGACCGAAATTTCGGTTTCGGTTTCGGTTTCGGCCAGTTTCGGCCAAAAAATCAAGTTTCGGCCCGAGTTTCGGTTTCGGCCAAAAACGGCCGAACCTTTCGGCCGCGCCGAAACTTACAAATAATGTATTTTTTTCACTTTATTTATAGGGTAGTTAAATTTTCAAACAGAATTTCTGTAACTGTGCTGATATTTCATAGTGATAAATCTTTGAAAGTAAAAATCTGTAATTATACGTCGGCGAGATATTAATTTTAGAAAAAAACGGGTATACTAAAATTTTTTCGACTTTTTAAGGTTTTATTTATAAAAGGTTCGGTTTCGGTTTCGGTTACGGCCGAAACTACAATGAAACCGAACATTCGGTTTCGGTTTCGGCAAAATAACATGTTTCGGTCGGTCACTAATAATCTATGGCTTATACAATGCAAGGCAAGTTTAGTCTCGTTCCTACCGGGCTAACTCCGCTTTAACAACGACGGTGTTGCGGCGCAAAAATTAAACTTCCAAAAAATATTGCGGGGGAGCTTTTCCCTAAAATTTAGTAATTTCTGTCATACTTAAATTTATAGTTTAAATACATAATTGTTAGGGTTTAAATAAAATTATCCATATCATTATTGTATGCTTTTTTTTTAACTCGGCGGTTTCATTTTATATTGTCAAAAAGTATTTGTACCTACAGACAAGTTAAACGTTAATGGAGAATCAATACATTTTTTGGTATAATAAAAATTATCGTCTCCTACTTCTAAGCGTAAGCGCGTAACGTTCCACTGGAAGAACGTCTACTTCTAAGCGCTTACGCTTAGAAGTAGACGTTCTTCCAGTGGAACGTTGTTAATGAAGAGCCTATGACATAAATGCGGTTAAATTATTTTTTTATTAAACCTTACAACAACTACCAAAAACTCAATGAACAAACGAAAATTAAAGGTTTCATTTTTGAAGAATCATAACAAATCGGTAGTTAAAACGATAGTTTACAGTTAGTAGAATTCAATTTGACAACTGCAGCCCCTTTAACTTTCAAGTTTCTTCTAGAATGCAATAAACGCCCATTGCTTGGTAAACATTGGCCTACAAATTCACACCAAAAGACGGGGCCTGAAAATAGGTACTTACAATAAAAACGTGCATACCTATACTATTAATTAATGCGTTACCTAAATTCGCTGCCATTTCCTAGGGTTGTCACAACAAAGCAACCGTATAAAGAACAGATATTTGGTTATTCATTTGTTTGTATCTTACAGAGTCTGATTCAAAACTAATGGGCGATTCCGACTCGCAATTGGCCGGTTTTTTCCTTTAAAGCCGTCCCTTCTTTGAAAAAAACATGGTTGAATTGTATTTTGATGTAACAATAATCTATTAATGTATGTCAACAAACGACAAATGGGAATTGGCTACTAGACAGTTTTTGAAAATGTATTGTAAAATGTGCGTTTATTTTATATCCCAAGCAATTCCATTTATCTGGAAAAAATTTAAATAGCCAGAGAAAAATAAGATTTTGTGTAACACATTTAAAAAGCGCGCGAAAACGCCAAGTCACGTCACTGTAGCAATTATGGCGTCAACGTTTTAGATTTCGAACCGATACGCTTAGTAACGACTTAATTTAGATAAACGGAAAATGTTTAAATAAATTCTTAATACGGTTAGAGATACAATAATTGAATTTAATCGGTAAAATTATCATTGTTTCGCCACAATAAAATAAATAATTTTCGCCGACAGCTGTCATTTCCGAATTGGCTACTTGACAGTTTTTGAAAAAGTATTGCAAAATGTGCGCCCGTTCATTTTATATCCCAAGCAATTCGATTTATCTGGAAAAAATGTAAATAACCAGAGAAAAATAAGATTTTGTGTAACACATTTAAAAAGCGCGCAAAAACGCCAAGTCATGTCACTGTTGAAATTATGACGTCAACGTTGTAGACAACGAACCGATACGCATAGGAACGACTTCATTTAGATAAACGGAAAATGTTTCAATAAATTCTTAATACGATTAAAGACACAATAATTCAATTTGATCGGTAAAATAATCATTGTTTCGCCACATTAAAATAAATTATTTTCGCCGACAGCTGTCATTTCCGAATAGGGAGTATGCGTGTGATTTAAATAGGGGTAAATATATATTTTTTATAAACTTTGTTGCTGTAGAATCACGCTTACATAAATTTTTTTCCGCTTAATTATCGTTTTAATTACTAAAATAATTAATAAAAGTACAAAAAACGAGCGGGAAATTCAAAGTAATTGAAACGCATCGCTATTGGTCAGATTGAAAGTGACGTAACAGTCTAGTATTACATTGTCAACTGTATGAGAATTTGTCGTGTTTTTGTTATTTAATTAAGATTATTGTGATTTAAAGACATATTTCAAAGTTATATTACATTGTGTTGTAAGAAAAAACTCGAAGGAAAATGACTGTAGCGGTTTTGTTAAGGAACAATCAGATAATCTCCCCAAAATTGATGTGTTCATGATGTCAACATCTTTCGCGTCTAATCCCGATTTTACGTCTGCTGAAATAAAAGGAGTGAAAGCTGCAAGGTAAATATATATTTGATTTATTTAATGTTTATTCGATCTTGTAAGTACGCCTTTTCTGTAACAATTTATACTTTTACCGAAAACATAACCTAAAATGCAAATAAGGGAACATATCGAAAGTTTATATACTACATTGAAATTGAATGCAGTCAAGCTGCGAGCAATCTAAACATTGATCATATTCGCGAATAACTTTATAGGATATAAACCGTGACAACCGTGAAATAATCTCTAATAATCCTTTCCCACTGTATTAACATTTATGTTTTGTTTTTGTAGATCTGAACGAGAATCATATGGTGATTCAGCAGTTGGATATGTTCAAGTTCAACGAGAGGGCGATATATGTATTGTGAAAGCTCGAGTAACCCCTGAACCCAACGTCCGCCAGATGTGTTACCTGTAATGAGGCCGAAGAAACTGTCTTGTCTGTGCTATGTGAAGACGGTACAGCTCATAAAGGTAAATAGTTTTTACTCTCAATTTTTAAGATTAGGTAAATTTTATTAGTCTTATCGTTTATTTTTATTTGACTGTGATGATTTATTGACAGTATTTTTATTTTTCAGGATGTACATATGGTACGAGTTGCGCTATGCACGGATCACTGCATCAAAAGCATATGAGGCTGCGCACTGCAAGGTAATGGGTGGAGCTTTAACCGAAGCCATCACGAGAGCATCAAAACTAAAAGACACAGATGCCATGAAAAGAGGAAGACTGTTAAGTGAAGTCAAATCAGAGTTGGAAAAATATAAAGATATACAAATGTGGAATTACATTGGATCCACTACATTCCATTCTACACTACATTATGATTGTTAAATGTTCTTCATCAGAGAAATCTATGAGACAGTACATTGGAAAATAACACAATAGCAGCAAAATTCATGGCACAGGTTCAGCTACAGATGCATTTTTCCCATAAAACGAAAGCATTATTTTGTGTAGCACCAAGTGATTTTGAAGAATCGAAGAAAGTTTATATAATAGAAGTAGACTATGACAAGGAGCTTTGTAAAAACATATAGAAAAATGTACTTTATTTTGGTGTGAGGCAATTTTTCCTGTCTTATTTAAATAGGACAAACTGAAATAAAAACCAAAATTAAATAAATCTATTTTTTTATTAAAACATCCTTCTCTCATGTGAAATTCTCTTAATCGATTAATAACTCATTCTTTTAATAAATCCTTAATGCTGCTATTCTTTTTGACTGTTTTACATCATCTTTCGTCCTGGAGGTAGACTTGGAAACAGAAGGAGGTTGTTTTCTCTTCAAGAAACCTTTTCTCTCTGGTGGTGACAGAAACTTAGTGAGCTTTTGATACTGAAATTTGTGAGGAATAATACCTTTCTTTAATCGTAATATAGTTTTCTGATTTTTTTGTAAAGTCATGATTTTGTACTCCATTTAGTTATCTGTATCCTCTTCTACCTGCAAAAAAAAACATAATAAATTAAAACATGAAATGAAATGTGGATTAAAAATAAATGTAGATTATTTGATGGGTCAGTGCGAGTAACTGGTTTATTTTCATTCAGGGGTAACTTCTCATCTCACAAAACTTTAACCACTTAATAAGGAGGTTAGGTTAACAAATGTTAAATGCATCACAGAAACAAAATACTAGTTAATGTTGTTTATAAGCGTCATATATACTTACGTTAAAGTGATCTTCACAACAATATAAATAAGTTGATGGAGATACCATGTCTCTTTACATGATTTTACACCACTTTTTTCTTACCTCTCGAGTCAAGAAAAAACACTTAATCGGGTGCATTCTTTGTTGTATTTTTGCATTTTGGTACAATACAATACTTGTACGTCGGTTTCTTTTGTTGATCCATGCTAAAATACTCGTAAAAACAAAAATAATACAAATTACAGAGCACAGTTTTTCTATTTACTATCACTGATTGTTTGACAAATGTGGACTATGACGTCACGCCAAAGGACGCTCAGATAGCGGGCGTTTTAAAGTGCCAACATTTGTTCATTATTTTAATTATTTTTTTCCCCCTTTTATTTTACTTTTTTTAGCACTTTATATTTTTTTACAATAATGTATCGATGTAAGTAATATTATAAAAATATAAAAAAAATACACGCATACTCCCTATTGCAATGGTGGTTTCCGTTTCGGTTCTTTTGTTCCACAGATAAAAAAAGTAAATTTTATTTTGCAAAATTAAAATACTAACTATGCTTTTAATTATAAAATAAAAATGTAAAATTATTACTTTACTAATAAGCTAACATATCTAACACTTTTCATATTTTATTGTTAACACTGTCAAGTAGCCAATTGCTATGTAAGCCTAGCATGCGCAATACGTCAAATTTGTCGCATGAAACGACAAAAGTTTTGATACTGTTGATTGGCTAATAGCACACCGCACTCGTATTTTCAGCCAATCAGCAGCTGACGCACTGACTTCAATCGATTTTGACGTTTGTTAAAGCGCGATTAAATTTTGTCGCGTGGCGCATGCTAGGCCTGATAGTGGTTTCCGTTTCGGTTATTTTGTCCCACAGGTAAAAAAAGTAAAATTTATTTTTCTAAAATAAAATATTAACTATAATATTAATTAAAAAATAAAAATGTAAAATTATTATTTAACTAATAAGCTAAAATATCTAACACTTTTCATATTATATTGTTAACACTGTCAAGTAGCAAATTATTGTAATTAGTGAACCTTAAGGGCACGATTATTCATTTGATAAATACATAAAATCATTGGGGTCAATCACATTTTTCTCTGCAGTTAGCAACATTTAAAATATAAAGTGCGCCGACAGCTTTATGACTTTAGTACAATTAAATAAGAATTTCAATTGAAATTTAAATTAAAACTCAAGACGAAAAGTGCTATTTAAACTTACAATAGGAACTTCGAATTTTCTGAATGTAATTTAAATTTTAACAGCTAATTTAATTATTTCGGATGATAAATTCCTCTATTCTCCATTAGGCCTAGCATGCGCAATACGTTAAATTTCTCGCATAAGAGGGCAAAAGTTTCTTATCGTTGATTGGGTGATAGTACAACGTACTCGGCCAATCAGCATGTGACGCATTGTTTAGCCAATAAGCAGGTGATGCATTGATTTTGATATTTCTTATTAAAGAGATAAAATCAACTCGCGTGGCTCATGCTAGGCCTGCATGAAGGATTTCGCATTTGGTAGTTGATTGGATGGTTTAATGTGAAATTAATTCAAAACGATGTCAAATGCAACTCGATTGCAAAAATTGATTTATTTCTGCTAGCAACGCTGGAAATGTCAATGTCATGTCATCTGGCTTGCTGTGTCAACAAAGCGTGCATTCAATTCAAACTGTTAATTCAAATGTTTTCCGTTTACGAAAGAAGAAATAAATTTCAAACAAATTATCATACTTAAAGAGTCTTTTGAATTGCCTCTTTAATTTACATTAAAATGATTCAAACAACACCATGGACGGGTGGAACAGATGAAGAATATGAAACGCAGCATTTCGGCTTTGGTGCTCAGCGTCTCAAAATTTCAGTTCGTCAAATGGTTGAACAGAAAATAACAACAGGAGTAAAGGATATGGAGTCTTATTTGCAAGAGTCGCTCGATCTCAACGATACAGACAAGGCTACATTGACGCATTCGTGCGATAAACTTATAAAGTTGTATTGTGAACGTGCTGGTCCATCGCTAAGGATAATCGACGGAGAAGTAGAAAGACTGGTTAAAATTCCATCAAACGTTTTATTGCCTGAAGATGAAGTACACGCACAGAACTCCTCTGATGCTGATTATGAAAAATTGAAGGAAGAGGTGGCTGCACTCAGGAAACGTGTTGAACGTGGAGCTTTGATGGAGGCATTACTTACTGCTGAGGAGGAGGAGCTATCTACAGTTGAAAAAGTTTGTGAAACTGCTAAGAAAGACATGGAGGTACTGGATTTACTATTAAAACATTCACAAGGAAATGACAGTGTCAAAACAATACAAAATGAAACTGAATTTTTATGTGCCAGTATTCCATTTATGAAGAAAAGTGATGAAATTAAGATTTTTGAAGACTGACATATGACTTTAGTTTCTGTGTTACAAGATTATTCTTTGTTTTAAATTCGACTCCACTACATGTGGTTTTGAGTACAATTAGATTATTTGATTTAGTGATATCTGTTGCTAGTATGGAAATATCTATGCAGCTTTAAGTAGTACAAGCTACCCTAGTATTGGTAACTGCGGCAATTGAATCCAACTAGTACCATACTATGAGGACTTACTAAAAAAGTTAATTTTAGTATAATAGAAATGCTGATACTTTTGTAGAACTAATACAAGAGAGATAAAATATTCTACTTTGCATAATTATTAGTACCCTTGAAAATAAATCGTCAAAATATCTGTGGTTCGCCAGTACTGTAAGTAGACATCATGATATGGATTCAATGCCTTATAAATAATTGTTCCCAGGTTTATTGCCAAAAACCTTTAAATCCAGTGTTTTAAGATTTGTAGTTCCTGAATGAATCAACATTATTGAAGTACTTCACCTAAATAGTCCACTTACATGTTTTGTTAACACTATCCCAGATTAGTTACTTACTTTTGTTTAGTAACTCAGGTTATGGGAGTAAAACATATAGATACTATGAGTGTTGAGATCTATAGTAGAATTAAAGTTTCAGAGTTAAATGATATGCATAAAGCAAACTAAACTATGTGAACTAGAACTCTCAGTCATCTATATCATTGTTTTCACTTTAGGGAACAATTTTGGCTATGTCAATATGCCTAATTAGACTCCAGGGTACAGTGTATGCGCCTGTCAAGGCAGTAAAATAGTTGCAATTCTGAACTGTTCTGCATAAGTATGAATAGACCTGCAAGGTTTGAACATATTAATTTTAGTTTTATTAAGAAATGACAATGTTTTAATATTTAATTATTTACTAATTTCCTCATGGAGAACTGGTGATTAAAAAAAACACATCAAGAACAGTCATTTTATTTTAATGTAAAAACAGAACTTCTTAAAGAATACATCTTTTTCTATAACCAAGTTATATAATAACAATATTACATCGATTCTATATTATTTTAACATCAATATTTATAATTTGTAGTAATACATTTTTAATATCCAAATAAAAACTATACAAAAATTTATAAATTGTGATTTCACTTCAAAAACTTGGAATGTTTTTCAATAACTTGGCACAAATTACCTAAGAGATTTGGAGAGTATTCATTCATATTAAATTGAAATTATTATAATATAATTGTAACTAAAATAATGTACTTACTACTAGATTTATTTGGTATCACATTGACTTAAACTACCCACAAACTAGAAATGAGGGAGCCTTGCTCTACTAGAAAACTATATGCTGAATACTGACTGCAACAACATTGAAGTTTTAGAAATACTAATATTTATCTTACAATTATTATTTTCGACATACTGACATGCAGAAGAATTGTAAAAATTGAACAAAAGTGTTTTAAAAGATTTAGAATTAGGAATTTGAATTTCTAATGAGTTGCATATTATATTATGGATAGAATATTGGATAATGGGAGCAATTTATATTTGGTTTTGCTTCAGATGATAGATGTCAACTTTGCTAATACTACCTAGTAATAAATTACTTAGTTTGAACACCACTGAAATTATGATATTTCAAATTTGAAGAGATTTATTATGATATCGACGGCGAAGTGCCAATACCGCCTTACTATTAGTGCTCAAACAATTAAAAAAAGATTTATTTAGTACACAATATGGTCCTAAATAATTTTATCTTAAAAATGAAGTTAGGAGGTATTGGCACATCGCCGTCGATATCAAATGCCTATTAAAAATAAAATTAATACATTAAATGGCCAAAAAAGATCATATTTTGATGGATAATTAGAAAAGTAGTTTAACAAAGAACAAAATAGTAATATGTATTACAATATTATTGAAGGATGGTTTGATATTAAAAAAATGGAGTTTTTATATCTACTTTAAATTCAGAACAGTTTCAAAAAGAAGCATGCAATGTTTTAAAGTAAAAAAAAATGATCATTAAGAATGAAACAAAACAAAAACATTTTCACATATTCTAATAAGAAGACAAATTTCCTTTAAAATAGTTATAAATTAGTGCAAAATACAGTAACTCTATTAATAATTGATAGATACTGTACTCTTTATCACAGACAGTAAATAAATAATGTTGAAATTAATATCAACGAATAAGTCTATATACAACTTTAGAATTTATGCTTTACGTTTCATATTTACAAATCTTGTTTTACACCTAAACTATACATGAATAACAACACATACTTTGGTGACATAAGAGAAGATAAGAGGTATTTTTAAGATCTACATCATAGAACATCATTAGACTTTGTTCAATTACATTTTAAATCTAAACAATTTTAAATCTAAACAATAAACAGATAATTTAATTCCAAAATGACTTATAAAACTAAAATTTCAAACTTCTTATTGTCTGTCTATCGACAAGTACTCAGTACTTATCATTTATATATTTATAAATAGTTAAATAAGTACAATATTTAATTGTAAAAGATGATAAAAATAACATTTATGTAAACAATTTAAATGCCTTGAATATAGAATAACAATTCACTATGGTTGACTAGATTAATTGATGGCATTTTATCTCACAAAATACTATTAAATTAATAATTAACATTACAATATATTTTATAAAACACATTATATCTATACACTACATATCAATGCATTTGAATGCAAAGCCACAACATAATGTTACTAGTTTCAATTTATTATTTTAACTATTACTGACATTTCTATGTCATTAATTACTGAAATGTCAAACAGTTGGTAACTGTTAAAATTAAGTTGGTGAAACTCACATATATTTTCGTATTTATAGTCATGTAGTTACTTGTTACAAACTAATTACTTTTTTGTCAAGTAATGCACATTATTTCATGTCATGAAATTACTATTGTTTATATGAGTCACACCGTTTTAGTAATTAGGTATGTATTTTGTTCCAAGATGTGATTTAAATTATACAAATATTAGCCCCTAACAAATTCATAAAAATATATATGACAACACTCTTCATAAAAGAAAAATAATAGATACTTGTCTTAGTTATTAAAAACTTTTCATTTAATTGCGCTCATTATAATGTAATGTTACTCTATCACAAATTTGGCCGTTTTTTTTAATTACAGCTTTAATAATGCATTATTTTGTGGCTTTGTTTTTTATTTATATTGTACCTAACATTGGAATGTCAGCCTTTTACATAAATGTTAGCAACAATTACCAATAACAAGTGGCCAAGACATTAAGACAATTATTACACAAACGGTTCATGTACACCATCATTACTGACTGGACTTGTCTTGGGCGCTAGTTACAATATTAATCCTAAATTAAAACTAAATTGCACATCGAGACTATTGACCCTAAGGTGTAACGTTTTACCACTCCTAACAGAAGTAAGTAAATATCCTATGATTTGTAGTAGATTAATTACTAAAAATTAAGTCTGAATTAAAATATGTACTTTACGTATTTTTCCTTTAACACAAATCTAACCAATATACACATAGTTAAACAGTAGCTTAAAATAACAAATGAATCAACTTTGTATCCATTTATGATAAGGTTAGATTAAAGTTTCAGCACTTAACATAATTTTCATTGTATGTGCCTGACTTGGCAGTTCGAGCAACTTAAATGGCTGTACGGGCCTCGTTGTACAACTGGTGGGATTTTTGGGTGAAAGAAGTAGGAGCAGAATTTGCCATACAATTGGCTACTTGACAGTTTTTGAAAGTATTGTAAAATGTGCGCCCGTTTATTTTTCATATCCCAAGCAATTCGATTTATCTGGAAAAAATGTAATATAACCAGAGAAAAATAAGATTTTGTGTAACACATTTAAAAAGCGCGCTAAAACGCCAAGTGACGCCACTGTTGTAATTATGACATCAACATTCTAGACATCGAACCGATACGCATAGGAACGACTTAATTTACATAAACGGAAAACGTTTCAATAAATTCTTAATACGGTTAGAGACACAATAATTTAATTTAATCTGTAAAATAATCATTGTTTCACCACAATAAAAGCAATAATTTTCGCCGACAGGTGTCATTTCCGAATGGCAATGGTGGTTTCGGTTCTTTTGTTCCACAGATAAAAAAAGTCAAATTTATTTTGCATAAATAAAATACTAACTATGCTTTTAATTAAGAAATAAAAATGTAAAATTATTACTTAGCTAATAAGCTAACATATCTAACACTTTTTATATTTTATTGTTAACACTGTCAAGTAGCCAATTGTAATATGGATAAGCACAGGGGCTAAGTGAAATAAGTAGCAATAGTGTCAACTGAATGTTTTATAGAATTAAGAATGATTCTAATGAGGTTGAAGCGAAATGTTAGTATTACTGGTTCATGATAGTGGCAAGTTTAGATAAGTGATTAACTTTATTAATTTTCCTAACAATTTCCGACATTTCATTTCTTGTCCTGAACCAGTAACAGTTTGAGTGATGTTGTAGTGCATGGTGAAAAAGATGGGTTGAGATAATGTGAGAAATGGTGCGCTGACGTAGGCAATACGTAAGGCGACACTTTTGGTAAGTCAAAGTAAGTATCTCGTATGGCAAGGCCGCGACAAATTTCCTTCATGAAACCTTCCGACTCACACTTGGCCGGTTTTTAAAGTGCCTCGCCTGAAATCCTCCTACATTTGAAAACGTGAAATCTGGTAGCAATAATTGTCATTGTCTGTGCAAGCGCACCATCGAGTGTTAGTATGGTTAGGTGCATTGTGAGTGTGAGTGTGAGCGTGAGGTGTGATTGTGTGTGCGCGTGCAGGCGTGCAGGCGCGCAGGAGTGCAGTCATACAAAGGCGGGCGGGCGCGCGTCGGGCGCCGTGCGCGGACGGTGCGCGCGCGGGCCGGGCCGCCAGTGCCAGCCGCCGTCGCTCAGCGCCACCAGTCACACCGGCCCCACCCACTCGGAGCTCTCCTGGAACACGACAACCATTTATGCCAGGTTACAATATATAAAAAACGATCCGTTCTAGTTACGGATAGTTATTAATTATACGAGGCGTAAGCTAAAAACGAACAATAGACGACTGATGACAGCTGATATGGAAAGTAAATTTGAAATTAGAATTAACGACTCGTAGTAGATTGCAGAAAAACCGATTGTCATTTTTGAAACATTACCAATCGTTAAATATTGGGACCGGGCATAATCAATTTATAGTAGCACTGTTAGTTCCCAATGCCCCCACTACCTATTTGCCCACCACTGAGAAGAAAAGTTGCTATGCCCACCTGTGGGGACAACGTTACTGAATTCTTCCCGCCGGATTATACTTTTTCAATGGACTACAATCAAACTTAAAGGACGTAATCTTTTAGAACTGACGAATGCTAGTTAACTAATTTAGACTAAATATTTAGTTAAACTGAATAGTTCTCCATAACCTCTTTCCTCAGTTACCTGCGAGATGTTAACAGACTTCGGGTGCATGGGGCTCATTGGCGCGTTGTTCGTGGCAGAGAAGTACCCGCCAGGCCGCGGTCGCAGGTGCCTGTTGTTCATCTCCATTTGCACTATCTTCATGAACTCGATCTGACCTGCTAGCTTTTGGACCTCCTCCTGGAATACAGCATTACTCGTCTTACAATGTGTAATGACTGGATGACTGAAATTTATGTTATGCCGAAGTAGGTAAGACTTGTAACATCCAAGCATAAGACATGGGATGGGTCTATGTAGGTATTTGCTTAAGTTGTCAAACAAAATCAACCCTGCGATTTTTTGTAAAATCATAAATGTGACGTTTTTTTTTGTATGTATATGTATGGAGCATGGACTTAGTGTTTATTATATTAGGTCCATGGTATGGAGTGTTTATAGAACAATTTAATGTCAACATCCTACTAACATTATAAACGCGTGAGTTTGTTCAAATATCTGGATGTAGGTATATTTGTTACTCTTTCACGCGAAAACCACTGAATGGATTGTGATGAAATTTGGTAAAAAATATATATGAGATACTAGATTAACACTATAACCAAGTCTTGGGCAACAGCTTGTAATAATTGTCATCAATGTTTTTGCTAATGAACCAAAATGTAAATTAATGAACTGCTTGTTGCATCACGTATATTTGGGCCGGCGAATTTATTCCAGGTGACTCAAACCACGCTACGCCACTAATCCCGAAGCCAGCTTAGCTTCATATACAATATATATTGTACATCCAGCTTAAAGGTATTAAGTAATTTTACCTTCAGCTCCTCGTTCTCCTGGTAGAGGTCGGGCGGGTCGTCAGGCACGAGGCCTATGCCGTTGAGCGACGACGATGCGGGCACGCCACGTGCACGCGCGCGACTGTCCCACGTATCGCCAGTTCCTCGCACGACGCGTAGAACCTGTAAAACGGTATTCAATTATGAGAAGGGATAATTAAACCTGTAAAACGGTAATATATTATGAGAACGGATAACTAAAGCTGTAAAACGGTAATACATTATGAGAATGGATAACTATATCAATTTTATTGTGTCTGGAATCTCCGTACTCGAAGCATTAAGTTATTACGTAATAATTAACAGCATCCTTTAATGACGTATATCAATATTAAAATTCTTGAATGTTTTATATAAATATATCTAGACTTGGCCATCGCACTAAATAATTGAATTTACATGTGTTTTCAGGCGATGGCCAAGTCTAGATATATTTATATAAAACATTCAAGAATTTTAATATTGATATACGTCACTATAGGATGCTGTTAATTATTACGTAACAACTTAATGCTTCGAGTACGGAGATTCCAGACACAATAAAATTGATTTTCAATTGTTATGGACCACGATCGTGGTCTTAGAGACTGGACGTATTAAGACAGAAAGTCACTTAAGTAGAGACTGAATAAATTAATATCCGATTTGGTATTACATGGATCTCACAACTTTTTACTGCAGAACAACTGAGTTGCGAGACTTGGTTTTTTTGACAAGTATTGTTTTTGATGGGATCTCATTTCTTTTTGTATTTTGTAGACAGTTCTACTTTTTTCCTTTTCGGTACCTTCTACTTATTGTATATATGTATATTTCCAGCAACGAATTTTCTTAAAGCCCTCTCTCTCTGACTTATGAACTTAACTTATTTTTGTAGGTAGCCTTCCGTTTTCTCTTTTCCGGTACTACTTCTTGAGCTTCAGCTACAGTTTTTCTAAGAGCCCACTAAGATGAGACGTAGTATAACGCGCTAAGGTCTCCTTACGTTTTTCAGGATTGTTGTGGCGATAACGTGTTGCTGCTTCTTTGATTTGTTGAGAACGGGATAGCGTCGAAGTTTTAGGTCTTCCTTTACTAACCTTTTTAGGTCTTCCACCCTTCTTAGTTAAGTTTTTATTATTTTTAATCAAATTATTATGTTTCGAAGTCACTTCTGGAAGGATCGCATCATAATTATTTTTATTATTTAAATTATTACCATTTGGAGGCACGTCTGGAATGATCGCATCATTATTATTTTTATTATTTAAATTATTATCATTTGGAGGCACGTCTGGAAGGAGCGCTTCATAATGACCGCCTAAGTAACTTCCAGAAAATAGTAAACGTTTCACCGGTTTACCAGAATCACCACCGAATGATGCTCTCAAAAGGCCGTTATCGTAAACTTCAAAAGCATACGGATACAAAGCGGCGGCCGCCATAAGTTCAGACGCGGAACCATAAGTACTGGTTTTTACCATTACCGTCGAATACAAATTAGCGTTAATGTAGGTGTCTCTATGCTCGTCACAAGTATACACTTGTAACTCATCCCAATGCGCTACCACATACTCGATTATAGCAAGTCTAATGTCATACGACGACTCAATATTCCCATACATAGAGAATGACAAAGAATGAAATAAACACGAACCATCACCAGGTATAGGAACAACCCAGTGTGGACAAGGCTGATCATTCACATACAGTATTACTGAATCCATTGCGACTACCTACAAGTTAGATTGCAAAGTTTTTTTATGCAGAAATACGATTAGGTAATAAGAAATTTATAAATATTTTAAGTACTAAAGTATCAATATTTTATTTAAATTATTTATCCGAACAACGTCAAAATTGTAAGAAAATAATATCAGTAAATTGTAATAAGCAAATAATATCAGTAAACCGATGAGAGTAGCCTTTAGTCGTCAAACTAATATAGCAATCGAAATTATCAATTAAAAACGCAAACTTATAGGTAAGAATTCTGGGCACATCCGAACAGCATTGGGTCGCTCGCGCGTATGAGCGCGGCTGCTGATCTCTCGGTGACATTCACCTTTCCGCGCGCCCAGCCACTGTCCCCACCCCGCGGCACTCACTCGCTATAATTATAGCATAGCACGGCAGCGCGTGGTATATAATTATACAACCTTACGCACTCGTAATAAGTACGAATACGCACGTAGGTACGTTTTTTGCTTTAATAAATAATTTAATACACGTGTTTTCATGACGGGAATGCCCATTTTTGCTCGATTTGGCTGGGGCACTACCGTGCGCCTATATTTATATGGGACTAGCTTAAACCCACGGCTTTGCACGCAATAATAATAATAATAATAACTGCCGTAAATAAAATGCCGTAAATAAAACATCGTTACGAATAAAGCCAATATTGGCTGTATGGTCTTAGTCTTTGCGGTCTTTTCTAGATTTTTTAGTTTTTCCTTGATTCATACACCAAACACTACTTATATTCCAAATTTGAAGCTTCTAGGTCTGCTAGAAGTGCCTTAGACTTTTGATGATCGGTGAGTCAGTCAGTGAGTGACAAAATTAAGAAATTTGACCCGTTATAATTCTTAAAATACTGGTTCAAATTGAATGAAATTTGAAATATACGTGTCTTTACAATGCCTGCATGGTTACTGAAAATTTCAGTCTTCTAGTTTTATCCACAACGAAGTTACAGGGGGTCGAAAATGGTCTGAATTGCTTCGAGAAAAGGATGGTACGGCCGTGACGCTTTTTTGCTCGACTTGGTGGGGGCACGGCCGTGCCCCCAGATAGTTACCAGTAGTAATTGACAACATGAGACACCTGAACCTTTAGGAAAAACAAAACGTATGGAGTATTATTACGTAGGGAGATAATTGTATGGAAACTGTAGTAACGTGGAGCGGTAATTAGCAGAACTAATAAAAATTGCCTAGAGTATGTCCGTCTCTATTTCTGATTATGCATTAAAATAATATTGTTTTTTACTTCTATGCTAATCGGCCCATTGGCTATTACCAGACGTTAATGCGCTAATTAGTTGTTGGACTTTTAGAATGCTAAAAGTGATGCATCAACTCATCAAACGAACTACTGAACATTTGTTCATTAAATTAAAGCTAGCCTCTGCCTTATAAGTCGACACTGTAATTAAAATAACAATAAAAAAAATATATCAGAAGTGGGTATGTTAAAACTGTTTACTAGAATTGTTATTAAATTGATAATCTAATTATGTCTGATTGAGTAAGTTCAAAGAACTAAAACTTTTTGAAAAATTATAACAATCTGTTTTTAACTTTTACAATTATTTGATGTATGGAATTTAAATTATTTTCTTACCTTTGGCAAGAACACAAGAAGAACTGTAGTTGATGTGGAGAGCTGTGTTCTAATAAAGCCTAAAAGATACTTGATGTCCGGACCGGCTTGTGGCAAGATGAGTAAGCTGAAAGAAAATGTATATTGTCAAATGTTCATGACAAGATGAGAAGAATTAGGTTCGAATGGCTTATTTATTTAATGTTTCAATAGACAACAAAATCTAATTATCTAGTTTCAATACTCACTGAAAAGCGATCATGAGGGAATTGACTGTGAATATATTGTATATGGCAATTGAGATCAGTCGCGCTTCGTTGTACAGGCTCTCGGCGTGTCTTACGCGGTAGCACACTCGCACGCCCCACAGCAAGAATAGTATTTCACCTGAAAGAGTATTTAGCACAACGTCACAAAAGCGGAGCAAAAACCTTTCTAGACAATGCATAGCATACCTTGGTCAGATCATGAATCAATGACTACAGATACAAGGTCTTTCTCGCCCAAAAAATGTACCATATTAAATGAAGGAGTAAGCCAAGATCTACGGAAACGATTCGTTTACACTTATGTTGATATTTGGATGCAATTAGTCAACTAAATTAACAATCACGCTCACTCTATCCCCTTAACAGATGTTTGCTAAAAACCCCATGTTACTTGATGTTAGAGTTGTTTATTTTCAGGCAATGATACTGCTATCATTGCCGGAAAATACAGTTACAAATAGGTATGACTGCTGATACCTATTTTTAACTGTAATTATTAAATCTCTGATATAAATATTGGCTTTCTTACCTATAGCTAAACTATGATCCCACCAATTGTATGTGCATTGTTTGAATTTCAGTCCTATGTTGTCAGTAATCTGAAAAAATAAACAGTTTTATGTTCACAAAGTAAAATAGTTACAAACATTTAAAACATGTTAAAAGTTTATGTCCATTAATTACATCACCTGTTCTCTAATGTACCACAAATGCGCTTATATGCCTAGCAGCAGTTGTAGTTTTATTTATTTATTTATTTATTTAAGGACAACCAACAAAGCATACACCATACATGAAAAAATCTTAAAATTAAAAATACATTTCTATAGTGTTGCCTTACTTAAAGGCTGCCACGACATGCATAAGAAATAAAAATAAAAACAGTACAAACAAAAAGTTAACCACTGGTAGCATGCGCCACCAGGGTGCGCTTAAATTTTGGCAGTGAGTAGGACATATCAATATCAACGGTAGCTGAACGTGCCAATCGACTGAATCGTGACTGTATCCTATTCATAACAGAGAAATGGCCCAGTTTTGTTCTAAAACTTTTTGGTTTAAACGGTAGGTATCTAGAAAGCCGCGCAAGTTTAAAAGGCACATTGTAATTAACTTGGTGTAGTAAATTAGAACAGTCGATAAGGCCATTAATTAACTTGTATAAAAACATGTGATCTAGCATAATTCGTCGGTCTTCCAAAGTTGTGAGTTTGAAATATTCCAATCGTGAAGCATAGGTAGGGAGTTTTTTTGCTAGCCTACTTTGAAAGGATAAATGCCATAAAAACCTCTTTTGAATGGATTCTAGCCGTTTTTTATGTACTTCATAGTATGGAGTCCACACGACACTACAATATTCTAGCCCAGATCGAACAAGTGAATTAAAGACTGATAATTTGCTTGAAGTTCTTTTAAAATCCCGACAATTGCGCAGTATGAAACCCAACAGCTTGAAGCTTCGTGTAGCCAATTTATCAACGTGTATATTGAAGCGAAGTTTCCTATCAATATGCACCCCCAGATCACGAATGACTTCCACTTCTTTAATGATGTTATTATTAATTTTATACCCGCTGAAATAAGGAGACTTGTTGCGAGTAAAATGCACAAAGTTACATTTATCTACATTCAATTCCATCTTATTCGACTCACACCAGTTCCAGAAACGATCTAAATCATCTTGAAGTAGACGCCAATCATCTTCACTGACAAGCTTTAACGCGATCTTTAAGTCATCGGCATATAAATATATTTCAGAATAAATAAAACACAACTTTACGTCGTTCATAAAAATATTAAAAAGTAACGGTCCTAAATGAGAACCCTGTGGGACTCCTGATGACGTCATAAATTCCCTGGAGATAGCTCCATCAAGCGCAACCACCGACGATCTGCCAACGAGGTAAGATGAGCACCAGTTTAGCAGTTTGCCTGTAATACCGCAGTTGAAAAGCTTGTCCACCAATATTTGGTGGTCAACCCTGTCAAATGCCTTACTAAAATCTGTGTAGATGACGTCAACAGAAGCACCACGATCCAAAGCCTCAGTCATTAGGGTTAAGAAGCTGGCTAAGTTTGTAGCTGTTGATCTAGCCCTGATAAAACCGTGCTGTTGAGGAATAAGAACATGCCGTATATGCCAAGATATTATAGGGTGAACGAGAGCTTCAAACACTTTGCCAAAAACCGATAACATGGAAATTGGTCTATAGTTTTTTATGGCTGACTTATCACCCGCTTTATGTATGGGTATCACAAGTGCTTTTTTCCATTTTAACGGAAAACAGCCAGATTTTAAGGAAAAATTAAAGATTATAGATAAAGGTTCTGCTAATGCTTCACTACACCTCACCGCAAGTATATGGGGTATGCCATCAGATCCAGCACCTTTATGGGGGTCAAGTCTTTTTAAGGCTTTTTGTATCACGTCTTTTGTAAAAGTTATGCAATTTAAGCTATTTGATACAGTAAGGATATCCGAGATAAAAACTTTCGATGCTTTATGTGTCACCTCAGCAGCTTGAGGGGAATTATAGACCGAAGCGAAACATGATGCGAAAAGATCACAGATTTCAGGCCTATTGGATGCTGTAACGGAGCCATAGTGCATACTAGATGGATATGAACTAGTGCCATGTCGCTTCTGTTTCAAAAAAGTCCAAAAATACCTAGGATTTGAAGTAAGTGATGTTTCTATTGCCACAATGTAGTCTTTGTAATTACTATTTATCAGTTTATTGCTTCTCTCTTTAAGCAGAATGTAGGTTAATTTGTCCAAGGGATTCCTAAATTTTGAGTACAGCTTGTGATATTTATTTTTTTCGTTTAAAACTTTAATAAGACTCTTATTGTACCACGCAGGATATTTGAAAGTTTTAGGTCTAGATTTAGGTACGTGTTTCACTATAATATTGTTTAATATTTTGTAGAATAAACATACCATAGCATCGACATTACTACAGTCTGAGAACAAATCTTGCCAATCTACATCATCCAGTTCAGATATTATTTTCAAGTAGTCCGCCTTAAAGAACTTAAATCTGGATGCAAGGGTAGATTTAGAAGTATCGATAGAAGTGCTCAAGTGCAACTCACATTCTAGAGGCGGGTGATAAGCATCAATGTTACTCAGCGGCGTCGCGCTCTGACGCACCTCGTTCACAGGTAAATCAGATAAAATTAAGTCCAATATTCTGTTTTTACAATTTACTACCCAATTGTACTGAAATAAATTTTGAAAGGCCAAAAAGTCAGAAAACAAGTTTTCACAATTACCATGATTAATAGCCGCGACCAAAGATGTACCTGGCAATCCCTCCCACCGTATACTGGGCAAGTTAAAATCTCCTAAAATTATTTTATTATAAAAACTGTGAATATCGGAGGCGCAGTTGACCTTATTAAAAAAATTATCAAATGTTTGCTGTTGAATCGGAGGCGGAAAATATACGCAGCACAAAGCAATTTTTTCAATCTTCTTGTTGACTAAAACATCGATACATACCCAAACATCCTCACATTTACTTTCTAATTGTGGTAATCTATGAGATGACAAATGCTTAGACACCGCTATTAAAACCCCACCCCCCGTTTTCTTAAACTGAAACCCGCTAGACTCACGATCGCGCCTATAGACAAAATAGCGATCGCCAAACAATTCTGAGTCTGATATGTCACTTGCCAACCATGTTTCACACAGCACTATTATGTCATACTCACATGTTAGAACATTTAGATAAAATTCCTTGGTTTTAGTTCTAAGACCTCTAGTATTTTGGAAATAAATTTTAATTTTTTTACTGAATGTTAATGAGTTTAACATACACTCATGTTTAAATAAAGCAAACAAAAACAACAATTTTTAGCCACTATTTAAGGCTATCCAAAACATCGATGTCGCGAACAAAAACAGCCTCGGTAGTATCAGATTTACGCACGTACACTCGTCCGCCGCGTACCCACACATATTTATATTGAAGCTGCTTAGCGCGGAGGCGGGCCGCTGCGTGGAGGTTTTTGTTTTCGGTGGTCAAGTTCTCCGCTACGTAAACTGGAGTCTTCTTATCGTCGAGGCCCAGTGTGCTCGAGTTAATTTTTTCAGTCTTGTGGTCTTTGTTGTATTGGATTGAGGCAGCAAGCACTGAGTCTCTGGTCCGAGGTGAAGAGAACTTGACTAGGATGGATCGAGGTCGCGATGAGTTCGAGTTCGCTTTAGCAATTCGAGAGCAATATGCTATATCACTATCATTAATACTAGTGTTAATGACACTTCCCAGTTGTTTTACGATAGTCAAAACATTTTCTGATCTGTGTTCTGGTACACATTGTAATTCTAAATTTGTAGCTCTAGATAGCTGGTCCATCTGACGGACTCGGCTGGAAAGGGTAACGAATTGCGTACGAAGCGTGTCATTCTCTGTTTGAAGTAGCTTTATCTTTGAGTTATGAGTGTCAATATTGGACTTTATGCTATCAAACTGCTCACTTAAAAAACCCAAAGAATCCTTGAATTCGCTTAGCTGGTCGTTCAATTCCCGTAGCCTGGCATTCAATGTACTCTTTAGTTCACCCGTAAACTCACACATAACTGAACGTATCTCTTCACGAATAATAAGCTGGATATCGGAGCGCGTGACAAATTCTGATGTTGTCCCAGAATTCTGCGTTGACCCCGACCTATTAGTAGCCTTGCGGCGAGTAACATTGAAGGTCACTTCTGCAGTTCCGGTAGGGGTACGTGGGCGAACCACAATATTTGAGTTATCCCCTTTGGGTTGTTTATTTCGACATTTAGGGCACATCCATTTCATTATTTCTTCACTTCCCATACGCCTTGCTTCTTCTTCAGAATAATTAAGGCATAGGTAGTGATATGCTTCAATACATCGTGCGCATTCGAGGTAATCATTAGGTGATACGAATTCATTACAAGCGGCGCAGGTCTTCATTCTGGCCCGAAGTGCGTAGTTACGGTACGTAGTTTATAAATAAATTCTTCACTCCAAAAATTAATTTAATGCTGATACATGTAATTACTGCCTTATTAATAAGCAGTAAGGCCGAAAGTCTTCTTGCAATCGATTCACAATAAAATGACCGATAACACAATGCAGACACAAAAACCAGTTGTACGAGACACCGATAGGTCCCGTTAACACCCGTATGCAATAGGTCTACTTGACTGGTCAACCGACTGGCCAACGTCCAGTGACACTAGACACGATCACTACACATAAACTTCGTAAGACAGGGGTCTTGATAGCTGGTTATGCGCAGGAGTACTATACAGACGACTGTTCTTAAGGAAGGTACGACGAATTAATAATTTATGTGAGTTTTATATATATTAGAAGTTAATTGTTTATGTCATTTAAGAATTGTGTAGGCAATGTGTTTCCATTTTTCAGATTTTAACTCACTTTCAATTACCTACCTACTTATAATATTAAGTAATTATAGCTGTTCAATATGAACAAAATCTATTTTTGAATACTTAGCTTCAAAAATTTAGGCATGGTTAGGTATGTAAAAAAATGTTACAACCACTTTTGAGTTCCAATTTCCAGTATGTCTATTGTAACACGATAGTACAAAAACTACATGTACAGTCAACAGCATATAAAGGTAAACACTTGCAGTTCAATATTAGTTCTTACATGCAGTACATAAGGGTGACGCTAAGTCCAAAGTGTTTAGTCTTGAATACTTTTGATTGTACAAATGCTCAGTGGCACCAACTTAACTGTTATGGTAAATGATGGGTTCATTGTTGTCAAATTGAAAACAAAATTGTAGAGTTATGACAGTTTTGACAGATGTTGTATTGACAGACAATTCTGTTACTGTTAGAGTTATGTATGTGCATTATGTGCAACTAAGCCTAAGTGGTATAGTAGTATCCATACTCACAACTTCAGCATCCGGTGGTGAGGATAATGTCCAGGTTCCTAAGTAGACCAACATAATTAGCAATATTGGAGCCATCCACTGTAGTAATTGGTTGTCAGTTAGTTTGAGCTTGTGTGCTGACTTAACACGGTATGTTAATGATACTCTGTAACAAAAAAATAAATCAAATGATGAAACCAGAGCAGGAATAAAATAAATAAATGCGCCAGACAACCACACCAATCACCTGGTCTCAAACTAAGGTTTTCCCTTGTACTATGAGCACCAGACTACGGACACTAACTGGACGTCTGAGACGTCATGCTAGCACACCCAAACCCAAGTTAATTTAGAAAAGTTTATTTTCCAAATTTACCTGACCGGGAATCGAACCTGGAACCTATCGCGCTTTGGCCGCCTACCTTAGCCACTGCGCCACCGAGGTCGTCAAAATGGGGTACATAAAGTAGTTTTAAACAGGAATGCTTTGAGTAAATTTTAATTGAGGATCTTTTAAATTAAAGCTATCTCAAGACTATTAAGCCCTATCATGCCAGAACACTTGGGATGGGGCATCCAAGTCCTTCCCTTTTTAGTCCACTAGTGTTAATAGCACTGGCTGAATAAAAATATTTTGCATATAAAAACAGATTAAATTTATTTTGTTCTCACCTCCAAGTCTTCATTAGTAGGGCAGTGTAGGTAATGCAGAATCCCAAGTGACGAGTCCATTTTGTAGCAATGCATGAGTATCTGTCAAGTACTGGGAATATTGCCGCCATCTGAAGTAGAATACATTTAGATGAGTGAATTTAGAAATTTATTTCGTTGCTGCAGGTCTGTGGTTTATTACATATTTAATTTGGCACACCAATTCATTATCAAACATTTCCTCTACCTGGAGATTGTGTGTTGACATCACCTTTTAGCAATGAGATTGGCTTAATGAAATATGAATAAGAACTATCTTATATTTGTTTAATTTTCATACTTTTTTGTTGCAATCTATGGGAATTTTTAATTCAATTAATTTGAATTTTAGGTAAGTAATATTGGGCAACAATTTATGATTGATTTAATGTAGAGTTTATTGGATGGAATAAGGACTTGACCCCATTGGACTTATCAGTTATTTACTTTGATACAAAAAAAATCCAACTATAGTGCTAGTCACTTTTGATGATGGATACACTAAAATTTTCTTAGCCATTCTTAACTGGACTATCTCTCATTAGTTCTTCATAGTTTTAAAAATCTTTCATAATAACAATCTTTATAATAATGAATTCACTATAAATGTTACTTACTTCCATGTACATAATAGCGCAGCCAAGTAAAGTTATGGAGAGGAAGACTGGACTGGCGACACGGAACACCTTCACACGGCGGTGGTGGCGGGTGTAGATTGTCAGAAAGACTGTCATCACCGCACAACTCACTGATATTACAAGCAGAGATATCCTGCAACACAATTATTTAGTTTATTTACTTATGCTGTTAAAACCTGCTGAAGAACTTGTCTAATTTTAAATACACTTACCGGAACGGCCAGTTGTAAGTGGCAAGGCATGGTTCTGGTCCCTTGCACGTTTCGCATCCTGGCTGGCATTTTAAACACTCGTAGGGCTCACTCCAATTATCTATGCCATTTTCTTCGAATTCTTGAAAAGCAACTATAAACAAACATTACCGAGATTAAAATATTATTCTTGAACCAACTTTTATTACTGACGTTTATTGCACATTTTATTTATTTATATTGAACGTTTTTTGGTTCAACATTTAAATTTGGAAAATCAAATATGTACCTACACGACAGGGATTTTTAACATCTGAAGGTTTTAAGTTTATTAAATAAGTTTGTTTATTCACTTGTTTTGTTTTTATCTTAAACTCAGATCGAAAACAGCGCAAACGTAACACCAATTTTGAAAATTCTTATTTGCACGATTCGTCGATCTCTATGTAAATGTCATTTTATTTAACAGCTTTGGCCAACATTCAAATGAGCCAGATAAAGCTGAAAGTTTATTTATTTGATTTATTTATATACGAGTATTACAATGATATCCTACAAGTAAGCATCTTAATTCAATATATGAAAAAACTATTCGGAGTCTAACCTTAGTGACACTGTCTTAATTAATGAACATCACAGCATTATGTATGATTTATATTAATACGTAAGAGATTAAATCAAGTTTGAAAGCTTGTTAGAACTATGTTAAATTCAAATTTATGTATACTTAGTATAACAAAGTTCCAGTACCAAAAGAAAAAAATATGTCAAGATCTCAAATAGGATTTTAGAAGATTCTTACTTACGAATGTAGTAATGATAGTATTTTTTGCATAGGTACTCTTATTAAGGACACTTCTATATAAATGAAACCAACCTTCTACTAATGAGCCATTAAATCCTTCTGGATGATTTATTGAATAATATCCTGGTCGACATTTGCAAATATACAACCCACGCGCCCAGCCAGCGTGCCGCGCACTCACTTCTCGATTTGGTTTATATTCACACTGCAATAAAATATTAATGTTGTATTCATGTAATTTATCAAAATATAATTCGATATGTCGGTTTCCAGTAAATAAAATACCTATTTCGGTACACTTACATATGTAGTTTCATTTGGGCACTTATGTGTACCATGAAAAGAATATATTTGATTGTCGTTATAATTTTCAACATCCACTTCACATTGATTTATTTCCAAATTAGATATGTCTATGTCGAGTGAAACAACTCCCTTCAAGCTGAAAATGAAATGAAAGCAATTTTAATCTAATTGTATACATTAAAGTTTTAAAATAAATCCCATGGAATTACACAAATTACAAAAATAGGTACCTACATGCAGTTCGAAACTAGTTCTTACATCTACGGCAGAAGGGAGGCGACCCATAGCCACGTGCTTTTGAGTGTACATTAATGAATGATGGAGGCATATGTTAAATCTATAGCCTTACCTTCGGATTGTTGAAATAGGCACGGTGTATGAAAGAAGCCATCGTTTTGCTTGGCAGCTATAATAGGGATAAGTCCACCATCCTTCCATAGGGACTCCAAGTGGGGAAGGCATAAATTTAGATGATCTAAGAGATTCACTGTTGTGTGCAGAAGCGTACCTGAAGAGAAAGAATATATAATGAAAGATTAAAAAAAAGTGCTGTTGAAAACATAGCCCGATACCATTTATTTGGCTAAAGGTAAAGTCTATGGCTACACTAGAAAAAAAATATAGCTGTTCAGTGGCGCGGTAAAATAAAGGCTGTGTTATTCGGGTGACGCGGTAAATTTGATTCTCTTTGCGATTTTCTTTTGTCAGTTTTTGGAAATATTTAACGAGCAGAACAAAACATGATAATTTTAAAAGATATGAATAGCATTATTTTTTGGCATTTGATTGGTCTTACCACGGATATTCGGGTTCAGGCGGTTTCTCAGCTGGAGGAGACATCACTGCGACGGCATCGGCGGTTCCGTACCTCTCCCAGGCTACAGCTGCGCTGACCAGTCCATCAGCTGCCCGTAGTGCCATGGCTCGTGAAGCAACCGCCCGTTCTGATGGACTGGCTCCCATTACCAGACCTCGGGACACCGCCATGAGGACTTCTGGAAGACAAGTGGGTATAAACTTTAAAGTCATAGATATTAATAAATAGCATCTGCTTGATTAATGCTTCACTGCAGGGCAAAGGCCTTCTGATGCTGTGATAGGTCTTCTGTTCCCATGGCATCACCATCAAGGCGATGAGGTCCACCAGGGGGTTTTAGTGGGTATTCCTACCCGTATAAGGGCAGAGAGTCCCACACATGCCGTCACCTCCCTCGGTGACGGTACGGTGCGTCAATGCAAAAAAAGGCAAAGGCCTTGATTCAAATCAAGTCATCGTTCCAATAATTGGTTCTGACATGGTATCCAAATGTGTTTGGCGATCACAAAGCCGAGCCAGGTTCGAAAATCGTATTTAACAGGCTTTATTTGGTCCGAGTATCGAAATTTGGTAGGACCCCAAGATCATAACTCGTTAGTTACCTATGTTATTTTAATAGTGATATTGGACGCGCAAATGTTTTATTAAATCTTTATGAAAAACAATAAATTTGTGAAACTCTTAGACGCGCCATGAAGGTATATTATCAATTTGAACATCTAGCCACTACCTATGTACTTCTATAATGTGTACCTACCTACATCATCAGGCTCTTAAGAAATGTCAAAATCAATGCGTCAACTGCTGATTAGCTGAAAATACAAGTACGGGGTACTATCACCCAATCAGCGGCATGCGCAATACGTCAAATTTCTCGCAAAAACGACAAAGTTTCGATACTGTTGATTGGCTAATAGCACACTCGTATTTTCTGCCAATCCGCAGCTGATGCACTTATTTCAATCAATTTTGACGTTTGTTAAGAGCGCGATAAAATTTAGTCGCGTTGCGCATGCTAGGCCTGATAAAATTTTGCATTGTCTCATGCGAGAAATTTGTTATCGAACATAGGTACGTAATCTAATATTGGTCGTCCATATTTACGCGAACGTCATAGTGAATTCACTGTGAGAAAAATGATTAACTTATTTTTAAAAGCTTTCAATGCTTTATGGGCACGTATTGACAATCCAGACTAATTTGCATTTAAATTAACTCAGCTTGAAATCGTTACATTTCAGCAGACCAACAATTTGCATAATTTATGTCCCTCAAACTCCAAAGTCAACTACGAAAGTGTCTATTTACGAGTACCTACCGTCGAGCTTTTAGTTCCACAAATAAATGTTAGTTATTTTTATTGCACATAGATGTATCATGTATCATCGAGCAATAAGGGAAAATATCATCAATAATGAACATTTCTTGTGATGATGTGAGAATGACCATTAACCATTGCGCTGACGTTTTGTTCTAAATTAGTCCTTACAATCTTTTGAGGAATGATGTTTTTTTTATATATTGCGCTTCAAAATGGGCCTCATCCCACCTGATGTTAAGCGGTAATGAGATCCTTGGAAAGTGGAGGTATTTCACCAGTCAGGCTACTCCAGTTCTACCTCTCTTGCTTCGAGATAAGACCGCTTCTAGCATTACATCGGTCAAGCTTGTGGCATTCGAAATTTCGATGCATTAATAAATTTCGATGCATTAATAAATCGAACTGAAGAGCTCATTATTTGTCGATCTTATGGTTCTTCGAGGAAAGATTTGCGAGTATATAATATTCGAGCAAATGTCATTCGATTTCAAGTAGGAAACCCCTAGGCACCTGTACAGACAAGCACGCCAGACTACACACTTTGGACTTTGCATTGCAGTTATGCCATGCATATAAGAACTAATTTCGAACTGCGATTGTTTTCCTTGACGTGCTGTGACCGTACCATTGAAGTAACTATTTACCAGCATTGTCGAGTCCTAGTTGGTGAAGTACGTTCGCTGCCAAGTCTGCCCGTGCTCTCGCTGTGTCCCATCGCGCTGCGTGCATCGGTGCACGTAATCTCCCGTAATGGTGGGTAACGCACAATGCCCCGGTCGCGCCAGATGCAACTGCATGCACTAGACGCAATGAGGACTCCACTTCTTCCTGTAACGGACAAACGACAAATCTTAGGATGGGAAGTTTAGTACATCCTACAAATATTATCTAGCTGACCCGGCGAATTCTGTTGCGCCTTGAAGGCAGTACAGAAGCAAATTTTGGATTGCGATAGAATGGAATAAAACATATCCTATGTCGCGTCTCCCGGTTTTAAACTACCTCCTAGCCAATTTTCAGTCAAACCGGTTTAGCCGTTTTTGAGTTATAAATAGTGTAACTAACATGACTTTTATTTATTCTATTTTACTGAATAGATCTTAATAAAACTTTACAATAATGTAGCTTATACCTCAAAATAACACATAAGCTACATTTTATAAAGTTATTTAGTGTGAATTGTCCAAAATGTGACTGACTATTAGTGTTGAAAATTCTTACCGCGGAAACCGAAATCCACGCGCGCGAAGTCGCGGGCAGCTAGTAGTAAATAATGTTTACTGTACTGTCACGCATTCTAGTCTCGGATCTCAGATTTTAAGATGGCCCTTAACAATGTTACATTCAAAAAAAATCATGTTTAGTATGATATTATGAATAATAAGGTAGAACCATAAATTTGTGATCGTTACAGGGGGTTGAAGAGCTTTTAATGCCGTTATGTGGCCTTAGCTTAGAAGAATAACCACTTAGTACCTATTTGATGGATGAGTACCTATAATCTGCCATAATCAAAGCGCATCGTTTTTACGATTTATCATGCTTAAATTTAGTAATCTCAGAGGCAATTGTGTTCGGCTATTTTTAAAACAGAAATGTAGGTAGATATTCTCCTCGATTGGACGCAGATCTAACTAGCAACATTCGCTGATCACGTTTTCAATTAAATAGCGTCATGAAAAATTTATGGTTAAATAGCCTGCACGAGGGGATAAGGAAAATGCTCCTGTTTTAGAACTGCGCATTTTTATGAGGTTATTTCTCAAAGAAGCCTCCTCGAGTGTTTGAGGTAAATTACGAGATATTAATTCACAGAGGTAGAAATTAGGCGCCTGTTTGATTTACACAGAGGGATCGCGTGTGTTTAGTCTAAATGATGCGTAAAATGCCTGTGTCAACAACAGAGGGTAATTTGTAACATTCCTTAATTACGGAAGCAGACATGAGTGGGACTGCTCCTAAAATTTACGAGTGCCGGAACGGTGAGCGTACGTATCATTTGAAATGTGGAGCAATTAAGGCTTATGATTACCGCTGCGCATTCAGCTTTGTCGTTATAATTCTGGGAACTTGGCTCATTGGGCTATAAGTAGGAGCGTTTTGTAGACGCTACTTGCTTGTCGTGTGGCATTATTCCACAATAACAAGTACTAGTAGATTAGAATTGTTCTTATTTGTATTAATGGTGATCCTATAGAAGTCTACTTAAACACATGTTTTCTAATGGGATTAAGTATTTACTTATGTATATATTCATAGAACTATGTCTATAAAAAATATGGTAGACAATATATAATATGGTATGGTAGACATTTTCTATACCCACATAAGGTATATAAAAAGTAGGTAGGTATCCTTTTATATAACAACTGGTCTTCTTCATTATATATTTAAGTTTCGTGATCTATGAACACTTGATTGATATTAAACGATTTATTTAACTTCAATATTTTTACGACGCTGATATAAAATTTTAATGAATCTCCTTAGCAATCGTCTCGTCTTAGAACTCTGAATGGAGATAATAGGTATATATGTACATATGGCAAATAGGTAAACCATAAAACTGACTTAACATCAGTTTGAAATGTTTATCTAAAAATGTTCTTAATTTAAACTGAAGTTTTGTTGATGATAAAATCAAAAGTTGGTTTTGTTTTTATCTAGTGCTTTCAAGCTAGATAGGAGAAAGCTAGAGAACGAGTGACTATTAAATTTAATCTTTCCAAGCGCTCGCTAGTTGGCATTTTGTAAAACGGACCCAACTAGGGTGGCTGATCTATTTCATAAACACTTTTAACATGAATCACAAATCGCTTATGAAATTGTTATTTTATAATCAAGCATTTGGATTATTGGCTTTTTATGTTATCTTATGTGTAAATTCGCACAAATATTACCAGTGGCCTTATTACGAACAAAAAATATAGAATCGAGTAATTTTACGTAGTGACAGCTGTTTTATATGACAATTTCAGTAGATTCGCTCTTCGCCGAAGGCGTAGGTATCTGCGTTATTTTGAGGTGTATCTTGAAAAGCTTAATCTGTTAATTAGTCTTAATGTGTAAAAAAATAATTCATGTTACTGTTAAGCGAAGACCTGCACTTGATTGAGTCTTGTTCTTGAGATGGAGATGGAATCAACCATACTCCACTATCATCGGACCAGTCCGTGGTGGATTCAGTTTATCAATTTGCTATACCTACACATGGCAAATGACCAACGTATTGTCAAACGTCTGACAATACGGTTAACCCGCCAAAGATGTCTGACTAGAGTTAATAACTAGGTACTGCGGTGATATAAGCCGTGGCCACCAACTTAGTGTGCCTTCAAAAGCATCGGTCGTACTTAAATTAAAAACAATAAATGCCAATTTTCCGATTTTAAATCTACATTTTGATTTATTATCACCATGAAAAGCCGATCACGATTTATCTTTATATGGCATTTCCTAATCCTATCTTATTTAACTAATCCCCATAATTTAAGTGAGTGCCACCACTAACTTTAACTTTCATTCGTTCTACACACACGTTCAATAATAATATGCCCGTAATCACGAACTTTACAGCACTAAGAAACTATTAGGAGTTGTTGAGGCTGCGTATAATTCAATTATAACACCAGCCGGTGACAAACAGCTCGCTAGTGGTTAATAAGCCGGTGTATTAGGAAGGTGTTTGCTCGTATCCGTCAACTATTAGCCGCAGTAGCAGTCTATGAACAAGAGTTTGTAAAGTTGAGGCGCCTGTCCAGAATAATTTATTGATGCTAGGCCAATTAGTACACCATCGGATTAACAAGCAATCTATGCAGTTTAAATCCAATAGATAAAGGGTTTAAAGAACTTTGACAGATTTGGGTAGGTATATTGATGTGCTGTCGTGTGTAGAGATCATAAAATAAACAGTCAGTGCGTCGCGAAATGTTGACGTTCTATTTGAAATGGTGTAAGTAAAAACATTTAAATTTTGTATTGTGTTCATCGTGATTTCGATAGAATTCTACATAAAGAAGAGTACTCGAATGATAGTAAATACAAATAGCTTGCACCCGAAATCATGTAGGTACTGCATGTACTGACTGCTTTTGAAAAATATAAATTTTATGGGAAGTTCGATATTTAGAGTCACAGTCACCCGCATTTACTTCCCGTAAAGTTCGGTGAATCTCCTCCATAGAAACATTCATGCGAATCTTACAAAGGTTTGCAATTGGTTCAAACAGTCATCCAGTTTGGTAATGTACACCAATATGCTTTTTGTTTGAAAGGGTAATGCTTTGAAACAACTATATTAAGCTTTTGTTTGAGAAGGTAATGCTTTGAGATATCGAATCTCTCTGCCCAGGTGGGACAGCAACCTACGTACCTACATAGGTCTCCGCCTCGCGGCTCTGAAGAGAAAGAAGAAAAGAGTGAAAATTGATTCTCTCAATCACAATAACACTTCTCTTCGCCATAATGTGTGCGCTGTGGCCGTTTATAGTTTTACGTTTACAGCGCACACTGAGCCCTAACTCCAGAATTTTTTGTAGGCTGGGTATAAAAGCTCAGTTCCATCTTCATAAGCTCTTGTTCTATAACCCACAGTCACTCCGGTGGCAGTCCCTAACGAGTTTGGAATGAGTACAGAGAGCTGTCGGCAAAGTTTCTTACTTCATTTATCTCCAATTTCCTGTCGACTCTCGGCTCAAGTGTGTGGGGAGGTAATTTGTTTGATGAAATTGATTGAACTGTTGCGTTTATTTGATGTTTTCTCAGCGTGCAAGGAGGACGCCAAACAAGCCCATCAAGCGGTCTATATCTACAGGATCCTTTACGTTTAATTTGGTAGCAAGCATCCACGATTTCATCCGTGTTGAATTTGGTCCCCCGTTTCATCCACTTAGGGTGAATTTGGGATAATATTGTTCTATCTATATTGCCATGTACCCAGTTCGGTGGTTTGAACTGTGCGTGCATAAATAAATCAATCAATACCGGTTGCCTATTTGAACATATGTTTTTTATCTAAGTGAATAAAGTCGTTATAATCAGATGCACGTGATAGCGGGTGCAAACGGCTGTTCTTAACAAATGTATTGTTGCAACAGTAACTATTTCCTGGTCGATACCTTTCTGCTCCTACCACCTGAGATAATACATAGTTTGAGTTCTCATTTACCTATTAATTAGGTACACAGAATACTTGCCTAATCCTAAATCGTTTTATCCTGAAATTAAGTATGTAGCTCTTTCATAGAGAAATATCTGACATTGCGGTACCTACAAAGCGAATGAGATTCGTGTGAATTCTACTTGAAAAGATAGAAAAACGAATTGTGTATCAACAGAAAAAAATATTGCTCAACTGCAGGAATGTTTGCTTGGCATATTTGTCAAACAAAACAAGAAAGCGGATTACATATGGAATTGTACATCATCTCAATAATGCTACTTATCCTAAAAAGCGAAGAGAAAATGTAAACAACATAAGAAACGAAGCGGACTATTATACTCGATCAAAATATACGTCTCGTCAACAGTTTCCAAGAAAATATTTTGTTTGTATGAGGACGCGTCTTTCCAGCAAGAGTTTCATTAGAATGCGATCCAAATTCCGTCCAATATTTTGTTTGTGCGCGCTTCTTTGCTAACCTAGCACCATTTCTTTTGCTACAAGTAGGTACTTGGAACTTTTAAACATTTGTTTTTTATTACAACTTGATCCTGAGATATTATTATTTGCATTTGAATAAAAATTTTTGCGAGTATTCGGTTGATCGTTTGTTAACAATGTCAAAATGGATTCAATATGAATCATGAGGTTTTGCTCGCCCCAGATGTGAAATGGTCATCATCGATAGTTGGGATAAAACATACAAGGTGAGGACTTTGTATTTTATTATTAAATAATGTAATTAAAAAAACTAACAAATAATAAAACAAAAACAAACAAACAAACACGCAAATATTAGTTTAGATTTTGTGAGACGATTTGTGATTTGTTATGTCATATATCTCAATATTACCTACTGAGTGAAGCTAATAGCAGAAATTCATAAATGATAATCGTAGCAGATTTTATTATAAAAATCTGGATAGTGTTTAAAAAGTCGTGCTGTATGTGGACAAGGGGAAGTCAAAGTCAAATCTTTTGATTCATATATATTACAGTAGTAATACTTATGAATAGTATCTATATAAAACAATAAAAAAAAATGAAGCTACCTCCGGTTCAGAACATATAACTAAAGAAGATACCTACCGGCAAGAAACTCAGTAGTTTTCATCTACTGAGTTCACGTCATCAAGGGGTTCATAAAATAGATAGGTATCGGAATGATTATTACAGTTTTCTACTTTGTTATTGGATTTGTTATTGTTGTATCTGAAACTCTATCCAACTTTGATTTCCCAAGTGGAACATGATTGACTTCAAGAGTAGCTATGCACGATTGACTTCATTCGATACTAAAGGCCATATTTCAGCGGTACATTATTTTAACTACTATTGGTAGGTACCTAACTAGGTACACACTCCTAGCTAAGCCATGATAAAACATTTCAAAATATGTCGCCAAATTCCTGGACGACTCATAGGTCTACTGTCAGGTGGTAGAAGAATTAAGTCAAGTCAAATAGTTCTTTATTCAAATACGACTATAACACTTTTGATCGTCATTGAATAAAATGCAAAGTGATTCTAGTTCTGCCGGGTTGGAACCGAGAAGAAACCGGTAAGAAACTCAGTAGGTAAGTTTATAAGATACAGTAGCAGTATCTAACTTACTGCTATTTGTAGACCATTTTGGACAAAGTTACATAGTTTTGTTTTGATAAGTGAAGAAACATTTAGTATTTATTTTTGAGAGCCAAGCGGAAGTAGATAAAAGATAATAATGAAACAAAACAGTTACTGTAAAGTACTTATGTATCAGTCTATTTAGTTGCAGTAGGCCACAGTTAGTTGTCTCCTAGATTACTAAAAACCAAGTCATCGTTACAGCGTTAGATAATATATCTCAAATGCTTATACCTATTCAAAAAATATGTACCTAAGTTACTTTTTTTTTGCTTGGTTCAAAACAAGCCAAGGATATCATGACTTGGTAGTACCATTAGACCCGATGGTCATCTCACTGGCATTACTCTACTAATATAGCGATTTATATTAACAGTTGAACGTGTAAATCGAATATTTAACATAAATGTTTTACTCTGCTTATTTTAGTGCCCACCCTATTGGGTTTATGTGGCGGATTAAAAGAGATATGATTGACGCATAATTATGTTTAGTGGGCCGTTATTATGGGCTAAATATGTACTGGACGCTCCGCCCGCCAGCCTCTCGATCATATCCGAGGGCTCTAAGCTATTTGAAGAGACCCTTCACCCCTTTTACGTAAATACACACACACGTACGCACTTATCGACGTATATGGGATCTCGTAAAAAATATCTTGAGTTGACAGGCTATATAATATATACCAACACATGAAAGTGGATTTCTAACCGAAATTTCATCCAAATAATGATGTTAAACATTGATACAACCGAACTAAATTAGAAAACACCTAATTGAGATTCTAGGTAAGCATCATTCACTCATGATAGATATTAAAGGTACGTACGAGTTTCATCTTCTATTCTGCATGATGACCGACTTTAGCAAAGCTTTTTAGGGTTGTCATTTCAATTGATCCTTTACGAAAAATAAAGGAAACACAAATTTAACGATTTTATGAAAATTGAATGTAAAGCATTATATTCGGATTATTGACACAATAAAATAACTACAACAGTTTGATGGTTAACATTTTGATTTTATCATTGAGTTTTTGCCATGAAGTTACTTCGGTAGAGCTTAACGGATACAACGTTAAACCAACGAATAACAATTCTATTAAGCTCGAAGAGGCTACAGAATCGGGTAAAAAGCTCGCTGGGTTGACTTGAGTTGGGATTTATTTACCTTGTAAAGTAGAAAGTTGTTCTGTCAGTAGAGTGGGTATCCATCTCTGAATATTCATTAAATCAAATCCAATTTTGTCGTCGTTTCTGTTTTATGTCGACGACGATGTTTCAAGTATGTAGATACTAAATAAAATGAAAAAATGTGAACATTTTTCTTTCGGGCCTCTTTATTGCAATGAAGATCATAATGGAAATATCTTTAAGGCTCTTGATTGCAAGGAATTTAGTTAATATTTACTTAGTCTTGGATAAATTACCTGATAAGGAAATTCGTTGGAATTCTTCAGTGTTATTTTGGCGTTTGTTTTATAATGTTGATTCTTAATAGGCTTTTGTTGAAAAGTATTCGACGTTGTGTACTTAAATTATTCAATTTGTTTAGATATTTAGTACTCTTGTAAACTAAATAAAAACAACCACAATAAAAAAATGAACAAGCTCTGTCAGAGCGACTTGGTAGTTTTGCAAGGAATGGTCAGCGGAAAACTGAAGTATCAATTATTATTTGAAGACATAGTAAAAAATACATATTAGTTACCGAGTCGTTTGCCTCGTCAACCAATCAAGAAAAAATGTACTTTATCTCCCGTTAGTATTGATTTTAGTCATTACGCTTCTCTGGCCATATGGTGTGGAAGTTACAATGAGGTACACCAAAAAGTTCGACGTTAATATTTTCATAACTCCTTACCCGACTTCCGACAGAAGTTACTTAGATCACTGCCTAGGGAAGCTTAAGATTATCTTGTCTGTTTTCAAATTTATTTCATTTTATTATTTGTATACTCCTGTAAAACGCATATGTATGAGACTTAGTACTAATGTTTATATTTTTAGCATTTAAGATATACTTGCGATTTCAATTGGGAACGCGGTTTAATTAGCTTCTTACTAATCATGTCAAGATTTGATCGTCCTTGACAGTTTTTTATCTTTGTTAATGGATACAGCAACATTTCTCGCACATTTCTGTTAAAAACTCCAACACTATAGTCGGTTTCATAGAAATATGAATCTGAATTCAGTCTAGTCTGAACTACAGCAAGTGTTATCGCGTCAATAACCAGCGGTTAGCTTGTGTAAGCCTCAGCCAGCACGGTGTAGTCACTCGTAGCCACATCTCGTAGCAATTGTATTGCAATATTAACAGTGGCAGCTAGCAGCACTGTGTTTTCGTTTAGATTTCCAGATTTGTGAGATTCACACAAACGTCAGAACGATTTTACGGTTTATACGATAACTTTTTAACATAATATAGGTAATCGTTTATGTTACAAAAGAAAAAAAGTATGTACAATTTTCAATTTCGAATCTATTTCCAACGTTCAGTGAATGTGGCTGACCCGGTTTCTTTCCACTTCAACAAACATGTTTTTTTGCATGTCTCTGGTGAAAGCCCTAACGTTGGTCTAGTTTGGACTACAGCATACGTTATCGCGTCAACAGCCAGCGGCGTGCTCGTTTAGAACCTTAGCTAGGTCTTGCTCTATTCGGTTGCAATATTACTGGCTGCAACTGGCAGTACTGCGGTGTTCCCCTTGAATTCCCAGATTTGTGGGATTAGATGGCTAAGTTTGCAGATGTCGGGAGAAATGTTAATTTTAGTACAAGCGTGGATCAGATGTTGTTTCTGCGAATGTTTTGTAACATTATTTTACAATCTTGGTTGTGCATTGGGTAAGATAAGCGCCTAAAGCCTGAGTGGCCCCGGGTTCGATTCTTTGTCCGGTCAATTTGGGGAACTTTCTAAATTGGCTTGGGTCTGAGAGTATTGAGACGCTTCCAGTTTTATCCATCGTCTGGTATTCATAGTACAAGGAAACTATTTGAGTGACCCAATGGGACAAAGGTTAGTGATTCTTGCTTAAGCCAAGGGTCGTGGGTTCGATCCACACCTAGTATAAAAATTCATTTCATTAACATTTACGTTTCTTCTATGTCTGGGTATTTATAAAGGTAGGTATATAAGTAGACAATGACAATAAAACCCGTACCACGGTTTTATTCTGGTTTCCTGATTCATGACGAAAGAAACCCATTAGAGATTTGTTTTTTTAAATAAAAGCACCCTAATTTTTGTTGCTCTAATTTTAGCACCTATTTAGGGGCGCGGTATAAAAAAAATAATTTCATCACGAAGTAGGTAATTTCTGATGCTATATTTACAGTACCTATTTAGCGGCGTGGTATAAAACATTATTTCACCACGTAGTAGTTAACTATGCTTCATTTCTAATCATTTGTAGTTTTCTCTAAAGGACGTAACTACCTACATATTTCTGGAGATATTCTAGGAAGATAATATTACGTATTCATTGTAGGTACCATTGGGCGTTCACGGGTAGGTTGTGGAAGTGCGAAATACATTTCCAAATAGCAGAGCATTTGACTCTGGCTTTGACAATGTCCGGATATGCATGTTACTAAACGTTTAGCCCGATATTTGAAATGGAACGTTGTATTCTATTGAAATGGAAAATGAACCGGTACAGGAGAAGCCACGTCTAAAAATAGCCTCTCTAGTTTCAATTGAATATACTATTCTTTATACAATTTTATTTCAACCTGGGTACAAAAAATAAGAGACTACGTAGGTATGTACACAAAACTTACTCCCTGAAAAAAAAGGTCAAACATTTTGAAGGATATCTTTTGGTCTTGTGAGATCTCAGAGATGGTGCGACGCCAAAATTCGGTCCGCTCGCCTATTGTCTACGGAGGTTATTTAAATAGTTTTTTTTTATATTTAATGTCCATGCTTCATTATAAACAAGGTATACATTTAAAGAGGCTGACCATCTCCATAATCGTTGAAAAATAACCATAGGGCAACCATTGGACCATATTATTTGCAAAATTTATTGTTTTTAGGTCGAGTCAACACAAATTCAACTACTACACTTTACAAAATATTGGCAAAATCGTGAAAACTTTATTTGGCATGTCGCTAACTTCCTGCCTGGCATTTCAAATCGGTATATTGCGGTCAAGAACTGACTGGAGTAGCTCGTCTTCGCTCGAGAGCGCGGATATGTGATTTTCTTTCTTAATTTTAATAGAAAAAAGAAAGCAGAAATAATTAACATTTATAAGCACACATGAACTTACAAACTTTTATACATGCAGTAGGTACATAGATAAGGTACATTTGTGTGTCAAAAAGGTCCTACCCTCAGCATGAGCTGCTGCAGCACTATGCCGCATCAGCGCTGATTTTCAGGTGAGACTTTATGAGTGGGAGTTCTGGCAAGTGGCGTAATATATAAGTAACAAAAAAGTTTATTAGAAAACAAAATAATATCTTTTTATACCCGGGTTCAATATCTTAAGATTCGTAATGTGTCAAAAATGACAATCCATTTTGTCCAACTGTCTACGAGTCTGGAAAGGTTTTAGCTCACGCCTCGTAATTTATTACTATCCGTTACTAAAACGGATCGTTTTCAAATATTGGAACCGGGCATTAAAGCCTTGAGATCGCCTTGAAGATTGAATCGCTTTTACCCGGTAGGTGGTAGCGTTGGCGGCGTCCGATGTTGGGAGCGAGAGTAGCGCGAAGGGCAACAGCAGCGCACTCGACATGCGCCGCGGCCCCCCCATGCCGGCGCACCATTCGCGCGATAACGCGCCCCCCTGGAAAAAAACATACATCACGTTAATGGAAGGCTGTCCAACCTTTTGAGAGGGGTATATCGGCAAATCCAACTCGTATGGGCAGCGTGCGCGAAGTTGCGACAGTTTTGTCCAAGACAAAAGTTTTTTACAACCAGTGCGCTTTGCCAATAGGCTCATCTAAAAGCGCAAACTCACTTAACGTAGGACAGAGCTGATGCTAGGATTATTTTGCGCGACAAGTTCGGAAATTATATCATTTGTGAACTTTTCAGAAGATTTAGCATGTTTTAAAGAAACATACGAGTAAAACAAAGTTCACGACATCGAGTGCACCAAAATTATCAACGCAAAATATATATATAGGATTATACAACGTCATTGAATTGCGTATGAAAATGAAGGATCATTAATTTTGTATGTGTTATAGACATCGAGTCAGTAGTTGTATTTTGGATTTAGCTTTGTAAAATAACTGAAATAATATGTAAAATCTATAATAAAGTTCGTTTTATTACGTCAACTAGCACTACTACTGGTCTCTAAAATCAGCGAATCAGTGAATAAGTTTTTAGAGATGATTTATTTTGGTAATTGGAAAATGAAACTACTTACGACGTAAACTGTGAATGCTAGAAATAAATCATCTTCATCTTCTCATGCAACGAGAGGTAGGTATAGTGAAATCAGAATATCTGAGCTTATCTACTGAAAATGTAACCTAAATTTACTTCCAGTAAAATTTCATCCCGCATGAGGTCTTAAAAATAAAATTCAAGAGCTCTTGATTGATACTGGAAACGTTGAAGAGGTTTCGGTCTAAAAATTCGTTTCGCCTCGTTTGCGGGATTCGCTGCTGACCTGGAAACCCGGCCGCTCGGCACCTGCCGTGGCGGCATCACCTTTTTAGAGTCCCGTCGCGTAATGACAATGCCGCCTTTACGGGCAGGACAAGGAGCAAATTGACGTTCAAGTGCCTACGCACCTGTTTCTTTGGTACTGGAATTGACTGCTTCACAGCGAAATTCCAAGCTTCTTAATCTGATTATAAGCTGTTAGCGTACCTATCTACGATTTCTGAAACGAGTCTTTTTGAGCCAGAATTGAATAGTGCAGTAGTGGTTGCCTCGAATCCATAATCGTTCGACCCAATTCCGTGAAAGCAAATAAACAATAGATTTTTGGCTCCACTTCCATGCAGTTAGGGTATTAAGATCACGCGACCTAGATTGCAAGATTATTTGTCCCATCGGAAAAGAGATCAAATGTTATCTAACTTCTCATCTAAGACTAAGCAAGGTAGTCATGAGGCCTGCTATCTGGGGGTTTGAGGTTTGATCCTTTTTGTTCAAATTATACGTTTATCCCTGGTTTGCGTTATTTACAGCTGTAAGGTATCTTATGTAGACCTTAACGAATTCATGTGCTCGTAAGACTCCTCAGCTATTTTTATAGTAGTCAATTACTAATAATTTGACGACTAGGTATGAGGTTGTGATGGGTAGGTTCCCCATCAATAACTTAAATTTCCAACATTGGCATCCCTAAGTAAATTCTAGCTAGATCCTTTCTGTCAGGTATCGCGCTTAGCACCTGCCGTTACCGCCATATTAAGGCTTATAGTTTGCGGTTCGTAGATTGTTATTTATTGTTGTTTCCAACTGCATGCGTTGGTCGGTTATAATACTTAATGTTCTCGGGGATTTGGCTGAACAATACCAACCATCTAGTTACACGTCGTAGCAGGGTTTACAGTTTGAGTCCTTATTTATATTTATTGCTATTGCATAAACTTGTTGTAATAACACATGCAGTGGCGTAACATGAGTTTTCGCGGACCGGGGCCCACCGAAATGGATCCACTCCATTCGATTTTAAGTTTAAATTTTAAATATTTAATTGTTATATAACCTACATGTCAAACATAAGACCTGGAGTACAGTAAGTGGCCAACCTTATGCCCGGTTCCAATATTTGAAATACGAACCACTCTAGTTACGGATAGTAATACTATACGAGGCGTAAGCTAAAAACGACTGATGACAGTTGATATGGAAAGTAAATTACGGAACGGTATATACGACTCGTAGTCGCTTAGTTATTTCTAACACATTACGAATCGTAAAATATCGGCATCGGGCATTAGTCCTGAGGAGAGCAAAGATCTAATCTAAAAGTAAGGGCTTGTACTAAGGGATAAAGGGTAATTATTTTTTTTTACTCTTGCTGCATTTGGTCAAGGTTTGGAGTCGTTGCTGCCGCTACTTTTTCATGTGTCGCTCAGAGCTATATCCCCCTCCTGATAACCATACGATACGCCACCGAACAATTGTAACATCACATAATGGCTTTATACTAGTAGGTACCTAAGTACTTCATAAATCGCCAGCTATACGAATACGTAGAAGTAGTTTATTTATGTAATTTAGTCTCTACCAACAAAATAATTACTACAACAAAGTCCGGTTAATGGAATCATTCTTAGGTAAGAGAATAAACATATACCTATTATAAAGAAAGGACGAACAATGCGTACCCGGTATGCATTCTTGTATTTAATGAGTTTTCCTCGTAGCGTCATGGGGACGAATCCGACGGAAAACTAGGCGGTTATTGTGATGTTTCCTATTCGTAAGTGACTAACCACTCATAAATCAATGTAATTCTGACAGTACATTGCATTAGCAAGATGGATCTGCATTGAGAACTATATCGAATAGTATACGTAGATGTAGTTTCGTTATCATCACGTGCAAAACTTGCTTTTCAGTTACAGTTCGCTGCATACTTAGTTATTGTTGTATCATAGGTCTAGTTTGTTTATAAAAGGGCACCATACACTTATGTTTTACTCACGTGAACATATCATCGGAAATATTCGTTTTCCCTGACCTGAAAACTGGGGCGCTCTTGTTACATACCTGTTGTACGTAATTGCTGATGTGAGGCTTAGTACAATGGAACTGTATTGCTATGTTATATCTCAAAATAATTGTGAGAATATTGAGAGTAGAAAACCATCTATTATTTCCTTTTTAAAACGACTAAGCTTCTATACTTCAGCAAGATGCAAGATTCAGAGCTGTTCGTTTAAATAAAACACACATTTATTCGCTTCTTGATTATAAGAAATATACATAAAAACAGGAGGAAAAGAATACGTATGTTAAGCCCGTTGAGAATGTGCTACTCCGTTGGGAGTACTTAACTGTTGATGATGTTGAGCATCTGTTGCCCGTGAATGAAGGAAGTTCAGAAGCGTTAGCCTAAATTAAATACAAGGAAGAATAATTATCAATTTTCATCGTAAATAAGATCAAGTTCAAATATTGACAGCGCTATTTTAAATTTCTGATGTTTGATTTTCAAATTAAACTAATTTAAAATCGATGCATGTATTAAAATGGCATGATGACGAAATTGTGCGTCCGGTCATTCGAGCACTGGCAGTCGTTATGAGCGGACGACTTGTTCCTAAGCAATAGGTGTAATATAAATAGTTAAGTCTTCAGTAACCAGTAGTCGTTTAAATGAATTATTTAAAAAACAGATTTCTCGTCATATTCACGTTGAGGGACATGGTACTTTAGTGTCTGTGGTACGTACTCGTATCGTATCATAGATACTCGTATATTTTGCGTCCATATCTAAGATACGTAAGAAATTTTATAACGAGGTCCCCCCACGAATAAGGATAAAACTCTCGGACTGATGGGAGGCCAGCTCCAATCGCGACGATCAAATCGATCTCCCAAGAGTGAGCTAAACCAACAATGACCCTTCTCATCTCGATTTACTTTTCTTATTTTGAAATTCAAACATAAATAAAACCTCACCCTACAGAAAAACCTTAAATGATCTTTGTATTTTGAAGTAAATATGGTATTTTGGTTATTATATTTGTTAAAACACTGGGTGCATTAACGTGAGAGATCTTGACCTTATTTTTTTATTGTGTGGTGGTATGTTGTTAAGTAGTCTTACTTCATAAAGATTTTCAATATCTGCAACGGGCTTTAAAATAATGAACAGCCATCTTGTCAATAACGACGCACCCTGCAAATGTCAGACAGCTATATTAAGTCCATGCAGACAGCTGACTGGCTAAAGAACTCCATGTCATTATATATTTACACAATACCTACCTTGATACATTGGTATTTTTGTTATCAATTTTGGTTCCATAAACGTGTGTATGTTTAATTCACCAAAGTTTAATTGTTAGTAAAGAATTGTAACTGGCCTCTGATATACCCTATTTGTGATATGTGAGAGGCCATTTAGGGCTTCAAGAACAAGCAATGTTCCCTACAAACGTGGTCTACAATGACGTACCTTGCAAATGTTGAGATAACGTCATCTAAATGGCTAAATTAGCGTAAACGTTACACAGAAAACACAAGCTCGGCCTATAAATAACGTGCTAGATCACAAGCTATAAGCCCTGCTGGCGCAAGCTAATAAATCCAAAAGGCACGACATCACATCCCCAATCCCCGGATTTCAGGCTAAAGCTAAAATTTATAATGCTTATTTGCGGACGACATCAAATAAATTCCTAATACATAAAATATTATACCATTTTCAAGCTGTTTCATTATTCATACCTACTGCGTTATTTATTTTTTGTAACATCGTACTAAATAATATATTGATCTCGTCTATCGGAAGTAGCGAGCATAAATTATCACTAGTATAGAGACGTTGGGTAAAGAGGGTCCTCGAGTGGCGACCACGTACCGGACGACGCAGCGTGGGGCGGCCCCCAACACGATGGACTGACGACATCGTCAGATGTGCGGGGAGCCGCTGGATGCAGAAAGCGCAGGACCGCGCGTTGTGGCGTTCTGTAGGGGAGGCCTATGTCCAGCAGTGGACGAAAAGAGGCTGATGGATGGATGGATGGATAGAGACAGTGCATAAAATATGACATAGAAAAAGTGAGTTTATTTTTAGCATTACATACCACACACGCACTGTAATAAACTTATACAAAAATATTCAGGACAAAATAAATGTTTTAACTTCAATTTAAGTAAACGGTTGGGGCAGCGAAGCGATTGAACAAATCTCAAAATTCCATTGTGGTCTCTATGGCAGATGAAACACAGTTGCGTAAATACGATTAACGGTAGGTATAGTAGGTTTGCTTAACTACTTGGAGGTCGGATTTCGAAGCCCAACTAGGATATAATAAGGTTTATATGCTAGGTATAGTAATAGAAAGTAATGCGCAGTTCATTGGTAATAGTAGATAATATTACCGTTGGAAAAACCACACAGGGTAAACACCGCCATGAAGTGTCTGCGTCTAAAATAGCTGTGATATTCAACGTAATAATGCGCATCAAAGATATTATAAAGGAGTTTTTTGAAAAACATCTAGTATTATAAAGAGGAAAGATTTGTACCTATTTTTGTATGTTTGTATGTTTGTAATGAATAGGCTCAAAAAGTACTGGGCCTATTTAAAAATTCTTTTACCAATAGAATGCTACATTCTTACAATTTGATATAGGCTACAAAAAATAGGGATCCTTGGTACAATTTGAAAAATTTCAACAGAAAAGCGGGAAAAATTCTCTAAGGCGAAACGAAGTTCGCCGGGACCGCTAGTTTATAATATACTTAGTGCCTTTTTGGACTACTAGATTAAAAACATTAAACAGAACATTAAACAGCCTAGCTCAGATACTCTGTGAAGGCTACTGCTTTATTATTATAGATAGATTACCTAAAAAATATGCGTATAACACCTTGAATACTGAATCAAATTACATAATTGACAAGGTTTGTAAAAAAAACAAATTAAAATTGAATCGGAATCGTACGTGTGCGAAGCTTCATCGGACTGCTAGTGTAACATAAATGTACATATGTACCTACATACATATTATTCATGCTATCAAAATGGTAGAATAAAACTTGAAAACAATTTTAAGTTCATAGTTACCTGTTTTCAAATGTACAGTAAGAATGTTTATTTTTTCTGGGTTACCCTATTGTGCGGTATATTGCATGTATATATTTAAAAATACTGTAGTTTTCTAGATACAATTTTCTAAAAAGAAATATTAAATATTAGAAACAGCATTTTTTTATCTCCCTTTGCGGTGCGGGAAACGAACCCACGACCTTCACGTATCGCGCGTGCTGCTCTCACCAACTGAGCTAACCGCAATTTATCGCAGGTGATTAAATTTTTCTGCTGTATCAGCCGTTAGCCTCCGGTAAGAAAAAAAATCTGTTTCTAATATTTAAAGTTCGCTAGTACGGCGTAAAGTAGGTACTATAAAAATAATAAAATCGATTAAGAAATATTAAGTCGCAAAGTGCTTTAACTAAATATATTTATAAGCCAAAATATACAAAACCTATAATTATTTCTGAAGTATCTTTCATATTAATAATTACTTCCATTTTACGGCCAAGTCGGGTGCGCCGTTAAGTTTTACTACCGGGCGCGGGGGGAGTCTAAGTGGCGAATCGAGTATCAAACAACAAAAAAGCCTTGTTCTTAGACCGAATTATTGTGATGTAACCGAGGTACGAAACCGAGTTAGTAAGTTACGAAACCGTACATAGTGCGGTTATAAACCCTTGTCTCTATTCGATTTAATCTTCTACACTCCGCGGCGGAAAAAGCACGTTGCAAAGAATGACGCATTGTTAGTTTTTTAAAGCGTTTCGAGTTTACACTTTGGAGATATAGATCTTAATTTTTGAATAACAAAGATAAAGTGATCATCTGGCAGTAGTACAGATAGTAGCTTTTTCTGGCAATTTAAAGACATATAATGTAGTAATTCTCTTAGCACAAACTAGACTAAACTAAACTATAATACATTTTTGTGCTATTAAATTGCATTACCTATCTAAACAATATACAACAATTTTCCATTTTGGAGTTTAGTTTAGTGTCTTAGTGCATGACGTTACATACTTACGTAATATACGTAGGTATATATTTAGGTTTTGCGTATTTTATTAAAGGATTCATACTTGCTTTTGAAAATTATACAGTAGATATGCACATCAATGATATTAGGGTATTATAAGATATAGAGTTTAAATGCATTGAGAAGTGCCTAATTAGCAGCAGTAGGCTACGTAATTGGGCACGTATCTACATACTTTATAAAAAGCGAAAATCTAAATCACTGAATATTTTAAAAGATAATACGAGATCAAAATGCTTTCCCCAGTAACCATCACTATCAGAGTCTTCCAACGCCCCGTCTGGACCAAAATCTATCTGATTGCAATCGAGACCTACTTCATCCCACAATTCAAACATCACGATACCCGTTCCAGTTCCCAGGTAAGTAAAGTTAGGTGAGTTGTCATCATTTCTATTTTCGAGACAGCCGTCAAAGTTGCGTTGCAATGTTCACTTTTGAATAGGAGGTCTCCATTCCAGTTGGTTCACCGATTCCGCCTTAACGATTTGTGTGTCCCGAATATAAATCCACGCCATTCTTGAGATACGTACTTCGATTACTTCGGGACGTTAAAAAACTTTTTATTGCTTTTGGAGGCAAAATGTATTCTTTACGTTAACTATTCGAACCATTATAGCATTTAAATGAGTTCGAATGTTAAAACGGGTTATGAGGTGTGTAGAAAGCATTTCATATTCAAAGTGCGTAGTCTCTTAAAGAGTTGAGGAATCTTACTTAAAAATAGTATCTGATCACAATTTTACATAGTACTTATGAGATTCTCGTTTATTAAGAAATAAGATTGGTCGTCTAACTCTTTATGACTTGTTCCTAAGGTCAGGCAAATCCAGAAGACAATTAGAATTAAGATCCTTTTTAACGAATCTTGCAAGATTGCCAGTTTTTATGTGATTATTATCATAAACATTAAAATGTTACCGTAATTAAATTGTAAATTAATATATTTCTTTAAGTATTCGAGGGCACACTATTTTGTAGGTGTCCTCAAGTATTTTCCCTGATGGAAAATTGAAATGTGAAAGCACATAACACAAAACGCTTATGTCGAAAATACTTGTGGACTCAATTAGTCTTAGTATGTTCTGGAAAATTAAGTAAAGTTAGTAATTTACTAAGAAAATGATGTAGCTCAACAAGGTTCTCTTAACGTTAGATACATTTTAATGCAGTGACATAAAATGAATGCTTATAATTCTCAAGTTATCTAGATGCAGTTTATATTAACAGTCCACGCTGGACTGTTGATGATTTCCGATCTGATGTTGTGCCGACCTACGACATTACCTACAAGTCGACACAAATACAGCGTCAGCAGAATTGGCGTAGTAAACAACGCTCCATACGTAATACATGACATCGATCCTACATCGCGATGTCAGAGTTTTCTTCGCCACTAAGCATTATACGACAAACCAAGATTGGTAGTAGGGCCTTGGTCCCCGAGCAGATAACACATAGCTCGGCGGAAGTACTTCCACTTTTAGTAAAAGAACATACGCTCCTTACATTGGTGACCCCGACTGAGCTGAACATCAGCAGCCTTTGAAGAAAGGAGCCTTCGCATCAGGCAATGTCTTGTGTCGACCTACGACATGACCTACAAGTCGACACAAATACAGCGTCAGCAGAATTGACGTAGTAAACAACGCTCCATACGTAATGCGTGACATCGATATCCTACATCGCGATATCAGAGTTTTCGTCGCCACTAAGTATATATACAACAAACCAACAATGGTAGTTGGGCCTTGGTCCCCGAGCAGATGACTCCTAGCTTGGCGGAAGTACTTCCACTTTTAGTAAAGAACATACGTTCCTTACATTGGTGACCCCCACTGAGCTGAACACCAGCAGCCTTTGAAGAACGGAGCCTTCGCATCAGGCCATGTCTCCATACCCTCGACAGCCAGCTTAGCCACGACAAGAGCACCGGACCACCTCAGCTGACAAAGCCACCTGGTTCCGGGCCCGTGTAATGAAGCAGGCCATCGCAGCCCTACGTCCGAGTCATTGGTCCACACCGGCGTAGCAGCAGCTGCCTCCCTGCATATTACACGCATCGGGCACGTGCTTGGACTCCAAAGGGGGGGAGTACTGTGCCGACCTACGACATGACCTACAAGTCGACACAAATACAGCGTCAGCAGAATTGACGTAGTAAACAACGCTCCATACGTAATGCGTGACATCGATATCCTACATCGCGATATCAGAGTTTTCGTCGCCACTAAGTATTTATACAACAAACCAAGAATGGTAGTTGGGCCTTGGTCCCCGGGCAGATAACACCTAGCTCGGCGGAAGTACTTCCACTTTTAGTAAAAAACATGCGTTCCTTACAGTCTCCACACCCTCAACAGCCAGCTTAGCCACGACAAGAGCACCGGACCACCTCAGCTGACAAAGCCACCTGGTTCCGGGCCCGTGTAATGAAGCAGGCCATCGCAGCCCTACGACCGAGTCATTGGTCCACACTGGCGTAGTAGCAGCTGCCTCCCTGCATACTACACGCATCGGGCACGTGCTTAGACTCCAAAGGGGGGGAGTACTGTGCTGACCTACGACATGACTTACAAGTCGACACAAATACAGCGTCAGCAGAATTGGCGTAGTAAACAACGCTCCATACGTAATGCGTGACATCGATATCCTACATCGCGATATCAGAGTTTTCGTCGCCACTAAATATATATACAACAAACCAAGATTGGTGGTTGGGTCTTGGTCCCCGAGCAGATAACACCTAGCTCGGCGGAAGTACTTCCACTTTTAGTAAAGAACATACGTTCCTTGCAATGTTGTTAGTAGTTGAGACAATGTGCGGATATACAATAATGTCTACAGTAATACCGTATTGCATACCAATTAATCTGCTTTTAAATTGTAGATTCCTATAAATAAATCCTAAAACCGTCAAGATATGTAAATCTCAATGCATTAACTCGAAATGACGGCCTCGGTGGCGCAATGACTAAGGTCCCGGGTTCGATTCCCGGTCAGGTCAATATGGAAAACGTACTTTTCTAAATTGACTTGGGTCTGGGTGTGCTGGGATGACGCCCCCAGTAAGTATCCGTCGTCTGGTACTCATAGTATAAGGGAAAACTTTAGTTTGAGACCAGGTGATTGGTGTGGTTGTCTGGCGCACTTATTATTTATTTAATAACTTCATGTCATTGTGTAGGACAAGTGGACGCGGATTTCTCTTAATTCACACATGCTATACGCACTATTAATATCTACCTTAAACTCCTTTAATGTAAATTATTATTATCTATGATTTAATATAGGTAGGTTCCTAAAACATGAAGTCTATTAATTACGAGGTATGTTATGGGGTGTAAAGCTAAAATGTCATCCAATCTCACGTGGGAGCGAAGAGATGACTACTTCATCCCACAATATATATAAAACACAGAACAAAATTAATGATATCTCCTGTACTTATTTTAGTCAGAGGGTCCATTTTACTTTCTTAATTTTTTAATTTCCAAAAAGTTAAAAATAATTATCAAACTTCGGTAACGAAATCAGTACCTACTTATTTACCTTAAAACTCGCAAATTATTTTCCGAGTCTGTTACTGTAATCTCTTAGTTTAATATGATAATAATAAAAAGACAGGAGCATAAAGAATATGATTTTTAAATATCGAAAGGGCTAGAAATCACAAGTAGAGGTACTTGTGTATTTGTTCAGAACTTGTAGGAAAGGTCTTAAGATGATCTTTTTGTATGGATAGGTGTTGTTTCATACTCTACGGTTGAGTTCGAAAGTTGAAGAGTTATTTATTTATTGATTTATTAAACACAACATATAAGATTACAAAATAGGCAGAGCCCTACAAAATTGTACACACACCTTGTCTGCGGGATCAGGGTTTAACATAAATATTAACATAATCGTTGATACGGCTTGAAAACCAATTGAGCTAATTAGTACCTATTTACGTTTTAATATAATAAATATTATGACGTAAATCAATAAAAGTGAGACAACAAATGATATGCAATATTCCATAACGTTATTATGTAAAGCTGCTCAGTGGTAGCACCGAAGGAGGGACTTTTCCTGTTGTATGTCGAAGGGAAAGTCCTCAGCGTAGTTGGATAATCAACATTATTGGCATTTTTATCTTCTCATGAGCTTGCATAGCTCTTTGATGGTGTAAATCAACTATAATCATAGTTATACCTATTATAGATAGTAGTGTTCTACTTTTAGTAAATGTGAAACCTCTTATTGACCTTTTATAGGTTTATAGGTATCTTCATACCTATCAGTGGCGTTGTAGCTCAACTGTCAAATGTCTATATCTCAAAGCGCTAAAGCTCCCATGTCTGATTCCCGGTCAAAATAATTTGGAAACCGAACTTTTTTACTAAGATGACACCCCCAGTTGGTATACCTGTCGCAGGCATTTGGAATGAATCCGTCATCTGTTTAAAAACGCTCGCTATTATGTAATATGCCTAATGCGAAATCAGGCAAAATGATAACAGTTGGTTGAAGTTTTGGGGTGACCATGAATAAAACACTGTTTGGACAAATTAGACCTACTTCATTAAAATATTCAAGTAACAAAAAGGACTTTTATTGAATATCAATTACTTAAACTTAAGTTAATTGAAGTAATTAACGATTCCATTGGTTAGGTTAGTGAATAAAGTGAAGCGCGAGCCGAGCGAGCGTAGCGAGCGTGCCGCGGCAGCGGCCGGCGAAGCGCCACGTCTAGCTCAGTTGTAATAATATTATAATCATTAAAAAATAAAACAGTAGGAAAGTCATTTACTAGGGATTTCATATATATATATGAAACATTACATATTTTTAACACTATTAAATTTACGGTTCTTTAGTTTTATAAATTTCCATAATACTGTCCTTTGCATACCAAATTTTATGGTCACCCTAGCTTTGTCAAGCTATACTTCAATTTGCCGCGTCATTATACATAATGACATTTTGTCCTCGGCATTTTACAAACCAGCATTCGTTTTTAAACTGACGACGCCGTATGTAAACGGCGGATTTACTCAATATGCCTGCAACATACCTACAACGTCAAGTGCTAAAAAAAGGAAAACCTTTGTTTGTGTTAATTTATGGTTTTTCAAAGTAATGCTTTACGGGTTTATACCCGTGCAGATAAATTAATAATTGTTCTATTCATTTTAAGAATCCAAATATATCTACAGTGATGATAGTGTGGAACTAGGAAACAAAATTTCCCTCTGCCTCTACATTAGCTATCTTTTTCCCTGTTTGCCAACTTGTCTAGTTGGCAGGTGAAATTTGTCACTCAGCAACCTCTTTCACGCTTTTTTCTCGAGGGAATAACCCAAGAGCCTGATTTCCATCCCCTCAAATTGACTCCAGTCGGATATTTTCCGTAGAAATGGGGCAATTATTATTAGTCTACACATAAATCGCTTCTATAATAGCAAGTAACGCTTCACAGTCGTTGTTTAGGTAAATTACTTGTAGTTATGTTTAATTTTAGTAGCGGTTTAGCGTAGATTTGTCTTATTATCTTCCAAGAAGATTTTTGAAAAGGTGCAATTCTTGAGATGCCGCGCATATTTTTAATAAAAAACTTTGAAAGCCACGTTCCTGAATCGCAAGAAATAATTAACTAAAGAGGGTGCTCGAAGAAATTAGCTAGGGCTATTCATTGCGCCAAGTTTTGATTGCTTTAAAAGTTGCTTACCTTTGTCATCTTGCACAAGAACTTGTTTGTGTATTCTGTACACTTGTCCTTTTACTTTTAATTAAGTAACCCTCATTCCTTGAAATGTTCTCTTGGCGTTTGATGTATCTTAATTAAATGCGTTGTCTTTGTTTTTCTTAGTATAATCATAAGGTCGGAATATTTCAGTAGGTAGAAGGGTATCTACGATTACCCTTTATGTCATATTCTTCTGTTTCTTCGTGTTTTCTGACTCGGCAAGTCTGATTATTAATATGAAGTGATTGCAGTTTGATCAGTTTAATATTGCAGTTTGATCAGTTTAGTATTCTGTTTCTCAGTTTTTGGAGTTCCATACCCAAAGGGTAAAAAGAGAAGCCTATTACTGAAACTTGGATGTCCGTCTGATTGTTTGTACTTCCGCCTGACACCAGGTTATATGTCATGAACTGTGATAGACAGATAAAATTTTCATAGGTGATGTGTAAAAACAGAATAAAATGAAATGCACGTTTTTGCTTCATATTTATAACGGCTATAAGAAGACGCTTGAATTGTTATTAGTAAAATGTTAAATTAATTTAAGGCACCCACTTTTCAACGTTTAAACGTGATTTTTTTCCGTTTTTACATACTGTTGTACCTACTGAGGCAGGGCAAGTAGGGGCAGGAACCCTTCCTGCGCGAGTCTGATTCACACTTGGCCAGCTTTTGACATAAAAAATAGCTTTTGAGAGTACCTACAATAAACGAATCTATATTTAGATACATAGATATACTTTATTGCACAAAACTTTACAGAAATAGGTTTTACAGATTGATTATAGTACAATTTAGGCGGTCGTATCGCTATAAAGCGATATCTTCCAGGTAACCTTAAGGTAGAGGAAATAGTAGATGGCGAGAAATTGAATTTATAAATTATGAATCAAATAATTTGTTTCTGATTTAGCCAGTAAAATGAAATCTTCATGAAAACAGAATTGGGTATCGAGAAAAAGTCGATGTATTCCGCTAAAAACTCATTTCACGTTCAGACCATTAACGAAGTCGACGAATGCAAACTTTGTTGATGAAAGTAATGAATCTAATTAGCCTTTACCCTTCTTAGCGCTAATAGCGTTGTAAAATTGAGAGCGTTCAGAACTATTCTGACTGGTGCCGCGGGCACTGTTCCAACTAACTCCAACTTGGTATCGGAACTACCTTCATTTTGTACGGCCAGTTGTTACCTACGATGTCGTCTTGTAAAGCGATTTAGCTATTATGAAGCAAAAACATCAAATCGGTGTTTCAAGTAGTCCATGTATTAGTATCAGCTATTCCGGTAATAGCTCTGTGGACATATGCCCGGGTTCCAATATTTGAAAAACGATCCGTTCTAGTTACGATTCGTAATAAATTATACCAGGCTTATGCTAAAAACAACCGACTCACGACTGATGACCGCTGATTTGGAAAGTAAATTTAAAATTAGAATTAACAGCTCGTAGTCGGAATGAGAAAACGGATTATTTTTGACACATTACGAATCGTAAAATATTGGAACAGGGCAATAATCAACTGGTCCACGTCGGCGTCTCAATAAAGGATACCAGGAAAATATAGTTGTTTGGTTAACAAATATGTATTTTGTACAAGACAACTTTTACAGTTTTGTTAGAGAGCAGGCGGAATGGTTTTTTTTTAATTGCGGTCTGGTCTTCCGGAGCGTTCGGAAAAAGTAATAAAAAAGGCTAATTACAAATTTTATTTGTTGAAATATAAATCATAGTAACTTACACAAAAAGTTAGTAATAGTTGATAATACTGCCTCCATGGTGCAGTGCTAGAGCATACTCTATAACCTAAAGGTCGTGAATTCAAATCTCGTGGGGAACACTGACTGATTTCTCGGTTTGCTTAGGGCATTGCAGGATTGAACTTTCTGATTCTCTGATACGAATGTTGATTCTGTGTTGCTTCGGAAGACACGTTATGCATTTGGTCCTGGATCCAAATAGTTCTGGTTCCCATTGTTAGGATTACTGAAATACTGACACGCAAACTAGAATCACACATAGCGACGAATTTCGGGCGTTGTAATGGATGCACAACGGGATAAGCGCTAGGAGAAAGAAAAGCTAACAATAGATAAAAGTTTTTCCCGTAAAAAAAGAGAGCACTACAACAAACAATAAAAAATATTACCTAACCTAATACATGACCGGGCAAAAGCACTTCTCGGTAAACACTTGTAGTTCAATATAAGTTCTTACGTTCAAGCTTTAAGGGCTTTTGACTGTACCTCTATGCACTACTACTACTGGTACACAATTTTCAGGACTTGCAGCGTCCATCGTGCAACTACTTTATCTTAATGGCCATTCGCTGTCCGCAGCGTTATAAATTTAAAGCTTACATCTCTGTTTGCAAATTTACCATTTTCACAAAAAAAAATAGATAGATAAACACTTTATTGCCCAAAACGTTACAGAAATCGGTTTAACAGACAAATTATAGTACAATTTAAACCACAACTTCATTAGTTTTTAGATATTGTATAGTAAATTCTCCTATCTACTGATTGCATCTTTTGTAATACGGATAGATTCTTTTATTCTTCTTAAAAATATCAATCAATAAAACAATTCAATTAAAACAAAAAATAATCAATAAAATGTATTAGTTTACCGCATGAGATGATATATTTCACTACGTTTTTAATAAAGTCATCGCAGGTTATGCATGTACCGACTCAATAAATTATTAAATGTCAAAGAAATGACACTAATTATAAAATTCCGAGAAAATTTTCCACCCGCGCCTTGTTAACATACTTAAATGGAATCTTCAGCATTATTATTTGATTATCCAATATTTGCGCTTTTCTATTCCTCTCGAGCAATTTGCTTTGTTGTGAATAATCTGATAAAACAATAGTCGAGACCGTTTGTAAACCCATAAAAGTCAACTGATTTATACTTTTTCTTTCACAGCTGTAAAGGAAATAAATTGAGAACTGCCTTTTAAAGGAATGTTTCTATAAATTTGTACCTGCAATTTATAAAATGGGTCGACAATCTTATGAATGAATAAATATGTAGGTCAATAGCTGCTGTGCAAGCAAATTGAACTCCGCGCCTGTGAAATCGTCATTTAAGAATACCTTACATTCGTATATAGGGTACCTAAGTGGCTAGATTGCCGACCAGTGATTAGAGCAGAAGTAGCAATTAAGGAATCCATTATAGCTTGTATCATTCGAAGAAGAGCACTCAGTCGATTAAAATCGATAACCATAACAGTCCTCAGACGTAACTGACTTGATTCGGATTCCCAGGCATTTCAATGATTTTATTACTTTGTAAAGCTTAGTTGTGTAACTTTTGTAACCTATTTCGTCATTGTGTTTAAAAATATTCGTCCAATACATTTATGAGCTATTTTTAATGTTAAACTATGATAAAACCGTAGTGTATGGGAATCTTGAGATTTTAAGAATCATTGACTAGGTTTTAATGTTAGAAATTAGAAATTTTCAAAACGGTTCAGTGGTTCCGGACCTATTCAATACAAACAAACAAGAAAATAAAATATCCTCTTTATAAATAAATTGTCTTTATAATGTTAGTATGGAAGTACGCATAGATTAGCGACCACATTGACAATTTTAGCATAAAATACAAAAATTGGTATTCCTTATTGTTGCGCGCGTTTAAATAAAATAGGAATTCGTATTATACAATAATCGAGGAAGATTATTGGAAGAAGCAAATTATTCGCTGACCAAACTACATATTTGATTACTAAGTTAAAAAGGTTATTTGATGTGCCGACCTTCACGTTAACTGTTTTGAAGCAAATATTTAAAAAATCTACTTAGTACTGACTGAAACTTTTCGTGGGACGAACAAAGCCTAGACAGTAGAGATTACCCTAAGTTCAATCAGGCTGTAAAAACAAAGCGAATATTCAAGGGAAACCCACGCTTGTAGAAATTAGCAAATTCTACTTAGTCTTCAAGAAAAAGGCATAAAACTTTAATTTAATATGTATTCATATTTGGCTTCATGTTTTTAGATTTCTTTTTCCTTTATTTTCATGTTTTGTGTTTTTAGGCAAAAGACGAAAATAAACTCTCCTTGGACCTACGCGATAAATAGAAATAGCCACCAATTTTTTTATTCAAGAATTAATATAAAATACATATTCGTAGTCTGTGTTGTACACGTATATAAGTCAAAGTCAAAGTCAAAGTCAATCTTTTTTATTCACATAGATTACATTAGTAATACTTATGAATAGTCTTTATATAAAGCAAATGAAGCTACCTCCGGTTCGGAACCTATAACTAAAGAGAAGTTTTATCTCATTACCCCTATTAATGGCTAAAATGGAAAGAACATAACATACCATTGCAAGCACGTTTACACGTGATTGTGTAAACCACAATAAATAACAAATTTAGCATATCTACCTATATACTATCATAATACATAAAAAGACGACCTATGCAGACGTTGCACTACATTTTGCGTTTAAAAAAACAAGGTATCTTTATCTGCTCTCTTTAGTAATCCATTAAGCTAATACCATTCAAAAGAAACGGATTAGAAACGTGCTCTACACTTTCTACGGAAACACGATAACAACTTTGGGTACTGTAAACGGGCTTATATTCAAGGAAGAAAAATAATTAACAGGTGCGTCAATAAATTAGGTATAACTATAGGAAATTCCTAAAGATTTCCGGCTCGGGCTCGAATGTTTGCGCAGGGGTGGGGGTGGAGGTAGGAGAAACTAATGGACTAATGATAATTTTGTTTGCCGATCCACTGGGGCTGCACAGCGGGTGTTTCATTACGCATTACAGGCGCTTGTGGCTTAATGAACGATTTGATTATGGCCGACGTGACGACATGATGTGCAGTGAGTGGCACACGTGCCGCGATTGTCATTGGTGAATATAAATATTGTAGGTAGGTAGATACATAATCTAGTTTAAAAAAACATATTCCGGGTTTTAAACAGGAAAAAATAAGTGAAAAAGAGACTACAAAACGGATTGCTTAGTTAAATATATCTTCTACATTCTTAACATACCTAATAATACATAATAAAAAAATGCTAGCGGCCCGCCGCGTCTTCGCCCGCGTCTGATCCCAGCGCATATTTTTTTCTTACAATTCTTGTGCTGACTAATTACAACCATAACAAAAATAAAATTATCCAATTTATTCTGTATTCACCGCCCCGCCGCGGCGTACTGTTGTCTACACATTTTCCACTATGTCCAATAGGAGCGAAGAATCAGCGTGATATTATATGTATAGCCTAAAGCCTTCCTCGATTATTGGACTGTCAAACACAAAAATATTTTTTGTTAATTCGAACCAGCAGTTATAGAGATCAGCGCGTTCAAACAAACACACTCTTCGGCTTTATAAATATTAGTATAGATATCTGAACTAATGCGCAGACATACGTATCGGTGATGAATTTTTATTTATATATATTATTATAACATGAAATATATTAACCTGATCCCAAAATCAACTATAATCAATTTATACATAAAAACACAATGTTCACTTCTGTGTCTTGTGTGGAGATTGAAACCACGACCCATGGCTCAGCCTCATGCCTGGCGCAAAACATTGTTCGGGGCCACTCAATATAAAAATTAATAATAATGAAAGAAAAGAGTAAAAATATATTACGACCCACGGCTTCGCTCTCCTTTTTCCCACATTTTCCACTGATTTCTCGTTCTAATTGGTCGCAGCATGATGTTTTAGCATAATGCCTTTCTCGATAAATTGTCTATCCACCACAAAAACAATTTTTCAATTCGAACTAGCTCCAGAGATAGTGCTTTCAAATAAACAAACTATTCAGGTTTATACGAGTAGTAAAAGTAAAAATAACGAAGCACAAAATAAATCAATGTAGGTAATAGTACAGATAGCGATGATGTAAGTTCATCCGCAAACTATTTAGTTGGTCCCGAGGGACTTCAAAGTGATTGAGTTCGATAAATTGTTTTAACTTCACCGCTAGGAAAGGAAATAGCTTTCTTGCGATTGCTATTAAGTGAAACGATTGAGGGCCTTACTGACAAATGAAATAATTTCTCTTGAATCAAATTTACTTAGATATCTTGAGAAAATTAGGTTCGGAAATGTTTTTTAATCTTTGAGCGCTTTTTCAAGTAATTACTACTTTCGTTAAAATGATTGTAGAAATATTTACCTTTTTCTTTAAGGCCATCTTAATTCGGTAATTAAAGATGAAATAGCCATTGATCTGTTTCTTTAACATTTTTAAAATTGATACTAACTGATGAAAACTTATATAGCTTTTTGCATTAATACGGTTTAAAAAAAGGAGTTGCAGAATATCTAGGTACATTAGATCGTAAAAAAAATCCTTCTGAAGTACAAAATCGATATTCATATCCGGCAATTCGGTGATTCAAGCTTGCCATGTCCTGACTAAACTGGGAAAACTGCAGACAGTCACAGTGTGGATTGAAACCACGGGTTTTGGGTTTATAAGAATAACGCTTCGCTTGATCGTTAAACCACAGACGCATTCTTATAGGAAGCGAAACTTTGTATTTGGAGACGATTCCTGAGCTGTGTGTCGATTTATTTATGTGATCTTCTTCTTTTGAATTAAATACTGGAAATCCGGAACAATCAAAATACTATACTAAGCTTAGATAGGTATATCGGTTTTGTTTTTATCAATGATTATTTCAAGTTGTTTATAAAGCTAAAAATATAATGTTTTAGGGCAAGTGCTTTGTAATGTATGGAGCAGCCTTTACAAGAGAGCCGTGATGATATATGATTACCTACAGGCTAAGGCTTTATGGACTGACACGTGAAATACATTAATCAGAAGTAGGTATTACGATGTGTAAATGTTGGTTCGTATTACTTCCTTAGATTTGATCTTTATGAACGTTATTAGTAGCCTGTATTTACGAATAAGAATCATTCTCATTTTGACCTTCTATAAAAAATATGGCAGCAGAAACAAATAAGCTGAATAGTTCCACTTTGTCAGTAAGGAAATAGATAAAAAAAATTAATGAAATTTTATCAATTGATAATAATTTCTGATTAGTACCAATTCATGAGCGTGTCCAGGAGTGTTAAGGGAGGGCACCTGCCCCCACTGGAATTCTTGCAGAAAACGTATGAACTTGGCTAATCTCTAACCAAAGTGGAGCCCTATATCCTAACTTTTGAATAAAACGCACAATGAACCGAATGTAGGTGTCGTAGTGTAGTGCGTAAGATAAAACAGCTGTGGACGTGTTTACCTAAAAATCTGATACGCTGGGTCAATATCTTGCGTATTAAGATGCACCCCTAAGTAACTCCCTAGCGTATTAAATAAACGTATGCCTACTGAGTTACGTGAAGGTTTAATGTGACTAGGTACTTGTGCAGCTGTTAATGATGACGTATAAACCACTCCTATTACCAAAGGCTTTTAAAGGTATGACTTTTTTACGATGGTATGGTGGCGATGGATGCTAAAGGCACAAAGACAAGGGTCGTAAGAGTGTTGGAGTGTTGGGGAGGCCTATGTTCAGTAATTTATGTAATTCGGCTGAAATTATTAAGCGTTTGAGCCTGATCTTCAGTACTACTGGTCCGTATACATTTTCCATAGGTTTATCATAGAATACATTCCAAGCTTTGCTGCTTTGCCGCGGCTGCAATGCCGCTGCCACCCACCAGTAGGTAGTGAGGGATTAATTAACATTTCATCTCCCAACCATATATATAAAAGTTTGTTCTACTTGACATGTTGGTTGGTTCTCAATCAACGTCATATCAACTTAAAGAAAGTGAATGAACATCAGCGTATCACCACGAACTGCTGCCGCAGCACTACAGCCTGCAGCAAGACTCTTCATCACTCCTACAGTTTAGTCAGGATTCATTCAAATACGCTTCTATCCAGATTATATCTATTTAGAGAAGCTTTAGTAAAATGTAACATATATTTTATCAGTTATTAATAATGACGACGACGAGTATGAAACCAAAGCTAACACTATCTTTTGGTAGATACGTAGGATACTCGGATCGAACCGAATCAAACTGTTTGATATTCGATCCTCGTATTTCATTGGTTTTATTACGCCCTTAATCTGAAACGCGAGTTTGTTTTACGGGGTGCTAACTGTCGTATTGACAAGCGTTAAGCTTTATCCAACCAATTTTATGAGGACCAGACCTAATAGGTGAGGTTTGCTTTGTCTAGATGGGTGTTTTGCTACTAAGTATTTTATAACGCTATAGAAGTTTAAGTAGAACTACTTAATACACAACTTTTTGGTGAATTGAGCTTACCTTGGGCTGATTGGTCTAGCTTGTCTTCGTCTGTTTATAGTTCTTATTTATGGCTATTTTAATTAAACAGAATAATTTTATCTCCCCTTGCGGTGCGGGAATCGAACACACGACTTTCACGTATCGCGCGTGCCGCTCTTCCAACTGAGCTAATCGCAAGCCATACGTAATCGGTCTTATGAATGGCTTTGGATTTTAAATATTGACCGTGCATATAAATAATCGCTAAGAAAAGTTCATAGGAAAACGTATTTGATGTTAATGTAACGTTAATCCCTTGTCCTATTCACAAATGGTTACAACTTTAGCTGTGCATTGTGTTTATATACAGACAATAATTTTCACAAATTGTATTAATTGACCAATGGCTAAACTTTTAACGCGAAAATTTTATTCAATCGTAATTTTGAGTTTATTTGAAACGAAACAAATCCTGCCAAAAGATATGACCCGAAAGTTTGAAAGTGATTGTTCCTAAAATAAATAATATAAGGCAGGTACACTCTTTTGCACCTATAGAAAGGGTTTATTTTGTGACTGGTCTTTAATAATTATGAAATATTATAATAAACACTCACTAATAAATAAAATACTGAAAAAAAGCCACTAACGGTTTATCAGTGATGCAGTAGTCATTAGTTTTTTTTAGTGCTTTCAACTCCGAATGGTTGACAGGTTTGAGAATACATACTTAATTTCCTACATAAATATTTTTTAAAAGTTTAGTGTTTAAAAGAGTACAACAGATAAACTTGATGTTAGGAACATTATTTACCAGTCAACCCTTGGGTCATGCTTATGTTACGCCCAAAAATATCAACGGGTAAATTTAATTACTAGTACAAATTCTAGTTTATAATATGCGAGCTATTCCAGGCAAGCCGTGCACAAAGCTATTTAATTTTCACCATAAACGGCGAAGGCTTGGCCGGCCAACGTAAGGTAAAACTCATTAAGGGTACAAGGGTAGCAGAAACTTTAGTTTGTACTGTAATTTTTACATACGCTGTGTAGTTAACGAATTAGAATTTTGATGAAAAATGTTATCGAAAAAAAATATCTTATTGTTTTGACATTTTCTATGATAATTCTAAAGTTTCCCTTAATGGAAAATTTGTGGAAACAATTCATGAACTTTATTATTAAATCAGAGAGATGTACAAAATTGTTTTCAAAAGGGAATTGAATGAACTAGTAAAGCAAACTTAACATACCTAAAATTTGGTTTGTACTTTTCATAGAATAATGGATATCCGATTTGTTGTGACAACACATTACAGAGGGTTTATAAACTCGACCACCTACGGTTTTGTATGTAAGTAATTCGGGTTAGGGTATTTATAAATAAAAATGGATGTGTCAGAAAAATTTAACAAAATATGTTTTAGGTTCTAAACTATCCGGCAGAAGGCACTAACAAAAGTAGCAGAAAGATATTTTTTTCTATTTATACTCGTATAAACTACGTCAGTATTATTTATAAAACGTCTATATAAAACAAATGAAGCTTCCCCCGGTTCGAAACCTGTTACCACAGAGAAAATACTGGCAAGATGCTCTGATTCTTGCCAGTATTTTCTCTGTGAGATCTTTTTATTACCATACTTGAAGAAAAATGCTTAGCAGTTAACATAATTTATCAGGAAAATTCGTCACCTACTTGCGGTTAGAAACTAGAAGAGCAGCTTGCGCGTTACGTTAAGATTGTGGCTTTAAATCCCACAGTAAGGGAAGGAAACCATATCTGTTTAAAATATTGCGTCGTGGCGCTATAAAACGTAGATGGTACCGTTTCGCTATTTTTCTTAATGGATTATTTTTCACTTTCGTCTTGGGAGTAAATAATGGGAAAATCGATAAACTTCGGTTTATTCAGTACTGATTGTTGTGGTATGTTTTCAGCTTATCAAATGAATCGCCATTTTTGTCATCTGATGTGAGAAATTTTACTCGTATCACGCTTGCTTGGCGCACAGGTAAATAATATAACCAGACATTTACTAACCGAATTCGATTCGATTCTTTGAAATGTCTTATTGAGAGGTTTAATTAAAATCGAATGGAAACTTATTGGAGACTGGTAATTAAGTTAGGTTAATTGTTTAGTTACTGAGGCTTCTTGATAAATTTACCACTCACGTCGAATATAAATTAAACAATTTATAAGGCAATTAAGTTACGTAAGTAAACTTTTTCATTTTACTTTTATTTCGTATAAGAGCTGTATGTAAAAATTTGCCTTTCAATGTGTTGCTGAAATTCATATTTTTGTACCTTTTCTACAATACTATTAAACATCAACAAAATACATCGATCTAACAGCATCTCACTTCTATATGTTGTATTTTATGTCCATGAAATTTGAATCCAAAATTTACACCTCCGGTCGATGAACAGCGAATGTAAGTAATAGGAAGCATTCTAATGAGGTTTTACTGACACAGTTGTATTGTAGTTGGTACGACTTCTTACACTGTGTTTGAGAACCTTACAAAATATTAAGAATAGAAAAACCTAATGTGTATTGATAAATATCGAATCACATAAGACAGAATGTAAATGCGTAGTTAAAGTTTTGATCCAAAAAAGTAAGAAGCTAATGCACTTGTGTTAAGTTATTGAAGCCAGAGCCAATGTATGTATAATATCTAAATAAATTCCAACATATCCAATGCTTTACGTTCAGAACTTACGAGGAACTTACAACCCGCAATCTATGAATTAATTCACACTCTAAACATTCACTCAACCCTCCCTGCGGGCAAAGTAGAATGTCACATTGAGACCCTCATAAACGTACAAGGCTTCACTCTAACAACGTGATGCTAAGTGAGTTGCGACCAGCATTACTATGCATGAAAGCATGCGCTATGGAAGCATGCTAAAATAATAACACACAAAGCCGACAGACGATTATTATCTTGAAACAAGAGTCTCTTGGGATTGAGGCTCGGAATCCCGAATACTTCACATGTTTGCGCTCGTATGTTTAATATTGCGAGATCGCAAAATAACTTCTTCTATGTTTGAAAGGCTTTTGTGTATCAAGAATATAAGTTTGCTCTCGATTCATGTATGGCGTGTGTCGACTACAGGCTGGTTACAAGCTTCCACAAGGTTTTTTTATGGAAAAGTGTTTAAGTTTAATGATATTTATAATTAAATCGTTGTTTTTTAATTTAATTCTATTGGATTATAATAGATACTTACATTATTACGCAAAAAATTGGTTTTGCGAACTAAAATATATTATAGTTATCAACATTAACTGAATGAATAGTTATTATCTTACAACATAATATTATACCTATAAATTTGCAAAGTAGTACAGTAGGTAAATGCTCCTTATTTGCAGGGGTTATGTTCCACAAATATGCCGCGAATATGAAAACCATGAACCATGGCTATTTGTATGGCATTGTAGGAGATACGTTCCAGGTTTACGTTTTTATTAATTTATTTAATTAAAATGGTCAGGGTTTAGACAAGTAATTGATACTATACTTATCCATTTTCCCAGGTTAATGCTACCAGAAAGCCAAATACCTTCAAGATTTTTCAAGATAACTTTTTAGTGCCTAAAGAACTTTGAGATTAGCTCATTTATTATATTCGAAACTTACAAGATCCGCGAACATGGAATTTATAGCTGCGAATACTGAAAATATAGTCCCAATGTTTTAATCCGCAAATAGTGAAATCGCGAATGCGGGAACCGTGAATATGGAGCTTTTACTGTAAACATTTGTCCTACGCCACTCCCAAGGGTCATAGTGCCAGCCAATAAGGCCGGTTGTGTTTTTCTTTGTATGGCCAGATTCATTATTTTGCTAAGAAATATAAAAGTTATTCACTTGTTGAGAAATAAATTTTAAATAAAATCGCATTAATCAAGAATCGAGCGCACATGCACATACAAAACAAATATATTACTTACTGGAATAAATAATAACATAATTTTACACGAATACCTCAGATCATCCACAGAAATTCGTGTGCGGTACTATTGTTGACGGACTGGAACTTGTGATAATTTGTCTTGTATTTGAATTCTGTTTTTGCCTTTAATGATTTACATAAGCTAAATGTCCAGTATGTAGAATCACTAATAATTAATAGGGATCACATACCTACAATTTTAAAATAAATGGTATGAACCTGAAAATTGATTTTTACCTAAAGATTTGTATGGACATTCCATTATTCAAAGTTTTAAAACTTTTTCGTTATCCTATTAACATTAATAAACGCAAAAGTTTGTAAGAATGTATGATTGTCTGGATGTTTCTTTTTTATTTTATCACGCAAAAGTCACTGAATGCATTAAGATGATATTTGGTAAAAAGATAAATGCGATGCTAGATTAAATATAAGATACTTTCGATCTCGCTATAATGCCAACGATGTCACGAGAAATAATATTAATCATTAGAAACAGAAAATTTTTATCTCCCCTTGCGGTGCGGGAATTGAACCCACGACCTTCACGTATCGCGCGTGCTGCTCTTACCAACTGAGCTAACCGCAAGTTATTGTAGGCGATGAAATTTTTCTGCTGTATCAACCGTTTTTAGCCTTTCGATACGTGAAGGTCGTGGGTTCCATTCCCGCACCGCAAGGGGAGATAAAAATTTTCTGTTTCTAATATTTAAAGTGCGCTAGTTCGGCGTATAGTACTATAAAAATAATAAAATAATATTAATCACCTGACTATAAAGGTTACACAACAAGCTCTGTAAACGATACGCTTGATATTCCATTGTTATGCTCAGCTCAGAAACGTCAATTATTAAAGACAAACAGAATGCAATGCCACACGTTCAGTAATTACATGGATCCAACAACGAACCCTGCTTAAATTAATTCACATGTTGGGAACATTAACTTAACCCTTTGCGAGTAAAATACATAGAATAACACATGGAGACCTTCACAAGGCTTCACGATCACATTGCAATGCTAAGTGAGTTGCGACCGCATTACTATGCATGAAAGCAGGCGTCATGGAAGCATGCTAAAATAATAACAGACGTAGCTGATGGACGATTAAGTGTTACAATAAGACACTTAAGCTTCCCCCCCCAGGACTATTTACGACTGGTTTATAACCATAGAGTAAGTTCATATGCAAATTACTGTTATGTACAAGAAGCGAACAAAAGCATCTGTATAATTATTGTGCACTAACTGTGAGAGGTACACCGTGTTAAGGTAAAATCCCAGAGTGTAGTTTACTTCAAAATACGTTAGTAGAGTTTTGTGGGATTGGGCAGACCTGCAAATAGTCCACATGTTTGCGTTTATTTATTTAATATTGCGAGGTTCCATATAAGTTTCCATATGATACCTAAAACATTTTAAAATGTCAGCTTATATTATTTGCGTGCGCAATACGCTTTTTACAACTAGTATTAAAATGTGGCGTTACGCCATTGGTATTTATCACGCCACGAGATGCTAACATGTGGATTATTTTATGCGAATACAAAGTGTTCAATCCGACTTTTGTTTCTTGGTTTGGTTAAAAGTACCCACGAAAGTCGATAACCATATACTTAAAGCTCGGCAGATCGAAGCGGCCGGGGTTGCCAGTCAGTAGAAATGATCTGTTATAGGTATACGATTGCGATTGTGTGTTAGTCTCTTTAATATTCCTATTGAGTTTCTATTAAGCTCCCAGGTGTTACGTAAATATGTTATTTCTTTTCATAATAATGCACATATTTATCATTTGACCTATACCTATTATAATTGACTTAATTGGTTTGACATCATCAGTCTGTACATATAATTGTTTTTAAACGAATATATTATGGATACTGGTCTCTGATTAGAATCTCTAGAACACTTTTCCAGTCAGATTAGATAACTAAAAGGGGTGGACCACACACTGAAGAAAAAAATTACTAGGTGCGGAATAAAATTTGTTTTGGTCATTGTTCGAAGTATATCGTTCAAACTGTCCTATTAATCGATTGTTTCATGCAACTCGAACTTATCAACTTTTAGTTAACAGAAATTCACCACAATCACTGTTCACGCTAGTTTAGCCTCTTTAATAAAATGTCAAACCTTTTTAAAGATACTGGCCACTTTCCGCCTTTTATAAAAAAAATTATAGAGAAAAAATGCCAAAATAAAAAGTACGCGCGAAAGTTTTTTGTAAATTTATTAATATCAGAAATATATCCAAGTTTTTTATTTAAAATACCAGAAAAAAACAAGATAACTCGAGTTTTGAGTTATACAATCACATATTATGATTAAACATAACACGTATGATGCTGAAAAGATCTTTTATTTGTTCCTGTTTTACTGTCTACCTACCTATATCTTTCCAAGGTCAATAACTATTACTTTTCTGATAGGGGATTTTATGAAGCTTTTGTCCTAAAACGTTACGATCTCAACAAAACCATTGTGGTGTGGTATTATGTATCTTAATTTGGTATCTTTTTATTGTTTGTAGAAACAAAGGATCCATTGATTTGTTTTGATTGAAACTCTTTCACTTAGCGAAGTTTTTGTTGTGAGTGCTAGCTACTGTACAAGTGTCTCAATTTTTTTTGCATATCCAGTTTTTTGTGGTCTTTTAGTAACGAGTTTAAGCTCAAGATTGCATGGCCCTGCATTTGATTTTGGTGGGGACAGCATCTTTGAGTGTTGTATTCAATTTGGACACGTCATTTTCAGATTGCTGGCCTGAATTAAAATATTACTTGCCCTCAGCGGACATCCCACCAATAGTGTAAACGTCAAAATTTGTGTGGAAACTACGAATGATGACGAAAAATGACTTTGGATGAATTTTATGATGGATAAATAGATAGACACAGGATACTCGAATAACATACATATATGTCAATTTTAATCCCGAAATGACGCGGGTGAAGTCAATGGCAACAGGTAGTATTAAATAAACGTTTCTGTATCAAACCATATGATGATCTCATTGGGAACGGTAATTTATTACATAAAATGTTAAAGGCTATCGAGATTATAACAACCTTTCAAGATTGATGTTATTTTTAAAATAGCTCATAAGCCTCCAAAAGAGAATGTGCCCGAAGCTGAAGCAGCATTGAGGCTAAAAGGCCCAACTTTACGTGTGGGAGTTAATTCTGTTAACATTCCGGAACTTTGCCTCCATTTTCCTAATCTGGCGGTCTTGCGCACGAAACAACATTTGGACCCTTTACGAGGTACGTTTGTTTTGTTGGGCCACTGTTTTTCTGACTTTAAGTGTGTCGTGTGTAAGTCACACGGCTTGGTACGTACCTACTATCATGTTCTTGCTTTGAAATTGATGGTCTAATTATATCTGGTTGGTATGTGAAATTTGTGGAGAACGTTCACTTAAAGGAAGGGGCATACCTACGTGCGAGACGGTACCACGTCCATCTTGACTGTCGCCATGGAGACCAGGCGGCTGTACTTATGTGGCTCTGCACCGCCGGCCTTCACGGTGAGGGGCAGGGGTGGTGCTGTCAGACCGGCTACCTTCGTTCCTTCCCCGATCATTAGAGGGGGGGGGGGGGAGGGAAGTTGGATCACTTCACTCTGGGGGAGAGACCATTACTCAGGCGATGAGGTCCACCGACAGGTTATAGTGGGTAGTCCCCGCCCTTCTTAGGATGGAGCCGTGAGTAAGGTCTGCTCCCTGGGAGTCACTCTTCAGTCAAAGCGCAAAGGTATTTCCTGTCGTTAAATAAATAAAAGGACACATCACTCCAAAAGGTTGGTGAACTCTGATCTATGACCTGGTAGGTGTTCATGGATAGAATCAATTTGGTTTCCCGATTATAGAAATGATTTAGTATATTAAAAAATCATTAGTCGTACATTTTCAAATTTTGTTGATTACAATTACTCGTCAATTGAAATCTTCATTGGAAAACATTCTTTTAACTTAATTCAATATTATCTTGTACGCTATGTTTTGTACGTACTCCGTGAATATTTTTTTCCATTTTTAGTCGAAATAAATCATTAACCATTTCGTAATTAAATAGTCGATTTTTTTTACAGATTTAGGTAAATAAAATCTCAAACAGAGGTTCTGAAAACAAGAATTTAAGTAGATTGTTGAACTCTGAAATGTAGCTACCTACGTTGTTGTAAGTCTATGCTGATATGAGTTTTATTTGAGTTGAGTTATCCCAGTTATTATTTAAAGAAGTCTGTAAAAAAAAGATGGTAAGTTTAAAGTTAAATATTTCAATAACCCCATTATCTGACTCGCTGTTGATATTTTCCCGATTAGTAGAATTTTCGAACTTCCGTGGGTACCTACTTGCTTTTTCCGTTGTTCCATTTTTTTCATAATAACCTCATATTTAATTCATTCGCCAGGAAGCACCACCTGATGCTTGGGTGTTTGCGGTTTAATGCCATTATTTATATTTTCACGGCATTTTTATGGCTTTTACATATAATGCATGAACTCAAAATGCAATTGCTATTTATCCATACAAATTTTATGAAGATGAAGAGTTTGTATGTTTGGACGCGCTAATCTTAGAATCTATTGGTTCGAATTCAATAGAAGGTCCTTGTGTTGGATAGTCCATTTATTAAGGAAGGCTTTTTGTTGTTTAACATTGCGCTGTGACTAATAGGTGCGAAGAAACAGAAAATGTGGAAAAACGGGAATAGTACGATTACAAATCCCCAGAGGGCGCTAGTTGTAAACTTTCCGCCATCTCTGAGGTTCCGGGTTCGATCCCCGGTCGGGTCAATATGGGAAACGAACTTTTCCATATTGTCTCGGGTCTGGGTGTTGTGGTACCGTCGTTGTTTCTGATTTCTGTAACACAAGTGCTTAAGCTACTTACCACAGAATCAGAGCAATGTATGTGATGTTGTCCAATATTTATTTATTTATATTTGTAGGTAATTTAAACTAAAAAATATTTCTAAAACAAGTTAAATAGCTATTCAGAACTATTGAACCAATACCAATTCCACAACATTGTGGTTCACTTCGTGAATTCTTTAACCTTATAGCACAGCAACACGTATTAAAGTCGAGTGCCAATTTTTGTAGTGTTTTCTTCAATCACGAGAAAGAATATTTAAATACTGGTTGGTTTCACGGTAGCAGAAATAATTCTACGTTTTAGTACCTTCTTTTGTAGCTCAGTTCCGATTCCCGCAAACCGGTAAACTTTTACTGTAAGACATACAGCAGAAGCAATTGGAGTTACATTTAAACTTTAAAAAAAATACAATATACATTTGTGCTATAAAATTATTTGGTTAAAAAAACATTTAGATAGAAGTCAACGGGCATATTTAGCCCCCGTGGTAGAGCGTGGCTCGTAACATCTTATAATCGTATACATAGTTGTGCTAAGGCCTGTGCTCAGCAGTTGGATATCAATAGGATTAAGCGATCGTTTTATATTCTTAATATTTTTTTTGACAGAATTAAAAATATATAATTACGCATTGAGTGAGTTTCTCCATAGACGTGGTTGATTGATGTAGCCACGCTTGAACGTATCATATGAAATGTTCCTGACCCTGGTTTCATTCACGTAGGGGCGAATAGATACAAACTTTTGTCTGCGATTTCGCACATTTGAAATAAATAATGAACTTCTGTCATCGATATAATATATACATCGACCTCATTGAAAGGTACAAAGCAAGCACTTATCATATGAAAACCTGAACCAATGGTGTTATCAATATATACATTTTAACACCCAGATGCAGGACAAACAATAAAATCGTCACGTAAGAATTCTATACAATAATTATATTCCTAGGCGAAAGAATATATACTACATACATATGTTTATCTATACTCTATAGATAGTTTCTATAATATTACAAGATAAATAAGAATATAAACTTCATCAAATAAGATTTGTGTGCAAAACTTAACTCATACCACATAAAAAGGCATCAAAGCAAGAACGTATTACAAAAAGTTTCGTCGTCCAAAAATAGTATCCCCAATCCTACCGCCATTACCGAACTTCCCAAACGCAAAATTAACCGTTTCCTGCAAAATTAATCCTCCATTTTGTTGCAAAGATCCCCGGCTGGCCGCAATAAATATTTTTAATATCCATAATCTGGCAACATCGTAAATTGCGCTGGAAGTGGACTATGGAACAATAATGAGTGCACTCTAGTGTTTTTTTTTTAGCTTTTACGTCTTCTAGCGGAGGGTTGATTTGGTACAGTGGAACTGTGGACTCTAAAATTTTTAATATTCTCTTTATTATGCGATTTTCACAGTGTACCCCACAAACATTCAAATGCAAATAAGTAGGTATGCGATTTCGCGAGCTTCTTTTTAGAGGTGATTCTGTTTATGACTTGAGATATTGAGGATATGACTTATTAAATTGTTAGGAATTTTCTCAAATTCTCGTCCATGCATTAATTTCAATATGGATCTGGTGACGGCGGAACCATCACGGTCATTTATCTTAGAGTAATCGCTTCGGATGTGTGTAGGTCCGGCTTTAAGGGGCAAGGCTTGAAACTAAGAAACTTTGAAAATCATATCCAGTGTTTTATGCGAGTAGTAAGTGGTGAAAAATAATCTACTTATAGTTAGTTTTAAGAGAGGTAGAGTATAGTGATTTATAGCTCGAACTGGAGCAGCCCGACTGGTGAAATACCTCCACCGTACAGAAGACCGCAGCCAAATAACAATCACTTCTGTGTTGTTGTATTCCTGCGCGTGAGTAAGGTTTCCAGAGCTCCTGGGGGGTGCTACATTGGTAGCAGAGTTCAAGCCTTCAAGGTAAGGGCGACCAGTCCAGCTTTATTATGCTCGACTTGTCGCTCTTAAGCTAGGACTTCATTTCCACTTAACATCAGGTGGGATGAGGTCAGTCTTGAAGTGTAATATAAAAAAAATAGTCGATATATTATTTTAAAAATGTAGCTGTGGTCCAACGGGAACTTGAGAATCAGTGTTGACTGTTTTGTGTTTTTATTGAAGTTTTAATTTTAAGATACTTTTGTAAATATTTAAGACTAGCTGTTCCGGCGAACGTCCTGCCGCCTATTTTTTCCTCAAAATTTCTTACTTTTTTGAATTTCCTGGCCACGACACATTTTTCCAAACCAAAATCACCTAAAGTAACAAGGATTGATGTTTGTAGTTAGTACCTAAACCAAGTTTATTTCACAGTTTTATTTTATTTGAATAGCAAGTCAAAAACTATTCAGATCAAATTCAGAGAATTGATTTCTCGCGGTTTATCTTAACTATTACTGTTACCAATACCAATTCCATAACTTTGTGGTTCACTTCGTGAATTTCAGCTCTAAAATTACAGCCACACGTACTAAATTCTAGTGCCTACTTTTGTAGTGTTTTCTTTAATAACGAGAAATAATATTTAAATACTGGTTGGTGTCGCTGTAGCAAAAATAATTCAACGTTTTTGTAGCTTCTTTTGTAGCTCAGTTCCGATTCCCGCAAACCGGTAGCTGTGATTTTAGTAGAAACGAGTTATTGTTTTAAAGAGTTTTGTGCTGCGCTTTATGTTCATTTAATAAAAATGAAGGTCAAAAAATACTCCTATAGAGACACAATAATGGTTTACGCCTATTTGCTGCATTTTTAAAACCTCGACACCCTAAAATTAATATTAAATATCATTATATTTATGGCAACTCCTAATCAAATATAGCGGTAATTGTTTTTGCATTCCTCCATCGTTTATACAGGCTTTTTAAAAAGCTAGCAAGTAGGCTTAATATCTATGCTAATATAATTCGGATGAGATATTAATTTAAGGCCTATATTAATTTAAGAAGAATAATAAATAACAATCGAACAAAGTAACACAAGTTATTTTAAATGACTAATTGGCGTCCTTAATTCAAGGAGCATAATATATCGGCTAGTTTTAGTTTTATTTGTTGTACGATTAAAAACAATTAGCCCTAAATAGGTAGGTATAAAATAAAATAAAATTAAAAATAAATATTGGACAATATTACATACATTGCTCTGATTCTGTGGTAAGTAGCTAAAGCACTTATGTTACAAAAATCAGAAACAACGACGGTACCACAACACTCAGACCCGAGACAATACAGAAAAGTTCGTTTCCCATATTGACCCGATCGGGGGATCAAACCCGGAACCTCAGAGATGGCGCGAAGCTAAAGTCGGGTACGCTCGCCTCTCGGCTACGGAGGTCGTCAATACCAACCAATAATACCAACGAAAATAATTTTATATCATAATGCACAATAATTTTAAAATATGCGTATCTTAGATACGTGTGATGTGATGAATTCATGTTACACTGTCAAACTTGTGTAAGTACAAAAACGATGTCACATTTTAAAAAGGTTCACTTCAAGGTATTTTAGATTCTATAAATGCTTCTACTAGGGTTATATTAAATTCATGAAGCTGCCCTTCGTTTAGCGGTAGGCTGCCACTGGGATAAGCTCATTTCCTTTCTTCTCTCCGTCCGTTCCAAACAGAGCCTAAGGCAGCAAAAAATCGAATTTTACGCGAAACCTCTTCTGAGATATGGTAAATCGATTTTTTGACGAATCTACTTAGAAGTGTCGCTCGGGAATAAAAGCAAAACTCAATTATGTGTTTTGTATGCGATCTTTGCAGGCTCCTGATGTTACGTTTCATTGCTACGTTATTAGGTTTTCATCTGTTAAAAAAACATTTGGTTCAGAAATACCATGGATATAAATTTACTTATTTCTTTATTCTCGGTTATTTTAAAGGGAAGTGTTATGTTTGTAAATTAAATTATCATCGCATTTTTTATGCTCATTTTATTATGAGTTGATGTGCCGTGTCAATATTTTTTGCCACTTCATCGAAACACTTGACTTTGATATCACCGTGGGTTTTAGTTTCCACAATACAAGTGCCTAAGGTACTCATTTTGGTATCAGAGCAATGTATGTGATGTGTGTGTGCGCGCAATTACTTATTCATTATTAGAACTTTAATTTTGAGATTTAGTACATTCAGATTCTGTGAATTAAGTAAATTACAAGTAGTGAATCAAAACCTGGAATGATATTTACATGCCATTTTTTTTGTCCGGATATTAATACATGAATGTTTTTATTTGAGTTTCAAAATAGATATATTCAGATTTTAACAGCAGTAGGTATAAATTATGTATCTCAAAATTACAAGGGCCGCTTTCGGACATATAATGACCTATGATTTTTAAGCCCTTTGCGTCTTAATTAATGAATGTGCATAAAAAGAGCTGTCGGTAAGTAGTTTACAATAAACTGCTCATAGATACTGAAAATGTCTCCTGGCTTCGCATGGGTGCGATGAAGTGAGTAATATCTCTCTAGGGTCACTGTATTTATTAAAATAACCGCACCAAAATCTGTTACACACTTTTAACTAAGCATACATAGGAAACACAGTGGGAATCTACTTTGTTCGTTTTTGTTTTTGTAATTTACATGAATATAAGAATATTGAATTGAATTGAATTGAATTGTTCTATATTAGCTAGTGATTAACTATAAAATTACCGGTATTAAGTGTCGCATGTTGACTTCAGCGCTATCCGAAACCATTCGTAACTTAAAGCTCTTCCGGGTTCAGTTATGCAGTCGAAATTCCATAACATGCCTGTTAATAACTTATCTGGAATACCAAGTAAAAACAAAAACAATATTTCCGCATTGCAAGTTTTTCTGGAACTTTTCTCTTACAAACGAAGCATTCAGTAAATCTCGCAATACACAACGTCGGTTGGTTATAGGAAATCGCTTTCGCTTGGATAGCTTTTGTTAAAAGAAATTCCCTTTGTTCTGAATATTGAAAACAATCGCCTAGGCAAGTTATTTAGAAGACGAAAAAAGATAATACTAATGTACGTCCTATTTTGTACTTATAACATTTGATAAAGAACATGATTTCAAATTTATGCTAGTTATTATTAGTCCCAAGATAGATCTTTGATAAGGTCCCAATAGTCTACATAATTAGTATCATAGAGGTGTTAGCTACCTTTATTGGACAACATCGCATACATTGCTTTGATTTTGTGGTAAGTGGCTAAAGCACTTGTACAATACGACGGCACCACACCATCTAGACCCGAGACAATAAAGAAAAGTTCGTTTCCCATGTTGACCCGACCGCGAATCGAACCCTGGACCTCAGAGATGGCGCGACGTCAAATTCCGGCCCGCTCGCTTCACGGCTACGGAAGTTGTACTTTGACACAGTAAAAGATCAATTGTGTCTGGATTTAAAAAGAAATTGGGCCATACGATATGTGGGCTACCTACGATGATATAACAAAGGCTGTTTTGTTTTTTAAATAGTAACGTTTAAAGTTATAAAGGAAGCATAACACTCTCATATATGTATTACGTCACTTAATATAACGATACAAAGAAACTTACGTATATACAATTATCCTTCAATGACAAGGACACATTGCAATCTACTTATTTAACAATTTCAGTCTTACTAAGTGATAAAAATAAGTAGAATGTAAGTCCAAAAAAGAAAATTAAACACCGTTCCTTTCATTGAAAAAACGTCTCGAAATTGTACCGTGAAATAAAAAGAGTTGCAACGCGAGGTCGCGTCTTCGCACCGAGGCACTTTCCGCTCGATAAAGAGCTAGTGAAGTTGGCGCGCACAGATCAAATTCTGCCCATAAAAAGAAGAAAAAAAAGAAGCCTGGTACATTACTAAATCGGATGATTACTTGTTTAGCTATTTAAACGATATCACTTAACGCCTAGCGGCATTCGATACCAGCTAACCATTGACATGAAAACGTAAACAATAATTGAAGTAATTGTTAACACTCAATAATAGTACGAAGTGTACGAATTGCTTCTCAGCAAGGAAACTCTACATAGGTAGAGTTTCCTTGCTGAGAAGCAATTCGTACACTTTTTTTTTATGAGAATAGTCTCATGCTCTCTGTTAAACGCGAGATTTAAATAAAATTTTAAATTGTGGAACTCTGAACATAGCTAAAAGTTTAAATACTAGCTACACACGCAGTCGATAGTGCGATTGCCTACAACAAAGTTTAAGAAGTAAAATTAATTTGAAATTTTATAAAAATCGCTCAAGATGATAGTATGCATGGACAGGCGTGTCTTTAGTTTTTATAGCTAGATCAACTTCGGTGCACCTAGCTTCATTAGCTCTTGTTATACGCGACTGTTTTGCTGCGCTGTTGTTTTGTGTTCGCCCAGTGACGTCATACGTAACAACTGTTGGTATTCGTACGAAACACTGGGTAAGTAAATAAAGAGTTGTTATTGTTACGCAAGATCGTGCCAGAACTTCCCTATAAAACATAACCCGCGGATGATTCTACGTACTAAAGTGGGTTAACGATCTATCTGTAACTGTATAAGGTACCTAATTGTTAGTTTTCATAGCAAGTCCGTTGGGAATTGACGCAAGTTACGCCACAACTCGTATCTATAGATATTCTTCTATTTGAAAGCTGTAATTCTAGTGTCTGTATTTTTTTTAGTTTCTAAAGTGTTTAATTACAATGCGCGGTTGTGCCAGTAGGTACTTCCCCTCTAAATTCAAATTATCGATATTTCAGTACTGATTTTTCTGTTTAGGGCTCACATACTAACGTCAAATGCACCAAGCCATTGGAATCATATCCAATCTATAAAATGAAGGTACCTACTGCAAATATCACAATCTAGATATAATTATATTCTGGAAGCTAAGAGGGGTCAACCGACACGTAACACTCACATTCATAGTTACTACAAATGCGTGTACAGTTCCTAAAAGGGAGAAGAAATCATTTAAGTAGCTGTTAATGTGACGCGTGTTGGTAATATCTTCATACATAGTATACAATGATGTAGCTTGTATGCTACATAGAGCAAAGCTACATAGCTTAGATCTTTAAAAGAACGCAATGAATTATAAAATGTTTTTTTTATCGACAGAGTGATTTAAGAGGAAGGCTTACCTACATGTACACGGGACAGACGTTGTCCTGTCGTAACGACGACTATTTAATTATATATATATTTAAAAAAAAATGAAGAAGAACCTTCTCCTGAAAATAACAAATATAAGAAAAATGTGAAATTGGTCCAGTTCACGTGTGATGGCGTGACCAAGGGAAATAGGGATTCATTTTAATATATTAAGATAAATATTGTAGTACATTATAGTACCTACATCATTGTAATCCGAAATTCATAAGAATATAATCTGCACATGCGAAGTTGGGTTTCTAGTTAATATTTAAACTGTATCGATAGTATCGATACAAAGTTCAGCGAGTTCGGGCGTCACTATGCTTGCGTAACGCGACAGGCGGAGCATTTACATACTCGTATGTTCCTTCTCCAAGTTCCCTATTGATTTATAAGAGAACTTTACATTGGCATGCCTACCTGTTCGAGTTACGATATCATCTGTTATTATTTTTACTGGCGATGTTGTGATATGTCTTAAAAAGGGGTCGTGCCTTTGATATCTTCATTGAAACGAATTCTGCCCTCTAGCGATGGTTCAAAAATGGACAGATCATAATTTTCTCACGACAGCGACTCACTAATTTTGTACAACCAAATAGTAATTTCTTACTATGAATAGAACCAGAAATATCTGTATAAAAAATAAAATAAATAATACTTACCCGTGTCGTTCAAATCATGCCTGTATCTGAAAGAAAAAACATAATATTGTCAGTACATTAAAATCGAGCAAATCTATACCTACTTTAAATTAGTCAGAATATGGCTATGATAATTAAGAAAAAAAGGTGTTCACTGAGAAAACCTTTTAACAATAATGCAAAATACAACTTTTTTCAATATTTTTTCTATATTTAGTTTTAAAATATATTATAAAAAAAAAACTAATATCAAAACAAATGGTGTCTCCCATATTTTGTATTACTCTATCTTATGCATTATGATGGCTTCTCACCTATCTGGCACCGTTGTGGTTTATATTTAGTGTAAATGCGCTGTCATTTAGGTGATAAGAGGTGCGGGGGGTTTTATTGGGTAAAACCTCTTTAATGAATGTGAAAGAGGTACTGTTCTGTTTAAAAAAACTTTATTATTCCTTTTTTGTATTTAAGACAGAATTCTTCACGCAGCTACCTAAATAGTTTTTAGACTGATCTTTTTTTGCGGCGCCGGGGGAATTGCCTGACGCACCGTACCATCCCCGAAGGAAGTGAAGGCGTGTGTGGGACGTCTGCCAGTGCAAGCTTAACCACTAAAACCCCCCGTGGGACCTCATTACCTTAATGGTGTTGCGGGAAACTCAAAACTACCACAACTGGTTGTCAACTGGCCTAAAGTATCAAAGTTAAGAGACTTCCTTGTGCTAGATAGGTAAATTATGGGATGTTAACAAATAACTTAAGGCGATTTGAACCTCTCCCTCTTCTCCCTTAATGAGATTCTGAAATTTGACTACGTAAATAAAGTGTTTTTTGATAAAAAAAACCAGCTTCATCTTACTTCAAAGCTTTAGTGTAGTGTCGCATTCGAATTTTAAAGTGCGGGTGTGTTGTAATTAAAAAAGCAATTAACTGAATTGCAATTTGCATAATGGTGTGTAACGTACAGCGTAATGGATGGTGGCATTTAACTGTCAGTGAAATACTAGGTTTCAGCCAACATAAATAATTGTATTCCCTACGGGTCTTCTTACTACGTATATACTCGTAGACTTGTTACTTAATTGTTTTTTTAATTCATATTAAAACATGCTGAGTTGAAACTCTAATGAATGATAGAAGCATGCTTATAATACAACTATCATTACATCAATCTTATCAAGCCATTGGTCCTACTTAGATAAATGGTCGGCAATATTAAACACAGTATTAGTCATTTAATTGTTAGGTATACTAATCTTTCCAAACTCACATACAAATTAGTATCTAAGTAGGTACCTAGATACGATACATACTTCGATATCTTGAACGGTATTAGAAAAAAACCTCTTCTTTTGCGCCTTTGACAACATTAAATTAAAAATTTGAAACTGAAGGTAGCCAGGGTTTAAATGCAAATGAATACAACTGAAGTTAAAAATAACAGAAATATCGAAATAACTGGAATCGCAATAGTTAACAACGCAAAAGCCATTTCTCGTAACCAGCCCTATGCATAAATAAACACGACGCGATGTAGCATTTGGAAAACTGAGTTCTGAAATAACAGGATCCCGCTTGTGTTCCCGAACAACTAGCGGGAAGTAGACAGCGACGGGAAAGATTGCTTTTTCTCAGTCTGTTACGGGAACTAGGTGTATTTACATGATAATGGCCACTGAATTATGCATTGAGCGGGTTCAGGGTGCTTCCATTTTGCTGGGATCGACAGGACACAGCGCATCTCCGGCGGACGAGATGGATGAGGCGGCATGTGGATGCGTCGTTAGTCAGGCGCCCCGAATTTTGGGACACAAATTATTTACCTGCTTATAGTGACAGTTTTTATTTTTGCCCTAATAAACCGTTCCAGCTCTACTAGCGCGATCCGTCAAATTTCTCGCATGAGACGACAAAATTTTCGATAATGTTGATTGGCTGATTGCACACCGCACTCGTATTCCAAGCCAACCAGCTGACGCTTTGTTAAAAGCACAATTAAATTAGCTTGCGCGGCCCATCGTAAGTGCGAATGAGAAATAAGCGTTTTAAAAAAAATTAACAAATTAAAAGCCTTGTTTTCATTCACAAACTTAATACCCTGAACTATAACTTAATCTCACACGAATAATCTGCAGAATCGAAACTTTTCGTCTTTGTTCATTTTGTTTTTGGCAGTAGGCCTACAGAGTACCTGCCTACTTTAAAAACTGTCATTAGATGTGATTAATGACGACAGTTTTTCGGTTCGTGGGTTTTAACATACCAATATTTTTAGTGTAAAAACTTCATTACACAAAAATACAATTGAAACTCATTACCGTTTAACACTTTATACCATAAAATCACATTAGCCACAAATTATGAAAGTGACATAAGGCTAACAGGCACAATATTAAGAATCATTCAAGTTATTAATATCATTTTTATCCTCAAGAAATTATGGCAGGTAAACTTCACAAAAACTAGTTACGATATTAAAATTTTAACGCACAATAAAACTCGTTCTAGCAAGCTATCAAAGTAAAGTTTTTACCGTAACTGTGATTTATTATTTCTGCTCTTAGAACAACAGATTACCATTAAAATATCCCAGAGCAGTAGAATAAAGCTACGCACGAACGTTGAGGATTAAATGACATTTCATTTAAATGCTTTGAACGGAAGGAAAGTTCCGGGAAAGTTTTCGTAGAGTTTGAGGCTGCATGTTTTGAATTTGTTTATGGCAGACGCTGAATGCTCGCATGCTTGTGATGCTTCGTGGGGAGCTCGTTGAAATGATTTAATTTATTTTGGTGTTATGAATGTGTGGATGCGTAGATTAAATAGTGTCGATTTTAAATTGCAACGTTCACAGTTCACACAAATGTGTTATTTAACCGAACTTAAACGGTGAAGGCTCTCAATTCAACTCTATGATTTATTGATATGTATATTTTTTTACTTAACTGACTATAGATGATGGAAATGGCCTTTTCATCTTCACCGAGCTAGCGGGAGAGCTCTCATTCACCCCTGTATTATTTACGAGTATTAAAGTTGGTTAGTTCACAAATGTTTGCCTCCAAATGGACTCTTAACGACTAATATCGTGATACCAGTCGGTATATGCTTTCCAAACCACGGTGTTGCTCGAGAATGTCCATAGTTTTGGACGGAAAGGTCACCCATCAAACACGTGACCACAATGAGCACCTCACTTAAAGACAAATTGTGCGAAAGCGGCATATCCTAATGCTTGTTTCACTTGGCATCGATTTCCACTCGAGTACCTACTTAAGCCTTATTTGTAAGTATCAGAATAACATAACGTATGTATGTACGTTATTTTTCGCGACAGGACGTACATCACTGTTGTACGGAAGCCTCATACGGCCCAATGAATGCTTGCCCTCAGCGATATTCAAAAGAGTTCACAATGATCTATTTCCAGACGTTCCATTCCATTAGTTCTTTGAGGCGTGCACCGTCCTCGCTGCACTTGCGCGAGCATTGATGCAATTTTCTAAACATCGCTCTTTGTTCGTGGTATCTCACATTCTTTTTATGTTGTACGAGGTTGTAAATAGGTCTGCCTACACTAAAATGACAGATGTTATTAAGTGCTTTACACGTGGAGAAGATATTGTACGAGAAGATAGTGTAATAGCATTATGTACCTATTAGCTGTTGCCTTTGTTCACGTAAAAAATACCATACCTATATGTTATTGTACTATCCAATTTATCTCGTATCTAAATTTCATTAAACTTAATTCAAAACATACATTGCGGTCGAATTGAGAATTAATATTTTTGTTGGTTATAATGTTAAGGTACTTTTGACTAGTCTACGTCTGACTAGGCAATAAATGTTTAAATGGAATGTGATAATCTATAATACAGTAGTATTCTTCATAATTCTTATGTCAGTGTATTTAAAATTGAAATAAAATACAAGAAGTAAAGGTTCAGCTCATGTTATTCCCCGCTGGGTTCCGCATCTTGTAGCGGTGGAGGGTCTCGCGACTCCATCTGGCTCTCGGAGGGAGAGCTAGAGTGAGTCTCGGGTGTCCGCAGTGGCGGTAGGCAGATCCGTTGCTGGTCAGGTCAGTAGGTAATATTTTTTTCTCTTGTTTTTTGAGTCATTCTTCTAGTTTTTTTTTTATCATTTTTAATGTGCATATGTTTCGATTCCTCCGAGATGTGTTAGTAAATACAAAAACTATGAATAAGGAGCTTGATCTTCACAGCTTCAAAAGATCAATATTTGATGTTCATTTTTCATTCATTAAAAAGCGATAGAGAGACGTTCTTATTTCTTTTTGAGAAACAGATCCCTAAAAACTTATTTCTGAAAACATGATTAATTTTTTGCCTTGGGTTACCTTCCTACTTGATCCTGCCCTGAAAGACATTTTCCTTTTTTTGTTACTTTTAATTATCCCTATTTGTTTTAATTTTCACGTTATATGTCTGATAAAAAATTTTGAGAAACACCTTTAGAAAACCGATATTGTTTTGTTTTGCACCTTTGCATTTGAACTATAAATATGAACAGATACATTCTAGGCAAATATGTACTATCTAATGCCTCGTCTTCGCCATCCATCAATCAAGATCAAATGTGGCGCTCCTGATTGAATTAAGATGAACCAATGTAAATATGATACACGCCTAATTATTCGAGCACTTTTTTATGATAAATTTTCTGGTGCTCATATCTATAGTAATATTAAAAAGCTGAAGTGGGTTTATTTGAACGCGCTAATCTCAGGAAATCTTGGTTTGAATTGCAAAATCATGTTCTGTGTTAGATAGTCTATTTATCGAGGAAGTCTTTAGCATAAAGAACACCACGCTGCGACTAATAGAAGAATCAGTTGAGAATGTGGCAAAAGAGAGGTTTTACAAGTGCGAAGCCGCGGCATGACATTAGTTTATAAAAAAACGCGCACAAACGATGTACGGCGGATGGTCTGACATCCATATCTTGCGAGTATTTACTACATTGATGGATAGATAGACCGACAGGCTGACGCCGAAGTGACCGTAGAAGGGTTCCTTTGTTCCTTCGGAGGAACCCCAAAAGGATCTGAGATACTGTGAACAAAGAGTGATGTTTGGGAAACTGCTTCAACCCACGCCCAAGTGCAACGCGGACGGCGGACCGTCTCAAATAACTAATGGAATGGAACTCCTGGGAACAGATCATTGTGAACTCTTTTGAATATCGCTCGGGACATGGGTTTGTTAGGCAGAAACATCTATACAAACTAACCTAACAACTAGGACTTAGATACTAAACTAACAACTAGGACTTAGATACATTCTAGAGGGGATTTTAAAAGAGGTGTACTCGATAAGCTTTATATCGTTTGAGGTCTTTGTGTCGTGGACATAAAAACTAATTAAAATTCGTGATGTGCTTTTGACCATACAAATAGTTAATAATACTCGTTAATGTAATACTTCAAGTAAATATTATTTCTTTAAAAGCTATTTTATACATTCAATCCAACATTAAAGAGTTTAAATTTTATTTCTACCTTAAATATGTTTCTCCATACTTTTATACAAATGTTATTCCATCATTGTTTAAGAGGGTTGATATTATTATTAAAAACCAAGACTTTACACTTAAACCAAGACCAACCGAAACCTCTAAAGGTGAGTGAACAATTCATGATATTAAATAGGTACGTATCTACAAATAATGCAGGAAAATGCTAATACTTATTTAAATATAGAAAGTGCAAATATAGTATTTTCCTGCCAATGTTTTAAACAACATTTACAAATAAGCTCTTTGGGAAAAATAATTTTCAACAGAAAATTTTAAATAGCCCTACCAGGAAATTAAAGCTCTGGGTACTTTTTTTCTGATATAATAAATTTATTCACATGTAAGTAGGCAGACATAGCTAAATAGTTATACAATAATAATACATTTTATTGCAAAGAAAAATTTTACAGATTTTTTTATCGCTAGAAAGCAATATCTTTTAGACTACCATTAGGGATATATGTGTACACATCCTCAGACACGCAAACACCCAGATACAAACTTTTTAATTTTCTATTTCTTGAAGACTTCCTCTATCTTGCATTTTTGTTATTTTCTTTTGTACTTCATGGTCTAACTATGGTGTTTTGTCAGGCAGGACCGAGATACACTCACAAGAGTAATTTAAGAACAAGGAAAGGTTCAAAATTGGCGCTAACGAGGAGCTTGGCGTGAGCCAACGGTGCGGTAGACATTTTCCCCTACACAAAAAATTATGAACACGTGCTCATCCACATACCCACATTATAATGTCAAGTTTTAAAACTATCAAATTAACAATTATGAGTTAATTGATTAATGTGAGTTCAATAGCTGTTACCTACATAATCATTATTTGAACGAAACCGCACAATACAAACAATGACGCGAGACTTGTTTGATATAAATAATTGGCACAAATTATTTCTCATTTATATTATGGTTAGTCACGCTCCAACATTTTAAACTACTGGAATAAGCGGTCATTGTAAACAGAACCAGTTGAACAGGCAATGAAATAATAATGTGCGTATGTAGCCTACTTATTACAGTTGGGATGCAGGATTTATAGTAAGCGATTGAATTTAAAAGTTTTAATTATTATTTTCGAAGGGGATTTCAATTGGGATGAGGACACATATTAAGATATTGATAGTGCAAAAGTCTTAAGGAACGGTAATTTTATTTTCTTACAAATCATCATTAAAAGAGTTTTTTTTTAATGGACGCGTTTTTAGACAACGCGTTGATTCTGCCAATGTCAAGGGGGTAGAGACACTTATATTACGAGTACGTTGACAGTGCTTTAGTGAGAGCTAATGATTTATGAAATGTCTTAATTCTCTCACAACACCTAAAACAGACAATTACAATACAATATTGACAACACAACATTAGTAGAGAAATGTATAGAGAGAAAGGGTGATTTTAAAATCATCGAAATTATTTAATTCCGTGTTGAAAAGTAAAATGAGTAATGTCATCGTAGCATATTTTCTTAGATAGTCTCGTATTTGGACACATTATAAAGTGACTTCATGGCCTATAAATCTACATACAAGTATATTGTTATCGGCGGCCTGTAAATTCAACTTATGAAGACCGAAGTAGGTACACAAAAACGGATTGTAAACGAAGTATGTTTAGAAGACATCGTTTATAGTGCTAAGACTCTTTAATTGTTGGAATTACAATAATATTTAAAATTAAAATTTTTGCAGTGACTTCTCAGGGCAGTCAAAAGTATATTGGATTCTAGGTAAATAGGTATCAATTTTTTTAGGTTAACTAAAAATATTAAATGTGGCTACATCCTTTGATTTCAAGATATTTACAACAATTTTGCTGTTTATGAATTGGCTACTTGACAGTGTTAACAATAAAATATGAAAAGTGTTAGATATGTTAGCTTATTAGTAAAGTAATAATTTTACATTTTTATTTTATAATTAAAAGCATAGTTAGTTATTTTAATTTTGCAAAATAAATTTTACTTTTTTTATCTGTGGAACAAAAGAACCGAAACGGAAACCACCATTGCAATTCGGAAATGACAGCTGTCGGCGAAAATAATTTATTTTAATGTGGCGAAACAATGATTATTTTACCGATCAAATTGAATTATTGTGTCTTTAATCGTATTAAGAATTTATTGAAACATTTTCCGTTTATCTAAATGAAGTCGTTCCTATGCGTATCGGTTCGTTGTCTACAACGTTGACGTCATAATTTCAACAGTGACATGACTTGGCGTTTTTGCGCGCTTTTTAAATGTGTTACACAAAATCTTATTTTTCTCTGGTTATTTACATTTTTTCCAGATAAATCGAATTGCTTGGGATATAAAATGAACGGGCGCACATTTTGCAATACTTTTTCAAAAACTGTCAAGTAGCCAATTTGTCCACTATGGTTTAATAATACATTTAATTTCGTTGACATCATGATAATGCAATCTTTTATTCTACATAATGACATTGATATTGTTAAAAATATCTATTATGGACATAAAATGTATATTTGTGAATTATGTATAATTATGAACTAGGTATAATAGATTTATTTCTTTTTTTTTTAATCTAAATCAAAATGTAGGTTACTACTTCGTGCACCAGGTCCTATAGTTGTTTGATGAATTTAATTTAGATAATAAATACTTAAAAATTATGGGGAGATGGAGTAGTCATGCTCACTAAAATGTCACTGGGGTGGTGGCGCTATGTGGCGGGTCGTTACATTCCCTACAATATGGTTGAGTGAAGCGATGGCTGGCACATACGTCATGCTTGTGAACAGGTGCCACCTTTGGGGACTGGTCTGCTCCAGCTTACCTCTCGAAAGTAAAAACTTACTTGAGTACTTATTTGTTTCATCACTTATCAAAACCAAAACTATATGACTTGGTCCAAAGTGAGCTACACATAGCAATAAGTTAGATACTGATACTGTAAATGATCTGCTGAGTTTCTTAGCGGTGTCTTCTCGGTAGATATAGGTTCCGAACCGGAAGTAGAATCACTTTGCATTGTATTCAATGACGATTCAAAAGTGTTATATGTAACCTACTTGAATAAAGAAATATTTGAGTTTGAGTTTGACATAAAAATGTAAAAATAGTAGTTACATCTTGCCTTAAATTCCTAAAGAGTTATTTAGTAGCATGCCATTATCAATTACGTAAGAAGATCCAGTGATACTTTTAGCTAAATCACTTGCCAAAAAGACTACTAAATCGGCCACTTCCTCTGGGTTAACAAGTTTACCTAGCATCGATGCATTGGCAAGAGCATCCATAATTCTTTTTTGTTCCTCTTCATCGATGTTCATGGTTTCCATAAAATCACTTTTTACCGGACCAGGGTTAACTGAGTTGACGCGAACACCATATTTCGAAAGTTCCACAGCTATACTCCTTGTGAAGTGATCCGAACCAGCTTTCGATGTGCAGTAACAAAAATTCAGTGGATGGAGAACTCCCAGCGAACCAATGCTTGAAATATTGACAATATTGCCTTTGGTCTGGATTAGGTACTTGGCAACTAAATTTGTAAGTTTGACGGCACCACGAAGATTGGTCGCCATTATGTCATCAAACGTTTTCATTGCGTTTTCGGATAAAATGCTATCAAAACCCACAATACCAGCGTTGTTTACTAAAACATCAAGTTTTTCAAAATGACTTATTGTTTCAGTTATTATTTTTCTTGCCTCATCATCTTTTGTGATATCTGCTTTTATAATGTATGCGTTCGTGTTCATGTTTTCTATTTTTTCTTGTACTATGCTCATTTTTTTTTCGTTCCTTCCGACAATAACAAGTTTAGCACCGTGTGATGCGAACTTTGTGGCAATAGCAGCACCTATTCCTGAACTGGCGCCGGTCACAAGAACGATTTTGTCCAGAAAATTCATTTCCGTACGCCGCGCCGTTTGCGTACGATAAGTAAATAAACACTGGCATGTATGCCAGTTGTGTTGTAACACAACTTGCTTCTAAGTAGTTAACTATCTAAGTCAAGAGTGAATAAGGGTGCCCAGAATGCTAGCAACATTTCCTCTTTGAATGGCCAGACTTAAACGTTGGCCGAGGTATTTACCAGCATTCTGGTCACCAGAAACTTCTACGAGGCGAGTGGACAATTCTTTGTATAAAATTCGGGTTTCTGGACCCCACGGCCCCAAAGTCTCCACTCCAAATGGGGCGAAACGATTGCAGCCGTCGAGGGCAGAGTATTTCAAACGTTTGCGGGTCTCCGCCGCGGCAGCGGCTGCCCCCGCGCACCGAGAGGTGGAGTGGGAGCGGACTATTTTTTGTAAATATTTTGTATATAGGTAGGTATTCTCTTTTTTTTAAATATTATCATGTATAGGTTTGTTCTTGTATGTAAGTATATATAATAAATTAAGTTTTATTACTATTTATAGATTTAAAACTATATGAATAATAAAACAAATACTGTTAAATACTAAAAGAGTGAATAAGGTGTTCATTACCTAGCCAATTTAATTCTCAGCTCTAAACGGAAATCTATTATTCTTTAATTTATTGTACGCCAACAAATTTACTTCATAGGGCATAAGCCAATTAATATGTAAACTGCGTAATAAAAATGGAAAATTGAAAATCTAATCTGTGCGTGCACCTACAAATTCTTATAGATTACATATAAGTAAGTATATGTGTAAAAATATTTTCTTTTATTTTTAAAAATAGTGATGGTTTACCACGTTTTAAGCGGTTGTGAAAAAGTTATTTTAATTAAATACAACATGTGTAAATATCTCTAGTTCAATCAGTTAGAAAACATTATTTTAACTAGATTTGTCATAAAGGTGGTAGAAACATTACATGTTCAGTTTAAGGTGCTTTTATCTCTAGGTACATACATTAACATAACTCAATAGTTTAAAATGTATGGGATTGACATTTGAAAAAGCCGCTTGATTTTAAATAAAACTGGTCGAAATGACAACGAAGCTCGCCACTTGACTGAGTCCCCTGGTTACTTTTCCTCTACTTTGAATGAAGCCGGTGCTTTGGGAGTGGTACATCGATATTTCCGTTTTTAAACTTTTCTAAACATTTATTTATTTTAATATTTAGTACCAATTATGCCCTATTTCCTTACGATGACAAATACTTCATAAATCGAAACTATAATTATCTGCTTATCGAAGTAGGTATACTCGTAAGTTTCATTTTGATAAGAATGCGTAAATTGTGTCTGCGTATTTTAAGCTGTCTCTTACTAGAGACCTTTTCTTAGCCATACAATGGTCATTCAATATAGAAATAACATAAAATAAAATACTTTTTTACTTAGCTTTAGTATTTAATTTTAATAACTTTTATCAAATTTTACCAAATAATTATTTGGATAGGTTTGTTTATTTTAAATCAATTGTATATAATCAAATTTGATGGTCAAATGAATCTGTTAGACATCCAACAATGCAGAATAAAGTATTTTTGCGTAGGTAGTTTATGGTTAAGTCAAAGTAGAGAGAGCAAATCTGTACAATATTGGTTATGGCTACGTTGGTGAAAAAAATAGATTCATAACAACGATGTGTTAACCAGTAACTAATCTGTTCGCCTTTATTTTTATGTTTTTTAATTGCATATATTATACTCCTGAAATTTGAGACTTATAAAAAAAGTCAATAGTCATTATTGTGAAGAGCACGGGTTCTGATTCAAGTACTATGAGATAAAAAAAAATACTATTAGGTACGAATAGTCTTTCTCGGAATGAGAATTCGAGAAAAATTTTGAGTATTTCCGAGAACATGTCCACAATCTACTAAACCTACATTTTTTATTATCTGATCTTCCAATAGTACCAACTGTGCCTATTGTTATCATTTCCACTGACAGTTCTCATCGAAACGTGGATGTTAGCCCATATTCGACTGGACTGTTTTCGGCACAAAGGCGTACGTCAGCCGATGTCACGTGATACCTTGGACGTGGGTTCCTATTCAAAGGTTTCACATGTGGCCCCGCCTGAGGGGAAATGTATGAACCTAGATACGGGCTGTCGTTATTTGTATTGTCCAACGTTACGTACTGGCACCTTGTTTTCATTGCGGTTTTGGCTTGTTGTTTTTTGAAGGGAGGAAATGACTTGGCGCACCGTAATGTTGCTCTTAGGTAACACCTCGATGGTCTAGCGGTTTAAGAGCCGCGTCTTGATTTCGGTTTAATTGGTTCGATTTTCGAGTGGAGCAAAGTATGTCTCGTGTATTGGGAAATAATCAGTGCCTTCATTTGGCTTCAAATTAGACTTTAAGATAAAGGCTCTTGGATTTTATTTTTGATGTAGGCACATACTTTTCAAATCAAAGCAGTAATTAATTTTTTATATAACGGTATTTAAGATATAATCATCGTTTAAGTATCGTCACGTTAAATCGTTAGATTAAATACACTATCAAATATAATATCGATAAGCAATGTCAGAGATACGCATTTATTTTTGTGAGTGACACGCCTAAGTTGATTGTTGTAGTTTATTAAAGGTTAGCAATTTCGAATAATTATTTAACATGAGATTTGAAAACAAAGTAGTTATTGTGACGGGAGCTAGTTCAGGCATAGGTGCATCCTTTGCAGAAAAGTTCGCTCAAGAAGGCGCGAAGGTGGTTCTAGTTGGAAGGAACGTGCAGAAACTGAAGAACGTATCCAAGAAGTGTGGCATTTTAGGCAGCAAGCTTGTCATCGTTGCTGATGTCACCAACGAAAATGACGTCAAGCGGATCATAAACGATACGGTGACCCATTTCGGACAGTTAGATGTTTTGATCAACAACGTCGGGATCAGTACTACCGCGACCTTTGTTGCTGATAACGCGATCCAAGAGTTTGATAAAGTGATGTCCACTAATCTCCGGTCGATCGTATACCTTACTTATCTTGCTAGCGAGCACTTAATAGCTACTAAAGGGAACGTTATAAACATATCCAGCATAGCCGCAAATAAGCCGATGCAATTCGCTTACAGTACGTCAAAGGCTGCCTTAGATCACTTCACGAGATCAGTGGCCTCAGATTTAGCATCCAAGGGCGTTCGTGTTAATACTATAAACCCAGGGCCTGTACTCACTGACTTTTTTGAGAATATGGGATTTGATGCAGAACTACAAGAAAAGTATAATGGATTACTACTAGAGGCCACAGCACTGAAAAGAATTAGTGAGTCGAGTGAAATTGCTGATTTAGGTTTGTTCTTAGCGAGTGATAAAGCAGCCGCTATTACTGGAGCCTGTTTCCGTTCTGACAATGGTTTTCTAGTGAAAGGTGCTATTTAATTTTTTTTTTAATTATTTTTACAGAGTTGATTAAAATTTGGTTCAGATACGGTTTTGGTATTTTTACTGTACCTAGATTATATTTTTGACCATTTGTATAAAAACTTATCAGCTCAAGAAAAGCTAGCCAGCCAGCTGCTATTAATTGGGATGTTGAAAACAAATACAAATACAAAAAAAATAGAGAAAATTTGATTGCTGAAAAACGAATTAGGTTAGGGTAAATATGTGTAATACATTTATAAAATAATGCTCAATATCACGTGACTGCAAATGCTTTTTAGAGTGCATTATGTCACAGTGCAAATAAATAGTTATATATGGGTAAATACGTGCCTTGATCCTGTCGTGCTAACATAAGTGCTTTAGCTACTTAAAGCACTTGTATTACAGAAATTAGAAACAACTAAATTACCACAATACTCAGACCCGAGACAATATAGATTTTTTTTTTTTTTTTTTAAAAACTTTATTGCACAAAAAAAGTACAAAAGGTGGACTTAATGCTAGGAGCATTCTCTACCAGTCAACCGTTGGGTCATGCAGATAGTACGTTTATGGGTGCGGTAACAGTAAAAATGTGAGTATGGATAACAACAAAATTAATAATCATAAATAGCAGAAAATTACACACGAGAATAGAATATTCATACATAGGTTCATGATAAATAAATATAATAATTAAGCAATATAATATATGTATATATATATATAAAACAAAATAATATATATAAATATATGCAAACAAGTGAATAATTAAAGCAAACAATTGAGCAAACGAAATTTTATGTAGAGGGGGAGGAATAAAAGAATTCACGAACTTTTAATTTAAAAATTCCCTTAGTGAGGGATTGTCGAGTTTTGGTGGGCAGAGTGTTCCAAAGCCGGATGGCTTGCACAGTGAAAGACTTGGAGAAGAACTCAGTATGATGTCTTGGAATGCTTAAGCTGAGATTGTCTGAGGAGCGAAGAGAACGGTCGTGAGAAAGACAGAGGTATTGAAATTGTTTCTTAAGATAGGACGGGGACAATGGATTGTTAAGAATATTGAATAACAGGCCTAGAATTCTAGTGTTTCTCCGTTCACGTATCGGGAGCCATTTAAGTTGACTGCGAAAACTAGAAATGTGATCGTACTTACGAAGCCCAAAGATGAATCTGATACAGTTGTTAAGAAGACGATCAAGTTTTGTAACCAGGATTTCTGAGATATCTGGATAACATGCGTCAGCGTAGTCAATAATGGGTAATATTAGAGTATACACAAGCATGAGTTTTGTGGAGAAAGGAAGAAAAAATTTGAAACGATAAAGACTCCTCAGACAAGCAACTACCTTGCGGCTAATCTCACTAACATGAATAGACCAACTTAGGTTCGAGTCCATATGAAGACCAAGATTTTTCACAGACTCACAATAGGGAATAATTGTTCCATCAAATTGTATCGGTCCCAGGTCAGAAATACGAAGCTTAGACAGAAGTCTGGAGCTTCCAACTAACATCGCTTGGCACTTAGTGGGATTGACAGAAACCCCAAAATCATGTGACCAGGCACGAACACGATCCAGATTGATATTCAACCTATCGATAGCCGAGGATAACTCCACCACAGTTGCACTAGTATACAATTGCAGATCATCGGCGTACAGGTGATACGAGCAATCAAGAATACTGGAAATTAAATTGATAAAAACGGAGAAGAGGATCGGGGAAAGGATACCGCCCTGTGGGACACCAGTTGATAAGTAAACCCAGTTAGAAGAGGCAGACTTTGTAGCAACTGATTGTTGGCGACCGCGTAGATAGGAGGACATCCAGTTTAAAACAGGAAGGGATAAATTTAGTGATGATAAGGTAGCAAGTAGGAGATCATGATCAACCGTATTAAAAGCATTAGAGAAGTCGATCAGGACGAGAATGGTGAGCTTAGTATTATCCATAGCCTCTCTAATGTCATCAGTTACTTTGATGAGTGCAGTAGTGGTGCTATGTGCGGGCCTAAAGCCGGACTGTTGTGAGTTGAGCAGATTGTTAATATTTAAGTGTGTAGAAAGTTGCTTCAAAACACAGGCTTCGATTACTTTCGAAAGAAAAGGCAGAATTGATATGGGTCGAAAATGGTTGGGAGAAGTGGGATTGGAAATTTTGGGAAGAGGATGAACCAACGCCCTACGCCACACATCAGGAAAATCACCGGAGTCGAGCGAAAAATTAATCAAATGTGAAATGACTGGTAGCAGTTGGTCTAATAATGGAATTACCATGAGGCGACTAATTCCGTCGACTCCAGTGGCTCCAGACGTAATGGAATAGATCGTTCTTTTTATCTCGTCCTGAGGGATAGGGGAAAAAGTGAAAGGGTCAGTGATAGGAGGTGTAATTGCTGAAATTTTAGAGAGTGTATTGGATTTAATATGTGGATCAAGGAGTGGCACATTAGAAAAGTGTAAGTAGATTAGTACGTTTTCCATTTTAACCCGATCGGGAATCGTCATAGATAGGTTAAGATTCGATATTTTTTACTAAACAAATCCATCAAGTTGGTTTGCAAGTGAATATTGTTACGAGCTTTGGGTTCGTGACAATAAAAAAAGCCGATAAAAATTACCAAAAGTCACACTTTAATTGAACGCCACTAATTACAACCTTAAAACGCACTAATTAAAACAACAATCGCTCCCAAGTCGCACTTCAAAATCGCTTTCGAAGTAATCACTTGTATCGCTAATTCAATACTGTCCCGGTCGCGGTGAATCCCGGCCTTTTATATTGCCGCGGCCGTTCCCGAACCTTCCAACGCAGAAACATCCGGAACACTCGCGCGCAGTGCGGCCTTGAACGGCCGTACGCTCGGTCAAGGTCATTGTTCTAGTAAATTCTGGCGTACGCGTCTCGACTCTCTGTAGTCCCGCCTTTCCACACTAGATGGCGCTGGTTACATCGATCGTGACGCGTAACACTGCCCCCTCCTAAGACATGCTCGTCCCGAGCATTATCGGCTCCATAATAACGCGCCAATCTCTCCGCATGAACAATCTTAGGAGTGCCTCTTGCACCTTTCTGTTTCCGGTAGATTACGTCATTGCCCCCAGTCCCAATCTGGTATGGTCCCTCCCATCTAGACTGAAGCCCAGGAGATCTCCCTCTGCTGTGGACTGGATTGCGCAACCTCATCTGTGGACCCTCGTCGAACACTCTACTGTTCACTTTGCGGTCACCAAGGGGTTTCATTTTTCCCGACATTTTCTGGCCCGATTGTCTGACGTGCTCACAAATGTCATTTATTTTGTACCGCCAGTTATTCGCATAATCGATTATACTGCCTGGAGCATCAGGTGGTATTCTGATGATCAGGTCTGCAGGTAGCCGTAGTTCTCTTTCTGCAGTTCGCTTAGGGCAACTGGATCGAAGGTGCCCCCTTTCCCCACAGCCGTAGCATCTAGGGCTGTATCTTTTATTGCAGTCCTGAACTGTAGCCGCTGCAACCTCCCTAACGCGATAGGATTGATGATCCTGCCGCACAGCTTCCACCTCCAGTGCATGGGCCAAGGCATCTTTAAGCGTCCCGTGGTGCCCGAGTCTGACAGCAGCTCTAACTTCAATGTCGCGGATGCCATCGATGAACGCCTGCACAAGGTTCCCATCAATAAGCGCTGGTACGGACTGGTAAGCTTTACGCACCAGCTTCTCCACTTCAAGGGCCCACTGCTGCAGGTTTTCGCTACTGCGTTGCACGCGGTCCCTGAGCTGAGCGCGAAACACGTGTTCCAGGTGAGCGTCGCCATATCGAGCCTCCAATGCTTCAAGTAGCTGCTCGTAAGTCACTTCCTTACCGAGAGCTTCCAAGACAGATAAGGCCTGGTCACGAAGGCCTAGGGTGAGGGCAGTCATGGCCTGATTTTTATCCCAGCCGTTCGCTTTCATGACTGCCTCAAACTGGATTTTGTAGGCCGACCAGGAAGAAGTTCCGTCAAACGGTGGCACTTTAAATCCACGTAGCGAAGGTGTTGTAGCTACGGGAGCTGCAATTGCTTCTCCAAGTTTAAGACAATCCAGCGTTTTCTTAACGTCTGCCATCACGGTCTTCTTCACATCAGCCACTACGTAGTCAACCCGATTATTGACTTGGTCGATCCGTATTTCAGCTTCCAACAGGCGGTTGTCATGTTGAGCAACCTTATCCTTCACCTCCTTTATGTCTTTCCCGAAAGTAGCGTGAAGGTCCTTCAAAAGAAGCATCTGCTCATCTTGGCGGCGAGCCTGTTCCTCCTGGCTGCGAGCCTGTTCCTCCTTGTCCCGCTGAAGCTGTTCTTCCAATCGACGAGCCTGTTCCTCCTGGCGGCGAGCCTGTTCCTCCTTGTACCGCTTAAGCTGTTCTTCCAACCGACGAGCCTGTTCCTCCTGTCGGCGAGCCTGTTCCTCCTGTCGGCGAGCCTGTTCCTCCTGTCGGCGAGCCTGTTCCTCTTTGTCCCGTTTAAGCTGTTCTTCCAGCCGACGAGACTGCTCCTGCAGCATCATCATCAGGGCAGCAAGGTCTGGTGCTGCCGATGCTGCTGGTGTTTCTGTGGACGGGCCAGCCTCCGTGGTTAATAACTGGCTCTCCGACTCCTGTGGCAAAGCTCCACCAAAACGTCTCTGGTCCGTCTCCAGTTGGCGTTGACTCCGGGTACGGATACCTTCCGTGTCGTCTTTAGGTAAAATCGGCATAATTTAAATCCCACTTCTGACACCAATTGTTACGAGCTTTGGGTTCGTGACAATAAAAAAAGCCGATAAAAATTACCAAAAGTCACACTTTAATTGAACGCCACTAATTACAACCTTAAAACGCACTAATTAAAACAACAATCGCTCCCAAGTCGCACTTCAAAATCGCTTTCGAAGTAATCACTTGTATCGCTAATTCAATACTGTCCCGGTCGCGGTGAATCCCGGCCTTTTATATTGCCGCGGCCGTTCCCGAACCTTCCAACGCAGAAACATCCGGAACACTCGCGCGCAGTGCGGCCTTGAACGGCCGTACGCTCGGTCAAGGTCATTGTTCTAGTAAATTCTGGCGTACGCGTCTCGACTCTCTGTAGTCCCGCCTTTCCACACTAGATGGCGCTGGTTACATCGATCGTGACGCGTAACAATATATACAGTGTACCTACAAACACTCATAGTTTACGCTATCTCCGTAATTTTATTTTTACCTAACATATTACGACGGTGACATAAGTATACGCCAATATTAACACATCACGTACTTAGCTTATGGACACCTAATAATTTAGAAGAACGAATCTTGGCCATTACCATCTTATAAAATGTCCACATTCAATCCTTGAAATAACTACGCTCTTGGTCTGCAAACATTTTCAAACAGTTAGTCGTATCTAAGCAACAAAAAACAATTTTTATTTCTCTAACTTAAGAAAAGAAATAAACTTTCGAGGGCTTCCGAGTTTATCTCATTTAAAAAATGGCATTCGACTTTGCTAACTTCATCTATTCCCTCAACGCTAATCAAGAAACTCCTTTGCAAAGTTATTTTTTCCAAGAAATGCGGAGTTCAGTTTTATGCATCTTATTGCTTGAGTCTTAAGGTTTAATATTAGACCAAATGTTATGTAAGAGAGATATGGATCGACTACGCACGCCTTTGGCTTCAGCATGTTATTTTCAATCAGAACTGAAACTTTTCTTTATTTGTTTCGTTGCTGTTCTATGAAATTCAATTAAAATGACAGATTACCTCATAGATTTGAGCACATTCACATTTAGGCGTAAATTATTTCATAGGTAGCTATAACGTAATCATCTCCAATGGTAGGCTAGTATAAAATTTATGTCTCAGTTTTCTTTCTAGAGACAATTAGATTTTTCAATACAATTACGGTTAGTCATAGTTATGTACAAATATTTTTTCAAAGAGGGACAGCAGCTTAGAATATGTAAACTAGGCACTAGTTTTTGTCAGTTTTATTGGCGTTTTAACATAGCCTTGTGTAGGTCGACGACCTTAGTTGCGCCTTTAGGTAAGGCTTAAAGCGCGAAAAGTACCGCGTTCGATTCTCGGTCTAGTCATTTTAAGAAACGAACTTTTCTAAATTAAGTTAGGGTCTCAGACTACCGAATTGACGCCCTAATTAGTGTTCATCATCTAATATTCTTTTTTTTATAGACATAGTATACTGGCTTCTGACAGTCTGATGGTAAGCAAGAGAGGAACCCACATCGCGATGACAACGGATTTGATACCGTAGAATTCTATCCGCTAGCATCGCCATACTGGCCCGCAAAATGTTTCTTCACGCTCCTTTAGAAGGAATCCATGTCAAAGGAAGGAAGTAACACATAAGCACTTAAATTTCGTCGCGTTGTTTCTGTATCAAAAGTATCCTATACCAGTGTTACTTTAATATCTATTAAGTATCTAAGCTTTTGCGTGAAAGAGGAAAACACATCCATACGACCAAACCTTTACATTTACATTACCAGGAATAGTATTAACATTTGTAAGCTTGCTTTCTCTCCGAGTGATTGAACTTCATCAGTGCATTTATTTCATAGTTCGTTTTTGTTTATTGCAAATATTCAAACGTGTGTGGTGAAAATTTCGTCACTCTCTTCACAGCTTTTGGCGTCATCGCGGGCTATGCCCGCTTGGCTTAGATGCTCACTGGGTCGGTGATCATCTAATTAGCAGCTCGGTTAGATCTTGTACCTGTGTCTGGAACATTGTTCAAAGGAGCGTGTGCTCAAACAACCCGATGATAGGGTCACCATTCGTTTGAGAGCTTGTTCCTATAAGTTCAAGACGGTTTGCTTAATTGGAGTGTAGAATCTATAATTAATGTCTTATTGAAAATGCTTTTAAAAGATTAACAAATCTTCATTCTTTGGCACGGGGTTCGATATTATTTTTATGTTCAAAAATAAGGTAAAAATAAAGTATTCTAGTTTGATAAAGTGCATAAGGAAAAAACAAAGATCCATTCAAAAATACTTTTTTCGTTTTATTATTAGTACGTGCGACTTCTTTCTTATTTCGGGATAAAAATCATTAATGGTAGTGTCTCATCGATTCGTTAAAACACTTCTGCCTTTATATTATCATGGATCAATGAGTAAATAGGTATTTATCTAAATAAAGTAGAAGAGAAAATAATATTTTAGATGCCTACTCGGTTTCCCTATAAACATGGTGACCCTAAGGGAAAATTATGATGGCTCGCTGGATGTCCAAATTTTCTGTAATATAATGTTATTTGCAAGGAAAATAGAATTTCCACAAAGGCTTATACGACTTTGCAAGTGAACTGGACAAAAGTTTTTCGACGTCAGTATATTTGTGTAACAAATGAGGTTCTTCCAAATATCTTTTACTTTATATTGGAAGCGAACTGGGTTGAAAATACCATATTATCAATTATTATTATTCAATTAAACCAAAAAAAATTTTTTTTCGTGGTCAGGTGAACTTAACTTTTGACCTATATAGGGAAGAGAACTACATTAAATTTTAATGGGACCGTATTCATAAAAAAACAACATTCGTCTAATATTCTTTTAATAACTATTTAACTGACTAAAAACAATCTGGTATAGGTATATGTTTTTAACCCAGTCTGCTTCCCTATTCCTGTAAACCTCTATTAACATGAACATCTTAAATTTATCGGTATAAATGATTTTGTCATGCTCTTATACTAATGTACATACATACATGTCTGGTATTCCATGGACTCTAGGCACGTTCCCACTTAAGGTGATTCACTCAATGATTGTTCTAAATTGATTTGAACTTGGTCACTGCATATACTAATCGGCTGACGGCGACTGATGAAAGAAAATTGGGTGTGCAACTGCAATCTGTACTACTACCAGAGAACAGTTACTTATATACAAATACAGTATTTAGTTCATTTAATGTATAGGTAATAAATAAATGCGCGAGACAATTAGGTACAACCTACACCAATCGACTATAGTCGACTCAGGCAGAGATCAAACTAAGCTAGACTAATGGGGGGTGTCAAGTGTCAACCCATAAAAACCAGGTACAAGTCTATTTAGAAAAGTGCATTTCCAGAATGGGCCTGACTGAGAATCGAAACCAGTAGTTTTCGCTCTTATTTAGACAAATTTACGTATGCATTTTTCAATACAACATAGAAATAAAATATTTTGTTCAAAAAATCCAAGTAGGGAAAAAATAATGCACTGTTGTAAAAAATATTGCACTGTTGTAATATCTACTACATACCCGTAGTGTTTTATTTCCGAACTACGAAAATACTCTTTTCATCAAAACCTTTGCGGAATGTTAATTGCAAATTGTAATTTCATTTATTTCCAATATATTAGTTTATTTGGTCCCAAAGTTTTCTATTCTACAGCTACCTCTTCGTATTTCCTTTCTACTCGTACGATAAACAAACAGTAATTTAGTGGGATGTTTAATTGTTTGGCCCAAATCAAGTTATTGTTGTAATCACCAATACAAACGGCTGTAACCTAAACACACATTATGTAAAGTTAGACCTCTAACAGTTGAAGCAGTTATAATCCTCCCTGACCTACATTTAAAACAGTTTTGGGAACAGTCGCCAAATATCACATAGATATAATAGGATAAATTAATACAAATGTTTAATTTACTAAAAAATTCAAAACATTTTACTTTAATCATGTACCTAAGCATATATTTACTATATGCGTTCATTTATTACATTGCGTAATAATTTAGCGCGATGTCACTTCTTTGCACACTTTTTACGAATTAGTGATCATTTTCCCATACAAACTTTCAAGGGCGGTATTACCCCCATTCTCGTTCATTTTCTAAAGAAAATGTAGCCTTTGTCCGTTGTAGATGTTCTACGTATACCTGTACCAAATTTCTTCTAAACCAGTTCAGTGGTTTAGGCGTGAAAGCCAGACCGACAGACAGACAGAGCTAATTTCGCATTTATAATATTAGTGTGGATATCTAACTGACGGACTAAATAGAATGATTGGTTTTTACCCAGTCATCATTTGACGACCTCGAGCGAGCGGGCCGGACTTTGGCGTCGCGCCATCTCTGAGGTCCCGGGTTCGATCCCCGGCCGGGTCAATATGGGAAACGAACTTTTCTATATTGTCTCGGGTCTGGGTGTTGTGGTAGCGTCGTTGTTTCTGATTTCTGTAACACAAGTGCTTAAGCTACTTACCGCAGAATCAGAGCAATGTATGTGATGTTGTCCAATACTTATTGATTATTTATTTATTTATCATTCCCATTATATTTGACTGGCCAAATGGAACAAAGCACTCATGGCTTTCCAACCAAGAGCGTTTACTTTAGTTGGTTGATTCGTACATATTTACTACTTATTATTTTTAAACTCACTTTTACTATAACTCTATTGAAAAGACGCATTAGCTAGCTAGGCTTTCCGATTATTTATGATGAAGCGATTTCTTTCCAACATCTATCTGCTTTGAAACTGGACGTAGCAAATTGTAACACTAAAAAGGGACACAAGTGCCCGCCCTGGGAAGATTTCGGAAGTCGCAAAGGGCTGTTGGAAAATAGTTCAATAGTAAGTACGCTGAAAATCAAAACGCTTTAAATACTTGCAATTTGATATTAGTACAACTTAAGGGCGGTACAGTCGGATATACCTACTTTCGACTATCCCAGCAGATAGCAACAAGTAACGGCTCTTTGTTCATTTCGAAGAGCAAAGTAGAATAAGGCCTCCTGAGGAATCTCAAACAAAGTTATATTGGAACTTTGGTGAAATCCAAGAAAATCAAGCGTGACTAAATAAGTTCAATTGGAGTAATTTATTTGTATGAATAATATACGAGGAGCATGATATGAAGTACTTTCATTTAGCAGAGACATGTCAGGAATGACATATAGTACGTCATATAGGTTTTGGTCATCAGAGAACTATCTGTCTAGATGATTTTTCGTTTTAATCATTTAAAATCGGCTTTATTGATGTTCTAAGAGAGGTAGGGCATAGGGATTGATCGCTCGAACTGGAGCAGCCCTATTGGTGAAATACCTCCGCCTTACAGAAGAAGCCAAATGACAATCACTTCTGTGTTGTTGTGTTCCTGCGTGTGAGTTAGGTTTCCGGAGCTCTTGGGGGTGCTACATTAGTAGTAGGGGCCAAGCCTTCAAGTAAGGGTGACAAGTCCAGTAACAGATTTATTATGCTGTCCTTGTCGCCCCTTAAGCTAGGACCTCATTACCACTTAACATCAGGTGGGATGAGGTCAATCTTGAAGTGTAATATAAAAAAACAACCATTTAAACAATTTTCTACTACTGTTCTGGAAACTTGAGCCTATTACAATGGAGCGATTGCCAACTGACCCTGTATAAACGGTGCCTACACGTCCTTTGAAAACCGTTGACGTAGCAAATTGTAATATACAATTCGGGACCCGAGTGCTCGCCCTGAGGAGCTCTCGGAAAAGTCGCGAAGGGCCCGTGTCGAACAGCTGGTCGATAGCAACAAGTAAGGGCTCTTTGTTTCGTTCCGAGGTTGGAATGAGGCCCCTTAAGGAATTTCAAAGAAAATAATTTGATGGAATTCAGGCAAATCGATCAAATCATGGAAGGTTTCTGAAGGAGAGTTAGCGGATGGGCTTGGTCATTATTTCAGTCGTCAGTTGGCAAGTCTAATATACTAGTTAGCACTTTTATGTATTTTATAGATACTCGTTTTCGCTTGTTCCTGCATCATAAATATTTAAGTGTGCTATTCCTTTGGCTTTCCCAAATAGACAAAGAAGTTGTTTTCTTTGAATCGATAGGGTTTTTTGAAGGCCTCAAATATTAGGTTCCTAAAACCACCTCTTATCTGTAGATTCGTTTAAATAACGATAAGACGTGAACAAGATTAAGAGTAAGTGAACAAAAAAAAGCAACATTTTAATTAGGTCCAATGTACTAAAATCTTGTAAATAAGCGTGGATAAAAGTAGTTATTACTATGAAAATATACATTTTTAATTACACGCCATTTTAAATATTTCATACTTTTAATAATTATTGATACCACTTTTCCACTATTACCTTTGCTAGGATTAATTTGAAGAAAAATTATATTACCTAAACCTCTGACCGCCGTTCATTTTTAGGCTTTCAAAAAGCTTCATCTAAACCGTTCCTAAATATAGACAAAATTATATACTAGCGGCGCGCCGCGACTTCGCACCGTGTTTTCAACATTTATCCTCTGATTCTTCGCTATTATTGCTCGCAGCGGATATTTTATAACCTAAAGCCTTCCTCAATAAATGGACTATTCAATATAAAAATATTTTTTCAATTCAAACCAGTTGTTCGTGAGATTAGCGCGTTCAAATAAAGAAACACTCATCAACTTTATCATATTAGCATAGTTTGGGCATCATACCACATGAGTAAAGAACGGACAGAGACTAAGCTTCATACGAATGCGCTGTGATAGGTCCATCACTACAAGTGCAACGCGTGTGTGTGCGTGACCACTGGCCGCTTGTCACGTACGAGCCGAACTAGATCTGCCAGTGGTCAATCTCAGGGCGTGCAGGCGTGACGTGACGCTCGAATGTCGTGCCTCAAAATTGAAATTGTGAACAGGATTTTGATAGCTTGCTTATGAAACTTTTAATACACCGTCACAGGCTTCGCAACCATCAGGTTGCGAAGCCTGTGACGGTATCATCAGATACTGTCCCTGCGTTAACAGTGGGTACAAATGACTATAGATTGAATATGCCAGAAAAGAATGGTTTAGTCTATATATATCGGGCTATTTATACAGAAAATGTCTGGAACATCACAAATGTGAGAAAAAATATTCCTATGTATATTTCCGAACAACCTATAAATATGGGAAAATATTATTTTTTGCCATTATAAGGACTTTAATGAAGGTAGTGTGAAATCAGGTTTTTTGATAATACCTCTTGACAATTTTATTGCATTTGTTGAATTGCTTGAGCAAAAATTACGCGAATATTTTGATCTCCAACAAATTGTTAATATTGTTAATGACATATTAGCACGTTTGCAAGATTGTACATTTCATATGCGAGTGTTTCCCATTGGATTATTTGAAAAAACTTCATATTAGATTTAGAATTTATCATTCGATTAAAAGACACAACAAATTATTAAAAACCAAAAGTAATAAAAAAAAATATAATATCCGATTTTAATAAAAAATGTGAAAAAAAGAACATTTATATTTTTTATTTATTAAATTGTGCCAACCAAAGCTTTGCCTCTGTTCCGTTTCTTTACTCATGTGATCATACCGTACTAGCAAATAAAGAAACTAGTGAGCGACCGAAACATGTTATTTTGCCGAAACCGAAACCGAATCTTTTTTAAAAACAAAGTCCTTAAAAAGTCGAAAAAATGTTAATAAGCCCGTTTTTTTCTAAAATTAATAACTCGCCGTCGTATAATTACAGGTTTCTACTTTCAAAGATTTATCGCAATGAAACTTCAGCACAGTTACAGAGGTTCTGTTTGAAAATTTAACTACCCTATAAATAAAGTGAAAAAATATATTATTTGTAAGTTTCGGCGCGGCCGAAAAGTTCGGCCGTTTTTGGCCGAAACCGAAACTCGGGCCGAAACTTGATTTTTTGGCCGAAACTGGCCGAAACCGAAACCAAAATTTCTGTCGGACACTAAAAGAAACAGATAAATAATTAACATCTCGCCTTGCAGTGCCAACCCACGACCATATCGTAGTTGAAAGAGCAGCACGCGGTCTACATGAAGGTAGTGGGTTCGATCCAAGGCAAGGGGAGTTGATATTTTTATGTTTCATTTAAAACGTAGATAAGTATTTAATGACATACTTCCTGTTCCTCAGGTCAAATGCCCGATGGGCTATTCACTGTTTTCCTTATTCGTTGCTGACTCACCTTAAAAATATTGACAGTGAACTATTTATCAAAGCAGATATTTTTACTTTAAATTACGTGGACAAAATATTTTATTTGTCAGTTTAAAATTATTTTCTTTTTTTAGCATAAAAAGGAGGATTGCGATTTTGACCAGTATGTTTGTTCAGAAGTAATAAAGAAACAGCTACGAGTAAGCGGTATTATTAAAAGTGATGTCATAATAATGCAGTCGGCTAATTAAATATGGCGTCTTTGTATACCATAAAATTGAGACGTATCATTAATAGGAACTTATGACTTGTTAAAAAATGAAAGGTAGTAGGTATTCGTTGGATTGGCTTAGATGTTAAGTTTTCAGTTTCTCAATGATCTGGTTTTAGTTTGAGCTTAATGCTAGCTTAGCCTTTGTTTTTTCTGACTGTGAATACCTCCTCTCTCTTGTCGTGAAGGTGCCTAGAAGGAATATTCGCAGGAAATACTCGTTTCAGAAGCAAATATCGCTCGTGAGTAGTTTGTATTAAGTTCTGCGATACCTTGAATTAATCATTTTCACCGACGTAGTTAACACACCTCCGGGTCGGGATTGATCTGACGTCATAAGATGACCCCAATAGAAAATAATTGTTTGGTATATATCTTAAGTACCAAACGTTACTTTGTGCTAAAGCATTGTTTCTCAAACTATTGTGTCCAAGCCCCCTCAGGTAAGTTATTAAATTTCAAATCATCTAAATGAGAGGAATTTAGAAGTCCAGCAAATTCCCAGTAAATTACAACAATAGAAGAGTTGAGGGATTTCCAAATACTTATTACACATTCTCTCATTTGGGTTTTATCAATTATTTACAATACTTTCTCAAACAAGGGATAGCGAAATCTGACCCATGTTAGAAAAGTTTCCCGGAATTAGAAGCAGAATCGAGTTATGGATTATCCCTATGGAATCGTAGGGAGGTTTCCTGTTTGCTTTTGTTGTTCGAAACGTTTCAGTTTTGATTCTTGTATAAGTTCAATTTGTATATAGTTGAATAACTAGATAACTTGTTTTTATTACCGTAAGTGCGCTTGACTTAGTAAAAATTGATAGGTTACTAGGTTTAACATCTTACATTATGTACGGTTAACAGCATATCACAGTAGAAAATCAAAATTAATTCTTATGCCCTAGACATTAGGGCACAAAGCCCATGGTGACGTCCTTATGGACAGCCCTCTAGTGTAAGAGTGACTATTGAAATGATTGAGCTATACCTACTTTATCATACCCGTATCAGGAATAATTTTGGTTTAAAAGTAATTGCATACTATAAAAAAATTAAGTATGTAGGTATCTACTATTTGTTTTATGATCTTCCTTTTTAGGACATTATGTTTTCCACCTTGCACTGTAGGTATAATGATAACCCAGAAACTCGAATCATGTATAATGTTTTAGTACACGTGTTTAAAGGTATGATATTTTTTTTGTCTATATTAATTTTTGGTCTAAATAGGTATGTATATGGATCGTATTGATTTACTCACAGCAGTTAAATCTAGAATTTACGGTTTGATTATTCATAATACTAGCTGTTACCTACCCACGACTTCGTCCGCGTTATTTTGGGATAAAAAGCATCCTATATAATAATCTTGTATGCCTTCTCTCTTCCTGCCAAATTTTATCTAAATCCGATCAGTAGTTTTGCGTGAAAGAGTAACAAACATCCGGACATCCATCCTCACAAACTTTCACATTTATAATATTGGTAAGGTTTACTCACTTTACACAGAAGATTAGTCATCATTATCCGCGAAATGAGATCATGACATTCTGAGAAATAGCAAAAAGGTTGCGCACCTTTGTTAGAAAAAGCAACTAAGTAACAAGTCTATCTCACTCCCTTAGCGACGTCTTGGCGTAGGTGGAGATCCTCATAGTCCTTATACCTATGACTAAACATTGTGTAATTCCAACTAATCCTAACTATTTATTATTAAGACATAGATTTATTGAGAGGATCATCTAAAACTGTTTTAGATGAAATGGTTTTTCAATAAGAATGAGATTTAAACACATTTTAACGGAAACTTTTAAACGTCCGAGTAAGGGAATATATTATACTTATTATAAATCTTAATTAGCAGTTAATTTATAATCTTGATTAATTAACGAAATAGTATTTATTATCTATCATAAAGTAAATATTTATAGGGACGGATAGTAATTATTGCTAATGTTGGAATTTTAGCAAAAAAATGGCGGTTAATGAATTAAAAGCTTTATGTTCTATTAAATCTAGTAACAAAATTAAGGAAAATATTTTTTACTGTCTCTATTTTCCTGTCAAACGTCATTGGTCACATCGTTACACAGGCTAGGGGTCATAACCTTTGGCCCACTATCCAACCATCTCTATCACAACAAATCGCACTGAATCGATACAGGTGCACGCAAATAGCCCTAAGAAAAATACTTATCATCTAGTACTTACGGCGTCTAAATCACTTCTCTCGGCGTTAACAGCTAAACGAGTGCGATTAAACGGCCGCTCCACACAAATCGTTCATTAAAAACTTGTGAAAAATAAAATAAATAAAAAGCACAACACCCCTCAACGTGCACTGGCCCTCAGTCGCATCACTACGACGACAGATTATTCACAGAGATGGTTACTTAATCACTTCACAGAAATTGCGGAGTCTGGCCCGGTAGGAGACGTGTGCGTTTTCCCTCCGTCACTTTCGGAGACTGAGGTTAGAGCCTACTGGAAAATATCAACCCTCGGCCGGGAATCCAAGAAAAGTGACCCAGCCTCGGAGCGGAGCAGCGAGCAACTGACTCGCTCGTTAGTTCTAGTCAGCAATGAGTCAGAAGGGATCCGATGTATTTCCAATCGGTTTTGTCTCGACGCCGGCCGCCGACGATCTCCGAAGTCTGCCGGCGGCGGACGAACGGCGGCGAAAGCTCATTGAGCAACGATAATTCATTATATTGTGAAAAGGACATTTCCCAATGTGTTTTTCAGATACCTCCTTCACTCGCCACTTGGTTTAGTTTGAATTGAAAACCTTCACATCTATTTCCGTTCTGTCATTGTAATTCCAGTAATTCAAAAATGGTTTAGAATACGCGCAATATCGGCCAAGCTTTGACACAAGGAGCTTTCGTTACCGACCGATATCTGAAGCAGTAACCAGGGAATATAGAGTTTGCACGAAACTTAAATTTCTAGCTAAATAGTTTCATCGCGTTGAATGGAATCTGTAGGTAGTTACAAAGATATTGAATCAAGTGTCTTATGTAGAAAAGTTGTGGTACCAAAATATCTAGTTCTGTATTAGTATGAGTGCTGTGATGACGCCCCCATTTAGTATACGTCGTCTAGTGCTCCTAGTACAAAGGAAACCCTTAGACCAGGTGATTGGTGTGGTTGTCTGGCGCATTTATTATTTATTTAGTAACACGGTGCATTCAATGTGTGCAATTTTCTTTTCTTTTAATCAAAATGTTGGTAAAAGAATACTGTCCCGGCGGGTTATTTTTTAGTTATCTGCCTCCTTAGCTAACAATACCTAATTTTTATTTATATTATTTAGTCGGGTATTAAATTTTTGATAGATTAAATATTTTGCATTCATAAAATATAACAATACTACTTTACTTTGGCAATACAAGCATTTCAATCAAAGTATCTTGTCCCAATTACTGATTAAGAGGGACCCCACACTAGCGTCTTTCGAGCGTCAGCGTCTTGCCGCGCCGACGTTGTTTGGGCGTTGCGTCGACGCGGCGCCCGCTCAGCGTCGACGCGGCGCCCGCTCAGCGTAGACGCGGCGCCCGCTCAGCGTCGACGCGGCGCCCGCACAGCGTCGGCGCGGCGTTTGAGCGGCGCTTGCGCTGGGTAGCGATGTGCCGAATACGGTTTGACTCGAGTTAGACTCGATTCCTGCATTGGACTCGCCTACTCGAATACCAATTTATTTTGATTCGAGTACGCCGGACTCGATTCCGGTACTCGAGTCAGGAAGAATCGATTCGTACTTACTAACTCGATTCTATTTATGCGAGTTCAATTGACTCGAGTCTAGTATACGAGTTTTGTTAACTCGCTCGTACTCACAAACTGTTTACTTAAGAAATGAAGTGGCGCGAGTAGTAACAATACAAACAAGTTTGAACCTGCAACTTTTTGTTTTGATTTGCTTGTTTTGTGTCAGTTAGCAGTTATTGTGAGTACTGAGTGAATTTATTTAATTGTTTTTTAATACTGGAAGTGAAGTGTTATGATTGTAATTAAATTTATTATATAATGGCGCCGAAAAAAACCTCAGGTGTATGAAAGTGTTTTGAGAAAGTGAACGGTGATAAAATAAAGTGCAAAAACTGTGACTCTGTATTTAAATATTTCAAAACTAACTTAAAAGGGATAAATAGTAACTTAGATACATACATATTTAAAATCATTAAGCGTCTTCATAATCGGATATGAGCAATATTTCTTTTAAGATTGATGCCAGCCGCAACATTTGGAAAAAAGGAATCGGTAATGAGCGGACTCGAGTCCAGCCGGACTCGAGTCAGTATTCGAATACTAAACATAGAATTCGAGTAAAGGGAATCGAGTCATGATTCGAATACCGTATAAACTGACTCGAGTCGACTCGATCCACCAAAACAGCGACTCGGCACATCACTAGCGCTGGGCGTCCTCTGCACATCGCGTTCGAGCGTCGCGCCGCGCTGACGTCATGTACAGTTATTTCGAAAATGGAAATGTAAGATTTGAATAACGCACAATATAATTTTTTTTTATTGCAGTGATAAATTAATGCTTTCAACTTGTAAAGGAAAAAATATATTTTACCTATTTGACACATGGCACGAAAAGGCAACTTTAGCATTTATTTTCTCGAAAACTAAAAGTACTTAATTGAAAATGGGTTTCTTCGGCAATATGAGCTAGTATTTTAAGCTACATCCATATTTGCTATCAGCTAAAAAGTCTTCTACCTACTGATTCTAAAACACGGGCGGGCCGAAACAATTGAGTTGATCATTATACTGTTGTCAAAATAAACGCTGCGGCACGCGTCGGGCCGGCGCGGCGCCTGTGGAGCGCAGTCCTGGCGTTCGTCATTTCGACCGCGCCGCTGCGCAAGCGTTGCGTCGGCGCCGCGTCGGCGTTGCGTCGACGTCGCGTCGGCGTTGCGTCGACGTCGACGCTCAAAGAACGCTAGTGTGGGGTTACGCTAAGTCGTTAATATTTAGGTGCGCATAATATCGTAAACATTAATCGGCTCTTCTTAACGATGTATAACAAGTGTTACGTATTTAAGTAATTACAGATAATGTTTTGATATTATTTTAACAACCGTAATCTTATTAGTATTTTAACTATGATTAGAATAAATCAATGTAAGTTTGTTTGTATTTGTTAAATGTCTGGCTCTACATATTATGTATATTTTATATTGTTTACTATCTACTTAATCACACTAAGTAACCTAGCAGTTAAGTAACTAGCTATGCCAGCGACTTCGTTCGAGTGGAAAGTGGCTTTGAGTAGCATTTTAAATTATTTAGGGTAGTTACTGTATACTATACCATGCTACGAGTAGCATTGTAAAGTAAATAGCTTATTATATCAACGTCACGTTAACGTAAATACTTACAATTTTATTATGCTCACGACATATGTGCAAAGTCCACAGTCGTACGTAGCCTGACGTGCTGCTGTCTGTACCTACCTATTAGTAATAAAGTTTAGTATAGTATATATAGTAGAGTAGTAAAGTATGCAGGTGTAAGAAGACAATATGTAGGTGTAGGTAAATATTGTCGCGCCACGCTTCTGTCCTCCCTCTGTACCACGCCACAAACACCCCCCACACCATGCCTTGCCAACAAGGTTTATGTGAAGGTTTTATAAATTAATGTAGGTGTAAAATCTTCACATAAACCTTACATCATTTTGATACAAACTTTCACCCTCCATTAAACCCCTTGCAACTCTTTTTGCATATGTTCGTTCTCAGATTTAAGACTACCTGTAGGTATAATAATTTTTATTTAAATCGATTGAGTAGTTTTGGCGTGAAAGCCTTACAAACAGACGAGAGTTCTTTCTCGTTTATAATATCAGTAGAGGTTAAAAACATTAAGAGAGGCAGGGCAAAGCGATTTATCGCTCGAACTGGAGCAGCCCGACTGGTGAAACACCTCCACCTTACAGAAGACCGCAGCCAAATAACAATCACTCCGGTGTTGTTGTGCTCCTGCGTGTGAGTAAGGTTTCCAGACCTCTTGGGGGGTGCTACATTAGTAGCAGGGTTCAAGCCTTCAAGGTAAAGGCGACAAGTCTAGTAACAGTTGTACTATGCTATACTTTTCGCCCTTAAGCTAGGAACTCATTACCACCTAACATCAGGTGGGATAAGGTCAATCATGGAGTGCATTATAAAAAAAAATAAAATGTTTTTTGTTTCTTACTCTTTCTGGCTATAGGAATTGAGTTGGTATGGTCACCAGCATTCGTAGCTGTACACCTCGTTAACATGTCGTACTTATTAAATGAATTGTCTTTTCGTAATATATGAAGCCTATATAACCTATCGAGATTGAACCTGGGATTTTCCACACCCTATAATAGCCACTGCACAGTGGAGCTCGATCTGTTCGCAATTAAATTGAAAGCAAATCTACCAATCTAGAAATATGAGGCCTTCGAGTGTAGCCCGGTGCCAAGAGGATTGCTTGCCTAGTCTAGGTAGACTTGAAGACGGCACGTATTCAATTGCGAACAGATGTAACGTAAAACCAATCAGAACAGTGAAATAACGAATTAGGTAAACAAAAAAATACCTACTCGTAGATCTTTTGAATCATTTCATCATTTGCATCTTCATCTTATTTCACCCGTTTTTTTAATTAAGTTTTTATTCTTATAATAAACTAGCTGTGCCCGTGACTTTGTTCGCATGGACTACATCCTTTCATGGTCGGTTACCCCTATCTCCCCTAATATTCGAAACAAAAAGTAGTCTATATTTTAATAGAGCTATATTTGTGCCAACTTTCATATCTCTAACTTAAAAAATAAACATGTTTCTATATAAACTTTCAAAGGTGGCATTAAACCCCCCCCCCTCCCCCCCGCTTACTTTCTAACAAAAAGTAGCTTTTTTTATATTACACTTCAAGATTGACCTCATCCCACCTGGTGTTAAGTGGTAATGAGGTCCTAGCTTAAGGGTGACAAGTACAGCATAATAAATCTGTTACTGGACTTGTCGCCCTTACCTTGAAGGCTTGACCCATCCTACTAACGTAGCACCCCCCAGGAGCTCTGGAAACCTTACTCACACGCAGGAACACCACAACACAGAAGTGATTGTTATTTTAGCCTATGTCCGTTCTTGAGGTTCAACGTATACCTATGCCAAATTTCATCAAAATCGGTTCAGAGGTTTAAGCGGGAAAGCGTAACAGACAGATAGACAGACAGACAGTTACTTTCGCATTTATAATATTAGTAGGGATGAATCCCTATTTCCTTTGGTCACGACATCACGCGTGAATGGCTGGACCAATTTTACTTTTCTTTTTTTTATTGTGTTTGTTATTGTCCGGGGTTCTCATGGAAAAAAAATACATGTATGTAATTAAATATTCGTCATTAAGACAGGATAACGTCTGTCGGGTCAGCTAGTGAATAATATAAAAGATTTTTTTTAGATAGTAGAGCACACTCATGTTATCAAGAGTTTAAAACATTGTCGAAGAGTTCAAAACCCGTTTACACATAAATATAACTCTGTGGATCGAACTAGTAACTTTATTAAGAAAATTGCATAAACAAGCTGATTGTTAATGCAGTTGCATGATTTGTGTTTGTTATTCATCAATCATCATTAAACCTTTCCAAATTCATATTGATGGGACATTTAAATCCCGAAGTAAAACGAACAACTTTCCGCGATATATGATATTCACGTTGCTAAACTACCACTATGGAAGTCAGGGACAAAAGCTAGTACCTATTTGAATATTGTATCTCTTTCATTAGTATTTTAATGCACTACAAGGCAGAGAGCCAAAAGCTTAAGAGCGGTATGGCAAAGCAATTTCAAGCTTTATGATTCCTATTAGATATATCTGCCTAATACCGAGGTACTTCCAACCAAGAAATTTAGTGCTTTCGGAAACCGTAAAAGCGAATTAGTAGGTACTGGTACTACGAGTAGGTAGGTACGATAGGTTATCAAGGCTCATGCTCAACATATTAAATAGAAGGAACGAGAACTTTTATTAATCTGTGCCCCTCATAGTTTAAGCAATTCGATTTTATTTTATATTGCACCACGCTACACTAGACAAATGAAATAAGTATTGAAGCATTTTTTTAATGCAAGGAAAATAATATTTAATTTTCACTCACGCGTGGGACTTGTAGGTACTCACGACCCTCACGCCGTGTGTGACGCTCTAAAGTTTTAAACTGTAGAAATAGGTCATAACTAAGGTCATCTTCATTAAAATCAAGCCATTATTATCAAATAAGGCATCAACTGGTAAAATCACCATGCTAGCCAGAAGCGGATTGGTAATCAAAAGCCGCAGTGATGTTCGAAAAATATTAATCATAGGTAGGTGCTTTAGTAGGACCTGAGACTCGAACTCAGGGCAACCATCGAGGCGAATAAAGCAAAATGGTTATTGAGTAGAACTTTAAGTAGCAATTATTATAGAAATCGTAATGCTGCAGCTGTGAAAAGCTTAACATGAGTTAGACCATTTAATTTTCTATACAAAACTCGTCACTGGAAATGATTTTGAACGTGCTACCATTATCATCGATGTTGTAGGCATGTGTTGATTGCACCGTACCCACTATATGTATGTACAGGGTAGCGCGAAGCAATCCATCACGGATTCATTACAGCCAAATGCAATATGCGCGGCTATTCCGTACGCTTGATTGCAACTAGCTGATAGCGGCGCGCCCACGTTTGTGCCTCCGACACGAGATTAGGTACACCGTGATGGACAAGTGTGATAGACATTGACATCGTTTTAAAAACTAATCGAGACTTAGAATCACTAAGTTTTGGATTAAGTAAAAATACATTTCTGAACATGTCATGTGTACCTACCTAAATTAATAAAATGCCTGTTCCTTACATACCTTTCCAAGGAATCCGTGGAGTCAATAAACGTCTAAGTAGGTAATATTCTAGTTTTAAGGCACAATTGGGTTAGAAGCAAGTTGTAGGTAGGTACACGTGAATACTCACTTGACACTCGATACCTAGGTACTCGTTTTATTGCAGTCCAGTTTAATCGGTAGGTACCTTTAAAAATTTTAGGTACTTAGGTAGGTAAGTACGAGTGATAGAGTAAAAAACTATTAACACATTGGTGTGCCGAAACGGTGCTGAAACAATGAAATTGCCAATCAAAACTGTAACTTAGTTACTAATCGACACCGATTTTTAACGTGCCGAGCCCACTCCCATTGGATCTGTGTTGATTGCACCGTACCTACTACCTATTTGTAGGTAGAGGGTAGCGCGGATTCATTACATCCAAATTCATCGCGGATTCATTACATCCAAATTCAATATGCGTTACTGTTCGCTTGATTACAACTGACAGCGACGCACCCACGTGTGTGCAATGTGTGCCACTAACAAGAGATTAGGTAGGTATGGTAAGCAGAACGTCACATTCAGTTCCATTTCCGTTTTATATATCCCTACGAAATAGGTCAGTGCGGTACTAAGTCTAAAATGTATTGTCTTGCATCTTTTTAGGGTTCCGTACCTCCAAAGGAAAAAACGGATCCCTTATAGGATCACTCGCGTGTCTGTCTGTCCGTTCGTCTGTCACAGCCGATTACTCTGAAACCACTGGACCAATTGAGATGAAATTTGGTACACATATGTAAGTTAAAGACCCAAAGGTGCATGTATAACGTAAATAAATAAATTATGAATTTGGGGGTCACTTTTGGAGGGTAAATCATAACATTAAAAAAAAAAGATTCGCTAACCATATCGTGTGACATATCAAATGAAAGATCTTTCTGTAAGGATTGCAAATATGTATCATTTATAAACTTGAAATAAATAGTTTTTAAGTTATTTAAGAAAATATACGAAAATTTACCATTCCCCCCCCCCCCCCTCCTTATCTCCGAAACTACTAGGCTAAAAATGTTGAAATTAATGCGGAATATAGCTCTTTACCTATAGATTACAAGAAAACCTATGAGAAGTACATGGATTAAAAAAAAGGGTTGTTTTGTTAAATTTTTTTTTATTGTTACCTGCCTGTGCCATGTGATGCTTAATTTCAAAAGGTCTGACACATCAGTCTATGAGCAGATTACACATTATTTTTGAGGGGGGTTTGTGGGGCGAAGAATTAGGGCCAGGAATTTGCTATTTTTTTTAAAAGAGAGAGATGGAAGATAGATACAATTAAGATATTTCTTTGTTTCTCACAATCAAGTGTCAACAATACCTATCTTCCAATATCATGCAATTGTTATACCTAAATACTTAGGTATAACACGGGTATTCAATAAAATTATTTACCTGAATATGTAGTAGGTAGTAGCTTTGCTATAAGGTTTTTCAAGTAAGTAGGTAAGTATTACTAACGAAACGGTGGTTTTCTTAATATAATTATTAGGTAACAATCTATGCTCGTTTTGCTAAAAAATGGACATCAAGTGGTACCTACCAACATAAGTATGACTTTAATGTTGGTGAACGATTTAAGTTATTTTTTTATATTGGCTTGACCGGGAATCGAATACATGACGTTAGAAACGGCTGAACGCCAGTCAGGCCCAACTGTAGGTATTTCGGTACGGACGTCGTCAAGAGTTTCATCTAAACATAATTTTATTCAAACTTGTCAATAAAATTTCGACAAAGAATTAGTTCATAAAGAAATTAATTTTCTCACTCACCAATAGAATCCTTATCCTTACTAATACTAATATTATAAATCGGAAAGTGAGTTTGTTTGTTCCGCTTTCACGCCGTAGGTAACTACTGAACCGATTGCTTTGAAATTCTGCAAAGTCCACCTAGATGTACCTAGGTGGACTTTATTGGCGTTTTTTGGGATAAAAAGTATTCTTTAAGTTAATCTATCTAACTACCAAATTTCATCCAACAAGTTTTAGCGTAATATAGTAACAAGTTAACAATGTTTCACATTAGCAGTTTACTTAAGTAAGTACATAGTATTAAATATACAGGCAAATTGTCCCTGTTATGTCTCTAAACTTACCAGCATCAGAAAACTTTAAATACGGCTTCAATCGGATGCGTGGCAAGGCAAAACAATGTTTATTAAACAAGAATGCTATCGGTGTAGTGTGGCAACGCTATTCGCGGTCGGACTGTCAAGATAGATTTAATATCACCACTTAATGGCCGAACTTGTGTAATTGGGTCAGAGTTGAATCCCGTATGGGCTACGAATGGAATAGCCCATAAGAATAACGACTGTTTGTTATTGAACACGTTTTATTTATATATTCGTACAAAATGGACGGATTCACAACATCTGAAGTCTCATTGGGTTTACATCTAAGTACCTACCGATAGTTTTAAAGTTATTGTTTAGATACATTTAAATATAATAAAACATGCATTGTGTAAAAATTTATCATAAAAATTAGTTCATTATGAGGTAAAGCTGTCTTCATAATCCTTTCGTGTGTTTAGGCAATGTATAACTATATTTTGTGTAAACGTTAACCTACAATTTCTGATTCTTTAGTACTTAGTTAAAAATGGAAAATTTTGCTTAAGGCAAAAACATATTACAATACAATGGTAGTGCAGTCACCAGCACTAATATTTAACCCATTGACCGCCGGACTTCAAATAGAAAATATTGCTCCCGACGCCATGCGTATTATTAGCTAGAATTTTCGCCCAATACGATAGTGATGTGACATGCTGCACTAAGCGATAAGAATAAACGTTTGTTTCGGAACCTTATTACCTATTACTAAGGATAAAGAAATAAATGCTCATACATACTGAACGTAATAAGAAATAATAGATCAATAGTAATTTTATATGTCTTAGTAATCAGAAAATTATCACAAGATTTTTTAAAGTATGCAAGGAATTTTGGCGCAACTAGTCGACGCCTTAAAGCGTCATCGGCGATCACAACTTAAATGTTTGACAAATGTTACCTACTCTTATAGTGTTGTTAAGGACTTTATCGATGTAATTGGGAAAAAACGCCACTGTGTTGGTTAAAAACAAAATAATATGAATTAAGGTCGGTGATGAAATTATAATAAGTACACCTTTTGAACTTATTATGATTTAATTTTTTGTATAAGAAGAGCAACAAAACATTGTATATTTTTTTCTATCGACAGAAACCAAAATATGTAATACGAAGGGGCGTTTTACAAATTTACACCAAAATCATGTTTCCCGGTTTTTACGGTGCACTTAACGATAAACATTCATATTTTTTTATTTAATAAATCAAAAAAATCACGGTGCAGTGTTTCGTTGAAATGTCGTATGACGTCACATCTAGATACATTTTAAAACTAGCAGCGACATAGTGAACTAATCGAATTTTTATGAGCTTTATCATACATACCTAGTTTTTTTCAGTTGATTGAGTAAACAATAAATATGGGTATTATAATCTTTATGGAATAACTCACGAAATAATTATAATTTGTTGATCCGGTTGTCATGCTCATTAATTTAGTTTGATTCAAATAAATAAGTGCCCCGAAAAGAAACACTTCTCCTACTTCACTATCAGGCGAAGATTTATTAAAAATATCATCATCATCAACTACTTCCAGAATATGTAAAAGTTCAACACAACCCATTATTATTTAAACTATTTTCGTAAATAATGTATTTGTGGGTTTTTACTCAAAAAGTCTACAATATAGAAACACGGACAATAACTTCAGTAGCATTTAGCTTTTGTATGGCAATTGAAAAAAATATATTTTATCTATCTTCAACTCCCAACACTATCAATAGCAGCATACGCGCATATGACGTCACAAGCGGACGACTTAAAGCGTCGTTGGCGTTGGCAGTACATTAAAGTAAACATGACATAGTGGAGTTAGGTGGGTATATCGATAACATAAAATTTTATGAAATAAAATTAAGGTATATTTTAAGCAGATTAAATTCAATAATAAATAGTAAAAACATTAGTCATGAAATTAATTCACAACGGCATGTCATCTGTTTATTATTACAAACTTTTTCTCAATTGACTGTGAACATTAATAATTAGGTAAAATATAAACAGACAAAAAATTCGTACGTTAACCATATGACGAGTGAGCATCATCAATCCATCTATCAAGTATGTGTATAGGCAGAGATAATGATAATAGTTATTCACTAATACACTTTTAATACACTAGCAGTAGAACAATAAAAAAATAATCACATTTTATTGTTATCATCTAATATCTACATATTAAATAAAAATAAAAAATGTATTAAAAATGTCCACTTAGTCACATCACTACCTAACGCTTTAAGACGTCCACGGCGTCGTGCAGTGTGATTTTACGTTAATAATTTTAGTTGTTGATTTTTATCATTTTTTAACTCAATTCTATGCTGTAGGACGTTTTTGGACATCAATAATAATAATCTTTCGTATCCTGGTGCGCGGTGTGTATAAATATGTATACGAGATGGTGTTCATTACTTTTTATTTCAACGTCAAACATAAGGCAAATAATGACGCTTAAAGGCGTCGTCGGCGTCTGGATCAAAATTCTTGATGACGCTTTAAAGCGTCAATGGAGGTCAATGGGTTAAAACTCGTTCTATAATGAACCTTAAGACCGCGTCATAAGAGCACAAATGTGTGTGTACGTGTGATTGCTACCACGTAGTTAGCAATCACATTCATTCTAGTAAGAATGAATTTTCAACTTCATTCTTAAACAAGATAAATTGATAAAGGTGTAAGACAAATAAGTTTATACCACTGGTAACATACTTTATCAGCCAATCAGTATTGGAAGAGCGCCTCACCTCATTTTTGGTAAATATTTCTTGCGAAATAAAGAAATTTAATCATAATTATTGATATACAGTTTTTTTTAATTTTGCGAAGATTAGATTGTACACTTACACTGAATTTTTAAATATGTTTTAGATACTGAATGTTTTGTCAGTCACTTTATATAAAACAAATAATAAAAGTAGATTAATTTCATGTTATGTCTACCTATTTAGGTTAGAGCATTTGTCGATTCTAATATCTATTATAACGAGATCGAGAGATATATTTTCATAAACAATAAAATCAATACAAAAACGTTATACTGCTAACAATAAGATGTATGTATTCTAATTTTATTCTCAATTGCAGTTGGTTTAACAAAGAGTTTTTGAAGCTTGCTTAATATTTAGAACAAAGAGATTCATTCTTTTAGGGTGTTTTAAATGGCAATTATTTTGTCTGAAAATTCAAACAATTTAAGCCAATTAGATAGTTCATGCTTAAAAGATAATAGATGTTACAAAGATCTTATTCATGGGAAACAAACTTACCAACCTTTTAATTTTGAAGATACAAAATGAAGGCCAAGTTAACATGATGGAACTCATAAAATGGCTAAAAAGTCTCCCGCACGATCCGTTTTTTAATAAATTGACAATATATGGTTTGAGATAGCTGCATTTTGAAAAAATCCATTATTTTCGTAACGCAAAAATATCTACAAAATTACACTCATCACTCATGTAATATTTTTACATTAGCATTTATAGTAGGTACTCTTTAAAACTAAGATCAAAGAATATCAAAATTGTCACCTGGATACAATTCCATAATATTGATGACCTACTTTTTAAAATGGTTGTCTTATAATCAAACTGCATTTAATCCAGATGTAAATTTCTATTAACACAACAATAAAAATCCTTAATTAAATCATTCTCAGAAAAATAATGTTGAATGCTTAAAAATAGATATGTGAGAATTAATCCTATCAGTAATCAGATCACTAAACTTTAACAAATATAAAGTAAATATGGACGGTAATCTAGTCAATTAAGGCACTAAACTGTGTAAATACAGTCAACAGCATGTCAAGGTAAACATATACAGTTTTAAATTAGCTCTTATGTCCACATCATAAAAGCTTTTGTCTGTACTTAACCATAATAAATGTTTTAAATTACAATAAAAAATTGTATGAATACAAAGTCAAGAGAATTGTACCCGATATCAGAATAAGTGATGACTGCATGTATGATGAGTGGTTGCAATCATCGGTGGAACAGTAGCACTCTTCCCAATAGACCCCGTTCACATAGACACCCCAGTTGCAAACTCCCGTGACACCAGTTTCAGCAACCGATGCGCAACGTCGTATCACCTGACGCCATCTGCCATCCCCTGAAAACAATTCATAAGAAGCATTGATTTCCAAGCACTTTATCATTCAAGGTTTAAGTGATTTCGTGAATTGTATTTTCATACACTAATTTAACTTTTATTAAAAGGAAAGATTTATTGTTTAGTTTGTAACTAATAAACATTAATACAACTGGAATAATTTTAAAACATGTGTTACTGTTAAAAAGCTACATTATTGCAGACTATCATAGGGTATTGAACCTAATCAAATTTCAAACAATGTTAATCAAGGTGTAAAATATTATCTAAAATATTTTTTATTCCATATATGCAGCATTTATCATAGAATAAAGTAATGAACTATAACATTGCAGAACACATCATGATTCACAAAAAATACACAACAGGATGTCTTACTATGATTGGTAACACATCAAAAAAAAAAGTTTTTCAATTTCTTTGAAATGCTGCAACTAAAAATGACTCTTTATTTGTATCTTTGAATTTATCTGCTTATTAAAATAATAAACTAACTCTTCGCATGACCCAAAGGTTGACTGGTAGAGAATGCCCATAGCATTAAGTCCACCTTGTTGTACTTTTTTTTGTGCAATAAAGTTTTTAAATAAAATAAATACTCTTTGAATTAAAATTGAGCCAGAGTTAACTATAGCCTGCATTGTAATATATGTAGTGTCCGACCGAAATTTCGGTTTCGGTTTCGGTTTTAGCCAAAAACGGCCGCGCCGAAACTTACAAATAATGTAATTTTTTCACTTTATTTATAAATAGGGTAGTTAAATTTTCAAACAGAACCTCTGTAACTGTGATGCAATTTCATTGTGATAAATCTTTGAAAGTAGAAACCTGTAATTGTACGTCGGCGAGATATTAATTTGAGAAAAAAAACGGGCTTACTAACATTTTTAGGGATTTTTTTTTATAAAAGGTTCGGTTTCGGTTTCGGTCAAAACTACAATTAAACCGAACCTTCGGTTTCTGTTTCGGCAAAATAACATGTTTTGGTCGGTCACTAAATATATGTAATCAGTAACATAGGTACATACCTAATTTAAGTGTCTTTGCAATTTGTACTGCCTGTATGTCACGTGAATAAGAATCAAACTAAAAGTTTTTCACCTTGATTTGTATTGTGTATGGGACTAGGGTAGAAAAGTTTTAAACAAATTATTTCATTCAAGAAAAGAAGAGCAGTTAAGTAAATACTAACAAATGAATCCTTTCGGTCCTTGCTGAGTCAACTTCATACAGAAAGAGCCTGGGGTGTGAGATTCGTCGCTGTTGCACTCCACAGCTACGTGGCTGTCCCTGTCAAATTTTTTGTAAGCCCCGCAATTGTCTTCGCCTTTTGGGTCTTGGAACGACGAACATTGATAACATCTCACAGAAAGCGCTGAAAAATTCAAAAAGGACATTGAAAAACAAAGCACATTTTAACATGTTAAATTGTTAAAATGAGTATCTACCTGCAGGCAAAGAACACAGCACGATTGTAACAAATATTTTGAGATACATGTTCACTGAGAATATATTTAGTTTATTTTAAATTTATCTCAAAATAACTGAAGGAACACACCCAAGCAAACACAACAAAATGCATCAACTGTCATCAACGAACTATGCACTATTAGAACGGACAATGATCGTGACATTGATAAATGGAATGGGGAAACGTACACTTTACGATGAAAAAATCTATTTATATTTTCCATTAGGTAATTTCTCTTGGGAACGAATCTGGAAATAAACTTAACAGTGGAATTTATCTTTTGCAAACTTTTACCTACTTAGAAGTTAGAACTTAATTAATTTAAGTCACAAATCTGAAAGCATAAACAAACGTTCAAATAGTGCAATAACAAACACCGAGTGTGTCCGTAACCAACAATTGCACGCCTAAATTTAAGTTTTCTTTCATCAATTTATATAGTTATAAACTTAGTAGCTAAGTAAAAGATGAAAGCAACAATTAATTGTGTCATTGCTGTCTTTTTGATTCTACAAATTGTACCATACGGTTAGTTTTAGTGTGTAATTTTACTCGTACGTTAGGTCACGCCCAAATAACCGAATAATGAAAAGTTTAATTTAATTGTTTCAGTGTTCAGCATCAAATGTTGGGACTGTCGATCAAGCAATGATCCTAAATGTGCTGACCCCTTTGACAACTCCACGGTCCCAATTACCGATTGTAAGCAGGAAAAAGGATTATCACACCTACCGGGTATTAGACCTACGATGTGCCGAAAGATTAGACAAAAAGGTATCTATTGCACTAAAAAAATAATCATACTGGCTTTTGTTGCTTTTGGAATAGCATTTATAAAGTTTTCTCAAGTTATTTCAGGATAAAAAGTATCCTTGAAGATATTCTAGTATCTTAATCAAAGTCCATCCAAATCCACTAGGTAGGAGTGGTTTTATGTAAAAGAGTAACATAGTAACTAACATTTACATATCCATACATTCAGACATCTATACATTCATACAATAATCATGTTTCTAATACATAGGACAGTTTACTTCACATACAATATGTTAGGGGTGAGAGCCTTCCGCTCCCCCCGCAAGCCCGGTGAAGATGAAAAGGCCATCTGCGGCCATCATTTATAGTCAGTTAGATAAAAAAAAAATACAATATGTGTTTGTAACTGTATTGTGAAAATAAGAACTGAATAGTGTATAATTAGTTGTGAATATATCCAACTTGACCTATAAGATTTTGTGATGCAATTTTTCATCTTCGCATGTACTCTTTCCTTACTTACAACTAAAGAATGCCTACATTACTTAAGGGTATCAGTTTAATAATTATTATGCAAACATAAAAAAGATTATCCACCCAACTAGTTGCTGTTGAGTTTTTAGAATTGCATTGTTGGACTTTCAGGTACTAAGCAGTACCTTTTACCTAGTTAGTCCTGAACACAAACTTGACTAAAATAAATTTTAGTTATCTAACAGTTGATTATCGCTACCTTGCCGTAACACAGTCTTGGACTAGTATGGAAGGTAAAGGATTGTGTTTCTATACGTACCTTCATTCTGTTTCGAAAATTGTATGCCTATGTACTGGTATTGACTTAAATTAAACATACATGAAGTTATTTAACTATTTTGGGGTGTACAAATTGTAGAATTATCCATAATAAAGTTTTTTTATTTTGTATTTTTTCTTCATTTTCCAGTAAATGGTGTGTGGCGTTACTTCAGAGGATGTGCGTACCTGGGTGAGGTTGGCATCCAAGGAGATGAAAGATTTTGCCTCATGAGGACAGGGACATACAACATATTCATTGAATATTGCACATGCAATAGTAAAGATGGCTGTAACTCATCTTCACTCTTCAGCCCAATGCCGCTTTTGTTAGTAATGTTGCAGTCTTTTTCTTATTTATCAAAGAAAGTTTTATAAATGGAAAAAAAAGAATAGGCGCAGTCAGCCAAAAAAGTTGTCTACTGTTGACAAAATATCCAAACTAAAGGTTGGAATTTTTAAAGTTTTACCCCTTGATTAACAAAACTCTTTTTGTGACGCACCTAAAACGATGCAGATAATGGTTGTTGAAGCAAAAATGTCAAATCATCAAACTGCTGTTATTTAAGTGTTTAAATTCCCAATGTGAATCATCATAAATGACTGAAGTAGATAGAACTAAAACATATCAATTTACCTCAGTAAGTAACTCAGTGAGAACTCAATCAAAAGCATTTTTTATGCTCTTCTTAAAATGTAAATTTACAATATGCCTTATGAGCTTTTCATCCCAATGACTAATTTATGGTCATTTGTACAATAAGTAATCATCAGTACCTTCTATGGGAAACCTGCTTAGATTAGGTATTTTTTTTAAAACACACCTATTTTAGGTACAATTTTTCATAAACTTGCTGCTTTCATTATGTTTGAAGGACCAGGAAAAAACATTTTGATTTATTTTTTCAAGAGTTGACAAAAATTTATGAATATCAAATATTAACAAAGAGTTTACATTATGTACAATAATTTTCTAGAAAAAAAAATTAGAATCTAAAACAGTTAGATATTATGAATCTCATTTTATGAAATAGTTAAAATTGTATAAATTTTAAATTGATGCATGTATTTGGATTCTAAAATATATTTTTGGTATCAGATAAACATGATTGTGTTATATAATATCAATTTTATGTGTAACAATATTACTTAATAATTGAGGTCTTGTCAATTTCGACTTTTGAAGAAATTAAATTTACATTCGTGACAACTTTAGATTAACTTAAAAGTAGTTTAATGTATTATATAACCATTATTTTTTTGGAAAAATCTTTTTACATCACTTATGTGTTCGTCTCAAGTTTATAATTTTTTAACAATGTAAGGTTAAGTGCAGTTAAAAGACAATCATAACATGATCATGATTTCAAGATGATTTATTCAATGTTTTCAGCTAAAAGACTGAATTTTTATCAATACTATTTTATAAGTGATACTTGTCCGTCCATTTTACAACCTGCTTAGTTAACATCGTGTAGATTTTAATTAAGTTTAAGATTAATAAAGAATTTTCAGTATACTTCTAGTTTCTCAATTTAATGATATTATTTACTTTACTAAATAGTTTTAAGTTGAATGAATAGAAGTTTTTATATGCTAATATTAGTACGTGACTAACTTAAGACGTAGATTTATAGCAAGTTATCGTCATTAAATACTAACTACACTAAGGCCCCTTGCACACTTAAAACAACGAAAAATATCAACTTTAACTAACACGAGCTACTGAAACCAGATATAGGTACAGTAGCGTTTCAGTAGATACTATCTCGTGCATCAGCGTCGCTTTGTGTTGCACTGACGAGACCATGCCTCTTAAAAAAAAAAAACAATTATATCACCGGCTCAATTATAATACAACCACTAAAAAAAGTTCTAACAAAAAGCCGATACATTAGAAAAAAAAATAGTAAATTATTAACTGTAAAATAGTAAAATAATACATATACCTATAAGTTAGGGTCATATTCATCAAGACATTACGCTCATGCCAGCAGTTATAGAAGTACCTGCTTACCTTTAACGTATCTTCGTACTTACAGACGGTAGAGATGCAAACTGATTTGTGATAAATTTATTTTTTTATTTCTTTAACTCTTTCTAAAAGTCCGCAAAAGTAAAAAATATAGTGGAGGTGAAAATCCAATTACGACAAAATGCAAATTTATTTCCCTTTATAACAATTGGTTACTTGACAGTTTTTAAAAAGTATTGTAAAATGTGCGCCCATTCATTTAATATCCCAAGCAATTCGATTTATCTGGAATAAACAATATTTACAACGCTATGGTAAAACCACACCTAGACTACCTTATTGAAGTTTGGGGATCTGCAGCGTCACCAAATCTTAACTCGCTACAGAGAACCCAAAATAACAGCTAGTACCAGTGCATGATTTATAGATATTATTTATTATGTTATAATAATAACTCTTGTATCTCATTTTAAGTGAAGTGTAAATTTCTTATGAGAATAAAGATCTTTAAACCTAAAATGTAAATAACCAGAGAAAAATAAGATTTTGTGTAACACATTTAAAAAGCGTGCGAAAACGCCAAGTCACGTCACTTTTGCAATTATGACGTCAACGTTCTAGACATCGAAACGATACGCATAGGAACGACTTAATTTAGATAAACGGAAAATGTTTATATAAATTATTTTTACGGTTAGCGACACAATAATTAAATTTAATCGGTAAAATAATCATTGTTTCGCCACATTAAAATCAATAATTATCGCCGACAGCTGTCATTTCCGAATTGCAATGGTGGTTTCCGTTTAGGTTCTTTTGTTCCACAGATAAAAAAAGTATTTTTTTTTGTAAAAACAAAATATTACTTACAAAATAAACGTTAATCTAGTATCTCATTTATCTTTGTATCCAATTTCATCCAAATCCATTTTGTAGTTTTTTCGGGAACTAGAAACAAAGATACATCCATTACATTCCACCAAACTATCGCGTATATATTTATTACGAAGTAAGTTTTTGACATAAGGTACGTAGGTACCTACGTTATGTCGAGCACTGCTCAAATATTACTGAAGTAATGAATGTTCAGATATTAATGGTAACTTGTAGTGTATGGAACTTTTTGAAATTTTTAATTGTTCAGAAGTATTTGGTCACTTTGTCTGCTCAAATATATCTGACGGCGACTGTACATATTTAAATCTCCGCAGTATCTGAAAAATAAAATATCCATACCAAATAAATGAAACGAAGTATATTTTAAGTGAACAACTTTATTAAAATACATTAACATTAGTGTCTTATAAACTTAATCAAATCTGGAAAGTTTAATAAACAATTTGTTGGTAATTTATCGAAACTATTTCTGTCTATAAACAATTTCAGATCTTGTTTTGTTTTCGGGACAGATGCATTTATTGAGATTTGAAGGTTTGAAGTCATGAAAGTATAAATATACCTATACTTAATTTATTATTCAAACTAAAATGAGTCAGATAATTTAATATTAGTTTGTTATGTCCTTTAAAACACGGTGTTCTTACTGTACAAAATAACTCATATATTCGTGAAAGAAAAAAATTAACAAATATTTACAATCAAATTAAACTTATTTACTTACAACCATACATTTGTTTATTTTTACTTTCGATACACCTGTTTCTAATTTAGCAGATAACAAAAAATGAGCCAAATAAAGTTAAAATTTGAAAGGTTTTTGTTTCTAAGGTAACCACTAATATTCAAATTCGTTAGTAAATTACTTAAGTACAGTCAAAAGCACGTCAGACTATACACATTGGACTTAAAATCGTCCTTATGTCGTGAACATAAGAACGAATATTGAAGAGCAAGTGTTTACCGTGTGAGCTGTTTAGATGACCATACGCTTTATTTTTTCAAAATAATAAAATAAATCTTAACCTAACGATTGGTGCCTACCGAATAGAATCCTTAAAAATGTAATTTCATGTTAAACTGAACATGCTATTTCAGATTATTTTATTATATACTAGTGTATATAGATTAATAAATAACTCAATTTACTATTGATTTGTGCACCTTTTTACATTTGTAATGAAATCAATAACTCTTTAAACTGAATGATTTTAAGTAAATGTATTTATTTATTACGTATCGTTTCATAACGTATTCGATTAGTCAGTAATTACCTAGGTATTGAATAGATAGTGATTCGAGACCGTAATTTAGACTTAATTATAATTTAAATAAAAATATTTCATATGCTTAATGGTACGGTGGTATTAAAAAGCAAAATATTCACATGGTCCCAGTTTTCGGACTGTAACATTATATTTGTACTATGAATTATTAAATCAAACACGCCAGGAAAGTTGTTAGTGAGGCTGTGATAACCAGCAGATCTGTGGTTTATTATATCTGATTACTTTAGTAATAATTAATGATTTTCGTTGCCATTAGAATCTTGGTTAACACCTTCAATATCCATAATGGAGTAAAAAATAGCGAGAAGTTTATTGGTTGGTGTTAAATTGCGCTTTTGCTATTGGACATCGGCGCTAAATCCTTGAATTAAATAGGGCCCAGTTAGGGCGACTCATGTCTTTATTCGTATCTCGATTAAAGAAGGTGCTTTTCTGTCTTGGTATCATCTACTTGTTTAACTATAAATCGCCATACAAAGGTAACGCGGACGAAAATTTAAATACGATGTCAAAAACATAATATCTGGGCGCGTAGGTAAAACCTGAATAAACATATTAAAAACCTGAGATTGTTTAGTTGCTTAACGCTTACAGATAATTAAAGCAGTGTTTCTTGGACAGATTACATGGTACATTCGTATTTAAGCGCTGTTACGCTATATTACAGCGTACACTTTCCCGCTGGCATGTTACGACCTCGCGAGGTGTTTACTTGAAGAGAAGCAGCCCGAGTGGAGCCAAGAGTAAGGCGATGGTTTTCGTGATGGCAGATGCACCGTTGCAGCCATCATAGTCGCATGTTTCACAGAACTGGGTGTACTCATTCGGTCCGTTAGACGAGCTCGGGCAGGCGCTGCTGTAGTCGTCTTGACGCTTCCAAGTGCAGCCTCGGGAGATGACGATGGCGCCGTTGACTGGAAAAGAAAGAACGTCTTTAGAATATTGCAAAATTATAACAAAACAAATTCTGCCGTTATAAGAACAAGTGGCACGAACTAAAAAAACTTAATATTTACTTGTTGCATATCAAATGGTCGCCTTATGAGATACATTTCCAAAATAGAAAATTAAATGTTTTTTTATACCTATTAAAAAAAAGGATTTTTCAGAAGTGATGTTCTTAAGTAGGCAAACTCTCGAAACAAGAAATCTAACAAGCCCTTTTTATCGTGAAGTGAATACAAAATTATCGTGCTTCAAGATACTACGTTTCGATGAATTCTACAAAGACATTCGCTTTGGAGTATTTGTAGTAACTCGTAAATCTTTATACCTTTATATCATTGCCTTTTATAGCCGCGAAATCGTTAGAGACATAAAAGATCCCCGTGCAAAATACGAAATATGAATGTACTCAAACACGGAACGTTTGAAGCCTTCATAAATGAGTAGAAATAATGATTTAACTACCTACATATGTGCGGCAAAGAACTTCCTTTTCAGTTCTCATACTTATTTATCCCACAGTAAACCTATTGAATTGCGAAGTCGTTGAAACTAAACCGCTTAATTAGCTGTGTTTATACGGAACAAAAGAATTGTACGGGTAGTAGACTTAATTTAGAGTGGGCTTCGCAAATTATCTTCTCAACTTGACATTGAAAATGTGCATGTCATTTCAAGTTTTACTCACAACTTGGCACCGACTCGTGGGTAGGTATTTGAAAACTGTTGATAAAAAATTACGACTACGAATCTAGTAGTATTATGAGTTTACCACTAAATTTGTTATGTTTGTATATCCTAAGTTGAGACTATGTAATTCACTGCTTATTTTGATAATTTGTATGTAAAAATCTAGTAAGAAAGTAAATGACAGCTAAGACAAGAATGAGGAGGGGTATGAATGGACTCTACCGTGGTCTCTAAAGTTATCTGTTATTCCCAATCACGATTATGATTTGATTATCAGAATCAGTTATATTTTTTATCTAACTGATAGAAACACTTTATCTAGACCAGACTAAATTATGAGATTATTTTTACTCGGAGAAAGATACTTATCTATGCGTTTAAGGTAAGAAGTGGTTTGTTTCTTTGCGGGTAAAGGATTATTGCTGATTTGTAGTCGAATGGATTTTCATCAGCATTTTTTATAGAGCTATGTACCTAAGTACCTACTATCCCGCCAAGGGGCGCTGTAGAAGACGTTCTCAGATGCGATTTTCGCTCTTTGTCGAATAAAATAAAACGCGGTAAATTTAAATATTAGTTGCCCCAGACATATATGTATTATGAGAGTGTTTCTAACTCACATTTAGCTGGAGTTCAGTTCATTGAATGTTATTCTTTGTCATTTCAAGTAAATAATTTTTCGGTGTTTACGTTTGCCATTTTTCGTTTCGTTCCGTTTTTCGCAACACGTCTGTATCGCCAAAGCCAAGATATCGTTTCGAGCGTTTATTTATCAATGGCGTGTCACGGTATAACCTTCGCTCACGCTATGTTGTTGCATAGCTCATTGAACTAAAATACGAGCATCAAGGACCCGATCCGATATTTCCCTTCGTCTGACGCTGTCAAATATTTTATTTCATTGCAACTCGACAGTAAAGCTTTAAATTTGCATTTACATCCGACTATTTTCGTCGACTACAGCTACCTAAAAGGAATTGAATTAAACATTATTATAATCAGTTTTGTGTTTTTATTTCAAGGTGATGTATAGATTTCTCGTTTTAGTAGATAATTAAATATCAAGATTAATTTTACTTTTGTGGATGCGCAATAGTGTCTATCATAATGTAGAATATATAGAATAGCGTTAGGTATTAAGTACCTAGTAATATATAATTTGGGATTAAAAGGTCACCATTAAAATTTTTAGGTATAGGTACACTGCGGCTCGTTTCGTTCCCATTAATTGTAGTTGCGCCATAGGCCGTTCCATAACGGTACAAGTGGGTTGGTACCAAATGCAAACTGGGCCAAAGGGCCCAAGTACAAACCTACTGCGAAGTGCCAAGTCGCAACTTAGTAGGTACGTGTCTTTATTTAAGTTAGTAAGTAGTTAGTTAAGTTCTTTTAGTGATATTTTTTTCCCCTGCTTATGTAAATTAAGTTTCTGAGCAGGTTGGGATACATGGGGCATAGAGGTGTAATAATGTAAAAGGAGAGTTTTTTTGGAATAAAAAGGCTTTGAAAACGATTTAAGTTACCTACTAAATGCTTTTGAGTAGACGCGACGAACTATTGTTTAAATCTGATGATAGAATTGAGAGATACAATCATTAGCATTGATGGATGCCAAAACTATGATTTTAATTTTTGAAGTACATTCCGATTGCTCTATGATTTTTCGTTAAATACCGTTCCTTTGAACATTTTAGATGTGTCATCAAGTTAATGATGATAATCAATCCTAATGGGATAACGTACCGGTTTCCTGACTATGTGTTACCTACTCTTGCTGTCGATTTTTTTCCACTATCAGGCATAACGTAAGTAACATGCAAGACACGTGTGTGGGTTTTTCTTTTAGGTAGATAAATATACGAGACAGAATGAGTTCTCACTTTTCTCCTAGACGCTATTAAAAGAGTACAAAATGAACAAAGGTTACTTACTGTATTTCTTCTGCTTCTTGCAAACAGACTTGGAGGAAGTCAGGTATGGGTACGTGGCTCCAGCGTTTGCGTCACAGTTCTCCAGCCGGAACTGGTAGCTGCTGTCAGATCGGCCCACAAGGAAAGGGTCTCCACAGTACGGGTTGAGGTCGGATGAGCACGTCCAGCACCTCATTGATTCACCTGGAATTAGAGAAGGTGGGTTTAGTAACGACTAGAATAGTTTTGTACGATTAATGCCCGGTTCCAATATTTTACGATACGTAATTTTTTTTTTTTTTTTAATAGCGCAGTATATTGGCTCCTCCCAGCCTGATGGTAAGAAAGATAGGAACCCACATCGCGATGACAACGGATTTGATATCAAAATATCCTATCCGTTAGCATCGCCATACTGGCCCGCAAGATGTTTCTTCACGCTCCGTTTGAAGGAATCCATGTCAAAGGAAGGAGGAAACGCAATAACAATAGTAATGTGTCAATGGCTACGTTTTTCTACGAGTCGTTAATTATAATTTGAAATTTACTTTCCATATCAGCCGTCATCGGACCTCCGTCTGTCGATTTTAGCTTACACTTCGTATAATTTATTACTATGCGTTACTAGAACGGATCGTTTTTTAAATATTGGAATCGGGTATAAAATAACGTTAGCGGCTAGACTATAGACGACATGGACTTTGCACCGCCCTTATTACACGGGAATGAGACGTTATATCGAGCTGCGAGTGTTTATCCTGATGTACCACGATAGTGCTGAATAAACATGCGTGATGCTAAGCAGTTAGCATAGTGGACGTCTGGCTTGGACTATCCCAATGGAACAATGGTTAATAAATATAATAAATAAATAAATTCAAACTCAAACTCAAATATTTCTTTATTCAAGTAGGTTACATACGTAACACTTTTGAATCGTCATTGAATACAATGCAAAGTGATTCTACTTCCGGTTCGGAACCTATATCTACCGAGATGACACCGGTAAGAAACTCAGCAGATAAGTTACAGTAGCAGTATCTAACTTATAGCTATGTGTAGAACACTTTGGACCAAGCGCATATTTATTTTGATGAGTGAAAAAAACATGAAGTATTATTTTATTTTAAGAGGTAAGCTGGAGCAGACCAGTCCCCAAAGGCCAGCCATCCAAATATTAGACAACATCATATACATTGCTCTGATTCTATGATAAGTAGCTAAAGCACTTGTGTTACAGAAATCAGATACAACGACGGTACCACAACACCCAGACCCGAGACAATGTAGAAAAGTTCGTTTTCCATATTGACCCGACCGGGGATCGAACCCGGGACCTCAGAGATGGCGCTCGCCAAAGTCAGGCCCGCTCGCCTCTCGGCCACGGAGGTCAGGTAATGATTAGCTCTCCTGGCTGCTGAAACTAAGGTTCTAGGTTCTATCTTCACCCAGGACAAACATGCGTACGGTTAGCATTTTTGTTCGTTCTTCTCTAATACAGAGGTTTATAAATGCATTTAAGTATTTTGGTGTGGCACCATCGATTCTGGTGTCCATAATACAAGTGCTTTCACTTACTTAGAGAACATGGTAATATTGTCTAATTTATTTTATTTTCATATCGCGAACGTATATACATATACCTAAGTAGAATAGATACTCTTCAAAACTTACTAATCTGGTTGAACCCCGTATTATTCACAGGTAAACCTCGGTAGGTTACCTACCAAAAATGAGTTCATTTTTAAGGCATTGTGTTCGTGGGAAGAAATACACTGAAACCGCACTTTACGCCATTCAGGTTTTAAGGTGCCGAAGTTGACGATGATGATGATCAGTGAATAACGCATGAGTAATTGATGACAAAACGTTTAATAGACTTCATAACGCGTTTTGCGGCGCGAATACGCTGTGATATCGCAACATGACACCACGTGCGCAATGGGTTACGGTTGTTCAGGTACATTGTCGCGGGACAAAAACCAATATTGTAAATAAAGGGCGAGAAATCTACCCAGTACCTACTTAAGCCCAGGTGCGCCCATTTTTGATTAAACTAAATTAAATAAAACTATTTTTACTTTACCGTAGTAATAGCTGATACTATGCCTCTACTGTTCTGTCACTAGATCATAGGTAATTTCTGAATTTTTAATGATAGGTAGGTATTACAAAATTATGAATCTTTATCCAAACCAGACTAATTGGAATTAACGTTATAACAGTATTGATAAATGGGCAGACTGAATGAATATCTACATAATTAATTTTAATGTCTCTATTAAAATATGAAAAATTTGTATCTAAGTTTGCTTTTGTTTTTTAACTTAATTCTCAAAAGTTCATAATGATGTGTTAACAATATTAGGATTATAATCTAGATGTAAAATATATTTGTCCTTGTATCTAACATTTGTTTTGATTGTAATCTGTTTTGTTTTCCAAATAAATAAATAAATAAATAATTTACCGAGATCGTAGGTGTGATAAAACGTTATAGCAATTTCAAGATAACATGGAATAGTTAAAGTAGGTAGTAAGTTTTCATTTTGGATAAGAGTGCCTGTTTATAAACTGTATATACTTAGTTTATGCCTACCGCAGTAATTGCCTTCCTGGTGTATTGGTTAGACCATCACAACTCAGAGAGACCGTGGGTTTTCTTAGTTTGATGACAATATTGCAGGTTGAATGACCTGTTTGTCCGATAAGAATGTTGATTCCGTGTTTCAGAAGACACATTGGTACCTATTTTGATCCTACTAGTCCTCTTTCATTTATAAAAGGTTACGGAGGTCAAATAAATCACCGCCATAGAATAACACGGGTCGTGAAAATCAAGAACATAGCCATAACTGACCTCGGGCTCCTCACTAGATTTAATCGGGACATATGCTCGTATGATAAAGATGCGCCTATCAAATACCTTTCTTACGAATTTATTTTCTTGACGTAATTCTTCTCTTACGTAATGTGACTCATGATCGTGAGTGATGTACCGGTTTATAGAGTATCTTAATGAAAACCTTAATAGGGTTAATTGGTGATTACAGAGATTAATAACCAAGATAATGAGAGCTAAACGTAATTATGGCTATGGGTGTCTTTGGACGCATAGACAAGTACCCGCTCAATTTCAAAATACTTAATTCAGTGTTTTGAATATTTGAAAGATATAATAATATACTTATTTACTGTGTATGTGTGTGTGTGTGGGAAACAATTAAAAAAATCATTTGGTGTATTCAGTGCGGTATTTCAAGGATTTTGTTATAAATTATAAATAATTTCAATTAATTAATAAAAATGTATAGTTGGTAAATATTATTTCCTTAGCGAACCTATTCAGAGCTACTATAATTAGAAAAAAGGTACTTGATGAATTATTCTAAAATCACTACATACTAAAAGTAGAGTTTCTGTACAGCGTCACAATACTAAGTGTTTATGGCATCGATATTCATGTTTAGTACAAGAGTTACATACTTAAAATTGGTTGGAATATACAATTTGTGAAGGACGATTCTTTAATTAGCGGGAGATATTTCCACAACGCTCTTTATTTTTCTCTATCTATTACCTACCACGGATGCACTCCATATTTGGAGCTAACGGAGATGTCTCTATGTAAATACTAGCCATTGTGTGCAGATGAGGCAAAGATAGCTGTTATAATATAGGTACTCGCCTGCAGTTCTTATGTCTAGGCGAAAAAGTTCAGATTGCATTGCTTGTTCTATCCTACGTGGACCATTAACATTCATTTTCACGCGTTTCCCATGATTATATCTTACGTAACTGTCATTGTTGTTTCAAACTTGATTTATTTAACTGTGCAGCAATTTATAGTAAGTACTAAGATAGCAATTGTCTTTTATCTAGTAAACCTGGGTATTTAAAAAAGTAACTCCTGTATTCTGTCGATAATCTTAAATTTTTACATCATATACCTTTCCATCATCTGTTTTCTTTGGTACGAAACGTTTTTTATTCAACTTATATATGTTACACTTACGTATATACGCTCCTAGAGGTTTTTCAATAAGCATATTATAGTCAATATTGCATTATGTAGAAGCATCGAAGACAAGTAGGTCTAGGTATATAGCAAGCATGTGATCTGACTACTTATAAGTAAGTAGGTTGTATAATGATTCACGCATTAAAAACGATGCGGTAAACGGCTTATCCACAAAATTATCTACACTTCACGACAAACAACTTCAAATTAGCGTAACTGATAGTAATGAATAATATCGGTACTGTTTTCAAATAAAGAATCGATTCGCGAATCATTATCTTCTTTTGGACACGGCATTTTTTCATGGCGCGTAAACATCTGCGCATCAAGTTTCCAATCAAGACGAACTACGAGTACGATTGAACGCGACCTAGAGAGGTTTTTCTATGAGTACAAAACTGGCCTTCGGCGGTAAGTGACTACAAAAACTGAATGGTTATCTGACAAGGCCCTTCGTCTTGTGGCACGACTGCGTTTAACACGGTGGACGAGCACTCACAATGAAGATGCGATGTTTTTTACGCACTGCTCAATTTTAATGACATTCATTGATCTGATGGCGATTATGCGTTTCATATCTTCATAGAACGGTTACATTTCTAACTGTAAGAAGCACGAATGCCAAAATACTTTTTTGGAAGCATAGACCAACATTAATTTTTCAAAAGCAAACCCATTTTTTCTATTTATTGCCAATGCCATCAGAAAATTATGAAGAATAAATTGTTTCTTTTTCGATTTGTAGATTAAAGATTTGTAGACTAAGCTGAGTTAGATACCTACGGATCTTGAAACCTGATTTTTATTGCTATCGTTTTAATTTACCTGGGTAGCGCAAGATAAAATGCTCTTATAATGTTTGAGTCACACTTTTGTTGTTTTCAATTCTCAATACCTACCTCAGATAAATTTATTCGGTGACTTCACAAATTAAGTTCTTGCTTGCACTAATTGCGTATCTTGATGGGGATTTAATTTAATTTTAATCGCGGAAAATAAAAGTAGGTTAAGATTATTCTTGAAACGGGAATGAGTTTGAATTGCGAGCTATCCTTTACTTTTGTATTCCTATAGTAGAATTTTCACAAAGAAAACGTGTAGGTAGGTATTTTAATACAAATTAAATCTATTTCAGATATATCTTTGAGAATTGAGAATTAGATACATCAAGGAAATTGCATGCGTTTTGTTAAACATATATGTCTTTAACTTGTTGCCAACACAAATCTTTTTCTTTATAATTCCAAAGAGATTTTTGTAAACACAACCTTTTTTTAAATGCTATACAATAGGTAATTTTGTGCACGTATCTAGTTAAATAGTATACGTATCAAAATGAAGGCTGATGGTACCGTACTTTCTGACCTTATTCGAACACTATTAAGGATGCCACAGCAGTCATCCATATAGAATGCGTATAGCAAATATAGTGTATTTACCATACAAATACCTTGCTATGCGTATTATGGCTCATTGTGCTAATCCGGGGCACTGGGTCAATAGGTGCGTGTCAACATTCAGTTTGTAAATTAATGGGGAATCTGCTTTTTTAATTGCATTTTTATGGCGATTATTAATGAAGATGTTTGCGTCTTGTTTACTTTATTTTTTATGTTACTGCTTGATCCATAAAGCGCGTTAAAAAATCGCATAATAAAAGATGATTTTCCAAAAATGTCTATTAATACCTAATCCAGACTTAATTGTTAAGTAAATGTATGTGTTCCAAAGTCGTTGAATCGATATTGGTCGAAACTTAATTTGTGTATAGCTAAGATTATTTTTATCGCCTGTTAAATATTAATCTCGACGGTCCATCATGTCGATTAACAAACAATAGTTGCGAAATGACGCGGGATAGTAGATAGGAATTAGTACCCTACCACATCATCGCTATATCTACTTGTAGAACTAATTTCGCATTCACAGGGCGTGCTTATGATAATTTATTTACTGCCTGTTTAGCATCATAACGCGTTTAAAATTGAACAATGTTAAGACCTATCAATCATTACATTACCTAATAATGGTTTTGGAAGCTAACATTCTTTAACTATAAAATACTAGCGGTATCGTATAGGTAATCACAGTATTATATGTTCAACTCAAATCTTGTCCTTACAATTACAATATAAGAAATAAATAATTATCTAATTTGGTTCAGTATTCTGAAGTAATTACATTTCGGCCCTTAATTTAAATTAAAATATATAAATAATTCATTATTTGTCTACAATGTCTAAATTAAACGGTCATGTGGCAGACGGAATAAAGAATTAGATTGTTTGTAAGTTTGTTTTCTGGATTAGAAACGAAACCTTTTTAAGAGCTATCTATGTTTTTCATTCAATATATTGGGAATAAAATAATTTGTAAACACTGTTTTCCTCTATAAAGATGATCTTGAATATTGCGGGAATGTTTGTCGCATGTTTTTTTTTTTGTAATTTTAATGGCGGCTTGAAATCATTCCGTAAATGAAGTAATTATCTGGAGTTTATTTAAATTATGTACCTAATGTAAATATACCTATTACTCCATTTAGTATGTAGAAGAGCAAATTTAGTTTTAATAGAGCTATTATTGCTACTAAACTTTCAAGTCCCAATGACTTGTTACCGAATTAAAAACAATAGGTTTTTTAATGCGTCAAGAATTCTGGTTTGTGATGTGTTAAGGGCCCTTTACACAAGACCCTATTTTTTGGCCAGAGCACGCATTCGATAAACCTTCGCGGCAAGGCGACGGGCAACATGATGTCGCGGCGTCTTTACTGAGTTGAGTGATAGCCGGCGTCTACGGTACGCCCATTTTAGGGGTGTAAGCCCTCAGCTCCCCCGAGAGTCCGGTGAAGATGAAAAGGCCATCTGCAACCATCATCAGTCAGCCAGTAAGGAAAAACAGCGCCTATTGGCGTTCGAACTTATACGAACGCCAATGTTAGTGTGAAGGGGTTCTAATACTGACGAACAATTGGCCTACGTCGTATTTCCATTACTCATTCAATGCGAGTTGCGCAACATAGGTAGGCAATGTACGGTAGTGATAGTGAGGGCTCGGAACCGGTCATAAAAGTTGCGCGAGAGTGGTTTTGGCGTCTGCTGACGGCGTTTATATATTTGCTTTGGTTTTGTTACGAGAACATCGTTCGCCTCGTGGTTTGATTTTGAGGAATAATCGAGTCTTGTCAGCTAAAGTTGGGTTAGAATTGGTTATGAATTTTATTTCGTTTTTCCATGTCATAGTTGAAACTGTGCCTGCCAGTTGGAAATAATATAGTTATTTTTTTATTTGTTGCTAATTAATTTATTAATAGACTTAACATGCGACCCACGAGTAATTAGTACATTTAAAAGTTTCCAATCACCAATCGATACACATATTTTTTCGATTAGGTAGGTACTCTATTTTGCCTGCTTGTCAATATAAGGAATTTTGTTAAATGGTAGAGAATATTTACTATTAAATTTGTTTAAGTAGCACGGATACGACCAAAATTTCAAAAAACTAACGAAAACTCACAAAGTAAATCTAGAAATTGAATCCTATCTCTTTGATTTTCCATATTAAGTTATTATACTATGGATTTTCAGGTCTGCTGCCAAACTCTCTTGAATACAATGTAGAATCTGGCAACCATTTAATTAACTAATTGTGAAATTTATACTGGCTGAGCACGCGATTTCGTTTACCTAGAAGGAATTTTAATTAAAATTCGTAGTTCCTTCTTCTTGTGATGGTTGATGACGGGATTAAGTTTGCTAAAACCATAACAAAAGACATCGAAACGTCGGTATCCTTACGTCCTTGCTTAAAAACAAACATACATGTGTGTCTAAATATTTTTTTATTATGCTACGTCGAATCAATCTGGTCAACGCTCGTTAAATTTTATTCCGAATTTCTCCATAGCGACACGGTAGATTACGTCATATTATTTGTGTATGGTGGTACCTCCAGCTTCAAGGCAAGGTACAACAGCGCTCTGTCTGAACAGTGATGTCATACATACTGTTTACGTGGTACCTACGTTGTTTTTTCTAGCAGTTTCTGTCCTTTCCGGCATCGAATTACCGGCATTAACGGCCCCATGTGTGCTGCCAATAAAATGACGTAGAAGCGTTGCTATGGGATCTCTATGCTACCCTTACAAATATAAACTACACTAGGGGTCATAGAAAATAATAAATCATGTTAATTCTCATTGTTATTAATCGAAATATAAATAAGACAATTAATTACGTACTCTTGCCAGAAAGGTGTTCGTTTTGCCTAGTTAGTTCGGAACAAAATTAAGCATATGTGAATTCTAAGATCTGGAGAAGCCCATATCGTCGACGCGCGTGCAATACCGCGTAAGTACATTTTTCCGTAAGTTCCAATTTGGATTGAAATAATATGAAATAGCAGACAAAATTAATCTTTATGGCAAACGGAAGATACGCAGTATTGCATGCGCATCGACGATATGATAATAGATTCCTTTTTCGTTAAGACGAACATCATTGGATCAAGCTGCAAGCATTTGTTAGTCATTTATAATTGTATTTTAATGACATGGGCTTATCTATTTTCTTAATAAAAATAACGATGTTAACTATTAGATACCTACTATTAGATGAATAGGGTAGACGGTTTTTGTTTCGTTAAACAGGTTATCATATGGTTAAATAAAATATAAAAGACATACATTTTTCTTCTGTACTATCATGTGAACTAAAATTTACTGAAATATATTGCGTCAAAGTTTAGCACGACATCCTTTCTCGCACAGTTTTATGTATTAGTGACGTAAACACCTATATACTGAACTTTAATGCGTTGTATTATCAACAATTTAAACAAATTAAGGATACCTTTTCATTGTATTTGAAAATCTAACTGTTAAACTAATGCCCGGTTTCAATATTCTACGATTCGTAATGTCTCAAAAATGCCAACCCGTTTTTTTCCAACTGACTACGAGTCTGGAGCGGTTTAAGCTTACTTCTCGTTTAATATATTTCAATCCGTAACTATAACAGGTAGTTTTTCAAATATTTGAACCAGGCATAAATAATCATTGTTTCTTAACCAAGTCATCATTCCTTTTGGCAATTTAACAGCTGAAGCTTTTCGTGTTGGTAGGATAAAAATATTGACCCGAGTATCACAATATTATTAGTTAAGATTTTAGAACTGCAAAAAGTCACAAAACTAGTGGCAAAGTTGTATCAAGAACAATTGTTTAAATGCAATTCCGAAATGATTGGAATTAATTGAGAGATAAGGCTAGCCTCATATAGATAAAGTCAGTCGAATACAGCTTGTTGTATGTAGGATTGTAGGTACCTAAGTATTCTATGTGTAATCATTAAAAATAAGTACCTTATTTTGTTGCTCACCTCGATAACCTTTGTTCAAAATACATTAATCACCAAGTTTCTATAACAAACGTATCAGACAAACAATAGTGCCGCGCCAATCTCTTTTTCACGTGGTTCCTATTCAAACATTTACAGCGAACAAACTTTCGCAAAGACGTGTTTTCCTATAGTTAACGTGACTATACTCGTAGTGAATCATCAACATTGCTTGTATAAAACAAAGTGTTAAATAGTATGACACGATCGTGGTCATTGGATTGGACGACCGTGGCCAAGAGGCGAGCGTGCCGGACTTTGGCGTCGCGCCATCTCAGAGGTTCCGGGTTCGACCCCCGGTCGGGTCAATATGGAAAACTATTTTTTCTGTATTGTCTCGGGTCTAGGTGTTGTGGTACCGTCGTTAATTCTGATTACTGTAACACAAGTGCTTTAGCTACTTACCACAGAATCAGAGCAATGTATGTGATGTTGTCCAATATTTAATATTTTATTTAATTGGAAGGGTTAATATTGCACCAAATTAAAACGCATTGTCTTTCTTTGTAGGTACAGAGGATCTACTCCCGAAAACGAAATATGACGTATCTGGTTCCATTATTTGAAAAACGATCCGTTCTAGCTACGGACAGTAATTAGTTATCAGAGTCGTAAGCTAAAAACGACCGACTGACGACTTTTGCGGTTTAAGTAAACAATTTCAAACCTCTCAGGAGATAATGTAAATAATAGGGATGTTTACTGGTTAGCCAACTTTTAAATACGGATCATCAATACATATAAAACTTAATACCACTTTTCGTTCTGATTTTATACCTCAAGAACGGCCCACATCTATCTAAACCAAATATTTAAGCTTTTTACTTTTACTACTATTGAGTAGTTGGTTTATGAGAAGTTTGCACAATATCGGTCGAGCGGTTCGTCATTTATCACATTTTTTGTAACAAATTAATATGCGTTGAAGCCGAGGCAGGTTGCTATTTCCTTCATAGATTTTATATTAATATTTCCACTGTGACGTCACAATTTTACAAAATATATATAGAAATAATTTACAAAATATCTCTACGGCTGATGTAACAACAGGTCCTCTGTAACAGCATTGATACCTTAGTATTATTTTTAGATTGTGTCGACGTCCCAATTCGTTTATCGGCTGTAAGGATATGTTATAAATATGATGTAAGGCAACCAAATAGAGTGGCGTGAGAACGCAATTTGCTGTAAAATATTGTGTTATAATGTTACAAAATAAACTAAAATTGATATTAAAATATCAAACTATGAATCAGCGTAGCATTTGAAGGTGATAAAACCAATTTTCCTTGAGCACTTTTTACTTCGATCCTAGTAGGTACACCATATCTTAAACAAACATTCTTAGCTTCTGAGTGATCAAATATTTATCTTAATATAACTAATCTTGTTTCATTTTATTACGGACAGTTTTTATTTGGCTATTTATACAAATTTAAAGTTCTATAACAATTATTTTCTGCGTTTAAATTCATAGTCATCCAAAATTAACAGCTTTGCAATACTATATCGTTAGCAACCAGGCCGGTTGCGTTATCAAATCGTGTAAAATCTTGAAAATTATCAATTGTTGATGTCACCTAAAATTTTATCACCAAAGTTAATTATAAGAGTGTAGTGTCTAGATATTATTTAATAACCTAAGTATTAAGATATAATTATATTATAATGATCCATATGATGTTTAGACAGTAGATAAGCTTGGCGATACAAACACTCCTCTTCTAATCTGAACTGCACCTGATGGAGTGTGGCCCATTCCGGCTCTTAGTCGAGATAAGGCCTAAGCGCCTAGTACCAAGTAATGGGATTGATAAATGATGGATTTATTATGTTCTAAAAATCCTTTTCATTGAATTTTTTACTACAGTTGCTCAAACTTTTTCATCCTTATTTTCTTTCTTTGCCCATTGTCAGGTATTTCTTTTGGAAGTTTTTCTGGTACTGGTGAATGAAATCATTATATTTTTGGATCTTTATGATAATTTTATTTTTCTTTACTTATAATTCACAATCAAGAAAGATTTATCAAGATAGTGTGGCGTTGGCCCCTTCTTATTGCTATTAAACAATAACTATTACAAAGAAGAATTCACTAAAACACCATTGTCTGTGACAAAGGAAGAGCCCGTAATGGCAATTGCCTTATCGCTGGCCAAAAACAAAACTAGCTCAGCAATTTCTTGTGGATCACTGATTCTCTTAAGTGCTGTAGCTTTCTTCATAGCATCCCACATAAAAGCCTGTTGTTCTTCAGTTCCACCATGATTCTCTAAGATGTCTGTCTTCACTGGTCCTGGGTTCACAGTGTTGACGCGAACACCCTTCGATGCTAACTCCGACGCAATAGCTCTAGTGAAATGATCTAACGCAGCTTTTGAGGTGCAGTAAGAAAAACTTTGTTTGCTGGTAATCATTCTAGCGGCGATACTGGAGATGTTAACGATATTCCCTTTGGCCTCAATTATATGTTTAGAGGCGAGATGTGTAAGGTAGACCACCGCACGTAAGTTAGTGGACATCACCTGGTCAAAAGTGTGCATTGCGTGGTCAGCGGTAATGCCAGCACGGCCCCCGACACCGGCATTATTGACTAGCACATCTATTTTCTGGAATTTTTGTACCGTTTTGTCAATGACTCGTTTTGCATCATTGTCCTTAGAGATGTCAGCAATAATAATTAGCGGCTTGCTTCCGGCTTTTTCGCATTTTTCAGCAACATCTTTTAGCTTTTTCTCGTTCCTCCCCACTATCACTACTTGAGCTAATTCTGTAGCAAACTTCAATGCGATGGCGGCACCAATCCCCGAACTGGCGCCTGTCACCAACACGACCTTACTGTTGAAGCTCATTTTACAAATGACATGATATTTCGTCGATAAGAAGAGACAAAGTCCACCAATTGTTATCCGTACCTGTATTATCATTGTTTATGTAAGAAATTTAGAAATAGGTACGAACATTTCAATATCGATGATTTTATGCCATTTTATCTTTATTTACTTAGGTATATCAGTCAACTATCAAATAAATAGGAATGTAACAAATATCATGAACGTTAATTTCTTGGACAGATGTCTTCTTAACTTGAATTTTAAACTATGTTGAAAGATTAGAAATATCTACGATACGAATTATTATGAAAATATTGAATAATAAGTCAACAACTTTAGTATCAATGTAGTTTAATAAATAATATAAAAATGTTTTAAATAGTAGAATTTACTGAAACTCCATTATCGGTGACGAAAGAAGCTCCCGTAATGGCGATCGCCTTGTCACTGGCTAGAAACAACACAACCTCAGCTACTTCTTCTGGCTCGCTTATCCTTTTAAGTGCTGTAGCGTTCTTCATAAGGTCCCATATGATTGTCTCGTGTTGTGAACTTGCACCCATATTTTCTATAATATCCGTTTTTACTGGACCCGGGTTGACTGTGTTCGCACGCACGCCCTTCGATGCCAATTCCGATGCGATTGCTCTAGTGAAATGATCTAAAGCAGCCTTTGAGGTGCAGTAGGCAAAACTTTCCGTACTGCCACACATTGTGGAAGCAACACTTGATATATTTATGATATTTCCTTTGGCTCCGATTAAATGTTTAGAAGCGAGATGCGTGAGGTGGACAACTGATCGTAGGTTGGTGGCCATCACCTTGTCGAACATACTAATAGCGTGCTCAGCGGTAATGCTAGCACGACCGCCAATACCGGCATTGTTGACCAGCACATCTATTTTCTGGAATTTCTGCACAGTTTCGTCAACGATTCGCTTTGCATCGTTGTCCTTAGTGACATCAGCGACGATGACGAGCGGTTTGCTGCCAACTTTTTCGCACTCCTCTGAGACATTCTTCAATTTTTGTTCGTTCCTCCCGACTATCGCCACATGAGCAGCTTCGGCAGCAAACTTAATTGCGATGGCGGCACCGATTCCTGAACTGGCGCCAGTCACCAACACAACTTTATTGTTGAAACTCATTTTGCAAATGAAACGAAATCTTGTTTACAAAGTCTCATATGAACTATTCTCGATATCGTTAATATCTTATCTACACAAGTATTTCTTATCTACAAAATGATTAACAGCAATAATATTAATATCATAAAAGTGATTGTTTTATATTTTTAGGCAAAAATAAGATTTTTAGTTAATTAAGTACTTTTCCATAAGAACTATTTATCTTGAAGTTTTTAGAACATATATCTGGAAGTTTTTAGAACTGCGAATGGATTATATTAAGGAATTTTAAGTAAAGTTATATTATAGGAGTATTCCTACCTGGAGTTTCAAACCAACATGTGGTTTTTCAGTGATTATTTTGCTCATACTTATGTTACTTTTATGATTCGCTCGCCTAAAAAAAGCAACTTCAGCATCTTCCTCAGGTTTTGTAATCACCTTGAGTAGGTGCCTGTGGAATAAATTCTCACACCAACGGTTAACGTTGTGTTTTTCAACCTATGCTAGTTATAGTTCCTTTCAACCAGTTCTTTTTTTTACTTGAATAACAGCTAAGTAATCGATTTTCGATAACTCTGTGGAGGTTAACATCCGATGAAGACTCATTTCAGGGCATAATCGGGTCTGAAGCAAGTTGTGACTAGAGACTAGAGGCTTAACACTCGATGCACGTTTGAATGAAGTCCACTTTATACATAATTGTATATATCACTCACTATTGAACGATACTCGTACTTTGTACACCGGAACTCACACTGTCATAAATCGGATCATGCTGTTCCCTCCATTACCCTCCACTGAATCTCCTAACATATTCTTAGCAAATGAAATAAATAAAATTCACACAAGGACAAATCGCCCATGATTGAAAATGATTACTGAAGGGGATCTTGAACACCGGAAGGGAGTAAATTGCTCTTTTCAACGCGGCAATAATTTAATTAATGACGAACCCCGGTCGCTTAGTGTCATTATCATTATTACCCACCATATCATTCTAATCGGCAAGATGGTCACTAGGTATAATAAGTTACTAACATGTTTGGGTTCGCGTTGTTCAACTCATCTCAAACCAGAATTCCAGATACAGAAAAAAAACTATTGATTCTTAGCTCGACAGCAAGTCTGGGACAGTTATTGTCAAAGGAACATGTTTGAATCGACGTGAATATCGGCGGGGTAGAGTTTTTTGACGGTCGAATGATTTTGTATTTAAATAATAATTGGCTTTAATTTATACATATTTTATTTACATAAAAATTGTTGATTAAGCGCTAATTACTTTGACTTATCGGCTATGGACTAACGATTCATAGTCGATATCGATAATATATAATTTGTATCGATTAATTTATATTGTTTATAGGTATGTAGCACTAGCACAACGTTGTTACAATATAGGTACATGAATTTATCTGCCTGTAAAGGTACTTTTTTTAGTATGACTGTTAAAACCATACTTAACCATAGTATTAATTATAAACTATCGATAGATACGATATCTATCGATAGTTTATAATTAATACCGAGTCGATACTCGGTAACACTATTGTCGATACCTTTAGATGTTTTTATTTTTTAACATAACATGCGAAGATAATATATGCACGTACGCGATAACATATGCAGTATTACTAGTGGATTTTGTAACGTTATACGTTTTCATACATCCACATACTATTAGATCTGTTTGGTTCCGGATCGTCTCTGTATCAATTTCAGCTGTCGTGCGATGAGTAACATGACCTAAGGGCCCAAATAATTAGGGGTCGTGGTCGCGGTCACGAGTTTAGCCGACTGCTCCTATTAAGAGGTTTATTAAGCATCTAGTAACTACATATTGAGTCAGATTAGTAGCGTGCTCTCAGAGACACTCGGTGATAACGACTAGTCGAGAGATCTGATCTCTACATCTGTGGGTGCATTGAACGTTCGATTGCAAAAGTCAACAATTGTTAGCCCATGCGCTTGAATAGTGTTGCCACGTCCGATTTGTTTTTAATCGGTACATGAGGGCAAACACTCGGACAGTATAATTGCAGATAGGGACAGTAAACAAAAAACAAGCTTTGTTTGCGTTTTAAACTAACAAGAGCAAATATTATTATAAAATAAACTTTTTAATTTTTTGATTATTCGGAACATTTAGCGTCCTGATCAGGTGCAGATCCGCACGTGTCCTAAACCCCGGAGAATTGGAACATCTCGCGCAAGTCGGGATACCTGGCAACACTACGCTTGACGTTCAAAAGGTATACAAAATGCTATGTTGCAGACTTTATAAATTGCATAGCGACGTTGTGACATCGCGTCGGAATTACGTCACAAATGTCTGGTTGACTCCAAAGGGTCTACTAATAAAATCGATACGATACTCAGCCGTATATATCAGGACCGTTTACGTTTACAATGCTTCATAGAATGGCATGTGCAGGCTTGTAAAATCGTCGTCGCCATTAAAGATGCGAAGTAAACGTTCCTTTTGTATAGAGTTCACGTGGATATAGAGCGTAGTGAAATGAATTCCATACAACTTCTAGCTTTATGTAAATAAATAAATAAATAAATAAAAAAACTTCGAAGAAACTTAAGTTAAATTTTTTACCATAAAAACGTTCAATTGTATCAAAATCCATGTTATTTTTTAAACAGTATATTCCCGCGACTATCGGTTATTCTTTTTCATTAACTAGGAGCGATTTATAGGTTTCACAAAAAGCCCTATCAATTATTGTCTTTGCCATGAATAACATCTATTAGACCGAATCAATGGTGTGATTTGCCATCGTTCGGGCACAATGGCGCGGTCAACGGATCCTATGGGGGTCACCGCTTTTTATTGAATCCCATTAGAATTATGCGGGCTCTTCGATATCTGAATTACGTTTAAATCAATTTTGATAAAATAGTTATGTTTCTTTTGCTAACGCAATAAAAAAAAGTCATCGTGTACCTATTGTGTTTTAAATTTAGAATTTTTTTGAAAACATTATTTTACTTATATACCGCCTTTATGTACTTGAATATGTCTTTAAAACCAATTTCAGTAAATGTTCTGTGCAATAAAGTGTATCTATCTATCTATCTATCTATTTTATTTTCAATTGCATTATGAGTTGTATCATGACCTTTTTTATGTTCAAAGATTTTTAGCCACTGACAAAGTATCGAGTGAGATTTTTATTATTGCAAATAATAAAATTACCTGCAAATTTTCTATTTGTCCAGTTGATTAAAATACTAGTGTTTAAATGCGGTCTGATCTTGGATGTTTTTGATTAAAAATATCTCAAATATTTTAGAAATAAACCATACTAATAGTGAACGAAAAGTATGAGGTGGTCTAACAGGTTTAGAATTGATTCGTGACAAATATTAAAATCTTAGCACTTTAATCAATATAAAAAAATATATATACAGTCGAATTGAGAACCTCCTCCTTTTTTTAAGTCGGTTAAAAGTAAGTTTCCAGATATTTATGATTATTCCTTAAATTAAAAATATTGAATGTCAATAAGTCTTTAATTTTAGATATTTTATCACCCACATAAAACAGAAGATCACTAGACAGAATCAAGGACTTCAAGGAAAACATTGATGGGTTGGCGATTTTCCAGAAAGGATATAATCTAACTTATTATCTCATTAACCCATATGAGCTGTCATTTTGGGGCTAAGCTATATCGAAATTACAGCTGAAGTAGAAAGATTCCTATTCTTTTTTGATCACGCTTGCAAGCTGTCTACTGTCTAAAATCGTGTTAATTAAAAAAAAAAAAATTGCTGAGTTTTTAGTAAAGTAAAAAAATATATTTTTAGTGTCTCGTGTGGCTTTTTTATAGCATGGGAACGAATAAGAATTAGAAAGCAGGTAAGAAATAAGAAAGTATTTAACCTAGGGAAGGTAACAGGGGTGATTCGTACGTACCCCATCTAACGACATAATACTTCATACAATCTAAATATGTAAAAGGAGAAACTGACTGACTGATATAGGCACAGCCTAAACGGCTAAACGTAGACACTTAAATTTTAAGACTTTCGCGTTCCATTTTAAACATTTAAAATAATTTAACGGGTCAAAACGCGACACCATTTTGAGTCAGCTCGTGACCACGGTTGGTGCAACCTAACCGAAACGTCTCGGGCAGTAAGTAGTTGGTATTAACTACTAAATAAAAATGGTGTCGCGTTTTGACCCGTTATATTATTTTAAATGTAGACACTTAAAATTTGGAAAGGACGTAGGTTAGGTACCGTAGAGGTGTACTAAGAAAGGAATCCTTTTGTATGAAAAATGCTTAAAATTTGGTATGCAGGTACCTTAGTAAACTTAAAACTTAGTTGCAACAGGGTATAGCAAAATTGCCACGGGAACGGGAGTTAGTGGGAAAAAACTGGAAAAACCCTGTAGTCCACGCGAACGGAGTCGCGGGCACAGCTAATCTTCTATACTATCGTTTTATAAAATCTCTTCCGTCTAAGAACAAAGTCGCGGGCAGACGCATGTTTAATTAATAACTAGGGCTCGTCGTTATTTTTGGGCGTTAGCTGACGTGACGTAAATTGGGGATCCGTGGAACTGGGCCAGCTTGCTATTTTTTATGGCTCATGTAAATTTTATTAGGCAACCATGGTATTTGTGGTGTCTGTTTGTTTATGCTTGGGCATACAAATGTCATCGCTTGATATACGATGCGCATATAGAATTCTTTTTTAATTATTAATTCAAGAACGAGGGTCTAGTGGTTTAGTATCTAGGTACACATAAATTTAACGCCTAATGGTAAATGTAAATCCAGCCATAAGTTTCATAAAGATTTACCTAAAATTATTATTATCGATATTCTCAAATACCTATCCTAAATACTTGAGAATGATCGATATATAGGTAATACTTACTACTGAATTCACCTCACCTATACGCAATTGTGTGGTGATGACATTGCGGTTTTCTTTCAAAATAAATACTGATAAACAGCACATTGCGATAAACATTTACTTAATATTAGTACTTTTGTTGTTCGACATAAGGCTGACACAAAGTCCAAAGTGTCGGTCGTGCTTTGCACTGTACAAGGACAATTAATACTGACCTCTAGTTGGCTTCAAAACAATGTGGTTCTATTGTTGTGATATTATTACGGGTCCTACCTTCAAATATGGAGGTAGTACATAGTAGAGACCATGCCAGTACCTACCTACCTATTTTCTGGGTTGTAACTGCGAAGTTTTTATTAGATACATTGTTTCTGCAACGTTTATTTGTCCGATGTAAATGTAATTATTAAATTTTGACGACAAATTTAATTCGTAAATTTGTCGATACATCTTACGGCAACTTGGTAGGTACTTCACACATTTAAGATTATGAAAGGAATTTATTAAAATATTTGTATTAAATTATGTTAATGTTCATGAGACCCCTGTAGACTTACTACCAATAAAAAGAAACGAAAAGATGAAAGCATTCGATTTTGGAGATTAATCGAAAGTTCGGTAATCAAAACGTTGATTTTGATTTGCATACATAATATAGTGCTTTTTGAAAACGGTTTGTTCGCATTCGAAGTGAGTTGGTTGCGATTATGAGAATTAAAAATTACTATCCGTTATCGGATGAGAGTAATTTCGTTTAAAGTAGTAGACCTCCTGATCCCGCTAAAACTATATTATCAATTTGATTTGTTCAATAATTAAACAAATAATATAAGTCAATCGAACGACTCGAACAAGAGCGATGGAAATTGTTGACTGCAGAAAAAATATTATCTAACTCTATTTTTTCATAATATTTTTAATACGTATTTTCTACACAAAGTTCAATTCGATTCGAGTTAAAAATAAAATTACCAGGTTTGATGCTATAGTTGACACGTGACTTCTTCAGTTGGAACGAAATAACACTTAACTGCCTAGGTAATTAGGCAATTCAACCTATTTAGACGTCGTTTTGGCCTGGTCTCACATCAACTAAGAGCTTGACACACCTCTTGACCTCTACCCACAAGAGTACCTACTTAAGAGGCATTTTATTGGTTGATACAAACCTATAATATTTTAGCCCAACCTAAATTCTAATAGTGGATAGTCTTCAATCGTTCTAAAGCAGAGGAGTCCCACAAATCGCTGTTCTACCCTGGCATCAAAGCATTTTAACTTTCAAAAGAAGGCCAGATTGCTTTGTAGATTATCAATCTCCAATCTCAAATAAATATCTTGTTTTCTTTCTTTAAAATAACGTAACATGTTTTGAAATATCATTGATATTCTGAAAGTCAAATTAACTATAAACGCGTTCATTGGTTAAACGAATCATCGTCTTCAATTTGGGTCGCGTGGTTGAGATCCCGTTTAATTTTATTTTAGGTTTCTGTCTATCGACAATACTCAATTGTTAACCCACTGCAGGTCAAAGGATTCCATCATTTATCTAGTAGATAACTCAAGTACTATATATAATATATATAATATTTGAGACAATTATGACTAACTAGCTGTGCCCGCGACTTCGTCCGGGTGGACTACATCCTTTTATGGTCGGTTTTACCCCTTTCTCCCCTAATATTCGAAACAAAAAGTAGTCTATATTTTAATCCAAGTTCCGAGCTATATTTGTGCCAAATTGCATATCTCTAACTTCAAAAATAAACATTTTTCCATATAAACTTCCAAAGGTGGTATTACCCCCCTCCCCCCTTATTTTCTAATAAAAAGTAGCCTATGTCCGTTCTTGAGATTCAACGTATACCTATACCAAATTTCATCAAAATCGGTTGAGAGGTTTAAGCAGGAAAGCGTAACAGACACACAGACAGACAGACAGAGTTACTTTCGCATTTATAATATTAGTAGGGATAGTAGGGATTTGTAAAAAAACCAAATTTTAAAACAATCATAGTGGGTTACGTAAGCAGTTACACGAGTTAGTTGTCATAAGGGTCGAAATAGACTATGCCGTGTCCAAGTACTTTTCACATTGTAAATTTGTCGGTTAATTTTTTTTGGAAAGTTTATGCGAGGATATAGTAGCACAATAATATGACAAATGCATTAGCGCATATATTCGAACCAGTTTGCCGGCACATTTTAATATATTTTTTAATTCTCTGGTCATACTGGCTTGTTTTCTCCGATACTATAGTGAAAGATTTAATCACAGTGGAGTCGCCAGACCGTCCCGCTTTATTTCTGTCCCAGCGTAACACTTTTGTACATACTATTTTTAGGCTTTACCGAATTATCTTTTGACATTAAAAGGTATGTTTCTTGTATCTTCATACTGACGCCCGGTTTTTGGTCTAGTTCTTTAGATTTCTACCGTCTAAACGTATTTTTGAGGGTCTAAAGTAAAAATATATATATATATATATATATATAAATTCGTTTTGAATTAGACTTGTTAAACTACTTACTTATACCTTTATACCGTAGGTATGCTTTTGTAAAAAGGCAAGGTGCTAAATTAGAGTTGTCAGTTTTTGATTAAACATGACAAACGAACAATATTTTTTGTCGCTCATTTTGTATGAATTTTACATAAAATTATGAGGGAAATATATAACTGGATTTTTTTGTGTAGCTCTACTACGTATTATAGGTATTTACTTTGAACAATGCCTTAATAAACCTACTAACGCATTATTAATGCTACTACGCGATTTATTTTAACAATACCATGGTATACACCACGCGTCACGGTAGAAAGCGGTCCCTATCGGAGAATAAAGTTCTCCGATTTTTAACCTTTACATCACTCGAAAATGGCTTTTAATTTATAACGCATAGGGTCTTCAATTTAAGGCCGGTAGGTCTCATAGAAAAGGGCATAAAAGTATGTCAAACACGACGCGATAACATGAAAGCGAAAGCTATTCTAAAATGGCGTTTGCGCAACATGTTTGTGGGCAAGACGTAAGTGGCGGACGTGACGTCGATAGGAGTTCATAAAATGAAAACTCGCTTTACTTGATAAAGTGTACGGATTTTCACAATTCGTTTTAAACATAAGTTCTAATAATCATATCTTACGCAGTAATTTTTAACTTTACCTAACAAATTATAAAGATGATAGTGTTTGCTTCATTATTGGTTTGAAAGCGCCAATCTCAGCAACAATGGTTCAAATATAAAAAATAATTTTGTATTGGATATTCTATTTATCGGGGAAGGCTTTAAGCTGATAACATATCGCTGGTAACAATAGAAGCGCAGAATCAGCAGAAAATATGGAAAAATGGGCATAGTACCCGTCTGGATCCGCGGTGGGCCACTAGTTTTAATAAACTTTATTGCACAAAGCATTCGCCCTACCAGTCAATCATTGGGTCATGCAGATAGTTAGTTAATGGGTACAGAATATTCAAAACTGGCGGACTTAGTAGCTAATGGTAGATTTGTATCCTAAACATTTATTACGATAATATGTTTGTTTTCTGGTTTGTGTTTACTGAGAAATATACAAGTAAAAATTAATTGTTTTTAAGCAAAATTGGTTTTTATGTGAGTGTCATTGTTCGCAAAGACATAGACAGCGAGTGTGCATGCAGCTCTGTTTCTTGAGTAACCTATTGATGAAGATGCTTCCCACGTCTTTGTAATTCAAACCTCAAGGTGATAACTACTTGCATCAGATCTTTAAACAAATAAAATGAATCAGCCTAAAAGACAAATGTTCGGATCTTTGTGGAAGCTACTACACGTTTTTCGTACTTTCTACCTAATCACACGGAGATAAAACTTTTGAAGTATACAAAGTAATAGAATTTAGTATTTTTTACCAATAAATCAACTAAACTGAGCATACGATGTATCGCTTAGTCTTGATGAGATCAAATTGATCAATTGTCTGTAATCTCGTTGGCAGTAAAGTTGCTAACGGGTAGGTCCGATTGCCTGACCGTAGTACTTACCCACGTAATTTGAGTAAACAACGCACAATCATACAGTTGTACTAAAACCTTGACTCTATGTGTTTGGACCATGTCATTTCAATGTCATTCACAAACGTTTGAACAAATTCGCCTTAAATGAAGGACTTAATACTCTATTTAAACGTTCCAAACTGTACTAATTAGGTTTTGTTCAATGATTCCTAAGCTTTAACGGTGATCGATTTCCTCTTTCTTAAAATTATCTGATACATATTTTGGTATTTTCATCTATTAGACCATACTTGTTAATGTAAGTAATTAGTTTCTTTGTTCATAGAAATGACTATAGGCAAGCAGTTCTTTCTACTTATGGTACGTATAAGCTTTGCTGACAATCTCTGAGCTTTGATGTACAAAGAGATAAGATTGTTTGCACAACCTTTCTTTTCCGAAAAGTATAAGTAGTAAATTTGAACAAATTCTGAAATATTGAATCTCAAGTTTAAGTAATAAATTAGGAACTAAGGTAACTGCCGTAAACATGATAACAAATTGCACAAGACGTTGACATTGCGGTTGTTTTTAGACAATTTGACCTTCAAGTTACAATTATACAATAGAAGCTGCAAGGTTTTCTCTTTTAATTGTCGTATACAATTTCCTATCCAAGGAACCTTATCTTGAAATAACCAATTCTATTTTACGTGTCCTACTAAAAGCTACTTACAGTTCGCTGCGATGTCTGTTTATCCGTCATTACTTAAATTCTACTGAATATTTTAAATGATATGTTTTGCGCGATGTTTGGTCTTCTTATAATTTTTTTGTAATTAGTGGATTCGGTATTTATTATGTAAAAGATAAGATCAATCCCAATGTTGTTTATACAAGAAATGATCTTTATTTTAAACCTAAAGGCAGTGGTTTTAAAAGCTTATAATGTTCATAATGATCTTCCTTTGAAGGGTGTTCCAGGATGCTCAGGCACTTTCGCGTGGCAAACAGAACCATGTGTTTATACCGCTTAAACTGGTTAAACTGGTTTCTTTACGGCCAATTTTAGTCTTTGGGTTTATTTTATTTTTTGCATAACTGAGTCTAAACAAAACATCGACAGGCAATTTTATATGAAACTGGGATACCACATCATTTTCACATTTATTGTTGATATATTAATATTTGTAGGGCAGTATAACTGTAAGGCATGGTTCAAGATTATAAATACATGAAATACAATAACATAAATAGGATTTTTTTTTGTAAAAAATACCGACCTACGCTTTATTTGGCATTCATTTAATTACATCGAGACCAGTTCTTTTAATAGTTAACATAGGCAATACTTATCGATACCGATTACAAAAATAACTAAGTACCTATGTTCTTAACATAACCTGCATCCTTTATTGCCATTGCGCATAAAAATTGAATTTTAAATTTAGACACAAAAGTAAGCTGAATTTCGTTATCATTTGTGATCAGTAATGTATGAGATCACAAGTCAATATATAGGTACATATGTTCCGGTTGAAAGTGAATACAGCTGAATGATATAGGTATACTTATATCTAATGGCTTTTGTTTACCTAACAATATACGTGCAAACTATTTAATCGAAACAATGACTCATGCCAGTCTACTTCATGTTTCTTATTTGTTTTATTTTTCTACCTACAACAAGAACATTCCAGATATAGTTTTATAAGCAAATATTTTTACATTAATAAACCCCATCGTTCGTTTTAATAATACTGCATGCAGGCGTTACAAAATGTACCTAATAGATTTTGATAAAGCTATAATCATTAACGATGTACGCAGTATTTCAAAGGGCATTGAAAAGAACATTTATAATGCCTTTATGAGATGATCATTTTATTTTTAAACTTATAAGTTAAATAACAATCGCGTTTCACCACAGCAAAATCTATTACAGTCTACAAATTAGTACAGACGTTGTTTAAAACACATGTTAGCTAATTAGGTACCACTGGATCAGAGCAATGTAGGTGTGATGTTATTCAATATATTTTACTCTTCACGTAACACGTACGTGTCGGTTTGTAAACAAAAGGACGCCAATCGTGGTACCATTCACAATTTTAAGTACCAAAGCATACAGATACATGTACGTTTGAGCAGTTATTTGATGCCAACATTCTACACGTTTTGAGGTCAAGAATAACCGCCTAAAGCTCGGGACTTGTCGTAAGTTAGTCGCAAATCAAGCTTGTTATTCAAAATAACGATGGTGTTACGTATACACCTGTTTGAAAAGTGGTTTAGCAACTGGTGAAAGTAACGTAAAGAATGTAACGATATTGGTAACGCATTTTTATTTCGTTCTTTTCTCGACTCAACTGTTTAGGTTTTAAAAAGTTGTTTACGAAGAATCAAGACTCACCTTAAAATGTACACAAATATATTTGCAACTTTTCATTAATTTGCTTTTGTATAGGTGTAATACCCAAATTGCTTTAAAACACTAACCGAACTAGTTGACTAATTATTTTCGTGTGTAAGTAATGCGGCAACATTATTATGCAAGCATTGTAAAGCGGAAACTGTTGATATACATTATTTCTTTTAAAATTGAAAGTATGTACAAATAAAATAATGTACCTATGTAACGATTTTTTTAAAAGTCAAGTTCTCGCAAAAAGACAAAAAAAGGAAAAACTTACCGTCTTGCACAAAAACGGCGAGCAAAAGTACAGGCACGAACAGAGACAGGTTTGCCATTGTAAATGTTCACAAAACGTCAACAGGCACGAGATGTGTTCGCGAGATCGTCGTCGAGTCGACTCTATGCGGGCTCGGCTAAATCGCGAGTGAGCGCTCGCGGAGCTGCACTGGCGTAGTGCGTTTGCCGCACATAGACGCGTTTGGAACGCTGCGGTTGGAACTATACGATTGGAACGCTGCGGTTGGGGGCACTGCGGTTGGGACGCTGCAGTTGGAACGTTGCGGTTGGAACGCTGGGGTTGGAACTCTGCGGTTGGAACTATACGATTGGAACGCTGTGGTTGGGGGCACTGCGGTTGGGACGCTGCGGTTGGAACGATGCAATTGGAACGGTACGATTGGAACGCAGCGGTTGAAAAAATGCAGTTGGAACGCTGCGGTTGGAAAAATGCAGTTGGAACGTTGCGGTCGCAACGCTGAGCACACCCTCATCCCCGGACCTTGATAATTTTCGTGTCGCAACAAGAACTGAATAAGAAATACCGCCGTTTGAAGAGTATTCTTTGTATATGGGAGTTGGGAGTTAGTCATGCTCACTAAAATGTCACTGGGGTGGTGGCGCTATGTGGCTGGTCGTTACATTCCCTTCAATATGGTTGAGTGAGGCGATGGCTGGCACATACGTCATGCTTGTGAACAGGTGCCACCCTGGGAACTGGTCTGCTCCAGCTTACCTCTTAAAATAAAATAATACTTCATGCTTTTTTCACTCATCAAAATAAAACTATATGACTTGGTCCAAAGTGTTCTACACATAGCTATAAGTTATATACTGCTACTGTAACTTATCTGCTGAGTTTCTTACCGGTGTCTTCTCGGTAGATATAGGTTCCGAACCGGAAGTAGAATCACTTTGCATTGTATTCAATGACGATTCAAAAGTGTTACATGTAACCTACTTGAATAAAGAAATATTTGAGTTGGAGTTTGAGATTCATCATCAGCCTACCTATTATCCAAACGTCGATTTGGTCTCGAATTTGGAATCCATATTCTATCTCATTCTTAACAGAAACGATTGAACAGAGATAAAGTAAAGACTTTCCTAAATTGGAATCGTTTTTATCTCTGGTGCATCACCCCCTGAACAGGTTTGTAGATTTCATACATGGTCAAAGTAATATATTCGTTGAACAGGCCACTGTACATACCTAGAGTGAGCGTGCGATGTACATCTCACGCGTTAATATAAAGTACAATCAAAACAGCTGCTGAATTTGAACTTGCCCACGGGACATAGTATGCTCCTCAATCCCGAAATTGTCTTATAAATAACAAAATATGCCAATGAAGCTTGGTAATCTATACGTATAAATACAATTGGAGTGTCTGTTTGTAATAATAGAATATCTACTTTTTTATACATACAATACGGTACATACACCAAAATAACACTTTTCACAATTTTTGTCTGTCGGTTTGTTCCGACAGAAATGGCTGGGCTGTTTTTATCTTGACCTTTAACAGGTAACTGATGTTAATAAGTTGTATTTAAAATGTTTCCGCAACAAAACGAAGGATGTGACGCGCAATCAAGACGCTCTGGTCGGCGGCGACCGCCATACCGCGCGGCTTTGAATTGCTTAATTCAAAATCCTTTAGTCCACGCGAACGAACTCGCGGGCACAGCTAGTATATAATATAAATAATTTCAAAATGACTAAATTGGTAAAATAATAAAAGAACACAATTTTGAAAAATAATTAAATGTTCGTATATGCAATGTTATATTAAAAAAGTATATGCATTAAGGTTAAAAACTTATTTCTTCTTTATCCTACATTACCGAACATAAAAGTCGACTTGTTAATAATCTGAGCGATTTCGCCGCATCTCTATGGCAAATCATGACGTTACGTTGACTTTGGCGCGAATACGGTTCTGTGCGTATTTCGTTTTACTACTGAACGTGACAGTCAAAAAACTAAGGAAGCTATTATAGTTATATTATTTGAACGTCTTTTTTATTTTCATTTATGACCTACATAAAAATTTTGAAGCAAGTCCGTGTGACCGGTATTAAAGTACAAAATTAGATCATAGGAATTCGGAATTAGAGTTTTTGTTTATTTGTTAACAATCCTACCTGTTTCCAGATATTGCAATATGACTAGCCGAACTTCTGTGAGTGAAAATTAAATTTACGTTAAATCATCTCATATTTGGAAGCTCCATCAAACTTATAATTTCATGGAGTTTTCTATGAAAGATTAGGTATATTGTAACAGCATTTCATGGAATAGGTAATCTAAAAATGATTGTTTATCATTTTAGAGGTCTAAGCTCCTGTCAGAGTAAGGGTAGGTACCCAGGTATCTTTGTAAATAAATACATGTTTCTTATTATAAAATATCAAAAAAATTAAAATATTACATTGAGGTTTCTAATGTGTATCTACCTTTGTTTTAAATATAATAATTTGCGCTAATTAATGAACATATGAATTTTAGATATGTTTGTAGGGTAGTCGACTACAATGTCGAGGTAATTGTATTAAATTTTCTAATACAAAAATGCTCCTTTGAAAGAATTGACACTTTTATGAACGTGAGGGTACGCTTTTCATTATTTTTGGTCATCGCCAAACAATTCCTGCTACATTATTTGTGCTAAGAATAAGTTAAACGATATATTGCTTTTATTTTCGACATTTTTTCAGATAGTATAAATAATCAGAGTAGATAATTTCTTTGCCAAGTATGCAGCAAATCTGCGTTGTCTATTCTTTGTTCGGTATTACGAAATAATGTCGATGAACTCTCGCACGATTGGTGGGCATCGTGATATTTATCCAGCCGCTCAATTAGTGAATCGATTAATTATTTCACAAGACTTGATTCATTAACATCATTGGTAAAAATGTATCTTCTTCGCACTTTGTCGGTATTTTAGTACGTGGCAGTGTGTTAGCTAATGTCGAAAAAAAGCCTGAACACCGAATTTGGAATTTCGAATATTTCGAGCTACTTCTGTAGGCAAACCTAGGTACTACCAATATCGACATCGGTTTCGATGACGGATAGCATAAAATTCTCACAACCGAAACCTTTGAAACAGTAAAACTTGGAATGCGAATAACGCTCTTTCAAAAAACAATTATACACAAATGAAAAGCACGCATTTATCAAAGAAATTTCGATTAATGACTTTTCGTTTGTTCGTTTCGTTTTTGGTACTAGGTCTTTAGGAAATAATCGCCCACTAGGTGATAGGGATACCTACATGAGACAAAAATCCCCCGTCAATCGCATCCCATCCCAATCCAATGTGGCGAAAATCTGATGGAAATGGACCCCATTTAAACAGTCTTGTCAAATTATCTCGTCCCCAGCTCCGAAATGGTGTGTATGCTTATGTTTCTGCATATTATGCTAAACCAATGCTTATGCCAGCTAAGGATTTCTCATGCTTACAGTATTAACGATAGTTCTCGGAACAATGAACGAAGGTGAAACTCTACGGGATCACGATAACGGTTCTACAAAACCTTGAAGTTGACCAAGTTTACTACTAAAACCTATTAGATTGATAATTTCCATCTCGAACACGTGAAACGCTCGCCATCAAAAGTGTTCCAAAATATTTTTACTATCTCAACGACGTCACAGGAATCGCCTCGCACCCAGATATAACGACTGTTTCGTGAAACAACGGAACTGCAGTTGCCCTAAATACTTTGTTAGGATTACGTCGCGCGTCGGTATTTGAGATTAGCTTTGTCGAATCGTCTATGTTAGATCTTGACATTAGGTATATCATATCGATAGAACTGTCGATATTACTGACACTATTTAATGATTTTTTTTACATACAGTTGTAAACACTGGTTTTGCCAGCAACTAACGTCTAAGTCTTTAGATTTTACTGTGTAGGTCTCGATTGTATATGATATGGTATGATATATTGAGAATTGATGATAGTTATCCCTAGTCTGGATTAATATTAGTCAATTTCTCTGTTCTCTTTTAAAAATCATCAATGGGACCTGGCGACTTATATGTATGAGTTATTAAAGACGTAATTATGGATTTAAACTTTGCCTTCATTTAATTCAACATAATGTACGGAATCTGTGAAACGAATTTCGATTTTTTTTGAGGTTTGATATAAAAGAAAAAAATTATGAAACATCTTTTTAAGGACCATTGGGATTTTTTTTTAATTTTGATTACATAAACTCTAATCAAAATTATTTATTATTTCAGGATATTCATTAGGTAAAGGCTACCATCATCACAAAAGGTATCTATGAATACTATTCATGAACACTGTTTGTATAATGTATTTGATTGACGACTTGACGACCTCCGTAGCCGAGAGGCCAGCGGGCCTGACTTTGGCGAGCGCCATCTCTGGGGTTCCGGGTTCGATCCCCGGTCGGGTCAATATGGGAAACGAACTTTTCCATATTGTCTTGGGTCTGGGTGTTGTGGTACCGTCGTTGTTTCTGATTTCTGTAACACAAGTGCTTAAGCTACTTAAGCTACTTACCGCAGAATCAGAGCAATGTATGTGATGTTGTCCAATATTTATTTATATTTATTTATTTATTACGAGTACAAACCTATTACAAAACTTCTCAATATTTGAAGTATTATACGAATACTGAAAAAGTACCGACAATCGACATATCGTGTAGTGGCAACACTATGGAAGTCATTAGATGACATAACAATCGTGTTGTTTAATCAAATCCATTTTGGTGGTTCCTTAAATATATTTTATGGTTATTTAGCTTTATAGTTGGTAGTGAAATTCATATACGTATTAATACAATAGAAATTTAACAACATTGCTTTACCTATCCATGAATTTTTTTTTTATTAACAAAGTTGAATGAAATTATCATTTGTTTCTTGTTGGTGGGTTGGTGATCTAGAAAAATACATACCTACTTTTGTATGTGAATATGCTAATTCATACGGACATGAGTAATACGTTGACTGAGTAAATATATAAAATTTCATATATTACGAACGAGCAGGTATAACAATAGGCTTCACACGTTTGAAAACTGTTATCATACAAATTGTTGTAATATGTAGTGTAGTGACATTGAATTTGTTTAATTAATAGAAAATGAACATTGTAGTGGTATACCAGCAAACCTGCGCATAGGTGCTATACTAAGAAACATCCCATAAACGGCCCATTCAGCATTTTGTCCCACAGCACGTTCGTACCAAAAATTAATTCAAAAAATATATTATTTTTGCATTGGTCACATTTAGGTTTTTATTCGCATTTCTAAGCAAAAGTTTTTAGCATAATAATATCAGTAAAATTCTTATAAATGAATTATGTTATTAACTATATACCTTGTAAATTTGTAGATTGTAAAAACACAACTTAGTTCTTATATTTTTACAAAAACTCTTTATTTTGTTCACATTAAGAGTATTATTTTATTATTTTTTTAAGTAAGTCCAATAACATGTTTATTGTTTCTTCATAGTATATAAATACTTTTTTATATTTTTATCTGTTTATTGCTTTTTTAATAATATAAATTATACACAGGACAGGTATAAACCTACCTTGCGAACATATTTACAAATTGATGTTATATTTTATTGAATTGTCTTGCAGATTGTACTGAATTAAATTATGTTGTAAGAAAAATAATTGTGGGACGAAACGCAGAACAAAAAAATATACTTATATAGTTTTGAATTCACATTGAGTACGTAGCATTGAGACGAACGTATTAAGGGACAAATCACTGAAGGAGCCCTCTAAAAGCTATCACTATGATCAACTGAACCATCTACTACCTACATGTACAGTCGCCGTCAGATATATCGGAGCAGACAAAGTGACCAAATACTTCTGAACAGTTAAAATGTCAAAAAGTTCCATACACCACAAGTTACCATTAATATTTGAACATTCATTACTTTAATAATATCTATACACACAACTTATCAATAATATCTGAACACTCATCTAGACAGGTAGCTAAATGAGACATATGACGTGCGTGACACATATTGACGTCATGAGTGTTCAGATGTTATTGGCATCTGCTCAGATATTATTGAAGTTATGTATGTTCAGATATTAATGGTAACTTGTGGTGTAACTTTTTGACATTTGAACTGTTCAGAAGTATTTGGTCACTTTGTCTGCTCCGATATATCTGACGGCGACTGTACATACATACATATGTGGTACTCACCACATATGGACTCCATGCTTGTTTCATTTGTTTACCGCCATCGTGGTAAAAAAAACATAAGCAATCGTGAATAAATAGAGGATATTATGAACACCATGATAATAATAAGAAATAAACACCCACGCTTGGAACTGGTTTGCATTTATTATTATGTAGATACAAGGTCAAAGTTTGTTGCTCTTTCTTTCTAAGCTAAATTGTAGTACGACAAAAAGGGATAAACTAAGTTTCGGGTGTCAGCAATTGCGGAATGTAGGTATACCTCAATTTTTAATACCTACTTCTAAATTTGACTGGGTGTCTTACGGATGCGGTCCGGGAGACGAGCGCAAAGGATTTTGAACAGCGCGAACTACCTAATTACTGCAACTGAATTTCAAACTAATGTGATACCAACCTTAAAACTAATAAGAACAATTAACTTTCTTAACGTAAGACTGTTTGCTGTATCACAGTTCCCTATAAAATATTAAAGCATGCGAAGTTTGACAAAATCCACATTCTCAAGTTGTCAACGAAGGCACGTAATTATGGAAATTACGTGTCTGACTATAGAGTTGACTACCGTTTATAAGTAGGTACCTACCTACATAATCACGCACTGGTTATATCATTTACCTTAGATACTTCTAGTAGGTATATGTAAACATTTATCTGCCTCAAGGCTACAGGATGATGCTGTTACCTCTTGTCATTGGTGGTACGTGAGCGAGTTAATTCATAGGCCACATTAGAGTGGTAATGTGATAGCACAGGTACTGAGAAAATGACCTCGCTTAGTATTCTCAGTCTTGGACTAATAGCTTAAGAATCCAGAGTTATCAGAAATATCCACGGACTTATGACGATGAAAAATAAGTTTTTGGTGGAAGGCCTGCATGCGCCAGTCTCTAAACTTATTGTTTACCTCAATTGAACACCAGCTATAACTAATAAAGTCGAGAATACAAATAATGCATTGTTATTATTACTATTAAATTGTAGATGCATTAAGAATAAATAATTTTGCTTAATTTTTTTTCATACTAGCGCCTCGACGTTTGTCATAAGAAGAAGCGCCGCAAACTCATCCTTTTTCTAAATAGGTACCTAGGTACCAACAGTGTTCCATGATGGGTAACGACTATGTAACAGCAACATTTCAAATGAGAGTATTGCCAAATGTTAGTTTTTCTATTCAACCCACGCACGTGTTCCCAAATGCGGTCTGTAGGTAAGTAGCAAATGTATGCTAAAAGTTGTCAATGTCGATGTTTTAACGAATTTGAGCAACAAATTAAGAGCAAGTATCTACCACAGGACCTCACTTGCGTAATTATAAAAGTTGACCATTTACTTTTCTTCACAAGTGGGAACCTTTATATTATTTACCTTAAGTATGAAAATATAAGTATTACATAATTTTTACCACCTACCACCATGAGCATTTAGTGTTAAAATTTAGGAAAATGACACTTAAGACTTTAGAGAACTAGACTAGCAATGTTATAATAGTGCTCTTGTATACAAAATTGGAATCAATTACCCATAATTAATAGCGATTTAACATCATTGGTGACTACAATCGAAAGTATTACGAATAACGCCTTATCAAATCCTTTTAGCATCAAGTCGCTTGCTAGCGATTTGGGCTCGCCTACATCGAACAGTAACCGTAATGTCATGTCTTTACATGGACCTAATAGTTTATTATACTTAAGTCCATGTGTCTTTATCTAAGGTCTTTATGCTCGGCCATCTGTCGGCCATGGACATCATACTTAAAGTGTCAATAACGGGTTAAGAAAAACAAAAGAAAACCAGTAGAAAATCGTTTTATTTACAATAATTATATTGCTTACTACAAAATAATGAGACTCATGCTATGTAAATGCAAACTAACTGTATTACTTAGTTAGAAAAAAAGATACCTCAGCAGGGGATTGCCTAAGCACGAGAAAAAATCGACTGGTATGTATAATAACTACTGAGAAAATAGTATGGATATTATCATATTAATTAAAATATTAAGTAGTACCGGAGCGGTGAGTAATGGAACGAATAACATTGTCACTCAAAACTAGTTCAACGAGGAACTAGTTACCTACTCGTTTACCCGTTTGTTTGTGCTAAGAATACTGCAAAGACTTGATCGTGTGTGTTCAATCGGAAAAAATCGGTGTGAAAATCTGATCGTCGTAAGGTCGGGAGTGGCTAAGCGTATTGCAACACTTCAAGAAAGCGTAATCTTCGAAACGACCGGCATGATCACGATAAAGAACATTGCTGCGAGCATATCAGGAACTGATCTGTGTACTCCGTTGCATCGGTCTCCGACGCACTCATAGCACTCCAGTAGCTTTACGTTGTTGTATTTCCCGTGAACCTTCGCGAGGTCTTCGCAAGAACCTCGTTCCAGCACGCAGCCGCGGGTGTACAATGGGTGTTTCTGATCTGAAACAAATTTCAAAATGCAAAATAGGAATCGACCATGAGGGGATTTCTCGTCCAACATCCCTCACTGCCTTAAAACAAAGGTGTACAACCAGTGTGTGTTATCAGTGATGACTTACGGCTCTGAGACGTGGTGCTTCACAAAAAAACTTTTTAGAAGGCTCAAAGTCGCTCAGCGAGCTATGGAGATAGATATATGCTTGGCATTTCTCTACGTGACCGAATCAGGAATGAGGAAATCCGTAGACGAACTAAAGTTACTGACATAGCCCGTAGGATTAGTAAGCTAAAGTGGCAATGGGCTGGCCACATAGCACGAAGATCGGACGGTCGATGGGGCAAAAAGGTTCTTGAGTGGAGACCACGTACCACCAAGCGCAGTGTGGGACGGCCACCTACCAGATGGACCGACGACCTAGTAAAAATTGCTGGGTCTCGTTGGATGCAGATGGCAATGGACCGGTGGCGCTGGAAATCGGTTGGAGAGGCCTATGTTCAGCAGTGGACAGTAAAAGGCTGAAATGATGTTGAATGATGATAAGGGGATTGGCGGCCATAACAGTAGGCAGGTACTGCTCAACAATACGTCCCTTATCATCTTCTCATATTAAGTGCCCTTTGAGTTCAAAGTTCAAAGTAGCATGCCTATCAGCTTATTTTAAATCCCATTGGTAGGCTTTAAAATCAGTCATAGTTACAAAAAATATTTATGCTAATCAAAAACCATGTTTCATTTTCCAAATTTTCTGTAAGGTAATTTCAAAAACGAAACCATTCGATTGTGAGTTTCGTTTTGGTAGTAGGCTTAGTCATCACGTTAGCCAAATGCGGTTTGGTGATCACAAACACGAGTTGTGTATTTGTTGTAACCCAGGAATCGAACCCAGGACCCCGAGATCGTGAACCGGGACCAACGAGCCGTTGTCTTTCTTGGTTCACTTAATGATAAAAAAAATATAAATACAGCCAATGACCATCTTAAAAAAAAAACAATAGATTGATAATTGGAAGCATACTTACAAGCGTACAATTCTGCGTACACCACACATCCAGAGTTTTTGTAAGGGCATTCTTTCATCGTCGTATTTTCGTTGACGAGAGGGCAGTCTACACAAGCGTAACATTGGTGCTGCACGTGCAATGGGTAAGACTGATTGTAAACTAACGCTTGGGCGTTAACTACTGCCGGTTGGAATTGGGTACGTCTCCCGTTCTCATCTTCAAATTGGACTTGCACTTCCACATGTTGGTCACTTTCTTGTAATGGTTTCATGGCTGCTAAAGATTGTAGGAACAATTTGTTACCAGGTTAAAGATGTTGTAAGAATTTTGTGTGATTACGCCGTTTAGATACGATGAAATAAATAGGAAACTAATGTTTTGCACATGCCATTTTGGCTTCGACATATTACAAAACAGTAGGCGTTTATAAACTAACTACGTACTCGTGTGTAAACGGCGGATTCACTTAAAATGCCTGCCACAGGTATAATGTTCTCACAGGTATGCTTTGGTGTATATCAAAGCATGTCTAATAACATTATCACCTTTGGTGGCGGTGTATTGCTTCATTCATAGTAGGCCCCCCATAACAGCGTTTTAATGGCTATGAAGTATGAAAATATGGCACTCATTATTATTTTTTAAAAATTCGAAAGCTTTCAAGCTTGTAACCCCTTTTTTGTCAAGGGGAAATGCCTACCGCACCGTCACTCTCAGCGGGGAACAGAGAGTGGTGTATCGGGTTCGCACCGTTTAAAACCCCCTCGGTGGCCAACGCTGCGCAATTGTGGCGGAGTCGGGATTTTTTGCGGATTCTCCACAGGTTCCCCCACGCTTGTAACCCCTCTCTCATCCGCTTTTCCTTACAACTTATATTTCGGGAAGAAAGTAGTCAATGTTCATGCTCAAAATCGAAACTGTCTCTTTGCCAAATTGATCGGTTTAGTAGTTTTGGTGTTAAAGCGCGATAGATAGATATCCAGGTAGAGTTTCCTACTTTCGCAATAATAATATTACCAAGGGTGGGAAATTAGAATTTTTCAAAGCGCCTATACTACCACTTTAAAATTGATACAATTTCACTAAGGCTTTTCAAGGACGTCATAGCACTTAACTTCACTTAACTAAACAATGTAAAATATGAGTAAAAACTTTTTTTTAATTTGGTCATGTGCGGGATGAACTAGGGATACATACATACTCTAGACGATAACATTTTTTTTCTCGGCTTGTACATATGTCGGTACATACTCGCGTAAGATATTTGCCTTTCCTGTTTCTAGATGCAAAAGTGAAAAGTAGTCAATATAATTTTGATTCGTGGTAATATGTAATAAGAAAGGTTCAGAGGAACAGGCGGACAACGAAGTGATTTGAAATTGACACCTATTTATCAGAGATACTTGATTTTTATTTCAATATTATCGATTTTAATAGACGATAAAAATAAAAACCTGATGGCTACGCTTACCATGAATTCCATTGTAGGACAGCAATGAAATGTAAACCAATATCAAAATAAAAGACTTCATTCTGGTTAAAAAGTCACTTCATTCCGAACCGTTTTTCTAATGTTCCCAGATTTATAGCCATTTTTTATCGATATGTTAGTGGTAATGTGTTAAATACGTCAGATAAAAAACACTCCTGTGTGTTCAAATACATAGGTAAAATACCCAAACTACGCAGAATATGTTTAAAAATCAATTCTTAACGACGCGTGGCAAAATCTGTGATGCTGATGGCAATTTAACTTAATATTAAAGTAGTTTAAAAGGTGATAATTCTTCCAACTTCAGAATGCACTTTAATGTTGCCCCTCATATTAGCCTTTTTATTTTTATTTTATTTTATTTTGTTTAATTGATTCACTAACAACTTATGCACTAGTACAATCCAGCAAAAAAGATGAGTAACTAAATAATTTAAGTACACAGTTAATTACAAGTGAACACCGCGTGCATTACATTAACAAGACAGAGACAACAATAGTTACAAATAGGTACTTATAAATATTATACCTACATATACATATAATAAGTTTAAACTTAAAATAATTAATTTAATATTTCAAAAACTTTCTTCTTGAACATTTTCAATGAAACATGATTGATATCGACTTGATCGCTAATACCGTTATAAAGCTAAATGGTAAGTAGTTTTATAAGGCTAAATGGTAATTTTGCCTATTAATCTTGGTACCCACTGATCTTACTTTATAACGGATGAATATTAAAAAGTGTAAATATTTAATTATTTGTTGCAAACACATTGAATAAATAAAATTCGAAATTTCTGAACCGATTTGAAAAATTTTTTTAATTGTAGGAGTGTTAAACTGTTTAAATAAATGTACTTAAAGGTGTTAAAAAAAATACATTACCATACCAAGCCGAGGGACAGCTAGCTACATAGTAAAATCATGTAATCTCCGTGGAGTTTAATAACAAACAAATATTTTGCACATTATCTTGGTATTGTAATTACATTTTACAGAACATTTGGAGAATACCTATATTTAGACATTTTGGTAACATACATACTAACTAAATACTCTGATTACATAATGTACGCATGGGCGACTAAAAAGAAATTAAACAATGAAAAGACTGCAACGCAATTTGTGGTCCGTGGAGTTTCAAATGGCAGAGCGAAATACTTATTGATAGCATTTTGTAGATTTTAATATCATGTAGATTTAGCTTTTACTAGGGCATTGCTTTAAAGCTATTGATTGAAAGCTATTCCAAACTTGACTAACTAGTTATTAGGTCGGTGAGTGATTTTATCTTATTTCTATTAATTTTGTGAAATTTCTAGAATCAGCATTTTCTTTATTTAATTTAAAATTAACGGGTCCTTGAAAAATAAGGCACCTGTTGAAATTATTTTTAGGGGGCTCTCAAAAGACTACATCGCACTCAGAGGATAGACAACCAAAATCATCATCAAATGTGATATCATCCCTATTGTTTTTTCATCGTTTAATTAGCCACATTGGCATCGTAGTCACAATTTTCGAGTAGGTACATCTTTTATGAACTGTGTGTATCAGCATATCGATGTAGTCTGTAAGTGCGATAATTGTATGGCAATTAACTGCTGCCATGGCAAGCCGTTATTGAAAACAATTTAAAAACCACTGCCGAGATGGACTACTGATGCATACTAACACGGTATAAATTAGCCCCAGTAAGTTACTAATTTTGCCATGTTACTACTTAGATACTTATTTTTCATTTGTTTGGCAAAAAACAGACGGGAAAACCTGTTTTTTTTATAATGCACTTCAAGATTGACCTCATTCCACCTGATGTTAAGTAATGGACTTGTCGCCCTTACCTTGAAGGCTTGACCCCTGCTTCTAATGTAGCACTAGCACCCCCCAGTAGCTCTAGAATCCTTACTCACACGCAGGAACACAACAACACAGAAGTGATTGTTATTTGGCTGCGGTCTTCTGTAAGGTGTAGGTGTTTTACCAGTCGGGCTGCTCCAGTTCGAGCTACAAATTGCTATGCCCTACCTCTCTTTAAGCTATAAAGACTTCTTGGTGACTACAAAACTATAGAAAGTATCGTTATTGTAATTATTAAACTTGTACACCATCTAGGTACCTGTAATTCTCACCCAAGCCTGGTTGGATTGTTTAGAAGCTGTACCTGCAGCCTGAAAATCCCAAAACGCATTTACACGTTACGTCATCGTGATGTAAATTTGTAGGCGTTGCTGGACGATAAACTTGACGTCACGATGTCCATTTACGTCATAGTATGGGACCATGGTACAGTCAGCAACAAGAGTCGACGATGACATTAGTTCAGACCACAAAATCTTACTTTTATACCTGTTCATTGATAACAACTGCTGCTCCAGTTCGAGCTATAAATTGCTATGCCCTACCTATCTTTAAGCTATAAAGACTTCTTGGTGACTACAAAACTATAGAAAGTATCGTTATTGTAATTATTAAACTTGTATACCATCTAGGTACCTGTACCTCTCACCCAAGCCTGGTTGGATTGTTTAGAAGCTGTACCTGCAGCCTGAAAATCCCGAAACGCATTTACACGTTACGTCAGCATGATGTAAATTTGTAGGCGTTGCTGGACGTAAAAATTGACGTCTGTGTACGTCATAGTATGGGACCATGGTACAGTCAGCAACAAAAGTCGACGACAACATTAGTTTAGACCTCAAATTCTTACCCTTATACCAGTTCATTGATAAGAATTGTTAGGATTGTTTTTAATGTAGTAGAATGTTCTTTATGAAACTGGACTGCCAGCCATCAACTATCACAATGTTTCCTTGAATATCCTACAAAGGTAGGCTAAGCTGAATACTAAAACTTCCCGGATGGATGGATGATCTTCGAGACAGCATTAGCGAGTTTGTTTCCTTTTATCTTATTCAGAATCCATCTATCTTTGTAAAAAAAAGTAAATGTTTTTTCTTGTTTGTAAATTGAGGCAGTAATTGTTTTCTGCCTTTTTTCTTTTATTATTCCATCCAAATTTATTCAGTAGTTGTTACGCAAATCTTAGTGTTTATAAATATTAGTGGGATTATATACCTACGTAATCAAAACATAGAGTTTAAATAATCTATTGGCTTTTCTCGGCTTATGATAAGTTTGCTACGTATGCTAAAATTTTGTTAACCTGCCTAACTATTTCCTAATTGTGCCTTTATTTTATTATTAGGCAAGTTATCGTCTATAATTAATTATTATCGACGCGTAAGTTATAAAGACGGAAATGGAATTATAGATTATTTTTATCAGAATTTCTTATTATAAACTCGTCTCGCCAGTATTTTTAAAACTAGATATTGAAAACGTATGTTTACCAAATCCCTCAATTCAGATAAAAATATAAAATATTTAGGGTTCTGCAATCTGTACTAAAAAGAAACCTTATCTGACTTTTGAGGTATCTTATTAGAAATGTATATATTTTCTTACAATAATAATTATACACTTTAAATTACAAGAATATATTGTATTAATAAATATAATATTTTGCGCCTGAGAGTGATAGCGTTTGATGGACTTCGTTACTTTCATGGTCGGTTCTACCCCTATCCCCCCTAATATTTGAAACAAAAAGTAATTCATATTTTAATTCAAGGTTTGAGCTATATTTTTGCTAAATTTCATAGCTCTAACTTTAAAAATTATCATTTTCCCATGTCAACGTTATGGGTGAATTACCCCCATATTTTCAGTAGCCTATGTCCGTTCTAGAGGTTCAACGTACGCCTATACCAAATTTCATCAAAAATCGGTGCAGTGGTTTATGCGTGAAAGCCGGACAAACAGACAGACAGAGTAACTTTCACATTTATTATACCTATCAGTATGGATGTAAGTAGGTATTATTGTTCATCTAGTAGTCTAAGTATGTATGTGTGTAGGTATTTATGTTTGTAACTTTGAATTGATTTTTGTACAGACTAAAAGCCTTGGCCGATTTTTATGATTCAATCGATTCCTCTTAGTATGAGTGATAGTAATTGGAGAGCCGTCCTAGATTTTAATGGGTCCCGAATGTCTAAGTAACCATAGCCTAAATTTTTTATTGAATTAACTTTATTTATTTATTTTATTTAAAAACTGTATTGTACAAAATAAAAAGTACAAAAGGCGGAATTAATGCTTGGAGCATTCTCTACCAGTTAACCGTTGGGTTATGCAGATAGTTCGTTTATGGGTGCCATATGATGAATAACTATGATATGAAGAATAACTTTATAGTTATTCTTCATAGTTCCAGATTACAGGACTTGTTTTTGTCTTTTCAATTTATTTTTATTCGGTGCTTAGTTTGGTTCAGCAATTAAAACCAATAATGTAAATATACACGGCAGAATATCAAGCTACAAAAACTGACCGAAAGATGTTAAGACTGTATTTACTTTCGAATGTAGGAAATTAGTTATTATTATATGTAAGACTACCTTAGATAAGTTATTCCTTTGTGGGGTTAAGCGTTAAATTATTTAACTGAAAATATTATCCAGTTGCCAATGCACAGATTTAAGTCTCATGTTCAAAATTGTTTGATAATAAATGGCTACTGCAAAATGTATGATTATTTAAATGATAATAAAAATAATAGTTTAAAAAACTAAAAAACACGCTTTTAGCTCGCACTAAAAATTAAAAATAATTCAGACATTTAAGAAAGAAAGCGTGGAGCGTTTATGTTATCTTTACTCTTTTTGGACAAAACGCTCCACGCTTTCTTTCTTAAATGTCTGAATTATTTTGTAATTTTTAGTGCGAGCTAAAAGCGTGTTTTTTAGTTTTTTAAACTATTATTTTTATTTTCTACTTTTTAGTTTTCTCATGTATCAACAATTATATAATTCTTTTTCGTATCCCATTCAGCAAACCCTTTCATTTAATACCCATATCATAGGGGTGCATTTCAAATAGCCTGTTCGTTATCTTGGAAGCCCGCCATATTGGATTTGAATCACGTGACTATTTTTTTCGTATTTCTGACAGCAAACCCTTTCTTTTGATACCCATATCATGGAAGTGCATTTCAAACAGTCAGTTCGCCATCTTGGGGAGGCCGCCATATTGGATTTGTAATGACGTTTCTTAGCTAGTCATGTATTGTCATCAGAACTCAGAGCGTGTGCAAAATTTCATCTTAATCAAAGACCGGGAAGTGGGTCAAATTAAGATTCAAAGATTCCGTTACATAGATACATACAACCCAAGCTAATAAAAGCGTGTTAAAAATGTATGGCTCTAGAATAACTTAAATTCTTGAAAATCTTGTTTGTATACTTCATTTAAGTACCTAGTATATTGATTCATTGTTACATTGAAAAGAGTAAGTGTCGAGTTTCTTGCCGGTTCTTCTCGACATCATCAACATTCCGAACACGGCGGTAGAATACTTAATTTGTGCTGGCGATTCATAAGCGCATTTGCTACATAAGCTTACATGAATAAAGATGACTAATATTCTGTTCTGTTCTATTTAATTTACATTAAAATCAGTCGCCAGCAGCAGGTGAATACCTGCTTATACTTAAATCACTACGCAATTATCGATTTTATCAGGTATTAGTAGCCTATTAAGAGGTATCTACGTCACGAGATTAATGCATGATGAAAATTGCTTATGTAAATAAACAAATATTATTTTAAAGCCCCTATTCGTCGACTAAATACAGTGTACGGTCAAAATGACTTAGTATAAAATAAACACACATATGCAGTAGTTCTTGTATCAATGATATAGGGACCAGGGATGTTACGGAGTTTCGACTCCGACTCCGCTAAGTCGGAACTTCCGATTGTTATTACACCTTCTATCACCATCCCTGATAGGGACAATAGATATAGGTAATGTATAAAGTCTGGCATGTAGTAAAAAATTGCAGAATAAAAACTTATTTTGAAATTATTAATCAACTAGCGACCTGCCCCGGCTTCGCACGGATGTAATGTACTTATATGTCGCAGTCATCTGGATGAATCAGCTATTTGATTGGATCTCTAGCGCGTTTATTAAATGACGACGGTTAATTGAATAACTAGGCCGAACGTTGAATGATCAAGCTTCACTCAACGTCCTACAAGTTAGCGGATTGTAATATAGCCCTTTGAATATAGCGGACGTAAAATCAGTCAGGTGATTGTAATTTAGTTATTTTTTTTCCACCGCGGCGTTAGTGCTCATCGAAACAGCTGGTACAGATCTAATCGAATAGCTCTGTGTTGATATTTTTTTGAGTGAAATTGAGATTTAAGTGACTTATTCGTAAACAATTTTTATTTTGCCTAAGTGTCTTAAGACTTAATTTTTTTTATCTAAAGTTAGTTATCTTTTAAGTGGCGAACTTATGGTCAGTCAAGTAAGCTATATCCCATTCAACGACTATGCTAAATGACGTTCAGTCAAGAAGTTGAACGTTAGATTAAACAATTTGACGAGTTGTCCTTTAGTCACGTCGTCATTCAATGAACGCGCTAGTGATCCAATCAAATAGCTGATTAAACCAGATGACTGCGACATATATATTAAAAAAAATTGGCTTTTTTATTCTTTATTGCAAATTAAAACCTTCCTCTTGAATCACTCCATCTATTAAAAAACCGCATCAAAATCAGTTGCGCTCTTAGGGGTATTGTTTTAAACTATGTTGAGATTGTTAAGTTAATTTAAAATGTTTAGCCCCAAATAATATCATATTATTAGTTCAAGTTAAACAAAAACTACAGGTTTCGGCAAAATATGTCGTTGTTTGTTTTTTAAAAGTAGTTGTGAATTAAAATCTACTATATAAAAATAAGTCGGGTTTTCCTTCCTGGCGCTATAACTCCAGAACGCACGAACCGATTTCCACGGTTTTGCGTTCGTTGGAAAGGTCTCGGGCTCCGTGAGGTTTATAGCAAAAAAAATTCAGGAAAAAATTAAACAGAAAAGCGGGAAAATCCTTTAAGACGAAACGAAGTTCGCCGGGACCGCTAGTAATTAATAAAATAAAAAACAAACAAAACGATATAAATTGATTCGATTCAAAATCACCTAAGTAACTTAAGCATATGTTATATAAACCAGGACCAAACAAGTTACGCGTATTCTTAAATACATTCATATTGACTAACTTAAAACACTTAAAAACACAAATGTTAATTGTACGAATATTTGTTTTGGGTTGGAATCGCTTGACATTCAGAAGAACTATAGTACATTATTACTTGACTAGACTGGAAAAGTACGGAATTCCAAGCAAACCCATAATTAAACCACGGAGCTCCGCTTGGTCGAAATTATTAGTAGATAAACTGTAAAGTATTCTAATACTAAATTCGACCTTTTAGCCGAGAGGCAAGCGGGCCGGACTTTGGCGTCGCGCCATCACTGAGGTCCCGGGTTCGATCCCCGGTCGGGTCAATATGGGAAACGAACTTTTCCATATTGTCTCGGGTCTGGGTGTTGTGGTACCGTCGTTATTTCTGATTTCTGTAACACAAGTGCTTAAGCTACTTACCGCAGAATCAGAGCAATGTATGTGATGTTGTCCAATATTTATTTATTTATAATTACTAAATATTTCCCGCACTTTAAAAAATAAAACATCAAAGTAATAATAGAGTGATTTATTTGTCTTATTTCTAGAGCTTATAAATAAGCAGTAGAGATTTGCATAGACATATTTTATGCAATCTCTATTACTTATGTCATTTTTCAACTCCAACACTACCTTGCCAATCCAATTTTAGAAGAATTAATTGATAAAGTGATTAAAATGTAAAAAATGCCTACATATTATGTTTTTTTAATCACTTTTATGGTATATTTAATGGTTATTAAATGATTTTCAACATTTTGTTCAGGCAAGGACAAGTCATGTGTGAAAGTGTTGAAATAACGCTGAAAATTAAATAAACCTTAAGCAATTAAATAAAAATTATGACGTTTTAATACTGGGACGGTTGTATAACATTGAACAGAAACGTCTCTATGTAACCTTGGATTTTTTAAATAAACCTAAGAATTCTTTTCAGTAAATTAGATTTTCTATTCATTCACGTCACACCACAACTGAAAAAAGTTAAATCTTTTAAGGCCAACTTCGTGGATGGTTGATTTTTCTAATTGTTAACATTTTTATATTCATACTACAAAAACATTCCTTCTTACAAAATAAATTTAGACTAAAGGCCTAAGTACTATTTAAACTACTGTGTTTTTAATATTTACATGCCTGAACTACCTCAAACCTCGGAAGATTTTTTGTAACTATTCTAAAGAATATAGAAAATAAATTAATGTTAAAAGTTAATTTCTGAGAAGCAGTTCTCACAAAGGCTAAAATGTCGATTCATTCATAAGAAAAATCATGTATAGTTTAAGCTATAAACGAATTCTAAATAGAACTCAGTAAACTGACCATATTTTTCTTACCTACGCTTAATCCATTTCTAAATATCACAATATGCCACATAAATACCAAAAAAGGTATACATTTAACGTTGATTTTAAAAAGTCCGTAATATAAAACCATTATTTTGACAGCACTGCAACCAGTGCTAGTATACAATGAACATTCACCAGGAGCACTCCCACAGTTTCTTTGGTTGCAAAACAAATCTATTTCCGAAGAAGATTTAGCAAATGCGGTAAGTACGAGTAGTTACAAAAATAGCAAACGCGAGAAGAATGGAAGCGGCCGCATTCCTAGTTGAAGAATTGCATAAGTCGCCGTTGCAGACGATGCAGCTACGGAGATCTCCGTCGAACCCGTCGAACTCTTCTTTGATAGCATCTCTGCATTGTTGTTCCACATCTAGAGGTTCGTACGCACAACCTCTAACTACAGTAGTTTCACCGTTTTCTGCGAAGAATTCACACTTGTGAGAATTTAAGTTGTGAATAATTATGCCGGATGCCTTCAAGACATCAACGTGACAGTCTTCACCACCAAATCTAATATTAACCCCTCGTAATATAGTTACAACTAACAATGTTATTCCGTTTTAACCCGTTTTGTATAATATGTCCATATTTTTTCCTCTAATAATTTTCAATAACTATGTCTATAAATATAAAAAATATGAATACAATGGAATTCGTATTTAGGTGGACTTATTACATGACCTATCATAATACGGTGATTCAGAGAAACCAGGGCGTTTACTTTTAAAACATACCTTCAAAAGAAGTCACCAAGCATCTAGGCGCCCACTCATCATCTTCATCATCATCAGTTTCTTTCAATGATCTCATCGGAACAGTTTCGTAGAAGGGGTTATACCTCAGAGCTCGATTCTGTGGGATCTGAAATTTAAGCAAAGTCTTAGAAATCATGTCAAATTTTGATAAAATATACAACTAAAATTTTCTGAAATACCAGTCCCAATACCTCAAAGTGCCGGGAAGTTTATTGAGATACTGAATCTGAGTATGAAGATAATGAACTTAATATTTTAAACGAAACCTTTTCTTTGATAAAATGCATTTTAATTTTGTAACTTTCATTTTGCTACGTTTCTATCTAGAAAAACTAAAATATCATTTACGAGTACAATGACGAAAATCCGGTCTGTTACAACATTTTGTTTTCACACCTCAGCTTTTGATCTAAGAGTGTCAACCTAATAATGTTGAGTAAGGGTGCTTCGCGAGAATAAATATAATTTGACGAAAAGTTGTTCGGTGCACAGTAGCATCAGTCAAAAATATCAAAGCTATAGGTAGCCCCTTTGTTTTGGTCCTTTATTATAACTTAATGGAAAAATTTAAACTGTTACTAAGTTATAGGGAAATAAGCTACTTGCTTATTAATTATATTGACGCAATATCTTACCTCTTCAATTGTTGGATCACTTGATTCTCCACCCCAGTTTGTAGTATCCTCTATTGCGGCTGTGGTTGTTGTAGGTTTTGGTGCCGCGCCTGTCGTAGTAGCAATTGGTACAGTCGTAGGCACTGATTCTTCCGTCGTAGTTACAGATGCTGCCGTCGTTACTGTTACACCTGTCGTTGTAGAAACGATTGATTCGGTAGTTGTGACTGACTCTTCTGTCGTAGTTGGCACAATTGGTTCTGTCGTGGTCACTGATGCTTCTGTAGTAGTAACTGGTGCTTCTGTCGTAGTAGGAGCAATTGGTACGGTCGTTGTCACTGATGCTTCAGTTGTTGTTACAGTTGCTTCGGTAGTGGTTACTGAAGCTTCAGTAGTTGTCGCTGAAGCTTCTGTCGTAGTTGGCACAATTGGTTCTGCCGTGGTCATTGATGCTTCAGTAGTAGTAACTGGTGCATCTGTTGTAGTAGGAGCAGTAGGTGCGGTCGTTATTACTGATGGTTCAGTCGTTGTTACAGTTGCTTCTGTACTGGTTACTAAAGCTTCAGTAGTTGTCGCTGATGCTTCTGTCGTAGTTGGCACAATTGCTTCTGTCGTGGTCATTGATGCTTCAGTAGTAGTAACTGGTGCATCTGTTGTAGTAGGAGCAGTAGGTGCGGTCGTTATCACTGATGGTTCAGTCGTTGTTACAGTTGTTTCGGTACTGGTTACTAAAGCTTCAGTAGTTGTCGCTGATGCTTCTGTCGTAGTTGGCACGATTGCTTCTGTCGTGGTCACTAATGATTCAGTAGTAGTAACTGGTGCATCTGTTGTAGTAGGAGCAGTAGGTGCGGTCGTTATCACTGCTGGTTCAGTCGTTGTTACAGATGCTTCGGTACTGGTTACTAAAGCTTCAGTAGTTGTCGCTGATGCTTCTGTCGTAGTTGGCACAATTGCTTCTGTCGTGGTCACTGATGCTTCAGTAGTAGTAACTGGTGCATCTGTTGTAGTAGGAGCAGTAGGTGCGGTCGTTATCACTGATGGTTCAGTCGTTGTTACAGTTGTTTCGGTACTGGTTACTAAAGCTTCAGTAGTTGTCGCTGATGCTTCTGTCGTAGTTGGCACGATTGCTTCTGTCGTGGTCACTAATGATTCAGTAGTAGTAACTGGTGCATCTGTTGTAGTAGGAGCAGTAGGTGCGGTCGTTATCACTGATGGTTCAGTAGTTGTTACAGTTGCTTCGGTAGTGGTTACTGAAGCTTCAGTAGTTGTCGCTGATTCTTCTGTCGTGGTAGGCACAATAGGTGCTGTCGTAGTCACTGATGGTTCGGTTATTGTTACTGATGGTTCAGTTGTTGTCACAGTTGCTTCGGTAGTTGTTACTGAAGCTTCAGTAGTGGTCGCTGATGCTTCTGTCGTGGTAGGCACAATAGGTGCTGTCGTAGTCACTGATGGTTCGGTTATTGTTACTGATGGTTCAGTTGTTGTCACAGTTGCTTCGGTAGTTGTAACTGAAGCTTCAGTAGTGGTCGCTGATGCTTCTGTCGTGGTAGGAGCAATAGGTGCTGTCGTAGTCACTGATGGTTCGGTTATTGTTACTGATGATTCAGTTGTTGTCACAGTTGCTTCGGTAGTTGTTACTGAAGCTTCAGTAGTGGTCGCTGATGCTTCTGTCGTGGTAGGAGCAATAGGTGCTGTCGTAGTCACTGATGGTTCGGTTATTGTTACTGATGGTTCAGTAATTGTCACTGATGGTTCAGTATCTGTCACAGTTGCTTCAGTAGTGGTTACTGAAGCCTCAGTGGTTGTCGCTGATGCTTCTGTCGTAGTAGGAGCAATCGGTGCGGTCGTAGTGACTGATGGTTCAGTAATTGTCACTGATGGTTCAGTATCTGTCACAGTTGCTTCGGTAGTGGTTACTGAAGCCTCAGTAGTTGTCGCTGATGATTCTGTTGTTGTAGCTGATGATTCAGTTGTGGTCCCAGGTGGCTCAGTTATTGTCACTGATGGATCAGTATCTGTCACAGTTGCTTCGGTAGTGGTTACTGAAGCTTCAGTAGTTGTCGCTGATGATTCTGTCGTTGTAGTTGATGATTCAGTTGTGGTCCCAGGTGGCTCAGTTATTGTAACCGGTGCTTCTGTCGTGGTAGTAACAATTGGTGCAGATGTTTCTGTATTTATTTCTGCTGATTCTGTGGTAGTTACTAAAGCTGGATCATCAGTTGTAACTTCGTTATTATCCGTGGTAGTTGTAGTATCTTCGGTCGTTGTACCAGGATCAGCTGTCGTGCTTATTGTAGTTTCAGGTTCCTCTGTTATTGTAGGTTCTTGTGTTGGTGCTACTGTTGTTGTTATAGTTGGCCGTCTTGGAGAACATGTTCGGATTTGGTCAGCCTTAACTTGGGTACAGCCTCGGCAAACGTAGCATCGTAAGGCATCCGCTGCAAACAAAAGATCAGTTAATGTTTTTTGGCCATCTTTATAGCAAGAACCGATTCTACCTATGACAAAACTAAAAAAATCGTTGAATTTACAACTTATGCTTAGATTTACATATAAACATCCAGCCACAGATCATACACAAAATGTTCTTTACAATAATGTTGGGTGCGGGTAACCTGCGGAATTTGGTTCAACAAACATGAGCGCCAAGCATTATACTTACCATCGAGTCAGTCTGTGTATATGTCGCAGTCATCTGGTTTAATCAGCTATTCGATCGGATCACTAGCGCGTTCATTGAATGACGATGTTTAATTGAATGACTAAAGGACAACTCGTCAAATTTCATTTGTTGGGACTTTGATCCAAATAGCGTCAGCTGATAAGTAAGTTTTTAGATTTTTATAAATTTTACTAAAATGATGCTTATTGGTGCATCGGTTACCGGAAATGTATGAAATCTAGGAATTTTATACAAATCCTAGGAAATTTCGAAACAACAAATAACGATTTCGAAGCTGTTTAGAAAATGTATAAAATATTGTCTTAAAAAACTATTGAATACATAAATTTCCTAGGAAATGTGTAAAATTCCTAGGAATTGTATGTAATTACGATATTGTATTAGGAAATGTATAAAAATGCTTTCTGTAATAAAACACGGTGTTCAAATGAGAATAACTCTTTCAGACAAGCTTGCTCAGATATATTTTTTTAAAGTCAAGTTATACATTTCCGATTGCTATTTAGGAAATGTATAGATTCCTTGAAAATACATATGACTAATATAATTTCATTATATATATTTAAATATTTTTTTACACATTTCCGTGCCGTTTAAGAAATTACATACATTTCCTAGGATTGTATACAATGACGGATTACATACATTTCCGGTAACATATTCACAATGCAATTTAACTAAAACTTTTTTTTTCTTAAAACTGTTTTAAAGAAAACTGTTGTAAAAACTGAAAAATTAACTGTTTTCATTGGCCAATTTGATGGTGCTTAGGTATAATTGAAAAGCATCATTGTTATTTAGTGAAGAATATGATCCTTGGACAAGCTAGATTGGCCAACGCAAATTTTTAGCCAAAATTGGGTAGATTCCGCCCGGTCTCACGGATTTTTTTTTATGAGCTATGTTTGCCCCAACTTTACCAGCTTTTGTTCTTTTAAGCAGTTTACAAGGCGTTATATAAGGTTAAAAAACGGTAATCACTGTCGCCGTTATAATTGACCGGATATTAAGAGCAAACTTATTGTTATTCGCAAGGTCAAGGTTAATCATTTATCTATGATAAAATGTATATTGTGTGTGTACATTATTGTTAAACCATATTATAATATTGTACAGTACAGTTCTTTAAATATGACGGACAAGACATTTGTAACACACATGTGGAACTTTAAAGATGATTTAGTTATAAATACCTTTTTTTATGTATTTACTGTGGATACATCACATTTTTATTTTTCTAATGTTAAATGCTGTTTTACCGATTTTTGTTTTGTCATTAGATGCTCAATGCAATGCAAAACTTAAAAAAAATATTCTTTTGAGCATACACCGCAAAATATTTGGTAAGCAAACAATGCTAACAAATTTAAGTTATTTAAAAATTCCTCTCCTATTATAACGATCACCGAGTTCTTTTCGTAGGAAAAATAGTAGGAATGATAATTAGTAGTATTTATCTAATGTTTGGTTATTTTGTTGACACTTGAATTCAATTATAATAATAATGACTTTAAAAATTAATGTTAAAAAGACACAGTTTTCAGTGTCAAAACATATGTTTATATATCGATTTTATTATTTTTATAGTACTATACGCCGTACTAGTGAACATTAAATATTAGAAACATATTTTTTTTTATTTCCCCTTGCGGTGTGGGAAAGGCTAACGGTTGATACAGCAGAAAAATTTAATCGCCTACAATAACTTGCGGTTAGCTCAGTTGGTAAGAGCAGCACGCGCGATACGTGAAGGTCGTGGGTTCATTTCCCGCACCGCAAGGGGAAAGAAAAAATTCTGTTTCTAATAATTAAAACATATATACGTTTTTGAAAGTTTAAGGCCTTTGCTTTCCATTTTAAACATTTTTAATTTGAGCTTGAATAGTTCATAGTTCACAATTAACTTCTCAAAATGTTATAATATTTTCTCCCGGTACTTATTTTTAGTGTTTCAAAGGTATTATTGCAAAGTTAACAACAATACTCGTATCTACTTCATGATTCACATTGAGTTATGTTGTTTACAACTCTCACTTTTCAATTGATACGCACAGATAGGTAGTAAACAAATATGACAAGTCCAACTGGATTAAATTGTATCTACCAAAGCAAGTTTTAATATAACCAATGCGCAGTAAATATACAAATTCGTGCGCTTTTTTTCATCGTAAAATGCATGTTTTATGATGCAAATGAGATAAGATAGCGACTATCATCTGATGGCAGACCAATAGGTTTATTTACGATCGTTTCTGAACTAGAAATCGCCTCGAGACTCAATAACGTTCCGCACAAAAAGCAAAATATTGTTTAGTAAAAATTAGGGTATACATTGAAATTTAATTATACTAGCTGACCCGACAGACGTTGTCCTGTTTTAACGACCACTATTTGATTCGAATCTGTTTTAACCCATTTTCTAAATTCCCGCGCAATTTTTTTAATATTTTCTTCATAAGCCTTCTCCTGACAATAACAAATACAGCAAAAAAAAAGTGAAATTGATCTAATGTGATCTAAAATGATTGTAAAAAAAACCCCAGCTACATCAGAGGTATATTTATATTTGTACTTAGTTATAAGATTTATACTGTATCGCATTTTAAGTGAACTTGTAACGTTCTTATGAGAAATAAATGTCATTAAACTTAAATTGATCTAGTTGTTTACGCGCAATGGCGTGACTAAGGGAAATAGGGGTTCATTTTTATAGACGTATTTCTGTATGATGTAATCCAGAATCCTAAACGAGATATGCCTTAAAAAATCTGAAACATTCGGACTTGACGAACAGAAAGCCATGTGCCAGTAATCGAAGTTCGACATTGTTTCGAGAAGTTTTAAATCTATGTGTTATATTTCACTTTGAAAAATCACGCAATCTTGAAACGTCAATCTGTTTATTTAATTTATTTAAACTAGATCAGACGACTTCGATTATTGCCATTTGGCAAGCCCTAGTCGTAGTTAGGTACTAATTGGTTCCGAGAAAAATCTTTCCTAACATAGCAGCTTGGCAAGCACATATTGCAATTTTGCTGAAGATATAACTACTAATGTTGAGGCTTGAGCCACAAATGCCGTGAACGAGTTTCAGTCATTTTCAGACCACCGAAAACATTAATATTAAGTCCTGAGTTTGTTGACTGATCTAGTTAGTTTGGCTGATTTAGCTTCGTCCTTAGTTCAATTGTCTCAAACATTTGGAACAGGGGAAATATACAGCAAAAACTTTTTTAAATTGATTAGTTATCTATTTTATGCATTCAAATTTGTTAGACCTAAACATCATGGTCAAAGTAAGTCGAGAATACACAATTTGTTTTAAAGTCAGAAAAAACACTTTTTCAACATTGTGATTTTTTTCGATACTTAGCTTGAAATGCCTACGTGGCTAGCAGTTGCCTCTTTTATTATTACAATTAACGAATTCACATACTAATTTTAATTAAAATTTATAATGTTGCGTATAAACAAAAGAAATTCGTTCCGAAATTTTAAAAAAATGTATTTGTAAATTACGAGTAGTTAAATAAATTTTCTTTTCGCATATTTTTCACTGGAAACTAGTTTCACCAATAAAAAAAACACTTTTTAATTAATTAAGAAAACACTTTAACTTACTATTTCCAACATGATTGATGATTAAAATTAACGCGGCTACACATAAAATATATTTCGCACTGAGCATTGTTCCTTTTTTACATTTATCTTTATTAATATTATTGTAATTCGCGCGCGAACTGTAACGCCGCCAAACCAACTGTACATACTGAATTTTGACAGTAACTTTATATGACAACTTTATCTATGGAAGACGAAGATAAAGAGGAAAATCGCTAACGATAATTAATTTGTAGGCAGATACGTCACACGTATTCATTTATTCACTTATCAAGAACTTGGGAATTCTTGGGGTACGGATAAATTCCACAACCATTTGTTGAGTAAGATGAAAAAAATTATCGATTGAATATTCCCAGCCATTCTGATAAGGCAAATTACATGAATCATTTAATAAACTGGGAACTGGAACATGTTAATAAACTTTGACCTATAGTATGACATACATAGGTCACAGTATTCTTGTCAAAAAAATATTTCTGCGTAATTTATTGCAACATTAAGAAAGTGGAAAAAACTAGTTTTATACATGTTATTACCAAAATTTGAATTTCTTAATAATTACGGCTGACGTTAAGAATCAAATTGTTTTTTCTACAACTGTCATTCCTTTATTTAAGTAAACATCTTATTCCTATTTCATACAGGCCTAGTATGCGCCACGAGATTAAATTTTATCGCGCTCTTAAGAAATGTCAAAATCAATGCGTCAATTGCTGATTGGCTGAAAATATGATTACGGTGTACTGTCACCCAATCAACGGAATAGAAACTTTTGTCGTCTCATGCGATAAAATTGGACGTATTGCGCATGCTAGGCCTGATAGTAGGTATCGTGTGAATTCTATGAAGAAATCATAGTTTGAGAGACGCTTTACCTAAAGTATATCTTAAAATTAACTTACTTCCTGAGTTAGGAAGATATTTGATGATCAGATATCTACAGATACTATGACAAGTGAAATGTGTTAATGAAGCCATTAGTACGTTATTAGATAATTGTGTGAAGTGTAAAATTTTACCTAATTGCACTGAACTTTGAAACACTTTTTCAGAAAAGCATTAGTTCAAATGCATAGATTAATATTATTGTTGGTTATAATTTTAATTAGAAAAATATTAACATAATTTGTTATTCAGAAAAAACTTTGTATGTTACCTGCTAATATCCCGATCAAAAAACAACAGATTTTTATTCGTAAATATATAAATTTGTGTGTAATAAAGGTTTACTTAAATAAATAACCGTATCAATATATTACATTATTGCAAAAAACTTAAATGAAAACATTGAAACCTTAAAATTATTTGTGAATGATGTCATCCCACTTTTTGACAGATTGTGTGGTTTGTTATAGTTTGTTTTCCGAAAACCTCCCCTTCTAAGTAATTTAAGGTTTTGATGATATTTATGATATCTTTTTACCTTAAAACCTATAGTTAAGCAAAATTATCCATCATGAAAATGTTACTGGCTTAATCAAACATCTTTTATCTAATGAGTATTGGTAAACATGAATCCGAGCTTTGTTCGAAAGAGCTATATCAATACTTTTATCGACCCGGGTATCGAACCAAGATTATACTTGAACATAATGCATAAGTGTTACTTTTAACCTTAAATCACTTTTATATCTTGAAACCGGTGATTGTACTCATACCTACAGCATACAGGAGTTTTAGACCTAACGTAGGTTATTAAGGATTATTTATTTTAGTTTAAATTTTAAACTGGTCTTCCTTATCAATACGTCATCACAATATCAGTAATAGCATGTGTAAAATTATATCAATATAGCACCTAATCTTTCGTTTTAGCGGATCATGTACCTAAATAGGCATAAAATAATAATGGTATCTATGATACCATTATTTTATTTTAACACAGATATCGCTATTATAAATAGCTATAATGTGAGATAGGCATGTAACATATTTATTAGAGTAGGTAGGTATACGTCTGATTATCAAATACTTAATCGATTGAAATTTGAACACTTCATTCATAGTTTGATCAATCTCAATTAAAGCCGGATGTTCTGAATATTATGTAGGTACTTTGTGTTTGTTCTCTTGAAGGAAATTCCAATGCATGTATGCTTATTTATGCAATAGGTAATCATATATATATTAGCTTATTGTGTTACTAGCATTCCGCTCCGGTTTTGCACGGGTTTATAGGAATTAAAAAAAAAAATAGTAGGTTTTTCAATTTAGGGTTTCTTTTCACTTTCGCGAAGTGAATGGAAAAAAATGCTTTTTTCTAATACGTACACTTTTAACGTGACGTACGACATCGTTCGGATGAAGTGTACAAATTAAATAATTAAATAAGTACATATATGAAATAATTGAAGCAGTATTATTGTACGTGAATTTATTTATTTTGAAAAGGATTACATCCAAGTTACAATTAAAGAGCCTTACTCGCGAAGGTATTTTATTGAATTTCCAGAATAATAATTTTTTATTTTTATTTTTAATTGAATACAATTGTTTTCTACACAGTACGTTCATTAAATTATTTAAACAGTTACTATGGTTATGGTTATGGTATGGTATGGTAGGGTATGGTTTTGCAGCTTACACGATGGAAATAATAAGTATTACAGGTAACTAGCGGCCGCCCGCGGCTTCGTACGCGAGGACTTCATTTTTTACTAGATTGTCGATTTTACCCCTATCTCCCCCAATAATGGAAACAAAAAATAGTCCATATTTTAAATTTATTGTCATTTCCCCATATACACATTCAAGGGCGATATTACCCCCATTCCCCCATTATTTTCAAAACAATAAGTAGCTTATGTGTGTTCTAGAGATCCAACGTATACCTATAGATTTCATTTTTTTTAATCGGTTCAGTGGTTTAGAAGTGAAAACCGGACAGACAAACAGACAGACAGTATTAAAATAATATTAGTATATTTTACACCTTGGGTTGAATATATAATATACACTATGGTACTCCGTAATATCGTCAGCCTAATGGATTTTTTTTTAAATCGGTCCATTACTTTTTAAGTTTATTCGTTGCTAACAAAAATATAAATCTTTCCTCTTTATAAGTCATATTAGTGTCACATCAACACTAATATGACTTATATTTATGATCGATACATATCACTGTTCATTGTGATTGCTATAATAAGTGCTTCCTTGGGATCACATCACGTCCTTGTATGTCAATGATGTGGGACAATAACACCATGTTGTCAGATTTTTAAAGACATCCCAAATAATCTTTTGAAATTTTACAAAGGTTATTCGTACCACCCACATTTCATATGAAATGCATAAAGTGTTCACAAGAATTACGTAAATCAAACTACGCTTTTACACAAAATAGTTCTACATTTACCTTAATAATTTATAGTAAAAACAGTGAAACAATAGTAATAACTTGCATTTGGCGGGCAATAAGTTAATTAGTTTGTAGATTTAAATATTAGCTGTAACAAGGAATTTTAATGGACCATAGAGTTAAAGACTCAAAAAATACATGCCTAGTACAGTTAAAACCAATATAAAACTTAAAAATATTGCACAAGCAATAAAAAATTCGAAGAACAAAATGTCGGTTAATAACGTGGTCATTTCTAATCGATACCTTTCAGATATCTAACAAACAAAATTAAATTCTTATCACTAAGGCATATAAAACTGCACAATACGATTTATCGATACAATCTTATCAGAACAAATTATCTTTACGTCTATTGTATAATAATCAATAAAATTCATATGACCGGAAAAACAATAAAAATGCTGCAGACGTAGGTAACACTCTCAAAAGTGTGAATAGATTTAATGCTCTTCTGAAGTACCAGACACATACATATCCTTACTAATATTATAAATCGGAAAGTGAGTTTGCTTGTTTGTTTGTTTGTTCCGCTTTCACGCCGTAACTACTGAACCGACTGCTTTGAAATTTTGCAGACGTAAAGTTAGAAGTCCGGTTTAAATAATAGGGTACTTTTTATCCCGGAAAAAAATGATATTCCCGAGGGAAAACAACAATATAGTTTGCTTGATGGATGGGTTGGAGATGGCGATGTGTGTCGTTTAAAACAAGGTAAAATGTTGCAAACGAATATAAACATGTAAATTTAGAAGCTAAATAATACGATTATGAATCCCCGAAAATGAGGAATTCCCGAGGGATGACGTACAATTTGTTTAATCGTCTAAACTGTTACGCCGCGGGCGGAAAGCTAGTAACACTATAAAAATTAAAAGGAAGGTATCCCATTGGATTTATCGCTCATTAAATGCAAAACAGACGTAATCCCAAATACATTTATTTTACAGGACGTGAAAACAAATAAAACGAATTGTGGTATTTTTTTATTATTTTTTTATGGTTCCAGTTCAATGATGTATGACACTAATAGATAAGCTTTTTTGAAAAGTACCTCAAATAATATTATTTTTTGTTTGCTTTAGCCGTCCTGTTAAATAAAGTTATTTGGGATTGCGTCTGTTTTGCATTTAATGAGCGTTATGTCTTAATATTGAGCAAAAACATCTATCATGATTTTTTTTCTGTTTCTTTAAAATCTTTAATTTAATTATAAGCACTATAATAATTATAAAAATCTGTTAAGAAAATCTAAATGTTCATGATGATTTCACTTCTTCTATAAACGAGTATAATACAATATTTAAACCAAGCGATTTTTTTTCAAAATATTTAATAACACGAAAAAAACTTGGTGTGTAGAGTTGACGACGACATTACTTGTTGGTAACTTGAATAATGTGATACTCGATTTTTTGTTTGGTTTCGAGAATTAACCGATTAAGCGATCAATTTTTCGGTGACCAATTCGCGCCACAATAAAGATGTATCAGCGATCGATTACAAATTTTGTTACATTATCACATTCAAAGATGCTTTGCAATCAGGGACATGGTAACTATCCAGTAGTCCCAATCAGAAGTGTTTAATATTTCTGTCTATAGTCACTTTACCATTACGTATTACAGATAACAGGGGTCTATTCAAGGGGCAGTTATCAGACATCGGTATAAGTAGATACTACTAGGTCCCCAATTTAGGAACAATACTTATCCATTATTGTAAAGATGTTGATGGTGACACATTTTATGATGTAGACGTAGGCACTGGAACTGTAGTTAAAGCCATTGCTCCTGCCATCTTTTTCGCTTTCATTTGCCAGCAATGGTCATTACCATAAATTAGATCGCTTCTATCTTATTTAATAGCTAAAATTTTATTAAAAGGGGTAAATCTGCACATAATGGGCTAAAACTAAATCGTTTTATACGTAAACTGATAGAAACAAGTGATTTTACAGAAACACGCATATAGAAAAAAAAAAGAACAAAGACAACACTATCGAATCCAAAGTCTAGAGATCATACAGGTCATACCTAACACAAACATTTTGCTATCACGGACTAAATGTGCAACTAGGTACCAATACGATCATAAAAATAGACGGCGCAATGTCACGGCGGTCTAATCAATAAGTAATCAGTTAGTTAGTTAGCAAAAGATAAAATTCCTATCGCATCGATAACACGTGAGTACACATGTCATTTTCTCTTTGCTTGCAATTTGCGGCTGGCGTTATGAAAAGGATTAGAGAGGTCGATATCGCGGAATGTGAAGCATCCAATAATGGAGAATGCCACATAGAGAATGGGAAACACCTCCAACTAGTCTTTTATTACTAAAACGTGACTAATAAGACTAGTCAATAATAAACGTGAATATATTTATGACTTAATACTTAATTACAAACTTTAACAAGTGAAACGAATTAAACTTTAAGAGTAACAAACACAGATCCATATGGATCACGCAGAGACTACTAAATGGAATTGAATGAAATTTGATATAAAGATAGTCGAGATACTAGATCAACACATATTGTAATCCCAAAATAACTAGAACGCGGCAACAGCTAGCAAATGTATAAATATCAGACAACCTCACATACTCGTACATAAACCTTAGGGTCTACTCCCAAATAACGAAACGAACGAAAGGATTAGTTTTTGAAGATTAATCGAAAGTTTGAGTATTAAAACGTGGTTTTTGATATGCACAAATAATATTTCGTTTTTTGAAAACGCTTAATTTGCATTCGAAGTGAATTTGTTACGAATATGAGAATTAAAAATTGCTATACGTCATATTTCGTTTTTGGGAGTAGAGAGTTTTTTTTTATATTGTACTTCAAGATTGACCTCATCTCACCTGATGTTAAGTGGTAATGAGGTCCTTTTTTTTTTTTTTTTTTTTTCGGGGGGAAATGCGTTGATGCACCGTACCGTCACCCCGAGGGAGGGTGACGGCGTGTGTGGGACTCCCTGCCCTGAAAAGGGCAGGACTACCCACTAAAACCCCCCGGTTCGACCTCCATCGCCTTAGTGGCGGTGCTGTGGGGGATCGGCTAAGCCTTTACTTCCACAACACCGCCGGCGGAACAGCCGCTTACGCGGCTCCGTCTACTCCCCCAACAGTGTTCGGGGGGAGAATGGGGATGGCCGATCCAACGGAACCATCCCCACCTCGCAGTGGGGACCGGTGCAATGCCGACTGAGGTGTCCTCACACCATCAGCCGGCCAGTCCCCACGCGGTAGCTGGGCGCGGTCATATTGGCGCCGCGCCCTCAGCCGCCTTCTTCGGCGGCAGGCGGGAGCGGATGGATCGTCCTCCCGCTCCCGCTCTGCGGCCTCCTTCTGCGACATGACATCTTCGCAGAAGGAGACCATACCAACCCATGCCGTCTCACTCCCGAGCATAGCCTCGACTATGCTGGGGAGTGAGAGATTTGGCCCCACCAACGCGCGCAGACTTGCGCGCTGCGCATCAAAAGCGGGGCACACCTGCAGTGTATGCCCCGGCGTGTCCTCCGCCGCGCCGCAACTGTGGCACGACGGAGACTGCTCTCGACCAATGCGGTGCAGGTACTGCCCAAAACAGCCGTGGCCGGACAGCACCTGCACCAAGCGGAACGTCAGGAATCCTGACTTGCGCTCGAGCCAGCGATTTATTGCTGGCTCGAGCGCATCTAGGGTCCACCGACCCGACGGAGTCACCAGTAAGGACTCCGCCCAACGCCGGACCACCTCTTCCTGCGCCTCCCGGCGCACACGTGACAGGTCCTCCGGGTAAAAACGTTCCCCGGAGGTCTTTCTTAGGGCCTGCCATTGATAGGCCCTCGCCATCGCCCGGGCCTCCAACTCCCAGGGTGGCGTCCCAGCGAGTGCGCACGCTGCGTCAAACCCAACGGAGCGATAGGCTCTACACACTCGCTGGGCAATGGCTCGCTGGGGGCGCCGCAGAAGCCTCTGGTTCTCCCGAATGTGGAGGGAGTCGGCCCAGATGGGCGAGCCGTACAGGGCCATACTGCGCAAAATGCCGGCGTAAAGTCGTCGGCATTTGGCCCTAGGACCCCCCACATTGGGGAGAAGCCACGCTAAAGAACCCGCCGCCTTAATGAGGCGCGGAGATAATGCAGCAAAGTGCGGCCCAAAAGACCAGCGATGGTCCAAAATGAGGCCCAGGTATTTCATCTGGGCCCCAACCGCCACCCTGACGCCCCCGACGACGATGTACGCGCCGGAAAACAATCTTTGCCGAGGCCCCGGAAAAAATATGGCCTCGGTCTTATTAAGAGCCACTGTAAGGCCCAAGAGGGCAATGCGTCTGGCAATTAAATTGCCACCGGCCTCTGCCAGGCGAGCTGCGGCGCCAAAATCCCTCTCCCGGGCAGTAACAAGTGTGTCGTCTGCGTAGCAAAAAACGTTCATGCCCGAGAGGAGGGAGCCGCGCAAAAGCCAGTCGTATCCGATGTTCCACAGAAGGGGCCCCAAAACAGACCCCTGTGGAACACCGGAACGCGCGCGGAAACGACGCAGGACTTTGTTGGCACCGACGCAGACAATTTCCCTGTCGAGAAAATAGTTCTCGATCAGGGCCATCAAATAGGAGGGCACTCCGTGATAGCGGAGTGCCTCCAAAATTGTAGAGTGGGGGAGAGTATTAAAAGCATTGGCTATGTCAAAAGAGACAGCCAACACACCCTCCCCCCTCTCCCTAGACTCTAAAACGAGGGATTTCAGATCGGACAGGGCGTCAATAGTGGACCGCCCTGCCCGGAAACCGTACTGCCTGTTCGACAGGTCTGGACCGACGGAACGAAGGTGGTCCTTCAGGCGCCTGGCCACAATGCGCTCGAACAGCTTCCCGACTTCGTCGAGAAGTACTATGGGCCGGTATGCCGATGGCGAGTCCGCCGGTCTGCCCTCTTTCCGAAGGAGGCAAAGCTGCCCCTCCTTCCAAGGTTTAGGGAACTGGCCGACTCGGAAGCACGAGTCGAACAGCTCCCTAAACTTCTGCTCCATCAAAACTGCGCCGAGGGCGACGAGCTTCGCCGGAACCCCATCCGGACCAGGGGCCGTCTTTTTGGCACGAAGGCAGATTGCCGCCGTGCCGAACTCCTCCTCAGTGATTTGCGGGGCCTCGTACGGAGCAGTTGCAGGCTCCTGCTCTGAAGAGGCACTCATAGCCGGCGGGACGAAGCCAGGGCTGCTGTCCGGGAACAAAGCCCGGACGACGATGTCGAGCAGCCCTGGCTCGAGGGTCTCTGTAAGTGGGGGACCTATGGGGCGCAACTTGTTTCGTGCGGCCCGGTACGGTCTCCCCCACGGATCTTGGTCGAGACCCTCGAGCATTTCGGCGCGTGCGGAATCCTTGGCGGCTCCTATGGCCACCTTGAGTGCCTTCTTCGCATCTACATAGGCTCCGTAGAGGGAGGCCTCGTTTTCGAGGTCCCGACGAGCGCGGCGCCTACTTCTGGTGTAGGCCCGCCGTGCAGCCACGCAGACAGCTCGAAGTTCGGCGAGCTCTTCCGACCACCAGAAGCAGGCGCGTCGGGGAGGTGGACGACGGGACCGAGGCATGCTAGAATCGCATACCTCGGTCAGGAAACCTCGAAGAACGACCGCGGAGGAGTTCACGTCGGGACCAGATAAGGGAGGCGAGAACCAGTCTTGCAGAAAGGCCGCCTCCCTTGCAACTGCCTTGTCCAGGCGGGACAGTGCCCACCTGGGAAAAGGCGACGACCTAGGCGAAATTGGTGAAGCCTGCTGAGGGGCACCGGAGACCACCCCGAACCGGATAAATTTGTGGTCCGAGAGTGTCTCGGACCGGTCCACCCTCCAGTTGTGGACGCGTGCGGCGAGTGCAGGGGTGGCGAACGTTAGGTCCACCACAGACCCCCCTTGCTGCCGCACACAGGTCTGGACTGCGCCCCGATTTAGGAGGCAAAGGCTGGACGAAGCGGCCCAAAGCTCCACCAGCTGCCCCCGTCGGTTGCATGAGGCAACCACATTCCCCCAAGACGCCGCCTTGGCATTGAAGTCCCCCAGAAGAAGAACTTGATGTCCAGCAGAAACGGCCCGCTGGACAGCTCCCTGCAGGAGACCCAAAAACGCCTCGAAGTCCACAAGCGGGCGACTTGGGGAAAAGTAAACCCCCACAACGACTGTGTTGCCCCACAAACAAGCGACGAAACCCGATCCCCTCTCCACAAGAGATAGAGGGGGAGACGTGGACGTATGTCGCCTGAAAATTGCGACTGTACCGGTCTGGTCCCCGTGCCAACTACTGGGGACCAGATAGGGCTCTGCCACCACCACTAAGTCTACCAACCACTCCGCTACAGCCTGGGACAACAGGTCCTGGGCTGCGCGGCAGTGGTTGGAATTTACCCTACCGACATTTCGGACACATTTGTTAATGTGTCGGACTCCTCGCCCGACGCCCCTCGCCCAGTGAATATACTGGGCCTGGCAAAGAAACTATTTGCCGAGGCCAACGACGCAGCCGAAGATGCCCGACTTAAACTAGCAACAGCAATGTTGCCCTTCCCCGACGCACTAGAACATACGGCGTCATATTCTGCGTCCAAGGACGCAACGGCAGATTTTGGCGCGATCGCACAAACGGCGCCAGACTCCGCACCCGAAGGTGCCACTTCAGCAGACTCCCCACGTTCGTCATTTTTTTTTTGTTTTGGAATTGGTGTACTCATTATGGTTCCCACGATTAAACGGTTATAAAGGACCACCGGGGGCAGAGCCGAATACCCCCAGCTACCCTCATACTGCACGGGGGCGGGCGGTCCCGTGCAGGGAGGCCGATACCACCGACCACGACCGGGTTTGTCCCACCCGGTCACCATCCCTCCGAAAAGAGATGGCCCCGACGCCTCGAGCACTCACGACGTCGGGATTAGGGGTTTTTTATTGTGGTATGCTCCACTTGGGCCAGCCAATTAAGGCAAGCCCCCTGGTCTGGTCGAGCCGATAGACATGATCACCAGACACTCGACCAGGGAACAGGTTGCCCGACAGTGGCCGAAGCCTGCTGCGACCGACTGCTATTACGCAGCCGGCCGAGCCCGCCGCGCCGCGGAGATACCCCGCCATACGCCGCTCCGAAGAGCCCGGACGTCAAACAGGCCAACATGGCCAGGCCATAAGCAAAGCCCCGACACAGTCAAGCTGATCCCCATGCTCGTTTACGGGCGAGCTCCCCTACCACCTTGCCCCGCCTTCCACTGCTGTTCTCAAAAACCGAGAACAGCAGAGAGAACGGTATTCCCCACCCCCCCATTCCCCATTCCCCACCCGCCTACCCCACCCCCCCAGTGTGTTTGGTCCGCGGGAGCTACGCTCCGACCCCAGGCTGCCGCCCGCAAGGCATCCCTGTAAGCGGGAATACCCTCCGGACGGCAGCCGCGGGCTTCCCCTATCCGCCACCGGAGGACGCGCCAGGTAGGGGTATCACCTCCCCCCCTGGTGGTAATGAGGTCCTAGCTTAAGGGTGACAAGTACAGCATAATACATCTGTTACTGGACTTATCGCCCTTACCTTGAAGGCTTGACCCCTGCTGCTAATGTAGCACCACCCAGGAGGTCTGGAAACCTTAGTCATACTCAGGAACACAACAAAACAGAAGTAATTGTTATTTGGCTGCGGTCTTCTGTAAGGTGGAGGTATTTCACCAGTCGGGCTGCTCCAGTTCGAGCGATAAATCGCTACGCCCTACCTCTCTTAAAAGGGTCTATTTCTTAAGTAAATAGCTTATGCATGCGCTGTGGTATCATCACACATTTTATGTATAGTCAAAAGCACATCAGATTACACACTTTGGACTTTGCACTTTACACCGATCGGGCCTAGCATGCGCAATACGTAAAATTTTTCGCATGAGACGACAAAAGTTTCTATACCGTTGATTGGGTGATAGTACACCATACTCGTATTTTCAGCCGCATTACGCATTGATTTTGACATTTCTTAAGAGCGCGATAAAATTTACTCTCGCGCTGCATGCTAGGCCTGTATGTCGTGAGCATAATAATTAATATTGAACTGCAATCTTTGATTCCACTGCTATGATGTTCAGTTATTCCACCCGGGCCAGAAACCTTACTCTTTTTAACATGCTTTTATTAGTTTCACTTGTAACTAATCGATTTTATTATTTTTATAGTACTATACGCCGTATAACGAACTTTAAATATTAGATTCCCGCACCGCCAGGGGAGATAAAAATTTTCTGTTTCTAATAATCACTTGTAACTAACTACGTAGGTATGAAAGAAAATCTTGGAATCCTAATTTGACCCCCTTTCCGATCTTCGATTAGGATGAAATTTTGCACTCGTTCTATGTTCTGATGACCTAGTTAAGAAACGTCATTACAAATCTAATATGGCGGACGTCCAAGATGGCGGAGAGGCTTGTGAAATCCACCCCCATGATATATTATGGGTATCGAATTAAAGGGTTTGCTGTCAAGAATACGAAAAATAATAAATATCTTTTAATATGTACCTATAAATATTTTAAATATTGTGCCGACCTACGACTTGACCTACAAGTCGTCACAAATACGGCATCAGCAGAATTGACATAGAAAACAACGCTCCATATGTAATGCACGATTAGCCAATCAATAACATCGATCCTACATCGCGATATCAGAGTTTTCGCCGCCACTAACTATATATACAGCCAACCAAGATTGATAGTTGGGCCTTGGTCCCCGAGCAGATAACAACTAGCTCGGCGGAAGTACTTCCACTTGTAGTAAAGAAGATACTTTCCTTACAATATAAACCACTAAGTAGGTTAATCAAGTTTAAATAATAAGAATACTAAAAATACTAAAAATAGTTAAAAAAACGAACAAACATTACATAATAATTCCGACATTTAGTTTAATGACTCAAGAGTAATTTTTAATGCGTGCCAAAAGCGTGTGTTTAAGGTTTTTAAACTATTATTGAAACATAGCTTGCTATACATTCGGGGTAACACAGTTGTTTAGATACTTATTGATTTCGCCTAATCCAAGACCAATTTTAATAAGTTATACCTAAATGTTCAGATTCTAGGACACTATGGTTTAATTACTGGAAATGGGATATATCGCCAAATTTTTTGGACATTCTTTGATTTCCCGGCCATGTATTAATCCTTATATTAGCGACCATCATATAGATTTGGAAAATGATATCACTATCAATTTGCGAAATATTCTAAGAAATATACACGTGAATCAAATAGGTACTAAAGCGCTAGAAATTAGTCTGATCAGTATCATTAGTACAGTAACTAGCATTATCTTTTTTATTTTCTGCTGGTAGGTAGTAGCATGATATTAGTACGTTGGAATGTTAATTTTTATGACTATATTACTAAATTACGTGATTGATAAAAATTACCTACTATTTAGTTAAATGAAGAGGAATTCCCCTGCTGCGATACCTAATATGTATGATTAAAATAAGTAATTTTGTGTATAAAAGATAATATTGTGTTAATAAGAATAATATGTTTATGCAAGCTGACATATTTCTTTAGACATGGCCACAAAAATGAATTTTGCATTGATCTTGTTATCCAGTAATCCGTCTCCTCTAGGTTTAAAAAAATATGATGACCCCGTATTCGTTTGTATGTCGGACCAGTGTAGTCCAAGTAAGACTTAAAACGCTAAGTACAAGAAAAAAGCTGGTCAAGTGTTACTCTAACTCAAGCATCAAGGCTTCCGTACAATGTAGTAGTAGGTGCCTATGTGGACAATTTTTCTTATGTTGTTCCGTAGGACCTCCCTTTTTTATCAAGTTTCTCGATTTTAGAGGGACCCCACACTAGCCTCTTTCGAGCGTCAGCGTCTTGCCGCGCCGACGTTGTTTGGGCGTTGCGTCGACGCGGCGCCCGCTCAGCGTCGACGCGGCGCCCGCTCAGCGTCGACGCGGCGCCCGCCCAGCGTCGGCGCGGCGTTTGAGCGGCGCTTGCGCTGGGCTTCCTCTGCACATCGCGTTCGAGCGTCGCGCCGCGCTGACGTCATGTACAGTTATTTCGAAAATGGAAATGTAAGATTGGAATAACGCACAATATAATGTTTTATATTGCAGTGATAAATTAATGCTTTCAACTTGTAAAGGAAAAAATATATTTTACCTATTTGACACATGGCACGAAAAGGCAACTTTAGCATTTATTTTCTCGAAAACTAAAAGTACTTAATTGAAAATGGGTTTCTTCGGCAATATGAGCTAGTATTTTAAGCTACATCCATATTTGCTATCAGCTAAAAAGTCTTCTACCTACTGATTCTAAAACACGGGCGGGCCGAACAATTGAGTTGATCATTGTACTGTTGTCAAAATAAATGCTGCGGCACGCGTCGGGCCGGCGCGGCGCCTGTGGAGCGCAGTCCTGGCGTTCGTCATTTCGACCGCGACGCTGCGCAAGCGTTGCGTCGGCGCCGCGTCGACGTTGCGTCGACGCCGCGTCGGCGTTGCGTCGACGTCGCGTCGGCGTTGCGTCGACGTCGACGCTCAAAGAACGCTAGTGTGGGGTTACGCTTAGGTCTATGAGAAGCTATAGCTTAAAATTTCAGTATCCAGTGCTATATCCTTGGATTGTGTTTACGTAGAAGCTTGATTACTTAACTGCTTCAAGAGATCGCAGACATAAGTACCTATTTGATATTAATTTGAACTCAAAACTAAACAAGAAACTCAATAATCTGTTACTTTTCCAAGCTTAATAAGGTTTATAGTTCACAATTACCTTTATCACCCTCTTTATCTGGTATATAGTTTACTTCTGTATTTAATTCATGATTCAACTAAATAATTACAGAAGTAAACTTACCTATTGGTAAGACAGTACGTTAGCATATCTATTCTAAGAATTGGATTAGCCATTTCAGACTTGAACCGCTTCAGAATACCTTTTATAGGTATTATACCTTCAAATCAGTCTGCCTATCGCATATTGCAACAAACATCTTAATGACTAATACGTTGGTAAGTGCCTTGAGATAATGAGCAACTTACGCGTGTTTTGAGTAAGTAGGTGATAGATAGAAATCAAACAAATTGCATTATAATGTGAAATTAAGAGAGGTAGGGCATAGCGATTTATCGCTTACAGAAGACCGCAGCCAAATAACAATCACTTTTGTGTTGTTGTGTTCCTGCGTGTGAGTAAGGTTTCCAGAGCTCCTGGGGGGTGCTACATTAGTAGCAGGGGTCAAGCCTTCAAGGTAAGGGCGACAAGTCCAGTAACATATTTATTATGCTGTACTTGTCACCCTTAAGCTAGGACCTCATTACATAGGAATCAGGAATAGGCTTGCTGACGGGCGTACAAGTCAGACGTGTCGCAAATTTTATTTGGATCTTGCAAAGTACTCTAAAACCAATTTTAAACTCTATATATACATCATTATAAATCTCATTTTCGAAGAATACTTAACTGTGAGTTGTGACAAATCATCTCTGAGTTAAAGTGCCGCGCTGATCCGGTAACCGCTCCTCACCTCCGCGAGGAAACGAGACGAGATCATAATTTTTCGGACCGCTCACGCATAACTGCGGACTTCGTATCTACGTGAGTACCTAACTAAAATCATATCATACAATGAACGTTCAACGATCGCCAACTGGATGTGGCAATAATGCGAGACTCGGTGGTTCTCAGCCAAATTTGGCAGAAATAAATACAATTTATGACACCGTTACCAATATCACCCATCGCAATAAAAGAAAGGACACCGATGATAATGCTTGGATCAAATCAGAGCTATCCGATTTAAAAAAACAGATGTCAGAAATGATGGCAATAATAAAGGCAAGTAGCAGTTCACAAGCAGAAAATATAAGCAAACTAAGTGAAGACGTCACTTCTATCAAAAATCAAGTATCCGATATTGGAAATACAATTGAAAACATCATCTTGGAACAAAATAACACAAAAAACAAAGTTGACACCCTACAGACTGCGAGTGAAAATATTGAGAAAAAAATAGAACTCCTAGAATCTGAAATAAACAATCTTAAATATACTTCACCATTGTTACCCCCCACTACAAAGTCACACCAGAGTTACGAAGAGATCGTTTATGAGGTTAATGAACGCAGTACCCGATCGAAGAATATTATAATTTTGGGCATACCTGAAGCAAGTACAACGGCTGATAGACATGCTCATAATAATGATGAGGTTCTCAAAATCATTAAAAAGGTATATGACGAATGTCCTGAACCTCTAAAAGTCATCCGCCTTGGAAAGTTCAAACCGGATCGTACTAGACCTATAAAAGCATGCTTTTCATCAAAAGAAACGGTTACGTTATTATTACGTAATAGAAAAAGTACGAAATTTGATAACAACAGCATAAAAATATTTTCGGACCAAACCCCTAATCAAAAGAAACATATGCAAAATCTCAAAGAAGAACTCGAAAAACGTACCAATAATGGAGAGAATAATCTTATTATTAAATATATAAAAGGCGTACCTAAAATTATTGAATCAATAGAAGAAAAACAGAAAGAAAACATAAATGTTCCAAAAAACTGACTGCTTCCACCGGTAAAATTACACATAAACTAGTCAGTAATTACAATGATATCACAAGCACCAAAAAGTCTCTTAAATGCTTTTATATGAATGCCCGTAGCCTAGTGAAGGCAGGCAAATTCGACGAACTCAGATGTATTTTTGTTTCGCTCAAGCCTCATATTGTCATAGTATCGGAAACTTGGATAAAAAACGACGGTGATCTTAATATGTTGCAAATTCCTAGCTACACCCACTATAGCAACCATAGACAACATCGGAGAGGAGGGGGAGTCTCAATCTTTGTTCACAATGATCTGAAGCACAATTTTATCGAGGAACACTGCATCGATGACGATATTCACTATCTTTGGATTCACTTGGAACGGCAATGTCTTGATATTGGCGCAGTTTACAATCCCAATAGAGGCACGGTAGACAGTTTTCTTGAGGCTTACTCTTTGCAACTGCAAAATAAAAAGAGAGCCATAGTGTTTGGAGATTTTAATTTGGATCTGTTGGCACCCGACAGAGACACTCGTAAATATAAGGATATACTCAAAGAAAACGATTACAAAATTTTAAACAAAATTAGTAAACTATATAGTACTCGTGAAACAGAGTCCACGAAATCTATTTTAGACCATGTCTGCACCAACTTAAAAAATAATAATATCAACCTCAATATTATCGATACTACAATATCTGATCATAAACAAATCTATGTAGAAATAGAGAATTACCAACCTGTAGCTATAAAAAAAGCTATTTACACAACGATAAACTATAATAAGCTATATGATATGGTAGAAAACTCTCTTAGCAACCACTTAGAGATAAATACGGATGACTATAACACATTGGGACAAATAATACTAAACTGCATAGCGAAGAGTCAAATGAAAAAATCAAAACTGTTAAACCCTCCACGCCAAGACTGGATCAATAAAGACATACTACACGATATTAATATACGGAACACACTATGGCACAACTATAAAGAAAATAAATCGGATATAAATTTAGAAAGAAAGTTTAAAGAATTCAGAACTAGAGTTAACGAAACTATACAGAAAACAAAGAAAAACTATTATTTTAACTATTTCAAGAGTCATATGAAGAAACCAAAGAAGATGTGGAAAGCTATTAATGATCTTTCACGGAACAAAATAAAAGAAACGGTGGGACCAAACAAACTAGCTGCGAGATCGGGCACACTCGTTACCGATGAGCAACAAATCTGCGAGTGTTTTAACAGTTATTTCTCAACTATTGGCTCAACCTTAGCCAGTGAAATCCCAAATACAAAAGTCACAAGCCGAAATCATTTAGCACAAGTACCAAATGTCTCAGAATCAACTAATATGACAGCCTTCGAACCAGCAACCACGGATGAAATCACAAAGATTATCGATCAACTAGATGCAAATACAAGTTGTGGCATTGATGGTATCAGTACGAAATCTATTAAATGCACACAAAAACTATTAGTTACTCCATTAACAAACTGTATAAATGCTTGTCTGAATTGCGGAATTTTCCCGGACAGCCTAAAAATTGCAAAAGTGAACCCAATTTATAAATCTGGAGACAAGACAGATCCATGTAATTACCGTCCAATTTCGGTATTACCGGTGATTTCAAAGATCTTTGAAAGAGTTATCTACACTCAAATTGAAAAGTATCTGGATACGAAACAAATTTTATATAAAAAACAGTACGCTTTCAGACCTAGGTCCAATACACTCTCCGCATCAATTGATCTCGTGACTAAAATAAGGAATAAAATAGACGAAAAACAAATAGGACTTGGTATTTTCATTGATTTAAAAAAAGCCTTTGATACAATTTCTCACGAAATTCTTCTCCAAAAACTTTTTGAAATCGGTATCACTGGTAAGGCTCATGAAATTATAAAGTCATATTTTCAAAACCGTAAACAAATTGTTAAAATAGGTCCACATCAAAGCTCTGCCAAACCAATAACCTTCGGCGTTCCTCAGGGTTCAATTCTAGGTCCTCTTTTGTTCTTAGTTTATATAAATGATATGCAACACTTAGGTCTAACAGCTGATATCACCTTATATGCAGATGATACAAGTTTATTTTATTTCGGTCACTCAATTAATATTCTAGCGTCAAAGGCACAAAATGACTTAAATTTACTCAATAAATGGTTTCTATCAAATCTTCTTACCATAAATATAGATAAAACAAATTATATGATATTTTCCGCAAAAAATAAACGAATTAACGACTTTGCATCAATCAGGATAAACAACAAAACGCTCAAAGAAAAAACTTGTGAGAAGTATCTTGGCCTCGTTCTTGATCAAAACTTAAATTGGAGGCAACACATTGATAAAATAAAAAAAAAATTAACTTCTTTAACAGGTATTATACGTAACATTGCCAAATGCCTTCCCCGTAAAGTTAAATATATTATCTATAACTCATTAATTAAACCGCACGTAGATTATTTAATTGAAATTTGGGGTACCGCAGCTAAATCTAATCTAGAAACCATACAAATTGCTCAAAATAAATTAATAAAATCTTTATTTCACTACAACTATCGTACTCCTTCCAAAAAAATATACAAGAAGACTAAAATAATGACGATTAGACAAACATATACTTACTATACCTGCATATTAATATACAAAATTCTAAACAAAAAGATCCATTCATCGTTATCATTCCAGACAAAAGGGCGATCACAAAAAATGAAACTAAGAAATGCAAATAATTTGATATCACGCCCCCCGCGAACAAATTATGGCAAAAAAAATATTGAATTCGAAGGAGTAAAATTATATAATAAATTACCTGTAAAAATTAAAAACGCAAATTCATTAACCAGTTTCAAAAAACAACTAAAATTGTATGTATTAGAAGAAACCATGTAAATAAAATTTAAACCTCTATTTAAACTTTTAAAATCTTTTATTAAATACTACACTTATTTTAAATTAAAACTAGCTAACACACCTTTAAAAATAAAAAAAAAATAAAAAACAAATATATATAAATGTACATAATAATAATAATAAAAAAAAACGAGTACTTACCTAAATAATAAAAGACACGTAAAAATAATTTCAACGCAAACTATATATAAATGGAAATAAAACAGATATCAGTCGTATGCCGCATCCAGATTGCGAGTACGCTCTTTGCGTTCTTAGCTCCGTGGTTGCTCGGTGCGATAGCGGTCGACTAGTAGACGCAGATATTTGCGAATCCTACCCGACATATTTGTAATTTTTTATTGGTTTTGTATTTTAGTACCGCTCACTGTTTAGCATACAATTATTTACCTAGAAATTAAGTTATCTCAGTAAGTGAATTGTAATATTCTTTATGAGTTAAATAAAGTTCTTAAACCCGAAACCCGATTACCACTTAACATAAGGTGGGATGAGGTCAATCTTGAAGTTGAAGTGCAATATAAAAAAAAAAAATAGAGTAGAAGCGAAAAATTACGGAGCTATGATTAATAAAATGTAAATGCCTTCGTCGCGGGGCGATATACAGAGTTCGTGGATAAAATCCTGCGTAAAACACTTTCCTTGGATACCGAAACTAAGCCACGTATACTGCAATCTCGTGTTGTTAAATTACCTTTCAAGAATTTAAAAAAGCATTCCCGGAGGCTTATATTTATACCAGATTTATTTCTAGATTTTAGTCGTTGTCCTTAGTTAGAGGCTGTTTGACGTCTTGAGATACATGATCGAAGAATATGCCCGCGTTCCATTATAGGTGTGTTGGATTAACGCCGCCAGTTAGTAGGTATACGATAAACAGCACATATAGATAAACACTTGCAGTTCAATTTTAGTTCTTATTTGTTTGAAATAAGGTCGGCTTAAAGTGTATTATGCTTTTCTTCGTACGTCGTTTGGTAATGCAATACAAAATTTTAGTTTGAGATCAGTTGAAGGTGTGATTGTCTGGCACATTAATTCATTATTTCTTCAATTGTGGGATTACAAGTAATGCACATATATAATGAAAAACAGTCTCTCTAGACACCCTGTGGTTAGTAGTCGATTGGCATGAAATAAATTCGCCCGAACGTGCGAATCGTCCCCTTTCAATAAACATTTTTTTTTGTAGGCGTTTCTCACGAATGTATTTTAACGCGTGCGAATCGACTCCTTTAAAGAACTAAATCCATGCTACGTATGCTTGAAGGAGTTGACAGGGTGTCTAGAGAGACTGTTTTTCTAATGCGATGGATATTTCTATTTGTTTTATTTGTGGGTGTTCAACATACATAATTCGTAAATGCATTGTGGTTGTGCAGGACGGCTTATGTATTTAAAATATTGTAAATAATGTAAAATGACTTGTACTATTCCAATAAGAAATAAAGATGCTTCATCTATCTCACTCACACACCACACAACTATCTCGCTCACACACCCACGCCTCGCCCGCGCACTCAGCTCCCCCCAATAGTCGCTAGTTGCGCGGGCGAAACTTGTTTATAACACGGTGGGACCGGGCAGTGGCATGCTCGGCTCCACAAGCTCACCACAGGAACAGGAACACTGGAACAGGAACACTGGAACAGGAACACTGGAACACACAGGAAGCTTTGCACAAAAATAGGTGGTTTCATTTACGGTGGCCCAACTGCATCAAGCGACTGTCGCATCCCTCGACAATCCCAGTTAACAGGTGCCGGTCGGCACATTTTGGTCCATTCGAGCCGGATTCTTCGAGGGATGCCAGTCACAAGATCAAGAACGGGCAAGCGTAGCCCGACGTCCTCCGCCAGAGGGACCTCTGCGACCGAAACCACGTCGACGGAGGTGACCGCCTCGACGCAGGGCACTCCTACAGACAGCACCGGGACTACGCACATCTCGTACACAACGACTGAAACCACATCGACGGAGCAGCACGCACAAACCAGCGGGGGCACGACCCCCGCCTCGCCGACGGGAAAACTACAGGGCAACCTCTCCCCCGCCCCACCGATACTACAGCAACGGGGGAAGGTTGCAGGCAGCCCGCAACCACCGCTCAAACAGAAGTCGCATCTCGCCGTTCAAGGAAGTCTGGGAAATCCAGACGCCTCGCCGAAGCAAAGCAAGAGTTACTACGTCTGCAAGTAGAACTCGCCGCCGCACGTGTCGCGGAAATAGCAGCTGAAGAGGACTCCGAAGATGAAGACTCTCTCACGACGCAGGAAGAAACAGTACATCGCGTCACAGATTGGCTTAACGAAAGCCACCTCTCCGTGCTGGCTATCACAAATCAGCCGCACAACCCGCCGCCCACCGACAGCGCCGGCCCGCCTCAACTGGAACTCGGCATCGGCGGCGAAACAGAACAGCAACAGACAACAGAAACACAGCAAGGTACCGCCCGCATACCGGCGGGAGAACGCATAACAGCCGCGCCTCGCCACATTACAGCGCAGACACCGCAAGACAAGCAACAGCAACAGTATCCCGCCTCAGCACCGGCGGGAGAGAAGCCAACCGGGATCACCCATCCGCAACTCGTCGACCTTTCCGAGTTAGCGTCAGCCATCGCCACGGCGGCGAGAGCGGGACACAACATACCGCCCCGCCACTCCATCGAGCTGCCGCCATACGCCGGGTCACATCAAGAGTGGCTCTCATTCCGCGCCGCATACATCGAAGCTGCGAACGCCTACTCCGAGCAAGAAAACTTAGCACGCCTACGCCGTAGCCTGCGAGGGAGGGCGAGGGAAGCCGTCGAAAACCTCCTCATCCACGGTGCCAAGGCCGATGACGTCATGCAAGTTCTACAAACAAGCTTCGGTCGGCCGGACACCATCGCCAGCGCCGAATTAGACAGACTCGAAGCACTACCACGTCTGTCCGACTCTCCTAGAGATATCTGCATCTTCGCTACGAAATTCAACATCATAGCGTCACTCCGAGCCCTGGGGAAGGTTTACTACCTGTACAACCCGAAGATCACGACAGCGGTAGTGAACAAGCTCACCCCAGCGATGAGGTATCGTTGGTTCGACTTCGCAGCGGAAGACACAACAGAAGAGGCTGATCTCCTAAAACTCGCGCGTTTTCTACGAAGAAAAGCGGACCGGTGCGGGCCTTATGCGAAACCAGAAACAGTTTTCGAAGAAACTACGAAGCGCGCCCTCGTCGCACCGAACAGAAGAATCATACAGAAAACCTACAACACAGAAGAAAGAAAAGAACAAACAGAGTGCCCCGTGTGTGAAAAGCGGGGGCACGCCATAATCAAGTGCAGTCGTCGAAGCAGACTCCGACTCACGATGGGACTTGGCAAAGGCCAAAGGTTTATGCTTTCGCTGTCTGAAAAGAAGAACAAGAAACCACAACTGCCGAGGCAAGCCATGCGGAACTGACGACTGCAACAGACTTCACCACAGCATGCTGCACCACGTAAAGAAGCAAACAGAACAGAACCAAACAGAAAAAGTAACCTCAACGTGGTCAGTGAAGACTCAGGCCTACTTGAAGATAATCCCAGTCACAGTCTCCGGGCCTGACGGACAAGTGGACACCTTCGCGCTACTGGACGACGGTTCAACAGTCACGCTCGTCGACGAAGAGATAGCGCAGCTGACAGGCGCAAGCGGGCCTGTCGACCCACTTTACATCGAAGCGATAACCGACGCCGGTGTTCAAGCGAAACAGTCACGAAGAGTCACCCTAACGCTGCACGGAGAAAACGGCAAACAAGACATCAAGGCGCGCACCCTAGACCACCTGAAACTGTCGGCGCAACGGATCACCAGGGAAGACTTAGCCCGATGCAGTCATGTGGAAGACATCGCGGACAAGCTGACCTATGAGAAGGCGGTACCTAGGCTGCTCATAGGCCAGGACAACTGGCATCTGCTGTTAGCGTCGAAGACAAGAAAAGGGCGACGTCATCAACCCGTCGCCTCCCTCACGCCCCTGGGGTGGGTACTCCACGGCGCATACACGCGCACACTCGGACAGCGCGTACAGTACGTCCATCACGCAACAGGCATAGACGAGAATATGGATGAACAGCTGAGACGTCACTTCGCCATCGAGTCACTCACCATCACGCCACAGAAGCCTCGCGACGACCCGGAACAACGGGCGCTCCAACTACTTGAACGCCACACAACTCGCCGGGCCGACGGTCGCTACGAAGCCGCACTCCTCTGGAAGTCGGAAGATGTCAAGATGCCAGACAACTACAGAAACGCATACAACAGGCTACTAAACACAGAGAAGAAAATAGGCAAGAGCCCCGAACTCAAAGAAAAATACGAAGCTCACATGAACTCGCTAATAGAAAAGGGGTACGCCAAACCCGCACCGCCACAGATAACACAAAACAGAACTTGGTACCTACCTCACTTCCCAGTCATCAACGCCATGAAACCAGGGAAAATCAGAATCGTCCACGACGCCGCAGCCAAGACAGCGGGGGTCTCGCTGAACGACCACCTCCTCACCGGTCCCGACCTTCTGCAATCTCTACCGGGGGTCCTTATGAAGTTCCGACAACACCCAGTCGCAGTCACCGCCGACATCAAAGAAATGTTCATGCAAGTGAAAATAAAGGAAGAAGATCGCGACGCGCTCCGATACCTATGGCGGGGAAGTGACAGAGGCGATCAAGAACCTAAACAGTATCGGATGACGTCACTGATATTTGGCGCGACTTCGTCCCCGGCGACGGCGATATTTGTCAAGAACATCAATTCCCAACGACATCGACAGACTCACCCAGCGGCGTGCGAAGCAATAGAGAAGCACCACTACGTAGACGATTACCTACAGAGTTTCAAGACAACAGAAGAGGCGGTACAAACAGCGAACGACGTGCGAAGAATTCATCGCGAGGCGCACTACGAGTTACGACAATGGGCGTCCAACTCAACAGACGTATTGAAAGCCCTCGGCGAGACGGAAACAACGCACGAAGCGGTCATCGACCTCCACGAAGAAACAAAGATGGAACGCGTCCTAGGGCTCATATGGAAGCCCACCACCGACGAGCTCACCTTCAACCTGGACCTGGCTCGGCTACCTCCCGACGTAATCAACAAGAGCCGACCCACCAAAAGGGAGGTACTTAAAGTCATCATGTCACTCTTCGATCCTCTCGGCTTCGCAGCGCCTACGACCACGAGGGCGAAACAGATATTACAAGAGACGTGGCGCCGCGGCACAGGATGGGACGAACCGATCCAAGAAGATCAAGCTCTGGAATGGCAACAGTGGATGAAACACCTACAAGCCCTCAGAGACGTCACCATACCACGATGTCTCGTCGGGTACAGCGACGCGGTGAGAAGAGAACTGCATGTGTTCGTCGACGCGAGTGAAGCCGCCTACGCCGCCGTCCTCTACTGGCGCATCACAACAGCTGAGGGTACAGTGAAGTTATCACTCGTGCTGGGCAAGGCACGAGTGGCCCCCCTCAAGCTGACATCAATACCGCGCCTCGAGCTACAGGCCGCAGTGATGGGGAGCAGAATGGCTAGCGCGGTCATAAGTGAACACAGTCAGAAGCCAGATGAGAAGATATTCTGGACGGACAACAAGACCGTCCTCACGTGGCTGAGAACCGGCGCGCGTAGCTACCGACCATACGTCGCACACAGAATAGCAGCGATCGAAGAGCACTCAACAGTAAGCGAGTGGCGGTGGGTACCCACAAAACTCAACGTCGCCGACGACGCCACGAGAGACGTACCGCAGGACCTCCGGCGCTGGTACCACGGCCCAGACTTCCTACTCGAAAACCCCGCGTCATGGCCCGAGGAGCGATCGACGCCGGTACAGAAAACAGGCGAGGAGAGAACACACACAATAACAGAGAAAACAGCGCCGACTTTGAAAGATTGCATCCCAGACAGCCGCCAGTTCTCAAAGTGGGAAAAGGCCGTCCGAGCCACAGCGCGGGTGCTACAGTTCGTGGAAACCTGCAAGAAAAGAATTGAGAAATCTGCGAGAAAAGCGGACACAGTTAACTACAAAAGGCAAAGAAGAAACGAAGACAAAGATCCCACCTGGCAGTGGTACCCGAAAACCGCACAACAGTCACAGAAAAGGGTAACCACGCCGGTGGCGACCAACTACGAGCCGATCGACGCGCCTACACTCCGCCACGCCGAAACTCTGCTGATAAGGGCGAGTCAACAAGAAGCGTTTCCCGACGAACTACGCAAGCTAAAACAGGGCAGGCCGATAGCTAACAACAGCCGCCTACGCCACCTGGCGGTAGAACTCGTCAACGGCACGCTTATACTGAAAACACGGATCGACGCGGCGGACATAGAAGAGAGCAAGAAGCGACCACCCATCATCAACGGCGACCATCATACAACTCGTCTCTTCATAGACTACATACACCGGCAGCTGCACCACGCCGGTGTGGAATCCACCATCAACGAGTGCCGCCAACAGTACTGGGTCCTACGACTTCGCCCCACTACAAGGACGATAGTCAACAGATGTCTGCCGTGCGCATCAAGAGGAGCCTGCCGCCGACACCACCAACAGGAAACCATCCGCCGTCTAGACTGGCGCACCATCAACGACGCCGAGCTCGTGAAGCACGCCCACTGGCGCGCCTCGCAACGTCTGGCCGACCTTTTCTGGGCCAGATGGCTGCGCGAGTACCTGCCCGAGCTACAACAGCGGCGGGAGCCCCACGGGAGCGGACCAGCCATCAAAATCGGTGACGTCGTTCTCATAGCGGACGGCGCACTCCCTCGCAACGCATGGCCGCGAGGGCGCGTTACCGCTGTGTTCCCGGGGCCCGACGGCGTTGTACGAGCAGTCGACGTGCACACCAGAGGAGGGATCCTAAGAAGCTAGTCATCCTGCCTACGGAGCCGCCTGCAACAGAACAGAAGACTGCGACGACTCCAGAGACGACGCACGGCGGGAGAGATGTGCAGGACGGCTTATGTATTTGAAATATTGTAAATAATGTAAAATGACTTGTACTATTCCAATAAGAAATAAAGATGCTTCATCTATCTCACTCACACACCACACAACTATCTCGCTCACACACCCACGCCACGCGCGGGCGAAACTTGTTTATAACACGGTGGGACCGGGCAGTGGCATGCTCGGCTCCACAAGCTCACCACAGGAACAGGAACACTGGAACAGGAACACTGGAACAGGAACACTGGAACACACAGGAAGCTTTGCACAAAAATAGGTGGTTTCATTTACGGTGGCCCAACTGCATCAAGCGACTGTCGCATCCCTCGACAATCCCAGTTAACAGGTGCCGGTCGGCACAGTGGTATTACCATTCATACTGGTCTCGATGGATGGATGGATTTGGATGCGCTATATTAAAAAGAGACAACTGTACTGTCGCACAGCAATTGTTTTTTTAAACGTTTGAATACTGACAATATTGTTTTTTTATTTGGTTCTGATTATGTATTTTGTATTTCAATGATAATATATATATTTTTTTTAATTCAAACCTCTAACACTGGTTGACGCATAGAGCATCATTGATTTGATTGCAATTTTCATGTAAGTAGTTACTAAATACGAAATCTTAATTTGTGTAGGTAAAGCAAAGTAGATTATCGAGAATGCTATTTATTCTTTTGAGATAACATACTTTCTTTCATTCGTTGATAGGTACATACGTATTACCATGCAAATATTGATCAAATGACTGGAGTTTCATTTTAATCTTGACATAAATAATACATTGATTTCATAGGTATACTACTATCGTGCTGTTACTACAGCCTTTAATCTGTTAAGTATCATTGATAAGAGAACCGCAATTAAAGTAGTTTAAACAATACGGGTATTCACCTGCTTTAATGTAAAACGATTCAGTTTTGCGTTTTAAAGACATAGCGAGGCCATTCATAAGACAAGTTTTTCGTAATGCCAATTAGAAATTGTAATAGGGCAAAATATTTAATGAAGACGTATGTGCCAATGTGAAGGATATTTGGCTATCCTTATAAGTAGAGTTGTTATAAAAATAGGTTCCTTATTATTATCAAATTTTTTTAAATAGATTCCATCTTGCTAGATCGTCTGCGCGATGACAGCGCCGACTAGCGGTTACAAATACGGCGGCGAAATGTCAAATGCCCGGCTGTCATTACGACGAGTTATTTACAAACAAACAATTTTATTGAAATATTGTAAGTTACATTAATTTCATTCAATCTTCTAAATCTATAGTGTCGATAATAACGTGGACCTTTTTTATTTTCTGTCTAAAATGGCACGATCAATAGATTTCGCTTAGGACTTACATTACGGATTTTTCATGGCTGTCTTCATGAGAAATAAGTAAAGAAATAAGCTAATTTAATCGAATATCGCATTTTATGTAAATAGCAGACGATTATTCATGAGTGCTTGTGGTCTCAATAATGCATCCTTTTATGTATTTCCAGATAAACATGGCCAAATTAATCATAAAAACTGGATTCCGACCAATCACACACGACATCGTTTTCCAACCACAAACGACATTAAAAGGAAAACAATTAGTTTTAGCTCAACATGTGCAAGATTTCTGTCATTGTTCTTACAATTAACTACGTAGCAGGTTTCGTGACGCATGTTTATTGCACTAAAAACGCTAGTAAAAAGCGACAGCTTGTCCGCCGAAAGTTCCTTTTTTGGCCATGATGCGCGCTGCGATCGTTTCCTGGTTCCCCCACTCTATACTTCGCACCCAGCGAATAGGTACCACAATATATCCAATGGTCCATGTACGTGCAATAGACAATGTGACATCACTTGTAGGTAACTGTCAGTTCAAGCTCAATGGGAAACATAGATATATTATACTTTCCTTATTCTAAGGTTGGAAATTAATCAAATTGCATAATATTCGTATGCATACGCATGCGTGTACTCACACGACTCCCATATTCTGTCTTTATATCTGGAACTCTTCACACAAACACTACGGGAGATACATTAATGTAAACAGACTTTTCATTGTCTTTACTAATCTTACACCTTAAAAAAGATTTTCTTGTAAAGGTAAAAGTATATTTTTGGCATAGATTAATCCGACTATTTTCGAGTATGTGATCAATTTATAGCGAATTAGATAGTATTCCATCATGAGATAAGACGTAGTTATATAAATATAAATAGAAATAGAAAATGTTTTTATTCATATAAAGTTTTACAAATGCATTTATGAATTGTCAAATTAAGTAAACTACCGCCGTGTTCGGAATGTTGATTCCTATGGTTGATTCTATCGAAAAGAACCGACCAGAAACTCGATAGTTAGGTCCAACCGAGGGGTTTTACTTAGGGAAGTCCTGCCCTTTTCAGTGCAGGGAGTCCCACACACGCCGTCACCCTCCTCAGGTTGGCGGTACGGGGTACGGTGCGTCAATTGCATTTCCCCCAGTAAGAAAAAAGTGCTTTTGACAAATGATTCCGTAAAAGTGTATCGTGAAGGTAAAATGATCTGCTCTTTTTTATCCGACTGTATAAAAAGGAGGAGGTGTCACAATTCGAACATGTATCTGCATTTATATTGTGAGTGTTTGTGGATAACTTCGTCTTTTATGAAACGATTTTTAAATTGGAAAGAATTTATATACCGTACTTTATATGTATATTTTATATTGCATATTCATGCATCTTCTCAACTTCGAAGCACCGTACCATAGCTTTTCGGGGATCGTTTAGGTTTGCCGCCTCACGGTGCTGGAATGACCTGCCTCCTCCTTTGCGTGACCTAAAATCAATATACGCGTTAAAGAAAAAACTAAGTGAATATCTATTAAATTTGCAGATAAATGAATCGTAACTCACCTTCAGGCTGTTCACGACGCATAATAGATTAGTCAGCATCTGTCTCCAGAAACCGAAGAGGTCGGCAAATGATCTTTTCTTTAGCGGTAATATTCAGTTGAACCTTTGCCACGTCATCAAATCGCAGATAGAAGTGGTTTTGTGTTTGTTGTTTGAGTGACGCATCACAGTTGCACAGTATTTTTTGGTAATTGGGTGAATTTGCTAAATTATTGTGATTTTGAACAAATGTGATTATTCGTTTAGCACTTTTTAAGTAGGTAGACGATTTCATTGGTATTTCCAAGATGCAGTGTACCACAGACATATTTTTAATTTTGTTTTTTATTTTTCATAGACAAGTTCTTCTCTTTCTTTTTACTTTCTTTTTTTTTTTTTTTATCTTTCCTGTTTGTTCATAATAGGCTTGGAAAATGTATGTAATATTATTTGATTTCACTGTTTCTTTTTCTTTTTTTCATTGGGTATTTCCTTCACTGTAATCATTTTACTACTGTAGCCACTCGCTTGCGTGGAGAAATAGCAAGAGCTCCGGCTTTAGTTATTTTTCCAAGCAGGTAGGTTCCACCAGAATACCAGCGCTGTTGCGGTGTTAGAAATAATGCCGTAGCAGCATTTGCTGAGGTGGAACCTAATTGACCACATTTTGTTCTGTGTGTGTGTATTTCTGTATTTTTATTTTTTATTTTTGTGTGTCAATAAACACTTTTCTATTCTATTCTAATGGTAACACATAATGAACCAGGATCTGATAATGGCATCCTAGACAAAACGAGAAAAAGTCGATTTTTCTTGAATAGTAGGTTTGAAAATTATTGTAAAGATTTTTCTAGAAACTACCTCAGACATAAGTGGGTATAGTGGTGCAGGGTAGAGTGCACGGAATCATATAGAGTATGGTCTCCGCAGCGTTGGAAAGACCAGATAACTACTGATTCGTCTATCAACAATATGTCATGTTAAGCATCTGCCAAGGAAAAGTGGAAAGTGGTACTGCACGCCTCCAAATAACCTTCAGGACCACCACTGCTCTGTCAAGACTTTACGACGAAGAAGTGTGAAACCCCACGATCGATTTCAATTCGTGAAGAACTGTAAAATGGGTTCAAAATTAAAGCTCATGGTTTTCAAACAGAAAGAGTATCTCTATTTAAATATTTAAGTAGACATTAACAAGGCTGGTATTAGCATCAGGAAAGAGAATGTTATGGCGTAGGCGCCGTTGCAGCCGTCTGTGGTGCACACCTTGCAGTCTTTGTCAAAGCCTGACAGTTGACAGGATAACGCCGTTGTGTTCATTTGTATTCCGCAACTTCTGTTGATGACCGATGTTGAGTTGACTGCAAAGAAAGTTACATTTAAAAATGTGAACAATGTTTTTTCTGGAATCCCATCTACAATGACCTACAGTTTAAAAGCAGCGCTTAGGCCGCACTAGAAGGTTATCTAACTTTACTAGCACAGTAGTGCATCAAAAGTGATTTTCTTTTTTTATTAGGCTCTAGGTATTAAACTAAAGATGAGAACACTAGCTAAAAAATATAGTAAGACTAATATTTTTTAGCTTAATTAGTTATTTACGAGTATTAGCTTAAATAGCTAATAGTCGTATATAATAAGGATTGCGTTTTTATTGCTAAAATAAATATTACCTTTTAGAGGAAAATAATTATTTTTCAATTATGGATAAAGCTGCGTAATACATAGCACATTTAAATATAAAAATACTGCAATTTCTGTTGGGTTGTGGATGTCATGTTATTTACTGTACGACACTTCTGCTATGCCTCTGTAGTTGGTTGAAAATGAGGTGATAATATAAGTATTCCTTTATATGAAAATTGCTTACCACTAACAGTCTCTTTCAAACATACAAATGTTATAGCATCAACTCGTGGGGCCGCAATAGAGACGATTTTTCCACCACAATTGCAGACATCCTGAAAATATTTTTCAAATTAATGCTTGCGTTAAATATGTCTAATTCTGGATAAGGCGGCCTGTTCTCGAAAACAGTAGTGTCAATTGTTGTTCATCCGTATTTTAAGTTAAGGAAATAAATAATTGCTAGCTTCTAGGAAAATAATTAAGGGAAAGCTTTTTTCATTTCTTTTCATTAAATTTTAAATAATTTGGTTAACTTACGGCATAGCAATCACAATCCAAGCTTCGCCCATCTACCAATTCGACAGATCTTCGCACTCTGCTGACGAAAGCTTGTAGATCTTGAGTATTAGTGCCAGAGTTTGCTTGTGTGTTTGTATCCGATCCTGCCTGTGTGGTTGTGCCTGTGCCTGCTTCTATGGTTGTGCCTGTGCCTGCTTCTGTGATTGTGCCTGCGCCTGCTTGTGTGGTTGTACCAGTGCCTGCTTCTGTGGTTGTGCCTGTGCCTGCTTCTGTGGTTGTGCCTGTGCCTGCTTGTGTGGTTGTACCAGTGCCTGCTTGTGTGGTAGTGCCTGTGCCTGCTTGTGTGGTAGTGCCTGTACCTGCTTGTGTGGTTGTACCACTGCCTGCTTCTGTGGTTGTACCTGTGCCAGCTTGTGTGGTTGTGCCTGCGCCTGCTTGTGTGGTTGTGCCTGCGCCTGCTTGTGTGGTTGTGCCTGCGCCTGCTTGTGTGGTTGTACCACTGCCTGCTTCTGTGGTTGTGCCTGTGCCTGCTTCTGTGGTTGTGCCTGTGCCTGCTTGTGTGGTTGTACCACTGCCTGCTTCTGTGGTTGTGCCTGTGCCTGTTTCTGTGGTTGTGCCTGTGCCTGCTTGTGTGGTTGTACCAGTGCCTGCTTGTGTGGTAGTGCCTGTGCCTGCTTGTGTGGTAGTGCCTGTACCTGCTTGTGTGGTTGTACCACTGCCTGCTTCTGTGGTTGTGCCTGTGCCTGCTTCTGTGGTTGTGCCTGTGCCTGCTTGTGTGGTTGTACCACTGCCTGCTTCTGTGGTTGTGCCTGTGCCTGTTTCTGTGGTTGTGCCTGTGCCTGCTTGTGTGGTTGTACCAGTGCCTGCTTGTGTGGTTGTGCCTGTGCCTGCTTGTGTGGTTGTACCAGTGCCTGCTTGTGTGGTGGTGTCTGTGCTTGCTTGTGTGGTTGTACTAGTAGAACTAGTGCTGCTCGTAGAACTAGTGCTGCTAGTACTCGTAGAGGTAGTAGAACTAGTGCTACTTGTAGAACTCGAAGTACTCGATGTGCCTGTGGTTGATGGGCTGGCCGTTGTAGTCGTCACGTCAGGTAAACAAGAAACCAACATGGCGTCAGTTACTTTGGCACAGTTGCTGCAAACGTAGCATTTTAGGGAGTTCGCTGAAATAAATTAGTTGGTTTATTTATCGATTGACCCAAATTGCATTCGCTTTCGTTGCAGTCGAAGATTAATCTGGAACATTTGGATTAAGAAAAGTAATATTATGTGACATACACGTGTTATAATATTGGTAGGTATACTTCAGAGGGCGTCCGTTTCTTTTACGTAAAAATAAAAGTACATTTGACGTGTTAGTCGCGTGATGTTATATAGCCTATGAACCTCCCAGATCAAAGAATTATCTAACACAAAAATAATGTTTCAACCAGTAGTTTTCGAACCAGTAGCTCTTGAGATTAGTGCGTTAAAAAAACTCGTCATCATTGTTTTCTACAAATTACTGGACACCTACAACATCATCGATCCCAAAATTGTATCATCCTCCTCTTAAAAATGCTTTATACTAGAGCTTCCCATACTTTAGGATTCGGTCAAAAAGCTCACGGACCCTGTTGTCTGTTCTAAACTAAGAGAGAAAACCCACATAGCCCAGGCGGCATGCAAGCAATCGTTTAATATAGAATGAGTAGTAGGTAATCGCCAAAAAAACACATTAATCTACAACTTAATGGCCAAGCTGCGTTTGAGGCCATATATTCGAACTTAATTATGTTTAATTAACAAAAAAGATAGATACTTCGGTATTGCAGATAATTATTCTATCAAGTTGCTTTAAGAAAAGCTTTAAAAGCACTGTCTGACAAAACCAGGCTTAGAACTGTATTAACCAGGAATGTGTTATAGGCTTTTCGCAAAAATAGAAAGTAGAACTAATATTCTAATTCTACAGGCCTACAACCAGGAGGTAGTCAGTGTCCCACTAGAATTGATCAGACATTTATTTCAAATGTACCTAATAAGTGAATCGTTTATTGAGCAAATTGAAATCGCCTATACACCGCAAATACGAAATAAATCCTTATGTGCCGCTCCAGTGGATACTTCAATTATGACACTTGTGACAATTATTTGAACCAATGGAACTGTAAACTCAAAAAAATAAAGCCCAAATAATACTAGCCTCTGGAAGCTACTTCACTTAGGAACTTCAAAAAGGCGATTCACAATAAAACTTATAGGTCGCAGTGAAAACAGTTCAACAAGCACTACAAAGTACCAAATATCAGTCAACAACACGGTAGCGAGTTTCCAGTATAGCTTTAAAAAAATGATATAGAAAGTCAGTATAATATGGAAGACGATTAACGATGTCCTCGGGGTAGTGTTGTGATGTACTTACAGTTAGGAAAATCATCTTCCCCGTTACGTTTGAATCTTAGTATCCATAACATTATGTCAATAATATAGCAAATTTACCTTCGACGTATGCCACTAATACTGTAGCCACAAGAGCATATGCTGTCACCTTGGTAAGTTCCATTTTCTCGATGTATCAGCTCACTATTTCCAACAATCACTAGAACTAACGGTAACACTTCACTTGCAGGTATATTTATATAATTTCTAGGGCTTTTACAAGGTACAGGGTGAGTTTTAGTAATTAATTTGCGAAATGATAGCCATATTATTTTGCACTTTTCTATTCGATGAAATCCTAAATACATCCTACGATTTATGCGCGCTTAACAGGATGGTACTATGTTGATAGCTAAGGAGTATTTGGGCAACTTTTTTAGATACAAACAATTTTTATCGTCACTTTTATATGCACGTTTTCCTCCTTTTCCATGAACTGAATTAGAATCACTTTCAGGAAAATTCACTAATAATTACAATATTAAATTTCATGTGAGTTTTATCAATGTGAGCTCAAGTATCATAATTAAACATCACTTATTTAATAAGGATAGAATTTTATATTATTTATTACGAATAGTATTTTTACTTGTTTTGATAACCAACTAAATACTATACGCACGGATGCAATGCTCATACTAAATATACATACTACAGAATTTCTAACCGTTTTTGCCTTTGAATCTGTAATATCTTCGAAAATATTCATTTAAATTACATAATATGCACAATGTTTATTAAAAGCATAACCGATAAAGATTTATGCTGTACCTATTCTTTAAAATTGCTTAGCAAATAAGTCATGTTTTTTTCGTACAAAGGTTAAAAAAATATGTTTTGGGTCACCCTGAGAGATAGACATAACATACCATCGTGGACTTTTTTAAAGTAAACAATCAAAAGCATCTCAAGACTATACACTTTGGACCTACCACTTTGCAACAATCTTATTTCGTATACATTATTTTTTATAAATGGACTATCCCGCGTTTAAATACAACGCAGTAATTCCGACACTGTCAAGTGTTTAGAGAGACACGTCCCTAAAGGAGACTGCGCGGTGATTTGAGCTATTGGTTCCTGAGGTCTTCATTAAGAACCTAAAACAAACACGAACAACACGTTAAATACGACACAAGATTTATGGAAGGAGGGTAGTACCTATGTATGATATTAGACTATGATTTCCTCTAAATCATAGTCTAATATCATACATACTAATATAGTTACATAGATATTTTATATATTTAGAGAAAGAAAGAGTTAAGATATAGTTAAGGTTGAAAGGACGTTGAATTTCAGAGGGAATATCATATAGAGATAAAGGGTGCTTTTGACAATTAAAGAATATGTGATCTGGGGTACTCTCATCTATGCCACATTTCCACAATGAGTTGTCTTTAACTCTTATTTTGCTTAGAAAAACGGGGGTGCATGCATGACAGAGACGGAGACAGCAAATGGTGGAAATTACCAGTTTTTCGAAAAGCTTGTTTTTGAAGAACCAAGGTTTGGGCGGAATTGATGGTTGTAAACTAGCATATAACCGCTGAGATTTCGTTAAAGCGGCTATGCCAGTTGTCTATCAGATTTTTTGCAGCCATGGGCAAAACATCAGTGGAATAAAGTAATTGTAAGTGCTTACCTTGCTGCAGTTTTTTTCTTAGACAGTTCAGCCGGCCTTTTAAGTGTAAGCTTATGATGTGTTTATTTACATTAAACTCTGAAAATGTTTCTTTATTACATTATGCATTTATTTTGCATACAAAGCTTCCACTTAAATCACTCTTTTGGCAAAAGAAACGTATCAACATCTGCTAAGTATTTTTAAGATCTAAACTATGTAGTGATAACAAGAATACGTTATTGTTATGTAAATGATTGATTTATTGACACACTACATCCTAATTTAGTACTATATGCCAGATTAAGATAAAAAACATAAAAAAACATATTCCAGAAAAACAGGATAAAGGTCTAAAAGTACTCAAAATATCAAGGCTTTAAAGTAAGTTTTTAATTTCAAGTAAAATAACAACGCCTTGTATATTAAAATGAGAACACCTAGTTTTATTTCGCACTCGACAACTTCTATCAGAAGATAAACTGAACCCTTCAGATAAAATGAATTAAAAGCCTCTTTAATGATAACGAGGAAACGTAACATTGGAAATATTATAATTATTTCTGATGTTCATTATTCTGTATTTTCCCGCACATGTATCTAATGTAAAATCGTGTACACACGTATGTATAAGTTATTTCCTTTGCCCTAAGATATTATCAGTCCTTGAGCCCGTAGACGTAAAATATACGGGCCTTAAAGTTATAAAGGAGTATGTCCACGAGTACCTAAGACAGACAATTAAGTTAAGTAAAAACAGCTTCGTGAAAGAAGCCGATAGGAAGATCCGATTGGGTTGGACAGCATTTGGGAAGCTTCGTCACATGTTTCCTTGCCAAAGTGTTTAAAAAGTAGGGTCTATAACCAATGTATCCTACTAGTTATGATCGACGCTGCCGAAAAGTGGAAACTGACAGGAGAACTTGTCTATACCATAAGTTGAAAGTCGCTCAACGTGCTATCGAGAGGGCTATGCTCGGTATCTCGCTAAAAGACAGAATAGGAAACATTCCTATAAGTTGGAGGACGAAAGTTACTGACATAGCTAAGGATTATAGTACGTTGAAGTAGCAGTGGGCTGATCTTGTCTGCGTAGAACTGACCAACGGTAGAGCAGACGAATCTTGGAGTGGAAACGTTCAGGACGTAGTATAGGACACCCAGCAAGCCGTTAGATTGATGATATTAGATACTGAACTGTTGGCAGCTGGACAAAGCAAGGCCGGAATAAAAAAAGGTGGCGCAAATTAAAGGAGGCCGTTTGCAGTGGACGGCCTCAGGCTATTGAATGTTTGATAGATTATCTGACTCTACTTCACGCTTCTGCATTAAAATCCTGTGTAGGATTTTTACTCCTAAATAAGATTTAAAACTCGTAATCGAGGATCATGAATACATCGAATAATCAGAAATATTTTCATTCTATTAGTTTGTTTGGTAAAGATATTAATCTTTCTTTTGAATAAAAAACAACGTTTTTCTTTTCATTTTATTACAAATGCAACTTAAAACAATTAATATCAAAATTTTAAATACATATTAAACAATTACGTAAATGCTTTCGTGATTTATTAAAAGGGTACAAGAAAGTTATCATGTTTATAAACTTATAATACTTGGAAAACATAGATACAAAATATCTAATGAATATTTTGTTTTGCCTTTATACTTTTAACATATTACAAAAGGTAAATTAATAAACAAAAAAGGGCGGGTTAATTTAATGTCACATGATTTAAATCAAGCTAAACTATTTGCTTTATTTAACTAGCTTTATTCACAACATACAAAAACATAATTTATGATTATTTCTTATTTTACACAACAATATTTTTCTACATAACAGTTTAATAAGTAATATTTGTACATTTCAACACAGGTGGTAACATTTGTTGAAATAATAGTTGGTATTATAAGATTCTTCATTGTTTAATTTTTTTGATTTCGCTATAGATTCATATTAATGAAATAAATACATACATATCCCGTTTACTACGATATTCAGCGACCGCCTCTTAACGGTTCACTTTTAACTCCCACAGAAAACGTGTTGTGACATCACATATCTAAATTAATCCGTACCACTTTTTTGCTCGACTTGGCGGGGGAACTGCCTGGCCCCCAAATTTGAAACTGTCTTGAAAAAATATTTTGCTCGTAACATAAATAAATATATATATACTGATATATACATGTAACAAGGTATTGTCATTTAAAAATTAAAAATATCATTTGGTACACAATTTGACGAAGATGATGTTAATAGATCGAAACCTGTTGTAAAATTTTAGAAAATAACGCTTTGACTCATTTCGTATTCTAATTATTTATCTGTTGAATTTTTAATATTTTCTTCTGTATTTTTTTAAATTTAGCTCATCCTCTAAATAATGGTAAGCCTAGTTTTCTTACATCTATTCTTACAATAACACCTATTAATTATTTTCAACAAAGCGAAAGTAACAACAATGAAATTGGACGGTCATTAAAGGCATTCGTCATTGGCTTCATCTCTATTCAGCGTAAAAACGATGAAAATTGTTTTAAATCATTGAAAAGATAGAATGAGATAGTATTTCGATTGTATTTGGAGACAAGGTTAATACTACAGGGCCATAAACCTTGGCCAAAACACAAGGGTAGAGCCACTGCAGATCTGACAACTTGGTGTCTTTAAACTGAATGGTAAGAACCTTTTCAGAACCTTCAAGTAAGTACAGTAAAGTTGAAAAATCCCGTCCTCATATTGCAAACTTCTTTATTCTTTGGCGTAACTAGTCTTCAGATTCTGCTCTGTCGTTTAGGATAGAACAGGCCATTGTAGAATCCAGTAAAAAAGAATTTGCATCGTTGAAACGTCTGATAGAAACGTTGCTTATATGCCAGTATAGCGAAGCGGTAGCCAAAGTAAAGCTAACCAATGACATCGTGTTACCAGCTTCGGTGGTTATTACTTGAAGTACAGGTAGGACGCGAGGAGGACCAGACCGAGGGGCAGAGAGGAGGAGATGGCGCTGGCTCCGTTGCAGTCGTCGGTGCTGCAGTAGCTGCAGTGTTTGATCGACTTGTTGGGGTCTAGCTTGCCAGCGTTGTCCATCGTCTGGCAGGTGTAGTTCGCCTGGGCAGAGTGGGAGTCCAGACAAGCGCGGATCACTGTTCCGGTTACTGTAATAAAGTAATATATAATAAAGTCGAGTGTTAGGTAGGTAGCCGAAATGAGAACAAGCCGGACTTTTTGCGTCGCGCCATCTTTGAGATCCCGAATCCCGATCTTTGTGATCGATATAGATAAGGAAATTTTCTATATTATTTCGGATCTGGGTTTTAAGTGGTTGTATCTCCAGATAGTGGATACTAGCTTTAGCACTATGTTTGCCCGATGATGCTTGTTGACCACGAATTCGAGTTATGTTTGTAAAAAGAAAAATAGCAAGGTTTCTGTACAAAATCATTCTTCCCCAGAGTCCCCGGTGGAAGAACCCTGGAACCCTTACTCAATCTCAAAGAAAAGGTCAATAAACCGTGTAGTAAATAACGAGAAGTGGAGCGGTTGCTTTAAGGGTGCTAACTAGGGAATAGATGGCCACAATTTACACATTTTTATGACACTCAGTCCACATGGTCAAAATTTGGAGTCAGTGCTGCCAATTCGATATATAGAACTTTTTCTAGACACTTGAAAAACTTGGCTGCAAACTACTGGAAGTATATGGAAGTGCCTTTGCCAAGTAGTAAAAATAGATTGAAATTCTTACCGGTTACAATCTTGTGGCAGTATTTTGGCGGAGGGTTTCCAAGGAAATTGTTGTCTGGGTTTGGTAGGAACGCACGAAGGTACTGTCTGTTGTAATTAATGGCGTCTTGGGTCTGGCAGTCCTGGAAAAATAGGAAAATGGAGTAAATTAAAATATGTATCAATCGCTTTTAATAATACTGTTCTCTATTTGAACAGTCCAATACTACCTCTGTAGTTTACTGATGTCGAGCAAAATTTTTATGTGTTATTTAATCTAAGACAATGGCACGTTGATCACCTAAATGTCTAATAAGAAAAGGATCATCTTTCCTCTCTGGTCGTATCATATGTCCCATTGGATTACTAAAGAGAATTTGACCCGAATCGGTCATAGACCTACAACTAGTTATTACTAGCTATTACGTAAACAAACGAAAGTTCAAGTTTACGTATGCTTAGAGCTTTACTTTAGAAAATATTTCTAAGCTACTATTTCTTAACGGGTGACATGAAAACATGCTTGCATGCCCAGGCTTTGTGTTTGTGATGTTTCAGCGTTTTAAGCGGTTTGTCAAAGTACAGCAGAATCTATGGCTTAAGTGATAAATTCCTAATTATTTATAATTTTATTTTATGGATTTTCTTATGTTCAATAATAATTAAGTTATTCACGTCAGCCGATAAGAACACTTTTGAATCGTTATTGAACACGAAATTTAAAGTTATACTACTACCAATATGGAAAAGATAGTTTTTTTTTTTTATATTACACTTCAAGATTGAGCTCATCCTACCTGATTTTAAGTGAAAATGAGGTCCTAACTTAAGGGTGACTAGTACATCTTAATAAAGCTGTTACTAGACTTGTCGCCAAGAAGGCTTGACCACTGCTTCTAATTTATTCAGGAGCTCTGGAAACTTTACTTACACGCAGAAACTCAACAACACACAATTGATTGTTATTCGGCTGCGGCCTTCTGTAAGCTGAAGCTATTTTCCCAGTCGGGCTGCTCTAGTTCGAGCTATTCCTTACCTCTTTTAAAAAAAACTTCAGGAAATTTGGCACAGGAGTTGTATTTAACTTTTTGCCATGCATAAATTACTTTGAATCCAGTCATTAAGATTTGTTTTAATAAAGGCAATTACAATTTTATAACTAAGTACCTTATGTAAGTATCGAATTTTTGGAGGCATGGTGGAGCAAACCAGTCTCCTTACAACTTGCACAAGTATGACGTTTGAAATCCATCCATCCAGCGCTTTACTCAATCATATCTAAGGGAATGAATGTCATTTCTATTTGATTTATGACGAATATAAAAAACATAGCATGTTCTTACCACTGAATGTCTTTTGCCTGAGTAGGGATCGGCGCATGTCAGATCATTCTGGCTGTTGCACTGTTGGCAACGAAGACATGACCCTGAAAATGACAAAATAATCATCAGTTAGATAAATAAATCAGATCCTGTGAAATTTAGAAAATGCCGTTTCAATGAGGGTGTTCCCGTACGAAAAATCCACGAGATGGCGATACGTAGGCGTGGGGTCCAACTGCTATATGATTGGTTATGATTTACATGACATTGACGGACTTGTCACCATGACATTTAAACCTCCAATCAACTAACAGTTGGACCTCACGTCTACATAATGCCATCTAGTAGATTTTTCATGCGAGAGCACCCTCAACTTCATTCAGCTTTTTTTATTATTTTTAGTCCTAACTACTATGTCAATAGTATATAGGGTATGTTTAATTTGTCGCTTGATAAACATATAGTATGAATTATAAATTTAAATACTCATATACTTATTCAGCGCTAATCTAACGCACTTCGCTATGTTTATTTTGTGACCTTCAAAAGCCAAAACACGTTATTATTAGTCGTGTGATCTGATGGTCGACTCTGATGTGTTTTTGTATCATACATTCAAAGAAAACAATGGATTGTGAACAAGAGACAGAACTGAACATTTAACAATGAACGGTATTGGGACATGATTATAAAGGTATAGTATATTGTTAGTAAATAGATACTAGTTATGTAGATAATTCACAGTTTTTGGGTTAGGTTATTAAATATATATCAAAAACAACAAAAACAAAACAAGACAAACATGTTTTATATTAGTGAATCTGTGGACTGGTTGTACAGTCACATACACTAATATGTATATGTCGCAGTCATCTGGTTGAAACAGCTATTTGATTGAATCACTAGCGTGTTTATTAAATGACGACGTTTAATTGAATGACTAGGCCGAACCTTGAATGAATAAGACTCACTGAACGTCCAACAAGTTAGCGGATTGTAACATAGCCCTTTGAACATAGCGGACGTAATCAGTCAGGTGATTGTAATTTAGCTCTTTTTTTCCACTGCGGCGTTAGTGCTCATCAAAACAAAGATGGCGTCAAACAGCTGGTACAGATATAATCGAATAGCACTGTGTTGATAATTTTTAGAGTGAAATTGAGATATAAAGTGACTTATTCGTAAAAAAATATTTTTTAGCCTAATTGTCTTAAGACTTAAAATTGTTAAAACATATTAAAAAATCTTATTAAGGTGTGTTATGTCATGTCTGTCCGCTATATCCCATTCAACGACTATGCTAAATGACGTTCAGTCAACAAGTTGAACGTTATATTAAACAATTTGACGAGTTATCCTTTAGTCATTCAATTAAACGTCGTCATTCAATGAACGCGCTAGTGATCCAATCAAATTGCTGATTAAACCAGATGACTGCGACATATACAAACGCATTCTAAAGCGAACCTTATGTTAACGTCTTAAGAGCTCAAGTGTTTACATTTCAATGCTCGTGACTGTACTGTATTGTTAGAAACAGGCCATTTTATTCTTAGTTGCAGCTACTATGCTAGTCAGTAAGCATTTACAGCACAGTACTTTTTTCCGACAAATTTTATCATGAATAGAGGTATCGGAGGGAGTTTCATAGTCTTAGTAGAAATTAATTTTCACTGCAACATTTTCTAGCTTTTCCTTTGTAACTTGTACCGAAATTGCTAAGTTAGTTTTGTGTAAAATAAACAGGTACCTAAATCATGACGTCATAATTTAAGGTGAATCGGTTTTTATTCAGAACCTAAAGCAGTCTCATAGAACCACAATATTTAAAATACAAATTATCTAAATGTATTAACGGTGTCTCTGTATTTGTATGTAATTTTAAAAATTTTCCGTGTTGTTAGTGGTTGGTAGCCGAATCCAGAGGTCATGGGCTTGAATCCCGCACAGAATACCTTTACTATGTGAGAGTGAGAGAGTTTCCTTATTTTGGTTTGACATCAGCTATTTGTCCTATAAAGTCAATTGTTCCCTGTTTTGGAAGGGGCTTTAAGTCTTCTCTTGAAACTTGTAGTCAGGTGACTAAATAATACTCAGCCTCGTCAAATCAAAGTCATAGTTGGAGCGGATCCCGGGATCCATTATGTATCAAAACTGAGATACACTTTCAGAAAGAAAATATTTCAGTGTGGTAAGTACATTTCATATTTAAATACACTCATAGTAAGCACAAGAAATCCTTCAATTCAATTCAATTAAACTGGGATTGAAAAAATAGATATCACCTTGTTTATGCGACGACCTCCGTAGCCGAGAGGCGAGCGGGGCGGTCTTTGGCGTCGCGCCATGTCTGAGGTCCTGGGTTCGATCCGCGGTCGGGTCAATATGGGAAACGAACTTTTCTATTTTATCTCGGGTTTGAGTGTTGTGGTACCGTTGTTGTTTCTGATTTCGGTAACACAAGTGCTTAAGCTACTTACAACATAATTAGAGTAATGTATGTGATGTTGTCCAATAAAAAAAATATCCAATAAATGACCTAAGAGTTACGCAACTCCGATCTTTCCCACAGACAAATGTCAGATGTATTTATAAATCATTTCGCTTTGACAGGTTTCAAAGTCGTATAAATCATTTAACAATGTTTGTAAACGATTCTACATTATTTACAGTACTCGCTCGTATCTACTGTAACATCTCTTTGTAACATAAGCGATCGCACATTATTTGTTTGAAAGTTTCCTTGTAGGATACCTTCAATATCACGTCAATTTTATAAACGCTTAAAAAATTAAATTGGTAAAGTAAAGCGTAAAGTCCTGCATTCTGGGACCTTGTCCTTAAATCTAAAATTCGATGATGAAGTATAAATTAATGCCCGGTTCCAATATTTGAAGAACGAGGTGTAAGCTAAAAACGACTGACGGACGACTGATGACAGCTGTATGGAAGGGTATTATTTAACGACACATAGTCGCGTAGAAAAACAGATAGTAGTTTTTGACACATTACGAATCGTAAATTATTGGAACGGGGCATCAGTCAACGATAGAATTCAATCGAGATACAGAATGCGTTCAGTTTGTTAACGGTACGACTTATTATAAACAGTCTATTGGTCACAACTTCCCACGAGTCTATATTTTGGGATAAATTGTATCCTTTATGATATTCAAGTATTTAATCTTTCCAGCTAACAAATATCATCGAAATCCATTTAGTAGTTCTTTCGTGAAATATCCATACATACAAAATTAAACGTTTCCATATCAGTAGGATTACAAAGAAAAGTCTCTTAGTTAAATAACAAACGAGCAAATAAAAACCTTCAAAGTTCAAGCAACAGCCACTATTTCCGTACCACAAAAACATCGCTATAAATTCAGTTCTAATACTTGTAATAACTCTGTTTGTGCGCAAAACCTACGAGAACCCAGTAATAAGTTATACACAAATAAGTCCTTGGAAGATGTCAGTACAGTGAGTTTTCCTTAAAACATCGTGTTTTTCCACCAATGTTATGAATTACTTTGACCATGAATAACTGAACTAATAGGAGTAGGTAAACAGTTTTAAAATATGACTTAATTGGATGCAACACACTAAAAATGTTATATTTTTTTGTTTAAGAGATTTCCAAATTTTTTGCATTCTCCAAAACAAAACCTAATAATTTTTTTACGTCAAAAATACGTTTGTTTTGTTCATAAAATTCACACGAATTTTTTGCGAAAGTTACAAATTTTATACAAATTTTTTTAACTGTATTTTTAATGATAAATGTATTGTGATTGTGAACGTTTTGTGTCCAAATATAAGCAAGCCTTCTGTTTTATATAAAACAAAAATATGTGACATTTTTATAATGATCACGTTGCAATCTAATGTGATAGAGTTTGGTCAAGGCGTCTATCAAAGTTTCAAGTTTTATCGGTCTCGATTCCGTACCTACGAGAAAGGTTTACACTCTTGTTACTCAAGCTCGTCGAACAAACATGCAGCTGAGAAATTCTTTGGTAACGGAACGGGTGTTTTATCTTGAAACAGTTTGTCGGAATGTGTTTGTTTTTGTTACCATAGCTGTTCAACTACTTTTGCGACTCGTGGATTTTATCGCAACTAACAAATCATGCATGGACGAACGTACAAATATAACACGAGTATGATTCTGCAAAACGCACAAATACCTAACCCGGCGGTCATGGACTACGACTAACAAGCGGTGGGTCACCTTCACTCTGGTCATAATATGGCATATTATGCCCGTTTACCACCATTGTATGCAAAAACCAAGATATGCGCATTTTAGTGCCAAAGTTTTAAGGATTGACGTTTTTTTAATAAATAAATATTGGACAACATCACGTATATTGCTCTGATTCTATGCTAAGTAGCTAAAGCACTTGTGTTACAGAAAACAGAAACAACGACGGTACCCTAACACCCAGACCCAAGAGAGAGTTCGCTTCCCATATTGACCTGACCGGGGATAGGACCCGAGACCTCAATAATGGCGCCAAAGTTCGGCCCGCTAGCCTCTCGGCTTCACAGGTAGTCTATTAAAGAGGATCAAAATAATACTAGGCCTATTATGATTTCATTTTCAAATAAAAATAAAATATAAGGTTTAAACTATATTAAGTGAGTTAGTATTTAGTGGAATGCATAATACCTACATTTAGTGAAGTTGCTAAAGATGACTAGCACGCCCACTCAAAACATCCCAAAAAATAATGATCAAAAAACGTAGATTTAAAGTGAATTGAATGAAGAATAGTCGTTGTCTACTCCTGAGTGACTCCTTGGAATCTATAACAGTGTGCGTGCAATTAAAAACAAGTTGAGTGCAGACAAAATAATTTTGTACTTTGTAAGGCTCCATGTCGTGCATACAAGAACTAATATAGAATTTAAAGTGTTACCTTAACGTGTTGTCGTCTGTACATTGGTTTATTCTTTTTTTATTATGGACTCTCCTGCGTTTAGAAACAACACAGTGATTCCACCAACGTCAAGTGTTTAGAGAGACACGTCAAAAATGAAACATTGGTTTGTTACAAAACAAGATTTGTGGTTGTCCAAATGTTTTTTTTTTGTTATAAAATAGAGTTTCGAAACTAAATGTGTTATTTTAATCATGGTCCACATTATTTTAAATCCCGCGGGAAATGAAATGCTGCAAGATTGCAATCCTTAACTATTGACCGTACTTTAATGTAATGAATAATACATTTAAAGTATTACATGTCATATTAGTTATCAAAACTGATAAAAAAATACTAATTGTCAAGATAAATAACGAGTTCTTCTAAGTAAAACGGTTTTTTATGTTTATTTGTGATAAATAAGTTTGTTTCTATTGCTCTCACAAATTGCGCAGTAGTCGTTTGGTGAGTCATATTTTTGACCATGAACAGATATGAGGTTAGACCTTTTTTTAAATGTCATTTGGTTGAAACCGATCGTATCTGCCGTTACGTTGGTACTAGAAATTATCTTCAGGAATTGTTGTAAATATGGCAAAGCATCCAAAACTCGCTTTGAATAATCAGACTTATCGTGAAAGTTTGTTTTTGTGGTAGTTTGGGACTTCACGCAAAAACCACAGAACGCGTTTAGATGATTTTTGGTAGCTTGCCAGATAAGATATCTGCTAGAATAACATGAACGATACTTTTAACGATCTAATGATGGTAAGCAACCATTCACACTTAAATTTGGAATTCTACATTAACAAATTCGTTATTGAATTTCCTAAAAAGTGTTCAATATTTAAAAATATAAAATACAATTGACTTATTTACACGAAAAAAAGCTGTGATAGGAATTTAGAGTTCTTCTCCTGGATATTTTTTTCTTCTAGATGTTTGAAGTCGAGTTTTTTATTATTTAAATATTAAACTTAATACTCGTAGGACGCTATACGACCAACTCGAATTGTCATCACATGACTGTGTGTCCTAGATAAGAGTCGAACCCACGAGTCTTGGTTTAACATAACATGTACATGAGCGCTAACCGTTCTATAGGTAGGTACGAATAACTTAACACATATGCTTATTAATTGCCCACAAGTTGGAATAATAATAGTATGCTTATTAAATATAATTTTGTCAACAAATAATAACTACGGCAAATGAAGAAATATCGTTAACTTCCTGTATCCTTGACTCCACTTTGTCTATTCCTTGATGTTACTCAAAGAGTGAGTCATTTTAGTTAATAGACTTACAAGGGACCAAATCTCATTGGCGTCACAAAAATAAATACATTGGATTAATAAATTGACGTTAGAGTTTTATCTTATTCGATTTTCCATGTCAATTTCAGATACGCAACAAGTTTTATTGTATTAGAAACATATTTTTTTTATCTCCCCTTGCGGTGCGGGTTTTTCTGTTTTTAATATTTAAAGTTCGCTAGTACGGCGTAGGTATAGTACTATAAAAATAATAAATAAATGATAATCGATGAAGCTTTATTGTATTTCTTTTTCGATGGATTGTATCAGTAAATAAATTTAAAATGAAGGTTAGGTTAAGTTTATTTGTAAAAGAATCCACCATTCGGCATTTAAAATCAGCAAAATATCTTTACTACTTTACTAGTAATTTTCGAAACAATACATTTAAATCCTTTTCATACTTGACTTTATATTTTTACTGCGTCAATTTTTAGAATTTTCTACTGTTTTTTAAATTAATGGTTTTTAATTTTTATTTCAAAACAATTTTTAATTTCACCTTAACAAGTATCTTCTATTCTGTATTATATTTCTATCGTATATTCTTATCGTTTTCACCTTAACAAGTATCCAAAGCAAACGAATGATCTTGTAATACCAAGGTGTGTAGCAGATGACATCATCTGACACTGGCACCATTATCCTCGTACGTACCTTTCATGTACTTGCAAGTAAACATGATCTAAGAACCTCTGTCAAACCGGTTTGTACACATCACGCCCTTTTCGATCCTAACAAGCCTAGCATACGCCACGCGACCGAATTTTATCGGGTTATTGTAAATTCGTCACGAAAAATAGAATATGTAAATTCGTCACAGTTCTAATTTTCTAAATGAGAAAGTATGACGAATTTACAGTAACCCTTACCTACCTATGACAGATTAAAACATTTTTTTAATGCATGTGACGAATTTACTTTGAATGTATGGAGAGATCAAAAATGTGACGAATTGACTTTGTGATGAATTATCAATAACCCATTTTATCGCGCTCTTCGACAAACGTCAAAATCGATTGAAGTCAGAGCGTCAGATGCTGATTGACTGAAAAATACGAGTGCGGTGTGCTATTAGCCAATCAACAGTATTGAAACTTTTGTCATCTCATGCGATAAATTTGACGTATTGCGCATGCTAGGCCTAAATGAATATTTTTGTACAGCAGTATCATGTACTAGTAACAGAGGCACTGTCAGCTCAAATTTTTGTCACAATAGTTATGTAAATGGAGATGCGCTTAGCACTTGTAATCTTTATTAGTAAAAGTGAACCGCTGTTCGTTTGTCTCGCAAAACTTGAGAACGGTTAGATCGGTTTGACGAATAACTGTTTTCATAATTTGAAGGTCTAAAAGGGTTGAAAATTAAAAAAAAGGCAGGACACTGTTCGTTCGGACAGGTAGTAAATAATGTAAAATAACTCAAATGAGATTACAAAAATATCGATACTGTTAATTGGGTATGAACATGTCAAACTCGTATTTCTAATATACCTCGGTCGTGATTGTCTAGTAGTTAAGTACCTAAAGCAAAGTCAATTCCCGGAGTCAGTTCCTCTGTGTGCTTAGATCTTTAAAAGTACGCAACTGATTTAATGCAATTTTTTAAAGTAAATAGTGTAGTTCAAGAGGAGGGTTTATACATAATGTATTTATAGCCACACTATGCGTGCTACTACAACTAATCTAATCTCTTCAGACGAAGCCTTCGTGTAATTATGATAGAACTTCACATAAGGTAAGTTAGTTTAATCATTAAGTATATTATAGTACACAAAAGCCTAAAAAATCCCATTCGACCCGTGCAAAGCCGGGCTGGTCGCTAGTTATACTAAAAGCTCAACATCGTGTTTTAATTTTTGATCATATACTAAGACTAATAGTAAATCGTATGAAATACTACGTCTTCGTAGATTAATTTATTTTTCGGTCGTACAGTAGTGTCGGATGAGTAATTATAAATAGCATGAACCGTCCGCTTTGTACGACGATCGTAACAGAATTAGCTGCATGACCCAATTCCATTCTTAATTTGGTATCAGTGAAAAATATATTTGAGACTTTTTGAAGAGCCACCATCATCACCATACTATCAATGTTGAATTTATATCGGGATAAAACTATCCTTAAAGTTAGTCTAGTGTCTCATATATTTGTCTACCGATTTTCATACGAACGTATTTACAAAAATTACAAGCTTTCATTTGCACGCTCGATTGTACTTCTGTTTCTGGAGTTAGTATTCAATGACGTCTCAGTTAAGTTAGATAGTTTTATAATTTAGGTATTATTAAGGAATATTTGTAGTCTTTTGTAAGATTCGTGCTATGTAAATTAACGACATGTTAACTTACCGCTTAAGAATTAAAATTTGTACTATATTATGCATAAAATGCTAGAATTTGAAGAGTTCAATTTTCTATGTAAAGGTTCACAAACATAAGTTTTGGTAATTATATTGGTATTGTATTAACAGTAAGCTATTTTAAAAATGTTATATCTTAATAACCTTGACTAATTATCGTTAAACACATTGTCATTCCCACGCATCCACGATTCGAATCCACAAACAAGTAATTTACGCTTCCAATCAAATGTGACATTCGGTCATTATCGCTGACAGAGCTTTTAGTTAATCAAAGTCCGGATACTGGTTGTTAATTTATAAGTACACTAGCTGTTGCCTGCAATTTTGTTCTCGTTATTTCGGGAGAAATATCCTTTATATGTTATTCTATCTGACCTGTCTATCTGCTTAATTTTGTGCAAGTACATACTGTGTGAAAGAGTAGTAACATCCAAACATAAGCATCCACATACATAAAAATAGTAGAAAAAGAGATAACTAAAAAAATACGCAAGAATGGTTAAATTGAAGATCTTATGGCTTAGCCTAACATCATTGGGGAGACCAAGGCTCGAATACTCCGATGGCTTGGCCACTTCGAGAGAATGGCAGAGATTGCAACTTCAAGAAGGCCTTCAGGAGTCCTTCGGGAGCTACATGTTGGGGACTGGGTAAGCACATAGGATTGCGAAAGGAATCGAAATCTCATATCGCAAGTCAAGATACACTTTAGGCCACTGAGCCATCGGATTAAGTAAGTAAGAAAGAAAACTGCACTAGACAATCAACATAAGTAATTTTAAGTTGGAACTGTAGCTGTTTATATTTCTGTCAGCTTTTAAGTAGAAAAGAGGAAATATGGCAAACTAGAACACCTTGCAAAACAGTATAATGTGCCTCTCGTTTGGGTGAATGCCAGAAGATGGTGGAAAAAAACACAAAACAGAGAATAATACTGCAGGATAAAATGTAGTCGTTAGATTAAGTGGAACCATTATTTTGAACTTGGACCTGAGAATACTCGTTTAATTTTATAGCTGATTAGAGTGATGACTGTGTTTGGGGCAGGTAGGGGAAAACATAAACAGTGCATTCAGGCCTTAATTTTTACTTGAAGACATTTGAATTTTTTTTTACCTATCTATTTTTATCTTTCAGGAAAAAAACCGTATTATTTTTTTATAAAGTGGTAGCAAAAAAACTACTTTTTTAGGGTTACTTAGTGAGACTTTTTGTACTGTGAAGCTGTAATTTGGAATAAATTTTGTATAAGTTACTCTAATAAAATAGTACAACAAATCATTAAAAAAATATTAAAGGGTGTCTAACTCCCCTAAAAACAAACAGTGGGATGTTTTTATTCCTGCCTATCTACGAGTACAAAATAAAAATTGTTATGTTCATTGTTTGACGACCTCCGTAGCCGAGAGGCGAGCGGGCCTGACTTTGGCTAGCGCCATCTCTGAGGTTCCGGGTTCGATCCCCGGTCGGGTCAATATGGGAAACGAACTTTTCCATATTGTCTCGGGTCTGGGTGTTGTGGTACCGTCGTTGTTTCTGATTTCTGTAACACAAGTGCTTAAGCTACTTACCACAGAATCAGAGCAATGTATGTGATGTTGTCCAATATTTAATTTAATTTAATTTAACTGATTTTAATTCAACCTATGTGTCTGTATTTAATGTCGTTGAAGAGGTTTTCAAAACAATTGTTGGTTAAAAAAAATATAATTTAATAAATAAATCTGTTTGATTAAATAATTATTAAATTCAAATGCTCCTAAACCCTTGCATAGTAAAAGTTTTAGTTTAAAAAAATCAGGAGTAGGTCACATTTTAATATTAAAATTAAACTATCAAAATATTTTAATAAGCTGAAACTTTACAGAATGCGACTGTTTTTGCGTAAGTAATACTAGAATACGCATTGCGTAAGAACAAAACAAAATATTTCTTGTGTTCTATAACCATCTTAATTTAGCCTTAAAGATACTAATTAGTATGTCGACAACAAACGAAATATTTCGAAAGCAAAGGACGTGGCGACGCACTGTTACAACATTCCCAACATTGCTCCAGCAAACTAGGCTTTATCGCAACCGATTTAAGCCTACAGCCCATAAGAAATTTATGGACTGTAATGAGTCTATCTGAAGTCAGACAACGTTCGTATTTTTTTATTAAGGAAAGCAACCTTAAATGATGTCAAAACTACGTGATTCATATTCTTTATTCTCAGCCGAAGGTTATGCCGTCATCTGTTGCTATTAAGATCGATACAAATAGGTTTGTCTGTCGTTAAAATTATATTTGTAAGTAGTAATTGTTGTTTCTAGTGACCAGTTGAGCATTCACGCAAGCATTCCAGCGAACTGTGGGTTGTCTTATGTATAATTTGTATATAAGTTTCTGTAAGACTATTATCGATCGCTTGATGACATCATTTACTTATTAAACTCATGATATCATGAAATCATCATGATGAATCCGTCAACTTTTGTTGATCAACGACCAAAGACGAACAAAAGCTTTAAAATAACATTTCATAAACGCTAACAAGGGGACTGTGTTAATGTGAAATTAACATAATATACAGGTTGATGTGTATACCGATGAAAGCAGTAAGATCTGCGAAAATATTTAATGTCAATTTTAAATACTATTTTTATGTAATTCTTATTATTTTCATGTATTTCTCCCAATTCAGGAGTATACTTCTAAAAAAAATATTAAGACTTTCGCGTTTCATTTTAAACATTTAAACTAATTTAACGGGTCAAAACGCGACACCATTTTTATTCAGTAGTTAATACGAACTACTTACTGTCCGACGTTTCGGTTAGGTTGCACCAACCGTGGTCACAAGCTGACTGGTCTTGCTCGCCTTCGTCTGTTCGCGGGAGCTTGCAAATCTTCATCCACCCTCACATTCTCACATAACAAAATTTTATTGAAGTCACTTCGACACACTACACTGACAGTATCCGGAATTGTTTTTGGTCGTTCTAACCTAAATGATTACCGCGGTTTTAAATAAAAAAAATATATTTTAAATGTATACTTCTAAAAGTTATACTAGTAATATTTTTACCTTAGAATAAATTGCTTCATTGACTTTATGCAGCTAAGTGTCTTGTGACTTCATGAAATTCGCTTGTCGATTGGCCAAGGATTAATAGAGTTTAGTGCGATGAAAAATTGTATTTTTGCGACACTTTAAAATAAAAAGTTTTCAAACATATCTTAATGTGGAACTGGAGCTCTTTGCATATTGCTGGTATTTTCTAATGGCATTAATAGCATAAGTTTAATTGATTGTAGAATGGGGTCATAGTTATTTATTTCAACTCCTATATCAAAACTCTTCTAGTTTGTTAGGTGATATGAAATCATAATGACAATTCGTATGTTTAATAAACATGCATGGTTGTGACCCTCATCTATACTTATATTAAAATGCTGAAGCATTTGTTTGTTTGTTTGAACGCGCTAATCTCAAGAACTACTGGTTCAAATTGAGCCAATATTTTTGTGTTAGATATTTTTATCAATGAAAGGTTTTAGAATATATATCATATATATAATCACTCAAGTCTCATATCGGTTTCAGACTGGTAGAAGCAAAAGGTCAGAAGACAATAAATAAATAAATATTGGACAACATCACATTGCTCTGATTCTGTGATAAGTAGCTAAAGCACTTGTGTTACAGAAATCAGAAACAACGACGGTACCACAACACCCAGACCGGAGTCAAAACAGAAAAGTTCGTTTCCCATATTGACCCGACCGACAATGTAGAAAAACAATGCAGACCAGCGTCGGGGTGTCTCTACCCTACTCCGATACCTAGACAAATGCTGAGTATTTACCTTTTTAGTGACATAATTTTATTTTAAGTGATTGTTTTTATACACTGTTTCATGTCACAAAATAAAATTATTTCATTCTTTCTTCTTTAAAAAACGTTGATATTATGCGGGTGAAACTATGTTAAGTATAAAGTCTTTACCATTTACGAGAGTGACAGATTTGTCTCCGCCAAATTAAGCGCTGTACCGGAACGCACTGACTGGGTATAGATTTTTTTTTTCTCTAAACACTTGACATTGACGGAATCATCGCGTTTTCTAGAGACGCGAGATAGAGTCCATTAATAAAAAATAAAAAAAAAATTTTTTTTTTAATATTTTTTTCTTATTCCTAATAATATAGAAAATGTTACGTCTAGTCTTGTAAGAAGCGTCGTGTAGTGCATTTCTTAATAGACTGCATGATCATTTATATATCCCTTTCACTTTTGTAAGAAAGACGTACGAAATTATTAAAGTTTTTAAAATTAAAGAGAAACAGTTGATAAACTGGATACGTATATTCCAAATTTAGCCAGCAGAACGCAATTGCACAAGCGCAATCTTCTTGCTACAATCGGTTCTGTCTGCATCCGCTACGTACAGATTAAATTGTTTTATTCTGACAGGATCAAGCCTCATACTCGGCATGAGAAAGACCAGCGGATCACGAATGATCATAAGAAGCAAGCTATGTTCAATATTTTTCATCACTAATCAAACAAAACTATATGACTTGGTACATAGCAATAAGTTAGATACCGCTATTGTAACTAATCAACTGAGTTTCTTACCGTTGCCTTCTCGGTAGATATAGGTTCCCAATCGGAATAAGAATCATTTTCATCCATGACTATTAAAAGCGTTATATGTAACCTACTTGAATAAAGAAATATTTGAGTTTGAGTTAAAATATATTTTAAAAAGAGCGTAGAGGTATCAAAAATAATTCATTTGTTGCTTTAAGCATAAAAATGTTCAATAAACTTCCTGAAGTAATTATTGAGTTACCTTTGTATAAATTTAAGACATATGTTAAAAGTTGTCTCTTGAAAAAAGGCTATTACAAAGTAGAAGAGTATATTAATGATAAGAACGCGTGGATCACTAACTAGTCTGCTCGCCTGTACTTGCGCGTTGTATATTATTTTAATAAGTTTTCTCAATCAATGTCAGATTAAGACCACACAGAAGCATGTAGGTCAAAATGTATAAAAATGATGTATTTGAATATCACACATGAAGCCCTACAGTTATTTTAATTTAAATGTTTTTTTTTATTTATTTCAATAACTATATACTTTTTTGTTTCTTTTTTCCAACTGACAAACTAACTGTATGTCTTGGTGCAAAATTAGAAATAAGTTTAGCAATTTAATTGTAAAAAAAACTACTCTGTTTCTTGCTTTTTTTTTATTTTAATTGTTTACATGAAAATAAAAATTCACTTATGTTAATGTGACAATAATCGTTATCCTTTGTGTATCTGACGAAATAATTACGGACAATGGTAATTACATCTAATTAGCGTACAGATATTTGTATAAAAAAACATTTTTCTGCTCAACAAACATAGATAACCCCCAAAGCAACGCTATTGTTTATAATTTTTCGGCGTACCTACTTTAATGCCCGGTTCCAATATTTAAAAAACTATTCGTCCTAGTTACGGATCGTAATAAATAATACGACGCGTAAGCTAAAAACGACCGACCGACGACTGATGACAGCTATAGGAAGGTAAATTTGAAATTAGAATTAACGTCTCGTAGAAAAACGGATAGTAAAATTTTTGACACATTACGAATCGTAAAATATTAGAACCGGGCGTAAGTGGTAAATTTTAGGATGCAGTAAATGTCAGCACTTTAGTGCTTAAAGTGACAGTAGTTTAAAAGATAATAGCGCAGAGAGCTGTCTAACGAGACAATTGACCTCTTTTAATTAATGCAGCATTGCTGCCTGTTTATTAACCCTCCATCTATTAAATAGGTATTTTACTGTTACAGATTTATAAATGGAGTATAGAAAAATTTATACAATATCTTTTTTTGAACGGACGTTTGCGAAACCGGATCATTACCTGACAATTAGTAGACTATTAATATTCTTACAGAACATTTTATAAAAAGGTGAGTATACTGCGTTTGAACATACTTACTAGGATAATTAGTTATGAATACTCAACTAATGATGTTCTCTTAGCACTGAAGCAAAAGCCCCGTATTTTCTCATGTGAAAACGAACATGCTGCCCAACAAAGTAAATCAAAAATAATCCAATTTCTTCACTCTTTTCACTAAGAGGTTAAATCCCGCTATACCAGAGTATTAACTCTAGTTGTACAAAAGATTTATACCTAACTATCTTATCCTTTAAAAGATGTGTTTTGCACATATCTAATTAGGAGTGCTGTCCTGTCGTCCTTGGGCCTTGTAGTTTCCCGAGCCAGTACGTCGGGCGAGGCCATAAAAATCTGGACTCCTTCCAGCAACCCACTCAGTTGTAGTATAAACAAGCGCCGGACAGGACCGGCTTCCATAGATCACTGTCCTGTCCCCTTCTTCCACATGTTTTGGATTCGTTAAAATAAACAAAAAAATAGAAAGAAAAAAAATCAATAAATCTCTGTCATTTCTTTCTTTGACATTCTAAGATCATAATTAAGGCCAGTCGCACTTATCTAACATTTTAAGATCACAGACAATTTTGGCGGCTATCAAAACTTCTCTCTTAGCTATAGTACTATTTGACAGCCGTTAAATCGTCCGTTATCAAAAAAGTTCATGCAACTGACCTTAACTGTTAAATAAGTTAAAAAAATTTAGATAAAACGAAGTTGCTTTGTTATAAATGATTGCAATTTTGCTATCAAATAGGTACAAGTTGCCCGTACTTAAAATAATTCAAAATATAAAATATTTTGAAAACTCCTTGTTTCAAAATCCCTACTAATCCCTACTAATATTATAAATGCGAAAGTAACTCTGTCTGTCTGTCTGTCTGTCTGTCTGTGTGTCTGTGTGTCTGTTACGCTTTCCTGCTTAAACCTCTCAACCGATTTTGATGAAATTTGGTATAGGTATACGTTGAATCTCAAGAACGGACATAGGCTACTTTTTATTAGAAGATAAGGGGGGGAGGGGGGTAATACCACCTTTGAAAGTTTATATGGAAAAATGTTTATTTTTGAAGTTAGAGATATGAAATTTGGCACAAATATAGCTCGAAACTTGGATTAAAATATATACTACTTTTTGTTTCGAATATTAGGGGAGAAAGGGACGACCATAAAAGGATGTAGTCCACGCGAACGAAGTCGCGGGCACAGCTAGTATTTGAAAACTCCTTGTTTCAAAATATTTTATATTTTCAGAAAACTAGGTAACTAAATGCTTTTATTTGGAACTACAATGGTAATCAGTGGCTATATTTTATGTTTTGGGTGGCAATTCAGTTTAAACTGTTGCAAATATCAATTTTCAAAGAAAAAAAGTTTGCTAAGATAAAATATATTTCTGTACACTATACGCATGAACTATCTGCATGACCGAACAGTTGACTGGTAGAGAAAGCTCCTAGCATCAAGTCCGCCTTTTGTACTTTTTTTTTGTGCAATAAAGTTTATAAACAAAATAAATAAATAAAATATACAACGAAACTCTAGTGTGAAAACATGACTGCTTTATAATGTTGACAGTCTTATCATTAAAAGCGAACTCTTTCGGCAAACTTTGGCTAGAGTACAGATTAGTAGGGGAAGTGAGGGTAAGAATAATTTAGATCATAATTTTCAGTGAGCTACAGAAGACTGTAACCGAAATATAAGCGAAATACTACTTTAGAAAAAATCAATGAAAGTTACCTAATCTTTAAAACTTTCGCGTTCCATTTTGAACATTGAAAATAATTTAACGGGTCAAAACGTTGAGTCAGCCCGTGACCATGGTTGGTGCAACCTACCCAAAACGTCGGGCCGTAAGTAGTTCCTATTAACTTACAAAATTAAAATGGTGTCGCGTTTTAACCCGTTAAAGTATTTCAATGAAAGTTTTTATTTAATACTATCATTATTTTCTGTGGAGGCCCGCTCTAATAACTATGTTTCCCTGTCTTAGTACCTAAGTTCTTCACACCCGCTCGCCTGTTTTCGTCCACCTCCTACGATCAATTCACATGCAAACGACGTCCATAAAAACGCAGAGGTTACGGTTCAGATGTAGGTCAAAACAGACTCATAAATAGGTGCGTAATAAAAATGACTGTGGTGACGTTTGCCGAAGGAAATCATCTTATGCTTAATAGAATTAAGAAATGGGATAATGTGATGAGAGTAGATATTTATTTACAATAAAATCTTAAATACATCACAATAACAATAAATGGTCGTGGATTGAATCATAGGAGATGTGAGGTAAGGTAATAGACAACACAACTTATATGTGGATAAATAACGGTAAGAGAATAGAAGATGACGAAACAAGAATCAATACCATTCAAACAAAAAAACCACATTTAAATCGGATCATCCGTTTGAGAGCTACGTTGCCTCAGACAGACACACTGACACACACACAAACACACATAGACACGTCAAACATATAACACCTCGTCGTTTTTGCGTCGGGGGTTAAAAATGAAAAACATTGACGGTAATACCTACAAACATGAAGGATATCGTGAAGTCCAAAATAAAAAACTCAGCCATGAACATGGACTCAGCCATACAATATAGGCCGAGACACTGGTTTTCAATGAACCCTGTCAAATGACTTCCACGGACCAATAATCATAAATATATCCTAAGGATATATGTACGTACAGATACAAATATGTATATCTTTGTTATAAAATATCTGAATTTAATATAACATTTGAATAATATAAATTTTGAAAAATATAATATTTTTTAAAATTAAAACCCAACTAAAGTAATGCTTTGGTAAAAAAATATATTGTATGTATCAATTATATAAAAGTTTATTGAAAACATATTTTTTGTTTCAACAAATAAATACATTTTTATGATACAGTTCATTAAAGAGAAGAGAAGGCTTGAGGAATAGTGTAAGTGCACTCTTTAGTAAAATCTGTACTAAGAAGAGTATGAAGAAGGCTAGAATTTTATCAATTCAAATTGAAAAAATCATGATTGTAATCTATATAATCTATTCAAAGATTTCAGAATATAAAACTATAATTAAAATTAAAAGAGAATTCATAAAATATGGATTCTTCTTCATACGGATTACAAATAGTAGTACAAAAGTTACACGCGCTGTTTAAAAATATTAAAAACTTAAAATTTCAGCTTTAAACGGTAAAATAATAAAATGACAAAAGTTTAAAAAACACTTTGTAAATTATTATGCATTCATAAACAAAACTAATCACAAAATGTACTTTACAAATGAAGAAACATATTGCTGTGACAACAACATCAAATAAAATAGAAGCACAAAAAACATTTTGTTTGCAACCGTACGATGTAAGGCGACCTTGGCAGCATGACATCATATTTACTACGAGAAGCATCTAGGTGATTTGAAGCTTATAAGAAGATTTAGCTTTATATAATATAGATATAATTTTAAAAACGTAGTAAAGATTTGAGTTAACGTAGTAAAGGTTTAAGTATTATATTCTAATTAATTTATATAGTATGTGTATTATTATCGTATATTTAAAAGATACCGTAATGTTATTTTTAATGCTTAATTTATTGTTGTTTAAAATGATTTCTTTTTTTTTTCTCCCCTGTTACCGCACCCATATACAAACTATCTGCATGACCCAATGGTTGACTGGTAGAGAATGCCCCTAGCATTAAGTCCACCTGTTGTACCTATTTGTGCAATAAAGTTTTTAAATAAATAAAATTTGTAATTAAAACGTAGCAAATGTCACAATATACACGACTGAGAAATTAATAGGTTTTAATAAAATGCTGTTCATTAATTATGATCACGCATACATAAATCAACATATGTAGCTATTTCGTGAAGATATATTTTTAAATTTGTTAAAATTTTTTTTATCAAAATTTAAAAATTCACTAATTTATGTTTATCAAAAATTTAGCCGAAACTTGTATATACGAATAACTGCCGTAGTTTTTCAGTTAAATCACTAACTACTTAAATTGACGGCTGCATCATAAATACTTCACGAGTTTATATTTTTGTTTTGACTATTGTATTAACAATACATTTTTGTAATTTTAATTGTATTATTCCTAACACCTAAACCATAACCTGTTTCTATTTTCCGACTATTCGAAAACTTTTCCAAACCAACTTTTGAAGCAAGTCAAAACAATCGAAGTACGTTTATCTTATCTGGCGGTACAGTCGCGCTCACTTTGTTTTTTAATATAAAAAAGAAAAACTTACCGATTTCAAAAAAGGCCAGTAGCAAGGCGAAGCTGAGAGCGATACCACGATTCATGGTTGCAGTACGGGCGATCGGTTTACACAGACGAAGGAGACTGACTACCGAGCTGCGAGTTCCGCGGCTGCCCGACAGAACGTCGCCGGATTCACACGTTCCGTAGGATGTGGTCACGTCAGCTTGGCCTCGGATAGATCTCCTTGTGTCGTCCTCAGATTTTTTTTTGGTTTCCTTATTTTTTTTAGTGACTTTTGTGTAAGTTTTTCAAACCCTATTTGAAAGTGTTAAAATTAACGTCAAATTAATAAATATATAATAAATTAATTATTAAAAGGCAGGAAAAAACAAAACTAAAATACAACAAACTGCGCTGTCAATCCTACGTAGAGCTTGGCCTATGTTTTCGCGCATCATAGCCAAGAAAGCGATTTGGTGTCGCTCGATCTCTGAGGCCTTGGGTTTGATTCCCGGTCGGGACAGATTAAACTATTCTATTTGCCTATGGTCTGGATGGTGGTAACGTTGTTATTTCTGTAACACAAGTATTTTTGCTACTTGCTACAGAATAAAAAACTATCGAGGATTTTGTATTTTTAATGTATGGAAATATATTAGTGGTAACTGTAATCATTGGCGTCTCGAGCTGATTTTTTATCTTAAATTGAGGCTGATGAATTATCATCAGCCTCATCATCATTAGATGATGACTTATATCCTTCGAAGCTGTAATAATCAAGCTTACATATAACTCAAGTTAATAGATATATACGGCCATGTTATTTTTATTATTTAATATTTTGCAGGGAAATTATAACCTAAGAACCATGCAATTTGGCAAGTAGGAAAGTCTTACAGAATTGTGGTTCCGTCACATAAAAAGTTTATTTAGCACTAGTCCTGTTTTCTATATTAGTGAAGCCTTATCGATTGATCGTGGATGCTTTGTTTAATAGTAAAAGGAAAACAGTCATTGTGAGGAAGTGAACAATACGCTTGTCGCTCCTCTGGCCAAAGGTATCAAGGTTAACAAACGCAACATTAATTAACGCATCCATATTTAACTAAACATTCCTCTGTCTAGTTAAATTTCATCATTTTGTATGTGGCTAGGAAGGCACATGATGATTTTTTAATTTTACCGCTCTAAATAAACTTTTCATATAAATAGGTAATTTTTTCTACGTCTCTTAATTCTATTGTATAATTTTTAGCTTGATAGTTTTTACTCTTAATACCATACATAAAACACCACTTGCTTATTTGTTATAACTAATCGTACTAACAACGTATCAAAAACTTTATTTTGGCATTAACAGGTGATCCTAAAGCAAAGCTCAGATTAGATACCATAATTAGACCTAAACAATTCCAAAAAAGCTTTATAAATATTATAAAGCTTCAAATTTAAGAAACAATCAGAATTGTATCTATCGAACTCTGATTGCATTCAATCACTTACAACTTACGTAAATATATAAGTCAATTTACTGACGGATACGATATAAAGTTTTATAAAAACAATTAATGTTACAGGCGATTTACACTGGTAGGTAAAAAAGCTAAAATAGTTTTTTTTATATTGCACTTCAAGATTGACCTCATCCCACCTGATGTGAAGTACTAGCTTAAGGGTGACAAGTAGGTACCGCATAAAAAATAAATTACAGGACTTGTCGCCCTTACCTTGAGGCTTGACCCCTGTTACTAATGTAGCACCCCCCAGGAGTTCTGGAAACCTTACTCACACGCAGGAACACAACAACACAGATGTGATTGCTATTTGGCTGCGGTCTTAACGGTGTTTTGATGGAGGTATGTTTTTATTAGAATTAAGCCTTAAAGTTGGATATTTGACATACATAGCTTAGACACACATAGCTAGATTGGAAATGTAACGTCAGCTTCTAGCTTTGAATGCCATTGATAATATTGTTTTCGTGAGCGGGACGGATTCATGTGCTTTAAATTTAGATAAACATCTCTTTCATGCAAATGTTATATTGTTATTAACGTATTTTCGCTTTAATTTTTTTTTAATCGAGTTTCGATGATTGACTCTTTAACCGCGTCTTATCACAAGTCCCAAAAATATCCCGAGGTCCTTTTAGTTTTGGAGTCACATCACAAGATAGCAATACTTGGTTATTGCTTAAAATGAGTCCGTCTGTATTGTTATTCCTCTACATTACTTCTTTTACATTGTTTATTTACTTTTGTTACTTACATTACATACATTACATTTTTTGAGGGCTACAATATGATATTGAATCAAAAAAACTTTTAACTTCCATTCGAATTAGATTATTTGATCGATCCCGTTTTAACCTAAGCTTTAGGAAGTTTTATAGTAAAAACTTCAATCAAAATTATTTTGAAAGTTTATCCTTTCAAAGTGTCCAGCAAGATTAGTTAGAATGACATATGCATCAGTATACGTTGCAAAATATGAACTGTAATATACGTTGTGTAATTTTGACAGATCAAGAAGGTTTGGGCAATAAGTAATCCAGGTTATCTTTAATTAATGTTTTAAACATGTTTTATTTGACTGTACTATTTTTGATGATTACAGCATAATGATTTTATTCAACAATATTAGTGGCCCCAGTAGCTGGAAGTAAAATATTAAAATTTAATTTTTAAAACTTCCTAAAGGAAATTTTAGTCTGTGTCAACAGACTCGCTACCACTGTTTCACAACACCTTTTTATGTGTCTAAGTATAACATGAATGTATCTGCAATAAATCAGGCACAATGTTGGTCGATGAGGTATTTTATTAAATTCGAAAATGGTTCAAAACTATTAGAATGTAACTTACTTGAATAACAAATATTTCAATTTAGAAAAACCTCTTGTAGGAATTTTTTGGAGCAAGTTAAAGCTCTTGGGGAACAAAGTTAAACCTCAATGTTATTTCTGTCCAATAGTTACCGTCAAGAAAGATGTGAAACACAGAAACCAATTCTAACGTTTTATGAATTCGTACACTGGTTTCTATAATAAAATTGTTAAAGTTACTTATTTTGGCATCAGGTCATTGTAAAGTCTAAATCTCCGTTGTTGACTGTACAACATTGATTGACTACTGTTATACAATACACACTTATTTTATCTAAATGAGCAGTTTGTACCTATCTTAAGCTTTCGTCCACAAGTAGGTACCTATACTATAAATTATAAAATGTAGAGCATTAGGATTTAGTTTGTCTGACTTCAATTTAATTGTTTGTTTATTTTGAAGATAAACAAAAATGCGATTGTTGTTTTCTTTGCATGTGATACTATGTATAATTCATTGACTGGTCGTAATTAAGTTAGGACTATTCATCTGTATATTTCTTGATGATCAGAAAATTTGTGTAAGTCTTTAAAAAATCGTAGCCACATAGTGTCACGTTTAATTACAACTTGAGACTATGAAATCTTAACTTGTAATCATATGGGTAGATTTCAATAAGGACAGGCTAGATGACTTATTTCGCGATCTTTCTCTCTGAGTCCAATAGTATAATTGTTGGTTCGAGCCCCAAAAGTACAGTCAGCGTCTTTAGTTTGTATACAACTCAGTACCTTGTCACATTAATCTAACTGTCTATTTCACTTACTCAGTCACATGAACGTTTAGTGTGACAAGGTACTGAGGTTTATACAAACTAATGATGCTGACTGTACATTATACTTATATTAATTTATGTTTGTTCTGTATCTAGAATCAGGTTAATATGTGGAATGTTGTCTAATAGTTTTTGTTTTCTTTGACAAATACCAACACTTAGAAGCTTCAGTATACGGTGAATACTAATAGTAACTTACCTCTAAGACATAGAGGTCAATCGATGGTCAGTAGAGGAATAAAAAAAACAAAATGAGTTACTCGACCTATAAAGCCGCATTTGTGCAGGCGTTAGCGTATTTTTTGTGTTCAATGTGGCCCTTAAGCTTTCATCGAAACAAGGTGCTTTTCTGTAACATCATCTCGTAGCCTTTGATTAATGTCAACTTAGACCTACATGTGTCTAGGAACTAGGTTACAGGCACAGAACGCAATTAGTTCGGACGCGACACTTCGTTAACTAATATTGGCAATATCGACTGGGAGTTTAACAGGAGGACTTTACCTTGCCATGTTTAACGAGTTATTTTATTTCGAAATAACTTGCGTTCAATAAGTCATTTTCTTGGTAAATATTTGCTTAATTGTCACCGACATTCTGAAATATAGTCTTCGTCAATTAATTGCTTAATAATCAGTAATAAAAATAGTACATACCTTTTTATGCATTGACTTAGATTTTACAGCTACAAAAGAGACTACAGAGTTTTATTTATTTTTTAAATTTTAACATCATATTGATATCAAATTTAATATCATACCGGCTCCCATTCTTGGGAGAAAGGATCAAGATAGGCAAACAACAAAGCTCCTATGAAAAGTTCTTAGAGACAGAGAACCCAACCTCTTTTCGACGACCTAGAATGTTAAAATTTTGGCAAAAACAACTCAATGCAACTATATTTACTCGGCAAAAACCTTTAAACATAGCCTGCTTGCTAATCAATCTGTTTTTATTTTTAAACTGTTCCATTTCACCATTACCAGGCAAGCAGGAAAGCGACAAGTTCTATAAAAGTTTACCTATGGCTATAACCAACAGACAACAAAGTCCTTGAGCTAGCCAATAGATTCATGGGATTGCTTATCGCGTCAACAGCTGTTTGTAGCAAGGGTTATTACGTCACGATCTGATAACCCTGGGTATTTTTAGGCCGATTCCCATAACACGAGTGATTAACAGCCCACGTTGAAGTCTGTTGCACCCCAAAATAGGGGTCTAATTATAGAAACGTGTAAATTTAAAGGTCATCGGTTTGAGCGGTCTTTTTTTTTGTTTATTAAACGATAACATCTTTTATAGCAGTTCAAGGATTCCATGCGGGGAAACCATGCTCGTTTCTAGGTACGATCAGGTCTGAGACAAGTTGTTCATGTGATGAGTCGATTGACACTCGAAACGAGTTTGAATGCGGTCACAAGTTCGAACTATTCTAAGTACATAAACCTGGACCCCTATCATTTAGTGAAACATATCCATTGCCGAAATCACTGTCCTTATCGATGCAAATCACTGCTGATGCGCCAGCAGCTAATAAGTGTTGTATCAGCTAATTCACGATCCTCCGCAGTAAAGAGACCAACTTGAGGAGAAAGAGCATCTTGGAACATAACCCTATTCTATTATCCGCTAGACGACACGCTAATGTAATAAAACGCATAGGAGAGCGATTAACAGAGAGCGCGTACAGTCTATCGCAAAAAAAATCAAAGCAGTAGTTTTTGCGAGAAGTAGTTGTTACTCTTGTAATTCTAAAGCTTGTAATTTTGACCTAACTTGGTCATTTAGACCAAATTCGGTCAAAACAGCATCTATAAGAAGCACTGTTTGTTAAATTTGACAACAAAATTGGCTGCCTTACGATACCGTAGCTGTTAACGGTAAGAAGAACATTTCGTACAAAATCCGGGAAATACGTAAAATTATTCTTGCATTGACGTTTAAATTGATAAGATCATAGATATTCTAAGGATAAGATACAGCGAGTGACATGACATTATTTTTAGTAGACTTTAACGTTTAATATTTAAGCACAGAGAAAAAAATTTACGTCAAATCAGCATAACCCGAGGCGTAAGTATGAGTCGTTTCCACAATGTTTTTGTTGTTGTAGGTACGGTAGAATCGTTTGTTACGACTTTATTGTTTGCACACGCTGTGATGAGTTGATTCAACGAGCGTAACTTTCCATAGAATAAAAACGTCAGTAGGTGTGGGAATTAGCACAGAACTCTAACAATGGGAAAGAGAAGTACCTTCATAGTGCATTCGCATGATTCACCCGTGCGTTACCGTATATGAAATGCGCGTGGTATATGTTTTTTCTAACTGTAGCCTTTTATTTTTCTTTTTTAAGAGGTGAAAATGAATTATTGCACTGTACCGCTGCTTTGGGTAAGATCTCGATGTGTGTGGAACTCCTTCTCTCCTAAAAGAGCGGGGACTACCCACAAAAATTCCCTGGCACCTCTCATCACCTATTGATGGCCCATAGGAAGGAATATAGATTATCTATAGCAGCCAGCCACTTCTAGCTGTAGCCTGCGACTGTGAAATTCGTGTTATTTTGGCATAAAAAGTATATACGCGCAATACCTGAAGGTCGCACCGCAAAAAGAGATAAAAAAAATCTGTTTCTAATATATAAAAAGTATAGTTTTTATTCTTTTTATTAATCTAATATCTCATACATCTGTATTCCTAGCAAGTTACGTCCAAATCCATTCCTGGTAGTTTTTACGTGAAAAAGTAACAAACGTCCCTCCATCCATACAAACTTTGGAACTTGTAATATTATTAGAGTAAAAAATTACACAAACAGATTACGAGTGTCATTAACTTTTTATATTGAAATCCAAATGGAAAAAGGAAAGTATACCATGATAAATAAAATTGTATGACTACGAAATTTTTGTTTTATCTTACAAAGGCTCTCATCATTTCCGTTCATTCATTTCCAAATTTACCCATTATAACATCGTTTACTACAATTATCCCTTCTTAATTCATTTTTTTCGCAAATGAAAATTGATTGCCTATTGATCAGTGATAAGAATGATTATCTTAGGAATGTTGTTTTATCAGTGATTCAAATTCATAATATTGCTTTCATAGTCACTAATATTGCTTTTTTGAAAGCAATAGATTTACATACCTATTAAAGAACAATTTAAGATAAGGATGTACTTACTTAGATCTTATATATTGTTCATGATTTCATCTACGAAACATGTATTGGTAACATAACATAGTAGGTAAATGAATTAATAAATATATAATAATATAGTTTATTTTAAATAGCAACTAGACTCCCTGAGCACTCATTTTCTGCTAATGTCACGTGGAAATTTATATAATTTTATGATAGACCAAACTCCCCATACTTATTTTTTAGAATTATTTAATTATTATAAATAAATACTGTACATTCGTATTAAACAAACACCTTCCTCTTGAATTACTCTATGTTTTAATGACAGTTTTTTTTTACTTGATATCATTATTTATTTACACTAGACTAGCGGTCCCGGCGAACTTCATTTCGCCTTAGAGAATTTTTCCCGCTTTTCTGTTGAAATTTTTCAAATTTTACCAAGGATCCCTAATTTTGTAGCCTATGTCAAATTGGAAGAATGTAGCATTCTATTGGTGAACGAATTTTTTTAATCGGCCCAGTACTTTTGAGCCTATTCATTACAAACATACAAAAATAGGTAGAAATCTTTCCTCTTTATAATATTAGTATAACTATAGATATAAGCTATATTGTTTGTACCGTTGTTGTTGTTGTTACCAGATTTGTAAATTTTGCAAACTACGATCGAGTTTCTTGCCAGTTCTCCTTAATAGCAACAACATAACCAATACGGCAGTAATTTTATTTAATACTAGCTGTGCCCGCGACTTCGTTCGCGTGGACTACATCCTTTCATGGTCGGTTTTACCCCTGTCTCCCCTAATATTCGAAACAAAAAGTAGTATATATTTTAATCCAAGTTTCGAGCTATATTTGTGCCAAATTTCATATCTCTAACTTCAAAAATAATCATTTTTCCATATAAACTTTCAAAGGTGGTATTACCCCCATCCCCCCCTTATTTTCTAATAAAAAGTAGCCTATGTCCGTTCTTGAGATTCAACGTATACCTATACCAAATTTCATCAAAATCGGTTGAGAGGTTTAAGCAGGAAAGCGTAACAGACATACAGACAGACAGACAGAGTTACTTTCGCGTTTATAATATTAGTAGGGATGACGATTCATAAATGATTTTGTAAACGTTTAGATGAATGATGATAATATTTTCTTTTCTATTCTACTCTATAGAAATATGCTTCGGAAACCGTTGCGTAATTTTAAACATCCAAGCACACACATGGACTGACAATGGGAAGCGACTTTGTTTCACACTATGTTGTGAAATGTAGCTGCCAATCACTAAATACGGATGCTTACATAACACTGGTATAATAACGCCGTATCTATAACTTGAGGGTAGTATGATTCAGTGAGTTGAAGAGGGTCAGTATCTAGGACGGCCGGATTTATTTGTGGCCAAAGTTATTTATAGCGGTGTTATTCGTTTCTTTGATCAGACAGCGCGACGGCACCCCTACCCACACCTACGGAACTTTGAACTTTAACCCCTGAAGAGGCCTATAAGCGGACCACACACGGTGGAAATACGATTTTGAAATGGGAAAATAACTCAACGCCAAAAAGATAATGTCAAATTCGTAGTATCTTATTCTAATTCTTCCGAAATGTCGAGTTCTGATCATTATTAATTTGTACAAAATTCAAGAGTCAGAAGTTATTTTGATGTCACTGTTCAATCGTTCACAAGAGTGAGACAAATCATAGTTTACGAATTTGAATCCGAAAGTTTTCAAAGTGTTTTGAGTAAAAGATGGTTAGCAGATAGTTGTTTAACAGGGATATTTGTTTGCCTACTTCGATTTTAGATTCCTTTATCCGTAAAGTAATAATTGGACTATTACAAATAATTTGCTATCTATCTGCCTATCCGTCACCAAGGTGTCTCTCAAGAACGAGGAGCTCCTATATCTTATTTTTTGTTTTGCTCTTCAAGATTAACCTCATCCCACCTGATATTAAGTGGTAATGAGGTTCTAGCTTAAGGGCGAAAAGTACAGCATAATAAATCTGTTACTGGACTTGTCGCCCTTACCTTGAAGGCTTGATCCCTGCTACTAATGTAGCACCCCCCAGGAGCTCTAGAAACCTTAATCACACGCAGGAACGCAACAACCCAGAAGTGATTGTTATTTGGCTGCGATCTTCTGTAAGGGGGAGGTATTTCACCAGTCCGGCTGCTCCGGTTCGAGCGATAAATCGCTATGCCCTACCTCTCTTAAATATAATCTTAGTATCAATAATGGCAGCAGGTAGGCACTCCAAATATTTGCATTACACTTTTTGTGTGTTAAATTTTATAATAAATAAGAATATTTAATTTTTACACCGTCCATATAATTCCTAAAATAAGATGTGGTACTAATAAAACGTATCTAATTTCGTACGTATCAACGTAGGGCTATTGTAAAATATATATATAGGTATATTGTAATGTATATATATGCAACGTATCTATATATGTACTTAACAAATCAACGATTACCAATATTTCATCAATGAACTTTTCACTGATGATCATCAAAAAATAAATGTCGCGTGCTTCATCTTGTGTGGGGTGCTTTAATGTTTCAGTTGGATATGTGATGTCTGGTCAGATAATGCGCGACTGACTAAAATAATGATTTATATTTTTATCCTTAGATGCTGGGCATAGAGGATAAATTGTCAAAGCTAACAAGCTTTGACAATTTATCTTCTATCTTTAATGCAAGGGTATTTAACAAAATACCCTTGCGTTAAAGATTAAAGTCGTAAGACCCAGACAACCAGACACAATAGAAAATCAATTGTGTCTGGCTTTTAAATAGACATTCGTTCTACGAGATTAAAATTAATAAGAGATTAAAATATTTTAATTATACATTTACAGAGGTATCATTCAAACAAATGTAAAATTAAGGAGGTTTTATTTTTTTTATCCATAGTTTTCAATTCTATTTTCCCAAACAAAAAAATGTCCTCTATATAAATTAATTGGGTATACAAATACCTAATAGGTACTTAAATCAATATAATGAAACTTTAAGGTAAAGTATACACACATAGTATTAAAAGAAAACTGCCAACTTTAAAAAAAGTAGTAGTTATGAGAAATGGAAACAAAAAATTAACAAATTATTAAAAATAAATTACGCGTAAATAACGTATTCAAAATTAAATTAAAAAATACACTTTAATACTGAAGTTTTATAAAAAACACAAAAATAAAAAAATTACTCGAGTTTGACATCGGCCATTTTTATTTTTATGTAAGTAAGTACAGTAAGCACGCACGCTTCATAAAAATCGAAGTGTGTCCGCCTTTTATTTTTGTATACATAGATCAAGCGATTTATTAGGCTGTGACAACGAAACATACCCACGTAATTTCAAATACACCCATATATACATATATTCAAACGTGCCAAAATCATTGCCCTCCTTCTGGGCCCAGCTCAGACCTATATTCAATTCACTTTTGATCGTCTTTTGGTTTAAATATGATACATCTACTGTTTTAAATAAATTTTGAACTTCAATCGCGTCTCTTTGAGTATTTTGCTCAATGTTTAACTGGTCCTAACGAAATGTCAAATACATCAAGTGTTATAGCATTTTGATGCCAAAAGCGATTGTCTTGGCTATTAGCGACGATAAGATGGATACGCCGTGCCACATTTTCGAACATTCCTAAAAAAACTCACTGTTAATTATGCGGATTGGGGTACTGTTATTCACCCCCCCCCTTCCCAACATCCCGGGGGGAAGAGACGGGACTGCATAATAGCGGTCATTCCGCCGGTGGTGTTGTGGTGGTCCTGGCTGAGCCGAGTTTCCCACAGCACCATCATTAAAAGGCGATGAAGTCCAACCGGGGGGTCTGCCTTTCGCGAAGTAAAGGAGTCCCACACACGCCGTCATCTTCCCTCAGATGGCGGTACGGTTCGTCAAAGAATTTTCCCCCGAAAAAAAAAGAAATACAAAACAATGGTAAATAATGGTACATATTAATGGAATAATGGTTGTTTGGACTGGCTTGATTTAGCAGACGTCTCACCTCAATAATAAATAAATAAATACAATAAATAAATATTGGACAATATCACACACATTGCTCTGACTCTGTGGTAAGTAGCTAAAGCACTTGTGTTACAAAAACAGAACCAACGACGGTACCACAACACCCAGACCCAAGACCATATAGAAAAGTCCTTTCCCCATATTGACCCGACCGGGAATCACGTGACGCCAATGTCCGCTCACGGCTAAGCAGGTCGTCTAAACATTACTTCCACAATTCTCGGCTTTATACCGCATGCCTACTACCGTAAAAAGGTCGTATGTCCGTCTTGTGGGGTGTCCTACGTTGCATTTCTCGGCACTTCGTCACTTCGATCCTATTTGCCATATCAGACATCGCTTCTACGCGGTAGGTACTTAACCTACCCACTGCCATTTTGAATTTCGTAATTATAAGAGCTAAATCGGTATGTTTAGTTCTTTTACTTATGAAAGTGATAGTAATAAAATGAATTGAAAATTTATTTAATTAAATACTTTTTAATTAACGATTCCAAATAAAGCTGTAGGTACTGATAAAATATTCGCGAATAAAATTACCTAAATAATTATTATAAACACCGAAACAAATCAGATGATGAATTGAAATAAGACACGCAAAGAAAACGTAAATTTCTCGCACCTTGAATAACTTTGACATTTTTATGAACATCATAAAACGATTTATACGTTGATTACTGGTCAGGACTATTATTGTTGATAAATGTTTAGCGTTTTGTTTACTCATTGATAATATTATATTGATGTTAGTGTAATGTAATGACTATTGTCTAAATTAGTCAGGTTTCCTTTGTAAGGGTTGTGTGGGACATTTTTTTTTTATTTTTTTTTTTATATTACACTTCAAGATTGACCTCATCCCACCTGATGTTAAGTGGTAATGAGGTCCTAACTTAAGGGCGACAAGTACAATAAATCTGTTACTGGACTTGTCGCCCTTACCTTGAAGGCTTGACCCCTCCTACTAATGTAGCACCCCCCAGGAGCTCTGGAAACCTTACTCACACGCAGGAACGCAACAACACAGAAGTAATTGCTATTTGGCTGCGGCCTTCTGTAAGGCGGAGGTATTTCACTAGTCGGGCTGCTCCAGTTCAAGCGATAAATCGCTATGCCCTACCTCTCTTATGGACATATGGGAATCGGAGGAAAGGGAGCGATTGGTACATCTCTCCAGATTTTCGAAAACACAGGAGCAATTTATGAGGCAGATAGGTAAAATTTTATACACATGGAATCACACAATAGTATGATTCCATGTGTATAAAATTTTATTATGATATAATTCATAATAATGAATTATATCTAAAAACAGAAGCAAGCGCAAAAATCTCTATTTGTTTATGTAAATAAAAAATCATCTTAGATTATTAAAAATAAAGACTTGGCACACAAATTATCCCAATCTTAATAAGGTTCCTCGTAATACCTATATCGCAAATCGCTGTGTCAATCTCACACAGGCCGTACTACGAACAAAAAACTTAGAAAATATTTGTCGAAGCTAGAAATAAAGAAAGAAATGTGAAAATGTTGTTGTTTTTTTATACATATAGGTAACGGTTGGTAATTAAATATCGTATGTATTCACAGTTTTAATTCGTCATCACCCCAAAAATATACGAGTAGTTATTTAGTTTACAAAATTCAGTTTGGTACACTTTGTCAGGCTCTTTTGAGCCTTATTTAGTGTCGTTAGAAACTACTTTATATTTGTGACAATAAAATTAAAAAAAAAACGTTCAGTCTAAAATACAAACTTGATGATGTAGAAATTAGGTAAGGATGAGAAATTCAAACCCCTTACCAAAAGATGTACACATTTTTTTTAGCTAAGTTTTGTAACATGATGTTTCTTATTGAACCTAGGTATTTACTTATCAAAAAAATGATTTGTTTTTAACAACCGATTTCTATTAAAATATCAAACTTCGAATAGATCCCAAACGCAATGCTAAAGAAAATGGTTTTCCTTTCTCACAATCCGCTTCGATTGCCATAGTACGGGATCCAAGAACGGCGTAATCCCGAAACTTTACCGTCGCCCCGAGGAAGTCAATTTAATATTTTTCCGAGCTCCGCGCAATAAACTGACTTTGTAGCTCCCGAACTATCTGACCTGTAGTGCTAAAAACAAGGTCAAACAGGGGTGGATTTAATAAACAACACCATCGACCCACTTAGATAGGAGCCGACGCCTGCCTTCCTGTTCTTAATGTCCAGCTGATGGCGTGACGTCACGGGGACCCTCGCTCGCTCCACCTTTGATGGCTCAATGTAAATGAGCAGGTGATTTTTGATACAAAGAAGTGTTGTGAGTTCTTTTGTGTCTTGAAATATACTTTAAAGTGCGCACGTAGTGGAGGGTAAAGTTGAAGGCATTAGACCACGTTATATCAACAATGAGAGCTATATTAGAAATATACAAGATTATGGCCAGTTAAGAATACGCTTGGAGCGCTGCAGTCCACGAATAATGGCGCCATACCTATTATGAAGATCATTCATCATTCATCGTGATCCACAATAATCTATCTGGAAGGATGTGCTGACTAAAAAGTAGCATAGACTTTAGTCATTATGAAGACGTAATAATTAACCGTCCTACTTTATTATCATTATCAGACCAAATATCCTTTTTAAAGCCAGACACAATTGTTTTGTTATTGTGTCTGGTTGTCTGGGTCTTACGACTTTATACTGGACTGACGTACGTTGTCTTATCGTGTTTTGAATGCGTATATTATTTTTCAAGCATAGTACAATCTTTTAATTTACTTCACTTTTGTATGATATCTTAAAACTATTTGTTGTGATAAATACCTTTTGTATAATTTACCTACGGATGTAAAAAGAGCAACACCAGATAGTGACAAAGAGTTACACAATATTTACCTTCGCAATTTACTGTCGCATTTTAAAAAACGATTGAAAATCGGGGGCTACTTGGTACTATGATTGGAAAATTTGAGAAAATAGCTTTTCCAAATAATTTTGGTTTTGACTGGGCTGCATTGACATCCTCAGAATAGAATAGAATAGAAAATGTCTTTATTCATGTAAACTTTTACAAATCGTCGCATTTATGAATCGTCAAGTCCGTGTTCGGAATGTTGATTCTATCGAGAAGAACCGGCAAGAAACTCGATAGTTACTCTTTTCAAAAACTGACACATATGGTAGGTATAAATAATGCAAAAAAAAAATGTATTAACAATATAGCTTATGTCTAAGTCAGGGAGTTAGTATACGTCGATTGTTTGGCTCATTTATTGGGATAAGATCCCGATGGAAGCCGTGGTTTGAGAGTTGGGTTGATTTCAATTCCAGGGACTTTGTTTTAAATGTGTGAAATTTTCTCAGTTTGATTAGTACATTGCAAGTTAGAATTGCCGAGTTGGTGCATTGCATGCAAGCTAGAATCACTTGTTTGTCCGCTAAAAATAATGAATTCGTGTTTGTACAGTCACGTTAAGCAGTTAATCCCAGCTTTAAACAAAATCTGGTATCCCTTGTATGGGTTTAGTGGTGCAGATGGCATTAGCACCAATGCCATAACCAGGCTCGGCAAAATCAAGATAATACTTGTAGAATTGTAGCATCGGACAGTTATATTGATGCAATCGGGATGCACGCCAGCATTTAAAATAACTACACTAATATTATAAAGAGGAAAGATTTGTACCAATTTTTTTATGTTTGTATGTTTATAATGAATAGCCTCAAAAAGTACTGGGCCGGTTTAAAAAAATCTTTCACCAATAGAATGCTACATTCTTCTAATTTAACATAGGCTACAAAATTAGGGATCCTTGGTAAAATTTGAAAAATTTCAACGAAGTTCGCCGAGACCGCTAGTATGTTATAATATCAAAGAATAATGTTGACATCAAAATCACAGACTTAGTCACAAAAGCATTTTCCGTTTTTTAAGTGGCTAATATTATTGGCGTTATCTTTCGTTAGTTATGTTATCGCTTGCAGATATCTTAACAATTAAGCCAGGCGAGTGTCTACGGGAATACCTTGTCATAAACACTCGAACTATGCATAAATACGTACGTACGTACGAAGTAGTAGAACGTACTAAATAAGTACGTTAATTGTACGGGTGACGTAAAACTTGATACGTGGCAGTGTGACGCCAAGTTCAGTTAAAATAAAAATAAAATAATACTAAAAACCCAATTACATAACTGTGTATGAAACACACGACTGTCAAGTTCGGTCAAGAAAAAGGTGACACCAACATGAACTAATTGGAACTATTTGCGACTTACTTATTTCTTAACAGCTTACAGACCCATATAATTGCAGTTTTGTTCATAAACATAAAAATCCATTAATTTAGGTAATTTATTGACAGAATAAGTTACGAAAAACGTTTTTAATAGTGACTTTCTCAGCAATAGCCAAAAGTAATCTAAAATTAAGGTAAAATATTATTTTCAAAGTACCAGTTACCGCGGCAGTCACAGGAAGTGATGTTAGATTTATTTTTGAAAAACCCCAAATCCCTAACGTAGCATATTATGAGAAGTAAGAACAATATTTTTTTAAATCAGTAATTAAGTTGTCAAATCATGGCAACATTAAGTAAATTAAAGAAATTCACCAATTTGCCAATTTTTAGCTACGGTTCGATGGATTTTAAAGATCGACGTTTTTGGCCCTTTTTTATTTTCATTGAAGATTGATAATTGATTTTCTCATTATATTCAAACAAAACACGACTGTACCTATTCCATACAAAAATATCTTTATGACTCAGTGGTAATAATGGTTTTGTTAGCATTAATCATATAGTTAGCAAAAATTGGTCAGGTTTTTCCTTCACGCCGTACTTGCGAATATTATAAATTTTAAAGAAACATATTTTTTATATTGCACTTCATGAATAACCTCTTCCCACTTGGTAGTAACTAGCTAAAGGGCGACGTACAACATAATAAATCTGTCACTGGACTTATCATCATTATTAAATTAACAACACTTCTTTAATTATTTTTCTTGTCGCCCTTACCTTAAAAGCTTGAACCCTGCTACTAATGTAGGACCCCCCAGGAGCTCTGAAAACAATAACACCGAAGTGATTTCATTTCATCAATTGGAAGAGCAACACGCACGGTAGATGAAGGTCGTGGTTCGAATCCCACGCCGTAAGGGGAGATAAAGAAAATATGTTTCTTGAAAGGATTTCAGGATCCTAGGTTTTCATTAATATACTTAATAGTATGAAGTATATGGCAGTACGTATTACACATTGTACAAGTTACTTGGCAGGCAGTATTGGCAGGTACATACTCGTAAACACTTACTAATAAAAACATAGGTACGTCAATGTAAATTACTCATCAATTAAGGTAAACAAGATCTTCAGGACACGTGAGTCAAGGATGAACCGTTCAAAGTTGTACCTACTCTAGATCATCATTGTTTTACGATTGAATGACGAGCTCTAGCAAATTGACTAGTTATGACTAGTTAGCGTTTATCAAAAATGGGAAACCCCTTTGAAAGTCTTTAGATTTATCGAAATATTGTTCTATAAGTTTATTAAAGTAAAAGAAGTATGATCTATGTAATGCAACACATATAATGCTTTTTTTTATATTGCACTCCAAGATTGACCTCATTCCACACGATGTTAAGTGGAAATGAGGTGCGAAGGGCGACAAGTACACCATAATAATAGCTGTTGCTGGACTTGTCGCCCTTACCTTGAAGGCTTTTACCCTTGCTACTAATGTAGCACTCCCCCCAAGATCTCTGGAAACCTTACTCACTTGCAGGAACACAACAACACCGAAGTTATTGTTATTTGGTTGCGGTCTTCTGAAAGGTGGAGATATACCACCAGTCGGACTGCACCAGTTCAAGCGAAAAATAGCCCTACTTCTCTAGATATATTTTATGATATTTATGATAATAATAATAATTATGTGTTTATTTGCCAAACACTGACTCTAATACTAGGCGTGAGAGTCATATCCATTGATAAAAACTAGAACTACCATAGCTGGGCACTGTTAATCAAACTGTAAACTTCGTTAATCGTTAATCCGCTAATAAAAAACTTAGCTTCGTTAAACGTTAAATCGTTACATTTCTGAAGAATTAACGCAAGTTAACGTTAATCGTTAATCCGTTAATCGGTAATCAAAATGGTTCCAGGTCCTTGTTGTCCTTGGTCCACAAGGACCTGGAATCCGATTCCATGCCTTCCATGACAGGGTCTTGATTACTGCATTGCAAAGTACAACAATGGATACTGACTTAATAACTACGCTTTGAAAACTTACAACGAATATTATAATATCATGACTTAAAACAATAACAGATTACACGTACTTATACTCGAAAGATTAGTTTTATTATCAAAACAATAAATTGATCGAGTTTTATAATTTTTGCGTGTGACCTTTAAATATTTTAAAGTTGTTATTGTTATTGTTTTTATTGGTGTTGTCAGTTGGAAGAGCAGCACGGCATACGTGAAGGTCAGGGGTTCAAGCTCCGGCCCGCAAGGAGAGATAAAAATTTTCTGTCTCTTTAAAATACAAAAGTGATTCCATATAACTCACCTGTGGATTCATAATTGTTCGTATAAGCGAATGGTCCCAAAAGTAGAGTTGTTGACTGTTTATGCTTAGTTCCTTATTAAAAATAATTATAAAGTACTAGCTGTGCCCGCGACTTCGTTCGCGTGGACTACATCCTTTCATGGTCGGTTTTACCCCTATATCCCCTAATATTCGAAACAAAAAGTAGTCTATATTTTATTTTATTTAATCAAAGTTTCGAGCTATATTTGTGCCAAATTTCATATCTCTTGACTTAAAAAATAAACATTATCCCACATAAACTTTCAAAGGCGGAACTAAAGTTGCTTAATAGCCAACCACCTAAGTATACCACTAACATCGAGACATCAGACGGGACCAACAGCTTGACATGAGTTCCAAAGCTAGGCGATGATCTATATCTAAGCTGTTCAATAGCCGGCCCATGGTGAGCTAATCTTCTTTGGAAGAATATTTTTATCTGTATTTTTTAATATTTTATTGGAAAAAAAAAGAAAAGCACAGTTCAATTAAATCGTATTCGTATGAATACTAGAACTGTGTACCTATTCGTGAGTTCCGACTAGTATTTATCGTCGTTGCCCGGTTCCAATATTATACTTTTTCAATCTACTTAGTAATTTTGAATTGACCTGGGATCACATCTTGTCGTTACAGCTGTATCTAGATGACCAAATACGGTTGAAAGATAACCAATCAAATACTGAAGCCCAAAGGAGTGCGAGAATTACTACTTATAAATATTTTTTTAACAGACGATGATGACATCAGCAGTAGGTATCCCTACTAATATTATAAATGCGAAAGTAACTCTGTCGGTTTGTTACGCTTTCCTGCTTAAACCTATCAACCGATGTTGATAAAATTTGGTAGGTATAGGTAAACGTTGAACCTCAAGAACGGACAAAGGCTACTTTTTGTTAGAAAATAAGGGGGGGGGGAGAATGGGGGTAATACCACCTTTGAAAGTTTATATGGGATAATGTTTATTTTTTAAGTTAGAGATATGAAAATTGGCACAATTATAGATCGGAACTTGTATTAAAATATAGACTACTTTTTGTTTCGAATATTAGGGGAGATAGAGGTAAAACGGACCATGAAAGGATGTAGTCCACGCGAAGGAAGTCGCGGGCACAGCTAGTATAAAAATAAAACTTTCTGAGTGCTTGAGGTATGACCTTAGTCATGCTTATAAATAAATTGATTTTATCTATTTTATACTTAGTAAGTATGTATAGAATGTCAGTTTTAAGTACTCTACTTGAAGGAGTTAGCACGCAGGTAACGGTACAATTTTATTCACAGTAATTGAGTCTATTTCTTACGAAGGGGTTTTCCCTTTGCCATAAACAATTAACTTTATAAAATGGAGAGTATTGCTTGTTTTCTAAAAAAAATGCAAGCATATCTAAGTTTTGAACATTCTGAAAGTATGGTTTTTCACATAGCATTCACAGAAATTAATCTTACTGACAAATTATATAATAAATTAGGCCTCTTATCGCTAGAAAGTAACATTTCAGCCTAATATTCCCAATGCAAGAAAAAAAAATCTGCGTTGGAAATCATGTCTACGTTACGATAGGTAGGTAATGCTCTGTGGGGGAGCATGTGCAGAATCCGCAAGGAACCCCGACTCCCCCACAAATGCGCAGCGTAGGCCACTGAGGGGGTTTTAGTCGGTGCGAGCCAGATACACCACTCTCTGTACGGTGCGGTAGGCATTTCCCCCTCGACAAAAAAAAAGGTAGGTAGTTGCTGATTAAAGAACCGCGCTTGACAAAAGCTGTGGCGGAAAATCCGCGATATAATTTGTTTTAACCGGAAATCAAACCCACGACCCGAGCTCTGAATCCAGAGATTAACTACTAGACAACCATCGAAGCGTAAAAGCGTGAATTGTGGTAACACTGATTAGTATTTTTAATTAGATGATGCGTGTGCTTAATCGCTACCACTATTAATAAATGTTTTCAGTTGATAACCTTGAGATATCTGCAGTCCAACAACAAGGATCATCATAAGAAATTACCGTTTTTTTAAACTCTTTATTCCTATTCGAATTGAGTTGGTTACAATTATAATAATCAAATATTATCCGTCATCGGATCCGATATATTTCATTTTAAGTCTCCTTTAATTCAACTTGTTTATATGTAGTTAGCAATGTCGCTGTCTGGAGCCGCCCTTTTGTCGGAAAAACTAGAACTCAGCGACTCGACGCCAATAAAACTTCCTAGTTTTGTTGAGTACCCACATAACAGCGGGTTAGTGCCTATATTATTCATCATCTTCATAGTCTTGTATCAAAAAACGACCTTGAATCACAGTATTATCCTGTTATTTACATTTGTCTTTGTTATGACTAAGCTATTATTCTAGTTGACACATCCAACATTGGTTGAGTTTACCTTAACGTTCCTAATTATTTATTTATTTATTCAATAGGTACACCAACAGAACATATATATAACATTTTAGGGGCATGTGATACAGAGATAAGTTTTAGTATATGCTCCAATAAGAGGAGTACACAGTATTCAAAATAGGAGTTACACAGAATCAGATTAAAATGTTTGTAAAGACAATTGAATTAAGATGAGATATAACAAATTCAATCAGATGACATTTGTGCAATGTGTGCAAAGGTGGAAAATGTAAAGTAATTTAGAGTGACCCCACACTAGCGTCGTTGGCGATTTGCCGGCGACCACCCCACACTAGCGTTTTTTGGGCGCTGCGTCTACGCGGCGCCCGCGCACTTTCGATGCGAGCGACGTTTGAGCGGCGACGACGCTGCGCTTGCGCTGGGCGTCCTATTCACGTTGCGCCGCAACCTGTACAGTCACTTTGAAAATGTATCCCGAAAAAGAAACACTACTGTTAACTTTGATGCTAAAACGAAAAAGAAAATATCATTGCGTCGGCGTTGCATGGGCGTCAAAGCTCAAAGAACGCTAGCGTGGAGTGACACTTAGATCAAATGTTATGTGTGTCAATTAATTCATTTCCAACTAGGTACGAATGTGATTTTTAAAAAAGTATAGGCCGATTGAACGCACAGATATTCAATTTTCCCCGGTCAGCACATCATAGTTTGAAATTAGCATGGAATGATGACGTCCTGCCCATACGCCTCCGCCATTTAGTTATTTGTTTACTTTTGATAAGAAACAGCCACTAATAAAACCTACTGAAATCAAAAAATCATAGCCCAATCGACAATAAGCCTCGATAAAACCTAAAAACCTTTTTCAAGTTACACATTGCTAAAAATTTAGTATTATAGGTACTAAAGTTTTTTTTCGTTGACCATCACTAGCAAAAACTGTATTTATTCAAATTATGAAGGAAAATAAAGACATAACCTTTAATTTAGATGTAAATGATAAACCTTAAAATAAGAAAAGTAAAATATATGTATGTGATAAATGTGTTGTATTTGGAACTTATTGACATTTAAAAGTTCTTTGACGACCTCCGTAGCCGAGAGGTGGGCGGGCCAGACTTTGGCATCCATCTTCTAGGTCCCGGGTCCGGTTCCCGGTCGGGTAAATATAAGAAACGAACTCTTCTACATTGTCTTTGGTTCGGCTGTTTTCCGTCGTGGTTTCTGATTTCTGTAACACAATTGCATAAGCTGCTTACCACTGAATCAGAGCAATGTAGGTAGGTACGTGATGTTGTCCAATATTTATTTTATTTATTTCAGAAGTACCTACTTATTTGGTCATCTTGTGCTGCAATATTACTGACGGTGACTGTACAGACTGTACTAGAGATCACTAAGTATATTCATATATGGGAAGTCCTGTCGTGATCATGTTTGTTGAATGAACAATGCATACCTATTTACCTTAGTTTCCACTCATACGCTAATTCGTTTAGATACCTACAGCAGGTAGTTGTAGCAAGTAATACTACCTACCTACGCATACCTATTCGTGTAGTGACACGTCATCTTGTCATAAAAAAAATTACCTTCGTAGTTACTCGTACTACTAAAGAAGGTACATATGTTGGTGAGGTGCGCTGGTTTTGTATCTAAATAATGGTCATAAAATGCGTTCGAAGCGGTTTGAACTATAGAAAAACTCTGAAGGCCTTCTCCGAAAAACGGACATAAGTAAATAGGTATGTCAGATCCGATGACAAATAGCAATTTTAATTTCTCAAAAACGTAACTAACTCACTTAGAAGGTGAGTTTCAAACTTTTGATCTTCAAAAATGAAATCTATCGTTTTTTCGTTTTGCTATTTCTAAATTAACCACATAACCATTTTTACTTACGAGTACGCAAATTTCAAGCTCATGTGTTACCCGACGGTAATCATCGCTAATATCGCCCTTATTAGGAGCTATGAGTACGAGACTAAAGACTGCATCAAACATAGGCCGAAAATATAGCAAAACAAATAAAATTCGTTCAATATCAAATACTTTATTAAATGATTACAAGAAAACAAAAATACAGAAAAAAAATATCTTCTCTTAGGTAGGTACCACATTTCTCGAATCCAGACGAAGCGCCCTCCGTCCGATCCAATTTCATGAGTAACATCGTCTTTAGCAACAAAATCATGTTTTAATTTCTGTGACTGGAGGACAAAACCCTGTCATCTATTCAACCACATAAATTATATTGGTACATAATGTGTGTATTATATTTGTACTTATTATGTACAATTAAACCAGATTATGTTTATCCTACCAGAGCCATCTATGAAAAAAGTCAGCAAACTAAACGTAGCGCAAAGCAGCGTGATCGCATGCTTATTTAAATGCAACGTAGTATATTAATTCTTAAGTAGATGGCATTCTTGTACAGAAACATAAAATGGCACCTCAACAAATACAACTCCTGCCTTACTACTTTATGTCCTACATGACTGGTTAATTCCGTTTTTCTACTAAGTTTAAATTACAAAAACTATCGTTGTTCGTTTCGTTTTTAGGAGTAGGCCTAACTGCTCTAGACTAAGATTCAGATTCAGACAGATCACTGTATTATCATGTCTGGTGAAATGAGATCTTAAACAAAAAGAAGAGGCCCTCCCAAAATAAAGTTATGTAAGTAGTACAATTGTTCAGAAAAGCGGTTTTGAGGTTATGCATTGCGGCTATGATGCCAAGAGGCGTACCTACTTACTCCGAAAACCAAAATATGTCGGATCAGAGGGATAGCACGTTCAAATTCTTATAATCGTAACAAACTTACTTCGATAACGACAGAAGGTTCGAAAAAACTTATATTCGTTTTTGGAAGTAAGCCTACTGGTACTGACGTCCACAGTAGTTTTTCCGATGGAAAGTTGACTCGATAGTATATCGCTAAGCCATCAATTGTATCGATAGGCATACTGTGAAACGAGATAGTCGCGTTTCAATCGATAGTAAACCAATTCCATTGTAAAAACACAATCGATAGTTTTCTTTCAATACTATCAATAGTCCTATCGATAGGACCTTCCTTTAGATAACAACTATCCATAATACGGTGATCTACCAAGGTGAATACCTGCAGTTCAATATTACATCTTATGCCCAGGACATAAGGGCGGTGCAAAGTCCAAAGTATGAAGTGACGTGCTTTTGTCTATAGGCACAACTATTATTGATAGTTAGTAACAATAGTCCACAGTCTACGCGGGCTTACAACCAGATGAACCATTTACACGTATTCTAACTTCATTGACTGGTGTACTTAGCTATGTGCTAGATACTGAGGAAGTGTTACCATTGATGGTGACTAAGAGAGCGACATTTCGTCAACACCGTTTGTCTGCGGAAGTGGCGAGGCCGCGGGGGCCTGATCGATCATTTCACCGGCTTCCTGCCCGCCGAGGCCGCCCGCCATTGTCGAAATGAAAAGCCGAAAGCTCTAATTACAACGCCGATAATAGATCCCATTAAAACTTAATTGTACGGGACTTGATTAATCGCATTGTTTATTTAATAGAACTGCTCGTATTGTGCACACGTGTTTTAAGCTTTATCACGCAGTAGAGAAGTTACGAAGTTGTTTTTTCACTTAGCTCTATATGTATAAAGAAATAAAAATAAAATTTAAAGCTTTATTTAATAAACTTAGATATACATATTATTAGTGATTGGAAACTCCATAAATAGTGTCAGTTAAATAAATAAACAAATATTTAATTACTGATCCTAATAAATTCCTGCCATCATATCATTATGGACTACACCGAAATTACCATAATTTTTCATCCTCATTCCATTTTAGTCCATTTCAGTTACTTAAAAATTGTTTATCACGAAAAACCTGTCATATAACCTCCGTAGCCGAGAGGCGAGCGGTCCGGAATTTGTCATTGCGCTTTCTCTGAAGTACCAGGTGCTATTCCCAGTCAAATCAATGCAATACACGCTATTTTCTATATTGCCTCGGGCCTGGGTGCTGTTAGTGGTACAGTCGCCAATTGACCAATAGGTCACTTTGTCTGCTCCGATATATCTGACGGCGACTGTACCATCGTTGTTTCTGATTTCTTTAACACAAGTCTTTTAGCTTATCTACTTACTACAGAATCAGAGCAATGTATGTGGTGTTGTCTAGTATTTACTTATTTAACATTAATTGTATAAATAAGTAATTATCCAACTTGTACTCGTATACAAGGACTCTGTTTAGATACAATTGTTCTCAAACATTCTAAGAGAAAAATATGTGCGCAATGTATACCATTATTATCTAGTCTATAGAAAACGCAATTTTAAAGCACTGAAACTAATTTTTTTTTAATATGAGTATTATCTATATTATACAAACAAAATCACATTAATGGAAATGAAGGAAGCTTAAGCTCACGCAATACTAACTGCTTATCCATACTTATATAGATTTAAAAACATATTCATCTAACAAATGTATGTCCTGGTTGGAGATCGAACCCACTACCCTAAATCGTTTTACAAAAGCCTTTATGCATAGTAAGTACAAGTCCAGTATTCTACCGCCGTGTTCGAAACGTTGATAATGTCGAAAAGAACCGCCAAGAAACTAGACAGTAGGAAACTCTTTTTACATATTAACGTACTTAAATATTTATAAAAGATATGAAAATAGATTTTCATCAATTGAAGGAGATATCCTTGATACAAATTTTTGTTATAAAGGTACTAATACTTTGTCTAAGTTTGAGAAGCACTGGAAGTCAGCCACCATTAAATCGGCGCGTGCGCATGTTTGCTCGCTAACAGCTGTTCGGGCGTGGCAGTCGATCTAGTTCCCTGTGTTGCTCTCTCAGGGGCCTACTGGAGAACTTAATAACAATACAACCTAATTATAATAACGTGCTAGACAATTGCACCATCAACTGGTCTGAAATTAAGATTTTCTCTTGTTATGTGACTACCAGACGACGTATTGACTAGGAGTGTGGAGTCAGTACATCCACACCCAAAGCAATTTATGTCAAAAAAAAGCAATTATTATTTACGAATTCTTTTAAAAAGTACTGAACATCGTAGTTTTACAAAATTATAAAAACAATCGTTTTCTTAAAAACTGTTTCGTGTTAAGAAACTTTGTAACCTAAATTGACCCAATTTGGAAAACGAACGTTCTTAACGAGAATCGAACCTTTTTTACGTCACTGCGCCACTTAGGTTGTCTGACTTATTTAGTATGATTAAACAAATAATTAATGAAAATACATATTTACATATTGTAAATACATCCAGCTTTAATGTAATCAGGGAACATTAAATATTTCTGTGAAAACATTTTCTTTTTTCCCTCTTCATGAATGTTGTTTGGAAGAGATCATTTTATAACGCCACCAAATTGAAGATGTTTGGTCTTTACGAATATATGAAAATGTTCTGTGCAAAACTTTTCACGATCCTTACAAATTTACATGTACATATAAATTAATGGCACTTTAAAATCGTTTAACTTTTAGTTTATGCAAATAGGGAGATCACATAATGTATACTTACTCTCTATAATCTAAACAATAATTAAGTACAGGTACAGGTAATCTGTCCATCGTCCTCCCATACATTTTTATAGCATAATAGGCATGTCAAATCATCCTACACACTAACTGCCCACTTACACTGAGTAACCATCAAGATAATATAAAAATAAACAAACCAACTGGAATTACCCAGCTATGTGTTTTATATTTTAAAACGTCTACATTTCGGAACTGAGTAAATATGCTTCTGAGTCGTTATAGTTTAACTACATTCCTATGGCGCTATTATTAGCGTAGGCCCGCTTTTCGTAGAGCGGGGAAGACCCGCACACGCCGCGGTCCTTCCCCTTTCTTAAAAAAGAGTTTAACATGCTTAAGTGTCCTGTCTTACAATAAATTTAGCCATATACGTTCCGAAGCTTCCGCGAAGAAAAATCCAACGGTGAAAAACACTGATCAGAGAAAAAGAAGATTGTCGGTATTTACATCTACCTGAGTCTGACGTACTAGGACGAACTGTGTATTTCCGAACTCTGTCTTATTGAAGTTCTTAAATAAAAGCCTTTACAGGCTTTTTGATAGAAATGTTAAGATACTTACGTATCTTAACATTTCTATCTTATTGAGTCAACTATATAAGAAATAAATTTTGATAAAGCTTATTTTAGCCGATAAACGTATATGGCTTTTGTTTTCTCAACATTATTTTTTGTTCAATCTGAATGATCGAAATCTACAATAATATTCATCTTATAAAAAAAGCAAAAAAATATTTAAAATATTCAGACACAAGGACTTGTCTAGCGCCGCTTACAAAACAAAAAACAATCACGAACTCAATTCAACAAAGAAATACCAAATACGATTTAATTGCCTTTCTAATTAATTCATAACGATAGTAATTGACCCCTTGTAAAGCAATTTAACATGGCTTAAAGTAAAGTTGAGTACAAAAGTGTGAATATAAAAATATTAAATAAAAATTATGTTTTTTACAGCATTAAAAACTCTGGACAATAAAAAAGTAGGACCAATTCCTATATTTTTGTTTTTAGATTATTCTTCGCCATAATTGAAAAAAAATACAGATTAAATTATACTACTTACGGCAAAGGTTTCCTCCAACTCTTTTCAGTGATTTCTGTGGCCACTGAAGTACAAAGGGGTCTAAAAGGTGATCTACCTATCTTCTTGCTTTGCAACCTGTGTATGTACCTAGTGTGTTTGTTTCTGTATAGTGAAGCATATTATATTTTAGTGTTTCACTTTCGTAAATTTTTCGCGCTCTTTGTAAGAGCAAAAATTCATGTTTTCTGTCCTGTTCTGATTTAATTCTGAAGTCACATAATTTGGCTAGTTTGGTGAAGAGAAAATAAAGAAACAATGTTTGCTTAGGATATTACAACATTTAATAACGAGCTAACTTATGCAAACTAGGCAGACACATTAGAGAATCACAAGAGAAAACTAATAAGACAAATTTAAAGAACACAGGAAAACACACTCTTAGGTACAAAGGGAGCACTTCAAACAATAGGGAAACATTGAATTCAATATTGTGTAACAAGTATATCAGTAACGCTTATGAATTGTCCTCCGGTTCTGACCGAAAACATATATACTGAAATGATGTGCAGTAAGTGTTTTAAGGTGGTAACTTCTATACACTCGGTTTTTAAATCATTTGTCAATAATTCAGAACATATCTATACTTTTACTAATTTTAAAAAGCTGAATAACTCTTCTGCTTGTTTTTTTTTGTTGTTTGAACGAACTAATATCTAAGAAACTACAAATTGAGATAGTCCATTCATATATCGAGAAAGGTTTTAATGTATCGCACATCTGGATGAAAACCAGGAACTCGAAAAAATTTTTTTACCTAAATGAAGAAAAATATTTTAAGAATAGATATATAGCACAGATATTAAGATTCTAAGACATTCACAAGGGTGACGTTTTCTTCAGCTTGTTAAATTAGGTTATTCGTGTGTTAATCGAAGTGCAAGTATTTGTGAAAAGGATTTAAAAAACTCAAACTTTCTTTAACTCAAAGTGACGTTTTGAGCTCCTGGAGTTTTCTTAAAGGTTAGTGGAAAATACGGGGATGGTACCTACGCACGCAAAGTCGCGGCGGGCCCCTAGTAATATTGTGATATTGTGGCATGGTATTCCATAGTTAGTGGACGTATATAATTTTATTCTCAGTTAGTCGTGCGCGAGTGTCGCCCAGTCACGATCACTGGCCACCAGACTTGTCAGCTCACGTCGCCCGTCGCTCGAAGTTCCTCATACAAACATGCTCTTTTGTATTTATGCCTGTTTTAAGTCGACTAATCAAAATAGAAGAAAATTTGTACCAGAACTAAAGTCAATGGTGAGCTTTGCAAAACTAAAGTATCAATGTGCCGTAATACTAGTAGCTCGTAAACCGATAGGCGATAGGACAGAATGCGATCACGTACCGAAAACTAATAACATGACTTCTTTTTTTTTTACATCCTATTAATGCATTATAGTGCTTTAAAAAATATGTTCAGTAGGTTTAGTTTTTGAAGGATAATCAAAAGTTTGGGAGTTAAGACGAGGTTTTTGATTTGCATAAATAAGGTTTATTTTTTCAAACGCTTTAGACGCACTCGAAGAGTCAAAAAAAGCCCTGTGTCGCCAACAAAAATGGATACTGATCTTACATTTACCTACATTTTCCAGTCAGATAACGTTCAACGTTCAATTAGATAGATTTTCAGATAAAAGGCCAGCCAGAACTTTTGTTTTTGAAACTACTTGTTCATATATATAAAAAGGCTGGCCTAACTATTTTTGCTGAGCATTATGAGATCAAAAAACATAGTATGCCACCCAAGAATTCTAATAATGCATAACTTCAGTACAAAACTGTCATTCACACCTTCAGGCTCGATCCCTTCTCATTTTAAAACCACGCATAGGTACTACCAATGCGAAGCCAATTTAACTACACCGTCAATAGCGATAAATTCTATTGACCATTGGTGCGTGGAACTAAATCGCTGACAGCAAACACAGGCGACCTTTTCGTGTTGTTTGTCGCACAAATTGAACGGCAGGATTCAGTATAGAACAAGAGCTACCGATATTAACGCTCACATCGCATCAAAGTCAAAGTCAAAGTCCGTCAAAGTATTTATTGCGTTCATGAATGTAAATTACAAGTGTTATTAAAATGTTTACAGTACATCAAGTCACCCATTTGGCATAGCCTAGGATGAAAGAGAAATCACGAAGATAAATATTGGACAACATCACATACTTGCCTACGTTGTTCTTTGTGGTAAATAGTGTAAGCACTTATGTTACAGAAATCAGGAACATCGACGGAACCACAGTACCCAGACCCGAGGTAACATAGAAAAGTTCGTTTTCGATGTTGCCCCAACCGGGAATCAAACTTGGGAGTGTAGAGAAGTCATCATATGGGTAAATGTCTGTGTGTGTACATCGCTATTGGGAAAAAAATCCTTTAGGGTACTGAACATTACCCACTAAAAGTGAAGTTGCGAAACTAGCATAAGGATTCATACCATCTTCTACGTAGAATGCTCTTGTCCAGAATTAAAAAGCAGCCGGAAGAAGACCATTCTTAGAACTATTGGGATAATACTTGGTACCGATTTCGGGACTAGGACTCTATGAGGGAAGGAAGATTAAGTTAATTTGTGTGTTTGACTCTACAAAGTCCTTCGTAATTGGTTAATCCAAAGGAATTGGATGCCTTGGCTGAAATGTATTGGGTCGATATAATTTATATGATATGAAGTTAAAAATAATTACGGCTATCTTCAGCATTTTCATAGTTAGGATGCAAGACGCGCCACAGCATCAGTAGCACTCAATCTAGTACGTTTACAAGTGAATCGGAAATCGTTGGAATTGAGGAAAGTTCACGGCTGTTTAGCAGAATGTGTCTCGAATCGGCGGTACCCCGCTCTGACCTTTAGACGAGACGTTCGGCGTTACACAATCACTCTGTAGACTTGGAGTCAGGCACCACCAAATTCAAATAAACTTATCAACTGGTTTAGTGTGTAGTGAAGACGCTAGAATCTTACCAATGAACATTGTCATTGGTAAGCTCAGGGTATCGTTAAATAACATCAGGCAGCTTGATATCTGAAAGAAAGGATCTAATGGTCTAGGTGGTTTGTATAATGTTTTGAAAATTTTGGTTAAATCAAAAGTTATAGATTTCTTATGAGTATATCTCGCAAAAGGCCTATTACGTATTGACCTAATATTTTAAATGTTTCAAGTAAATTTCAAAGTATATTAGCTCTTCCCAGCCTGATGGTAAGCAAGAGAGGAACCCACATCACGATGACAACAGATTTGATACTGATATATCCATTCCGTTAGCATCGCCATACTGGCCCGCAAGATTACTTCGCGCTCCTTTTGAAGGAATCCATGTCAAAGGAAGGCGGAAACATGTCTATGGAGGTATGTAGAGCACATGAAATTTAGACATCCCTTCTAATGTCATAGGCATTACATTTTATTACTATAGATATTTTTTATCCTTTCCTGCAAAAAGGAAATGGAAAGTAGTAAAGAATGTATGTAATTTGAAATAAAACGGTGCGACATGTACGCTAGCTCTAGCACTACAAACAAATAAAGCAGCATAGTTATAGTTTAATCTATAACAAGTCTGATGCATTTGGTAAGCCAGTAACCTTGAATGAGAAATTCGAAGATGGTTCAATGTAAACCAGGCCGCGCTTCGGAAGCCGTCTAGATCGCTTTAATAAAGTTCAAGATCTAAGATTTTGGTAGCGTTTTTTTCCTAACTGATTAATTGATGATGGCCGCAGATGACCTTTTCGTTTTCACTGGACTTTTGGGGGAGCGGAGGGCTCACATACTCCTAAAATTTAAACAACTGCCAGAGGGCGTCCCATAGTGGCGCTCGGGCCTTGGTTCGGGCGGTTGTTGGGAGATGGTAGTCTAACGAAGCTTGGGGGTAGAAGCGTCCCGCATGCGCCGGTATCGCGAAAGAATCCCTACTGCTAAAGTTCGCGTCGCGCGTCCTCGTCGGCGAAAAAGATATACATTTATTTTCGTTGGATCCCAATTTTTGATCCCATTTTTTAAGTATTTACGATTGATCCCATTTCCTATTTTCGTTGGGTCCCATGTTAAAACAGGGATCGGTGTGTTTGTAGCGTTTTAATGTTTCGCAGTTAATAAGAAAGTCTGAACGTTAAATGGCAACTAGGTTTTTTAGCGAAGCCCATTTCTGTTAATGTGGCGTGAAAATGTATATAATTTAACTATGGAACACGCACAGGAGGGCCTTAGGCTTAAGCCGCGCTACGGCTAAACCTTATTTTTAACCGTCTGATTTAGTGACATAAAGAAACTAATGGAATTGGCCGCACTTATGATTTTTTGCTGCGACTGATTTTAAAACCGCGTTTTGTTCCAGTATGTTCAGCGGAAAAAAACGCACCAAAATTTGTAGTCCATAGTCTTTATTGGCGTCGCGGTTTTTAACCCTAGTGCGTGCGTTTCGGGCGGTTTCGCGGTTTGCCGCTTGCGGGAAAAAACCGTAGTGCGGCCTTAGCCTTATGTAAGTTGCCCACGTAAATCATTTATACATCGATGAGCGTTTGCGTGCGATTTAATTTGTTGATCTACATCTACTGAGCATAAATGGGAAAATCAAAGTCCAAATAAAGATATAACAATTTTTTTTATTTATTTATCTATTTGATGATGGCTACATTATGTATTCGCATGAATCAAAATAAATTGAACATCAACTGTTTTAAACCGATCTCGAATATTTTCTTAGATAAATTAAGAGATTTGGGTAGGTCGTTATGTTTCCGTACTTACATAAATTTCGTTTAGTATATAGGTATTGCGTTTATTTATAAATTCAACATGGATTGGGTACTAAATTATACAATTATACAACAAAGTTTTTTTTATTACCTATTGTAGTAAATTTAGGAGCATTAAAAATAAGCTACCTATGGGTCCATAGTTGTTGACAAAATCATCTTAAAATTTGCCCAAAAAGATAGATTCTTCTATTTTTTATACCTATACACACTCAAATATAATTCTTAAAGTTATACAATATGACAATATTGCTCCTCATTTATGACACAAAGTTGTGCCAACAATAAAACATTCTTAATGCACTTAGTTTTATCGTCCATATTTATTGGGTAACTTATAATAAACAGCTCTTTCTGACACGCTCTCGCTGTGCAGATTTATACGCTTAAAGAAATCGACATCAGCAGAAATAAATTTAAAAAGCGCCAGATAAAAATCTTTATTACTTGAAAGAGTGTTCAACACCTTGTATTAAGAATAACCACACTTAAAAACGTGGAACTTAAAACGGATTCTCATTTGCATGAGAAAATATTTAGCTTTATTTTTTACACTTGTCGTTAATTAGTAGTCTGACGGTTCAATTGGACTGGGTCAAAAATATTAGATTGATTTAGTTATTAAAACACAGAAGACACGTATTTTTAATTTCCCAAATTAAAAAAAAAATGCTTAGATAAAACGCTTGTGGCTCTTTGCGGCAAGCCCGTAAGGGTAAAGGTAGATCGCAGAGGAAGAGTCTTTCTTTGCCGGCCTCCTATTCCTTCGCGTTTTGCACAGCGAGGTGGTGTTTAGTGTTAAGCGCTGTGGAGGGGCCTGCGTAGAATGCATAAGGAATCCCGACTCCCCCACAACTGCGCAACGTTCCCCCACAGCAGCCATCGAGGTGGTTTTAGTCGGTGCTAGCCCCCTCACACTACTCTCTGTTCCTGGCAGAGTAGGCATTTACCCCTCAAAATAGTTTCATCTCCAATCGATTTCCCATGGTGGAATAACTACCGGGGAACCTTAAGGCTACTAAAACCCCGTTGCAACAAGATGTGATCCACATCACAGTGGGGTAGAAGGGGTGTTCCATCCCTACCCCAAAATTTCTTTAAATAAAACAATATTTTCCTCCTGGCCTGAAGAAAGTGGTTGTTGATGATTTTAATACAATCTCTGCATTGGCTCGATCATTAGTTAACTCAACTAGAACTTTGGTTCCAAAATTTACTTTTAATTTGGCCCTTGTGGTCTTAGTAAGCTTTAAATCTGCAAAAAACATATCTGTATTTTTAACCTATACCAACCAGTCTAAATTCATAAACTATTCTCCCAAGGTATCTTACTGGGCGGTTCTAAGAATTGGCCCAGACTATTTATAGATACTAGCCTTATTGTGGAGTGAAAGGATTCGGCACATTGTACAGATATCTGCAGGAATGTCGGTACAGCTGCTTGTAGTCGCATTATATTTGTATTTTGTATCTGTGCCCGCGACTTCGTTCGTGTGGAATTTAGGACTTTGAATTATTTTTTCCGAAATAAAAGTAGCCTAAGTTACTTCTTATTATGTAATAATAACTGATGTCAGTGACCTATCAATAAAAGTCCCGTCAAAACCGGCCCAGCCATTGTAGAGTTAGCAAGCAAACAGACCGACAGACAGACAAAAATTGACAAAAAAATGTTGGTGCATATCCTGTGTCCATGTTATTTCAATATTACAAATAGACACTCCAATTTCTTTAACTGTATAGATGTATAGATTATTATTAGTAACCAATCGATTGTGATTACGTTCGCGAGTAAAACTAGCTTAGGTGTTATTCGAGTCTATAAATCTATCACTGTAGTGTATTATATCTAGATCTGTTTAGTTAGTAAGCAGTTGTGAGAAAAAAAGACGTTGTAATTTAAAATACGCACAAAGTCAAGATCTTTCTTTATTCATTTTCTAAATAAGGTTATCTTCACGCACCAATATTAAAATGTATCTTTTATCAATGCCTTCATTTTGCAAACTGATTGTTGAAACGTCTGTATCTCATCGATTGTTGGTTATTTAATCGTTAATTGTGAGGAACAATCGGAGTAATAAATTCTGTATTGTCTGCGAGCTCAGTTCATTTTAAAAGTTTAATAATGTCCACATGTACTGAGAACTGCACCGCGGGATATCCAATAACAGAGTTGTTACAGTATTTAAGTAGGTACATTTTTAAATAACCCAAGATACATTGTTTATTAGTAGTGATTTTTAAAGCATTTAAAATAAAGTTTTATTTTAAGTTTTTTTTTAAATTAATTATATTCTAAGGATTTTTTTGAACTATTTAATCTCAAAAAAAAAACTAATTGCTGTGTTATTACTTCAATCTTTTTAGTACCATCACTTCAATGGAAATCTCATCGCTGTGGTATCTTTCAAATAGTACATGTCACAAAATGGGACATTTGTGTTATATATTAAAAAAAAACCAAAAATAAGTACTATATTAAACGCTACAATTTGTAAGAATGTTTGGTTGGATGTATGGTTGTGACTTAAAAACTACTAAATTTTAGATGAAATTTATTAAAAATATAGATAAAATACTTATGGATACTTTTGTCCCAAAATAACACGAACGAAGTCCCGGACTTAGTATGTACCTACATTAACATGTAGTAAATTTTTATACCCAACTTGGCGGCCTACACTTTCGTACTCGAATATACGTAAGTAAATAACACATTAATAACCGTTCTACGTAATTCAACTGAATAGGGAAGTTTCGGAAAAGGCAATAACCCTACTTGACCACTGACATTACGATTAACTTTTAAAATTGCGCGTAAATAAGTTCAACGGACTCGTTATTACGAATACTGCGTATTGTAATTACGGTTGCCAAAACATTGGTTAAAATGTAAGTATTATGACCCATAGCGGTGCTGAAATGTAATAATTTGGAGTCTTTATTGACAACGCTGTGTTATAAGATCTTCATATGGCCACGGAATTGGTTTTCACACCTTACTGGTGAAACAAGAAGCGACAAAATAGTATGGAAATTGTAGGGGTTCAGTAGTGGTATTGATGCAATTTGTTAAATTTATTAATAAAGTTTTTATAAAAGTTCTATTTTTAGTAACAAATTTTAAATATGTAGTTTTTTTATACTTATTTCAGGGCTTATTCAAATGAGTTCGTCTATATGAAATGAAGTGTTGAAATGAAATTAAATGATTTATTTCTGCAAGGGGATTTACATTTAATTATTTTGCACGTCAATTATTTTTTCCTATCAGTGCCTTGACGTTGGTTCTGTTGAAAAGAATCACAGCAATAAACTCAACATATATCCTCATATTAACAAATAATAATAAAAAATACCATCACGGCAGTACTTAACCTTTCAAACGCACTGCCAGAACACGCAAAATGCTTCGCTGAAATTGTTTTCTCTATTACTATTTTAAAATTTTTGGAATCAATGTAGTTTTTGTAGAATCATTTGTTTTTTTTTCAATACCCTTTTCTCACTATCAACTTTATTTAAGAACTACATAAAGCCCTAAATCCTATATCTGGAGAACCTGACAGTGAAAGAAAGAAAGAAAGAAAAGACATTTATTGACCATTCAAACACGGATACATACAGAAGAAAAAGAAAAAAATAATAATACAAAAACATAAAAGGTTATAGTTACAGACTAAGTGAAAATGAACAGAGTGGTCAATAGGTGCCTGCCTCAGCATAAGCCACAGTAGTATGACAGTGCTACCATTTGTTATCGTTAGTACTTCGTGATAAACGTTTCGTGTATAGTCGTATTTTAAAGACTATTAGAAATTACTAGCTTAATAGGTACAGAACAGACAAGATAATTTATAACTGTATGCACGCGTGTCATTCATTAGTCAGCTAAATAGCAATTGATTGTATCCGAGTATCTCCTGCCAAGAAAACCAATTCATGGAACTGAAGTGGTTTAACCGGTCATTAAGAATAATCAATCCAGTAAGTTTTTATATTTGTTATGAGACAATGGAAAGAAATTGGCTATGTCCTTGCTTCTAACAAACCTTACTAGTTGCTAGAAGTTAACAAACGTATTTAAATGATAATATACCAAATGTGACTAAGGGGTCAGAACATAGTCTTTGAGGGCTGAGGAGGTCGGAAGAAAGTTAGAGTGGCATTTTCTCTGCTCTGCTCGGTGAAATTCCCACTCACTTTTTATGCGCATCCACAACATACCTATTGCCATTTCATTTCCGAGTTCGAACCCAGGTCGGGTCAATATGGGAAAGGAATTTTCCATGTTGTCTCGGATCTGGGTGTTGTGGTGCCGTCGTTGTTTCGAGTTTCTGTAACACAAACGCTTAAATTACTTATCAGAACAATGTATGTGATGTTGATGATGTTGTTCAATATTCTTTGTTCCTATTTTAAGTACTTCTTTGTTATAAAAGTAACGTAAATTATATAATCTATTATATAAATCATTTATCTTCTTACTCTTAATGACAATAGGACACAAAACGTGCGTACGAGTTGGTCCGAGTGTTCCGTCTCGCCTTATGAATTATAAATGTAATCTAATATTTATATCGGCGATTGAAACTATTTTCATCCGGTAGCGCATTAATTGTAATAGCCCGAGGCCTATTGTAGGCTGTTAACGGATAGATAGGCTGAGCATTCTAATAAGGAATTAGAGCAGGGCTGTGCGGGATTGAGTAAATTGTACCAAAGAAACTGCACACAAATTAAAATAGCTCTTAATGGATCTCCACATAAGTCATAAAGGCATATAGGCCACCAATAAAGATATCCCAAATGTATACCAATATTTTTAGACAATAAAAACAATTTTAGCTTCCATCTATGTGACCATTAGTTTTAAATCTTTCAGCCATAGGAAGTTGTGCTTAGTAAGAAAGAGTAAGAAACCAGAAATCCTAAGACTAATGTCACATAACAATGGAAGGCATTCGTTTATTTATAGGAAGTGATTAGAGCTGTCAATAGAGTGATTAACTCAATAAGATAAACCTACTAACTTAAAATTGTCTCAACCTTGTTATTGAAGTCACGTGGACGTTACTTCAATAACATTTTGTTACGCGAGAGTATGAGGGTAGATGAAGATTTGCAAAGCTCCCCCGAATAGACGAAAATTCGTATTAACTACTAAACAATGTTGTCGCGTTTTGATCCGTTAGCTTATTTTGAATTTTTAAAATGGAACGCAAAATTCTTGAATCGTTTAGACCGCAGATATTACTTCCGTTGACATTTAAATAATAATTGTCCAAGAACCTAGTCTGCACCCTTTCAGGTTTACATGCAGGTGGTACCAGTGGCTGTGGTATCTTTGTCTCGATCTGTGTCGGCCTTTTAGGTGCTATACTTTGGAACATTCAAGGATAAAGCAGGATTTAGCTCCGTCGATTTTCTCTTGGCGACTTTATTTTAAACACCGACCCAAAAACGATGGTGTGTTTTAATGTTTGATGTGTCTGTCTGTCTCTGTATGTGTGTCTGTGGCATCATACCTCCCGAGCACATTAACCAGACAAATGGTGTTTGAAAGGTGCTTTAGTTCGGAATGTTTGTTCAAGGCATTTATTCCAATCTTCACACTTTTGCATTGATTTAAAGATTATTTTTCTTTCACAGCTAAATAATGTAATTAGTTACTACCGTTAGTTTCCAAAATTTGGTAATGTAGATACGAATTCAGCTTAAACAAAAACCAACCAGGAACCAAAGTCTACCAACTAGATTCTAAAGGATCAAAATAATATTGTCTCGCTTTTGTTATGTTGTTTTCATAAATTGACACATTTAGTTTTATAATAATACAATAATAATTTGATTAATTAAACAAATGTAATACTTAGAGTAGTCATCCATGGAATATAATATTCAAGTCCGTTTCATTTTAATTCGAAGAACGCAAAGTTAATCGCAATTTGCATTAAAGAGTTAAGTATGCTAAAACAGTATACTTAACTCTTTAATGGCCAGTAATTTAATTTCACTAATGGCTACAGAATGTATTCTTTAAAAATGCGTTAATGTCTTGCAACACCAGAAACGCATTGGCAATACCCCTGGTATTTAAATGTAAAGACAGATGTGACCATAATGACATACCATCAAGCCTTTTAATAATAGAAGCTGGCAGGTCAGAACCTGAGGATGAAAAGTCATTGCTATCCATTGATGGACAATTTTGAAGATCAGCATTGCATTCGCAATATCTCTAGTAGGTATACTCCGAAAATACGACAAAGAACAAGGAAATACAGATCCTTAACGCCATTACATAAGCTTTAGATTCGTGTTCGATTTTATGATTAGTCCCGAAATTGAAGGCTAGTTAGATCTTTAATGATCTTGCTGCTCTGTCCACTTTCGTTTTAATCGAAATACTCCAGGGATTTTTGATTACTAGATAAAGATAACTTTGCAGTACTCTAACGGGATCTATAATGATCTGATTTTAAGAATACCACCTGTACTGTATTTACATTATAGCATTAATTAATAATTGGGTATTCATTAAAGTTCAAAAGATACAGAGTAAGAGCCAGAACCCGAATAAATAATGTACGTATTAAGTAAAAACTTAAAAATAAGACCAAGAACGGAATTTTTTGTAAAAAAGATAAATATATTTGTGATTGATATCATATTCATAGTTAAAATCTTTTTTGTGATGGAAAACGTATGTATAGGTAGCATATTTTTTAACAATTAAACAATCGAAAGGTATAAATCCCATTACCAATAAAACAATCGCCGGCCAACGACACTTGGGACATTAATTATGACAGATTGCTATCTTTAACATTCGTTTGAATAATTACAATTTTATTGGTAGGTAAACAGTTTACGTGACAGTTATGTAGGCGGCCAGCGGCTGACCATTAACGGCATGTAGGTGACGATAATGTTGTCAACATGTTGAGGAAATACTTCAATAAGTAAGTTTATCATCAACAATGATGTCTTAAATCAAATTGAGGAATCCAATCGATGGCGGTTTGGCTATCAATATACTATGGATGGTTTTCAGAGGTCGCAAAAACACACTTTCTTCCGTGATGGGAAAAATAGTAAATGTCTGTTTCGAAATATGGAAACAAAGCGTGAATATGTATGGTAAAATTATCGATAAAGATAATAATTTCAAGTGTTCAGTGCTTCTTACACTTTAGCCCTTATAGTGCCTCCACAAATAACGATACATATTGTATTTACTATTAAAATTCATTTTAAGGCTTTTTGCTCTTCCAACAGTTCTGATAATAAGGGTTCGAAGCCATAATCGTTAGTTAGGTAGGAAAAAAACAAAGCTGTCAAATCCATTTAGTGTTTTAAAGTAAACTTTACAATAAATAAAATAATAGTAGCTTTATGCTTGAAAAGTACATTTGTAGAAATGACCATTCCGTTAATATCATGTTGATAATTGCATCGATTCTCATTCATCAATGAGGGTTTTCGCGTTCGAAAAATCCACCAGATGGCGATACGTAGGCGTGGGGTCCAAATGCTACGTGATTGGTTATGGTTTACACATGGACCTAATATAATAAACAGGACTGATAACTTTGAAATTATTCATTATGAAAAATGAACACTATTACAATGCAATAAAGTATTAATTCCTGTGCGCTTTACACAGATGCAAATCCGAGCCGACAGAGATAGCCAGGACGGAGGCGTGTGTCTCGTTCTTTCATCTTTCTTAGATCTTGCCAGCATAAAATAATATTTCTGATCTAAATTTTGCCTGATCAAAAACTCAGTTTATGCACTTGTATTTAATTGTTATTTCAACAATTGTAAAATAATAAATTCTATTTTAATTTATTTCTTTGATTTTATACATAAACTATAAAGAAAACGTAAAATAGTATTTGCTTATTTCTAATTTCCTAGTGGTAACCCTCTAAAGCATTATCATGAACTGTCATGGCGTCAGTAAGTCAAACTGTCATTGATTGAGTTTATCAAAATAAACAATTCTAAGGCACCTCTTAAGATAAAATGGTGAAAATATATTGCGTTTATACTTGTTCAAGTGAATCATATAGTGATTGCCATATATCGTTCCACAGGTAAGCTTAAAATAATCTTACTGTAAATCTTTCCACTAGGGTACCCATAATTCTCGTAATATTTCAATTGTGTGCTCGAGTTAGTTCCTCACTGTTATACATTTATTTACAGTTACCTACCTTAAAAATGAAGTAATGCGATACACGTTAAGCAAAAAATCACTAAAATTCTGTCGTATGCAGCCGGGACTTGCTATACCTACAATTTCTCCTGTGGTAAGTATCATTAGTAATTGTTTATCATGCTTCAACGCAACAACACACAACAAGATTTAATTTTAGTTAACTTATTCTAAACACCTAATCAAGTACTTTAAAAAACACTTTTTGTATATACACTATACATAGTCTTTTAAGTTCCATACCCAAGGGGTAAAACGGAACCCTATTACTATGACTTCGCTTTCCGTCTAACTGCCATCAGGCTGTATCTTGTGAACAGTGATAGTTATAATTTTCATTTTTTGATGCCGTTATAACAACATCAAATACTTAGTACAAAAAAACAAGATAATATACGTATGTAAAGGGCTACCATACAACCTAGGTGATTTTATAGCTTGCCGGATATTAATAGCTATAACAGTTAGACACCTGAAATATTTATTTAAAGACAAATAATTAAATTGAAATAAAATAAATATTTAAGAAGGATATATTTTACAGTCAAATATAGTAAAACCCTTACGACTTATACTTGGCCTGGTTTATTTTTACTTAATTCTTTACATGAGTATTATTTCGTAGGTCATAAACTAGATGTAATATGTTACACTAAGTTAACTGTAAATTTTTTAGATGTAATATGTATAGTACTTTTATGTTTATTTTACAGACCAAGAGTAAAAAAAAATAAGTTCTCAGTAATACATTGAGCGACCAACCACTACCAGTCTCTGAAGAAGAAATCCTATATCCTGCCACCTCTTAGAGATATTACCATGTTTAAAAAGTAGTTTCTCATTCGTTCAATCGATAAAATTGTTCAAACGATGTTTTTTCGTTAATATTAATATTGGCACTGAAAACAAACTGTTGCCCACAGTGATCAGAAGTTAACTAAAAAATCGTAGACATAGACTGGCGTACAATTATTACAAAAGCCATTCATTAAATATGTAGCCGAAGCGGCTGTACTTACTAGCAATTATTTTAAGCATTATTTCAACTGTATTTTCTTTTCATCTGTATCAACCAAAGCATGTCAATGGCTAAATAAATAGATACCTTTGACAATTTGTATTATTTATTTCATAATCCTTTCCTTATTCCCAAAAATTTAGGGTTATTCTCGTTGTCCCTACCAGGCGCGTCTCCAGCAGTGGGGACAGCGGAAAATTAAATAAATTATTTAAATTTATTGCCATTGTAATGCTGTCCCGGTTGTTTTCAACAGTCAAATCTGTCCAGACGATAACTTTGGAACATGACGACCTCCGTAGCCGAGAGGCGAGCGGGCCGGACTTTGGTGTTGCGCCATCTCTGAGGTTTAATAAGGGAAACGATCTTTTCTGTATTGTCTCGGGTCTGGGTATTCTGATTTCTGTAACACAAGTGCTTTAGCTACTTACCACTGAATCAGACCAATGTATGTGATGTTGTCCAATATTTATTTATTTTATCTTGTTATATTTATTTTACTAGATGTAGTGGGGACAACGGGCTAAATTTTAATTATATAATCAAATGTCCGCTGTCAAAATAAATCTTGTTGTCACCCTATTAGAAAGGGACACACGCCTCTGTGGTAGCTATCTCGCTCGGCTCGTTTTTTGGCTGCGAGTACTCGGTCCTGTTTATATATTAAGTCCATGGGTTTACATGACATTGACAGACATGTCACTATGACATTTAAATCACCAATCAATTAAAAGGTGGACCCCACGCCTACGTTACCCTGCGTATCGCCATCTGGTGGATTTTTCAAACGCGAAACCCTCAGTGATTAAATTTAAGGATTACATGATGGAAGCCTTAACCCTAAAATAAAAAGGCTGAAACTACACTTTTTATACATAAACTGACATATGAGAAAATATATATTTTTTATTATTATACATTAGGTATGCTGTTGTTCCAACATTATTTTGACGCTTCATTAAAGTTTATATATCTATTGAACCACGTATTTTAAATGAGGGTTTGTTACCATGAACTAAGTATTATTCAACGTCACTACTTATCTAAAATTGTTAAAAGCCTAAAAAAAATACGCGTAACAATAACCCAATGACCGCTTTTCTCATTAATATTAATTAATATTGCTAAGAAGGTTGATGGCTAATTAATCGTAGACTTGTCTGTCTTACGACACAAAAAAAAACATTACTTATGATAATTATGTTTGTCATAAAACTGATTGAAAGATCCGCACGGAAAAGATTTATCAAATTATATTGACACGTGCCACTTCATCTGTTAAAGGACAGTAGGTTTACGAATGTAGTTTGGGGCATATTTGTTTATCGTTACGAAATAACAGTACGCATTATTTTTATATATGAAATGGCAACCTGACCTCTTCATAATTTTACGGCCAATCTCTCGTCTGAACACAAAATTTAACGATAGTCCGTACACTGATAGTAATTCGTGCTCTGTAGTGTCCCAAGAATTCCGTAGAAACCAATGATCCAGTTGAAATTCGTTTAATGGTTACAATTGGACCTAAATCAAATTGTGGTGTCCACGTGGACAAGACGCTTGACACTCGAATGCGATTTACTTTATCGAATCCAAATCAACACCAAAGAAAAAAGAAATAGTCCACTATATTTATGTGATAAATCATTGAAACTACTAACACCGCAACTAAATATACTGTCAGTGCAAAGCTATAACTGAGCTAAAAGTTTTTATCCTTTTATGCAAAAATAAGCATTTAAAGTCAATCTATGCATGACATGTCGCTTGGTGTGCCTTGATGTATTTTTACTGAAATATATCAAAAGCTTGGAAGAAAGCGACAACACGCTAACATATAGGGCATGAAGCATAACTGATTCGGTGACAACTTGACCCAAACGTATCTAATACTGCAATACTGCGTGTTTCAAGGGCAGGTAGAAATGCGGAAGTCTTAAGACATAAAGGTTTACTAAAAAAAAATATGAAGGGGTGTAACATAGACTCTTGAACACAAAACTTGCACACAACTTTTTGAAGCATAACATTATATCTCATTGGAGTTCCAATTTATTTTAAACCTACAAGCAAATGTATTTATTTTAAAACCTCTCAATAAAATTAATATTTTATGTACTTTTTTACGTTTCTTAGTGCGTCATTTTAATTAATGTCAACGCAATCAAACATTCTACGTAAGCCCGCGCGTACATTGCTTCATTGAACTATTTAATTATGATGGATCGATTACAAATTACACCACGTGTGTCCACATTTCTGACAACTGCCGCGGCGGTCTGTCCCAGCGATATGCATATCTAATTATTATGATACTTTGATCCGGCATCTTATCTTATTAGGAACCATGAGATTTAAATTTTCGGTCAACATTTAACCCTGTTTTTGTTGCTCGAATTAAATCTGCCAGAGATCGCTGGTAACTAACCTACTGATTAAAACATCTAGCTGCTTAATATGTACCACGCGACTATATTTTAACTTTATAATTTATATATATATAGAGGTAATTTAGCTTTATATTATATAGATAACATTCAGCTTGTCAAATGATGATTGGCTGCAATAAGAGTTCGATGTGCTACCCAATTAACTGTACCTACCGAAACTTTTGTCGTCTCTAATTTACATAGGGAATATTTTTATACAGGGACGCCAAAAAATTAATACTCTACATGCACTCGAGTATGTAGAGTATTAATTTCAAAGTAACTACCCCCCCCCCCCCTCCCACATGTATACATGTATATACAAATTATACCAAACTAAACAACAATTTGAGATGTGCTTCGTTTAGAACTGTGATTATTTGCGCGCACGCTCAGAAACCTGCATTAGCTGCTCTATTATGTCTTTAAGGAAAAGCAAGTTAAGACCCTAATTATTAGGTAGGCACTATGTTAATAAACAGTATTTAACGGACACCAATAATTTTATTGCTTGTATTTCCCACTTCACTTCACTTCACTACAGTAAATAATACATTTTCTTCTCAATCTGCCATAGTTAATTAATATGAGTTGCTAGCAACCTTCAGCAGTTTAAGAAGGTCCTTATGTTGGTAAAACATTTTACATGAAAAAAAATTGATAACAATTCTGAAAACGAAGTAATTATAACGATGGAAATAATTAAACAAAAAGTTCTGTCTTTTAAAACAGTTGTTTCACATATTATAATGAACACCGTAGTTGTAAGTTTATAATTTTTCGCCCACGATCTATTTTGGTGAGTAATTAATTATAATTACAACCAAAGTGTTGAAAGTAGAACTTAAATCGTACTAAAAAGCAATTTGCATAGTAAAAGTATATTATGAAGCCTAGTAAATGTAACAAACAGCTCTATATATTATAGTCACAAACAAAAACGTGTATAGAGTACTTTTACGATGTGACCGTCGATTTTTGTACGGCAAGTACAGTCACGAGCAATGAAATTTAAACACTTGAGCTCTTATTACGATACGACAGAGTTCACTTTAGAATGAGGCCAACCTCAATCTACTGCTGTACAGTACAGTAGTTTTGCTACTCAACGCAGTGGCGCTACATCTTCCCTACTTTTTCCTTAATACGTAATCCTATTCGATTAATTGTCTATGTGATGTACAATGTTCGACTCATACCTGAATCGTCGTGGGTTGAAATTCCGCGGTAAACATGTTCACTTAGAAAGATGTGCCAAGTTTGGTCCGGGCAAGCCTACAAGGCTTAAATCACCAGATTGCCCGATAAAAATTATGATTCCGTGCTTCGGAACGCACGTTAAACCGTGCTCTATATCTGTGGTAGTTATTGCTGAGCCGAGTTTCCCATAGCATCGCCTTAACGGCGATGAGGTCCAATCGGGGTATTTAAGTGGGTAGTCCTGCCCTTCTCGGGGCGGGAAATAAAGAAAAAAAAGGCTATGATCTAATAGGTCAGGTTCCCCTTGTAAGGGATACGGAAGCCAGACGCGACAGCGACAGCGAAATAACGATCCGCGCCACATCAGGGTAAGTAATGGAAGCATTACCATGTCACACGCCAGGGAAAAGAAGTAATACTAATTGATCACATCCTAACATCTTCAATCAAAGCACTAATCATCTGACAACTCCAAAGCAACCTAGACGAACAAGCGTTTCCGTTCGGAGACTGCAATGTTGTATAGAACACGCCAACATTCCAATATTGTCTAACAAGACCACGAGCTGTATACATAGATACTGTCTGTCGTTTCAGGGCCATCATAATTGTACCAACGGCCATCGTACTGGAAGAAACTACGAGCAGAATGTCAGATATGGATAGACAGATTAAATTAGGTAGTAATAAATTCCTAATAGGCACGGGGGGAATGCACCAGTGAATGGCCGCCCCGCCCTTATAATCAGGAGCTACCGGTAGTGTTAAGGCGCAGACGAATATTGTTTCTAAGGACATTTGCATTCTAACTGATTTGGATGAAAAAAAACTGAGTGAACTGCACCAACTCAATTTGAAGGATCTAACAGTCGTTAAATGGACAGAGAAAATTTTAAATGGCAAATATAATGCTTTAGTGAAGTATATTTAGGCCATTAACGCTTGGCGTTTAAATGAGGTATACTTTGTAGAACCAATCTAGTTATTGAAATTCATTTTATAGAATCTATTGTTTTACATTACTGATCAAATCAACACCACATTGACACACTAATGTTCACACTGTTGAAACTCTGAGGATTTAAGATTGTACGAAATCTTAAATCCTCAGAGTTTCAATTAAGTTGTTAGATCTCAGTCTATTTAGGCCGTAAGTAGGAATTTCTAAGTATAATGAAAACGTATTTTTGATTAGATAAATAAATAGAAATGTATGATAAATGTGCGTCGCATTCGCATCAAAGTTCAGAGGGGTGTAAAAACTGTAAGTAGAAGTGACGTCGCGCTACATTCTTCAATTAAGTCTTTTGATAGCCTTTATTTTCGGGAGCATTGACCAGTCAGATCATTAATTAAAAAGTTACTCGGATATATACGAGTAGTAACACGATCACATCATTCATAGTCCTGATTTTATACTGTATAGACTTGGGTTCCCATCTTTATTACCTAAACTATACCTACAAAGTTTATAACTGGGAAATACAGATTCATAATTGAGTATTGTGTTTATTTTTAAGAAGTAAAGCATATTTTCATTTTGTGTTTGTGAAGATAATTAAGCATTTACACAAATAACAAAACTTGTATGCCTATTCGTAAATACATTTATAAAATCAAAATAAACATTTAAACATAAAAAAATATTATGGGTAACTTATGGACAAAGCTTTGCACTAAGCTATCTTTTTTAATGAGCAATATTTCTTCGATTAAAGAAACTAATATGCTATTTCCCTATTATACTCCTAAAATGAAAATAATCATTCACCAGAGTCGGTTGAAATTTGAAAAGATAGGTGCCCTTTAAGTAAGGCGTAAATTTTTTTTTTATTTTTTTTTTATTTTTCAATTTAGAATTTCTACGTTTTTTCGTTTTCATTTTACGTAAGTTGCAATTTTGTTGTAGTTTGTGATTAAATAATGTCTAAGGTTAATACATTTTTTGTCACTTTAGTGACTATGTTTTATACCAAAAAATTACTTTAGCCATGGGCTCGATGATAATGCTAATTTACCAGTAGCAACCCAATAAGTTGAGTTTTATTGGAAACTCCAAATTATCGACGTAGCTAGTCTTGTGTCCACATAATTACTATGCGGAGTGGGGCTTCACGGCGCCCCTGGGATAAGACCACGACGCCCCTAGGCGTCGGGATGTCCTGTTATTGAAACCCTTGTTTAGCCAATATAGACCTCAGCAGTTCAGAACATTTACCGGCGTGTGTTTATATAAACCAAGCGTCTCAATTCGAGAAAGTCATCGCCTTAACTGGTCAGTTCAGTTAATATAAGCGGCAACCGTGACATATTGTCGTCGCAGTTTTATCTACTTCTTATTATAAGCAATAATAATTATCATAGCCCGGCAAAACACAACCGGATGCTAAACGGACTCGCGTTTGATACAATAAGTAATAATGCAAAATTAATTGGATTACAATTTCGTCGCCGTCAAGAAGATTATTTTTTTACCTCTCATTCCTCAATATCTACCAACAAAATTAATGAATTTCTCTTCAAATATTTTCCTTAGTTATACCTACTTAATTTGATATTCCGTGATTTAAGAGAGGTAGGGCATAGCGGTTTATCGCTCGAACTGGAGTAGCCCGACTGGTGAAATACCTCCACCTTACAGAAGACCGCAGCCAAATAACAATCACTTCGGTGTTGTTGTGTTCCTGCGTGTGAGTAAGGTTTCCAGAGCTCCTGGGGGGTGTGGGTAGCAGGAGTCAAGCCTTCAAGGTAAGGGTGACAAGTCCAGTAAAAGCTGTATTGTGCTACAGCACAAGGTCTTAGCCTAGGACCTCATTACCACTTAACATCAGGTGGGATGAGGTCAATCTTGAAGTGCAATTTAAAAAATAATAAAAAATTTAGGCAGTAAGTTAGTAATGATTACTCTTTTCTGTCCCCAGACTAGTATAGTAGGTACAGCATGGGTTCCGAACCGGGAGTAGAACCACTTTGCGTTGTATTCAATGACAATTCAAAAATGTTATTTGTAAAAAAAGCCTCTGCTGCCCTAATTCTTCCATAACTTTCGGCTTTGCCCCATATGCATCACCTCGTTACCACCGTTGCAATGTCGTCTGTTAATGTAGGACGTCCTACTGCGGTTTACACACACTGTGGTAATACGACTGTGTATTGTACGAAATCTTAAATTGCTTTCTCTGGTACTTAAAACTACTGAAAGCTACTGAAAGCTTTATGTTTTAATCCAAATCATCAAATAATATTTAGCGATTCACTGTAGCATTCACTTACTTTAATTCTGTGTTTTTACTGCAATTCTATGAAATAGTTTGGTTCTATTGGCCAGGAAGTACAGTATCCCCTTAAAAAATACTGTATCAATGTTGACTTTAGGAACATTTTTTTCACTGAGCACGTTCATAAATATATTACAAATTTATTTATTTATTTATTTATAAGGTACACCAACAGCAATACACATACACAATTCATAATAACACTCATATATAAGGGTGAGGTTCAATATGCATGCCAATTACAGGTTCGCCATAAGATTCTTCTTATATACCAAAAAGAAAAAAAATACTTTTAATTATTTCTATTTAGTTCCACATTTCCAAAAATACATTTAAGTAAAAAAAGTTTTCTTTACTTTTCGGTTTTGAATCAATCATTAAACAGAATTCAACGTCGTCAGTAAGTTTTTTTCACATCAGTTGTCACCTAACTTAATTAAATTATTGATTGCATGGCTAGAGAATGTGCACGTCAGGATAAAGCAAATTTTGGTTAGTAAACCAAAAATAAATAACCTCTCCTTGGTCAGTTTACACTACAATATCAAGCATAGTATCCTTAAATATTATGTGAAATATTCACTTAGCAAAATTGTAACGATTGGGAGAGGTCGATCCGTGGAATGTCTGTCGCCTTGTTTGCCTGAATATTATGAAGGGATTTTTTGTACAATCAGAATTGTTTTTAACTTTCCTTTAACTCGCTAATTGTAAAACCAACCAACCAACCAAGCCAAAACTTCCGGCCAGGCATACTCTACAACTTTAAAAATTTGTTAAATATTTTTCAAAATTAGATGACGTAGATACTAGCTCGCGTTTAAAAACCAAACTAATAAAATGTAAAACTATTAAAATAACGAAAAATAATTAATTATAATCCCTTTACAAATAAGCTAAGAAGTATCCACTGTGCTGCTAACCTTTTTTAATAGTGGTACTAGAGCATAAAAAAACACTTAATTTCGTTAACAATAAACCTATTAGTTCCACTTCTTTACGGAGTTTGAAACGCCTATTCTAGGTACAACTTTTGATCTAAAGTTCCTATATTAAATAATTCACGCTCATAGTAGTAATGAAAACATTTTAATTCTGCCAATTAAATATTAATTACGTTAGACTCGGCGACTGTCGAACACGTTTTCAAATGAACCGTATAAAATGAATTGACATTGTCCAATCTAGATATTAACCAGTCTTTGTCCGGTGTTCAGATAAGTCATTATAAACACAATAGTATACTCAGTACAATGAGTGTACTTACACATAAACTGCGCAGTGGTATAACCATGCCATAGGCTAAGAAACCATTGAACAAACTTAAGGTGACAATTTCAGTGATAGAATTAGGACTATAGCAAAGTTTTTAAACTGTAATTTAAGTGATCTGGTGTGTAAGATGAGCTTGATCAGAATGGGATTTCCTCACTTCCGCCAATGCCATGGGGTTTTCTCTAAATTACGACATTTTTTCTGCATAAACGTTCTGCGAGCCGGATCTAGATTATAAACGAAGTTAATGTAATGTAAGTTAAGCAAATTAGTCAGCATAGGTAATGTGGCTTGTTGAACGGTCGATAAAAATTTAAAAAGAATTGGGAGTTCCACAGCAAACAATCGTCCGGGAAGTTTTTTGATGTTTATCTCTTCGATCCGGTATGGACATGTATAATTAACTAGTGGAATTTTGAATACGTCATTGTAGGGATTGCATAGTTAATAAATAAATAAAACAAATGCGCCAGACAATCACACCAATCACCTTGTCTCAAACTAAGGTTTTTTCTTGTACTATGGGTACCAGACGATGGATAATAACTGGGGGCGTCATCCCAGCACACCCAGACTCAAGTCAATTTAGAAAAGTTCGTTCTCCAAATTGACCCGACCGGGAATCGAACCCGGAACCTTTCGCGCTTTGGCCGCCTACCTTAGCCACTGCGCCATCGAGGTCGAGTTGAAATACCAAATGAAGTTATGTTGCGTGCTCTTCGTGGTGGCGCGGTATTGCATATCTTTTACATTCATAATTACTAATACACTCTCACCCCTTTCCTTCTTATAATCATGAGGAATCCTAGCGTAATTATGGCTTTTTCTTCGTGTCTATTTGAAAGAAAACTATTATTATGATAAATGATAAATTGGCAGGTTTCTTACGTTAGTTTGAGTACAGCGAACAAAATTAATTTTCATAAAGTTTCAACGGAAACCCTTATTTTTTGCGATTAACAATTATTTTTAATTATAGTGCAGTGCAAATTGAAATATTTATACGATGATGTTATAAATAAGTTAACGTGTAAGTTGATTTCAAGAAACATGAAAAGTATTTAAAAAATAGGTAAACCCTATGTGTACCATAGCTTGAGATCGATGCATTATCGAAGTTAATTAATAAAACCTAATCACTTTGCACGTTTTGTCAAGAAAGTGTGTCGACAACATAGCAATTTGTCATAAGTAGCGTGCGGCATAATGGTACTGGCATTACTATGATTTATGGGCACAAGACCATGTGTACATACGTGAGTACAAATGCCGAAGTGACTCGACTATGCATGTCAGTCAGGGATGTCCTTTCGGAGCCACGATAATAAAAAAAATTTCAAAAAATCGAAAACCTTTTCACCTGGTTATAACTTCTGTGCAATGAACATATTTAACGAAAAAGGGGTATTTAAAAATCAAATACACTAAACGATTTTGCAATAAATCTAAAGTTGCTTGATCTAGCTGGCAATGGCTTAAACACAAATAATAACTACAATCGCACCGATTAAAACTCTGCAGCACCATTTATTTCATGTTTATAAACATTGGACCAATTCGAATAAAATTAAAAAATACAAAGTGGTAAGTAGCTGTAGCATTTGTATTACAGAAATCAAAAACAAGAACGGTACCACAACAACCAATAATTTATTTAATATTATAATTAAGTAGCATTTACATTAACCAAAAAATATTTATTTTATTAATATCAGGGTCTACCTTAGTGCGTCTCTCTGAGATATACCAGGGGTCTTAAAACGATTCACACAAACTTACTTTCTATGTTCATTATAAATTAAAGCAGACTCTCTTTAATGGGTCCTACTTATATTTTTGCTTTTAGCCAGACGGAGGCCCTTCACATGAATAAAAACTCGTTTTGAAACCCTGCGTTAGGTAATATTTCATAGGGCTTATATATATATTTCATATTAGGAATGAGAGCCATTTGTTCCTCTCGAAGCTCGTCGAAAATATTTTTGGCTTCAGAGTCATTATCGATAACAACACAACAGCTAGCATCGATATTTCAATGCGGAATTCTTATCTTACATCACTAACCCAAGTATTGTCGTGAGAACTGATACACCGGTGTAGGTACTTTAAAGTAATTCATGATAGTTGTTATTTTTTATAGGCCTTTATGTGACCGATACATAAAATAAATCGCGCAAACAAATAAATAACGTAACTAAGGGAAACAATAAAGCTCTTTGTTTCATTTCTTTTACATGATACCACAAAATACTTGACAAGAGTGAGATTTTGGAAGTATTTTACGATCAAAATATTTATATTCAGTTGCGATCCATTTAAGTTACAGATAGTAATACATTAAATGAGGCGTAAGTAAAACCGTTCAATTGGCTACTTGACAGTGTTAACAATAAAATATGAAAAGTGTTAGATATGTTAGCTTATTAGTTAAGTAATCATTTTACACTTTTGCTTTTTAATTGAAAGCATAGTTAGTATTTTATTTTTTCAAAATAAATTTTAGTTTTTGTATCTGTGGAACAAAAGAACCGAAACGGAAACCACCATTGCAATTCGGAAATGACAGCTGTCGGCGAAAATAATTTATTTTAATATGGCGAAACAATGATTATTTTACCGATTAAATTGAATTATTGTGTCTCTAATCGTATTAAGAATTTATTGAAACATTTTCCGTTTATCTAAATTAAGTCATTCCTATGCGTATCGGTTCGTTGTCTAGGACGTTGACGTCATAATTGCAACAATGCACGCTTTTTAAATGTGTTACAGAAAATCGCCGTTCGCTAGTACGGCGCAAAGTACTATAAAATAATAAAATCGATACTGTATGTATTTTTTTACTCAAGCCTTCTAAAGTAATTGATAATTTTAAATGCGTTTTGCCCCGAAAAAATATCCGACGCGTTCAAGGTTAAGTTCATTAAGAAGAAAACATTGCAGTATAAATACACCAGCTCTATTAAACGGCAATTTCACAGATAAGTACCCAATACCACTGGACTATTACGAGGCATGTACGTATAATGGGATTAACGCCAGGATGATGAATGGTGATTGCGCAAATACCCACCACGGACCTGGTGAATTAGTTATGATGAGTAACGCGCTGTTACGCAAACTTCTGTCGGATCTGTCTATTGTTTTTGTGACTCAACTCGAGCGTAGCCTTTGAATTTTAAGCGATATACATCTTGGGTGCAGTTGCAGACTGCCGTTTTACTGTTGTGTTATTATTTGTTCACTGTCTGGACTTTGAGGGGGTTCCACGACTTTTTAGACACGCTATAAGCCTCCTGCAAAATCGGGATGAGACCTTAAATCCCACCTTTTCTCTTACTTTATGAAAACTCATCAGATAATATAATTTACACTTTGAACATTTATGACGTGAGTATAACAATTAACATTGAATAGCTTCCTGCTGTCTGTGTGTCCCTATAGGAGAGAATAGAATAGAAAATATCGTTCTTTATGTAAGCTTTACAAAAGCCCATCAGAAGGTATGCTTAGTTCTTTAAAACTACGCAACGTTTTTAAATAGATAAATTTATTCAAGGAAACGGTTTTTAATATAATGTATAATACATTTTGAATGTACATATACAGTAAATAAACACTGATAAATCTTATATGTTTCTAATGTGACATAATAAACTAACACTATTTTGTGCTTAACCTTACGAGATATAAAAAACAATGTAATACAGTCATGTACACCTTAGGTCTATAAAACAATCCTTGATGACCATTCTTTAGGTCTCTACATCTCAAACCTTTCTTTATTTAAGAATCGATAGTACAAAAAATATTTACCACTTTTGACAATAACTAAAGGTTAAACAATAATTTAAGGCTCATCTATGACTGAATAAATTTATAATTATCCTTATCAGGCTCATCATCAACCACTACTAGATATAGACCTGTTATAAGTATTACAAATGTAATCTACATAAATAAAAAGCTGTGTCATAAGTATTACAAATGTAATCTACATGAATAAAAAATATTGACTTTGACTTTGTTCAATAGGACTTTGTTTCAGGCACTCTGTGAATATCATCATACCTAGCTGAGGGGCTTTCAAAGCTAAGTCCCCAAAACGTGATCTTCGCTTCAGAACTCGTCTACCACATCAATTGTCAGGCTTGCGACAAATGTGACCAGCTCACTGCCACTTTAGCTAGCTTTTTCTTTAGACTATGTTTAGTTTGGTTCTTAATGGGATCACTTGGTTTCTTCACGGATGCGATTATTTAGAGTGGCTACGAGCATAGATCCTACCCTCCATAGCTAATCGTCTCAGGCTGTGGTATAATTTAACTTTTGTCATGCTACTGTAATAAAACCGCATCTGATGCAATTTTCTAATTTGAAATAAATTGGACTAAAATTAATCATCTCAAATACTAGTAATGTACATATAATTCTTTAATCCTTTTTACGTGACGAAGTATCCATGGAAGGATTGGAGATTTTTTTTTTATAGTAGCGCAGTTTATTGGCTCCTCCCAGCCTGATGGTAAGCAAGAGAGGAACCCACATCGCGATGACAACGGATTTGATATCGAAATATCCTACCCGTGAGTATCGCCATACTGGCCCGCAATATGTTTCTTCACCACGCTCCTTTTGATGGAATCCATGTCAAAGGAAGGAGGAAACACATGAGCCGGCAACGAGTTCCAGTTCTTTATGGTCCGGCAAAGATAGGAGTTACCAAACTTTTTTATTCGTGATGGAATATTATCCACGGTGATGCGGTATAAGGCACGTCAGATACTATTTAGATTCTGTCACAGGCGTGAGAACTTAAATCGAACTACAACTTTTATTTCCTAACTGACATATGATGATGGCCTCAGATGACCTTTACATCTTCACCGAGCTTGCGGAGAAGTGGACCCTCTTTGGGCTCTCACCCTTAAACTTTAACCAACTGCCTGGAGGGAGTCCTATAGTGGAACTCGAACTTCAGCTCGGGCTGTTGTTGAGAGAGGTAGCTAACTAATAAAAGTTTTTGGGGACAAACAATTCTTGGAATTAGGAATTAGGGAATAGCGGTTGTGTAGTGTACCTTGATGGTATACTTGGAAAGTCGAGGGCACTTCTATCTAATGTGAGACATACTATAGCATAAACAAATTGTTGTAATTAAAAGATGCACTTGATGCTAATAACTTGTTAGTTTGGAAATTTGCCGACTTGACGTGATTTTTGTTTTTATGTATTTTCTTGAACTTTTTGAATTTATATTGCCACTAGGGCTGCTGGGCCTATAACCTGTTGTAATTAAAAAATGCACTTGATAATTATAACTAATTTTATATAACAAGTTTTTTTAAAGGACAACATCACATATATGGGTTGGGAAATTGTACAACCACATCGATGTTCTATAGATAAGAGAGAGACAGCGAGTTAACCATACATTATAGTTAAGACTAGAGATGTAGGAAGGCGCTAAATTTAAGTGACAAAGACAACAAATTATAAGGTACGTTTTACACTTTAACACGAATCATAATTCTCACTCACCATTCAAAGAGATGGCGTCGCATCACGGGAGAAGCGGTGGCGGACCCGACATGACCACGACCACTGGCAAGAGTGCACGGCTAAGAAGAAGAAGAAGAAACATATACTCGTATATTAGCCATGAGAAATGAGGTGCTAGCTCATGAGGCAATTTATTGGCGTTGATTCAATTTACAAGACCTTCGTGCTGTATGCCATGAACAATTAGGCAGTTTTGCAATCTGGGAAAAAAACTGCAAAATACGCTCAGGTCATACTGAAAAAAGGTAAAAGATCAGAAAGCCAAGATACCTTTTTCTTTTCCAATAGCAGGTAAAATAAGGTACATAATTTAATTACTTTATTAATATCAATGAATATCAGTCACAGTTCTCATCATTTAGCCTATTTATCATAGATATATGTTTTTTCTGGGGATATTTAAATATTTTTTCCCTTTATACCCGGCAGCACCCGTTTGTCGTTATTTATTACTAGCTGTGCCCGTGACTTCGTTCGCGTGGACTACATCCTTTCATGGTCGGTTTTACCCCTTTCTCCCCTAATATTCGAAACAAAAAGTAGTCTATATTTAAATCCAAGTTTCGAGCTATATTTGTGCCAAATTTCATATCTCTAACTTAAAAAATAAACATTTTTCCATTTAAACTTTCAAAGGACAGAACAGACAGACAGACAGTTACTTTCGCATTTAAAATATTAGTAGGAATTTCCTCTATCTGAAGTTGTCTGGAAGAAATTGACTTGAGAATAAGACAGCCATCCATTGCATCAATCAATTTCTGTATATGTTCTGTGCAATAAATTTGTAGTGGAATGGGAAATGAAATAAGCAAATTATAAATAATCAAAATATATTAGCCAAATAAAATTAATTTATCACACACACGTCTTGCACATCGTCGTTCGTCGTTCAAATCTAACTCTCTTGTCATTCTCTTCATTCGGATATTCAAACGTACAGGCATCGCACATGCACTAAGTTTGGATCCGCTATCCCACATATATATACCTGTCTATTTTGAGAACAAATTGGGGGCGAATTATATAATTAATATATTAGTAACTATCCGATTAATTTGAACGCCCCATAAATATTGAAGTTTCTTAGGCAAGCCCGACTTTAATATGAATTAGATAGCGTTCATTGAAATACTACAAATTGTTTTACTTTCTTATTTCGCAACCTGCAATTCTTAGACACATTACATAACAATTAGATTACAATCAAACTACCCTTTTAGATTAGCACTTAGTAAGAGTATAATAACCCTCTAAAGTATATTTGCATACAATGCAACAAAGAAAACTAAATCTTTTGATCTTATTTCTTGAGAGTTAGAGGTTATATTTGCTTCAAAAGATGGACCTAAAAGTTGCTAGACAGGCGGCGCTTTTAGAACAAAGGCTACTGAGGTTGGAGCGCGATGATGCATGTAAGCACAAAGATCAAACTCAAATATTTCTTTATTCAAGTAGGTTATATGTAACACTTTTGAATCGTCATTAAATATAATGCAAAGTGATTCTACTTCCGGGTCGGAACCTATTTCTACCGAGAAGACACCGTTAAGATCACCACCATTAAGACGGTGGAGGTCCAGCCGCGAGGTTTTATGGGTAATGCTGCCATATAAGGGTAGGTAAGTCCCACACACGCCGTCACCATCCCTCGGATGACGGTACATCAAGGCATTTCAACCCGTCGGCAAAAAAAAAATGTAAGCACAAAGATATTATTTGCAAAAAACCTTCAGCACCGTACTGACAGGTATGCTGGTGTTTGTCTCTATAGCTGATTTATGAAAGCTAACGTGTATTCAACACGTATTTGAAGGTAAAGTTAACCAAAAATTACACAAAATCTTATTAGACTAAAATTCCGCATTAACAAACCAAAAAGAAACCAAATTGCAATTATTTTCTACCTAAGTTTTGTTCGTCCTTTTCCCTCCGCCGGAATCAGCTCTTGATCATGAAAAAATCAGCCAAAAACAAAACAAAATCAGTTTGTAATATACAATAATATTTACTTATTTTCACCATTTTTTTCAATTAGAATGCCAACTACGCGTACCAACTTCAGAAGCTATTGATCTATTACATTTTATGAATCAGCCGCCGATCGCCTTCAAAAGTGAAATGTCACATTCCTATGAACCGTGACTCAGAATCCATTCAGTTTGTTTAAAGATATTTTCGAAAAACTCTAAGTGAACTTCGGACTAAATGCAATATGGTAATTAGCACCAAGGCTCAATTAGTCTTGTACCTTGGAATGTGAGTATTAAAAATAAATAAATACTGGATATCTTAACATTAACTGTGCTTTCCAGTTCAAAGTCAAAGTTCAATGTCAATATTTTTTATTCATGTAGATTACATTTGTAATACTTATGAATCGTCTCTATACAATGCAAATGAAGCTACCTCCGGTTCGGAACCTATAACTACCGAGAAGATACCGGCAAGAAACTCAGTAGTTTTTTTACAATTAAAAAGCTAAACTTATTACTAATTTTGCACCAAGACATACAGTTAGTTTGTCAGTTGGAAAAAAAACAAAAAAAGTATATAGTTATTGAAATAAATAAAATAAAAACATTTAAATTAAAATAACTGTAGGGCTTCATGTGTGATATTCAAATACATCATTTTTATACATTTTGACCTACATGCTTCTGTGTGGTCTTAATCTGACATTGATTGAGAAAACTTATTTAAACAATATACAACGCGTAAGTACAGGCGAGCAGACTAGTTAGTGATCCACGCGTTCTTATCATTAATATGCTCTTCTACTTTGTAATAGCCTTTTTTCAAGAGACAACTTTTAACATATGTCTTAAATTTATACAAAGGTAACTCAATAATTACTTCAGGAAGTTTATTGAACATTTTTATGCTTTTATGTTCCAAACTAAATAGTGCTTGAATGGACTGTTAAGTAGTCTACACACTTCAATACATTTGATAGAAAAATCGATTGGATACCAAGAAGCGTAAAAGACCGCACGTTGGATTAAAATACTTTTTTTTTGTACAATCAAAAGTTCCTTAGACTACACACTTTGGACTTTGTACCCCTTTTCTGTCGTGGACATAAGAACTAAAATCGAACTGCAAGTATTTACCTTGACCTACTGTCCACTGTATCATTCCGATTAAATTTCAATAGATTTGTGCCCTTATAACTTTATAATGTTCCTACTGATTGGTGAGTGACTTAATTTTAATAAAAAAATAGTAAGAGATGTCATACGAATTCTTAATAATTTAACCAAGAAATATTTTAATCCACATGCTTATATAATTTTTATTAAAATAAACTGTTCTATCAAAAAGAGAACAAGTAGGTTATTTGTCTTGAAATAGTTATATACCTACTATACGTTTTTATTTGTGCTGTGTTAAAAATGTTACACTTACAACAATATTTTTTCGCTTTGTGTTACTTGAAAATAGCGTGTAATGTTAAATACCTACTGGACACTATGAATTCATCAACAGTAATTACTTTTTTAGGGTGACACACAGCAATGGGCACCTTTTTTTAGGGGGGGAAATGCATTGGCGCGACCGTACCGCTGCGTTGGGGTAGGCAGCGGCGTCTGTGGGACTCCTCCGCCCTGAGAAGAGCGGAGACAACCCCCCGCACCTCTCATCGCCTAATGACGGCGCCTTAGTAATATACCTAGTTTATATATAGCAGCCACAGCGCACAGCAATGGTCACCTTACAACTTCAAATTGTTCATTGTAGGCAGACCAGAAGTTTTGATTTGAAATCCGAATTTATCTATCTTCCGAATTCATTTTATTTCAAATTCGAATAATTTCAAATTCGAAGTTTTCCCTGATCACCTATTTGATTACTAGGACTTCGGGAACTACCATATCTTGTTCAGGATGTGGTTTCGAAATTGTATCCGCATTTAAAGACTAGTAGTTTAACGCTCACACTTATCCTCAAGGAAAATGTAGGAAGTATAGGTCATTTAATTTAACCCGATGACTCACAAACTCTTTACGCACAGTTGGCTAAACCCTAATTGTCAGACAGAAAATAAAATATTTTATTTCAAGTAACAAAAAAACAAAAGGCCGGATCATATTACTTCATTTATGCCCGGTTCCAATATTTTACGATTGGTAATGTGTCAAAAATGCCTACCTACCCATTTTTCTCCAACCTACTACGAGTCATCAATACCGTTCCATACTTTACTTTCCGTGCCAACTGCCATCAGTCGTCCGTCGGTCGTTTTTAGCTTACGCCTCGTATAATTTGTAACTAGAACGGATCGTTTTTCAAATATATAAGAGAGGTAGGGCATAGCGATTTATAGCTCGAACTAGAGCAGCCCGACTGGTGAAATACCTCCACCTTACAGAAGGCCGCAGCCAAATAACAATCACTTCGGTGTTGTTGTGTTCCTGCGTGTGAGTAAGGTTTCCAGAGCTCCTGGGGGGTGCTACATTAGTAGCAGGGGTCAAGCCTTCAAGGTAATGTTGGTTATGCTGTACTTGTCACCCTTAAGCTAGGACCTCATTACCACTTAACATCAGGTGGGATGAGGTCAATCTTGAAGTGCAATATAAAAAATAAATAAATATGAACCTTGCATTACGTGTTTGATTAGGTTTACTTTACTTATTTTTAAGTTTGTTTACTATTGTTGCAAACCAAAAAGGACGACTCAGTGGCTGCATATTCGTATTTGTTTCGCGAACAATGAATTTAGTCGCGGTTTTTCCACCGTCCCACAGCATACATCGCATATGTTTCTCTGTGGGCAATTTGATACAGGGCTGTGTGCTTTAAAATCAGATATTCCATTGGTGAATATATGTAAAGGTACAACGCGTTAAGGCATAAAATATTGCCTTATTCTCATCAATCTAAAAGTTAGTTTTCACTTTCATGTGAAGTCTTTATTTTGCATCTGGTTAAACAATGAAAATTAAAAACAGATTTGCTTTCTATTCCATTAACTAAATGTGTAGCGTCAGTTGCTAGTTTTTTGTAGACTCGTGTATTTTTTTTCTCCTGATATTGCCACGCATGCATTGTATTTGCATAAGCACGATTGTATTTTCTTATTCAAAATGTGCTTACCAAAAAAAAACAATTTTTTTTTATAGAGATACTTATAATGCCTCTAATTTGTACGTTTGAATTGTATTGTGAGCGAGAGAAGATATTTTCATTAAGGCACTGTATCTTCAAAGATATGTCTAGACGTCTAACGTCTCACTATGCACTCTTGTAGGTATGACATAATTCTCTTGTATAACGTCCCAAAGAGATGAAGTAGGAAAGCATTTTAAATATTTCTAACGAATCATTATATCTATTGGTGTATGAACCGTGTGTATATTAGAGTTTGTTTTATAGCATACTAGCTTAAACCCGCCGATTTGCCCGCGTTTTTTGGTATAAAAAGTTACATATATGTATATTATATTTGTTAATCTAGTATGTCATCATCTCTTTTCCTACCAAATTTCTTCAAAATCGATTAAGTTGGTTTTACGTGAAAGAATAATTAACAAACGTGCAAACATCCATCCAAACACAAATTTTCGCGTTTATAATGTTAGAAGGATAACAAAAAAAAATTTCATTAACCACATTTAATTTGTTTTTTCTCATTTGACAACCCTCGAAGAGACTGAACAGCCTGTTTCATCTAACAGCTATTCAAATGGGATGTATTGGCGTGTCCAAAGACATGACACGGTCTTCTTTATATTTTTCTTGTCTCGCCTACCTGTTTGTATGCCTTAGACTACTTTAGAATATCACCTAAATTTGCATAGCAAAAGAAAATATTGTGCAAAAACTATTTAGGCCAATTTTCTACTGCGTTTGTGACACACTTAGTGTTATGAAATATTTGAAGCGTTTATATTGTCTGTATTAAAAAACTGCTTTGCCCTCGAAAACAGAACATTTTTTTGGGCTTAAGACCCACATATACAGCGGATCACATAGCAAATTTATTAAACCATTATATGCATTTATGTATTATTTAGTAAAATACTAATTTCGAAAACACGTTTAATGTTATTAGTGAAATAGGCCAAATCTAAATGGTGAAAAGTGGCTGGCAATGTGAGAAAAAGTGGAAGACGGCTATTCGTGGATGCCTATATCCAATAATAGACGATAAGCCACCTAAAAATAGGGTTTTTTTTTATATCACTCTACAAGATTGACCTCATCCCACCTGATGTTAAGTGGTAATGAGATCCTGGCTTAAGGGCGACAAGTACAGCATAGTGAATCTGTTGCTGTACTTGTCGCCTTTACCTTGAAAGATTGGTCCCTGCTACTAATGTAGCACCCCGCAAGAGCTCTGGAAAACTTACTCACACGCAGGAACACAACAACACAGAAATGTTATTTATCCAAAATATTCATAATTCATGGAAATGTTTGTTTCCTAATGGCGTTAGCTTACAAACCATAAAAACGTAAATATAGATTGTTTGATATGGTCATTAATGGAAATTTATTTTCAATTAATTATAACACATATTATTTTATTTTAACTTGTTAAAAAAACGTTTACAAAAAAATATTAATGAAACCGAAAAATTTCATCACCCCTTGAATCCCATTCTATGGGATTCGAACCCACGATCTTCTCGTATCGCGCGTGTTGCTCTTCCAACTAAACAGTTCAGTTGAAAATTTGATTTTTTTTTTAGTTTTTGTAAATTAATTAACGTTCTCTAGTGCCGAGTGATGTCATATGTAAAAAAATAAACCAATTTAAAAAGTCACTAAAATTTTCGTGATTTTATTGTTTTTTTATGATTTTATTTCTACAAATAATTAAAAAAGAAAAATACGTAACCGTTTAAATTTCATAACCTATTTGGTCCGTGAGTCGTTGAAATCTTTTTAAGTAAAGTTATAAATTTCTCTTTTATGTGTTCTTTAACACATTATTTTACAAGAAATGAAGATCAAAAGTATCTATTTATAAAATAGTGAAAGTATTTACCAAGAGATTTGGATGTTTATGACGAGTAATTATGAATTTGTTTATTTATAATAATCTAACGTGGTCCACTTTTTTTTCTGCTTACCTCGATAAAATGTTTAATCTTAAAGTGATGACGTTCGTAGTTAAACTATGAGACATTTTTTTTGCAATGTTTCCCTCACCGTCAGGGTTAAGGAGGTATTTACTTTAATTGTTGAACATTAAACAATAAAGGAACTTTAAGCCAATTAGCTTTGTCACCGCAAGTATGTTTGGCAAACCCGACCGCACCGATCCGCGTACGTTTCCGCGTCGGTCCAACCTGGTCAGACCAATCAGATCGGTACAAAGCGGAACCGTCGTCTATATCATCGGAAGCTTAGCTCTATACTGCCGAGCAAAATAATCGGCTTTTATATTATTCATGTCAGGTGTGTCATTTTGCACTTAGAGTTTGTGGGATTGGTAACTAAACTGAGTAAACATTTAAATGAGTATCTGTATTCGTTATATTTCAGGGCGTTTCTTTGTTATTTAAATCTGGTATCAAGGTGCTTGAATATCTTACCTTAGAATGAGCTTAGGTCGGTTTACTTTAGAATCAGCTTTGGTCGCTATGTATAATGTTTTCGAAAATCAATAGAAATAGATAGAAGCTAGTTTTATTAACCCTGGCAAGAAACTAACTAAACGTTTTGACTTTTGGCCTAGTCGAGATAAGTTGGAATTACTAGATTGCCAAAAAAAACAATCAATCAAATTGTAAATATTTCATTGGGTTTGTCGTAAACTTTTTTAGGCTAAAAAAGCCCGTTATTTTCTAATTGTTTACTTACTTATAGATCAATAGACAAAATATCAAATAAAAATGATAAGAAAGTATTCGCACTTCCATGTGTTACATGCTTTCAAAATACACTCATATTTCGTTATATAATGATTTTGATGACAGTAACTATATATGTATTTAATGTAAATACGCTTGTTTAATTCCTTTCACTTGATTATGTAATACAATTTCAGAACCTATTATTAAAGAAGAGACATCAACAAATAAATTATAAATTTTTGGAGTTAGAAACCTAACATTTAAGAGTGAGTTCTTTTTTTTTCCTCGCAAGTGTATCTATGTATATATGCTACCGGCCAGTAAGGTAACTGAAGTCTAGTTAGCCGCCGTGGGTCTCAGTGCCCGCGTAAACGCCGCAGCGGTAGCACGCATCGGCTGTGCGTACATGGCTTAAACCTCTCACCTAACTCGTGTGTTCATTCTTTAACGTGACAGTTATCTGTGGACTTTTTGGAGGGAAAAGACGAAACAGTTTTCATCAGACAAGGACGAACAGGTGAGTTGTCATTCAAACTCATTTGTTTAATTTTCGGATTAACTTTGTATCTGCGTATCGTGCGTTAGTTTGCATAAGAGATTTTTAGCGTAAAGGACGTTCAATCTTTCAAAATATTTTTGTGATAGTTCGAAATGTTGGTATCATGAATTTTTATTATTTGACAGCTTATTGATGCACGATGTCTAGATAATAATATTATTAAATAGTAAAAGATAGTTGAGTTCAATTAACCTACTAGAATTAAAATATATAGTGACATTTACACATAAATACTACGAAAAATAAGTAGTTTTATTGAGAGCAAATAATGATGATCATAGTTCGTATAAGTTTTATGTGAAGTCATTGACGCTATACTATGAACATATTTTTTATCAACCAGTCATTCATCAATTTGTTTCTCTTTGTAAATTGCTTTTAAACAGTAAGTTACATATTGTTAAATAAGTTTTTTTGTACGTATTACCGAACTTTTAATGTTACTAAAGTATCACAACATGGTGGTTTAATGTATTTAATATGTATATTATAATTTTATTTGTGTCCCTGACTAAAGCAGCATTGCACAACATGTATTTCGTACAGTTTAATTTGAACTTCATCTGCGGATAAGTTCGTCATTTTTAATTATTAATTTGTTGAATGAAACTCATTATCGTGTACTACGAAGTAATTTGATCTGATTAGTAAGTCAGAGCAAATTATTAGGTAATAGTAATTACAGTCTCAAATTAGCATGACAACTAACTAATTACAGTAAATGAAAATGATTATTAAAGTACCCAAGTTTAGAATAAAAAATGATTATTAACGACTTAGATTAAATGAAAAGAAAAAAAATAAACAATATTGTGAATATATTTGGGGTTAGATAAATGCATTAATGACTTATTGCATGACAAACTTTTGAAAATCCCATGCTCTAATTGTTTTTTTTTTAAACCTAGAAAATTATGCAGGATCAAATTACAAGCTGCACTGAATAATTTATCCTAGGGCATTGTTTCTTTATCAAGAAAAAACACAAAAACAGTTCACTCAAGCGAAGTTACGGTCGAAAGCTATACCAAATAAAATACTCATACATCGTCACGAATTATACTTACATCTCATCTAAATCTACCTCACCGGTTCGTTTATTATGGTGTTATAGCGGTTTGATAACCATTACGGCAGTGTAGTAATATTTTATAAGGACACACAACTTTTGCAACACGCCGTAGTCGTATGTTTATTCAAAACACTTATTTTAATCAATGTCTAGTTAATATAGATCACACTACGAGGCTGGGGATTTAACGCACGAATCCTCGTTTTACGACTGCGTTAATATTAATCGCTATTATAACAATTCTGTGTAGGTTCACATACATAGTTTTGGTCGCCGGTATCTTTACTTATCAGGGCGTTGGTAACACCAACATTTCATTAATGATTTTTTTCTAGTGACAACACTGGCTTTCTTTTCCGCTCTCTCTCTCTGATTTCTGATTGTAACGTAGTGCATGTGCGTGGAAATAAATTAGTAAATTTAATCCGATTTAATAACTTTTATTGGTGCAGCGACTCCCCATAGACCTAACAAATACAGTTCACTCTAATAAGCCGTCAAACACAGGGAATCTGAGTTCCTTCACATTTTCCAATCAAGACCAAAATCTTTCTTTTTTCTTTCTCTTAACTAAACGTGAACTTGTATCCTCTATACCAGAATTTCATTTAAGCTAGGTTTGTTGGTATTTAACACAATTTTAATACTGATACCACATATTTATTAAAATCGTGTAAGATATATACGTATGCATGTATTTTTAAATGAAATTTTACATTTTAATTGTTATGTATTTTGTGTGTTCTTTACGTTATGGTATGTATATTTTGCACGGCCGAACCCGTTTCTCGAAATCTACTATTTTCTCCACCTGAAGGTTATCTGGAAGTGATGGCTTTCTAATAATAAGACCACCTAAACTGTACTATAATAAGTCTGTCAAACTAGTTTCTGTAAATTTTCTTTGCAATAAACTATACATAACTATATATCTACTTTAAATATTAGAAACAGAAAATTTTTATCTCCCCTTGCGATGCGGGAATCGAACCCACGACCTTCACGTATTGCGCGTGCTGCTCTTACCAACTGAGCTAACCGCAAGTTATCGTAGGCGCTGAAATTTTTTAGCTGTATCAACCGTTAGCCTCCGATAAGTGCCCTCTGCCAAATATGTTTAGAACTACATACTTATTTTTATATATTTTAATATATATAAATTTTTCTGTTTCTAATATTTAAAGTTCGCTAGTACGGCGTTTAGTTCTACAAAAATAATAAAATCGATATATATCTACTTAATCTAAAGTCGTGGAAGCAATGTTGGCATCACCTTAAAGGCAAGGCAAAGCTTTGATGCGGTATTACAATACTCAATATTTTATTCCATCTATACTATAGTGTTTGAAGTTGTTATCTTAAAATTAAATCACTAAAGACCCTGTAAGGGCACTTCAAATTTGTGACCAACCTTATTTTTAGATTAAGTTAGGTTAGTATTTTTTGATGCTCTTACAAATATAACCCTTAATAAATGGCTAGTCAATTAACGTACATATTGACGTATTATTATTTATTTATTCTGCATATTTTTTAACATTTACTTGTTTTGTTTAATGATATATAAATAAATTTATCATTTCTTGACACTGAAAAGGCTTTTAAAAATTATTAGAGCTAAGTAGGTACTAATGCTTAGATGTAACCTCAAGAAATGTAAATGCTACCTCTCAAAAGAATTCAAGCGATAAATCATTAAATAATTTATTTATCTAGAAACCCGATAGCAGTGATTGCAAATGGTAATTTTCAAATTACCCAAGTTACGAATGGCCCATGAAGCATAGGTGGCGTTTAGATGTAATAATAATAATTTATATAGCTATTATTAGCTGTGGCTGAAGTGGAACAACCTTGAGGCTGTGTCGCCAATATTTACGCAAACCAGCCGAGACGATCGAACTGTCAATGACATAACACGTACCTATACGTGTTGAGTGATTCCAAACGTAGTGGGTTCCTTTTTCTTCTTAACGCGGGGAATAACATTGATGTAGCCTACTGTAACCCGATGGAGTTAACGGCGCGTGTGGGACTCCCTACCCCGAGTAGGGATAGACTTCTCAATAAAACCTCCCGGTTGGAACTTATCGCCTAGTATGGTAGTGTTGTGGGAAATCATTCAACCTGGTCAACTATAACATCATTGGCGGAATAGCCGCTATTAAGCAGCCTGGTCACTTCACCTAGGGGAGTGGGGATGGCGGTCACACAAGACCACCTCTTACATCGAAATGGAGGCCATAGATGCATGCAATGTTGACTAGGGTACCCTGATACTCCCAGTCAAGTGGTCTCTATGCGGAAGAATAGCGCGTTTGTACCCTTAACCTGTGACGTAGCGTAGCTTTTTGCCGCTCGGGCCTTTACCGGAATTTGCAAACCCCTCTATTTTACCACCATATTTAGAACCTTAACTTCTTAAATTTATGTCCAAAACTTAATTTTTTTTTATAACGATTCCATTTTTTATCCTGAAATAAAGCCTACCGGCCTGAAATAGAGCGGGTAGAGTTGTCTTACACTTACGCTAAGAAAGTTTTAAAATTTCGAAGTTCTATTACTCTTAATGCTCAAGGTTCAATGGTCAAGGTTGGGAACCGGTGCTACCGCCCCCTTTCATGGGCCGCCCGGGGTCATGGAGATACGCGCATCGAGTGTCAAACTGCTTATCCATGTGAACAACTTACTTCAGACCCAACCGTTCTTGTAAACAAGCTTAAATACCGCGTGCGTTATTTTTCAGGTGCTAAGTTCGATTTTCGATCGAAAAAAAGCTTACTATATGTCTCGAGTCTGAGTGATGTGGTACCGTTATAGTTTCTGATTTCTGTAACCAAGGTGCTTTAAGCACTTAGCACGGAATAAGAGCAAAATATATTATATTTACCAATTTTATCTTTACGATACAAAAAGATTAAGTGAGGTATATTATCATAAGACTGCGAACTATGCGGATAGTAAACTTTTAATCATGATCATTTTACCAACAGTAATTAGTTGGCACGCGCAACTGTCACTCCGGTATCCTAGTAGAAATTGACATGTGTTGTCTGAACAGCTGTACTTGTCATTACAACTTTTTGTGTCCACCCGGAAGGACTTGGCAGCTTAGGGTTCCGTACTGTGAAAAGTCTAAGATTTTCGCTTATGTGCAGGAGAGAGATAATGCAAGTGTTTGTGTTGTTGCCAATATGTTTAAAAACTTACTACATTTCGTAGCAAATAAATTTGTAAGCTCAATGGCACATCACGGTAAACACAATTCGATATTAGTTTTTATGCCCACGGCATAATAAACAATAATAATAAAATAAAAAAGCCGTTTATTTCTTACAGAAAATGGTAGTTTACAGGTTTGAAGAAACAATTTTTTTTGTTGTGCTCTTCGGGTAAAGGCCTGCTCCTAATTCAGCTATTTTTTTCTGGATTGCGATGTTTTCCTTCAATTCTGGCCTGCTATACTTGTAATTTCATCTTCCTATCAGTTACAAGGTTTCCCACAGCATAATGAAAGTATAAAATTCGAAGTGAGTCTGATGCTCTTTTGATCGTACAATAATTTTTCGTTATAAATATTACTTAACGAATATTTAAAATCAGGATATTTTACTTAAATCTTGTGTGAGTTCGCCAAATACTTCGTTATTTATGAACTAATTCCGAAACATAAGGGAAGTCCGTTGTTTTTTTTTTCTAAAAATAATTACCTTGGTAAATTGTTGCTTTCAGATTCTCCGGCTAGCATTTTAATTGGTTCGAATTATAAGAATATCTTTATAACATTTTCATTTTAAAAAGACTAATTTTGACGACCTCCTTAGCCGAGCGGCGAGCGGGCCGGACTTTGGCGTCGCGCCATCTTTATGGTCCCGGGTTCGATCCCCGGTCGGGTCAATATGGGAAACGAACTTTTCTATATTGTCTCGGGTCTGGGTGTTGTGTTGTGGTACCCTCGTTGTTTCCGATTTCTGTAACACAAGTGTTTATGCTACTTACCGCATAATCGGAACAATGTATGTGACGTTGTCCAATATTTATTTATTTCTAATACACCTGAGTTTGGTAGGTACGGAACTCAAACAGCGCAACTACTGTGCCCCTTATTTATATTTGGTATTAAATCGAAAGCCCGCTGCCAATTAAACGAATTTTTAATAAGTGAGAACAATTTATAATGTAATTCTTACACGCATCAAGCGATTTTCCGGGTAGCCTTGTCAAGTGGCTGGCATGCTCTATAATGCCATTTCGTAGAAATTACATCAATCACTCGAAGTAAGAGTACTACGTTCAGACTTGACAATGAATGGACTTATATTGTAAAATCACATCTACACTGAACTTTTTAACCTCAGCTCAAATTAAAGCTAATCAAAAAGTGTTCAACTGCCAAAATGTATCACATTGTCAATGTTTGATTTCGCGGAATTCCCGGCTATGGGGTTATTTGGGAATACTCTGGGGTACACTAGGCTTAAAATGGTGATTTAATACACATCTGAAAACAATTTAGAAAATAGTTTTCCCTAATTTACCAGTAAAGAGAAAAAAATAAGCTTAAATATAACCATTTGCACGAAAAATGTTGATTCAATCTTAATTATTTTGACTCCTGAGCGGGGAGACGACGCTACATTATAATTTAAACGAAAAAGTAGATACTTAATCTGAACTCAAGATACTCTTTCTAATCCAAACGAGTCGTTTGATACCACTAGTAGGTATGTACAAAGGTACAATTTATGAAGAATCTATTTCTTGAAGAAAAACATATTATGATTTTTAGGTATATACCTTTTTTTCTTAACATTGATAAACCGTACCGTCACTCGAGGGAGGTGACGTGCGTGGGACTCCCTTCCCTGAGAACGGCAGGACTACCTACTAAAACCCCCCAGTTGGACCTAATCGCCTTTTGGGTGATGCTGTAGAAAATTCGGTTTTGCCGTAACTATTTTTACGATACCTGGACAGCTTCAAGCTTTCTTATTCTGAAGAGGTACATAACTTTACACTGGACTCAGTACTTTCTTGAACGTGATATTTACGAGTATTATCCTGCTATTGGATTAATATTCATGTAGACCGATTACAAATAGAGGGCATCACCTTGAACGAGTAAATTCACCTGAATGGTTGCAATACTATATGCGAACTTGCACCTACCATTTCTGACTTTCTGTCTGCACGAAACTTGAGGAAAACGTTAAATATAATTACTTTTTTCTGTATTCACTTCCTACACTTTTTTCCGTTTTATATGTCCATTATTATTAATGACGTAGAACTGTTTCAGGCGAATTAGGTCCAATAATGTTTTGAACTCTTTTTAACTATCTATTTTGTAAATAAATCTGGATCATGTCAGCCAACTATTTCGGTCAAAGAAGTCATATCGCTGTTTGCCATAATACTTAGTCTATAATGTATATGAAATCTAAATACCACTGACTATGCGTAAAAGAGTACCTAACAAACCTTCGTTGTCACAAAATTTTCCCATTCATAATATTAGTAGGATGATATCACAGCAATCTTTACTCTAAAACCTGCTACGGTCTCCATAAAAAGCCAATCGCAACCATCCACAATATGACGCAACGGCCGTTTGTCTGATTGACACAACCAGGTCACCGCTACTTAATCGTGCTGGGCGTGGATACATGAGCTGGGAAATAAAATCTTAATATTCAAAAGCTAAGTAATTAATAAGTTATCAACTTCGAAGGTCATGGCACTTTACGTCAGAAGTTCAAAATATAGGCCATCACATTACATTTCGAGTATTTGTTTTCGTCAATAGCGCCTCTTTGTTCAACACAACAAATCCAGTACATTTTTTATGTCAAAATAAGTGTAAACATTTTTTTTTGTATTATTTTTGTATTGCACTTCAAGATTGATCTCATCCCACCTGATTAAGAGGTAATGAGGTCTAGCTTGAGGGCGACAAGTACAGCATAATAAAACTGTTACTGGACTTGTCGCCCTTACCTTGAAAGCTAGACCCTTGCGTAATGTAGCGCCACCTTCAGGAGAACTGGAAACCTTACTCACATACAGGAACACAAACTCGGAAACATGTATTGTATGCAAATAACAGTATTTGATATAATCATTTTCGTTCAAAGTAAAGATAAATGCGAAAAAACATATTAAAGGAAAAGTTTTTTCATAGTCTGATTTTGATTTTGTTTCCGAAGTCTTTGTTCTAGAGATACCCTTTTTGGGTTCCCCATATCTATTAGATCAACAATATGAACTAACCAAACATTATTTTATTAAACACTTCTGCAGTAATTCGGTTCAAATGATATAACCATAAGATTTCTGCATCGCAAATTGTCACTTCGCTAGGTAATAACAAGATTGTTGCCGTGCTGTTAATACGGTTTTCTACGCGCGTGTAAGCTCGTTTAGGCTCGAGCGCCAGTTTTGTCAAAGGCGCAACTCGTACGAGTGTTAAAGCGCTAACAAGCTCGTTTAAAAAAGAGTCACGAAACACTCAATGTTGATACTAAAACACCATGATATCGTTTCAAATAAATATTCAAGAGAGGAATGGCATAGCGATTTATCGATCGAACTGAAGCAGCCCGACTGGTGAAATACCTCCACCTTACAGAAGACCGCAGCCAAATAACAATATCTACTGCGTTGTTGTGTTCCTGCGTTTGATCTAGGTTTCCAGAGCTCCTGGGGGGTGCTACACTAGTAGCACGGGTCAAGCCTTGACGGTAAGGGCGACAAGTCCAGTAACAGATTTATTATGCTGTACTTGTCACCCTTAAGCTAGGACCTCGTAACCAATAAACCTATCTGCATGACCCAAGGGTTGACTGGTAGAGAATGCCCCTAGCATTAAGTCCACCTGTTGTACCTATTTGTGCAATAAAGTTATTAAATAAATAAATAACCACTTCTCATCAGGTGGGATAAGGTCAATCTTAAGTGCAATATAAAAAAAAACATGCCGGAATAAGCTCGTGTTCACTCCAGCTTGTACACATTACGTACGTAGGCTTCATAGTATACCAGCCGCCACTTTAAGGTATCATTATTCCAGTTCTATGAAGTGATGTCGGATTAATTATCTCATTTGAATGGCTATGTAAACGAGCACCACTTTTGGACTTAATTATTGAAACAACTTTATATTTGGTCGCTGGGCACATAAATAAGAGTCCTGGGCCTATTAATTGACAGCGATCAATCGACATAACTAGTTTTATTGCTCAGTGACTAATTCCGAAACTATTTAATTCAAAATCAGACCAAAATGGCACTGACAACTATTTTGATTGTAAAATTAATTCTGCAAGTGTGGGAATTGATTTTCTACGTCTTTTTGCTTTGCTTATTATTATATTGTATTGATAGCGTTATTGTAATTGATATAGTGTTTACGTGCTTTATTATCATTTGCTTTATATCTAGTATTTTTATAAAATGTGCACACGGCCAATAGATCAAATTTTACCTTGTTCAAAATTGGAGCCCTGTGGACTAAATACTTAGAATAAAAATCGACTGTGAAAATTTAGATGGTTCAATGTGTCGCTGTGTGTATATGTTCATATCTTGCAAAGTTTTAAAGTATGAAATTGCAATTTTTTGATAAAGACTTTCATATTGTATCCAATGAATGTATCATAATTATATCACCATTCATAAAGCTGACCAGCCATCATTCTCGAGACTCATACGTAAATTAAACAATAAACAAAAAAATATGATTTAGATTGTCAGTTTCTAAATACCAACACTGTCATATTTCCAAACAAGTGCTCTTAATCGTTCCATCATAAATTCATGTTATTTGGAATGCCAAATGTTAATCTTAATGTTGACAAATGTAGTCAAAAAATAATGGTTCGAAACAAATAAATCGGTAGTTATCAGGTTGCCATAAATTGTCGAAATATCAACGCGTGGGCAGACTTTAACGCGGCACGTGTTTCTAGACAATAGTTGTCAGGGCAACTGAGCACTCGTCAAATGGTTCGCCAAAATTTAAATGAAGTCCATTAATATTGTATTAACGTCAGTTGTAGGCGCCACTCGGCACCGGTTCTAATCACAACGTGATTGACAAAAGTAAGAGATTTACACTGTGACCTTGAAATCTTGATATGGCAAAAAATCATATATAAATAACATCACATGTTCGAATGCCCCTTTAAAAGCGATATACAGATGCTTTTTTTTGTCTCTGCTATTCTACTACCATAACTTTAAACAACCTACCCTAACTAAGATGCAAAAATCAGTTACTTAAACATGGTAGAGTAACTTTTTATTGTGTGCAATGACTATCCTATTGAAAATTGGTGAATTGCATCGTATATTTTAATCATGTGTCTCTCTCTCTCATTTTTATACAATTTTAACCTAAGGCTATACGAACAATTTTTCATGTTTATTAATATGAGTAAATCGATGAAACATAAATGGTATTTTTACTATTACACTTGGAGTGAGGCGTTTCCTAGCAATTAATAGGAAATAACCTAAAAGTTAGCGCTTCAAAGATCAGAGTGTCAATCGTTGCTTTACTCTTGCTCTCGCTATACTGTGATATCCACTAATTGTTGTAAAGGTCATAGGATTCCATGCCATAAATTAACACGTTGATTTGACATTTTAATACAAGTACAAACTTTGTATTTGCAGTGTTTGTGTAAGGCTCATCGTGAAAATAATTAAATTAGTAAATAATACCTACACTTAACGCAATATATGAATGTACCTATAAAAAGGTATGTAATTTTAAGATAAATAAACTTATTTATCTTAGGTAACTAACCTATGATCAAAAAGAACCGATGTTCTTTCGTTTTTTCTTCTTAGCATTTTTTCTCGCGCGCTTTATTTTAGGCTTTCATTTTATTTGTGTTTTGGGTACATACTGTTAACATTTATTTATTTCAATATAAAATACCTTTTACATTTTAGAACCAGCTTTCACATATAGCTCACATTATCCGTAATAAATTATTATTTTACAAGTGTTGTAAAAATTAACTGTTTCTTGCTTTATTTTAAAACAAAACAAAAAATATTTTGTTTGTTTGGAACACCTCAAATACACGAGACGGTCCTAAACTAATAAAACGAGACTTGTTAAAATAAAGATCTATTTATAAATCTAAAAAGGACTTATTACCTATCTGTTACCTACATTAATACCCACTATCATTCCGATCACAGTTCAATTAATGGATTTTTATCGTTACTTACAGTGCTTTATGGACAAAATGAGACTGGATTTTATAAAACTATAACTTCAATATTATCTTCATAAAACAGAGTAGGTAGTTAGTAGTTTGTTAAAACAGGGCTAAACGCGAGGTATTTTTTTAAATATTGACTTTCTTGATTAGTTGGTCTGCGTTTCATTACGTTTCTTATTCTATTATTACTTTTGATGACCTCAGTGGCGCAGTGGCTAAGGTAGGCGACCAAAGCGTGAAAGGTCCCGGGTTCGATTCTCGGTCGGGTCAATTTGGAAAACGAACTTTTCTAAATTGACTTGGGTCTGGGTGTGCTGGGATGACGCCCCCAGTTAGTATCCGTCGTCTGGTGCTCATAGTACAAGGGAAAACCTTCGTTTGAGACCAGGTGATTGGTGTGATTGTCTGGCGCATTTATTTATTTATTACTTTGATGTAATTGGAATATAATTTCCCTATCTATAATAACCTGTCTTTAGTGTGGAATAATCCGACCCCCCGTCGGGGCAACGTGGAAAATGTACTTTTCTATATTGTCTCGAATCCAGGATGTAGTAGTACCATTGTTGTTTCTGATTTTTGTAGCACAAGTGATTTAGCTACTTACCATACCAAGTGATTTAGCTACTAACCAATCAGATCTACATTATACTGTGACATGACGCTATTTTTTTTTTCATATTTTTTCTATAGTCATTTCTTTTTAAAATCAAATTAACGGGATTGTAATATGTATTAATGTCCAATTTGTTTATGTCGCGATAAACTTCTTTTCACGAAGAACTATAATTAAATACGTTTAATTATGGAATATAATGGAGTAGTTACACTTCAAGTGAACGTTAAGTAATTGTTTAGTATTATTTGTTTAGGTATAATGTTTGGGAAAAAAGTCTAGCCAAAAATGGTTCGACGCAAACGTTCTATCTATCTAATATTATAAAGCTGAAGAGTTTGTTTGTTTGAACGCGCTTATCTCAGGAACGACTGGTTTGAATTGAAAAATTATTTTTGTGTTGAATAGATCATTTATCGAGGAAAGCTTTAGGCTATATAACATCACGCTGCAACTATTAAGAGCGAAGAAATAATGGAAAAACTGAAAAAAACGAAGAAAATTATTCATCCTTGAGGGCTTCCGTTGCGTCGGGGGTTGAAAAGGGGGGCGAAAGCTTGTATGGAAACCGAAATCCACGCGGACGAAGTCGCGGGCGGCCGCTAGTCTACAATAAATATTACCTCACCATTTCGCGAAACTAACTAACGCTTGCGGTGAAGATAAAATACGTAGTGCCTATATTCTTCAAGCAAACACAATCTTCAAACATCTAATCGCCGGTCAATCGCGCATTAAACGTGTTGGCGACATTTGCAAACAGAAAGACTACGTAGGTATAGACGATAAAAAAAATCTTCCGACTGCTACACATTCACGGTCATTGCTACATTCCATCAAACTGTTCGAAATAAATTGACAAGGCCGTTGATTCGCCAGCTCGGAACTGATTCGCTTGAATGTTGCGAATTTTTGCTTTAAACATTTCAAAGTCAAAGTCAATATTTTTTATTCTTTTAGATTACATTTGTAATACTTATGAATCGTGTCTATACAATGCAAATGAAGCTACCTCCGGTTCGGAACCTATAACTACCGAGAAGATACCGGCAAGAAACTCGGTAGTTTTTTTTACAAATAAAAAGCTAAACTTATTACTAATTTTGCACCAAGACATACAGTTAGTTTGTCAGTTGGAAAAAAAAAAAACTTTGTTGTTATGAGCTTCAATCAAACATTTGGCAATGCACAGTTGCGATCTAAAAATGGCAGTGGCAAAATCAGGCTTTAAGCCTTCTTTCACTCTGTGGACGCGCGCGTGTTACGTCATTTTTATTTCCTCAGTCACATACTTAACTAAGGTTTAAATTAGATTACGAGTCTATGATACTGTAGGCCTTTTTGCAATGCTTGTGTTGTAAATAGACACCAATGGACGCCATGATGCGGGGGACAATAATTTGTTTGTTAATATAGTTACAAACAACATTGTGTTCGTTTTTGTTTGATGACGTCACGTCTCGAGTTGCTTATTTACTTTTAATATGAAAAATGTATTCGCGAGAAGGATATGGACTCTTTTCAGGTCAATCCCGTTAAACTATGTTTTTTATTTTGCATATCTTTTGTACTTTCGAGCAAAATGGTATCATTATCGCATTGTTGGTTCCGAGCGGTTTTTATAAAATGAGTACATAGGTATGTAAATAAAATGTATTTTTTTTATGTATATAATTATTTTTTTTGTTGTTTTCTTGTTTGTCTCCTCTCTGTATATGTGTACTTATATATGTGACAATGTTGTGATGTTTTTAAGTAATAAATGTTTCTTTCTTTTTTTCTTTCTTTCTAATAATATAATCATTTAAATATATCACATACTTTAAACTAACATGATCGTTAGTTAATCATACCCACTATTTACACACTTCAGGGGTTATCCTGGTTTAGGTATGTTAGGCGGGTGTTCTAATTTTACTTATATTTCTATGATTTCGGATAAAATGTTACCGCTCAGAAATATGTGGTCCGTTTAGCGGTCACTAAGTAAATGCAAAATTATTTTAAATCAGATAGAAATCTATGGACTTATCTACATTCTTGTCTAGATGAAATCCATTTAGAGGGTGATCATTTATAATAACCACTCCTTTCAAACAAATGCCGTGTGTATTATATGTCATATTACTCTATTACAAACGCATTTAAATTAGACAAATGTGGATATTAAGAAATTTAATGAACAGGTAATAAAGCCCGATTTTGTATTGTCAGATAAGAAAGGAACAGTTGAATAAGTACAGTACGACTTATTACTTATCATAATTTTCCGTAAAAGAATAACTTATTGGCGTTCTTAATTCAAACAGTTTATATTTTATCGGGTTGTTAATTTTTATCTGACGATAAAAATCTGCTTAAAACGAATGTGTTATTATGGTGGACGAGTTAAGAATACATGCCTAACTTGATTGCTGTGTCAATATTATCTAATCTAAAGGTTGTATTAAGCCCTGTGGCTTATCTGTATAAAATATTTAAATGAAATACAATGTGTTGACAGTTAACACTGACATTTAAAACCGACGGATTGCGATCAGAGCAGGCCTATTCGATTTTAGCCTACCGTTTGACAACTAACTAATTGTGCTTCGCATTATTAGCACAGTGCTAGCGGTAAATGTCAGAGCGAAGTGTATGCCTTTTGTTAAGTCAATAATGCATTTAACGAGTTGAGTCACTAATGGCACATTCTTGATAAGTGTGCTTAATTTATGCAATATTTTCCAGATTTGAAAATAAAATCAAATATCATACTAGAATAGAATTTCGAATCTCTGAGCATATAGCCTACACATTTACCATTTTTTTAAATAAATATTGAACAGCATAATGTGATGTTGCTAAAATTTTATGTTTATACATCATTTTAATTTTATCGTAAAAAGCTAAATATGTTAGATTTGCAAAAAAAAACATACACATCACTTAGACCCGAGACAAGTAGAAAAGGTCGTTTTTGATATTGACCCACCATTGAAACCGGGAATAGAGCCCGAGATCTCAAATATGGTGCGTCGCCAAAGTTTTGAAATATATTACCTTCTCATGGTTTACCTAAATCTAGAAACATATCAAATTTTATATCATGACGTGAAATTACTAAATTTCAATCGAATGTTTCTCAATTCAGACGTTTAAAAATATTAAGACGTTTAAAACATTGGCTCACATTTTTTTCCGTTTTCTCATTAAATTGACAAGTCGTAAAACCATCAACCTGTACACTTGTTAAGGCATTGTTTCTCAGTCAACAATAGCCGCTCTATTATTAGATATGATATCTACTTTACAAGATAAATTGAGTGGTTTAGACAGGAAGTAGTCTAGTTCCATATAATATTTTATGGGCGGCATTTACGCAACGTTCTACCGAAATATTTGTTTTAATTGGTTTGTTAAAAACCTTAATCGGTAATAAACAAGATATTGATCGGAAACGACGATTTTTGGTGATACTGGCACTAAAGAAACGGATGTACGGCAAACTTATAGAATTTAGTAGAAATATATTTTTGTATCATTAGTAAAGTAGTTTTTTGTGAATAAAAAAAGAAATACAAGTACTTTAAGGAACATGAGAAGAAAGAGTATTTCTTAAGTTTACAAATGGAAACTTCAAATGAATAATAAAAAAAATATTATTCATTGGGTATTGAACAATAAATTAAAATTTTGGGAGTTTAAACGTGGATTTTGATTGGAATAATTAATGTTTTTTTTTTAAGGTTTTATTCCTATTCTAAGTAAGTTAGTTACGTCTACGAGAATAAAACTTGCTATCCGTTATTAGATCCATCATATATCTTTTTTGGTACTATGCCTCCAGATCTTTAATCCAATGAACGTCTAATAAAATTAAGAGAGGTAGAGCATAGAGATTTATCGCTCGTACTGGAGCAGCCCGACTGGTGAAATACCTCCACCTTACAGAAGACCGCAGCCAAATAACAATCACTTCTGTGTTGTTGTGTTCCTGCGTGTGAGTAAGGTTTCCAGAGCTCCTGGAGGGTGCTACATTAGTAGCAGGGGTCAAGCCTTCAAGGTAAGGGCGACAAGCCCAGTACAAGATGTATTATGCTCTACTTGTCGTCCTTAAGCTAGGACCTCATTACCACTTAACATCAGGTGGGATGAGGTCAATCTTGAAGTGCAATATAAAAAAAAAATCCATTTTTATTTATGTTTTAACTGATTGACATTTTAAACCTTAATTATACATGAAAGTAATTGAGATGTGGTCAATACTAAAAGACGTTTTTTTTACAAAATATGAAGATGTTAAATTCTTAGTCGGCCTGATAAATAAATCAAAATCAAGCTCAAAGCGAATTTAAATAAAAAATGACCATTGATTAGGATTAACATTTAGGTTTTTTCTTTCATATTATATGCTAACATTTACATTCTTATTACCATTTACTCCCATAAATTTTATGTGAGACGAGGCAACAAACGTACAGACAAAAGCACGTCAGACTTTGTATCGCCAAGACCGTTTTGAACTAAGCTGGGGCCCTTGGCCACACAAGAATATGGGGCCCCTTTCAAAAGTAAAAAGCTTTCTATTTGGATATCTGTTAAGTAAAATATTCCATTACATCTTCTCCATAAAAAGAGTAATGGGCCCCCGAGAGTGAGAAATTGTCGGCCCTTCGGGGCCCCCTAAGAATAGGGACCCTGGGCACGGGCCACTTGTGCTCTTATGGTGAAGATGGTTGTGGGTATCGCCCTTATCTTGTGCGCACAAGATCTAATATGGATCTGTAAGTGGGAACTTTGCATGTGGTCGACCGTACAAAACCCCACAACACTAAAAATAGTTAGTAGCAGTCAGCTACATCAATGACTTTCTGACTACACTAATGGCCAATCACTTCACGCCTCCACAAAAATTATTTCGACACACATTCGATCATTCTCATTATCTAAATCGACTATATTATTCAACCTCTCAGCTAATAATGACTTGACAAAATAGACTTGCATGAGTTTTGGTACAATAGTGTAAACATTTATTTAGAACCATTGCCAGCAAATTCCGAAGATATGTGATACACTTTTACGATAAAGCTTTTAAAAAGTATCGATTTAATAAAAACCGTCGTTTGTCAAAATAACACACACACGTACCGAGGTTACTTTAGCAAATATCTATGTCTTTCACAAACTTTATCGTGACCATCTACCTACTGATCGATGTAATGTTCTAGAAATATGACAGATGTTCGTTTTTCCATTATTAAATTACATTCCTTTCCCATTTATTTTGTGCACTATAGACTACTTCTTTCATATAAATTCTGCATACATTTCATTCTGAAACACAATTATCAATCACTTCGGTGTTGTGTTCCTACGTGTATGGTTACCAGAGCTCCGGGGGGGGGGGGGGATTGCTACATTAGTAGCAGGGATCAAGCCCTCAAGGTAAGGGCGACAAGTCCAGTACAAGAGTAACAGCTTTATTTTGCTGTACTTGTCGCCCTTAAGCTAGGACCTTATTACCATTTAACATCAGGTGAGATGAGCCCAATCTTGAAGTGCAATATAAAAAATAAACTAAGTTTACCCACTTACTGAATCGCGTACCTACTACAGAAGATCCGTAGACTCAATAGATCTGTTTCACTTCTTGCAGACGCCCCATTTCGGTGCCGTTGCGTTTTTAGCATTATGCAATAGTAACCTCTCTTTCACCTTCATTACTGTATCAATTCCCATGCAGCATGCACGTTTTGTTCCCACGACTGCGCGGGCGCATCGTGATGTAGATGCTCTTCGGCGATAGTGAACGCCGAACGTGCGAGGACGTAACTCGTGCCAAAAACACTAGAACCGTTTTGGGTATTCAAGAACGCAAAACACTAAATGCTGGAGTCATGAATGTCAAGGGATATTATACATTGGGTGACGTGACATTCATTGTTTTCGCTTACCCTTTTGTTGGTCGTGACTGTGGGGATTGAGATCTAGGTAGGAAGAAATAAGTAATCAGTTTGGATTTCAGAATAAAATAGGATTGCCGGCTACCGGTAGTATTCTTACACTCCAGCTTTACGCTGTGAAAGTTTTGCGAGGCAATTTCAGAAGTTCTCTACCCACAATTGCGGCGCAAGTACAATTTCCATCTGCACTAATATTAGAAAGAGAAAAGATTGGTGTGTATTTTTGTTTGTAACGAATAAACTCTCAAACTACCGTGCTGATTTAAAAAAAACATGCAAACCTTAAATTTTTATCTTACTATTTTAATTAACATCGCCGGAACATAAACATAACTCACAACTGTGTCGAATTTCTAGGCAAACATTTTGCTAGCTCCACAATTTTAATCAGCGACAAAACAAAGACTGTACTTGACTATACATCTTTTTGAATTGTCAGCAAAACTTTACCAAAATAGCTGCCTATTTTAATAAATACTAATTTGAAGGTTTAAAACAAGACTTGAACTCCTAGTTATTTTAATCGTGTCCTTCACACAAGTATCGTGATCGTTTAATATTAAAATGTGCATATGCGCGGTAGAAATAATGGAGGAGTAGACTACTAATAATGTAATTAGAGGATAATTAACAAATGCGTGAAACAAAAATTTAATGTGGTATACGCTGTTTAATGTCGGTCTCTCATTGTTTTGACCAGGGTTGTCGAATCAATATTTTGTTATTGAGTATTGATGATAACAAAATATCGATAAGTAAATTCATGAACTGTTATTTCAAAACGGTTTCTACGAGTACTTTCAAATTATCTTCAATTGATCAACGTTTTAAAACGAAGTAGAGCTCGTTATTTAACTACATATATTCCAAGACCAACCGAAGTTACCGTTAAAAAGATTAGTCAAAAACAATTATATATCACTTTATTGCACAAACTTTTTACTGAATTAGATTTAACAGAAAAAATTAAGTATAATTTAGGCGGTCTAATCGCTAGGAAGCGATTTCTTCCAGGCAGCCTTTAGGTAGAGGAAATACAGAACAAGAATCAATAAAGGCCGTGCACCATAATATGAATACAATTCTACAAAAGCTAGAGTATTGACTTTATAACGCTAGCGAGTAACTTTTTTTAGTAGAACCTTACATTATCATTTGAAACTCAATGAACATTATAAATCGAAACTTATGAATTTTGTAGGTGACCTGGCCAAAAATATTAATTAATCGTTTCATGAAATTTGTACGTCACCAATTAACTACGCAAATTTTCCCTACCAATGTGATTAATTATTTTGAAAGGTTTAAGGTCTGCCGTAAGTTACATTCCATAAAAAGTTGTAAAGAACTTGCCTGAGCCTACTGTCAATTACTTGTGTATAGAAATATAAATGCCTGTTCACATTACTGTACTGCCAACCCTACTGAGTCCAAACTGTCCATAAAATTGGACCGGCTTCACGACTCTAGCCTTTCAAGCGTGTCTCGGCAAGGATGCGAAGCTGGGAAAACCACTCGTAAACTATGACAATCGACGCTCGGACTCAAAATGACTACCCAATATGTCAAAATGACAAAGAGCACTGCGCTGAACGCGAGGGAAACCCAAATGTTGAGGGAGATGGTATTTATCTTAAGGTTTATCTTATTCTTACACGCTCATAGAAACAACCTGTGTTGTTGCTATGGGCGTTTGCTTGGAGGTAAACTTAGTGCCTGCGCGCACTGGTGGCTTTTCACCAGTTCAAAAGGCGTTTAGTACCTAAAAGACGTTCGCTAACGCAGTAGTTGTCAACTCTTTTTGGTAGCAAACCTAATAAACCAAAAACCCAAATGATAACTTGAATCTGTGTGTGTCCATTGCATCTCAAGATCAGATCTCTAAAGGAGAGAAGGTATTGTTCCGGAGCACGTTGACTATCTGGTATCCTTGATTACTAATCCTGGCAAGCAGAATTATTTATTTTAGTAATTTTGTGAATTCATATTCTTTTAGAGTTATCAAATGATCTGAGGAGTTATCAGTTATAAATTCAAACTTGATTATAATGTTTTGTTGTTTTTTAGAAGGGTATCACTTCTTTTATGCACTTAGAAAAAAAAATAGCTTTACTATTAATGAGTTGTCAGTGAGATTGTGTGTATTAATGGTATCCTTTCATTTGTTCCAGATACGTGTGTGAATAAGTGAACCAGTGTGTCAGTGAAGTGTCCTCTGTTCCGACAATGAGAAGACGCTCTCGCAGCTAGACGTTCCCCTCACATTATTATGCAACCGCGGCCGTAACGCCGGCCGTACGCCATATTGACATAGCGAGTTGACATTTACCGCCAATGCCAACTGAATAAGCAATGGCATTAGCGAACTTTACGCTGGCACCGGCCGCCGCCACGCCGCCACTCGCTCCCACTTCCTCTGAGCCTCTCCGCGTCGGGCTAGACGACCTCTTGTACTCCCCCGAACAGGCTGAGTACCCTCCACAGCCCGGTAACGAGCCTTACGCGCCACCAGTGAACCAGCAGCGTAGGTCGAAGCTCCGGAAACGCGCAGGCGCCGCATACCTCCCGCCCCCCAACCAGTACACGCACTACCCGCACAACGACGTCCCACGCAATCCTTACAACGGCCAGTTACACACACAAGTCTACCAGCACAATACCCGATTAGATGTACAGATAGAAAACCAGCGTGTGCAACAAGTCAACCCACAGTACGACAACACTGGGCAATACATTCATGACCCGAGTGGGGATTATGATTACGAGCAGAGAAGACTTAATCCTAACGGTCCACGTCCGTTCGGGGGTTTTGCGGACGTACCTTACCCGGCTGCCACGACGCCTCCTTCTAGTCGAAAGTTCGAATCAAATTCGAACCCAAATGTAAATAACTTTAACTTCGCAAATCGAGCGACGCCGGCGACGGCGCCTCCACCAAGGCAGCAGCCTGGGACCCAAGCCGGTGGTGTGGGTGGAAGCAGTAGTGGGCAGGCACCAGATCGACCTCGAGGGTTCACTAAGGTGGAAACGGGTAGTTCTGGGGCGGGAGGCAAAACACAGCTGCATGCAGTGTTAGATTACGACGATGAAGATTACTATGACGACGTTCCTGGCCCAGGTAAATTACAAACTACATAATTATATTAAATTTAATGACTAGATAAGTTTATAATTTCAAATCCAATAAATAACAAATAAAACAATCATGAACTAAAAGCCAAAAAAATATGTATGAATGTACCTATTATATAATACAAAGATGGTGCTAACTGCACAACCTCGGTGATTGAGAGTCACTGGGCGAGGTAGATGCTAGTTTGGGTCCCCTGTAAAGTGGACAAAACTTTTGGAAATGTCTTTAAATCAAAATAATGCATCAGGAACACGTGGACCTAGAATAAATGGAACAAAAATATAAAACAAATAACATGCCTAAAAACCTTTTGCAATACCTATCTTAGTCATTCGAGGATAGATACGATTCGACTAAATAGTGTATGAAAGTACCGAACTTAAACAAACTTGTTTAACTAATTCAAACTCAAATTTTAAACTTTCATTAACAAAAGCTGTCGAACTGATAAAATATGATCTTCCGAGGTAAATTGGTTGAGTATAGGTATGATATTTCCTTTCCATAACTTAACGATTCCTTAAGTTTTATAGTAACACTAGCGACCCACCCCGGCTTCGCACGGGTGCAACAGGTACTAAAATATGTACATATTATACATATAAACCTTGCACTTTATTTTATTACATTGACTTCTCCCGTACCCCAATGACGCTTACCTACATGGAGCCTACATCGCATGATGGAGCGGTAAGCGGCAACCACGCGACTTTTAATACTTGCATTTTTAATCTCATGATATCTTCCGAATAAAATGGCCGAATTGAATAATTCAAAAAGTTATATAAAGGTATTGAAACCGTCTTGAATATAAAGTAATTTATTTTGATAAGGATTAATACCAAGTTAGAAATAAAGAGCTTTTTCAAGCGGCGGCATATTAATTAAATTTATAGATTAAAAAACCGCTTACTGTGATATAACTTTAATATTTAGACATATGCTGTCACGACACTCTTTGTAGATAATGATGAGTTCTGCAAAGTCGTAGTACATGATTTTGTTCTATCATCAATAGTTTTCGCAGCGCACGCGATGTAAGGATTTTTTTTAGGTCACGTTAGGTTACATTATTAGAGTTTTAGTAAGGATCCCAAATTTAAAAAAATATATATTATATGTCACCCGAAGATAGTGTAGCTTTTCAATGGTTAAAGAATTTTTGAAATCAGTCCAGTAGTTTAGGAGCCTATTCATTACAAACAAACAAACAAATCTTTCCTCTTTATAATATTAGTATAGATATAGATAATTATGGGCCCGTAAAAATGAAATTTGAAAATTTTTATTTATTGAAATCCTTCATAAAATTTGCAAAGACATCGATCGTGAAGTAATTTAGTAGTCGAGTCGAATTAATTTATTAAAGTTCCTTACATTTCATAATTACCATTTTCCTGTACAAAACTTAAAATATATTCGAATTTATCGTAAACCTGCCAATATTAACGCGCGTCAAGGCGGTCAGCTAACAATTAAATCCTGTTGAGTGTGTTCACGATAAAATTTATTGAAATAAATCGGTCCGTTGGCACGCGGCTGATAGTTATCTCGGGTTCACGAGCTGTGAATGCTCCACTTCTGCCACAATGCAGTTCAGGCTTTGGGTTCTTACTCAAATAACAAGTGAAGGCGATAAACCATTCTATTAAAATAAGTTAACGGGTTAAAACAACTTACTGCCTGACGTTTTGATCCGTTATTTTAGTCGTTGAAAATGGAAAGCGAAAGTCTTAAATTTTAAATTATTTGCTATTTGGCTACGGAAATCGAATTATCTTGTCTGAACTATATTTTTTGAACAATCTAGTTAAGCCTGTTGATTGGAATATAGTACACATTCAACATCTGGTAATTATAGTTTATCAATTTTTTTTATTAAAGACTTGACCTTCTTAATACAATCTGAAAGAAATCAAGAAAATCTTAATCTTAATGTGATTTATTATAACCACATAAAATGTCTACTATGCATTTTACAAAAAATATCATTATTACTTCTCATATTAAAAAATATTTTTTCTATTGCTAAAGAGGAGAAGAAATTTGCCCAACCGTAGGTCCCCATAGCCTAGAATAAATGATTATTTTACAATCTAAGATGAACAAGTCATATTGTTTCAATGAAACGTTTCTCTTTGTATTTCCTAAACAAACTGTTGAGGAAGGGCGCTAATTGTCTCTATTTCCGGATAAGTGTGACTTCGGTGTTAGAATGAAAAGGTTATTTTAATGGTGGGGCCACAAAGCTACATACTCATCATTGCTTATTTATAGAAGAAATAACAAGGCCTATTGTAACAAAATCTTTGACATATTAACTCTCAAGATTAAGTATCACGTAATAATATGATCAGAGACCAGAGTTTAGCTACTGTAGATAAGTTACGGCTTTACTGCTAACTCATCACATGGCCACAGAAGTGTTTACCTATCTTCAACAATAACACAAACTAAGTACCTACACACTGCGTCGTACAAACCAAGAAATTCAGCATCCCTAATCGCTTAAGCCTATATCTTGTCTCGCAAGGCCTTCGATTACTTTAGTGCCGGACTCCAATGCCAAACTAACAATGGCCAGTCTACCATAGACATTGACACATGAAAATGAATGCTGAGTGTCCTAGAATACTGGCTCGACCGCTCCTGCGCATTCTTCCGACGGTATATGGCAATTTAGAGCGCCCAAATTCAACAAAACGTGATCAGTGGCATCAATAAAGATTGTAATCTCTGCACAAAATTGTTTTTTATGGACGTTATATGGAACGACGTTTTCTGCCCAATGCCAAATTGTCTGAGTCTAGATTACTAACCAAGTTACGTGTAAGTCATCAAATTAAGCAAGCATCCTCTTCCTTAATATTACTGAAGGTCGCAATTCCATAAACAAAGTGTATCATCCTTCATATGCTAAATTGCTTAATTTAAACATTCGATTAATCAGTTATTTTTAATGACTTCGTTGCATTTATGGTAACGAATAAACTGTTAGTTGATTTCCTTAATTAATATCCATCTATTCGGAATATTTTCAGTCAGTAACTGTTTAGTGGAAATACTTAAAAAGCACCAATAATTTGTGCTTACGAATTAAAATTCAATGTATTTTTATTCATGTAAATAACATCATCAGTTCCAGCTATAAATCGCTATGCCCTACCTCGCTTAAAACTTTCTACTTTCTTGCTCAAAAACTTTACAGAAATTGTTTTTACAGATAAATTGAACGATAAAGCAATGTGATCGATCAGATGCTGAGAACCTTTATTCTGACAAAAAAATAAAATAATAGAATTTCCCGCTAACATGTGTTTACAATAAGCGGTTCAAAATTTAAAAAAAATCGGTCATATATTAAATGCTTGCGAAATAAAAAACGTTAATGCAACGTTTCAGACACTAACAAATCACAAAACAAACAACAGACTACGGTACTGGTTAATTCATTGAAAGCAATTTCGAAATGACAGCACAAACAGTAATTCATGAAGATATAATTGAACGATGCAACGTACATCTTCACTTAGTAGGTATCGTGTGACCTTGGTTTTACTTTCAGAAGACCGATGAATATATATAGACGTCTCCTTAAGTTAAATAATGTGGCTATTTTTGAGAATGTGGTTTTGAATCGGCGCTGACTCTGATTGAGGCTCTGTCGCTACCTAGACAATGAACTGGTTTTTTAACTGAGAAATTCCTTGTACTATGAGTACAGAAGCTGGGTATGTCAACCCAGCATACACCCAAATCAATATTAACTGACCCGGTAGAACAACAAACAAGTATATTATATTGCGGAACCAGCTATGTCGTGTTGTCATAATATCTTATTTATTAATTTAGAAAAGTACGATCCTAAAATTTACCTTACCAAGATTCAATCCAGGGATCTCCCACTCTTCATGCGCGATCAAAAATGATGTTAAACTTTGTGATTCATTTTTCTTTAATAGATTTTCTATTAGCGACTGTAGCTCTCCATAGAATCTACTTTGAACGCTCTTTTAATATTTAAATATTTTAATTAAAAAAAGGAATGTATAAAAACCTCGAAAGAGAGGATGCCTTGACTATTTTTGTATCTTTTCTAAATTTTTTTCTCGTTTCATCCGTTTTAAACATTATTTTCGCAAAATCAGGTTACACAATTTGAAAATGAAAACACAATTATCTTATAGTAGATAAAACCGCAAAGGAAGGTGCGTGAAAAAGCAGGCTTAGGTAAAATTCTGGAATCATTTAAGTTTTCGATTTACTAACCCAATGTAATCCTCAAATAGTTAATACACAAGTGCTTTGGGGACTGTACTACAATTTATTCAACTAATACTTTCACTTTGAAACAAACAACAATTTACGACCTTTATAAATAAAAAGCCAAAAACGCATTCGGGCTCTATTTACTAGAACTTTAGTTAAAGCATGAAGATCAGTTATGTTATTGCACGCACGTGTAGACTGACTATTAATTTAGTGAATGGCCTTGACCTGGATGAGAAAGCATCTCGTGAGCTTACAAGTGTCGGCGCTTGCGTCGTAACGGAACGTAATCTTTATTTTTTAGATTGATAGTCGGATAAGTATCTGGTTCTACACGTCGTAAAACACTGGCCGATGATGTAAAGTGATCCACGATCTCGGTTTAGTAACGATTTCCGAGTGAATTAAATGTTATTGAAACTCTTTTCGAAATTAAACCACAATTAGATGCCTATTACAAGACGATTAGATATGTTTATAGAGATAACCTATGTAACTTCCTTAATAAATACAGGTTGAATTTGAAAATATTCATATCGTTTTGACCGTGTGATCTACGCAATCCCTTAAAATTTAATAGCCAAACAGAAGATCTAGTCTTGTATGAATAGTCTAAAATTTACTTCCAAAAATTGGTAAATGTTGAATAATTTAGGGTCATGTGTAGAAAATGTGGTAAAATTAATATAAATGTTTTTTGTATGATACAATATTCATATGAACCTGATGGAAATACTCTAGAAACTAAAAACTCTGGTGATTAAACGAAAAGAAAGAAAAATGTTGAAAGAATGTGAAAGATAAGATATAAAGACACAAAAAATAATTAATATACCTAACTTAGAGCAAGTAATAGAATAAATAATGTTGATTCAGCATGAGCTACTGTAACATTGAACCCAACGCGACACCAGTGCTGGTTTTTGAATCCATGAATTAAGTTCATATTTGTTATAAAATATCTTTTATTTAATCAACAATATAAAAGAGAGAAAATGAACTTCCTAGATTAGACTTGAAACTACAGCAAAGGATTTAATAATATGGTTGTTGTATATTGGGATGCACTGCAAACTAATTGTTATTCGTGATGCAGCAAAGAAACCGTTTCGGTCCACTTTCAGTTTCGTTGCGAACATTGCACTTTCGATTGCTTGATGAAACTTATTTCGGTTGAGGTCATCAAGCAAAATGCCATTATATTTGGAACTTTTTGTGAAGTTGTGTTATATTATGTTATATTACGATAATAATATATCACATTTAAGTGTATTATTGTGGAAATTTAATGAGATCGTAAATAATATCAGTACATGTTTGTTTTCAAAAAACATTTATCTTCGATTTAAATAGCTGAAATAGCAGGCAAGTCATATATCGTATTCGTAGATCTGACAACCGCTGGTAGACATCTACTTTGATTTACAGATATGTGTGGCTAGCGTCGCATAGCAATCACTATCTAGCCAAGTGGACTGGCTATAAACGAATGTGACTGGCAACTATGGGAAGCGAAGAGACATGCCATTAACGAGGTATATATCCAGCAATGGCTTACATCGGGCAAATAATGATGAATCTTGGATCTATAAAAACCTTACGAAGCTTTAACTTACTGCAGTGAGCCCGGCTCGTCTTTATTGTATTAGATGCAGAGAGTATTCTGAAACTAAACCAATAAAAAAATAAAATAAAAATAGGGAGACGCAGAAACCCCACCTCATTCAACAATAAGAATCAATGTCAGTTTGCGTATTAATCTGTCATGTGCTGCTCACTAGAAATTACCAAACATGACAGTAAACATATAGATGATAAGATGGGAAACTGTTACATCTACCAATCATTTCGTCACATTAAGAGACAGGAATCGTCTTGATATCAGAACAGGTTTGGCGCGTGCATCGTTCGGTGACATTGTTGTTTATATAACGACTCAGGTCATGTGTTGTAATGGGGACCTCTGCGCAATCCGTGCTGAGAACACGACTTTTTCTCAGTTACATATAAATTTGTAGACACGTACGCAAAAAGAATTGATCCAGTTACCTACTCATATGCGAAACTACTAGCGTCTGAAGGTATAGGTTCTGAAGACAATATTGTCGTTTCTTGTGATTAGAAGTTGCATTCATTAACAGATTTAAACATGAAAAGGATCAATACATTCGATGCGCCAGGGGATGATTATGTCAGCGGGAACTTGTCACATCCATATTGCTGATTATTTGTCAATAATGCTATTAAGATTTTTTTCTACCATTGTGTTGATTTGACAATAATCGCCGCTTCACCTACTTAACGATATCTTTTTTGAAAAATAATGTTGAAATATCGTATTAATATTCTTCGGAAATCTTCGGGTAACAGCAAGACTTTGACACTTGGATACAAGTGTGGAATGTGTCAAAAAGTGGAACAAAAATGATTTTTTTTTCTTTTATTTTAATCGAATTTCAAGTAACAATTTTCTTTTAAAGGATTTGGGTAAAATAAGGTTTCTCGTTTTATCCCCAAAACTTCATTTCCCGCTAGTACTCCGCCCCGGCGTTGTACTGTTAGATATATTGTTTTAAACCTTGGAATACGTTATAGTAGTTTTAGAGTTCCCAAAATTTTTGGAAAATATAAAATAGTAGTCTAATTAGTAGTGCTAGTATATAGTACTCTGTGGTAGTGCATGGCGTATTTTCCCAAAAGTAAAATTATTTTTTTCAAATCGATTCAGTTGATTCGGAGTCTATACAATGAAATAAATTAATTCTTTCCTTTTTGAAATATAAATTATTTCCTTTAGTAACAATATCTACTATCAGTATATAAATATTATCTCAGAATTACGTTTGGTAGTGAGTTGCACGCGTGCAATGACCAGAGCACGAACAACGAACGCATAAATACGTCTGGCAGACCTTTCAAATACCGACCTTACGCCGGCACACACCAGACCTGTCCCTTTGTGCCCGACTTATTCTGTTGCAACTGCCCACAAAAACGATCGTATTCACATTTATCTTCTCTACTCTTACCGTTCTGTTCGATTTTGGTATACCTAATCAAAGACTCCAAAATATTTTTTATCTTAATCAGCTGTTTGCCAATCTATACAGATTCGCTGGAGCATCGATCCAAGTTTCGTGGTTTCGACCCCAGCCTGGGACACACGTAATATTCATGTGATAAAGATGTGTGTTTATTATGTTACTGGGTGTTTAAAAGTACTTAAGTAGATATGTATTCTGGTACCACCATTAGTTCTGGTTTCCATAACACAGCTTAAGCTTCATACTCTGGATTAGCTTACTAAACTACTATTCTATAACTATTCACAAAGCGTCGGATCGGGTCGGAAATATTGTTTTGTCCCTTTTTAGCATAAACGATTATATAGAGATAAAGCACAGACTTTCCAAATCGACATCGTTTCTGACGTTTGTGAATCAGCCCCTAGGTTTGTTGCCTGTTGTTGCCAAGTTGCCTTCCCAATTTCTCTGAGCTGAAACAGCCTTTTGTAAGAATAACGTCATTAACATTTATAAGCTAGCGCATTGGTTCTACTTTTTCTGGTCAATTCGAAAAACTCTGGTTCTCACCAGGCGAATGTGCCCCGAATGTTCAGCTCACGAACCCCAGATTCGCGGCGCATTCTTAGATGTGGACGTAACCTGGCATATCTATAGATCTAGCACCTAGCAGCGATCGGCAGCACATGGTCCGCGAGTATTCTTGTAGCGGCTCATAACATTTTAGTAGTTAAACATGTTAAATAAATGTGATTAAATGAGAAGAACGCATGAGGCATTTTGCCCGCATACGAACACAATATGAGTGACGTGCCTACGGATTGTTGTAGACTTCATTTAAATGCTTATTTTTAAGAATGTATCATATATATTTTTTATAATTTGATACGTTGATATTAATTTCCAAGAGACTTAATGTCCAATTATCTGAGGCTAATATTATAAGTAGGTAAACTGGTAAAGCTTAGTTAAGTTTAGTTTACTTAGCTAATGTACCAACCAAAAGGTTGCTAGCAATCTAGAGTAAAATTTACATTCTGATGTAAGAACGTTACTCCAGCACTAACAAAGACTGCATCAATGCTATCGACACATGACAGAACCCTGTCAATCGGATGAACGCCCGGTTCCAATGTTTTACGTGTCAAAAATGACTATCCGTTTTTCTACGAGTCGTTAATTCTAATTTCAAATTTACTCTCCGTATCAGCTGTCCTCAGTCGTCCGTCGGTCGTTTTAAGCTTATGCCTCGTGTAATTTATTATCTAGTCTCTGTAACAAGAACGGTTCGTTTTCCAAATATTGGAACCGGGCATAAGTGTCTAATAATATTAGTAAAGTGTCATGTAAGCCCATTGCATCTACTTTAGACGTTCGATCAACATAATACTTACACTAAAACCTTTTAATTGCAAATTTTAGTAGTACTAGGTCACCAAGTAGGTGTTCAGTATAATCTGATAGCCGCAGTCCGCATTTACTACGATCAAAGTATATAATATGGCCCACAAATCAATTTGCAAAGTGAATATTTATAAGAAATTCAAGCTTACCATAGAAACACCTGATCTGTTTTACGTTCGATGAATATTATTTATGTTAATTTATTAAATTATCTGTGGAAATTGGTGGTCGACATTGGCTAATCACCACAACATCGGAAGCGAGGACGTTCGGAATATATATTGTACCGTATTGATTAGTTTTTACATAATTTATGGGTTTTAAAATTCATATTAGTTTAATTTAGTATGTTCCCACTCAGCCAATTTCCCACACCTTGAAAAACTAGACAACTAAATATATAATGGGTTAATAATGTTTCATCTATAAGTAAGTGCGAATGTGAACCATGCTTTTAAAGTCATTAGGTATATAATTTGATCACACCTTAAAGCAGCTGTCCCTTTAGTACAGTCATGTGCATACAATCCATATGTATACAATCTCAATCAAAAATTAACCTTATGGTAACGTAGTAAGACCGCAGGTTATTTAATAATACCCAAACTAAGCACGCATGGGGTCCTGGCCAAGTAGAGTGTGTTACGGGACCTATTTTATCACAGATAGCGGCCGGCCGCGACTTCGTCCGCGTGGATTTCGGTTTCCATACAAACTTTAACCCCCTATTTCATAGTTTCCATTATTTCCTCGCTCCTTATTGTTGCAGCGTGATGTTATATAGCCTAAAAATATATAGCCTAAAGCCTTCCTCAATAAATGGTCTATTCAACAATAAATAATTTTTCAATTCGAACCAGTCGTTCCTGAGATTAGCGCGTTCAAACAAACAAACAAACAAACTCTTCAGCTTTATAATATTAGTATAGAGTATAGATATGAATAGATTTAACTATTAACTTATACTATAATTTAATAATATAAATAGCTTATATATAACTATTAAAAATATTTAGTATGTAAGGCACATTTTCTTCACTGAAAACGTTTTGTTACAAAACTCAAATTTTATCATTTATTACCTTTAAACTGTACGCAACCATTCAAATCACAAAACTATTAACGGTATAAATCCTACGCATCAAATATGTTTAGTTCAGAATGAAACATAGTTTGCAATTTAGGGTCCAGATAAGAATAAAAAATGAAACTCACTTAATACTATTATTTTAAAAAAGTACGGTCGACAGCACGTCACGATATATCCGTCTTGCAGTTCGATATTAGAGTTTATGCGCACTACGTAAAGTACAAAGTCTAAAGTGTGTATTTTGACGTGCTTTATTGTCTGTACCATAAAATCTTCGCTTTCCTAAGCTTCAACGAATTTTGTAGCTGGCCTTAAATATTCATAAATTTTTTTTCGTTTATTTTTTTTCCTCATAAATGCCACAGTAGATATTTATACCAAACTTATGAATTTAATCTACACCTACACCATAGTAAAACATATCAAAATCTTGTGAAGCGCCTCTCGTGGCTTATGGAATATAGTGTAACTTTAATGGCCATGGCGTCCTTTGTAACGAGATAGAATTAACAACAGATTATCAGAGAGCAGCATAACTTAGTCAACTTGAAGGAAGTTGCATTATTGCATGATAAAGTATGATTAGAATAACAAAACGCTCGTTGTACACAGCTTTACATCAGCATAGTATTAATATTAGTACTGGATCATCGTAGTCTAGATCACATACCTCAGAGAGAAGGGAAAAAAGCATACCACGTGGTGGAACTAAGCTAACATGCTCATATTGCTAGTACTTATACTTCATAGACATAAATACGAAACTCTTTGAATCTGAGCCAGATAAATTGAATAGAATGGTGACATTTGTTAATTCAAACTTAGAACACTTAAAAAAAACAATAGAAACTGCATGGAGCAAGCCCAATAGCCCATCGCTGAACTCAGGTCGTGGTCTACGAATTGTTGCAATTTGCAAGTCCTTTATTCTTTTTTTTAATGGACGTCTCTAGATACCGCGATGATTCCGCCAATGTCAAGTGTTTAGAGAGACACGTTATAATTAAGTTGAATACTCGGTGATGAGAGCTTATTCATTTCTGAAATGATATCTTCATTCTCTCACTTCACCATACCTTTTTTCTTCTGGACTCAATCTTGCGTCTGTAGACAACGCAATCATCCACCAATGGTATGATGGTGTATACATTTCTGCCTTCTTAAAAAAAGCATAAAGAGGCAACTTTATTATCGAGGTATTATCAGACTTTTTTTCAAGCTCAAATATCCATTCTTACGTTATGCATTTAATTGCTTCCACGATAAATATTATAAGTACCTACCTATCCTAGTTATTATCTTGAAAACATTTTACCAAACAACTTAGAATTCGAGATTAACAATAACTCCTGGTAGAGTAAGTAGTATGTGATTTCAAAAAATTGCAAACGACACACGTAAATAATCCAAAACGATCCCTTTACGCATTCTTCGAAAGCCGTGGTCATACATTAAGAATGTATACGGATATATACGCGAATCAGCAGAATACATTTTCACTCATAATGGATTCTAAATAAAGTTCAGTTGTTTACTTAACTGTGACGTCGAATGTTCGTTCACATTAGTATGAGCGCTCAGTGTCATAACTAAAGAGAATTTATCATCAGTAAATATTTACGCCAAAAGGACAACACTAAGGAAGTTGACTTATGCAAACATTCAATAAAACTGACCTGCGAGTTTGCTATAGTACTAAAATGCGTGGGCAATCCAAGTTTACTCAACGACTAAGGAACTTATACAAGTAACTACGTAAGAACGCAGAACGTTGAATTTAAATAATGTTGTTTATTGGTACGTGTACTATGGAATCTCAATAGATCTTATCTACTGGGAGTCAGGACTGAGGGTCTACTCCCGAAAACGAAATATGTAGGATCCGATGACGGATAGCAATTTGATTCCCTTTGATTGTGATTTAAGCGTTGTCATATAGCAAAATAAAGAAAAAGCAATAAAAAAATCTTAAATCTCGTTTTCACTTTTTTATAGTAGCGCAGTATATTGGCTTCTCCCAGCCTGGTGGCAAGCAAGAGAGAAACCCACATAGCGATGACAAAGGATTTGATACCGAAATATCCTATCCGTTAGCATCGCCATAGTGGCCCGCAAGATATTACTTCAAACTTTTGATTAATTTTTAAAAACGAAACCTTTCGTTTGTTCGTTTCGTTTTTGGGAGTAGACCCCGTAAGTCAGAACATTCAACTGTCGACATATCTTATATTGTAACATCAAAATTTGTAGTACCGACGACTGACAGCTACTCTTTGATGTAAAATCTGCTAAATAGAGTAAGGTACAATTCGAAAGATACCACCACAAAACCGTAATAGATTTATACATATACCTACCTAAAAACTGATAGCAGTTTGATAGATGAGTTCATAGGAATAGTCCATATGAACTCACCTCTTTGAAGAAGTTAGGTAAACGTAATTACTTACATGACATTCTAACTAAGTATTATAAGCGATAAATTCGTTGTCTTTTAAACCGAAGAAGTTTGGCTCTTGCAAATGGTTTTGTATAATTGTTTGTACTATGGCAGGTGCCTATCAACGCGACAATTAGCTAGCTAACGAGAAATCAATCATCTAATTACTAATTGTAATAACAGCAAAAACTTGTCATTTCTTGTACGTAGTTGTCTACATGCATTCCACTTTTTTCTTTACTTTGGGTTTTTTATTACAAGGTAAGTGTTGATGATAAATTGTGATAGTATAATTGTTTTTTTTTTTTTTACAAAAAAAGCATTTATTTCTGATTTTACAAAAATTAAACATAGACGGTTTCGAACATAAAATAGCATTAAAAATTACCAACTTGATGCCTGTCTCAAATTTGATTATCCAAAGAAATGTATACCTACTCAAAAACAGGTACCTATATAGCTTTTAAGTCATAGGTATAAGAGCTAATATCGAATTTGATGTGCTGTTGACCATCAATAATTATTCGTATTACTTGAAATGTTTCACATTGCTATGCAAGAGTAGCCCATTGCATTACATTAAATTCAATGTAAAGACATTATTTTGTACGTGACAGTAAAGTTATTATGTTTTCCTTGTATTTCGCCCTCACTAGACCGAAGTTCGTGGAAATAAAGGGCATTACTCGTGATTGTCCTTTTACTCAGTACCTTAAAGTTTAATAAACCTACGGTACCTATGCGATATAGTAGTCAGTTACATTATTACTAGCAGTCATGTTTCCTTGCCTTCTTATATTTGAAATACAATATTTTTTTCTTTGGTTGGTGAGTTTTCACGTAAAATTATTTACTATGCAATATACCCACTATCAAAATTTTGTATAGCTGTCCCTAAAAAAGGATAAAAATACTTTTATTCCGAAAAAAAAACACAAATCAATAGAAGATGCGGCATAAAATCAGACCTAACATTGTACCTAATGCAAAAGTTACCTTATTTCAGAGATGAACCATAAAAAACAATTTTTATTCAATACTAGCTGTGCCCGCGACTTCGTTCGCGTGGACTACGTCCTTTCATGGTCGGTTTTACCCCTATATCCCCTAATATTCGAAACAAAAAGTAGTCTATATTTTAATAGAGCTATATTTGTGCCAACTTTCATATCTCTAACTTAAAAAATAAAAATTTTCCTATATAAACATTCAAAGGTTGGTAATTTTAATGGCTTTAAAGAATAAAGGGTGAACAACGTATTCCATATGTATAAAAACGTAAGCTCTATACAATTTAGTTACTGTATGGTTAGTACCTACTTAGTTTTTTGGGCTCTACAACCCGGAGGTCGTAGGTTCGAATGACGATGGGAACAGGATCACTGTGAGGTTTTCCTAGTTTAGTTGACTATAAAACCGCAGTCCCACAGTATTATTTTTTTAATTAGAAAACAATAACATGTTTTGTTTTTATTTTCTGATGCGTTTTTTTTATGTTAGTTACATACTTATGGTCAACAAGCAGGCTGTTTGTCTATTTTAAATGCGCGATCAATGTCTACTAATATTATAAATGCGAAAGTAACTCTGTCTGTCTGTCTGTCTGTTACGCTTTCCCGCTTAAACCTCTCAACCGGTTTTGATGAAATTATATACATAGGTATACCTACGTTGAACCTCAAGAACGGACATAGGCTACTTTTTGTTAGAAAGTAAGGGGGGGGGGGGGTAATGACACCTTTGAAAGTTTATATGGGAAAATGTTTATTTTTGAAGTTAGAGATATGAAAGTTGGCAAAAATATAGACTACTTTTTGTTTCGAATATTAGGGGAGATAGGGGTAAAACTCACCATGAAAGGATGTAGTCCACGCGAACGAAGTCGCGGGCACAGCTAGTGATTTCATAAAAATGAGGTATTACTTGAACTAGCTGATAACTGTTTTGCATAATTACACGAACAAACAAATCAAAACCAATCAAATGCTAAATTTAAATAATCTTTGACATTAAACAATTTAATTGCTTGAGAATTCCTCAAAAAATAAAAAACTTCAAACGTCTTTCATTATTTATAAAATTATATTGAGTAAGATATTTCTTGACATTCATTAATACGGCGCGGAACTGAGTATAGCGAATTTGCTACAACTCGTGTTATCTCAACAAAAATTAACAATGAACTAAACGCATAAATCAATACAACAAACATTTAACTCCCGACTCACCTGCCATTGTAAGTCGCACGTCTCAACACGCTAGATGTGGTTTCGTAACCTTTGACCCATTCGGTCGCACCTAATAGTGACGAAATTACGTCTCCGACAAACGTACGGAGATCGCAGCAACAATTTTGACCATATGCGGTGCAAATGCAGCCACGAGTGGATCAAGTGAACCTTGACTTTTCACGTGTGTGTCAAATACGGTTATGATAATAGTGTAAATAGCTTGTGAATATGTTGCCGTGTGCGTGTGTTGTGCGTAAGTGTACCGTTTTATTTACGAGTTTTAATTCTGTTTGGGGGATTAGGAGTTTCGATGTTTTCGTATAACCGCCCGCGTATACCGGCGTCAGTACGTGCGAAAATGTAATAACAAGGTGCTATTTTTAGTGATGTTTGAATTTTTACCATCCATATAAATAAAAGTGAATCTCTGAAATTGATAGTACGGTTGTACGCGCAAACGATAGCACCAAATGGGTTAATTCTTTTTTGTTATGTTCATAATTGTCAGGAAAAAGTTTGTAAGAAAAAATATTTGAAAAGCTGCGTTACGCCGGGGCACTTAGTTTCAAATTAAATTAAAATGTCCTTAGTAACGTTAACTTTACGAAAAACAGTTATGATTTCTTAAATTAAAGTGATAATAACTGGTGTGTTTGTAAATTTGTTTACATCAAGAAGAATCAGTAAGAAATTAGAATATAATATTTTGTAGAACCTTTTTTTTATTAATTTTTGGGTCATTTTGTAATTCGCTTGCCTAAATTATATCAATGCTGTGTTTATACCTTCAGACTTGGTATACGATTAAAAATACGGTAGCGTATTGTATTTCAGTACCATTATACCAAATGCCTAAATAAATAGCGTTATATCTCTTATTAATTAACGTTCTATTTTAACTATAATTAGTAACTATAATTTTGCATCGGTTAACATATCAATGAATTTTATTGTTACCCAATAATAATACAATTTCCTAATATCAAAAATCATGTTCAGAGAGGATCTTAGTTTTTGCCATGAATTCATTAAATTAAAATATTTTCTGTTATGAATTTGTTATAAATAGTATCCTTAAAAATAATGTTATTTAAAGTTACTTATTATGTGAAATAAGTGCCCGTCTTACTTTAATTAATACGTAATTTGATAATATTATACATCCTGTGTTTGTTTCTATGCATGGGTAATAATATAATAAAGAGGTGTATTTAGTATAATAATCTATGCGACCGCAAAAGCAGTGTTGCAATGGACATGCAATTTAGTAACGATTTAGATACCAATAATTTGAACATCGTAAATAATAAAAATAGCATGCTATTAATCTAATAACATGGCAATTTTGAGTCATTAGAGAAATACGTATATTTATATTGATTACCTTTACTATAATTAGTAATACGTAGATATTATTTTAACTCGGATTCTTTTCATTTCACAATATTATAATATAATCTAAGACTAAAATTTTGACTGAATTTCACATACATGCATTTTAGAATTATGAATACTTGTAAATAATCATAAACGGTTAAAGAATGATATTTCAAAATTCATTTACTATTTCATTTGTGGAACTCTTAAAATCAGGAAGCCTCTAAAAAGTCAAAATTGGTTGTAGTGATGTCTCCTGTGCTGTTCCTAACAATAAAATCTGGACATTATTGCTTTCACATAAAGTACTATTTGCAGGTCAACAGAAAACCGAAATAAGTGAACCGTTACTAAACTGTAGGTAACTGATGTCGTTATACTGTCCACAGATTCCGGGCAGCCTGCAATAACGCCTCTGCAAGGGCCGATACTCCTCCGAAACGGCACAGTACCAGTTGTACCACTCACATCGTACCCCACAGTCAACAACGGATCTTTCTACCAAATACCAGTAAGTTTGTCTCACTATTCTAAGGTTCACATAGTACCACATTTTGCGCAAACGAAAATTGTCTAAACCGGGCTAACCAAACATTCCATATTTGTGTAAGCAAAGACAAATGAACGGTTGTCACGTCACGATTGTTACGCAACGTTTACGAAACAAATTCGAATTAGTATATTAAAAGGAATTAAGGTATAAGGAAAATGCGTGCTTTTCACGTTTCTAGGCAACTTCAACTTCCATAATTGCAAACGATACGTAAAATATAAAAAAAATTGGTAAGACAATCGGGCATTAGATAATCGTGAGTTAATTTAACCAGTACGATTGGCCTGATATTGGTACTTGTTAGTAATGGGTGGGATTTATCTTATATTAAATTTAAAAAAGAAGACTTACGTCGCCTTAGTTTGAATTCTTATGTAGATCAGTTGAAGGGACTGCTTGATTTCGGATTTTAGTACAAGTAACCTAATTGCGTTTACTCTTTCATTAGAGCATATAACTTATAGATCGGTTTACAGGAATCTCAATTTATAGGTACCTAGTTTCTGTTCGAGAAGCAAATTTTTTCCGTGCAATTAACGAAGTATTTTGATGACGCTGCAATACCTACTGTGTATATGGTTTATACAAAGTGTGGGAACAACAACTTAAGACCTGGGAGTGTCGACGGATAAGTCTGGGTTTTATTATAAAACACTTTGTTAAAAAAGTTCATTCTAGTTAAAAACTAAGTATTTCGAATAATCGTAGGTAAATGTTTTCTTTTACTAGATATGTTATCATGTCTAAGTTACATGAAGGTTTTCAAAATTATACTACTTATATTACAGAGGTCAAAGTTTTGTAAGACTATAGATGTACGAATGTCTAGGATGTTGTTTTGTCTGTTGTTCTTTTCCGAGAAACACACTGAATGAATTGAAATGAAATTTTGTTGGAAAGATAGACGAAATATTAATGATTATTATAACATAACTTTTTATCCCATGTAACCATGATAGAAGTTACTAGCAACAGCTAAAAGCTTCCGAATCAATAATAAATCGTCAACATTACGAGCAGTTGAATTGATCTGACAGTGAATTAACATTTTACTGAGGAAGCTTTTTATAATTCGCACCTTCACCAATTTCACATAGGTCAAGGTACGAATAAGATGACTTTTAAACTGTCAACACATTCTAAATAAGTGAGTAGAACAAATTGAGGCACAAAAACGAGATGTTATAGTACTTGGATTGTGTTTGTAAATCTAATCTTTCCCGCTGAGAAATGGCCTTAGAATTATACATCGAACCACCTGGATACTTTAGCCATAAATCATTAACGCTGCAATATCTATATTTTTCCACTTTGAACAATGGTCCAGGCGATTATATCTATTCTAAGTAGGTATTCAACCTTTTGCCTAGATTGGACCCCAGCTTGCTTTGGATCTTAGATTAAAAGTAGTTACGAACGAACTCCAAGATAAATTAAACGAATGCACTTTAGTAGTTCTGGGGCCTATTGGTCTTTGTGACAAGATCTTATTAACAAATAAATATCAGATAGTATCTTAAATATCAACGTCATCCCGCAGTAGGTGCATTTTAAACACATGTATTATAGAGAACTATCTATTGCCCGTGACTGCGTTCGCGTTATTTTAGGATAAAAAATCATATATGTTTATGTAGTATCTTATTTATCTGTCCACCAAATTTATTCGAAATTTTTTATTTTTTTTTTATTTATTATTATTAAATTAACAACACTTCTTAAATTAAAATCATAGGCCTCGCAAACCACTTTTGAGTGGTTGCGAGACTAAACAGAACAAAAACAAAACAGAACATTATTTAGGAATTATTAACTAACGTAAAAACATTTTAGTAGCTTTTTTGTGAAAGAGTAACAAACGTAAATTCTTAGCGAAGTTCAAAGCCTTAGCTTGGTATGATTGTCTAGGGATTTGTTTATTTTTATCGCATACGGTCCGTTTCACGAAAGACAATTTTATTTTAAAACATCTATACCTACCTACATCTGTATTTGTGGCAAAATGTTGTCTGTTAAGATTTTGCAGTTAACTACTTATTTAATGGTTTGTTGCCACAAAAAACTTTAAATACACAATTTTTATGATATATTACATTCATCTCACTACTAGTTTGCTTCTATTAGTAGCAAAATATTAATCTTAAATGTAGGAACAATGATGCTTCTCTTTAATGTTTTGTTCAAAATCGATTTAATAGACATATTGTAACAACGGAAAACCAGCCTTAAAATTAGCAAAATAAATATGCCAGACTAAAATCCCTACTAATATTATAAATGCTAACTCTGTCTGTCTGTCTGTCTGTCTGTTACGCTTTCCCGCCTAAACCTCTCAACCGATTTTGATGAAATTTGGCATAGGTATACGTTGAACCTCAAGAACGGACATAGGCTACTTTTTGTTAGAAAGTAAGGGGGGGGGGGGGGGGGTAAATGAAAGGATGTAGTCCACGCGAACGAAGTCGCGGGCACAGCTAGTGTAATATAAATCAATTGACTTAATGTCAGTGGGTGGAAAATTATTTAACTGTATTTTGCTTGTGAATTGTAACTTGAACAAAGCAAAGCCGGCCGATATTATTATTCGTTCCACTAAATTAATGGTATCAGACAATCCTCTGACAAAACTAGGCTACCGGCCTCACGAAAACCGGTACTCGTATCTCTTTTTGAATCACTTTTATGGTTTACGTATTCGTTTAAGTAGTTATTTTTTCCTTTTTTATCACTTATATGATAATCATACCTCCTCTTACTATAAGTACAAGGCACATATTAAATACTTTACATCTTGGATATTACTTAAATTCAGAATAAATTCCTACATTGTATCAGAAGCAGCTCAATAGGCTTTAATTGTTTGAATTTTCCAAACTGTATACATCCATATAATGGAGAATAGACTGCTAAAACAAAGTCGTGCATTTTAAATTTACTCTAGTAAAAAAAGGAAGTTTATAACTGAAATAGTTGTAAACTTCCCGTGCTTCTCCGTTATAGTTAACTAGCTGTGCCCGCGACTTCGTTCGCGTGGACTACATCCTTTCATGGTCGGTTTAACCCCTTTCTCCACTAATATTCGAAACAAAAAGTAGTCTATATTTTAATCCAAGTTTCGAGCTATATTTGTGCCAAATTTCATATCTCTAACTTCAATAATAAACATTTTTCCATATAAACTTTCAAAGGTGGTGTTACCCCTATCCCCCCCTTATTTTATAATAAAAAGTAGCCTATGTACGTTCTTGAGGTTCAACGTATACCTATACTAAATTTCATCAAAATCGGTCGAGAGGTTTAAGCAGGAAAGCGTAACAGACAGACAGACAGACAGATAGAGTTACTTTCGCATTTATAATATTAAAGTAGGGAAGTAGGGATTGAAATTAAATAGCCGGCGTACTTTCAAGATGGATCTCATAATCTTACTAGGTTTATCTTCTCACAACATCGTGAACATCAATGCACTATTTAGCTTACAATAAATAGTATCTCCTTTTCATTAACGATTTTCACAGTTTCTCTAACTTTTCATCTAATTATTATTGCTGACTTCTTACTGTTTGGCGATTAGGCTTAACGCACCATGGAGAGCGGACTAGGCCTAGCGTTGCTCAATTTTGATTGATCGCACAGTAATCTTCTCCCTCTACCTACTAAATTTCCTTACTTATCTTCTTCTTCTTCTTTCGTATTTCACCTTCGGGTTAGTGTTAAGGGGAACGCACGACTAAGTAGGCAATTCACTGGTCAAAGGAATGTCGTGTCGTAGAATAATCACATCTTGTCTACGCACCATCATCAGTGCACTGACAATATTTAGCACAAACGTCTTCTTACCTTATTCATGCGTAGTCCGTGCATCCTGCCTACGTCACTGTGAATCCGAGCTCTCGCTTAATTGAACCAGTCATAATACCACGTCCGTTTTCCTGTAACCCTAAAGCTCCAGTTTTGCTCTAGTGCTAAGGTGAATGCACTACCCAGGGAATAAATCAGTGGCAGCAGTCGGGCAAAGGCGAATGTCGTAAATTGGTCACGTCTCGTGTTTTATCTGGTGCCCACGCGTGACTCAGGCGCGGCTGGGCGGGCGTTTCCTGCGATCCTACGCTTTCGCAATTCTAATGCCAGTTACACATTTGACGCGTTTCGCCTTTCCAATTTTGACTTTACATTATTTTATTTTACACAAATTAATTAGAGGAAGCGAGGGAGATGACCCTTATCATGCCACTTCGCTTACTTACATGTGCCGTCATTTGTTTAATTGTATGTTTTGGTATGCATTATGTGTGTCCTTATACGAAAATCATTGTACTTAATCATTGTAGTCATTGTCACACATTTTCTGCGTCTCTAAGGAAGCAATGTGACTCTTCTGTCTTACCGTAACATTATCATAATATGAGTCGGCAAATGAACCATGTCTCTTATGTAACATAGGAGACCACTTAAATGTTGAATTTATTCTGTTTTTTAGTAATTTATTTATTTAGTCATTTGCGGCAGCAAAAATACATCATCTGCAAAAGATTCAACGGTTCATGAGTACTGGCGTCAGACGAACAAAAAAACAGACGGACTGCCAGTATTTAAACTTAGGGTCTTGTATAAACATAAACTACTACGTCGTGCTTCAAAATTGACAAACTAATGTCAGCAGAAACCAACCGGTAGATTGTCGGAAAATCAACGTCTAGTGCTTACTTGCCATTGTTCTGAACATACGAGTTTTCGGAGGTTTTGCAAACAATATGGGATCTATTTTTGTAACTAACCGTTTTATTGATGCGTGGGATCTTAATCCGAGTGTTGCATATTTGTCATACATCACCCTAAATTATCATGCATGTCACGAGTGCTTGGCCATTTGCCTTATGCAATATGCAGTAATATAAATCAGAAAAGGTACCTATTCAAAGATGAATGGCTGATGAGCTTATTGGTAATTAACCTAGGATCAAGATCTATCGTGAATTCTACTACTGGTTAGGATGCCGACCTGTTACGGAATGTTGTACGCACTTAATTCGGATAAGTATTGAAACAGATTGTCTTTTAAAATATGTTTCATCAATAACATTTCTGACATACTTGCAATATTTTAGTTAGTAACGGTGCCTGCATAGGCACGTATTAAAATGTGTGTGAAATTAATGCAAAAAAACCTACACCCAATTGTCGGGCTCCAAAAGTATGAAAATAAACAACGTTAGAACTTTGGCAAATTGTAGAAGCTACTTTTTTTAAATATAATCAGTTAGAAATATTCATCTTTCCTTATGGGAACCTATTCGGATAAATCAGGCCTGCCGTTTTCAAGAATTCTGTTTTGTAAGTCTGGCGCTGGAAAATAAAATAAAATCTAAAATAGGTAAAACGAAGTAAAGACGATTAACTTGGACAAAACGCGCTAAGCACCTATTGTGTTTAGAACATTATACGAAGTAAACGAACCCATTGCACTGTGATTCACAGGCGACAAGTGACAAATTGAAAAACTTAACGCGTATTGGTTTGACGCATTTGTCAAGAAAACCACAAGTCTAGGACAGTGCTAAATTTGTTTGAAAATCATCCTAAATCGCTTAAGAATAAGATCTCATTTTTTTTTGCAAAATATCTAACTGCGAAGATTCGCAGCGACAACACGTGTTGCATTCAAAACCGCCTATTACGCGTAGTGACCAAAACAAAGGCATATTATGTTGGCACGTTTAGAAAAGTAGGTATAGGTAACTAATGCAATGGCAACACACATAACTATAAGTATTATATTAAACTTAATAAAGTATAATATTTAAAATGCAGCGATCAAACAAAAATTATCTAGATAATGTACCTACGGAGCAAAAGCATGTAAGGCTACATTTTGAACTTTCCACTGCCCTTATATCGTGCTCATAAGAACTATTATTATTCATTATGCAGTTCTAGTGAACTATGGTCACTGCGACCTGTCAGATCTATTGTGTCTCGCGACCAATTTAAAGTAACTCCTTCTGCCGGGTCGATTCTAGAAAGTCTAGTATTTTCCTGGCTTTCAGAGTTTTTTATTCATCCAGTTGAGCTACATGTCATCCCAAGTGGATGCTTCGTTTGTGGATCAGAGATTCACAGTCACACAGGAGGTGAAGAGGTGGTTTCTTTTCCTCCTTGCAAAATCTGCATTCATCAGAGTCACTCAGCTTCATATGAAAATGGTGTCTTTTTAGTTGGCAGTGTCCAGTCAAGGCTCTAACTAGCGCACTGGCTCTAGGCCTGCTAAGTTGTAGCAGTTCTTCGGTCCATTTACGCGAGTAGCCAACTATGAGTGATTTTGAGTGTTCTAAGCCTGGTTGATTTATCCAGTATTTTTTATAAGAACTAACTTCGATCTACAAGGGCTTATCGTGCTTGACGTGTTGTCGACCCTACCTACGCAAAATAACCCGTTATAAATTGCACTTTTTATGTTTAAAATTAGGTCGAAAATCGAGTACTCAGATTCCTTCTTATGTTTCGGTATAAAAAATATCCCGTAGCTTCAGATTATAAACGACAATAGTTATAGTATAGAGACGTAGATTCGAGACCCATCAAATTTAAAGATAATTCGTGCATTCATTCCAGAAAAACGTATCAAAAAAAGTACTTTCGGTTTTATCATTCTTGTAGATGCCAGATAGTCTGATTGGTTTCTGCAAAGTCTAAAAAGGTAGAAAAGGTAGTAAGATATTAATATCTACCGTTTTGCAAACAATTTACCCTACTCAATTCATGAGTTGATCATATCGTTGCATCTGTAATAATTTTCTGAAAGAGCAACTCAGTTTATACGCAATAAATCGCGTGAACCACTTAAATACCAATAAGACCATTAGCAGAATTCAATTACTTTACAATTATATCTACTAACATCGAGTAACTACTACTCAGGCATAAGCAAATGTGTGCCAATGCGGTCGGTAAAGATGGTTGTAAGACGTAATGTTCATCAATTAGTTGACATCAACTTATGCGGCGGCACACCATTCATAAAAGCCATTGATCAGACATATGTTTCCTAGTACAATAATTTCCAGTGAGGCATATGTCCAACCGCACGCGGATATCGAAGTTTGAAACCCGAAACTTCATTAATGGATAATAATTAGACAAATCCTTGTGTGACAAGAATAGATTAGTCTATCAGGCCTAGCATGCGCCACGCGACTAAATTTTATCGCGCTCTTATCAAACGTCAAACTCGATTGAAGTCAGCTGCTGATTGACTGAAAATACAAGTGCGGTACGCTATTAGCCAATCGTCTCATGCGATAAATTTGACGTATTGCGCATGCTAGGCCTATGTGTTAGTAATAAATTTACATATAGTTTTGTTATGTTTGTGGATGTTTCTTTACTGGTATCCTCTTTACAGTATTCAGAAGTTGACTCATATTGCACTCTGATGACATTTAGGTATCTGAAGATATAATTTATTTTCTTTATTTTCAAGTGATTACAAATTAACAAAATCTGGGAAGACACTTTGCGTTCTGAATATGAATATTCTTGGTCAAATTGATACAAAGATAACTTCTATGTTTTTTACAAAGACATTTTAAATTAAAGTGTAAATGTAACAGCTTTGAAAATACTATTAACGAAACAGTCCAGTTATCAATGTCAAAAGAGCATTAGTTCGTAACAATCAGCGTATCTATACAATTTATAAAACATGCATTCCCAGCGTATGAGAACGGTATTTTATTAAAATACGCTCTTCTTGACGTGAACCGTCTAGTCTCAAGCTGTTATCCTTTCGTCACACCATCAAGTATGAATGTGGAGAATGTACTACATCGTAGACGTCTTGATTATACGAGTTTCTGACATTTAAATTTAGAAATAACCAGTCAGATCACGTGAGTAACCGTTTAAACGTTCCTCATTATGTCTTAACTCACTGCGTGGTATTAATCAAGGAATTTGCCACTACGAATATCATAAATAGGCACAGTCAAAAGCAAACCAGACTGTAGTATACACATTGGACGTTGTATCGCTCTTATGTCTTACGCATAAGAAATAATTTGGAACTGCAAGTGTTTACCGTGATGTGTGACCATACATACAATTTTATTGTAGCGTCTCCTTTTAAATGATTATAAAATCTTATTGCACCTCACCTGGATACAAGAGTGAGTGATACGTTTTTAATTAATGACCTTATAAATGGAAGATTTATGTGTATCTCTGTTATTCTCACGACCGGTCTCTTTGCTCACCAAACAACCTCAGCTTAAGCTTTCCTCGACGTCATACTACTACGAAGTTTGCAAGCAAGGGCTGTGATAGTTTATTAATTTATCCGATATTTCTGTGTGGTCTTATCGCGTTGACAAGCGCCACGCCCTCGTCACCTATCTATTCCATTCTGTGTTTTAAGGTAAGTAACCTGCCTTTTGCGCCAGGTCTCACCAACAGAAACATTCATGCAATGAACACTAGTGTTTGGTGTATGTCTGGGTCTTAACGAAATATGAAGCTATTGATTATCCCCCTGCAGGCCTAAGTCATCATTGTAATGTAGTCATCGTTTCAACAATAGATAGGTATTTTTTTTTTGTTCATATTTTGGCTCGCACGACTAGTGCATCAGCCACTGACTTGGGTGGAGGGATATTTGACAATTTTGGATAACGGTGGATAAAAAGTTTAGGAAACTATTAAGGAAAGGAAGGAATCTAAATTCGGATCAGGAAAGTATGGAATAAATAGATAGGTATACGGACTTAAATCACTACGCTAGTCAAATGTGGGTTCGTGACCAAATGAAAAACCGTGAGCTATGTTCGCAAAATGTAAAACAGATTGTGCTCGCATTGAGAATCAAACTCAGTCCCAAAGCTCATAATCATTTACTGTGACATTACATATTTTGGTTTTCCATAACACAACACGGCGGTAGAATACTTTACTTGTACTGACGATTTATAAGTGCTTTTGTAAAGCTTACATGAATAAAGATATTTTCTATTCTATTCTACAAGTTCTGAGATGCTGCTAACTTCGAGATCTAGTCGATGTTCATTATCGATTAAATTTTAAAAGCCCCTGACAGTTTGATATTGGCGCATCTTAGATTCCAAATTATCTTAATGTACAGTACTAATCAAGTTTTATTATTTAGTAGATACCTATATTAACGAAGTTTTATTTCGTACGTAAATAATCCCGCATTTCAAAATGCGGTGGAGGCGGCCATCTTCTATAGAACATAGCTAAGAACACTCCCAACTAGGTAACTCTCCTTTCCAACAAAGTTAACAAAATCGAAATCAGTTCATCGGTTTGGGAACTGCGATGCCGTAGACAGTCAGACCGACAGACAGACATGTCAAATTTATAATACCCCGTCGTTTTAACGTCATGGGTAAATAGAAACACTTGAGTTCATAAGTTACAATAAGATATTATAATGAGATTGTGTACAATTTAATGTACTTGACTATATGCCCGATAATTATTGAATTTCCAGCGTAGGTATACAATTAAGTTAGGACTTTCTTAATCTTAGGAATGTGAAATCAGCACCTTTGTTTTACCTTATAAGGCGGGGTTAGAGCCTCATCTGAAGGAGATGACTGCGTCTGTAGGGCTCTCTTGCCCTGAGAAAGGCAGGCCTACCCACAAAAAACCTCCCTTATTACCCTATGCCCGTTGCCAATATTTTACGATTCGTAATTTGTCAAAAATTACTATCCGTTTTTCTCTAACCGACTACGATTAATATCGTTAATAATTTACGTTCCACATCAGCTGTCATCAGTCGTCTGTCGGTCGTTTCTAGCTTACGCCTCTTCAAATATTGGAACCACGCATTAATGGCGATGCTCTGAGAATGTCAGCAGCCTAAGAACGATTATCACGATGACGAAATGTCTGTCACTAACTGACCGATTAGGATGTATTTCGTTATTTGCACAATTAATTGCTTTAGCGTGATTTAAATGACGCATTAGCTTACATCATTTCTCATAGCATATATGGAAAATAAATTACTCATAGTTCAAGATGCAATAAATATCGTAAAACAAAAACTCAGCAATATCGTATCGTTTGCACGTACAATTTACTTTGTACCCAATAACATTTGAAGGGAATGTATATTACCTACATAGCCAGGTTTTTGTACCCAAGATACCTATGTACCTATTTACATACTCTATTATCGAATGTTCATATGAATGTCTGATAATAGAGTATGCAAAGATGGAACAATGAATCACAAATTTCGATGGGAAACGAACACAGTTCTTAATTGTTACTTGAATCGGAAAAAACACCGATGAATATTAATATAGCTACATAGAGGAAATACAGTGAATCTTAGATACAGTTTGTGTGAGTCCTAGTTGTTCGAAAAGCGAGAAAATCTAAGAAACAATATTATAAATAACCAAATGCAAGTATGTTTTCTTAGCAAGACCGTAATGGACACCCAAACAAGATACACGCTAGAAATATAAAAGGACAAGTGTAAAACTCTATTTATTTGGTGTATTTTACAACCATCAACAAACTACATATCTGCAGGACCAAAAAGTTGACTGGTAAAGAGCGCTCCTAGCGTTAAGTCCCCTTAAAGTATTTTTTGTGCAATTAAGTTTATTGGTAAAATAATTAATTTACTGTATTTTCTTATTTGTTGCTTTTATACAATCACTTAAGGTTACTTGAAATTTACTCAAATGCAGACCCATAAATTGGCCATAAGTGAAGTACAGTCAACAGCACGTTACGTTAAAAACTTGCAGTTCTGTATAGGCGATGCAATCTCCAAAGTGTACAGTCTTACGTGCTTTTGATCGTGAAAAATTTGCAAATTTACCTTTGTATTATTATTATTATTAGGGGTACTTGGGGCTATGCAGTTCAGTGAACTGCGACCTTTTAGATCTATTGTGACTCGCCACCAGTTAGAGTAACTCCGTTAGCCGGGTCGATTCTAGGAAGTCTAGTCTTACCTTTGTAAGTAGGTGTACCTAATTTACTGCTCAATATAGTTTCATTTTAGCAATACGCACGTATGTAATACGTATCCACCTGATTGTTTATTAAAAACTGGATCTTAATTGGCCAATCTGTGGTTCCGCATTGATATCTAAGTACCTACCTAACTTAATTATTTTAACATTGCCTAAAGCAATGTGTGACGATTGACGAATTCATCAATGAACACGTTATGTGCCAAATTGAAATCCGGTACGCAAGTTCATACTCGTTAGTATAATAATACATAAATAGATTCGTTCAAATCCAATCAGTAATATATTAGGATGTCTTAGGCGCCATTAGACGTGCCGCGTCTTTTTTGCTAACACAATTTATGTAAATTTATTTCCATCGCAAGGTTATTGACACACTTATGGCTAAAACAAAGTGGATAGCTTTGAATTGCAAAATAAACATCTTGCCAAATTAATCCAGCGATCCAGTTTCGATGATATATGTTACAAAATAGAAAAATACGATAAATCACATCAGTATACATTATTTAATCTTAAGTCGATCTTTTGAATAAGTCTTGAAGTCTTTTTTCGCCCACTGCCGTATTAAAAGATACTTACGATTTTACTAGCGAGAAAACTTTACAGTTCAGAAGTAGTAGTTACCATTTTCCATTTCAAATTCTAAGTAGGTAATCTTAAATGCTAACTTTTCATTAACATTCAGATCAAATCATCACTGATCAAAACAATGCCTTAGAAGGATTTTCATCAGCCGCGGAAAGGTTTCGTTATTCTTTTTTAGGGTTTCGTACCCAAAGGGTACAAACGGGACCTTATTACTTTGGAATGGACCTGCACGTTTTTGTTATTTTGGAATGGACACAAAATATTAAAAGAAAATTACTAGGTATAAGTATAAAGTTAAAAATAACTACAAAAGGAATATTGCTTATGAAGGTGAGTAAAATTAGCTTTGAACAACTTTATGTTATTATGATTATTCAAGGTTTAAAATTAATATAAGACAAGGATGATTCATAAAATTGAAACCGTCTAGTCAGACTTAAGTCATATTTACCTTTTCAGTACTATTTGTAGGCGGTAAATAATATGTAGGTACAAGAGTTTATTTTTATTATTTTTAGAATTATAAATCTTATATTCTGCGTGTTACATGCTCACTAGCAATGGCGACTTGGAATTTTAATTGATATTTTGTTACATTGCATGTTAGTTCCGCTTTTGCGTTAATCCGCATACAAATATGAACCTAGGATTTAAGTTAAGATTTGCCTACATTAGTTAGTTAGAGCTGTACAAAGAGAATTGAACCTTCGCAAGTCAAATCTAAAACCTAAAACAAGTTACAATTAAGTACAGTGAATGATATATACGTATATCTAATTAATGTTATTACAACGTTTTAGGTAAAGTCTATGGATAAGTTTGGATTTGGGTGGATGAAGAACATGAGAATTAATTAACTTCACATCATGCAAAAAACGAAGTGTGTGTAGGCTACATATATATATAGATAGATAGATACACTTTATTGCAAAGAAAATTTACAGAAATTGGTTTTACAGACATATTCAAGTACAATTTAGGCGGTCTTGTTGCTAGAGAGCACAGTAATCTTATTGCTAAGAGAGCAAGAAATATAGATATGTGGGCGTGTCTCGGTAAAAATCTAACACTATTACCAACATTAATTAGGTTTCCTAACCCATTCTTCATATTTCGGTATGCAGCTTGTCAGAATTCGCACTCTTTCCAAAATTTAAAACCACCTCTCACCATTAAATACTTACATTTTATCAGAACGTATCATATTTAACAATTAACTTTAATAATACCAAAACAAATAAGTCGTTCATTTTTCAACAAGATGTGTGATACCATACAGGCTTATTTATTTAAACTTTAGTCCACATACATAAAACGCAAAAAATGAACTTAATACCTATTGACTTACTCTACCTCCACTGATATGGCCAAAAGTAGGTATAGTGGCAGTGCATGTATGATAGAAAGATATGCCTAAAAATTGTTTATAAGTAGTTATACACTCGTACCTAATCAACGTTAAACTTTGTAAGAATATATGGCTTCATTTTATAGAGTTAGTTGTTCCATCACGCAAAAATTACTAAATGGATTTACGTATGCCAAATTCTGTTGAAATATAGATATGATACTAAATTAGCTACATAATGCGAATGCAAGTCACGGTAACCGTTAGTTTAGCTTAAATTACCTATTATAATAGAATAATACACAAAGGTCTTTATACGAGACATATTTACATAATACTATTATGGTAGGTATTATTACCTACCAAAAGTGACCGTGTAAGAATTCAGAAAGCCTACAACCGAAGTTTACCGTTATATTTTCAAAATTATCACCATGACATTTACATAGGTACCTACTCTAACTAAATTACCTACCTCCTGACAGTCTTCTGTAATACCAACATTTGAAAATAATTATTTATTAAATTATCTCACTGGAGAATATATTTTTGACGACCTCCGGAGCCGAGAGGCAAGCGTGCCGGACTTTGGCGTCGCGCCATCTCCGAGGTTCTGGGTTCGATCCCCGGTCGGGTCAATATGGGAAACGAACTTTTCTGTATTGTCTCGGGTCTGGGTGTTGTGGTACCGTTGTTGTTTCTGATTTCTGTAACAGAAGTACTTTAGCTACTTACCACAGAATCAGAGCAATGTATGTGATGTTGTCCAATATTTATTTATTTATTTAAAAAAAAGTCGCTTCAATCACTAAGCTACCAACTGCAAAAATGAGTAATTCAATGTTACGTCACGTCAGTATTTAGCTGTATCATAGGAAGTATGCCCACCTGACGTTCCGCATCGCAGACGTGCCGAGACGTTTTTTGGCATTTTGTTTGAATTAGTTCAGTTAATTAGTGAGGTCTCAAAGCGTCAGACGTGTTAATTAAAGTTACGAACAGTAGCGGATATGGATTTGTTCTGGTCAAGACGTTCAACTGTGAGTTAACCTTTGTTTAAGATTGTGTTTGAAGTATTCACTTTGATTATGTAGGTATTGTGCGTAATTTAACTGCCGAAACAGTTTAGATAATATGGTAGGTAAAAGTAGGTAAAATCTACAGTTCGCTATAAATAAAAACAATTACATTTGATTTTATTATTTTTATAGTACAGTCAGCTTCATAAAGATCTAAGTGTCCAAAGTGGTCAAAATTATCTGAGGGACAGAAGTTCATTTTTATGTACGTTGTCAGGTCGTCTTATTGTTGTAAACGTACAGAGTGGTCAATATTATCTAAACTACACGATTCCATAAATATGTTATGTGTTAAGATGAGCAATAATATATTCGCGTCCTAAGTATTCATTGGTATCTAAGCATTCAAAGTGATCATAAATATGTTGGTAGTAAAGAAAAGTAAACTTTAATGTTTACGTAATACGATTGATTTCATTGTTATTATTGACAGTGACGTTCTAAGACACATCGACAAACGAAAACTAGGATGTCCAATTGCGTCACAGCCTACAAATATATGGATATGCCATAAAATTACGTTTTAAAATAATTTAACGGGTCAAAACGCGACACCATTTTTATTTAGTAGTTTATACGAACTACTTACTGCCCTTAAATTTGGTTTTGACCCGTTAACTTATTTTAAATGTTTAAAATGGAACGCGAAAGTCTTAAAATTTATATAAAATTACGTTCATGCAAGTGGAATTTTGTAAAGATAGGAAACTGAATTTAGAGTTTTTGTAAATTCACCCGGGAATTGAACCGACTACAATCTACACTCGATTGCGATCCGTTAGTTGAGTCGATTATATTAATTAATTCTCGGTACTCAACTTGATAAATTAAATCATAAATGATAAAAAAAAAATTATTTTTACTATTTATTATTAATGAGGTTAAAAATTAAAATATGGTTTTTAATTTGCATGTATTTGATTCGAAAAGAATTTTCAACGGAAGTTTAATGAGTATTGTAAGTTATATATACTTTTTTGTTTTATCATTCTCTTATTTTAAAAGTTAAAGGGGAGGAGGGGATATTTTACCACTTTGGAAGTGTCTCTCGTGCAAACTATTCAATTTAGAAAAAATGATAATACAAACCGCAATATCATTTTTAAGACTTATCCAAAGTATATTGATTTGAAGAATACAAAAATTGTAGGCTGAAAAGTATTGTTTTTTTCTATTTTTGTGAAAACCCTTAATACAGTTCACAGAATACATCCACATACCAAGTTTTAATAGTATAGGTTTTATAGTTTCGGAAAAAAGTGGCTGCGAACGGATAGACAGATAGACATGACGAATCCATAACGGATCCGTTTTTGCTATTTGGCTACGGAACCTTAATAATCTTAGATATTTTTTAAAAATTAAGATAAATTAATTTAGTAGGTATGTTAAGTGGTAATGAGGTCTTAGCTTAAAGGCAGCATAATAAATCTGCTACTGAACTTGTCGGCCTCACCTTAAAGGCCCCTGCTACTAATGTAGCACCCCCCAGGAGCTCTGCAAACCTCACTCACACGCAGGAACACAACAACACCGAAGTGATTGTTTTTTGGCTGCGGTCTTCTGTAAGGTGGAGGTATTTCACCAGCCGGGCTGCTCCAGTTCGAGCTATAAATCACTATGCCCTACCTCTCTTATTGAATTTTTACATAATGCGTAATAACACATTATGTAAAAATTCAACTATTTGACTAATAACTGATCAAAAGTTATAGCCATGGGATTAATTAAAACACTCCGTTAGGAGTTCCTGGATTAAAACTCTGATAAGTCGTAGCCTCGTTTTTAAGTCAGATCTGCAAAAGTAAATCTTGGAAAACTGCATTAAATTTGGTGGAGTTGTTCTTGCGTGATGTCGACACAAACACACAGACAGACAAAAATTCTTAAAACACCAGGTTTTGGCCTCAATTGCTTTCTTCGAGACCCCCTGAACTTTATCTTTTGCCAAAATCTCTTAAATATTAACACGAACCTGTTACACTTTTATAATAGGAATAGACAATATTTATTGAGGTTATTTTAGAAAAATATTTATTGGTAGGTGAAAATATTTTATAAAAAAGCTTTTATTATGAACATACAAAGTAAACAAAAACCAAGATATACATAAAACTCATTGTTTTTAAACTTTACGATGGTGTACCAAATTTCAGCTTAATTGGTCCTCAGGAACAGGTGTTCCTATAGGTATTTTCTAACTCCATTATCAGACCAGCTCCATGTTACCATGTTAATGTATTGTTATCGCAGTTACATAAGTAGGCATACCAAATTTCAGCTCAATTGGTCAACCTAAACTGGGTCAATTCTTCATTTTAAGAATTATAAACATACATACCTATAATGAGGTACGTACATACAAAATTGAAGTTATTATAAAAGCTTACAAAGAGATGTCTAAGTTGCGGGCACAACAAACAAAGAAAACAAAATTGATGAAACAATTGAAGCCGTGCTGCTTGGAACGCCGACACTTTACGCACTCGAAATTTAAAAATCTGCCTAATGTGTAGATATTTATGATCACTCTGACCGCTTAGATACCAATGAGCAGTTTGGATGCGTACATATTAATGATGATTGTAATCGTGTACATGTTATTGGAGACTTATGATGAGAAGATATTTATGATTTGTTGGATGTGTACAATATTTAGGTGACTTTGAATGATAATATATTATTGCACCTTTGTTCCTCATATATTTTTGAGTACCTTCACACCTCATATCTTTATGAACGTGACTGTACTATACGCAGAAAAAAGCACCGCAAGGGGAGATAAAAATTTTCTGTTTCTAATAATTACATTTGAGTACCTGTTGGTTTGATGTAATAATTAGGACTGTTTTACATAAGCTATTGTTGTGCAGTTTTGCGGTTTTATTGCGTTTTTTTTATATTTACTACCAACCTTTAGGTAAAACACAATTTTAATAGTTGGGAACATCTTTATCTTCAGTACCTACCAATCTACATTTTACCTACTGATTATTGTAATGAGCGTTCAGGCAAAATTTATCAATCCCAATCCCATAAAGATGTAAATCGTAGGCATATGAAAAACATTTATAGACGTTTAAGGACCCACCCTTATCGTCTATGAATGTTTTACAATTCAGTCCCACTCCAGAATTTTATACTCCAGGTCGAGCATCTAGGTCCCCCTGAAAATATTTAATATTTCTTTTATTAGGTTTCATACCGTACCAATGCATACATGTATAACTTCTCACATAAGATGTCAAAAATGTTGCTGTTTATTGGCTATTAACACGCCATGCATTTTCAGCTAATCAGCAGCAGAGATACTAACCTTAAATTTTTGAAAAGAACATCATAAGGGTAATGACCTTTATGGCGCATTTTAAGCCTATACGACCATTCATTATCAGTAAAATACTTAGATACCTACCAACTAATGCGAAGCTTTGCCAGTAATTATAGATAACTAAATTAAACTTTCGTTTAAAGAAATTGTTCGATAATCATTCGATATTTATTCGACAATTAGCTAAGTGATCATTTGATTAAGTATGTGATTCGTTCATTACGTTGGGTTACCTATTAGAAGTTATATTGAGCTGGTTATTCTTGCATTCCTATTTGCTCTGTATTGCAATTAGTGGAATACCTACCTACCAAACTACCTTAATCTGACAAATATGCAACATTTTACCTACTTTTATGAATAAAATTTCGCAATCTAAGTTCAATAACAGTTGGATTATTTTGACAAACTTGAAAAGGTCGATACGTGACGCTAATGTGATTTCTACAAATTTTACGGTACGGGTACCTACCCGTACCGTAAAATTTGTAGAAATCAGAGTAGGTACCTACCTACTCTGATTTCCTATGATTAGGTGACATATCACTTGATATTCAGTGCACACAAAAGATACCACTTTAAATCACCTACATAGGTATAGTTTTAGGTAGGTACCTATATTTCGCACAATAAAATAGATGACTAAAAGTTATGTTTGGTTCAACAGTTAGATGGTTAGATTACAGCTTTTACCAATTAATGAAGTAATCACACGCCTTCGTTGAAGTTTCATACTCTCTATCATTATCAATTAGATGGAAACAAACTGACGGACTTAACCGATTCATTGCGGATGACGCCTTATGGCGTCATTTATATCTTTTGCGTATGGCGTTTGACGCCAAATGGCGTCTCAAAGAATTCCTCTGTAACTCTATGGAATGGCTATTTTGAGAGTCCAAACGAACAGAATTGCCATTATTTGTCACGTAGGTTAAGCCTGTATAAACCGTTTTATGATTAATTGCCAATTTAAAAACTACAGATGTTACAAACCTTTTGTTACCAAATTTAATTTCTTTTACGAATAGCGTATTGGCGTCATGAGTCATGAAGGTTTTTGTTCTTAAATTCAACATGATGATTTTTATGAGAGTTCTAATAGCAGAGCTTTTACTGCCTATGTTATAATAAAGTCGTTTTAATTACCTAAATATAAAAATTATAGTAATACATAATTAATTAATATGTATGTATTTATAAAAGAAAAGTACCTATATAAGTATTTATATCGGTTAAGTTATTGCTTAGTTTAGGACTAAATAGCTTTGTGTAATTGGTGTCCTGAAATATTTATTATTATTATTATAATTAGGTAAATAGCGCAAAACCTCAGAAACTCCAACTTATTTTTATTTCATAATGATTAAGATAATAAAATCATACATTTGTTTTCTTCCTCTTCCTTTTTATCTTCAATTTGCGTATTTAATTATGGTTTTTAGATTTAATAAACTAAATATAGGCACTCCTTTTACACCCTTTCGTAAACCTCTAGTAAAAATACACAAAAGGTTTAAAACCACTGATCCAAGTAAATCACTTACCAGCCATTCCAGCGAAATCACGTAGATAAGTCACTTTGTAACACTCTAAACGAATTAACAAAACCTTTAGGTTTGACTTCTAAATCCGACTGAATGTAAACACGCATAAACAAACCAAAATCTTAACAAAAAACAAAATATGTTCAATCATGGCTGAAGACGCCTAAGGGCGTCACTTTAATTGGTGGCGGTTGACGCTCAAAGGCGTCACAGAAAATTTGTTAGCCGCCATGGACAAAAGTCCCTAAAAGTGGGATACGCAATGAATCGGTTAATGGAGCCACTGCTTTTTACCAAGTTATCATCAAACTTATTATTCCTTTTTCCAGATTCTATGGACAGCACTATCCTTGGCGTTGGGTTACGAGCTTCAAGGCCAAATAATCAGAGGCGTGCCGTGCGTCAAACGAAACTACCAGCTGTATTGTCCAACAGCAGGCAACACATATCCCTTGTAAGTATAGGGACCAGCAACAAATTAGAAAAAGTATGGATAAAAAATCACTTAAGTGTTTAATATTATTATAAAAATGTAACGATGTTAGCATAAAGTTAAGTAGGTACCTACTACAAATTTTATGAGATACTTACCATTATCATAACACAAATACACGTTTGTCCCAACACATTCCAATGGTCTTTATACATACCCTTTTGGCGAAGTAAATTAAGTACCTACATCTAGCTAGCATCTAGCTTCTCCCAAAAGCGCTCGCTTAAGACAGGTTTAAAACAATACCTAAGGCTTGGGTTTTAATTAGACTTTTGGGCGTCTAATCTTGTAGAAGTCCAATATCTCTCTGTTTTATTCATTCTGCGTGTTTAGCAAATAGGCGACGGTGACGCGAAGTACCTACCTACCTACGTGCAATGAGTTTATAATGTTTAGAAGCATGTGGCTGGTCAGTTTTTCATTTAAAAAAATACACACTTAATTGTATCTTACTGAAGAAAGTTGTTGAACCTTGACATAGTAATTTATACACTTAAAATGATACCCATGCCAAAATTTCAACGAAGAGCTAGGACTAAACTTAAACTGTGTAAAGCCTGTCATTATCATTAAGATGGAGAACATATTGTACTATTGTTAAAATATACTTATTAGGACCTACTCTTTTGTAATGACCGTTTATTAATAACTAATAATAAGTAAGTATAGCCTATTGTACGTAATTCGTTTCGGATTTACGCTCGTAAGATGAACTTGCTAGCGCTAAGTAGGTACTAAAATTAGGAACTATCAAATTAATGTTGTTGAATTTGGCCGAAGGTCTATCTTATCCCTGTAAAATAATGATGATTAATAAAAACGCAACGGTTATCAGTTCAACAAGCGCCTTCTACTAAGATTGTCTGTCTAAACTACTTTAGTGATTCATGTGTTTGACAGATGACCTATAGTAAAAATTAGTTACCATTAGTGCGGAAATACCACATACTAAAATAGGAGAAGGAACGGGTCATACTCCACCATTGGTGGAGTATGTAGGACAGGCAAGTTCTCACCGTCAGATGATCTCGAGCTGTCTAACATCATCACACATCATTCTGCTTAGATATCAGCCAGCTCAGTCACCATTATTTTTCGTTTCTTTGCTTTAAGGAAACCTGGCCACTTAGGATGCGCATGTAAATTTTATCGCGCTCCTAACGAATTTCAAAATCATGAAGTATCATTCATGCTGCGTGCGTTAGCTGCTGATTGGCCAAACAACGGTACCTATCGAATCTATAGTAGGCTCATGCGATTAATTCGACAGAATACGCATGCTAGTAATTAATGTCATAGCCCACTGGCTATGACATTAATTTACCTTCTTTTTCTTCTTTCAGAGATAAAATAGAAAATTTCATAGACGAGAATAAGGCGCTAATAAAGCGGATGTACGGGTCGTTCACGACCCCCGGCGGGAACAGGGTGCGGAGGGCGCCAGGGGTCCCAGACATGCATGTAGGGGATTCCTACTTCAGACACACGAGGCAGGCAGCTAACCCGAGCCTACCTGATGCACAGGCAGTTAACAGCACGGGCAGGTAAGGGATTTAAACGAATGTGATAAATTCCCTTTATAATATACCTAATGACGCATTAGCGTTCAAATACTTACCTCTGACTTCTATTTTTTATATTTATCATAAAAATTGGTTTATTTATACCATCAATAATGCATGAATAATGGATGGTATAAATAAATGCGCCAGACAATCACACCAATCACCTGGTCTCAAACTCAGGTTTTCCCTTGTACTATGAGTACCTAGCAGACGACGGATACCAACTGTGGGCGTCATCCCAGCACACCCAGACTCAAGTCAATTTAGAAAAGTTCGTTTTCCAAATTGACCCGACCGGGAATCGAACCCGGGACCTTTCGCGCTTTGGCCGCCTACCTTAGCCACTGCGCCACCGAGGTCGTCAATGTGTGGACCATTTCTGTCAATTTTTGAATTTTATTTGTTCCTGAAACGTCTTACGTAGGTACGCAAGTATCTTGGCGTTTTTTTTTCCTAACTGATTATTGTCAGTTAAAAACACCATCATCTCCACAAATGGCCTTTTCATCTTCACCGAGCTTGCGGGGGAACAGAGGGGTCACATCCCTAAGCCTTTGTTTGGCGGGTCGAGATGTTTCGTTTTTATTTTGAATGTAGGTACCTACTTAGGTCATTAATTGTAGGCCAATTAAGTAAGTAATAAAACGACGATACTTCTTTTAGTTAGACTTTTTTAGTCCGTTGGGTTTTTTATTAATGAACCTTGTTTGAATTTCAGAATAGACGCGTGCGAAAGCAAGACAGAGATAATGACTCCTTACTGGGCGTTGAATTCTGCGAGGAAGCTTCGCGCTATAGTAAACACCATGCACTTCGAACAAGCCATACACCAGGAAGTATGCAGGTACTGACATAATTCATTTCCTAAATGTATTAGAGACAGAATCGTGAAACCTGTACCTGATCGGTTGTACCTAAGTAGCTACCGCTAAAGCATAAGGATAAGACACAAGTAGGTTCGAGTAGACGCGACGTTGTTTATACCTTATAATTTACTACTCTAGTACTTTAACACTTACAATGCCCAAAACCCGGCTCCCGGGTTCTACTGTGTTTTCGCCAGACGCCCAGAACCCGGCTCCCGAGTCGGCCTATAGCTAGCTATACATCGCCTATGTGCACGCCCAGCACCCGCTAGCCGGGTCCTATTGTTCTCTCGAAAGTAGCAAGAGCAAGGATTGTCAAAAATATTCACAGTTCAATTAATGTTTTTTAAAGATGTAAGAACTTACTATGTTTGTTTTATTTGAATGAATTTTTCAATTATCCGTGAAGTAAATAATTTAAAGGTGATGTTTAAAATAAATAAAATGTTAGATTGTGCTCAAACGCTTTGCAATGTTTTTTTCTAAAAATAAACGGACTGCATTTTAGCATCATAAAATAGTCATTGTTATTGTTCAACAAATAAATTTTATGACCTTTGTAATCTACCTGGTCCAGACATACCAGAGATTAAAAAATGAATGTATAATTACAACCTGTATTGTTTGTCACTAGTAATTGGCTACTTGACAAAATTTTGAAATCTTGTTAATTGTAAACCTTGATACTCATTTCATCGTATGAAAAGTATATTTCACAAAAAAATATATATTTACTACATGTATTTTTCATTTTAAAAAATCTCTTTAAATTTCCCACGAAAACGCTCTAAGCTGTCATGGCGCCTAAAATGACGTCAATATACCCTAGCAAGATTAGGGCTGTCATTGATAATAGATTGTCATATCGAGTTTGTTCGATGGATCCCTAATGATGTTTTTTCTCGATATTCTTAATTTTATTTGACAATTCTTTTTTGATGTATTAAAAATCGTTAATATTCAGAGCGTCCTGTCAATTGGCTGAAAACTTGAAAGCGTAAGCGTAAATACGAGCGTAAATTACGAATTATGCGTTAAATATAATATCATACGAAACAATCAACAATATGGATTTTTTGTCATCTTATGCGACAAATTTGACGTTACATACGCTAAACGTCACTATTAATATCTGATCATTCAATAATACTTCATCTTTTTATGAGTATATGCTAGTCAACAACCTAAATAGTACACACAAATAATCGATAATATCCGAAACTCATTTTAAAAAGAAATAGGGTTCCGCAAAATATTTGGGTTTTTCGGACACAAGGTTCAAAATCAACCAGAAAGGTTACTTATTTTGCGTACGCTGCCTAAACTATTAAAGATAGAATCATAAAATATTCAAATTAATTGTAGATCTTATAACTATTTACAAAAAAGTTCGCGACACACTATACCTATCTACATAAGTCGAGTGAGGCACAACAACCATTTTGTTATTAAAAAAAATCTTGAATTTTTTTAGACCACATTAAATCTCATTTATTTTCATGCTAATTACGTTTGCCTCAGCCGGAGGACTAAAAAAAAACGAATTTAAAATGTAAAAGTAATTTAATTCTCTAAATTAAGTTACAATAAAATTATCTATAATATAATATAATATATTAATCCTCATCAATATAAAGTATTTCATCACTAAGTGCAGTTTAAGTATGGTGGTGATGGTGGACGAAATTAAAATATTACGATTTCTACTGCACGGCCCGTTGCGAACTGAGCGTCTCGATGGAAATATAAAATTATGAATAATAATCAATACTCAAAAATATAGATTTTTTAGACGATGTTTAAAAAATAATCGACTTCGCGTTCCGATTTTTCAAATCGAAAACATCCATAGTACGTTCATTATTAATCTGTGGTACAGAATGGACACCCCTGAAATATGACATATCGGCTGCTGTGACGTTGTGACTTTCTGCTCGGCGTTTTCAGTCACGTGACTTAATGCCTATGTTATTGGATTTTCTTTTCTAAAAATATTAATAATCTTTGATATTTATGTTCTTGAAATTCGTATTTCCTTATCTAAATATCTTAATTTATCATTAGAAACTATTATCCTTCCGGTTTGTTCTTAGTGGAAAGTAGCCAATTAGAACAAAAGATTCGGTCGATGCTGTGCACGTGCTGAGCGGTGCCCTTTTAATGAGCTGTTTACAGTACATTACTACATGTAGATATAAGGTATTTGTAGTATAATGAATGGAACACGCCATGTTGTAAGAATAAAATCGTGACCTTATGTGTTCTAATTGGTTGCTTTGACGTTTCGTATTGATGCAAAGATTCAAAAACTCATATTTTTATTCAGGAAAATACAATATTAACCTTTTTATTTGTCATTTAAGCCAAGAAGTCTAAATTAGAAGATTCAATGTTGTAGTGCATAATTCAAAACGTATTTATTTGTGAACTATGTGAAATACCCTTAATTTACATATTATAAACGTTATTAGACAAAAAATACAACAGATTCTAAGATAATTTCCTTCCAACCAACCCTTGATATGACCAGTTTTTTTTGTATTTAGTAAGCCAGATTGCCTTCCGACATTTTGATCAGACTTGTAAGACCATCAAGCTTAATTCTGATGATTACCCTCATAGGATAAAAATAAAACAAAATAAACAATTACAGTAAGAAGACCACCGGCCGATGTTCTGGCGACTGCGGATGCGAGCAGAAATACAAGTGGCATCGACTACTGGCCTACGACCCGAACGACGACTGCGCGGGCATCTTCATGGACTGGTTCCTGTTCCCTTCCTGTTGCGTCTGCCGGTGTAACCCGTTATAATTGGAACTACCATTGCCCACACACAAATAGAGGCATCTTTAAATCTCGCATCTACATTTTAAGCGACGAAATTATGCTAATCCCGCTTCTAACATTAATAAGAAGTGGGATCGTGACAACTACCTAAATATCAAATATCATTTCATTTTATAAAATTATGTTGTCTAAAAATCAAAGATATTTGCGTCTGATTCCTCTCATATTAAAGATAGTAGAACAAAAATAAATATATTTCTACCATTGGTACAACTCGTGTCTTTTTCAAATAGTCTAGTGGCAGGTTACATATGACGTATCAATAATGAAAATGTTATTTATTCTTTCCTGTTTTGGTTGTTTCAAACGAATTCATAATACTTTTATTGTCACTGTTCATGTTACTTACATTTTCTATAAAAAATAAAGCAAATTACCTACATCGTTCGTTCGTAAACATTAGAATAAGTTTGACAATTTTAATCACATCACTGCCATAGTAAATCTTCATTGTTTCCATTATTGAAAAATATTGTCGATTCATGCTATTTAGTTAAGCTGCTGTAGGTAATGCCTTCGTAAAAAATACTCGACTGGTTTAATACTGATATAGGTACCTAAGAAACTTAATAAGCGAGAGAACACTGATTCTTATCAACCCTACACCCCACTACATTAAGGATATTTTATACCATTAAGGTAGCGAGACGCGAACCGATATGTCGAATGTAGTGCCAGTTTTCACTTTCTCCATACATCCAGCTCTAGTACTATAACTGGTAAGGCACCAGTAAATTTGGTAACTTAATATGCAGTACCTGCTTTCATCTTGAAGTTTCCTAACGCGGTTGTAGGGTCCACGACGTCGGACTTACGTTCCTTGTTTGGGCACGTTCATGCGCACTCTATATTATCTTTGTTCCTTGTTCAAAAATACTTGTCCTTACGCCAAGCTCTCAAATCATAAAAGCAATTTAATGTGAATGTGTATCAAACACCGCCTAGCTTCTTGTTAGGCTATTAATAGCCTAATAGAAAACTGATTTGTTTAGGTAATTGAGGGTCAAATCATTATGAATGATCGGTAGAAATATGTATAAGTACAGTTTTAATTGACATGTTGAAGAAGCATGTTCTTTTATTTTATCATAGCACATCTTCCAACTAATGTTGTGAGGCTGATTTCATTACCTATATCATTTTACTTTATTTAGATAATATTTTAATAGTGTAATTTAATACAAATACCTTTATAGTGTTACTGAAAAAAATTTCAAACATTTTGTATGATAAGAAATATATTTGTAAATTAGAAACATACATGTTACTAACATATAGATTTAAATTTTAGTTTTAAGTTTGATTCCACTCATTTGTATTTATGTCTTAAAATAAAAACAGAGCCTAGATTTCTGAAATTTATTTTAAAATTAAACATTAACATGAGCAAAAATCATTTTCCTCTATTTTTTCATCAGTACAAAATGGTGTAACGAATTGTTTTTGGTGATGCATTTGCACTAAATACTAGAAAAAGTCAACAAAAAATCAACCCATTGTTTTCAATGCTTTATCATTTTTAGTTCTAAAAGCTAATTATCACATTTGGTAAGACTTTTAATATTTGATAAATATATGTATACAATTTACTTACTTATATTGATTCGAAGATTCTTCATATTAAGAGAGAAAAAAATTGCTTTCCTGAATTTTTATTTTGACTTTCCTTTCTAGGAGGAAAGCTAAACTAAACACTTTTATTCCTTTTTTTTGAGCTGTTCAAATTCCTTGAAAACTTTATCGCTGAGTTTGTCTCCTTCATCATCAATCTGTTCCACTGATAACACTTCTGGGATGTAGAATTGCATCATATTCTGTACCTACAAAGTAAGCAAGTATAAGACAGAGCTATGCCAATGCTGTCCACTTTAGATTGTGGCTGTTGTCTCTTCTCAGAGCAGGTTTTTACCTCATTATTCTAACCTTTATGCATTACTCTGATTCTGTGGTTAGTAGCTAAAGCACTTGTAACACCACTATAAAAAACAATGACAGTACCACCCTGACAGACAGAAACAAATAGTTTGTTTTCAGTGTTTACCCAACTGGGATTAGTCCGGCACATCTAAGTTCACCACTTAAAAGGCCAAATTTAAAACAAAAAATACATATTTCATCTTCTCTCGCAGTGTGGAATTCGAACCCACAACCTTCACATATCTAACTGAGACATCCAGCTGACAAAAATGCTCATAAAAAATCAGACACTAATTTTTTCAGAATAAAGTGGTTGCCCAATAATGGATCATTTTGTAACTTCATTTTAGAGATGTAGTGATTCATGCACCATTTCTAACCAATAATTTAAAAAATCAAGTATGTAATACAAACCCCATTTTTCAGAGTCACAATAGAACTGGGACAGGATGAACAAGAGCCTTGCATTTTAAGTGTTAAAACACCATCTTTGAAATCAACAAAGAGTACATCCCCTCCATCCTCCTGAACAGTAGGCCTGATGCGAGTATCAAGGAGTTCCTTGATCATTTGCACTATCTCATCATCATCTTCATTTATCTCTGTAATTAATAAAAAAAGGTTCTATTTATAAGAGAGTTAATATAACAACCTAACCCAAGAATAGGTTGGGGACCAATCTAAACTAATATTATAAAGCTAAGGAATTGCATGTTTTTTTGTGCTAGTCCATTTATCGAGGAAGGCTATAGGAAATCACACAGCGACTTATAGGAGCAAATCATCAGTGGAATATACGGAATAAGTATGTAGTATGGGTGTAAAGTCACAGTGGGTCACTTTAATTTTATGAGCCATTTAGGCTTAAATGACTTGTGGCTCAAACAGTTCATTATTTTTACTGTCCAAATGAAGAAAAAGGTGAAGTAATTATTTCTCTAATAAAAATATAAAGAAAATTATCTCACTTATGTGGTTAGAGCTCAGATCCAGTTCTGGTCCGTCTTGCATTCATTAAAAATTATCTTTAAAATTAGATTCCTATACAGATTGTTTACAACCATATGCTTTAAAAATAAAAATTACAAACACAAATCTCTATTTTGCTAACAAATAAATAAATAAGTTTGCTGACAGACTGACATTTTAAGTATGAAGTTAGATTGAGATATCAATATATTAACCCATTAGATTAGATAACTATAGCAATATACTTTACGTGTGTCTCCAGATGGCTTTGCATCTGTTATAACAGGTAATCCACTTGCAAAGAAATCCATTATAGTAGCAAATATTTCTGGTTTCACTATTCTCCACTCCACATCATCATCTTGCTTTGTTACAGTAATGAATTCAGGTCCAAAAAATACAGCTTTTACACCTTCGATTCTGAATATCATTTTTGCTGTAAAAATAAAAACCACTTGAACAAAGAAAATTAAAAAACAAAATTTTACATAAAATAAAACTACTTAGTAATAAATCATTTAAGAATGTTTTAGAGCCCTGGTCAAAAAATTACATTTTCTGAATTTTTACTTACCATTTGTTCATGCAAACCATTATTGATTACCTTAATTAAAGCTTTCACTATAACGACTCATGAATGAGCCCAGTTAAAAAATTCCAAAAAAGCCAATCTAGTTATCCAAATAATAAAGTTACCTAAGGGACTACAATGCGCCGCTCCTATATTGGGGAAGTCCATTGTTTGTCCAGGCTCCAATACCTTGGTTCCAGGCAGGAACTTCAGACTGTTTGGGTTTGGAGTATCCTGAGTCTGTATAAACATTGAGCGACATTGGCAAGCATTTGTTAAAGGTTTTAAAACCACATTCTTTCCATCGAACCTGTTCTGTATACCACTAAATTGCATTTTATCATCTAACCTGCAATACAGAAAATATATGGTCAATAAAAAGAACGCATTTTACGACAATATCCACTTGTTTTGAGTCGTACACTTACTGAAGTAATGACGGTGTACACAAACGTCCACATCGTCTACTTTTTTGAAGAATCCTAATAGAATTCCTTAACATTTTAACACGCTTAAAACAAAAATATCGTATTCAAATAATTGCGTTTTATTAAAATTGGAATCAGCAAAATTCACGGCAAGAAAATTGCAGACAAAATAATGAAATGAATATAGGTACTAAACGTCAATGTCAAATATGTCAATGTCAAAGCAAGTTTTCAATTCTTCTTCAAAGTTGCCATTTACCCATGGACTTAGTATAATAAATTCATTAAGTCCATGCATTTACTTAACAAGATTAACTTAGGATTTAGAAACGACGTAATCATATATCTGTTTGTAGGTATCGCTGTTCTGCAGTATAGTCAAAGTCAAAGTCAATTTTTTTATTCACTTATATTACATTAGTAATACTTATAAATAGTCTCTATATAAAGCAAATGAAGCTACCTCTGGTTCGGAACCTATAACTAAAGAGAAGTTGCCGGCAAGAAACTCAGTAGTTTTTTTTTACAAATGGAAGCCAAACTTATTAATAATTTTGCACTAAGACACACAGTTAGTTTGTCAATTGTAAAATAAAAATAAAAAATCAATTATTGAAAAAAATAAAAATAAAACAAGTATTTGTAAAATATATGGCAAGTACTTATAGATGGCAAGAGGCGGGGAATGTCTTCACTTTTTTATAGATCTTAATTAGCCGTCTATAAGCAATAACCTTTGTACTGCAAATGATTTACAGCGGCAGATGATCTAGTGTAGCAGCGTCATCATTACAATACTCGCAGTTCTCTGCAGTGCTCAGTTTAATTTTCTTCAGATGAGCAGGAAATCTTCCGTGCCCGAGACGCAGTCTATTTGTATTTGTATGTTCGCGTACCATTTGCCTTTAAGCTGTTTCTTGTGCTCCCAATCGTCATGCCAATGTTTATACATGCGTTGTTTTAATAAGGTGTCGTCATCCGTCATTGGAACAGGTGGTGACACACTGAGTTGTACGTTCATAGATGGATGTTCTATTTTCATAAATTTATCCAAAATTTCATTTCCAGTAATGCCAGAATGAGCTGGTACCCATAATTTTCTGAAAATATTGTAGCGACGTTAATATTTCTCGTAAGTTAAAAATGTACCACTTATTTTTGTACGATAATTTGCTTGATTCGAGACATTTCAGAACACTTAAATAGTCCGTAATTATTGTAATTAGGATAAGCCTCATTCCTTTTGACATATATAAGGGCTTCATTGCGAATGCTTCTGCCGTAAATGTAGAGGTATTAGAATCCAGTGTAAAGCATCTTCCATATTTATGACACGAATCGTAGTTCAAGAATTCTTCATTATTTGACACTCTTTTCTCATTTATTTTTCAATTGGATTTCTAAAGAACCAAGTTCCCATTTTGCTATCTTGTGTACATTACTCATTACTTATTTTAATTCTTTCTTTTTATTTTGTTCTAAAAATAGTTTATTATTTTACACTTAAATATTTACACCGTACATGAATGGGTGGAATGCCCGCATCTATTTCCGAATAGGTGTCGAAGACATAGCACCTGTAATTAGTCTTAGTCCTTTATTTTGTATTACCCACACAAAAAGTGTTGTGTCATTAATTTATTAGTTACTTTTATGCATTTCATCACATGCAGGCCTAGCATGCGCCACGTGACTAAATTTTATCGCGCTCTTAACAATCGACAAAATCGATTGAAGTCAGTGCGTCAGTGCGTCAGCTGCTGATTGGCTAAAATCATCATCTCATTCGATAAATTTGACGTATTGCGCATGCTAGACCTGATGGACAAAAAATCGTATTCGATACAATTAACATTGTAAGATTTTATCAAATAATTTACTCGAAGTAGAAATCGAATCATTGAAATTTTTACAAGCCGTGGTTTTTACTATCCAGTGTTCCCAACTTAGGGGTTTTCCCCCCAGATTAAGGGGGTAAATAAGTGAGATGGGATTTTTTTAGGGGTCTAAAATTTTTAGGGGTATTTCCAGGGATTTTTTGACTCTTTAAATTTTTATATTGATAATATTATTATTATTATTTTTTAAATAAATATACAAATTGTTCTCGTGAAAACCAATGTAGCCAACAGAGACACTAATATTTATTTCTTGACCTACCGACTTATAACAACATCTAGCTCGTAATTCTACAACCACTCTGTGGTGACTGGCGACAAATCTTAATAACACCTCTGAATTCCCTTTTTTAAAAGTTACGCTACCCCCGAAAGCGTAACTTTATAAAGCGTCTACTGTAAATATTTTTAAGGAGGACAACTCAATAATTAAGACGATTTTAGGGGTTTTTGACACAAACTTTAGGAATAAATATTTCTGAGAGTTGGTTATTATCTATGGTTTTTTTTTTTTTCATTTATTTTCTTTCTTTTTCAACTGTGGTCGCATGTGTCGCGTGTTGTATGTTTTGAAAGAAATTGTTATTTTAGCGTAAAATTGGTAATAACTTGAGTTTTTGCCATTTCAACCTAAAAACTGCATAGTTATTAAGGTTCCAGTAGCCAGAAAGTAAGTTAAGTGACCTGTTAATTAATTTTCATACAGAATTTACTTAAATATGCTGTTACAATAATTAATACTATTTTGTCATAACGTTGTCTTACTTTAGCGTAGGTACCTTCAAAAAAATCTTATTTGCGAAAGGTATACCTGTACATAATACTACCAAATGTAGTAATTCAACAGCATAGTCAATCAGTCTATTACTAATGAAAACTTCTGTGGCATTTTAACTGACGCGAATGTTAGGATAAAATTGCATAGCTAGCGAAATTTGCAGGTAGGCGCATCATTGTTATTTGCTGACGACTCGTTCGAACAAAAATACCTCTAATTACTTCTAAGTTAAGACTTGAAAAGTTTTGCCTGCAAATATTACTTTTGATATGAGCGTAGCATGTTTATTAAAGAGAGTATTTTACCTTAGGTCAATATGGCTGACCCAGTAAGGGGTCGAGGTCGGGGCTTGCCTCTGCTCCAAGCCCTGAAGAAGTCTCAAATGATGGAATCTCCACCACAATCGGAGGATCCATCTCCAGTTGCCACTCCTGGTACAAGTGTTGCACCAAGTGATGTAAGTATAAATAAAATAAAGTAATTGGCTTGATAGCATTTAATAGTGTCCCTTAACTCTGAGCTCTGCTCGGCATATTCCTGCTAGAAATGTGTATAATCTTTACTGTTTTCTAGAGCAGTAGCTAATGCCTGTAGCATCCTTTTCTTTTTACTTTGTCTATATGTACTTCAGAAAACATCTTTCTCCACTCTCACCCTTTTAATTTATCTATCATATAATAAAGGCCTATGTTATTCAGTGTTTCAATGCACTCTTAACTTAATAATTTGCTTTATTTCTAAGGTAGATCATAACTACTTTTACAGGTGGGGACAAGTAGTGAACCCAGCCCAGCAGCCTATATTGGTGGAAGAGGACGGATTGCAGCCATGATGTTGGCAAAGATGCAGCCAAAACCTGGAGGTTTGTATCATTATATTTATAGAGAATCAGTTTAATATAAACTAAGCTAAAAAACATCAGAATAGTTTTTTTTAACACTGAAAATCCAATTGAAAATTGTAAAGTCTGTTTTTATTTTGCTGAAAATAGGAAACAGGTATGGCCATACTAACGTAGAAAAAATAATCACCTTAGTAAATATGTATGACTACTTAAATATTTGTTTTCAGCATTGTACTTTAATTTTTTTGTAGCATTGTACTCTTTTTTTTTTTTTTTAGCATTTGTACCAATGTTATAATTGTTTAAAGTTAAAGGTTAGACAGAAAGATCCGACTTTAAATTTGTCGTCAGTTTCTAAGAACGCCATTCAGTTTCCATATACATATTTTTTCAACTATAGCATCCATTTTATTTGTTATAGTACCTGGTTACACTGTTTGATATCGAATATTCTGGATTGATTGCGGCATGCATTGCATTTTTACCTAACTACCTAAGATTTCAAAATAGAGTCCAATGTCTTCATAAATATCATCATGCCGATAAGGAAACCAAATGAAATTCACAAGTTTTCCTAATTTGAATTAGCTTTCAAATTTCAAAATTTTGAATAAAAAGTAATAAAAATCCAAACACTTATATTGAACAGAAAAATTGCTAAGTTTTACCTGTTTTCAAATAATTTGTTTCCAGCTGCTACATTTAGCCCAGCTTCAGATGTAAGTCCCAGTACTGCCCCTCCAATCACCAAGGGTGCTGGACGAGGAATTAAATTGCTCCAAAATCTGTAAGTTATTTAATTTAGTACAGTAGAATTCGGATTCGACCTAATATTAATCAACATAAAAGACATAGAAATGGGGTATCTATCAAGACACATAATTTTTTGATACCGAATTTTATTTCACAGAAAACTATTCCATGAATATTCATATATTTTTTTCTTGATTTATCGAATAGTTAATAATCGCTGTTTCATAACATTGAATAACGTTTCACAAAAAAAATGTTTCGCAATTGTTTTGTTAAGCAGAATAACGATATATCAAACGAGTGTTTTATAGAATTATTAAGTTATCGATAAAATCATTCATAAAAACATGTTTCAATATGTAACGTAAATACTTAAAATCCAAATTTTAAGAGATATAGAAAGATGCGCATGCAAGTAAACAGGCATGCAGCAGGTACGCAGCAAGCAAGCAGGCATGCATGCAAGTAGCGAGCAAGAAGGCATGCATTAGGATTTCCTCGTCTCCGGCGCTGCGGGAATAGCAGCCTCGTCGCCTTTGTGTAACAAGGCACAGTCACCCAAGCTCGCCTAGGCAACTTCGGCTTGCTAGTCGCCTTGCCTCAGCCGCTACGGCTCGCGCGGGTGCCTGCTCTCCCTCCGCGCCTCCGGCTTTTGAATAACACTCTAGTATCGGGCAGACTAGTACCATGGCGAGAAGACCACGGCGAATCGGGATTAACGCAGTTTTTTTATTATATCAATATTTATTACATATTCATATCAGTTATGCTTGAAATTGTCTATAAATAAAGTATGCAATATAATATTAGTAACAAAAATCGTTCGGCAACATGGACTTTAGTAATGTAAAATTTGATGTTACAACAATTCTGCATATTGAAACTAACGTGGAAATAAAATTTTGTTACTCATTAACAAAATAGTAAACTAACATTACTTCGATAAAATAAATAATATATGAAAAGAAGTAATGATGAAGTAAGTTTGTAGATAATTCATTTAAAATGTCCTAATTTTTTGAATCGATTCCGGTTTTTCCTTAATATTGAAATTACACATTGAAAAATTTGGCTCCCACAATCATACGAACTTCTGAAATAAAATAGTGAAGTCTAAGCATGTCAGACACTAAACTTTGAACTTTTGAGCACTATTATGTTGCGAGCATAAGAACGAATTTCGAAGTGCATATGTATACGGTGATAAAAAGGACTCTTTTAACAGTAGAAATACATTTTATTTTAGGCAAGCTGCCAAAGCAAGTGATACTGGTGGGCAGGGAGACGTGCAGAAGGTGACACAGAAAATGGCACAGAGCACCATATCAGCCTCCACTGCACAACCATCATCAGTTGCGAAGAACAAATTTTTTGTAAGTCTGGCTTCAACATATTATATCATCTACCATTACTATGAATAAGTATTTATTAGTATCGCCTGGGCATATGACAGTCACCACGCATTGATGATTTTTCACTGATAAGTAGCCATGTTTGTATGCTTGTAGTGGCAAACTATACCTGTACAAGAATAGACATCGGTTCGATCTACTACAGATAGTGGACCAAGTTCGAAAGTTAACTATGCTATCGAGCGACCTTACGATGCCATCGATATATATCTTCGTTACTATCAATAGTTTTGTCTCATTGATAGAAATCATTCTAATATTATAGGTTGGAGTAGAAGGTACTATCGGTTGTAATAACTCTTATTAAAACATAATTTCTATTGAATAATGCCTTATGTTTATCAATTCAGACTCTTAACTTGTAATACACAAATCACACAATCAACTTGATACTATTGAATTGGTAGTAAAAATGTATGCAATACATAGCCTGCTCACCCTTATTACATTGGCTGGAATATTTATAATTTCGTACATTTTTACAGAGGGAGGTAAAAGAAACACCTCCTGTTGTGATGAAGGGTGAGTCTGGTACTCCGGTTCAGTTGACTGCCAATTTTGTGTTCCTGAAATTTGAAGAAAACAATGTTTTTGAATATGAAGTCAGATATGAACCTGATCAAGACTACAGGCATTTACGTTTTAAACTTTTGAATGGTAAGTTAATCAACATATTTTTTAGTTTAACCAACGGTTTAGCTGTTGTCAAATTTGTTAGATTTAACTGTTGATAGTTAAAATTAAGTTGCCACAATATAAATTAACTTTAGTTCAATATTTATGATATTTCATTTCAACATTCACATATTATGCATAGTCATACAGTCACACCTTTCTTCCGAAGTTTCCGTTTGTCATATTTGATACTCTGCAAACCAAATTAGCTGATGCTTGTTTAAACAAATTCATTGTAACTGAACAATGATATCGATGACTAGCAAGGGAATTAATTGTCCCTTCCGATAGAGCACCGCACACCAGAAGAATGTTAACCTCTTTCTGGGCCACTCAGTCATGGCAATGGCTCATGTTGAAACTCAAAACAATGTTTTTATTTTGCAGAACACAAACAACACTTCAAAGAAAAAACGTTTGATGGCACAACACTGTACGTGCCACATCGGTTGCCAGATGAAGCTTTAAATTTGGTCTCGACCAATCCTTTCGACAATAGTCAAGTCAAAATATCTGTTAGTACATTCAGTAACCATTTAATTTATTTAGCTCGAAATTATTGTAAGCTTAATAAAAATAAGTTCATCACGTATGCTTGTAAATAGATCTTCAAGCAATAAATTACATTTAATAACATTTTAATTGTTTTAGCTCAGAAATTGTTGTAATCCTTGCTTGTACAGAGATTTTCCAGCAATAAATTAAAAAGCAGTGATGTCTGATAAGACATTGAACGATGATTCTGTTTCCAGATAATATTCCGTAGAACACGGCGCCTGAGTGAGATGATCCACCTATACAATGTGCTGTTTAAGCAAATAATGAAAGACCTGCAGTTGGTCCGTTTTGGAAGACAACATTACAATGAGCATGCTGCCATTCAAATACCACAGCATAAGCTGGAAGTATGGCCAGGGTAAGTTCCTAATATAATACCTGCCAGTTGTGTGTTAATTTTTGTAATAGGGGGTAAACAAAGGTAGACCCCGGAAACGGTGGGCTGATGATATTATCGAGATAGCTGGGTCAAACTGGATGAAGACGGCCCAGGACAGAGAGAACTGGCAAGGAATGGAGGAGGCTTTTACCCAAAAGGGATCCATATTACTAACACAAAACTAACCAAAATAGAATCATAGAAAATAAGTACACTTATTACTACTAAAAACATTAACACTGCATTTGATCTGTAACTTATACTTAATATGGAATAAAGAAGCTATATTATTATTATTATTATTATTTTGTAATAGAAGAATAATACAGATATTGGCGATTAGTGTTGTAATCAGTGGCGTAGAATGGCTGCCCAAGGCCAACAGGCAATGTACACCTCCCTCGCATTCAATACTAAACTAGATTTTTTTATTTAAATAAAACCGTTTAAAAATAAAGCCAATTTGCCCTGGGTAGGAGCGAGTGGTATAGTAGGTAGTATAGTAGGAGTTGTCTTTGGCTAAAGGCGTCAAAATTTCGAAAAGCTTGTGACTGCACGTATTTTGTTTGTAAACACATAGAATTTAATTCATTTCGGTATTTTTTTAAAAAAAACTAGCAGACCGCTACAGCTTTACGCTATAGCTTTACGGTAAATTTCAAAACATTTTTTTCTTACAAACCTTTATGAACGTAAACAAAAAAAAGAAAGTCCAATTTGGTACAGTATTTCTGAAGTCATGTGCGTAAAAACATTTTTTATTTATAATTATAATTTAGCAATAAATCAGATTTACTATAATATACATATTAGCTTATTTTCTGGCATGAATGATTTGCGAAATAGATGTGACATATTAGAACATCATTTTCAGATACGTAACTGCGGTTGATGAGTACGAAGGCGGTCTCATGTTGACGCTAGATTCTACACATCGCGTTCTTCGAACCCAGAGTGTTCTCTCATTCATAAAAGAGACCGTCCAATCTGAGGGATCTAACTGGAAGAGGGCAATTTCCGAGACCTTGGTCGGATCATCTGTGATGACTACATACAACAAGAAATTGTTCCGGTAAGTTTTTTCATGCTTATCACTTAAGAGGAGGTTCCCTTCCAAGAAATGTAATAAACGCTTTTGATCCCGCAAGTTGTCCTAATTGCTTTATTGGTCGAAATAGGTTGTAAGTATTGTATCTAACACTCCTATGTCGTTACTGAATTTGAAGCTACCACCATCTACTGAGAATAATCTGACAAGAAACCGAATTCGTTACCGGTCCGACCGACGAAGTATAAATAAAGGGGTAGTTGGAAATTGAAAACCCTTCATGAAATAAGTAAAAATAAAAGTTAAATTAAAATGTACTGTTCCAGTGTTGACAGCATAGATGACACGATGACGCCGAGGTCAACATTTGAGAAGAATGAGAAAGGTGAAATAATTAAGATCAGTTATATTGAATATTATAAAAATAACTATGGGATCGACATTATGGATTGGGAGCAGCCTATGCTTATATCCAGGTAAGAATTACAAAAGCCATTAAATATTTTAAAGAAACAGAAAAATTTAATCTCCCCTTGCGTTGCGGAAATCGAACTCTTCACGTCTCGCGCGTGCTGCTCATCCAACTGACTACGATAACTTGCGGTTAGCTCAGTTGGAAGAGCAGCACGCACGATACGTCAAGGTCGTGGGTGATGGCAAGCCATTAAATTAGTCCGTTACAATTACATATCTGATCTCCATGGCACATTAAGTTGAACTTTGAAGAAGTTTAGTGCATTTAGCTAATTTGAAGAAATCTTTTGTTTGCAGAGAATCCAAAAGAATGCCCGGCTCAGAAGCACCCACTGACTTCATGATCTGTCTCGTGCCGGAACTATGTCAAATGACAGGTCTGACCGACAATCAACGGTCAAACTTCAGACTGATGAAAGACGTCGCCACGTATACAAGGATCACGCCGAATCAGCGCCATGCGGCTTTTAAAAAGGTATGATTGAATATGTATTGCTTTTGAAAAACAAAACGTGTTTGTGTGTATGTTTCAGCTCTTTATCTTTAATGCTACCTAATCCTATCACAGATTCTTTTATAAAATTTTGTGTACGTACATGTTACTTAAGCAAATTGAACAGCGAATAATGTCGCAATAGCAATAGCTAGTAGTATATATTTAGAAAAACCATGGGTGTGTCAAGCCACCGATTTCGTGGTGTGGATATGTCGCAGGCATTTTGAGTCAATCCGCCGTTTATATACGGCGTCGTCAGTTTAAAAACGAATGCTGGTTTGGAAAATGCCGCAAATTGAAGTATAGCCTTACAAAGTTTAGAAAAGCTTGGGTGACCATAGCATTTGGTTTGCAAAGGACAATATTATTGAAATTTATAACACTAACGAACTGTCAATTTAATAGTGTTGTTTTTTACTGAATATAATATTACTAGCTGTGCCTGCGACTTCGTTCGCGTGGACTACATCCTTTCATGGTCGGTTTTACCCCTATCTCCCCTAATATTCGAAACAAAAAGTAGTCTATATTTTAATAGAGCTATATTTGTGCCAACTTTCATATCTCTAACTTAAAAAATAAACATTATCCCATATAAACTTTTTAAGGTGGCATTACCCCCCCTCCCAAGGGGGAGCTAGGCTACTTTTTGTTAGAAAGTAAGGACTTTCTAACAAAAAGTAGCCTATGTCCGTTCTTGAGGTTCAATGTATACCTATGCCAAATTTCATCAAAATCGGTTGAGAGGTTTAAGCGGGACAGCGTAACAGACAGACAGACAGACAGAGTTACTTTCGCATTTATAATATATTAGTAGGCATTACAAATGAGCTAAAGGTGGCGCTTCGCCGGCCGCTACCGCGGCACGCTCGCTCCGCTCGCTCGGCTTGCGCTTCATTTTAGTCACTATTCAACCTAGGGAATAGTTAATTACTTCAATTAACCTTAGGTTAAGTAATTGATGTTGATTATAGGTAATTTTTGTTACTTGGATATTTTAATGAAGTATCAAAAGAGAACCGAAACCTGAAAAGTCTTAATTTGTCCAAACAGTGTTTTATTCATGGTCACCCCAAAACTACAACCAACTGTTGTCATTTTGCCTGATTTTGCATTCGGCATATTACTTAACAGCGAGTGTTTTTAAACAGACGACGTCATTTGTAAACGGCGGATTCACTCAAAATGCCTGTGACAGATACAATGCCATGCTTTGTAAGTTTTAAATTGCTACAGTGATAATTTGTCTGTTTTAGTACATACAAAACGTTTTAAACAACGAGTCTGCAAATGCGCGTCTCTCTGGTTGGGGGCTTAGCATAGCCCAAGAGACGATTAACATCGTAGGAAGGACTCTGCCGCCTGAGACTCTGTACTTCGGGAACAACGTCAGGGTGCCCGGCAAGCCTAACGCGGAGTGGAATGGAGAGGTGACGAAGAATGCTGTGATGCAAGCCGTGGATATATTGAGATGGGTCATACTGTACACCGATCGGGACTCTAATGTTCAAAAGGTAATAAAGCATTTAGTTGTTCGAAAATTTTTGGGAGCTTAAAATATACAGAAATAAGGTTTACAATATCAAGTTAAGTTTTCGTTTATGGCGTTATTTTTAATATAATTTTGTAAAGCGGACTATCTTTTGTTCTAAATCCCCGTTTATTTTATTTCGTTTTGTTTTGCTCGACAGGCCAATAGATTGGCCTATAAGCCGTGCAATGAATAAAAAAAATGCTGGTCTTCTTTTTTGGGTGAATCAACTATTTTTTGTCCTAACGTGCGGAAAGTTGAAATAAAAAATAAATCCGAATTTCTTGTAACATTAATACTGTTACGAGCTTCGGGTTCGTGACAATAAAAACAGCCGATAAAAATTACCAAAAGTCACACTTTAATTGAACGCCACTAATTACAACCTTAAAACGCACTAATTAAAACAACAATCGCTCCCAAGTCGCGCTTCAAAATCGCTTTCGAAGTAATCACTTGTATCGCTAATTCAATACTGTCCCGGTCGCGGTGAATCCCGGCCTTTTATATTGCCGCGGCCGTTCCCGAACCTTCCAACGTAGAAACATCCGGAACATTCGCGCGCAGTCCGGCCTTGACCTCGTACGCTCGGTCAAGGCCATAGTTCTAGTAAGTTCTGGCGTACGCGTCTCGACTCTCTGTAGTCCCGCCTTTCCACACTAGATGGCGCTGGTTACTAAGAACGTTAATCGTGGCGCGTAACACTGCCCCCTCCTAAGACATGCTCGTCCCGAGCATTTTCGGCTCCATAATAACGCGCCAATCGATCCACATGGACGATCTTAGGAGTACCCCTCGCACCTTTTTGTATCCGGTAGGTTACGTCATTGATCTTAGTCACAATTCGATACGGCCCTTCCCATTTCGCCTGAAGCTTAGGAGATTTCCCCTTGCTGCGGATTGGATTGTGCAACCACACTAGTGAACCTTCGTCAAACTCTTTACTGTTCATTTTGCGGTCATAGCGGGTTTTCATTCTTTCAGACATTTGCTGGCCCGATTGTCTCACGTGCTCACAAATGTCATTCATTTTGTTCCGCAAGTTATTTGCATAATCTGTTATACTGCATGGGGAATCAGGTGGTATTCCGGTGATCAAGTCTGCAGGCAGTCGTAGTTCTCTTCCAAAGTTTGCGAACGCTGGTGTTACCGATGTACTTTCGTGAACAGCGCTACGATATGACAACAAAAATGGTTGTATGTGCTTGTCCCAATCTCGTTGCCGATTTTCCACAACTTTTGCCAAGTACCTCTCTAGTGTCTGATTAAATCTTTCCACCATTCCATCCGACTGTGGGTGGTAAGAAGTTGTTCTTGTTTTATGAGTTCCCATAACTCGACAAGTTTCCTGGAATATTTGGGACTCAAAATTCCTTCCTTGATCACTGTGGATTTCCAAGGGAACTCCAAAACGACAGAAGACTTCATAAACTAACTTATCAGCAACTGTCGAGGCCTCTTGATTTGGAATGGCGAAGACTTCCGGCCACTTAGTGAAGTAATCCATCACAACCATGAAATATTTGTTACCACTTTCACTTTCCGGGAACGGCCCCGCAACGTCAAGGGCTATCCTCTCCCATGGTGCGCCCACATTGTACAGCTTCAATGCACCTCTACTACGAGTCTGAGGTCCCTTTACAGCCGCACAACTTGTACATTTGCGACACCAGTCCTCGACATCGTCCCGACAGTAGACCCAGTAAAACCGTTCTCGTATCTTCAGTAGTGTCCGTTTTACTCCCAGATGACCTCCTGAACAACCATTATGGTACAGCTGTAGAACGTCCGGTACTTGACCTTTGGGGACAACCATTTGCAGATGACAGCTGTCTCTACGAGCATTTTCCCATCTACGGCACAGAACTCCATCCTGAATCACCAAGCTGTCCCATTGGGCCCAATAGCTCTTTGTGATCGAACTCATCGCTGAGACGTCGCTCCACCTAGGCTTAGGAACTCCGGCCTTCATCCACTCCAGAATCGGCTTGATGTCCGCATCCTCCTGCTGTGCACGTTGTAGGCTTTCCTTCCACTCGTTGCTAAGGTCTGTCTTGAGCATCCTCACAGGAACAACTTCTTTACTTTCTTGCCTGGTACAATGCTTGCAGTCTTCAGGACAAGGTCTTCTTGACAATGCATCTGCGTTACCATGAGATTTTCCGCTGCGATGTTCCACCACAAAGTCGTATTCCTGCAGTAATTCAATCCATCTCGCAACTTGTCCTTCCGGATTCTTGAACTGCAAAAGCCATTTCAGTGCAGCATGGTCAGTTCGTATGTGGAATTTCCGCCCCAGAAGATATTTGCTAAAGTGCTGCAACGACTTTACCACAGCAAGCAGTTCTCGTCTCGTAACACAATAGTTCCTTTCAGGTTTCGACAAAGACTTGCTGAAGTAAGCTATCACAATTTCTTGATCGCCATTCCGCTGGGATAATACACCGCCAAGTCCTATGTCACTTGCGTCTGTGTCAACTATGAATTCCTTACTCACATCAGGGTATCCCAAAATAGGTGTTTTGCACAGACGGTCCTTTAGCTCCTGGAATGCGATGTCACAACTTCCATCCCAGCAGAAATGTCGCTTCTCCTCCGTTAGCTTATGCAGGGGTTTTGCTATATCTGCAAAGTTCTTAACAAAACGCCGATAGTAGGAACACAAACCAAGGAATGCTCTGACCTGCGTCTTGTCTTTTGGGATTGGCCAATCCTTTACAGCAGTGATTTTCTCTGGATCCGTGCTGATACCTTCTTCAGACACTACATATCCCAAAAAGCTAACTTGCCGTTTGAATAGTGAACACTTCTTCGGGCTTAACTTGAGGTTGGCACTCTGGATTTTTATGAGCACGCGTTCCAGATTTAGAAGATGTTCTTCAAACGTACGGCCTACGATGATTATGTCATCCAAGTAGACTAGACAGGCATCGCCAATCAGACCGGCAAGTACAAGTTCCATCAACCTTTCAAACGTTGCCGGAGCGTTGCACAATCCAAACGGCATGACTTTGAATTGCCACAGACCCTTTCCTGTCGAGAATGCAGTCTTCTCCTTGTCTTTAGGATCAATTTCAACTTGCCAGTAACCACTTTTTAAATCTAGCGTGCTAAACCACTTTACTCCAGTAAGCATGTCCAGCGTGTCATCAATTCTTGGCAAAGGATAGCTGTCTTTCTTTGTAACGTCGTTCAGACGACGATAGTCAACACAAAACCTCATGCTACCGTCTTTCTTTCTTACCAGCACTACAGGTGAACACCATGGACTAGATGAAGGTTCAATAACACCATCCTTCACCATTCCCTCAATCATGGTTTCCACGTCCTTTTCACGTGCTACGGGCAATCTCCTTGGCCGCTGACGGATAGGCAATTCTTCTCCTGTGTTAATTTTGTGTTGAACTAAGCCAGTCCTTCCGATGTCAGCATCGTTTGACGAGAAAACGTTGGCATACTTGAGCAACATTTGTTTCGCCTTGACCATTTCATTTTGGGACAGAGCGCTGCGGCAGTCTTCTAAAAGTGTGGTCACTCTCGTTTGTGTATCTTTGCTGACGGTCCCGGTCGATTGATGTTGGCATCGATGCAACCAATCCACTTCCTCGCAAGTACCAACTAGTGTGCCTTTTTCTATAACCTGTTCCTGGTCACAAAGGTTCAGCACACGTACCCCTGAGATGTCGGTGGCTCTAACCAAAGTGCGTGCCACTTTCCATGGAAGGTCATTTTCTACCCTTTCCACAAGTACACAACGTTGAGTTTGCCCAGGATTCCGAGGAAGACTAACCGGCACAATCGTTTCAGATCTCGGCGGCAGAACAATCTTTTTAACGCTGTATACATTCCCTGGTAACGCGCCTTCCACGAAAAGTTCCTCTTGTCCACATTTCAGGACACCTTGCTTGACGTCAATTTCGCAACTATTCTTCCTCATAAAGTCAAGGCCCAATATGCAATCGTCCATTATATCCGCCACAATGACATTATGAAGGTAGATTATGTTGCCTAGCTTCAGTCCCATGTTCTTCTCTCCATGGACGGGTATGCGCTGACCGGTGGCTGTTACCAAATTAATGTGTTCTCGGTTGTATGCAGAGTCCCCAAGGGACCGTCTCATAATTTGGGAACTGACAACCGTGCGAGAGGCTCCAGTGTCTATAGTCAGCTTACACGGCGTTCCGTTTACCTCGCCCTGGATGACTAGGCTGTTCCCGTCTTGGGTTTGTTTGATCGAAACCCTTGGGGCTCTTTGAACCTCAGCCAGCACCCGCCCCGCAGTCCTGGCTATTACTCGTTTCCCTGCTGCTGGTGCTGGGCGGTGCTCTTAGCTGGACTGCCGTCTTCTACTTCGGCAGTTCGCTTAGGGCAACTGGATCGAAGGTGGCCCCTTTCCCCGCATCCGTAGCACCTAGGGCTGTAGCTTTTATTGCGGTCGCGAACTGATACCGCTGCAACCTCCCTGACGCGATGGGAACGATGATCCTGCCGCACAGCTTCCACCTCCAGTGCATGGGCTAAGGCATCTTTAAGCGTCCCGTGGTGCCCGAGTCTGACAGCAGCTCTAACTTCAATGTCACGGATGCCATCGATGAACGCCTGCACAAGGTTCCCATCAATAAGCGCTGGTACGGACTGGTAAGCTTTACGCACCAGCTTCTCCACTTCAAGGGCCCACTGCTGCAGGTTTTCGCTACTGCGTTGCACGCGGTCCCTGAGCTGTGCGCGAAACACGTGTTCCAGGTGAGCGTCGCCATATCGAGCCTCCAAAGCCTCAAGGAGCTGCTCGTAAGTCACTTCCTTACCAAGAGCTTCCAAAACTGATAAGGCCTGGTCACGAAGGCCTAGGGTGAGGGCAGTCATGGCCTGATTTTTATCCCAGCCGTTCGCTTTCATGACTGCGTCAAATTGGATTTTGTAGGCAGACCAGGAAGAAGTTCCGTCGAACGGTGGCACTTTGAATCCACGTAGCGAAGGTGTTGTAGCTACGGGAGCTGCAATTGCTTCTCCAAGTTTAAGACAATCCAGCGTTTTCTTAACGTCTGCCATCACGGTCTTCTTCACATCAGCCACTACGTAGTCAACCCGATTATTGACTTGGTCGATCCGTATTTCAGCTTCCAACAGGCGGTTGTCATGTTGAGCAACCTTATCCTTCACCTCCTTTATGTCTTTCCCGAAGGTAGCGTGAAGGTCCTTCAAAAGAAGCATCTGCTCTTCTTGGCGGCGAGCTTGTTCCTGCTGGCCGCGAGCCTGTTCCTCCTGGCGTCGAGCCTGTTCCTCCTTGTCCCGCTGAAGCTGTTCTTCCAATCGACGAGCCTGTTCCTCCTGGCGGCGAGCCTGTTCCTCCTGGCGGCGAGCCTGTTCCTCTTGGCGGCGAGCCTGTTCCTCCTGGCGGCGAGCCTGTTCCTCCTTGTCCCGCTTAAGCTGTTCTTCTAACCGACGAGCCTGTTCCTCCTGTCGGCGAGCCTGTTCCTCCTGTCGGCGAGACTGCTCCTGCAGCATCATCATCAGGGCTGCAAGGTCTGGTGCTGCCGATGTTGCTGGTGTTGCTGTGGACGGGCCAGCCTCCGTGGTTAATAACTGGCTCTCCGATTCCTGCGGCAAAGCTCCACCAAAACGTCTCTGGTCCGTCTCCAGTTGGCGTTGACTCCGGGTACGGATACCCTCCGTGTCGTCTTTAGGTAAAATCGGCATAATTTAAATCCCACTTCTGACACCAATTGTTACGAGCTTCGGGTTCGTGACAATAAAAACAGCCGATAAAAATTACCAAAAGTCACACTTTAATTGAACGCCACTAATTACAACCTTAAAACGCACTAATTAAAACAACAATCGCTCCCAAGTCGCGCTTCAAAATCGCTTTCGAAGTAATCACTTGTATCGCTAATTCAATACTGTCCCGGTCGCGGTGAATCCCGGCCTTTTATATTGCCGCGGCCGTTCCCGAACCTTCCAACGTAGAAACATCCGGAACATTCGCGCGCAGTCCGGCCTTGACCTCGTACGCTCGGTCAAGGCCATAGTTCTAGTAAGTTCTGGCGTACGCGTCTCGACTCTCTGTAGTCCCGCCTTTCCACACTAGATGGCGCTGGTTACTAAGAACGTTAATCGTGGCGCGTAACAATACTATTTGCATGCCTCGACTATCGTTCTACAACATTTCAGGATAGGGCACGATCTTTATATCGTAATTATATACTTATTTGCTTCAGAACAGATACATGTCGTCTAATGAGTCCCCTGGGTGACTATTATTTTCATCAATAAAAACACGGAAATTTTGGATTTAAATTTTAATTATAGTTAAAATGATACAAAAATAAACCTTTACAGGTTTTACTTATTCAAAAACTGTAAAGAACTTCTCGAAATCATTAACAATTATGTCTCTGGAGTCACTAATGAAAAACCAGTACACAAACTTTGTGATATTTTTATAACAAATCACCATAAATAGAAAAGAAATACTAGGCAAACTCCTCGCATACTATAAAAACAATATACATAAAAATATCTATGCTACAACTATATGTTCAATTAATAATATCAGACAATCACTACTCCAATGTGGGGACAAATGCGTTTGTCAAGAGACAAATAAGTGACTCAGGAGACATTGCTATCCTGTGACACAACTGACTAGCTATCAAACTAGCAAATTAGTGCCTTTTTTTTGTCGAGGGGGAAACGCCTACCGCACCGTCACTGCACCCAGCAGGGAACAGAGAGTGGTGTGTCGGGCTCGCACCGACTAAATCCGAGTTTTTACTAGAACTCATTTGCTAGTTGCAATGATTACTTGTAAGCACTTCCAAGCGATTCGTTTATGTGTAATTTAGTTCACAAGATACAATATCATTCGATGAATTATCTAATTTCAACATAATCCTTATACACACCAACGTACGATCTCTGGAGTCACCGCAATTGTCTCTTGGGTCACCCGAAAAGTAAGCAAGGGGACCGGTGACTCAGGAGACATTGAACGAAAAAGTTAAGTTATTCGATAAATTATCTAAAAAATCTCATTAAGATATATTTAAACCTCATATTAGAGCATATTTTTGATGTCTTAAAGTTGAAAAACTGTAGAAAGTTCAAAATACTTACAAAAAATCAAGGTCTCCCAGTAGATCAACAATAAAGCCACTCAGTCATGCTTCTTGTTTAGGAGGATATGACCTAGTAAAACGACAGCCGCTGATTTCGCGCACTCGATCAGGTGATATTTAAAACACCTCCTGATTGCCTCAAATATGACTGGTACCATTTCACAATATAATTCGCACTTTATGCTGTGTAAGTAAGGAGACAACAGTATCCCTACTTTTTAGGGACACGTAAGAAAACCAAAATAAAAAAATAATTTAAGAAATTTCGTGAATATTCTATGACAAACCAAGAACTATGGACTTTCTTCCTATTGATACAATATAATATTTAATTGTGATGATACAATTATTTTACGACAGTTTCAAAAATGTAACAACGAGATGTTGCGGGGACAGCAGATTTTTATATGGGAACCAAAAATTGTCCGCTGGCTTACCCAAAGCAAAACAAAAAAATATTGTAATATTCGTTTACATTTATATCTTGCTAACAGCTTGTTTATTTAAATTAGTTTTATAATAATATTAACATATAAACTAGTATAGTTTGGACGTAAAAACAAAATGAAGTACAGGGACTGGGAAAAACAAAAAATAGTTGATTCACCCTTTTACGTCATTCTATCAGTAAGCAAAATAATGATAACCTTTAGGGCTTTTGCGCGGATGTTTTTATCGTCAGACAAAAATTAGCAAACCTACCTATAAAGTATAAGCTGTGTGATTGAAGGATGTCATTGTGTAATTTCCTTACGGTATATTATGATTACATTTTGAAATAATACATATTGTACTCTACTCAACTATTATTTCTAACTGATAATTGTAAAATCTGCTCTAAAATTTAGTACAAACTATAGGATGTGTCCTATATATCAAAAATAGTATGCCCAAAAATATCTATCGAGGCAGATTATCTTAGGAAGGCTGAACTTCAATGACGGTCCAATCTTATGTTACGATTGACATTGAGTTCCTAGATACATTTAAGTCGCACTTGATTTTTGACAACGCTCACCAAGAACATTTAAAACTAGAACGAAAATTTACCAGTGTTCTATGTTTTATTTTAACACTTTGTCCACCTACAGAACTTCCTCGACACACTGAAGCGCTCCTGCCAGCCCATGGGCATCAACGTGTCCGAGCCCGAAAAGATTCGCCTGCCGAACGATCGGACAGACTCATACGTCACCGCGATGAAGAAGTGCATAACGTCCTCGCTTCAGCTCGTGGTCGCCATCTGCCCCACCGCGAGAGACGATCGCTACGCTGCGATCAAGAAGATCTGCTGTGCTGAGAATCCTGTGCCCTCACAGGTCAGTGAACTCATGTTACTTGTCCCTATGGCCAATGGCTGGTGCGATGATTATGTGACGGAGGCGAAGTATCTTTATGATTCTCACTACTTTACTATACGTAATGTATTTACAACGGGAACAAACCACTAAAATTTTTTCATAGGAATAACTGCAGTTAAGTCGCTTAGATTATGATCATACACAAGTCATGATTAGTCTGTCCTGTTAATGATGTATGAGCACGTTTTCCGCGTGATTGACTGTGAGACGTCTGGTTTTGATGTTTGAACTAATGACCTAATTGTTTTCTTTTCTAACGAAGTGTAACTATCGTCGCTAGATGCTCTTATGTATAGAAAAAAGTATATGTGGGAACGAGAAGGCGTACTGTCTGGCTTTCCGCGAATGTGGTACCTACTGGCCCGTTGGATGTTAGCGTTCGTCTATTGAACCAAGAGTTCGTGGTATTCAAAACACACGTGGCTATCTTACTTCGGTATTAGTGATGTATTGTATGTTTTCTGATATTTATTCATTGGGGCAGTCTCAATAAATATCTATGTTAAATCAAATCTAAATTGTCTAATAAATCTGCCGTCTTGATTTAAAACAGTGTTATGTTCTGAAAACCTTTTTCTTGTAAACATCAATATGTAAATTGGTTTCCTTCCACAGGTAATAAACGCGCGAACACTAATGAACCAGGACAAACTCCGCGCGATAACGCAAAAGATCCTGCTGCAAATAAATTGCAAGCTCGGCGGCACTCTCTGGAACATCAGTATCCCGTACAAGACTGCCATGATCATAGGCATCGACTCGTACCACGACGCAGGTCGCAAGAAGCGAAGTGTTTGCTGTGAGTAACTTTATATGAAACTAGCTGACGCGAAGGACGTCGCTCTGTCTTAACGTCGACTATTTAATTAGAATTTCACTCACGACGATAATAGAACCTAATCTTAAATTTTGCGCGCATTTTGAACCTTCTCATGACAAATAACAAATGCAACTTAAAAAAAAGGGAAATTGGTACAGCCTTACATTTATTTTTATGTGTGACTATCGACCTGTCCCAGCTTTCCATGCATACTATCCACGCATTTTCTACTGATTCTGCAGCATGATGTCTTATAGCATAAAGCCTTTTTTTTTATATTGCACTTCAAGATTGACCTCATCCCACCTGATGTTAGGTGGTAGTGAGATCCTAGCTTAAGGGTGACAAGTACAGCATAATAAAACTGTTACTGGACTTGTCGCCCTTACCTTGAAGGCTTGACCCCTGCTACTAATGTAGCACCCCCCAGGAGCTCTGGAAACCTTACTCACACGCAGGAACACAACAACACAGAAGTGATTGTTATTTGGCTGCAGTCTTCTGTAAGGTGGAGGTATTTCACCAGTCGGGCTCCTCCTGTTCGAGCGATAAATCGCTATGCCCTACCTCTCTTCCCTTCCTCGATAAATGGACTATACAATACAAAAATAATTTTCAATTTGAATCAATCCTGAGATTAGCACATTCACATACAAACTCTAGTTTCACTACATAGTACAAAACAAAGTCGCTTTTTCTGTATGCCCCTATGTTTGCTTTGATCTTTAAAAGTACGCAATGGATTATGATGCGGTTTTGTTTATTTGCAATATAGAATAGAAAAAACAACATTTCTAACTACCTATTTACATTGCCAGAGGGGGTCGCTAGTTATAATATAGGTAAGAATAAATGTGCCCTTGCTCAAAGATTTTGTAGATGTAGTTATCATCTTTAAAATAGCACCGGCATAACAAGGCTTGCAAACAGCAGTAAGCCTTTTTCATTCTTCGCTTCGTGGCCGCGAAAATTATGTCCTTCGTATAAAGCTTAAATTAGATTGGCCATATGACACCAGGTATTTTTTGCGTGTGCTTGTGTTTATATAAAGATACCTATGTACGTGATAACGCGGGGGACAATAGTTTATTTGTATTTTTTTTTGTTACCAGCTTTCATCGCGTCGTACAACCAGACGATGACGCACTGGTACTCGAAGGCTGTTTTCCAGGAGCGAGGCCAAGAGATCGTGGACAGCCTCAAGTCGTGTCTCGTCGACTCGCTGAAGCACTACCTCAGGACTAACGGGAAGCTGCCCGATAGGATCATTATCTACAGGTAACGGATCTAATCAAATATTTCTTTATTCAAGTAGGTTACATGCAACATTTTTGAATTGCCATTGAATACAATGCAGTGATTCTACTGACGGTTCGAAACTTATATCTACTAAGAAGATACCAGTCAGGAACTCAGCAGATTAGTTACAGTAGCAGTATCTAATTTATTGCTATGTAATGAAGGGAATGTAACGACCTGCAACATAGCGCCACCACCGCAGAGGATGCAAAATTGCAATGAAAGATTAAAGTCATGGCTTAACAGATCAGACCTGCCAGACTTTATTTTCTGAAACTAAAATTAGGTGAAAAAATCACCTTTTACCTAAAGTTATGCTTCCGTCATAAGTGTTCGGCAATCTGTGATGCGCCCACGGCTTCAAGCGTTGCTCAAGCTATTCGCCGCTACCTGCAGACACGCGTGCGTCCGCCCGTGCAAGGTTTAGCGTACGCCCTAATGAGAGTACATCGTAGTTTCATTGGCCATACATCATTTGTCCCACACACATTATTTCGATTACAGTTCGTGACCTCTTGTCTCTGCTGTCGAAGAAAGCCATGTTACTTAATATTGTGGTTACATTGTTAACAAAAAAGAAAGAGGTTGTCGTCAATTCGTCGGGATCTTTTTTTTGATAACAACATCAACTATTACAGGGACGGTGTCGGCGATGGTCAACTGAAGCTCCTTAAGGAGTACGAGATCCCACAGATGGAGATATGCTTCTCTCTCCTCGGGACGACGTACAAGCCCACCCTGACGTACGTCGTGGTTCAGAAGAGGATCAACACGCGCATCTTCATGAAGTCCAACAAGGGCTACGAGAACCCGTCCCCGGGGACTATCGTGGACCATGACATCACCAGGCGGGACTGGTAAGTTTGTCACCTTAAGCCAGTTTCATAGATACGCATGCGGCGAATGCGTGCGAGACGGTACTACGTCCATCTTGACCTTCCGCTTGGAGACCAGGCGGCGACGTATGAGGGTACCACAGTTGGCAAGGCGAGGCGGGGTTGGTCCTGTCGGGCCGACACCTCTGCTCCTTCCCCGATCATCAGTAGGTAGTTCCCTTAGGGCGGAGTCGGGAGTAAGATCTGCTCCCTGGGAGTCCCACGCACGCCGCAGTCACCTTCGTCTGCGGTAAGGTGCCCAAAGACATTTCCTGTCGACAAAAAAAACTATGCGCTTATGACCTATGTGCTTATGATGTGCAATAGGAATGAGGTCTCGGTAATAAACAAGGATTCCATTTAGTGTTGTCATTTAGATTTTCAAAATAAAAAATCAAAGTTCAGCGGAGGGCTTGTTTACGCCACTAATTCGTAAAAAAATGTTCGAAGAATTGGCGTTGCTCTACATTTTATCACAATGAATCTATCTAAGTAAATTTTTGTTTGCACGTTACAAAAAAATACTGGTCTTGATAATCTAGCTGTGGAACGAAATAAAATATTTTAGCCATCTTTTTGAGACTAGTGTAGTCACCATAAATAAATGACTTAAATAAATAAATATTGGACAACATCACATACGTTGTTCTGATTCTGTGGTATAGCATAAGCACTTGTGTTACAGAAATAAGAAACAACGACTGTACCACTACACCCAGATCCGAGACAATAAAGAAAAGTTTGTTTCCCATATTTACCCGACCGGTGATCGAACCCGGGACCTTACAGATGGCGCGACGACAAGTCGTGCCTCTCTGCTACTGAGGTCGTCAAAATGACTTGTGTTTTTATGTAGTTTTTGTTGTAATAACGTAAACCATTCACTATTTCCAGGTACGACTTCCTAATAGTCTCGCAAAAGGTGAACCAAGGTACGGTAACGCCGACTCACTACGTCGTTGTTCACGACGACAGCGGCATGACTCCCGACCAGTGCCAGAGGTTGACGTACAAAATGTGCCATTTGTACTACAACTGGCCTGGCACGGTCCGCGTACCGGCACCTTGCCAGTACGCGCACAAACTGGCATACTTAGTTGGCCAGAGTATGCATCAGCAGCCAGCAGAGGCTTTGTCGGACAAACTGTTCTTCTTGTGAGGTCGTATTGAAGTGCCATTTGTGATTTGGAGTGAGGATATTGAATTAGTGATAAGAAGTTTATTGTTTTTTATTTTTGTACCATTTGTACATTTTTACGTTAGGCCTACTAGTGTAGAAAGAGATTCATTGACGTGTTAATGTTTTGTTCGGTAGCTTATGTCTGGGTTACACGTGTGTCGTACCTATGTACCATGTACCGATTACGATACGTACCGATGTACTATGTAAAAACATTACCCGAGCGCTTGGTTAAGATATTGCACCCCTAGATGAAAACTTCAGAAATTCAAAATGTATGCGTTTTCAAATTCCGTTCTCGAACGTCTACACTGTGACGAAATTTGGTATAGGGCTACCAAAAAAAATATTATTATTGGTAAATATTAGTATTGGTCGTAGACATAGTAGAAAGAGAACAGTAGATAAACTAACGCCCCGACCAAACGATAACTGCCTATACCCCTAGGGCTGTCAGTGAATCCTGCTTAAGTTGAACCAGTGAAAAGAAGTGTACTCATTCTTATTCTAAGAACAAGTAGGCATGATTGGCATAATGTTACGTCATTTTGGGATATTAATAAACAAGCATATAAAACCACTGAATGATATTGTAAATACATATCTTTCTATGCCAGCAACTTCTGCGAAGTCGGAGAGGATGTTTTCAGCAATGGGCAACATCCCTTATGTTATGCTTTTTAAATTACAACTTTAAAATTAAAGAATAGTAAAAAAAATATTTTTGTCACAATAGTAGCTCTGGGCGCATGTTAAGACTTCATACATATGTTTTTCGTTTTTCTGTTAAATAAATATTAAAATTATAATTTTGTATCTTTTTGTAATGTTTTGCAGTGTCCATTAAATATTATAATATGGTAAATTTTTGATTTAGAAGATAATTTAACCGATTCATTGCGTATGACGCCTTATGGCGTCATTTATATCTTTTGCGTATGGCGTTTGACGCCAAATGGCGTCTCAAAGAATTCCTCTGTAACTCTATGGAATAGCTATTTTGAGAATCCAAACGAACAGAATTGCCATTATTTGTCACGTAGGTTAAGCCTGTATGAACCGTTTTATGATTTATTGCCAATTTAAAAACTTCAGATGTTACAAACCTTTTATTACCAAATTTAATTTCTTTTACGAATGGCGTATGACGCCACATGGCGTCATGAAGGTTTTTGTTCTTAAAATCAACATGATGATTTTTATGAGAGTTCTAATAGAGCTTTTACTGCCTATGTTTAATAAAGGCGTTTTAATTACCTAAGTATATAAATTATAGTAATACTTAATTAATTAATATGTATGTATAAGTATTTATATCGGTTAAGTGATTGCTTAGTTTAGGACTAAATAGCTTTATGTAATTGGTGTCCTGAAATATTTATTATTATTATTATTATAATTAGGTAAATAGCGCAAAACCTCAGAAACTCCAACTTATTTTTATTTCATAATGATTATGATAATAAAATCATACATTTGTTTTCTTCCTCTTCCTTTTTATCTTCAATATGCGTATTTAATTATGGTTTTTAGATTAAATAAACTAAATATAGGCACTCCTTTTACACCCTTTCGTAAACTTCTAGTAAAAATACACAAAAGGTTTAAAACCACTGATCCAAGTTAATCACTTACCAGCCATTCCAGCGAAATCACGTAGATAAGTCACTTTGTAACACTCTAAACGAATTAACAAAACCTTTACGTTTGACTTCTAAATCCGACTGTATGTAAACACGCATAAACAAACCAAAATCTTAACAAAAAACAAAATATGGCTGAAGACGCCCAAGGGCGTCACTTTAATGGGTGGCGGTTGACGCACAAAGGCGTCACAGAAAATTTGTTAGCCGCCATGGACAAAAGTCCCTAAAAGTGGGATACGCAATGAATCGGTTAAAAAAGAACAAAATTATGCACAATCTCCGGTGATTCACCGGTTATCAATCGGTTATGTCAAATTCACCGGTGATTTTCTCCGGTGCTATAATTTCGCTCCAGTGCAAAGCCCTAACTGTGGTGACTCTGAAATATTGTGAATATTTGTCAGTGTGTGCGTGCGACGCGCGTCGGTAAAGGGCGGGGCGAGGCGCGCACACATAGTAGCCACGCTCCGTGCGTTTGTTAGAGGATTATACTTCTCTCTTTCTACTATGTCGTAGATTTGACTACGCATTATAATCGATTAATCGATTATATCGATTGTTACATTATTTGAGCCCCTTTTGCATAAGCGATTAATAATCGGTATACAATCGAATCGACGGCAACACTAGACCTCATTTCATCTACGTTAAGTAAGTATCATTAATTAAGCACTACTCGTAATATATCGATTACAGGTGCTTGAGAAACTGACTACCTCAAAATTATTACACGCTAGCGATGAAACACGTTCATCGCATTTTTTAAGTAAATCTATTGATTATTACTTCTGTAAAAAATTATCCTTACTACTTTAGGAGAAATTAGTCGTAGTGCACATGCATTTAAAAAGGCATGAAATATGACTTATACTACGTATAGATAACCTTCCAATTTTCCTTTGGAAGGGCTGCCGTCCATACCTAATTCTAAAATAATTTTATAAAAAGCTGCCGATATTAACTAGAATACTACATAATGTAGCATTTATAGACCAAGTGCTAGAATTATATAAAATATTGATTAGCTTTTTAAAAAGTACATCAGTATCTACTTACTAGGATTTCATGTTAAGAATGAAGTCTTTTAAGAAACGCGAAAAAAGTGGTGGTATTTGATTTGTCTTTGTACACAATAGCCTTGTAGTTTTTGAAACGATTTTGAAAATGTGTCTGTACGCTTACATTATTTATAACAAATTGGTATCTTGGTGCTGAGGTACTGTCAGCGGCACATGCTGAAACTCTTGCAATTCTTCCGGAATCTCGGTAGAGATGATAAGGCTTCACAGTCATCATCGATAGTAAAAAAAAAACATAGTTAGGGTACAGAGTTCAACGTGTATAATAAATAAGACGTGCTTTCGACTGTACCTACTTACAAGTAGGATTCATTTAACTTTATACTCTAACATCTCATACATCGACTAATTTCTGATGAAAATACGGTATGGCGCCCATAGTTAGTTCGTACTAATGATGGATGCCAAATTTTGAGTACCTTTTGGAATTGGGTACATAAATATGAACCTATTCCTATATTTTTTTTGATGATATAAAGTCAAATATTTCTTTATTCAAGTAGGTTACATGTAACACTTTTGAATCGTCATTGAATACAATGCATAGTGATTCTACTTCAAAAGTGCACTTGAAAACACACCACGGTAAAAAATTGCAGTTGTATAAGTTCTCATGAGCTAATACAGAACTGCAATAGTATTTGGCATCAGCCAACGATATAAGGGCGGTAAAAAGTCCAAAGTGATGTGCTTTTGAAAGTACTACGGAACTCTTAAAAAAAGTCGGGATTTGGCTGATTTGATTGCAGTATTAATTCATGAGCACACAAGCCAATGTTATTGTAACCTAATGTAAAATAGTATAATTATTTTTCCACGTTTCATTCTTTTATTGATAGTTATTTTCAACATTTGGTGCGTATTCTTTGAAGGCAGTTTTATGTTACAAATAAATTCCAAGCCAAAAGGATAAGCTTTAATACTGATAATATTCATGTTTTTTTTTTTAATTTTTTGTTCTAATCATGTTTTAAAAATCTTACTGATTAAGTTTTCAAATATTAGTTGACTAATAAACAGTCATTGTAAGAGAAACAAAAGGTACATAGACCAAAATAAATGAACGTAAAATGTTGATTAACTAGCGTAGTATTTTTTCGTATTTTTAGTTTTGTAAGGTTTATTTGTCTTAACTGTACAATGCTCATTGTTTCATCTTGCTAAATGATTAAACAATTATTTCGAAAATGTATAAGTGTTCGTTTGCTTTGTCATTATTGTGAACGCCATCTTTGTAATGTCTTTGGTTACATTTGGACAGCGAATAAAATTGTTATCCAATCGCGTTTTAAGAATGTAAACATTTCAAGGTATATGTCAATGTTAAATGGGAACAGAATGTTCATGATTGTTTGTATTTACAGTTTGATTGTGATATCAGTATACCACCGAATCTCTGCATTATATTGATGTTTATTTTAGGTTTGTCTTGATAGGACTGACTGACGGACTGTTACCACAGCAATTGATTCATAGATCCTTATCGGATGAGTAGATTTTGTTTTTTTTTTGTGTGAAAGATGATTTAATTGTGTGCCCCAGTGTGCAAGCGCTCAGATAATAATTCTCTCAAATTGTTCAGACGTTATGTGATTATAAGGTCTGTTTTATTTGTTAATTAAATATTATCACTATCGATTTAGTGAATAAGGATGTCATCAGGATGACTATTTAGTAGATTCATTCGGCCAAATGATACCTAATCATATGAAGATATTTTTCAGTTTTATCATTGCTGTTTCCTAATGAAAATATTTGTCTTGGCAAGAGTGCGATTTTTAAAACGGTTATTATTGTATATTTTAATCACTCTATCGTAGTTTTATTTCTCACTGTCTTGCACTGAATAAATTTGTTTATCTACTAAGTTGATCTTATTTCTGTATTGTAAGTGTTGTTTTTGTATTTTTGAAAAATATTGATAAGAACAAAGTATAGGATTGGATATTTGCTGGATTAATAAATACTCTATTAAGTAGGTGCTCAAAGCCTCCTAGATACTTGTTTAATGAATCGTTTCAAATTTTGTTCTAAGATTTTACATGAGATGTTTTGCAAATTACATACAATTTATGAAAATTATTACATCGTCGGATCTTATTAGAAGCTCTTCTAGCAGGACGTATTTCATTGAGGAAGCAAGAAGCCGCTATGTACAGTGTTATGCGGCTTTCTTCAACAATAAAAATGTTTTTACCTAACATAACCTAAGGCCCCTAAACAATAGAAGTCAAAATTGCGACCGAGAAATGACAAATATAACCTTTAACGACAAAACTCTGTAAATGTCTTCTTATAACAATAAAAGATTCAAACACCATAATATTCCTTTTATTTCAGATTTTATTGCCTCGGGTTACATTGTAAGGATCGCTATTGTACCAATTTACACAATCTTACGAGTGATACACTCTACAGGCAATGGAGTTTTATAAAGTGCTTTCATGTAACGTAACTTTTTCGGAAATAGTTTTATTTATAACAGTATAGGTAATATAGACAAACAATATCTTAAAACAATTAAATTTTCACCTATTAACTATCACTTGGTAGTCTATCGATAGGTTCGTTTTAGTTTACGACCTCCGTAGCCGAGAGACAAGCGTGCCGGACTTTGGCGTCGCGCCATCTCTGAAGTTCCGGGGTCGATCCCCGGTCGGGTCAAATGGGAAACGAACTTTTCTATATTGTCTCGGGTCTGGGTGTTGTGGTATCGTCGTTGTTTCTGATTTCTGTAACACAAGTGCTTTAGCTACTTACCACAGAATCAGAGCAATGTATGTGATGTCCAATATTTATTATTTACTTAGTTTAATTAAATAATATCGACACAGCTTAATTTCGATAGTAGGTATCAAAGTTCATTATCGAATGCACTGTAGATGTCAAACTATGGACAGTTTGGCAATATCTATTATCTACTAGTGATTATTCGACTTACGTTTTGAATAAAGGTAATATAATGCTCATGGCGAGTAAAGCATTTAAAGGTGCCTAACTTATCATTTCCTTTTTTTCTGGCGTAACAGACAGTACACTCGTGATTGTTATGTCGGTCGGCCCTACATTTCGCATGTGCTGCGAAATACCCTTGATGCATTATACACAAAATTAAAAAAAATACAAAAAATAGAACATGCTGGCAAATCCCTACTAATATTATAAATGCGAAAGTAACTCTGTCTGTCTGTCTGTCTGTCTGTCCGTCTGTCCGTCTGTTACGCTTTCCTGCTTAAACCTCTCAACCGATTTTGATGAAATTTGGTATAGGTATACGTTGAATCTCAAGAACGGACATAGGCTACTTTTTATTAGAAAATAAGGGGGGAGGGGGGAAACCTTTGAAGGTTTATATGGAAAAATGTTTATTTTTGAAGTTAGAGATATGAAATTTGGCACAAAATATAGCTCGAAACTTGTATTAAAATATATAGGGGATAAAGGGGTAAAACCGACCATGAAAGGATGTAGTCCACGCGAACGAAGTCGCGGGCACAGTTAGTAAATATATATATTGGACAATGTTAACACACATATTCATATTCTGTATTATACTCCATAAGAAAAGTAGGTGTTACATAATATAATAGATACTTATAACTAAAATAGAATTTATGGACCCTGTCGGGCGCGGCAATGTATATTGCACCTTTCCCATGTTAAGTAGTTAAAGCACATGTGTTACATAAATTAGAAAAACTGGCTGTACAGTCGCCGTCAGATATATCCATATATCTATACAGGTAGCTAAATAAGACACATGACGTGCGTGACACATATTGACGTTATGAGTGTTCAGATGTTATTGGCATCTGCTCAGATATTATTGAAGTAATAAATGTTCAGATATTAATGGTAACTTGTGGTGTATAGAACTTTTTGATATTTTACCTGTTCAGAAGTATTTGGGCACTTTGTCTGCTACGATATATCTGACGGCGACTGTACATCAACACCCAGACCCGAGGCAATATTATCTTCGTTTCCATATTAACCCGATCGAGAATCAAACCCGGAACCTTACAGATGCTGCGACGCCAAGAGCTCGTCCTAAATGTAATAAAAATATGTAGGTACATAATAAAGCCTTAACTTAGGTAGTAAAATACCGAAGTTTTTTGGCGATAATAAGCTATAGAGCATCGAACACCTGTAGCTATGTACTTTATCGTAAAGTTGGAGGTACTTATTAATTCTCACATATAAGCTAGGACTGGCAGACTTCGTTATGACGTTTAGTTTTCAAGGCAAACGTATGTTTCATACTTTTCTAATTTAACATTAAAATTTTTCGGTATAAGTAGGTACCTCTTTTCCACGCCAGGTTCTCTGAATTCATAAATAATAGGTACCCGGTTTTTTGCACGTAGATATAAAAATTAGGTACGTTAAGTAGATACCAAAATCGACGGATCTAAATATCGTAAAATAGCAGTAATTACAACGACGGTTTCGCCGATGAGAACTAATCTGAGCCCGAAATATTTGCTCTAATTAGCGCCGAGCGATGCGCCCGCGGCGACACGTGACACGCACGCGCGCTAGACAGATGGGAATTAGACAACCACCCACCAACGAACCGTCCTAGCAATTACCCGTCGCTGGCAACCCACAAAATTTCTCATACATTACCGCTTTTCCTGCAAACACCATTCCCATTTGCAAAAACGAGCCAGTAGTGGTGGCCTAAAGATACAAGCTGGCACATAAACGTTTCAATTAACGTGTCCCGGCCCGCTAATACTCACGGTTTTGCAATTGAGTCTGGTGGGAAATTCTTTTAGTTAATTTCGTGGCTGAAATTATTGCCTGCCAATTTGGAATGTTTCTCAAAATTGGGTTAAACACAAAATCCTAAACTGAATTAGGTATAGACGTGCGTGATAGCTCAAAGCTAAAGAATTTTGCAAAATTAAAAAAAAACTAGCGTGAATCAGAATTTCATTGTTGATTGGTCATTTACATAGGCAGTGTCTTTATGTATCTACCTCTAGATACATAGAGTTAGATTTCTGTACTTAGTAGGTAGATACTTAGATATTCAATAGCTCACCTATTTATTTAAAAATAAGTAGGTATTGTTTGCCCACGCTCCACTAAAAAACAAATAAGTTTATTACATCTCGAATTGTTTTTCTAATACATTTCGGCATGTAGTTTGGGTTGGGTAGGTACCTCTTTAATGCTTCTAACAAGAATATTGTTCTCAACTTATATAGACAGAACTATGATGTCAAGTATTTCTAGTTGAACCGTTTTCATATAACAGTTTTCTTCTGCTTTTACCGAGATTAGAAAGAGTGATTTGCTTATGAGCTTGGTTTTATGAAATACTTTTCTATTAGCCTAGGTACGAGGTGACGAGGTACGTAGGTACATCTTATTTGGTAGCTACTTATTGACTCACCCACTCACTAAAGTAAAGTATTTTTCAATTTGGACTGACTAGAGCAGCCCAGTCATTTAAACAATATCGTCATCTGAACTAACGACATTGCGTGATCTGCTAATCTTTGTAAAGTACATAAATCTACCTTTGTAATACCAGTTCTTTGCCGCTCCTGCCGCTTAATGGCTCTATCTCGTAACCGAAAGATATCCAACAATATGTCAATCGGCAAAACTTGATTCTGGGTCCTGAATTTACCTATTTACGCGAAAAGCATTTGACGAATAAGAGAGTATTTTCGCTTCATGAAATGTGGATTAAATTATTGAATCTTCAGCACGAGCAAAAATGCTAATCGAATAGTATTACGTAGAGAGAAAATAGTATGAAAATTATTTCAGTGCCGCGGTGAGTAGCGGAACTATTAAAATTGCTATACAAAACTGTCAGTACGCAAAATACTCGATAATCGTTTTTGTTCAGGGTACACGTCTGTATCTATTACTATTGAACCGTAAATCGGTACCAGCAATTTGCTGTACAAAAACATAGGGTTGGTCTCGCAACGACTGTGGTGCTACATCGATAACAAACTCCTAGCTCGCCGGACCCGTGGGCTGACGTAATCTATGTCGGTCTCCACCTCGGAACAAACTGAATAACGACAGCGTGTGTGGGTGTGCTGCGTTTAACGAAAGAGCGGCAGTCCATCAGGAGGGAACGGGACGCCGCTATACGGAGTGAGCGGTCCGGACGAATACGCAGCCCGTGGGAAATGCACAGTAGTGGTCAGAACAGACTGCGCGCGCGCCGGCCCAGTGCACGTATTATTGTATTGGAATCTTTCTCGCCAACAAGAGCTTAAGATATCCTAACCCTCGACTTAACGTCGGTTTTATTGAAACGCAATAAGGCTCAAATTGGGCACTGGGTTTTAAACTTTTGGGATGTTATTTTCGGGGCTGGATATATAGGTAGTTGTGTGCCGAGTATAATGCGATGAATTTTTTAGCGATCGATTGAGGTGGATCTGCGGTGGGCTTCGGCCGGGATGCAAATGCGGTGTTTATAAAGATCGCCGCGCACGCCTAGTAAAAAAATGACTGTTAACGCACGAAAGCGGATGTTCTAATGTTGTTTTTTTAGGCGATTGAACAATGAGCGGTAATTACATGGAAGTTTGTGTAGGAAGGTATTAGAAATGTGGTAGGTACTTTTAGGTATAAGTGCTTCGTGAGTCGAATTTTATTTTATTCGGGTAATACAAAAATATAATAAGGGGTTTGATCCAAATAACTCAATGGTAGAGATACTTCTAGTTTGGTGAATCAAGTACATAATAGGTCCAGCTAGCTGTCTCAGGTTTTCTGATGTCTTCTTTGTAAGATATTTTTAGATTAAGAATATCTGGCTGAACAAAAATAAGAAAACTGAGTTTCCGTTTATTTATAAGGTGAGATAAAGATTAATACTGAGAAAATTTTAATTAAAGAAGCTTAATGGAAAACTCTACTTTAGAATTTATTAGTAGGTATCTTTGAATTTACTACAGTTGACAACGAAAGTAAGTAGAAATGAAATCGTTTCTTATAGCATGGTTCATGATTGATCATGATGGAACTACCTACCTACCTACTTCTAACTGTCTGATAGTCAAGAATCTAGAGATTCTTTACACTTAGATTGAAATTACACTTATTGATTGAGATTCCACTTAGAACCAAGATGTATGGTCTACCATATAAAGAAATTTGATTCAGCAAGGCATGTTATTAACTCGACTACCTATTAGCTGTTTGAGAGGAGAGAGTTCGGTTGATTATGATAGACTTCATAACATACCATAAAATTTACAAAGAACCAACATTGAACCATTCCGGTGGACTTAGACACTAAAACGTTTAAAACCGTTTTGGCTATTTGGGAAATGAAATTCAAATTCAAATTCAAATTCAATATTTGTTTATTCAAGTAGGTTACATATAATAACACTTTCGAATCGTCATTGTATATAATGCAAAGTGATTCTACTTCCGGTTTGGAACCTATATCTACCGAGAAGACACCGGTAAGAAACTCAGCAGATTAGTTACAGTGGCAGTATCTAACTTATAGCTATGTAGAACACTTTGGACCTAGTCATATAGTTTTATTTTGATGAGTGGCACCTGTTCACAAGCGTGACGTATGTGCCAGCCATCGCTTCACTCAACCATATTGAAGGAAATTAACGAAAAAAAAAATGATTTGTTTAACTCATCTTTGCTGTGAAAAATATTCATCAAAAATATGAAAAAGTGGTCCATATTCTCTATTTAAAACGTGTAGTCTATCATATACAGATGTTTACATAAAATGCCGAATATCTAAAGCTTCCTATTGTAAATCAACGTATTCCAAAGATATATCTCCATGGTAGGTAGTCCCAGGGATCTCCCTTACGATATAACATCACTCTTTCATTCACAACCACTAATGGCTTTCAATTCATTAAATGCGCCGCAGACCTTGTCAGCGATTCTTCTAATTATCACAGCATCTTTCAACTGCCCACAATCATTAAACAATCCACAACATCTTTATCCCGTCCATTTAAGATTCAATATTGATCCGATCGGCGGTTAATGTTCTGGTGAGTCTATACAAATATTCGTCACGGTGGAACAACGGATGGTACAAAAAAGAACGGACGCTCGCCATGTGAGGCCTAATTAAGATATGTATCCGATGAAGCCCTCTGCTCTCAAACACTATTGTACATTAACTTACATGCGATGGCTCCAATCTGGACGCGCATACCATTATTTATGTGAAGTAGGCTCTCTTTGTTATATGCTTTATTGTTACGAGTACCTATCTTTGTCCTACTATTATATATTACCGCAGTTTGGTACGCGTACTACAGTAAAAGCTCCTTATTCGCGGGGGTTATGTTCCACAAATATGCCGCGAATAGAGAAGTGGCGGATTTACCTGAAGGCTGAGTAGGCCTAGGGCGGCAGATTTAAGGGGGCGGAAAATTTGGCCCAAATTTATTTTTTGTCTTACAGAAATAAAATATTTTAAGAGAGGTAGGGCATAGCGATTTATCGCTCGAACTGGAGCAGCCCGACTGGTGAAACACCTCCACCTTACAGAAGACCGCAGCCAAATAACAATCACTTCTGTGTTGTTGTGTTCCTGCGTGTGAGTAAGGTTTCCAGAGCTTTTGGGGGGTGCTACGTTAGTAGCAGGGGTCAAGCCTTCAAGGTAAGGGCGACAAGTCCAGTAACAGTTTTATTATGCTGTACTTGACACCCTTAAGCTAGGAGGACCTCATTACCACTTAACATCAGGTGGGATGAGGTCAATATTAAAGTGCAATAAAAAAAAAATTATGAATGCCTAAATCTTAGGAATGTAGGTATTCGTTTTGGATGTTCATGCGCTTTCAGCACGTTTGTATACAATTCCAAACTCCACGCAGTTCCAAGTTTTTTTAATTAAATGGAATCATTTTTTGGTCTTTTCATTCTAAAATATATTATTCTTTCTTGTTGTCGAGGTCAGAAGGAGCGACAAATTTTGAATAGCCTATTGGCTTTATTAATGTATTTTATTAAAATGGTCAGGGTTTAGACAAGTAATTGAAGAATTCAGTAGTATTTTTACAAAACAAAGTACCTACTTCTTATCCATTTTCCCAAGTTAATACTACCCGAAAGCCATAAACCTGCGCTAAAATTTTTCAAGATAACTTTTTTAGTGCTTAAATAACTTTGAGATTAGCCCATTCATTCTACTCAAAACTTACAAGCGTATATGAAATTTTAGAAAAATTGAAAATTGGTCCCAACTTTTTAATCCGCGAATAGTGAAAACGCGAAATCGGGAACCGTGAGTAAAGAGCTTTTACTGTATTTAAAAATTTTCCACATTTCCCATTGATTATTCGCTGGTATTGATCGCAGCGTGATGTTAACACTTATTGCGACATAACTATAATAGTTAGACATAATTATGCTATCGTGATATATTTTGTACATCATTATATGTTCTGCGAAGTAGTACATTATTTCGTTCTATAATCAAAAGTTTTCAAAATATAAAGATTTTTATGTTTTAGTTAAGATTTTAGTAAAACTAATTCCTTAAACATATAATTGGAGTCCCCGTCCAACAACTACCTGATCAAAATAGCTTCCGCCTGTTAAATTGTAGTTTATTTGCAAATAGATATCTGTCTACTTCTTAAGATTATGATTTTTGATAAAATCTTATGAAAGCATTTGGGCAAAAAAACACTTTTAAAGCCATTAGAAAGTTGACTGATTAGATTTTAGATGTGGATGCGTTTGGTCTTCAGATTTAGGGGAACGTAACCTAATTAATAGTTTTAATTTCGGTTTGCAAACTCATGCTATTTCTTAATATGAATTACTTCTATTTTTCTGACAGCCACGTGTTTTGTGTAGATATTAAAAGTAATGTTATTGAGATATCAATATCGACTACTTACTCTCGTAGGTGTTTTCTATTGAAAGTAACGACTTCATTGTAAAAACCATTTAGAATAGGGTACAGCAGTAATACAATGTAGGTACCAGAAACATATTTAAACGCAAGAGCAAATATGAGTGGCAACAAAAATCATTTTGGGCCGTCAGTGATAGACAACATAAATGAACATCCCTAGGAAAACCGTGTCTCATCCGAAGAAAAACAAAAAACAACTCAATCAAACGGACATAAAGTTCACAGCGAATGTGAGTAATAATTTTATTCACTTCAGTCGGTAGTCTGACCTCTAGCAGGTTACAAATAGAGCAATTGACGACGTCGTTAACACTCCGTGTTAAGGTTTAGTATCGCCTCGAATGGTTTTGAATGCAAATTCTAAGTCTAGGTCAGGAGAGCTATAAAGTATCAGAAGCATGAGGTGCCCTGCCGAGTCCTTATAAACAGAATGCACCCGTGCGCAAGTTTTGCATTTCCTTTTTGTTTGTTTTTGCAATGTTTAGATTGTTGGAACTGTTTCGGTACGAGAAGGAATGTTTACATTGTTTTCCAATTTGAATTCCATGAAGGTTTAGCGCAGTCGTTTGTTTTTCTTGCGCGAAGTTACATTTTATAAGTCTAGCGAGTATGGCACAAGCGTACCTATATGTGTAAAATATTAGTAACATTAATTTAAACCTTTGCAGTTGAAGTAAGGGCTTATTTTGACTACCTTAAGTCTATACAATATTGCTATTGTGTTTAAACAGGACAACCACAGTCCTAGTTAAGAGGTAAAAGTTTTGTTATGATCTGGAAATCTATTCGTCTTTTGTAGAAAGTAGGCTAAAGAACTAACCATCTTCCGAACTTGGCAGTATGTTGATTTCCAGTTATAACTCATACTTTAATGATGCGAACCTAGACCTGCCATCACTTGAATTACGAACCCAATAAATCTACCGGACCTAAAAAATCATTAATCCCGGGCATTTAAGAGAAATAGAAATACTTAACTAGACGCTCGTACAAAATAATAAAACTTCGTTGTATCTTATTTGTGTTATTATTGGCCATCGTGGTTTTTTATGGAGAGAAAATAAAATACAATTTAACAATGCAAATGAAAAGTTTTGTTAACTAATCTCAATTATAGTATCTAATCACTTATCTGAGTGGTGTTCTGGTGAAGTTATTACACAATATAAAAATTCGTCATATTATGTCCGGATTTCATCCAGATATTGTTTAAGAACCTTGCCCGGATGCTGTACCTCCAACAAATGTACTAAACGTAGTATATCCTAACCTACGGGAAACATGGAAGGATGGTAGCCGCTCACAAGAAAAAGTACCTATTTAGGGAAGTATGTAGGTATGTGGATTTCATCCGATTGTAGGCCTTGATTAAAGTTACTTACTCACAGATTTACTATGCTAAATTCAAACTATACAGCAGTTACTTATGTAACAAAACTGGAATTAGCTCCGTAGTTCACAAGACTGGGCGTCAGTCGGCCGTTTCAGAGTAATCGTCATTCCCCGTCATGTTTCAGCCTGCCCTGAGGCGTTTTGCCGTGGGAACCCGACTCACTGGTCGCGGTGAAATGCGCGCAGATCGGTAATTTAATCTAGTAGACAGCCTTAGAACGATGTTCTGGTGGGTGCCTGAACCGTTTGAGATTAGTTTAGATCAGTGTTCCTTAAACTATTCGCGGACCTCTTGTGGTACGGTCGACAACATGTCAAGGCAAACACTTGCTTTAGTTCTCATAAGAGCGGTGCAAAGTCCAAAGTCTAATGTATCTAATGTAATTACCCTTTAACATCGAAAAATGAAGCAAACACTTCTGACCACCTGATGTATCTACCTATGACTGGGCCTGAAGACGAAATCTACAGAGGAAAAATCTTTAAATGACTTGTTAGTTAAAGATTGTAACAGGAAGCTAGTTTTATAGAGTAGTTTGAGTAACGTTTATCATTGAAGATATATCTACATAATATGACAATGTTCGACAATTCTCTCCGGGAATCCGACACGAGGTAATCCGGCAAAGATATCGATATAGCTCACTGTCGATGCTCTCGGGCACCGAATCCGAAACGAGGTGATTCGGTAGATAACCCAAGATATCGATCGCTCATTCGATTAGCAAGCTGAAGTGGCAGTTGGCTGGTCATATTTCCCGTAGACCCGATAACTGTTGAGTTTAACGAGTTCTGGAGTGGAGCCCTCATAGGTGGAGTGACGAGCTCACGGAAGATGGCTAACAGGAAATTCAAGAAGACTTAGCTAGACCAAAGAGGCAAACTTTTTCTTATGAGGCTTATGTCCAGCAGTAGACTGCTATACGCTAATAATGATGAACAACATACATTTCCGGTGGTTCCAGTGATATGGTGCAGGCCTGGAATTTCTTTGAACGCGAACGGAGTCAAATGCAATGGCATACCTAGTAATATTATTTTTTACCTGGTTGTCTATGCTGCACCCATTATCAGAACAACAAATGACGCACTACGTTTAAATTTAAAAATTTCCAACATCGTCTGTAAGCTTACCGCACGGGAAGTTGGTGTTTGTTGTACAATACCGCAAACGACACTCCAAAATAATGTGAGCAGAATCAATACGCGTTCTCGGAACCAGAAAGCCGATAGGGTCCCTGCTATGTCGAGCAAAGCTTGAGACGACGAAACAGCGCCGCAGTGATTGTCATTGCAATTGCGACTTTGTTCTTTGTGTTTTGTTAATGGTGGTAATATGTTTTGGACGTAGGGTTGGCAATCCCGAAAAGAACATTTTCGTAATTGATATACTTAGGTCTATTTTTTACCGAAAAAGTAGAAGATAATAATAATTTTTAGATAACATTCAGCTGGCAAAAGATCATCAGCTCTTTTCATGTTCCTGAATATATTGATTCAAGATGAAGATTTATAAGTTTAATATATTCATATACCTATACCTACATTAGTTCAATACGTACAGAAAAACCGAAAAATTTGTAAGTATTTATGTAGATTGTACATTGTACCCGTGCAAAGCCAACGCAAATTACTAGTAAGTAATATTATATGTGCTATTCTAATGAAATACCTAATATTAGTTGCTTGTTATTATAATATATTAATAAGGCGTTCATTTGCATCGTGAAAACACATTTCACATGTCACCTATATAGTTCACATAATTATGTACATTTTCAAATTTTAAATTGTCTACTATTTGGCACATAATAAAAGCGTATATATAGGAGTTCCCTAAGTGAACTGTTAGATGATTCAAACTAGCATGTGTATATACGAGTAGTTCAATTTAATTCAATATTTGTTTATTCAAGTAGGTTACATATAATAACACTTTTGAATCGTCATTGTATATAATACAAAGTGATTCTACTTCCGGTTCGGAACCTATATCTACCGAGAAGACACCGGTAAGAAACTCAGCAGATTAGTTACAGTGGCAGTATCTAACTTATAGCTATGTGTAGAACACTTTGGACCAAATCATATAGTTTTATTTTGATGAGTGAAAAAAAGCATTAAGTATTATGTTATTTAAAGGGGTAAACTGGAGCAGACCAGTCCCCAAAGGTGGCACCTGTTCACAAGCATGACGTATGTGCCAGCCATCGCTTCACTCAACCATATTGAAGGGAATGTAACGACCCGCCACACAGCGCCACCACCCCAGTGACCTTTTAGTGAGCATGACTACTCCAGTCCCCCTTAGAACGCGACCAATTAACAAAAATTTAGATCATCAACCTAACTAAACCTAACTAGTACTAGTTAGTTGTGTGTATTGTTGCCATCCCTAATTGTATGCGTGAGTTTCTGGCGCCGCGAGGTGTTATTACGGCTTCGTTGGCGGTGACAACTCGCAAATAACTTCGAGATAGACCACCGTCCGTTTGAGCGAGACGATTGGCGGGCCCCCTCCGAGTTTCCTAACCACTTTTAAATATTTGCCTACGAGATTACGTGGCTCGGAAATGAATGTCTTCATGAGCCATCAGACGTCAGTTGGGAAGGGAAATCGTTTAAGAAAACAGCTTAATCGAGTCGCGATGTGAATCTGAAGAAATGGCAGTTCTTTGGAGTTGGGCTAGTCAGTTTAAACGTTAGAATAAGGAATAATAAAATAAATTTATGGTTTAAATAAACCGTGACGGTCTGACGCACGGGAAAGACGAGAGCTTAACAGAATCCCTATTCATTCTCTTTCTCCATATACACGGCAACGGGACTGCTGGGAGAAGGACGGAAATAGATGAACGAGTAAAGTAAAGGGGAATAAGGACACTACTGTCTCGGAAGAGTAGACCGAAGACCAGGGATCGCATCCGCGCTTATACCGTTCACAAACCACCGGACAGGGTTTACTATCAGTATCTTCTGACTTGACCGTAACTGATGCATAACCGACAAAATAATTACGTCTAATTATTTTCATCTTTGCAGATCTTAAATGATGTACCTATTAGGAGCGAACTAACTAGAACTGCCACTCATACACAAAATGCAATTTATAATCTACGTCGAAGGCTTTTACAAGTCGATTTCAAAAAAAGAATTCTCTTTTTAGTTACTGCACCTTCTGCGTTCAAAGTCATGACCTAAAAGAAAGAACTAAAAATGTTGACCTTCCATTTTCAAGAAGTCTCTATCGATGGGTATCGATTAAAAATTTATGGAATTCGGTATTCGAATGTATTGAATGATAAATGTGGCTAATCTAAAATCTGCCACTGGATTCTCCAGCACAGGTAGTTATAAAACCTTATTAAATCATTGTGCCTTTTTATATTAACATCGTTTTATGATCCTCGCGAATTCTGGGAGACGTCTTCTGATACATTAATTGCTAATAAGCCGTATAGAGTTTCATCGACGATATTAAAGAATTAAGTCATTATGATTATTTGCATTCGCTGCACATCTTAATCAGTGAGAAATTTGTATTGTCTTACGAACGTTAAAATTTTGTTAAATTAATTTTAGCCATGTCAACATGGGATATATTTTACGATTTATTCATAAAATCTTTCACCTGTTACTTCAGATTTCTAGATCTATTAGGTATCTTTTTCTTCTTCCAGTTTGACCTTGAGACTTGCTTCCATCGTTTCTCTCCACTGCTTTATAATATTCTGTCATCTGGGAATTGAAAGAGTTTGCGTAATTTTGCTTACCATTTTGATGGCATTTTTGACCAGCAGTCATTATTTCTTGATATCATGTGTCTCGGCCGTGACATCACCATCAATTTTTAAACCCATATTTTGTGCTTGCGTAAGACAGTGGTGTTGCGGAATGTGGACCGCAAACATTAAAACGGCTAAAATTGAAAAATTCCGCCAAAAGATCGATTTAAAACGACCGAACCGAATCAATTGATTCGATCGCAAAAAGAATTCGACCGCGTTCGGCCGCCGAATAATTGTGTTTTACAATCGATCCGAATAATAAATAATTCAATTTTGCGGTTCGTCGATTAAATTACGGTCTTTGTCCATGCACAAGCGTCATCTTGTGACCTGTGGCTGTGTCCTTTATCGCGTTAGTGTTAAGGGTGACATTCGTTTGTCGTTAGGAACGTCCGCGGCGTTTAGTCGATGTTGGCGACAATAAAAATGCAAATGGCCACGTTATAATTTACGGCGTCTGACGCTAAAACAATCCGACCGGTTGTTAGCTGTTGACCGTTTTATGGTGATTCCTCTTTTTGCTACTTAATTCATTAGTGGGAGGTACGCTCTTTAACGATTGCTGTGCAATACGATGTTGCTTTAGTTAATTAGTGACTTTTAAGACGCGCTGTATCAGTAAATTTATCAGGCAGTTATGTAACTTAAAGAGTAAATTATTGTGCCCTTCAGAAACAGAATGATTGAAAGTCAATGATCGGTAATTTAATATGTGTATGTTTAATATGTAAATGCATACCTATACCTAGTGCTTAAAATTTTTCATTATGCATAGGTATATTTAGGTGTAAATTAATTGCACTTATTTTTTATTAACACTTTGAAAACACTTTGGTCATTGTTAATCGTATTTTGTCTTGTCATAATAAAAAACAACTTGACAGCTCTAATGGCATATTTCGTGTTGACTATTCTGAGGGGTAGTGGTTTAATGTACTTTTTGATTAAACATAGGTACATGCTGTGGTGCCATCCTTTCATTATTTCAGTAATAATTGATTAAGCTTGGTAGTAAATTCAATAAACGTTCAATATTATTAAATAAAAAAATAGTAAATTATCATTAAAACAACTTAAACCAAGATCAAAGCAGAATTGAAATCCTTTTTTGGTAAACTTTATTGAACTTGATAAATTACTGTGGATTGATGTTACCAGGTTATTTATATGGTGCAAGCTCAATGACTTACGCAATGAAAGGCTATAAATTGGTCTCATATTTTGCTCCAAAAACCTCTTTGAATAAAATTTACAAACGTTACATTTGGACATGTCGACTCTTGTTCGATGCAAAAAACACAAACCTGACCTTGTCCTTTCCTCGTCTCCCAATGTTATGACTTATTTGTCTCTCGTCTGCCGATTTATCGTCGTTCGTGGAACTAAATCGACCGTATTAGCATAATACATACATTTAATAAGATGCAAATTGATTTTTTGTCAACTTGTCTGTTGGGCTTTCAAATAGAAACATCTGGCAACTGATAAGGAAGGAAATAAAGCAAGCATTATCATGAATGACATCATTTTGAGTGTGGATTAGACATCCTATAGAATATTGGTGCCTCATAAAAATGCGGTTATTCTGAAGATGTCTTCTTATGAAATAAAATAAACCTATCGATGTTTATAAAATCATTAACATTTACAATGTAAGTTCACCAAGATATTATATACGAACCTTACAGCCGAGATAAGAAAAAAGTTGGACATGCAACCAGAAGAAGGTGTAGGTAATAAGAGAAATTGACTCGATAAGATAAAATATCAGTTTTCTCAATTATTTTCAAATTTTGTTACCACTTAAAGCGACCACAAATGGGTAGAAGTACCCATGGGTTTCTATGAAGATAGAAACCCACTTTAAGGTTATCACCTGTTTCATTAATCAATTATTTTGGGTTACCTATCTTTATCCCGAATGTTAAGATTCCGAATATCATAATCCCGAAAACGCTTGGACATTTTTTCATAATACCGTTTTTTAGAATTTCGAAGTTTTGTTTGCCATCTAATCGTAAATCCAATTTTCATTTGTCCATTTATTCATTTGAACAACGTTTTAGAATTCAGACGAATGAGTTCCAGATACAAGAAATCCAAATGCACAAAATCCAGATGACCATATATACATATATGCACGAAAGCCAGATTTTTAAAACACAATTTGTTGAAATACAGTTAATTGACATACAGACAAACAATATGCAGATTTTTAAAATTAACATGAACGATATTAATAAAAAATAAATATTTTTTTAAATTAAAAGGTACGTACATAACCTTAACCTGTCTGTAATGTGAAAGTAATACAATAGCGAGTCGGGGGTCATAGTTCTAACCTAACCTAACCTACTGAGTCGAATTTGATACTTAAACCTATCTGTACCTAATAGGCAACTAAATATTTAAAATTTCTAAATTAATGTAAATTTCTAAATTACTTACTGTACCTAATAAATGAGTCGTATAAATTTACTGAGTTTTACTATACCTAGGTATATAGTTTAGCTGGAACACGATTGTATGGGAATCTAATAAAAAGATTATAAAAATTTGGTAATAGTTTATTTAGACAATGGTACGTTGGGTAACAAAAAAAAATATTCTGAGAATCTGGTATAGCTATATTTGGATTATGACAAAATGGGAAACAAAATAATACTATTTGAAAATTTGGTTTTAATGCATCTGGAAAATGATTCACCTGGTAAATTAAAAACGGTATTTTAGAAATTTGTCATTCATTATATCTGTCTTTTAAAAGTTCTACCAACCGTTTTCGGGATTTTAAGATTCGGGTAACAGAAATTCGAGATTTCAATAGGTTACCATTATTTTGTCAGTAATAATAAGTATGATTGAATTCTATATATTACACTAGAATAAAATTGGGAAAGTTTATATCCTTCAATCTATTAGAAAGTTTTCTAATTAACTTCAAATGTAACTTAGTTATACCTAATGTTATCGCCCCTTCTTGGCGGGAGAGACCCACACACGCCGCTACCATCCCCAAGGCGCGGCGGTGCGCAAATGCATAAAAAAATTGAAGCAATAGAATGATGGTATGTACCTAACTGGTAATTTGTATATGGGTATAAAAATGTGAAATGAAACTGATTTACTTGAGAATTACTTTTACAATTAACGGAATGTAATTTACTTTTTAATTAGCAAACAAAACATCAATAAGCCTTTCGTAAAGTGTTTCCACCAACAAAATTGGTTTCATGCGATGAAAGTGATGCCTTATAAACATAACAACACTGTACTGTATATAGGTATAATATTACTGTTTCAGCAAACACATCTAAGCATTCCGCAAGTATCATACGAGTGCGTTTCCTTTGGGCAACTTTCTTCCGCTGAATGTATGACAATCTCATCTAAGGATTTATATCTGGGCTCGCACATAATACACGCGCGTCGCATCGACGTCGCGCAACATGTACTCGCTTATTTATACTGGCTTCATCACGTGGCGACGGCCAGGGTCCACCCAGTGATGTATTGAGAGGCCCAAGCATCAAACAAAGTTCATACAAAGTGACTGGCGTAGATATGTGCAGAGGGAAACTGAAGCCAGTAGGCTAGCCAGAAAAGCCAGTTGGTAAGCAAGGAACACAGGGAATTTCCTTTTTTATTAAGAGGCGTTTTTAAATTTCTCTTTCAAATATCTACATAAAGATGAATTCACATTTGAGCTGAACAAGCTAAAGATCACGTTACCCTTAAGAATGTGGTGGACCCAGTGATGTATTGAGAAACCCAAGCATCCATGTAAAGTGACCGAGCTCTGTGCAGAAGGAAAGTGACCTACGCTAGGCTGGTCATTGAGAACTCCAGGAACGCAATACATGCATTTCCAGTTAGCAGCTGTTTTAATTCCTCTTTCGAATACCTATATTTATATTAACACACATATAAACTACTTAATTCAACAACCCGACAAACTACTTGCAATATTTATCAAAAAACGGTGTCTACTTGTTGGATCTGTATCCCTACAAAAGACCAGACGCATTGAGCGCTCCATTGAGCTCCATGCAAAACGTTCATGATATCAGCTGATCTTTAAGTAAGGTCTGCTAACGGGAAGAGTCAACTCAGTACACCAAAACACAAGCAAATTTAAAAAGTTTGAGAAATTGACCAATCCAAGAAACAAACTTGGGTAAGGTTCCGAGTCCAGAAGTTGAGAAGAAGTCGAGGTCGAAAGGTTTCGCTTTGGGCTACCTTAGTCAACGTGCTACCGTGGTGATGGCCGCTGGGGTCGACAGCCATATGAATGGAAACAATAGAGGAATTGCCAGTTAGATATCAATTATTTGCCAACGACATAACGACAGTGTACAGTCCAAAGTGTTTATTTTTTTTTATAAAAGCACAGTATATTGGCTCCTCCCAGCCTGATGGTTAGTAAGAGAGGAACCCAAATCGCGATGACTTCCGATTTGATATCGTAGTATCCACTCCGTTAGTATCGCCTTATTGGCCCGCAAGAGGTTTCTTCATGCTCCTTTTCAAGGAATTTTGAAGGAAGTATAAATGTGGCGTGCTGTCGATTGTACCATTTAATTCGCTATATTTCAGCCTAACATACTTCATCAGAGCATCTGACCTTCAGTCTAGTAAGTAGCCATTCGTATTGTATTCCGCATAATATTATATATACATCTTCATAATTCCATATTAGATTTTACAACCTGCTTTCAGGAATTCTTGGGTCCACCCCTAAATGCGCCCCTGACATCATATAAAGGCCGCCGCCACAATAATAGGATGACAGCCGCCATTGAAACCACATGCACTCGACCATTCATCTCAGTTCGTACCAAGTAATGGTACGCGGTGCCCATAATTCCTATGTGAGATTTGCTGGCCGGTTAAACCCTGTATTTAAGCGAGACACTAATCCAAACTGAGGTGAAGAGATGGGCGATTGTTTAAAAACAATTGAATCATACGATATTCAGTTGTTCAATTATTCGACAGCTGAATAAACAGTATGAATCGAATGGGTAGATGGTGATTTTTTTGATGCGATGCGAATTAGAGAACGTAGAGTACGGATGTTCGGTGTGTTATAGCTTTCCAAGAAGATCAGACAATGTTAATAAATAAAATAAATAAATAAATAATGGGCCAGACAACCACACCAGTCACCTGGTCTCAAACTAAGGTTTTCCCTTGTACTATGAGACCAGACGACGGATACTAACTGGGGGCGTCATCCCAGCACAACCAGACCCAAGTCAGAAAAGTTCGTTTTCCAAATTGACCCGACCGGGAATCGAACCCGGTACCTTTCGTGCTTTGGTCGCCTACCTTAGCCACTGCGCCACCGAGGTCGTCAATCAAAGCTGAAGATGTGTCTGAAGTTGGATTGACGACCTCTGTAGACGAGCCATCTTTGGAGACTGGTCTGCTTCAGCTTACCTTTCAAAAACAAAAACTTACATGAGTACTTAATTGTTTCATCACTCTTCAAAACAAAACTAATATGATTTGGTCCAAAGCTAGCAACAAGTAAGACACTGTTACTGAGTTTCTTACCCGTATCTTCTCGGTAGATTAAGGTTTTGAACCGGGCAGCAGAATCACTTGAGTTTGAAAGATTTGAGTTAGAGTTCGAGAGGCAAGACTTTGGCGTTGAGCCCTCTTACAGTTTCAGATTCTATTATGGGTCAGGTCCACATAGAAAACGAACTTTTCTATATTGTCTCTGGTCTGATTTGATGATCTTGTACCGTCGTTGTTTCTGATTTCTGCAACACAAGTGCCTTGCTACCAACTACACTTACCTACCGCATAATTAGAGCGATGTGTGAGGTGTTGTCCAATATTTATTTATTATTTCCTAGTAACTTGATTACCATTTGTGTAGCTGTAGTAAAACCTCAATTAAATTAACATCAAAACGATCTCATTGGTTCTATGGATTTGCCGATTACAATACCGCCGAGTGAAATGCATTTTTAGTGCGGTATATAATTCAGCCACTTGGGGACTACTCAATAAAACTCCGCGCATCTCCTTATTTATTTATTTATTTAAAAACTTTATTGCACAAATAGGTACAACAGGTGGACTTAATGCTAGGGGCATTCTCTACCAGTCAACCCTTGGGTCATGCAGATAGTTTGTATATGGGTGCGGTAACATGGGAGAAAAAAAAAGAAATCATTTTAAACAACAATAAATTAAGCATTAAAAATAACATTACGGTATCTTGTAAATATACGATAATAATACACATACTATATAAATTTATTAGAATATAATATATAAAATATGAAGGTATACTTAGATTTACATAATATTGATAATTTATATATAAAAACAAATATCTACATAACTATAAATTCAGAAGATAAATAAATTGGTTCAGCAATTGACAAATTCATGACTATCATTACTTGTTAGCGAGAGAGAAGAAGTATTCACGAACTTTATTTTTAAAAATTCCCTTAGTCAGGGATTGTCGGATATCAGCGGGCAGAGCGTTCCAAAGCGGAGCGGCTTGCACAGTGAAAGACTTAGAGAAGAAGTCACTTTGATGTCGAGGAATGTTTAAGCTTAGGTTGTCTGAGGAGCGAAGAGATCGGTCATGAGATTGACAGAGATATTGAAATTGTTTTGTTAGATAGGATGGGGACAATGGATTGTGAAGAATATTGAAGAGCAGGCAGAGTATCCTGGTATTTCTACGTTGACGTAACGGAAGCCATTTATTGTCTATTGACGGCGCCAAGGGAATATAATAAGTAGAACTATGTATTTGAAAAACAGATCATCCTCCCCACTCCGGTCGCTAGTACTTCCGCCAAACTCTTGAAATTGTATATACCTATCAGGGAATTTTATCTAACAAGCTAAGGAGCTTGCCCACATCTTCAGCTCGCTGGTCAGATGACATTGTGGCATTGGCTGGCCACCAGTGGATAATAGTAGCAGCAAGATACTGATCTGAATGGCAAATTAAAGAAGAGGCTTATACACAAAAATGTGTGGGTGTCGTCTGAGATTATTAATGTATATAACGTAAAGGAATAGAGGTATGTACTATAGATTTTCAAAATTTTACGAAATATTTGGTTTAACCGGATCGTGAAACGAACCTTTCTATGATAGAATTGACTTCAAAACTAGCGTAAGCGAAAATGGCTTTTTAGAACCACTCTCTCAAAGCCGTAAGAGAATTAACTGTGGAAATGTTTTGTAAGAACAAGCAACGAAGAAAAACCAAGCGAGACCATTATTCTCAAGACATTACACTGATCAAGCGACTTTCTAATAATTGCGTACAGTTAACGATGTCAGCTTAAGCCCATTTTCCTTGTTCGCCCAATCAAGTCAACCGATTAGAGGATTGGCTCAGGCATGCCATGGTTACTTAGGGTACTGATAGTAATCTTGCTTCCAACAATCGCCACGATTGTGAAGTTACTTGTACTCTTGGGGCCATGGTATTTATGAACAAAAATATGGTATAGCATCATTATCTTAGTATAAACCGTGAATGAGCATTCATAATGAAGCTTAGAGTCTATTTCCGTCAAGTCATCATGTCTTTGATCCGGATTTGACGAGTTTGGTTAAAATGGAACAATTGGTTCTGAATTCTGAAACACACAAAGTAAACCAGACCTATGCGGATAATAGTCCAAATCTGCCTTCCTTAAAAAGCACGGAATCACCTTTATACTCCCGCAATCAGCTAATAAGAAGTTAGTAATGTTTTGGGAAATCTTCATCAGGTGAAAGTGTTCCCGTGAAAGGTATCTATTGGCTTATTCACCATGTAGACCACAAACTCGAGCTATGTACGAAAAATCCAAAATATAAAACAACCTTGTACTGATTCCTGATCTGATTTCTGTAACAAGAGTTTTAGCCACTTAGGTAACACATCAGCGCAATGTATGTGATGTGATTTAATATCTATTAATTTATTACGGGAATCAAACCCAGGACGTACCATCGAAGCCTCAAAGTACAGACCATGTTTTAGCGCTGAATCAGATAAAATTAACAGTTTTAAAATCAAAGAGTAAAATTTATATGTAAAAAATGTGTTAAATTTCCTTTCTCTATTCCAGCAATGCAACTAAACATTGTACCCCATCTCCTCGCTTATTATTGACAAGCGTTATAATACCAAAGCTAAACCGACACAAAGACATTAGATTGAATGGAAGGAATTTAAGCCCCGACTGTATTTCTGGCTCATGAGTTCTCACCGCGCCATGAGAATGCTGTTTACAACCGATATTCAAAAAAAGAACACCATGGATGTCTCTGTTGACAACAGACAATTCTTTCGGAGATCAACAAAATAACAACCAACGTTATTTCAGTCTTACACCCAAAACTATAGAGTTGGTTTTCGTTTTGTTCGCCAACAGATTTTATTGTTCCGTTTCGGCGCTGAATTGCGTCAGCGACTAAAAAGACAAAGCATGGTCGATCGCGTTGTATTGTCGGCTAATGATGAGCCAAAACATTATTTTTAGATCGCTAGCTGATTCACTTTATTTGGCGGTCTTTATTGATGGATTTTCGATCACATCTCTTCTCATACTAAACTGTCATCGTAATATACTGACCGACTTAAAAGGCTTTACACATTTGGAAGTCTAGTTGGAAAAGGAGCCTTAATTTATGACGTCACAAACAGGACATAAATGGTCCGTGTGAATTTTGAAATATTAAATAAACCAAATTGTTGAAAGGTATTAAAAACATTGTATTGTACCTAACTGTACGCACTGTGGTCACTTTGGATCTTAATTATTTGTAAGCTTACTTGTATTCGGGTGATCTTAGGGTTTCAATTAAAAACCTCGCTTTTAGTTTTAACATTTTTATTTACCAACACCTTTTGAATATCTGGGAGAATTTGTAAGATACGAGTACAAAGACTGATAGATATATTTGTTCCCGCATGCGTATGGCAATTTATATAAAACATTTTCTTCATAAAAGAAATGCACACGGTGTATGAATTCAATTACTCAGTAAAATCCATTGGAACATAAATCCGTTTTACTAATTTCTTGCGTCCAATGAAATGACATCAACGCATTCGATTCAATTTTTTTTTTCAAAACGTCAAGTTAGTTTTAAAAAATGTATGTAGTAGTGTATACCTACGTATGTGGATAACTTTAGCTCAATATTTTGTCATGTGCGTTTTTTTATACATTTGACAGTATATTAGCAGTTATTTATATTTTTCTATTTTAACATACCAAAATTAATTGTATTTAAAAATGTATTGCCAGTTATTTATTTCTTTCACTCGACTTTTACTTTTTCTTCGTAAGTCACGGTCAAAATACTTAATGTCATTATCGTTCCGTCAAGTCAAAAATCGCCCACAAAAGTCAACAGATAATTAAAAAAAAACCTGCCACAATACAATTTGCCGGACGCTATTTATAAATTAAAGCCTATAACGGCCATCTTTTGACACATCCACAGGTACAACGATTTGCAACGCACGTCATCGTCTAGTGTGGTCGACACCATTCAACGGCGAACAAAGATGAGTGCACTTTTCCCCCCCATAAAAGTAACTGATTTTGTAAGCAAACATTGGTTCCGCTATCCATAGTCTACAATGAGACTATGAGCTACCCGCAGTGTGGAATAAAGGCATCCAATTTCCGAAACAATTGATCCCCTAATATGTTTTGATGTTTTATGTCCGATTTAAGTCCGTGACGACACAAGAATGGTGTTACCTTTTGCTTAATATTGTCACCATTGTGGCGATTGTTCTATTGTAAGGACAATTGGTTCGTCGCGTGTCTGTCCGTTAGTTTCGTTTGTTGTTTAATGGGAAAACTTTTGGGTACGTTTCATTAACTTTTGGGTATTCTGTTTGTGATTTGGCGTGCTGAGTTGGACCGTTCGGATTTAATGCTTGGTGGCACTCAATGTATCAATGCCCCTAAATTCTCAACTATGTAACATCTGAAGCATATCCTTGGTCTTTCAGTGCATTTTGTGAGAGAATATGTTTCCCTAGGTACCATGATTTTTTTATCAATAATTAAAAAAATGTGACGAAATTTTATGATCAAAAAATGTTGTTCGCATTTGATATGTTGCAAGGCTGGTGGGGCAAGAGTATTTGTCGAACTGTTTAATTGATTTTACTAAACTTTTGACTGTAAATTTTACTAAATTTACAGTCAAATTTGGTGTTGGTTTGATGTGTGAACTTCCTCAATGAATTATATAAATAAAAGCCCAAGCGAACCAAATTTGAACGCGCAATGGTGTGAAGTGATTTGTCACGTGGCCAACTTTCTGAAGACCGATTGTTCCTTGAAACGAGCATACTATGCTGAATCATTAGTCTCCACAGAAACCTTATAGAGCATCAAACACTCGTGTTCCGACCTTAAATATAATTCATTCATTAAATAAAAAATCATTTTATGTTGCACGGCCGTACCCCATTTCTCGTCATTCACTATTTCCTCTTCCTTATGATTGTCTGGAAGAGATCGTTTCCTAGTGATAAGACCGCCTAAATGGTACTATAATTCATCTGTAAAACCTATTTCTGTGCAATAAAGTATATCTAACTATCTATCTATATCCATCTATTTTTTCATTAGATATTGGCAGAAATGGACTTCACTCAAGATTTGTAATAGGTATATTAAACAAATTCGTAAGTTTATACGTTTTCTATCTGGGTTTTTTACGAGTCATTGATCAGATACAATGCCTTTATAGACCAAGATCCCAGTCACCCCAGACTTACGTCATTTTAGGAAAGATGATTTTTTTTGGATTGGTAGTATAACATAAGCTTAGAAAGGAATGGATACTCGCTAAACTGAAAGCGGGGCCGTTTTACAGGTAGCAGGTATCAAAGGTGGTGAAAAATCATGCTAACTTATGTTAAAGTAGGAAGGCTGGTTTTTACATATGTTATATATGATATTGTTATAAACAAATAAATATAATTGCCAGACACTTCCTGTGGGCCATAACTTTTGACAGACACTTTAAAAGTCATAAAAAAATATTGAAACTTACGTTATTTTAGGAAAGCTGAATTTTATATATATATTAATAAGCATAATATTAATTATTTCAAAATATTTTCAAATGAGCCAGATAAATCTGACGGGCAAAACATCCTTTTTTTTTTGAGATGGGGAAAATACTTTTCGTACCATACCGCTGCCGTGAAGACGACAGCGACGTGTGTGGAACTACCCCGCTAGAAGAGAAGACTACCCTAACTAACAAAGCCATCCACCTTCTCATCGCCCAGTGACAGCGCTATGGGAAACTGAAGATCCATAACGGTCCATAGCTGCCCCCTAGGGGGCCGCCTCTTCTAGTCTCCCCTGGATGTTCGGGGGACTGGCGGGAACGGCCAAAGGCGATAAGCCGTTCCCGCAAATCTGCGGAGGACCGTGCAAGGCCAACCGGGGTGTCTGCACACCCGCGGTCGGCTGGTCCCCGCCAGGAGGCGCAAGGTGGTGGTGCTTGAGGGTCATCCTCTCGCTGCCTCTCCGCTGCTTCCTTCGTGAAATTACTTGTTCGCAGAAGGTAGCGATCGCCGTCCAGGCCTCCTCGCCTCCAAGCATAGCTTCAACCATGCTTGGAAGCGAGAAGTCTCCCAGGCCGGACACACACCCAGGGTGTGGTCTGCCGTGTCTTCCGCCGCGGGCCAAACATCCTGCCAGACTTCATGATATTTACTTTGATAAATAAACACTACAAATAATTTATATTACAAAATATCAGTTGCCACGAATAGTAAGAGAGAGATATATACGCGTCAGAGTGCATCTCACTTGTACATAAACACTTGAATAATGCTGTCGCGCTTCCACCCACAGCGGAACTTTTAATGAGTCTGTCAGGATGTTTGACCCGTCAGATTTGTCTGGCTCATTGGAAAATATTTTGAAATATTAGGCTTATTAATATATTATATAAAATTCAGCCTTCCTAAAATAACGTAAGTTTCAATATTTTTTTATGACTTTTAAAGTGTCTGACAAAAGTTATGGCCCACAGGAAGTGTCTGGCAATTATATTTATTTGTTTAAAACAATATCATATATAACATATGTAAAAACCAACCTTCCTACTTTAACGTAAGTTAGCATAATTTTTTACCACCTTTGATACCTGCTACCTGTAAAACGGCCCCGCTTTCAGCTTAGCGAGTATCCATTCCTTTCTAAGCTTATGTTATACTACCAATCCTAAAAATTTAATCTTTCCTAATATGACGTAAGTCTGGGGTGACTGGGATCTTATTCTATTACATCACCTAATCTGGCGTCTATTTGCAGCTTCTTAAAAAAATCAGTACACTGGAGTGACGTGATTGGCCACACGAGCTCTGAGCATTGATAACATTACACAGTAGCTATGTAATTTTACAACAAATAGAGGCAGTACATAATATAGCTTTTAAAATATGCGAGAGTGCATTTTCATGCTTTAGTAAAGGGAATAAGATTCATTTTTGTGTGTAACTTTACACAGGTGTAATCATCGGTGCGTATCACGGTAGCCGCAGGCGCTGACAGACGGTGACCACATTGTAGTACGGGAGGTCACGACAGATTTGGCACAGAATACATTTTATATTGAACTACTTTAAAACTGACATATGATTTGAGAAATAAGCTTATTTGGGATAGGTAAGAGTTGCAGATTGCAGTTGAACGTTGAGAATAATTGCCAACATTTGAACCAACATGCAAACACATATCTACCTACCTACCAGTCTTTTATTATAGTTTTATTTAACTTTACAGGAAATTTTGATAAAATTAATCAACAAGTTTGGGTGCCTTGTAGATTTGACACGGATTAAGAAGAAGCAAATTTATTTATCTAAGCTATTTCTTTTTGTGCAGAAATTGCCATAAACAATGAAGTGAGAAGGTACTAGTTATTAATACTATTCTAATAAAGCACAAATTAGTAGACAGCGAAAGATGATAGGAAAAGACATAGGAAAGCAAAAAACTAAATATTGCAATAGGTTTTGTTACCAAAATCTTGTGATAACTAATGGTTTACTTTGAATGTTGATAAGAATTAATATATAAAATTATTATAAGAATTTGTGTGTTGACACCATTAAAAAAATACACTAAAATCAGTGCCGTTAAAGAGGGCTTTATGTTACATCGGCCGCATTGATTTTTTGCGAATGATCTTTTAAATGCTATTCAAAATGCCCAAAACTATTAAAGAGTCAGTGTATTGGTAAGTATAATTGTGACATCAATAAACAAAAAATCTCTGAGGGAATAATGTATTGACAGATATTAAAAAGACTAGCCATTCAAAATCCCGATTCGGTAACAGAAAAAGTAGTAAAATCCACTTGAGTAAGGTTGAGATTTGGTTTGACATTAAATGGAATTTTATTGACGGTTAAAAAAAAATTTACTGTCTAAAAATAAATTAATTTGCTGATTCCGTTAAAGTCTGTATTTGTTAAGTCGTCATTGTTAAATTGTTTTAAATTTAAAACATTTTTAAACCACTTTTTAAGTGATAACGTGGCTATGTATCAAATCCTGATGACATTGTGTTATTTTGGTTATTATAATTAACCAGATTTGGAACTTAAAATGTAAATACGCCGTTTATACCTACACGTTGATATTGTGCTAAAAAGAAAGACAATCATAAACCTGCACAATATAATATTATACGCACGAATGCTTACATTAGATAAGGCTTAGACGTCGTTTTTGTGTGATCACAAAAAATAACGAAGCATACGTAACGCAACTGAATATTAAAATAAATTCTTGCGTAACCTACATGAGAACAAATGAATATATATTTATCCGAAGATTTCATAGTTAACAATAAAATTGTGAGATGTCTGTGAATGAAAATAATTTATTTGCTTAGATTACTAGAAGCCAAAAATATTTTTATGAATCAATAATCAGCTGTGTCCATGAATGTTACGAAACCAGTCGTTACCTCCTATACTTAAACGCTCCGCGTATTTACGACAATATTATGTTTTATACCACTCGGTACACTCTAATACGTGCAACCTACTTAATAACCAGAACGCGCGGAAGGCGTAACCCGGTGGCAATCTACCGTCCCGCTCGGAGACGCCCCGGGCGCGCGCCTAAGCGAGACGAACAACCACAAATTTATTGAAACGAAAAAAAAATCAACTGCTACTGCACTGCGCGTCGCCTCCACAGAACTAGATACATTTTTCCACGTCGCCGTGACAGAGCGAGAGGAGTGGACGCACACTGGCGGCAAACAGAGACAGCTAGCGTTCCGCGGCGGCGCGTGAATGGAGACTGTCGGTCATGTGGGCGCTCCTGGTGTTGCGCACGCGCACTGTGCAGCTACCTCGACGCGGCCGAGTTCCACGCTGCGTCGGCAGACTCGCTTAGCCCGTGTGACCTTTAGTTGGTGAACTTAGGAAGCGTCGTCCGCTGTGAAACGTCCATTAGAGCCCCTCCGCCCCGCGCGGCTGATCATCCGCCAGCAGAACAGCGTTGGAGCGACAAGGACGGGCAGAGAACGTCGGTGCCGTGGCTAAAGGTATTCGTAGAATGCGTGATCTGTATCGGGCGGGCGGGAGGCGGCGCGGGGCGCGGGGACGTTCGGAAGCGGTGGCAGCTCCCATCGACTCCTGGGGTTATTCTTCCTTAGGCCACTACTGATCGAGCTACGTAGCAAGCGAGCCAGTTTTTTCTGTCCACCGCAGCGCACGCCACACACTCGTTAAGCCAGTGCCAACACGAGAAGTCGCCACTAATAAATTACTGTTTTTTACTGCACTCACAACAGTCACCGCCGCGCAGCCAAGTAATTTATACGTAAAAATAAACATTAATCAGCAATAATCGCAGTTGTTAGCGGCCGAATACCGTGAGTACACCATCATCTGTTCTTATTTTTGATCTAATCTATGCTCTTTTAATTTATGAGTTAAACTCAGGCAAGTTACTGATACTAATAGTGCATAACTTACAGTCAGTCAAAGCAACGTCAATAAATCATTTTAACTTGAATTAAGAGAGAATTGATTAAAACATGGTTTATTTTGCTATGATTTTAATGTGCAGTGTTAATAATTTTGCAATTTTGTGATCATCAATATCTATTAGTGGTGCAAAAGAAAAATAGTGTCATACAGTTTTTTCATTTCTTGTTAGAAATTAAAAAAAAATATATCGTACGTCACAAAACAGCAATTTTATTATTTTAAATTGTACCACGTGTTTTCATAAAAAAAATACTCTTAAAAAGACTTCACGTCTAACGAAACTAAAAACAATCAGGAAACAAAAATGCACCTTCGAAGTTCCTCATTAAATAAAATAATTCATAAATACAAAAATCCAATCAGCATAACTTACGCAATAAAAATATAAATTACTAAGGATTGGACATATTAAAAAGATGCTCAGCCTTTGGTATCTACAAACAAGCATTATTTGAATAATCAGAATCATTATCATGTAAATTGCCCTTAGCGCCTTCCACGGCGCTAGATCCACATAAAAGGAATCGAAAATTATTGTCCTCCGACTTTTTTTATACTAAAATCATGAGCACCCGACTTAGCCGCTCCATTCAGTGTCCAATAGTGACCATTTTATAACGATTTATGGTTTATTTAACAATAAAAGAAGAATGGACGGCGAAAAAACTTTGAAATATGCTTTGGGCATAGTTAATATGCTTTTGTTGAGCACCAAAGTTTTGTATTGCATGGATCATTAGACAGACTTTTTGACACCTTGAAGTGGTTCCCATGACATTCTAAAGGCAATGATTTCGCTTAATTGATGCACCTCCACCCACATTTGACAGTTTTGTCGACTTTTGTAGTAAAAAGAAAGTTCTTAATCTCATAGTTTATTAGACCCATTTTGCCTAAAAAAAAGTTTTATTTCTAGTTTCCAAACAAAAGGTTGATGTATCAATCATTAACAGCAACAAAGTTAAGGTTAAAAAACAGGACCGCAATTTAAAAATAAGGAAATGCAATTTTATTATTGGCCTTAGAGACAATGGGAGGCTTAAAACCAGATTTTTATCTCGGCAAAAATGGATAGTATTAATCCTGAATATGCGCAGTTAATAATTAAAGTTCATAATACAAGTGGTGGTATAAATAAACCCAGTGTTTAACCATAACCTTAAGTTACGCTGCCAGTAACTTATTATTCATTCTTTCATCTACAAGATATTTTTTTACCTTTTGCACGATCACGACTTGTACCTACCTATCTAGATAATGCTTGGAATATCGTACTGTAGTAGTTAAGAAGGTAATTTGTTTTTAAAGACGGGTGAATAATTGTATGACACGGTAGTTTTTTTGTTTTTTCGCAACAAAAGATTGATTAAAAATGCAAATTTGTGTTCTATGAAGGTATAAATAATAAAACGTAAATTTGTTTTACGTTATATCCGTATTCAATCTGATTGATTTTTTAGAAGTCATGTATTTTTTTTAATTTACGCATTTTAACGCGCGTATGAAAAACATCAGTGGAGTGGAAAAACACAAACACTTTATGTGAAGTCCATAGAAGCAATTACCGAAATTTGAATATCAAAAGATTATTTTGACCGCCATGATATTGCGTGCCTATTCCATGTGACTGACAAGCTAATCGGCTTTTTTTACGATAACCAAACAGCTATTTTGTGTGGATAAACGCACATTTACCATATGTCGAACGCGTTAATTCTCATCATTAAACGCTCGCCCGCGGCGGTCAAATTTACATCCGTAATTACGCTTGACTGCGTATATAGACCGAGAGCTGTGGGATTTTTTTCAACAATAAACAATAATGACTTTCCATTGTGCCATAAGTACGCAATCGATTTAAAAATTCGCAATAAAAGTCTTAAGTGCTTTAAGCATTCAAAGTAAGCATTTGAGCATTGCGTATTGCATAATAATTTAGAGTATAATTTGCACCAGCATCCTTGATAAGTAAGTAAACAGAGCACTAATAGACCTCTAAAAATATTTTATCGGATATCTTGTGACATATTGTAAAATAAGCAAAAAAAGTATTATTTATTTTATTACCCATGCAATAAAAATAATCTGTTAGGTAGCCCTAAGAAATCGATTCCATTTAAAGGTAAATTAAAGGGAATAAGTTTAAATGCCACTGGAGATTTCTCTATAAAATCAGTAGCTGGTAATGTACACCTATAATACTTGCGCTATCTATAAAAAACTTTATTTTAAGCATAATAAGCCATCAAATTTGTTCAATGTTTATACAGTACTTTGCATTTTTTTATTCTAGCCATATTTTGCACCAATTCATTTCAGAAACAAGTCTTTTTATAGTTTTATTGACCTTTTTCTGACACTTTATTGACTACCCTTACTTATTGCAAGCAGGTGCTTACCTACATTCGGTTTAGTTATCGAAATAATATTTATTTATTTAAAAATATACTCTTGAATTTACAAATAAGTCTTACTAATGTAGAATTACACAATTTAGTTTTTTTAATCATTATTATTAGTTATGGCTCCCGCACTATTTGCGTACCGCAGTAGCTGCCGAGATTCCACGCAGCGCCTACACATTTCCTAGTATGGCGCATATCGACAAATGAAGCAAATTAAACTGGTTCGAATACTCTATTAGCCTCAATCGAATTATTAATATCGCCTTCAATATCGTCCGTTACTACGCGATGACATTTTTAAAGATTTGTATGCCAGAACTTTTTTTTAAATATGATGTTTTGCTCCTACAATTTTAGCACGGTCTTTATTTTAAGCGAGTAAAAAGGTTTTGAAAACTTTTCAAAAACTAAAAAGCTATCTGTAATATTTAACCCTAAATTGCTATTTAATCTATCGTTTCTAATTCCAATATATGAAAACGATCCATTCTACTTACGGACAGCAATAAATTATACGAGACGTCAGCTAAAAATGACCGACGGACTACTGATGACAGCTGACATAAAAAAGTAAATTATGGAAAGGTATTAACGACTCGTAGTCGGTTAAAGAAAAACAGATGGTCATTTTTCACACATTACGAATCGTTAAATATTGGAACCGGGCATTAGTGATATAAGTTTAATTTTGGATCATCGCGACCCATTTCCGTGAATCGAGTTCCTATTACATTCGCCATTCGGAACAAACGCGTAACTCAAAAACGGCATCAAAAACTCGGCGATAGTGCCAAAGTGCGATATCTCGCGCTCTCTTTATTCGAATTCCGAAGCGTGTAACCATCATTCCTTGGTCCTTACCCTGTTGTGACAAGGTCTATAATGGGGTGGGTCTGGTGCGGTGTACGTTACGGGTATGACCGCGACTCTCTGCGGGGCGCCGTCTCCGCGCCACTCTCTTTTGACTGCGCCGAACGAACCCAGACACAATAGGGTTGGCGTTTAGAATTTTCAAACATTTAGACTAGCCTTTGATCGCGGCTTCATTCGCGTTATTTCAAGATGAAAAACCAAAGTACATCTCCTAAATCTGATCCTAATCGTTCAGTGGTTTTTGCGAGAAAGTAACAAACATCTAATACTTTTTCGCCTGTATATTATTGGTAGGTTTACATCGTCATTATCGATCACCCATAATAATATGAAAAATCATCAAATCGGTTTATCTGTTAAAACTACATAATGAAACATTAATTGTGTTAATTAACGCCTCGGTGCGAACTTTACCTATTATAAACGCAGCTTCATTTGTAACGAAGAGGAATAAGTCTTATGCAGGTATCTTCTTGATAGTCTTAAGTTTCAAGACAATAGTTTGGCTATATTTCGAATTTATGATATTTATATTATATTTATTAATTGCGCTAAATCTAACTGGGTAATGTCTGAAATTATATTTCTATTCCATTGAAAATTAGACTTAATTTATTAAGTTCTGTCAATTAATAATTCAATCAATCAGTCTCGTAACACATAAAGTTCGATTGAAGTTTTAAAATTGTTTAAATTTTAACATTTAAAAGTATTAAATGTTACAAAAATCAAAATAAAGAGGTATGACTTGCTAAATAAACACCATTTTACCCAAATAAGTAGTTGTACGGTCCAATTGTGTTCCATATCACGTGTAATTATTATAAAAAAGGAGTAAGTTTTACCAAGTAATTTTTAAATTAATAAAAAAAAATAATAAAATGCATAAAACAAAAAAATACTTTCTTGTTACGAAAAAATACTTTTTTGTTTTATACATGTGTTTGTTGCCTCCTTTTTATTTCATCGTGCATTTATTTAGGCTGTATCCAAATATACCTAAACCTATTCATAAACAAATCCGTTAGCCAACCCTACTATTCTATGAACAAAAAGTCTCTGTCACATATAGGTACTCAGTATTAACACATTGGCTCATGTTTACGATCCACGGGGTAGAAGACAATGATTATTTATCGTACAGGGGGCTTTTGTCATAACCGCCGCGGCACTGCACCCATACCATACCCATTTATAAAGCCAAACATATCGAGGACACAGAATTGATTATGCCTTGTGGTTTTTTCATCATTTTAATATTAGTGGCGTCTGTGACTTCAACATTCCTTTGATTCTTTCGACTACAAAGCCGCCGAATATGGCCGATCATTTATAATATTATGTAAATAACAGATTTTTCAAACGTTATTGGTCAAGAATATTTTATGGTTCTCAAAATATTTGTAATGTTTACACAATCAGTGATAAAACCTGACCTATAAGACGACTGGTATTTGTAGGCTCAGATTGAAGTAATCAAAGTTATAGTGCATTTGATATTTGTTACAGTAAAGGTCATACGTGTGGATATTGCTAGCATTAAGATAATTGTAGGCGCTTGAATGGGCAATATGGACAGCGAACAGAATTTGCAATTTATAAGTAGTAATTCAAGATTATTGATGCTGTTTAGCATGAACTTATTAACCACCTTGAGAAGTACATTACACCTTTTAAATTGTAAGCGTTAAAATAATTAGTAGTGACCGACTGGTTAAATGAGCGTGGTTCTAATTTTATTCTTAATTTTCTTGAATATCAGACGGAATGGAAATTCTATTATGTCTACTGTGGATCTAAATTTCAATATTTTTAAGACTAGCGGACTTCGTCGAGTGATTTTGATGGAGAATTTTGTAAGTCTCTTTTCTTTGAATATTCTAACTGACGTTAGACTTTTTTGCGCTTAAATAACTGTCAAATGTAAGTGCAGTCCGTTTAGTAATACCTCAGCCAGTTTGTTTACTGTTGTTTTTTATTACATATAGCACTTTTTGGAGAAGTTATTTATAATTTCGTATTTAGTAGGTATTTTTGATGCCGTAGTTAAAATAGAACAAGGAACTGGGCTTGAGTGACCACGGTTAGTATGAATTTTGTTATTTAATTTAATTTTGATGACGTAATTAAAATTGACCAAGGAATTGGGCTTGACCGAAAAGCTGAGTTAGTTTCAGTTTCTTTCGTAATAATATTGCTTTCGTAGTTAAAACAGAACAAGGAAGGCTTGACCAAGAAAAACTAAAAGTCAATATGTTTATATCCTTGTGAATACATAGCATCGTTTCAACACATAATTTGTCCGACACACGAGAAAAGAAACAGGAAACAATTGTTTGAACGAGATAAAGACAAAGGTAGGGCTTGGTTATCTGTGGTAATCTCGAGATAAAGGCATTCCTTGGGACGTGTTAAATGTCAACAAATAAGTAGATGTTAACTTTGGAGTGACAATCTGTTTGAAGTCCTCTATGTGGTCTGTTATTCTTTGAATCTTTAAGAGTGAGAATCAAATGCGTTTTACGATATGGGATATTTTTTCACTGAGCTGGAAAAAGATCCTAAACAAAACTAATTCACTTAAGAAACTTTTTCATGAGAACTTAACCTCTTTATTTTTATTTATTATCAAAATTTACAACTTTATAGCACAAATAAGAACAACAGGTTGAGTTTATGCTAGGAGCAATGCTCTAATCTCTCTTATAGAAAATATGTATGCTCTCATAGAACGCGAAAAATACAAATGGTCGGGCGTTCTATTCCAATTAAAAAAAAAACTTAAATAGATTTCGATTTTTAAATGCGTTAAGCATTGTTAATTTTTTTTCGTAGAATCGCCAAAACTCCTTGCCGCTGAAAGCTCTTTTTTTTTAAAGAAATAAATAGTACACAAGAGATGTAACAATCAACTGTTTATCTTTTTGTGCATTATCGAAAATAAAATAGTATTCGCAAAAGTATAATTAGAACAATGCAGTTTCGCAATTCTTAAACTTAGCTTTTGAATACGTTTTGCAGAATACAATACTTAGTAGATACACGTATCTCAATCGTGTTAAAGGTAACACTGCCCATTGATAGCCAAATGTTTTTTCACAAAAAAGGTACTTTAAAGTAGCAAGGTGTGTGTTATCAGAGCCTTTTGTTAGCACGGGCTGGTCTCGAATTTTTACAATCGATTACGCAAACAAGACTACACAATTTTACACTTTACTAAACTGCGTTAAAGATTGTATTTCAATAGCAAAAAAGGTTGTTTTCCTTTAAAAGTTTCCCGACACGAATTGATAAGATTCCAAGAACGTGAACAAATAAAAGTTTAAAAACCTCGATGATAAATTCTTTATGGAAACTGATACAATTTTATGGCGCACAATGCGATATGTTTTCGGTGATTCCTTTTAATCTCGTTGTGTAAAGTGGGTTGGCCTTTGTTATTAATGTTTAGGTAGGTTTTTATGATAGCTGTTAGATTAAGGGATTAATATTGCTTTGTGTAGTTGCGTAGTAGCCTTAACAAATTGAGGATACCTGAATGAAAACCTAAGAGGACTAGATATGCTGAAAGGTCCGCCTTTTAGAAGTTCTATTGTTCTATGATAAACATAATTCTCTGTTTTTATTAATTACAGTGTATCTGTATAATAATCAATGCTGAGAAATCCTTTAACTGATATTAGTTCTATTGTGTCCCCAAAGTTCTGAATTTATAAATGTCCAAAAATAAGGAGCCCATGCAATTTTGTTACGGAAACCAGAATCAGTTGCGGTTGCACAACACAATATAGATGCATTTTAATCATACATATAGTTAAAATACCCAAAAAGTACCTAAATGAAAATACTTATGAGAAAAATATTTCAAATTACATATTAAGTTTCTCGGAAAAAAATATTTAACAAAACTTCTATGAAGACAATAGGTACTTCAGTAAATGTGAAAAAAAAATCCATATAAATTAAACTATATATTTCTTCGTTTTCGGCCAGTACTCTAATTTGGCATTCGAAAAAAGGTTTGTTGATTTTAAACGTAGAAGTAGGTTGAACATAGCAGGTCCATTCACAAAACGTCAACCATTTCGGCCATTGATCGTCCGTTGTTTGTTAAGGCGAGTCCACACCGCTGTTTGCCCACACTTGACCACAAACATCCGAGGCGAAGCGCCACAGGTGTGTACCTACCTGAGTTTTTGCCATGTGTGCTTAGGGAGTTAGATCTATTTAGGGTCTTTGTTTTCGTTCTATTTGTTTTATAGCTGGAGCGTGTTTTTTGCTCTGACACGATTTCCTTTCGGCTGTCGAATCTTAAATTGCGGTGTTGGATTTGATTGACAAGCAAGCGAGTTTGTTAACTAAGTTAATTGGTACCTATCACTGCTATTTTAAAACGCTTGGAATTCTTTAAAGGTAATTTGTTTGGCTCGAAAAGTCTTGTCTGTTTGTAGGTAGGTACTGTAGGTATTTATAAAATGGTTGAAATGGTTTCGCTTGAATTAACAGAAAATTATGAACATATTTTTAGTTTTAAAACAGATGTTTTAGAGTTTTAAAAAGTATCACCATAAAGGTGATGAGGTGCTCCCGTGGCATTTAGTGCGTAATCCTGCCCTTCTAAGGGCAGAAAACAATTATTTCGTAAAAATTCAATACCTATTGAATTTGCTTGTAGATATATAAAATAGATAAGATATGTTTATTATTCATAGTCACTCTTATCTAGACGTATAATTCATAGACTCAAATATAGTTATAAATAGTACTTTTATTTTCATGCTTAAAATTGAAAGAGCAAATATCTAATAACGCGCTGAAGTACGCTTTTTAATTTTATTAGGTTGTTTAGAGACTTGGTTTACTTAAAGTAAAACATACAAACCATACAAGCTATCTGCTTATGAAAAGTTTAATTCAAATTAATCCGCAAAAGTAAACAGTGGACACCGCTCCTAATATTAAAGTCGTACCTACATGTTGCTCAGTCAAAAACAGTCGACTATCGTTCTCTATAATCTACCCGTTGTAATCCGCTCATCGGCGTCGAGGCGTGACGATGGGTCCAGTAATTTGGCTCCACACGTCTCCCACATAACTCAGGCATGATACATGGCGCTCGGCGTCCCACGAGAAAGCCCGCGGCTATAGAAAGTCCCACCCACGCTGTTCGCAGTTGCTTGTATATGTCGGATGTTCTTCTTTTTTTTCAAACCAACCGTGTTACGCGCCACGCCCTCGTGCTCTGATTGGCGAAGCCGCCGGATTACGCGTTTTAGATGCGTACGCGCATCTCTTTGCATGAAGTTCTCTGTTTGAAATTATAGTTGTGTAGGTCATTTTTCATAGAGTTGCGTACTCCAGATTACATATAGTAAGCTAAGCATAATAAGGATCAAAAACCTTTCTCTTATTTTTTAATTGTCACTACCTTTTTGGCACTCAAGTGTCTCAAGTACTAAATTGTTGCAGTTTCAAACATTGCTAAAATTTTGCTACGGAAATAGTGTTTTAAAAGTCATGCCAAAATAATACATAGTACCCTTTAAGTCTTTTTATAAGTCTAGGACTTATCCTTCAAAGTCCTTCAGGGTTCTTAAACATTTATTAACGTCAAGGTAAACTTGCAGTTCAATATTAGATCTTATACGGACGATATAAGGGCGGTGCGAAGTCTTAATTGTGTAGTCTGACGTGTTTTGGTCTGAACCAAAAAATAAACCACTTATCTATCCCAATTTAAAAATTATGTAGCTTGATTTAATAACAGAGAAATAACTTTTGTAAGACCTAGCCATAAAAAAAACAGACTCTAAGACCGTTCCCTTGAAGAAAATACCTCATTTCTATTACCTAATACCTAATAGAAATGAGGTATTTTCTTCAAGGGAACCTACCTAGGTACATGCGGTTTGTACAAACAAATCAAATAGCGATGAGACTGCCAAAATTCTACAGTATTTATGTGTAATACAAAATTCTATAAGTGATAATAGCAATTAAGAATATAAATACTCATATACTTATTTATCAGAGAAACAGTCGTCCTAAAACGTCGCCAAAACTTTCAAGTATCGATACTATTGTTCCGATACTCACATTTGTGGGTACGATGCTTTTCTTTAGATAATAATGATGGGTACAGTTTCGATACTTTCTTTTCGATACCGTGTACCTAAGCTCGCGTATAAATCAACGGATTATCACTCGGCTGTCTAGCCGCTGTGTTACGCGCCCCGCCCCTTGCTCTGATTGGCGAACGGCCACCGGATTACGCTTTTTATGTGCGCCCGCGCCGGTTACGCGTTTGTTATATAAACGGTCTTATTGAGCACTAAAGTTATACAAGTATATTGTTTTACGTTTCATTGAAGATTAATTTTTATACACTGAACCAGTAGAATGACCAAACTTTCTTGATGGACTTTTAATGTTACTTAAGTTAGTATCCTTAGAATCTTCTTAATGATCCTTGTGACTAAGAAAGCAAAAACTATAATTAGCCCGCCAGTTAGATTTTCAAAAAAATATGATGAGTTTTTTTTCAACAAATAAATAAAAATGTATGATGCAACAATCAAAGTTCAGTAGAGGGTGGTGTTTACGTATAAGTGAGACCGCAATTTATTTTAACACATATTATATCTTAGTATATTTTTGTTTATATGATAATGGAAAACAAATGAGTCTTAAAATTTTTGAAAATCTAACTGTTCAGTCATCTACAATTTAATTTCAACATCAAATTATGTTCATAAAATTTGTACCCGGTGACAGAAACCGAGACTAACCAGTTTAGTGTCGTGCATAATAATTATTGTTAATGTAAGACAGCCTACCTTTACTTTTTGGGCGGGGGGAAATGCGTAACGCACAATACCGTCACCCAAGGTAGGTCACGGCCCTAGGACTCTCCAGCCCTAAGAAGGATAGACCTACCCGCTTAAAGGCCCCGGGGAACTTCATCGCCTTGTTGGAGATGTTGTTGGAAACTATAAAACCACCATTGTACCACCGGCAAAGACAATTCACCTCATCTATTTATATAGTAGGTTAAATAAAGAAATGACAAATTCAAAACAGTATCTACACTCAATCAGTTTTCGCATAATTTTTCCAAGTACTCATTTATCAAGGCTAGTACTGTAATGTAATTTCCAAATTATTTGGCGTACGTGCTTCAAGGCATGCAAAATGTCCAATCAACACCAATTTATGACAGATACGATGACTGTATTGCACACTGAGTGCAATTAATGACACACTGAACGCTTGGATGTGCTAGTGGTTTATGAGTTAGATCATGATGTCGTCAACATCCTAGGTTCGATTACCGAATCAAAGCAGTATATTATGGTTTTTACCCACATTATTCTGGTGTGCATAACCAACCATTTGGCAAGCGTGGTGATTAAGCCACTACTCATTATTGGAATGATGTCATAATTTTATGTAAATATGGAGTATTTTGCCTTGCAGTGGGTATTTTCTCATTCTAAGATTATTTAATTAAATGATCTAGTTACTAAACTGCTAGATATGGTTGTTAGAATATAATATAATAGATGGAATGTATTAAAGTCTATGAAAATTCATGACTTGAGTACAAATCCCTATACATCTTACAAGCGGGATTAGAATCAGCATATGGTCTTTAAGAAAATTCTATCGAATAAAAATTAAAGCAACGTCAAAGATACAAAAGAGCAGAGTCGCCCCCGCATTCTTCTTATGTAATGTGCTCGAATTGTACCTACGCGCTTGATTGGTCCCGCGTAAACCAGTAGCCGCGAGGCACACGCACATTATCGAGCTACTGTGCGAGGCCCGCCCTCCGAAGAGGTCGGGAACCCTCCTCTTGCTTTATGTATAACATAGGACCAATTTCAAAAGAGTTTTGTTTTCTGTCCAATTTGTTTTTGTGACTGGACTGCCCTATGATGATTGTCGAAAGCGTGTGATCGAGTGGTCTAGGAAATAGCGATTGCTTTAGTCTTTCGAGATTAATTCGGAATTCTGATCATTGATTAATGCTATGTTGAAGTAACTTTATGTTAGTTCTCAGTCACGGAAATATAAAAACTTAAAGGAGAGTTAAGTAATGGATGTTAAGGAAAAATAATAATTGTAATTTTTTTCACGCCATACCAAACAACCTGATTCGACGGCATGTTTTACTTGTGCGGTTAGTTCATAGACAATTTAGTTCATATGATAAAAAATCTAATGAAAGCAGTCGTCAATAGTTAGTCTGTCACCTGTTTTTCAATCAACTTTGGTCCGGAAACTACTGGTAGTTTTTTAATTATTATTTAAAGTAATTTTTCCTAATCTATTAAATTGTCTCAGTCAATTATCAAATGTGTTGAAAGTATGTGAACCTAATAACAAAAAGTTAAACCTTACTTATTAACTGTATAACGAATCAAGTTATCAACAAATACTTTATTTGCTTTTTTTTTCATTAAAGCACTAGTACTTTATCGGCTAAACATATGAAATGTCAACAATGTTTTTATTATTATGAGGTATTTGAAGATGTTATGAACAACTTAGATAAAAGCGTGTAATTTAAAGTTTAAATCAAGTTGACACAACTAAATTGGTTAAAACCAAGGTAATTTAAATATATTCACCCTAAAACAGGCTATTTCCTTACATCAACTGTAATTTCTTCTTTAAAAAATTAAAGTATTTTTAAATGAAATAAAAGTTTATTAAAATAACTACACAAATATTAATCTCAAGATTACATAGGTTGGTAACGAAAAAAAAGTTTAAAATCCGTATTTTTTGTTTGACCGAACCAGCTCACCTTAAATAAGGACACACAAACCTTAATTCATTCTCACGCCTCCCTAATTAGCATACGAATCAATATCGAGGGATATTCTATAAAACGAGATTATCCCGCAAGTCGAGACATACGCTCCGGCTATATACATCGAGCTCGCGCATCGCTGGAGGCTAAACGGCCCGGCTTAATATATCAGCCGGCATTCGCTTGGAGAACAGTGGTAGCTATGGAGACAGTTCCAAATGATGAACCTAATATATTTGAAAGAAAGAAGACATTTATTAGTCATCACAGTATTTGTTCTGTGTCAGGGTGTTTAAGTGATAAATAAATATATTTCAGTGATGATAACAGTGTTGGCTCAGTTTCTCACAAGTGCTTAAGCTACTAATTTGGGATGTTTGTCATGTTGCGTAATATGTTTAATTTTTCTTATTAGTTAGTACCTATTTGTGGTTAAAAGATAAGTAAAATAAAATGATAACGCCAACACACAAAATACAGTTGCTCACCAAGTAAAATATTTAACCAGGTCACAAAAACATTATTTCAGATACGCCTAAGTACTTCACTCGTTCAGTCTTCATATCTATCTATCTAAAAACAATCCGTAAAAAATTCCATTTGCTGCAAAGAGCTAGTTTCTGCTAATTTTAAAATATTTTATGCTATCTATCATGTTTTTCGTCGGTCGAAACAAAAACCAACTAATTGTCTCATTATGATATCCGTCACTAGTTCCACAGAGTTAAGACACTTCTCGCCTAAATTGCAATCTATTTTAGTGATTTTTAATCTTCCGTGGATATAGGTCAGAAATATGTAGTTAAAAAACGAGATTATCCTGCAAGTCTAGACATAAGCTTGTGCTATACTTATACGCTGAGCACTCGCGCACCGCCGGAGGCTAAGCGGCCGGGCTCAATATATCAACCGGCACTCGTTCGAGAGAACAGTGGGGGCAGTGGAGACAGTTGATAGAAGATAAGAAAACCTATGTAACTTCCAGTTGTTGTCTCAATATTTAATGGAATTCAATATTAAATATCTAAAGGAAGTTTGGTGCCACAGGATTTGTAGAAAAAACACGACTTCAATTTTCTGCAACAAAATCACTTAAAATATTTCAATATCTATTTGCCTAATACAAAATATTAAATGCAAATAAATTATTGGGTTTTTTACTAACGTTATAATTCTTGACTAAAAAAATAGAATTGATTCAGTCAGTTATCATTTGGACTTAGTCATATTGTAGGTAATGTTTAATAAAGCGAGTCAAAATAAAATTAAGTGTTGAAGTGTTGTGAAACACTCGCTTGTGCAGTGTGTTTTATTTATGTGTTATAATTGAGATTTAAATTTATATAAGTTTGAAAATATATATATATATATATTGTATTCATTTGAGATAATAATGGCTCTGTTCCCATATTCACATAACATCAGTAACGTTTCCGATTCGGAAAGTCTGTGCTTTATCACTGTCCGATCGTTTAGAATAGAAAAAAACAAAGCATAGTTTTCAAATTCAAATACGTTTCCATTCCGTTTTCGTTTTCAAATAATAGGTGATTTCCTAACGTTTTCTTAAAAACTAAAAAATGTAACGCGCAAAGCGAGTCCACTCTTACTTTGTGCTGCTCAAGCGCATACCGTTCCTGTGGGAACCTGCGAGACATAAACTGTTTCGTTATTTCTGCTCACCCGTTCATTTGTATATTATAATTTAAAAGGCCGATTTAGTGCAGCCGGGTTCAATTCACGTAATTGTTATTATTAGGTACCTACTGCCATCATACTTATCCTATGATTTTGTGCAAGCGTAGACACTGCAGTTTTGAACTGTGCAATAGATGTACCGAGAGTGACCTTGAATTGAATCTACTTATCTAGCACGTGCCATATCCTTTCTGATTGCTATTATACATATATTTATATTTATACATATATTGGAAACCGAACAAGTTTAAGCACGTTTTATTACTATACAAGTACAAATGAAAATCTCTGGTTGAAATCTAAAACAGAAAAAGTCGGTGCTGTTATGCACGCGGTACATTAAATAATTTCTTTTCAAAATCTTAATCACAGTTGGGATGCGTGTCTTTCTATTAATAATGAATAATATAGATGGACATCCGTCCATGGACATTTTATTTTTGGAGGAAAATAAACCAATTTTTCCAATGATATAAAAAACAATGGTTTCTTGTCAACAATATCATAATAGAAGAAAGCATTTGATATTACATTTACCAAACTTTTAATTTCTAGTACTTTTAATAAATATTTTAGAGAAACATATTTTTTTAACTCCCCTTGCGGCGCGGGAATCGAACCCACGACGTTCACGTATCGCGCGTGCTGCTCTTCCAACTGAGCTTACCGCAATTTTTCTGCATGTATTACCCGTTAGCCTTCGGTAAGCTCTCTGCCGAATATGTTTAGAACTACATACTTTTTTTTTTAATTTAATAGCTACCTGATACCCGCTACCTAGCCCGCATTATTTCAGGATATAAAGAACCCTACATGTTAATCAGCATGCATATCTCTTTCTACCAAATTTCATCTAAATGCATATTGCGTGAAAGAGTAACACACGTAAGTCCTGACATACGGACATCCATACATCCATATATTATTTTGTAAGAATTCGCGACTGCAATATTAGTAGTATAGGACATGTACGACAAGGATAACAAAAGGTAGACATAATGTCAGGAGCATTATCTATCAGTATACTCCAGCGTTATGCAAAAGGTTTTTTTATAAGTTCAGTAACAGTAAGTTCCAGGCTGATACTAAGCATGAAAATATATTTATTTAACTTAGACTTAAAAAGCCTAGAATATTTTCAAATTAAATCAAAAACATACTCAAATCCTTTAATTGCAGGGGCATGATTCAGCTCATACCTCGAATTTCGAAACTCCTAAAGACAAGTCAACAATTGCATTCCATCCTTTTCTATAAGTCGTTGATCTTTATCGGAGGGAGGGAGACAGCCGGAGCATTGTTCGTAAAAATGTCAAATACAATGATAAACACAAAATCCGTGTTGAAATGTAGAGATGAACAATGTAAAGGCAATAATATTATTCAAATCAATATTGGATTGGGATCGAATCGAAATTGGGGAGTATCGAAAAACTTTTGCAGATAAAAATGAAGCTTAAGACCTTCGTAAATGACCAAGTAGAGACACGGCAATGAAGGCTTTAATCAAAGTGAATTATGACTCAAAATCAGTTAAGAAATTAATAATTTTATTGAAATTTTCATTATGTAAAGAATTTCGTTAAAAATATCCCAAATTATAATGATTTTCGTAATTAACTGCATTAATATGTAGACGATTTAAGACAAATCCGCCAAAAACTCATTACAAAAATGAAGTTAGTATTATTTATCAAACTATTAATAAATTAAATAGAAAGTACGATCAATAGCGCTTCAAGCTCTGTACTTGGAGTTCGATATTGATTTTTATATGCACGATATAAGGGCGATATTAAGTCTAAAGAGTATAAGTCAGATGTGATTTTGACTGTACGTACGGCAATATTAATACCTGTGCCATTTTCTAAAAGACTAACAGAGTTCTAATAGAAAATGTGCTGATGGCATTGGAAAAGTGTTTCAATCTTTAGTTCACAACTAATAATTGCTCAATTATTTTATTGAAAGCGATGCCATCCCATTAACTAAAATTAAGAGGCTCTTTCTTTAAGTTACAAACTCTCCTAAATTCAATTTCATAAGGTCAATAACATACAAAACTTAAATCTTAGGTGCATGGGACTAATATAAAATATTTTGTCAAAACCAAAATCAGATATAGGAAAAAAATACAGCTCGTAAAAATAAATAACAACAGTGCCTTTCTAATTATTTCCGAAGTTTTTTCAATACCTATACATATATTGATTTGGTTTGTAGCTGTAGAGATACAATGGGGCCGACAAATCCATGTGGATAAAATCACCAAATTAAACATTATAATAAATAAAAAGATACATAATGCTCCCTTGAATTATGTAGGATATAATATAGATACGTACACTTACTAGTAATAGACACACGGCGATTAATGATTACACTATCGCTCACAAATTAACAAAGCAGTGTATTCCTAGAAAGCCGACCGCCAAAAGCCGGGCTCACGCTGACTCGGCAAAACGGTCTCATTGAAACGGACACAATGGAATCAATGCATCGTAATAGACCGTATTAGATGCCAATATAAAAGCGTGGCTAAACCGAGCCCACAAAGACTTGATAAATATTTGAATCGAGCCCTTTTCGGTCGAGATTCTTGTCTGCGCATCGCTCGACACCGTTTTGTGACGGCCCATTATGGGGAGACGGATTGTCGGGCTTAATTTAGCGTGTATTGACGCCTTTATATCGACGGTATAGCCCAAACCGTACACAGACTGTGTACGGATTTTAATTTCGTTAAAAGCCCGGTGCCAATTTTTGAAAAATCCGTTTTAGTTACCGATAGTAATATTTTATACGACGCGTAAGCTAAAAACGTCCGACGGACGACTGATGACAGCTGGTATGAGGAAAGTAAATTATGGAACGGTATGAACGACCCATAGTCGGTTGGAGAAAAATGGATAGTCATTTTGTACTACATATATTGAACCCGGGCAAAATACGACGATACTTTGACAAATGACAGTACAGAATATTCTTTCGACGCCTTTAGGTAAGATTGGGAATAGTTAATATTTTAATTACGATATCCATGTATAAATACCTAACGGTCAAATCCGTCTATTTGTATGGAGATTGTATGGTGAGTCTAGAAATTTATTTTATAGTCACACTTTACGATTTATAAAAATAGTGTTTCTATAAGACTACAATTAGAGAATAGGTATTGTATTGAATTCTACATTCGTAAAAGTAAAACTACATATTTGAACTTCAAGTATACGCAACCATACAAGCATACAGGAGGGTCACTAATGTACACAGTTACTAAAAAAAAATTAAAAGAGCTTTGGAATTTGCTGTGACAAAATAAATAAAAAAAGGTGTGGTAGTATACTGAATAGTGGCCTGACTTAGTTCGCTTTTTAATAGTAACGAAGACCGCAAGAAACCTAATTTATTTTTAGTGGTTTAAAGATGTGGACTTGTCTTTAGTTAAATAAATTCTCGTTCAGGACTAACCGCAGAGCAAAGAAATACAAGAGACGCCCACTACTGATAGTTGTTTTGGTCTAAAATACACGAAGAAACCATTTCATGGACCTAATATTCGGACTTTTGAGGCGTAGTTTATTCTTTAGGACTATTGCTTTCTATTTTTAAAACATCGCAACATAATGGATTTAAACACACTGAAAAATGTTTTTTTTAAACATTGTTATTTTAAGTGTATATTTAAGTATACACTTTTTTTTTGTTTTTTTTTATAAAGTTCCAGATTCCAAAGCTTAACACTCAAACATTTTATCATCTGTGTGTTGTTTGTTAGTCTTTGATACTGTACACTTTGTTACTCTGTAAATAATAGTATTTTAAGTAGTTTTTGTCATACGGGCATGGCAACAAGAGTGTATTGTTTCTCTGAAAAATCTTAATTGAATCAAGAATACAAAGGAAAAATATACAGAGAAAAAGATATGGAAAAAAGAGTGTAGTAACTTTAGTACACTCTTGTTTCTATATCTTTTGCCTGACACTTGTCAGGTTTAAAAACTAGTAAAAAAATCTAAAAGGTTTTCATTAAAAGTCCGTAACAGTTTCTATATTTGAAAAAAAAAATGTTTTTATTTTTTTCTATATTTTAGTTTCAATATTAATAATATTTATGATTTGTCAATTATCCAAATTCAAATGGTATTTATTGTCTTTTTAAACATATTACTACCGCGAATGATTATGAATACCTGCACAAACAATTTCTAAATATTAAAATATTAGTCATTAAAATATTTTACATCTTTCACCATCAAACATAAAAAGTAACACAATTTTACTGCAACTTGCAACTTAAAGTTACACGTACATAAAATACTAAAAAGCATTCTATTACCTCGCATTAACACAACCTTTAATTACTTTGTTGCTTGCAATAACTTTAGTAGTCAAATGTTGCGGAATTTTGCGTGATTATCTCAGAAGTGGCAGTTTTTGTGTGAGCTCGCAATTATTAAAGCAAATTGTGCTCAACATTAATTGTTCACAACATTGTGTAACGTCTGCAAAGTTGCTAATGATCTAAAAGGGTGCATTACTAAGTAGTGAATGCGCATTGTGAAAACACAAATGAGCAATAAGTTCCAACATACCTTTTTTGTGAAGTAAAATTTGTTAGTGCAGCCGTAAATAAATAATTAATAAGCGACGTGTGTTAACGTTTATTTGTTTTGAGATAGTCGTAAATTAAACTCGCCTTTGTAGTTACGATTGGATCGGATTGATGAATGCTCTGTCATAAAAAGTAAACTGTGTTTTACTGTATTGTTTACAATATTTATGCGCAACATTAAGGAAGTTTTCATCATTGAAACCGATGTAAGCACATTTGAGTAAGTTAAGGAGTTTTTAAGAACAAATGCTTGCAGAATTACTTTGTGTATCACAAGTTTATATTGATGATTTAGTACCGTTTTGTTTCTTATTTCTGTATCACAAGTGCTTCAGACTTACCATACATATTGGACAACATCACATACATTGCTCTGATTCTATGGTAAGTAGCTTAAGTACTTGTGTTACAGAAATCAGAAACAACGACGGTACCCCAACACCCAATACCATAGAACCAATGTATGAAATTTTGTCCAAGTATTCTATAAATTTGTATGATTATTTAGATTCTATGAGTAACATTAACTAATCAAATCCGAGCATGCATAACATTCGGGAAAACCCGCTCTGTAGAATCCTACATCGCACCTTTGACATCAGATGTCGTAAACATCAACATTTTGAAAGTCACACTCGCTCACCTCCAGAGAAATCAACTAATTAATCATACCGTTGACTCACACCTTTGTAGCGAGCGAAACCGCAAAGGAGTTTGCCAGTGACGCATCTTAGGTTATGAGATGTATTTTGTTATTCTGGCACCTGGCTTACGCAAAAGTCGCCGCTCTTTTTGTCTTAAAAGGCTTCTTTGCGAAGTCTATATCTGCCAACTCGTGAAAATTTACAAAATTTCACAATAGAACTCTGTTACTCGGTGTTGTATAGGCTTCTTAAGAACTCTATTGGGGTTCAGAGATTCTGTTTAAGCTGTTCCAAGGGACAATCAAGTTTACTAATTAATAAACAAACTTTTTTTTCCTCTTACTACCTACAATACATCGAATCCGAACTGCTCTTTCAAAAGCCCTTCAGACGTGAAGACGTGTTGGTTGTCAGAACATAGCATTTTCTGACATTGGATAGTTAGAGAATATTATTTATTGCCAATGACTTTGGAATATGTTACATTGCGTTAATACGTTACAAAGCAATGTCTGCTGGACATTTCCCGAATTTAACTTTTTTTTTTTTCATTAGTCCTTTCAAGGGAGGACGGTATCCACATAGATCATTTTAGCTCTACGAACTCAGCAGTTTACGTGCAATTGCTGGCACTGGCCTCAGCTGAAGTATGAGATACTGACGTTTATCACTCTCACTCAATATTAGTGAATATTTTATCAAAGTTGCGAACACTAAAAAACATCTTTGGGTTTGCTTTCGTAGAATGGAGTTACCTTATTTTGTATGGCGTTCGTAAGCACTTGTTACATCGGATTTCTCGGCCCTAACCAACAACTTTGAGGCGTTATAACTCTGGAAATAATTAAAATATATAAAAATGGTATTTACATTCGTTTAACAGTACTGTAGTAACCATAAAAAAATATTCCATATATTAAAGAGAGTAGTAGAGTTTAGCTAAGTTTACTGAAGAAATCTTTTGGGAACCTGCAGCTGCTTAACGAAATGTCTTTAAATATTGCCTTGTTTTCTTCTAATGAGACCGTGATGTAATAAATTACTCTGATAACACTGCTTACCTGTTACTAATAATTGGGTCATCATCACCATACGATTGCAATGACTATGATAAAAATCCGCATTAGTTCATAGTCTGGGGAACACCGAGGTGTACGTGACATTGCTATTGTAAACAGTTTTGACGCAATTTGTAAGTAAATTTTTTTACCTGGAATGCTATTCGTCAAAGTGACGTATGTCCTAGGTATTGCACTTCGCACTGGTTTTTTTCCCTTCAATCTTCAAGTAATGCATTGTGCACTACTGAGAAACGAGGCAGATTGAACCTAGTTGCGTAGACAGTTGACGTATTGTTTTTACGCATTGTTTGCTCAATTAAACATATGTGTCATTAATGGGGAGTAAAGCAAACAAGGTTGTATTTGTACTTTTTGGCCCGCATTAAAAGTAAAAAAAAAACATCGATGCGAGGCTGACTGGGGTTTATTATATTATTTATTAAGTATATCTTGTGTCCATATTTACTACTATTAACCTGCTTTGGGTGAAGTACAATAAATGTGATGTAGTCTGATATTTGTTTATTTATTGTTGAAATGATGATTTGATTTAGGATAAAGAGATAAGCCCATCTCTGCAGTGGTACATTAAACAACCTAATACTACTATTTAAAGGACCAAGGAAAATATAACGGATTTGTCAAGTCATTGATATTTTCCATTTATGTATAGTTAATGGCGCATACTACGCTACAAGCTTTCACTTTTTTTATTCGGACGTAGAATTTAGGAAAAATATATTTTTGGCCAAAATGTTGACACGGAGGTTTCAACCTCTAAGTAACTTATTTAAGTTAAATGCCATTTTACTGTTAGCGTTTTACTTCCAATTACACTTTGCTCATTTTCAATTTTAATCAATAATTATTGGATAACATCACATAGATTGCTCTGATTCTGTGGTAAATAGGTCAAGCACTTGTGTCACAGAAATCAGAAACAACGACGGTACCACAACATCCAGACACGAGACAATGTTGAAAAACTTGTTTCCCATGTTGACCCGACCGGGAATCGAACTCGGGACCTCAAAGAAGGTGTGACGCCAAAGCCTAGCCCTCCGGCCGGCTGGCCACAGTCAACATTTTTTGAATAATTTTGTGTATGAGGGGAATATTTTTGAGCTGGGTATGACTGTACGTACATGACGTCACAATCGTTTTCTCTGAAAATGTAATGTCGATAGGTCAAGGGATAATATTCTGTCGTAGATGATTCATCTTCAACTGTGTTTTAAATAATGTTCTTTAGTTTCGTGGTCTATGACTCATGTCGACATCGTGTTAACACACTTATTAACCTATTTGAAAGATCTTATCATGTTTGAGAAATCATCTGCTTCCTTCCTTAAAATATTTCTTAAATTGAGGTCAATAACGTTGAATTTTATACCACCACTTTTGAAACAATACTTATACCTTGCCTTTCTATTCTTTTATCAATCATACGAAATTACAAATCAAAATTACTAATTAGTTAAGATTTGTAAATAAAGGGGATATTCCAATGTGTTTCCTTTTCTGAACAAAGATGTCTTCAAAATTATGGTGTACAAGCGTTTTAAATAATGTTATAAGGTAAAATAACTAAATAAATCACATACCGGTATGCCCTGCTTCCGCAACAATCCTAATGCTACAAATACCCTGAGCTTTTTTGAGATTAAAAAGCTTACTTACCTTTTTACAAATAGCAAACATATTAAGCCAGATTTGGCTACTAAATCCGCCCCTATGTTTAAGCTAAAACAACTTTGACGAGCATTTCAGGATTAAAACTATCCCCCAAATCCGCAGTAATCCTTGCGGTCAACCGTTTGAATACTGAATACCAAATGCTGCGGCGAGATTCGTAACTGCCGCAACTTCTGTCCAAGACCTTATCTCGTTTCGGTACTTAACCACTTTAATGTCTCCAAAGTAGGATCTCGTGAGCATTGTAGATCCGTATCACCCGGAGTTACGTTGCATTCTTCATGCCGTAAAGGGAGTTATGTGTGAGATTACCGATTTTTTGCGAGTTCTTCGGGTGCGTGCCTCTGTGTCGTGATGAGGCCGAATGTGATAAGTTGGAGTAGGCGAACTACTTCGCTATTTGAGAGTAGCGTACTATTTTATTAGATCTGATGTCTGGTTGCTAGGACGCGGAGTTTAGACGATGGTGGTTGAGTAGGATTTTCACATCGAAAGAATGTTGTGTACATATCGCTCCATAGGTAGGTACGACATGTAGAAATATCGTTTGTTATTCAAGTTCCTACGACTATGCGCCGTATCCGTAATAGTTTATTAAGATTTTAATGGGACCACTATCGATATCAATATATGCCACTTGGCTTCTATGCTTCCATTCCACGAAAGTGTCGAAAATGGCTTCGACATCAGAAACTTCGTTTCATCTCTTTCTTAAAATTAGCAAATGGATAGTGAGAAAACACAAACTTTCCGAACCGGAAAGGTTTTTTACTATTTCTACTAACTGATGATACATTTGACTATTACGGCCAAACTCTAAAAGGAATTTACTTTAGTGTGTGTGGAATTTTAGAGATATACAAGTAGTTACTTCTGGAAATCTGTAGAACTTATAAAAACGAGTACCTACATGGTCTCGAGTTTTTACAATTTCCTGTAGTTTCGTGACAGCCCTATCAGTGTAGCCAAACAATCCGTACTTGAGAAGTTATTTTAACAAGAACAGTTACCAGCATAGTGACATCTTAGGTTGGGTGAATCTCATAAAAAGTAGTTCTTGTTTTACCAAAAATTGGCTAAAAACGTAAAGGAGATAAAAAAATTATCATTATCTTTATATTGGCTTATTTAGAATACAGAATAAATCATTTACCTATATTTCGGTACCTTAGGACTTGGAAAATGGTTTCTGGATAATAATGTCAAAGCCTTCGTCCAATATGCTTTGCTTGATAGCCTAAATGACGTAGCACACATATCAACTCGTAAACGAAACGTAAGCGTATCAACTCTGCGTTTCAGCATTCATTGAACAAAACTCCCTACTGCAACGCGTACCAATCGGAATCGTAACGTAATCGCCTCACCCCGTTAGCTATCTTGCTTACGAAACTTCACGTTCAAATACTGACCAGCGCGGCACTCCGCGTAGCCGTCAACCAGCGGGTTGCTTGCTGATGCGCTTACGGGAGGTTGACGCTTGGTTCACGGCGAGGCGATACGGTAACGATCTCTTTCCGAGTTGATAAGTGTGTTCCGATCATAAATAGTACTTCACTGCTTTTTACTTGACTGTAACGCGGCAGTAAAACGTGCCCACATGTCATGCCGCTTCACGTCAGTTCCGAGAGCTCACTTTATAGCTCCTTTAGCACGCGAAATTTGAATAATGTGAATAGCCGCTTAAGTACAATGGCTAGTACGTTTCGCAACTTCTTTAACAAATTTCGTTTCGGCTTCGAGCAAAGGTGCTTCGTCGCCAAACGGGAAGAATAGTCAGGCGGTAGTTGCCTATCCATTAAAAATGAAATGAATATTATAAAGTCCCACTGCAATGTTTATTATGCCTACAACATTGAAATCAAGTCATCTTTATAAATACACTGGCTTAATTACCAGAGAGTTGGTGATTATAAACCCGATCTATAGGATATACTTACCTTATAATCGAACAATCCGAATCATACTTTGATCCGGGAATCAAACCTAAGAACCTGAGCTCATGATCTAGTAATTAAACCACTAGACCCTCAAGGCGGTACTATTATTTGAAATAGGAAAAAATACTTTGTCCTTTCATATCATTCCTTATCTTAGCTGATAAAGGCCTGTACCCAACAGTAAGAGTTACAAAAATATAAGTTGTACTCCAAGCATGCTTAAAAATAAAAGCAATATCTAGCGCTATTGTATTCTTTCACAGACTCCAACTGCTAATTTTGATCATATCGAAATGATTGTGTCCACAACAAACCATCATCTACATACGTATTACACATTCGCACAGTACATTTTGATTGTAACAAGAAAGTTACTTCTCAAAATCAGATGCCTAAGAACAATTGACGAGCGTCTACAAAAACCCCCGTAGTTCACTTAATAGACGTAAAATGTAATCTAAAAAGTACGCACCGTCCGCCCCAGGTCACGGTAATGACAGAAGCCGAAAACCATCATCAATTTGAGTACCGGTGCCAAATAAGTGGCCGTGTGTGTCGTGAGTGAAACCCACGGTAGCCTCAAGCCGCGTTGCCTTTCCCACCGTGTGTAGAAAGTGGTGTGTAATCGCCACTTTTTTGCCGGGATGTCGTAAAGAGAAGTAGCAGCAAGCAGTCTTCATTTGGCGCCATGTTCTAATTAAACGGGACACGAGAATGTTGGATTTCGTTTGGGGGCTCATCATAGCTGGACAGTTATCCGTGTGAATTTTTTAAAGAGGTCGTCTCAATTCAAAAACAGTTAGGTGTGTAGATTGTTTCATACTGTTACATCGGCTTTTCTTTGCAAGAATTATACTTTAAGGTACTAGATTCGTTTCTTGGAAGACTGCTATGTGAAAATAATGCTTGTATCCCAAATCGTATTCCAAATTAATTAACAAGTCGGTAAAAATTTACAAAATCCAGTTATGTTTTGTAAAAGACGTTTGTAATTAAAATATATGAGTGGTATAAGCTATAAAAAATCATAGTCAAACGTTATTGTTTAATAGCTTAATGCCACACATTGTACTGTTTTCAATATTCTAAAACCTAATTTTAAAGATGCTCCAATATATTCGTAATGGAAAATATTCCATTAATAAGTACGTAAGTGAAATCCATCAATTGATTCATTCAAACGTCATTCACGGGCCACAGTCACCGCTACGGTTCCCACGGTCAGCAGTATCTTGCAATAGGTGACGAATTCGGTGTCACAGAGCTCAATAAAGTTCACTCGTGGGCCAATGATCAGCGGCACGCTAACTGTCGCATAAAATCCGCCTACCGCGCGTTTTCCGCTCGCTACCTGCGCAGCGCAGGCGCACGTGGTGGGGCGCGAGCCTTCCGCGTAACGTTATCAGTAGTTCGGCACCCTCGCTGCAGTTGCCAAACGCACCCGCTCTCGACCGCACGTCTAGCCATTGACACATCCCGTCCACGTTTGCGCTTACGCACCACAACAAACGACCAGAAACTAATCTTAAAGTTCAACTTGTAAGAGTGATTTTTCAATGCTAAAAGACTTAATATAACAGTGAAAGTGTTATCATACGTATTGCTCGTAAAGCAATAAAAACTTTGTCGTAATAACTACATCGAAGGTGCGTATTTTGTATTTAAATTGTTTTGAGTTTTAGACACTTAATGTTGCTTAATATACTTGTAAAGTGAGCAATATCGTAAAGTTTCTAACTGATAAGTTGCCACTTAGTATGCGATAGAAGTACACGGTTTTTAGTGTTGTATTAAATTATTTTGACCCATAGGTCAGATTATAGAGATTGCATTAAATTGATTTTATTCATAAGTGCCGTTTACTCTGTCGCAGCTGCTGTTATGGCTAACGATAATTACCTCACTTTACCATTGTGCATGCCAGTTTATATTTACATTATTTTAAGAAATTTGAAAGATGTTTAAGAATCATCTTTAAAGTTTCTTTACATTGTTGTCATTTCATTCATGTCTAATACTAATCATCATCATTTGTCTTTCGGTATTCAATTTGTCAATAAGAGCGCGTGCGATGTTAACATCCAGACCCAATTAAAAAAAAAATTACCCTCTTGAAAAATTTGCGAAAAACTAGTCCGGTCTGTAATCAGCAGCCATGCATGACAGTACAAGTCTTATCTCGATACCTACCGCGCGCGTCCAATTGAAACCCTACCTTCCCCCGGCGCAATAAAGTCGCAATCGCGTCCACTGATAAGCTGTCACTCTGCAGGCGCACAAGCCACGCCCGTTGCAAGCATCACATCATAGTCCAGACAAAATGTTCGCTGTGATGCAGATCGACGAAGACCACACACGGGACTTTAGGCGCAAGCTGCGTCCGAAATGCGAGTTCGTGTGCAAGTACTGCCAACGGCGCTTCACCAAGTCTTACAACCTGATGATACATGAGCGCACTCATAAGAGTCCTGAACTCTCCTTCAGCTGTGAAGTTTGCGGGAAGAGTTTCAAACGGCAGGACAATCTGCGCCAGCATAGGTGAGTTTGTTTTTTTTATTCTAACCTCTTTTTAACAGTTTTTTTTTTCAGTTTGGTTTATGCATGGCCTGTGTTTTAGCAGGCCAGAACATTGTACAATATTCACCCATATGTGTATGGGGTTTTAATAGTCTTATTAAAAAGAGTTTAGGTTCAAAAATCAGTACATTTTGTGGTGAAGCAATGAACAATTAATTGGTGCTCAAAAAGGAGCGTCGCGGGATTTTTAAATGTGGTTAAGCAACGATGATTCGTAGTACTAAGTAAATAAGCGCCAAAATTAAACATAACGTTTTAATATAGCTAAAGGCGAAATTTCATCGAAAGGTCGTTTTTTTCGAAGATACGCTGTTACAATTTAGGAAATTGTCAAATAAGCCTAAAAGTAAAATCTTTGCCAACTTTTTAATAAACATGGTCACATTTAATATAAGATACGCGTGTGAAATTATCTTCAATAATACTTGAAGCAATTAATTAAACTTGATGATCTAAATTAATAGGGAAAAAATACTCTCTAAATGCATTACAACTAAGAACACCTTGGATTATTTAATATTTTATCTTCTCATCTCTTTCTTCTATTTATGTACAATGATTTGGAAACTCCATTTGTTTTGCGAAGCTAGATCCAAACATGAGCTTTAAATCAATAATGTGAAATTTTTTATTCTGTGAGCTACCAATAAGCATTTTACTTCTATTCCCATGGCCAGAAGATCAGAATTCTTAGCTTCATGCTATACGCACCGCATTGTCAACATACCACTGGTCTACATATCCGCGGTTACCGCCACCAGTCAGGTGTGACAAGGCTGCGGCGAGTCAGTCAGCCAGAATTAGGTCCAGCCCTTCAGAGAACCACTCACATGTATCACCAGATTGCGGCTACTTGCATTACAGAGCCTAGATCTTAAACACGTGCAGGAAACTAGACAAGACATTTGAAATGCGTCAGAATACGCATTATCACATCTTTCGTCTTGTAGGCTTAGTATGCGCCATGTGTCAAATTTCTCACACGGCATAAATGTCCAATACATTTGGTTGGCTGGTAATACATAACACACGTATTTCAACCAATCAAAAGAGAAACAAAATTTTATCGTTTTTGACATACGGATGGTTCTTACTTGCATACTTAAAAAAGTATTTTAAGACTTTCGCGTTCCATTTTAAACATTTAAAATAATTTTTAGGGTCAAAACGCGACACCATTTTTATTTAGTAGTTAATACGACTGACTGGAGTCAGCTCGTGACCACGGTTGGTGCAACCTAACCGAAACGTTGGGCAGTAAGTAGTTCGTATTAACTACTAAATAAAAATGGTGTCGCGTTTTGACTCGTTAAATTATTTTAAATGTTTCAAAAAGTAGTCTAAAAGAATAGCGGAATTGGTTCAGTTGCTCACGAAATTTAGCAAGTGATTTTTTTAATATAGATTGACGCATAATTTTAATGATTATAATTGAAAAAGCGGTAGAAAAACTTAGAGTAAGTACTAAAGAGCAGTGACTGCGAAATGCAAAGTAGCACAGATAAGATCACTCAAGACAAAGCTACGCAGTTAAATCCAAACGTATTTCACGCCGCAACAGTTATTTGCATAACTTGAATTAAAAACCTACTATTTGGCTAAGACTTTGTAAATGTCATCTACAAAACGGCATTTGAATATTCCCAATCTTAAAGAAAGTCTAGGTAAATTTCCGTGATGTCAATATTTAATACTTCTGGAAACCGAATACTTCGAGTAAACAACTTACTATGATCGCAGTTAGTAGCTCTCTTTGTTTGTTTTGCTATCTAATCAAATGTGTAAAGATTATGATAAGCAGATTAAATTTCTATAAACTTCTAGATTTTATGTTTAATATTACTGTTTGTTATGATTATTATAAACATTGGATTAGTATGTCCTAGAAAAGTATTCCGCTTTTTTTATTTTCGGAATGAATTCTTTTGTTTCACTAAAAAAACTTAATAAATCTATATGAGCTTAACAAAGCCGTCAAAGTTTTGCAGAAGAGTTCATTAAACTCCTTAATTCATGACTTAATGAGAGGGTCCATTCACACGTCGGCACGCCACGTTTGTTAGTACGAAATTTGTCACTTTAATTATCATACAATGAGTCGGTAGCCGGACAGGTAGTGTCGTTAGATGTGAAGGAGACTTGGGATTGATCCTCTTTGATGCCTCTTCATTAAAGATGACTGTCAATTTTGACTGCTCCAAGTATTGTTAAAAGTTTTAGAACTTTTTTGTTTTTAAGAATTTCATCACAAATATGTAGATCTATGTGTAGTTAAAAAAAATCAGCATTTTCTAGGCCATTTTTTCTGTAATTTTTAATGTGTTAATTCGATAAAACTGCTGTAGGTATACATAGATATTATCCTATAATCATTGACCAGTTAAGTGAATCCTTAAATTCCCTTGTTTGTCCATTCAAAATGAAGCAGTTACACTTAATTATCATTTGTTACACTTAATTATCATTGATGTTTAATTCAACGTTCACATGCCTAAATCTTACTGATATCTATTCCAAGTAGTTCTCTACATATAATATCATAACCTAAAGGTTTATTCTCACGTTTTGGCTTTAGAACTTCTGCATCACCTGTGTTACACCATCAGAATGCGCTGAGATTTCACGCAAGATTGAAACTGACCCCTTTTGTTGACATTTTACCTTCAAAGCGTTTCGACGAAATGTCAGAAGTTAAACTTAATTGTTTTTTTACGTTCCTTTGTCGCGAAAGTGTCATTCGTCTTCTCAAAATCACAAAAATCTTTTGAAACTTCTTTATCTTGTGAAATAAAATCTGAATCATGTCAACACATTTTTAAATTATCAACCTCAAACTCGTCCAATGTGATTTATGTATTTCTACTTGGTATTATTTGAACCAAAACCGTAAACTAACAAAAAAGACTATTGGCTATACGATCTTTGTACACTATTTATTAAGTTTTTTGACTTACAATTTCAAAGATCCCAGATAAAACCTGCTACAAATTCCAATGTAGATTCCTACAATTCCTTACGGGAACACCTGTTCCCATTCATCCTTCCAATCTGCGTAATCAGGAAAAGTTTTAGCCCACGCGGCCACGTTCACAACAAAAGATTCCGTGTGAATCTGTTCGAGCGCGATCCGCATCCAGCTACCGCGAGATCTTTCTTCGATAGATCGTTCACGACCGAGTCGTGCGCTCGTGATGTGTTCGTGTGTTAACGGTTCTTAATGGGCCCTAATGCTTCCGAAACTGTGCGAACTGACGGTAGCCCTCGAGAGCGTACCACACGTGACCGCCGCGGTATAATTTGCAGTTTATGCCCACCCTTACAAGGAGCAACAATGTGCACCGAGCTTAACCGTTCCAAGATGATTGCTGCAATTTGTCGGTCCATGTATGTGGGTGATGCGCAGACTTCCTACTCCAAGTTTACGGCGTGCCTACTGAATCGTCTGAAACGGTTACGGCCTGCGCAGTTATACTCATGCTTTGTTATAATGCACTGGAATGTGAGCTTTCAAGCATTATTCCATTGAAGCTGACCCGGTTCCTGTAGGTCAACCGTTTGCCAGAAGATCTCTGTGTAAGTTATAAGCAATTCACAGTAAGATCCGGGACTCAATTGTTTGGCCAATGTATTTGGTGAAGGTTCCTTTTTGAAGATAACTTAAGTAACTAAAGTAGACAGTGTAATCATCTAAATGTCAGCTGTCACTGTCAAAAAAGACCGTGCTATTCGACTGTAAGAATTATGTAGAGACTCCATTTATGTTTTCTGGACATACTTTTGCAATAAAATCAAGTCCTACATGCTTTGTTAATTACAGCAGATTTAGTTATTTTCGGCTGCTCTGGCCTCAAACCAGAAGGAAAACGTACTTTTTTACAACTACTACGAACGAGTCTACTTATTTTAAAGGGTGGTACGCAACTGTAATGTGTTTGGTGTGTGCTAAAAGGCTATCGCGTACGATTAGGTGATCGGTTCGCTCTGCGTCAAATTCTATAAAATTGCACTTACCAGAACCGATCGGAACTTGTAAGGTCAACAGCACCATCGTAACCAGAAGCGGTAACAGTACACGTCAGTGTAATGAGGGATTGCGTGTGAACCCTGTGTCCGATAGGCGACGGGACGTGACTCCCCTGGGCGGTTCGCTACCGACTGTGTGTACCGTAGTATCTTCTGTGAGGGAATTGCCGCTTTCCAATTTTTTTGTTGTTGAAAGTTGTTTTGACGTCTGTTTCACGAGGCTCTTAATTATTATAAACTTTGTACTTGTTTAAAGAAACTCGCCAACTTGAAAATGTAGGAACATTTAAATTTTAAGTTTTAGAATTATTTTGAGTATTTTTTATATTTAAGAACTGAGAAATAGTAACCTCAAACGGTTAAAATGTCGGAATTGAGCTTTAGGTTTTTGGGTAGAACGTCATTAGGTATAAGTTTGGTAACTTATTTTATATCTACTTGCTATACAATTACCTATTCACACAATTTATGTGATGGTATACATGAATAGTGTTAAAGTAGGTACAATGTTTTTTTGTGTTCACCAATGCAATTTTACAAAGGGGTACTTTAATTTCTGAAAGTAAAATCACATTGATTCAAAGAAGTTGTTCGAAATACCTATCTCAGTTTAAAAATTAACTTTTTCGATCAGTTAAAAATAAGTTTTGGTAGTCGTTCGCGAGTGCTGTTGCACAGATTCCGATTACAATTTATCAAGCTGCAAACTTCGACTTGAGAGTCTAAACTAAAATAGATTAATGGATTTATTTGCCTAGCTCCAGTAGCATTAATCTAGCTCGCGAATCGAAAACAAAAGATCCAATTCACTTAATTAAGATTAGAATAGTCTGCTTGATGTCCCATTTAGTTAGCGAAGTGGGTCATCGGCGCGCGCGCAGGGTTTCGCCACCGTTATTGATCCCGATTGGTCCGATTCGAGTCGCGCGAATCGAGACGTGTCGCATCGATTAAAACTTATCGATTGCGTGTGACGTTGAGGCGTGCGGATAGATCGATACTGTTGGTATAAGGTTGCCTTTCTATTGCCCGCGAATTTTGCGAGTATCATGATTTTTCTTTTAGATAATACATGTAAAATATTTGTTATCAGCTGTTGCCTGCAGTTTCGTACGCGTCGGATTTTTATTATTGTATGAAAAAAGTAGCTTACGCCACTATTCATCCTCATTTCTATTTTCATACAGAAAAGTCAAAACACTGTGACGCACAACAAATATGTTAATCAATATGTAAAGTTGGAAGTATTTTGAAAGCCTACTATGTGATTTTTATATTGTAGTTCATTGACTATCTTAAAAGCTCAAAGTGAACCCTAGCCCAGTGGTGTTTCCTCTACAATCTGGTGGAATATCGCGTCGGTACACAATTGTTCGCGGGAGAGGTGCCGCCAGCGGTTAATTAGGCGCCCCTTGAGAAATCACCTCGTATACAGGCTGATAAAGAACTGGGATCATAGTGAACAAAAATAAAGTCTACAGTGTTTTTTATTATAAGATGGCTTTTGCGAAGTTAATGTCTGGCAAGCGTGGAAATTGAAAAAAGTTCACGACATAACAGATTGTTTGGTATTCCATAGCTTTCCATGGATTCCTTGGAAGCCAATGATCCAAGTTGTTAATTTCTAATCACTATAAAATATAATTTAAAATGTTATTGAACTAAACTATACTAAATTTAAAGATTAAAATTCAATATTATTATGTTGATCAATACTAGAAAATGGGATTCAGCTTCTTCGACTACCCTTTACCAAATCCGATCTTATCCTCTTAAAACAGTGGTTAACCACATATATGAGGTTTATATGTTGGTTTGTTTTTTACCAAATTGATCCGGACTAATCAGCCTGTATAACCTCAAACAAAAGCGCTCGCTTCCCACAGTCGCACATACAGGGTGCGCGCTCACGACCGGCCGCGGAAGTGAATAAATGCCGCTCCGTCACCTCCGCCCTTTGCGGTATCGGGAACCGAGCGATCGAGTTTGTGACGAAAACAGTTCAGATGACGATTGGTTGGTGATCTTTTCACTTTCAAGCACGCAGAGGGATCCAAATAATTTATAGCAGAACAAAAACTAGCGGCTACAGTGAAACGAACATTTTTCAAAAGGGAAACTGGACTTTTGGGTCATCGTCGGATCCAACGACTAAAACATCGCCTACAGTGATCTCAAAGGGATTCGATTTATGGATCTCTCGGTTTTGGAGCCTAACGCTCTAAACTTTACACCGCAGATGTATTTAACTTCTATGCCAACGTTTCTATCAACCCTAAATGTAACTTAAGTCTTCAAAATGATGAATAACATGAAACCAAATAGATGAACAATGCTTTTCTATCGACTGCCATCTACCGAATTATTTTTATGTTGAGTTAGAAACGAGCTTTGGTGATGTCCATTTCTGCCAATGTCGTATGAGGTGGGATTTCATTGTTTGATAGAAAACGGGTGTTCATCTTTCCAAGGGTTCCATGGATGTCCATGGTCCAGTTTCCGAATCCATTCAACTGGTTTGTGATTGACAAGCTGTGTCAAAAGAACGAAATAAAAGTCAACGCAAATTTTATCAAATCATTTAGTAAGCGAGACGACCTTTCCTGCAAGATTCGTGATGTCTTACTTTTTCAACGAAATAACTTGTTTTGAATGCTAATTAAAAGACTACAGTAGTTTTTTTAGTACAGCATATAAAAAAAAAATTATATACTGCTTTCAAATTTTGTAGTGCACCAAAAAAATGCACCAGAAAAATAAAGCAAAAAACATTATTATGCTCAGATTCGTTTAATATGACAAGCTTCGTAATTTTTCAAACATCTGTTTGAATCAAACATTTCGACATAATATGACAATCGCCTCTCGATTTTTGAAAAAAAAAATAATGCAAGGTTTGCAAAAACTGCAACAGACAAATGACGCACGGAAATACAAGCGTGTTTGAAATCCCGGTCAGTTTTTTTAAGGAACCAAAGTCTTTAGTTACGGTTAATAAGCTTTTTGAAGAAGATGTTGGCCGTGCGTCCGACGTTAATCCTTTTAAAATGTTGGAACGCGTCTTTGTTGCGAACTAAATACCAAAAAAGATCGGATACTTTTTAAGCTTAGTACATAATCTTGTTTTTGGATTGTAACGGCGTATCCGACAATTCCGGGAATGTCAAAAACTGTTTACCGTTTTCAAATTTCTGTGTTTAATCTATTTATAGTTTTGTTTTTGGTAACGGTGTTTTAAGATGTTTTTTTTTTCTTTTTAACTTACTAACTTTTTTTTAACTTGCACAGCGTTCTATTGCACCAAATTAACTGTATCTAGTAACAAAATTTAATAAATCCTATTTTGGCATGGTCAATATTTAAATAACGGAGTTGGTTTTCCAAATTGATAAAAACAAATTGAAAACTGATGTAAAAGGAAGAAAAAGTTTTCTAATAAACTAGATACTCCTAAAACGGATATTACATTTTTATCTAAGTTTACACTTTAACATGAAGTGATTTCATTTTAATAATTTTTCCAAGAGGGATTATTTTGTATAAGTTTGTACTAAAATATCTCTATTGGTAATTCTTGGATTGACTAATAATATTTTTTCTCAATTGTTGTAGATGTAGTCAATGCTTGTGGCGGTGAAGGTGATGGAGATAGCACGATCCAACTTCGGCGGTCTCTCTTACACAATAGAGTAAGAAACATTTTGATATATGTATTTGCAAAAGTAAACTATCAAGCCAAAAAAGATAAAAATAAATTAAAAAGGAATAAATATTTAAAACTACGGATACATCACATTCACAAAGCGTTCGAAATGGATTCGAATTTGGAATAGGTATATCCTTTGTTTTTTTTCTTAATTTACTGTCGATCAAACAGACAAAATATAGACTTTCGGTGTTCGAATTAATTCTGACTTTTGTGAAGAAGAAGATGGCTTCTTATCAAGTAGTGTTTTACGTGAAAAAAAAAACATTTGTTGAATAAAATACTTTCTACTGTGAATGAACTTGTTTCACCAATGCAACTTCAACTGGTTAAAAAAATAAACTACACCAAATGTTTACTTCAATCAGAATATTTAAGTAAAATTTTTTGATAGAGGACCGCAAAATAGTTAAATCAAACGTTCAAAACGTAGATCGTGCTCTTAAAATGACCCTACAAGCATTTTAGTTCTTTGGACACTGGTTTAAATCCTAATTCAAAATAACAGACTGTTCAGGCAGAACAAAATAATGTTATCTAATGATGACCTTTTTGTTACAGAGAAATCCACTACAACCCATCTAAGGAGACCATGTACTTACGATGGTGACGTAAGAATCCCAAGACCACAGTGACGTCATTAGCATTAACAATTAAAAATTACTATCTTCTTACATAACAGTATTCGTGCTTCATCATTAACACCGCCAGAATGGGAAATTGCAATGTTTTGGTTATAATGATAAGAATGTTAGCGTTTTTGGTCTCAACAAAATTTGAACATAAATCAAAATGTTAAAAAGAAAACACGCCTTACTTTTGTGATAAATGAAACTTAAAATACGTGGATATAGTGGCAAACAAAAACATAGTTTGCTATGGAATAATTTAATAAATGCTCACAAATATTTATTTCATATTAATAAACCGCCTTCCTCTTAAATTCTTTATATACTAGATAGCAGAACACACAGCATTATCATTGATATAAAATGCATTTATTTAATTATTCCAACGCAGACAAAAAGCTGAGCATTCTGGTGATTTGTAAATAGTATTTATTAGGTTAAGAGTAGCGATTAAACAGCTTCATTGCTTAGCTATATTTTAATGTAAAATAATATTTATATTATATTTAAAACATTGTTATTACTGTTAAGCATTTAATACGTAGAACGTATGGTTCTAAGGTTCAATAGTAACGGTGAACTAACTAAGAAATTTGAGATATCATTGATTTCGTATTTATTAAGTGAAACATTCCATATTGCTGAAAATGCATAAATGTATATTTTGGATTGTTCCTAAAGCTTAGTTGGGTAATGATAAATAGGTGGTTACGCGTGGAAAATGATTTTAATGTCAAAAGTAAGCAGATTCATACTGGAACTCAAGTGCTGCAAACAGTTTCAAACTTCGATTACAATCAGAGAAGGGAATTAAACAAAAATGATTTATTTAAAAATATTTCTGATCTACAAGTTGTGTCGTGAAATTTTTCAAGTTTTTTCCATAAAAATCAAATGTATAATGTCACAAATAAACAAATATTTACATTTTCGTCTGTTTACATAGCAATCAAAGACAAAAAAAATATTTTTGCAATAAATTAGTCATTACTTCGATTTGCTATCCTTTTTTTATCACGACGCAAGAAAAGACTTGAATAAAAGCAATAGTTAGTAGAATATACAAAATACAACAGACAAACAATTTGTTCGTGTTTTCAAATTGCGAAACAAAACTTAAAATTTAATTGTCTCAGGATACTTAAGTAAGTACTTCCATCGTGTATTTCAGCTAAGATTTGACATAAGAATAACAAAGAAAGCTAAACTCTGAATGAGATGGTTGATTTTATTTTATTATTATGCTCTAGTTTTCTCGCAATTATTAAACTTATTTTAATTATAGACCGCAATTAAGCTTTCAATTTTCCGTCTTGAAAATTCAAATTTATTTTGCTATTATATTGTAACGTCAGTATTTCTGACATAATTCTAATTTGTGATGTTCGATTCGGAAAATTATACTCTTTTTTATCAAATTGGCTTCCATTTTAACTTTGCCATATTTCGATGCTTTTGCGAAATACATGCGGTAAGGTTATATAAAATTTATATCATGTTAAATTGTCTGTATACACGATATATAAATATCTTATATATGAATTGTCATATGAGACATTAGCTAAACTGCTTGTGCTTTAATAATCTTTCTATATAAACTAGAAATGGTAATTTATCCCATGTGCCAATAAATGGACAGACGTCTGTCATTAGCCATATTTTTGAGATAGTTTTAGATGTATAAAATTATATTTAATATTTTTGACTACTTATATATGTATGTACTTATATATGTGTCTTTACTGTGTAGATCGATGGTAATAAATGATTGAATAATAATTTATACTTTTGATTTACCAAATATTTCCTTTAAGTAAAATTTTGTAGTTACGGTGAAAAGCGCATCACGGTTAACACTTGCAGTGCAATAATGGTTCGTATGCCCACGGTATACAGATGGTGTTAAATTAAAGTATGTAGTAAACATTTATTAAAATGTACATACTTTGTTCAAACAATTATGTTTGATTGTCAGATAGGTATTACGATTAATAAAGTTCCAAATCTAAGGCTAAACTTTCTAGCTGACCTATCGGTCCGATAACTCATATTAACGGATCAAATTTGTTACCAAAATTCTTATGGATAGCTACGAACGTATTAATGACGACCATAGGCAATTCTGCTTTTAAATGAACAAAGTCTGCATCTCACAAGATAGCTCTAGTTAGTTAGTCAGAGACAATGCTAACGAATTATATCCCTGAAATTTCATTAAAAAATTCAGAAACTTTACTTGTGGAATAGTTATCATACAATTTATCTCTTAGGATTTAAAAATCGGCCCTGAAATGTGGAAATGAGTACATGGTAAGTTTTATAAGTAGTTCGTTAATGACTAAATACCTCACTTTTAACGTAAATGATTCATTTTGGTTTTCGTTAACCGAGTTATTGAATGTGTGAAAAAGATTTTCTCAATAATTATGATAAATACCTTCAAAACTGGATACATTTTTAATTGGTACCAACTCATTTCTCTGTTTGAAGGAAACATAAGCTCAAATTGCTTTGATTTTACTTAATGACCTATCTATCATACTAAGTAAGGTACATACAATTTCAGACTACTTAACTTCTGAACATATCGCAGTATTGATTTACGAATGATATTAAGTAGTTTAAATAAACATCAGACAACATAACATACATTGACCTAATGCCACAGTAATCAGCTCAAGTGATGGTAATGGAAACCAGAAGCAACAGTGGTAAACACCCAGACAAAGATAAAACATAAATGTGCATAACTCAAATGATAGTATTGGATTACAATCGAACCAAATGACCCTTGATTCAGCAGCCACCAGCACTACTGTTGTTTCAACGGGTTAATCAACCCACCCAACTATTCTTACGTCTCACTGCTGGGCACAGGTCATCTCAACAAAGATATTCAACGGGCCATACTCCACCACGGGGGTCTAGCTAGTGTTAACTGGTAATGTGAAGGGGTATATAGGTAAGTACTTTACTGTTAGATGTTCTCGAGCCGCCAAATGGACAGTAACTAATATCAAGATGTCAGAATAACTTAACAAGCTTTTCGAATCTTTTTTTTTTCTTCTTCCACAACCCCACACCCGCAAAAAATCGGGGAAACATCCCACAATATTAATTGAAGCTATGAGGTTCGAAAGCGAACCTCAAGGGAGGGAGGGGAGTCCTATTAGGTATGCCCTGTTGAAGATAGAGGAATAAACATCCAATCAAATGCGACATCAGGCTGATCTTAAAATTTGATTCAAAGTTGAAGTAAACTTTTGTCATGTTAAACTGAGGTATGCTTGAATCGGAAGCGTAAAAATAATCGTTGCACAATCAATCTGTTCGAAATGAGACTTAAAGGCCTTAAATGAGGCCCAGTAACCAAAGCCCGAAGACAGTGAGTCAACAAATCAACAATTAAGTTGACACGGCGCCCGTAACGAGGCTATACCAAAACATGAGCCCGCACCAAACTCGTAAGGCAACGGCATAAATTTTATACAGCCGTATAAATTCCGCAAGTGTATTGGTTAGGGTTGGCTGTTTTTGATAGGCTATCAATATTTAATACGCATTTTATTAAAAATGGTTTATAAGTGCAGTACATTTACCAATGTAATTGTACGGTTCGTACACTTAGAAAAAGGATTGTTGTAGAATAGAAAGTCACTGGTAATAATCACTGAGGGTTTATTCTACGATAAAACTCACAAATACAATTAAAGGAGAGCTAGAGACTAAATGGTAAGTAATGGTGAAAATGATGTGAGTGAATACGCGCGATTGGTACGATGATCGATAAAACACTAAAGTATAAAATTAATGAATAGAAGGAAATTAAAATTACGCCACGAATTAGAACATTCGAGTCGGGTAAATTGCTGACTCGCGACACAGATATTCGATGTACGTTCAAAGATCGTACATGCTCCCGGGCGAGATAAAGTAGAGATAAAAAATAATGGTGAACCTATTTTATTCTAAATTAATATTTTTAAATGTGCAAGATGAGGTGAAAGTGGTTTACAAGATGAAAAACAAAGAATTCCTTATTTCTAATGGTTAGTCAGACGCTTGAAAATGTTTGCGAAAATTTGGCAACGATGGCAAGTTCACACGCGCACTGACACTAGGCACTTGAGCCGTATTATCACTTACACTTTTGCATTGCTCATTAGAGCCACTAGAACCGCACTCTTTTACACTAACACACTGCACATTAGCACTGTAGGAAGCGTCGAGGGCGTTGCAGGAGCGCGAGCGCTGCGCTCGCCGGTGCGTGCGCCGTCGCCAGCACAGCCAGCCGAGCGCGCAGGACACAGCAATAGCCACAAATACGTAGATAGCCGAGTAATGGTGAATGTCATGATAGGAAATGACATCTGATACTCCTGGTGTGGAATTCAATTCCTTGATCTTATCTCCAATAACCTTTAGATCTTTCTCTAGCCCGTTAGATTCAATTTCAATGGTGGTATTAGGAATGGCTATGTTTATAATATTGTTGATAGGAGGTATTTCTGGCGTCATAATGTCTGGCTGGATGTTTACTTTATTGAAGAACTGCTTATGCGACGTTATAGTGAACGCGTCGCCCTTGATGACGCAACCGTTCCCAAGTGTGATGACGCCGGACTTGCGTAATCGTTCCGCAGCGATTTGCTGATCGCATATGATCCTTACAGGACACTCGCTGCAGCAGGTGTACAAGTAGGTATTAACCTTATGAAGCTGAGACCACGAATGTTCGCATGGAATGGTTAGCGTTTTGCAACCCCGTGTGAGTACATCTTTGACACACAGGCTCTGTTCCGACTTGAATTGATATAGTGGTGATTGTAATGGGCATAAATGTACATCGACGTCATACGAGACACAAGCTTGAAGAATGCGATCACTTATTGGCACGTAAATATCTTTTTGTAAGTTGATCGCAACATGACTGGCGATAGGCAGTAGGGTGACCATGTGATCGTGGGTTTCTCTAGGGACCGGTATTATCTTGTAAATGTCGAATAAATCTCTGCTTACAAGAGGAATCTTAATTTCAAATAATAAGAATTCCTTGGTAATTCTTGCTTTTACTTTCAGTAAATGGTAAAGTTTAGGTAACTGGTTAAAGATATTGTCTAATGGTAATGACAAGTCTTTAGGGATGCGTCCCGCAATCAATTGTAGTTCCTGTAGTAATTGTTCAGGCTTTAATAGATGCACATTGAAATTTCCGTAATAAATATTGGTAATGGCATCCAACAATGTATCTTGAACTTTCCGTAATTCAAACAGGATATTATTCGCAATGATAGTCGTCATAGCAAAGTCATTGCTAGTAATGATACCTTGCAATTCGGATTTCATCTCATTTTCCGCTTTTTCTAGACTGTTCAAGTGTTGGTTAAATATCTTGTATTGTTTTTCCACTGATGTCTTCGCCTTTTTCAACCAATTATATTCCGCTTCTACGATGGATGTTTGGTTCCGCCACAGACTCTCAAGATGCTTTTCATTGGTGTGTATCAGATTAATATCTTTCGTATATTTTTCGGCAAAATCTTCGTCCAATATTCCAAATAAAGAATGGGCAACGTAGCCTACGCCATTGATAAGGCCACGTCGCCGGCGATGAGTAGTGAGCGTCGGACATTGCTGGCTAAGCAACATTGCATTGTAGTGGTTGTATTCGTCATATCCATGACTTAGCTGTAGCAGGACTACGTCACACTGTGATTTCATTTTAGAATGGTGACATATGTTGGTAAGATGCGCTACGTATTTGTCGAACAATTCAGTACCTTGCCAATAAGGTTTAAGGTCTAAATATGCTATGAGCTTCCATTCATCGCGTATCAAGTACATAGTAGATGTTTGATCAAAATAAAACATGCTGTTGTTATTATTCAATGGTGATAGATTGTATGCACCTTGAGCCGGCGTAAACAGAATAGCGAATAGCGTTAATAATATAGTAGTAATGTAACTTAGCTTTGGTGTTTTATTCACTTTTGCTGATGTTTGGTTTATTTTAACAGGAGTGATTTTTTCGTGATTTTGTGGTACTGATTTCGTCTCGTCTTGCTTATGATGCACTGGTAGAACTGAAAGTTTTACGACTGGCCGTTTCATGGTGCCATTTTTGGTTTTCAAGGTCACGACTCGAACCAATCCATCCTTCCCAGGGTGAAGCTCGAGCACTCTGCCCAAGGCCCATTTTCCCGCAGGTAAGTTACTATCGTGGATAATCACCACGTCGTTTATCTTAAAATTCTCCTCAGGGCGGCGCCACTTTGATCGGGCTGACAATAAAGTCAAGTATTCGGCTTGCCAACGCTTCCAAATATCTTGAAAGATTTTTTGTGTTAGCTGCCATCTGGTTCGTTCATCTCTCTCTGTTTCGAATATGGTAAGATTTGGTCCGCTAGCCAAGAAATGTGATGGTGTGAGGAAGTCTAAGTCATCTGGATCTTCGGTTAGGGGACAGAGCGGATACTGAATAGTTTTGATGATCAGCTGCTTAGCATTATTTAACTCGGAACTAGTCAAATATGGTAATTTGTTTTGATTGCGTAATCGCATTATCCAAGCGAGCACGCGGACGGCGCGGGTGAATGCACTATATTTTGTAATAAGATCCATTACGATGTTGTCGTCGGGCGCTCGTGTTACTAAATTGGTTTGTTGACATTTCTTTACCTCTAGATCAGTGGAGTATATCCTATTTTCTTTGCTATAATGGTCACTGCATGTAAACAGCCACTGTGGCCCCTGCCACCACAAAGGATGTTCTTTGGTTTGAGAGGCAGTTAGACCTCGACTAGCGCAATCAGCCGGGTTTTCTTCCGACTTTACGTATTGCCAGCTCTTTGGTGGAATGGTTTTAATGGTTTGACGCACACGATTAGCCACAAATGGCTTCCATCGAGAAGGTTCTCCGTTGAGCCAGCCTAGAACGACCATAGAATCAATCCAAGCGTATGTTTTTATTTCGCATTCTTCATAGCAACTCTGAACCTTCTGCATCAGCTTAGATAGAAGAAGGGCGCCACAAAGCTCCAATTTCGGCAAACTAACGGATTTGCTTACTGGTACTAATCTAGCCTTGCCTGCCACTAAGACGATTGACGTTGTCTCATCTCTGGTGATCTTACAATATATCACGGCGGCATAAGCCTTGGTGGAAGCGTCACAGAAGCCGTGAAGCTCAATGGTATCTTGTTTTTTCATGCCGAGCCATCTTGGTAAGATTAGGTGGCCAACTTTTTGTATATCGTTCTTTATTTTTGTCCATTCGGTATTAATCGCTTCTGGTAATAGTTCATCCCAGGTCGACTGTAATTGCCAAACCTTTTGGAATAATTTTTTTAATTTGGTGGTGACTGGTGATAACCAACCAAGAGGGTCAAATATTTTTGAAATATCAGACAGAAGGCTCCTTTTCGTTGGATTAGTCTCCTCAAACTTTAACCTTAAATCCATTATGAATAAGTCGGTTTGTGGTACCCAGCGAAGGCCCAATGTTTTGGTGGTTTCCGATTGCTTGAACTCAAAGTGCTCTTGGTTATTTTGGTCTTGGTTGGTCGATAATTCAATGACATTTGATTTCCATTTACAAAGATTGAAACCTCCAGATTTCAATAGCTTGGTGAGGTCTGATTTTAGTAGTTGACCTTCTTGAATGCTGTAACTGCCATGGAGCAAGTCATCCATATAAAACGACTCCTCTAAGACCTTGGTGGCATTGGTTTCTTGGTAGTTAGGTCTTTCGTCAATTGCCAGCTGTTTCAACGTCATCATTGCTAAGAACGGAGCAGCCTTATTGCCAAAAGTAACTGTAGTTAACATTAATATTTGTAGTAGTTCCTCAAGAGCGGCCCGCCAAATGATTTTTTGGTATTTTTGATCATCTTTATGTAAGCCGATTTGACGGAACATTTTCTCTATGTCAGCGATAAATGCATACGGGTATTTTCGCCATTTTAAGATTAGGTATTGTAAGTCCTGTTGTAAATTAGGACCCACCTCCATAAGATCATTCAGACTAAGTCCTGTTGATGTTTTAGCCGAGGCATTAAAAACGACTCTAAGGGCCTTGCAAGAAGGCTCAGAATCGGATTTTCCCACGCAATGATGCGGCTGGTAGCAGTCGGGTTTCGTATTACTGTCACCGGCCGGAACCATGTGACCTAGTAAGCGATATTCGTCAATAATCATTGCATATTCTTTAGCAAGTGATTTATTTTTAGAAAATTTTCTTTCTAACTGGTAAAACTGAGCGAGAGCCATTGGTTTGGAAGATCCCAATAGTTTCTCATGGTTTGGTTTGAATGGTAATCTCACATGGTATCTCCCGCTTTCATCCCTCGTAGTTGTAGATTGGTAATACTTGACGCAATTGGCTTCGGCCTCGGAGAGATCTGATGGTGATTGTGTGATGTCCTCTATCTCCCAGAATTTTTGGAATTCGTCTGTTTGGTTGATAATGACGTTGCAATGAAAGGTTTGGACATTGCCGCATAAGATCCATCCCAGTTGCGTCTCTTGCGCAACAGGATAACTTGGACCCATTTTTATAATACCGCTCATTATTATAGAAGAATAGACTTCCGCACCTAACAAAATATCAATTTGCTTGCTAATATAAAATTCCGGATCGGCTAAGTCAATGTTTTCAATGTACTTCCATGATGGTTTTTCATAAGAATTATTTGGTAATTTATTTATAAGACTTTTCATTATAAATGCATCAGTGCTGGTTGTAAAATCGTTATGTAATGAAAATATCTGAATTCGAATAACCCCTTTACAGTTATTCTCCTTAGAACCGACACCAAAGATGACTCCTTTACAGCGCTGTCTGGATAACCCGAGACGTTGAGCGGCATTTTCGGTGATGATAGAGGTCTGGGACCCCTGGTCTATGAGCACCCTCATGATATGGTGACTACCATCTGCAGCCTGGACCTTAACCTTTGCTGTCGTCAAGAGGGTTTCGGCCACATTTTGGTTAGAAACATGGCATGCATTCCGGTCATACGTTGGTTTGGTATTGCTGGTAGTCGCGGTCTCGTTTGATGACGCAAATAGTTCGTGTATTAAAGAGTTGTGTTTGTCGTTGCAATGACGGCACGTTTTGTTGGATAAGCATTCCTTTCCGTGGTGATCGAAAAGGCAATTTTTGCACAAATTATTTTTCGCAATAGTCTTGCGTTTAACATCCGGCCTAGATTCACGAAATAATTTACACAAGTATATCGCATGGTTTTCGTTGCAATGAGGACATCTTTTGGTTTCCACGTGCATGGTTTTGTATGATGTAGATTGCTTGGTAAACGATCTATTTGCTTGGTGACTGGTCGTTTGATGAAACGGTCTTTTGATACGAAAATCTTCTTGATATGTCTGTTTACTGGACTCTTGTTTGCGTCGGAACGATTCTAATGACGTAAACTTTGTTTCCAAAAATGTTAAAAACTCTTTCAGAGTAGGAAGCTCTTTCGGATTTTTCAACGACTCGACGTAGTCATTATGGGACTCTAAATCTAACTTTTGGCTTAATAAATGTACGATCAACGGGTCCCATGTAGAGATGTTGACTCCTAACTTCTGTATAGCGTGAAGAGACTCATTAGTGGTGTCGTGAAGCTTTTTGATAGATGCAGAAGATTGAACTTGCATGACTGGTAAGTTAAGAAGAGTGGAAATGTGAGAAGAGAATATTAACTTTTTATTGTTGAAGCGATGGTTCAAGATATCCCACGAGATTTTGTAATTCTCGGAGCTCACATCTAAATGCTGGATTAACTTCTCAGCTTCGCCCCTCAGTTTACTTTTCAGATATTGCTGCTTTTGTACTGAAGATAAAGAAGGATTATTATGGATGGATTCCTGGAATAAATCCTTAAAAGAAGTCCACTGCTGGTAACTCCCGCTAAACGCTGGTATTTCCATCTGCGGAGTAATCTTCTCCCTATACGAAACAGCCCACATCTTGGTGTTTATCTCCTTTTTTACATGCATATAAGTTTTTTCATATTTAGCAAATTCCGATTCATAATTTTTATAATTATCATCAGTATCATCTTTCTGTTCGCTATCTATTTCCCAGTGCAATGTATCAATAATTGCCCACCTGGATTCCAACATCTTGAGAGCATCTTCGTATTCCCACTTACTGGTCAGCGACCCGATGGTGATATGGGTCACTGTTCTATAAAATGCCCTAAAGTTACTACACTGTTTGCGTAACAACTCATCTAACTTGCTGCTGCTGGTGCGCGCGCCGCCTTGGCCCTCAGTTTTTGGTGGATTAACTATCGGAGAGGGAAAGTTTTTAGTTGGATTCCCTGATATTTTCGGTGTTAGTTTGTCTCCCTCTGGTAAGGAATTTAATAAGTACTGCCTAGCTTGATTATAAAACTCCTTTGTACGTTCATATTCCATGCCCGTAAAATAAGTATTATTCTGATCTCCATTACTACATACTTGAATATGGTTAGAGTTAAACTCATTCCAATACGAATCTAAGGTCTCAAGCTTCCTCCTTACATAATCTGGTGTCTTACGGTCTTGGCTATCCTTCTTGAAGTTCCTCAAAAGGGTATCCATTCCCGACATAATCTGGTTTTGAGTTTCAAGTAAACCGTCAAGCTCCATGGTGATAGGTTAAATGAAATACAAATGGAAAGATCTTACTTGGTTATGTTTCTGGTTTGGTGATGCGTTGAACCTTGGTTTGGAACAAGCAGTGATGGTTTTGCTCAGCCTGGTGATGACTGGAGTTAGCTCTGGACTGGTCCGCCCACAGCGCTGGTGTGATGATTCAAGAACCCTTCGCTGGTTGACAGATGAGCAGGGAGATTGCGCAAGGCGAGACGCCCGCAGACTATCTCGTTAACTCCAAACTGTTACTGGTTTAACACTCGCGGATGGGCTCCTGAGGCTCGAAGGACCATTTAAATGTACGGTTCGTACACTTAGAAAAAGGATTGTTGTAGAATAGAAAGTCACTGGTAATAATCACTGAGGGTTTATTCTACGATAAAACTCACAAATACAATTAAAGGAGAGCTAGAGACTAAATGGTAAGTAATGGTGAAAATGATGTGAGTGAATACGCGCGATTGGTACGATGATCGATAAAACACTAAAGTATAAAATTAATGAATAGAAGGAAATTAAAATTACGCCACGAATTAGAACATTCGAGTCGGGTAAATTGCTGACTCGCGACACAGATATTCGATGTACGTTCAAAGATCGTACAGTAATTAAAGCCAGTTTAATGTCATTTCAAGGTACAATCGGGTCTGAAGCACGTTGTTCACGTGGACAAGTGGCTTGACATGCACAATGCGGTCCACTTTATAGATACTAACCGGCCGGCCGAACGTGCCGCATAAATTTCTTCCAAATTTTCGTACCTTTCAAGCCATCCCAAAAACACGAATAATCCAATGTTAAAAGTCCTGGTTTATTGAACAGTGGTTGAAAGGCCAATAACACCTACCTCCTGTTTTAGCAAACATTTGTATTACATTTTTTTATAGCAATGTCGAACATAATTCCGCGTAAAATCAATAGGTCAGCATATTTACAAGAAAAAGTTTAACATCCGTTGCTGAGTTCGGTCATTAAAACTCTGATATAAAACCATTGTAAATCATTGTTCTGGTTCTCTTTTGCCCTTCACCCCTTAGATTGGTGGTGATTAATAATTTCAATTGTACCAGCCCTGGCGCCTGGGGTCACTTGCTTGCTGAACTGGTTCCCGCGTAACGCGGTGGCAGACTGCGCGGCTCCGAGTTAGTCATCGCTGCTCGGCGATGCGTGATCTACGACTGATCCAGTTAGCATGCTCGCATCCTTCAGTAAATCGATCGAGATTTGCTGGGACTTACATAAATTGCACTTGTATCGATGCGAGAAAAGACGTTCGAAGCGTGAATTTGGGAAGATAGATGGAATATACTTTATTGCACAACACTTTACAAGAATTGGTTTTACATATACATTTGGGACGGATTACAATATGTAAAAATCTTTTTCTATTTCGAGACAGTAAAGCATAAATTAAGCAGCTTGCAATATTTGTATCTCGATAGAAGATATTGTAAAAAAAAAATGTATCTTGATTTGTCAGAATTTAGACTTATTTAAATGTTTTTGCCAAGTTAGTGGCAAATCCGTACTTAAATGTCAAACATTCAGATAAGTACCGAAATTTGAATGCAACCCAAGAATTAGATTTTTACTTATTTTAACTGCATGCAAGTCTAATCGAATTGAAATTGCATTAAAAATAAAGTATGTTTATTAATCTTTCATCACATTTATCATAAGCGTGTCGTGGGAACTCGTCCAAGTGGCGAGTTACAGCATAAAAATGTAACTTTCGCCCCCCGGCTTCCGTTGGGTGACCCGCGATACTATCGCAGATGACCGATAATCGCGAAACGAGCGGTGACTCACGCTCGTCTCCGGGCGCTCGACGCGCGCTCACGCTCACGGATGTGCGCTTACGTAAGTAGATTAACTGAGATACAGATTAATAGCGATGCAAATTAACACATAGACAAATGCTACTCAAGCAATATTTAATTCACTCATCTGGGCTCAAGGTTTACCTGAAATATGACAAAGAACGGGTCAAATTATACGTAGGCTCAATGTAAAGCTGTGGAGGAAGTTTTAGGTAAGGTCATATTGTTGTTGTATTTAGAGGTATTTACTTGTTACAAGATTAAGTGTAAAATTTACTTACAGTTTTTGTTTTATGCATATGCTCTGACACTTTTTAAACCCTCTAAAACTTTTTTGATAGTTTTCCTGGTACATAATATAATGTTACTCAAGTAATATAGAGTACGTATAGATTCGAGACGTTGAAATTAGAGTACAGTAGATACGAAACTCAGCCTTACTTCATTAGCTCATATTTTACCAATGTACCAGAATATATCAAACCATCATATCAATTAACTGGTGTCAAACAAAAGTTTCCTCTTGTTCTTTGAGTAGTAGATGTTAATATACTAACTGGGCATACCCAAATCCTATGTGTTTATTTTTTCTGCTATTAATCTGTATCTCAGTTAAGCTACTTACGTAAGCGCAGATCCGTGAGCGTGAGCGCGCGTCGAGCCGGAGACGAGCGTGAGTCACCGCCCGATTCGCGACTATCGGTCATCTGCGATAGTATCGCGGCTCCGCGGGTCGCCCAACGGAAGCTAAGGGGCGAAAGTTAAATTTTTCCGCTGTAACTCGTTACATGGACAAGTTCCCACGACACGGTTCTGATGGATATGCTGATGAAATAAAATTAGGACAGTAATTAAGCAACGAATCACAAGATGTGGTAATATTTAACTTTCAGCCCATGTGTTTGCCAAAAACGATACGTATTGATATAGTTTGCAATAACTGCGTTAATGTTATCTGGATGATTTATTCACTCATTATTCAGAATAAGAAATAGGTGCAAATGCGTTTCCCTTTAAACGAATGCCGAAACTTAGCGTATATAGTTTTTTAGTAAGAGTGTAGACATGAATTTATTTACTAATATAGGAGATTAGAAAGATTTGTAAGATTTTATTTAAAAAATGAAGATTGGTTACTAGCGGATCAATATAAAAATTACGGTAGACTAGAAAGTTTGACTTTTTATATGTTTGGTTATTTTTTAGATCAGTCTTAGATAGGGTACCCCCTATCTTACAAAATAGCTCGATAAATCGGGGCTAGAATTAGGGATTTAACATAAAACTAAGCTTAAAGTTCAGATCTACATTACCTATCTCTTGAAATGAAACCCAGATTGAAGGTAACAGGTTGTAGTAACAAATAGGTTGCTACTACGATAGTATGCTAAAATTGCAAGTTAGCCTATCTTTTCCATGAATTTACCATTACAATGATTTGACAGAGATTGTAGTTATTTGTGTTATCTACCTCTTGAGATAGGCAGTAACGTTTGCGTACTGAATAATAATATATAATAATATAATATAAATATATAATAATAATATAAATAATAAATATAGGTTCAGGTTTCGTTGATAAGTTCCCTTACACATTTAATCGCAACGCTGAAGCAACGTGAAATGTCACAATGCGCGTACAATCTTAAGATATGTTCACAATGGTGACGTTGCGGTGGTGATGCTGTTCATCTTGAAATAGACCACGTACATTCGCTAGCACATCAAGGTAAATACTTGCAGTTTAATATTTGTTCTTATGAGCATGACATAAAGTCTGACTTTTTTTGTCTGTCCATAAACAAGTTATAGTATGATACCAGTTGACAAAGTGGTTGCGAGAACCGTTTGTTCCTAGGAGATGGGCAAAGATTTTATTTTATTATTATTTAGGTATTTTTTTTATAATTTGTGAAAAAAAGCCCATTCATCTTAGAATGGAATATAATGCTGATGAATGAAGGTAAGATCGCACGCAGCTAAGAATTTTGAACTTAAAAAAAAATAGTCTTAGATATAATAGGAAATAAATAAATATCAAACAAATTCACATATCTTATTCCAAGCTTAAACACTTGTGCTATAGAAACCACAGTCAGTGGTGGTACTACAATAGAATCTTAAACACATAATGTATATTATATGGGCTTAACATTTCACCTAAAAAAGTCACGTGCTCGTGTAATGGCAATCCGATACATTATAAATTTGTCGTACCTAAAAGTTTGATAACTGCCACTTGGTTACGCCCCTTGTATTCTAAAAGGCTATAGAAAGCCCAAAATATTATATCCTTGTTATATGCTGTAATAACTTGCTCCATCACGATCACGAACCACGTTGTACGGAATCATGTAACATTAAAATATCACGAATGTGGACGCACCTTACGTTGTTGCATTGGTACAAACAAGCTCATACCTTATTATGACGTTTGTGGAATAATCTTCCCTGCAATAAAACAGACAGTCGTTCAACCAATGAGCTTGCTCAAGCTTAAGTTTATATCACGACAGACGTGGAATTAGATTATTATAGCGAAGCAACGGTAGTGGTAATGTAAGTGTTGTTGTGCATAGACTAAGTTGCACGGCGCTCTGTCGTCACGAGCTGAGGAATATTCGTGATAATATAGATGGAAAGGTTATTGTGGACATGACCCACATTTCTAAATATGTACTCGTATTACGTAGATTCGAAAGCGTTATCATTTTATCAAGCGCAAATATTTAAAATAAATTTATTTTTAAATGAAGAACAGAACCTGCATTGTCGCAGCCATATTAACAACATTTATTCTTAGCTTTTCAAATACTAGTTTTGTTTCCTAAATACATATGCAACAAGTACAGTGACAAAAAACTCACAAGAAGCCACTATATAGCACTTAGTGATTAAAGTTTAACATACGCCAAATTGACCCTCAGAATTCAGCATGGACGAAGTTCAAGAAAAATGTCATGGTCAAATCAAGTGTAGCGCCGTATACTCACTATCCTTGAAACGTATTATTGCAACGTAGTGGTAGTGTATCATGATGATCTTCCTAAGAAAGATGCTCGGGATATAATTTTAGAATTCTGCTCCAACGTGTTCATTCTCAAAGAGCTCGGAGTCACGTACCGATAATTGGCTATAGTATACCTCGGTGGTTTGTACATATACACTAGGCAAGATACTCATAAGCCATAAAACGGTATTAATGCTATGAAGAATAAATTGAACCATATCGCGGAGCAGGTCACCAATGCGCTGCATAGACTGCGTGATGGTCGTAGGACGACATTGCGTATCTGATTTATACAGCCTGCCATCATAAGGAGAGGGCAGAAAATTGTGAGCAGAACTAGTGTGTCAACTACAACTTGACCACGACCATACTGTTAAGAGTGAAACGATATAGAAGATAGAGTGTCATTGCCGTAGTTAAGTGATGGCTGCTTAAATCTTGAAGAAGAAGAGTTAATAGAATATTGTTAGTCTAGCCCACAGCTTCATCATCAGCTACCATCAGGTTAGAAAGACTTATATCAGTAGTCAGTGTTTAATAAAATTGCAGTTTTCCCTGTCCTGTCCACACTAGTCACAGCGCTAGACTTCCCGCGTCGCAGCTAAACAAACAGACACACACACGAGCGCTAATTCGCTCACGGCGCGCGCACAATGCGCGGAAGGCGCACAAAGACACCGCCGGGAGCGTGGTGTTACTGCGCTCACTGAGAGTACAAGAAATTAATGTTGCACAATGGATCGGATTTCGTGCCGAAACGTTGGTACTTCCGTGCCTACGGGGTGATGCTAGATAGCGCATAGCGAAATTATCAATGTACATAGTAGAGAAAAGCACGTCAGTATACTTTGGACTATGTACCGCCCGTAAATCGAGGGTACAGGATTTAAATATCGAACTGCTAGTGCTTTCCATGATGCTGTTGACCGTACTTTGTACTGAAATTTGTTCGCGTCTCTCAGATCGTCTTCATCATTTGGTAGTGACGATACAGCCAAAAGTATACTAAGCACAGTATGATGTAAACAGTTTGGGCTTTGTGACGTCTTTATGTCATGGGCATAATAGTTCATATGAAACTGTGGTTGGCAGTACTTTTATTTTAGAGGGAAATTCCTTATTATAATGGATCGATTGTCATCAAGGGTAATGTTATTGATGATTGGCAATTGGCAAATGGATTTAAGTCAAGAATCTAGATAGGTTTACAAATTGTTTTATTTATATGCTTTCGAAACTTTAGTGAAACGTACAAATATGGCCCTTCCATTAAGCCATTTAGATTACCTATATGCCAACAAAACGGAGAATCGAACAGGTAGAGCTGCTTAAATATGGAAAATCCCTGCTCAGTCGTGAGACTGAAGTATTAGAAAGATCAGGATTAATAAATATATTTTGAGTGTAGGTTCATACAATTTATATGCTTAGTGCCAAGCACATAGTGTTTCTTCTTAAAGTATCCAGTAGGATTAGGGTGCACCACGGGAGTAAAGTATATCGAGTTAATTTTAAGTACTAAAAGAAAAGTTTTTCATCTACTTATTGGCTGTAAATACGATTGTGGTATGCTATAAGCCACAATATCAATATGATGGATACTAGGCCTAAAATAAAGACAATCTTTTTGTAATCGGGGTCCATAGATTTTGGTAGATAGAACAGAATAGAAAATATCCTTTTTCATGTAAGTGTCTAAATAGCATTTATGAATCGTCAGTACAAAATCATAATTCTACTGTCGAAATATTTCGAATGTTGACGATGTCGACTATAAATATTTTCTAAATCACAATGTTTCACTATTTGCTTCATTAAAACATACATTTTAGATTTATGTCCAAATTGAAGGGAGATTTCCTAGATCCATAGAAACTCTCTCGAGATTTTGGCTCGAACTTTTTTAAATGTAATTCAATGTATCTCTATCTCCTTGCCAACAATACCCGAACATTACAGAATCGAAGTCAATACAAATCTCGACACGCAACACAAGTTATTGAACTAACCCGCTGTCATCACCATACCATTCACGGACGTTCCATTGATAGAAAAGCAATTTGTTTGTGGTTTAACCATAAAGCTATTAAACATATCTAATTGCCGAGTTTCGGACCGGGCAGCAGTTTCAAGCAATTCATCGGAACCGATGAATCAAATTACTGGAAACAAACCAACTAACCATTCAGTCTGTGTATCTTTACAAAATTAAAACTGAGTTTTATTTTAATTCGTTAAAAGTTCGTAGGCGTTGGGAAAGATCAAGGATTGTTTATGTAGCGTAGCAATTTTCTCGACCTGTTTCATAAAACGCCAATTAAAAATAGTAACGCCCGGTTTTCGGAATCAAAATGTTAACAGAGAATTTTCACGGCTGAATTAGTGTTTTGTTTTAATAGCCTATTGTGTTTTTAAGATAATGATAGAGACATAGATAGATATACTTTATGGCATAGAAGATTTAGATTTTTTCTTACAGAATCATTTAAAAACAATTATTTATAGTCTTCTGCAATTCAGGTCGTAGAACTAGAAAGCGATTGATCCAAACGAACTTCAGGTATAGGAAATAATAGTTAACAAGAAAATGAGTAGAAAAAAATAAAAAATAGAAAACACAAATATATAAGTTATGAAAATATTAAAAGAAAACTATAAAAGATAGATATACCATACATGAAACTTACATAAATAAAAAAATTAAAATACACTTAGGTACAGTGAACAGTATACTTACAATTATACATAAGTTGTAGGTATGACCTGAACAAATATGTTGGATCAGTGTATAAATTATATAAATGCTAATATGCCTAGCTTAAAATAAATATTTGAATAGAGGATATTAGTTAACTATTAGTTAATAAATAAAAAGTAAGATTTTTCTCTGGATTAGAAAATGGTAAGAATCTAAATTGCCTAAGCATATAGATTGGGCATTGACGGATAATGTTTTGGCTTTAATTTTTAAAGTTGATAAATAAAGCGGTGTTATTATTGGTTTTTTATGACGTTTAAAATTAACGGTCATGTAATATTTCGTTTTGAACAATAGATATAAGAGATACGGTTTTATTAAGTTAAATATTAAAAAATAGGTTAATATGTATTCGGTGTGGACGAAGTCGCCGGCACAGCTAGTCTTGAATACAATGTTACCGTATACTTAGGCTACTTCTCTTTAAAGGCTACTAAGTAACTTTTAAAACGGTCAGAGCTAATTTCGCGCAGTTTGCTCTCAGCAGAAGCTGGTATTTATCTAACACTCGAAGACAATGTGTGTGAACCGAACTCATTAGTAGAGGAACACCTACGCTCGCCTACGCTGGCTGACCAGTCAGGCCGGGATTACAACGTATTTAGGGTTGCCAGGGCCAAATATTATAAAAATACACCTTTTTTGATTTGCACCTAGATAGATAGCAATAGGTGAAATTTAAGTTAAAACACTAAAAACACCTTTTAAAATAGGAACAAAGGAAAGAAGACTTAGAAAGAAGCTGGTTTTCAGGCGACCATTGAAAACCAGCGTCGTGGTGCCATGCAGTGGTATCACGGCATAATGCTGAGATGGTTGCCTTTTTAGCACACTATTAGGGTAAGCAGAATTAGATGTAAGCTGTTACCTGTTTAGTTTAATTTGTAGCTCTTAAATAATTCCTTGTAACATTGTTTTTTTTATTTTTTATATCGTTTTTTGTGTGCTGAATAAATACTTTCACTTTCACTTAGATTAGAATTGGCAAGGTCTTTTTTAATGAGATGAATGAGCTATTATCGCTTTTCCCACAAAAAAACCGTAGTCCTTATTCTGGTAGCTCACTGAATTTTATTAGGGGCGAGATCCATCTGCGCGAAAACTCCGTGAAGATGAAAAGGCTTCATAGCCTAAAAATAGATCGCGTTAGCTGTGAAGATAAAAGCCAGAATAATTTTGTAAGAAACAAAGCTACCCGAGAAAATGCTACGGCAAGAGAAGCAAAACTTGACACCCAAAGTAGTTTACCGACTCCTATTTTTTACCCCTGCAATAATTGCGGGAACTTTTTGTAAAATCCCTTGTATGAAGCATCGGTCGGTGATGACTGATTTAAGGCAATCGGCCATTTGTTCGATCGAACTGCTGTCATAAAAATCATTTCAAAACCCTTAAATAATAAATACTCCTAAAACCATTAACTCTACTCTACTACTCATTCCACTTTTTTCCTCCTTACTTTAGGGAAAACTACTTGAGTATGCAATCCTTTGTCATGATCTAAAGATGAAGACCACAGTAGATTATCTTGCAAACCGAAAAATTAACTTGGGTAAGGAGCGACAAGCCCGAAACCTGTAGACCTAATAGATCGTCTGAAAGAGACGAGGACCAAGCATCTCCCTGGCAGCCCTCATCATATTACCACATTACTGCCAGTAAGACAATGGCGATAGTGGTAATTATTCGCGCTCTTAATCGTGCAAGGCGCCGTGATTCCACGCTGACGAAATTCAAATTGATTTTTGACACTGATCAGTTTCGTCACGCATGGACTGTCGGATCAGAATTAGTTAGAGGATTTGAGTTTATTTTTGATCTGTAGTTGAAATGTTTTTCTGATCAACTAAACAGTTTTTGTTATTTGCTTCTTATCAACTGTTCAATCGATTTTTTTTTATCTCATGAAGTGGTGACCTTCATTATTCCCCCACAATTTTAAATACAATGATTTAAATGGCCCAGTTTTTTCACAAAACAGACATCTTAGATGAAATTTGAACTTAGTTCAATGACGTAAAAAAAAAGATTAAAGGCCATATAAAAAAAAGAAATTTTATCGTAAGTATCTTATATAAAAACATAAATGATAACATATTGCCATGAAATTACTAGCTTAAATATCGATTTATTCTTCTGTCATGTAGATATCATAGTGGAAAATGAATACCGCTACCTATAATGTCGAATTCTATGAAATTTTTATTTTGTGTCATTAAACGGTAGTGTCAAGATCAAATTTAAATAGCAGTTAATATTCGCAAATCAAAATAGGTATAAAAATAGTGCACCACGTACGAAAACGATATACCCCCAGAAGAGGTCCCTCTGGGGGTATATCATTTTCGTATATTGATTATTATTGGTAGAAAGGCGATTGATGCAAGTCCTACATGATGAGTAGTGAAAATGTTTGCGAGCTTTGATTAGCGGGGACATCCTTTCACTGAAATCATGATTTGATTACAATATTGATAAAAATTCTATATCCAAAGCTCCATTGACTAAATGTATCGATCAAGATCAACAATAAAAATTTAGGACGTTCAAAGGAAATGAAATTACTCATAGAAATTACAAACTTTGTTATCATGATGACCCAACCGGAATTCATAGAAACCCAGAGCATGCCTAATTCGATAATTGTAGATGACGATTAATAGATTATTATTTTAACAAGAACCAAACATTTTGATGATTCAAGTTGCGTAGTCAAACTACTATTTCTCTAGTTTAGCTACTGAGTGATTGTTTTTCGGTTTTCAAGTTTGCTTTTAGTAATAGTCAAGCATATTTCGTAATGAGCCTCCATTGCAAAATAATCAATAGTCTAAATGGCTTATCATATAGCAGTTTTTCTAGCCGGCAAGAAGCGCTTGCGACTAGTATGAAATCACAGGACTTGTTTATATTGGCTGAAAAGCCTTTCAGAAAGTTAATCTTATGGAAATAAACATTTCGGTCTATTGTCCACTCCGCAAATACCCAAATATAACGTGAAAAATAATGGAAAAATAATTGTTTCAAAATTACAATTTGAACAATGCTAGCAAAAATAAATTGTATTTGCAAAGTTATTTTTGCTGAGTAAGGATATGATTGTTACTTTTAGGTCATAAATAAAATGGTAGAATTTTCATTGCAATATTTTGCAATGCCAACAACCTCAACTTTACTGTTATTACGTTACACAGGAGCTTTTGTTGTAAAACCAATTTCTTTTAATTTTTCTGTGCAATAAAGTGTATCTATCTATAAAAGTAAAAGAAAGAACAAACATTTATTGGGACACTTACACTTACACAATTTTATACATACAGTAAGACATAGAAGGTACATTTATGTGCCAATAAGGTCCCAGCCTCAGCATGAGCTGCTGCAGCACAATTCCGCATCAGCGCTGGTTTTCAGGCGAGAACTTGTGATGAGTGGCGTAATATATGAGTAACAAAAAAGTTTCATAGAAAACAAAACAAAACAAAAAACAAATAATATAGGTATAAATAATACAAACAGTTAACATAGTATTCGTGTAGTTTTATAAACTGTACCGGTAGTCCACTTTCTTATGTCCGGTTTCAATATATTCGTAATGTGCCAAAAATGACTATCAGTTTTTCTCTAACGGACTACGATTAATATCGTTACTACCGCTCCATAATTTACTTTCCATATCAGCTGGCATCAGTCCTCCATCGGTCGTTTTTTTTTTTTATATTGGACAACACCACATACATTGCTCTGATTCTGTGGTAAGTAGCTTAAGCACTTGTGTTACAGAAATCAGAAACAACGACGGTACCACAACACCCAGACCCGAGACAATATGGAAAAGTTCGTTTCCCATATTGACCCGACCGGGGATCGAACCCGGAACCTCAGAGATGGCGCTCGCCTAAGTCAGGCCCGCTCGCCTCTCGGCTACGGAGGTCGTCTTTTTTGAGGTTTTTAGCTTACGCCTCGTATAATTTAATACTATCCGTAATTAGAACGGATCGTTTTTTAAAGATTGGAACCGGGCATTAGATCGCACCTATGTAGGTACGTCTTTAGAATGTAATTTTTCATGTAAACTTTTACAAAAGTATTTATGGATTTTCAAAATAAATAAACTACCGCCGTGTTCATGTTCTATATGAATGACCATCACATTCATTCATGTCTATCTAATAGACCCAATCAACGGATTGACATCTAAATGATTTTTTAATGGCCTCTCACACAGACTCTGATTAGTTCCAACCTTTGTTCCAACTTAAACCAATTTCGAAACTGAGCTGTTGGACCGCAAACTAATTGGTTTTCTATCAATGAAGGTTAGTGAATGGACGTGTAATGACAAACTCATTCATAGTACGAGGTTCATTAGTAAGGTTTGCGTGCGAACCAATCGTTATGGTGGGTGTAAGTTTTTTTTTTATTTCATTGAACACGTTAAATTAAGAATCACACCAGGACACGTCCTATGCGTGTTATGATTCATATATTAATGTGTCATCATGAAAATTGTTAGTGTGTTATTGATACGGTATTTTATTGTCATTATTGGCTTAGGTTTTTGTGTTAAACAAGAAATAAAGTAAAATTATTTCAAAACAGTTCGAAATGCCAGAAAAAAAAATACAAAATATATCCTCTCGCCAGTGTGATTTTCCAATGTTTCAGCGCATCGCTTGTACCTACATGTCTTTCCAATATTTTTTTGCAATAATATTCAACTTTCAATATCTACTCATAGCTAAGCAATCGTTCTATTGTCAATTTTCTACTATTATTGTAAAGTTTTTGTTTTGTATTCTCACGTCGCAGGAATTAGTGTGTTCAAGACACAGACTGAAAAATCTTATGCTAAGGTAGGTATGTAGGGCCAATGCAAAACACTAGTACAATTGAGTCATAACGCAGATAGATGCGGCATAATGTCAGATTGTAACAGGAAGAAATTCTATACGCACTAAATCAGAGTGGAGCAATATAAAGTGGGGCGTGCATCTGCTTTGACGAAGAGCTGAGAACTATAGAGATAGCTGTTTAACATTGACGGTGCATTGCGATTTGTGATGTTAGGCGATACGATTGAAAACGGATAGGTCTTGAAAACAATAATTAATTCGTGGAGATCGATGACAACCGTTTATGAGGTTGACATTTCAATTTGGCACAGTAATATTTCAAACTTGTGCAGTCCAAAGATTTAGTTGTTTATTACATCATATCTGTTTTAATTTGTAGTATCTACCATCGTGTTTCGGTTTTTCATCACAAACGTGCTAACTTATTTAGGTAGTTTAGTATCAGGACAACGTATGATGTTATCTGATATTAATTTTTATTAAGAACAAATTAAATAATATGCTCATAATGTAGAAAATTCTTCTATAATATTATTTTACTTTTAGGATTTTATTTAAATATGATTTCCTCTAAGCTGAAGAAAGAGTGGACTGGACATATGTGCCGGATGAAGCAAGAGAGGTGGGCCAAGGTATTTACCCAATAGACTCCAGAAACGGACGACGTCTACCTGGACTGTTTATTAAGGTTTTTTATAAAAGCACAGTATTGGCTCCTACCAATCTGATGGTCAGCAAGAGAGGAACTCACATCAAGATGACAACGGATTTGTTACACTAATATACTATCCGTAAGCATCGCCATACTGGCCGGCAAGATGTTTTTTCACGCTGTTTTTGCAGGATTTTTCTTCATGCTCCTTTTGGCAAGATTTGGCTCCATAGGGGTGTGAGCCCTCCGTTCCCCCGAAAGTCCGGTGAAGTTGAAAGGCCATCTGTGGCCATCATCAGTAGTCAGTTAGAGAAAAAAAAAAGATTTGGCTCCAGATAGAGAGCGCTGTAAGTGTATGGGGAAGGCTTTTGCCCGGCGGTAGGGCAATTTATAGGCTACATATTAAAATTATAATTACATTCTTTTTGATGGTCACTGAATGACTGAAGTCTCGGGCTCTATCTATTTTCGGGTAAGTCAAATTAGGAAATGAACTTTTTTGAATTGGCGCGTCACTTAGTGAGTGTGTGAATCTGGTAGATTTAGCGCTTTCATAGTCACTAAGCTACCGAGATCTTCAAAGCTTACTCCAATCTTTAAATAGCTCGATGTCTCGATATCGAGTGTGGTCGACGGTGTCATGCCAACACAGATCATACCGCACTTTGTGGTCACAAGACGCCGCATTGCCATTCGGCATTCGCAGAAACTTTTCGTCACACCCACGATGTGTCCTGATTCTTGCCTTTGCGCGATTTATTTAAAGCAAACTTTTAAGAGTCACAGAGATAAATGAACCCATAAAACTGACAGTCGTTTTAAAGTAAAGATTGGGTTAAGGTCCCTTTGCAAACTTGTAAATGTTCAAACGACCTTTCCAACTAAATGATTAAATGTTTTGTTGAAATTTGTCAGGATGGCAGCCTAGATAAATTTAATCAATTTAGTATTGATTAAACCACAACTATTTTATATAAAACCATTGCTACGCTACACAACAAATTACATTTAATTGTAATTAATATGTGATTGGTAGTTAAATGGGCCCTAAAATATGTTTAAGTGAATTTCTTGGAAATTTTCCGCGCATCATCTACGTCGATTTAAGATTAAGACAATTCTGCACTCTCCGTTAGTATAAATGTAATTGTTTCAGTGATTTTCAAGCTTAACTCGTAAAAAGAACGCACTTCTTCATTTGAACGAAGACGTTCCGACATGTCGCTATGAATGAATGGCGAAACGAGTCCGTTGTTAACGGAACAAAACGACGCGCTGTATAAATTTAAACGCGCACAGAAACAAAAGCCGAATACTTTTATAAATAGAGCTCCGAGTCGCAATATGGGCCTGGCGCTTGTTAATGCCACGCATAAAGTACAAGATTACAGTCATCCCTCTTGATCGTATAAAGTCACTGACTCGACTCGATTTTTGAAATGCGACTATAAAACAAAGCGGCTTCATCGCGCATAAATTTCGTTGGACATTCAGCGTGTTGGCTACAACGTGTAGGACACGAACAATAATAGTCAATGGGGAAGAGGTTTTGCCACATTTCACAGGGCTGTCTGGGTTCCTGAAAATCATACATGCCAAACATGGTGGTAGAATACTTTTTTTGTACGGACGATTCATAAGTGCTTTTGTAAAGTTTACATTATTAAATATGTTTTCTATTCTATTCTATTTTATTTATTCTAATGACTTTTCTCTTCACAAATAGGTATGTGTGTTACTATTATTAAATATTTACGGAGGGCTTAAATTTTGATACCCAAATAACAGTAGCCATATTTATAGATGAATAAGTTTATCAGTTATTAATCGTTAAATATAAATGTTTATGCACGCTTGTTATGCTTTAGCAAATTTACCTTTTCAATTAGTATTTAGGGTTTAAGTAAACCCTAGTCAAGCATAAAACGCTATCAAAGTAAGTGTAGCTGAAGCGATATCTCCATTGAATAAAGAGTACGGGTGTTTCACACGAACGTCTGTGCTGGCGGTCTGACCTGTACCTCAGGGGTAACAAACCAATAAAATATAGGAGTAATTTTTTTCAAATACTGCATTCTGATAACACAAAAAAAAACATTCATCAAATAAGTTATGTTTTTGAGATGAGCATTAAAGTGGACAATATTTGTATAAACTTCATGTTATGTCGTTCTATCACACAGTTTGTAGATCAATAGTTCCATGTAAATTACTAACAAATTATCATCTTCCGCGGCATCATGATGTACATAGGTGTCATAGGTGTATACAAGCGTTGCAAAAAAGCTTAAAGTATAATAAAGTGTGATAGAGTCTAATCTAATGCAAACCTGACTGAGTTGAGTATGGCAATAAATAATTTCTTCGGTTATGTTGCACCAACCGTGGTCACGAGCTGACATCGAGCAGTAAGTAGTTCGTATTAACTATTAAAACATGTCGTCGAGTTTTGACCCGTTAATTTATTTCTTAATGTTCAAAATGTAGCGCGAAAGTCTTAAAGGACGTGCTGTTTTGCCGGTACCATAATTTAGTTCGCAACGGTGCGTTTCCGAAATATCTATTATCAAAACCTTTATGTTATGATTAGAAACGGGTTTCGAGCAAGCAAATATTTAAATCCTGTAGACAAGTGGCTTATGTGCTCCGACATTAAGTTCGCTTCGTTAGGCTATTGCTTGCACGCTCACACAAGTAACACTATTTTTATCAGCACTGCTCACATCAATGCTGTAAGCATGCAGAACCATAGTCGGTGTCGCCAAACCATTCAAATGAATCAATAATCAAACAGACAAACATGTCTACATGTGGTTTCCAGCCTTCACCTTAAATCAATAAAATGAAACAACAACAATTAAAGGCTAATATAGCATCGGTGGACTGGCATCATAAGCCAACTTGGGCGCCATAAACATTAATTCTATATGGCCCTGCTTTCTACCGGTGACAGTTGGAAATTAGGTAATAAGGGCTTTTGAGGTTGTGGGCGGGGATCGCCAGGTCAAATGGGTGGCGGTGGAACATGGAAATGGATGACGGAAATTGATGTCGTAAATGGAAAGAGACACGAGCCATTGATGTAGGAGTCTCTGATAAGGAATGTGGGACGGTCAAGAGGAATCGCGGAGTGACGTCGTTTTTTATGAGCAGAATGATGTAAATTAAAGTTTTCCGCTGCATAAAACGGATTTTTAAAGCAAATAGGATTGACTAGAATTTGAGTACCTAAGTACCTACCTAACCAAGATTAATATAGGTAGTGTGTTTATTTACAAGCAGGTGCTTGTAAAACAAATTCACATACACGCTTCACCGAAAAATTGCTAAATATGCACTCTGCTGAAATGTCTGCTTAACAAATTAATTTTAAGTTTCCAAAAAACAGATTCCATATTTTTTTGTGATTGCGGATAGAAACACTTAAATATTCACATTGGCTAATTTATGATTTAGCCACTGAATATAACAAAATTAATAAAATGATAACAATTAACGCCAACGAACAACATTTTGAAAAGGTTTTTTCTTCACATTTAAGTATATCGGACGTGGAAGGACCAATTTGTGTATAAAAATGTGTCAAATGTCATCCATGGCACGCCACTATCACGCACGTTCCGTCTCAAGACGTCAAGCCTAAAGTCCCCTTAATGAAAATACTAAATTATAACAAGCTAGATAGATTAAGTCCTCTGCTGAATAATTGGATCGTTAGATATTTACATAGATAGCTCAGCGAATCAGTAACCTCTTCGCAGTGGGCAGGTCAAATACTCATATGTCATTAACAAATAGAAAGTCAATACGCGAGCACCCACAGTCAGCCATCGTGACAGTCCACAAATTTGAACGCACGTGTTTACAATTAAAAGTCTAACTTAACAAACCACCGCCTCGACAATTATACGCGGTCACGGCGATTATAGCCTCGTAACGGACCATCGGATAGATCTCAAATTATACTTTGGTTACGGTGTTTTCGCACCCACACATTTCCGCATTTAAGTGCCTTAATGATCTGATATTATATTACAATACTGCGGTTTGCCCGCGGCTGCTCTCGCGAGTTTGAATGTTTAGTTTATTAGCTGGTATTAAGGGGTGTCGCCAATGCGTTTATTTGAAGGTCAAGTGTATTAATTGCTTTATTTTTAATATGTCCTTTTTTATTAGGTATTTTTCATTCATTGATGACCTGCCACGTGGTCTGATGCCTTTCACTTTTCCCTGCCCGCGACGAGAAGCTCTATGAAGTAGTTACTTCGAGGACATACATAGCCCAAGGTCAAAATACGTAGCTGCGGTTGATATTCGTTGCCTGATGTACTTAACTTAGTCCACAATAACAATATTTCCAGCATGCGTCTCCAATACATAAACTTTCTTCTTTTCAGTTAAAAGAAGAGTCCATGTTTCCCAAGCATACAGGAAAAATGGGCCTTAATAGGAACATCACCAAGGCCGTGAAAAGGCCTTTCCCCAAACCTTTTAAATTTTTCTTCGAATAGTATTTAATCCCAAGACACCCAAAAAGCACAAATATCAAGTGTCAAATCAAAATAAATAAAGTTAATGTAATCACCTCCTGCATGTTAATTGACAGGTTAAGTCTACCTTACTCGCCTTTAAACTAAATTTCTAAGTGAAGTTTGTTTGAAAGAGATGGTTTTCTAGTGATCATTGTCATATCTGCCGAAGGAGTACATACTCGTAGGCTACTGCTGAACATAGGTCACACTCTAAAACGCCCAAAGCTATTGGATGGATGGATGTTACTTATCTGAAATAAATGTTATTTAATTTAATTAATTTTATTGGATTTGTACCACTTGCATTCATCGCTTCTCTACTTTGACAAGTTGATCAGTCCATTTTAATATTTCCTTTGCTGCGTGTTTCGGGACTTCCACCTTTTGGAAAACCTTTCAAGTTCCTTAAGCTATGTGGTCTGCTCATTGCCGCTTCAGTTTTGAAATTCTTAGCATAATGTCGCCAACTTCTGCTACTGACATCTTTGTTCCTGAGTTTATCATGTAAAAAACTCATGGATTGCCCTTTTCATCGAAGGCTGACTGACTTGAGTTTTTTAATATAAGACTAGCGGCAGCCGGCAACTTCGTACTTACACATAAAAAGTGGTAAAATAATTAATTTATACACGATTTTTAAGAATTTATGGATTCATATTTGAACATCTTTATATAGATAAATATCTATCTTGTTGGTATTGTTAGTAACACCCAGAACTATTGTTGTAGATGTCAATTTTAAGGTAACTAAATAAAAAATATTTGTTTTATGTTTCACGAAAAAAAAAAATAACTACCTACTACACTAATAACACAAATTGGTCTCAAACCGGATTTAGACAAAATTAAATGCGAACAGACAAACACTTAATTTTGTTATTGAGTAAAGATATTTAAAGCGAATGCCCGATGCCGGTTGGTGACCAGTCAATGGGTACATCTAATTGGGACTTGAATGGAGTGGTAAGACTATATACACGGTGTTTGTGTTGGTCTAGATTAAGGTAAAAGATATTTGGATATCAATGATCTGCTCCTGAAAAGAAAATTGGCTCAAGCCATGCATTTCCGCTGTTAAAATAAATAAGTTAATTTTTTTTAACCTTAACATACTGTATTTTTTTCCTTATAAGAAATTCACTTAAAAGGAATAGGTACGTTATCAGATATCATTTTCGGATTTAGTTGATTAAAACTTTTTAATCTTATAATATGCTTTAGTTAATTTTAATGTTGTGTTATAACATTATTCATTAAGATTTTTTCAGACAAATGATTTACATTTATGAATGGTGGGTAGTTAAAATGGCAATTTTTTAGTCTTTTATCATACCGCACACCTAGATCTGAAGGGAACTAACTCAAAAATTTCAGTGTTTGAGATATGCACACTATCGAATTTCTTAAATCAGTAGCTATCAACCAAAAAAATTTCAATAACATTTCTCTTTTAGCTTCATTAGTACACCATAAATCTATTCAGGAAATTCCTACGGTACTCAGGGACACGGCAATTCGGTTTTCGCCTCGCCTGAAAAAAAGTACTTTTTTGAGTTGAATCTGTTTAGATCTAAGGTGCGATACATACCTAACACCCTGTATACTCTATGGTACGACATTAATCGCGGCTAGAGTGGGTGTTAGGCGAGACGTCGAAGGCAATTTTGGGTGTTTTGGGTGTGTTTATTTTTTAAATTAGGCGGATGACGTTTGACTCACGACGGTAATTGAGCTAGACTCTAAATTAAGTTGGCCACTCTAAAAGTTAGGCTCGAAGATGAATGGAATTTGTGTCATGTCAAAGCTCAGTTAGGTTGCATGTATTAGAAACTCTGATATGCTGTAGTGTTCAATAAATCAGTTGCTTTTTATACCGTCTAACTAATCCCTACTACGAAAGTAAAGTCTGTCTGTTACGCTTTCCCGCTTAAACCTCTCTACCGATTTTGATGAAATTTGGCACAGGCAATCTTTAGAGCCTTAGAAAGGACATATAGGCTACCTTTTATTGCAAAAAAAGTCCTGTAGTCCTCGCGAACAAAGTCGCGGCCATAGCTAGTAGTAACTATAAATGAAAATTTTCATGGATTAATGTATATCATATTGGTGTTTGTTAGTCTTTTAGGCAAAAATTGGATAAGGATGAGATTTGGCAGTTATAGAGACGAAAAGTTTTAGATTAAAAAATATAACTTTTTATTGTAATATAACGCAAACGAAGTCGTGAAAAAAAATATTCAATAAATTAGCCGCTTTTGTACATGAAGTGGCCTTTACTACTCAACATAGTAATCATTAATAAGTATTTCCGTAAATTTCTTACAGTATCGTTTACTATGTTACTAGTCGTTACTTCATATTTACGATTCGTTGTTAGTATCTACATATAGTATTATGAATCGTGATACAAACATGACAGCGTAGCTACACGGACTTGGTACCATACTAAAATTAAAATTGTCGTAGTCATTAGTCACGTGACCACGGTTTGTGCAACCTAACCGAAACGGCGGGCAGTAAGTAGTTTAACACAAAAAAATTTAATCGCGATTTGACCCATTAGATCATTTTAAATGTTTAAAATGGAACGCGAAAGTCTTAAATTCTATAGTAACTTACTTTTTTATAGTTTGTGAGTTGATATCTATTTGATTAAATATGAAGAAATCAGAGCTAAAACCGTTGTTCAAAGGTTGTGGACGCGCGCCGATTTGCGAAAGATGTCGAACGATCCTGTGATGTTATGTCACGAGCGCGGGGCGGCGCGCGAGCGACCTGCGTGGGCGGCGACGATTAGGGCTGCTCGGATTCTATCGATATGTTTATCGATGTTTCTTCTTCGTAATAATATGAGCCACTACTGGGTGCAGGCCACATCTCAACTGTGAGATGAAACGGACCATACTACATCACGTGGGCTCAGTAGGGCTTGGAGGTGCTATGCGCAAGGCAAGCGACTAATAAGGTAAGCGACCAGATGGTCTCTAACTACGCTTAACGACTAATACTGAGATGAAGGCCAAAGTCAACACCTAAACGTGCTTTTAAAAAGTATGAAAATGTTTTTAATAAATGTCACGCAAATCTGTCGGAATGGCCCTCATCCAACACCAAACCACGACGTGCATTTCATACCTTTCGGTATCGTTTTCAAACTGTTGCTGCTATAGCACCACGGTAAGCTCTATCTTCTTCCTCCATAACATTAGTTTGTATTTTATTATATTTTTATATGGTCAGTAAATAAATTCAATGATTTACTCATTAAGTCAGTTTTACTATTGATTCTTCAAGTTCCATCATACCTAAATGACACTTTCATATCATCGAGTATATTGAGAAATGGAAAAAATTGACATGATATTTTTTGCCAGCTGAGATGAACAAAATTGTTATTTTATTTGAGAATTAAATTTGATTGAAACTTCTGTATGATTGATGAATAGGAAATACGTAAAGCTACGTTTTAATTTTTTACAATATTGACCGTTGTTTTTGTTTAAACATCTTGATGGAATATGATGGCTTAATATCTTATCAGCATAAAACTAATTATTTAAATGATTTGTTATTCGACACTTGATGCACATTTGAAGAGCAACGTTTTTTTTTATCATTACTTCCTTGTTTGCTATTCTTTTATATCTGTATCAATGATAATGTTTGTTTCGCTTATATTAAATAGCGGGTTACAATGCATAATATGCATTTACTTTCCAACAAATTATATTTGATGGTTCTTGTGATATTTTGTCTAAATTTTTCAGATTTTAATCTAAAAATAAAGATTTGAGAATTGGAATTTAAATAAATAAATAAAATAAATATTGGACAACATCACATACATCGCTCTGATTCTGTAGTTAGTACCTTAAGCACTTGTGTTATAGAAACCAGAAACAACGACGGTACCACAACACCCATACCCGAGACAATATAGATAAGTTCATTTCCTATATTGCCCGACCGTGGATCGAATCCGGGACCCCAAAGATGGTACGGCGTCGAAGTCCGACCCGCTCAGCTCTCGGCTACGGAGATCGTCACAAAACAAAACATTTATCGATAAAAACAATACCTCGTCCCAACACTAACCGGCACAGGCGCAATCTTTCGCTAAACCCGTAGCGGCTGTGGCGACAGACAACATAAGGTCACAACGGCCCATAAGCGCGGGCCTTAAAATATATAGCCTTGTACGTTAAATGTCTAATGCCATTTCATTTGCCTTCTCCCCTACAAGCCGGCTTGAAGCAAGCTTTTGTATTGTCGATTTTTAGACTCACTTGGAAGGATGTGGTTCGGTTTAATATTTAAAGGATACGACGATAGTTGAAATAATGTGATGCATTTTCTTCCTTACAGTGTAGGTAACACTGATATGCGGGGGACTTATTAAAATTGTGCTTTGTACGTTAATAAACACTTGCTTTAACAAGACGACCAAATTATTAGTTACATGTTTAATTAAGTTTGTTTGTCGATAGATTTTTGGATTTGCCAATGTTCATTTAGACGCGACGTAGTTTTTTTAATGAATTTTATTTTGAAATTAACACATTTAGGATAAAGCAAAATTGATATCTTTGAAGTATGTGAGAATAAAATTACCAGCGACTGATGAACCGATTTTTGATCACAATTATATAATATATGTTTGCCAGATATTAAAGCTGGAAAAAAGCTTTTTAATTCGTCCGTAGGTAGGTACTGGCGGTACCTTTGGTTGAATTAAAAAGTATAAAAGCTTTTCTCTGGCTTTATTATGCAAAGTCTTATAATTATATAGCTGTCTCGATGGCACTGTGGCTAAAGTAAGACGACGATGCGAAGCGCCAAACGTATCAGGTTTGATTCTCGGTCTGATCTTTTTGGGAAAAGAAACTTTCGAAACTAGGTTTTGGACCCAGTTAGTCATGTTTGGTACTCATAGTTCAAGGGACTAGATTAGATGGAGACCATGATGTAATTGTCTGGCGCATTATTTACTATTTAATTATTATTTTGTGCGTTTTAGAGCTCACTGGCCAACAGTGGCCCGTTTTTATATACCTGCGTGAAGATACAGATCCTATAAGTAGAAACATAAAGTAATTTTTTTAATTATACATATATGAGCGTAGGTATTTTAACTCTGTTGATGGCAGAATAGACACATCCTAGTTTAAGATATTTAGTTTCCTTTGAACTCCAACGGAAGTGTCTATCCGTATGTATTGAAATACGATATTTGTTCCGCGCAAAGTACTTTTACAAATGTATTTCGTTTTGTGAGAACTATACTGACCTTTTGTACTTGTTGTGTAAATAGTAGATAAGGAACTTTGCCTTTTATGTCGTGTCGGCTCGGCTTAGTAATGTTGTCGGATGATTTTAAAGCGTCTGGTGACTTTGTTTCCGGCGGTTTGAAGTAAAGATATCTTGTTGTGGTTTTGTTTTAGATGCGCGAGAAATCTGGCGCCGTAATATCAAACAATAAATAAGGTTTTACCAAGTGCCATTTCATGAATATGAAGGTTTACAACAGTGTTCCAACTGCTTTTGTGCAACAAAAATGGCTTAAATGTGTGACTTTAGGACAGCTACAGTAAAACAGTAAAAATAATGAGCTCAAAGAGGTTGCGATTGATGCGATATGTACCTTTAGAGAGAGATATGTGGTGTATCCCGAACCAATCTATATTATACCAGATTAAGATATGTCCTGGTCTGCCATATACACTAACGAACACACACTCACTAACGAACTCATTAAAATTTTATTTTACTACTAATATAAGTTAGGATAGAGATATAATTTATAGTTACATAATAATATTCTTTATCATACTCCATCCATACATTAGCTTCAAAGATCCAATTCAATAGTTTTCATCCTACTAATATTTTGAAAAGAGTTTGTAAGAATGTATGATATTCAGATGTATTTATATACTTTCATGCAAAAACTACTTGGTCGGATTTGGACAAAATTTCTTAGAAAGAGAGTTGACGTACTAGATATCTATTATGTAACTAGATGAATAGGCTTTTTATCCTGAAATAACCCGGCAGATTAAGTGGGCAACAACTAGTCTCAAAAAATTATCCTTAATTGTGGTAGTCTTGATACCTAACTGTTTTGTTTCTTATCTTTGAACGTTTATAACAGTGCTTTGTGATGGTATAGTATTTATTAATAAGCCATTTTAATCTGATTCAATCCTCTTAATTATATTTGGGTACATAAGATACAGGCTTCTCCTAGTGTACAAGACATAGACAATTCAACTTGTATTGCTAAAATAGATAGTTTACTTTGACTGAAACTTAGCTTAGTCCAAGTGCCGAATAAAACGTTTTAAAAGTAAAAAACACGTTTTAACTCCCGTATTTTCGATTGTTCTTAAAAAACGAAACATTTTGTTTGTTCGTTTCGTTTTTAATAGTAGGCCGTCCGTCCTACCGTAATACCGAAGATTTAGTGTGGTTGAAATAAAAATGATACCAATTTTATGTTTGAAAAATAAGCTTTAATTCAGCTTAATTGATTATTTTATTCTTGAAATTATCCGGAATCTAAAACATGAGACTGATTTCACTTTTTTGCCTGCAAGTTAAATAATAAAAAAATATTTCTTAAGCAGTTTCGTAGATCACTCAGGTTAAATGATACATAAAGTGAACACTGAACATACGTGTTAAAGATACATACAGTGAGTGTTCTTGCAAGATTACATTTCATCAGTCCGGTGTCAATCAGTTACGATCTCAATCTATTACCCAAGAGGATGCTACACGGAAAGGTCCACGTACGAAACGTAGGCATAACGAATCACATATCAGTCTCCGTACAAAGCAATTGCAATCACGGCCTTACGACCGCACACACGCGTAATTCTATCAAAATTAATGGCGTCCATACTTTCTGTTTGACTTGAACATTACGGCTCATCATTATTCCACGCGGTATGGAGATGCAACGCTGTCATTGTGTAATGCTGCGCGGGCGCGTATTTACGAAAGCTATGTTAAAGATTTTGCCCTCCATTATCCTGAGTGTCTATGTACAGTCAAAAACAGCATCAGACTATACACTTTGGACTTTGTACAGTCCTTTAAAATCTAGGGTAGGGTATAAGGATTAATCTTCTTGACCTTAACCTTAACCTGTTAACCGTACACAATCATTGCCGCCAACATTTACGCGATGAGATATGCGGGGGTAAGAATAAATAGTATCTTCTACTATTAATTATAATAGCAACTTGTCTTCTTAAGTCTTTCTGTTAGTATCATGTGAGGATTGATAGAGCGCTACGATAGACTACGAGCATGCGGTACTCTATAGCTTTCCGAGAATTTCTTGGGTGCTAATTATTAAAGCAAATTTGTTATTTTCAATCTAGTTTCAAGGCACAGTTTTGTCTCAAGCAAGTTTTTCCCGTGGACAAGTCTCTTAAAAAGCATCACCTAAAAGCGATTGACCATGCTTTTCCTTTCATTACCTTCCACCGTATCTATGGTTATTATTATCACTGATGCCTTTGATGTCACGGTGCGTAAAAGCATTTCTCACATACAAAACAGTAAGCAAACATTTTCAGCTAATTTCCCCGAGAACCTTTCCTTGACCTAACTTGTTACAAGTTAAACCATGACGTCCTTAAATGGATTCCTGATTCGAGCACCGTATTTTTCGGTGTTTGCATTTGGTAAGTATGACGATAAAGTCATACCATAGGAGGTGTACCGAAACAAACATAACACAATCAGATTATGTTTGTTTTTTATGGAAAAAAATTGTATCCCAGTAAAACCTTGTATTTTTCAATACCTTTTAAAATCAAGGATGTAAGTAATATGAAAGATGATGCCGTTTGTAACATCAAGAAGTTGTTTGACGTCTCGCTTGAGCTGAGATGCTTGAACAGTACATTTTATGTAATATATTCCACAACATTATATACTTTGTCCTGATCCCGTTCATTAAAATGTCCTGGGTGGGGAATTACCCTTGGTTCAACTTGGTTCAGCCAAGATTCATAGTTCCATTTTTCCATCAGACCAATCAACATTGCGTGTAATGAAGCTTTCGCTTTAAGCCTGTTTTTAATATCGTGTGAATTTCATTATGCACGCGGGATTGCGTCGCATCCGTGACACCCGCAAGTGTCCTTTTCATGATGGAAATGATGAAAAGGATACTTGTTGCCATGCGTGGAATACGCGGTAAATCCCGTGTGCGTGATGAAACCCGCACGATATTAAAAACACCGTTATTCAATATTAAACGTAAATTATTTGATAACACCTTACAGTACCTTTTCTTTTTGATGGGGGGAAATGCGTTGATGCACCGTACCTTCACCCCGAGGGAGGGTGACGGCGTGTGTGGGGCTCTCTGTCCTGAAAAGGGCAGGACTATCCACTAATACCCCCCATATGGACCTTCATCGCCTTAGTGGCAGCGTTACGGGAGATCGGCTCAGCCTTTACTTCCACAACGCCGCCGGCAAACACCTTACAGTACATGTCTTACTTAACCTAACCTGACCTAACTATGGGTCGGTATAGACCACCTGTCTATGTATTTCGCCAGTGCGCGGCCGGCATGCGCTCGCGATGAATGGACGCACCCCTGGCCGCCGGGTCCCCGCCCCCCATTGTTTCGGGACAGATTATTATAATTTCCCGGCAAATCAAAAGCGTTTGGGAATCGAACGATCGGCTTTGGTGATGTTATTAAATCAATGTGTGTAGTGCGATGGAGGCCGTTTGATCTTGATAGTGAAGTTTTATATAAGAAAAATAAATAAACTCAAATTCCAAGGACAGCTAACGTTGCTGCACCTTTCAGTGCCTTGTCGTAAGACTTCACGAAACAAAAAGGAAATGCGTTAATTTTTTTTAGTGTAACATTCATGGTGGTTGAACTTTTAGGTTTCACCAGTTTCTTTTTTCATTTTCTTGGATATAGTATCCATAAAAAGTTACTAAAAATACGAATACTATAAATTTTATTAATGCTGCTACACATAAGATTAACACTAAACTTTAAATATCACCCCGCCCAGGCCCCGCAATAAAACAATGTAAATAGGTACAAATGAAATTTTCGGCTTTTCTATACTGTAATATGTTAATATCATACATAACGAACCATTATCTTAAATCACTATCTATTAAAAATAACTTTTACGTAGTTCTAATGATTACATACTTAGAGCCAGATAGTGAAAAGCAACTTTATTTAAACTATGTACTGAAGGTACTAGAATACTTATAAAGAAACATATATTCATCATTACTTTCAAAATCGAATTCGGTAAAAAAAAAAATATGAAATACTTAGAAAATCGAATAAAAAGATAATGATTACAGGTTTGCCAGCTTCTAAGGTCCCACTCAAATTAAAAAAAGATTTGCACACGTACTCTCCTCGTTTATTCCATATTTTCCACTGAGCCTATGCTTTAATTGGTCGCAGAATGATATTATATAGCCTTAAACCTTCCACAATGAATGAACTATCCAACACAATACAATTTTTCAATACAAACCAGTAATTTTTTAGCTTTTTAATCTTTGTATAGTTTTATAGTGAAAATAGGTTAAAGCTAACAGTTTACAAAATTTCACGTCTTTTGGGTACTATTTATATTATATTAAGTTTAATAGAACACCTAGATACGAGATAATAAATACACGTGTGCGTCCAAACTAATTCAAGTAAATAAAAAAGTATCAATACTTGTCCAATCATGCAATTGGCACTCTCAGTTTGTATCCGATGCGACATGCATATTTGTGAGAACAATGCTTTATACCCAAGCCTAAATGTAGGGTGCATTTGCCGGTAAATTGTTCCTTAAACATCGGCGAACAAACATTAAACACTGCACTTAAATTACACTCTTAAGTGCATTATATTGCTGTTCAATTTCGAGCGGGGTTTGGCTTGCGTAACACCGGTGGCCGAGACACGCAAGGTTAGATATTTCAACTCAAAATTTGATCAGTGGAATAGCTCTTATAAGCGGGTGAAAAGGTTCAATTTTGAATTGTTTTAAATGCCTTTAGGGCTTTTTTTGTTATGAGTAGGAATTTCAAGACAGGTAGCTTGAGGACAATAAGCGATCCGTCATTCAGTTTGATGGATGCAGTGATTATGCCGTGAGGTAATACGGTAATAGCCTTAAAACGGATATTGATCACGTAAAGCACTTTAGATCCATTTTGCACGAATTATTATGTTAGTTTATCGCAATATTTAATTTACAACTTTCATAGCCGAAACGTGATTGGGCCGGACTTTGGCGTCGCCCCATATCTGAGGTCCCGGGTTCGATTCCCCGGTTGGGTCGATATGGGAAACGACTTTTCTATATTGTCTCGGGTCTGGGTGTTGTGGTGCCGTCGTTGTTTCTGATTTCTGTAACACAGGTGCTTAAGCTACTTAGTACTTACCACAGAATAAGATCAATGTATCGCACCTTCGGTAGAGCACAATTGCAGTTTTTGCAATTTTACAGGAGAGCCATTTTAAAATATTTTTTGCTTCAGTGTGGTCTAGCTCTGTTATCATTACTCTAAAGTTGTCCTCCTTTGCAAAACATAAACCATTATACAATATTTTATTAGACATGTGCTTTATAAGAATTAAGAACTTTCAGTTTTTTTTATTCGTTTCGTTTTTAAGACAGTTGACATTTGAGCCCTTGTTTTACCGAAGGTGCGATATGTGATGATGTCCAATGTTTATTTTTTGAAGTCATTAAATTATGGAGACTAATAAGTTTTATTAAAGATTTGTTTATAATTTTATATTTATAAAAAAAAATATTACTTGAGATCGGTTCAGTAGTTTCGTAGCCTAATGGAAACGAAATATCAATAAAAAATATCTTTATCATTTATAAGTAACATTAAACAAAAAGAGACTGAATATATTCACAAAAATGTGAATATATGTATTATGGAAATAAACCACTAGATAAAACAGGTGTATTAAACGATATTTACATTACAAAGTTATTAAATCGTAAGTAGTACAACTTTATTAAAACATCGTCAATTCAAGCTCGAAGTTTACAATATCTTTATCGCGTACATCAATCTTTTATAAAAACCTGGGAATTACACAGAGTTCTTTATTTTAGTTGCCCAAATGAAGCACGATCAAATTGCAAAAGCGTGTTACTAATATGTTCACGTCTCCAACCGTTTTTTGGTATGTTTTTTTTTTCAAAAACCCCAAAGATTCGGGCCTAAAAATTACATGACGCACGGAAGAACTATGTTTAATCAGCATACGATGGGTTTAAACTAAGAGGTGGTCGTACAAAAGCTATTACAAGTGTAAAATGGTTTTAAATGAATATAACGGATGATCACTTGGTTAAAAAAACATTATTCTAGTAACTCCGTCAGCTAAATTAAAAAAAATACAACGAAATAAATAAATATAAAAATATGATGATATAGCGCACCAAAATTCAGTGGAAGGATGTGTTTATGTAACTCATTCGTAAAAATTGTAGGAATAAGTGACGTAGCTCTAAATTTTTTATACATTATAACTTAGTAAATTTTTATTTTTAAAAGACAATATTATATTTTTTTTGCTATGTTAACTGTTAGATCAAAAAATAATTTTAAAATCTATATTTATGGCAGTAGCTGTTCGGAAGATGGAGTAGACGAAGTAGTTGATATAAATAAAATGACTACTTACTAAATTAATATTAATGTTTGCCTAACTGCAATGTTTCAGCTAATCCTCATAAAAACCCGTTTAAAAAGAAACAGTTTTTTGCTATTTTCGGCATTGGATAAGTTTGTTGTAATATTTACTGTCAATTACACATTATTATACGATTGAAAGTACGAGTAGGTATTAAAGCATTCCACGCCTAGTTTATTATCTTGTTATCTTTATTAGTTAGTTTATTATCTTTATAATTGTCTATAGGCATAACCATAAATATCATAATAAGCTGTTTTGTTTTCTTCTTACACACATTCAAATACTTACCAAAATTAAAAAATATTAGTGTCCTTCATTAAAAACATACGTATAACTCAAACTCAAATATTTCTTTATTCAAGTAGGTTACCTATAACACTTTTGAATCGTCATTGAATACAATGCAAAGTGATTCTACTGCCGGTTCGGAACCTATAACTCCCGAGAAGAGACCGGTAAGAAACTCAGCTATAATCGTTAATATCGCTAATAGGTTGTGATTTCTATGTATCTTAATGTGTATTATTTTCACCTCCGACTCTTGTCCCATTCGGAAGGTACCAAGCCGATAAAAAGTTAAGTTTAATTAATCACTGCTAATAGACTCGTCAACGCTTCCCCGTGTTGAGTAACATCAATGTATCTATCTTCAAACGAGTAATTTTATATATCTATGTAGGTACATATTAATATACAGACTGACTGATGATCAATCATGACCGTTGAAGTAGATACGATGGTAATGTTACGAAATTTGATACTTTGATTATGTCTGGCTTAGGAGATAAATCTAGTTATAACTTTTATTATCTGAGTATCGTAATGATATGTGTATCCCCAAGAACATTTGTTTATACCAAAAATTGTGTCGTAAAAATAAACCAGTTTTACAATGAAATAATTTCACAGGCAATTTTTTTTTAATTTGGCGGCAGGAATACTGAGCCACAAGTCGTCCAAGCTCAAGTGGCTCACTTATTAAAATTGTAGCCAATGTATTATTTAAGTTAGTATTTTAGTTTTTAAATAAATAAATGCGCCAGACAATCACACCAATCACCTGTTCTCAAACTAAGTTTTTTCCTTGTACTAGGAGTACCAGACGACGGATACTAACTGGGAGCGTCATCCCAGCATACCCAGACCCAAGTCAATTTAGAAAAGTTCATTTTTCCAAATTGACCCGACCGGGAATCGAACCCAAGACCTTTCGCGCTTTGGCCGCCTACCGAGGTCGTCTAATAATAATAGTTTCCAATACTTCCACGTCTTATTATTGTCTTATTATATTATAATAAAATTGAAATATATTGATTAAGTTTAAGATTTTTTGCAACTTACGTATGGATACTTTGGTAAATTTGAATAACTAGTTGCAACCGCGATCGACGTAATTATCTTGTTGGTAAAAATAAATCTAAATAAAATGATATATTGTATTTTCAGCTAATTAAATTTGTGTGACAAGTTTAATGATTTTAATGAAGTTCCAATTCACACCAAGTTCTAGTCTAAAGCTTGACAAAGGACTCTGATTACTTCTTAATGTGAAAATGAGGATTTTTATGAATAAAAAAGAGGAGATGTAAGGTAACGAAGTATCATAATATTTAAAGCTAGAAGTTTAACACTTATTTTCGGCTCTAGATAAGATATAAATATGTATGATAAAAAAAATACCTTTAAGGTTAAAATAAAAATAGGAGATAATCGTTTGTGTAGAAATTCGGTTATTCATGAAGTTAGAACGATGTAACTTTTTTGATGGCTTTTGACATAGTAGAAAGAGAACAGTAGGTAAACTAACGCCCCGACCGAACGATAACTGCCTATACCCCTAGGGCTGTCAGTGAATCCTGCTTAAGTTGAACCAGTGAAAAGAAGTGTACACATTCTTATTCTAAGAACAAGTATGAACAATGTCATTTTGGGATATTAATAAACGAGCATATAAAACCACTGAATGATATTGCCAATACATATCTTTCTATGCCAGCAACTTCTGTGAAGTCTGAGAGGGTGTTTCCAGCAATGGGCAACATTCTTTATGATCGGAGAAGTCCGCTGCACTCTGACGCTGATGTTATGCTTTAAAATGAAAACTTTAAAATCAACGTAAACGTAATAGTAAAAAAAATATTTTTTGTGTCATAATAGTAGCTCTGGGCGCATGTTAAGACTTCATACATATATTTTTCGTTTTTCTGTAAAATAAATATTAAAATTATAATTTTGTATCTTTTTGTAATGTTTTGCAATGTCCATTAAATATTATAATATGGTAAATTTATGATTTAGAAGATAATTTAAAAAAAGAACATAATTATGCACAATCTCCGGTGATTCACCGGTTCATCAATCGGTTATGTCAAATTCACCGGTGATTTTCTCCGGTGCTATAATTTCGCTCCGGTGCAAAGCCCTAACTGAGGTGACTCTGAAAGATTGTGAATATTTGTCAGTGTGTGCGTGCGACGCGCGTCGGTAAAGGGCGGGGCGGGGCGCGCACACATAGTAGCCACGCTCCTTGCGTTTGTTGGACGATTACATACTTCTCTCTTTCTACTATGCTTTTGATTAGATAAAAATGAAAAGGCGACCATAATAAATCTGTTACTGGACTTGTCGCGTACCTTCAAGGCTCGACCCCTGCTACTAATGTACCACCCCTCAGGAGCTCTGAAAACCTTACTCACACGCAGGAACACAACAACACAGAAGTGATTGTTATTTGGCTGCGATCTTCTTCATCTGTAAGGTGGAGGTATTTCAACAGACGGACTGCTCCAGTTCGAGCGATAAATAGATATGCCCTACCTCTCTTAAAGTCCCTCTGCCTAAAGTTTCTATTTCGCGGATAAAGTCGCGGTCACAGATTGCTTTATATATGCGCAATGTAACTGCAATGAACAGCGAGACACGGTGCACCTAATTTAAAAACGATGTTTGGTATGTACGATCAAAAGCACGTCAGACTATGCTTTTGACTTTGCACCGCCTTTATATCGAACGCATAAGAACTAATATCGAACTTCAAGTGTTTACACTGATATGTTGACCGTACGTATCGCCGGTTAACCCTCGCGTATCGTTGACAGTAACGACACATTTTCGGGTCCAGTATATCACACTAATGTTATCTGCGCGCCTGTCTTCGTGATACATTGCGCATGCGCCGCTTTTGATTAACAAAATTAATTTGTCACCTCACAGATTGCTGGATAACGCGCGTGTTGTAATTGATGTGTAGTTTTACACTGTTTTGTGTGGGCTAGCTGTGAAAGCGTGTAGATAGATGACTAAATTAATTTTGCTATGCAAATTAACGAGAAATGATGCTAAAGTCATTAGTGGACAGGTTTCTTTTACTATTTTTATACAAATTTAGTTTCTAGCTGCTGATTATTTTAGATACGACAGTGATAATGAAATAAAATAAGTTTTTTTTTTAAAGTAGCGCAGTATATTGGCTCCTCCCAGCCTGATGGTCCCAGAGAGGAACCCACATCGCGATGACAACTGATTTGATATCAAAATATCTTATCCGTTAGCATCGCCATACTGGCCCGCAAGATGTTTCTTCACGCTCCTTTTGCAGGAATCTATGTCAAATAATAGGAAAATATTTAGGTTAAACCGAAAATGTATCACAAAGACAAATCACACATAATGTAACTCCGATGCTAAAGTAATTTGCAGTCAGTTTTGATTCCCGTGTATCTTTAATTTAGTTTTAAGCTAAGTAGGAACACATTGTCTATTTAATATAAGAAATTTTAATTTTCTAATGCAATAGGAAACATTTTCAATGGAACAGGGTGTTAGTTGGTCCAATATTCTCAAGTAGATATGCTAGTTTTTTTTCTTATTGTGTAAAATTGGTTTTGATTTTAATAAGATTAGACGATATATTAATTTGTATAAGCATTTTTTACAACAGAATTTCATCTCATAAGTGTGGGATTTGTTTGGTATAAAGCATGTTATACTTTGATGTACAATCGCTAATTCAGTGAACACCAAATTATTATTAAGAAGCGAATGCTTTTTTTTGGTCTTTATGAAACGTATATTCGCTAGCGTAACTCAAATAATATTTTAACTAAAAGAATTTCAAAAAGTGTTGATGTTATACGTTTTTTATACACCGAACCTCACATAGATAAAGACTGCCAACTAATTAGTTACTCGTCGATTCAACAAGGAGGTAAGTTAGTAAGTCATAAAAAATCGGTCAGCAAAGTTTCTCGGAAATCTTAATTGAGATTGGAATTTAAATAGATATGTTAGGGGCTTCCAACGCCGTAATTTAGATAAAAAGGTGTTCGCCCCAACACTGCATAAATACAACATGTCCAAACAAGCTTATCGAGTGACCACCTTGGTGCGCATGAAATTAATGGAACCCAAGATAGGAAGGTTTTGAAGAAGAAATTTACGACTTTTTATGTATTTTATTTGCATAAGTTTTAAAAAGATTTTGTTCGGTTTTAGAAGCAGTTTTCGATTAGGTACCTACCTTTTTTGTTCACGCGTGAAGTTTTATTCCTAAAGTCTGAGCATGATATGTATTAGTCAATTGCTTTGAGTTATTAAATTAACGTTCGTAATTTTATCAAAGTGGGTAGAGGAAATTTAAAGTCTATTGCCTTTATTTCTCATTTAGAATTTAAAACTTTAGAATGAGAACAGGAAGATATTATTATGCTTGAAATAAATTAATATTAGAATAGCCGATTATGGGTTAACCAATATAAAGATTCACGTTAAAATAATTAAACTTGGGTCATATTTGACCCGTGAATGCTTCGGTGAAAATCACAGCCGTTATCATTACTGCACCCTTCTAACCCTTAACTAAAACTAGTTAATTATATGATCATAGTCAATAATGATTATTGACCTTATAAAATCATCAATAGAACCGATGGCTAGACAAAGGGTACCGTCAGAACAGTATCCAGGAGAAAAAACAAAGCCAATTTGGCCTAATAAAGTGTAATTAAAAAACAAATTTTATTGAGTGCCCCCTTTCACGGATTGTATCTATATTTTGAATTAATCAAACGGTTTATAGGGTCGGTTCAATTGAGTGGATTAGACAAAATGACCGGGTCTTATTGTGTGATTTGTTACGGGCGCAGTGGAGGGTTAAGTCGGGTGCCATAAATGGGTCGTTTATGACCCGGGCCTATTTCCTATGAATATCGAGGGCGCGAATTGGTTTCATTAGGGGAATTGGGTTGAAGCGCCACCTGTATATGTTTTACATGTAATACCTACTTAGCTTTTGTTACCATTATTTCTATTAATTTTCAAGTTTAAATATAGGTATTTTTAAACTTAGAACGTAGCATATGTAATTGGGACTTGTTTTGAGTAAGTTGTCTAGTGGCCATGCTCAACTAATATTTTAAAATAAAAAAAATCCAATTGTTAACCTACATAATTTAATATTAGTTGCATCAGATTTTACAATTCAGGCTATCATTGCGTTAATATTTATTTTGAACTGCGTAAAAAAGTGTTGTTGTACATCCCAACAATATTGTCAGTAAATTCTACACAGGTTACGTAAAAAATGCTGTCATTGGTAAGTCCAAGTCAAAATTAAAAGCCAGGTAGAAAAAAAGGCATTAAAATTTTTGCTTTCTTTTTGATTTTTTATCGGTTCATGAAACATACGTCGTGATGAAACATTGCATAGTAATATTAACGATGCTAATTATACTCAAGTTATGTAACTTTATATAAAACGTGCACGTACTTTTATACACTATAATTTGAATAATAGCGTTTATTGCAGCATCTGTTTTTGTTGTTCCAGCTATTATCATGTACGCCACGGTATAATATGCAATTAAAATTTTTGTCGGTCTGTCAAAACGTCTAGGTGGCAGAAGATGGGTTAACGCGCGACCCTTGATTCTTAGACCCCATTATTACGACTTGATAAGTACAAGTTGGAGAAATAGAAACGGTAATTATGTGTGATGAAAATTTTGTGTTTTTTTTGCTTTGTTGTACTAATTACATAATGTTTATAAGAATTTTGTTCATTTTTGACTAACTATTGGTGATGTCATGCGACTTTAGCTACCCGTTAAGTCTAAGGTTTTATTTATGAGAAATATATTTTTTTTATTTGGTGGGCAGAAATACTGACTGAGCTACAAGCCGCCTAAGCCCAAGTAATTCACTTATTAAATTTGTGACCAATGTATTATTTAGGTTAGGTTAGTAGGTACTCCTTAAAATGGCAACACTGGGTAGCTATCACCCTGGCTGAGTAAAATTTAAGTTTAAGAGTAAAATTTAAGTTTGGTAGAATATCGATGAGTGATGAAAAATCAGGTTGGCGCTTTCAAAGCCTAGCTCTTTCATACACACTCTCCCCTGAGGCCGGCTTTCCTTATAAAAGCAAGACAATATAGGCTAGATGTTTTAAAATGACTGTTTGGTCCAACAGTAGATTAAAAAAATATAATTCTTTTTTCTATTTTAAGATACATAGCATTACAATTTAGTGCGAAATCACTTCTTCCTAGAGTTTTAAGAATTAGTTGCGTACTCCACTAAATTTTTTGGTGCTGTTTCATCTTTTTTTTAATTTGTTTAACAAAACTATCATCTCCATTGATTTTTTTTTGTGCCTGGTTTTCTGTACCTTACAACTTTATGCTGAAACTTCCTTTGGTAAAGTACTTGCAAATACAACTAGAAAATTATTAGCATAATTACCCTTTTTTCTGGGAAGGCATCATCAACTATAATAATGCCAAATTGCAAATATCAGTAAGATAATCAAATCAAGCTACTTACTACTAACCTTTCAATTATCATACGCAGCATTTTAATCGATTAGTTTCGACTGTCAGCCAATCGTGATTTCCTACCGATTACATCGATGCAATCATAGAACTAACATATCGAATTAATAAGTATTACAAGGTAGTACGAGGAAGTGTGGTGCGGGCACCGGAAGTATGCAAAGTAAATTCAATTGTTATACCTGTTATCTCGATTATCGATCTCTAATTGGATGTTTGCGTTAAGCCATTAAGGTACAGACATAGATAAAAATCACGAATCATAATATTATTTTTCAACAAATTGAACCACTTTACTTTTTATTCAACATTTTTTATTTAAGTGTATAATCTCCTATTTCATTTTTCCCGTATTCGTGTCTTCACTATTTGGTTACTACGGGTTAATAAATTGAAACTACCTTTCCCTATTCATGGTTAAAAATTACTAATCAGAGTTATTAACAACTGAGTAAGAAAAGGTTCCTTTTTTATTTTATCAAGGAAAATGGATGCACAGCAGAAAAGGTTGGTTTTTATTCATTAGACTTAATTAAGTCATTTATATATTTTTTTTATAAGACAACTAATAAATCTTACACTGAAAATAATATTACAATCAAACTTGAAATTAAGTTGGAAATATTTTTTTTCAATAAAATTTTTAATGGCAGTAGGTACTTAATCTTAATATGTATTCAAATACTTTTTAAAGGCAGACATAAAACTAACACTCTCCAGGTTAAGGTTCGTCTAAGGCCACAACTTCTAATTAGTTCAGAACTTACAAATTTCAAACAAAACTGCCATATTTTTTACCATGAAATACTCGTACCTTATCAGTCCACTCTAGCCAGTAATCGATCCAGAAACCATCTCAACGAAATTAACTCATCCATGAACCATCAATACTTGAGGAATTTGCGTAAAAACTTGCAGAAACTATACACCTTTCGTTTTTCACTAATCAGTGTACCACTAAAAGCCATTAAGGGTAAGCCCACTATAATTGGCGATGCTCTTATTTTTTGTTTGTAAGGAGCCCGTGTTTGATTGACGCGGACACTACGTCTTTTTGACGCGGCTGACGTATTTTATTCCTAACTTGATGTTACAGGCTGTTCGTTTTTGTACAGCATTTTATGTCGATTTCCTTAAAAGCTTTTAATAGTTTGAATCTACGGTTTATTGGTTGCCAGTTTAATTTTTTTTTGTAAAATGGAAACAGCATTACTGCATTCCAAAAATAGATTTCAGTTTTTATTGTAAAAGTGTAGTGAAATTACAATTTGAAATTGATCCATCCGTTACATTACCAATATAATTTACAATATATTTTTTTAATGTGTAAACAACAAATAAAAATATACATTGCGTTTAAATTTTGCCGCACGTTACCTCGTACATTTATTACAAATGGTGACGTAAACACACCCCTCTACAAGATTTTAAAATAAAGTACCTAATTATTTTTTACAAGATATTAAAATGAACGAATACTTAAAAGTCTGTGTTTCAAACAGAAACAAGTCCTTTGTTCTTATTTTGCCGCCTTTGCGAACACCCTGTCGCCAGCATTCCTCGAAAGATGCGTATCGTCGATATATTATCGGTTGCACAAAAAGGCGTAACAGAAGCCGCAAATGGAACGCGGCTAATGACTGCCCCTTAAGTTTCATTTAAAAAGATCGACCCGACACATCGGGATTGCTTGCTTCGTAATTGGCAATTCGTTTTAATTTATTATTTGTAAGTACTTAAGTTAATGCTTGTTAATCACTGTTTTAACCCTGTTTTTGATGTAAGATTCAAGAAGTTTATGTTTCACACATTAATAAAGGTTCTGGTTAGCTGTTGCATTGCAACCACTGAAAATTTAAGTAATCTTATTATTCTCTATCTCTATCAATCTTACACTTAACGTTAGTGAATTCTCAATTTCATTTTCCTTTCATTTCTTTTTGATTTTCAAACTCCAGGTCGACAGAAATGCGCGCTTTGCGTGAAGATCTCTGAGGTTCCGGGTTCGACCCCCGATCGGGTCAATATGGGAAACGAACTTTTTTATATTGTCTCGGGTCTGGGAGTAGTGGTACTGTCGTAGTTTCTGATTTCTATTTATTTATCTAAATAAGTACACCGCATGGTATACACAAAATGATTCCTATAAAATAAGTGCTTAAGCTACTTAATAATGTAATGTTGTCTAAAAATTTAATTTAATTTAACGATGGTACATACTTAGATGTTTTTAAAAGAACCACTAAAATGCAATTGTAAAAGCTCTGTTTATATGTCATTAATTAATTAATGCAGTAACACTTCCGCTTCTAAAATTTTGTAAATCAATTCATAATCATCAGTTTCGTGCCGATAATAACTTAAAATTTAAACACCTTAACACCATTTCAAAGCAAACAGATTTAACACCGAAGAATTTGAAACTGACAGGAAAATTGCTCGTCAATAATTTGAATGGTGCAATCGGCCGGCTACCGCATAATGGGGATGCTTCCCCTTAAGTGAGATGTAGAAGATTACACGTAGCTGAGGAATGAAAAAAGTACGAGCAGTCATCACGAGCATAAGCTTTTATGGCTTCTATGGAACATATTTTAAAAAGAAATGTGACATCATAAATTTTTGCAATCTTATTAAAAGTACGACTGTAAAGTTAAATCGACAAGTTATATTACCGCAACGATCGCTTATTTAATGAGAACAAAAATCTTTAATAAGCCATTGTATCTATTAAGCTTGTGAAGAACCTCAACTGTTGTGAATTGCTGAAAGAATTAGATGAATATAAAAATGAATATTTTAATTCAAGTACAGAATAAAAATTAATTCATTTTATTTTATTTTCTTTTTATAATGTTTGCCAGTTCAACGCACTTTATTGCACAGAAAAATTTACAGAAATTGGTTTTACAGACAAAAAAAATTCAAGTTAGATTCATTCTTTATTAATGTTACTGGTATGTATGTATATTGTTTGTAAAACTAACCTGCGTTCGCAAGAAAAATATGGATTGTCATATAAACCTAACATTTGTTTTACATAGTTATGGAAAAATATGTACTAGATATTTTATTAAACAAAAGAAATAAACTTAAGATCACATAAAGTAAACTTATTAAATATTCAAATTGAAATGACACTAAATTAAATAAAAATTACGTTACAGGGGACCCAAAAGCTGGCTGCTGCTCAGCCATTCAGCGAGGTAATGCAGCCAGCATTTTTGGAACCTTTTAACAGGGACCATCTTTGTTTATTTAAAATATTTATTTTACTTATAAAATACTTTTATTTAATTTAGGATGAGATTGTTTGTAGGGCGTGTCAGTGTTCTTTTGAATTGGTTGCAAATTATCCTGACTTTTGATGTCTTAAATTACAATACTTTCCTTCATTTACGTTATTTTATGGTAAAAGGTATTCTATATGCTATTCTTGTATTTATTCTAACCAGCTACCAAATTTCACTCTACCATTAAGTAGTTTTGCGTAAAAAAGTTATAAAATATACATACTTACATCCAAAATAACAAACTTAAAATATTGGTGCATTACGTAATTTAATTCGTTTAAATGAAGAATTTATAATGAAAATTTTTTTTTATATATATGTTTTTTCTTCCAAACATTAAAAGAAGCGGTATTGCTTTCTACCAAAATAAAAAAAGTACCTACCTCTTTCTTTGCCCGCTATAAGTACTAACTGCACATTCACCTGCTCATTGCCATACACCACGGCCTTTCATCCCTGACGAGCTATCACCCTATTACGTGTAATTATCTAATCTAAAACCTTTTAGACGAAGCAAGAAGTGACTTCTGAGAAGCATATCTTTTGAGATCGTGGGAGCTGGAGGTAAGTCCGCATCGCTTAATCACAGCTAATTGCTAGTTTTGGCTATCGGCTACAGTATGGATGGACAGCGCATTATGTAAAGGTCAAATGACGGTCATTGTGGGGAAAATTAAGAAAGCGGACAGGTGACCTTTTTGAATGTATGTATTAATTGTGTGTGAATTTTAGAAGCTGCGTAAAATGTTCTAAGAACGTTAATTCTTTGCAAATCTTTGTTAGCTAATTTAGAATTGCTATGAATGAGCTGTTACTGAGACTATTTTGAAACTAAAATTGACTGACTGAACTGATTCTAATTAGCGGTTGTTTTGGATTTATTTAAATAATACCCATAAACATAAGAAAGTGACCTAAAAAAATATGAAAAAGTAATGGTTGCGGTGTTTTCAGTTACATCTTCAATTTATTTTAATGCTTATGTAACCTAATAAAGATCTAACATTTTCTTGTTTCTCATTGCAGACCTGCGACAAAAAAATAAAAAAAGCATTATTTAGTTGTATATTATTTAATATATTTAAATAATCATAACATACTTTTGAAAAAAGCATACATGCGATAAAATACCCTTTACAATATTTTCAATAGACAAATAATAATTAGTAAACCTGTTTTTACTTATTGAAATATTCAATTAATATGTTATTTCCTACGTGGATATTGTAAGAGAAGTAATTAATAATATTATATTGCCTCCTTTCAAAAGTTCCTATCAGATGAGATACCTATCCACAAAAGTTGAACGACCGTCAACCTTTTCACAGGAAATAATAAGCCAGAACAGGAATGGCATACCATTTACACGTGAAAAATTATCTGGGCTCAAGATCTAACCCAAATGTTTGCAGTCCTATAAATAAAGTTCAAAAAGGTTTGCCACCCCTGATCCAGAACGTCTCATCGCGTCGATAAATCAATAGTCAAACAACTGATTGATGCCCGATGCGCGAGTTAAGTAGTCAGTCAGTATAATTACAGGTAACTTGCCGATGAAAACGCCATAACATTTAGACAACACAATAGGCGAAGTGAAACGAATATTAAAACGTATGGTGAGTTAATATCTACGTGTTAGAGTGATTTGAGCTGTGGGCTTGAGCTATGTATGTTTGTAGGTACGTTTTTTTATAAAACGAGCCGAGCCATATTGAACATTTTGCGGGCAAGTATGGCGATGCTAACGGATAGGATATATCGGCATCAAATCAGTTGTCATCGCGATGTAAGTTCCTCTCTTGCTTATCATCAAGCTAGAAGGACTCAATACTCTGCGTGTCTATAAAAAAAAATGATGAACAAATTCCGTAACGCAAAATTTTCGAAATCCTTTTTTCACCCAAATATCTTGGGAATGATTCACAAACGATTCCGCTCCGAAAAGCCAATGTTTTGTCTACATCGGATTTATTTTTCGGATTGATACATCTAATCGTTTATGTCATGAAAGTGAAATAATATAGATTCCGAATGCCAATCTGATTCCAAAGTTTTGTGAATAAATTTAGGTGTCAAGATGTGACATTAAGAAGAAGCTATTAATTTTCAAAATTGAAAAACAATATTTGTTCCTACGTTCGATACAGTTCCCACAAAATAGACAAACGAACAAGTCACGATGCTCTAATGATGGATTAAACAGCAGATAACAATCTGATTTCGGCTCCGCACTTGAAAAATCAAAGTCCGCAGAAGAACAAGAACATAAACTCACACTTGTAGAAGATATTTCAGACCAAGATATCAGTAGTAAACGTCAAGCAAACGCCTGCGTTTATTTCTATAAATAAGTAAGCCGCAGTATAGTGTTTCACCACATTACTTGCACTGCAATGAAGTCATAATTTTTGAGAACTAGCTTTCTCAATGGCGATGCTTGCACGTTATTCTGTATTATTGTAAACATACAACCACTTGTGCACAAGTTAAGACTTTATATGTTATTATTATTATTTGTTTAATTTTACTAGCGGACCCACAGACTTCGTCCTAAACATTAAAAATAAAAATGGTGTCGCGTTTTGACCCGTTAAATTATTTTAAATGTTTAAAATGGAACGCGAAAGTCTTAAAAAGACTTCGTCCTGTCAAAAAGATTTGGAATGTGGCTTGAATTTTAGTTAAAAAAGTCTTTAGTGTTTTCCCGGCAATAATCTAATTTAGATACCTACTATATAACTTTTAGTTGTTATGCAGAGCGATGTCTCCTGGCACAGGCAATTTTATGCTTAAAAGGAAACTCCGTTACCTAGATTAAAGTATGTCTTTATAGAAGAAATAAAGAATGTTTGTTTTTTTTTATATCAAATAGCCCTTTGTTTTTCAGTAGTAGGTATATAATATTTTCGAGCTGAATAATAAACATGTAACAGACAAACGTTTCCATTAGCCATTACTAGTGGACACTGCTTGTATCAATGCTCCCAAACGGAGATATCCGAAGGCATTACCATTCACAACAATGTCGTCCAGAAACATAAACCGAGTTAACGAGGTCGGGAAATATAATCCAAGCAACGTCTTATTACACTGTCATAAAACTCTCTTGTCCGAGAATCAATCGTCAATGTTGCGTTTATGTGCTGAGAAAACGAATAAAATCCCGCATCGACTATTTTTGCCAATCTATTTGGCAGAGTCTTCACAGAGTGTTTTTTACTGGAGTCTGGCTAGCGATGGGTATCGTATTTTCGGTACCTGATGGTAAGCAAAGATAAAGCTGATATTGAAAATACATATTTTGGGTGCAAATATTCTGGCTAACGATTGACTTCTATCCCACCCTGATGGTAAGCGAAGAAGGAGCAGCATAAAAAACAGTCACTGAAGTTAAAGTTGTCTGGCAGAGATGGCTTCTTAGCGATAAGACCGACAATTTTTGTTAAGATTTTGTGCAGTGAAGTATATCTTTCTATCTTATGTAATCTTCAATTTTGTAGAAGTTAGCGCTTGTTAATGACACAATCTTAAGTCTCCCATACTGTTTCTGATTTCTATAATACAAGTGGGTGAGCTACTCCACAGATAAAATAAGAGTGTATTTATGTATAAATATCACATATATACATACAATGAATGTGATACTTATGTATATATGTTTGCATTTCATCCTCTATTTATTAAGGCGGGGACAAGTCAACCAATTACAATTATAATAGGCGGTTCTTATTTATCTTATCTCTTTAAAGATGTGTAAGCTTTTGATTAGATCTTATCTGGGTACACCACGATAACATCTGTAAATCGAGATCGGTACCTAAGTACGAAATTATTCATTTAAACATTTTTCCTAGGGCCTTGTATAAAAAGATGACCTACCTATCATTATAAGTGTTATAAGTTAGATTTATCAAATTTTTTAATATTTTATTTGGGATGGACAGTCAACATAATTTAAATGTACAAAACTTGTAGTTTGATATTTTATTTTATGGACACGATATTTCTTTGTACAGTTAAAATCACTTCAGCATTTATATTAGGGACGTACAAAGCTTATATAAGCTTTGTACGTCCCTAATGTTATTGGCATTCACAGGCAAAGACAGAATTTCCTCCACTTTGGAACTCAGTTATTTTGTTTCACCTTATAAACCTATAATTTCAACGAGAATTTAAGTAAATAGAAAGTTTAAGTTTTAAATTTTTTTTAGAGTATTTTATCAAGTTTTTAAATATTAAGGACATTATTTAAAACATATTTGTTTATAAACTTTCTTATGTGAAGGATGAACCTGAGATACAATTCACCCCTCTTCCCTGAAATCAAATCATCGCCCCAATTTTTTTCTTACCTGGCCCTCTAAGCGCAACGCCAGGGTCCACAAGGGACGAAATTGCCTTCTGTAAGGAAGACTGGCATTTGAACTTATATATTTTTTTTATAGACGCACAGTATATTGGCTCCTCCCAGCCTGATGGTAAGCAAGAGCGGAACCCACATCGCGATGACAACGGATTTGATACTGTAACGTCCTATCCGTTTGCATCGCCATACTGGCCTGCAAGATGTATCTTCACGCTCTTTTTAAAGGAATCCATATGATAGGAAGGAGGAAACACATGAGCCGGATGTGAGTTCCACTTTCTTATGGTAGGGCAAAGATAAGAGATTGTAATTTTTTTTGCGATGTGTTATTTTCCATGGTGAAGTGATGATATCGCAAATGATGACCGGGTATACATCAGCTTCCTGCTGCTAAGTCTCGTCAAAATTGGTCCAGCTATTTCAGAGATTAGCAGGAACAAACAGGCAAACAGACAACAATTTTAAAAAAAACATTTTGGTGTGGGTACCGTAGGTATTGTAGGTATATTTATGTAGTAAAAAGCACTCATTACAATATTAAAAACTGACACTCCAATCTTATAAACATGTAAGTGAAAAAATGCTGGTAAGAATTAATTCCCCTCTACGTATGAAATATTAAAACTAAATCCTTTCCCAGAACCAAACCCATCAAGATTCGAATACGTTAATTTCGCACACACTTTTCCTATAAAAACTGCACCCGTGAACATTTACTGCTGTGCAATAATTAAACGCAGATTAAAGTCCAGTATAATTTTACGTTCGGCAACTTTGTTACCTACTACCGAAACCACTTATTATAAATGAGCTTGAATATTAGGTTTTGCTAATCCCCTATAATTTGGTGGTTCCATAAAATACGAGTTAACGTCAGCAACTTATACGTAGATTAGATGAATTAGTGTGTTGAGGTATAATTGGACTTGGTTAAGTATTATTTTGTACAAAGTACCCCCATCAATAAAGGCTTAGATTAGTATACCTAGTAAAAAATAAATAAAAATCTCCCGTCATAAAAAAATGTTAAAAAAAGCCCTTTTATTTGAGGAAGTTAAGCCCTTTAATGAGGAAGTTAAAACATTTAGGAAATCCGTCATTTTCCGGCGGCGGCCATCTTGTATTTGAAATTTGTTATTATGAATATATTCTGCGAGTTAAGCCCTTTTATATGATACCCATATTGTGGGAGTTGTGTTAAAACATGCAATGTTATTTATGTAGACTAAAACGGATACTGTGCAAGTTACATGCCCTTTTCGTTTGAGGGGGGAAAATGTTTTTGTACCTGTCCCTTCTGACCCCACACACCCCCCCCCCCACGCTTCTTATCGCTTATTGTAGGCGCCGTGGGAAAATAGACGAACTCAGTTATAGTTCTAGTAGCCTTAAAGATAAACTAAGCCAATTTTGATATATTTCTTTGATTCGTAAATTATTCTCAAAGTTCGTTTAAAGTATAATTAAAGTTCACTTATTAACCTCAAAGTGATTTCGTGCATTTACAATGGGTACCGGCGTTTAATTTGACTACATACAAAAGCACTTATTCCTCAACGTATTAATTTAACCATGGTCATACTTTATTAAAACACACTCATAAATTAATAAGATTACGCATCATGCAGAAAGTTACGAGTAGAGCGGAGACACGGACAAGTTTCGATTATTGAATAAGCATCGATGCGTCGATTCGATTACACGAGTGCGACCATCAAGCGTAGTTCCACAGTGTAGAAATGAGCAGCAAGGTAACTGGCTAGAAAATTAGTGCTGTAGCCCTTTTTCATAATAATGAAGAACTACTAGCGCTTTTTATTATCTGTGCTAATATAATAAAGCTGAAGAGTTTGCTTTTTGTTCGAATGGAAATAAACTTCTGGTTCGAATCGCAAAATACTTTTGTGTTGTATAGTCCAGTCATCGAGGAGGGCTATAGAATACATAACATCAAGCCTCAAACAATAGGAGTGAACAGTTAGTGGAAAATGTGAAAGGAGGGTTGAATACGTGCGAAGCCGTGGCACGCCGAATATTTTTGTTATTTAATAAAGTGGTTAATTGGGAAAAGCATCGTAGATTTATATATTGTGTAGGAGTTAACCATTACATTTTCTTCATCAACTATTTTGGAAATTTAAAAAACATTAACGAAGAAGTGAGTATACAATGTAGAACGATTGTAAAAATATCCTTAGCAGACAATAAAATGATAAAGTTTTAAAACTTACATTTACATATTGATTTCTCAGTAATCTTTGGTAACTTGAAAATTATGGTAATAAATATTTGTAACATGCTTATGTCTTAAAAAACTGGGAAATTCCTAAAAGTAACTATCAGTTTTGTACATTGAGAAACTAACATGCCATACCTTTTTTATCCATCGTGAAAAAGCGGGTGATGTCAGCCACCCCGGGGAAAAAAGGACGGGACTTGGGACTCGCACCTACTAAGAACTCCACTTTTTTCCCCCCGGCGCCTAGTGGTGGAGGTTGTACCCGCAGTGCGGATGAACGCTGACCTCCACTTCGAACATGCCATACTGCAACAAGTCTTACTGTGGTAGTGTGCAAGTGCTCGGATGGCCAAAGACTTAACAAGGCGTTTTGCGACGTCGTACTTTTTGTTCAGGGAATTATGCACAGTTTTATGCGGGATGCACCAGCCAGTGATAGCTATGATAATTTGTTTATCGACAATTGTTATTTCAATTCAGTTATTTACTCAAACTTTACTTTAACTTTTACGCATAACCCGGTCCAGAGCACAAAACGTCGGAATACTTCCTATTCGAATACGTAAACTATGTTTTGTCTCTGTCTTGGTATAAACTATTCGATAAATTTAATTTAGATTTCACGAATCAGAATCGTTGCTGACGTTTAGGAGTCGGTCAGTAAAAAGTTTTGTGCAAAGAATTTTTACATTAAGTTACTTCGCCCCATAATTTAATGTCTAATTGGTAGAGAAGAAATTAAAGTTAAAGTCAAATCTTTTTATTCATATAAATTACATCTCAATCAATCATCATCATCATCAATATTTATGAATATTCTCTAAAACAATTAAAAAAGCTACAAATATTTTACGCCACAATCAAAAATTCACCACAATGAGCTTGCATGCTGGATTGTACTCCAGAACACCTATGAAGTGATGATTTATACGCAAAGTATTGATTAATGCGTGTTTTATCACTTAGTCTGCATTTTTGTTGTTGAGTTTCTGCATAGCCCGGTCCAGTTGTCACAGCTGCTGCTAGTCGGCGCTATCGCAACATGATCTCGCCGAGATGCGCGCGCGCGTCTTTCTGCGCCGTATCCTATTAGCGCTAAGTAACTTACCACCTTCACACTGAATGGTCAATACTATCCAAGACGAAGTGTAGGTTAATGAGCGAAGATAAAAGTGGGTAAATGCCAAATCGTGGACGTATTTTGTCCTGGAATAAAGGGGTTGAGTATGTAGAAAAACTTTTAGGTGGTAAGTTTGGGTGAGGTTTAACTTTGTTATGTATTTATTTATCGAGTCGGATAGGTGTTACGTATAATCGAACGGTTTGTTTTCGTATCTTTAATAGAAGCCTCTATTTAAATATTATGACTTGTATCAATTCACCAATGTTACAATGGAAGGTCTACAGCTAAACATAGCTAGATTATAGTATGAGCTTATTAAGGATGTCCACTGCTGGACATAGTAAGAATAGTAGGTAGTATAGTAGGAACTTATTAAGAAAGGAAGAAAGAAGAAAGAAAGAAACATTTATTACTCGAAGACATCACAACACAACCATATGAGTAAACATAACAATTACAATAAAGGAATGAACACAAAACAAAAAAAAAAAAGAAAATAACAGAAAACATATTTAAAAGAAAATTTAAAATGAGCGTTCTCCTCGTCAACCAGGCGATGCAGACAATGGCAAGTCGTGAAGTCCACAATAAAAGGACCTCACTCAGCATAAGTCATGGCCTACGTCGCAGGCCATGACGCTGGTTTTCAGTGGACCCTGCCAAAAAAAATTTAAAGTCACATTGCAGGATTAAGACCTCTGTTTTTGAAATGAGGGCATTGTTACAATAAATGGGTACTGGCGTAATCACCTTGCTTGCTAAATGATTCTTATCACACACGCAAGCTATATTCAAATAACTCGAAACATCCTCTTCACGGGAATAGAACCGCGGGCCCTAAGATCATAGTCCGTTACATGAACAACTAGACTATCGGGGCTTGGAAGCGTAACTCAATCTAATACACATAATCTAACACCTATAAATATAAATAAAATAAAATTGGAGTGGCTGTAAAGTCAAAGTCAAAGTCAATCTTTTTTATTCACATAGATTACATTAGTAATACTTATGAATAGTCTTTATATAAAGCAAATGAAGCTACCTAATAGTAAGTGGTAATATTAAAATAACCGCATTGCATGCATACGAATAAACATTATATGGCACGTGCACCAAAATAATATTTTTTTGTCCATCTGTTTGTATCGGTAAATCTCTGAAATGGCTGGACTAATTTTGACGGGACTTTTATTGGCAGGTAGCTGGTGTAATCTATCTGTTCCCCAGTGAGAGCGACGGTGCGGTAGGCATTTCCCCCTTGAGAAAAAAAAAGGTAGTTGGTGTAATAAGAAGGAACTTAGGCTAAATAAATTCAAAATCATGTACCCCACGCGAACGAAGTTGCATGCACAGCTATACATTATACGACTCAGTTCTAAATCTTAATTCCTTTCCAAAACAAAGAAAATAACATAACTAAGCACTGAAAGATATTAAACCATAAATCGATAGCGCAATCAATTGCTGCGTCATCGGACTATAAAGTGCGTAAGAATTTACATCACCGATCCACAGGCCACGTGACAGCAAATCCTAAACTAAAGATATAAAAGAGCCAGCATTTCCTTGGCATTCAATAAAACCTATGTATCACACCACTAACCAGAACTTCTTAACCCTCGAACAGGAGCAGTAAACTCAAAATTATAGGTCAGCCAGCGCTGGATGATAGCAACCATTATAAGAAGACCCGTAAAGAAGAAGGAATAGTTTGAGGATAAAGGTCGTGTTGTACAGGGTGGGAGCACAAAGGTGTTTTTGAAGGTGTTATCGCGGTAGTACATTAGTGGCGAGTTGACACGACCAGTCTTCTGTGAGGGCACAGCTTGTATTAGTGGCCCCTAATTTATTGGGAACGATAGGACGACGGACGTCGGCCACCCCGACAACGGATCCATTCACACCGGTCGGGGAGGTCGGGGAAACCTGGAACAGGGAAGAAACATTTTTATTTAATTATAAGTGAGACAAAAAATGTGTCCGATTTTTGATTAAATTTCCCGCATTATGCTGTTTTTAATTTTATATTCTGAAATTAATCATTCAATACTGCTTTCAAACAGGTTATTTTGAATCTAGCAGTTGTTACTTTAAACTAAAAAGTATCATTTAAAAAAGTTTTTTTGTTGTTGAACACGGTATAAAAAATCATATTAATACAATTTATATAGTTCTCAAAATCCAAAAACAAATAATGTGTCAAGAATGAAGCTAAATTAAATTAATTAAATTAAAACATATACCTAAAGAAATAATTAAAACGAACTAATTTTTAATTAGTTCCGTTCCGAACAAATGCTTATCATTTATCAGCACAGTGTTTGATTGAGATATTTGGTATTGTTAATAACTAAACGAAGCATATATTCATAGAAATTATATTTTGAAAGAAGAATAATAGATTTATGTAACTATAGCAAAATTATCTAGTTATCTGGTGTAAATAGTTAAATACTAATTATAACTTTAAATAGGTATATTATAAGTATGTCCAATGAACAGAAACTTTTTTGTCGGTTCTTTAAAAATATAATTAGTAAAGAAATAATTTAAAAGCTTGAAACATACCCAGAAAAATGAGTTGACCACATAACCCCGAGCGCCCCTACATTTTTATTAACACCCTAAACCTGATAAACAGGATACGGGAAATATATTTATTTGTCCAATCATCGAATATAAGGGGTGTTCTCGGGTTACACCAAATGATTCCGGTATAGCAATCCGGCCGGTGATTTGTTGTGATAATCTTAAGTAATAAATAAAGCACTCGTTGCCCGATTGAGCTGCCTCCTTCGAGATACGTTCGAATTCTTTTGTTTTTACGTTTTTTTGCCGAGATTTGATTTAATCGGAACGGGATTTTGCATTACGTGGCCTTATTTAGGGACTAGTTCTTAACCAAAACGTCTTTAGATGTGATTTGGTTCAAAATAGAACATAAACTATTTAAATTTTAATAAAATGTGAGTAATGCGAATGCTTGAATTTATGGGTGAATGTTTGTTTCTCTTACGCGCAAAAACTGCTGAATATATTAGAATGGCGTGTTGATGTAGAGCTAAGATATTAAATAAACTTAAATAATACTTTATATACGGGTGTAACGTGACACGGGTATAGTCATCGTGAAATAAAAACTGATAAAACAATAATAAAACAATATCTTTACCTACTTGATAAACAAATAAAAAGCAATTACTCATAAAATGTTGGTTATATTGACTGAAGTTGACAATATAGTTGATCAGATATATTATATCTATATTGTCGGCTCGGTAAGGCTCAGCGAAATAACTGACTCTTAATTGATGAATCATTTCATGGGAAAACAAGTGCATGTGTTACCTATTTATTTACAGACAAAACTAAAAAAATATTTTGCAAATAAAATTGAACATGATTGCATACAAAAGAGGTCAATTAGAAACGTATTCAGCAAAAAACTACCTAACTAATCATTCCTACCCAACATTGATTTATCATATAGATTGGGACTACAGACAAACTATTTCCACCTTATTATCAAGAATTATTTCTAACTAACTGTGCCCGAGACTTCGTTCGCGTGGACTACATCCTTTCATGGTCGGTTTTACCCCTTTCTCCCCTAATATTCGAAACAAAAAGTAGTCTTTATTTTAGTCCAAGTTTCGAGCTATATTTGTGCCAAATTTCATATGTCTAACTTCAAAAATAATCATTTTTCCATATAAACTTTCAAAGGTGGTATTACCCCCCTCCCCCCTTATTTTCTAATAAAATGTAGCCTATGTCCGTTCTTGAGATTCAACGTATACCTATACCAAATTTCATCAAAATCGGTTGAGAGGTTTAAGCAGGAAAGCGTAACAGACAGACAGACAGACAGAGAGACAGACAGAGTTACTTTCGCATTTATAATATTAGTAGGGATAGGTGTTAATTAAATATTAACCGACTAAATTGAAAAATAGATTACGAATATTATGTCACACGACAAAATCGAGAACAAAAACTACTTTATTGTAGTTAGGTGTGTGATATCGGTTTTATTCCTCACGGAACCCTTAAAATCGCATTAGCGCTAAAATCTCGGCCTCGCCTCAATTTTGTCTGGTGCCTCGTAAAGCCGCGGGCGTGTAAAACGGCCGTAAAATTCAATTGACACTCCGTTAAAGCCTTAATGTGAGGACACTTTCCTCGTTTTAACATAAATTGTGCGGGCTTTCATCTAACGTGGCAACTATTCGTTTCTTAATGTTAAAGTAATGCGTCGCGAAATAGCTTTCTGATTCGAAGTAGTAATTTTAAAAACAAATCGGCTTAGCTTAGCTGAGCAATCAGGGATAGCTGGTTGATTCCTTTATATTAGTTGTTTATTTTTTAGGTTTACTAAACATTTTTATTTATATAACACTTCAAGATTGACCTCATCCCACCTGATGTTAAGTGGTAATGAGGTCCTAGCTTAAGGGTGACAAGTACAGCATAATAAATATGTTACTGGACTTGTCGCCCTTAACTTGAAGGCTTGGCCCCTGCTACTAATGTAGCACCCCCCAGGAGCTCTGGAAACCTAACTCACACGCAGAAACACAACAACACAGAAGTGATTGTTATTTGGCTGCGGTCTTCTGTTAGGTGGAGGTATTTCACCAGTCGGGCTGCTCCAGTTCGAGCGATAAATCGCTATGCTATCTTTGTAAAATAAGAGAGGTAGGCTCTCTTATTTTACAAAGAAACAATCACATTATGTAGCTATTGTACTCGTAGTCATCTTTTACGGCAATCAATGCCTTAAGTTATTTGGAAAGAGAGTCAAGATCCCATATTCCATCAAGCAGGCCCAGCGTAGTTTAGTGGAAGAGTGTGAGTAAAGCGAGAGAGACATTTTTAATACTCCGAAACTATTTAATAGTTAGAGCGATGACTAGTAAATGTGACGTCATAGTGCTATCTTTATATAAAATCTAAGATGGATCTATTTAAAAGTATAGCCAGTCGACATCCCTATATGGCATCGCGTTTCGACATCTATTTATTACCGCAGAATCAGAGCAATGTATGCGATGTTGTCCAATATTTATTTATTTATTTTATTATTTATAATAATATCAGTTGACTAGCCAGTCAACATCCCTAATAACTAGTGGTAAACCGGTGACGCGCCCCGTGGTTGTTTGAAAAATTTAATTAATACCTACATAGACCAATGAAATGTTTCGGTTCTTCTGTCCTATGAATTTTATATTATGATACATTTACATTTTAAACTACGACTTCATCTGTTTAAAGGTCGCGTCAAATTCTGTTGCGTATATTTAAGAACTTGTAAGAGCATACATAGACACAGACAGCCGAAAGCGACTTGGTTTTATACACATGTTCCATAACACATTATTTTAGATAAAATAATTATAATAAAGTGTACTGGAACGGGCCAGAGATGAGGCCTGTAACTAGCACTGGGTAAATGAACTGTTATTATTAATAGTAGGTTGTCACCGACCTTGAACACTAGTTTCTCATTTTTTATACCCTTCTTCGAATACTCAAAATCAAACTGAACGGGCGTGTTTGAATATGGCAATTTGAATTAGCCAAATCAAACTAAATATTAGTTGAGATTGCCAAGCGTTAATGTTTCGGCTAAAAGCTAAGGAAGCGTCATTATTTTTTTCAATCGATATTCTAAAATCATTCTTATCTCCCGCGATTCCCGTTACTAGAAATATTTTTAAAACAATAACAGCTGACCTCTCCCCACGTATACCAATAAAACAGCGTTAAAAGCAGCCCGTCAGTGACAATCTTTATTGCTTAGGCTGACCATATATCAGCGCCCATTATTCGACCAGGTTTAGCAACCGAATGGCTTCCGCGATCGAGTAGTGATGAGCTACTATTCGATGTATTAATCGTTAATTCAATTAAATATAGTCGATACGCTCTGATAAGAGTCTGATTTATCATCTGTGTATTGACTAAGAATTGTTTTTCTATTATCTCAAACCCTATTTTTGTAGAGTTACTAGGTATATACTACCTAAATATACTAATTAAAATGTCGAATATATTGCTCTATTTCTGTGGTACGTAGGTTTATACCGCATAAAACCAAATTTTTAAAACCAAAAAGATCACGTAGTTGATGTTATAGCACAATGAAGTGAAATAAATAGTGTGAGAACTAAAAACAATGATTACTTAACCCTAACGAAATGCATAGACAACTTTTTAATGTGTACATTAGATACTATCATGACGAAGTTATTCAGAATTTTATTTCTATAACGTATGGATTGTCTTTTCATCTGTCCACCGTCAGTAGTTGAGACTTTAGAAAATATTATTGCATTGCTTTATATTCTATTATTCTTAAGTTATTTGTATGAAAATTTTTATTGTCAATTACACTTACAAAATACTTTTCACATGATTCGCAATTATGCCACCAATCGATTAAGAGTGCACGAGTTCATAGCAAAACCAAAGCGATACCTTCAAGTGTGAGAAAAACAAACATTCAAACGAAGAATCGTTATATTAATCGATTAATCGTAATCGACTACCTCATCACCGAGCACATCTCTACTAATATGTGATAGATAACAATAAAACACAAGAGTGTGGGTGTCCCGAACATCGTCTTTGTTTTATGGTAATACTGTTTTTATTATGGCTCAAGCTATAAGATGTCTAGTGCGTAATATTTTTTGTTCGTAAAATATGTTAAGTACTTGGAAAAGGCATCCTTGCTTCGATAAAGGGAGCATAAAGAATATGCCTTGGCCTGCAGAGCTTAGAATATAGCTGTTGTACAGGATACAGTCAGCAGCATAACCTGTTAAACACTACCAGTTTAATATTCGTTCTTATGCTTACTACATAAGGGCAGTAGGTACAAAGTCTGAAATGCTTTTGACTGTAGAGTAAGAAATAATAATAACATTAGAAAGAGCAACCACCAAAATCCATACATGTTTTTTTTAAAGATATATGGTAATGTTTAATTTTAATTAATTTTATTGATTTAAATTTTATTGATGTAGAAACGGACTGACTTTCATTAAAAATGCATTTTTCAATTTCATAGACAAATTTATGTCTTAGCCTGCAGAAAAAAGAATTATTCCTCATGCACATGTTAATTATGTGTGACTGAGAAAACCAATATGAATAGTTAATAGTCTGCTTGCCGGTAATCTGCTTGATACAATTATTTATATTAAACAGGAAAATATGTATACTGACTGAATAAAACCTGAAAATTAATTATATTATTGTCTGAACTGAATTACTGTAAAGATCACAAAAATTTAATTTTATGGTCTGAAATAATGACCAATAATTTGGCCATTTAACTTGTTTATCATTAAATACACAATAGTTATTATTCATACTAAAGAAAACTAAGTTTATGTGATGAAGATTAATTAGCAGCAAATTGTTAATTCATTGTTAAATTACTTAGAATATAAGGTGTTCAAAATAAAACCTAATATTATAAGCTTCAAAATACAAGCGCACTTCTAGTATGAACGTATTTTTAAAAGGATTTTTTTTAATGTATCCATGTGAAAACAGGGGATACATTCTGTTTAAATGCGTAAGGAATTTTATCAGATGTCAAATGTTGGATTAAACATTTGAATCAGGCTCAAACGGATTCCCCAAATATTTATTATGAACTTCGAGAGAAAAATAAAAACCACAACGTTTATCTTAACACAGTCGACTTAAATGTTTGGACAAATCTCTAATAGTTATAATAAACAAAATATTCACCCGGTTAAGAAGCTTGCTTGCTGTATTAATTTGTATCAAACCACCATTATAACAAGGTCTGTCATCCAATGTTAGATACATGAGAGAATGCGTCTTTGTAAGTTGGTGGTTTTAGTACCAATTGACGAATGCCCCTATCCGTAAGGAAATCTCGATTCTGGACAGGTAGGCAAAGGTGGAAAAAATGAAGTAATAATCCTACCACAAGCCTGTGATAATCTGATGGTAACGCCATTTTGTCCTGTGTGGTTTCGAGTAAAAAACGTGTGACATGATTATCGGTAACCCTGTCTACAAAAAATATTAAGCTAGAGTCACATGTGGATATCTTGTAACGAGCTTATTTTAATACTTATTTAAAATACAACGGACTAATATGACTTTTGCAAAACTTTTAAATCCTCAAAAAAAGAAACACCTTCAAATAAATTGCTTACTGGTCTTTAAAATGGTGTACTTTTTCTGGGGTTATTTTAACGTTTAAGTTTTAAACAAATACATATTTAATACCTACTCAAATATTGAAAAAAGTTGAAAAAGTGGATAAAAAATATAGTATGAAAAGGCAGATAATATTATTTGATTGTTTAATTAAATAGTTTACATTAAAGAATTACCTGAAGCATTAAACGTCAAATATAGGGACCGTGCACAAACTATAGGTGGCAGCACTTCTGCGACAGAAGAGACACTATGAGGACAGTAAAAGAAACTTATCAGACCTGTCATCGTGCTGTCTACAATGTAAACAAATAGTAGGTTAAACGTATGCTCACTCACAGTGTGGTAGTTAGATCTTCGTCTATAATAAGTTTACAAATACCATGTAAGGTTCTATTTTTTGTACCTTATGTAATTCTATGTAAGGTACTCAATCAATCCACATGCACATTAAAATTTTACGCCATTTGATTTACTGAATTTTTTTCATGTGTTTGTACAGCCAGGAATGTAAAAGTGCATTATTATTAGGTATATAATATGTATTTTCACTTATAAAATTATGTTTATTTACTCGTATTGTAAATATCAAATATTAAATTAGGTTAAAACATTCTAATTGATGACACCAGTTGGCAGCACCATCGATGTGCACGTTCCCCAATGGTAATGTATACACAACTGTTCCATTGCCAAATAAATTATTATGCATTAATTCCAGCTATTGTTATTATATTGTTTACTTGTAATTATAATTTATAAAAAAAAACTGTTACATGACTTACTAAACTTGTTGTGTACCTAATAGATACGTTTCCAAGACCTGTGGATTTTTGGGTGATAAAAAAATATATAAATTGTTAGAAACTAGCGTTTGTATAACAGATCTCGAAATTAAGTAGACAGTAGTCTTTCATCAATTTAAAACTTACCCTCAAAGCGAAACGTTCTTAATCACTGCGCCATGTAAGCTCATCCCGACCAATTATAAGGACGCGGTCATCGAACAGTTTCAGATAAGGGATGAAAGTAATACGTACGATAACATCAGGGTTCGCTCGTTATGCCCAATAAAAAGCTTTTTTTGTCTCCTTCGGCTAGTGGAGCGAATTTTTTGCGGCTTCCGTCTAGCCGGCCGGCAATTTGTCTTACTGTTGTGATACTTCGTGACGTGCTTCGGTTGATGGGCTAATTTGCTGTGGGAGACAGTTTTTTTAACTAAAATAACTTAATCTTGAGGTTGGATTGTTTGTAGCGACTAACGAACTGGAGAGGAGGGGTCTGGGGCGAATCTCCAGATTTTCGAAATAGGAAGTAAGTATGTATTGACGACCTTCGTAGTCGAGAGGCGAGCGGGCCGGACTATGGCGTAGCGCCATCTTTGAAGTCCCGGGTTCGATCCCCAGTCGGGTATTGACCCAATATGGGAAACGAACTTTTCTATATTGTCTCGGGTCTGGGTGTTGTTGTACCGTCGTTGTATCAGATGTCAGTAACAAAAGTGCTTAAGCTACTTACCACAGAATCAGAGCAATGTATGAGATGTTGTCCAATATTATTTATTTATGTATGGAGGAGGAGACTCATGACTCATGTCCACAAAGTTTTTGGCTACATCCATATCAACATCAACTGTTAACTTGTGGAACCCATTTTCATATAAAAAAATGAGGCTTCGTTCTCCGTTAACGGTAAATGAAAACCTCACACCATCGCGGGTCTGGGTGTTATGATACCGACATGGCTTTTGATTTCTGTAACACAAGTGTCGTCTTTAGACCCTATATTGTATTGTTAATTAATTATGTCACATATAAAAACATCTGCCGCTTCATTATCAAAAGCTTACAAATGTTATACGCGCTAAAACAGTCTTAATGTGCGTAATTACATGCGTGTGTCTGAAGCCTATATTAATTTTTCCCCAAAGAACTCTCGTTTACTATTCCATAATAAAGACTTAAATTGTTTCAAGAGTAAACTCACGCGATGATAATATTAAAATATTCACACACTTATGAATTCGCCTATTTATTCCTCCATCTCACTTAAACTTGTCATATGGTTATGACTACCTCCCTGCACGCAACATGCAATTACCATATTTGTGACAAAACTAGTGTCTTGTGGCAGTTTCATGACTTTAATATTCAATATTTCAAGAAAACGTAAACAGTTTTCATTGAATATCTACCGCGAGGATAATTTTCATGATGTAGCATGGATGTTTTAGAGTGTAATTTTTTTTAGTTATGTTATAAATAATTGATATGAAGAGAGAGTTGTAAAATGATGTCCGTTTCTGTTAAAAGTGGGTACTGGATGCGATTTGGTTGGTAGATATATGTATTACTTGATAAAAATAAACAATACTTCCATACAAAATATTGTAAATAAAGTTTTGGGAAACATAAAATAAAGGCATAAAGAAAAATTATTGTCATAAAGATTTGAATGTTGGCAATTGGTAAAGGCACTGAATCTACTTGATCGGCTACCCCCGCTTACCTCCCCGATCATCCAGGTAATGGTTTTACTGCTTCCCACAGCATCGCCGTATGGGGCGATAAGGTCCACAGGGGAGTTTTAGTGGGTAGGCCTGCCCTTCTGACGGCAGGAGAGTCCCACACACGCCACCACGTCTCTCCCTCGGGTGGCGATACATATTTTCACTAGGTGAATGACTTTATACTGATGACATAACATTTGCATACCTACTTCATTACATAATAAAATCTGCCTGTCGTTTCAAATTGTTAAACCCATCAGGGGCCATATGTTAATACATATATTATACAATAATTTGTATCTGAATGTAACACCTACTTACACCATATGATTGACAATAAATGTATTGAGTATTGAGTATTGATTGAGAAATGACGTGATACGGTGTGTCACGTCATTTCTCCCCGTGAAAAAAAAAGGCACTGAATCTACTGAACCAATTTAATGTATTATTTCACTGTTGTGAAGCTACACCCTCCCCGCGGGACAAAGGCTATTTATTTATTACATTTAAAAAAACAAGGGTCCTTATTAAAACTCTAATAATGTAACCAAAGGAGTAAAAAACTTGCTACCCGTAAGAAGCCGGGGCAGACCACTAGTTTGTCTTAAAAGTTCAAATTTCTATGGATTTTTGGATGATTGAAACTTAGGTACTTATTAAATTTTACGTAAAGTAAAAACCACTAAGTGGTTTTATCTGCAATTAAAAAATCACACTGATAAGATACAAGCTTGATCAGATGAAAATAGTAACTTTTGGCAAAATGCAAAAGATGCGTTTAGCCCCAATATGAATAAGCAGCATTGTCTCACTGCAACATAATTTTATAGTCTTATAAAACAAAATGGCGCGTCATATCCTCTTTACACATACATATTATAGGTTCCAGACCATTTACCTTTCCACCTTTCCCTCTTAGTCACTCGGTCACCACCCAGTGACTGTGCCAATAATAAAACAAACAAGATTTATTTCCAGACGAACATAATTGAAGGCAGCTAATTAATTACGGCCAAGTCTATAATTAGCCGCATCTTGGGCGTGACGTGTCTGAGCGTGACCACCGACGAGGGACACCCGTCTCCTCCCAGGATGATGTCACTATGATGGTAATGTAATTTATTGATTTATTTGTACTTTTTCGCCCACCTTAGCCACTGCGCCACCGAGGTTGTCAAATGTATGTACCAATGTAGGTATGTAGTGTTGTCTAATATTCATATATTTTATAGACAGACACAAACACAGATACATAAAACTTAAAACACCCCGTCGTTTTTTCGTCGGGCTTAAAAACACAAGATTGTAACCCATAGAACTTTGTTGGAACATCCCATTGAGCTTGTGCACGATAATTTCAAAACAATAGAATTAAAGATGAGAAAACAAAAAGAAAAGAATGAAATCCACAAATTATATTGACTGCATGCGTCGTTGTAGAATGCGTGCGCGCGCGTTGATGTTATATCACTTTCTAGTAGTGCGGGTACTGGGTGCAGAAAAATTACATACTTAATTATTATCATACTTGATTTAGTATTCAGCAGTTAAATGGTTCGGCGAAACGATGTTAATAGAGGCAGGGCAAAGCGATTTATCGCTCCAACTGGAGCCGCCCGACTGGTGAAATACCTCCACCTCACAGAAGATCGCAGCCAAATAACAATCATTCCGGTGTTGTTGTGTTCCTGAATGTGAGTAAGGTTTCTAGAGCTTTTGGGGTTGCTACATTAGTAGCAGGGGTCAAGCCTTCAAAGTAAGGGCGACAAGTCTAGTAACAGTTTTATTAGGCTATACTTTTCGCCCTTAAGCTACGCTCACCACTTAACATCAGGTGGGATGAGGTCAATCTTGAGTGAAGTCCGTTATAAAAAAAATGTTCGGTGAAACGTAGCGTCGGTCGAAAAATATTTTGTAAAATAATATAAGCCCTTTAATATTCAGATCATCCAAATTTTCTTGAATAAAGTGTTTAGAAGTGTAGATGCACCATGGTATATCAGAAACAATGACCTACATCAGGACCTAAAAGTAGACTTCGTTAAAGACATTTTTAAGAAATACGCCAAAGCTTATAAATGACAACTTCGTCACCACGTGAATATCTAGACAACACGCAAATAGGAGACGCAACGGACAACACCTTTTAATATGGTTTCGTGAATTAGTGGCAGAAAATGAAGAACAAATTGTCTTGTCCCAATAGAAACAATAAGGTAAGTAATAGAGCCAGTTCGTGACTACGGTTGGTGCAACCTAACCGAAACGTCGTGCAGTAAGTAGTTCGTATTAACTACTAAATAAAAATGGTGTCGCGTTTTGACCCGTTAAATTATTTTAAATGTTTAAAATGGAACGCGAAAGTCTTAAAATTTATAATAACGTAAGTATTTTACAGAAACACAATTATTTCATCTCCCTTGCGATGTGGGGCCCCGCCCATAATTAATTATTTGAAGTTGACTAGTGCGCTCTAAAACTTGTAAAAATTAAATACGCTAAGTGTTTGGACAAATTCACAGTCATATTATTTTTTGGTAGTTTGAAATTTACGTACCTAATAGAAGTTTTATTGTATGAGATCGTTAATAATACAACATAAAAAACTAATTATTACTTAAATATTTACCACCCAGACTCGGAACGAATACAAAAATGTGTCACATGAACACAGGTTGATACCTATGTTATTTGTTCATTTAAAATAGAACGATGCAGAGAAGATTCAATAGATAATCGGTTATTAAAAGGGCATTCCACCTTACGATGCAATATGAAGTGATCTTGCCGTTCCATTGTGATCGATGGAAAATGACTTAAGATATTTATTACAGGGGTCAATTTAAAAGCCGGTAATAAAAAAAACTGTGTACGTTGCAAACTACTTTTATTAAAGGAAGTAAAATGATAAAAAATAAATCTTTCCATAGTTTATCAGCTACTTCAAATAACCCAGTAAAATGAGTAGGACCTTTAATGTAAAGAGCATTACAGAAACTGATACGAATGTAAATTAGACGCTTTCATTGCGCAATATTTCGCATTGTTATGGAGGCAACGGTACCTTCGACAACTCTGCGTAAAGCTAAGTGGTAACAAATGTTTATTGTCATTTTGACTATCACATTTATCACACTATAAATATTCGAGCCGCATGAAGATTCTCTGGTAATGTTCGTACTTGGGTCCATTACAAGACGAATTTTCACATTAATGAGATTTACCTATTTATTTAATTAAAAACTTGCACATAAAAGTAAAACAAGTGGATATCATGCTATTGGCATTGGCTACTAGTCAACCCTTGGGTCATGCATAGAGTTTGCAAATGGGTGCGGTAATAGTAAAAAAGTGTGTTAAAAACAGAAATCATGAAAATTGAGATGAAATAAGGAAGCGGACTAATAATTTATTTTTAGTCCGTCTTTTAGATAATTCAAAAATATGGGAAATTTGCAAGAAAAGATAGTATTTTTGCATTTTTGAACCTAATAAAAAAATAACGGCGTAACTTTGAATTTAATTCGCGGGTAACGTCATTAGTGGGTACATTTATCCATTAGTGACTTAACGAGCCCCCACTTGGCAAGTTAAATCTAAGTATCATTTTATTAGTTTAGCGAAAGAAAAAAATACGTGTATAATTTAAAAATAAAATCTATAAACCATTTTTTTATCACTGTTTACCCTAGAATTTAAGAGTTTCAATTTTGAGTTGGCATATAAAATAAAGTAAGGCTTCCTCTTGTACCTGATTACTAATACGAATAACCACAGGCGTCAACCAATGTAAAGAAGTTTATATTCTAAATTGACCTGAAACGAACCCGGGACTTTAGAGATTTAGATGGCTAGTTAAACATGTTAAGAAATAATGCTTTATGTTGAATGAATTTTGGGCTGACTTGAAAGTTTATAATTTAAGCTGTCTAGATTTTTGTTTAATTTTTGTGTAAATTAGAGCATATTAAACATGTTTTAAAGACATCTATAGCTTAGAGGCGAGCAGACTAGACTTTGACATCGAAACCATCTGTGAGGTCCCGGGTTCTATACCTACTTAGTCGGAGTTAATATGGGAAATGAACTTTTCTATATTGTTTTGGGTCTGGATGTTGTAGAACCGCCGGTGTTTCTGGTTTCTGTAACACTTACAACAGTCAGAGTAATGTAACTGATGTTGTCTAATTTATTTGATTGATTAATTTGTAGGAGTAATTATTGACACATTACAAAAACAAACTTGACACCCTACTGCTGGTCAAAAGTCTCGCTTCAATCATAAGCTGTAAAGGTGTGCAATTACATTGTTGTTTTATTAATCGTTACATGCTATCGGTACATTTTGACGTCTTTATAAAGCGTATGAATGCAATAATATGCACATATTTAAGCGAGCTTTTATGCAATATGATACAGAGAGATTTTATTTACAATGTCTCTTGATTTTCATACTGAAGTAGCCAAGTTGCAGAGAGTGGGAAATTAATACATTAGTTGAATTATACGATGCTTTGGCTAGAAATATTGTGGCTGGCGACACTTCATTGTAGTAGCAATGTTTTGAAAATGAATATTCTTGAGCATAGGTGATAAATATTAGAAACAGAAAAATTTTATTTTTTTATATTTTATATATTTAATTAGGGGAGATAAAATTTTTCTGTTTCTAATATTTAAAGTTCGCTAGTACGGCGTATAGTACTATAAAAATAATAAAATCGACATAGGTGATAATTTTGCATCTTAGTCTAAACACACGCAGAGTGGAGGAATGTATAATATTCCTATGCTCTAGAAACTTCACTTTAAAACTTTAAGTTTTTTTTTTATGTTTGGAAGGAGATTTTGGATTAATTACATTAAAAGTTTTTAAACATTTAAAATAATTTATGGGTCAAAAAGAGTGAGCTCGTGACTACGGTTGGTGCAACCTAACCGAAACGTCGGGTAATAGTAGTTCGTATTAACCTCTAAATAAAAATAGTGTCGCGTTTTAACCCGTTAAATTATTTTAAATGTTTAAAATGGAACGCGAAACTCTTCAAGTTTATACATTAAAAGTACCTATAAGTGACTTTATTTGAAGTTTAATTTCTTATTTAATAGCCGTTGATATCATGTACCGAATTTAAATAAAGAAGGTTCCTCAATTGATCGGTAAATGTGTTAGCAGTTAAGTTTTTTGTTTTGTGAAATGTTTTTGATAATTTTTTTTGTTGTTGGAGAGGATTCCAACCGTGGTAACATAACACGAGAACTATGATCTGGTTAGGGCATCTCATACGAATCGGACGTCAGTTAATTTTGCAAAAATAAAATTATTGTTATTATTTTCTTGTTGACTGTTTTTTTTGTAGATATTTGTCCGTGCAAACATTTTGGTAAAGCCGTAAAAATGTTAAATATTTAGTGGCGGACTTTTAAATGTTGTTTTTTGCAGTTATATTTACACGATGTAGTAGGTATATTTCTTTGGCTAGCGGTAAGCTTACCATAATGTTCACAGTTATTTTCTCTGGCTAGGTTTGTTTTATAACTTACAATAAACTTTACTACGGCCTCAAAAACAAGTCATTCATTTTAGCACAAAACTCGCCGGCACCATATTGACAACAACGTGTTAAAACCAAACATTGGAATCCTCATTCATTAAAATCCGGCGCCGGCGCTTCCTTCATTCGACCTTAAAACTCAATAATGACGCAGATCTAACAAAAATCGCAGGAAACCGTGAGATCCAGTGCCTTAGCGCCACTAAATCACCTAAAACCGACCTAAATCAACAAAAATCTGCCGGAAGACAAATAGATTGGACCTGATAACATTACCTAATCGATAATTGTATCTACGACACTTCATCTCACACGTTGCATCGTAAAAGGTGGGAAAGTAGACAGAGATAAAACTATAGTTGAAACACCAATTACTTAACAAACCACCCCACAAATATGAACCTTAAATTTAAAACGATATGGCTCATACTTTTTTTATTGACGGAAATGTTAGTGTTGTAATATAGTAAAGTCGCGAAGAGCAAGACTATAAAAAAGGTGAAATGTCTCATTGGAGGTATCAGGGAACGCAGTGCAGATAAGAGACCACCTTGGTGGTCGGTCCCGATTTTAGGACCGTTTTCCGGTTTTCGAAAACAATACCTATGTACTTGTTTGATTTCACACTTTGTCATTAGGGATCCAATATTCTATGCTTTTTTTAAATAAAAATTTCACGTTACGCGGCATAGACGTTAATACAACCTTCTTTCATAGCTATACTGATTTTAATGATATGCCTTATATGGAATTAAAAAAATATCTCCCCTAGCGTGTATTCCGGTTAAGTACTCATTACGCAGCTTGGAAGCCGCTAAAATGTAGTCTAGTTATTGATTAAATCAGAGCGATTGCTTAAAAGGTCAGAACCTCCGTGACACTGACACCAGAAAAATAAAAGTTTGTAATAGACCTATTCAGTTGGTATTGCCATTATTAAAAAAAAAGGAAATTTTTGACAGCAAATAAAGCTTCAGGCAAAATCAAGTTATTACATATATCATTTGACACTAACACTTTAATCTTGTCTACAGATGTTCAAGTCATATAAACGTTGATTAAACATGACATCAGAATATTAATGATCGTTAAATAGGTATGTAATTTTGTTCCTAAAACATGTATTAATATCGTAACCATTGACCCAACGTTGCGTGTCGAATTATTAATAATTTACCTTTATTAAACTCCCGAGGATAATGTAATCAATTCCTTTTCATTAGTAGATTAACAACCGTTCGGTCGATTTGGTAAAAACTTTAACAATGAATCTTTAATCAAGTTTAGCAAAAACATGATGAATGCGGTTTTCTCTGATGCAAAGGTTTCCTTAAACGTACCATATGCCGTATTATGTCTGTATTTATCCGAAACACGGAATTAAATGGTTCATTGATTGTTCAAGTGGGTATTTCTGCTTTTTGCTAGGTTTTTTCGCGTTGTCTCTGAATTTTTACCACAATACCATAGCTTATTATTACGCAGTCATAATCGAATGCTATCTTGAAGTGGTCACTTAGATTACAAATTTATTTTGTTTGTAAATTGAGCTATAACTGTGAACCGGTGGACCGCCGAGGTGGTAATATGCCGGATATATAAGATTACCGGTGATAGTAGAGTGACAAACGTTGGGCTTGTCAACGAAGGTATTAGGTTTACAACGGAGATTCATTCATAGATTGGGAGGTAACAGGATTTTGAGTATACTTTTCGGCTAGAATAACTGGCAAATAAAAATATGCTTTGCTAAGTCGGTGTCGCAGCGGCAAAGGTGAAAGGTCCTAGGTTTGATTTTCGGTTAGGTAAATTTAGGAAAACATCCAAATTAGTTTTGGTCTAGGTGGGCTGTTAGTTCCTATCCGTCGTCTAGAAGGTACTTATAAAAAAGAAAGAAACACATTTATTGATTAATTGACCACATAAAGTTATAGAATTTCAATTAAAAATTAAACAATAAAATTAACACAGAAATTGAAAAAATAACATTCAAAAAGTATTGTGTTAGTATAATCAACAAAGTACTTATGCCTGTACATTAAGTACTTTTTTTTATTTTTTTACTCTTAAGTAGGTATCTACATGCTATTTCGACTAAGTAGTTCTTAAAAGCAATATTTTATACAACCTAGGTATAATATATAGTAGATCACGAAGTGAAAGGCTGCACACGGCGGCACAGGATGTGCACGCTACACATGATGACGTCATAGTTTGATTCATGCTACACAAATAGTCTACTCGAGAATAGCAAGCGTGAAAAAGATTTTATGAATCTTTACATATCTAATTCATGTTTCTTTCTAATAGGATGATACATAAATAAAATAAAAACAATATTAATGTAGTTAAATTGGGGGAATGATTTACTAATCTAAAGGTAACTTGAATTTTTGTAAGCAGTGAAAACTTCATCTATCTATTTATCTATTTATTTGCATTTGCATACATGTACATACAGTATTACATAAGATGGTAAGTAGTAAAGTAGCATACATGTACCCTGTTAGGGTGTAGAAATTGTTTAACAGATCTCAGTTATCTTAGAATACAATAAAACATAATTATTCAGGTGTCCAAGTGGCAATTTTCAAAAGTTTTTCAAAAGCGCCTATGCTTCCAACTGAACAATTTACATCTCAATTAGTACAGTGAGACTAGAGATGCTGGTATGTTGCACAGTTAACATAATTATTTCCCCTTGTCATTAAAAAATTCCCTAATATCATAATAGCTCTTTGAAATTAAATATTTTATTTTAATTAATACTAGAGACGTTTTCACTACTTTCAAAGATTCAATAGGTCATTACTTATGTTTATGCGTATTTCATATTTTTACTGCATATTTGAGAAGATTTTGTGTTTGGCCAAAAACTCACTATACAGCTATTTCATTTACAATCACAGTACTTAAGAATAGATCAAGACCCGCAACGTCGTAGGTCCAACAACCCTTTAAAGCACCGACAAGGTATGTCCCGTTCATGTAAAAAAAACATAATTGCAAAGCGAATATCAAAATAACAGCATGACACTTTTCGTTTCCTCTTGCTTTCTATTTCTCTTCACCCCATGAGGTCTTATTCAATAGTGCATTCCAAAAAAAAACAATGCGCTAATGTTTCTAAAAACTATCGCCGTTGACATCCCATGGGAAATTATAATGCAAAAGTTTACCCGCAATAGTATGAAAATAAGAGTTAATCCCTACCCTACTGCGTTTGACAGATCCTTAATTCTTTACAGGTGACGGACAAAACTGTACTACCTCCTTGGTAAATGTATACATTTTCATAATCTTTGCTTTGCTGCGAAAACCTAATCCAATAACATTGTTGTTCTGACAATACGAGATATAAATACTATTACTTTTCTATTTCAATCTGGTTCACAAAATACAAATACGTACCTATATATAATTGACGACTCCCTTAGCCGAGAGGTAAGTAGGCTGGACTTTGGCGTCGCGCCATCTCTGAGATCCCGGGCTCTATGTCCAGTCGGGTCAATATCAATATGGAAAAAGGACTTTTTTATATTGTCTCGGGTTGTTTCTGATTTCTGTAACTCAAGTGCTTTAGCTATAAACTCACCACATAATTTGAGCAATGTATGTGATGTTATCCAACATTTATTTATTTATTATTATTACTATATTTTTAAACACGTGTTACATTAGTTGTTTAAATTAAAATATGATCAGTGAACATTATAAAAAATCATTTGCTTTTATAATTTACTTTGAAACTTAATTTCATTATTTGGTATTACAAAACACCCGCATCCTGATACTTTGTCTCAGACGTACAGTCTATATAAAGATGGCAAAAAATTGTTACGAACTCAAAACCTATTCTAGGCAAAGAAGTTCAAAAAGGAGGATTTAATTAAAATAGCAACAAAGTAAATACTGTTAAAAACATAATAAACCGTTAAAAACCGTTTAAAGCCTAAACCGTGATCCGAAAGGTTCTTAAACCGGATAAAAACGGAGAATCCAGTGACAACAAACACATAACTTAATCGGTAGCCATCGTTATTTGCAGTAAATCACTCGCAAAACGTTTTGCGACTGAGATGAAAGAATTTTGATCTCTTCTTTGTACTCGATTTTTTTCTCATTAACGCCATTATGATTTGTTCTTAAAGTTGTAAATCCATCAACAGAAAACATGGATCCTTTGTTGGTCGTGTTTTAGAATCAACGCCTGGGTGGGATTACGGGCTAAACAATATATTTACATAGAAAATCCGATTAACTTTTGTTAAGATCTGTCATGGACTACGTTGGAGAGACAAAGAGTCTGGTGGTTTGTTTAAATTTGCCCTTTTTTTAGTTTGTGGATTATAGAGTTTGCGGTTAGCTCCGCAAACAGGATAGGCCAGATTTTTGTTTGAGCCAAGAAAGGTTTTTCTAAAAATCTTTCTTTTAAACCAACAGTCGATTTAGGTAACGAGATTAGAGTAGGCTCGTTTTGTAATATGTGAAACGGAAAATGAAAGTAAATATTTAAAATATTCATAGGTTTACTTTGGAATGACGTTTGTTACTCAATCACGTCAGAATAGATGAACAGATAAAGATATTTTGTAATAAACTGATTTACTTATTTAGCGACTTTCGTAGCTGAGAAGCAAGCGGTCCCGACCTATGTCGAACCACGTCTGAGGTCCCGGGTTCGATCACAGTCGGGTTGCACTTTTCTACATTGTCTCGGGTCTGGGTGTTGTGGTGCCCTCGTTGATTCAGTTTTCTGAACACAATTGCTTACAACAGAATCAAATGCAATTTATGTGATGTTGTCCAATATTTAACTGTGGTTCGGACATAAGTAATGAAATAATTTTTATGCCGAAAAAAATTCACCGGCACAGATCAAAAATTAATTATTTATTATCTTCCCATTATTGATATCTCACTCTTTTGCCTTTGCCCAAACAGTAAGATATCACAGCTTAAATCAAATTAGCTAAATAAAACCGTTTAAAAAACGAAGTATTTTTATGTCATTTTCTTCGACTTGTAGGATATAATTTTAATAGTAGGTATTGTCAAATCATCAGTTCACCGCTGAATTAATCCTCTCTTATGACGTACCTACGACTGATATTATGAACAAGCTTAATTGTTTATTGACCTATGTCTCTTTCATGACGACCGAGTCCCTAAAAGTAACTTTGGTACTCGTCGGCATGAGACTTTCATTAATAGTGTCATATCATCTTTGAACCTTGTATCCAGAAAGAAGCTTGTCCGTTGACGTCCCAAAAATGTTTCCGTCAATTACTCATATCCCTATTTCCAGATGACGTCACAACTAGAGGATCGGAACTCGCCTGTAACTCGATACGACAACCTTATAAGGCGCCGTGCAGGTATGCGCTGCGCAGGCGCCGCCGGACGCACTGATGCAGAAAACAACCTCACTGATGAAGCGAACTTTTAATATGCTTTGACGGTCACCACAAACTCTAATTAAAGACCCGGCCCTTGACTTTAACGACAAGCTTACAAAGATCTCCATTTCATTTCAAAACGCCAAGCCAACAGAACTAGAGTCGACGTTCAAAGGGTCTTTTACACTGGTCGACTCGCTTTATCTTATCAAATAGCAATGATTTTAAGATTCAAAGACTTGGTGTGTGGTTACGTCCAGATAAAGGTCCAGAGATGTAGATATGAGAGATAATTATCATGTTACGAGTGTTTGATGAAGATGTGGATGTATCGGAAATGCTTTGCTATAACTCTTGATAGATTTATTGTGACAGTGGAAATATTTTTCAATACTTCACCTTCTGATATAGGAAATACGATAGCATGTGTTGATGGCTTTAATCAGTTCTCGCTTGTTAGTAAGACATCAGTTACAACTTCAATAAATTTTGGATGCAAGATATTTCCAGCATTCCAAAATCAATTGACAATAATTATTTCAGTTGTACGTAGAATAACTGAAAGATTTCTTAAAAGGGGTTGGGCTTTCAGGGCAAGGACGATAGGTTCAGTAACAGCTTTATAATGCTGTACTTGTCGCCCTTAAGCTGGGACCTCATTAGGTACCACTTAACATCGGGTGGAATGAAGTCTATCTTGAAGTGCAATATTCGTGTCGCCTTTTTTCATTATTGTACAGTCACCAACAGTGACAATGTGTACAGCCAAATAGGTACTAAAGTAAGCTTTATGAAAACATCTTAAAAGAAGAAAAGAGCTTAAATGTCCACAATTTAGTGATATTTACTGTACATCCTATTCACTAATTTCACGACAAGTAACATTACAACTTTATGCCGGTATAGCAGCGTACTCTATGTTACAGTAATTTTATTTAATAAAAAATACGCATGAAAAAGAAAATAAAATTATCAGGGCTTTCTTACGAAAAATGATTGCTTGATTTGTGGTAGGTAAATTATACCTACTTGTTTTTTTACATAAGATAAACGAATAATCCTTCCTCTTGGACGTCGTCCGCCTTCTGGTGTCCGAGCCGAAAATGCGTTGGCGTGACAACCTGAACCGTTTTTCTCAAGATTGGCAAGACTTGGCACCACTTAGAGAACGCTGGAAGTGTGTGGGGGAGGCCTTTGGACAGCAGTGGGACAGTTTATATAGGCTATATATTTTTTTTAATAAGATGACGGAAACAATCAAGGTTGTCAGGTAAGCGCTGCGTAGCGTATCTCTGTGACGGCGACACAGTCGAACTAATGTCAAGGTGAGCGCATGTTTACAAAGTCTACAATGTACTTATTTTTCTGTTCTTTGCACTTAAGGTCGACTTTTCAATGTTTTAACGTACAGCTGTATTCTAAGGAGAAATACAAAATAACGCCAAAAGAGGGTAAGTTGTAACGGTAAAGCACATGAATAAGGTATTAATACAAAACGCAAAAGTAACTCTATCTGTCTGTTTGTTTGTCTGCCCAGTTTTCACGCCTAAACCCCTGATCCGATTTTACAAAAGCTACTTGTTGTTTTAAAAATAAGGGGGAATGGTAGCAATAACACACTTGAAGGTTTAAATGGGAAAATTATATTTTTTTAGTTAGAGCAACACAAACATTAACATAGCTCAAAAAGTTGAATAGATAAACAATCCAATACTATTTTTTTATTTTTATCCTGTTTTATAGTATGTAGTCCACGCGAGTAGTTTAATGAAAAAAGAATCACATAAGATGACGGTACAGTCAAACCCACCAAGGCAGGCAGGTCAGCGCGGCGCACGTTTGGCGCGGCGCGAGCGCATCGCCGCGACCGCGACAGTCGAACTAATGTCAAGGCAAGCGCAATCAGTGTGCGTGGGCGCACAGACAGAATAGTGTGGACATGCCTTTATTTTATTTCGAATAGTAACGTTATATGCTGTTGACAGCATATAACGTTACATACGACAAAAAATAGTCAAAAACCTTTACGTCTGATTACGTTGAGTATAATATACAATATTAAATGAAGACAGATAGGTATTAAATGCTATATCTTTAATCATATTGTTAAGGAATCAGACAAAGAAAAAAACAGATAAAATAATAATGGAACAGCGCAGTATTAATTAACAAGCCCTTTAGGCTAACACAGTCGCTTTTATGTTAATGATCTGTTGTTATTACATATTAAATGAGTTAATCAAAATTGTTAGAAATAACACTTCAATAAACATAATCTGATTTCAATGTTAATTGAACACTTAAATTTACTTAGTAAACCGGAAGTTAAAATAAATATTTCTACCCACTACTTTACTTTAAAACTGCATATTGTACAGTGATCAAAAATATATGTGATGATAACAAGGCCTTTGAAGTTTAAGTTTAATTTAAAAACGTGTTTTTTATTCATAAATAAAAAACGTAATTTCATATTAGCAAATACAATGTGAACAATAGCAGCCTTATCCGTCTTATTCTTTATACCAGTACACTCGGGCTCCAGTAATTGAACGGCGATGTAAAAGGTATCTACGGCGCAAATAATAAAAAAGCGAGCATAATCGCGGGTCGCGCCGCCCCGCCCAGCGCGGCGCGCGCGCATTCCCCACGACTGTAGGGCTGCCAGAGAAGAAAAATAAAAACTAAGGACTCTTTCAAATTAGACATCAGCATAGAATGCTAAGTGACTTCTCGCACCGTTCTACTGCCTCGGGAAGGCAGCAACGCAAGCAATTTCAGAGTGGGAACTACCCACTTAAACCTGTCCGCACCCCCTCGTCACCTGCTGAAGGTGCCATGGGAATATAATACTATAAATTACTGCCACGCGGCAATAGCTACTTTGGTTCTTACCAAAATTTGTTAACATTACGAAATAAGCAAATAAATATATAGTACACTAGTGATAGATATAACTATTAAAGCCTACGTTTTAAATACTAACAGAGTTTACCTTTGACTCTCATACTCAAGTGTATTCCAATCAAAAGAGGCAACCTTGTAAGTTCTGTGCCGACAGTACGGTTATTGTGTGGGGAAATAAAAGTGCCCCATTGAATGGGTCGCATTACGCCCAAGGACTCTAGGGCTGTGTGTGATTTACTAATTTTAATTTGTAGCTGGTCAAAGAGAATTGCGCACTATTTAATAAACTTAGGATGAATAACAGAAGTTTAAACCAGGTTTTCGTTTTTATTAATGAGGCCAAAGAAAAATTCGTGACATAAATTTCTTATTTATGTTTTTTTTCGTGGTTATAAGTAACGTTTTTAAAATTTCGTTCAACTGACATTTTTTAAATTGCGCAATTTAACATTTCCTGTTAAAAATTTATTTTTCGTTTGTTAAAGAAAAAAAAACAATTTTGTGCTATAAGATACATAGGTACTAGATTAACATTTAAGATACTTTTATCTCAAAATAAAGCGAACAAGGACGCGGGAAATAGCAAGTGTTAAATAAAACTGCAACATTACATCGACAACTACTAAGCAGGTTATTAAAGTAACTTTGATTAAGACGCAGGAAACGCAAATTACACACGCTTTATTTACGCGCTGAAGCTCAAAATATAGCTTCCATATTTCCCCGACTCCCCATAAAGGCATGCGTGCGGATTCGTTATATCTCATCCAGTGTTTATTGTAAGCACTGGTAAATTGTAAAAAGCGGAGTTAGCATTTGACAAATGCAGTCGCATGGCAGCCGCCAGGGGGCGCCACCAGCGCGCTGTCAACGCGACTTTTATTTGCCCCAGGAATAAAATGAGTTATTGTTAATGGTTCGTGAGTAAAAAGAAAACCTGTATTACGCTTTTTCTTTGATATGAGTTTGGTTTTGTTTGGTATTTTTTCGCACACACATAATAAAATAAAAAAATATTCTTGTATTTTTGGCCATCGTATTTATCCTGTTTTACACAGGTATCTTAAAGTTTAATCTAATACAAAAAAAGGAAAGATTTGTATTTTTGTAATAAACCTTAACACTATTGTTCCAATTATACCATAGAAAAAGCTGCATTTACCTGAATAACATAAGTTATATTATATTGCTAGAAAATACTAACTCCACACGTACGTACTCGCGGGCTGCCGTTAGTATTACTATATTATTTTTTCATATATTCTCGGTATCTTATTTGATTACTGTATAGCGAGTTTAGGTATGTACCTATTCTGTGGTAGTTATGGCTGAGCCGAGTTTCCCGTAGCACCACCATTAACGGCGATGAGGTTCAATCGGGGGGTTTTAGTGGGTAGTCCTGCCCTTCTCAGGGCGGGGAGTCCCACTCACGCCGTCACTTCCCTCGGGTGACGGTACGGTACATCAATGTATTTCCCCTCGTTATAAAAAAAAAAAAAGGTATGTACCTATTGAGGTAAAAATAGTAGTGCAAGATTAAAAACAGTGGTTTAACGTAATCGACTGTTGCTTGATACCTAATTATGACGTCATCGTGACGCAGCAGCCCGAAACCCATTTTAAACGTATTCCAACTTGTATGAATGACCTGTTAAAATTTTATAACTCGTGATGTCCCATGGATATTCTCAGCTCCCCGTCAACTTATCAGTGGCTAACATCTATTCCCGCGATGTCACATATCTCTTAGCACCTCAGAGCCGATCAATGGCTGAGATAATAACCGTTTTGTATAATTTTTAGTATTGACATTTACACTTTTTTGATATCTGTAGGAATTTGTGGTTTACTGAATGCATTTTAAGTTATACATATTGATTTGTTTATGAAAATCAGGTCACGGTTTTTTTAATCCGTGACCTTTTTATTTTATGAAAAGATTTAAATTTGTCATAAAATGAAGGTTCAAGATATTTAACATCTGTGAAAACTTTTTATGAATCTAGCAGCGTATCTAGAAATTTACTTCTACTACTTATAATTAGGGATCCGGATATGGGTTCGATTCCCGTACAATATAATATTTTGTGTGACCAAATTCTCTTCATGACCCAAGGGTTGACTGATACGGAATGCTCCTAATATTTAATCCACATGTAGTGCAATATAGCTTTTAAATAAAAAAGACATCTGTTCAATTCAATTCCATGCAATTTATTGCATTTCAAATGGTCACTCCATATTGAAATATTGTCTTAAGATACAAGTTAATGTAAAGCCCTGTATGAGGGAAATGGGAGGATATCTACTTTAGGCCCTGTTTGTAATAGTCTTGATGTAAGAGATATACCTAATATGATTAGATAAAATATTTGATTCTTTAAAACTCAATTGATACACAATTAGTCTTTGTTAAACTTCAATTTATTTCTCCTCAAAAATAAGCCTATCGTTTTTAATATTCACGTAAATTTACGTTAACATATACTGTCCAAAGCTCATGCTTTTTCCTACGCCGTTATCACCAAAACAAACTACTGGCAACCCGACCTTTCTTTGTACTCACATTTTTATACTAACCAAGGAGCAGCGTTGTTTGCCAAAGCGATATCATTATTTCCATGAAAAAACTGTCGTCTCGCGCCGCGTAAAAAGACAACCTCTTTATTGGAAGCATAAATAAAAAAATCAGAAAAAAAGAGGTTAAGAGAAAAGGCAGACCTATCAAAAAGCAAACAACACAAGTTTCTACTTAGATTCTGTGTTCTCTGTTCACGTGAATTCAGGCTATAAAATTTATGATTCTTTGAATTATGTTTAGGCGGGGTAGGGTAACAGTTTTATCGATGTTCGTTATATAAATACAGGTAGACTAACAATTGTTTTGTTAGTGTTTGCGTTTCAGTTTTGGATTGCGGTTCCTGGTACATTTGTAATGTTTCTGTTGTGATGGTTTTATTTTGTATGCAATAGTAGATCTATCTACTAATAGGATAAATGGAATAAGTTTTTATAGACAGGGAACTGTCGGTACTTATAGTAAAGTAATTCATTACATGAGTAAAGATATTTGTTCTATAGTCAAGTAATTGCTTGAAGGTGGGAATGATTGGAGATAGTTTTAAAATCAGTAGTAATTTGAATGTCACCCATAGAATTCCTACTAATTAGGCACCTACATGATCAGTTAACCTTATATTGTATTATTATTCGGGTCTGGGTGTTGTGGTACCGTCGTTGTTTTTGATTGCTGTAACACAAATTCTTTAGCTACTTACCATAGAATCGGAACAATGTATGTGATGTTGCCTGATATTTATTATTTATTATAACAGATGATTAGAACGACCATTAGGTACTATTTAGGTAGTAAGCACAAAAAACCTAATCCACTTCCGAACTAAACGAACATTAACCAAAACTTACTCGGAGACAAGAACCTATAATTACGTATTTACTCAAATGGTACTTTTTCACGTCCCTTTGCACTGATTACACGTTTTGCCCACAGATTACAACTAATGAAAAATGCACTGAAAAAAAGAATAGATGATAATCTAATGATTATAAGAGGCAAGTAGGCGCATTATAAAACCATTAAAAATGTATCTACCCTTCATAACCCATACGATAGGCGCCGATCTAGGTGAGACGAAGTATCAACTTTATTTCTATCGCCGTAAAGCGTAATTTGGAATGGTTTTTTTTTATATTAGCTTTGTAGGGTTACTTTTTAGAAATCCGTAGTAATCCTTTTTACAATAACGTTGAAGCTGTTGTCCAATATGTAATGAATATTTTATATTATATATGTCACCGGTCAAACCCGATTTCAGGACAAACTGGTTTTGTCTAGGCTCAACTAGTTCTTCCTATACGCGATAGGATTAACCAGTATAGTCTAGTCTAAACTAAATTGTTCTAAGCTCCATAGGATAGATCAGTTTTGCCTAGGCCAAACTATTTGATCCTAATATCCTAAATATACGCACATTTTGGGATAAACTGGTATGACCTAGTCAAAACATTCAAGTAGGTATATCAACAAGTCAAAATAAATTGGTAACTAAATAAAATACTCCGTAATTAGAAAAATAATCATTTTTATTTTAAAAACCGTTTAATTTATTTTATTTATTTATTTATTTAAAAACATAAATGTTTTTTCCTGTACAAAAAGAAAACAAACCTTTTAATCAATTCAATTATGTTTTACTTGTGTGTGACCATATTCATAAACCCGTAACGTAACATTTTGGAGGGGCCCCAGATTCAAAGATAAATATCAAAAACAAAAACTTCTAAACGAATTTTAATGAAATTTGGTAGGAATTAACATATACTTAAGATACGAATTAACGCGGGCTAGCTATCTATAAGATGTTTAATATATATATACGGAACCATTGGTCCCAAGTAGGGCTGACACTTGACAAAAAGGATTGAACAGATGCGGTGTACTCAAGGGTTGTGATAATCTGTATTCTATTCGCTATTTTAATGCCTGCTCAGTTTGATGGAGTTTTAATATCAGTTGTCGAGTTACGCCCATTTTATTACCGTGCTATTGTGGGATGCTTTGAAAGGGATCACTTAAAAAGTAGTTGTTACTTTGCTATTGTGTCTAGATACAACAAATAGAAGGGCATGATCACATGCTATGTACGGTCATCACGTCACACTTTGCTGTTCGATTTTCGTCCTTATGCCCACGACATAAGGACAGTGTAGACCAGAGTCCGACGTGCTTTTGATCATATATGTCGCAACTATCTACTTAATGACGCCTAAGCCCGTCATTAATATCCGGAATTTGTACTTCCTGACTATAGCTATAACTCTCGGGGTAGCGCTGATGGATATCCGCCCTTAATAGCTAGCATTAAGTTACATATACGCTAAGCTCTGTAATGCTAGCTTAATGCGTTATGTTTTGGCAAAATATTTGAAAAACGATCCGTTTTAGTTACGGATAGTAATAAATTATACGAGGGGTAAGCCAAAACCGTTCCAAACTCAAAGTCAGTTGGAGAAGAACGGATTGTCAGTTTTGACACATTACCAATCGTAAAATATTGGAACCGGACATAAGACAATGTTTAAAGCGTATATTCTGATGCTTTTGGCTGTATGTTTTTATTTAAAACGTGTCTTAACTTATTAATTTTATTTTTTATCATAAAAACCGACTTTCTCTCGGATACTTTAAGATACCATTATCATATCCTGCTTTCCTTACCACTGTCAAAATATGTCCATTCAAAATCGGTCCAATAAAAGCGAAGATATTCGCGAACACACCTCTGAAAAACACTTAACTAGCTAAAATTTTTTTGTCGCTTAACATCTCCAACGTTACTTTCAACTGTGCCCAAACAAGCTCGACCGAACAACGCACTTGTTGCCAAAGACAACATACAAGACAATGTTTTGTTGGTCATACTGCTCATACATATTGAAGTTGCACATAAATTACTAGGGTCGCATAGCCGTAAGGATACCCACGAGAATGTACCAACTAAGAAACGTTGTTGTGCACTGTTAGACTGTTGGCTGGTGAATATTAATCATTATAGGTACATCCAATAATAGAATGCGCCAGATAATCACATCAACCAACTGTCTCAAATTAAGGTTCTTTTCGTTTACTTAGAGACGACGGATGCTAGCTGGGGTCTTCAGCAAAACCAAACCCAAGACAATTTAGAAAAGATCGTTCCACTAAACTATACCTTGTCTCTTAACCGGAACGATTGGACAATATCATCACATCACGTCACATTTCATGTGGTCAGCTCTTATTTATATATGCAAAAACGGTGTCATTTATGAATTATATGTAAGTGCTGATCGAGAATCAAACCGCGACTTTTCGTGCTTACCTTAGCCATATTACCGTCGAGGGTAAAATACTCAATAACTGGAGCAGCCCGACTGGTGAAATACCTCCACCTTACAGAAGACCGCAGCCAAATAACAATCACTTCTGTGTTGTTGTGTTTCTGCGTGTGAGTAAGGTTTCCAGAGCTCCTGGGGGGTGCTGCGTTAGTAGCAGGGGTCAAGCCTTCAAGGTAAGGGCTATAAGTCCAGTAATATAATAATTATGCTGTACTTATCACCCTTAAGCTAGGACCTCATTACCACTTAACATCAGGCGGGATGAGGTCAATCTTGAAGTTCAATATATAAAAACAAAAAAATGGTTCGAACGCGTTAAAAACAGTACCTACCAGGTAAGAATAAACATAATGAAGATTTTAGTTAGACTAACTACCCTTTATATTAATTTATTATTGAAGAAATAGATCGATTATGTACTATCTATATGTTGCACAAATTATTTACAACTTTTACCTGCTTGACTGTTTGACAGTTGTTAGAGTATTTTTTTTCATGATTTGACGCCTGAACCATATTTGATATGAGCCTATTATTATTTTTTTTGGTAGAAGTTGATATCACAATTAGAAAGATTTGTTAATCCTACATAGCAGCTGGAATTATTTAACAGCGTTGTAATAGTGAGGTTAAAATGGTAAAATAATGGTTTGGGGTTTAAACTCTAAATTCGTAAAACTAAAAAACTTTACTAATCTACTTGTTTGTTTTAAATGGAATACCTTAACTAGGCTTTGCTCACATTTTCAAGTTTGTGATTTTCCAGTAGTTAGACGTCATAATAACCATATAAGAGCAATATAAATTAAACCTTACCAACTTTTTGTCGACGACATCGCGACGTTTTGTAAGCAGCGGCGCATAAATTACCAGGCTCGCATAGGCTCATGAAGCATCGCGCACGGGAATGCGCATACAATCGTTCATTGAGGTACTTATTTATTTTAAACACAATCATCAGGGTTGCCACCCGCGGGGCGCACCCGCCGCGCTGTCGTTCGGCCCCCGCTCGGCCGCTTTCGGCCTCTTTTAATCAACTGTCATGCGACCAATATTGTGAATGCAGGGCTGTCGGACTTATTAAAATTTTGTTTATACTATTCCATTGAAGTACTTTCGGGAATTATACCAAAAATGTAGGTATATTTAGGGTATAGAATGAGTGAACATTGCGACTTTGAATTTAAACGTAGTTCCATTTACTACGAGTATTTTGGTTGCTTCGGAAGGTGCGTTAAGGTTTTGGTCTAGATAGTTCTTATGCTAGTGTTTTGTACCGGTTTAAATTGCAAATTCGTTGATTTAAACTATGTAAAATATTTATCTAGAAACAATGTTAACTATATAATAAAGCCAATTTTGTAACGCATTAATTCCTTGTTGACAGCACGCGGGAAAAGGAAAAGTGATAGAAACGGAACACGGATTGGTTTTCAGAAATTTAATAAAAATGAAAAACATTGGGAATAACTTCAAAAGGGACATATAAAAGTGACTTAAACATGACAGATTAAAAGAGATGCAAAATGGTAATAAAGAGCCCTTATCAAGAAATCTGCAAAAATGTTTGACTTTTCATTATGTTTCTTGGAATAAAATCTAGAAATCAATGTTGTTCCAGCCCTAAGTTCGTCCAGTGCTTTACCATTACCAACTGAAAGTGTTATTCAAAAGCCAAATAGACAACGAAATAAAGTTGAAAATTGCTTATTCAAATGACAAACTTGAATCGGTTTTGTAAATTGTAAGTATGTACCATCTTCTTTTGATTGGTTGTATTAAATCTAGGGCAGACTCGGATGACAATCTAAATTTGTTGTTTGATTAGTTATGGTATAGAACATTCTTGGTCTTCTGATGTCCCACTAAAAGCCTGTATATTGTGTGTTTTATTAATTACCGTCATGAAAATAGTGTGCCTACTAACATTTTATGTTAATAGGAATATTATATATTTCTGACGTCAGAATGTATATTTGGTTTTATGTTGAAAATTCAAAATTATTCATCAAAATCGGTTCAGAGGTTTAAGCGGGAAAGCGTAACAGACAGACAGAGTTAATTTCGCATTTATAATATTAGTAGGGATTTTAGTGGCAATATTATAATCGATATTTTTATTCGTTTACTTAATAAACAAAAGAAAAACAAAGGATTAACATAAAAATTGCTTTTCAAATTGTTTGACTGCTGTTAATGTTTAGTACTTTCATTACATACTAACATTATTCTCTATACAGCAACAATAGAACTTGCCACAGCTTACAAGTATTTTATAAAGCCATAACAAAAAGCATTACATTCTATGGTGCGTTAATAACAATAAGTAACAATCATAATATTCATATCATACATTGGAGCCTCAACTGGCAGTGAGCTTGCCGCGTTGATCTGAAGGATTTGTTATGGTTTGAAATAACGTTGATACACACGGCTGGTGCGTTTGGCGAATATATTAACTGTTTTCAACATATCTGAGTCAGTAGAGCAAATACTTCTTAAAATCTTGCAGACATCTCTCTCTAGAGTTTTTAACTGGTAAGCTTAACGTAACTATGTTTCGAATATTTTTTTCTAGTGTACCATTATTGATACCTAAAAGTCCAGGCCACCAAAATTGTAACTTAATTTATTAAAGAATATCTATGCTACAATATTTTATATCAACAAGTTTAGTTTAATTTCCGAAGCGGCATTTTTAGTTGATTTTTCTAGTTAACGTAGCGATATTTTAATTGATTTTTCTAGTAACTAGGTATAGACAGACAGTTTATTTACTGTTTGAGTATTGAAAATTTTGCATCGGCCAATAAAGTAAGGTGTAACGAATCTGTTTATATCGTATTGAATGCAAATAGCATTGAGACTAAATATTTTAAATATGCCTAAAGAATACATATTCTTACCACATGGTAAAAAATGTCGAATCGCTAACCATGTAGTAGGAATGAAATTGATGTTTAAAATACCTTCTTGTATTTTAAAAAAATAAATAAAGTTGATTTCTTTTTTTTTGTTTTGACTCCCATAACATTTGTCTTATTAAGTTCTTCGCTCGATTCGCTGTCCTCAAAGACAGCGTGTCGACGCCTTTGGCCATTTCTTTTTCCAAGTCCTAAACGGGTCATAAGTAAGGCATTGTGAAGCGAATGGTAACAATAGGGTTCATAATGCCAGCCATCGATACCCTTTCTTAGTCGGAATTTAATTGTGTGATGAAGTGCGGTTACGACATTTTTTCTTCGTACCGCACGGAGCGGGAAGTACAGAGGGTTGTATGATATCTTTACTTTGACATTTTGTTCTAATGCATTGTGTTTGAGATCATTACTGTAGTAGTTTTATTGCCTAAGGTAAGTTGCTTGAAGCGTGAAAGATCCCAGGTTCCATTCGCGCTCTGGTCACTTTGGAAAAACAAACTTTTTCAATTGGCTTTGGTCTGAGTTTGTTGGGTTGACAAACAGCTGGTGTATGTTGTTAGTTCCTTATCATACAACAAGGGAAAACTTTAGCTAGATACCAGTTAATGGGTGTGAGAATCTGGCGCTTTTTTATTCTTAATTTAATAACAAGCCAACAATCATCAAATAAATATAAAAGACTAGCTGTGCCCGCGACTTCGTTCGCGTGGACTACATCCTTTTATGGTCGGTTTTAACTCTTTCTCCCCTAATATTCGAAACAAAAAGTAGTCTATATTTTAATCCAAGTTTCGAGCTATATTTGTGCCAAATTTCATATCTCTAACTTCAAAAATTTTTCCATATAAACTTCCAAATGTGGTATTACCCCCCTCCCCCTTATTTTCTAATAAAAAGTAGCCTATGTCCGTTCTTGAGATTCAACGTATACCTATACCAAATTTCATCAAAATCGGTTGAGAGGTTTAAGCAGGAAAGCGTAACAGACACACAGACAGACAGACAGACAGAGTTACTTTCGCATTCATAATATTCAAAATTATTTTATTCATGTAAATTACATCAGTAATATTAATAAATCGTCAACCAGATCCTGTTCCTAGCTTATCATAAACGACAACGTAATCGGAAAACACACATAAAAATATAAAATGACGAACTGAGAAACCTCCTTTTTTTAAAGTCGGATAAAAACAAAGTCCATCAATAGTGCCACTGATAACTTTGTAGTCATAAATGTTCTCAGTGTAAAGGAAGTTCACTCTCTGTATTAAGTTAACATTGGTTCTGTATGTAGCGAGTTTCTTGGTAACGAAAAATACTTTAAATGATGGTGAAACCTTTGTTTGGTATTTTTCCATTGCTAAATAATTTTCTCGTCGCTAGGCAACCAGTTTACTAATGTATGAAATTGACGTATGTCAATCAACATTTTCCAGTTTGTCAGTTGTGAAAATTGTTGATGCATAATTATTTTATTAATTATGGGTCCTATTTATTCGAGCAAAAACAATACTAACCTAACCTAAATTTTTGGCTGAGGAAAAATTTAGTAAGTGAGCTTGGGCGACTTGTAGGTCAGTCGGTTTTTGTGTCGCTTAAATTGATAAAAAGGTGCATGTGAAAATATTTTTCTCATTAATTATTATTATGTTACGGGAAACTAACCATTCATCTTTGAAGATAAAAGTAATAGCAACTCCATTCAAACTTGTTATACCCACCTACAAATAAAAAGGAGTCTAGTACATTTTAAAAGTTAACCAAAAGCTAAGTAGGTAAGTATGGTCCTGTGTTCCCTCATAACTTCAATAGTATTGTAAGGAACGTATGCTCTTTACTAAAAGGGGAAGTACTTCCGCCGAGCTAGGTGTTATCTGCTCGGGGACCAAGGCCCAACTACCATTCTTGGTTTGTTGTATATATATTTAGTGGCGACGAAAACTCTGATATCGCGATGTAGGATATCGATGTCACGCATTACGTATGGAGCGTTGTTTACTCCGCCAATTCTGCTCACGCTGTATTTGTGTCGACTTGTAGGTAATGTCGTAGGTCGGCACAGTATGTATTTTAAATCGTATATTGATAATAACAGCGTCTTAATTATCCGCTGGTTATACCTCTATGGGTTATGTTACGTCACTTTACTTATATGAAATAGGGTACATTTAAATAGAACCTTAAGTCATGAATTTATTGACACTTTTTAGACACTGATAAATTTCAAACGTAATCATTTGTTTACTTAGCGTTAGTCATCGTCGTACTTCGTCATATTAAATAATCTTGTACAGTAAGTAACTAACCTTTATCATTCGACTCTCAAAAATAAGATATGTAATAATGGTGTTATTTTTAATAGCAAGCAATTGTGCCTTTATTAAGTACCTTTATCCAATTGAAATGTACGTCTTGCCTTTTTACTTGTAAATGTACGCAAACAAACATTTTGTTTTATTTTTTCCCATCTGTTTTGTAGTTGTGACTGCCCAAAGGTGCTTGTTTGCAATAAACCCCTTTTATCTTTTATTTATTCTCTCAAAGCTGCCATCCGAAACATTATTGCATCGCCGTACCCTAATCAAATATGTAAATGACGTTCTCAATACGCAAACACGTACTCTTAACTCCATCAATTACTTATAAATTAGGTCCAACGCACTTACGAATACTCGACTACGTTAATCAAAACATTATACATCTCAATTTGTTCGAAACGAACAGCAACAACCTTAAAATTAACACGTTAAGGTTCAATTCAGCTAATTAACAAAGCTCATTACTCGATTACCGCCCGCTAAGACGTTAACTTGGGATTCATTTAGAGCAATGCGCGTTAATAAAGTGTTGCGAATTATTTCATTACGGTGTTAACCGCTCTTGATCGTTCAATGAGGTTTTTATGAGGGCTCCGTGTTGGGGTAATGATATTGTAACGATTTCCTTTTCACTAAGCAATTGCAAGAATGAGATTGAGAAGTAATATTACAGATAGTGAGTAACTAGATAACGACTGATTTAAATTAGTGCTTTAACCTTTCTTTTTCCACAGTGTATTTGTCAATGTATTTAAAAAAAACGAATCACCGAAAAGTATACGCGCAGTATTTTAGACACATCGGGTCAATTTGACTAATTCCTTAGCTTGCTTTGTTCTTAATTTTACGGCCAGTTCGGACTTATATCTACCGCGAAGACACCGGTAAGAAACTCAGCAGAATAGTTACAGTAGCAATTATAGCTATGTATGTGTAGACCACTTTGGTACTTTAAAAAGTTCAAAATCTTTCCATGTAAGAACGCATGCATAAATAAATGCAACGTTTTACATGCATTGTATAGCATAAATGTTTGTTTGTCATAAATGAATCTGTAACCCGGATGAGAATTGACCCTCAATGCAATATTTTAGGTTTTTGCACAGACAGAAAAGAAAATACTAAACGTATGTTTATGATTTACAATTTGCATTACCTAAATGTCATTTATTTTATCTTTTCCAACCAAATTACCTAAATCTGGAAGTCTTTTTTTAGTGTGAAAATAACATGCTTGTTGGTAAACTATACTAGCGACTTCTCTAAATTCTGATTGGTTGCTAGGCTGATTAGTTTTGACACATCAATTTGTAACCAATCAGAACATCTGCTCGTTTGAAAGCTTAATATCGGCGCTTAAATTTGAAAATGGTCAACTACTAGAGCACTGACCCTAGGTAAGTATTATGCTGTCTATTTTTCTAATTTATTTAAGAAGAAGAAAAAATTACTACCTTTTAATTTAATAGTCTCAAATGCCCGATGGTTTGCACTGTCACAGGCTTCATACTTCTTGCCGATGGCGCTGTGGCCGTAATAGTTAAACATTCCTATGGCGCCATCAATAGGCATTGAGAGGTGCGGGAGGGTTTTAGTGGGTAGTCTCCGCTCATTTCAGAGCGGGGGAGTCCCACACATGCCGCTGTCATTTTCCCTAGGCAATGCACCAATGCATTTCCCTTCCTTATAAAAAAAAGGCTTCATACTTCTATAATGTAATAAACTACACATTCTTAAATGATAGGTACTTTATAATTGCCTTCCTACTCGCTCGAAGAATGCAAGTTATTTAAACAAAACGAAAGGTGATATAATTTTCGACTAAACGAATCCAACCAAACGAAACACTAACAACATAATGAAAAAATATAAATAGGCTCAGAGCCAATATAAATGCTAAAATGTTTTATTTAAATAACTTACAAAAAAGAACCCTTTTCCACAATAAATAACGGCGTAATTGCCGGGCTCTGTCCCGTCATATTGCGTTTATGGCGACATGCTGATCACAAAAAAGAATGACCCTCTAATTTAAACAGTGCTATGCAATAATGAGTCATTTTTTCATTAAGTCAATTATGACGTAAATATAAGTATGCCTTCATATTTTAAATAGGTATATATTTTATGAGAATATATTTTATATTTTTTTAGATTATTCACGCACTTTTTTACTAATACCGAACCCATTTATACAAACTCTCTGCCTGACCCTTGGGTCAGAACTCTTGAGTTAGCTGATAGAGAATACCTTTAGCATTAAGTCCACTACACAAATTGTTATATAAATCAATATTTTGATGACTTAAATGATGTATAAAATATGTGTGTACAGATTAAGAAACTGTTGCTCGACATATTCATATGTCGAGCAACAGTTTCTTAATCTGTTTCATATATTCTTCTTTATTTAAATTTTTTCATCAGGAAGAGAACGAAAGATTCGACTGGGGCCAAGGGCTACCTACCTCTAAGGCGTTTTCTAGGCTTAGGCTATATCATTTTGACCATGTTTTAAATTGCGTTTTTAAATTAAGGAAAAACGTTTCAAACAACAAAAGAAAAACATGGCATCTTTTTGTCTATACACCTTTTCACTATGTGTTAAAATATGTATAATAAATTTTTAGCAGTATTTAACTTAATTTTTTGCAACGTATTTTGCAATAATTATTAACCTATAACTAGAAGTCTTGCGGTATTTATGGCATACTAGCTGTGCCCGCGACATCGTTCGCGTGGACTACATCCTTTCATGGTTGGTTTTACCCCTATCTCCCCTAATATTCGAACCGTATATTCGTAGTCTATACTTTAAAAGAGCTATATTTGTGCCAACTTTCATATCTCTAACTTAAAAAATAAACATTTTCCCATATAAACTTTCAAAGGTGGCATTACCCCCCCCCCTTACTTTTTAACAAAAAGTAGCCTATGTCCGTTCTTGAGGTTTAACGTATACCTATGCAAAATTTCATCAAAATCGGTTGAGAGGCTTAAGCGGGAAAGCGTAACAGACAGACAGAGTTACTTTCGCATTTATAATATTAGTAGGGATTGTCATTACATTAGGTAATATAAAATTGTTAACAAAAAAAAAGTTCACAAAGCAAAGTCAGACGCGAAATTGTGTATAAGGTTTTCAATCGGAAAATGAAACAAATACCTCACGTTATTTAACTAAGTACTTTTAACTAGGATTAAAAAAGTGTGCACTACAGCATATACCCATCCATCCAATTGGAAGCTTCCTCAACAGCCGTATACAATAAAATGTCCAGATTTGTGGACGCTCTGCCTCAGTTTTAATTCCACACAAAATTAGTTCAACCAGCTCCTTAGTTTATTTAAAATAAAATCTTATTGGGAGCTCAATATGTGAGATAGGCACGACAGTGGGTTAAGCCAAGTAACGGAAGAACGTCAAGAGTCCATTGCTAAGCTACTCTTGTTGTTTGAATTTTTAACTTCCTTTATGATACGAAAATTATTATGTGTTTAAATTCAAGTTTACATAACAGTTATAATACTAAAATAAGTAAGTATCAGACATTTTTTTCGAACTTAAAACCTCAAAAAAATAATTATAATTTTTCACAGAAGTATTACCTTCTGTCAAAAATATTTAGGAACAAAGACTAAGACAACGCTAAATTTTTTTTAATTTAAATTTCGTGCACTGCCGCAACATTCGATACCTACTTCTAAACTGAAATGCCTTCCTGGTTAAAGTGACAATTGATAGTATTTATTTATTTGTGACAATTTTTTATTTACATCGATCAATCTTGTCCATTTTTTTTACTTTGTAAGCAAAGAGACTCATATTTGTAAGAAAAAGACTCATAATATTAATTTAGATTAAGAAGTATAAAACCGTATGTAGTAGCAAAAGTATGCACAAAGTATCAATACTGTGTAGTAGCACTTGATTACGTCGTTCGATCACAAACAATAATGAAAAATCATAGACTTGGCCGTTTTGACCAAATTTCCGAGGTGGGATAAACTCTATCATTTAAAAGCTTTAATTTACGATACCGTAGACAATTTTACGGGGATCTCGTAAGGCCGGAGACATATGTTTATGATTTTAATTGCGTCTCCAAGTAAGTTATGCTCTCGTGAATGGCCTAAAATAAAAATTCAATTAATTTTCGGGTGTGCCTTTTGCTTTATTTGTATTAAGTTAGTGAGTAATTTAGTGACAATCACGTGCTTAATTTTCTTGTGAAACTCAACCGATTTTTTATTAAAACGATGTTAAGTGGCTGTGTAAAATGTTGTGCGCAATTTGAATAAAATACGTCACGGTTGTCAGTTTGCAAGCGGTTTTACGATCGGCGGCTAAGCTTCCTTGTATTAAAACGTACTGAAAAGTATCGTTTATTCTGGACGATAAAATTAAACAAAATTTGACACATTCAAAAAAACGTCTTGGCATTGCATATTTTTTATTGCATACTTGTTCAGATTATGCTTAGTTGCTGTGTTTTGCATTTATATGGCAATTATGACTGTTTAATGGTCATAACTTGGAAAGGAAGGTAATAAATGATTACCTTTGAATTAGTGGTTGTGTTTAACATTGCACTTTAATTATGTAGATAAATATTTTTTTATTTACTTTTCTATGACATTTAAAATAATTTAACGGGTCAAAACGCTTGAGTCAGCTCGTGACCACGGTTGGTGCAACCTAACCGAAACGTCGGGCAGTAAGTAGTTCGTATTAACTACTAAATAAAAATGGTGTCGCGTTTTGACCCGTTAAATTATTTTAAATGTTTAAAACGTAACGCGAAAGTCTTAAAATTTATACTTTTTTATGGTAGTGAAAAACGAAAGTGGATATAAAGATGAATGAAATCAGCAACTTGACGAATTTTCATTTTATTCCTTTTTAGAAGCAAGAACGATTCAAAATATAAATTAATAAATGAGATAATGTAATTCTTTTTATTTTTAAGATTTAATGTAGAATTAGTTATCTAGTTTGAATTGCTAAGAAGAACAATTCATTTTCTTTGCTGTCGGAAAACCATTAGTTATTGCGTACTACTCGTACTAAACCAAACCTACCAAACGCTGTCCAGCCTAGTTATATTCTTTTCTTCCCATTTTTCTTTTAACTTGGGTAACTTCTATAAAATCCTTGAAACACAATACGAGCTTATTCCAAATTTAAGCAAATCAATATTCCACCAAATGAAATGCTAGGGTAAAGCGGTTCAGTTGGGAAAATACACCTCAACCATAAAAAAACCGAGTTAATGACTCCGTTAGTCAGTGTTGTAACCGTCTACCAGATTCTGCCATCCAGTGAAAAGACTCACTAAAGAGACCTTTTTATTTTATAATGAGCTCAACTGGATCAGGATCCAATCCGTATGTTTACAGCTCATTTAAGGGGAGATTTGAGTGTTTTTTTCTGCTGGGCTTTGTAGGAAGGGTAGTAAGAAGTAAATAAGGATCATCCATTTTGGGAAACAGTATAAATTTTCATAAATTAGGAATCCCAGACCAGTGTCTTCAACTGCAGTTACCATACATAATATTTTGTTTCTCATGAACAATTTTAGAAATTAATGAAACAAAAAAATTAACAACGGATTTTCATTCAATTTATGGAGTAGTTTTTACGCTAAATAGTATTAAAATGCATTCATCCATACAAATGTTCATCTCTTCAAAAAATATTATAAATTATAGTGACTATTATTATTCCATACAAACTTTTACGTGTGTATATTACACATTGTTTGGAAAATTAAATAAATACTTTATAATAAAAAATATTAGTAAAAATACTGTTTATTTATTATTATTTGTAGTATCCACATTTATTATCAATTCAGAAACAATATGGCAAGGAAAACGTGAAAACTTGCCCTTAAGTAGGCCACAATAAATCGGCAGGATCGAAGGCAACCCAATAAAATTAAGACATTTTAATTATGTTCCCCTATTTTGTCGGTCCATATACGGTAATTACTGGAAGGACGGTGGTCTAATTCTTTATAAATAAAGCTGTTAATTAAGAAGGTACTCAGCGCTATTGGTGCCATAAAGGCATAAAGTTTGACTGCCGAGTAGGCAGGCCCTTGGTCCCGAAGGTTCAAGTCGACCTTTTTAAATTGATTTGCTCTATCAAGTATTTAAAGCGGGCAATTAGCTCGATAAGATTTTGCAGTTTTATGCTTTGTTTCTTCGACTTTTTTTGTTTGAACTTTATTGGAGGGTTGGCCACTTAATTGGGTAACGATATGGAGATTGTTTTCGTAGAGACAAAAGTACGTCAGACTTTTCACTTTGATATTTGCACCACCCTTATGCCGTAAGCATTAGGTCTATTATCGAACTTCAAGTGTTAACCTTGACGTATTCTTGAACGTACACATAGCACAAAAATAGTTTTATTAGGTTTATACTACACGAGTACCTATCTATACTAAGTTATCTTACTAAAAGGATACATGTGTTTTATATATACATACATATATTGTTTGGAAAAAAATAACAAAAACTATCGGACTGATTTCCAAAATTCTTTCACCATATTCTATCTACAAAAAAAAATCAGATACTTTATTTCAGAGATGCGGACAAAGACCACGGAACGACGGACGAAGACGGTGATGACTTACGGAACTGAGACGTGGTCTCTGAATGTTGGCCTCATAACGAAGCTCGAAGTTGCGCAGCGTGCTATGGAGAGGGCTATGCTCGGCGGTTCCCTACGTGATCGGATCCGTAATACGGAGATCCGTAGAAGGACCGGCGTATCCGACATAGCCCGAAGAGTTAGCACGCTGAAGTGGCAATGGGCAGGCCACATCGCTCGTAGGACCGACGACCGTTGGGTAAAGAGGGTCCTCGAGTGGCGACCACCACGTACCGGACGACGCAGCGTGGGGTGCCCCCCAACACGATGGAATTAATATGATTGTTTGAAAACCCATTTGAACATCTGAATTATGATATTTTTTATTTCACTGATGATATTTTTTATGCTAATCCACAGATAAGTTAGAAATTAGCTTCAAGTTACTTGGTAATACCAAAGCGAACTAAAGATTATGTAAAGCCACACGTGCTTATAAAAGCTCAGGCCTTGTTGCTTAAATCCATGTATGACGTTCTATTAACAGAGAAAAACTCGAAAACGATATCTTTACATAGAAGTCAAATTGTCTTAAAATAAGTTATAGTAGGGGTTTCCAACCTCTTTTAATGTTTAGTATTGTCATAGGGTCTAAGTATGCAGCTGTTTGAAGTAGATAGAACAGACAGACATAGTTGTCTACAAAAGTTACTACTTTGTAATTAGGCTCAATAATTATCTATAGAGATAAAAACAATTGGAGTGTGATTGTTATTAAATGCATAGGTATAAACAGAGAGGTCTATACAAGATATATACATACACTAAAACCACATTATTACAATGTTTGTGTATCTGTCTGTCTGTTTGATGCGGCAAATCTGTATAATACAAATCTATATATATATAAAAGAAAGTCGTGTTAGTTACACTATTTATAACTCAAGAACGGCTGAACAGATTTGGCTGAAAATTGGTGGGATGGTAGTTTAGAACGAGGAGTAGAACATAGGATATTTTTTTATTAATTTCTTTTTGCTTTTTTTAAGTCTTTTATTGCCTCTAAAATGGAACAAAGTTCGCCGGGACCGCTAGTTAGAGATATAAACAAAAATACTTCCCATAAAGCAAATAAGAGTTAAGCACCAAAACTAAGTCCCACTCCAAACACAGCCTAAAACAATCCCGGCAATCGGAAACTTCCCGGAAACAGCACCTAATCCCGACCAATACGTCAATTACCGAGATAACGCGCATATTTGAGGGGCAAACTGACAGACGCCCGAGCGCCTGTCACCAAACACGTCGGTGTTTGGTGCTCAAACAGTTGATAAGATAACCTTTGGGCTGTGCCGACACAATGGGCGTCGCGGCGTGTCAATATTTGAGGTGAGAATGCCTTTCGGGATAGCGCGTGCGTGTTGGCCGGCTGTTACACCGAAGCGAGCGTTCGAGTTCTTTCGTGAGAGATGGAATGTTCATTAGCGCTCTTTACTGTTAAGCCGAACTCATAAGAGTTCAAACCCCTCTGAGAGCAAACATTCGTGGTGAGAATTCGTATTTGCTTTTTATCGGGGTGTTGAAAAATGTGTCATATTATTTATGGTGTTATCACCGTTGGGTCTGGCTTTCATTATAAGTACTTACCCTTCTTACTCGTACTTTGGGATCAAGTCAAAGTATGTGAAGTTATTTGGTATATTTTTATTCATGAATTGGAGTGGTGCATTCGGTAGTGATTTTATATCCTATATTATTGTAAGGGTGTTATTTAACAGATGTAGCAAGTAAAACATATAATATGTAATAACCTAGCTTAGCTATATATATACTTTAGCTAAGCTAGCGATAAGACTTTTACTTTACAAGTTTTCAATGACATCATCGTCAAGCAACATACCCTAGCTACAAGTTTTCTCGATGGTATGTGTTGGATTGGATAAGATCTTAGAAGATTCTCTGAATGTCTACTGAAGTCCGTGCGCACTGACTAACTGAGTGGCACTGAGACGTCGGTTTGATTCCCATCCAGGACAAACATCTCGATGATAAACATTTTGTACGTCGTATGTGTTCTTTGTCTTTACGCATTTATATATTTTCACTAGTATAGTAGTTTTGCATGGAAGCGTCTTTTTTGGTTTTACAGCATAAGTATTTGAGCTACTTTTGTATCATGGCAATAATTATGATTATCTCGTAAGGTCCAAATTATGTATTTTACTTTTTTCCCTTCTTTAATGAGTATGTCACATCAACAAGTATGTAGATGTTAAGTTTTCAAAAATATTATAATGCAGGATTGTTGTATTTTTTTAAGTCCACTCATTCTCACACATTCGAACCATTCGTGTGATCAATTCACATTTGAAGTTACGAAAAATAAAATACAAACATATTGAGGGAAACTTTGTATAAAACCATAGGTAGCATTTAAAATTGATCGAATATTTAAATTCATAATTGGCATACCAATCATAGTATACATATCGGTGTAATGTTAGGGCGTTAAACGCCTTTCAAAGTTGCATCGAAACACTTAACACAATAGAAACCCATTAACGGTAAGCTAATAAATGCAATTTATGAAAAATATACCTACAGTATAATATTAAATAAAATTCTACGCCAAATAAAACCATAAATAGATTTATTTAAAAACAAAAATAATTTAATATCAAAAAAATATATTGTGAATCTAATTTCATGCTTAATTACTGTCAGGTTAGTATATTTTTAAGTTGTGGGAAACTTTTTATACCCACCTGTAGAATTCCTGACAGAAGGTAATTCATATACCTAAGCTTAATGACTTTAACTGTCCATATTAATAACTAGATACTTATTAACAAGCGGGTAGGTCGTAATATGTTTGATATTTACTATGATTTATAACGTACTAGCTGTGCCCGCGACTTCGTTCGCGTGGACTACATCCTTTCATGGTCGGTTTTATCCTTTCTCCCCTAATATTCGAAACAAAAAGTAGTCTATATTTTAATAGAGCTATATTTGTGCCAACTTTCATATCTCTAACATCAAAAATAAAATTTTTCCCATATAAATTTTAAAATGTGCCATTACCCCCCCCCCCCCCCCCCCTTACTTTCTAACAAAAAGTAGCCTATGTCCGTTCTTGAGGTTCAACGTATACCTATGCCAAATTTTATCAAAATCGGTTGATCCTCCTTCTTTTTTTTGAAGTCGATTAAAAAGTGACTTTGTTTTATATCTACTATATAGTGATTACGAAAAATATTCAGCAGAATTGTAGTACTCCTGATTAGAATATCAGATATGGCACCTTCACTATCATAACTGTCCATTAGTGCAGTCATGTTATGTCTTTTAACTACATACAACTTCTAACTTGAGTGTTTTTGCTTACTTACTTAAGCTAAAGTATTCAACTAGTGTCAGATACTTAGTGCATTTAGGTGTTGCGACACAAAAGTCTGTTGACCTTAATATATTGCGCAGAGAACTTAGATTACCTAGATCGTTCTAGAGCGTGAAGTTTCCTAAATCATAAGGGACTTTAACACTTTCCTAGTTTCAGAGACTTTGTTTTATTATCTTTTAATAGTAACAACAAAATTAGGAAATATGTTAAAATCACTAAGTTTATAAATAGGACAGAAAAATTGATCAAAAAGCAAAAATGTTTTCACAAAAATGTATCTCTAAGAAAACAAAGGCTAGATCTATTTGATACTGTAGAATTATATAGTAAAAAGTTAGATGAAAGTAGGCTTAGGCATGAAAAAGATATTCAGGGGCTGCAGGCTGATATGTCACGGTTGCATGAGTCCTTAAAAACCATGACTGGCAACTACAACTCTGCCCAGGCACAACTTAATGAGCACATTCTTGCTACAAATAAACTAATAGACTCTTGTAGCTGTAACCAAAATTTTAGTGACGTGGACCAGCACCAAACTGATGACAGCCAGCACCCTCTGTCACACAACATAAAAGATCTGTCTAGCACTAAATTAAATAGTAACAATGTCATACTATTCTCTGATAGAATTGGAGTTGGCTATGGGTCTATTCTCAATGAAAAATTGAAATGCAATGTTATTAATTATTGCTTACCAGAGACACCATTTTTGGAAATATGTATGAAAATAAAAAAATGTAGTTATAATAAGGACTCAATAATTATAATTATGATGGCAGAAGGCTTAAATACTTGCAAAAGAGACATTTTAAGAGGTTTTTCAATACTTTTAGAACTTGATGTAAAAAAAGTATTTTTGTGTGCCTTTCCTTTTTGTAAATATTACACTTCTAACCAGAACAACTGTATTCACATATTGAATACTCAATTATACAATTTGTCATACAGTCATAGCGACAATTTTGTGTTTTTTGACACAAATAAATTTATTAATAATAGATTAATGACTGGCAAAAGTTTTTATTTGCCTTATAAATTTAAAAAACAATTGGCTAGCTTGTTAGCCTACAATATAAATATTATATTTAATCAGACATTGGAACTCGTTCCAAATAATTTAAATGCTTGCTTAAGACAATAGAGGACCACTCTAGCAAACATGTGACCAAGGAAAAGTCCAATTACCTAAATATTATTCATCAAAATATACAGGGCTTTTCTGGTAAAGAATTAGAAATAGAGATATTTTTAGAAGCAGAGAATGTTCATGTCTTGTGTATTACTGAGCACTGGTTGAAACAGTATGAATTAATGATTAGTATTCCCAATTATAAAGTTAGTAGTTTTTTTACCCGAAAATCCGCGATAAGAGGCGGATCACTCATATTAGTACGTAAGGCCCTTAAGTCTAAAGAACGGAAAGATGTCGTTTCTCTTTCGATTGAACGAACAATTGAGTTAGCATGTACAGAGACAGAGCAACATATTATTTTATGTGTATACAGACCCCCCTCATCTAATTACATGATCTTTGAGTCTGTCATGGAAGATGTTTTAAAAAAACTTTCTCAATCAAATAAAAAAATCATAGTGTGCGGAGATTTCAATGTCAACATATTAGATGCGACTCAAAACTCAACAAGGTTTCTGAATCTTTTTAATTCATTTAATTTGCAACAACTTTTTAACGAACCTACCAGAGTTACTCCCACAACAGCAACTTGTTTAGACAATATTTTTTGCAATTGTGTTGTGTTGAAAAAATCAATCATTAACTTTATAAATTCAGATCATTCTGGTCAATTAGCTGTTTTTGAACACCGACATGCCCCCTCTTCGTTAAGTATTGTTTGTAGACCAGTCACCGCATCGCGTGTAGACAGATTTAGAGAAAAAGTTTCTAATAAAGTATCTTTTCTAAGTTTCCATGGTAACAATGTTGATCAACTATATGGAAACCTATTTAATATAATTGAAAATGAAGTTCGTGAGATTTTTACGAAAAAAACAATTAAAATCAGTAGCACTAAATCAAAATTTTGTGAATGGGCTACACCAGGTATATATAAAAGTAGAAGAAAATTGTTTGAATTGTATGAAATAAAGGCGAACTCAACCGATCCTTCATTAATAGATTATGTTAGGAAATACTCAAAAATATTTAAGCAGGTATGTTTATTTGCGAAATGTAACTATTTGAAAGGAAAAATAATATCTGCTCCTAACAAAAGTAAAGCAACATGGAACGTTATAAATAAAGAGACTTGTAAAAACAAAACACAAATTAACAAGTTCTCTCTCAAATTAGACAATAGGAGTTTTGATTCCGATTCAGATGTTGCAAATGTATTCGAATCTTTCTTCACAAATATACCTGTCACTACGACGAGTAGTTTAAACTCCAGCCCCCGTCTTGCTGAGTCTCTCCTGAAATCTCATGTAGATAAGTGTCAAGCTGATTTTAACTTTACTCATATTTGTCCTGCGGAAATTATAAAGAGTTTTAAGAGTTTAAGTATGAAAAAAACTGAGGATTTATGGGGCATTTCCATTGATATACTCAAAAACATAATTCATGGAATTGCACCTTATTTATCCTTCATATTTAATAAATGTATTGACGCTGGTGAATTTCCTAATTTAATGAAATTAAGTAAAATTATTCCACTTTATAAATCAGGCGATAAAAGTGATCCGTCTAACTTTAGACCAATTTCCATATTACCAGCACTTAGCAAAATCTTTGAAAAAAATATTTTCAATCAATTATTAGCTCATCTTACAGTTAATGCTCTGTTACATAGTAAGCAATTTGGATTCACTAAAGGTAGATCTACTACGGACGCAGGTGTGGCACTTATCAAACATGTTTTCGATGCTTGGGAGAGAAAACAGGACGCCATTGGAGTTTTTTGTGATCTGTCAAAGGCATTTGATTGCGTTGATCACCAAACGTTGCTGATGAAGTTGAGGCATTATGGTGTTGTAAGCACTTCACTGAGTCTTCTACAGTCTTACCTTTCTGACAGAACTCAAAGGGTCAATGTGAATGGAACTAACTCTTCTGGTGCACCTCTAGCGATGGGAGTGCCCCAGGGCTCAATATTGGGACCTCTGTTGTTCCTTATTTATATTAACGACCTTCCTTACTTTGCGAAGGATCTCTGTGAGATTGTGTTATTTGCTGATGACACTTCTCTCATCTTCAAAGTTGATAGATGTAAAGAATCATTTGAAGATGTAAATAGTTCTCTCTCACAAGTGCTACATTGGTTCACGAATAATAATCTCCTGCTTAACACTAAGAAAACGAAATGTGTCAAATTTACAATGCCGAATGTTAAAAAAGTCAACATCAAATTGTCCATGAATGGTGAACCTATTGAAATAATTAATTCTACAGTATTTCTCGGCATTACATTAGACTCTAAATTGCAATGGGGACCCCATATTGTTGCCCTGGCAGGAAGGCTTAGTTCAGCTGCATACGCTGTAAGAAAAATTCGTAATTTGACTGATATTGAGACTGCAAGACTGGTTTATTTCAGTTACTTCCATAGTGTTATGTCATATGGTCTCCTTTTGTGGGGAACAGCTGCTGACATTCAGACTATTTTTGTTTTACAGAAGAGGGCTATCCGCGCCATATATGGTCTTAAATCACGGGATTCTCTCAGAGACTTATTTAAAGAAATTAACATACTTACCGTTGCATCTCAATACATTTTTGATTGTATTATGTATGTACGCAAAAATTATAATCTACTTTTTAAAAAATCTGACTTCCATAACTTTAACACTAGAAATAAACACAAGCTTGCTGTTCCATATCTAAGACTACATAAGATAAGTAATTCCTTTGTGGGTTTAAGCGTTAAATTGTTTAACAAGTTACCTGAAAATGTTATCCAGTTGCCCATGCATAGATTTAAGTCTCATGTTAAAAATTGTTTAATAAAAAAGGGCTACTACAAAATTGATGATTATTTAAATGACAAAAATGTATGGGTCTAGAATAACTTAATTCTTTGAAATCTTACTATAGCTTTGTATACTTTATTTAAGTACCTAGTTTAAGGACACATTGTTATATTTGAAAAGAGTAAGTGTCGAGTTTCTTGCCGGTTCTTCTCGACATGATCAACATTCCGAACACGGCGGTAGAATACTTTATTTGTACTGACTATTCATAAGTGCTTTTGTGAAGCTTACATGAATAAAGATATTTTCTATTCTATTTCTATTCTATCTTATTAGGGTTCAGGACTTTACAGGTGTAACGTGTTTGTTTTATATTTTTTACGAATACAAATGTATTTATTAATTGCACTCCATTACTAAGTAATTAATGTTGTTACATGTTTTTTTATAAAATACTAGCTGTGCCCGCGACTTCGTTCGCGTGGACATCCTTTCATGGTCGGTTTTACCCCTTTCTCCCCATAATATTTGAAACAAAAAGTAGTCTATATTTTAATCCAAGTTTCGAGCTATATTTTTGCCAAATTTAATATCTCTAACTTCAAAAATAAACATTTTTCCAAATAACCCCCCCCCCCCATATTTTCTAATAAAAAGTAGCCTATGTCCGTTCTTGAGATTCAACGTATACCTATACCAAACTTCATCAAAATCGGTTGAGAGGTTGAAGCAGGAAAGCGTAACAGACGGACAGACAGACAGACAGAGTTACTTTCGCATTTATAATATTAGTAAGGATAAACGAACAAGTTATTGACCTGATAAACTAAAGGGGATGCTTTTTATTCAAAATTAATTTACTTTATTATTAAATCTTTAGTTGTTGCATATTGTAGAGATCTCCTAATCAAATAAAGCATTTCGCTGAATAAAAGCGTACAGTAATTTGTTATGGTCCTTATTCCTTCGATGTTTGTCTTTTTTTGCGTTGTTTTTTGGTTTGAAAATAGGTTTTAAGTTATATGAAGAGACCTGGATGTAGACTCTAGAAATATACAGGCCTAGCATGCGCAATACGTCAAATATCTAGCACGAGACGACAAAAGTTTCAATACTGTTGATTGGCTAATAGCACACCGCACGCGTATTTTCAGCCAATCAGCAGCTGACGCTCTGACTTTAATCGATTTTGACGTTTATTAAGAGCGCGATAAAATTTAGTCGCGTGGCGCATGCTAGGCCCGATAGAGTGTGTTTAATCACTCGCCTTGATTGGCTATGGCATAAATCATATAAAGATCCTTAGCTCGGTTTCTGGATCAAGAAAAGAAAGTTTCAGATTTTTTAACATATGTAGTTTGGATTTGTGATCTCAAATCCGCATTTGATAACAATTACTTGATTTGACTTTTGAACAAAAGCTTATTAAGTATAGGTATCTCAATAGATTGATATTTACTTTTTAGTAGGTACTTAGTTCTGTTATCTACTCAACTATGAGATTAAGGCATACACAGTGGCGTAACTTCGGGGCCCGTGGCAAATTCATCAATCCATCGACCAACCCCCCCCCCCCCCCTCCTTTTCAAAGAAAGAATAATGTCTAATACTTGTTTGGAAATACCAGAAATGTAGTGCATACTTTAGGAAAGTTTGATGTAAAAATTATTCTTGGTAATTGGGATTCTCCTCTTACCTTGGGCCCCTTCTGGCTGGGGGCCCGTGGCATTTTGCCGACTTGCCACCCTGTAGTTACGCCACTGGGCATACATCTTATCTTGTCTTGCTGCAAGAGTACGTATTAGTAGATATAGTAAGTAAATTACTACACTATTGTAGATACCTTTATAACAAATATCATGAGATATTTACAGATTTCATTTTGTTTGTTAACATTCAGTCAAGATACCATATTCCTAAAAGGCAAACAACACTTCGCAAAGTAACAACGCCTATCCACTTTGCACAAAACTATTGATAGCAATTACGTAAAATCTGGCTTTACGAAAACACTCAACAAATTAAATATTAACGACGATTTCCACCGGAAAATATCAACAGGCCAACCTACGCGCATGATAGCATTGCGAAACGGCTACTTCACAATTTGTTAGCGGCCCACTCAACAGATTGGGTCGCCTTTATTGATGTCGAGACAACGCCAGCCGACTAATAGAACTTAGAACAACTTGTCCGGTGTAAGTTATGGGTCAGAACTGGTAGATTACTATCTCCAGCTACTTTTGTCGTTAGAATTTAGTGGGTGTCGGTACTTTCAAGGTGCAAATCAGTGTAGTTTCGAATGTTGAATGCAATTTATGGTTGTAGGTACAGCAGTTTTGTTTTACGCTCTGGGCCACCTGCTTTGATTAAACCTGGCGGGGGAAGTTACAGTATGTACCTACCTGTTTGTACAGTTAAAAGTGTGTCAGACTGCGTTAGTCTAATGTTTTTATTCATATAGATTAGTTCATATAACTCTCAAGAAGATACCAGCAAGAAACTCAGTAGTTTTTTTTACAAAAAAACAAAACTTATTACTAATTTTGTACTAAGACATACAGTTAGTTTGTCAATTTATAGTTGGTTTATAACTTTACCTGCCTTATGTCGTCAGCATAAGGACTAATATCGAACATAAAGTGTTTTTTTGTGACGACTACAATCAATTAGCGACACACTCCGGCTTTGCACTGGTGCAATGTAGATTCTAATGAGGTTATCGTTTTTCCAAGTGCGGGCTCAAGCCCTGGGCTCCAAATCGTATCCTTAAGTCAACATATGGTTAACTAGGTACTGTCATTGTAGGTAATTGTAAAGCATGCTGGTCTCGGATATTGAAGGAGAGTAAATCTCTAGACTATTTACTCTCCCCTTACGAGTATAAAAGAGCAGCATCTGGCACTAGACTGTACGTTGATGAGGACCGTGTCTATCAATAGTTGTCTGAGGTTAAATTGTTTATTTATTTATTTTATTGGATCACCAACATAAGTTACAGTAACTAAGTATACATAATTAACTTAAGATAAAAACAAAAATCTAACTGTACTTATAATAATAGGTAATCACAGCATTCGTTAAATACAATAATTGTTACAATAATACATTTTTAATAGACTATACAAAACAAAGAAGAAAATAGAAAATACTGTACGTCACTATTTTTGAGGATATAAAGAAATCTGGAAAGACCCTGAAAATGACCATCAAGCTCAGGTATCTTTTGATGATGAAGAAGATAAAATGCGAACGATTGTCAGCGGAAGCGAAATTTAAGAGGAGCTTTTTGCCCCGTTTGACAAAATCAAGGTTCTGAAGATCAGGCCTAGTTCCATCTCCAGAACAATCATTCATGAGATGAACATTTGTTTTTGTTCTACGTTTGGATTTTTAAGTCTCCCTACCTACCTACATAAATAAACCTACTTGGCATCTATAGACATATCAATCCAAAAATAGGTAGGTATAGGTAGGTATGCAAAATTTTATGACGTTATCTATCTTACAAAGTATAGTTGCAACTATATAGATAACTTAGTTACTAAGTTCCAACTTGACTCAACTGATGCTGTTGTAGGGTCCTTTTGTCCGCAGAGAGATATAAAGGAACCTTTGTAACATTTACGTATTATCATCACCAGTGGAATAGGTATTGAAATAGTGATCCACAAACTTGTGGAGTTTGTGTGATTGTAGGAAGACATGAAAAAATGAGAAGAGTGATAGTTTATGTCAAAGATTTTCTTTATGATGAGAAATTTAAAAGTGGAAAATGCGGTACTGAATTTAAATTTACTTATGTACCTACTTATATCTATACCTAAAATATTTGGCTGCACTCATGTGACGTGATGCAACATACAATTAAAATGAATAAAGATATTTGGACTCCAACTACATCCAGAAATGGGAAAAACGAGACTTTTGCAATAGAGTTATGAAAACGTCTTCCATTCAAAGATTAACAGTGTAGTAAAAATAACACGACGCCAGCGCAACTACGTTTCCTTACTTCCTTAATGGAATTCTTCACGAAAGCGTATGTTCCAGGAAAAGCCATACTACCCTCCACAAAGTCTAGCATTTAATTGAACGATTAGTGAAATATACATAAAAGAGCGCCCAGACCACGATCAATTCAATTGCATTCTTCAGGCGGCTAGTTTCAATGCGTACGCGCAGATACCGCGCCGGCCAATCGGAACTCCGATCAGGTGGGCAGGAGGCGGGGTCGAGACAAACCCCGCCCACCGCCTCGCACCAAGATTTTTATTGAGTATTGGATTACAGATAATAGTGTTCGGTTGTTTTACTGGCTTTTCTAAGTTCTTTTTATTACGATTTTATTGTAATGGGAAAGCGAAACGGATTGCATTACTAAGGATCGAGTTCCAATATGTTTGTCGTAAACGTGTGAATTCTTGAAACGTTTTCTGTGGTCATTTAAAAGTAGAATGAATTATCGGCAAGGATTCTTTCTGTGCTGTTTGTATAGCTATGGCAATCAATCAATTATTTAAAAAAAACATGCATTTGAAATCAAATGGTCGTTGAAGGTTTGGCACTTATTTATTGGTACCGGAAATAGGCACGCAAGAAACTTGATAATGTATCTATATAATTTAATTCATCTTTAAAATGTGTTGAAATGCTCCAAATTATTTTCTAGTGAAATATGACATTGTGACATCAGAGTTTGCCATTTTCATAAAAAATCTATGAAGGAAACGTGTTTTTAGATAGTTTTCTAAAAGTATCTCTGTTGACTGGCCAGTCAACATCCTTATTATTGAGCAGAAGACTTAAAACTCACTGTTGATGTAGCCTAGAGCTTAATCAAATACAACTATCCATTTAACAATGATGTCGCTTGGCAAAGCTCTATATAACCCAGCCAAATTTAAAAACACCCTATGCTCTCCAGTGAGACAAACTCACGACAAAACCCATTTTGCCTGATCGCATTCAAGACGCCATCCGGCAACATCGAGTTGCGTAAAAGATCCCATACGATAATAGTCGAGGGGCCCGGCGCGTTGTGTGTGGCCGCTATCTAGCGGACTATCGCGCGACGTTACTGTCGGGCGACACGATAACTGCGCGTGGGCAACGCCAAAGACTGGGATATTTCAGATGCGGCACTTTCCTTCTCTTACACATGGCTGAGGAAAACAAACAACTTTTCTATCATTATGCGATTCTTGAATTGACCACAGTTGTAAGCGCAAACCTATTATTCATTGCAAAAGTTAGCTTCTGCTCCAGGTGTAGGTACTCGAAAAGTTTAACGGAGCGTCAAACATATGACCCAAATAGACTCTCTTGAAACATAAACACATCTCTTTTAAATTATGATGGTAACAATCAAGCATACAAAGCTTAAAGTTATGTGGTTACCATGGGCTGGGGGATGGATACGTGAGACATCAGTCGTAGCACAATCGGGTTATAAACTCTTTTAAAGTCTGTTGGCTAGAATATTCAATAACTTTCTATGTTTATTGTACCTGTATAGTAGAAACCTTACAGAAGACTGCAGCCAAATAACAATCACTTCGGTGTTGTTGTGTTCCTGCGCGTGAGTAAGGTTTCCAGAGCTCCTGGGGGGTGCTACATTAGTAGCAGAGGTCAAGCCTTCAAGTTAAGGGCGACAATTCCAGTCACAAATTTATTATCCTGTACTTGTCGCCCTTAAGCTAGGACCTCATTACCACTTAACACCAGGTGGGATGAGGTCAATCTTGAAGTGTAATATAAAAAAAAAATGCTCGTTTCTAGTATAATCTAATTTTGGACTTCTAAATCTAACTTATGTTCTTAATTGTACTCACATTTAATACACTAAAATTCAATTAATTTCAATCAGTATTGTCTAAATTACGAAGTTAAGTCTAAATCTAGGTATCTGGTGTGAGATGTCACTCAGCGTTAAAGTATCTATTCTAATATGTACTTGCTGGCCCTACTCTTAACTGTGACACATTTTGTATAAAATATCTTTATTTAGGTTTAATCAGCTTTGACATTGAGAGTAAGAAATGTAATCGTAGTTAGAAAATAGGCTAGCCAAAATGCGTGTCCCATCTGTCATTCCACAATCTTTGTCGCCACGGGCACTTAGTTATCTCAACATTGAAGCTCGCATGCGAATGGCATTCGCAATCAGAATTGTCACCGTTAATTCCGCGTTTGTGATAACGCGACACCTACTTACGAACGGTTGGCGGTTTTACTATTAAAATAAACAAACAACGCACGTGTCGTAAGAATAAAATGAGCTCAGTGGTCTGTGTCTGGTGAATGGTTTCTTATCACACTCGTACATTGTTATTATTCACACGGAAATTGAGGAAGATCAATATTGATTGATAATCGCGAATACGTCTAAAGCGTTTAACTATATAACATAAGTATGAGCAAATTAAAAACTTTTGATTAATGCTCTAAAACGAAACCTTTCGTTTGTTCGTTTTGTTTTTGGTAATAAACCTCCTTGTTTTTTGAATTCATGCTTTTCCCTAGTAACAGTTTTATTTCTACGTTCGTGGTTATTTTTGATGTAAACGAAGATTACATTATTGTTATTGTAAACATTGTGTTTTAAAAACTATTTTCTCTTTTAATGTTTTCACGACCGTTTCTCTATATTTCGTCTTTTATAAATTCTTCTATCTAAAATCCGTCTGAAAGAGATAATTTCCTTGGTAGAAAACCCGAATTGCATTAGAGTATACAAAAGCAATTTTAGAACTATTATCAAGAATAAAATATATCCAGTATCTTCGAGAGTTTTTTGTAAAATCAACCGTTAATTATCTTTCAAGAACATTGATAGAGATAGGTAGGTAACATTCCAGTTTATTTTTCCAAGTCCACATATCGTTATTACTGGACCCCAAAAAGTAACAGCCATATCACGTCACGAGCGATTTAAAACGAAATTAAATAAAAACAAAGGCGCAACGTAAAGACAAATAAGTCGACCGAAACCGTGGTTAACATTCGAAACCGCGCAAACGCACGTCCGAGGGCATTGTCAAAACACCTTATACAATTCACGGCAAGTAAAAGGAACATGAGGAGGCCGGGCAAGTGCGAGTCGGACAAAAGTACCAAGGGGCACTGTGACTTCCTTCTTCTCTTACCTTTTATTAACTACTCTTTTTCTTCTTCCTTAGTAGGAATAGGCTGTATTTAAGTGGAACGTTTTACGTGGAACCTCTGACGTGTGTAGACATGGGCCAGTGTCTTATGCCTCCTCTACACATAGACAGATTCGTCTGCAGATGGCATCATTTAAGATCTGATTTAAGAGAGGTAGGGCATAGCAATTTATCGCTCGAACTGGAGCAGCCCGACTGGTGAAATATCTCCACCTTACAGAAGACCGCAGCTAAATAACAATCACTTTTGTGTGTTGTGTTCCTGCGTGTGAGTAAGGTTTCCAGAGCTTCTGGGGGGTGCTACGTTAGTAGCAGGGGTCAAGCCTTCAAGGTAAGGGCGACAAGTCCAGTAACAGATTTATTATGCTGTACTTGTCACCCTTAAGCTAGGTCCTTATTACCACTTAACGTCAGGTGGGATGAGGTCAATCTTGAAGTACAATATAAAAAAAATTGCCAATCAATTCAATCACCCTATCTACACGTGTAGAGGGGGTGATTTGCTCGTCTGCCGATATCAAATACCTACCACAGGCGAGCAAATCACACCCTCTACAAGTCGGCGGTCGCGTCCTCCAATGCCATATGCAAACTGTCTACGTGTACCTACAGGAGGCATTAGATGGAACAGTAAGATGTAACGTCCGACCGTTTACGTCTGTCAAATTTAATTTTGAAGACGTCATATTGCTAGAAACCGGAAAGAACATTTCAAATCACAACATTTACAAATAAGCTTAATTATAAATAACATTTTAAGGTATCAATGACATAAAAAAGGACTTTACGAATGTCGCACAATAAACTTTATTGATTCTTGACAAATAACATTTAAAAAGCGATTTTTAAACCGCCGGAAGTACATAACAGGTAAAAAAGACTCAAAATATTAAAGAAAAATTAATCTATTTTAAGACCTAGTCAGGCTCTTGAGCTATTACAACTCACTTTTGCCAGATAGCACGAGAATTCTTTGATGATCCCCTTGGAAAATTGAAATGGATGAAATTTACAATAAATGAGGTTATATCGTTTCAACCATTTCAAAATCGAAATTGATTTTTCATAACTTATCGAACTAACCGCTAAATAAAATAGTCAATATAAATTTAAACTATATACCTCTATAGATGTACCTACGAGCAATAAAGGCCCTATGAAGGTTTTGTTTCTTATTTTCGAATTGCGGAGCCCCAAAAAGTCCCCGGCCCGTGTGTGGTCGCGAATAAAGAACCGCCACTAAATTCGTATAATGCACACTCGAAAAGCAAAAGCAAATATTTTTCAAACACCTTCGGGGACAAACATAATCCTTTGTGACAATCGTCCGTAATTTCGGTGTCGATGACAATGTGCTGTTTGCAAAAAAAGGGAAGAGTGAGCGACGTGAATGGCGGAGGGGACGCCACAGTGTTGCGATTTGTTTGATGAGCACCTCACGTGCGGAATTAAATGATACAAGCGCACCTTTTAATTTAAAATAATCATGAGTGCAACTCAAATGTGCGCTTCGATGAATAGTTTAGGTGCGCCTCAAAATAGATTGATTTGTGGGTGGCACGAAAAAAATACTTTAAACAATTTTGAAAATTTAAAAACAATTAATGTGCTTTTTCATTACGTATTCAAATCTGTTGGAATTTTCCAATGGATGTGAGATTTTATTTGAAGTTTTGGGAATAAGTAAAATGCAGAGACACTTTTTTAAATCGAAATTAAAGCTCAAATCTTTTTTCAAAATTTACCATGATAAATAATCGTGAGTAAGTCAGAAGTAATTTTATACAAGATGGAAAAATTCGGTAGAGTCGTTTAAAGTAAACTATCCGAACTAGGAAAACAGATTTTAATATGTTTGGCGTAGGTACCATACGTGCCAGATGACGTCATATTATGTTTCCTTTAATCAACTATGCAGTCTTATTATACCGAAAATAGCTAAAACACTTTACATTGATTTCCTTTGCTGTCAGAGTAAGTACTTCGTAATAACTATTAAAAAATATAGTCGCGTTTCGTACCGGTTAACTTTTTTTAAATAACACTTCAAGATTGATCTCATCCTTGACTGATGTCAAGTGGTAACGAGGTCATACCTTAAGGGCGACAAGTACAGTATAATAAATCTGTTACTGGATTTGTCGCCCTTACCTTGAAGGCGTTAGCAGTTAGTCCCTGCTACTAATGTAGCACCCCCCAAGAGCTATGGAAACCTTAATCAAGCGCAGGAACACAACAACATGCTGAAAATAATTGGCTGCGGCCTTCTGTGAGGTGGTTTAACTTATTTTAAATCTTTAAAATGGAACGCGAAAGTCTTGAATAGTTATTTTAAGTTGCACAGTGTGTGGCGGCCGTGGCTAGAGATCACGGAAAAGGTGCACTTTAGTTATCTCGGTGGGACGTCCGATTGGGGCTATTGCTATGTAATTGTGAATAATCTGCGCCGGCACATCCACCAAAGACTCCATTATTATGTTGTCATACTACGGCATAACTGTTCACGTCCCAGATCTGTTTTGACTTTTATTTAGCGTTGCTTAAAATTGTTATTTAGCCGCTTGTTAATTAAATTCAGAATTGAATTGAAAAATGAAAACGCTTTTATATAGGTATGTTTCACATGTTCAATTATATAAAAACTGATATTCAATGTCTGACCCTGTCATTCAATATCTCTAGGTATGTTAGTAGTGTCTTCCACTTCAACCAAAACCCAATCTTAATCTCTGAATGCATAAAAAATACTGCATATAATATTTTATTTTTTGAAAGGCGTAGAGAAGTAGGTATAAAGTGATTTAAATATAATGTTTGTTAGTACTTGATTGATAAGAACAATCCTCACGAAATAATTTTATCTACCTACCTTGCTAAGTTGAAGTTTTATTTCTAAATAGAGGCGTACTTTTTTTTATTTTTCTAGGCAAAATGAGATGACGGCTCAATATTAATAGCGTCTTAGTTCTCTTGTTGTGCTAAAGAAACGAAGCATCTTTTGATTTCAAATAAAAAATAAAAATGTTTTACCCTAGCATCTATCACGCACGCTCTACGAAATTGATACAAAACCTTACATTTATAACTACTCACCATACAATACAGTTCTCTAATAGACGTAAAAGTGGTAATTATAAAGTCTCAAGTAAAAAGCAAGACGGAGCGAGCTATCAGCAACAAAAGGCGACTACTGAGCTTGAAAAATCGATTCAATTCAACACCACATCGACGCGAGAGGATCAGAATTATTCACACGAATAAAAAGAGCCCATTGTCAATTCAGGCCCGCACAAAGGCTCTTAAGAGTGTATCAAAATGACATAAAGCTCGATTATGCTCGTAACACAAAACAAGCCATAATGGGGCCACATGTCTCTCGTATTTTTTTCAAGATTTTGGAAATGGATGATGTGTTAAAAAGGTAACAAATTGTCGTCGCCGTTGCCCCTCCGACGGTGTCCTGTTTCTGGATGGGCAACCGCCATATTTTATGTCGATTCGCGTTCGAAGTTCAAATTGAACGATGCGATTCGGTACGGATTTCACGCTTTTTTTGTATTTTTTTTTTGTGTTAAGTCGCGGTTTGGATGGCCGGTTGCGTCATGGTTAACGGATTTGGGCAATTTAAACTATTTAAATGTTTAAATCTACATAACTACTCAATTGTGGTGTAGTTAATTTTGTGATTTGCTTCACGGTCTGCACGAGACTTTATGTTTGGGGTTTCAATTTTAACTTATGTTATATAAAAAATAATAAATGGAAGTGCCATTGTTGTATACAGTTTAGCCTTAAATAGAGCTTTTGATACGAAAATTTCATATTTGAGTGTAAACCAAAAAAATCCTGACTCCATTAGCTATAAGTATGCTACATGTTTTTTTTTCATTTTATGTTGGTAATAGTCAAAGTAAAATTATTTTGGTAAACAGTTCAACACGCACAAAACCTCGAGAAAAACGTAAATGATAAAAAAAAGGAATTAATATGTTAGGAATATCTTGATGATTTTGATTATTAAATATTATAGATAGTAGTATCTCTTTATATAGATACTTAATACAGACTTTGATATATATGACAAAAGCCATGTGTCGTCAAATAATAATACAGTTCTTTCAATTTACTTCCCACTTAACATTCCCGTGACCTACGAATACATAATTATTATGTTGTCGTAACGAAAATATTTGTCTATTATGTCATGAAACTAACGTAGATCAATTTTTCCAAACAGTTGGTAAGTTCAGAAAATAATATCACGATTTTATAATTTAAAGACTATAGCGTTGCATTAATGAAGATGTAGCGAGCGATGCACTCGCTAAGACAATGAGCAACATTTTACGTTGACAAGTAGCGCCATCTATTTGAAATGTTACGAACTCATTTAAGACAACATTCTATGTTTTATGCATGTTACGATCCCTTTCTTAATCAGTCTGTTCATTATGATGACTTAATCAACAAATTTGGTACGGCCTCAATTAAATTAGGTTCGAGATGAAACAGTCCATAAATACTACACTACGAACGGGGATATATTTCTTTTAATAGAATAACATTTATTTATTTGCATATATACAGTGTGATACAGTTATGTTACAAAGCAGTATCTTGAATTGTATAAACAATAGTGTCATTTTGGAATCATCTTAAGTACATATTTAAATTTAACAATTGATAAATTCGTTGACACTATAAAAGCATTTTTGAAAGAGCTACGGCGTTAACGCTTTTGTGAAAACCTTATCATTGATGGACAGGTGTGTATGTGACATCTGACAAACCATAATGTAATATATAAAAATACTACTCGATGGATTTTAATGAAACTTTACAATATAAGAGATCATATATCAGAATAACACATATGCTACGACGATTTTAATAGTTACGCGTTGATAAATGAGTGCGCGATACGCGGTGGCTTCATATATCTTTCTAATTTTTTTCAAGTTAAATAGGTATATAAACTTTGGTACAAATATGGCTCGAAATTTGGTTTAAAATATTGACTACTTTTTGTTTAGAATATAAGGGGAGATAAGGATAAAACCGACCATAAAAGTATGTAGGCCACGCAAAAAAAGTCGCGGGCACAGCTAGTCTATTATAAATATAGTGCCTTAAGTGTAATAGGTAGAGCTTTGAACTCAAAAACCTGAAGGTCGCGGGTTCGAATCCGCTTGTACTTGCATTAAATGAACATATTATTTATGTATGTTATTATATTACGTGAACCAATAAAAAAAAAAGGTAATCTGTCAATCAATATTAGGATATTCCAAGCTTGAATTTAATTGCTTGATAAGAATGATAATTCGGCGCTTAGTGAGGCACTTCAAGCCATTGGTACCCCAACTATGATCGAAATTGGTCTGGTTTTCTTAGTTAGTGTTGCGGGGTCAGTGTGATATCGCATAGGGTAAAGGAAAGTATATTGGTGATGTAGGTAACTTGATGATAACTTTTTAAACTGATTGCCACAAAATTCCCTATGCGAGCACATTCATGAGACAGCGCTAAGGAGGTTGCTACGAGTGTAAGCAATTGTGTTTTATTTAAATTTTAAATAAAATTTAAATTTAACATTGTGTGGCAATCAGTTTAAAACGTTATCATCAAGTTACCTAAATCACCAATATACCTTCCTTTACCCTACTAGCTCTGCCCCGGTCTTCTTTGTGTTATTTTGGTCGAATCTCGGGAGCTCTTTATAAAAAGAAGTTTGTGCAATTATTCAAAGCTTTTTAGATGAAAGAATAACGAACATACAGGCTAACTTTAAACTAGCTACAAGTGAACTATATGATAATATATTTAACTATGCTACCAAACTATATCCAGACTAATTTAGTATTTGGTGTGAACGAGTAGGTACATTTCACACTTTTATAACGAGTGTATTTGCGCTGTTAAAATCAATAAATCTAAGCATTATGAGATAAATGTAGGTACCTACCTCATAGAAGTAATAAATGAATAACCCTTAAATTTAACGCTTCAACCAAAACTTAAACGAATACCATATTGAAAAAAACTAAAACTTTTAATTAAAAATTATTATTCGAAACATTATAACACTATTGATTGCCAATGGTTTAACCAACCAACGCCGAGAAATCAATAAAGGGCTTTTGGACTACCTCTTGACAAGTTTCTTTTTGATCCTTGCTAAATTTTTAACGTTTTATTTCGTAAATTTTATTTCTTGATTTTAATTGGGTTGGTATAACAATAGATAAAGTAATTTTAATTACTTAAACATGTTGTTACCTATCTATTACCTTTTTAGGCACGTATTGCCTATGATATTAATCGTAAATAAAAAAAAATTAAGGAATTTGGACCTTACAGACCGAGTAATGTAAATAGAAAACAAATAAATAAATTCATCATTTTTATTACATTAATTTATAAAAATACAACTTCCAAAAATTAATGCACTTATCAAAAAATGGGAAGACACATTTAGTATTTTCTATACAGAACATATTTTTACAAAACACATTTTATTTTACACAATCACTTAACACTTATATGGGTGGACGGACAGCAAATTGACTTAGGCATATTTATATTTACACAATAAAATGAGATCAGAAAATATACAAGATTTCAGAAACATCTTAGTCTAAATAATACTAGATAGAACCCAACATTTTAGGAATCTTATTGCAAGTCTTATTCTAATTTGCCACAACAAAATATACGTTAAAATGAGTATAGTATTTACTATCAATTAGCAACGATGAGGATCACGTACATTTTAATTCAGTACCATACCATTTCCTTTCAACAATATCGATCAAAATTCTCGGCGATAAAGAATGTCCAACAATCCAATCAAAATATTTTTGTAAATCAGTCATAAAACAAATGCTAAATAGGAAAAACAAGAAACAAACAGAAATTTGATAAAATTCTAAATTAAGGAATCCTTAAGATTTAACAGTATTATATACTAGCGATCCTCTGTTGAACACAACTATAAATAAATTCAACTTTATGTATTTGTATTTTTTTGTTGTGGCCAACTCACGTCTTAAAACTACAAGGCATCAACTATAGGCATTTAATCAGTCTTTTAAAAACACTTGCCACACTCTTCTAGTTTAACAACTTCTCACTAATTCTCATCTTCCGTGTCTATGTTATCGATTGGGAAATTAGGATTTAAAAGTGGACTCTTTCCATTACTTCCGCTGGGAGATGTGTTGACAGATGACATTCCGACGAGATTGTGCGTTAAGCTGTGACGTCTGAGGTCGCAGTTTCGCCTAAAGACTTTCCCACACGACGAACAGTTGTATGGCTTGATGTCTGTGTGGGTGAGTAGGTGGGTCTTCAGATTCGACCTTTGATTGAAACTTCTGCTACAAACAGGACATTTGTGAGGGGACTCCTCCATGTGAAGGATTTTGTGGACGGCTAAAGTTCTCGACTGACAGAAACCTTTACCGCATTCCAGGCACTTGAAAGGCTTCTCTTTTGAGTGGATGTACCTGTAATAAGAAACAATTTTTAGAGAAAATATTAGGTCTCTAATCACAAGGCTGATTTGATATTTGGTATTTGACTTCTTTAAATTTTTGCTTGAAAAAATAAGTAAAAGAAAAATAATGAAACAGAAATAGTATTTGTAAATGAGATCTTAACTAAAAGACTCTCGACTTGTTCGATTAAAAAATGATTACCAATAATGATAGATTTTGCTAGCCCAAACCATACTGTTTTTTTTGTGTTGTTTTATTACGTTTTTTCGACAAAACTAAAAAAAAAATTAAAAAAAGTTTTATCGTAATAATTCGTTTAAGTCTTTTACTTTAGCTATGAAGGTTATTAATACAAAACTAAATATGATAGCGCCAAAACTGCGTTTAAGTTAGTTTAGGCCAACAGAATCCGCACCACTACCTTACGTCCCGTGACTCTCATCAATAACAAATAGGTTACGAAGTAATTCCATTTAAAACTACGCCAAAATGCAAAGTGACACCTAATGTACAATATTAAAAAACATTTGAATTTAAAACAAGATTTAAAACAAAGACAAAAAACTATCGATCGACGAAGACGTAGTACCGCTGCTAAAGGTTACAGTAGGTACACTAGAATTCCAAAACAATAAAGCAGAGTACGTAAAAGGAGTGCACCATTTAGCAAGATGCTGTGAGAGGTACAATAAGTACGTCATGTCTTGAGGCGCCGAAACAGCGTAGCGTGTCGTGAACACCTTGTGGAGGGGAAGCAACAAGTGCCCGCGGGATATTGGTAATAAATTGGCGTACAGCCTTGTTTTTATTGCTATAATCATTAATTTACGCCGAGGCATGTGGGTATAACAAATGTTAGTTAGGCTCTGAGCTTACAGATGAGGCTGTAAGTTGTTTGTGGAGTAAATTCGGTATTAAAGTGCGAATGTTGTCATGACAGCAGACATACATGATCATATCAAATGGGGATGGTTTATAGGTTTAATTTTCATGGTAAATTTTAAAGTAGTGAGTAATGAACAAGGATGATTCGTTTTCTCTTTTATGGATCACCGGTTTCAATAGATAGTTTTGTTGTACTTATTTCATGTTTATATTTTAAGAAAAATTATTGAAGACATAGTATTTCTAATAAGACGGAAATATATCTTATTGTATATAGCAATGCTTTTTCAAAGTAATTTATATCAATATAATTGTATCTTGCAACAAACTAATATCAGATTCAAAAGAAGATAATGCATCCAAAACAAGTATTATGTCATTCAATCTCAACATACTCCAAGAACTACTTTCAAATTGAATTTAGGCGTACACCGTATAATTAACACCGAACAACATGTAATCAATAATAACGCATAACGAGAAACACGGCAATCGAAGCACGGAACCGAGAAATTATCTGTGTATCAAATAAACAAATAAAATACCAAACGAAAATTACGACGTGTTCAAAGTAACGTAATACCTATAATAATCGTTTGGATTAGTTAGATCGGTGACGATAAAGCGTTGGATGATGAATGAAAGAATAATTTCAATGTTAAAACGAGAGATGATGGTCGTGATTAAGACGAAGCCCGGGCATATCGACGCGCATGACTAGAGTTACGAACCGGCGCGGGCGCAGCGTTAGGCCTAACTGGGACCAACATGGTGGCTCCGTTCGTTAAAACGATATTTATCGGCAGTATACAGTTGATTTTGATTAATTGATGATATAAATTAATTTTCATTATTATCCTTTTGTCACTTAAAGTGTTTTGACAAGATAATTAATTCCGAAAATTGAATAAGAACACATGCCTTTATTTGCAATTAAAATCTTAATGCATCAGTTTTTTATCGATGACGGAAGTCTTTTCTAAATACACGAAGCACGAATGCAGAACCTTATTACAAAAACAATGATTAGTAACAAATTAATTTAAATCCATTACCCAGATATCTCGATCTGAACAAAAAACCCAAAGTCTCGACTAAAACCCGATCTTACATGCAAAGGTTTATTTTTTGTCGTCTATATTAATCCTCACGTCAGGATCACCACGTGCTTTGTTAAAACCTGTCGAAGGCCCGTTCCATTATAATGTATGGTGTCAACGAACATCGATTGAACATCGACAGGCCGGGCCGGCTAACCCTCGAGCTACACGAAATTTATTTTATTGCCGAAGAGATATGGTGATTTGAGAGGAAATCGCTGAGACAGGTGTTAAAAATTCAACACCTTTAGCTCTTTTTAGGTGGAGGGAGATAAGGTAAGAAATAGATTATGGGAGATTATGAGTTGTTGTAACAGCATTAAGATATTTATTGTGTTTGAGATAGGCAAATGTGTTTCCAAGTCTTAACAAGCTTTTAAACTTGAAAGGCGACATAGGGCTTAAGAATCTTTAAGAAAAAAATTGCACAAGATCTTTAAAAGGAATGTAAGGGTCCTTACCAAAAGAATAAAGACTCGAAGGCAAAATTAAAACATCGGAATCTTCTCAGATTAGCGGCGGTTTTGTGAAATATTTACGAGCGTGACGAACGACTTGTCGATACCATCTGCTCGGGCCATACTTAACCCTTTTTGTTTTAAATATTTTTTCGAGCGGACCGCCATTATTCAAAAGTTCATAACGATTCGCGTTGAAACCCACGACTAAAATCTTTTATTGATATCGAAAAATGAGGATCATGATGCCCTCGAATGTTTTTGGGCAGTTTATCTCATAAATAAGGGCCGCGCCATTCGATCCGGACTGTAAGGGTACATCACGTTTGATTTACCTATTTTTTTAAGTGTGAAGATAATGTTTCCGATAGAAAAACTGGTTTCGGTAAGTATTTACGTTATATCATGGTCCTAAATCTGACCATCATCATCTATATTTTGAGTGGTAAGGTAGGGCATATATTGTAATGGAACATTTCAGAAGTCGTTTTTTGTGATATAGGTAATAAATTAAAAATCATAGCTGACAATTAAAATGTGTTTTAGTAGAGCTAGTGAATCTACTCAGTTGCTTAATGCCTCATACAAATACTGGGTGCGACATTGTAACAAACACGACAGTAAATGTTATCAGCTGTAATAAATATTATATTCACATTGTTTTAATATTATTCATGATTCTTTTACAAAATTTACGATTGCCTACCTTTCAACAGGCAAAATGCTATAAAGTTTTGGATGCATCGATACTTTCCAGCTTTGTTTTTCTTTTAAATGATAATGATGAAGATTGAATAAATGCAATATATCATTATTCGAAAAAATAATAACAAAACAATATCGGACATCATCACATACATTGCCCTGATTCTATAGTAAATAGTTTAAGCACTTAAGTTACAGAAATCAGAAACAATGCCGGTATTACTACTCCCAGGCTCGAGTCGATATAGAAAAGTGCATTCTCCATTTTGACCCGACCAGGAATCAAACCCGATACCTCAGAGATAGCGTGACGCCAAGTCCGGCTCGGTCACCTCTCGGCCAAAGAGGACGTCAATGTTATTATAATACATGTGGGTTCAGAGTTATACATGTAGGCTTGTTTCACAATTTTCAGTTAAGACGGTATTTCCAAAAACAAATTATTGCACAGGTAAATAGTATTTGGATTAAAAAAAAACTATTTGACTAATTTCATGTTGTACATTGAACGTGATAAAGTTGAAAATAAAAGGATATTTACCTGTGATCTCTCAGGTGATCTTGCCGTCGGAAAGCCTTCCCGCAGATGTCGCAAGAGTATGGCCGCTCATCAGTATGCGTCCGCTCATGTATCAACAGGTTGTACGACTTAGTGAACTGTCTGTTACAGAACTTGCAGATAAATTGCTTCTTTGTCCTCGGGCCACTGCCAGCTGTTTTCTGTTTATTTGATATACTGCTGCCCGTAGAAGACGTTGAACTATTCGTCGACTTTGAACTCGAAGAATTCGACGCTTGCGGTGACAGGGGCGCTTGAGACGGACTCCCATTCATTTGTTGTTGATACATTGCGTTCATTAGTAAACTCGGATACCCGTTATCTAAGCTCTGCGAATTGTAACCGTAGCCTTTCGACGTCGATTCTAAATGTTGTTCTAGTGTGAATTCGTCTTCATTGTCTAGTAACGCCAAATCCTCTTCAACCTCCTCGGATAGGTCTACGTCTTCGGCGGCAATTGCATCAGATAAAGGATACTCCTCCGGCGTTTTAGGCGAATATTCTCTAGACGTGTTATCGGTTGCATCTACTTCGCTTATTTTTGCACTTGCGGTTGCTATCCTGAGTATGTCTTGTTTTGATGAAGAACTAGTTTCAGTAGTGCTAGGTGGATTGGTACTATTCACAGTTGATACTGATGTTAAGCGTTGTAAAGTCAAATAAGATTCTAATGCTTGTAAGTTTAACGCGGCCGCTGCGGCAGAGTTCGATGGCAACAACGCGGCTTGTTGTAAAGAATTCATCATTGCATTTTGCAAAGATATAACTACGCCTTGTAGTGATCTTTGTAGCATGTTCTCTTGTAACAATGCAGCAGATGCGATTGACAAATTAAGGCTTGCGGTCGAAGGCGAACTAGGGCTCTTACTTGGATTAGACTTCGGATCCGGAGACGGCGGGTCGGTAAGCAGTCCGTTCATGTCGGTTTTGGTGTCTTGGATCTGCAGGTTGTTTTTGAGCTTGATGATGGCGCTCTCCAGTGAGTTCAGGGTTGTCTTGGCGGATCGCGATGAACTTTGCTCTTGCATGTTGGCGTGTTATCATGGAGTCACTGAGCACGTGTCGGGGTGGGGCGCGGGGAAGGGACCGCGTGCGCGCGCTGTGCACGCGTGGCGTCGGCGTGCGAGAGGTCTGTGCGACGCGGCGCGACTGAGCCCCGGCCCGCGGCGACCGCCCCGCCCCCGCCTCGCCCGCCTCACCCGCCTGCCCGCCTCACAAAAGCTCTCTATTTTAGGCAACTCTTTGTACGCAGTAATGGTCACCTCACGCTGCCCTAACGACAGACACGTCCATGAGAACTGCGTTGCGCCAGATCTCTTGTAGTTGTACCCTTTAGAAGTGTAATGAGATTCTGAATGGAACGGTCTATGGGAAAACAATGCAGGCGACGTATCGGCTTGTTTTGTCAGTGGGTCACGCTTTACTAACAATCGATCTAATGGGGTTGAAATTGTATAAAGTAGATACTATACTAACTATTAAGTATTGAAAAACACATCAAAATCGTAGATCAGTAATTGAACTCTTTCAAAGATTCGCTTGCAATCATTATGTAATTGAAATGGGAGCTTAATTGTTCCTATAGGCAATTTAGTGTTATCATTAATCAAATCAAGTTGAGACCCATAAATTAGCTATTGTTATCAAATTGATAGATTATAAGTAGCTAATTTAATGTAATACCTTGAATTATTGATTGCACATTTACCATGTATCATTTAGAAACAGTAATTCCGATAATAATTTTCGTTTTGCTTTTATTTTAAGTTTGTTGAAATTTCAACGTGATGATTGAACTATTCGGAGGGTACTTAGATAGACTGATATGTTTTTGTCAAAAAATAAATATTTGACACAAAACCGGATAAATAATACCCACTTCATTTTTTTTTACCTAGCTGTTCGCGTTGTTTTGGGTTAAAAAGTATTACAATTTAATGAGGGTGTTTGCGTACGAAAAATCCACTAGATGGCGACAGGTAGGCGTGGGGTCCAACTACTATGAACCACATAGTTATGGTTATGATTTACATGACTTTAACGGACATGTCACAATGACATTTAAATCAACAATCAAATAATAGTTGGACCTCACGTCGACGTATCGCCATCTAGTGGATATTTTATGCGAGAACACCCTCATTGTGTTATCCTAGTCTAACTACCCAATTTCATTCAAATTAATTCATTTTTTTTGCGTAAAAGTGAGGCAAACGTCAATTTTAACAAAGTTTCAATTGTTTAATTTCTAGTATAGGTAGGTCATATAGGTGGTTTACGCATGCCAACTCAATCAATGTAGTGTAACAAAAATTGACAAGTATTGACTAATTGAAATGTGTTAAATGTTGGTCTCAAATTAGAAGTAATATTGTATTACAAAAACAGCCGATCAGCAGGTCGATTTTATTTTGAACGAGGATCCATTGTGCTATGAACCAGACCTCTATTGATATCAGGTTCAAACCTACGGCTCGGATTAGAACTTCGCTACGGAGGTCAGGTTTAATGTGCTTTTGATTGCACATTTGATACGAGAAGACAAGGTTCAAGTTTCGGTTTGATTAACATAACTCTTTGCTATGAAATATGCAACGTACCTATTTAGCTATTATCTTGGTCTATGCAACTTTGTTGGTTCCTCTCAGATGATAGTTATGTTTGGAAACTTAAGTACGAATATAAATGATTTAAATATAAATATAAAAATCGATTCCGTAATATCAAAAGATGTTTTTCAATCAATTACTAATTTTTGAATGGTTTTAACAGATTACACTTTTTGGTAGGTACTGTCTATAGACTAAAAGAAAAAAAAATATGATAAAAATCGCCAGTTTTACAAACCTTCATTTGAAAGGAGAGTAGAGAGTAGGTATTAAAATTATAACAGATTATTACATGGATTGCAAGATTCATCATAAGATCATGCCTATCTCCACAAAACAATCTCAGGATAATATTAGCTTGCACTGACCTAAGATCTTAACCATCATTCAAGAGAGCAACAAAGAGTTGAAAATTTAACTGCGACCCTAAGATTTAAGGGTATTAGGTTAGATAACTTCTTTGTCAGTATCAGATGAGCCTGTTTAAAATAAAAAAAAACTTTTAATTCAGTTAAAGTAATGTGAAAATACATAAATTAGCCATTGTTATCAAATAGATAGATTATAAGTAGCTAATTAAATGTAATACCATGAATCGTATAGAGACGATTCATAAGTATTACTAATGTAATCTACATGAATAAAAAATATTGACTTTGACTTTGAATTATTGATTGCACATATACCGATGTACCTATCATTTAGAAACAGTTATTCCGATAGTAATTTTTGGTTCGCTTTTATTTTATATCCATAAAGTTGAAATATCAACTTGGTGGATGATTTAACTATATATTAGTAGGGTACTTAAATATATTAGGAGGTTACTTTTGTATAAACTTATAATTCAGTTAAGGTAAAGAAATTTCAATAATACTCGTACAATCACGCAAAATTAGATAGCACTTCCGCCCCTTCGGTGAACATGCAGGCTTAAACTATTTTTGAGAACAACTTTTGAGAGCAAAGTGGACGGACAGTAATCAAATAAATATCGAAGCAAACCTGTGTCGCTTTCCTTGTTTGCTGGCTATAGAGTTAAAAGGGAACAGAAATGAAATGCATGTAATACTTATTTATTTGGACTTATAATTCTGATAGGATACTGCCAAACTGTGGATTTAAAGATTTCTTTTTGTTATTTTCTCATTACTTTTACCAGTTGGTATCCGTCGTCTGGTACTCATAGTAGGTACAAGGGAAAACCTTAGTTTGAGACCAGGTGATTGGTGTGATTGTCTGGCGCATCTGGCGTCATATTTTTATTTATTACTTACCACTATCTCTCTAATATTCGAAACAAAAAGTTATCTCTATTTTAATCGAGCTTATATTTCTACCGAATTTCCTATCTCTAACTAGAAAAATAAAAACTTTTCTATATAAACTTTCAAGGGCAGTATTTTCGCAATCCTCCCTTATTTCAAAACAAAAAGTAGCCTATATCCGTTCTAGAGGTTTAACGTACGTATACTTATACCAAATTTGATCAAAAACGGTTCAGTGGTTAAGGCGTGAAAGACGAACAGACAAACAGACAGACAGACAGAGTTACTTTCTTACTTATAATGTTTGTATGGATAATGTTACGCAAATTATAACCTACGTAAAATTTTCGCTTAGGTTTTTTGTAAACGTTGAAACGCCAATTCTATACGTCGCATGTCTACGGCCCAAAAAAAAGCATTAACATCTAAAAAAAACAAACTCCAGGACACAAAAGTTTATTAGGTTTGCCCACTGAAAATTGCTTAAAATAATATTTACACGTATTTATTCCGCTTAAAACAGGACAGTAATAAGATACGGCCTCGGTGAATTAACTGCCCGTTTAAAGATTCAATTTGGTATCATTATTAATTCTGAACTTTTAAAGTGCAGTCTTTTTTGCATTTTTAACTTGCATCTTGATTGCAAATGTGTGGTAACGACTTAATAATGATTATATTTAGACCGGGTAAGCGGAGTTTGTGTCCAATTAAAATATTTTTAGATTTTAACGATACGGGAATATTAGTGGTCTGATATTCATTCGTGCGAATTACTGTTCGAAGGTGGGATGTGATGTGTATTAAGTTTAAGACTCAATTACTGGATGGCGTTTAAAACGTGGGACTTTAATGATCATGTCAATTTTAATAAGAAAAAGAAGTAAGTTAAGTCATAGATGAGAATTGTCCGCAAATCATATATTAAGTACCTAATTATTTCTTTCTATTAAACTTTGCTTACATATACCGTTGCTTTACTTCTGACTTGCATTTGTCTTGAACCGATTACTTAACGGATTTTCTATTTTATGTTTTAGCTAGAAAATTTACTTAAGTTATTGGTTCATGCGACAGATTCGATAGCGAGACTCGACAGCTAAATCAGAAAAATTAAAGAACATTTAGCACTCATATTTTCCACAATGACATTTCTGTCATGGCTGATAATAATGATCAGTGCTAGACAGAGGTCCCGTAAATTTTTATAATTAGCTTTTTGGAAGCGCCTTTACAACGACGATAGTGAATGGATGGATTCATTACTCTTACGCGCAAAGATTACTGAAAATTTTTTATGATATTTAACAATATCGTTCGCACAAACAAATTTATAACATTCAGCTTAAATCTGCAGACTTTTTATCTCAGTGAACTCTTTCTAGACTAGACTAATTTGTTGTTTAAGCAAATTGGACAGCTGCTAGTACGTCCAGTCACGTACACTACACACTATAAACTCATTCTAAAGTAGACCTTATTCTAATGCAATAAGGACTCAAGGGTAATTTTTTTTGGTCGTGACTGTACAAGGAGTGCGATTCTCACTTGCCAGACAACTTGCACGAACTTTCGCAACCTATCCCCGTTCCAGGGCTTGAACAAAAACAAAGCCTGCAAGCCCATGCTCCGATAGAGCGTGGTAATTGCAAATTTGTAACAATTGACATGAGAAACAATGAAACAGTGCTCCTAATTGTATAGTTTAGAAATCGGATACGCGAGCATCTACTAGTGGATGTGTATAGTACCTATGGACTAAGATGGGATACCTTTCTTGAAAAATGTATGAGGTAATATGAATGGCAAACATAGTTAGTAATATACAATATAAAATATCTCGGTACAGGCACCTTCATGATTAAGGTGGAATGAGCTATACTCGACCTGAATTTGGCTTAGTAGCGCAGGAATGTATAGTGACCTGTCAGGTATTCCAAATTATCAAATGATGTCATAAATAGTGTTACCAAATTGTAGGTCTGTCAAACTCTCCAATATAATATGGGAAGTTTCAACCTGATGGCAAATTTATAGGAACATTTTTATCGTAGAAAAAAATAAAAAAATCTGAAAAATTCAAGACATTTCTGAAAATTGCTATAGAGTGCCGAGATTTTTGTTATATTTCGGTTATCTAGGACTAATTTACTATTGGCGTATATTAAAAAACTTAAAAAAGATCTACTGGGGAATTAGAATCATTCGTATCTTATGAAAGGGTTTCCCGTGTGATTCTAATCCATGACCTCTGAAATTGGAGTCTAAAACATGGTGTATTTGATTAAAAGATTAAAGATACTTGTAAATAAACGAAGTACACGTTTAGTCGCCCTTGCACGTGTCCAATTTAAGTTTTATTTTCAGCTAGTTTAATTGTGATGATGTCTAAAATGGAGATATGTTTTGTGCCAAGCGATGGGACGTAGATTGACAGCTGTTTGTCAAATCAAACCAACGACAAAAAAGCCGTATCGCAATGTTCTTGTTGTCAGTTACATAATGTAAAAATGAAGGAACATTCGGAAAGGTTCTACGAGAGTATCGGTCACGCTGATGCAAATTGTCCATCATGTGCGCGTGCGCAGTGTGGGCGACTCCAGCGGTCACGCACGCGCTTGCAAAACACTTCGCTGGTGGAAGCAACAAGCGTAAAGTATTTGAGCTATTTTACTAAATTAACTTAAAGCTTTTTTTTGTGTACATACTATACTGTGACTCTTTTCGGGGAATAGAGAGTGGTGTGTCAGGCTCGCACCGACTGAAATACCTTGCGGTCTCAACGCAGGTTACCACTGCGCCTAGCTCATAAAGCGCGTGTGGCTGGATCGTGCTAGGCCAAATGACACGCCCCAACCCCTCGGAACCGAGGTAACGGACGCCAGGCTTACCCCACGCCTGGGCCTCGGGTCTCAGTAGCAGATCTGCTGAACGGCTCCGCTGCATACCGCCAATTTACTTACAGCTCTGTGATCCATACTCAACCGTGCCATTCTGGCCAAGAGGACATGCCATGACTGTGGCTAAACTAGATGTGTAACTACAATTAAACTATAGAGGTCTACAATTACACCAGAAATCTGAAGAATAGCTCAATTTGAAAATCTTTTGGCTGTCTGGATTAATAAAATCCCAAGATACGTAACTTTCTGTCGTTTTGTAGAGGTAAAATTTTTTTCCCTCATCAAATACCTACATCTCTTCTTATCAGATGTTCTTTTTTGATGCGATAACAAAGGGCACCAAAGCAGAATATTTTTCCAAGTTTCGTAAATTTCCCTCGTTTTTTGTACGTGTTAAGAAGTTACTTTTCTTGCTAAACCTATCGTTTTTATCAGATGTGTTATTTTGCTTCTCATTGTTTTTTTTGTCTTAATTTATTTCATTAAATAAACACATAATCTTTATGTATATTAATGTGTTTTCAAACTGAATGACTCAGCGTTCAAATGTATAAGTAAAGGAATTCTCTTTTGATTTGCACCATCCACATTAGACCTATCAGAATGCATTACAGCTCTCTGGGAGTTTATGGGAGGCATCAAGAAGTGTAGGCAATAATGGGACCCTCGTTATGATTAAACGGATAATTTTGGGTATCTCTTGAAGTATGACCATTACGGTTTTCACGGAGAGAAAATTCAACGAGAAACACAAGTTAAAGTAAGTGCTTGCTGCACTGAAAACTGATCTTGAAGATCAAAATACCTACTACTTAAATTTAGTTTAAAATATTACTTTTATTGACGCCATTACGACGATGAGTTCATATTTGAAAAGAAAGCGTACTGATTACACAAGTAATAAGGTCGTATAAGTAAACAATAGTACTCAGTTACTCACAGATTAACCAAATGTGTGGCTAAATTATCGTTACTGTTTTTTACACATCTCAAACACTGTTATTTTTAAATTTAGAGGTAAAATTAAGGTCAAGTCAACAATAAATTAAGTTCATATTGACACTTTAATTTTAGTTTCAAGATGGGTCAATATTCAAATTCCTAAAAAATCTAACAGTTACTGGTAACTAAATAAGGTTTCTAATCGTAGTGTCTTAATATTCATCATCGCTCCTTTACTAAAATCAAATGAATGGCTTAACTAAAACTATCAATGTGCAGTAAATTATAACCATAAATTGTGAAGGTAACCACGTTTACCTGCTAATAAAGCTCAGGACGATCTCGCAGTTCTATCTAAATCTTGATTTCTGACCTTTGACTTAATCATGCAATAATTTACATGCACGCATCGAATAGAATCAGCTGCGTCTAACTAACTGTACACAGACTGTATCTGGTCTATAGTGGTTAAACCTTATGAGTGTACACACTGCTTTTGTAGATTTTTACATTTTTATTAGGGCTTCACGCAGCTTTATTCTTACAATGTATTATAACATCTACATCAGGCAGGATTAGTTCAAGGAGCACTCTGCTGTATTAAATTTTCAAAATTGTAATATGATGGATATTATGAACTGATAAAGAGCTTGCTTTTAAAGCGCAAAAAAGGTGCCTCAGAGCCATGCACAACATGCGACAAACGGAGAGCTGTAAAACATTATTCTCTAAATTAAAGCTTTTGACTGTGCCATGTCTGTATGTGTATGAAGTTGCAATTTTTGTCAAAGCTAACATAAACTTATTTCAGTTTCGGAATCGAGAGCGGCATAGAGATGAATTGTGTATGGTAGCTAGTAAGAATGCCCTAATGAGTAAGAGTGTCTTTTGTAATGCTTCTCGTATTTTTAATAGACTGCCAGGCGGTATACGGTATATTGACAATTTATTTGAATTTAAAAAGAAATTATACGAATAACTGACTCAAAAATGTTATTATTCCATTCAAGAATTCTTAGTTGACAATGCTAACATTTAATAAATAGCATATGTATGTTTAATTATCAAATGATATATTATAACACTTTTAAATCATAAATTGTAATAATTGTAAGCTTTGTCAGTAATTATCTAACAATAATACGTTATTACGGTATAATTTTATAACTGACTAATGAATGTAAGAATGTTATCCGAAATATATTGTATGCTTATAAGGCGGAACACAGAGAAACCTGTTAAATTTACCATCTGTACCTACCTGTGATTCACAATAAAGATTATTCTGATTCTGATTCTGATTATTCCGCGTTTAAAAACATCGCAGTGATTCCGCTAATGTCTATTGTTTAGAGAGACACGTCAAAAAGGAGACCGCACGGTGTTATGAGCTATTTCTTACTGAATTGAGGTATTTTTGGTCTTCAGTAGCTAAATAAACACTAACACATTAAAGACAATACAACATTCATTGACGACCTCGGTGGCGCAGTGGCTAAGGCAGGCGGCCAAAGCTCGAAAGGTCCCGGGTTTCCCGGTCAGGTCAATTTCGGAAACGAACTTTTCTAAATTGGATCTGGGTGAGCTGGGGTGACGCCCCCAGTTAGTATCTGTCGTCTAGTTCTGCATAGTAGTATAGTAAACTAACTGGTTTGAGTCCAGGTGATTGGTGTGGTTGTCTGGCGCAGTCTTTATTATTTATTTATGATAACGAAAGGGGAATATAATGGAATAGTGAACTATATTTACAATAAAACACGTTATATGCTCTTACGGTATATTGAAAAACAACCAGAAGCGATATGTACACACACACACACTCAATCCCTACTAATATTATAAATGCGAAAGTAACTCTGTCTGTCTGTCTATTACGCCTTCCTGCTTAAACCTCTCAACCAATTTTGATGAAATTTGGTATAGGTATACGTTGAATCTCAAAAACGGACATAGGCTACTTTTTATTAGAAAATAAGGGGGGAATGGGGATAAAACCTCCTTTGAAAGTTTATATGGAAAAATGTTTATTTTTGAAGTTAGAGATATGAAATTTGGCACAAATATAGCTCTAAACTTGGTATAAAATATAGACTATTTTTTGTTTTGAATATTAGGGGAGAAAGGGGTAAAATCTACCATGAAAGGATGTAGTCCACGCGAACGAAGTCGCGGGCACAGCTAGTGATTTATATGTCAAAAGGTAAACAATAAAAATAAAACTAAAACATATTATTCTCATTGATAAGACATAGCCAAAAGGTCTGTGGAGGTCGGATCACAGCAGTCGCTGACAGGGAAATTACAAATTAAAGTCTAATATCATACATTACAACATAGGTGATAGTTAGCATACGGTTTTCTTGGTGAACGATAAACACACATACGAGTAGTATGCCTCTTATGTGCATATAACTATACTGATATAGTTGCTATTGGGAGTCCAAGAGGCACGTTTGGCGACGCGGTAAATCATAAGATAGCGTAGAGAAAGTTGGCTACAAAATGTACAGGTAGTGACTCCACACGTTTGGTTTTTCATGGAACTTTATGTCATACGTGAAAACCATATTTTTTTTCTAGATAGTACTAAATTTTTTTTATTTGTAGAATAAAATATAACATTCAACGTGTTTGTTATTCATTATTGAATTTCTTCTTAACGGGTGGACTGATTTGGATGAAATTTCTGTAAACTTAAATAAGTACGAGTACATGTATTATCCAGAAACTCAGTGGTTGCACTGGTATAGTGTCCCTTACTCAAGCCTATAAACAACATATTCTATGTGATACACTGTGTGTAATGTGCTAATAATCTGCAAATAATCAGTACATTGCAGTACATTTAAAACAAGCATTAAGTTAACAAATATTTTTTTTATTGACTGAACTTTTAAACGAAACGGAATAAAACTTTTGGAAAGAAAAAATAAAAATAAAATTATACTACAAGCTTTAAGATTATACATGGAAATCTTTTCTTTTTTATGTCATAATTATTATTCTATAATGTAGCATATCTACTTCTTTGTATATGTCTATGATATCTACCAAATTATCTGTACATACAAAAAATAATAAAATATTTCACAAAGAATGTTAACAGCATAAAATGACCGTCTAAAATACGTTAGAATTACACATTAATACAAAATATGTAACGTTTTATAAATTAATACCTTGCCACACATTATTATTCATGCCTAGGCGTAGGAAGCTATTGCCTTTAAACTATAATGTTCTCAGACGTAAAATTAAAATTAAGACACGTTATAAAAACTGCATAACAATATTTTAGTAGTTTTATGTCTTAGGCACCTATTTTTTTTAGAGTTCCTAGTTTCTTCATTGTGATACATAAAAAAATAAATACCTATGTTACCTCCTTTAAACCAATAACTGTTTTTAAATATTTTAATAGCTGTTGTCCGCAGCGTTGTTTGCGTTATTATGGGATAAAAAATAAAATATATGTTCAACTATGTCAAAAAGTTAAGAGAGGTAGGGCCTAACAAGTCTTCCTAACAACGTAACAATCCCTTAAATTTTCCCAGTCCCTTGTACCCCGAGTGGATGGGCGCATCAGTTACTGATAAATTATTTTTTTAAATGTGTAAACAGTTTTGTGAGATATTACCTATTTGTAGGGTTGCACTTGTTTAACTTGTTTAGTCAATTAATAAACAAAAACCTAAGCGTGGCTATAACTTTGTTCAAAAGGAAACTACATACTACATACTACAAATTTCCTTACAACGTAACAAACCTTTAAATTTTCCAAGTCCCTTGTTCCCCGGGTGGATGGGCGCATCAGTTAAAAATAAATTAATTTTAAAAATGTTTTTTTTTTCTTTCCTTTAATATCTGCAATCAGTCATCCGACTATAAGCAGATCTTTTGTATGATGTGTCAAGTCAGTGATGCTCCCCAGCAGGAGCGGTCACTCATAGCAGAATCTGGCATCCAGGTTTTGTATGTCGTGACGTTTCAGTCGTTTGCTGTAGGTGATCTTGATCAGCCTATTTGCCAGATCGTTTGGGTGTTTTTCCAGACGATTTTTATATTTTTCTGAAAGGAGGCTTATTTCCTTTCTTACACTTTTCATCTTCAAGGCCTCATGTATTTCAGCATTGGTTATAAACCACGGTACATTTGCAATGTTTCGGAGTATACCATTTTGCAGTCGTTGTATGATGTTTAAGTTGGAATTGCAGGCGCTACCCCAGAGCTGTAGCCCATACGTCCAGACCGGCTTAAGAATCATTTTGTAGATTAACAGCTTGTTGTCAGTGGAGAGTATCGAGTTCCGTCCCAGTAGCCAGTACATGTTCTTGTACCGTATGTTTAATTCTTCTCTTTTGGTCTCGATGTGTTTCCGCCAGGTCAGTCTTCGATCGAGGTGCATGTCGAGGTATCTAACAGTGTCGTTTTGTGGAAGAACATTGTCACCCAGAGCAACCGGCGGGCAGTTTCCATTCCTCATGGAGAAGGTTATGTGTACTGATTTAGCAGCGCTCGCTTGTATTCTCCATTTTTTGAGCCAGTCATCTAGTTTGTTAAGACTGCTTTGCAGAGTGTATGAGGCAGCTGTAGGATCTGTATTACTTGCAAGCACTGCAGTGTCATCGGCAAAGGTAGCAGTGACAACATCCTGGGCCTCCGGAAGGTCGGACGTGTATAGTGTATACAGGACTGGTCCAAGCACAGAGCCCTGCGGAACTCCCGCCTGTATGTCATGAAACTCTGACGTGTCTCCCTCCTCACATACTTGAAATATGCGATCAGACAGGTAAGATTCCATCAGGAAAAAGCAGCTATGTGGCAAAGACGTTTTTATTTTGGAAAGGAGTCCTTTATGCCAGACTTTGTCAAAGGCCTGCTGTATATCTAAGAATACTGCAGAACAATATTCCTTTTCTTCCAGTGACTTTCGGATTCTTTCGCACACTCTATGTATCTGCTCTATTGTCGAGTGATATTTCCGAAATCCAAATTGGTGTTTAGGTATAACTTGATTTTCGATCAGTATTGGGGTTATTCTGTCCAGCAAAATCCGTTCGAACACCTTCGAGAGCGTAGGTAAAAGGCTTATAGGTCTATAGGAACCGACGTTTTCTAATGGTTTGCCCATCTTGTAGATCATAGTTATAGTCGAAACCTTCCATAGTCTCGGGAAGTATTGGGTTCGCAGTATTCCATTAAACAGGGTGGTAATAAAGGTTAGTGCTTTTCTGGGGAGGTGCACCAGGACTTCCTTTGTGATTAGATCAAATCCCGGGGCTTTGTTGTTCTGGAGGCTTTTTATAGTTGTTTTAATTTCATTAGCAGTCACTGGTTTCAGGGGTAGTGATAATTGGAGGTCCTGGTTCATCACCGAGTCTATTTCTCTTTCAGTTTTTTCGTCACAACACTGATTTGGTTGGAAAACTTCGGCCAGATGCTTTGCAAAGGCATCTGCTTTTGATTTTCCACTTCTCGCCCAGCCAGTAGCAGTCTTAATCGGATACTTTAATTCCTGTGGTCTGTTGAGTGTTTTTGTGACCTTCCAAAGTGAGTAGTTTGTAGATGCAGTTCCTGTAAGATTTTCTAATTTGCTCCTCATTGTTGCATTTCTGACCTTTTCTATTAGGTCTTTGAGCTCCTTAATAGCTTTGTTTAAGGCTGTTTTGTCCCTTCTATGTCCAGATTGGTGCCAGGCGCGTCTTAGTCTCCTTTTTTCTAGAACTTTCTGTCTTACCTCCAGTGGCAGGTTTTTCGCTGGATAGTTGCCCCTACTCTCCGGTGTATTGGCCCAACATGCCACCTGTATCATGTTCGTTATGTGGATGGTTGCATCCTCGACATCTTCGGGAGTCCTTAAAGCCACATCCAAGTGCAGGTTGTCATTTAGGTACTCTGTAAAGCCGTCCCAGTCCGTACGCTTGTTGTATAGGGTTTCGGCCTTCTCATTGTTTATTACTGTCGTACTTACGGTTAGAAGGACAGGTGTATGGTCAGAGTTGCCGTCATCACAGGATTCAACTTTCATGTAGTGCCTTGACATGCCTTTTACAATAAAGAAATCTAGGAGATCAGGCTTTTTCTGTGGGTCAGTAGGCCAGTATGTGGGTTTCCCAGTCGAGACAGGGTGGAGGTGGTTTCTGTCAGTACATAGCTTGAGTTGTCTGCCTCGAGTTGAGGTAAGTCTTGAGCCCCAGTGTGTGTGCTTGGCATTCCAGTCACCCCCTGCTATAAATCTGCCTCCCAAAGTAGAGAAGTTGTTAGAGAAGATATTGCAGTCAATTGAGTATCTGGGGGGACAGTATACGGCTGACACGTTGAAGTAGCCACTGACGTCCTTTACAGCTATTGTGGTTGCTTGGATTTGTGGGGTTCGGTATTCAGGCAATAGGTGGTGTTTGATGGTATTTCTCATTATAATCGCAGAACCGGCATGACCGGTTCCGTCGGGGTGGCAGGTTATAAAGGTATTGAATCCTTTTACGGATATCTTACTCTTGTCTGTGCAGTGAGCTTCTGACACTAACACAATATCTAGTTTATGCTCACTGATTAGGAGTTCGAGTTCAGCTTTGTTCGGTGCTAGACCATTAATATTCCAAGCTGCCAATCTCAGACCTATTTTTTGAGAGCTTACTAACGAGTGTGCTAATGAGACTCATTAGAGTACTCATCTGTTGGAGGATTAGGTCGAATTTCTCTGCTTGCTTAATCAGTAATTCTTCGATCTTGTTGTGGGGTGTTGGCTCACTAGTTTTTTGTTTTAGGATTTCGGAATAGAGTTGTTTTGGTTGATCATTACAAGTCAGCACTGGTGTATTTGGTTTGGGAGATGGAATTACTATTGATAGTATGGGTTTCTTAGTAGATGACTTATCTGGTTTCTTTGGTTCTCGGCGTGCTAATATTTCCTTGTATACCTCGCAACCTTTGTAGTTCGCAGGGTGGTCACCCTGGCAGAGGGCACATTCTGCGGGTGTTTTTCTATCTTTCTTAGGGCAGTCCGACGTTTTGTGGTTCTGCGCGCATTTAACACATCGGTATGGACGCATGCAGTAGTTTTTTGAGTGGCCGTATTGTTGACATCTCTGGCACTGAGTGATACTTTTATTCTTTTTAGGATCTTCGATAGTAACTATCTGGTGGTGTATTTTGGTTATTTGCTTTACCGCGGCGTTGTTAGAGTCCGGCACGATGTTAACAAAGAATGTCGATGTTGGTACTTTATTGGGACCATATCTAACGTTAATAATCTCACCTGCCACCTTGTTACCGGTGTTTTCTATTTCTGCTGTTATGGCGTCGTGCGGTGTTGTGTGATGCAGGTTCTTTATGACCACTCTGTAACAGCGCTGGTCCTTGCGATTGAAAGTGTGTCCGATAAGGCCGTTTTCTCGAACAGTTGAGATTATTTTCTTGTACACTTCTATGTCAAACGTGTTGATTCTTAGTTGATTTTTGTTTACTATTTTAAGTGCAAAACTATTATTATCAGCCGCTGTTTCCAACAGATTTGACAGTTTATTGACATCTTCTATGCCATACAGTATGATGGGTGGAGGCTTGCTGGTTCTTTTGTCTTTTGATTCTTGAACATGTTCTCTTGGGTCCAGGGGAAGGCCGCTGAAGCGGTTAGTGGTTGCCATCGATACAGAAGGTGGGGACTCAGACAGTTTTTTCCGTTTGCGATTTCTTGCCACGGGGACTCTTTGCCAGTCCGGAGGATTAGGAGTTGGTGCTTTGACTTCTATTGCGTCTGGTCTAGGAGTATTCAGTTCTGGTGGTGCACTGCCCAGTGACGCACTTCTAGATCTTATAAACAAACTCGGGTGGAAGGCCTGTTGGACAAATTTTCGTTTTCCAGTAGCATTTACTGATGCAGATGCCTGGTTACCCGCATCTGCATAGTCTTCGGTGACATATTTCACACCGTGAGGCCCGGGTACCTCATGGCGCCGGGGGTTAGCCGGATCGCAGGACAAATCGTATTCATAATTTTCCATACTTTCATAAAGGAAGAGTGGGAGGATAGTAGCAAATGTTTCCCAAGCATGTGCCTTCGATCTTTTGGAGGTTATTTAGGCCCTCCTGGTTCTCGATTACCATGTTAATGGGTTATTTAGCCGCCGCCCATTCCTCGGCGTTGACGATTTTTTCGGCTGCCCTCCTCGATATTTGTGAGTTGGTTTCGTCATTCTCAGCCAACCCTCCTCTTTTCTCATCCGGGCTTGGGACCGGCAACGGCAGAGTTTTAAAAATGTGTGAACAGTTTTGTGCGATTCTGCCTATTTGTTTGTTGTTTCGTTGTTTAATCAGACTGACAGACAGAAAGAGAGACAGCTCTTTCTGTCTGTCCGGCTTTTTCGCCTAAACCACGGAACCGTTTTTGATTAATTTAAGTATTTTGAAAATAAGGGGGGGGATGAAGGTAATACTGCTCTTGAAAATGTATATGGGAAAATGTTAATTTCTTTAGGTTAGAGATATGTAATTTGGCACAAATATAGCTCAAAACTTGCATTTAAATATGGACTACTTTTTGTATTGATTATTAGGGAAGATAGTGGTAAAACTGACCAGGAAAATATGTAGTCCACGCGAACGAAGTCACACAGGTAGCACAGGTAGTAAAAAAATAAACAATACCAATAGCGTGACTCTAAAGGACTAAGGGCTTTATGTTCGAGAGGAAAACTACATCCTCTCAATTAAATTTTCATACAACGTAACAAGCCTTTAAATTTTCCTAGTCCCTTGTTCCCCGAGTGGATGGGCGCATCAGTTATAGATAAATTAATTTTATATCTAGCGCGAGTCGTGCGCCCGCGCTGCCCCCGGGCGGCGCGCCGTGAGAACACTCGCGTATGCCTGGGTTGGCCGCGTCGGCTTGTCAACACGTGCCGCGCTTTGGGTTTATGTGATCGACGGGAAAGATGACATGGGATGATCTTGGCCTAGCGGCTTTAGAACTGGATCTTAGGAGCCTGGATTAGGAACCTAGGTCTAGCAAAGTTCGTTTGCGATTTTTAAAACTGGTGGTCTACTACTAAAAATGAAATATTTTGGATCCTATGACGTGTGCGATTTTTAATTATCACTTCGAGTGCCAATAAAGCCTACTTTAATAAAAATCCAAACCACGTTTAAATTCGCGAAATTAGGTTACTCTTCCAATATAATTATTAAAAAGAACAACGGTACAATCACTATGCAAACATAATTATTAATGCATGTGTTTGATGAGACAAACCTACGACTCCAGTCGCAGAGGGTAGGGTCACTACTAAAACTACCCGAAATCCATATAATGTCATGTGAAACGTAATTGAAGTTCCATCTAAAATGTTGCTATATTTGAACATTATTATTATTCACACTCAAGTATTGCTAATTAGTAGTGAGGGTAGAAAGAGAACTACTTAACATTAGTATATAATGAACATTTGCTCGTAACGGAAAAATACTGGTGTCTTATCTTGATACTTCCTTCTCATTTCGCGCTGGGCAAGCGTTTTGGCCATCGTCTAACCTTCGACCTGCGGTTCATTTTGTTGCATAAACCGGTATTAGGGATTCGTGTTTTTATTTACGGGCTACTATTGTGCTGACTCGACTTCTTTTTTTTTTGTCGAGAGATCGTAGCCAAGAGGCGAGCAAGCCTGGGTTCGATCTCCGGTCGGGTTAATATAGGAAATAAACTTTTCTATAATATCTCGGGTCTGGGTGTTGTGGTGCCGTCTTTGTTTCTGATTTCTGTGCTTAAGATACTTACCACAGAATCCGAGCAAAGTCACATACGTTATATTGTCTAATACTTATTTATTATTTATTTATTTTTGTTTTTTCTTATCGGACTTTACACGACAGTAAATGAGCGAATTCTTAGGATCAGAATCAGATGTGTCAAGAAAAATACAGTTGAAGGCGAATTTGACCTGGAGTCGACACGGCTATAATGTTTTATAGGCTGTGCTGTGTTTTACGACTGTCACATTTAATTACTTCATTGCCGGCAATTAAAGTTTGGTGGAAAACGATTTTTTATGTTTTACAGCCACATTTGGGTAAATAAATGCTTGAATCACTTTATTTGTTTTTTACCACACACGAGCTGGTGGTAGTGTTGGCTTGACTTTTATATCGATGTAATCTAATACTGAGTATAAACTCGTATCTAAAAGGGTGTCCTAAGGTTACTAAAATTAAATTGAGTTTATTATGATAACTTTGTGGTAAGTTATCGTACATTTTTATTTTAATGCTCAGTTTTTATAACATTTTAACATTTTAGCGACTAATTTATGACAAACCATTCAGATCTGATGAATAAATTCGACGCTTTTTTTGATATCCAAAACTAATTCAAATAGAGATTGTGTTTATTGTATAATGTTTACAAAATAATATTTTTTAAAGCATTTTCTTGCGTTTTTCTAAAATATAACCATAAGTTAGTTAAAATCCTTCGATTTTTTTCGTTTTTATTTGGACTTAATATAATTCATAGAAGCGAATTTCAAAATGGCCGTTACAACTTACTTTACACCAAAAAAGGAGGTAATTAAAAATTAAGCATTTCATCGATATTTAAAACTTTGCGAGCTTTGTGCTCCTTTCTATCGATAGTGTGGGCAGGCTACGTCAGCACATCACCATAATTCTTTTAGAATCGCCCATAAAAGGTACGGTCCGTAAATTTGACGGGAGCACGTGCGTTATTCGATATCGAAATATCGACAAACCCTTCGCTTACGGTAAATGCTTGTCTCGACATACGTTCCGATTTATTACCATCACTATCTTTGCTCTCGAATTATTTGTATGAGCATTATCGAAAATGATTTGACATTTACTGTTTTAATTAGTAATTTACCGTCGGCAAATTCACATTGATTTGTGCGGACATTACTGTTTATGTAGAACGCGAAAATCAATAAAAATGGTACTAATTTCACTTGTTACGACATTTTTGCGATAAGAGAGTTAATGGCCACTGAGCATTAAACTTTAAGAGATTTCTTTTCTAAACATACCGCGTCATATATTTTATTTTATTCGCAAAAGGTAGATTTAGTTTTCGAAAAATAAAGTTATAAAGTTTATTCTTTGAATTTCCAAAATCTATAAACGGTCTGTGATTTTCCATACCTACTAATGTATGATGTAAATTTAGTAGCAGGTATATTATGTACTTTTACAAGTATTTCTCTTAAACTCCTACTTATTAAAACCAGTAATGTGGCTCCTACATACGAGTATTTTTTTTTATATATTACACTTCAAGATTGACCTCATCCCACCTGATGTTAAGTGGAAATGAGGTCCTAGCTTAAGAGCGACAAGTAGAGCATAATAAAGCTGTTACTGGACTTGTCACCCTTACCTTGAAGGCCCCTGCTACTAATGTAGCCCAGGAACGCAGGAACACAACAACACAGAAGTGATTGTAAGTATAGTATGTATAAGCGAGCAATAATAATAAAGGATGGCTGTGCCAGAAGCGAACTCCAATAATTGCTGCATTACAAAGTTCAGGTGAAACTAATGCCAGATTTATAATACATTGTTTCGCATAGATTAAACTGCAATTTAGTATCCTGCCGGTTGTTGCTGTAGCTGCAAAATATGTAGAGCTGTTACAACGTTCACAATTTCATACTATAAAGAGTCATTTTGGAATGACGTTGAGAGATATAAAATCATTAATCACGTGGCTATTGGAACTTTTAATTACATAATATGTCTACCTAGCCGATTTTATAATTGCGATAATTCGAAATTTCTACAAAGAATGTAGTATCTGCTTTACAATATAAACCTCACTTTTACGATATAATTACCTAAAATGAGGCTTCTGATTAAAATATTATTTATTGAATTATTGCAAATTACTTACACCCTTTAATGGCAATACAATATTATTGTTACCTACATACCATAGTTGAAATAATCTTTACAATAAAAGCAGTATCATAATTGTAAATACTTTACTAAAAGTTTTGGCAAAGTTTAAATTATTAAGTCATAGAGAGCAACTGAGAGTGAAGTCTTGCTTATCTTGTAAACATACAAGTTTGAATACACACAACATTGTTACCCTTTCACGCAGAAACTGCTAATTAGATCTGGATAAAACTATTAGCTAAATAAGTTCAGATACCAGGCATATGGGTCAGTTTTTATCTCGAAATAAAGCAGGTTAAAATGAGCATATAAAAGCAAAAATAAATAAATGCATGCGGTAATATCTACTCCAAGTACTTCCATCAGCACACCAGCAAGGATAAATAACTTGCTGCGTTAATCTAATTACTTAGCGCAATGTCTTATTTTTAAGTTTCTTTGCGCAATTAAAACGGCTTCGTTCCGCGTGTAAACAGAAAGGTGCGCGCGCGCATCGATTTGTTTAGTACGGTTAACGTTTCGTCGATCGGTCTTGATGTTTGTATTATCAATTTGTAGTAATAAGTAGGTAACTGTCACATTAAACATACGTATCTGAGTTAGTCAAACAGACAGTTAGCTATTTATTATTATTTCTTAATTATTATTTATTCTCTTACAGAGAATCAGTTACAACATAATATGTTTCTTAATAATAATAAGAAATAATAATAAATAAATTGTTATTATTATATTTTTTCTCAAAGCGGTCATTTTCATTTGTGTTGTAAACGTCACTGATATTTGTAAAATACGGGTATAGTCAAGAACATTGTATTGTAAAAAATTGAGCTCTTACATTGACATGAAATGACGTTAGCATAAGGTTCGCATGAGAATGAGTTTGTACCTACATATTAGTGAGCATGACTGTACAAGCGTCTAAAAGTGGAGAATTCCTCATTTGATATTTTTTTCGCGTCATAACTCCTGTCTGTCTGTTTTAAAGGTCTCGTAAGTTTTTCAAAAAAAAAAGATACAATTTAATGAAATAGTCATTTAATTCTGTGTTTTATTTTTTTACTTAAGATAGTTATTGTAATTATGATATGATAATTATGAACAATTTCTTTGAAGACATTTTTTAAATTTGTTTTTTAATTTATAAATTATATCTTTTGTCAAGTTTTTTTATTATTTTATTATTGACACAAAATTTTGGACTGTTTTAAGTTCACATGAATTATTTATTGAAAAAAAAAGTTAATTTTCTATAAATCTAAATTCAAGTATAGATCCTGCAAGGAGGATCAAATCTTGTTCTATAACGAATCTGAAATCGATTAAAAAACAATGAAAAAAGTCCAACGAACAGTTTACTTTAGAACCGGATAAACTTATACCTATAATAATTCCAATAACGATGGCGCTAAAAAAAGAACGTCAAGTGTGAGTGGTGCTTACGAAAAAGAGTTTTATTCTAAACCGCCAATAAAAATATAGTGAGTAGTTCATGCATGTGTTCATCCGTAGGTATACTAAAACGTTTCGATGGTTTAGTGGTATAGGAATCAGGTCAGGATCACTGCATTCGAAACCCGGGTCGAGTTCGATATTCTGTTTTTGGGCTTGTGCCCAGGTGAGTAGTCGATTGACACGAAATAAATTCACCCGAACGTGCGAATCGTCCCCTTAGTATAGTTCTTGAAAGGAATCGATTCGCACGCGTACATTCGTGCGAAACGCCTACCAAAAACATATTTTTATTGAAAGGGGACGATTCGCACGTTTGGGCGAATTTATTTCGTGCCAATCGACTACTAACCCTTGTGCCCAACCCATGTTATAAAAACAGATCACAAAATCTCTGTTCTACATTTGGCCAGCATCGCATTAAGCCCATACTCATTCTTTTAACAATAACTTGATTTGAATGATGGGCTTTACTTTGGTACATAGCCCGCCGTGGGAGTTAATAGGCAAATGATTCTTTTACTTGTCTAAATAATACGACCTAGGTACACTAGTGAACCTTGACACACACTTTGCGGAACACTAAAGCTACGAGAAACTTCAAAGAAATTCAACGAGCCAGAGCTGTTCAATGCATCACCGGTTCGAGTTTTACATTCAATTTCGAGTCAAGGAACCCAGAAAACGAGTATTCAACTTGCGCGTGCGCAACGACCGGCGAAGCCAAAGCATCGGCAATTAAATCGATTACCATGCATGGATTGATCAAAACATGGCGGCGACACTTGAATCGATTCTGCTTGTAGACTTTGAATAGGTAAATCGGTTTGACTGTTGTGATAAAGTTTACGTTTTAAGGTTCCTTAGTTAACGTTTTTATAATATTCGCTTTGAACAGAAGATGGATAGCATCTTCTGTTCTTAATTTTCTTTGTTTTCGAAGATAATTTTCACGAGCTTTAATTAAGCGAGAGTATATATTAATCACACTGACAAAATTGACAAAATGAAGCTTGGATAGAGAGTACCTATGGGTAGACCACGTAATTAAGTGTTGATTGTAGTGTCCAATTTTGGGTTTTGCCCAATGCAGCAAATACATGTTCCACTGCTAGATTTACCGCCCCAAAGCTTAAATTTTTTTGCCACCCGTTCTGACCGCTAAAATACATAGGTTTAAAATTCAGATGGCAGTTGAAAATACAAAATTATTTCCTTAATTTTTCTGTATGTATGTTTTATAACTTACTTGGCCAAAGGCTCGTAAAGACTAAATAACCCCGCACAAAATTAAGGAGAAAGCAAAGTATAAAAAGTGGAGCAAGTTTTGCAAGAGAGTTACAATTATTTCTATGCGTACTACGAGTTTATAGACTAGCGGCCTACAGTGGCTACGTATGGGTAGGATCCCCATTTTTTTCCACCTTTTCCACTAAGTTTAGCCCCTATTGCGTGCAAGCTCATGTTAGGTATATAGCCTTAAGTATTCCTCGAAAATTGACAAGAAAAATTCAATTCGAACCAGTAATAAGATTAGCGCTTTCAAAGATACAAACTCTTCAGCTTTATAATTTTAGTATCAATATAGTTTTGAACAATTGTGCTACGGAACCGGCACTGCGCGTGATACAAGACACACTTGATCAATAATTTCTGTCCTGGTATGCAGATGAGAGGTACTTATGTTACATTTTGACAAATGATACGCAATTATAAACCGACGCTTGGGTGTTTTGATATGTTTAAACAAAAGCTGTTAATGGTGGGGTCAGTGATCAGACGGAGCGAAGATTTGTTTGAAGTGACAATGTAGTTTGATTTAAATGTAGTGTTTCATTGCAATCATACAATACGTAATCTATTTATTTGTGTTGATGTTGGAAGACTCGGTCTATGGCGCATTTTGAGTGACCCTGATCCCTCGTAGTCGTAGGTTCAATCCCCACTTATGGTAAACTTTCATGAGATGAACACTTGAGTTTGCTCTGTGTTTGAGTGATTATTATAGTTACATTTATTTTAGCTAAACATATTTTATGGTACCACCGTTTATACTCGTGTCTATGGTATGGTATTTAGATACCTACTTTTTGATCAGGTTGATGAAGTTACACATATGATTTAAAATATATTCGAGAACCTCCGAAGCGCAAGCGGGCGCCATCTCTGAGGTCCTGGGTTTGGTCCCCGGTCGCGTCAATATAATAACCTGTAGTGATTGCTATTGGAGCTATTTTATTTTTATTAAATAGAGGTCTCTTTAGGTACAATAATATAAAAAAAAAGTATGGGCATAACATAATTATGAATAGACTTGACTCATGACCTCTGAATTGCTACGGATGCTAAGCGTGAAATCTGACAAATGCATGCAATGAAATTGCGTGGGCCAACAAATTTGTGCCTCTTACTACTGAAGTATTGAGCGCATTAGGTCATCCATATTAAGCGGTAATGCATGCAGAAATAAAAAAGTTCACGCATATTATACACATCTCACAGCCAAAACACTGCAGGCAATACAATAAACTTAATTAAATAAATATCAAAAAGTATAATATACCGCTACTGACCCATAAAACACTCATATTTACTCGCCGTATGATATACGCGTCGCCGCAGTCAAAATAAACTGTTAATTTTTTATATTAAGTATGCCTGTCAATGCTTCTACCACATACCGTGATGTCATGACTTAAACCAATAAACGTGAAATATCATGTGATCGTGAGACGCATGCGTGATGACCACTTTCGTGATACACAAAAATAGCTACACGCAATAAAACAACAATAAAACAAACATAGATAAATGGGAAACAGCTTCAATGTTAAGAATGAGCAAATCGACGCTATTAGACTAGAAAATAAAAACGTGTATGACAAAATTAACGATGGTTATCTCATTCTCGCCTACCAAAAAGGAATTACAAATTGACACCATTGTGATCGATGACGGTGCAGTGTCAATTTTTAATTCCAAAACTACGCGTGCTGTTACGGTTGACAGTAATCATGTTACAACAACAATAAAAACGGGGCTTACGGTCAACGCATCTTATATCAAGGGCACGATCGCATCTTTCCATTCGTCAGGTGACTCAGCGTTGTCGTTGACGTGACGTTCTCAAAATGCAAATTTTCGAAAAACCGAACAATGTAAATCTCGATCGGTTCATCTCGATTCGTCGACGGTATCGACTCATGTCTCGCCATGCAATTGAATTCAGTCGATCACTAATCGATGTCTTGTCCGTGATAGGCGCGGTCGGGGTCCGCGGCAGCAGGGTGCCGACTTACCACACAATCCATCGTTAACTTCTTTCTTTCTTTCATTAAACTCATCTCTTACAATATCAACTTTATTTACTACTCATTGTGAGTTCATAATTCTTGATTCGGTATTAAACGATGAATCTTTTTATGCTTAATTTTCTACCGCATTTTCGTCAGCCGCATCGGTTGCTTCGTCATCAATAAGTACCGTGTGGTTCATTACTAGGATATAAATTACTTTGTACGCTTGCGCGAGTTCATACGTTTTGTTATTGAGTTGTGAATTTAACCTCATTACCTATCTTAATAAAGGATTTGCCCTTTCGCGCCGACTAATCACAAATGAGCATGTAAAGTCTTTAAATTATGTTACATTGAGTTCATATTACTGGTGTTTTTTACTTATTATTTGAAGGTTGCTTATTCATAATTAGCCCCCCTTGAAGATTATTACTTCTGTACGAGTAAATGAATGCGTGCAGTTCCTTTGATTTCTTGTGCTTTAGCTCTCTTCGCTAAAGTGTCTATCAAATGCATTTATAAATTGCATGAGTGATGATTTATTCAAATAGAGTTACTATTTTGTTTGAAAATTCTTAATGGAAAACTTCAATCAAGCGTTATTGTGTTGATGGTGTCGTTTTATTACACCTGAATAATGTCTTTGAGTTGATTGCTACCCATTATCATTTTATTATTCTTAATTGTATATACGAATATCTTTTGTGCCAATATTATGAATGAATGAAAAATGAATATTTTGTTTTTTTTTTATGTTTTATTACCACAATTAATTGCTTATAAAAATGCTAACAATTTCAAAATTATACATAAATATTTCGTTTTTTATCAATAATCAGAATCACATTTTTCTTTCCAGAGACTCAAGTGAATCATTATCATCATAAAAAAAACATAAATTAATGGTTACCTGAAAGTTTAGGTCAGCGTTCTAACTTAGTATCGCTGTGGTAGTAACTAGAAATAGTGACAGTCATCCATTTCTCCTGGAGCCATATATAAAGTGTCGAAGGTTAGGCTGATGACGAGCTGAACAGCCGCGGCCGGTCGTGGTAGCCCCCCGCCGCCACTCCGCAGGGGCCAGCCGGCTCGCCGAACTAAATCAAATAATGACTAATCGATTCTCTCTTATATTGCACAGTAGGTTCACGTCAAACGTTATTCCCTTTAATTTTTAATATTTTTGTTTATTCTGTTTGCATGAATTCAGATTCGTTATAGACAATGCCGTGATTGATACGTTTTAATAACGATTTGGCGGTTGATTGATGTTTATTAGTTCGGTAGTCGGAGTTTTGGGAATCATTAGATGAGTACGGTGTCTTATGAAGAGTAATGATAGCTCCGCTTGCGGTACTCAACTTAATTCGAGATTTGACTGTTGGTTATTTATGATTCAAGTTTAATGCTCGCACCACGATATCACTCAGGCGGACGTCTATTAAGTTTAATTCAATCAATTTCTAAGGGTCTAGCACACGCTACTCGTTGGCATGAAAGCGTTTGATTGAGCGCTTTGGTTAACTCTCTCCATCTCTTTTTATGTCCTTTAATTTAAACAGGAATGTTACAAAGAATGCCGATCTTACTCAAAAACATCCTGTCCGGAATCACTCGAAGCATTAAGCTATTTATACTATCTAAGGTATCCTGTTTATATTGAATAAGGTTTTTCTGCCATAATTAAACAACGAGAAACCATTAAATTTCAATATTATTATGGCTACATACTTTAGTATGAAAAATATTATATGCTATGCTATTATAAAATAAAGTTCGGTAGTATTGATTCATAAATATTTTTGGGTTATATTTCAAAGTAATAAGTAAGAAAATGTTTCGAGAATCATGAGCTAATCACATTATTTAGTCTTAAGGTAATACTAAGACTATAAATCGTTAGCAGGAATGCATTGCGAAATAGCCGCTCTTACAAACAAGCGTAGCATTTCATTAGGCGACAAGCAATTACAAATGAAATGCCGATAAGAGCCAGTTGTCCCCGAGTCATTAAACGTCGTCTGATGTCCGTAATGTCGTTCTATCGAGGGGTTCCTAACTGGACCGTAAATATGGAGATAAATTTGAACAATCATTACTTCGACGGCACGGAATGGTTGATTTTATTCGATGACCTCCGCCTACGCGGAGGAAACCCATTCACACTAGATTCATGGTTGTTTTAGTTAGGTTCTTAATGTTGTTTGAATACATAAAACTGTTTGACTAATGATATGGTTTGACGACGCTGTACCTCGTCTTTTAATTGATTTATTGACAGATATATCTATGTGTAGTAGTGGAATGATAATTTCTTGTTTTGTTTTACGAGTGACTATTGTTTTTTTTTATTTTTTGGTATTAGTAACACAAATAATATATCCTTTAACTTTTTAAAAGTTGAATAATATTACATCGAAGCAAAATGAACATTATTAATCCGTTTTGACATTCTTTAGTTCTTTAACATATGACTTTAATGAATGAAACAATACATCCAACTTTCAATCATCAAAATCAGAGCTTCAGCTTATTTTTTAAATTCCACAAATGAAGAACTTAGCCTACTACTCAAAATTGGAAGTAATCTGAGATCGAACTCCGATACTTAACAATACAGTTACGAAATATTTAAGCTGTAGCTACTATTTTTCACATTTTATTCGATACATAATCAACATTTACATAAGTTAAACTTGACGTTACGAGGTAGAGTTAATGGTGTTCCAATAATAACGGTCTCATAACGACGCTATAGTCGTCAGTCCGAAACAGACATTCGAATATCAATGATTGTGGCCTGCTACATGTTTATTCATCAAGCAGTACTGATCCCTCTAATGGCTTCATTTACAATGGACTTACAACTGGTTTTGAATGGTGACATCTGTTCACTATGTGTTAAACCGAACAAGTACTTAAAGTGTGACTTAAAGTTTTCACCATCTTTAATCCTTTAAATAGTAAGAAATTTAATGACTTGCACAAGAAAATACAAAAAAATGAAGAAGAGAGACCACTGAAGTATTTTTATGGGCAACTAAGGAAATATTGGGCTTCATTTCAATGACATGTATCAAGTGTGCCCAATAGGTGATGCTTAAAAGATGGACGGGAAATCAAACCCAGAATAGAAAAAAAAACTATTCCAAACAAATGAAGATATCAAAGCAAAATTTAATAATGAATGAGCTTCGAAAATCTCCTAAAAACCAATTTTAACAATTGAATACTATATTAGTAGAATTATTTTTCCAACTCTACTAAAATTAAGAATTCAAGCAATGTCTGCCAAATTGATCGCAATGCGGTTAGAACAACGTTGTCCTTAGTCGCAATGTGTACGAATAAATCTGAGTCTTTGTGCTTAAAAATAGTAAGTCGCAACAATAAGTATTCAAAGTAATACTTAAATCCACAAAACGTAAAGTTTAGAATCATTTGGATGCGCCACGGCTGAAGATGTTTCTGAGCGTGGATAGTGATGCGAATCAAAATGTTCTCTGTACGGGAGTCGAGAACAGGTGACAAATAGTCACGCCATCTTGCAAAGGTCGGGGGCGCAACGACACGTCGATGTTTTTATTTGTTTAAGTCGATGACTTAATATTAGTGTTGCCTATATCGATATTTTCAATGCAATAATTTCTTATAAATCTTGAAGGTTACTTGTTTCTTACTTGTGAAAGTGTATGCAAATTTCGAAAGTAAACGTTAAGAGCTGAATTTCATTCAAAAGTTTGTAGAATTTGAATGTTAAGGATGATAATGATTAAATTCGGCGAATGAATACCACATCACAGATGCATCTCTAGTAATCAATTCAGAGTGTCGATAAAAGGCAATCATCGACAAAGGTGAGTTAATATTTTGTCACAGCGCGTCCCTTTCTCTATAGATTCATATCTCTTAAATGTATGCATTCAGCAGCACATAATTCAGGATTACAAATTGTTTGTTTTAGGGAGAGACAAGAAATGTATTGGCGTGATTCCAACTTAAAAGGGTGGTGATAAATACATAAAAATCTGATGAGGCATTGCAAAATGTAAGGCCTTTTTTCGCGCCGCGACATTTTTCTTGTTTGTCTGACAAAGGACAAGGAATTTAAATTTGTTTGTGAATGTCTTCGCTGTTTGTTTGGGCTTTTGTACAGTCTACAGTGCAAACGAATAATTTCAATACTAATTAACTGTTGCAAACTTCGCGGCTTTGTTTCTTTGGTTTTATCTGGTTTTGATGACAGGTTCATAATGCTGTTTGCTGACTGAGTCGAGATATTAGAGAAAGTAGCCATTTGAAATGAGATTTTTTTTAAATTTATTAAGCTTATAGAAACTTGAGACGTTATTAAATATAATAGCAAATTAGCGATTAATTATTATTTTGATTTTGTTGGATTTGATAATCTTAATAATAAATATTGTTTATGTACAATATACAATTTCCTCAGAACTAATTGCCTATACCATACAATTTTGACGGGCTCGTTGATTGGTTGGTTAGAAGGTCGCGGGTTTGGTTCCCGTGAGGTGAAAATATTTTTGTGAAGGAAATAGGCATTTGAATTCGAGCAAACATATTTAAGTACTTTGTGTCTATAAAAATCAGGCGTTGTTATCGTCAAACTCTATCTCTGCCAGAAAACTGTTTTGGAAACCTCAATTTTAAGACTCTTCATAACCTTCCAAAAATCTCATAAGGTGGTGTATTATGTTATAAAATTATATTTTTTTTATTATCCTCCCTATTTTTTTTTCTTAGTTTATCAAAAGGGAGTAAATCAAGAAATGAATAGTACTTTTCTTAAAAAGGTGGTATCATAGGATATACTCCATTAAATTATTTATTTATTTATATAATAATAAGTGAAAATAAACCTAATTAATGCCCCACTGCAGTGCAATGCCTAGATCACTAAAATCAAGCTATTTTACGACAATAGGTACTCCCTCGCGGAATGTGTAAATCATCGGATTCGCACATCTATCGATATATTTTAACCAAACAGGGAATCAAATTCGACAAGTTGAGGTCGTTTTTAAACCATTTGACTTAAGAATGTCAACAATTAGGTAATAGGCAATGTCAAAACATATAATTTATTTACATTACATTTTGTGAATGGAAAGTCTAAAAGATGCTTAATTTTTAACGAGATACTATCTAAAATGCAATACTAAACTGTTTTCTATAGCATTCTAATTAGCCATAAAAAATCTTTTCCTCGTAGTTGATATCAATAAAAAGTCAGAGGAAGGTGACCAGAGAAATAATACTGATCATGTTAACTACCAATTAGCTTTAATTAATTAGATGGCAATTAAAACTCGACCTACCATTGATTGGTTAGGCAACGTCAAATATAAGAATTAAAATTAGAATATTAGAAGACTGTTTGTCATAATTATAGAAACGGTGGTTCGTTTTCAACATGAATATTAAAAAATACTTAATAGTCACATCAATAATGTGTTTTTACATAAAAATACCGAAAAGGAAACACGCCGTAAATTATATAAGATCATTAAATATTTCAACAATCTCCATTTCGACCATGCCGAGTCGGATCTAATTTGAGAAGAATTTATTAATTATGATTAATAACCTAAAATTTAGAGACGTTTGCATAGATAATGAATATCTACTTAAAATAGCCAATTGTGATCAGTCTTACGAATTAAATGTTTTGTTTAAATAATATGGTACATAAGTGGTTTTGTAATTTTGTAAGTAAAACCGTTTTTCAATAAAATTCGTTATATGTTTAGTAAATACACTGATGAAGTGTATTTAAATTTCTCACCACAGTTGAAAGATAAAATTTGAAAGTATTATTAAAAATAAGATTATTGAAGCAATCATCATTGAAATGAATTACATGCAAAAGATAACCAGTCTTAAGCTATGCTTAAAAAGTTTTAGAAATTAAGTTAATACACACATATAAGACATTAAAAAAATACAAATTATTTCCACGCTATTTTTTCCGCTCAAATGATCTTCTGAAACTTTGAAATCGCTTGATCTATGAGTTTGGTTTTATTCCCGGTGGGGTCAATATGGGAAACAATCCTGTATTATCTCGGGTCTGATTGCTGTGGGGGTTTGTCACCAACTCGACACGAAAAACTGGGCACACGTGTGTCGAGTTGGTGAAACCCAAAATAATACAACTTATTATTTCGTCATCTGGACACGCTTAGATTTTTACGTGTGTCCAGATAGTGAAACTTAATTAAATCACTTTTATGTTTTCACTAACTGGACACCGCTGTCACCGTCGTTGTTACTAATTTCTGTAACAAAACTGCTTAACCTACTTACCAACCAATTAGAGCAATGTATGATGCTAAATGTTATCCAATATATGAATAACTTTTATATTTTTGATAATATGAGTAATTAAGTTTAAAGAAATAAATATAAATGTATTGTATGTTTCTGAGGTTTGTGTGTTCGGTAGGTTACAATGGGTAGAAATATCATTGCAATATTCAATTTCATATTTATCTATTGCCTAAGATGAACAAACATATACTCGAGCCAACAACTTTATACTTTTGGCGCCAATAAGCAAAACCCTAAAGTGGAAGGATTTATATGAAAATAAATAACACACGGTTGACAGTATAATGGCAAATTACATCTATTTATGTGCAAATGTGTGTCCAACAGCCGGTCAGCAAGCTTTTAAATAATTAACGAACTGGTTCAAGACGGTAAATTTGACAAAATTGACATATTGAAATGTGTATTGTTTTGAAAAGTTATCTAGAATATGTTGATTGAGTAATTTAAGATGCGTGTGGTATTTAAGAATTATTAAGAGTCAGCTTTTTATACATTTTGAAGAGATTTTTTTGTTTTGTTTTTTGCCTTTGAGAATCGAAATTTTTAATCAGTTTGTATCCTTTCTAATACAGAAAGATACAATTTCAATTTACCTTTTAATTTTAGCAACATTACGTATAATTTTGTCTTCAATGAAAATTATTTACAATGGGGGTCCAGTAATTTACAATCCTAACTCTTTAACTTAATTTAGGCATTTATATGCACCTATTGACTAAATTGTAAATTATTATTACCGCAATATATTAAAACTATATTATATATATATATATATATATATATATATATATATATATATATATATATATATATATATATATATATATATATATATATATATTAAATTGTTAAGACTGGGAAACTAATCAACCCGGTTTTTTTTAATTGATCCGTATTGGCAACACCTTTTGATGAATAACGTAACCTTTTAAAAGCGTTCCATTTTCTGTTTACCACATTCTTGTGTTACGTCGCCGAGTGTACAGAACCTGATTAAGATAATAAAAGTTACGACAAAATTCCAGCGAATAACGTCACCTGATTACGTCACCATTTCCGATCACGAGAGCCGAAGTAAAAGTCGGAAACGCTCGTACATTCGGCACCGATCCTCGGTCAAAGTTGACCGGATGACCCCCGCTGACCCCTGCGCTTGCGACGGCCCGGCTGCGACTGTGTTTAGGGTTACCAGCCTTACCGATAGTCATTTTTTAATCGGTAGGATAATAAAAGGAAAGAAAATTGATCTCATGTTAATAAGGGGGTCTTAAGATCTAATTGACAAGAGACGTCTATACCAACATGGACATGGCACCTTTAAGAATTTATTATCCCTTATTCTTATTTTCTTTAATCTACATCTTAATATCGAATTATTATTTAATCAATAACGTATGTGAACTTAAATTCTATAGAATTAACTTTAACAGTTACATCATTTTTTGTACGGCTATTGAATGTAGATAAATTTTAATGTCCATCACATAATATTTATCAATAAAAGTCCTCTGTGTGTTTCTAAAAGTCGGGCAATAGAAGAAGTTTGTAACAAGTTAAACGATATTCAAAATATGACAATAAGGAGCTCAACATAGTTTGGCTTGAACCTTGTATCTAGCAGCCCTAACAGGCGGTCGTGTCTGTGTCCGAGTTCGTGGAAACAGACACAGGCATCAGGATGGTCTGGTAGAAATATCTAGATTGAGTCTGGACCATTTTTAACGGTAGGGGGTTGAAGGAAATTTTGACCAAGATCATTCATAATAATACCTGCTTCTGTTTTACCGATTTACTAATGTTAATAAATAGATTTTTTGGAACCGACATGTTTTTGAAACATTCAAACCATTACAATTTCTTTCTTTGTTCGATTAACAGTCAGTCAATACATTTATTCAATTAGAACTGGAAAAAATATGAATCCAGTGAAAAGGGCATATTATGTAAAACTGTGGTCCGATGCTGGATGGTGGTAAGCTCAAAACTTACCTAAAGTTTAATATAGTGGTCGTCATAATTTAAATAATCATTGACAAGTAAAATCACTGACATATTTAAAAAGTTAAAAAATATATTATAACTTTTTCAAATATGTTAGTGATCATTAGTCATTACTTTAATTAGAGAAGCATAACAAAGGAATATTCACAAAAAAAAAACAATAAATGGTCCTATCATTGTACTTTAATCAAATTAGGTATGTAGGTTACAAACAGTCTAAATGTGTAGTGCCAAAACTAAAGGAAAAACCATTTAGTAATTCTGGAATTACCTCGAAATACCCCATGCTGTATTTAAACGATGCGAACCTATTCAAAATGCATTACGAAACATAAGAAACAGTTCGTAGAAACAAACGACTATCATCAAAACGCAACAGGGCCGCTAAACGCCGACTTCAAAAATGTGTCACAAATACCTTATTCCCATCTACTACCACATAAACAGCGGGTTGATATTCAAATGAGGGGAATAATGAGCGGCAACGTATGATTTTGGTAAAATATGTACGTTATTTAGGCGCAGCCCGACGGCAGCCGCGGGCGTACCCGCTAAATTAAAAACACGTCAAATGGTAAATTGGACCGAGACATCTATTAAGGCGCGTCGGGGCGTGCCCACACTGGGGACAAGGAGTTAATGGTAAAAGGTTTTTGGTGTAAAATATACTCTGTAAGGTACAAACTAGATAGGCTCTTGTCGTTGTGTGGAAATTTCAAACTTAAACAATATGCTCAATCTGGAGGTAACGAACAAAAGTGATGGTGATGATGATACAAATTGAATGGTCTTTGATTCTTATATCACCTGTATACATTGACTTTTGATGGAGGCTAATTATATTAGATAGCTTCAACAATTTATAACTTCACACTAATGTTTTTTTTGTTCAGCCATGTCTCGTTTTGAAGTAAAGATATATAAATATAGGCCTATTAATTGTCAAAACTTTTATTTACATAATTGAAAGTCTCAACTACTTTAATCGCTGGATTATTTTTTCAGTAAAGTTACAGGTCAGCCCAAATTTTATGGTTTTAGATAAAAGCCTTCAAAGCGTACCATTATATACATCTAGGTACATGTATATAATGACTATTTAGTTAAACACAACACAGACATTTTGCAATTAATCTTCATCGTCATTCTACTGGCCTGTTCCCAAATAATTTAAGCTTGACGGAAAATATTTGCCTTTTCTATTTGTCCCTATTAGCCCTCAGAGAACTATTCACACTCTCTTCATTCATATTATGACCATCTTTCTTTTGATCTTCTTCTACCTTTTAATCCATAAAATAAATCATCGATTTTTATTACATACCCGTATTATGATACGGGTCATTTTATTCCTTTTATCTTTTCAGTCGTTTTTGGTACTTTCTTTCTTTCTTAATTCCACTATCCATGCTTGTTACTCAACACATACATCGTAACATTCTTATCTTTGCTGCATGTAGTCGTCTTCATCTGTTCTCATTCTGTAACTGCTTGAATAACTACCAACAGAATAAGACAAATACTTGTGATCTTATTGACAAAGTATAAAATCCAAGTGCAGACTGAACTTGCACAAACGGGAAGTCTATATTTTATCATTGATATCTCTGTCATTAAGAAGAGGTAGGTAAAACATAAATTTCAACCGGTCTCCGACGTTTTGTGTATAAAATTGTAAGAATCAATTGGTCTGGCTTTTAAAAGGACATTTGGTCTTACGAGGATAAGGAAATTGACCTACTCTTGTTTGTGTATACATCCTTACAGCCAACTAGAGGTATCAAGAAACAAGAGCTCGAAGGCTTTTACTTAATTCAGAAGCGCAGCGGGTGTTCCCAAACCGTCCGAGAGACCGTGAAATATGGTGCGGACTGAACGCTGATCGGTGACCGCCTTAGGCCATGTCCTGCGTGGCTGGCATTCCTACGCTTTGTTATTCTAAATGTGGACTGCTTTTTAATGGCCCACGGAATTAGCTGGACGACTTTTTGGTTCGCATCTGGACCTGCCAACGGGATATCATCACGTTCATCAGGTTTCTATTGATTGGTCGGACGCAATTTATGGTTTGAAGGATTGTGATTATATTAAACCCATAGATATACATGTACCACTACACTTATACTGTAGACTGTATTTGCTTGCTCTTAATAACCAAAAATTGTTACTAGTTTTTAATTTGTATTACTAATGAAGTTTCAAGAATCTGCCTATTTATTTTTATGCCATCGCCTCTTCAGAATGGAGATCTTTGTTTCTTTTAGGTTAACAACCTTCCTTTATTTAACGTTCTTAAACGACAAAAAAATGTTGACATAATGACGATAAAATTATTTACAGTAGAAGTATGTAATATGGAAAGCAAAATTGCGTCAACAAAAACCAAAACACAATTGAATACCACATCATTTTTGTAGGTGCATTAAATTATAGCCACAAAAATGGCGATCGCCAAACTTTAACGCACTGTGAAATGGCCACAAGCTTATTTCATAATTCACAAGCTGTCTGTGGGTTCCTTTTAACACCCGTGACGATGCCTTTCTGTCGGCATTCGGCTAAACAAAATGCAATTTTCTTTAACCAAGAACACATTTATCATAAGGACAAGTGACGGTTAGAAGTAGCAAAACAAATCAAGGGTCCTTTTTCGGTCTAAAAGCTTATTTAAATTTATAACTCCCGAGAAAAAGTTAATTAAGTTTTAATAGAATTGAAAACGGGAGTGGATTTGGTAGCCAAAAATAGGCGGGGATGTTATAAAATTTAATTATTTTTCGAGGTTAATGATGAGTGTTTTTTGGTTGCTCACCCGCTTCTGAATGGGAAATGTAAACAATTAGCAGTTAGTTTGGATAAATGATTATCAGCTGGTCTTCTGTTTCGTAGAACTGATCGTTAGTTGAACATTTTGACTTCATCATAAGACTATTTGAAACTGACGAAGTGGTGATAGATACAATATAATGATTAATTAGTTTAATAACATACATCTTTACAAAGTCTATTAAGACTAATCGATACGTATTAAAAATGAAATAGATCACGTGTTAGTTCATTTTACTCATATTACAATCGCGCTTTATTGCAATAAAGTATATCTATCTATCTCACTATCTGATTAACTTACCAAAGATTGTACGTTATGTGAGGAATCCTAAAAATGCATGTCTGGTACAAGCTTTTGTTCAATAAAGTTAACATCATTGCACACCGTTCGTTTACACAGAAGTTTAGGCAAACATGTGACAATGCTCGGTAAATCGTCACTAAAGTTGACTTGCGTCGCGTCGCAAGTGACTTTATGACTCCATTCAAACAGAACGATCGTTTTCACTAAACGCGCTATACTGTGTCCCGTCAACCCTTTGATGGGGGTCGCAAAACCTCAAACATCATGATTTACATGACACAGCCCAACCGTATTTCTATCGGGGCGAACGTAAAGAAAATTGTCGAAAATATTTTATGACCACGCGACGCAGCGCGACGAATCGGTTTAATATTATACCTCCGGTATGATTGGATCATTTTTATTGATTTCGTATGAGTGTCCCTTAATAACGTTTTAATTGTTGTTATAAATCATTACTCCTCGTTACCTGTGACGTGATTTACTTACCGCTTTGACATATGCGCGTATCTCTTAAATCAAGGGTCAATGATTTCCTTTGTCGTTGGTTTTATGCGATTTTTTAATGAGATGCTCAGGATTGAAAAATATGATTTAATCTCTCATTTCATGCGAAATGGTCTTATAGTTCTGGAATGTGGTTGTCGAAGTTACTGCTCATGTTTCGATTTTGATTTATACCGCTTGTGTATTTGGTAAAGATTTATGATTAACGATACCTATTGACAATGACCACTGGCTCGGCAGGTAGTGATTTGTAAAAGAGCCAAAAAGTATATAATAGTTTCTAAGCCCTCACGTTGAGATCGTGTTTCCGAAAGTTTTCCTATGCTTTCAGTTAAGTTTAGCTCAGATAAAATAGCTTAATATCCCGGTATTACCTCACAAAACTATAAATTGGTGTGGTTACACCCTAAAACGCAAAACTACAGATTTTGAAATCAAAACTAGAAAACACATTTCAAAGTTCCCACGCTGATGGAAGCGTCTAAATTTTTAGGTAAAATAGATTCAGGTATCTCATAATTATGACATTACCATATACAACAAGATGTTCTTGTTTGCACAAAACATTACAGAAATTGGTTTTCATACAACTGATGAAAAAAAATATGCAGAAGTTTGGTTCAGATGCTTTGTTAAAATGTGGAAGTACCACATCTTGAGAAACCCATAGTTATTTTAGGCATAGGCATCTTTATTGATTTGCCATAATCCATAATCTATACTTTAATACCCCATATAAAATCATCTCATCATCCAATAGGTACCTACATCGGATATAAATTCTGTAAATCATTTCCCACGCCTTCCGCTTACCATCGGCCATTTGTCTTACAGAAATGGTCTATCGCCAACTATGGCCGCTAACCGATGTCAGCTAATTAAAAGTAAACATAATATATAATGCATATCGGAGGGCAATCGCAGAAGTCACGGGGACGAATATGGCCTAGAGCCAGATTTGATGGATAGGAAAGAATGATCGTGGAGAGTGATGCCGCACAGAGTAGCTACAAGTTCAGTTAATGTATACTAGTATAGATACGTAGCTGTTGCCCGTAAGTTTGGTCAAGTTATTTTGACAGTGTTGCTATCAAATATCCTCAAAATTCTTTCATACAAAAAAAAATAACATGTTTATAATTTTAAAAGGATGAACACATTTAGTTACTTTGATCGCGCTGCGGAGTATTTTTTGGCCTTTTTTGGCGACTTAATGCAAATTCAACTGAAAAATTTCTGAACGCCAAATGTATCGTTTTCAGGTGCATTAGGGATAAGTTTGGTGAAATACTGCAAGTGTTTACAGTAATGTGATATTTACTGCACTAGGAAAAACATACAAAACTAGACGACTAATGTCCAGGTCTGTCAATCTAAATAGGAAATCGAGACATATTGGCCCAAAAGGTTTCGTGCTTACGAAACGTTTCGTTGCAGGTGGCAAGTTTTAAGCAAAAAGACATACGGGACAAGATTTACTCCCGATATAAAACCATAAACTCTAAGAACTCAAAACCGTACCTCTGTATCGAACTACACTGCACCTATTCATTCATTAGTTTTCTTCATTACTAACATCAATTAATTTCTTTGTTCCAATGTGTCAGTTGTAAATTGAGAAGCAAACACTAGTTACATGTTTTTTTCGCTCCTCATTGACGGAGACAAACAATGCTTATGAAAAACGACCTGTCTTACGATATGATGCTTAATGAACTCCGAAATGGTGTGGTTGTAACTAATAAGAAAAGTAATGGGTCTTGTGGGTTTGAAGAGTTTGATACGTCTTGATGGGCTATCTGTTTTGCCACTTTTAGTCGTGTGAAAAAAAAACGATGAATTAGTTGATGTTGTGGTTTTACCGTTGGTCTCAAAAAGCTGAAGATTATGGGTTCCAATGGCGTGGAAACACTTGCACTTTGTGAAGTTATATTTTTACAGGTAACTTAACCTCATTCGATAGCGTGGCAAGCTTAATCGTCTATACATCGGCCAACAAAAATCGTTGTTGTATGGGATCCCTACTTAAATAGTTAGTTATATGTAACGTCAACAAAAATACATAATTCTATAAAAATTTCACCTGTATAGTTATCGGGCTAAGTCGGGACAAAAGGTGTTACACATAAGTTACAACGAAGGTTTCACAATACCGAGACTCGAAACAATATAGAAAAGTTTAATATTCCCGAACGGGATTTAAACTCAGGACCTCAGTCGATGATGATGATGGCGCGATACCAAAGTCCGGTCAAAATGCACATAGCGAGGTCGATCCTACGTTCTCACTTTATGCTGTATCTGAAACTCGTATATTAAATGTTTCAGGGTTATTTAGCCTTGTAGTATATTATTGTATCAGAGAGTCTACTCTCAAAAACAAAACGAACAAACGAAAGGTCTTATTTTTTTTAATCTGGAGTTCGGGAATAAAATAGCAGTTGGTTTTTAAATTGCAAAAACAATGTTTTGTTTATTGAACTGAATTGGTCACGATTATGAGAATTAAAAGTACGGATCTGACATATTTCGTTTTTGGGAGTAGGCCTTCTTACACTGTAAAAATTTGAAAAACACTGCTGAGTACCCTGCTTTTTTCTACCCTGGTTTGTATTTCGGAGTTGGTCACTAGGTCGAGTGAAGTAAGTTACGGATTATTCGGACTATTTCGGGTTTGTGAACAACAATCCGCATAAGGAAGCCAGTACTCGCACATGTAATGATGACTTAACTTAGTCGCCTTCCAGTGACATGAATGGGCTGATATTTTACTTCACCGATTTACTTAGTATACATATAATAGGTACTAAGTAAAATATATAGATTTCGATGATACTTTGCAATCAAAGTATCATCGAAATCTATAGGCCGACTACCAGAATCGAAATATATCGGATCCGATGACGGACAGCACTTTTTAATTTCCATAGCCGCAATTAATATACTTCGAATAAAAAATATATGGTTTATGTAAATCAAAAAGCACGTTTTAATTTCCAAATTTTCGATTAATCTTTAGAAATTAAACATTCCCTTGTTCGTTTGGTTTTTGGTAGGGCTACTTACGCGGCAGTTTAAGTTTAACAAATATTCTATGTCTCTCTATGAAGTAACAAAAACCAATCTATATAAAGATTTTTGTAGCCAATATTAAAAACATTATAACAGCAGTCAGATCACTACTAACATATAAATCTGATTCACTTTTTCATTGTCAACTTCATAGTTGAAAGTTTCCAAACGTGCAGAATGACCGTAGGGCACCGGTCTAATAGTTTTACGTCTCCCAGTTTCGATTAAGTAGTCTATAACCTCTATGACAAAGGTACTAAGGTGCATATTGTGGGGATAAAAAGGCTTATAATGAGGGGTCGGCTCGTGGTATGGCCATTTAAATGGAGCCTCCGTCAGTAGGACTCAGCAGGGAGTACACCCTTAATTGGGAACGCAATATGTTATATCTTCGGCATTGATGTACTGGAACTGTATTGTATTGGTGTCCGAGAGTTTATAAAATCAAATTAAAATGTAATGTTAACAGACAAAATCGCATTTTTAAGAAAAAGGGAAAAGATCAGGGTACGATAGAAACAATAGAACGAGAAAAAAATAATGTATACTTCTTCGGTTACGCTCTGAATATTTTTAAATTTCAAATTCCTTTACAAAGTCGCAACTGGGTTACATTTAAGTATGCCTGTATAAGGACTGCTGAATTTAAGGTTTCGGGGAACTATGAGTATATCTAAAGTTCACGTATGAACGCCATAGCAGGTTGGGATAGTGCAAACAAAGTTTGTAATAAACGTCATGAGCATCTTCATCTCGGGATCTCGGGTAGTATTTTAAAATTAGTTGACAAGTCTACTACAAAGGACGAAGGCCATTTGGTGGCTTGAGAACTACTAATAGTAATGCTCAGTAGGTCTCAAGTCACCAAAATAAATGGCTTCTGAGTAGACTAGTAAGACTTTAGGTATAAGTAAGGCGTTATTCAATTCAATTCAATTCAATTCATTTATTTCAGGCCTACTTGGCCCATACATAGTTAGTAACAATTTTTCTTAAGAACTAATGTTAGTAAAATACACTTTATTTATTTATATATATATATGGGTCCTCACCCATCTGTCAAGGAGCGGTGAATCCCATCGGTCAACAAAAACCCTAAGGATAGTGCTAGTGCTGCCTCGTAAACGCGTCAACGCCGAAGCACACCTTTTTCTTATTATAGCACCAAAACCATCGGTTTGCGCTTCGACGAACATTCCGGACGCACTACACCGCCAAGGCAACCCCAACAATATCCTCAAGGCATTGTTGTACTGAACCCGCAGATCGCTGTATGCTCGCTGGCCATAATTTACCCAAAGACTACATGTGTAAAATGTTTGGCAGTAAGATTTAAACAGCGTTAGCTTGACTGGCCTAGTACAACGTGCAAACCTTCGAGCCAACATGTTGCAACGAACAGCCAGCGACCTACGTTCTCTCTCAATGTCTAGATTATCTCTCAGATCCTCAGTAAGCCAGTGACCCAGGTACTTAAAATTCTGAACGCGCTTCAAGACTGATCCACAGAGTATAATTTCTGGCACCTGGGTATAATTTAGTGTCTTAGATTTAAAAAGAAGCCATTCACTTTTACTAGCGTTATATACAAGTCCATGCTGCTTGGAATAAGATTCACAGATAGCCAGAAGCCTCCGCAGACCGCTAACAGACGGACTCAAAAGCGCCATATCATCAGCATAGCTAATGTTGTTCATGGATAGCCCGTCCACGTAGCATCCTACATGAGAGCTATTGAGCTCACCTATCAACCCATTAACATAAAAATTAAAGAGGCGGGGTGAGCTCAACCCCCCCTGCCTCACCCCACACCTCAATCCATATACATCAGAGTAGGCTCCCGCCCATCTGACCACATTTTTCTGGCTACCATACCAGTATTTTAAAACAGATCCAATCTCTCCAGGTAGTGTTGTGTCATGATAAAGTTTTTTCCATAACATATCGTAATTTACAAGGTCAAATGCTTTAGAGAGGTCCAGAAAACACGCCAACACAGGCGTTTTTCTGGCTGTGTAGTAGTGGACAACCTGCTTGAGGCTCAGGATGGCACTCTCGGTTGACAATCCCGGCCTAAAACCAAACTGATTATCGTATATTTTTATGTTCTTTGATAATATCTTGTCAAGCAGACCGTCCAATACCTTAGATACAATCGTAGCCAGAGATATAGGCCTATAGTTTGAAACATCAGAGGCGTCACCTGTTTTGTTCTTTATCACAGGTACAACAACAGTTCTAGTAAGTTCCTGTGGTAAATAACTATGTTTAATACATAGGCTAAAGAACATAGCCAGAACACGTGGTAAGTGCGTACCTGCAAATCTAAGATGTTCGACACTCAAACCGTCGTGACCGGGGGACTTGCCCCTCACCATTTGGCGAATAACATTTTGAACTTCCTTAGCAGTGAAGTTAGTTAAACACGTATTTTCTGTGTTGACGGCTCTAGTGTCACCCATCTCGGGCACCTGTACAGATGGTGGCTCAACTTTAAAATGATTCATGAACACATTTGCTATTTCAGTAGGTTCATGCACGCCTGCAACACTCACAGGAAGGCCAGATTTGTGATTCAGCCTATTTGTAGACTTCCAAAATTCATTAAACTGTTTTTTTGAATGGTATTCAGCAATCATGTCCATTTTTATTTGTTGTTGATTATTTTGGCAATATTTTAATTTACTTTTAAAATTATTCCTCGATTTACGCATCGTTTCATGTACAAAACCACTTTTTGGCTTACCGTATAGTAGCCAAGTTTGATAGTGTGATCGTGCCTCACGGTGAGCGGCGCTAACGTGCTTGTTCCATCCAGGTATATATTGTTTATTTTTGCGATGGTTGACTTTTACATTACATTTTTGAGTACCCTCTTTGAGAATACTGATTAAGTTGTGATACATCTTATCTAACAATAAACAATGCACAGGATTATTACATAAACCATTTGCACAAGTACGACATTCAATAGGGAAATCAATTTATCTTAATTTTGAATTGCAATAATCATAGTATTCCTTTGTTTGATTAATAGAAATGTTGTCTGCCCCCAGACAACATTTCTATTAATCAAATTCTTAGTATTAGACATTTTAGATTTAATTAAATTCATATTACATTGAATCATCAAAGGCATATGATCTGACGAGTAAACACCATATAAAACTGAGGCATTCGAGACTAGAGATCTAGCTGCACTGGTCACAACACAATGATCCAGCCATCTGAGCGACCCGTTAGCAGTACTTGAGAAAGTGTGTGTATCAGGAGGTAAGAGTTCCCAATCGACACAGTGCCATGATTGTTCAGAACATACGGTAAGTAACTCACTGAAAAACCTGGTTCCTGGATGCACGTTGTAGTCTCCAAGGATAAACACACCTTCCGTATCACCGCTTTCAATTATTGATATCACTTCACACAAACACTCCGAATATTCCACAAAATTATCGGCACAGTCGGTGGGCATATACAAGGAAAATACTAAAAAAGATGCATCCTTATTCATTATTTTTATACAACAGATACGATCACTACGACAGTTTATAACAGAAACCGAAGGGAACACAGTCTTGTTATATAATATTCCAACACCGCCATATGGTCTCCCTTTCAAAATTCCCGCATAGGTGTCAACGGCCGATTTTCCCGTGTATGCAAAATCCTTGTCAATACTTCCCAGGTATGTAACGTCGTGAGGTAGCAGCCAGGTCTCCTGCAACGCAATGATGTCTGCAACCGTACACAGTTTTTGCACACAACCAGTAGATCTAATAATATTCTTACAATTAAAAGTTGAGATTTTTATATTATTTGTGTTATTCATTTTTCTTTTGTTTTTTCGTCTTTCGATCGACACACTTCTTTAGGCTTTTCCTTTTTGAAGTAGATAAGCCGTCTAAACCGTATTCCTTCCGGCCATAGCTGATCATCCAGAAAGATGGGCATTTTATGTTTCGTAACAAACAGTTTAAAGGCATTATAAGGCCTGTCATTCTTCATATTTATTTTTTCCAAAACGACAGTTTCTTGTGTCATTTTATTAACATATTCACAGATATCCTGTTCAGTAGTCTCTTTATTGACGTTAGATATAAACAAAGGTATTTTACTTTCTGCTGCTTTAAAGTTTCCTGTGCAGTTTAACGACGCTGTCCCAGTTTTTCCGTCAAAGCGGTTCCTATATCTCTTTCGTTGCACCAATACCCAATCAATACCGAATATACAAAAATACCGAATAAAATACCGAACTAGAAATCTGCACTGACTCCGCATGGTGGAGAATCACCTGTTCCATTTCATAGTTGAAATGAGGCCTAATCTTTTTTATTCACATAGTTTACATTAGTAATACTTATGAATAGTCTCTATATAAAGCAAATAAAGCTGCCTTTCTATTTAATTACGAATGAAATGAACGGTCTTCTAAGCATAAAATAAGGACCACATTATGTGCAAGCAAGATGGTGATCATGGTGGTTTATGGTGATTAAGAGAATATGTAAAATTAGGAGTACAAAAAGCTAGCAACCAACCATTTCAAAACGACCTGACTATAGCCAGTACATCTATGTACTGTTTTACTCCCTCCAATAAGGGGTATTACATCCACACGGTTTCAATATCAATCTGTATCTCAGCATATTTATGGTGGGGCTCAATACAGCGGCACAGGATGCCCATAGTAACTCACGGAGTCTCGTTAATAGCAAAGGTGCATACTAGGTCTTGGTGAGGAATGTTGTTCGCTGTTATCTTAGCTCATTCTAGCTGAAACGTAAGAGTTTTTTAATTTCTGTATTCACAGTTCAGTAACTTACCACAAAATTTGATTATAAATATATTAACCATCATCATTTGAAACCGGGAAAATTTACTTGGGAAAACCTTGCTAAGTGAAAGTGATATGTGCCGAATTCAAACCCACGAATTTCAATAATCTAACACTCTTCAGAGCAGCCTTACCAATTTGTTAATATATTTTTTATCTACTATTGTCTTTTTACCATAATATGTCTGTATTTGGCCTTCCAGTTGTCATATCTGGGTCATGACGATTAATGGATTAAAATAAATAAACTCTAAATATACATTTGTGGCTGTCGTCAAGTTTATTCTATGCATCAGATATAATTACTGAGGGTAAGGCATCAATATTTGAATTGAGTAAAATAGCAAAAACTATATTGAAAAGTAAAAAAAATAAATCCGACATTATATCTTGCCATTGACCCTGTTAATTTTGGCGGCCGTTTATTTCGTAAAAGTTTCGTTAAAATCACTCAAATAAATACAATAATAGATCAAATTATATGTAATTTTGACACCCACGCAAAAATAACTTCGAAATTTTGGTAATTATAATATGCAAAGCTATAAAAATGTTACTTTTAATTGCCTTAAAATGGATACCCATCAACTCGTTCTATTTGTACAAGAATAATCGGAGAAAGCTTTTTGATAAAAAAATAATAATAATCTGAAGTTCTTAAAAATCAAACTACATCACAAATAGGACGGACATATTAAAATTGTTTGGTGTTGTATTGCAATTATTTTTGTGTACTTGATGGAAAATAGCTTGAATTGTCATTACTAAAGAAGAGCAAAAAAATTAAATTTGGCACATTTTTGTCAACAAGCTCAGGCTAGTGATTCTAAACAATAAGATGCCTGTTTCAATAATATTATTTAATGTATATTTAAGGCCTTTACCTAACAAACTTTCTTAGCATTTGTACCTGATGTTTCTAGTTGTGAACCCTAGATATTTTGGACTTTTCATTTAGATTCAAAATAAAACGCGATTGTTCGCAATCATCCCAGAATTATTTACTTGCATTGACATCAAGCTACAAATACATACCGCAGTATGAAACCCTCCTTCGTCAATACAAGCTACGACCAGCCAAGATTCAACAGCCGTTGCAAATGGATTACTAAGTTTGAAATTTACATTTAATAGGTAGCATGTTTATGAGACACGGACGGTTGCTCACTTGCTGATTGGGCAGAGTTACGACTTGGATATAATATGTTGGGTTATGTTAGGCGTTAAGGTGTGCGTTTCCTTTGCTATTTTGTTAGATTAACTATCGTATACGTCTTGCGGTTCAAAGCCCTATAAAGTGTCTGGCATAAGTAATTATTCGTTTTTTAATCAGCAACTCTTTTTATAAATTTGTCAGTTGTTTTTATATTAAGGATATTGTATCTCACACAAAAATATAGAATCACTTTGTCGTCCATTTATACATTTTTAACCGATTTCAAAAAAAATTAAGATTTCACAATTCGATGAAATCATCGTTACATCCAGGTGAGGTTGATTTTTTAAATTAAAAAACGCGATGTCTTTGCATTAAAATCGAATATTTTTTCATTCAAGTAGGTAAGTTATCTACAAAATACTTTTGAATCGTCATTAAATTTCATGCAAGATGACTGTACTGTGATATGTGATGATGTTACATGCTGTCAAAAAAGCGTATGATTTGCTCGTACTGACAAAGGAATTTCCGCGAATGTAATATATATATTTTTTAGATATGTAGGTATAGTACAGTGATAAAGATTATCAGATTCTTCATGAACTTTGGACTGAAGCTCTTATTTTCAATCTTTTTTAGACACTGTCTACCAATCGCTTGGTGTAGGCCTCCTTCAAACCCTTCTAATCATACCCCTTTTGGGTAGTAAGGATCCTTTTGGGTAGTAAGGATTAGTTGGTATCCACTATCTCTTGGTGAAATAATTTTTTAAATCGGCCCAGTACTTTTTGAGCCTATTCATTACAAACATACAATAATAGGTACAAATCTTTCCTCTTTATAATATTAATGTAGATGTAGATTTAGTCTTCTTCGTGGGCTTGTCCATCAATATGGTTTCTATGTTAGGACTTTGTTGCACCAAGAATCTTCTTGAGTTCTTGTAACGTAGAAATAATGTTGTACACAGCTAGTGATATGTTTTCGAATGTACAAAAGTCTGTTCTAAACATTAAAAATAAGTAAGATTCTGAAAATGCATGAAGACAAACGAAACTAAGAAACAAAGTAAGGTACTAGTTAACGATGCCGGTACACCTCCCACTAACAGGTCAAAAGCCTACACAAAAAAACAACGAACAGTTGATGCGAAAGACAATACACATAACGTATCAAGCCAAAACGACGAGTGTATTGATGAAGCCAATAAAACAATAACAACGGGCCATTCATCTCCAATACCTTCAATCAAAACATGACCAAGCTCTGGCGATACATGATTTTTATTAAGTTACTAGATATACCGAGATGGATCTGAATGTATTCAAATTGGTGATTGATTTGAGACACGAGGAGTAATATGATTGAATAGAGATACATAACATTAGTGTCGTGGTGTATTCACCTGGTCTGGTTTGAACTTTGACCGGTGTGTCGACAGATGCGGGCTTGGCTTTGGACATGAGAAGCGTTGCATTGAATATGCATGAAGGTATAGTTAGTATTGTTACTTAAGGAGGACCTCTCGATAAGAAAGGAAGATTAAAATTTCAGCCAATAACAGAGTTTAAACTCCTTTTAACTAAATGTAGGTAGGTACTGAATAAAAAGTTGACCTAAGGGATAAATATTTGATTACCAAGAATCAGAATAAGAGTTGTTCAGAAAGCAAAAATCAATCCTATCAGCAAACATTTGCGAAAAAAGGTTTTTTCAAATCATCCTACTGCATATATATTGTAAGGAGAAAGAAAAAATTAAACTTACAATCAGCATTTTTAGTTAATAAACACCTCAGTTCCATGTCACATTAAACTTCTTTGCTCTTAAGTAAGAAAGATAGATAGTAAATTAATGTGACAAAGCACTGAAGATAGAGACAGCACGCACATGACGCATTCCTTTTTAGTTTCTATTATATACCTCTACTTAGTTTATGAAGATTGAGGCAAACATTATTAGAGTCATGGCATTTGATTTGAAAAGCTACAAACAAACAGATCTATACTTGAGACGTCTATACTCCGTCAAAAATATTCCACTTGTCACACAGGCAAACAGAAACAATCGAGCCTAATGACAACCTAGTAGACTTTTTATTCCGTCAAACAGCACCATAATATTCACATTTTTTGCTATCTCAAAAGGAATCACCGCCAAAGGTGGCAATTAAGGACAGGTGCTCCTACTTTGTGAATCGTATAAATTCTACATTTTAAGTTTTTCAACCTATCGAGTTTGGACAAAAAGTTTTTTGTTCTCGACCGAGTTTACCCCGACACCCTTTGTCAATGTCAGGATGGCTACCATTTTGGATCTGGGAACAATGTATGGTGACATATGGGGGTGGATTTTTAATAGCAACAGTCATGATGACCTTGGCAAATTTGGCGAAGACATGGGGGTTTGGTTTTCGCTACTTCATCTACGTTTTTTGGGATCTGTGTGTTTGAAGGCGACTTATTGTCTGCAGCTTACGAGATTTCGTTTTTGGATATTTAATAGACCGATTTTGTCAGTCGATTTGTTTGGTGGACTTCATTATTTGTGAAAACGTGACGAGTTTTTGTTGTTATGCTTTGGTGTTGCGATCCAAAATTTTAAGGATGCACAGTTGCAAACTAAAATATAGTACGGGAAAAACAAGGCATAAAAGATTCTTATGCATTGTTTTGCTCCCATTCAATTATGAATTCAAAACATTTGTTTTGAATGCTTTACACAAATGCTTAAGCTACTTCGAAAGCATTTGTGTTACAGATTTTAGAAACACCATAATCAGAGCATTGTGTGTGATGTTGTCCTTTATTTTAATAAAGGGAGATATTTTCATTCAATATTAAAATTATTTCGTAAAGGAATTGTTGAATTTTCATAACAATCCAATAGCAGTATTTTACGCCTACTCAGACGACTGTTCTTCGCCTCTACAAACATTGAAGCTTTTACTATGGACCGTTGACTTAGAAAAATCATAATTTGGAAGCTAGTGTCACCATGATTTAGGAAAATTATTAATTATCACCAATTGCTTTTGATTGGTATAAATCGCATTACTAGGTAAGCTTAATGAAGAAAAATTATAAATTAAGCATTGCGATTGTAAGGACGGCTGAACCAAATAAAATAAGTTCATAAAAATGTTATCTAAATCGTATTTACACTAAAAACAAACCTTTTTCGGGAAATAAAACGGCATAGGTTTTAAAATAAATGCTAGCAAACACTGGTTCGATAAACGAAATGATTTTTTTTTATTATTCGAGTCGAATATCTCTCGGTAAGTTTTATTCATATTGATAAAAGTAACAAATTAAATAAATAATAAAATAAAATATTGGACAACATCACATACATTGCCCTGATTCTGTGGTAAGTAGCTTAAGCACTTGTGTTACAGAAATAAGAAACGACGACGGTACCACAACACCCAGACCCGAGACAATATAGAAAAGTTCGTTTTCCATATTGGGGGGATCGAACCCGGGACATCAGAGATGGCGCGACGCCTAAGTCCGGCACGCTAACCTCTCGGCTACGGAGGTCGTCGATATCAATATCAAAACAAAATTCAAATATCAATTAAGTAAAGTAAAATAAACATCCAAATTGAATATACTTAGCTCAAATTACAAGCCTATTTAATTACAGGTAGATCTAGTAACACTTTAAAAACTACTCTTTTCAGAAAAATCAACACAACAAACTATTTATCACTTCTGCCCAAGTTTACAAAATAGAAATTAGTCTAACAATAAGATCTTAGTGTCTGCAAACAGTACATTTCATAATACGTCACTATATTTTTTATTTATATTATTTTCTTGTCATCTGAAGTGGCTACTTCTGGTACAGGTGCTTCTTGCACTTAATAGAAGAGGTCAACCCATGAACTATTACAAAAACTTTTTTTAGATGAAATAAATGACTTATTATTATTATTATTATTGTATCAAGTGGTCACCCTAACCTAACCAATTTACAATAAAACGTACGGAATCGGGGCACGACGCTTTGTAGCGCCCATGTTAATGTTCTCGGTTCTGTTTTGTTGATTTCTATAAAATATTATAAATGAGACGGCTACCACTAAGAAAATGACCAAATATTATTTCTGACCGCATGGCCGGGCGAAAGTTGCGTCCGTTTTTATTTGACCCATTGCTACATGGCTTACAATAGTTATGGTTAAACTGATATCATATTTATTTATTTATTTATTAGGTCTACCAACGTTTATACACACTAATACTTTCAAACTAACTATAGCCCATGCAATTATAATAATTTAAAGTATGAAAGCCAAAAGAAATAAATTAAAAAAAAACAAAACAAAATCAAAATTTACTAAATGAATAGTGCTATCCAAAAAATAGAAAATAAATGAAAAGCTCCATAGTTTGACGACCTCCGTAGCAGAGAGGCGAGCGGGCCTGACTTTGGCGAGCGCCATCTCTGAGGTCCCGGGTTCGATCCTCGGTCGTGTCAATATGGGAAATGATCTTTTCCATATACTCTCGGGTCTGGGTGTTGTGGTACCGTCGTTGTTTCTGATTTCTGTATCACAAGTGCTTAAGCTACTTACCACAGAATCAGAGCAATGTATGTGATGTATTCCAATGTGATGTTGTCCAATAAAGTCAATATCAGTAGTTTTAAGCTACGCACAGTTTTTATAAATAGCTGATTACCATCAAATATTATCTGCACAACATAAATATGAAAAAAAACGGTAATAAATAATGCCGTGTGGGCGTTTGGTGTCTTGATGCACAAAGTTTACTAAAACCTCCTCCGGGCACTTGTCTCTTACAAGGTTATAATTAAAATTAATCATACCAGTTCTTTATTTGCACCTTACATTTTAATATTAGGTTTTCAATAAAGGATTATAAAATCATTAAAATTAACTCGAATCGTTTACAGCGACGCGACTTATCTGTTAACCTTGTTAACCGCTTATGTCCCGTTCCAATATTAGAAAAACGATCCGTTTTAGTTGCGGAATATATTATATGAGGCATAAGCTAAACCTTTCCAGTCTCGTAGTCAGTTGGTGAAAAACGGATTGTCATAAAAGTACTAGTTTAATGATATTTTTTGTACTCAGTTTAGCTGATGGCTCTATGGCCAAAGCTCAAATAAATTAAAAAAAAAAACGGATTGTCATAAAACTACTAGTTGAATGATATTTTTTGTACTCAGTTTAGCTGATGGCTCTATGGCCAAAGCTCAAATAAATTAAAAAAAAAAAAAACGGATTGTCATTTTTGACACATTACGATTCTACGTAAAATATTGAAAACGAGCATTAATCACCAGAGTGTCTGTGATCAAAACATGAACTTAGTATATTAAGTCCATGGATCAAAAAAGCTAGGTTAGGTTTTTTTATCACTGGCACTAAAGTTAAGCTTTGAATAGATTCTTATTAGTTCTTATTCTGAACGTTCATAGCAACGTAGCTTAGCAAATCTCTATCAGGAAAGTAGTCTTGTCGTACTTTCGTGGTGCCGCACACCTTACGCAATACAAATCCAGAAAAATGGAATATTCTTTATATTTTATTCACAGCCGGGGCTCAACGGGCGAGCATGAATAAATTTTTGGGCCGATGACAAAGACCCGCGCGGTCGGACACCGTTTTTCAAAAAGTGTCGGCCTGTTAAACATTTTTTATTTGCCCATTTGCTACCAACTGCGTTATATGAAAAATGGATCGTAACATACCCTTTTCTTGCTCTTTTTACAAGGAATAAATCATGTCATTAAATTTTAATAGTCACGGTAAGGCAAGCCGAGTTAGTTAGACCTTTTGTTGGGATGACTCGAGCATCTTTTGAGTTGATTGTTACTATTTAGGGGTATTGTAGGCGTTTGATGGTTAACCCGAGTAAATGCCGACTTAATTTCATTAATCGACTCCTTTGTACGAATTAAGATTTAATTGAGTCAAGCTGACTTTGAGAGTATTGTCAGAACGCCTTTCAGATAATAATGCTTGGAATTCGGATTATTTTCAAAGGTGCCTTAATGATGAACACATGTTTTTTAACGCGTGCTTATTTATCTTTTTTACTTTTTGTCTGATTTTACATTCACAATGAAATTCCATTGTGTTGTTTTGTAAAGGAACATTATAAAAGTTTGATGGTACTATTTTTAAATTGTATAGTAAATAGTAGTTTAGTGTTTAACGAAGTCGATAATCTTTTTTTAATTTAACTATTTAAAAGGGTATTTTGTTGAAATGATGTGATCATTATATTTAAATTATGATCATATTTTGAGACTTCAGAATATTATTGAAATTTGTCACTATATAATAACTATTAAATACCTAAGGTACCTTACTAGAACTTAAATATTTGCCTAGAAACACTGTACAATATTTTCAAAAGCGAACCATCCACTAATCAAGTACTTACATTAACCATCAATGTTTTTATGTAAAACTGGGTAAAGTACTGAGTCAAACTGATGATAACTACATTTTAAGCCTGAAATCACCAACTTAAGCTCTGCCTATTATACTCAATATTTTTGTCCGAAAGAGTGACTGGACTAACATCCCTACTAATATTATAAATGCGAAAGTAACTCTGTCTGTCTGTGTGTCTGTTACGCTTTCCTGCTTAAACCTCTCAACCGATTTTGATGAAATTTGGTATAGGTATACGTTGAATCTCAAGAACGGACATAGGCTACTTTTTATTAGAAAATAAGGGAGGGAGGGGGGTAATACCACCTTTGGAAGTTTATATGGAAAAATGTTTATTTTTGAAGTTAGAGATATGAAATTTGGCACAAATATAGCTCGAAACTTGGATTAAAATATAGACTACTTTTTGTTTCGAATATTAGGGAAGAAAGGGGTAAAACCGACCATGAAAGGATGTAGTCCACGCGAACGAAGTCGCGGGCACAGCTAGTATTTATATAATTAACTTAACGTCATGTCCACGACACCATACGAACAAATATAGTATTAACAGGTAAAGTAGCGTCTGATACTTACTGCCTTGCTATCTGCCATCAGAGTTTACATGTCTATACAAAAAAGTAAGTTTAAAAACTAAAACCCGACTACTAAAACACCGCGATCTAAAAAGTATGAAACAAGAAAATATTCTGGTCAAAAATGGTTATGTGGGTACCTACTTACTTACAAACTATACTTTATCTTTCGTTAATTAAAACTAATTTTGCACGTAGATTTTTGGTGTGTTTAATACATGCAGAATTCTGAGGAAAGCCGTGGTCGTATGCTGTGCCCTAAGAAGTTGAAGCTCGTTTAATTTACATGTTGTAGTGAATTTTGTATTGATAGAGTAAGTAGTAGGTAGGTATACTAATATTATAAATACGAAAGTTTGTGAGTGTGTGTGTGTATATATATAAGCTCTAGATGCTCATAACGATACCACATTTATCAAATTATGTTAAGGTTTAGAAGTTCCGGTATATCATTTTTGAAATTGTGACTAATAATTTTTGGTAAATGTAAATAAAACTGCATGCAAAAGCTAAAGTTATATACATTTTTTAAACCAACTAATCAAGCCCTTTCATTTGATACCAAACACGATATCATTAAAAATATTTATTTTTGACGTCATAACTTTTAGTCCTCTAGAGGGCGCCACATTCAGTTTATCGTGACGTCACATATCCTATAACCAGCGGATGATTGAGACGCTTAATGAGAACTCATTTGTCAATTTCTGTCGAGTGGTTTTGAAGCCGTAGTCGGGTAATATCATTGATAGTTTACTAAAGTTTATTTAAAAAACGTTTGTCTGGGAAAAAGAAAAGGGCTATCTTTAGGGTTTTCTCGGCAATTATTTGATTTTCACTCCATAAAAAACATCACTTGACTTCAACAAACGTAAAAAGTAGAATTGGCAAAATTAGTCCAGGCGTTGTTGAGTTATGCGCTTACAAGCATATTTTGAGATTAATATTATATATTTAGACGATAACAAGAAAACAATCTCTTTCAGATAATATTTAGTTAGGAAATAGTATCTAGAAACGAATATCTTAGATTCCTCTTACGCCAATGCAATAAGAGATGTACAAAGTCAAAACTGCATAGTCTAACGTGCTTTTGCCTGTTCGAACTACGTTCGGTGATAAATGTAAAACGGAACACAACAGGTCTTTCCGTTCACATTATCACCTCTTTCATCAAACTCAAACGCTGGAAATCCGGCGCCCAACGGAACTTGCATGCAAATAAGACCCAGAATCGAATCGTACGCATATCGGTCGGTTTCGGTATCGATTTTTTGCCGATACCGAAAGGTGTGGGGCGTGATCGCTACGGGCCAGACGTGCGCGCGGGACGCGAAGGGCAGAGGTCACGCGAGCCGAATTAGTGAGGGGCGAGTACCGATATTATAAGTGAATCGGTATGATATTGTAAAATACCAATTGAGGGTATTTTTACTAAAAACGTTAGTCAGTTGAAAAGGTAGTGGCCAGGTTATTATATTTTTTATTACTACTCTTATCACAATGAGGCACATTAAGATAAGGGAACTAACAGTACTAAAAGATGGTTACATTTTTACTATTATATTGTATATTCCGGTCAGAAAAATATTACAAACTATTTCAAAGACCGACATATTTTATGATATTACATCTATTGAAGATGTTAAAAATTGGTTAACAATATAGATGAATTATTTAAAAGATGTATTTCATCGGACGCGGCAAGTATAATAGATAAGATTTTAGCATCATTATCACAATTTTGTCATCTGTAGCTTTTATCCAATTTTGTAAATTGGTTCGAGCGTGATTGAATAACGAACTTAATTTCGATCTGTCAAAACTTTTGCACTTGGATTAAACATTTCTTATTTAGATTTCCTGGTTAAATATTGGTAATTAATACATCCTATCGTATTCTAATTTTAAGAATGTAGGGTCAATAATGGAATCAAAATATAACATAATAGTACTAAAAAATATCTACAAATGATGCATCCAATCGATTTACAAGTTTTATATACGTTTATTACGCTATATGTACAAAAAAATAGTTTCATTTTTAATTTAATTAATTCTAAATCGGTAACCGATTAGTGGAAATTATTCACATAAATAAAACTCTGCACATCACTGCGGACCACACCTCGCTCTATCCCAGCGTAGCGAAACATTACATTTAATTTGCTTACTCATTTTGAGTTTAATTTTACTTAATTTTTAATTTATTTTAAGTTATGATAACATCATAATACGCTATGCTAAAAACGTGGCCTACCAGTTAACTTGCAACGAACCAAAGAAATATTCGTGTTAAAAGATCTCGTCTGTTTTATTTCAATTAACTCGCTTTGAATTATACCTCTTGACATACTTGGTTGTAGTATTTTTTCCTCTTCCTTGCGTTACAGGTCTCTTTTCAGGTCGTATCTTATACGCTACGGGACTCATTTTTAACCGACTTCATTTCTTACTCGATTGTTTTTCCTTATACAGGAATATTTTTTATTTACCAGAAAAAATTTAACCATAGTATCAGTTACTTACTACATTTATGTATTTATATATGTATGTATTTATATATGTTTAAGGTTCCTTAACTTAAATTGAAATATCCAAAAAGTTTCTACTTCCAAAGATCTTTGGAGGTCCGTAACATCCATGTACTACTTCGATGTAAAATTCCAAAACATTGAATGGGGGTATTGAGCACCAAAGAAAAAGGATTAAAAGGGAACGAGCCGATGCAATCGGCGCGATGACTCGACGCGGATGGAGGTTGTATGCAAATAAGATCGGCCTGAAACAATAAGGGTTCCTGCTGATAATTTTCGTTTTACTTTGGAGCGCTGTCTTGAAGTGCTAAGGGTATTAAAAAGTATGTACAAATTAGCATTTCAGTTTCGACCTCGTTGTATGGACTTTGAAGTATCATAACAGGCTGAAATCCAACTTTGATCAAAAAGCAATTAAGCAAATTAATGATCATGAAATCTACGACTTTTATTTGATAGTGCAGTATAGGGTAGTGCTAAATGAAATTAAAATCGAATCTATACTAATCCTAAAAAGCTGAAGAGTCCGTTTGCTTGAACGCGTTAATCTCAGGAACAGCTATTTCGAAATAAAAAAGCTATTTTTGTTGTTATTATTTAATTCATTGGGAAATGCTTTATATAACATCATGCTGCGATCAATAGGAGAGAAGAATCAGTGGAAAATGAATAAAAAAGTGCGTTAAAAGTGGCCTCATCATGTCAATATAAGAGAGGTAGGGCATAGCGATTTATCGCTCGAGCTGGAGCAGCCTGACTGGTGAAATACCTCCACCTCACAGAAAACCGTAGCCAAATAACAATTACTTCTGTGTTGTTGTGTTCCTGTGTGTAAGTTAGGTTTCCAGAGCTCCTGGGGGGTACTACATTAGAAGCAGGGGTAAAGCCTTCAAGGTAAGGTTGACAAGTCCAGTAACATATTTATTATGCTGACCTTGTCACCCTTAAGCGAGGACCTCATCGCCACTTAACATCAGGTGGGATCAGGTCAATCTTGAAGTGTAATATAAAAAAAAGATACAATGAATGTAAGTCTTAGTTGACACTAATATATTCAGGTTGTCCTAAGCCTTTTCCACCAAAATTCCTTTCAAACGCTCTTTCTAGGTATCGTTAGGTATCAAAAACTGACCGTACTAAATGTATGCAGCATATAAATACTACTATTACCATACATGCCAACTAAGACTAGATAAACTTAGCAGCTGATAATTTCAAGTTCTATTGATAACCACCTTACTATTAGCAGTAATGTTGTACCTGGTAAATCAGCAACGACAAATTTAATACCGGACTGTTGTTATTCTAACTAACATCATGTTAACCGACAAGTCTGGCATTTACAACTTTGAGTTGATTAAGGCATAGTTTGACAACAAAACAAGCTGAATATTCTATGAAATTTGGTAAATGTTCAAACATTAGAAAGAATATGTCTGGACAAATAATAATTGGAGTCTGGGATGATAAGAAGGTACGAGTAACAACGGTATGAATCAAGATTTCTAAGGTTTGAAGACATTACGGAATTTATAGCATTTTATTAGAGCTAAACTGAACAACCTAATAAAAAATCTGGTTTAATAAAACAATCGGACAATTTAATCAAACGCAAAAATCAATCGTAACGTAAGAAAATCTGTTTTAATCATAATATTGTTATCGTTATGCTAATATTAATAATACTTTGTTAGGGAATATATTTTATAATTTAGTAACTATTAAAAATGTTATACATGTTTCTACATGCTAAAAGTATGGAGGTAGTTATTTTACAATATGAATTGTGAAAAAAACACTAGCGAATTGCTAGCCAGTACCTTACAAATATAACTTGGCAAACCAATCAAAAATTATTAAATACTAATTGTAAATCTTCATAAAGTAATACGCAAAAAATAATAAATAATATAAATACGCAAGAAAAAATCTATTAACTACATTGAAAACCAAAAAAAAAGAAAAAAAATATGGATTTCTTTATAAGTCATTGTTCATTAATTGTTACATGTTACTAACTGTCACCTAGTCAACTTACCCTTAAACCGAAGTCGTAACATAACTGGAGCAATAGATGGCGCTCACAAATAGGTGCGCGCGCGCCGCTCGCGGGCAAACGCAACGAGCTGTCGACGCGCTCGACGAATGACGGTGCGCTTTGCCGATAGATGAACGTAACTGCACTTTTTGAGCATTTCATATTAATAAAAGAAGAGCACAAGTATAGTTTTTTTAATTCGAAAATGTGACTTTGTTACGGTTAAGCGACTATTATATTATATTTTGATGAAATTAAACTTAGGGTTAGTTGCACTTGCTTAACTTTAAAGGTAAGAAGCGATCTGACAGCTATCAAAGATATCCTAAACCATACTTTTTTTTGCAATTTGACAACCGTATACTCGTCATTAAAAGTTAAAGTTGAGTTGGTGCAACAGACCCTTTATGTTGCTGAAAGATGTTTCAGCAACATTAGGGGTCTGTTGCACCAACTAGTCATCACTACTGCTAAACCTAGGCCTTCCCCTAAGACCTCTATTAATCTAGTTTGTTCCATTGTTTCCCTGCCAAATTTAAAAAATCGTCTACCATCCTTTGGGAGATAACAGAGTACTTTAAGTTTGAACAACAACGCATGCCCTATATTTCAAAATTGAAATTCTAATTCATAAATCAATATCAGCATTAAACGATTTTAATTGTTTAAATATTAATATAATGTTTTCAAATACCGTATTTCATGAAAAATTAAGAAAAGAGATTTTAATTATACAAAAAATATTGTGTTTTTATCTTGCATAGAAATAGCTTATGATTACGTAAACACGTTATTTTTTTAAAACAATAGTATTTTCTATAAATTTTTCGGCTTTAATACAATTTTAATTTTAGTTTTAATTGCATTTTTTCACGTTTTTTTTTATTTTATATTGCACTTCAAGATTGACCTCATCCCACCTGATGTTAAGTGGTAATGAGGTCCTAACTTAAGGGCGATAAGTACAGCATAATAAATCTGTTGCTGGACTTGTCGCCCTTACCTTGAAGGCTTGACCCCTGCTACTAACGTAGCACCCCCAGGAGCTCTGGAAACCTCACTCACACGCAGGAACACAACAACACAGAAGTGATTGTTATTTGGCTGCGGTCTTCTGTAAGGTAGAGGTATTTCACCAGTCGGGCTGCTCCAGTTCGAGCGATAAATCGCTATACCTTAAAATATGACAGATAATTAAACAAATTTTCTTATTTATATGGCAACGGGTTTTATGTATCCAAATTGTATACTGGCGAGGAATTTTTTATTTTATTTTTTGTTTGTGACACTAATGATTGCGATTACCTAGTTTTACAAACGTTCTATACGTTTTAATTCCAACACACATAATTAATGAGCACGAATAAGAGGAATACCAGATTAACTGTCTCGTAAAGGAGTAAATTAAGTGGTCCTTAGATCGATAATAATTATAATATGCCCGAGCTCATCCGCGAAAAAAAATTTACCATTTTTAAATTATTAGAAAATATGATTTTCAGTTTCTGCCCTATGAATCTTATTCCACCGTAGGCTTTGTAATGGCGTTACAATGGCGTAGTTTGTCGAACGTTTGACTCCGACCCCTGACTTATGTGCCTTATAAGTTCACACCAAACTTACCTCAAAGCCAGGTCTTTATTTCGAGAGAAATAGAGTTCAAAATTCATATACCTTTTTCATTTACGTGAAATTAATTTTAAGTGCCTTATTTTGATAGTGGTAAAGTCTAAAACGGATCAAATGCGCTCTGTAACTCAAACGGCGATGACAATTTATCGTCTTTTTGTCAATGCTATTAACGCTGACGCTTGTTGGTCATCATTTAATTGTGAATATTAAATTTGACAGATCCTGAATTGGCCATTAGGCGGGAATTATGTTGGTACAACAAATCGCACTATAATTACTAAAGGTTATATATATTAATTGAATAACCAGACAAATACCTTATAAACATAAATTGTGGGTTGCGTTCGGTATGTTGATTAATTTTATGTCCTTCATGTAAGAGACTAAGTATTATGAATATTTTTAACAAAGTATAGACGCTTGTGTGAAATATGGCTTGGGCTGGAATGGTCACCCATCTAATAATTGGCCGTGACATGTGTAACTTGATTTCCGTCTCCGAACAACCACGCCGTTCACATTTATTACTAGCATACTGTAAAAAGGTACTACTCGTACATACTTGCGTTAAACTATTGGTGCTGATGTCAGCACCAAGCTGATGTCTCGATTCTTTAAGGCTGTGTAGAACCTATTTTGATCTCTTGATTGTCAACTTCTCTGGTTTGCATAATGGTGACTAATAGATTACTCCATAGGACATTAAGTTCTCTCAATATTTGTGCAATTGCGATTAAATTTTGTTAATATTATATACGTACCTAACTTTGGATGTATGGATATCTGGATGTATAAATGTTTGGATGTCAATTACTTACACGGAAAAACTTTTAACGAATTAGAAACTAGAATAAAATATTGATTATATAGTAGTATATGTAGTAATATGTAGTAACTCCTTTAGCTGGGTAGATTGTAGTATCTTTGCCATAGAGACATTATGCCAACAGTAATGAATAGTAACTTTTTTGATACAAACTAGCTGTAACCTGCAACTTCGCCCGCGTTGATTTGAAAAAAAAATTTACCCTTATGTTAATTTAGTATCTCACCTCTGTTTCTATTAAATATCGTCCAAATCTGTTAGTTTCTTTTTGCGTGAATAGCAACTAACATACAGACATCCATACATCTATACCTAAGGATGTATGGACATCCATACGTCCAGATATTGATACATTTTTTAAAACTTTCGCGTTTATAATATGTATAAGTAGGATTGTAACTACCCTGTCTAGTCGGATAGGATAAGTGAGTTCGTGTGGACTTGGCGGGAACCCGAGCGACATGACGTCGTGAGTTCGACCCGTGCGATGAGGTATAAAGCTACGTCCACACCGGCTAAACATAATTCAAAGATTTATTCAAACTTCAAACATTATCTTGGAAACTAAGCATACCTGTAATGCTTAGTTAATATCAAAAAGAACTAAGTATTGGCATAAAATATAGCTCATGACGTCGTAAGATTGTTTCAAACTGCAAACTTTTATTTGCAAATTAAGCGTAATAAACACTATTGGTATAAAACTTACCATTAATATCTGAGTTACAAGTCATGCGAATTATAAAAATAAGATTAATTTTTGCTGTATTTCATGAACAGACGTGGTTAAATATTATTTAACGGAGTAAAACGTAACATAAAGGCTTTCATACATTGTTTAAGATGTTTTAGTTTAATTTGCATAATTTATATTGTTTTAAATATTTTAGAAACCTTCATTACAACCATTGCTACTTATGACGTTTACGTAGCAAGTAACACCACTTTAAATGATTTTTTATCCTCTTTTATTTATTGATAATACAATTATATAAATCGAAGCTGTTAACAAAGGGGAACATACAAAATTAAACGATTTCACCTATGCTAGTTTAAAAAGTGGTAATAGGCATTCGTTATTATTAAGACCAGTTCGTTTTATATTGTATAGAAAATGTATATGTCAATGATGTGAAAAAACAATAACTATATTAGAGATACATATTTCTTATGCTAACGGTATGATAAAAAATGCTTACCACCACCCTGCACCCTGTACTTAGCACTTGGCGTTCAAAGTCTGTGTGGTCTAAGGCACATATATTTAAGTATAAGTACAACGAAGTCTTGTCACTAAATAAATATTTGTTTCTTTGTTTCTTTATTTCTTTCTTTATCACTTGTAATTCTGGTTTCCATTACGCAAGCGCTTGACCTTCTTTGGGAACGAAACATTAAATTTGTTGTTGCATAAAAAATTGTAGCAAAAAATTAAAAATGTATGAGTACCAAACATTTTTGGCTAAGGTGGTATTTGATTATTTTTAAAATTATAAACATGCTTTGAAATATTTTTCATTAACCTGCATTTTCATTTGCGTTATTTCAGAATAAAAAAATTCTTGCCTGGTAACCAAATTTCATTAAAATGCATTCAATATCTTGAAAAATATATTACTCTTTACATACATCCATATTTCCGCGTTAGTATTTCACTGCAATTATATACTAAAAAGATGATCTAATTTTTAGTCTTAACTTTTTTATATATGGACATACATGAACGTGGTTTTATGTTTTGACGCGTGCTATATCAAAAAGAGCTAAGAGAAATTTCTTCAAAAACCACGTAAGACCAAACTTCTAATCTCTTCATTAGTCCAACTTCGAAACCTTTAACATAAAGCAATAAGGTTCACATTCAATTGCGCGTTCTTAAAATTCTTAAGACGATTTGTGTCTTCGTGGAATGTTACTCGACATCGATGTAATTGTTTTTAAATGATTTAAAGGTTTCTTTCCTTCAGCTTAATTCGAACTTTTTAGTTCATAGAATAGGGTTTGGTTTAGTTTGAAGAGGCGTAAGGACGTACGGTCGATTTTTCATATAAAATAATATCGTGGGAAACCGAGCTTGCCCCGAGGCGCGTCATGAAACTTTGCAAGTGAATGGGACACAAAAAACTTTAAAGTAAGCGCATTTCGATTAGCTTTTTACATAATAAGCTTGGAGGTACCTAAATTATGTTTGAGCGCTTTACTACATTATATCATGTGACGTATGACTACCTCTTGATGTAGCGTGAGTATGATATTGTCTTTAACAATATGTGTGATCTAGTTTCAGTGATTGTCAATGTTTATGAATTGACTTACTGAATGGTTATCCATTACGCGATTATTTGAGAGACATAGGCGATTTTAGAGGTACGGAGGGGTTTTACCGGAGTCTCAACAACGTCAAAACATTGACCAGCTCAAAAAAACTTCAATAGTTACATGAAACAAGTAAAAGTTATCAATGTTACTTTTGTTAATTTTGGCCTTATGTGACATTTTCAACCGAGGTTTCTAATTTCGACCCTATACTAAATTTGTTTGTCAACTACGATTAGTTTTATTTATAAGATATCGTCTTTTTTCTCTAAATGTTCATTTTTTATTATTTATTTTAGTATCCTTAATAATAACAGACGATTAGAAAAGCCTACTTAGCAATTACAATTATTACGTCGTTCGTATACCTAGCTCCTTAACTTTTTAACTTCCTTAATAAAACGGCACTATTTAAGTAGCACGAAATGAAAATATACGTCTCTTCTTTATATTTTTAGCGATATTCAACACTACGAAATAAACGAGAGAATAAGCTTTAACATCTATGGGAGGTGCCTTTATTTTTAAAACATTTCACTCTTCTTCTTTGTCGGTGTAACCAACTACCCAATTTGCGCAAATGTTCATACTTAGGGTCTGTTTTAAGTAAAGTGACTATTTAATAAGACTTGTAAGGTATGGCGTGCCGGTAAGTACAGGCTGCAGTGACCAAAACTGACTACCTAACGATTGTTTTAGTACTCTCACAGTGCCTACTCAAAAGACCGCAAAGGACACAAAAGATGCCGAACAATTCCTTGTTTTGAATAGTGATGTGCAAACCTTGAGAATAAAAAAAAAATCTTGGATATAATTTAAAAAAAAAGGTCTTGTTTTATCGGCTTATACGAAACCAATTAAATTGATTTTTATATTTTGAATAGTGTCTAACGCCACACTAACGAACTTTTAAATATTAAAAAAAACAGAAAAACCCAAGGGAGATGAAAATTTAAAACTTGTGTATGTGTTTTTGTTATGGTTTTTATATCTATCACACTATTATATATCTAATATCAAGATATAACACTGGTATAATTCATGCCAAAGATACCATGAATTGTTGGATATATGGAAGTTTTTTAATCTTTCACGCAAAAACTAAACCGAATTGATACCGATTAAAATTTGGCAAACAAACAGTCGAGATAATAACATAAAATTAAAGGTAAAGTAAAGGTAATAGTTATCCAAAATAAATATAAACAAAATAGCAAGTCACAGCTACTAATATAATTTAGTGCTTATTTAATATGACAGTCCATACGCTTCTGACTTAGGCATATTTTTTTTAACTGCATTCAAAAATACCATCGATACAACTGTACATTTTGTTGATGGCACGACCAGAAAGAGCAACCACAATGTCCTAAAAATTTGGTCCTTGCAAATATTCAAAGTCAAAGTCAAAGTCAAAGTCAATTCATTTATTCATGTAGGTTACAAGTAACACTTATGCATCGTCAGAATGAATACAAACCAAAATTGAAGCTATAGCCGGTTCGGAACCTAATCCTATCGAGAAGAATCCGGCAAGAAACTCAGTAGTTATCCTAATCTTTACAATGTTTAGAGCTATAGAACTTAAAAACTATGGTGTGCGAGCGAACAGACAATCATGTCCATATATGTTTATCGTTTAAATATTCATCAAGTTTATAGTATCCTTTTCGCATTAAACATGATTTAATATGGATCTTAAATCTATGCATAGGTAAATCAACAATACATTGCGGTAACTTGTTGAATATTTTTATACTTAATCCCACGAATGTTCACCTGGTTTTACGAAGCCTATGGTTTGAAATAGCGAGCTTATGTTTATTTCTTGTGTTAAAATTATGTGTGTCGGATTTCTTATAGAACAAATGAAGATTTTTACGTACATACATGATGCAATCAAAGATGAATTGGGAGGCTACAGTTAAAATATTAATTTCTTTAAATAATTCTTTAAGTGAATCACGCGATCTAAGGCCGTAAATAGATCGAATAGCTCTCTTCTGTAATACAAATATAGTTTGTATGTCAGAAGCTGAGCCCCACAGCAATAGACCGTATGACATTAAACTATGAAAATAGCTGAAATAAACTAGTCTCGCCGTTTCAACATCAGTAAGATGCCTAATTTTTCTAACTGCATATGCGGCAGAACTAAGTCTTCCTGCCAGAGCACATATATGAGGACCCCATTGTAGCCTCGAATCTATAGTGATTCCTAAAAAAGTTGTTGTATTTATGACTTCGATTTGTTCATTATTCATAACTATATCAGTTTTTATTTGCCTTACATTTGGCATTGTAAATTTAATGCATTTAGTCTTTTTTGCATTGAGGACGAGGTTATTTGTAGTAAACCAATGCAAAACTTGTGAGAGCGTATTATTTACATCGTCATAGGATTGCTTATGCCTGTCAACTTTGAAAATCAGAGATGTATCATCTGCAAACAACACAATCTCACATAGACTTTTGGCAAAGTGAGGAAGATCATTTATATAAATCAAAAAGAGAAGAGGTCCTAATATAGAACCCTGGGGCACTCCCATGACTAGTGGTGCGCCAGAAGAAATGATTCCGTTAACATTAACTTTTTGTATTCTGCCAGTTAAATAAGATTGGATTAAAGATATAGCAGGACTTGAGACACCGTAATGTTGCAACTTCAAAAGCAAGGTTTCATGATTGACACAATCAAACGCCTTTGACAAGTCGCAGAAAATACCAATGACATCCTGCTTTCTCTCCCACGCATCCAATATATGTTTGACGAGTGCCACTCCGGCATCAGTGGTCGATCTACCTTTGGTGAAGCCAAATTGTTTGTTGTGTAGTAGATCGTTTTCATTAAAATGTGTTATTAATTGATTGTATATAATTTTCTCAAAGATTTTACTGAGTGCTGGTAGTATGGAGATGGGTCGAAAGTTAGAAGGGTCACTTTTTACCCCTGCCTTAAAAAGGGGAATGATTTTACTAAATTTCATTAGATTGGGAAACTGACCCAGATCTATGCACTTATTAAATATGTAAGCTAGATGAGGGGCAATAGTAGTAATAATACTTTTTATTATCTCTAAAGAAATCCCCCATAAATCCTCAGTCTTTTTAATGTTTAACTCTTTGAATGTTTTAATAATTTCATGATGATTAATGTGAGTAAAGCTGAAGGAGGTTAGACATTCACATACATTAGACTGGAGGAGAGATTGAGCAAGATGCGGGCTAGAATTTATTCCACTAGTAGTAACTGTAGGAATTTTCGAGAAATATGTTTCAAATGCATTGGCCACTTCATTGTCAGAATCAATTGTATTTTCGTTAATTTTAAGAGATAACTTGTTTTCTCGAGTTTTATTTTTACAAGTCTCTTTGTTAATAATGTTCCAAGTGGCCTTTATTTTATTAGTCGATTTCTTAATTTTTTCCTTAAAAAAATTTGATTTGGCTATTGCGCAAACCTTTTTAAAAAGTTTTGAATACATTTTAATATATTCTATTATATTAATATCGGTACTGTTGTGTTTAATATCATATAATTCAAAAAGTCTTCTTCGACTTTTATAAATACCTTTCGTCGCCCAATCACTAAATTTGATTTTAGGATTGTCTATTTTAATAACTTTCTTAGGAAAATGTGAATTAAATTGGTCTATAATTGTATCGAATAATGTTTTGTACAACTGATCAATGTTGTTGTTCATTATTGGACTAAGGGAAATTTCATCACGAATATGTTTCACAAACTTCTCAACGCGACTCGTACTGATTGGTCTGCAAGTAAACCTTGAAGAAGCTAAGGTATGATGATGCTCAAGCACTGCTTTCTGCCCGCTGTGGTCCGAGCTTACAAAATTTAGTATTGATTTTTCCAATGCTTTACAGTTGCAAAATATATTATCTAAGCAGGTAGCTGACGTGGGCGTTACTCGAGTTGGTTCAGCAAAAAGGTGATGTAGGTCAAAAGACTTAAATAAGTTTAAGAACCTAACCGAGTATTGTGAATTTTTATCTAAAATATTAATATTAAAATCCCCACATACAACTACTTTTTTATTGCTTTTACACACTTTTCTCAGAACCTCTTCCATGGTAGACTCAAATACAGTAAAGTCACTGGAAGGAGGTCTGTATACACAGACTATGATATGTTGCTCAAGCTCTGCACACGAAAGTTCAATAGTGCGCTCAATAGAGAGTGATACAATATCTTTACGATTTTTTGATGTTAACGATTTATTTAGTAAAATTAGTGACCCACCTCTAACAGCATTCACCCTAGTGAACGAACTAATGAGCTCAAAGTTATCAATATTAATTAATAATTCATATTGTCGAAACCAGTGTTCAGTAATACACAACACATGAATATTGAATTCATTTAAAAATAGTTTTAACTCTAGTTCCTTGCCAGTAAAGCCCTGAATATTTTGGTGTATGATATTTAAATAATTAGATTTTCTAGTTGTCAAAATTAATTTGCTAGAGTTATCCTCTATTGTCTTATGGTATAATTTAAATTATTTGGAACAACTTCCAAAGTCTCATTTATAATGTCATGATTCTGCTCAATAGAAGCAGCCTGAGTAGCCAATTTCTTGGCTGAAATTTTTATAAAATATGATAGCGACATTGCTATCTGTCTCTTATAAAATTTAGAAAGATAAAAGTTATCTTTTGTCGAATAAAAACTTGAATTAAATGTCAATTTATTTGTAAAATTAAATGCCGTATTGTTAATATCAATCATATGAAATTTTTCTGAATAATTATTATTACATGTCAATGTGCTCATCATTGTATTAATTTTATACCTAAGGTCATTTTCTCTCTGTGACAAACACTTACTATATGGAAGTGTAAACAATACAATTTGATTTAAATTCAATGCATTAAAACATTGAATAAAATCCCTTTTGTTTACATTTCCTCTATTGGCAATCAATAATATCAGAATAGTATTTTCTGAGAAGTTATATTTACAAATTCTTTTTACAATTTCATTATATGGCAAATTTGGTAAACAATAATTTGAGACAGGTTGTCCCAGATTTGTACTCATCAATAGGCCCATATCTTTACCCAACTCATCACTAAACATAACAAAGTTGCAAGTACTTACTGTTTTTGATGACTGAGTGAGGAAACTGTTGGAATTACCTGTATTGGATAAGGGTGTTAAGTTATTACATGTGCTTGACAGTGATGAGTCACATACCAACCGAGAGCTGTTTAAATTGTATGAATTTTCACAGTTTTTATCAGCCGTCAATGATGTTTCTAGTAGACTCTTCAAAGCAAGCATGTGTTCCTCACTCTCCTTCTTGGAACTTATATACCTACTAGTCATATTGTCCAAGGAAACTTTTAACATTTGTATTTTATTTTCTAATTCTAGTAAATTACTGTCATAGGTTTTGATGTTATTATTTATTGTTAAAGAACATAAATCTAATTCATCACCTAAACGACGTCTTTCATTAATACATTTAGTTTTATTACATGAACACTTTTGTTTCTTAATTAATTTTTTAGTTTTATTAATGTACCTATTAATTTTAATGTATTTTTTTAGCTTATTCCTACTACATTTGACAATTCCCGCTGAAGGTACAGAATACAGGGTACCCTCCCGTGTCAGGTCTACAGTCTCAAGATCCGTTGGGTTCATGTCAGGTGTGTATTAGCGCCCTAAACTATCAGCGCCCTGTATTTTGTACCGTAAACAAAAAATAAGTATTCCCGAGTATTCCCATCACTAGGCCCTTTAAGTTGCGCAAAAGGAATAAGTTTGCGCACGCCGCGCAAGTTACAGGGCAGGAGGGCGATAAATTCCAATCAGCCTGCGCAAGGGCACTGGGTCGCGGGTTGGGTCAGTTAAGGGTTAGGCCTTATATTTAAATAATTAGTATGAATGTGGAATGCCTAAAACTGCATAAACGTCCTAAAGAGCTTCATGGGCTTTTCCAACAAATTTCTTTCGTTTCACTAGCGACACTTAAGTTATTTTAAAGCCCATTTTTAGGATTCTGTACCTTGCTTTAGCCAAAGGAAACATAATCATATTACTAAAGGCTTTGAATTGGAATTGTCTGTCTGTGTGTCAGTCTGTCACCAGCCTCTATTACGTGAATTGTGATAATTAGACTATAGGGGATATATGTAAATGTATGTATGCCGTATAGTCTGTAGTTACGTATACCTTGTAATTATTTTGCTGGTACCAGCAAAACAATTTTCGAATCGGTTCCCTATTTTTTGAGCCCATGTGCATTACAAACAAATAATTAAATCTTTCCTTTTTATAATTATAGATGGCATACACAATGTAGATATAAATTAACATAAGCAAGTCTGCAAAAAAGTGATCTAAGCTTATAAACTAAACATAAAGTACAAGTGTGCTCAAGTCTGTCGGAACAATAAAGCGGTTTCGATGGGAGTTTACCATTCTAATCGCCGCGAAACGTGAAAAAATCCACCCACAGCGCGCGTGCGCCCGCGCAGCCGATAAAAAATGCCGTGATTATAGTGAGGGAATCACTGAGAGTTGATATTACTGCCTGTTGAGAAATGTTTTCATCTATCAAATTAATTCCTAGGTCACCCAAAATATGTTTCGGATTTTTCGAACATAGCTCGGGTTTTGAGGTCACCGATCCACATTTTGCTGGCGTCGTGGCTTAATTACCGATTAGAACGATGAATTGATTCCAATTGAAACCTTAGCTTTGCAGACGGAGATTAACTAGGTTAGACCAAAGCAGAGAGGAGAGGAGACGGGAAGAGATGTATTTGAATAAACTAATCAGATTTCGCTATTTTCACATCTCTTCTCCGCCTTGCTTCGATGAAAATGGATCAAGTGGAGAAGAGAGGAGATGTCTTATTTTCTATAGAATTAATTTTGCGGGAGCGGGCCAGCGACGTGGCAGAGCGGAGAAGTGTCTGTCGGGCGGCTGGGCAGCGGACGACATGACGTCATCCTTTCGTAGACAGAGCTTGACTGGTTTCGGTCTTTCACAGCTCACATCTCTGCTACACAAAGCTCACATCTTCTCTCCGCTTTGGTGGAAATAACCTGCCAGCTTTGCAGCACATCTCCTCCCGTCTCCTCTCCTCTCTGCTTTGGTGAAAACCGGGCCTAATACTTGACTTTTCCCCCTATAATTTACCACTGACACAAAATCATAGCACAATATAAACAATGTGCCTTCTCACTGTCTGTATACCTAGACCAGCGGCTACTCAACTCAACTCAACTCAAATATTTCTTTATTCAAGTAGGTTACATGTAACACTTTTGAATCGTCATTGAATACAATGCAAAGTGATTATACTTCCGGTTCGGAACCTATATCTACCGAGAAGACACCGGTAAGAAACTCAGCAGATAAGTTACAGTAGCAGTATCTAACTTATAGCTATGTGTAGAACTACGCACGCGTACTATCGTCATTTGTTCCACAATTCTAGTTTAATCAGTAGTATTCGCTCCAATTGGTCGCAATATTATTACGACTCATTTTTTTTACGTCGAATCAGTAGTGTCTGAGATTAGCGCGTTCAAATAAAAAAACTCTTGAGCTGTATAATATTATCTTAATTTTTGATTAAACATAAATATGAAATAAAATTAAGAATCTACCTACCTACACCTACCTGGTATTTTATTATTCTATCTGAACTAACGTTACACTTTAAACCACATTGTAATCTTCACTTAAAAAAATATTTTAAGAATAATAAATTTATTTTAGAACCTTAAATTTCCATGCAAGCATTGTTCACGACGTGTTTATTTTAAACAATGATGCGATATTATTTAATAGTTTGTGTTTTGCGGTACATTTAAGAGACATCTAATGGACAAACATTAAATGTTTCTTAGATGTACCGCAAAATACCAACTATTACCTACACAACAAACAAATTCGACTAAGAGTACATTTGGGGGGAATGTTCTGATAATTCTTAAATTAAAATTATGCAGATTCCATTTTGTTCATTTAGCCATCTATTATAAACAAATAATTTTTAACCTATTTACATTGGAATAGAGTGTTATTTCGGCTATAGGGAAAAAATAACCTTTTTTTCTACGTTAAGTTGCAACTCTACATAAATATTAACGTAACTCGCTGAACAATAATCGACATTGTGGAATCATACGTCTGACCAAATTTAGTCGAAATTGTTTTCTTTTTATAAACTTAACCGCGAAATATTTTCCCACGCTAATCAGAGTAAAGGAGATGGTTTAATTTTTGGATTCGGCAGAGTTATAAGAAGTTTCACTAATGACTTATGCCATGTAATGGCTGTTAATTAACTGCAAGCATATAATATTTAACATGAATTTTCCAGTAAATTTTTGAACAAAATAGACTCTCATTTTCATGTAACCAGACATTATTTGAATAATTTTAACTTTTTTTTTATTTTGCACTTCAAGATTGACCTCATCCCACCTGATGTTAAGTGGTAATGAGGTCCTAGCTTAAGGGTGACAAGTACAGCATAATAAATCTGTTACTGGACTTTTCGCCCTTACCTTGAAGGCTTGACCCCTGCTACTAATGTAGCACCCCTCAGGAGCTCTGGAAACCTTACTCACACGCAGGAACACAACAACACAAAAGCGATTGTTATTTGGCTGCGGTCTTCTGTAAGGTGGAGGTATTTCACCAGTGGTGCTGCTCCAGTTTGAGCGATAAATCGCTATGCCCTACCTCTCGTACAATATACCCCCGATTTCGATGAAGATGAAAAAGTGGTTTATGATAGATAGATAGATAGATATACTTTATTGCACAAAACTTTACAGAAATAGGTTTTACAGATTGGTTATAGTACAATTTAGGCTTTATGATTGTACTTTCCAGATATTTTAACTATTAGACAATAAAGACTAGGCCTATATTATTAATAGGTATGAGAAGAAAACGAAAAATTTACCACACTTGGGTTGTACCTAAGCAATATTAACTAAGTTCAGATGTTTAACATTGTTTTTTTTCATTATGTACTATTAAATTACTATTATATTCCTTTTAATAAAATGTATTATAAATATCTACCAATAGTTTATTGAATTAACGATTAATTTAATTAAACCATTGCATGTTAACTTTCCATCATAATCATGCATTTCCATCATGCACCACCTTTATATTTTCCGTTTAAATCTGTGGGGTTGACTAGCAAAGAACGCCATTAGTGTTTTTTTCCTCCTTTGTATTTTTTTTACAATAAAGATCAAATAAACGAACATAGATTTTCTTCCAGCTAATTATTTGGTGCGTATTCCGAGAATTCAAAAATGGAACGCCATTAATGTGGATAAATAAAAAACAAATGAAAAGTCAAAAAGTTCCCGCAAAGAACTAACTGACCGAAATCGATGTTAGGATCGAATCAATCAAAACGACTAAAGATTGGAACAAAACGGATTGTTCAGCTAATAACAGCGTACTGCAGTGGGAATACGATATTGATTGTGCAGCAATCGGAACCATTAAACTAGTTCCACTGATTGAAGTTCTCATGGCACTGTGAGAAAGATAATCGGTAGCCATTATGGGATGATTCGTAAACGACGGTGATTTTTTATTGTCGACCAGGTTGTAATGCAGGACGGAAAGGAGCTTGGAATATTTGCAGGAATAAAACTATAATGAGTGTTTCATTATAAGATACACTTTCACGTGTCTACGTTTTTTTGGGAAAAGATGTATTATTTGTTACCCTAGTATTTAATCGGTCTTGAATAAGATACCCCTTTTCCTTTTTTAAATATAATTTTAAAAGTGTAGAGAGATTTTTTGACTTGACAACGTCTAATACACGATACTACGGGCTGCATGCACAAAAAACATGACATGATTTTTTTTTTATATATATTGCACTTCAAGATTGACCTCATCCCACCTGATGTTAAGTGGTAATGAGGTCTTAGCTTAAGGGTAACAAGTACAGCATAATAAATCTGTTACTGGACTTGTCGCCCTTACCATGAAGGCTTGACCCCAGCTACTAATGTAGCACCCCCAGGAGCTCTGGAAACCTTACTCACACGCAGGAACACAACAACACAAAACTGATTGTTATTTGGCTGCGGTCTTCTGTAAGGTGGAGGTATTTCACCAGTCGGCTGCTCCAGTTCGAGCGATAAATCGCTATGCCCTACCTCTCTTAAAATGATTGTCCCGTTACGCTCATTGTCGCGTTCCGCAAGCGAGAAGACGATCGGCTCAGTTTGGTTTAATGTTTGACGTTGTCACGTGAATTTACCTTCGGTAAACAGACTTTACAGACAACTTATTTTTTTACTGCTTAACTACCTATGATGGTGGCGTAGCCTTGTCATCTTCACTGACATCGATATACATTATAAAACATTATCAAACCAAAAAAAAAATCATTAAGAGGTTGAACCTTTTCTGATCTATAAATTTGTTGAAGTGTATGAAGAGTTAACAGATAAATCCAAAGCCAATACATGTTATTGTGTGTGATTTCATAAACAAACCTCCAAACAGCTAAAGGGTATTCTGATCAACACGTTGCGTGCTAACACAAGTAGCCTTCACAACACGCGAGACACATAAAAATTACCTCAAGCCCGAGTCAGGCTTACAACATCAAGGGTTCTGTACATTTTCGTTATTTATTTATATTGATTGTACATTTGTGACTCCCTCTTTTTTTTAATAAAATTATGTTGGAAACGTTATAAATTGATTTTGAGTAAATTTACAAAGCCGAACTTTGCGTTGTTCCTAACCACTTTTTACTCTACAATAAAACCATAGATCGGCATAAATATTTTATTTTAGTAAAACAAAAATACAACGAATTTTTTAATATTTTATAAAGTGTTTTATTTTTAAATTTAACATTTAATGAGAGTTTAATTTATTGTTATATCAAGCTAGGCAAGCTGACGCGTTTTTTGGTAAGCGGCAGAATTATGTGGCTTTAGTATGTGGTATCGGATGATAAGTCAATGTTAATCGCTAAGCTCAGCGAGACCTTTTGACGACACCTTACAATAAATTTGTTACATACACACAAAATTCTTACACATAGGCAGTTAGGCACATTACCGGACCCGCATGATGATATAGGTATATAGGTCAAAAGTCTCCCTCCCCTTAAGACTTTCACACCTCTTGGATTTGTAGGTATTCCTCGAAGCGCTCCCATTTTGAAACGCTCCTATTGAAACGCTCCTAAACTATTCCTCGAAACGCTCCCTTTTGCTTACGCTTCAGATAGCAAATAAAAATATTAACTTTTAAATAAAGCATTGCCTTTAAAGACAACGAAATAATTAGTGCATATTAAACATACATTATTTATATCTATGAGTTTTATTTATTAATATGCCTTACCTAATGTAAAAATACACAAGACATAAATGCTCTAAGTCAGATGTCTATTGGTTAAAAAACTTTTTTAGTAATTGATGGTTTTAAAACCCTATTTTGCCTCTATTTGGTTGCACCTAAAATTTTATTCAACGAAGCGCGCCCACTTTTAAAATTAGAGAAGAACATGAAGTTAACTTAATCGGTGAATTATCGATGATGTTTTAAAATTGTCTATCTGAAGCGTAAGCAAAAGGGAGCGTTTCGAGGAATAGTTTAGGAGCGTTTCAAAATGGGAGCGTTTCAAGTAATACCTCTGGATTTGCGTCATTCGTGTGCAATTCCTACCACAGTGATATGATCCTTGACTTGCGTTTTCCGTTACATGGTAACCACTAAACGTTGTAGAATTTTTCTGCCAATTTGATTGTCTCTGCTTCGACCTTTGTGAAAATGACTCTACCACTTCAGTTTTGTTGACAGAGCTACATCGGTGACTTTTTCATTGTATTCACGGGACCCTAAAAAGATAGTAAGATCTGTGTGATTTAAACACGTACCCAAATGACTAATGAGGTTTATTATGGCAATCAATTTATTGACTCTTGCGATTGAGATATCCTTAAGGCTCAAGTAAAAGGTAGTCTTTATTAAGTGGGCACTAACACGCGATGGTAACTTTTTTACGCAGCAAGGTTTTAATTTAATTTTCGATAGGAATAAATTGCAATTAATGTGTGATATTTGTCTTTGGTTGCTGGAGTAGCTTGTTTCTTTGGCATTTTTTATGCAGTGTCTGCTAATATCAGCAGGTGGCTTATGGTAATTATGTTTATGTCAAATGATTTTAACTTTTTATTTGTTATCATTACTATAGTTTGCTTCTTCGTCGTATCCATCTTGAAATAGAAACTGTCAACTTTAAGTTATGAGTTTATTTTTCTTGCGAAATTGCCAAGAATCATTGAAATTTATCTTTATCGTTATTTTATATTTGCTTCAATCAAACAGATTTCCGTTTTAACAATTTTTATTGTGTTTCACGCCGCACAGCAAACTTAAAATTTTAAAGAAAATTCTCCTATCGTGGTGTGGGAAGGCCTTTAATTAAAAAAAATAGACTTCCGTTTTTTTTCGTAGTTATAGTGCAGACAAGTATAAGAATGGATTCATTTTTAAACATCCTAAAAGTGTACCATGAACACATTCAGAAGTAAAGAAAACGTAAAAAAATTACCGGCACATTAACGTAAACGTAACTTCTGCCTCCGTGTAGAAGTAAGAGTGTTGGGATTCAAAATAAGCCTTAGGTCACGAGACTTGGATTCCATTCCCGAACAATTTTATGTGATTCCAGTTTAGATATAATATTTTCAGCCTGTATATCCGCCTGCGTGTATTGATATTAAATTTGTTCGAAGGGCATGTACTTACATAGTTAATAACTGTCCTCTCCTGTCGTGTTGATCTACCGTGTGGTACATTGAATCCAATGTGAATAGCTATTTTGTCCAAAATTGGTCTGACCGATATTACTTTTAAATGGCCAGAATATTAGGTGTGCAACATTCCTTGAAACCAGGAAAGTGAAAAGCACTCAATTTACTGCAAAGCGTGTTTACCTTGGTTTTGAGCACCATTATAATAAATAGGCTTCGTGTCATAACTGCGCGTATAACTCAGAATTCCTGTATCTCAACTTATCAACGCTTGTTCTACATAATTTCTGTTTTAATGTTCTCCTATCTACGCAACTAGTACATTTGTATGTACTATTGCGGGTAACTGGCAATTTGAATTTAGAATGCAACGCCCGCCCTACGTTACGCCCCCACGTCTGTTATCTGATTTGGCTTATGTAAGACTGATTACCTATGCCGTTTCTGACCGTATGTTGATGACGTTGATATCGACTTGGGAACGTACAACGTATGGGGAGAATAACAAATGAGTGGGTGTTGTGTGTAATGGAACTTTGAGCGGTGAGAATTTTCCAAAACAATTCTATGCGTGCGGTCCACACTTTTAGTTTGTTATTTAAATTTATATGTGTAGACATTAAGGCGCTACTAAGAGTTGTACCCCGTAGTAGTGTTTCTGCATATGACTATACAATCATATTTATTTATTATAAATGCAAAAGTTTTTATGTATGCTTAGGTATGCATGGATGTTTGTTAATTGTTCACGCTAAAACTACTAAATAAATGTTATAAAATTTGGAATATTGATAAGATACTAGATAACATATTCACAGGATACTTTTTATTTCGCGATAACGCGAACGAAGACGCGGGCAAAGAGCTGTTTTACAAATTAATAAAAACAAATTGGACAACATCTCATACATTACTCTGATTTATGTAGTAAGTTGCTTAAGCTTGTGTTACAGAAATCAGAAACAACGACGATACCACAACACTTAGACCCGAAACAACATAGAAAAGTTCGTTTTCCAAATTGACCCGATCAGCAATAGAACCATTCGCCTCTCAGCTACGAAGGTCGTCCCAGAGTCCTAAGTATCGGCGATCAAATCATGTTACTCATAGCGGAATTCAAAATCAATAAATGCTACAATCATTGTCAGAACTATAGTCCAACCCATCGTCTGAATAAAGAAATCACACAGATCACGAATTATGTCTAATGACTAATTTGAATGCGAAAGAAGCCTTTACCCATGGGAACGGTCAAACGGGGACTCGAACCCGGGCCGTCACGTCGACAAATTACAAGCCGGCGCCGGACGTGTGGGCTATGACAGTAATTTGTATCGCATGTGACTACGACAGAGGTAATGATAGCTATAGTTGGTGACCTTTTGAACAATTTTGTAATGCGTATTGATGTTGTGCAATATTGGTGGCTTAGTAGTGGACAGGTTAGGTGAAGGCTGGACGAACTTCAGTTTTAAGGCTAACCTTTGAATCCTAGTATTAATGACGGTGTCTCGCACGCGTACTTGCTATCTCCGTCTTTGCCATATTTTCCAAAGATTCCTTGCTCCTATTGTTTACAGTGATGTTTTAAGGACTAAAGTCTGCCTCGATAAATGAACTATCCAATACAGAAAAATGGTTTTCAGTTCGAACCAGAAGAAATTTCTTTCAAGAGAGGTAGGGCTCGAACTGGAGCAGCCCGACTGGCGAAATACCTCCACCTTATAGAAGACCGAAGCCAAATAACAATCACTTCTTTGTTGTTGTGTTCCTGCGTGTGAGTAAGGTTTCCAGAGCTCCTGGGGGGTGTTCGTTAGTAGCAGGGGCAAGCCTTCAAGGTAAGGGCGACAAGTCCAGTAACATATTTATTATGCTGTACTTGTCACCCTTAAGCTAGGACCTCATTACCACTTAACATCAGGTGGGATGAGGTCAATCTTGAAGTGCAATATATAAAAAAAACCCTCTCTTCTCATCTTAACACTTTTTAATTACCATTTATATCAATGCAAAGTGGTTTGGAACCAATTTGAGAAGATACCGTAAACACTCAGTAGATATTATGCTACAACATCTAACTTATTGCTATGCGTTATTTACTTTAAACCATGGCGTACAGTTTTAGTTCGATGAGTGGATCCGAAAGTAAGTAGACGTTGTTTAATTTTACGCGATACTTCTGGCAACAGGACCAAACGTCGGGGCACTGTCACAAAAATATTGTTGTGCAAAAAAAATAGTTAGTCTTTGCAAAAGTAAATCATATCAGTATATCTCAACTTCTTGTTTGGACAAAATCAAAGTTGACATCTGTTCACAATGATGACGCCAAATATTGCCATTCTTAATTTCTTTAGCTTTTTTATTATTTGCTGGCTCAAATAAAGGAACTTTGGATAAAGTTTTAGGCCTTGCTTTGTAGTACATATTAAGCATTAGTTACTGGAAAAGTGAATAAAACCTTAGCGATCTGATAGGAGGTAGCTCCCGTCACAGCGGCTAGCTGCAGTAACGAGGGGAAGTGAGCCACATTTCACTAGAGCCCCGCCTCGCTTCGAGGCGCATCTGATTGCGTGCCGATTCTAGCAAAGATCTAGGGCATCGCTTCGCTGGTTACAACTTTGATGTGAAACTATATGTGAGAGCGTTGTTCCCAGTTTTAAAATGCACTCGTTTTCCGCGTTATTTGGTACCTGACGGTCAAAACAGGTCTATATTTTGGATTTTGTAAAGTCAACTTAACTTAACAAAAGAGAGCATAAACACTTATATCGAACTGCAAGATATTCTTTTGACCATACTATGAAATCTTATTTTATCGTGCGCCACGGCACACTAGTTAACTAATAAAAAGCTAAATGAAAATGAGAACAAAGAAACATGCTATTTTTAATTCTGAATTTGAAATTTAGGAAAACAAATTTAGCTAAGTACGTTTGTCTACAGGGAACAGTTTTTTCTCTCCCTTTATAAATGGGCCAAGACCCCAAAACAACAAATCTTTACAAAGGCAGGAATAGAGCTGATTAATTTTCGCTCCCAAATCAGTGATAACCTAGGTAGGTATAAATATTTACATTTAGGTAAGGAGTATGACTAAATTTGTAACAGTCACCAAAATATAGTCACCAAAATATGCAATAACACAAACACATTAAAATAATTTACATTAAAGCGAGCAAAATGATCCTCATCTTCTCGATTCAAAGCTCAGAAGCGTCCCAGCACATTTACTGCGAAGATATTATTTCGTTCGACAATTGGCAAGAAATGTCACGCGACCTTCTACACGGGCACAAATTAACGGCGCACTTTCGAAAAAATTCGAATCGCATTCCTGAAAAGTTTTTTCGAAACGAGGACATAAATATTTCACATGAAGAATGAAGACTGCTCGGGTTCAACTCATTAATGCTCATTTAGAGGGATATTTACAGGCCAATTACATTATGGTGTGGCTTATTTATAGTGTGCTGGCGGATTTGATTCATTGCGTTTTGGCACTCGGCCATAGAGTAAGTGGCACAGAAGGCTTATCCATATAAATAAAAATGAATCGCTGACATAGCTTCGATTTAGAAGTACTGTTCCGAATTGCATAATTACTTTTTTGTTATGTTTGTAATTGTTTGAAAAAGATTTGTAAAAAAGTAAAGACAAAACTGGGAACTTGTTCGTGCCAAGCCGTGGTCGTACTTCTAGTTTTATATGACGTACGCCATGTCAACTCCACATACCTACTTACTTGAAAAAAATGGAACCACCCACGTGTCTTCGATTGCAAGCGATATGAAGAAATAAATGATAAATGATTATTAATCACAATCATTTAAAAAGTCACTTTATAAACTGTAAATAGTAGAAGTAGATTTATATTATCCTAATTTAATTTAAACACACCATCACTTCAGGAGTAATTTCGGTTTAAGTAAAGAAAGCTGATTCGTTATTCTTGCTCACTTGTGAGTACTTACTTCTTGCAGTAAACGGTTTTAAATAATTTCATATAATTTCATAGATCAATTAAAAAATATAGTATTTATGTAGATGTCTGAGCATCTGATAATATATTTTTGCGTTGCTGGTATCAATAAAAAAACCTCAGTGTAAATAATTTGTTACGTTTCCCTTAATCGTTTGACTTTTAAAAATAAAATTGAATAGTAGTAGAAATGTTAATATGAGAAATATGTCTGAACACTCTCTGCAACTTTTCAACCTACGGCCACATCGTTACTGTCAAGCCGACTGTATATTTCAGGGGCAAATATTATCTGAGCGTTATATTACAACTAAAACTAGCGGTTGGTTTATGCCAAACTAGTGATTAATAGACCGGTTTGTTACCTAAGCTTTTGTGTCAATTTGTCAGCTGTCGTTGCCGATAGCGGAAAATATACGGGCTCTCTGACAACTGGGTACCGAATGTTTTGACATATGAACACGGATTGTCGTGTTCGTAAATGCTTACATAGCAGTTGGAGTTATGCCTCCTCTATACGTAGACGCGTCCACCGACTTGTAGTGGGCGTGATTTGCTCGTCTATGGTAGGTATTCGATATCGGCAGACGAGCAAATCATAGGTGATTGAAATCATAGGAAATCACGTTGGCATCAAGTCCCTAGACTTGATTGGCGATGCCATCTGCAGACGAATCTGTCAACGTGTAGAGGAGGCATTACTCGCATGACTCATGGAATTGTACAGTCAAAAGAACGTTAGATATATTGCACATACTTTGTATCGCACTTAAGTAGTTGACATAAAAACTATTTTCAAAACTTGAATGTTTACCGTTATTGTTGGGAATTGAAACCATAAACTCTTAGCTACTTACCTTAGTTAATTTCAGAGCCGGTTATAGTAGGAAGGAAAAGTTATTACTCTGGCTAATTTAAAAAGGTTCGGATAAGAAAAACAATTAAATTATATTACTGCACGCAAAAAAATTAAAAAGGAGAGTAAGCACCTTTAAATATAACTTCAAATGCGTTTTTCATGATGAAGTAAGAGTTTAACATTAAATCACAAAAAAAGATCGAATTCTTGTCAATATTATGTCTATTTCTCTTTAATAGGTATTATTATTCTAAATTATGTTCATTGGATTTCGGTTTGGTAACAATACTTACTTTTTATGTTGTAACAAACTAATTAGGATGAAGATACAAATGCTGATTACTAAAAATTTGACATCCATTATCTCGCGTATAAAAACCTTTGCAATATTATTATTAAAAAGATAAATAGTGATGCAATTTCGCCAGGGCCGCATGCCAAACAGTAAATAATTTTAATTTAAAAATACTATTACACATAAATAAAAAGAAATCGATTCTTTATAAATCGATTCCTGCGTTATTACATTGGCTTATTATTCCGTGGCATAAATGCGATCCCATTAAACGGTCGACCATGGTAGTGATTTTTTCTGGTGGCATCTTTTGACCCCTTTCTTGTCCCCGGGCGAAACAGTAAATAATGATCCCGAAGTATGTATAAATTATGAAATGAAATCATAAAACTTAGAGCGTGAAATATATAGAGTTGATATGACCATTTTTGAGTTTACAACTTTAACTTTAATGGCTAAAATTTGACTTTTGAATGTAAACAATAATAGTCTGAGTATATGTAGGTAGGTAATAAGATCAAGTTTGTAATAGAAAGTTATTAATATATTTTTAACATTAAACCTTTTCATTGCCACTTGTTGTTAATACATACATAGGTTTATTAACTTCTAAAACGCCGTAGCGGCATTTGTTGAGGTGGGACCCAAATTGGCCTAACGAGGTACTTTAATCTCTGTAATGATAGTCTTGCGTTGTGTTTGTTCGTTAATTTTTTGATAGTCAATAAATGTATTTTCTTTTTTTTAAAGTCTAGTTGATCTATCACTAGACTTGTCAAAATGACTATCTCATGTAAATCAGACTTTACTTGTATGTATTTTACCGCTTCTCCAAACCAGAGGAAGAGTTCGCCAAATTGCTTTCAAGATTGAGATCTTTGACATATTACAATTATAAAAAAATATTTTAATCTTTAGTGAATTCGTACGCCCACACAAAATTAGTTTTCCCTTTAAATCTTCGTGGGGCCTTAACAATATTTTGCGAAAAACATTGCTGAATTTATCGAGCCGTTCCTCAATTCTACGTTTGTATTTATTATTGACTACTGTTGGCTTGACTTTGCTTCACTTCACATTTCATTATGTCTAACTAAATATTATTCTATATCTTAATTTTGTATATTATCTCTTCACCAAATTTTATTCACATCCATTGAATACTTAGTTTTTGCGCGAAAGAGTAGCGAACTTACATTCTGACATCATCATTCGTTCTTACTTTTTTAAACGTTTGCGTAAATAATACTAGTAAGATTACTAAAACATTTTCAGACACACTCGTCTTACAGCTCTAGTGATTCCCCGAGATGACAGCAAGTCAGCGTTTTGCATAGAGGTCGTTACCGCTCGTGATGGATGAGGATCACACGACGGTGCCCGAGCGATCCCGAGGAATGCCGAAGCATCGAGATGAGCTAGGGCTGTAAACTAGCTAAGCTACTATGATGAGAGAAGTGACGTTATATCTCTAACAAAATATACCTTTGAGTAAACACTTTTTGAATGGTATCCAATAGTCCACTTCTCACAAAGACGCGTGGGAATTGACAGTATTCCATTAAATAAAACAAGCAATATCTTTTAAAACTCTTAGTATAGTTTCTCAATTATTCAGGAGATTGCCTCCCTTTGAATCGTAGAAATTAATTAAATAAATTACTTTTCTTATCTTGTTTAAAAAAAACGCAAAATTGCATTTGAATATTTAGTTTACTTTTTTTTTAATGTATTTAGTCAGCAAAGCTTAAAATACAGTCATATAAATTATTCAGTAGCTATATTATTTTATTATCGTAGTTTCCTACTGCGAATTTTAAAAAGTAAATAAACCATTTTGACTTATGAAAATGGCTTTTGAAAAATAAAAACTTATTTTTATTTTTCAAAAGCATACGATTTCAAAACAAAGATTGATATCTTACAGTGTAATAATTTTTTTTCTCCCAAGAATTAAAATAAACTTACTTAGAAACACAAAACAATGCTTATTACGCACAAAATGTAATGAAAATAATAAAAAGCATGGGGCGCACTCAAAGGAAAATCTTACTCGTATCACAATCACGACTAAAGTATGATATGATTTATGTGAAAAAAGAAAACTTTAATTTCAACAAAATATTACGTTAAGAATATATAAGCTTTTTGTACTTGTACAAAAAATATAAAAAAAATATATTCTCCAAGTAAATACAAAATATGAACTGGACTGAGTGCATTCTTTTACACATGTTATAGTCTCTGTAATTGTGGGTAAACAAAATTTTACCGCGCTCATTATCAGTACGGGTGCGGTGTTGATTGACGTTGGTCAATTTTTTTTCACTAAAGCTAAACCAAAGTTATAATTTTCGTTATAATCTTTTTATTTCATTTGACAGCCCTGTTGAGGATGGCCATGCGCCTACGGCTAAACAGCGTCTCAGCTATTTTAGCTATTTAAATGAGTTGTCAATAATAAGTTGCGTGTAATTTAAAATTATATTACACGCTCACCTATGACGTACAATGTTGGAAATTGTAAATCGTGGAAGATTGCCTACGTTTTAAGTTTCAGTGTAATATATTGCACTTTACTGAAACTTTCAAATACCTATGTTACTGCTTATAACTTAGCAATGCTGAATGTAGACGATTTGTCACAAATGTAGAGTTTATTGAACCCTAAATATGGTAATTACATCATTAAAAAAATTTTCAACATTAAACACAAACATTTAATTAGACCAATAAGATGCTCAATGCCATTAGTGTTTTATGCATACAATTATAAGATAAATAAATAAATAAATGCGCCAGACAATCACACCAATCACCTGGTCTCAAACTAAGGTTTTCCCTTGTAATATGAGTACCAGACGACGGATACTAACTGGGGGCGTCATCCCAGCACACCCAGACCCAAGTTTAGCTAGCAACATAGGCTATATTAATTGCTAAAAAAGACTTAGTCTACGCGTCCGAAGTCGCGGGCGGCTGCTATATTAAATAAGTCGATGTAAAAAAACAGTTTAGGCGATAAAACAAATTGTACGTCATCCCTCGGGAATCCTTCATTTTCGGGGATTCATTATCGTATCATTTAGCTTCTAAATTTACATGTTTATATTATTTTAAACGACACACAGCGCCATCGCCAATCTTTATATATTTTATATATTCTTGTTTTCCTTCGGGAATATCAATTTTTCCGGGATAAAAAGTACCCTATTATTTAATCCGGACTTCTAACTTTACATCTGCAAAATTTCAAAGCAATCGGTTTAGTAGTTACAGCGTGAAAGCGGAACTAACAAACAAACAAACAAACCCACTTTCCGATTTATAATATTAGTAAGGGTAAGGATTACCGATTAATACCCGGTTTCAATTTTTATCTGTAACTAAAACGAAACGTTTTTCAAATATTGAAACCGGGCATAAATCATTTTAGGTAGTTATCAGGGGGTCTAGGTCAGTGACAGCTATTGGACTTTGTTTTCGTTTCGACAAGTTTAAAAACGATATCAAATTGACCACTCGACGTCACTTAGCAAGACTCTCTTTTTAAAAATAATCATAAATATAATTTGTCATGCCTGCCCTTAGATCACTTTTGTAGATTTACATTTCCACCATGTAAAATGCAAACAAATTATAATCATGCGTCATGACGTATATAAGTAAAAAGTTTAATGTAATTTAAGCTGTATGTGACTGAAGAAAAAAATCATTTTTGACATACTGACACGCGCACCGTTAAAACAAGCCTTCTGCAGCAGTGCAGTCACAGATTAAATGGCTGTACCTATTAAAGGAGGCTTGTTATGCCAGTGCTATTTTTTAGGTTGCAATTATACATACATAAAACCTTTGAACGAAGTTCCTACTATTGATGAAATAAAACACACAATTCATGAACAAAAAGTCCACGCGCTGCACCAAATCCCCACATCTAACAAAATCGTGACAATCATAAAGAGGCAAATCTTTAACCTTATAATAATCCAGCCGCCCTAATACCCACAGAACAAATCCTTAGTCTTCAAAAAACCCTCAAGCAAAAGCGTGAGAAAACAACCCGCGGCACTACAGTGACTCGCCTCCTTGATATATTGCTCTAAACGTGCCATTTAGCGCTTACGCATCCATTCTTAAGTATAGTGGGGAAAATTAGAAAAAAAATGTAAACATAACATTGTACGAATTCAATAATTAGATTAAGGTTGTAATGAGGGGGTGCAGCGGCGACGCCGAGACGCGCGCCGGGCGCCGCCCCGTGGCGCCCCGGGCGGAACTCTTTGACCCTATTTGTTTTAATTACCAATGATCCTTAGGACAACGTTGCCTGGCCCTTTGTGCTAGCCGAAAATTGGCTCTAATTGGCGGTAGGCCCCGACTAATCGGACCGACAGAACGGGGGTGGTGAACGAACCGAACTAATGATTGTTGTAGCCGCGAAATGGGTTTTAGATTAAACAAGCCGAAATTATAATCTCATTAATAATGTGTGTTTAAAAAGATGACCTTATGTACTTTAGTAAATTTGAAACTGATAAATACAATAGTATTTAATTGAATTTAATTGAAAATTTGCATTAATTGCGTAAAATACAGGCCGGCTTTAATTTTAAGTACAAACAAGAAAGTAAAACAACAATTTTAATGTCCTTAAATGTGCCTATAGTATAAGTACATCAAAGTGTTAAATTATAATATTAATAATTATCAACGATTCAATTTAATGATAAAGCCAAGATCCTGCATTTTCATAATTCTAAGACCTCCTAATACTTGTAATAATGTAAAAAATGTTAAAAAGCTTTCTGGAATTTCTTCTCTTCTCCAAGTCTACAACCGTCTCAACTAAATACTATATTTACCCAGAATTTCTCATAAGCGTAACACTATCAACAATATCCCGACTGACGTGGAACGTCAGTTTAAGAGATTCCTTAAATTTTATTCCTGAGTTCCCAATATTATCGATCGATTACCGAATCATTCGGTAAATGCTTGTAATCACCTTGCTTTAGTATCGTTATTATCGTGAATGCTGCTATTACAGCGAAATCGAATTATATTTTTACTTTTTCTGGATACTGGAATTGGGGAAAAGATTTCTAAAGGAATTTGTTCCATTAAAATCGTCTGCCGTTGTCAATTACAAACTTTTCCATTAAAATGAGTGTTATTATCATAATTTGAAAATATGTAGCGATTGTCTCTTAAGCATCTAAGTTAATTCAGTAGGTAATATAAAATAAGGTTATATTTCTTTTTTAAGTCTTTCTTGTCCAGTATATCATTATGAGCAATATAAATCTGATCTACATTCACTTAAAGCATCCCGAAAACAATTCAGTTATCATTACCAAAATCTCTAATGTTACATAAGTACCAAGTAAATTCTCACGGTCATAAAAGTCGGAGGTGAGAACCAAGATCTAGCCTGAAGCAAACGGTAGACCCACTACAGCAGCAACGGAGTCCGTCCATGAGTGATCACATATTACTGACGCCATCAACGAAAATGCCACAGACGAAGAAGCATCCAACGAGAATGAGTCCAGTACTGCTGAAGTTAAAGTTGTTAATGAGGTTGGAGAGTTAGTTTATGTTGGGATGGATTCTTTATGTGAACATGTTTTGTTGGTAGGCGAAGCCGCACGCAATCTGAGCATTCGGAGCACGTGGGAAAGATGCTATGGCAAGGCGGAGAGCCCTGAGGCAGCCGCCACGGTTGACGATCTCCGCGATAAATATGTCCGACATTAGCGGCCACAGAGCAGCCAGCCCGTGGGTGGATTTATGTGGTCATCTGAGGCTCTGAGGTTTCGTGTGAATCGCGCGCTTTCGAAACTAGAATCTGCGTGAAATTATACACTTTGCAAGTTTACGATAAATGGCGTTTTGACAAACGCTCGTTGCGTAAACCGATCATAAATGCCAATAAAGTGTTATGATATGCCTGCCCATTAGATTTAGTGCATACATGAAATTAATTTATTAGGATAAGATTACTCACTAAAAGCATTATAATTTTTTTTTACAGAGTTACCGAGATACACGACAAATACAAATAATCTTTGACTTCATTTAATATTCTGGTAAAAAAAATATCTCAAAAATCAAAATTAAAAATACTTTTATTGATAACTTAGGTACATTTTACAGTAAGTAGGGGCAGGAGTTTCCTTTTAAGCAAAAATTTTGCTTGTGCTAAAGAAAGAAATCAGTTCATACTGATTAAGATCTGTAATAGAAGAAAATTGTAGTTGAAATACTTTAAAAAAGTTAACAAATTAATTAGTGAATTTCCGGTTAAAGTAAAGTAACTAACTATTGGCATTGGTATAGGTAATTAAAATCTTTAAAATAATTAATTTGAAGATGATCGTCATTTCTTTTTACGGTTTTTTGGAATTTTCGTGAGGAGTATTTGCTTTTCAACCTAGCAATAATACGCAACACAAATCCTATATGAACTAAAACTAAATATTTCTCTCCAATAAGAAAGGAGGCTACTCTGTGCACTTTCCAAGCGCCTCATCCCGGGCCACGACAACCCGAGGGCAAATTCCCAAAAAAGTTACTCTACGGGGTCAAATGTCGAACAATTTATTGCCTCCACAGTAAAGGCCCAACCGTTTCGGTCTTTGGGAAGATCTGCAAACCTCTAATTAGGGGGATTATGGAAATATTCACACAGGTGCGGTGCATCCCTAATAACTGAGTTGGCTTGAGGCGAAGTCGTGCGGGACCTTTGCTTTAATGTTTTGGGTGTTACTGTGGCAGGTGATTTTGGGTCCTTTTGGGTCGGTAAGGCAATCTAGGAACGGTCGTCTGGCTTTTTGCTTCGGTCTTTCGATAGTAATTAGGACAATGTTGTGGATAATGTAGGCATTGGTGCACAGCACCAATGTGTGAATTATTCTTTGCCTAAAAACGTCAGTAAAACCCTGCATGAATTATTACACGCACTCTTCTATGGCGTTTTTGCAGTAACTTTTCAAATTGTATCTGCTATATGATTAAAAAAAGAAAAAAAATATCAAGTTCATAAAGAGTCCTTTATGTGTTCTTGGTAATTTGCTTCCAAAATACCGAGTTTTTTTAATGCTTTTACTGTATCTACCCAGTAGGAACCTAAAATGTTAAACGAGCGTATATCTACAAGATATATTTTAAGCGCTCTAAACATCTTCACTAAACTACAGTCAACGTTCAATGTTGGGTACTTTGTATTTAAAAAATATGCGTGCAAAACAAAATGCTAAGCTTAAAACAGTGATAAGTGTTATAGGGTAAAAAGTTGCGGAAGAATTAATTCATTAATCTCTAAAAACAAAACGAATCGAAACAGAGCCACTTCATTCTCACTCTCACTCCAAACTAAGAGTAGTTTTGGCCGAGTATGGAGTTTTAACCTCTTAATTTATATTTTGATGTAATTTTCATGCCTAGAACGAGCAAGCATACTTTCCATTATCATCGCCATGGACACGTGCCTTTTACTTTGTATATTTTTATCTCAAAAGAAAAAAGTCTATTCCCGGTAGTTAAGAGCACCTATGGTTACTATCTTAAGCAATTAATCTTCGACATTAATGTCATGCGTACATCATATATGAGTAGCTTTAGACTGATGAGTTTCATGATATTTGGTTGGCTTAAGTAATTTTTTAATCGTGACGCCATTTAGATTCCCGTTATCTTGAAGCCTATTCGTAGCTGTGTTTTAGATGGTATTTGTTTAGATATTCTGGAGGTGTTTATACATCAACATTGTAAATACGATTATCTAAAATAATGGTAGCAGTACCTTCATTCTCAAACTCAACTCAAACTCAAATATTTCTTTATACAAGTAGGTTACATGTAACACTTTTGAATCGTCATTGAATACGATGCAAAGTGATTCTACTTCGGTTTGGAACCTATATCTACTGAGGAGAAACTCAGCAGATTAGTTACAGTAGCAGTATCTAACTTATTACTATGTGTAGAACCCTTTGGATCAAGTCATATAGTTTTATTTTGATGAGTGAAAAAAGCATTAAGTTTTCATTCTGATTGGGTTAAAATGTTTACTCAAAACAGAGTCATCTCACATCAAATGCTATCGCCTCATCTTTTAACCACAAGAGAACATAATAGCCTTTACTACTAATTTCAACAAAGTAACTTACTATTTCGTTAACATTAACTTAAACACCGGTCATCGGTCTTTTTCATTGACTCCGCATAATTAAAATCGAAGTTCGCAACCGTATCCATTCACGGAACGGTGCAAAAACTAAAATATCGTTCGCTAATAATAGGTGGTCCGGTAGACCGGCAAATAAAGGACGCAATAATTTTTGACATGTCCAACGTAAACACCTCATAATTTTTACACAGAATGGGGAAGAGCAGATTGGTCATAGAAAACTTGATATTGAACGCTTAACGTTACTGTTTTTATTTGGTTCACGTGGTCTTTTTGAATCGATTTGAGTGGAAGGAGGTACCTCGACGATGGAACTAGGATAAGGAAACCATGACCTGACAATGGCATCATATAAAAATCGAGAGAAGATTTTTTTTAATTATAAAAATCAAATATCATCTAAAAGTTTAATTTAAATTGCAAATCAATTTAGCAAAGAAATAATCAGATAAAAAGCAATAATTATTTGTCGTTCGTTCACGCAAAAAATATTAAATTAACCTAAAATAAAAACTAGATAAAGGTGTAGGATACTTTAATCACTATCTAGCAGTAAATAAATGAAGTCACGGGAAAAAGATTTATTTTAAATTGATTTAACCTAAGCCTTATGGATTCATGCATTATTTAAATATTATAAGGGTATACACAACACCCACACCTAAGATAATACCTAATGAAAGTTCATTTTCCATATTGACCCAAACGGTAATCGAACCCGGATTGAAGACGAAACAACGTCAAGTTCGGTCTGCTCACCTCTCATCAACAGAAGTCATCAAATAAAATGAATGTTTACTCAATAAAATACTTAAAAGAACTCAATGTTTAAAATGTCGCTCCTGCTATTTGCGCGTAACACGGCCTCTCAAAATAATCACGCTGTTAGGCAGTTCCTAAACATCATTCGTTCTCTCATCATTCGCAACTTTCTCGGCCAATCTGCTATCCCGTCATTTCCAAAAATGACGGTATAATGACCGGTTGTTTGATTAGTTTGGCTGTATGCGGTCAATGGGACTCTGTAGTGGCGCCTATAACATATTAGATTAGGCAGTTGGGTGTCTGTCGGCATGTCTTCTATGATTTTTAATTCGGACACATTTGCAGAAATAATTTAGAGAGCTACTAATAAATTAAGCATTGAAATTTTCTAAGGGACCAACCGAATAAGAAAAACCTATCTGAATTTTTTTTCTAAATATATGTACATTCATATATTTAAGAGAAAAAAAATTGTATATTTATTATGTAATTAATAAACTAAAAACTGCTGTCACGGTAAAAAAAAATCACCATTGGAAAGCTGCACATGCAAATATGATTGAAATGTACACTCGATCATATTTGTTGCTCGCAACCAGTACATTTTGATTTACGGCATCGAGTCCAGTAAAAAAAAATGGTTTTTTTTGCAAAATTAACTTTTTATTAAACCTTAAAGTAATAAGCTAGAAACTAAAACCTGTACAGCTTAATTCAATCATTATTCTTATTTAAAAAAAATATGCAGTTGTTTGTTTTAAAACTTTTATGTTTTGTTTATTGTTCTGCAATTAGTGAGTAATTTTAGGCTTAAGTAGAATAATCTCTTTATTAAGGAAAATGCCCAAATGTCTTGCTGAAACTCACTATAAACGCGAAATTTTGTAAGAATGTATGGAGATCAGGATTTAGTGACATCTGGATGTATGCTTGTTATTCTTTCACGCAAAAACTACAGAACGCATCTGGATGAAATATAGTAGAAAAAAGATGACATACTAGATTTTCACACTGGCCTAAATTGTACTTGAATATGTCTGTAAAACCAATTTCTGTAAATTTTTCTGCGCAATAACGTGTATCTATTTATAGGATACTTTTTATCCCGAAATTAAGCAGGCGCAGTCACGGGCAACAGTTGACAATCTATTTAATGATGATGTTGAGATTGCCTCTATCAAGAGCATTTCATTTCCTATTTATTTCCTTTAATACCTACTATTACTCACCAAATGACACAAGAAAAAAATCTACGCCCTATTATAGAACCGCGGAAGATTCGTCATTGTTGCTTTCAATAGCCGTTCATAAATCTCTAATTCTCACATCAAAATGTCACGAACCAGTCATTATGGGAATAAAACGTCCCTTGGGAGGGTTCCTATTACTTGCGAAATAATATAGGAGCAGACGGAAGGCACGTCCTATCAAGTGTGGTAACCACGGAATGTCCGAAAAGTGGACTATAATTATATACCTAAGGTTACCAAGAATTCCGAATTTTGAGGATAGGAAGATTTCATACTTTCCTTATCGTGGTAACGAGTATGAACTGAAATTACCTACTACAATTTAATATTTTTGTCTATATACATAAAAAATACAAACAGGTAAGAAAAGTACTGTACGATACACTCAAATTTTATATCATCAGAAGGGATGATATCATCAGATGGAGATGGGAAAATAATCTTCTTACAAAAGCGTCTTAAGCATTTTTTTATTTGTATCATAGCAAGGACTTACAAGACATTTTTTGTTTTGTAAGTCCTTGCAGATATGATGAAGCCCATGCAAAATGATCTCAAATCGTTCAGCGTATGCTATTACTGCTTATGTCGGGTGTAATGCATATATTTTTTGAGAAAACATAAAATTAGGGACGGTTGTTAGTGTTCCCTGATATAACAAAACGTACCACTTTTTTAAATTTTGAACGTCTCCCTCGTTTTTTTATGACAGCCAAATCTTTGAAAGAAAACCAAACAATCTTCGACGAATGGAGTCACTACCTTTAACTAAAACTCCTATTCCAGTATCATTCTAACAGCAAATGGGACTATTATAACCGCATTTGCTCCCAACATTTAATAACTGGTCCAAACTGCAACTCACATTTTGATCTCCTATAATTATACCTTACTTTGTTTCAAACATTGATTTTAAATTTTTTGGGTTACCTGATTTTACAGAGAAGGAACAAAAATACTTTGATTAAGAGATTGCATTGAATTCGTCTACTATAATTGTTGGACTATTATCTATTTAATTGTTCGGACTAAATTAATGGTTACCTTATATGTGGATGATTACAACAATTAAATGAAATGAATGCTGATTGCGGTGTACAATTATGTAAACTTTGATCAGGTATCTACTGATTTTCTGACAACGTTTAAAGTTCATTTCTAATAAAATTGCCTCTCACAGCAAAAAAAGAATATCCTCCATCTGAATTTTAAGTAAAATTTTAATTTGTTTTAATTGTTCACTAACAATAGGTACCTAAGACTCTTGTATCACAATATTATCGGATCTCATGAGGGTGTTCGATAGTAAAAAATCCACTAGATGGCGACACGTAGGCGTGGGGTCCAACTGCTACGTGATTGGTTACGGTTTACATGACATTGACGGACATGTCACAATGACATTTAAATCACCAATCAAATAACAGTTGGACCTCTTGTCTATGTATTGCCATCTAGTGGATTTTTCATTCTCGAACACCCTCATTGAATTAACGAAAAAAATATAATCACTCTCCATCTCTCAACCTCATTCTAAGCAATTTTCACAACTAACTGATTGATGTTTGTTAAATAAGATTAAAAAGGTTACATTATACAGTTTGATAACACACATATACAAGTAATCCTGGTAAACTAGGATGATCGGGTTATACTGGTTCTACTTCTACTTCATATCCAATTTTTTGCATGCCAATAGCTAAAAATTCTAAAAAAAGTATTTAAAAACAAAAGAAAGGCTTTGTTAATAACCGTTCTTAAATCAAACAAATTATTTCCAAGAAGCGAAACTGATGATGCAAAGAAAATCACCGATCTAAAATCGACGGTATTAAATAATTCCCGACTACAAAACACCTTGGCTCCGTCAAACATATCTCCGAGATTGACAAGCAGGCGTTCAAGATTGGTCCTATCACAGAATTTCATAAAAACATCCTTATAAACAAAAAGACACTTAATTCTAATGCTTAAGATGAGAACCATAAGGCGTATGGTGTCTTTGATGAAGTGAACGTAAATCTTGTTGTCGTGGTAACGGTTTTCATTGCTGACATAGGCATGTCAAACAAAAATTGAAAAAGGGTGAGGTTGGATAATTGTTGGGGTTATTAGAGCATTTATCCGATTGTACCTTTGTTGGATTTCTGGAAATAGAAAACGCTGGTTTTAGTGGAACCGCTTATTTGAATAAATTAACATTTCTTTAAAATTCGATCTATCTAGATAATGACTAATAGTTGGAGATTCACGAGGAAATAATAAGATTTTTAGTTACGAATTTAAAATTCGTATCTATAATTCGACTTCATGCCATTTGCACGGTTTTAAAACTCTGTTGTTTTTAAACTTTTATGTTTTTTACTTATCTTTTTGAAAACCTAAAAAAGGACTTTATGTGTATAAAAAACCGCCTTAATTGTACGTCAAAAGCTTCTCTAATTTAGACGTAAGAGTATAAGTAAAATATATTGTATGGTATGTAAAATCACAAAGAATATTAACGTTGCATTGGGAAACCTAAACTGTTCATGCTAAAGTTTTGCAGGTCAAAAACAATATATGAATCATAATGCTAAAACTGTACTGTACTTACTGTGATTTTCTTATAAAACGAGGACTGCGCTAGCTATTATCAAAATGCATTTACCTTTCACTTTCCTAATTTAAAATTTAAGAAAGGTCATTTTGAAACATTCATAATAATAATAGGAATTAAGAATCGCGTTCTAGACTAGCTAATTTATCACTCTGATCCTACGACAGTGTGATTTATGATGATAAATTTTAAATATCAGATGTGCACCGATATGCTTCCTCAAATAAATATTACCTACTAGGAAGTTTTGTGGATAATAAACCATAAAGGTTAAATGAAACAAATGGATTCACTAATTTAGGTCGGGAGGTGAAACGAACAAAATCAATTTTGAAGCATTATCATGAATACACATATTGATTTAACGTAAAAGTTGCTATAACAGAAATCTGTAGCTATCTACATGCACATATAATATGTTCTTTCATACTTGAAAGAATAATACTTTATTCAACCATCATAAATGAAGCTATTATAATCTTAATTTGTTTAAAATGTTTAATAAAGTGATTATAAGTCTGCTTGCAAACCCTACCCTACCTACCCTTGCAAAGAACAATTTCAAAATAAATTTCCATCATCAGGGGTAGGCAAGTAAAACTGACAGTAAATATCTTTTACACCTTTTATTTTTGATTCAATAGGACATGATAGAGTTTTTATTTAATTCCTGACCTCATAGCTGATAAAGGCACTATATTTAACCCACTGTGATGTGACGACACAAATCTATTACTAGCAGACAATCAAGATGATTCCAAAGAGGGACTTAGGTGAAAAGGAAAAAAAATTGTACATACATAGCACTAGTAATAGACATCAATGCTGTGTCCGACTTATCTGATGATGATGAAAATACACTCATTCCGGTTTAAATCATGACCATCCTTTTTTTCTTCGCCTTAGTCGGATTAACTATGATATCACTACAAAATACCCGTTTTTTAGGTTGTCTACATAAATTTAACATAGGTACGTGCTAATTCTTCGTTTTCTCCTGGAAAATTAAAACACAAACTATTTATTTTAACTCAAATATGTCTACATACTTTTGCTGTTTATCTAACGCTGATTCGCGCATTATTTCTATACTTTATCTCCATTTGTAATACTTCTATACGTTATAAGTTTACCAAAAAGTACGAGCCAAACGAATCGCTCGTCAGTCGTTACGTCACTTACCGCATATTAGCCTTTGTATCGATGTTTTAACCATTATAACATTTCATCGGACCGTGGGTGCGTTGCGGCTTCTAATTGGCTGAAATGAAACCTATTATGCCCGATGATTTGTGGTGATTGACACCTGCCAATCATGTTGCGTGAGGGTGCGCCCAGGTGGCGCGCGCTGCGGGGAGCTCGGCTTTGCTTGTGGTTTCGGAAGGTGATTTTGTACTGAACTTGGCTTTAATGGATTCGAATGTCTATCTGTAAGAGTTAACCGTGACTGACTGATAAATCATTGAACGGATTCGGTAGGAGTTTGGCACATAGATGGTGGATAAACTGTCAACATGCGTGATGTCATATTATCATCATAATTGGTGCCATTATAGGTGTGAGTAGGGTTCCAAATTCAATGCTTTGATAAGTCACAGTTGAACACTCTCTTGTAATCAAAAGTCAAGAATCGTAGATAAGACCCTTGTTTTGATTTCGGTTCGTTGACAGTTTTATATATCTTTTATTCATGTACTGCAGGTTTAGACTTTACTATTTTATTTGATTAGAAGTATAATCCAAAATTTCGGTTGTCTATATTATGAATTGTTGGTTCTTTGATCTTGTCACACTAAGTCTTTGCATGCATGAGCAGAGTTTACGAATAAACTTGTGAGATTCAAAATATTGAAGCAGAACAATATGAAATATAACATAAATTGATTAAATTATATCAACTGCAATCGATGCAACTCCAGCGCACCTTTACTCGGCTATAAATCACTGAATCCCAAAAAACACAATCTTTTGTTTCAAACATCAGTAAAGCGCTTAGAGCCATAACATAAATCACAGTCAAAATAATCAGTATAGAACACAATTATATCGTCTAAATAGTAATAAATCTCTAAATAATGCCCCAAAGTTCTTTCGTGCTACTTCAGATGATCGTTACGTGATTCTAGTCCCGAGGCGGAATGCAATCTTCATTAAATACCTACGTCTATTGTTCACCTACACTGTGATTTATTTTTTGTGTCTTCAGCCCGTCACTACAGCTTTCTATCATAGTAGGTACCTACGCGTGCTAGAAAAACAACGCAGACTTGTATGCGTTGCAATATTCATTACCTTGGGATAAAAATACATCTTTTAAGATAGTTAGTCCCAGATTGGAATGGATACTTTTGTTTCTTTTCTTTAGTTCACCCAGTGCCTTATCAAGGTTTATTTAACTAATGTTATAAATGCGTAAATTTGTAAAAAAATACGGAGATCGGGATAAATGTTTGTTAGTCTTCCACACAATATGTACTAAACGATTAACATACGAAATCCTTTTTACAGTGAAATAACAGCCAGTCTAATATAATACGCTGCAAGCCGGTAGTAAATTATATTTTTTTATTTTACACACAGTATGTGCAAAAGATACCTTTTTCATTAAAAATATTTTTCAAACCATTCAAGATGTTCAGAAAATGAAATTTAATCATAATGGCGAATTGCAGAAAAACATTTAGGTACATAACCCATTTGTACAATTTAGAGACGTCAACTAAACCAACGCAATTTAACCGTTTAAAGAGTAAATTTTTCAGAGTTTCTAAATCATTTTAACTGTTGCGTAAGTTACCTAATATTTCATTTCTGTTCAAAGGTGTTCTGTGTTTCAATTAATTAAAATTTAATGTTTCAAAATGTTAGGTAACTTAATTTATCGGTAAAAACTCGTTTATAAGCATACTGAGAAACTAACATTTCTGCTTAAAAACCATCAGTTTTACTGAACTAATCTTTACGAGAAAACATATAAATCAACGCTAATCAGACCTACCGGGCCAATAACGAGTCAACTTTCACTGAGCTTATACATAAATTTATTGCTATAATAAAGTTCGCTTGTAGGAAAGATCAAAATACGTCAGACTCTTGTATGTAAAAACTTTATTGCACAAAAAGTTAAATAGGTTGACTTAATGTTAGGGGCATTCTCTACCCGTCAACCTTTAGGTCATGCAGAGATTTTGTATATGGGTGATGATAACCGCACATTACTAAGTAAAAAAGAATTCATAATAAACAACAATAAATTAAGCATATTAAATAACATTATGGTATCTATTAAATAAACTATGCCTAAATATAAATAAAATCCATACTAATATTATAAATGCGAAAGTAACTCTGTCTGTCTGTCTGTCTGTCCGTCTGTTACTCTTTTACGCCTAAACGGCTGAACGGATTTTGATGAAATTTGGTATAGGTATACGTTGAATCTCAAGAACGGACATAGGCTACTTTTTATTAGAAAATAAGGGGGGGATGGGGGTAATACCACCTTTGAAAGTTTATATGGAAAAATGTTTATTTTTGAAGTTAGAGATATAAAATTTGGCACAAAAAAGGAGTAAAACCGACCATGAAAGGATGTAGTCCACGCGAACGAAGTCGCGGGCACAGCTAGTAAAATATATATTTAAAATATGAAACATTTTGACCTTTGCACCATCCTTATGACGCCGAAATAAGATGTAATAACGAACTAGTGCTGACATTGACGTGCTGTTGACTGTACCACATCAATATAGCATGTATTAAAAATGTGTATTTGTACGATTTTCTTTTTAACTATTGGACAACATCACAAGAATTACTCTGACAGAAAAGTTTGTTTTCCCTAATTGACCCGACCAGGGATCGAACCCGGGACCTCAGAGATGCCGCGACGCCAGAGTCCGGTCCGCTAGCCTCTCGGCAAGAGGTCAGCACTCTCATTAGTAAATTATTTCTAAGTCAGATATGGCACCTACCTCTAAAAACGAATTTAACAAACGAAAGGTTTTATTTTGAACATTAATCGAAAGTTTGGAAATAGAACGTGGTTTTTTATTTGCATAATATAGAATAGAGGTACTATTTTGTTTTTTTAAATACTTCATTCGCTTTCATAGTGAGTTGGATACGATTACGAGAATTTATAAATACTATTCGTCATCGCATCTGACATATTAGACACTTAAACTGAACTCTTCGTAATATAAAGGTATCTGGATAAGTGTGATCTGATTATAAACCTTAAAGTGTACATTTAATTTTATTACTATTAAACCCGGGCAATTTTAGAACTTACTTACGTTTTTTTGTGTGTTACTTAATTTTACAAATATCCACGTAAAGGTGGAAATATTTCAGTTTATTTTAAACTCAAAAAACTAAACGATAGTTGAAACGTTTCCACACAGCAAGAGTAAATAATTTAGAACGTGCAGTCCAATAGATAATAGACAATTATCGGTACCGTCTAATTGAATAGAACTGCCTGTATTTATATCGATAAATAAAATCGATTTAACAATAAATCAACAAAGCCGATGCCGACGGTGTCTGACAGACAGGAACACGTGAAATATTGCTGCAGTTCGTCCAAATTCGACTTTAATCCTCGATGAATTACTGTTAATTGGAACAGAAGGTTTCATCGCACGGTAGTGTGTGGGCCAAGAGAGTGGAGTTGATCAAACTAGGGAATAGTTAACAAAATAGGGAAAATATGACTGCGTCTGGGTGTGAATAGCGCTTTTTAATTTTTTTTTATAAATATTGTTGCAAACCAAAGACTACCTCTTAAACGTCGAACTTTAAATTAAACTTTAAACAAGACCTTTCCAGAATTATCCGAACTCTTTTTTTAATGAATGGTGTAATAATTGTTATACAAGTGTAAGCAAAAATACTATTTTCGGATTCTTAACCCCTGAATTGTCAGATATTAGATATTATTTGTTTGAGTACGTAGGTACATGTGTTTAAAAATCTAGTACCTATCTTAAATAAATAAAATTATTAGTGTTATAACCTGTTTTAAAATACACTTGAATAATTAATTTTGAATGAATTTGAATGAATTTATTTATTTATCAAGTAACAATGACTCATGGTATTAGTAGTTCTTTATTTTTTTGTCAAGGTTTAAATTTTTCTTATGTTTAAGGTGTTAAAAATACTAGACTAGGTATTATAAAACTTGCCGCCATTTTTCCTTTAATTGAACTCCAACAAGAGAGAGACTATCGGAATCTTTAAATCAGTAATAGTGATGGGAATGCAGGGATTTTGTAAACGATTCTGCGATTTCAGAGATTAGGGCGCAATCAAAGGAATCGTTGCAATTTCCAATGACTGCCAAATTGCGGCTAAACTTCAATCATCAATCAGCCGCAGAAATTCGCTCCAAAATCGAACAATTGGTTAGACTCGAATCGATTTTTGAGTGGAATTTTAAATGCTATTATTATCTTAAAACATTGGTACATTTAAAATATTTCAGTTATTTTTTATTCATGTTCAACTGAATCAAGATTATGAGCATTTTCTCTTGAAACTTTATTTAAAACAAAATATTGGCTCATGGTAGTTGTATGAGAAATGGAAATTATTCTGTATGAGAAATACAATTAATAACACAAAAGTTTTAAGAATGTATAGATATATGGATACCTGTATTGGATTACATTGGTTATTCTTGCACCCAAAAATAACTAAATATACTAAATTAAAATTAGTAGAATGACAGTTGACCTTCCAGATTAACATCTCTACATAGTATAAAACAAAGTCGCTTTATCTGTATGTTCCTATGTATGCTTAGATAATAAACTACGCTACGGGTTTTAAATGTGATTTTCAGATAGATAGAGAGATGTTTTAGGAAGGTGTATATGGATAATCCATACATATTAATGTACAGAATAGCCGAAAACTTAATTTATATTTACTTGCGAAGCTGGGGCGGGTAGCTAGTATTCATATAGAATATTTTCATCCCGAAATAACGCGAACGAAGTCACGGGCAACAGGTAGGCTATTATTTAATATTGTCAATTGTCCGTACAAACAAAAAAGGGTTCGCTTAATTATGTAGAGTCTGGGTATTAACCCATAAAGATGGCTAATGTTTAAAAACATAAAAACTCACATTATTTAAAAAACATTTCACAAAACGTTTAAAATTCCTTTCTTGTCACGTTTTCTGAAACTTACACTTACTCTATGAAAACATTTCACTCAAATCAATTTTGTTCATAATGCACCTTTGAACGTTACGCGTAGCGACATCGCGTTGTGATAAATGACAATTCACAGTTCAGTGGCGCTTCACTAGATGTCGCTACTAATTGGTTCTTTCACCATACACAATCCATTTTATTTGAATTTCATGTATGTATGCATTTTCGGTATTAACATATATCATTGATAACATTTTCTCATAATACAACATTTTTAGAATAAACTTATAGAGTCACTCGTATTTTTCAGATGCCATTACCAGATAAAAATAACGTTTTAGCAATAAAAATCATTTTTAAAACGATGATAGGTACATTTTTACTTGCTTAAATTAGATACTGTGATTTTTTTATTTAATTATTGCTAATGGTAAGTTTATGAAATACTCTGCAAAAGTTAATGAACAAAATTAACTACAGTTTGAAGTTTTCTAGCGTATCAAAATGTCATTATAAAATTTACTTGACCTGTTTCTGTTTTTCAAACCATTGTAAAAGGGTAAATTAAGGAAAACAAAAGTACTGGCTTATAAATTATACACAACTGATAACAGTTATCATAATAACTAGTAGGTAATAACTAGTAAATACCTAGTTTTACTTGATGAAAGAGAGTTTTACTTCAATTTTGTATGTTGTGACAGTATGCTAGAGAGTTCCTACTTAAAGTATTTTAATTGATCCCGCTATCATTTTGTGAAGTATCTAATCAAGTCAAGCGCAAGTATTATGAAATTTAACAAATTCGGGGGTCTACTGCCAAAAACGAAAATGTAGTTAACTACATACTCCCAAAAACGAAATGAACAAACGAAAGCTTTAATTTTTGATGATTTATCAAACGGTAGTTAAAACGTGGTTTTTGATTTGCAACAATAATATTTTCTTTTATTTTAAAGGTAAGGGAATTGGTTGCAACTATGAGAATTAAAAATTACCATACCGAACCTTCGGTAGAACAAGGGCACAATCATCAACTGTCTTAAAAAAAATTAATAAAAAAACTGAAAGTTCTTAATTCTTGTAAAGCGCATGTCTAAAAAGAATATTGCATAATAGTTTTCGTCTTGCGCAGGAGGACAACTTTAGAGCAATGATAACAGAGCTAGACCACACTAAAGCAAAAAATATCTTAAAATGGCTCTCCTGTAAAATTGCAAAAACTTTTTTTAATTTTTTTTTATATTGCACTTCAAGATTAACCTCAACCCACCTGATGTTAAGTGGTAATGAGGTCCTAACTTACGGGTGACAAGTACAGCATAATAAATCTGTTACTGGACTTGTCGCCCTTACCTTGAAGGCTTGACCCCTGCTACTGATGTAGCACCCCCAGGAGCTCTGCAAACCTTACTCACACGCAGGAACACAACAACACAGAAGTGATTGTTATTTGGCTGCGGTCTTCTGTAAGGTGGAGGTATTTCACCAGTCGGGCTGCTCCAGTTCGAGCGATAAATCGCTATGCCCTCCTACCTCTCTCAAAACTGCAATTGTGCCCTTGTCCTACCGAAGGTGCGAACGTCGTTGGATCTGATAATTATGTTATTTAGTTTTTGGAAGTAGACTCTAAATGCCTATATAAAGTTTTGTTTTATTTTTGTTCACAATGTTAATTTTGTTTTAATATTTTTTATTCAATTGAGAACTACAGCAAATTTAGCTATTCTACAAGCCATTTCACTTGAAACGCCCAACGCGAACAAAATACTTTTTCCAAAATTGCTCGCAGCCACGCAACCCATAATTATAATTAATTTTGTTCGTTACATTATGTTTATAATGATTGTGTTGGTATAGCACGAACTATGATGCCATATATGGCATATTGAACCAATCTCTTATGAACCGGCCGACACGCTATCTTAAAAACAACCGTTACTTATGGCACATGGTGCGGTTTAACGACTGGATATAATTTTGTATAAGTAATCTTGACTGAACTCTTTGCTCTATTTGGGCTTAAAACTATTTAGCAGACTTGTAATAAACTTTGACTTTAAGTAATTTGTGTGTTCCATGTTTGAAAGTTCAAATCATGAGTAGGTAATAAAACAAAGAAATCGTTTCTATAATTTTCTTTATATTTAAATTTTTCATTACGTAGCCTCGTAGAACTAAAACTATTGACTTAAACATATTTACAGGAATGTACAACACTAAAGACAACTAACTAGATCAAATTGTACTAAATTCTTACATTCAAATAGGGATATCTCAATTTGAAAATTCTCTTAACACTGTCTAAAAGCATGATCGAATAGAAAAAACTTAAAATGTAAGGTAATACTCTTCGGTAACTTTAGTTAACCCAAATTTAGGCCTAAGTAAAAAGCTATCACAATAAATAAATCTCTTAGAAAACATAACAATAATAATTAGAAAACAATAACATCAGTCTTGAAAAAGATCGTCGATACACAATCAGCCTCTAAAAGAAATAAAGAGGTACACATAATTTTGGTAGAGCGGTCAGATGATTAAATTATTACAATAATAGAAAAAAAAGCATGGAGCATTCTACTATTTGTATCAGTCAATGAAATTATTCTTTGGCAAATAAAAGCAATCACTACACGACTGATTTTAAGTATATCACCACAGAAAATACTTAAGCACTTTCCTAAGATCTATTTGAAGATCATATTTACGAGGATCATTGGGTATTTATGAACTTAGCGTTTCATTATGTCTTCTATTGAAAATCCTAATGTCCTCTTAGGTGCTTCTACGGGTGATTGATGAGGGCTGGCCAAAATCTGATGTTGCTGTGGCGGCGGCGGTGAAGGTTTATGCGAAAGATCTAGCAGAGAGCTCTCAGGGACTTGGCTTGTCGACGAAACTTCTTGACATCCCTCGAGATGGTCTAAGTGATGCTTGCTGACATCACTATGCGTCAACAGATGGGTCTTTAGGTTCGATCTTTGGTTGAAACTCTTGTTACAGACAGGACATTTGTGGGGAGATTCTTCCATGTGCAGGATTTTGTGGACAGCCAAGGTTCGCGACTGGCAGAAGCCTTTCCCGCACTCAGTGCACTTAAAAGGCTTTTCTTTCGAATGAATATACCTGGAAAAACAGAAAACCAACGTTAGACTCCAACTTTCACTGTTTAGAAGAACCAGTTTATTGTAAACTAAATCCTAAGCGGGTCTCTATGTCTCAATAAGGCGCCTAAATAATGACCCTAACGAATGAAATTCAAAGTAATTCCACATTAGACCGGTAATATATACGGGGCATGATGTGAGAAAAAAAGGTGAGTTTGTCTCGTAAAAGCGAAGAAATATAGCGTGTAATTTGTTCGCCGGCGGAGCAAGACAGATATGGTGATCGTAAAGAATCAAACCGGTCGGAGAGCGCGTGCGGCCCGCGCGACCTCAGACCTCACAAAAAGGTTTACACTTTTAATTTTTTTTCTTATCGTCAACAAAACCTCGATGAAACACGTCCTAAATCACGTTGTTGATATAAGAGAGGAAACATTAAATCTAAATTGAAGCCTCGAGATAGATATTGATCCCTAATAGCACCTAACACGTTATTAGCATTATCACACTTGAAAGTTTTGAAATTAACAATGTAAGATAATTACCTATGGTCTCTCAAATGGTCTTGTCTTCTGAAAGCCTTTCCGCAGATGTCGCACGAGTAGGGGCGCTCATCGGTGTGGGTTCGCTCGTGAATCAGCAGGTTGTAGGACTTCGTAAACTGGCGATTGCAGTATTTGCAAATGAACTGTTTCTTGGGTCTCGCGCCGGGGACTCCGGGCGCGCGCATTGGCGGCGGGTTCCGTCCCGGCATTCTCTGCGCCATTACACCTGGGTATCGCAGGGAGTGGTGGTAGAGAGCGGCATTTCTGATCCACTGGTTGACCAGCATCGCGTGGTATGGCGCTGAAGGTGGCAGCGTAGCGACTTGTGCTTGTACGTAGGCGGACATCGCGGGGTGCGCGTAGCTGGGGACTGGCGCCTTCTCATAAGGGTAGGGTGTCTGCATGGCCGGTCTGGGGTAGGTGGGGTAAGGCTGGGGTGCCGGTGGTGTCCACCCTGGCTGGTGGCGGGAGATAACGACCGCTGGAGGCGTGTCGTCGGTGGGCGTGTGCGGTGGGGTCGGCAACGGGGGTGAGGGACGCTCTAACTTCACCAACGCTTCGATGGGGAAGTCTGGAGGGTAACCTGAGGAGATAATAATAGCATATTTAGAATAAAATATTTTTAGCTGAACTAGAACTTAAAGAGAAGAAATTAAACGTGTATAAATTCTCTTAAAGCGGTTGATGAAGATAAAATGCAATAAAATTAATTGATCAAATTAATTTCGTTTGTTCAGATACTGTGGAACATAATTTTTTTGGCAAATATTAAAAAATCTGATCTCTACAAAACATATTTTCAGGAAAATTAAAATATCAATGCTATTTTTACTATTTTTGAACTTTTAATGTAGTCTTTTGTTATTAAAAATATATAAATATAACAATTGAAAAAATAATTATTTTAGTGAAAGTAAAGCGCCCAATAGCGCAAACATAAAAATTGCAAAAACTGTAGATAATATAAAAACCAACACTTACTGTGATTATCCTCAATGTGTTCTTCTTCCTCCTCTATGTTGATATCATCCGAAGAATCAACACTGTACGGCTTGTCTTCCATTTCCACTAAATAACAATCCATTCAACTGAACACTAGGGCACTGTGTACTCAGCACTTTGGTATCAACACTGTGTCGTCACTACCAAACCGGTTTCTAGACTGACAACCGGCTTGAGAGAGCGCGCGGAGCGTTATGAGTTAGTGTGCGTTCGGTATCGAGGTCTGCGCTTGCGTCGCGGGAGGGGGGAGAAATCAAAAGAGCCGCGGCGGCCGGCGCCTGTATGAGCTCCTTAAGCGGCAGTGCGCCTCCCAGTAGGCGGAGCTTACCGGGCACTGCCTTCGGAATCGATCGGCAACAATCGCGAATCGCCCCAACCTCACCTCTCTTCACAGCGACAGAGTTCCAATCCTCCAAACCCGCCTTGGCTTTTGCAACCTTGTCGCTGGGAAGATGGATTGTATTTGCGCCGTTTGGGAATTGAGTGCGGTTTGCTAACTCAATGCAAAATTTTGGTGACACTGCGTCCCCTAGTGAAGCTATTAGGTGAGCGAATTGCTCTGGTAATTTCGTTTTGTAGGCAAGTCTTTGTACAGCGCATGCTTTGTTCGTTCTCTTTGTAATTTGTCTTTCTATTGCTCACTCGGTATTGCTCTACTCGCTATTGTATTACATTTAGGAGCGATAGTGAAAGCTGAATCAGTGATTTTGCACTCTAGATCAATTTGTTTTCAATTGACCTGTTATTTTGTAGGACTATCGTATTGTTACTATCTAGGTTTATCGTCACAGGTATCAGTCAATATTTTTATAATTTGTGTTTTCCCCTTTGTGACAATGACATTAGATGAAAAAGAATTTACCGACAAAGTAGGTGCGGTATCAAATAGCTACTTAAACCAGATTAAGTAAGTTACCTAAAAGTACCTAAAACAGGTAGAAAAAATATTATATTAGACTATTCATTTCTAGCTTCAATATGATATTACTAGATAATAATGTAGGTAGGTGGATATTCTTAAAATGCCTGATAGATATCCATACCTACTAGTATAAAAAAATCATAAGACCACTTCTTGTAGATACAGTTAAATGATATTGCGGACAAGATACTAAGTAGCTACATTTAAAAAATCTTGAATTTATAGGAAATTTAGACAACATTGTATAAAGTATTAAATAATAAAAATACAATGGTTAGATCTTAATGTACGTAGGTAGGTAGATATGATAAATATAATAAAAACATATTCATAGGTACACTTCTGGTAGATACAGTTAGATGATATTGCGGACAAGACAATAGGTAGATACCAAATTTTTAAAACAAATTGCAACAAGGAAATTTAGCATAAAACATTCATAAAAAATACAACATCAGTCTCTTCCACTAACATAAAAGCATTAATCATTACGATCTTAATTAATTCATAAGTAGGTATCTATGTTCACAGTATTGATTAATAATGTGATTCGATTCCACCTACTGCGTTGCGTAGGTAATTAATTAATTTATAAGAAGTCGTCATAATTTATTCTATTATTAATTAAATTAAATCATTAGTGCATCGATTAATTATATATGAAGCATAGCACACGGCTTGTATTAGTACCAACTTATTAATAATAATTAATAGTTTCCTGAAATTTTGATATGTAAATCTATTTTTACTAAGATATTTGCTTAAAGTAGGTAGTTAATTTGGTAGATAGCCGTAGTAGAGTTGACTTGTAATGTAGAGACTGAAGTTAATTTTTTAATGAATACTTAATTATAACAAAACATTAACGAAGTAGATACAATACATAAGGGAAATATTTAGTCGTCTCTATGTCGTGTCCATGAAATTGCTTATGATTAAAAAGGACTTCCTATCCATACCTAACTTTAGTAAGTACCTACTTTCTTCCAAGAAATAATTAGTTTGTTTTTGATAATTCTTCCGAAAAAGACCAACCTAATTTATTAGCTTAGTTATTTTATTTAGGTACCGAACCGATTATATATATTTAGGTTCCAGGTCCTATGGTTAGTTTGATGATCTTAATTTTGTGATACATGAAATAGGGAGATGAATATACGTATACCTACCTACCTAGTCGTACTCACTAAAATGTTATCGAAAAACATTAGGTAAACGATGGCTGACACATAGGTACGTCGTGCTTGTTACCATTGCCATTTTTTTAGCTTTCCCTTAAAAAAATAAATAAATAGGTACTTACTTCAGTAGTTAATTAAATCTTCACATATCAAAATAAAACGACCTAGGTATATGACTTGGTTCAATGAAATCTGTAACTAGGTATCCAAGTTTCATACCAACACATATTTTTGGTAGGTATTTATAGCTACCTATGTAGGTTTCGAACCGGTAGTAGAGTCACTTTGAATTGTACCTATTCAATGACGATTAAAAACATGAAAAAATAAAATAGATAGTATAGCTACGATAATTTCATGTAATTTTTTTCTCTTACCGGTTTTTTTTCACAACATCAACATTTGTTTGTTTAAATCAAATTTCCTGCACCCGTTCAAAAAAAAAATACCTACGCAAGCCAATGAATCTTTTATAACTCTTCATGCATACCTATTTAATTTGACTATCTAAATGTAAGACCACATTTTTACATTTTAAATAAATTCAACACACGTACCTATAGGTAGTTTCATGATCTATGGAACTGAGAATGCGTTCCTACATTCCAAAAAGCAAAACCACAAATGGATGGCGGCCGGTCGCATGTGTCAGTGGATGAATACGCAAACAGAGCTCAGGTGGGCGCTGGACACTCGACGCGCGGCACCCTTTGTGCCGACTTCAAAGGCGCCGACGCAAACATAAACTCAACTTTGCAACCCAACCAACCGTCAACCTAAAACCACCTCTAACTAAAACCAATTAGGAAGTAATCTAGCTTGAAAACCCTGGTCTTACTTACGTGGTTAACGAATTATGAAACTAAGGTCATATGCCAGTAGACACATTGTTGTGTCTAGAAGTAAGCTTGTTAAGATGATTGAGCAATGCCGAGGCAAATCTAAAGAAGTCGTTAGGAATGAATATCGTCTTGCTGACAGGCTCGCTGCAATAGGCCATTTATATGAGCTGTGTTAGGTAGATGTTAACAGCCGTTTAGTCAAAGAATAAACAATAGGTTGCGAGCATTGTATAGGTTTACAGTGAGAAATTGTTCGGGCCCATAAGCGAAATTACGCATGTGCAAAATAACTAAATGGCATCATTAAGTGTGTTGATATAAACATGTGTTAAATGTTTAAAAGCTTAGGTTAGCTGGTCCTGTATATGTAACTAGCATAATAATTAGTAAAACTTGTTCATAGTGCCCTACTTACGAAGTTGAGTAATTAAGGGTTAAGAATATTTTTATTTACATGTTTGCAGGCACGTTTTCTAGAAATGCCAACGTTTTGAGAGGTTACAAAATTAAAATGGCATGTTAAACTTTCGAATTTGAAATTAATTTTTATTTGCCCATACGAGTATGTATTTTTTTTTATAACGCACTTCATGATTGACCTCATCTGACCTGATGTTAAGTGGTAATGAGTTCCCAGCTTGAGGGCGAAAAGTATAGCATAGTAAAACTGTAACTAGACTTGAGACGACCTCGGTGGCGCAATGGCTAAGGTAGGCGCCCAAAGCGCGTAAGGTCCCGGGTTCGATTCCCGGTCAGGTCAATTTGGAAAACGAACTTTTCTCAATTGACTTGGGTCTGGGTGTGCTGGGATGACGCCCCCAGTTAGTATCCGTCGTCTGGTACTCATAGTACAAGGGAAAACCTTAGTTTGAGACCAGGTGTGATTGTCTGGCGCATTTATTTACTTGTCGCCCTTACCTTGAAGGCTTCACCCCTGCTACTAATAGAGCACCCCCCAAGAGCTCTGAAAATCTTACTCACACGCAGGAACACAACAACACCGGAGTGATTGTTATTTGGCTGCGGTATTCTGTAAGGTGGAGGTATTTCACCAGTCGGGCTGCTCCAGTTCGAGCGATAAATCGCTTTAATTAATATTTAACGCTTTAACTAATATTTAATATTTATTCTATTAACTAATATTAAGAAACACATTTTGGAAATAAGTAGATAGTTACGACTGAATCTCAAAAACTTGTAAATAAATTACGAGTATAACAACTCAACTTTATGAAGCTATAAATACCTTAAAAAGGGACTGAAATCCATGATCCAACAGTTCGTGTGTGTTTCATACTTTAACCATACATTGATGGTAGTCATAGGTACGTAGTTACTTATTAACACTTGACTAGGATTTGAAACGTGCAAAGTAGCTATTTGTAGGTACCTATCCTGTATTCGATTTTAATATTAAACTCGGTAGATTCCCGATGATACGTACATTTGACGCTTTTATTTTGCAACAGAACTCAAACAACAAGCATTACTTAGTATCTTGCTTATTCCGTCCACATTAATCAACCTCAGCAAAAATGCCTTATCAAATTGTTTATTTTCAGCTTCTGTTTCAAAGCCGTATTTGTATATAGGCCGCTACGCAAGATTGACATTTATTAACATAAAGTTTAGTACAGGCTGGTGTTAAGATAAGGAGAATTATTATAACGTCTCACATTCAAGTTCTTATGTTGCAAACATTACTAGATTGAAATGTTTTTGGTTTCGTATTTTGTATATCATATTTTAAACACTGAAGAGGCAACGGATAAGGCGGCATGACGGTTGAACAGAATGACTACTCCGTAGTGAATTAGGACCGATCATATTTTAAAGAAACAGAAAAAATCGTGTCTCCTCTCATCGGGGAGATTAAATTAATTTGTTTCTTCAAAATATCCTTAAGGTTCGCTAGTACGGCGTGTAGAACAGTAAATATTAAAAAAATAGACTGAGTATTTCCGAGAAAAAGTATAGTGATCTTTGCCCTACTTGAGGATTTTTTGATAATTGATATAATTTATCTGCCTGACTGACTAAATGCCCACGCATCGCTCTAAAAACCCTCTCATATAAATACGACAAACACAACCATTTTTGCAATATTATGTTAAAAGAGTTGTCAAATTAGAAATTAAGCTATCTACATGTCGATCACCTACAAAATTAACATCTAAAGGATCCAGTTAAAATATTCATAAATCTACGCATGCAAATAGTGTCCCCTTCAATTTCATTTGTGAGGTCATTCAGGCATCAAAGTACTGCGTTACTGAATTATCTGATATCATCTTAATCACCGTTATTCGGAGGGCTGTAAAGATAATGAATAAACAATGTTTAAACTTTATAATGACAATATACGCGTGCTGTTGTAAAGTAGTGAGCAGTGTTTTCCGGATTATATGGCACTGTTATTTTGCTTGATTTGTTTTCTTTTCTGACTGGAGAACAGTCCTACTAAGTATCTTTTAAAATATACTTGTAAACTGATTAAATTGAACTTTACTAATATAATTTAGTCTTTACTAATATAACTTAGTCAGGCAATCACCTGACTATAAACTCTGCAATATAAGTACCCGTCTGATTGGGGCCCTAAACCGAGTACACCCAGAACCAAGCCAAGAAATAAAACTTCGCTTCCTAAATTTACCTGTCTATGAATCGAACCCGGTACTTGTACGCTTTGAGCGCCTACTTTAGCTAATACACCAATGAGGTTGAGAACTTTGTTATTATAACATGCAACTAAAAACGATTATGTGAAATCATTGTTTTTATCAATAAACTATCTCTTATGCGCTCAAAAATATCAAATTCTACTTAAACATTATACCTATGGGTAGGTAATGAAGACTAGTGATTTCGTAAATGTGAGTCCTAAATTCTACATCTCATTATCCCAACATACAGTAATGTAATATTATCTAAGCATTTAACGAATGGTTTCTCCATAGACTTATATACGTACATATCTGGGGTAAACATTCGTAAAAAAGATTAAAGAACAATGAGATGAGTACCACCTACGTAAATAATAACTAACATTCGGTAATTTTCCGTCATTAACCTTGTAATTGTAATGATTTCTCCGAGTTTTATTTCTTTCTCTATCATAAAGAATCTTGAGGCTGAATCAATAACATCAAAAACGATTCCAATTCGGTATGTCCATGCTTTGTTTTTGTCCAAACGTTTATCTTAAGAAAGAGATAAAATAAATAAATAAAACATAATTTCCTGTAATCGAGTACAAATACGACAATTTGTGATTCGGTATGCTGGTCTTCTTTATTAATAAATAAATAAATAAATGCGCCAGACAATCACACCAATCACCTGGTCTCAATCTGAGGTTTTCCCTTGCACTATGAGTACCAGACGACGGATACTAACTGGGGGCATCATCCCAGCACACCCAAATCCAAGTCAATTTAGAAAAGTTCGTTTTCCAAATTGACCCGACCCGAACCCGGGACCTTTCGCGCTTTGGCCGCCTACCTTAGCCACTGCGCCACCGAGGTCGATTTATGTAACCGGTCCATCCCAAAATGGAAAGGTATCAAATTTTTTTGCTACTGAAAGGGCAAATCGCAAAGGTATGGTCGAGGCCAAGGGATAAACATTTCGGTAGTAAAAAAATTAGTTTCACTGATATTATTAGGTAACGGTTCATGTTACATACATCAACATGGCTCTAAAGTACCTAAACCCCTGTATTATGGTAATGACAGTCATTTAGTGTTGGGTAGGACAGGGCTAGAAAAAAAAAAATTGTAAGAATTGTCTCTTTTTACAACTGAATCAATACAATTTTCCACTTCGGTCGAGTTAGTCAAGTTTCAACCTCGAAGATACGTTTGAGAGGTACTCCACATTTAGTACCAGTCTAAATAGCACCTTCGCGAATAGCATCTACCCTAGTAACACAATAAGAACCTATTGACACTTTTGGCGGGTGCTTTTATTGATTAAAACGAATCAATACGTGCTAAATGTGGACTACGAGAGGGTCTATTTGGTGCAAGTGCTATTTAAGCGAGTTCTCGAATTAAATAATCTCGCGTTGGAAGTTATACGTAGTCAGTCCTAGTTTAGGGCAAGATTTAAAATTAAAAACGAGGTGACATAGATTAAAAGATAGCAGGCATTCTTTACAACGTTGTCTTGTTTTTTCATTTCGATTTCAGGTACGGAAATATCTCTTTAACACTTTTATTAAAGGTGATACCATAATGTTTGTATATAAAGACCAAAACATTTTGTTTATCACTTTAATATTCTGTAAGCAATAATACGAGTATATCTCGCTAAAACTTGACAACGGCTAGACCAATTTGGCTCATGTTGGTTGAAATAATTGTGTAACTAGTTGTGAAGGTTTAAAAGATTAGAAAATTTAGAAAAAATAGGCGTAACTACGTTCGCCGGGCCAGTTAGTACTTAGGTATATTATAAAAATTTATCGTGGTTCGTTAGTCTCGTCAAAACACTAGAACGGACAGCCCGATTGGACTAATTTTGCTTTTGATATTTTCGTGGTGGAAGGTTTAAAAAGTAAAAAAAAATTCGAGAAAAAATAAGTGGCATGACATTCGCCGGGACAGTTAGCCTGATATAAAAAACACCTACATATAAGATATTATAATGTCGATTGAAATCGCGTACAAAAAAGTCCTCCTCTAGCAGCAGCTCCATAAAGAGGTAAGATTTGTACCTATTTTTGTATGTTTGTATGTTTGTAATGAATAGGCTCAAATAGTACTGGGCCGATTTAAAAAAATATTTCACCAATAGAATGCAACATTCTTATAATTTGGCAAAGGCTACAAAATTAGGTATCCTTGGTAAAATTAAAAAAAATTCAACTGAAAAGCGGGAAAAAATTTTCCGGACCGCTATGGATAATATAACGAGTATTTTGGACGTTTCATCATTACTAAATGAAAAATATTTACGTTGGTAGTGGAAATAAGTAGCCTACATCTTATTAAAAAGCAAATATAATAAATTGTTCTATGACAGTGTGTAAATAAAAAACTGAGAAGTTAATTGTGGTAAATAATTTTTCATTTGTATTAAGATAAGTGCGATTATCACGTTCTTCCTAAGCGAGGGTCATTTATACTCAAGATAAAAAGTACGTAGATAATTTTTGAATAAACATGTGACGGTTTCGGAGTTCACATGATTACGTAGGATCATAGATTTTACTGGATTGAAGTCTACAATGATGGTATTTACACGTTATTGTACCTCCGTATCTACGCAATCATAAGCCTGGCAATTTGACAATATTTTTCGGTTGAGTATTTGTTCATTTTAAGTAAGTACAAGGTTTTCTATAGAATGTGATTATATTAATGCATAAGTATGTTTAATTACATGTACAATAAAAAATATTTGATACTAGCTGTGCCTGCGACTTCGTTCGTTCGCGTGGACTACAGGGTTATTCTAGGAATAAAAGGTAGCCTATGTCCTTTCTCAGGGTTTAAAAATTGTCTGTGCCAAATTTCATCAAAATCGGTTAAGAGGTTTAAACGGGAAAGCATAACAGACAGACAGAGTTACTTTCGCATTTACAATATCAGTAGGGATTGTCACATACATTACTCTGATTCTGTGATAAGTTCCTAAAGCACTTGTGTTACAGAAATCAGAAACAACGACTGTACCACCCAGATCCGAGACAATGTGGAAAAGTTCGTTTACCATATTGATTCGACCGGGAATCGCACCCGGGGCCTCAGAGATGGCGCCATGCCAATGTCTGGTACGCTCACTTTTCGGCCACGGAGGTTGCCAATTATACTGAGGTCGTAACGGAAACTGTAAGTTTTAAGCAGTAAATGACACATACAAAGAATCAAAACAAACCTAGATATGGATTTACTTCTGCAATATTGGTGCAAAGACAAAGGCAATCCTAAAAATGCTACTTTGCCTTACGCGTAACTTGAGAGGATAGCTATTTTCAAAGGATGCATTAACTCTGTCTCCTACCACAGCTCAAAACCTATAACCCCACATTTCAAAACAACATCACATAGTACATTGCTCTGATTCTGTGGTAAGTAGGTTAAGCACTTGTGTTACAGAAATCAGATAGAACGACGGTACCACAACACCCAGACCCGAGACAATATAGAAAAGTACGTTTTCCATATTGAACCGACCAGGGATCGAACCCGGGACCTCAGAGATGGCGCGACGCCACATTCCGGCCCGCTCGCCTCTGGGCTATGGAGGAGAATGTAGCTAACTATATTTGGATTGGATAATATAAGTAGGTATAAGAAATTGTGTGATAATTAAGGTACAAATTAAAAGCACATGTATTGTAGGCATGTCTCATATTCAACTCGATAAAACACCCAAAATATTCTTAGTCTGAAACATCCATTGAGGCTACTCAAACTAATGAATATAACACCATTCCCAAACTCAAGTCATCCTTATCGATAACTCTAGAACAGGTAAATTACTCATCAGATGTTTACATAGTCCAAGCTCCATTACGTTTGCCTATCGCTCCAATTTCCTGCAGTTCAAAGCACCGACGAGCTCAAAAACAATGGACAAAGGCTGACTGAGGCTGTAAACATTCTACATTATTGTTTACAATAAGAATAATGGTATTAAGACGCCTTAGTTGCCACTGTTTCTTTAATAGACGCCGCCAAATAAGTACCTGCTTATCAGTAACACGAAACTGAGGCTATTAGGGTAGTCTGGTAGGAACAATGCCTGTGACCTACCTGTGACCTTTCTGTGGAAGCAAATGTGCGTGTGGTATTCAGAACGTCTCCTATTCATATTGTTCACAATGTAGGTACTGTCTTTATCTGCAGTGAAATATTTTTGAACGTTTGTACCCTGACCTTCATTCAGGTTTTGGAGAACAGTTGCAGGTAATTTTGGTTACAATGTGTGATCTTCGTTTGACCTTTTCTGGGAAACGTGTGTTAAACACAAAACAATTATTTTTGATTGTTATCCTTTCAATGTAGAACGTAAGTAATAAGAAAACGTTTTAAATAGTTTGATTGTGCACCCACGTGTCTATTGTGATTGAAAATTTTGAACACCCAAAATTTCATGTTAATATTTTGACAAAGACTGGGTTGTAAGAACTTAAATTTGGTGTTTTAAATCAAATTATTTCCAAACAAAAACACCAGCTAATTGTATTATGTGATTTTTACAAAATGCATCCAAAACTTTCACTAACTGCCATGTTTTTATTCTGCGTCAACGAAAAATTGTGAAACTGCTGAATGGTATCTGACCATCAACAATTTAAAAAACTTCCTAAAGAATGAAAGAAAGTTGTATATAATTTTATATCAAATAGATATAGATAGATACGAGAGTAACATAAGATAATAGAATTACGCTTAAATGAAAGGATACTTAGGTATGACTCCAAAATCATATGAAAAAAGTTACTGCCGTTATGACGTTAGCTTTTTATACATGTTCTGACTAGTTTTCGTAACCGATATAGATTTTTAGAATGAATCTAATAGGTTATCTTTTATCAATATCATAAATTTTTCGACTATTAGATAATCGAAATGTCGCTAACCTACCGTTTGCGATTAGATAGACATCAGCACAGAAATGAACGATCGAAAAATGATCTGAAACCCAGATGAGACAACCACTTTCTGATATACATTTTGGTTGCCTATATTATTTATTATTATGTATTTATTTATTATAATTAAATTAACAACACTTTTTAAATTAAAATCATTGAGTAGCTTACATTTACTTTGTTCCCTAAAAATACTTTTAAGAGAGGTAGAGCATAGCGATTTATCGCTCGAACTGGAGCAGCCCGACTGGTAAAATACGTCCACCTTACAGAAGACCGCAGCCAAATAACAATCACTTACCTATTTTGACGACCTCGGTGGCGCAGTGGCTAAGGTAGGCGGCCAAAGCGCGAAAGATTCCGGGTTCGATTCCCGGAAATTGACTTGAATCTGGGTGTGCTGGGATGACGCCCCCAGTTAGTATCCGTCGTCTGGTACTCATAGTACAAAGGAATACCTTAGTTTGAGACCAGGTGATTAGTGTGATTGTCTGGCGCATTTATTATTTATTTGTGTGTTGTTGTGTTCCTGCGTGTGAGCAAGGTTCCAGAGCTCTAGGAGCTATATTAGTAGCAGGGGTCAAGCCTTCAAGGTAAGGGCGACAAGTCCAGTATTAGATTTATTATCCTGTAATTAAATAAATAAATAAATAAATATTGGACAACATCACATACATTGCTCTGATCCTGTGGTAAGTAGCTTAAGCACTTGTGTTACAGAAATCAGAAACAACGAAGGTACCACAACACCCAGACCCGAGACAATATAGAAAAGTTCGTTTCCCATATTGACCCGACCGGGGATCGAACCCGGAACCTCAGAGATGGCGCTCGCCAAAGTCAGGCCCGCTCGCCTCTCGGCTACGGAGGTCGTCTTTAATTGTTTCCCTTAAGCTAGGATCTCATTACCACTTAACATCAGGTGGGATGACGATGAAAAAAAACTTTAAAGGTTTATACTCAAATCTAGCTTCACTTCTGATGCTTTAGAAACGGGACAAAGGTGATAGTCGATGTACGGTCGACAGCATACCAAGGTAAACACTTGCAGTTCGATATAAGTTCTTATGTCCACGATATAAGGTCGGTACAAATTCCAAAGTGTCTTGTCTGCTGTGCTTTCGACCGTACATAATGCATTATTGCAGTAATCTTAAATAGAAAGTAGGTAAAAGACTGATAGGGATGTCTTAATAATGGCTGTGACCGTAATAGTTAAACTACATTCCCAGGGCGCCATCAATAGTCATTAAGAGGTGCGGGAGGGTTATAGTGGGTAGGTACTCTCCGCTCTTTTCAGAGCGGGGGAGTCCCACACACGCCGCTGTCTTTTTTCCCCAGGCAGCGGTACGGTGTGACCATGCATTTCCCTTCCTTATAAAAAAAATGGATATATTAATACGGTATATGACTAATATTTTGTTTGGTCCAACCGTAAGACTACTAAAATATTTAAGACTGATATTTTCTAGGGTAATATCACTTCTTCGTATAGTTTTCACGAATTAGTGACGTAAACACACCCCTCTACTGAACCTTACCGTTCCTTATCGTTTTAAAATTTAATTAATTTCTTGAAGCAGATTTTTTTCCGTTGGTTTTAAGTAGCTTACTAAATAGAACCAATGTTTTCTGTCCTCATTCCTGTTGAACTTCTACAGTCGCACAGCTACGCAGGATGTACACGCCTCCCACGCCACGTCATTACTGTGATACTATTGTCATTCAGTAGTCAGCCTGCCATTAAGATGACGCTACACACGATGTATCCGCTGGAATAGATGGAACTGGAAAATCCTATATTTCGCATGAAACTTTCTCTTTCTTTGCTCTCAAAATCCATGGATTTATTTAAGATATCTGGCGCAATATAGGACGCCATTGCGCCAGTTTTAAAGTGCATTTCGTGTCGAGTCCATTTTGTATGCGTTGATTAGAAAATAATGTAGCTCATAATGATTCTAAAACTGCCGCTGTTAGATATAGTTTAAAAAAAAAGACGTACAACAAAGGTCAAGTGTCAAATTTTTATCTAAAACTGCCACAAACAACCTTAGCCGTACCAAAAGCATACTTAAACGACTTATTTTTACTAAAAGAACTTACGTTCGATGCGAAAACATCAAACAAGAACGCAATGGTATCGCCTACTTACACTGACATCTATTATCGCCTCAGATTATCCGTAATGTATAAACGGAACAATACACAGGTAGTCACAGATATCGATTCAAAGTATTCGATAACAGATCAAAGGGTGCCGTCGCGATATCATCTAAAGTGCCGACTATCGTTACGGTAGCCAGGGTGAGGCGACAGTATTTTTTTTATTGCAAAACGTTTGATGATGCCGCCGCGATACGATAATCGTACCAAATTAGTGCATTCGGTTATGGCGAGTATTGGACGGAAATATCAATATGAAACTAGTGGAAGTCATATGGTCGGCACCACAGGCGTCTTTTATCACCTGTGTTGAGCGTGACTCATGTGGGGATTCAAACTTGATCCCTGTCACCTAGTATGTAAATATGTAATCAGATCTGTGTTACTCTAAAGATATCTTAGGAATTCTAGAGCTTCTTTCGGTAGTACAAAACAAAGTTGCGGTGCACGTCTATCTTATATACACTTTATTTCAAACACGCAATGCATTTTGATGCAGTTTTCATTTAGCTACTTTAGCGAAGGCAATAAAATGTGATGATGATGTATTATGTATGACTGGTTGCTCCTTACAATACGTTTACGTATTTATTTCGTAATATTGATTATTATTATTTGAAAAAAAAATAGAGATTCCATAGTAAAAACCAAGCATGAATATTTTTTTCGTTGCAAATTATTATAACGAATAATCAATTAAGGTTTTGGAAATAAATTCATACGAATGTGTTCCAGAAAGGAATCTAGTTTTAAGACTTTTTACAATTAATGTTTGCGACTGGCGTTGTTCATATGCATGACAGATTTTAGTTGATTATACTTTTAACAATACGTACAAAAGATTTTCCACGCTCCAGCTATCACACGTATCATAAAAAACGCTAATTGCCACAAACAGAGATAATGAAATAACATTGTAAACAACAAAATCTAATCCAGTAGTTAAAATAGAGTACCAACTCGCCTGATAACGGCATAACAAAGGAATTCCCGACCTGAATGACCTAATTATCCGCTTCAATCAGTAAATCCTTGTCTGTGTTATCATATAAAGACAATATGGTAGAATAATAGCCATCACAGGGCTATTGTGACAGGCGCTATCACTGATCCGTCTATCAATTTGGTATCAAATTCTGGTGAAAGGTATAGGCGATTGGCGATTTTTTAAGAATTACTACCGGCTAATAATATAAAATTGCTAAACGTTACATGAAGACAAAAAATCAATTAAAAACCCCTAACGGTACAAATTTAGCGCAAAACGGATTTGAAATTTGTCATAATGTGTAGTACTAAGTTAGTTAAGTTATAAGTTGTTTTTTTTGGAACCCGAGGGAGTTGTGTCAAAATTATGTAGTCTGACATTTTGTTGCAGCGGCAATTTTGTACGCTATTAACACTACTGCCTTATTTATCTTTCAAACTTTACTAAATGTAGACATCCAAAAACAGGGCTTGCGTAATACTCCATACAATATAACAAATTTTAGATCCAAAATGTGCTCATATCAAATGTTTGGTTTTGTTTCATAATATTTTTTTAAACTATATTACGTAATAGATCAAATAAAGTTTGAAAACTTTATTTTATATTTTACTAGCGACCTGCCGCACGGTCGCACGGATGTAAAGTAAATACTTAAAAATATTGGCTTTTCTATATTTATTGCAAATAAAAACTTTTCATTTGAATCACTCTGTCTATTAAAAAGAACCGATTAAAAATTCGTTGCGAAGTTTTAAAGATTTAAGCGTACATAGGGATATAATGACCGAAAAAACAACTTTGTTTTATACTATGCAGTGCTATCGCAGCGTCCAAATCGATCTTTTCGAAGCGACTATTGTGCAAAGGACCATTTGACCTACTGTGATGATGTGAACTATTTCTATACTAATATTATAAAGCTGAAGAGTTTGTTTGTTTGTTTGTTTGAACGCGCTAATCTCAGGAACGACTGCTTCGAATTGAAAAATTATTTTTGTGTGGAATAGACCATTTATCAAGGAAGGCTTTAGGCTATATAATAAATTATTAAAGCGAAAGTAATTCGGTCTGTTTGTCTGTCCGGCTTTCACGCCGAAACTACTGAACCGATTTAAATGAAATTATACACATATATTATAGAGCCTGAGAAGGACACGGGCTACTTTTTAATGCCAAAAAAGGGTTGTTAGGGGTTGCAAAGGGGGGCGAAAGTTTGTATGGAAACCGAAATCCACGCGGACGAAGTCGCAGGCGGCCGCTAGTAACAAATAAAGATGGCATTTTACAACAACGCTTCAGCTTATGCCTTGAGAGCCGCATACAAACGCCGCCGTTAATGTGCCGGCGTGTAATGTAATGGAGCTGCGAGCTTAATCAGCGAGTCATGTGTGGTAGGCTTCAGCCACAATTACCGTGGTGGATGTACTTCATGACTTGAACATGACTGTGTCTTTTTGCAACACAATTCCTCAATCTTAAAAGAATGAAGAGAGGAAGGGCATAGCGATTTATAGCTTTAACTGGACCAGCCCGACTGGTGGAATACCTCCACCTTACAGAAAACCGCATTTAAATGACGACCTCCGTAGCCGAGAGGCGAGCGGGCCTGACTTTGGCGAGCGCCATCTCTGAGGTTCCGGGTTCGATCCCCGGTCGGGTCAATATGGGAAACGAACTTTTCCATATTGTCTCGGGTCTGGGTATTGTGGTACCGTCGTTGTTTCTGATTTCTGTAACACAAGTGCTAAAGCTACTTACCACAGAATCAGAGCAATGTATGTGATGTTGTCCAATACTTATAAAAAAAAAAAAAATTATAAATAACAATTACTTTCGTGTTGTTGTGTTCCTGCGTGTGAGTAAGGTTTACAGAGCTCCTGGGGGCTCTATAAAAAAAATCATACGTAATGGGAAGGTATCGGGTCGCAGATGCGGATCGCATTAATACATATAGTACCATTTATTGATTTAATTTTAAATAAAGTTTTGTATCAATAAAAGCAATTGAAAATTCATTCACAGCTGTCTTTGTTGTGAGTATAGTATGAATCGTCCAGCGACTATAATTTCGAGCAAAATAAATAGAAAACGAAGCGCCACTTGTTCACTTAAAAAAACAAGCAACCAATGAATTCGTCAGTTTGGTTTCTTCACATTGCCAACCTCAAACATTTTGTAGTTTGGAAATTTCATTCATAAAGACAGTCCAAAGCAAATATTTGCTTACGACGCTATGTCATAACATGGACTATTGTTTTATGAATTTCAACCTTAACTAGCTATTTTCTCGGTTGAGAATATGAGGTACTATGTATGGGATGGTTTAAGTATACAAACCGAAATGTTGCATGCTTTAACGCCACTTAAGACCACCCAAGTAGAACTTTTTGCACATGAGGTTGAAACTCTTATATTTTGATGTACTAAATTAAGCAAGCTATGGCCGGTTTAAAAAAATAGTTTAAATTTAACACTTTCTCCAATTTTTATTGACTAGAAATAAAAGTTTATGAATTCATATATTTCACAAAACCCACAGAAATAGAATATTAATTAAATTAAGAATTGAATTTAGGGACCATCAGGTAAAACTTTTACATTATGGTCGAAGCAATATATGTAAAAAAATAAAAATAATATTTATTTATTTATTTATTTAAAAACTTTATTGCACAAAAAAAAGTACAACAGGTGGACTTAATGCTATGGTTATTTACTACGGTGTCATGGACTATTAAAATACTCGTACCCTTGCGCCTTCGATTACGTGGACTTGCGCTGATAAAAAATTGTCACGATACTCTAGAATAATGTAGCATTTAATGGTTATAATTTTTAATATCCATTTAGTAGGTACTTAGTGAGGATATTCGCTACAAAAATTATAATACCAAGCAAAACTAAAAAATCTGGCCATTTTACGTACAAATGAAAAAAACTATACGTTTGTCAACCAATATCGATTTAGGCCCAAAGTTTCGAAAGTAAAACTTAATTTTACAACGCCATCCGTCAATCTTCATCTCCTCTAAAGCGGTTTTTTTCCCAAATCAGTAAAGCAAACTGTTGTAGCCGACAACAACGCTTTCACACACGACCGCACTAAGAGTGGCATTGACACTGCATTTCAATGCGTTCGTCACTTCACTACCGCATTTGACACTCGAGAATAAAAATTTAATCCCAAGATAAACGCTCACGGCACAAAATGACGCAATTTCACGCTATTTTGACTTCAATTGTCGAAGAGAAGACCACACGAGTTGATACTGGTAACCATTTACGCAGTTCAGTAGTTCAAAATTGTACAAGTTTTGGTTGAAAGCGACATCGGAATATCTATTCATCGTTCGTGCATCGATAAAATACGTATCAATCGATCAATGAATTGATTCTAATCGAAAATCCATAATTGGTCTTTAAAGCGTGAGTTGGAACGATTCGCAATATTATTAGAATTTATTTTAGTAGGTACTCGATTTTTAATTCATAGAGGAGCTAGCGCAGCAGCAGAGGCGGCTGAAAAACTGAAAAGCACAAAATATAAAAGAAAATTACATTTTTGTCGCTTTTGTAGTGGAAACCCTAGGTCCGTGAGGTCATGACGCATTGTCTTTTTTCAAAAATATATCAAAGAGACTTGTCAACGTTACAGGAGACCTAAAGGCTGGCTGCTACCTCGCCCAGCGTCTTTCAGCGAGGTAATGCAGTCAGCATTATGGGTACCTTACCGGGACAATCTTTGTTTATTTAAAATATTTTGTATTAATTTCAGTTTTGTAAAGTAGACAAATATAATGACGTAAAAAAATAAAACAATATAATGACGTTCTTAATTCAATCAAACTGCTTATACGATTAGATATAGTTGTTTGTTGACTTGTTAAGTTTTATCTGACATTTAGAAAATCGACCCTACATCCAATGTTGTCAAGATGGAGGATTTATTAGCGACTTATATCAATTAATATGTTACATCAAAACTTGACCATTAAAACAAATCCGGGACATCATGCCAAAATCACGACAGTCATTTACACCTATTTGCCCTTCTTTTATATCCACAATGAACTGAAAACGACAATTGCCATCGGTACGTGTCAAATAAATGTCCCGGAGTTTTCGTATACAACCATAGAAACAAGCCCATTTGTAAGAATGAAAAATAAATTAAACTCTATTGCCCAGCGAAAAGAGCTAGTTCGTTTTGAAAAGACAGAATGTAGGATCTGTTTCGTTCAAGTTTACTATGGACGTTTGGGCTCGGAGAATCCCCTGTTTGAACAACAAATTAGTTCCATTATACGCTTATAAGTAGGGAGGAAGTCAGAAAATACATTACGAGGGGTTGTTACCAATTTAATTAATGTTAGCGACGAAATTCGTTTGCTGCAGGAGTTTTGATGAATTGGGGAACTGAGAAAAGAAAGTCATTAAACCTTATTCTTAATCATTATGCTATATATTGAACCACATGAAGACATAAGTGTTCAATCGCTATTAAATCTTTGAAAGCGGAAGAAATACAACATGTCACACATGCTTGTATTTAAAAAATCACTTAGTTCTTTTGTCAAAAGGAGGTAAGTATCTATTTTGTAATTGTTGACAACTGTTTGTTTGTATTTTACCACACCAAGCCCTATCTGTCGTCTATGTCACAGCTGGTTTAAGGGTATTGATATTTTATTAAAAACTAGCGGACGAATTTTTCTCGCCGTAAAAACCATAATTGGACTTCAACGAACATTTAAAAAAAATAATTGTCAAAATTGGTCCAAGCGTTGTCGAGCTATGCGCTTACCAACACTTTTTGCGATTCATTTTTATATAATAAAAGATATTCGATGACAATTTAATACCTACGTTTTACTAATATAAAATAAACAATTAGAGATATTATATGCATCTCCATGGTTTGTTAGTAATGTTTAAGATTATAGTTTACTTAAGATTGGATTCATTATTAATATCAATTGTTTAATAGAACACATACCTGTATGTGTACCTACGTGTCTACAAGACACACATTAACAGGTATGTGTTTTATTGTTTGTTTTTTATACAAAACTGACTATTTCTTGTTTGACTAAGCTTAGGTTTACCATTTTAAGCGGAATGATACATTTGTATCTTTGTACAGATATTTATCTCTCATATAACAAATTTAAATCGGTCAGTCCTGCAGTTTCAGATTTGCAAAAAACACCTGAACATTTATTCGTTATTACATTCATAAGCTCAAAAGTTAAAGACCACCAAGCGTTGTAAGTCATAAAATTCGTGATAAGCTTAGGCAAAATTTTGCATAACACCCAAAATTTTGCTTCAAGTAAAAACTGGCGCATGTAAAAAAAACTGGAACAAAAAAAAACTAAAACAAAATCCTGCCTTGCCATCGGCACTTTTAACAATTTCAATAGTAAACATAGGACGAAGTAACAATGGGTGGTTGTAAACATCAATTTTTCCCAACAATATAGTCATTGAGTCCTACTGTTCTATTGCATTGTAAACTTCCGAATTGTAAAGGCGAACACCATTAGCGGCCTTTTGGCAAAGAGACCATCCAGGACTGTGTCTTACTATCTGTATTCTGTTTTTGCAACGCCAAAGCTAGAGATTGCGTAAAATGTTTGATTTAAAAAACAGTTTTATTGCAAGGTCTAAAGAATTGAAAAAGTTGCGCTTGGAGAAAGCTTTATTGCGCGAAACCGTTGCTTGTAAAATGGAGAAATTTTTAGGATAAAAAGTGCAGACCGTTAGGTTTAAACTTGTTTATGGTGCGAAATTGTAGCAGACCTTATTACTGCTTTCCTCGTAAATTGAAAAAGTAATTTTGTCTAGTACGTATGAACGTATTATAATTATACTACGAAGGTATTTTGTAGGATCTTAAAGTTTCAAAACTATCTTTACTTAGCTGCCTCAGTAGAGATATTTTTGAAATAAAAACCTTTCTGTTAATAAAACGCTTAAATAACATGTAATTTAGTGTGCAGCTAAACTGACTATTGTTCATTAATTTATTTATCATTAAATAAATTTGTCAAGTTAGGAATAGATAAGTGCAAAAACGTTGTGTACCCATCGCACAATTTCTAGTTTAGTCTCTTTGTTACCGAATTTGTCCTATAATACTGTGTCGATCCAATTAGGTATAAAGTGTCCCAATAAAACTATGAATATCACAATTATTTAAAAATGATATTTTTCAGACCCACATTAACTATAAAACTCACTCTAGATATTGTTTATCTTTAAATGCTAAATTCCCAAATGCATGCATTTACTTTTATTCAGTATTTATTATTAATTATTCAACAAGATAAAATATTTATTGAACATCAACTGACGTATGCAAAAGGTAGGTACCAACTATGTTTTCAAGGGTTTAAGAACTTATCATTGTACTAAACAAAAAAGAAAGACCATTCTAACGGGGCATTTCGCTAAAATGCAAGAAAGCATCATTAGACCAATTCGCTTGACCCTATTCTTTCACCGGAGAAATTGCCGTTACTTTTATAGTTATACAACCTTTCGTTGCTCCAATATCTGTTAACAGTTCCACATGTTTCGCCTTAACTGTTGGAACGGTACATTAAAGGAGTTTTACAACTTACTCTAAACTATTTTATAACTCCGCTACTTTCTTTCCGTTAGCCCAATTCTCGCTTTGTAAATACCGACGTGCAACGGTCCAGAAGCCAAGGGTAACTATCGTAAATAAATAAATTTAAGTGCCGTTAAGAAAACACCTTGTCTGATAGTAGCAGGCAATTATGAAAGCTACTTTTATAAACTGATCGGACATATAACGTTACTTGTTACAGTTTCAATGAAATTATTCGGAATTACGGTAATAAATAAAATTTCACTTATTACGAAGTCGTTCTCCTAGATCCCTAATAAAAGAAGGTTTATCTTTTTTACTTGGGATGATCTAATCTTGATAAACTTTACTGGTGAACATTTTATTTACTATTGAAAAGAAAATGTGCGCACTGTTTTGGTATCTCTTGTTTGATGCACTGATATACTTGTACGTAGTACGTGTTATATATTATTCAATTAGAGTGTAATTTTAACTTTTTGAATTGTATTTTTTTACTTTTAGTTGTAATTAGATGATAGACAGAGATCATTCTGCTGAAATTAACCTGCAAATCCTACATGCATTTAAATGTTTAATTGTGGATTATTGTAACTATTACCAAATTAAACAACAAAACCCAATTTGTCTTAAATTATTTTTTAATTAAAATATTCAAAAAAAGAATACCTATGTAAAAGTGTTAAACGTCAAACATTACATGAGTAAGTTGATTTCTTAATAAGTTGTTTTTATAATAATACAAAAATGCAGTTATTGGGACAAGTTAATTTTAAGTTTAAGGTGTACTGACTAATTAAAATCATAGTTTTTTAATAGAACTATTTTACAATAACTTATCAATACAAACTAAACTATATATTTACAAATATAAATATTATTATAAAAAATAAAAATCTTCTAAAATTGGGCCTTGTGGGATCGATCCCAAGACGCTGGCAGCATTACCTCGCTGAATAGCTAACGAAACACGCTGTGCGAGGTAAGTGCCAGCCCTGGGGTCGCCTGAAGTATGGACCAGTTTTTTTGCCAAAACTCCGTACAGATGTTTAGCATCGGAACTCCACGGACCCATAGTTTCCACTGCAAACGCCGCAAATTCGTTATCTTTGAGAAGAGATGAGTATTTGCGGCGCTTGAGAAGTTGAGCCTGGTCTGCTGCCGCGCCAGCCCTTTGTGCAGTGCCCTGAATGTGGGATGCAGCCAAGGTGTCGACGCAAGTGGCGTCCCACACAAGGATTCGACCCAGTTTCCAGGGCACCAGCGTTGCTCCATCCGGTCTCTTGCCATCATCCCTAAAAAGACCGCGAGGCTCCAGCGTCGCTGGAATAGAGGCGGTGGCAAGAGAACGGCGCAAGATGTCATTTAAGGCATTGTGGCGATAGCTGCGGCCAGCACTCTTTGAGCAAGATAGTCCGTGACGCCCAAACTGGTCCACACTTCGTCCACAATGGCAGACGTGTGGATGACACACTTTTGTCCCTAGTCTCAAAGCGCATGCGACGCGAAGGGTATTGGCATCTAGCAACGTTCCTATATGACGTGATGGGAGAGCATGAAGCCAATACCCTGATTCTTTTTCGAACACCGCGAGGAGTCGAGCACGATCAGCATCATCTATTGAATTCGTCAAAAGTTGAGACTGCGTGCCTTTAATTAATGGAAGATCCCAAAGCCTTTGAATCTGCTTTTCGATGGGGGCATCTACAGTTGGATTGGCTGTACTCCATGCCGTTACCGCCTCTGACAGACTCGCCACCTCAGTATCAGCAGATTGTTGACATTCGATATTTAAAATCTTACTGATAAGAGGCAGCGAGCCAAAACCAGAGGACAAGAAGGCAGGGAGGGCCACACTCGAAATAGAACGGATGCCAAGCCCACCGAACTTAATTGGGAGGGTAGCTTGAGTCCATGAGTGATCATCAAAACTAGAATTTAGAATTTTGGAAACTATTGATTTTAATGAAAGGTCTAATAAAGAGGTCAAATGTGAGAATTTCCAAACAGGTGAACAACGCATAATGTAAGTTAATTTTGGAGTATACAGACAAAAACGCAAAATATGAAGAGCTATGTGAGGATTCAGGCTTAGAAGACGGTCAGAAAGTTCTGTAAAGAGATTTAATTTTGAATTTAATACGGGTGGAACAGCGTCATCGAATATGGGAGAGCCAAGAAGAGTAAGGGATTCCTTAGTAACCTCTGAAATATTAGGGATGAGATTTTTGAATTTGGCAATAATGTCATTCTTCTGAAGTGCGTCTAAATTGTCTGAAAGGAAAAGTTCGCACTTTTTAAAATTTAATTCCAAACCGATATTAGAAAAGTACAATAAAAGAGTTGAAATATCTTGTAATACTGAACATGCGTCTCCTCCCAGTGAACCATCATCTAAATACCATAGATTAAATTTAGAGCTTAGAGAAGAAATAATAGGATGTATGCCAAGACTGAAAATTGCTGGACCAAGTGGATCACCCTGCTGGCAGCCCACACTAGACAAAATTTCATCAGTACCAAAAAGTAATTTAGAGGGAGTTCCATAACATTGCCAAAGATATTCATACACTTCAGGAATTTCGTTTTTTATCTCGCAGAGAAGTGCACTGCGATCTATTGAATTAAATGCATTTTTTATATCAATTTTTACGAAAACTGAATTTGATTCAGAATTTAAAAATGTGCGGGCTGAAAAAATAAAATAAAATAATATCATCATGTTTTTTAATACGAGGACAACGACGCGTTGTACGCAAGAAATTAAGTTTTGAGGCGAAGTACATATTTTGTTTCGACTTCTATACATAGAATAAGTCAGAAAATCGTACAATCAACTAATCTAAAACTAGGGTAAGACTATGAGTACCAAAAGAACAATTTTGAAATGTATTCACGTTTGGCTAAATATTTGATGTTTCCCAAATTACTAATACAAAGTTACCTTCTTAAATTTGTATCATTTCTAAAATAAAGTTTAATCCAAGTGCCAAGTCCTGAGAGTAACCCGCAAAGGTCGGGATAGGTACACCTAAGATTACGAAACTAAATTACGTAGGTGAGTTATCACAAAGAGGGAAAATAAGAATACCTTTGAAATAAAACAAAATACATACTCTTCTGAAATAGAGTGTTTAATGTATTTGAAAGATTCATAAAAAATACCATCATGCTTCTTAATCGCATAAAAATCTTAACCATATCTACGTAAAATTTTCATCAGTAAACCAATGATATACTGTCATGGGATCTTAATAAAAGACGTTTGAGGTAGTAAACAAAAAACAATAAATTATTAACAATAAACATTAGAACAAATATTGCTTAGAGTTTTTTTTTATATTAAACTTCAAGATTGACCTTATTAAACCTGATGTTAAGTGGTAATGAGGTCCTAGCCTAAGGGTGACAGGTACCGCATTATAAATCGCTTAAAGAGTTGTTTATAATGAAGATTAAATGATTTTTGTTGACCATTTATGGAATTTGTAAATAATGTTTAAGACAGTTTTGGTTTAGGTGCTCATTAGTAAAAAGTTTTTTAAGGCATGGTACAAAAATAAGATATCGTTTCTAGAAATTCCAAAAAGCTTTAATTGTACGTTGTTCTTACATAAAAAGATGTAAAACCGTATCCCTTGCAATCCTTTCGCAAATTGCCCATTATCCAAAAAACGCAATAAAACCCCACAATCAAAAACAAAACACGAACTCTAAAACAAACGTTATTTCAGCTAAAAACTAACGGCGTTTTAGAAATTTTATAACAAAAAGGGTTGCAGAAACTCGCGAACGTCCAAAACTGCGCAATAAAAGGCAAATAAAAGTCGAAAATCGCGCAAGGGTTGGCAATATTAGACAAAAACAATGAACCAATCATCCAAACGCATGTCCAATGCAAAAAGATAGTTATGTTAACCAGTTAAAGTTTAAAATCCTATTCCAAACACATTTTGCAGCCAGTGTTATAACTGTCTCGCCATTATTTACCCTTTAGGTTACCGTAACTTAGACCGTTTGTCTAAACTGTAATAAAATACAGCTAAAGGGACCGCTAAATGAGTCAATAGAGAAAGAGTTGCATTTATTAGGAACAGCCTTGAACAATTGTTTGTGACAACTTTTGTGCCTTTTGCGCGAAACTGTGTAGCCATAAATTCTGTTTTGTCTTCATAAAGGGGTTGCCTTTGTCGCAGAAAGGGTAATTAGGATGTAAAAGTGAAATTCTTGGAGTATTTTGCCGCATTCGCAATGCTCCATTACGTGGGAAGGCCAAATGGATCGGGTATTTACTTTCACTGGGACAATTTGTGCTGTAACCCTTGCATTTTACACTTTCTTTGTGATTAAAATGGAAATTTGAAGCGTGTCTAGAACAAAGTATTTATTTAAACCGGAGCTATTATTTTTTACATAAACTTTACACAAGAGTGATCTTGAAATTTTACTATTGGTATGTGTACCTATTTATTTTTAAATTAATGCAACATAAATGTAAATGATTAGGAACCATATCAACGTGAATACAATAATGTTTAACCTTAGTATTATAAACTTTATGACAAAATACTAGCTGTGCCCGCGACGTCGTTTGCGTGGACTTCTACCTACATATATTATGTCCGTTCTAGAGGTTCAATTTATACGTTTTCCATATTCAGTAGTTTAGGCGTGATAGCCGGACAGACAGACAGACAGAGTTACTTATAATATTACTATGGATTTTGACGTAAAATAACGTATTATTTATTATTTTTAAAATACCGTCAGAGTACACATAGGCAGAAACCCATGAAATGATTATTTTTATAGTAGATCTGTATATTGGCTCCTCCTAGCCTGATTAAGCAAGAGAGGATTACATATTGCGATTACAAGAGATTTGATACCGTAGAATTTTATCCGTTATTAACGCCAAAATGTTTCTTCGCGCCCCTTTTAAAAGAAAAATGGTTTTCAAAGTTGTGTATATTTTACAAATATCAGTTAAGCTGTAATTTTTACATGGATTTAATAAAATGTATAATAACCATTTACAAACTTTAAGAATATCAAAACGTGATAAGCCCTTTCCATTTATAGATTTAATCCAAAGAAATACTGTAAAATCCTATTCTTTTTCTGTAGCAGGTTACTGATAAATATTCTCCTTTGATTTAAGTCATCTAGTAAAAATTTAACATTCTAAAAGCAAAATGAAATAGTGAGAGATAGCAAAGTCTTTACTTTAATTTTTGTCCTAGTATGCATATCTCGGAGTCCTTGAGAAATGTACGACAAAACAAATTACTCATCGCGTGCCAATAGCCTGCCATCCGACCTGTAAAAGGGAAACCGTTTATTGGATCAGAAACAAAAGGGCAAACAAAAAGTCAACAATACAAGAACTCTGTTGAAAGTAAGAACAGTTACCGACTACCATGGAAGTTTGTTCCAATAATTTGCTCCACATTTGAAATATTTATTGGTTCCCATAAAGAGTCGCGTGACAAAAAATCCTAACTGTCAACAGACGTCTTGAGTTTGTGTAACGGACCTTGAAATCGGAAAGCTACGAATGCTCCGAGAGTATTCTTAGAAATTCAAACCGAAATTGTGACAAACTGCGGTATGAGAGCCGTGGAGAGACCTTACAATGGCGCGTGGTGGGACTATGTAAGCGTGCCTTCGTGTTTTGACCATTTCAATGAGCTGAGAAGAATCGTCACCAAGATAATTATTGGTCGTAACTGTAGCTTGGCGGGGATTCTACGTGACAATGTGCTTGTGATATGCGTGGACAGGACAGTTCATGTTGGTTTCTAGTACGAGAATACATCAAGCGGACAAATAAGTGTAGACAAGAATGGTAATGATATTGAGTTTAGATGATCAATTATTATTTTTTGCTATGTTGATGTATTAATTTTAATGTTAATTTGACTTTGATGGTGGAATATCATTACAATTAACATCCTTCTTCATTATTATAGTTTTAGGGCTCAAATTTCAGAACTAATTATGATCCAAAGACTGTATTTGAATACCCTTTAAAGCATCATCATGAACTGTCATGGCGTCAGTAAGTCAATCTGTCATGTATTTGAATAAATGCCTAATGCAGAAATGATGTCGTAAATAAACATAATTCTTCTTTGAGAGCTTTCAGATCAAACATTTCAGAACCAATTGCATTTTATAGATTATATGAAGTGAATATGAAGTGTGTTTCTTATGGAGGAAGTTCTCAAGGTAAAACCCAGTCAAAAATCCTGTTTATTAAAAAGATCGTCGAATCAACAAATCAAACACTTGAAGTCGCCAGTAACATGAACCGTTTGAATATGTTAAACATAAAATCAAACATCGAAACCAAATTCTAAAGTGTAATTAAGATAAATGGTACTTAAAATTCTTCCCAATCGACATGTGATGTGATACATTTAGCAATCATAAGAGCTTGGGCTGACACATACATGACATGTGCATGTACTTACGTATCTCGGTAGCTAGCAAAATCTGTGTTAAAAATAATTTGAAAAAATAAAACCAAGGACACACGCACTCCGACAGAAAAAAAACATTCAAACACGTGTGACACATTGAAATTTGACTCTATCGGTTGACTTCCAATGTATAGTTTGATATTTGCGACGGATTCCGTTGAAACGTCATCCGTGGGATGATCCTGGCAATGCAAATAGATCGTGAAATTAGTTGCAGCAAAAAATTGGAATGCTACTCCCAATTTGTTGGCTAATAGAGCGAGTGTGGCAACTGCATGCAACTGTCATGCTTTTGGTTTTGAATTGATTTGGTATCACTACTTTTTGCCGGCAATAACTCAGAATAATAAGCAGATATCTCTTACGAGTCATATACATAGATGCCAAAGTATCAACATCAAATTTTGCCAAAATGGCAGTAATATAAACAACATTTTTAATTTAAAAACAAACGTAACTCAACTGCATAATGCTGCTTTTGCTACTTACCTTAGATTTCAACGATATATTTTACACGGGATAGTGTTTTTTTTGCTATAAACAAAATAAGGCATCCAATTAAGCAGATATAACAGTGACAATCTGCATTCAAAGTTGATTTCATGAAAAAATATGTGATGCTGTCTTGTCATCAACATAATATGCATGTGGCATTTCTTCTCTTTATATATCAGACCTCTTCTAAATCCATGTCATAGTTTTTACATCAGGTATGTTTCATTTGCGTTTGTAATATTATTAAATTTTGTTATTAAATTTCGGCGAAGTTTTTATATTCGTTTGTAATTTGTTAACAACATAGAGCAGATAGGAATAACAAAATACTTGTGCGTGGTTAGAATTGCGATATTATGTAGCAGGTATACATATCATTTTCAGATAATAAATTAAAATATTATATTTAATTAAACATTTGTCAATATTTGTTTTACGCGTAATATGTATGTATGTGGGATATAATTTAGTACCTATGTCGAATGATCGTAATGTTTTAACATATTCCAACATTAGTTAAATGGTAGATAGGTATATAATAGAATAGGAGTAGGTATATCAAAAAGTATCTGTGATGGGTTTAAAAATTGTATTTTGTAATATGTTTGTTCGATTTTGTACATATGTATGTAGTAGGAGATTAAACATGTTACGACAGTTAATACCATGATTGTTTTTGGTAAACTAAAGGAATGTGTATATTTTCAAGAAGGGACCATTTACGCTCTTAATGATCTAGAGACAACCAGTTAGGTTTTGCAATGTATGATATTTAATAAAGTCTATGATGAAACAGATATAAAGGTACTAACGTATACATAATTTTGGGTTATATTTTCGAATATCAAGGCCTGTTACTTTCTTGAATTTTTTTCTTTTCACCCAGGGGTTTATCAGCAGATAACGTTTGATGAATATTGAGTAAATTTCATAGTAACCCGATCTGTGGGCGGATAGCCATCATCAACGGCCAGTTAGCCATGTGGCAGCTTATCAGCAGTGCTGCCGCCCCACAGCATGGTAGGACGATGAGGCATGGAAGATAAGTTTAGTCATTATTGTTTTTGTTAATTAGATGCAGTACTTAACTGCGTAAAAACGACTACAGTTGAAAACCAAGCTAAAGTTTTAATCCTTTAAAATCAATTTTTGACCAAAAATTTATTTGATGATAACTTTGTTCAGGTGAATTTAATAGCAAGATAAAAAAATCAATCGGACGGTTAAATTTCCTCTGACTATTTAATCATTATAACCTACAGATCGAAAATTTTGAAATAAATATATTTTCTTTTGTTCATCATCTCCATTTTGTATAAAACATTTTATATAAAACATGTTTAACCACCTCTATCCAACACCCCTAAACTAGGAAAATTTTACGGACCCGAATTTCAACAAAATGCTAAACTAAAAATACTTCGCAATTATAACCAAAGCTGTTTAAGAGAAAAAACTCGTAAAGTGCGCACCGATAACTTAGGGACCTCACTAGAAAGTTTATCGCCAACTTTAAAAGATAGTGTTGAAGCAATCTCTTCCCCAGTGGTGTGGTGTTAAAAATAACCACTTACTTAACAAAAAGTTTGGGCAACACCTTCCCCGTGAACAATTTCACTCTTTATCGCATACTTCATGAGATGTGACGTAGGTTGTAAAAGTTGGGCTACAAAGCGGTAATGACAGCTTACAGCGCTTCAGAAAACTACAGAAAGTCGGAATCAGAACTGAATTCGAAAACTATGTTATCACTTTCATAACATAAACGATTGGACATAGACAAGCAATTTACTTAACCCTTAGGAATAATAAAATTATTAAGTATCTTTGGTTTCGTTGACGATTTGTGCTGTTAACAAATCACAGCACAGACAAAATTAGAGAAATGTATATATCTACTTCTATTATAGCAAAACGGTGTCCCTGATATAAAGAGTGCGTGGCAGTCACAACAGTATTTTGCAGATACTTGCAAACAGGCTCACATCACCTCTTTGGAGGTGTTTGATCTAAAGAGTGATCCCTGAACATAGTTCTAATTTGTGAATATATATAATTACTTTTTTACCAACTCTTATGAATACTAACCATAGTCTCTAAGTAATTTGTTACTAACTCTTATGGACACTAGTCTGAAATAAATAATATTTAATTTAATTTAATTATTATAGAAAAATATGAATTACACAATTTAAGTACTGTGGCTTAAGGCAACAAGGGTTTAACATTTTTGTGTTTCAATTTTTGTTTGATATAAATAACATGCTAAAACAATACAATAACAAAAACAAACAATAAATAAACATCCACAGATGTTTCCACATTTTTTTTGTTTAACCAATCAGTATAAGAAACAAACCCCGTTTCCCCAATTAAGCAGAACTTTTCATTATGATTTTTTACTAATACTCTTTACCTATTTATCAGCTAAGAAAGTCATACAGCAATGTCAGCAATAGTAATAAAACCCAGAAAAAAATCTTAAATTTTTAACCGGGTTAAAAGAATAAGAATTAGACCTTATGTTTAGATATGTTTTTACGTGTGTAACGGCTAACTTCGTCCGTGTGTTGATGGTTTTATTTATTGTGAAGGATTATAACGACTGCACCAACAACCCGTATCTGCTGATAGCATCACAGATAAATTCGGTTTCGGATGTCGGTTTTTCTGCTAAATATGATTAATATTAATTTAAAAAAGCCTATGATTAATATTAAACTTTAGCTGCTGTAACTGTAAGCTTAATAGTCAGACAAAAGCGCTAAATCGGCTTCAAGGTGTTACAAGGATTTCAAGTCACAGCGTAAGTGAGTGGCGTATTATCTAACTCGTAAGAGGTCACACGAGATAAAAATAATGGCGAGATGCCTCTCGACATGTGTTCTGGGCTGAGAATGTTAAGTAGTCATAATCGGCTCGCTACTTGGAGTGTGTGAGGGTAAATGCCACCCTTAACTTGAGTGGTGCCTTTTTTATGATTCAGCTTTTAGAATTTTAGTTGCGTAAATAGGGTAGAAATCCCATGAAATATCGGTCTGAAAGGTAGATAAGTGCCACAAATGTTAATTAAAACTAAAACATTCGAATAACAGGAAAATAACCAAAAACATAGGTAAATGTTAGTTTTAACATCAAACGTCCGCCAATTTTAATTTGAGGTCTAAGCCTTCAAAGGCCGTCATAGGTGTTCTCCTAACTTGAATATAAATCTAAAATGTAAAGTTCGCATTTAGGGTAGTTATTGGAAGGTAAATCATATTCAATTTGTTTTATTGAACTTATCTTTTATTTAGCGGTGTGACTAATTATTTTACAATTTGTACCTATAATGCACTTAATTCACCACAATTGTTGACTCACGTAGATGTACTTTAGATCCGAATGCGCCTACAATCAGATACTGGATTATTGAGCTTACGGAATGCTTACAAATTATACAGCATCGAACACCCATGTTCTATCGCAGAATTAGATCAATTATTACGTGCAATTAGCAGAAATAGACTACTAGAATAATTATTATAAAACAATGTATTCGCACATTTCAGAATCAGTCAAACCGTTTTGGCTACAGAATACGACAACAAAACAAACATGCCTACTTACCTATTCTTATACTCGTACATTATACGACTTTTCGAGGACCTCGGTGGCGCAGTGGCTAAGGTAGGCGCCCAAAGCGCGTAAGGTCCCGGGTTCGATTCCCGGTCAGGTCAATATGGAAAACGAACTTTTCTCAATTGACTTGGGTCTGGGTGTGCTGGGATGACGCCCCCAGTTAGTATCCGTCGTCTGGTACTCATAGTACAAGGGAAAACCTTAGTTTGAGACCAGGTGATTATATTTATTTATAGTCCCTATTAATATGTTAATATCAGGTTCAGGATACATACGGGCGGAATTGAAAATTGTAAATGCTGCAAGTGGCGGTTTTTTATACAGAAATCTTGGGTGGTTTTACGGATGATAGAGTTGTAGGCACGATCAAAGGCCCGTAAAACTATACACTTTGGACTTTGCACCGCCATTACCTATATTGTGCTGTTCATTAGGTGGAATAAAACAATCAATATAGGAAACAAACTTTTCTATATTATCTCGGGTCTGGGTGTTGTGGTACCGTCGTTGTTTCTGATTAAGCTACTTACCACTCAGAATCAGAGTAACGTATGTGATGCTATCTAAATTTTTTTTATGTGAGAAAATTATTAAGATATATATTTTCCACAATTTGATCACGAATTATAACCACAATTTATATAAGTATAGCTAAGTTGTATTAAGTATCGCAAAGTGCGACTCACACTATAACACCTTATTGTGAGTCCTGCTCAATACACTTATAATGACTTATGTAGCCTGTTGTGGAAAGTTAATTCAAAGTCATCTGACTATCACTTATATTCGTATAAGAAGACATAGATTAATGTAAAAAAAAATCAATTGTGATTCATCATACGCAATATCGCAAGCAAAATTGTCTACAATTTGCCACTTTAAAAACATTATTGTAATCTTATCAAACTGATAGGCACAGTAATGACCAGTAGGAGTATTACACAAAAACAACATTAATCGATAATACGGTTCTACATTTTAAACAAAACATTGCACTTATATATGCATGTATGTATAAGCATATTGTACCTGGAGTAGTATTGATAATCATTTCATTCGAATACTGCCAAGGCTTACAATATTGGAAACCAATAACAACGCATGGTTTCGACGTCCTGAATAAAATTTCCGGGTTAAGCAAAAGTATCTATGTTTGAATCTTTAAACATAACTCGGGTAAGTGTTGCCCAATGCATTTGGCTAGCGTAGTAACATTGTTTTAACGATTAACTTGATTTTAATGGGGGAAGCCTTAAACCTTTAATGAAACCTTGGATTCTACTACCAATACAATAAATGTGAACGTCTGTAAGGATGTCATAATGTATGTTACTTTCATTCGCAAAAACTATTGAATGAATTTTAAAAGTCCAAGACAATAAACCAGAATTTGTCTATTAAAACATGTGTTTTTTTACTTATTATTTTCACAATTCACTTTACGGTACCAGTCAAAGAAAAACAGTCGTCTAAGAGATGAATTGAGTATAAGAATTTAGTATGTATTTAAAGTCAAACAAAACATTATTTCTGCTTACTTACTTAATTTAATTGTTTATGATATTTTATTGTTTAATTTATACGAGCTAATTTTAACTTACCGCAACTACATATTATATAAAGAGTAGGCATCTACGTACTACTCTTATACACTCTTTACCTGCCATTTTGCTATGTATATTTACAAAACGCACTCTGGAACATGCATCCTGCATTATCAAAGGGCTCGATAGGACACAATGCACTTTATTGATGCAATTTACAATACATGCTCCTGTTATCTTCGGTCTGTCTGTCATCTGTCACCCATTTCACAGTAAAAGAGATGAGTGCAGTATGGACTGTTCGATTAAAAATTACTCTGCAGACTTCAGTATAATGCGACTAATGTATAAACAGGAAGAAATGTTAATTTATGTGATCGCAACGGACGTTTGTAATTACGTTTGTTAGAATCATTATGTCTATTTTTTCGGCACGGACTTTTTAATTTTCAACTAAGATAAATAATGCTTATAATAAAATCAATCATAACAGTACATCGATTATATGTTATATTTAATATTATCTTTAATATTACCGCAAGGTTGTACCTACTAGAGCCCAAGAGCATGTGAAAGAAAAGCTTACGATTTTCAGGACGATATAAGTTCTTATAATCAAAAGATACAAATCACTAAATAAATTGATGGGCAACACACATAATAACAATAAATATGCTGTGTTTAACATGAGTCGTTGTGTTTAAGGTTGTTAACATGAGTCGAAAGCCACAAATACCCAATTCAAGTATTCACACTTATTAAAACAATTTAATGTTTTATTCATTTATATGTTTTCTTCCAACAAAATAAAAAAAACATAACATGGAGCTCGGGCCACATGCAGAACAATCACAGTGATTTGGACAGAGTTCATAACAATGTTTATGTAGGTAATTAAAATACTTCTACAAAAATTAAAACTTAAAATAACATCTTCAAATTAACAATCAATACACGCCCAAAAAGGTATTTATTTCTTAGTAGGGTAAAGTCCCGGTAAATTTTAAACTTTTTAACAACTTTCTGAATATTACGAACATAAAACAAATATTATCCAATTTAGTCCATTATTTCTGAAGTTTTGCGCGTATTCATTTTTCGGTGGTTCCTTTTTCTTTAAAAAAAAAAGAGATTTGAAACTCCGACAAAATTCAAAGGCCTAGTGTCTTGCTGTTAACATATCCACTGTATATAACCCAACTGAAATTAACAAAATGTGTCGTAAAATACGCACGCTAAAAGGGTTTATTACGGAAACAAATGTTCCGCGAATTGAGAAAACTATAAATTTTGTTTAGAAGTCACCATAAAACGTCAATCATGTGAACACTTTGATTCTTAACACTATTTACACCCAAATGAGCAAAGAATAGCTTTTATTCAAATGACATAAAGTCGAAAATATGTCGATGTGACTGCAATAATTGGAATTTTTATGGAAACAAAAATAAAGGGTAGCGTCTTGACAAAACATGTTTAGGTAGGTATATCGGAACTATAAAACCTTTTTCATTGCTGCAGCAAAAACAGCGAGAAGTAATTGTTGAATTTGGTAATAAAACATCTTCAAATCGATTTCTTTGAGCTTTTAAAAGCTCGGGCGGTTGTAAAAACGGTAGGTTGTGTAAATCGAATAAAAAATTTTGTTAAAATAGCTGCTGAATATATAACAAAACATAAAATATTAAGGATAGGCTAATGCTATCTATAGATTTATAAAATGTATTTCTTCACTGCACACTAGCGAATTTAATAATTTCAAAATCTTCATTTCCGTTTAGTATTAGTTCTAAACTTATATGGCAGAGGGCACTTATTGAAAGTTTAGAGGTTAATATAACAGAAATCAATAAAAAATCGTCTACGATAATTTGCGGTTAGCTCAGTTTGAAGAGCAGCATGCGCGATACGTGGAGGTCTCGTGTTCCCACACCACACCGCAAGAGGAGGTGAATCTTTATGTTTCTTTAAAATATTTCATGTTTTTAATGATGAATCAACACATGTTCAGTGTTGAACAAAGAAATGAAGTATCATTTTGTAACTAATAGCTGAACATTACATTTCAGGATGATTAAGTAATTTTTTTTTTTGCAACATCACATACATTGCTCTGATTCTGTGGTAAGTAGCTTAAGCACTTGTGTTACAGAAATCAGAAACAACGACGGTACCACAACACCCAGACCCGAGACAATATGGAAAAGTTAGTTTCCCATATTGACCCGACCGGGGATCGAACCCGGAACCTCAGAGATGGCGGTCGCCAAAGTCAGGCCCGCTCGCCTCTCGGCTACGGAGGTCGTCAAAAAAGTAATAGTCAGATGAGAATCGAAAAGACCATCATTCAGTAGATTTTGTACAGGATATTATAATAAAATTTAAAATAAACTTACTGTATTTTATTTCAATGGTATTTTTTTCTAACAATTGAAATATTGGGCCTAAAATAATTTTATAAATTACTTCCGTTGTAAAGTGATTAGAGCGTTGGACTTCAACACCCAGAATTCCATGGGGCATTCTTTCACTGTGAGTTTTTCCTAGTTTTGTTTAGAATATTGAAAAAGCAATTTAAGTAATTTTTGTGAAAGACAAAGTAACAGCAGGTGAGTAGGTAGAGTCAAAAACACGTCATAACTCACACTTTAGACTTTGTACCACTCTTGCATCCTAAGACATAAGAACTAATATTGAACTGTAAGCGTTTTATGATGTGCAGATGACCGTACCTAAAATTCAAAGGACCGAATCCTAAAAATCTGCGATAAAAATGTAAAATTCATCTTTTTTGACATATTCTATGATAACAAAAATAAATGATTTCATTATTTTTCTTTAAATTAGCCAGTAACTAACACTAAGATGATTGCACCTCATTGCACATCCAAACATGTCGCATCTCAACTCGCGAATTCCAAGTAACACCTAAAAAGCGTGTTTCTACGATCCCGGTCAATAATTTTTAATGGTTTTCCTTAGCAAAACAATGATGGGACACGAGCGTTCCATTGTGTCCCATTATGTTCATTGTTCCCCTTAATGTGTCAGTTTGTTTGGAACGTACAAATAGTGATTTGGGACATTTCACGCGTGTTAATGTTTTGTGCGACGCTTTTTCGGCGTAAGCGCACCCCGCTGATGCTTGGACAGGGAATAACGCAGAACGTTAATTTGTTGTTGTTGTAATTAATTGTTGTTTGTAGGCTATTAAAGAAAGAATTGTTGGAGCAATAGGTGTAGGTCATTGTTATGTTTACAGTTAAATTGTCAAGGTGGATTTTAAGATGCCGAGATAATTTGGTACTAGTTGTTTTCGGCAACTTTGCTCGAGTTATTTCGGAATGAGAAGTTATCGTGTAAGTTAAGTTGATGCAACTGAGCCATAGAATACAAAGCCAAAGATAATAGAAAAACCAACTTGATTATTCATGTTTTGTTCTTAGTTCAATCTATATATCTGACGACCTCCGTAGCCGAGAGGCGCGCGGGCCTGACTTTGGCGTCGCACCATCTCTGAGGTCCCGGGTTCGATCCCCGGTTGGGTCAATATGGGAAACGATCTTTTCTATATTGACTCGGGTCTGGGTGTTGTGGTACCATCGTTGTTTCTGATTTCTGTAACACAAGTGCTTAAGCTACTTACCGCAGAATCAGAGCAATGTATGTGATGTTTTCCAATATTTATTTATATTTATTTATTTTTCACACATATCTATAGGATATATAGTATGTAATGCTATACACTTTTTTAACCGAATTCAAAAAAAAGAAGGAGGTTCTTAATTCGACCGTATATAATATTTTTTTAATAAAAACTTTCGTAAAGCTCCGAGTGATAGCCGCCAAATGGCATTTGATTAACGTTTGGTTGAGTACCTAAAAGGTAAAATCGAATGTCACCAAAATACAGTAAAAATATTTTTAATAATTACCATTTTAAAAATATCCTATCTATAATTAATTGAAAGATTCTTATCCCGCTAATATTTTATACATAATATTAGCGAAATTTTAATAATATGTGGATGGATATTTGTTAATCTCTCACATTTACTACAGAATGGATTGTAAATTTGATAGAAATATAGTACCTATATAAATTTATTTTTGTTCTGAAATGATGCGAACATAGTCACAGGCCACAGCTAATTTCTCTTAAAAATTATTCACATCGTATTGTTTCGCATCAACCGATCCATTTTTGTCTCAAAATGTCAAATAAACGAGCAATAGACGAAGAGCTTGTATCATAATAATTATTAATCAATTGCTAATTTAATCACACAGTTAATAAATTGAGTCCATCCCACAATCTAATGTTAAGTAGGTAGTACACGTATTTTTCCGGAACAAAAAAACATGAAAAAGTGCACAAGCCACGTGGCAATGAAACCGAGAGTTTTTACAATTTGCCTACCGAGAATCGCTAACAAACACAACAATAATTGGTTCAATATTTTTAACAATCGCAAAAAATACCATGTCTGTATTTTAAAGCTTTTGAGGAACGCCTAAGGAGCATACAAAAGTGCAAGTCAAATGCGAAAAGATAAGGGTGAGTTGTATTCCTGTTGTTATCATTGAGTATTGATACAAAACCGAGTTTTTGAATACTTTACCCCCCTTGATTGAGCAGGGAGTCTTTATTATACTCGTTTATTTTACAAAATAGCTGATCTTTGTTTAAACTGCATTTACTTCCGTTTTAAGTTTAATATATGCATCTTAACTTAGTTTTTCGATTTGTGATTAATAGGAATTTAAGAAATTAGGTAACTTAAGAAGTTGCTGTATAGCTGGCATGATAAACATAACTTTATTTTTTTTTAGCTCGAGTTGACATTACATTTTCATGCTCACTATAGTGATTGCTTGTTTTGGTTGTGTTTAAATGAATCTTAAACCAATATATACTAATAAGACATTTTAATTTAGTAGGTACTATGTTTGAATTTAAATTAAATTAAAATTGTATAAAGAAATAATAATTAAAACATTGCACTAAATTTTTAATCGAATTTATGTAGACTATGCCTCATAAGATGCGCCACGCGAGTAAATTGTATAGCGCTCTTTACAAATGTCAAAATCATTAAAACTCATTGTGCCGGCTACTGATTGGCTGAAAATACGACTCCGGAGCGCTATAAGCCAATCACAAAAACAGGATTGAAACTTGTCGTCTCACGCGAGAAATTTGTCTAAGCTATTCTAGAACCAGCCAACAAACTATTTCATCCAAATTCATGCACTAGTTTTGCTTGATAAAACTTTCATGTTTACAACATTAGTAGGATACATTTACTGAAGTAAGTAAAATACCTATTTAAAAAGATTTATTTTTTATATTCTAATAAATCCATTTGAGACCTGTCAAAATTAAATGACGCCTCTCCCTGAAGTAGTTGAGAACAAAAAACTACGAACGTAATGTGAACATCGATGTGACGTCAAAAAATATTTATGGACAGCTCCGAAAAAGCTTTACAAGAACTTCAACTATAACTTTGTGGACCTTCCGAAAATATTGTCCCACCGTTATGATCCGTAAAGAATTCTAAAATTTTTGTATTATATTTTTTTGTTCATTATATTTTTAAATTGTTTTACAACTCTGGCGCGTGGACGAAGCGCGCCATTCCATACCGTCCATCGAGAATTTTACCAGCTCGGTATTTCTTAAAAACAAGTCCTTAAGGCACAGTTTTAAGGTTCCATTTATAATGCATCCAGGCCGACCAATTGCCCAATGTAAGTAACGGATGACGGGCTGTAAAACAATTGTGTGCTTAATGTTCGTCTCCTGACATTGAATTTTTATTGCTCAATGTAAATGCGAGTGATTGCTTAAGTCCTTAAATGATGATCACTTACATTTAAAATATTCCATCATCAGTCATTCATATAGGTATGTACGAATACGAAAATAAATAGTTGAGGTAGATTAAAAAATGAATATGCTGATTAATCGTTTAATTTTTAGAATTCAAAGTTGAATCAGTTTAACATAATCAGCAACGTTGAAGCTACATGTAAGTTGGTTATAGGAAAGTCAAGCACTTTTTTAATAATCCCAACTCACATGATAATACATATATAGCTTGAATCTGTACAATAGAGACCCATATAATGAGAAAACGGATATCAACTGGGTGCTTCAACCAGCCCACCCAGACCCAAAGCAATCTAGATTGACCGGATCGAGAATATAACTCCGGACCCATCTCGTTTTGGTCACTCACTTTAGCCAATGAGCTATCTGGGCCGAGGCATAAAAATAATGAAAAAAAATAACGAAATCATCAAAATATCAATAACATAACATTATAACTCACTGTAAAACTTACTAATATCTACTTTTTTATAAATAATTGCATACGGATACCATTAACTCATAATAACAAATAACGATAAGAGATATAACATTCGTATACACACGCACGCAATTTATCGATTTTTTTTCACACGTCACATTATCACAAAATTATTTCATTATCATAGCAAATATTTGCGTAGCTAACGCGTCTGTTAGCTTATTCTAAAACGTGGGAATTAGCTAATGGTTTTGTAGATTGCGAATAGGATGTACGACATTTATATTGATTTATCAAATTTTTTGGCAAGGAACGAATGTAAAACATAATATGACATGATTTTTCAATGACTATCTTTTGTGGGTGGGTAATAAATCCCATTAATGATAAAAAAAATCACAAAAAGCATTTTCCCGAACCAATTTGTAAATTATTAAGATTGGTTTCTGTTTTAATCTGTAGTAAAGTATTAAACGTCAATGGATGCAAGCACGGCGCGTGCGGCGACTGGAACCGGCCAAAAATTATTAAGTAATATCAATTGTTCAAGGTACTGCGTGCAGTCAAACACATAAATGTTTTAAGAAAAGCTCTTTAATTAAAAAATAATAATTTATGTAGTAATTAATATACCTACGTTCCTGTTATTAACAATAACATACTAAAACATTGCACATGATGCTAACAATAATCAAGAATTTCAAATAATATTAACAAAAATTATCTATCAGAAAACCAACCTTAATATTAAACGTTTAAAATACATATTTTAATAATCAACAAGTTACAAACAATTAACTACCTTCTTATCTATCACAAAATCAGTCTTAATATAAAGAATAATATAAAACAATCATAGACTACAGTTACAACTAGTTAAAGTATTTTCAAACGGTCCATATATAATTATTTTTAACAAAAATAATTATAAAAGTTTTTCTATTCCTATCATTATATTTTTTCCGGGATCAACTGCGACAAGTGTATATGTTACTGTGAATGTTCGAAATCAGTGTATGTTAAAATATTCTGGATGTGTATTTAGCATCCACCAAGATAGCTAGTCGAATACCGTTATCTCAACACGAGATTACATGGCTCATTTAATGATACTTTTGAGATGAATAAAAGTCCTTCAAATTTCATGACCTCTTCGTTAAAACAGTTTTTGTGACATCAACGTCCAAAAATTGTCTTTTTGTTCACAAATTCACTATTTCCATGACGTTTTAACTTATCTGTTATCATAGACTACACCGACTTGAGTTAATGTTGCAAAATTATAATGCCTATCTGATTAATATAGACACAAAACAAAAAAATATAATCAAAATTTCTTGGCCGGTTTATACTCAATGCAATCATGAGTTATAGCATAAGTAGAATTATAAAGTTAAATCATTAAAAAAACCTAAATAAACAAGATACACTCGTAAGTTTAGAGGTAAAGAAATAAATAACATAAATTACATTATTCATGATCAAGCATATTACGACTTTCCTACTTTTCGTACAATTACTGGTGGTTTTAACATTTACACTTGTAAATCGTTGAATGTTAAATTCACTTGTATTTCCTTTGCATAAGTCAACATAAATCGGTGTATCACATCACGGGTGTCAGATTCAAGTAAAGAAATATGTTTAGAAAACAGATTTTATTATGCACAAAAAAAGAACAAACTAAAGCAAATAGCCATTTGTATTATCAATTTAACAATAAAATCTTATACAGTTAAAACGCTTGTCGTACAATTTTTAACACATAATTTCAGCTGCTTTTTATGCTTTTAAATGACGTAAGAATATTGATTAACTGACTTCTAACATTTACTAATATCGGAAATTGACAGTAACATAAACACCGACAAGCTACTGAGGCTTCCCTGGGAACGTTTGACTTATCAGTCAAGTGGTGACCTGAAGCCAATAGGAGTCTAGCTAATCTATGTGCTTGACAGATCGTTTCGATACTGCGCCGTGAGAAATTACTAGTTAAATATTTTCGTATCAAGCCTTACGGACAATTTAAATCACTGACTGAGTTTTGCAGCACGAATGTCAAAATAATAACTGGTTTTTAAGACAGCTATGAAAAGGAATACCCATTTATATCTCTATATATAAATGTGGGTTCTTCCATATAAGTATAGGTATATAAATACAATAAACAATGTTTTTACTATGATTTGGAGCAATTTGCTAACACATTTTTTTAAAATCACTTTTTAATTTAAAATCAAACAATTTGTTCATGGGACGAAATTCCCCTGATTTTCGAGTATAAGTGATCCAACTAATCTATTAATAATTTATTTTTATGTTACAAAGTTTTGTGTTGCAGTCAAGATTAACTAAAAAGGATATTGCTTATAACATTTAAACGTGAAAATATGTTTATGCAAAAACTACTGAATGGAATTGGATGAAATTTGGTACATAGACAGATTAGATTCTACAATAGTACTCGAAAAAAATAAGAGCAATTGCGTGTGCAAAAATTAAAAAAAAAAACTGATTGACAAAATTGCAATTCTGCATAAAAGTAACAAACATTTATGCATTATTGTTGTAAAAAATGTATTTCTTTTTTGTATGCATCCTACCTACCTACCTACTTATTCATTTATTATTAGTGTAACTAATTATTTTTTTATTGAATTAACACAGTCAGTGCAGTAAGCGAACATAAGTAAGTTATATTACAGGATTTTATGTATTAAAGATTAATGTCTCATTACGAATTCAATACTAAGAAAATGAATTAATCATTTTTATTTGCTATCGGTAGCTATCTTAAAATCGTCATTTTTATGCAAGATCAAATGATAACGTCTTCAAAATCAGCACTCATTCAATTAGTGCATTGCATCATAGATTGATTAAATTTGGATTCGCTGAAATAATAATTCAATCAATGTCTACGTTAATGCGACTTTAAAATATTCTCAGGGTTTAAAATGGTTAAAAGTCATAAAAAATATCGGATTGATATCACTTCCATTTTCTTTTCTGACGAAGAGGAAGCTAATAAATTGTGATTCATAATGACTTATCATTATTTGTACTTATATCGAAATCTTTAATCACAAATAGTAACTACTGCGAAAGATTATATATCAAGTGAGTATATTTATATGGAAATGTATTTTCCTTGTTGTGGGTCACTTTTGATTCGGAGGATGATTAATTTATCGCTAGTAGGTAAGCTATTGTTACTTCCGTTTTCTTTGATAAACGATGAATCAAAATACTACAGTTCAAGTTTTATAAAAGGTTTACACCTTTTTCCTTAAATGAGTGGAATTCAAATTGAAATAATAATAGTTTTAAGACCTTAAAACACGATTTTATCACGCACAACTACCTATTTAAATGATATTTATAAATTTTGGTTTTCCTGACAGCAAACCGTTTCATTTCATATCACGGGGGTGCATTTCAAATAGCCTGACGGCCAAGTTGGACGTCCGCCATATTGGATTTAAGTCACGTGGCTATTATTTGTATTCCTGATAGTAAACCCTTTCATTTGATACCCATATCATGGGGGTGTATTTCAAACAGCCAGTCCGCCGTCTTGGGGCGAGGTGACGATTTGTAATAAAATTTCTTAGCTAGTCATTTGTTGTCATCAGAATTCAGAGCGTGTGCAAAATTTCATCCCAATCGAAGACCGGGAAATGGGTCAAATTAAGATTCCAAGATTTTCTTACATACTGTAAATTGTTAGTTACAAGTGAAACTAATAAAATTATAAAAGTACTTTTTTAGTTTATAGGGCATGATGTGACTACGTTCATAAGGTTTTTACATTTTATACGTGGGTAATTGGGTATCTATTGTGAAAGTTAATTTTAAGTTTTTTTTAATGTGATTATTTCTGGCAATGCAATCTGGCTAATAAATAAAGCGTGTTAAAATAATGTAGGTACTCGTATTTCGTTTATTTAATGTTTATGTTTAGTCAAATACTCTACTAATGTGAGAAACTTTTTAAACGCCTATCAAATTAAAAGTAGTGTGGGAAAGTCACTTCCACAATATTTGTTTACATTACTTGTCAATTTTGACAGCGACTACTTCAACAGATATATGGATAATCCTTCGTTGTAATCTTGTCTGTTTGTACTGAATTAAATACCGATAGCCGTATCAAAGTTGGACTATTTGGCTCTATTTACTTTTGATACTGAATCAGGTTGTTGCTGTCTTGATCTGGTGATTTATCTTACGTCACTCGGTTCTAGGTTGGATGGGTTGCTCCCATTTTTTGTATGATTCTTTATTTGTCAAACACTTCATCGTGGCAGTTTCAGTGCTTCTATTGCAAAACAGGGATGTTGACTGGGTAGTCAACTGGGATATTTTTAAATTCCTGTTAAATCATGATTAATTCATAGATTTTTTATGCACAGTAATTTCATAATTGCATATATCAATATATTGACTATTACAAAGTTTCGGAGCTTTTAAAAATAGCATTTTAAAAACAGTATGGCCAATCTATACTAAATAAATAAATATTGGCCAACATCTCATACATTGCTCTGATTCTGTGGTAAGTAGCCAAAGCACTTGTGTTACAGAAATCAGAAACAACGACGGTATCACAACACTCAGACCCAAGACAATACAGAAAAGTTCGTTTCCCATATTGAAAATGCTAAAATTATAAAGATGAAAATTTGGTTTGTTTGTCTGAACGCGATAATCTCAAGAACTACTGGTTAGATTTTAAGAATATATTTTTATTAAATAGTCCCTTAATCGACAAAGACTTAAGTCTATATAAGATCACGCTGCGACTACTAGGCGTGAAGAATTTATTTTTATTTAAAAACTTTATTGCACAAAAAAAGTACAAAAGGTGGACTTAATGTTCTGCCATTCTCATACCATTCTCATGCATTATCTACCAGTCAACCGTTGGGTCATGCAGATAGTACGTTTATGGGTGTGGTAACAGTAAAAATGTGAGTATGGATAACAACAAAATTAATAATCTTATATAGCAGAAAATTACACACGAGAAATAGAATATTCATACAAAGGTTCATGATAAATAAATATAATAATTAAACAATATAATATAATAATATAATATAGAATCAGTAGAGATTGTGAAAAAAACGAGGGCAGTACGCGTGCAAAGCCGCGGTGGTCCGATAGTTTAACATGAAGTCCTTTTTCACGGCATTCATAGCTCAGAATTATTTGTGAGTGGTGTCAACAATCATTGATGAAATCGGTTGTGCAAAAAAAAGCAACCAAAACGTGAACCCCGGTCGAATCTCGGTTAGGTTAATTCAGGAAACGAACCTTTGCATAATACAAATACTATACTTTTTAGTTATCTTTATTAGCATCTTTGATGATTTCAAGCCCCCCAGTTAGCATCCATTGACAAATATAGTCACGAGCGAGAAAAATAAGATACTGTTCCGACCGATTTCGGCCAAGGCAGATAGTAATATCTTTGAGATCAAACAAAAACGCAGGACTTGGTTAATACCTAGTGGAATGGCAGTCAAACACAACCAGATGGATTAAGCGTAGTAGGACCGACTAAGTATTTATATGACCTTCCGACGTGGATCATTTTTCGTTTTCAAACATGTCATCAATCTGAAAATTGCCCTATCCAAACTGAACAGAACACACATAGTTGTAGCCTCGCAGGAATCAAACCCACACCTCTGTATCATGACCCAAAGTATGTTATCTCTATTAACACAAGACCACAGAGGCAGTTTAATAAGATCAATCAATGTACGAACATTGGCTCTCTGACCCCGTTAAAATAAGGTCTACATTAGAATGACTTTGTTAACAAATAAGTATACATCCGTGGATATTTAAAGAACTTCGGTTTGAAACAAGTTTGGTGTAATAGTCTGCCTTATTAATTTTTGTAATATTAATTGTTTGACTGTAAATTGGAAATATATGTATACAATTCTTTGGTTGACGAACTTGCTTTGGTTCTAAACTCTACGCTCTCTCTTTTAAAAAAAAACCGATTAAATCTTATTGCGATGAAATCTACATCTTATTTTACCGTGAAAAGCCGAAAGAAAATGGCTTGCGGCTACCAAAACTCATTCACCGGTACAAAATTAGTTTAACTCACCCCCAGAACCGCTTTGAGATAAACCAATCTCTGAAGTTCCTAGATGACGAATATTTATCATCCCCCACTGCTGGTGGAATTCACTCTTTATTTTCTTAACAATAACGTTCATTTTCTCAATGCGTACCATTATATTTTCCACCAAGATTGTGGTAAAATGTGTTCAAACGATATAACACCTTAACGTTTTCAAATAAGGCTCGTTAAAGCTTGCTGTTCAGGTTTTCAATAATAAACCCGACAAAAAGATAGTTATCAACAGTTACCTTTGAAGTGGCGCTTCTGCATGCAAATTTGCAAGGGATGGCAAATATTTAAATTATGTTCTAGAAAGTTCCGAGAATTAAATAAGTAGATAATTAAGTATTCTAAGTACTCAATTTTAATGAAATAATTATTACTGGCACAACAGATGTATTTATGTAGTTATACATACAATTAAAAATCTTGAAATTCAAGCTTTACTAACGAAATCCCGTTTAGCAGATAGATTTAATATAATTATTTCAAAGGCAATGCGCAATCCATTATTTGATCTTCTTTTGTTAACAGCGCCATCTCTAGACTAACGTAAGAACTACTTCAAATATTTCGATTAGTCGACCAAACGAGGGACTGTCTATGTTCAAGTACAAAGTTGTGTCAATAGATGGCGTGACCTAACCAATCAATGATGACGTTTGAGTTTTCATTACATAACAAAAGAAATTATTTTTATCGCATACAATTTTAAGCATTTCTACTTGTTCTCTGATGAATTGCCATACACCATCAAATTTTTGACGAAATAATAATTTGATTTGTGATTACACAATTAGCGCCATCTGTTGTGCGAGAGTGATACTATAACAAAATAATCGATAAAGCTTACGTGCTTAAGCATTCTTTGAAAAAAAGCATTATATTTGTTACAAGATTTTTCGCTAGAGGTCACTTTGATCGAAATAATATAATTAAAGACAGAATTTAGTACTTAGTTCGTAACTTTTGAGAATTACAATAAATACCTACTTCGGTACATAAATTATTTCATCCTTATACGAGAAGGTTTAGTTTCCTGATATTTTTTATCATTGAAGTTTGAATAATCATAATATTACTTAAAACGGTATGGAAGGAATACCTTGTGATGAATACATATTTTTAGTTAGTACCTATGTATTTTCTAAATTTATTTTTTTGCACGGTTGTACCCGTTTCTCGATGTCTACTATTGTCTCTACCAACAGGTTGTCTGGAAGAGTCTGTCTTATTGCATTCTAGCAATAAGACTGCCTAAACCGTACTTGAACATGTCTGTAAAACCAATTGCTGTAAATTTTTCTTTATAATGAATTTTTTATCTATGTTTAAACTTGGCAAAATAACGTTTAATTTAATTAAAATTCTACAACATCATACAGGCTAGTCTTGAACACGGAAATGTATTTCTCGAAAGTGAAATTTACTTCTGCCTTTTGAAAAGCAGTGACTGTCCAATTGTTTTCAGTTAGCTTTATATTTATCACAATACGCTCATTAAATGCAAAACGACGGAAAAAAACAACAAAAAACTAAAACTAATACTAGGTATTTTTTATTATTTTTTTAAAGGTTATCTATTTGTGTAATACATCATTGAACTGGAACAATAAAAAAATAATAAAAAATACCTCAATTCGTTTAATTTTTTTTTACGTCCTGTAAAATAAAGGAATTTTGGATTGCGTTACGTGTACTGTTTTGTTTGTATTTAATGAGCGAGTTAAAATTACCAAATCACAATTCAATTTCACTTTACAATCCTCCCTGTATACCCACTATTCCCAAAAACGAAATATAGCGGATTCGATAATGTATAGCAAGTTTCAATTTCTATAATTGTAACAAGCTCACTTCGAATGCGACTAAAGCGTTTAAAAAAAATATTTAAACAATATAGGTATGCGCCAGACAACCACACCAATCACCTTGACTCAAACTAAGGTTTTCCCTTGTACTATGAGCACCAGACGACGGATACTAACTGGGGGCGTCATCGCCGTCATCCCAGCACACCCAGAACCACGTCAATTTAGAAAAGTTCGTTTTCCAAATTGACCTGACCGGGAATCTAACCCAGGACCTTTCGCGCTTCGGCCGCCTACCTTAGCCACTGCTACCGAGGTCGTCAAAAACAAAATGTATTTATGTAAATCAAAAACCACGATTTAACACCCGAAACTTTCGATTAATTTTCAAAAACGAATCCTTACGTGTGTTAGATTCGTTTTTGATAAAAGGCCTTCTAAAAGCAAAGAATCGTCTCATACGATAACATTTTAGCGCAATCTAATCTAATCAAAAGTAGGTTTTAACCAATATTTCTCGTAAAATACAACTCTACCGTGACTCTATGTTACGAGTGTGACTCTACTAACACCCACCCTCCCGCCATAATACGCAGACACCGATCGTGTGCCGAAATTAGCTATCGATTCCCCAATAAAGCCTACAGCTCGCTACGCAAACATATAGTTCGGGAGATAGATCAGCACTACAGAAGGCTCAGGGGGTCTTCATATATATCACAGATATAGGTACATTATATTTTTTTAAATTAATTGTAAACAACTGACTTCCAATGCAACTAAGGCGTTTTTACGATTTACTTGACTTTTGTAGACCTACTGCCAAAATCAAAACGAATGGTTTCGTATTTAGAAAAAAAGGTAGTAAAATATTTATTAGGTACTGTTCATACACAATTAGGTAGATTTAACAATGTGGAGTAAAGAATAATAAAAATTGTGCAGTTTTACGGTGATTTTGATGAGCATAATTTTTTTTCGTCAAAAGTTTTAATACGATTTATTTGAGTTGACTTCTTAACCTTTGGCATGCCTGGTAGGGTCTCTCAGACCTATAGCAACGTGCGATCTGTTGTAGTACATTTCAATTTGAATTTCGCGCTTTACCGATCTCAGTAGCTGGCTAATCGCAGGATATCCTCCGCCCACTTCCTCATTCCACATTAAGTGAGAAGCGTAAAAGGACGCGTGTAAAGCGCACGCGGGTCCCACAGACCCCACCAGGCATACGGCGTGACTTTATTGTGTAATTATATATTTTTTGAACCACATTTGCAATCGAGAAAAAATAATACTGACTTTTCTTCCGATCTTTGCAAAAAAATAGCCACACGTACTGATGATCAAGATTGCCTACTATTGAAAAACTCCTCAAATAAAGCGCAAATGCCATTGTTGTAGTGAAAATAGATTGCGAAGCTCAGCACCTACATTTGTGTGACGTGTTGTAGTAGTCAGATTTGTCTTGATCAGTAAATTTTTCAATGCGCAAAATGCTACCAAACTAACAGTTTACAAAATGTCAATACAAGTGACGAAGATTAATTTATTATATTATTTAGTATAAGTATATTTAAGTGCCCTTACAGTCGAGTCAGTCTGACTAAGATTTTTTTGATACAATAAGCATGGAACCAAAGTTATAGATCCTTTTTTTTGTTAAAAATAATTGAGTTTTGTTTAATTTTAAATAAATATATAAATTTGGTTAATTTCTGTTGTGAATTTTAATAACATCTCTTATTTGCCTTTGAGCATGAGTTTTCAACATTGATTCACCTTAAACAATATAATTAATAAAAAAAAATTGAACATCTGGGTCTGATAGACCCACCAGGCACAGCGTGTAACTTTTACACAACAGGCATGCCAAGGGTAGGTACTACGGGCGAGAATTTCAAATTGCTATTCGTCAACGGATCCGACATTTTCGTTTTTGGTACCTAGTAGGTATACCTTCTGTACCCAACGCACATTGTTACTCTTTGCCCCAAAACTCGACTACATAAACACATAGATTCGGCGTGTTTGCGGACCCGGGTCCGCTGTAATGAATCCGATTAAGTAGCTCCGATGAGAGCAGCGTGGGTGTCTCTGATAATGGCGGCGACTGTTTGTCCATCTGAACCGTTACGGCGTTAATTGGAATGAGCATTGTGCAAATATAATGCGAGGACTAATTTGGCAGTGGAGTTTAATTTGAAATGGTGTTGGCTGATTGATTATTTGAGTTCTTTATTCATAGTAAATGTAGAACTACAATGATATGTTATATCTATAACTTTATTATGTTTTTACTAATAAATTATCTTTTTCTATGTCTTTATAGTTTCATCAACTGAAAAGTCAGTGAGCTCTCTCAGAAGTTTGTGTGATTTAATTTAGGGTTTCGTACATCAAAATTAATGAATAAAACCACCATAGGATTACTTCGCCGTCTGTCTGTGAGGACTGATTTTCAGAACGTGTAGTAAGAGGTATCAAGCTTAAATTCTAGAGTTGTGAAGAAATCAAATTTGGCTACACAATAAAATAGATACAGCCGTTACAAGCCAAATCTAAGATGACAGAACTCGCAAGCAGCGGCGTGTGTAATTCTAAGTTACATGCATCATTTAGATTCATTATAACTACTGCCATAAAACTCAGAATCCGTGATTTTGCATTGTTTTGATAACATATTTGACGACCTTGGTGGCGCAGTGGCTAAGGTAGGCGGCCAAAGCGCGAAAGGTCCCGGGTTCGATCACAAGTCAACAAAATTATACATTTTGCATGGTGCTTTAAAGTAAGTAAACTTTTGTTGTAGCTGTTTGTCTGCTATACATGAATATAGTTTTATTTCTTTTCTAACACGTCCAAATTCATAGTAATTTTACTTCAAAAAAGTAAAATTCAGTGAACTTAGGGATTTTTCCAAGGTCTGTTGCCAGTCCCGAGCAAGTGAATTTTATAATTAGATATTAAAAAATAAACTACTACTTCTCTTATTTGCAACATAATTTAAATTTTAATTCTAGCATTATTATTTTTGTAGTTAATCTACATTCTAGCTGCAACCTTTTTTCCCATATAGAACTAAGCTAATCGATTGAAAGGAAAATAACACCGCTGAGAACTACTTGAATATTTTCACAATTAAACAAAATTTATAAATAAACCAAATATAAATTTCATGGCAAAGGTCTTTGCTTCTTTTTGCATATATTTGAAACAGCCAGAAATAATCAATGAAATAGTTCAACGTGTTTGAAGAAGACCCAAAATGGCTGTTTTTAATATTTGAAGCAAAATATCTCAGAAATGATACGTGATAGAAGTATTTTAAAGCCAGAATTGGCTTCCTTATGCCATTTCTAGCTAAAAACAGCTATTGGTTTGCGTGCACCAAAATCATTGTTGACCTGTTTACCGGTCGGGTCAAATTGGAAAACGAACTTTTCTAAATTGACTTGAGTCTGGGTGAGCTGGGATGACGCCCCCAGTTAGCATCAGTCGTCTGGTACTGATAGTACCTAAAAGGGAAAACCTTAGTTTGAGACCAGGTGATTGGTGTGATTGTCTGGCGCATTTATTTGTTTATTTATTTAAGTTGTATTTTTTACTAACAAAGTAACTTAGCTATTTTCGGTTTGATCTAAACCGAAATACACACGAAGTCCGTGCTTCGGAAGGCATGTTCAGTTTCTACTTTACTTTATGATCCATCCTTGAAAGGGTTGTGGAAGTCAGAGGACCTCGAATCAGGATTTATATTCGAACCACGGCTCCGAAGTACCTACGCGCTGGGTGAAAGCGGGTCTTATTTTATTTTAGTGTAGAACACAGTAGGTACTTATACAAGCAGAGTAAAAATGAGCATAACAAAAGAAGTAGAAAAACGTAGAGATTCGCCAAGGGCGTGAAAAAGTCTCGTAAACTTAATTTTTAATTATATTAAAACTATTATTTGCATTTAGAAATGTTAAAGGCAAACTCGTTAATTTATCTAACACTAGCTGTGCCCGCGACTTCGTTCGCGTGGACTACATCATTTCATGGTCGGTTTTACCCCTTTCTCCCCTAATATTCGAAACAAAAAGTAGTCTATATTTTAATCCAAGTTTCGAGCTATATTTGTGCCAAATTTCATATCTCTTACTAAAAAATAAACATTTTTCCATATTAACTTCCTAAGGTGGTATTACCCCCCTCCCCCCCTTATTTTCTAATAAAAAGTAGCCTATGTCCGATCTTGAGATTCAACGTATACCTATACCAAATTTTATTAAAAGCGTAACAGACACACAGACAGACAGACAGACAGACAGACAGAGTTACTTTCACATTTATAATATTAGTAGGGATGAGTTGAGTAACCGTTTATTTCAAAGTTTTTCTTCTTAATGAAAAACAGAAAATTGAACATTTCATCTCAGAAATAGCTCTCCGCGTAGTTAACGTAAAACAAAGCGAGAATGAGTTTACAAAAGAATAGAATAGAATAGAATAGAAAATATCTTTATTCATGTAAGCTTCACAAAAGCACACAAAAAAAAGTATTGTAAGGTCCGCCAAAAAGTTTGCCCAATCTCAACTAGTGAAAGTGCCAACAGTAGGTACCGATAATATCTGCCGTCCAGTCTGTCCCTCCCGTGACGGGGCTGAACCATCCATCACACGCCATCTTGATTCCTTGTGATCACAGAGCATGCGCGCCGACCCCCCGTGGCGACACGCCCTTCCCGGTGGGGCGCAGGGTGGGTCAAGGGTGAGAGTACCTGTCGGGGTGCAAAGGACCGAATAAGGGTTTAATAGCATAAAACAGATCTTTATCTGAGTTACTAAATAGTTTACGATCGAGATTGCTTCAGTGATTATTTTTTGGGTTGTAGATTAAAACACATGTGTTTGATATTTAATAATAAATAAATTATGTTTGCTTTATTCGAATCGAAAAATCTTAAATTTAAGTACTTTGCTTGGCCGAGGACCCCATACATAATATTATGGTCTTAATTTTGACCTAATTGTAATTTAACCTATAACCAAATTTTACCTATTGTTAAAAATATTACTTCGATAAAAAGGGTAATTTTTGATGCCTCATCTGGTGTAGTGGTAAAAATGTTAGAATTAATTGAATTGAATGGTCGCATGACATCATAAGTGAGACTTAATACATTTATCACTCATCAGACGAGCCCCTCTTTTTTAATATATATAATTAAAGAATTAAGATTTTATTGCTTCTTGCAGGAACCTTTGTCTACATTGCTCGAGAAATATTAACCATCATCATTTCAGCTTAAGGGCTTCCACCGCTGAATAGGCCTTCCCTATGACTTCCACGATTCCGCCCCATTAAAATTCATCGCCTCTGCTCCATTTGCCACAATGTATTATGTCATACTCTAGTATACCTCTAGATAAGGTCTTTACTACTCTTTATTATTACTAACAATGGAAAACGAACGATTTCGGTCCACTTCGAAAAAGTTATTTCGTTAACTTTTAACGCCCTGACTCTCGGCTAAATTTTCATCATGAATATTACTTAGTTTCTTGGGGTTTTCTTCTAGGTTATTATAGGTTCCGAAATGCTAGCAGCTTGACGTTAGGGTTGTACAGATTATATACATATAACTAGCAGCTACCCGCCACATCGTTCGCGTTATTTCAGGTTGAATAATAATCAGTTTATGTATAGTAAATAGTATGTATCCTTTATGTTAATCTAGATTTTCATTAATCTTTCTGACAAATTTCATGCAAATCCATCAAGTAGTTTTAGCGTGAAAGAGTACCTAACAAACATACATACATTCTGCCAAACTTTTGAATTTGTAATATTAATTGGAACCAATTTAATCTTGATAGTTGTTATAGGTATATAGTTGTATATTTTTATATGTATAACCTACTTTATCCATTAAAAGTAGTATTAATTGCGAGACATTAGTATAAAAACCGGGACTACGACTACGACGCATCGAACAGTAGAGGAACTACTAAAATCAGCATACTAAAAAATCACTACGTAAAAATACTCTACTACCACTGTAGTTCGTTACAAGGGTAACAAACAATGTTATCTATTTAAATTTATAAAAAAAAATAAGTCTGTACATAACTTTTGAAATAAATGCAGTATTTTATTTAGAAGAAACCAAAATATAATTAAGTCAATTTATACCAAGTCTGCGTCTAAAACCTAATTGTTTAACGTTTTATTACTTTTAATAATGGTCCAATTGACAAACCGCGCAATGAAAAAACATCGATCTAAAAAAACGATGTGATCAATAGAAAAAATTAAGCTAATTAATTTGTTGTTCTACTAATATCAACTTTCGGTAACATCATACAAATTATGGTTAAAAAAATAAATTTGGACATTTCATTTTATCAACAAACCTAAAAATTCTCATCTGATTTACACTTTATTACAAGCAAACGATCGTAATTTAAGTGCTAGAAATTTGTTTGATGTAGTGTATAAGGTTTCAAAACGCTTAAATATGCGGCTAGTACTTTTTACAGTTGTTCTCAAACTTTGGTGTGAACTTTGAGCATTTTAAAAGGACTCAGACAAACTTTAACAAACGCAACTGAAATTGGTGATGTAGAGTTTGCCTTTCTATTTCTATTATATTAAAATACAGGTTCGGAGTGATTAAATATAATCATTAATATTAAAAAAAAAAAAAAGGTTCGGAGTTAGTGTATATTTTACTTATCGTAGAAAATTATTCAATCAATCAATCAATCATTTATTAGTTCATAAACATGGGTGTTACAAAAAAATATTGTTAGGTACAGCCATGATTCACCTTAGAGGTATATGAATATAATTTTAGTGGTTAGTACCGAAGTAATAATATTAAATTAACATTATATTGTATTATTTAAAAAATTTCATAAGACAAAAAAATATATTTAATTCAAAATTCATTCGTCATTTTACATCTTGTCGTCAAATAATGATCTAATGTCGTAATAAACTTTTTCAGCAAGAAAGCTATTGAGGGCATTTCTGAATCTTTTACTATCATTAATTGACCTGATATACAATGGGATTTTATTATATATTTTAGGAGCCATACAATGTACACTCATTCTTCTAAGAAGAGGTTTACATCCATGAGTAACTTTAAGTGAGCCTTCACGACGACTTCCAGCAGTATGCATTTCAAAATAAGTTATATTTACCGACTTATTTTTTACAACATGTTCTACTACTATTTATATGCATTTTAACATAGACAGTAAGGTGGCAATGGTACTTAAGCGCTGAAATATCCTTACTTAGTTCCACACAAATAGGTATTAATGTTTGTTGGTCTAATGGTTTCAGTATCTATTGTTTCATGATAAGATTATCCTAGTTGGTTTTATTCCCATATTAAGTAGAATTAAAAAACGTTTTCTTACCACACAAAGAAAAACATAATTACTTAGTTAGAAGTACATATGTTCTGTATTGTTTAACATAAATTTCTAATTGCATTTGGCAAGCGTGAAGTACCTACTTAGTTGTTAGATACGTTGATTGTAACGTTGTACGGAATTCATCTGTGGAAGCTTTTTTGCTCGGGAATTTTAAAAGGTTGCTACCTTGCCTTGGTATAACTGCACATCTAGAACATCTTGCGGGCCAGTATGGCGATGCTAATGGATAGGATATTTTGGTATCAAATCCGTTCTCATCGCGATGTGGGTTCCTCTCTCGCTTACCATCAGGCTAGGAGGAGCCAATATACTGCGCTACTATAAAAAAAAACTGCATAATTATATTTAAAAAGGCTCTAATCCGAAATCGAACCCCAGACTCCTAAATCGTTATCTGACGCTTTAACCACTATACCATGGAGGGGTTAAATAGATAATTAAATTATAGTTTGAGAGCCAAATGCCGACTGGCCGGCCGCCTCCAACCCGTGCGACAAAAAAATAACTTTCCTCTCCACCCGCCAGACGACGAGTGACTTACCGGGCCGTTTGTTTTTTTAGGCTGCCCCGTGCACGATAAAATATTTTTTGTGGCAGTAGCAAGAGTAGTGTTGGGAGGGACGCAGCGGGTTTATCGATATCGATAAAAATCATCGCATACTTACGTTTATTGGGTTCAAAATTGATGAGCTTCATTTGTAGCTTCTGTATTACCCGAAGAAGAATAGAATTAAAAGCATATTTATTGCAAGCTTTACGAAATCACTTAGGAATCGTCGGCACAAATTAAATATTCTACTGCCGGGTTCGGAATATTAATATTAATTTCCTTTATCTGCACTTAGAAGCATTAGTTTATTGAGTCAATTCCGTAGTCAGGATATAAGTAATCGGTCAATTAATCACTTAGTTATGCCATACTTAAAGAGACACTGCAATTTTTATGTACACTAGTTGTCAAATGAATTATATATCAAAATCTGGATTTAATTCTGTAAAAGAGCTTAATAGAAGATCTAAGGTATTCTAAATTAATAAAAATTACTATTTTTTTTCTGTGCACCTACGGCATTTTGTTAAACATGAGATTATATTTTTCAGTCTGCCCAGAATCTAATGAACACATAAATATAATGTACCGATAATATACTTAAATACCATTGTAAAAGTGGTCGTTAGAGAAAAAAGTTCCTGCGAGTATTTTATTGTATTTGTAAATATCTAGTTGTATTTATCAGAATGCAGTTTAGCATACTAGCACTTTAAAAAAAAGTAGGCCTGGTGAAAACTAATTTAACAACCAACAGTTTTTAAAACAGTACTAACAGCTGGATCAGTTGTTAATTTTGGATTGTGTTTATTATTGTTGTTAAGAAAAAAAACAAATAAATCAAATTAAATAAAAATATGTACTTCAATTAAATTTATTCCTAGACCTTAGTAACAAAAAGAGAAAAAAAAAATATAAAAATCCTGTCGACATTTTTTACCCGCATTTCAGGGGCATCACTACTCGTGTTGTCTTTTTGTGGTACGTAACGTAATATGGCATTGTTTGTGGACAGAGACAGGTTGTGGGTAAAAATGCTAGAGGGAGAGAGACGGCGATAAAGCTTTAGAAGTAGAAAAAGACCCCGTTCATTTTCCTTTTCATTCGAATACAATGGAGAGTTTCCTTAAACATAAGGAACATTGACACAAACTCTGTTATTTTACTTGTAAATGTCCGAAGTTTTATATTTATCAGAAGTTACGAGTAGACTTCGATATAACCAAGCCTGGAGTATATAGAATAGGCATTCAAATAATCTATACTTATTAAGCTTTTTATTTTTATTTCATTTAACAATATTTTACAAAGCAAATAAAACAATTTATACATTTAAGCGATTTTACAACTTTTAAAATGAGATATAGAAACAAAAGAGCGGTAATTTTCAGGGTAATAATAAATAAATTCAACTGTTAATAAATAATGTTGTAGGTGCCATCGAAAAAACGTGAATCTACCCACTTTGGACTTTAGGCCGCCGTTATGTCGAGAGCATAAGAACTAATTTCGAACTGGAAGTGTTTTCCTTGACGTACCTACTGTTGACCGTCCATTAAATTCGGTTACATATTCATAGTAAAGTACTATATAATAAATGCAATAATTGCGTGTGTAATTTTTGTAAGTAATGCCACGTGCTTTGTCAAGTTTCTTGGCAACATTAATTTGTTCTCTCAAATAAGTGTAGCAAATAAATTCAGTTTCCAATTAAATATCAAAACTTTGGATATGAAACGTATATTTGTTAACAGAACGCAATTTTATTAATCTCACTGTGTTTTACTTTTTTCGTGTGTCTTTTCTTCATAAAAGTTAATAGAATTTTGGCGATTCAAATTTTGATTCAGACACTGATAGATTTAACGAATCTAGTTAGGAAGTATGTACTTGTTTTCAGTACTCAAAAAACTCGACAAAACTTTTATAATAGAGCTGGGGCAAAGATTGGCGACATGTTTGGCGCATTTATTTTTTGAGAACTAGCGGCCCGACGCGGCTTCGAAAGTTTTTTTTTATATTGCACTTCAAGATTTACCTCGTCCCACCTGGTGTTAAGTGATAATGAGGTTCTAGCTTAAGGGCGACAAGTACAGTATAATAAACCTGTTACTTGACTAATCCCTTACCTTGAAGGCTTGACCCCTGCTACTAATGTAGCACCCCCCAGGAGCTCTAGAAACCTTACTCACACGCAGGAACACAACAACACCGAAGTGATTGTTATTTGGGTGCAGTCTTCTGTAAGGTGGGAGGAATTTCACCAATCGGGCTGTTGGTAGGGCCCTTAACGTTTATTTATTTGTTCCAAAAATGTGATAAATGAAGAATCGCTCGACCAATTTTGTGCAACATACACAGTCTCAGTCATTTTCAGTCCAAATAAAGCCTAAAAATTTTCTTTGCATAGGTGAGCCCGTTTTTTGAGTTATAATATTACAATCAAAAGTGGCATTAATTTTTATATTTTAAATAGATTTGGAAAATTCCAAGAGCAAACTGGTAGTATTGCATAGGAACAAAACGTATTATAAAATGCTGTCTGCAATATCCAACAACTAAATTGTTAATTTAGCTAAAGCTAACGGACTTAGCTGTTAGCTCTAGACGCTTTATAACACAAACTGTGTATCGCGATCCGGATTGGTATCCGTCGATCTACCGAACGGCCGGTCGCATTGTCCGCTCCGCAACTGTGCTATGCTGATACTACTAACACTGTGGACTTGGCCATTGTTTTTTTTTATATTGCACTTCAAGATTGACCTCATCCCACCTGATGTTATTTATAGTAAGAGAGGTAGGGCGTAGCGATTTATCGCTCGAACTGGAGCAGCTTGACTGGTGAAATACCTCCACCTTACAGAAGACCGCAGCCAAATAACAATCACTTCTGTGTTGTTGTGTTCCTGCATGTGAGTAAGGTTTCCAGAGCTCCTGGGGGGTGCTACATTAGTAGCAGGGGTAAAGCCTTCAAGGTAAGGGTGACAAGTCCAGTAACAGATTTATTATTATATGCTGTACTTATCACCCTTAAGCTAGGACCTCATTACCACTTAACATCAGGTGGGATGAGGTCAATCTTGAAGTGTAATATAAAAAAAAGACGACAATTGCTAAACAAGGCTTTAAACAGAATTATTTCTCTTTAAATTAAAGTAACACAGTTAAATACTTTCATGTATTTCTGTTTTCCCAGAAAATGCAAATTTCCTAAGGTTGTAGTTCCAGTGGCGGCAGTGCCTCAGTGTAGGTACGCATTAGCCGAGCGGCACCGGCCACTAGTGATGTACCGAGTCGTCTATTTATAATATTCGAATATTTTTTTTGTATTCGATGAAAAAACTATCGATTATTGTTATTCGATAGTTTTTTCTCGGGCTTCATGGGTCGTACGAACGAGGTGGAAGACTTAGACAAGTCTTGAGTATTGAGTACTGGCGAGAGTATTCGTGTATTGCTTTCGCTTCGCAAGTATTATCTTTTGAATATAACATAGTTTGCTTCTATCTTTATATCTTCATATTTCATCACAAATTGCGTAAATTAATATGAATTAAAGAAAAGTAAGTAAATACGAATAAGATTTATTAAAGCTAGCAACGAATAATTTTTTCATAAGCATCTAATAAAATTCTAAACCTTATAAAATCTATGTTTTCCGAAGAAGTTACTTACCGAAACACGGTTAAGTCCGAGTGAAGCACAGAACTTAACAAGATTCAAACACCATAAGTTCTCGAAAGCTATATCCGAGTATCGTGGATCCGAACAAAGAATTGTATGCACTCGATTACAGGAGTATTCGAGTCAGTATTCGAGTTAGAGTTCGAGTCAATCTGCCTCTGCACAGCTCTACCGGCCACTCTGCGCGGAACGTAAGCGGTTACGTTCCTGAGCGCAGCCTCCAGGGCTGCCACAGCTTATATCCTGACTAGAGACACACACTTCGCACAGGTGAAGTGTAGGTACTAAAAATTTTTCGTATTTTTGCCTTTTAATGTTTGCCTTAAATCCACGTAAAATTTCCTCTTAAATTTATCTGTGTGTTTAGGCTTCAGTCAAACTCAAACTCAAACTCAAATATTTCTTTATTCAAGTAGGTTACATGTAACACTTTTGAATCGTCATTGAATACAATGCAAAGTGACTCTACTTCCGGTTCGGAACCTATATCTACCGAGAAGACACCGGTAAGAAACTCAGCAGATAAGTTACAGTAGCAGTATCTAACTTATAGCTATGTGTAGAACACTTTGGACCAAGTCATATAGTTTTATTTTGATGAGTGAAAAAAGCATGAAGTATTATTTTATTTTAAGAGGTAAGCTGGAGCAGACCAGTCCCCAAAGGTGGCACCTGTTCACAAGCATGACGTATGTGCCAGCCATCGCTTCACTCAACCATATTGAAGGGAATGTAACGACCCGCCACATAGCGCCACCACCCCAGTGACATTTTAGTGAGCATGACTAACTCCCAACTCCCTTTGGAAAGTAATTACAATTTAAGTCATCAAACCAACTATAGGACCCGGAGCACGAAGTAGTAACCTACCTACATCTTATTCTGTTAATTTGAGACTACTTAATAATTCGTGATAGCCATGTCTATCGTACAAAATTACCAATAACAATGTCATTTTGTCAAATGAAAATTAAAAATATCGACATGTCACATAATTAAAATAAAAGAAAATAATAATTTATGTCTACTTATAGTATAAAATTAAAATTAACAATGTCATTTTGTGAAATAATAAATTAAATTATCGAAACTGGCGCTTAATTAAAAAAAGACAAAAAAACGTTTCAAAACATGTGTTGTCACGATAATTAATATCAGGCCAAATATCTTTATCATTGAGATAATCATTTACTGTATAATAGCCTTTTTTCATAAGTTCATTTTTAACATAGAACTTAAACTTGTGCGTAGGTAAGTTAACAATAGTTTGCGGTAATTTATTGAACATTTTTATGCTTAACCCAACGAATGAATTTCCAATTTTATGGAGTCTACGATTTGGAACAGCAAGTTTATGTTTATTTCGGGTGTTAAATCGATGAATGTCTGATTTTTTTGGAATTTTGTGCAGGTTTTTGTGAACGTGCAATAGACAGTCGAGTATATATTGCGATGCGACTGTTAGTATGTTAATCTCCTTAAATCGCATTCGCAGCGAGTCGCGGGGTCCAAGCCTGTAAATGGTTCTAATAGCCCTCTTCTGTAAGATGAAAATAGACTGAATATCGGCTGCAGACCCCCACAAGAGTAGACCATATGACATTATACTGTGAAAATAACTAAAATAAACTAATCTCGCTGTTTCCTCATCAGTCAGATGTCTAATTTTCCTAACTGCATATGCGGCTGAGCTTAGTCTTCCTGCTAGAGCAACAATGTGAGGAGACCATTGCAGTTTTGAGTCCAAGGTAATACCAAGGAATACTGTCGAGTTGATGACCTCAATAGGCTCATCACTCATTTTAATTACAGTGTTCACTTGTTTAACATTAGGCATTGTAAACTTTACACATTTAGTTTTTTTGGCATTAAGTAACAGATTATTTGTCGTAAACCATTGCGTTACTTCAGAAAGAGCATAATTAATATCATCAAAAGTTTGTTGGTGCCTATTAATTTTGAAAATCAAAGATGTATCGTCCGCAAATAAAACTGTATCACACAAGTTTTTTGTGAAAAAAGGGAGGTCATTTATATAAATTAAAAACAATAAAGGTCCTAATATCGAGCCTTGAGGTACTCCCATACATAGAGGAGCACCGGATGAATTAACTCCATTTACACCAACTTTCTGAGTTCTGTCAGATAGGTATGATTGTATCAAATTTAATGGATTTTTCGAAACACCATAATGCTGTAGCTTCATTATCAACGTTTGGTGATTAACACAATCAAACGCTTTTGATAAGTCGCAGAAAACCCCAACCACATCCCGTTTGCTCTCCCACGCATCAAACACATGCTTAATGAGTGCTACTCCTGCATCAGTAGTGGATTTGCCTTTTGTAAATCCATATTGATTTTTGTGCAGTAAATCATTTTGTGTAAAATGAAATAGGAGTTGCTTGAATATAATTTTTTCAAAGATTTTACTAAAAGCAGGTAGTATTGAAATTGGCCTGTAATTAGATGGGTTACTTTTATCACCGGATTTGAATAATGGAATAATTTTACTGAACTTCATCATGTTCGGAAAACAACCTTCATCAATGCATTTATTGAAAATTATAGCTAAGTGTGGGGCAGTACAGTTTATGATGTGTTTTAATATATCTGTAGAAAGACCCCACAAATCTTCGGTCTTTTTCAGATTTAACTCTTTGAAAGCCTTAATAATAGTCTGATAGTTAATATATTCAAAACTAAAAGAAGTTTTACATTCTTCTACATGTGATTTAAGGAGGGCTTCAGCAAGACATGGGTTTGAGGATAAACTGCTTGTTGTCGTGATAGGTACACTTGAAAAAAAATTTTCAAATGCCATTGCCACATCAGTATCAGAGTTAATAATAACTTCGTCGATTTTCAGAGAGAACTTGTGGTCTAGTGTTTTATTTTTACAAGTCTCTTTATTGATTACTTGCCATGTGGCTTTACTTTTATTTGTGGCTTTTATTATTTAAATTAGTAAAGTAAATTCTATAAATAATTTACTTTACCACTGAAGCCCAGGGAAGCTTGGTACAACTATAAAGCAAGTTACTAACTTTCTATAGCTAATCTTATTTCTTACTACGCTGAACGATTAACATCGAGGTATCAGCTGGGACCAACAGCTTAACAAGCTTTTCAAAGCACGGAACCGCTAGTGCAAATGTCACTAAATTCAATCATGATCATCACTCATACAAAATCAAGTCATGCGTAGCATACATTTCTGTTACCGTTGTCGCTACCAAGCCTAAATTTTGATAATAATCCAACTAATATTATAAATGTTTCGATGTTTGTTACTCTTTGACGCAAAAAGTACTCAACGGGTTACCATAAAAGATAGGTTACTAGATTTACATATAGGATACTTTTATGTTGAAATAACGCGGGAAATGTCGCTGGCAATTGGCTACTTGACAGTTTTTGAAAAAGTATTGTAAAATGTGCACCCGTTCATTTTATATCCCAAGCAATTCGATTTATCTGGAAATAATCTAAATAACCAGAGAAAAATAAGATTTTGTGTAACACATTTATAAAGCGCGCGAAAACGCCTAGTCGCGTCATTGTTGCAATTATGACGTCAACGTCCTAGACAACGAACCGATACGCATAGGAACGACTTAATTAAGATAAACGGAAAATGTTTCAATAAATTCTTTATACGATTAGAGACACAATAATTCAATTTAATCGGTAAAATAATCATTGTTTCGCCCCATTAAAATAAATAATTTTCGCCGACAGCTGTCATTTCCGAATTGCAATGGTGGTTTCCGTTTCGGTTCTTTTGTTCCACAGATAAAAAAGTAAAATTTATTTTGCAAAAATAAAATACTTAATATGCTTTTAATTAAAAAATAAAAAAGTAAAATTATTACTTAACTAATAAGCTAACGTATCTAACACTTTTAATATTTTATTGTTAACACTGTCAAGCAGCCAATTATTTAGTATAATCTTTTAGCGTAAACATTTCAGTAACCGATTTCCCTTCTACTACAATTTTTTTAAGAAAAAATAGTAATAAATCACTATCAACAAGCAACCCTACAAGAACGGCCACCCGATACATTCTACCGACTAATTAAAACGGTGCAGGGACCCTTTTATCGCGAAGATACGATTACTGCCAAGTGACACGCGAGCCGTTTCGCCCGATGCGGACCCGATAACGCCCGCTCGCAATTTTGAAATTCGAAATCGAATTCTTTCAATTTCACTGGCCGGCGATAATTTTTTGAGAGCGCGGTGGCAATTAAAAAGTTCGCGGGCACGGCGCGGGCGCAGGCGAATCGATTTTCTTGAACCATTTGAATTAGACAGCTGAAGATCGACAGGCTTCTTCTGTATTTGACGCTGTGGTTGTTATAGTTTAATTATATTTCCATGGCGCTACTAATAGGCGATGAGGGGGGGGGGTTCAAGTGGATAGTCTTCTCTCTTCTCGATACAGGGGGTCCCACACACACCGCTACCTTTTCTCCAGACAGCGGTACGGTGCGACAATGCATTCACATTTCACCTCCACACAAAAAAAGGTTCTACAATTTTTACCTCCGCAGCTGATAGTCGAGCCCCTGGTGTCGCGCCATCTCTGAGGTCCTGGGTTCGATTCCCGGTTCGGAATCCCAATGAAGAACTTTATGGGCCGAAATTTATATTTTATTTCGGGGCTGGAAGTGTTGTAGCAACGTTCTTTCTGATTTCTGTAACATAAGTTGTTTTCATTACACAGAATCAAAGCAATGTTGAGACAAAAGCGCGTCACACTGCACACTTTGGACTTTTTACAGCCGTTATGTCGTTCACAATAAGATTTAACATCGAACTGTAAGTGCTTACCTTAACATGCTGTTGACCGTACAAGATGTTGTCCAATATTTATTTATTACCTTATTAAATTGTAACGGATAAAATTGTGACAAAACATGTCAGCCAAACAGTGGAAACAATTTACGAGTTCACAAAAGTAATTGCGAGTCGATATGATTAAAAAACATAAGTGGTAGAAGAAATTACGTACATTTGCTTCAATTTACCGGCAAACAGCGGCAAATAAACAAGAACCGGTACACATTTCGATATTTCAGACACTGCTGACGTAAAACCATCGAGAAATGTCATAAAAATATTCAGTAAGTGTGAGTAATACACCGGGGGCAACAATAACGCTTTAATTGCATTTCGGACTTACAATTTTAATAAGGTTTTATGATTTCTACAGAAAGCGCCCAATAATCTATGTAGTGAGGTCGGTTCGCATTGGTCTTTTAACAAATATTTGACTGGTGATTTAAAGCAGGAATACGCAACATTTAGTTTTATTTTTTTTTATTACTCTTCAAGATTGACCTCACCCCACCTGATGAAGTGGTAATGAGGTTCTAGCTTAAAGGCGACAAGTACAGCATAATAAATCTGTCACTGGACTTATCGCCCTTGCCTTGAAGGCTTGGCCCCTGCTACTAATGTACTAATGTGGCACCCCCCAACAGTAGTGTAGGAACACAACAACACAGAAGTGATTGTTATTTGGCTGCGGTCTTCTGTAAGGTGGAGGTATTACACCAGTCGGGCTGCTCCAGTTTTGTCCTATCTCTCTTCCAAATTTTGATTTCAAAAGTTTTATTGGATGTGCTAGTATGGATGGTATTTAAGTTGAATAATAGCTAGTTTGCTGCTCTTCCAACTGAACTAACCGCAAGTTATCGAAGGCAATTAATTTTTTCTGCTGTGTCAACCCGTTAGTCTATGGTAAGTGCTCTCAGCCGAATATATTTAGGCTTATTTTACTCATCGGTATTTCTATATTGTCTCGGTTTTTTATATAGCGTCGTTGGTTCTGATTTTTGTAACACAAGTGGTTCTAAGCTTACGAAGACCCAGAGGTCGTGGGTTTCATTTCTACATGGGCAATTTCCTTGTATAGATTTCAATTTGGATATGGCACGTCTCATGAGAAAAATATAACGGGTACGTGCTGTCGAAAAGGTTTGTAAAAAATCAGTCGTATTGATTTTCTATTCGTGCTACTTGAAAAAACTTGTTTGTGCATCATTAACAAAGTCCTATAAATTAACTAATTAAATTGATTTACTATTTGGACGACCTCGGTGGCGCAGTGGCTAAGGTAGGTGGCCAAAGCATGAGAGGTACCAGGTTCGATCAGGTCAATTTGAAAAACGAACTTTTCTAAATTGACTTGGGTCTGGGTGTGCTGGAATGACGCCCCTAGTTAGTATTCGTCGTCTGGAGCTCATAGTACAGGAGAAACCTTAGTTTGAGACCAGGTGATGGGTAAGGTTGTCTGGCGCATTTATTTTTTCGAGCTACTTGGGAATACTTGTTTGTGCACCATAAACGAAGGAGATTGGCCTAGCTAGTTTGGTAATGACTATACTATTATTAGCCTAGTACAGTGGCCAATTCAATGCGGCTGCAGTATCGTCCGATGCAGCCTCAAGTTGCACGGGCGGCATTCAGGCGCAGAACCAGTTTCGTTCCCTTTATAGTGCGGACCGCCTGCGCTGCAGCTTGCGTAATGACACCACGCTCTCGCTACAAACACAGGACAAGTATTTTTTTTTCTTTGTATAGACACTACACTTACACAAGTTCAATATTAGATCTTATGCGGACGACAAAAAGGCGGTGCAAAGTCAAATGTGTGAAGTCTGAAGTGCTTTTGTATGTACATAACACAACTAGCGAATATTTTTCGTAATCAATACAAAGCTAACTACATATTAAACTATGTATGCGGTATATGATACATACTGTAGTTTAATATTAGGTTTTAGCAACCCGCCCCAGCTTTGCACGTGATAATATCAAAATTTTCAAAATTTGCAATAATATCAAAGAAATCTATGGGGTTTTCAGATTAAAATATTATTATGTATGTTTTAATTACAGTGCCTTTCCATTGTGTAGTTTTATCTAAGCATACATAGATATTGAAATAGCGACTTCGTTTTATATTTGTAGTGATAATGTCAATTTAGTGATTGGTAAGAAACATATACTTAAGAAGGCATAATGCTATCCCGAAGTTAGAACAGAATTAAAAATATATATTTCGTGTAATTTTTTACAAAAGCTTATGTGAGTCGTAATATCTAATATCTAAGCATCTAAATATTAATGATGCTGATGAAACTATTATGGATCTTCCCCAGATTTTTGATGAACAATCCTGTGAGGCAAATGTAGTACATTTCGATAAGACTGTTTTCTCTTGATCTCACAAGCCGCGTTATACTAAGTACAGATGTGCATTTTAACGTTCACATCTGATATCGTTAAATGTATGCTTCGCAAAGTTGGCCGTGCTTTTTTTTGCTGAACTGGTATGCTCTTTTACTTTTATTTCGGAATTTGCGACATAATTATCCATTTAACCATTTTGTTGTATTTTTAAAGATTTAGTTAAATCACATAAATAACTGTAACTAATTCCGACCTCTGGTTATCATATTCCGTTTTTAATCCTTTACAGAACTGAATTGTCCTTATGAGACCAAAGATTTATCATAATAAATCGGTCAAACTACTTTACTTTAGATTCGAATGATCAGAAAAACCCATGTGTTATCATAAAAAATAATTCAGTTTCGTTAAGTCTAGTTTGTAACAATAGCATTAACTTCTATCGTATCTAATAAGATGACACATATCAAATTAACATAACTCAACGCAAGTTTTAACAGATGATATATGAAACAATATTTTAAGAATAGGCCAGTCCTTCTATGGAATCCAAATCATGGTCACTGTAACTCGCATTATATTACGTATAGACTTGAAACGAATTGGAACAGGCTATTTCTTGAGCTAGACTTAATGGCATATCATGCAGGACTCTAATTAAAATTGAGACTAGAAATTAAAGATGTTTGACCGGTGTATCTGTCCTAAATGTGCAATGAATAATACTGAAAAATTTTGAACTGTGTGGTTGTAGCATTTAATTCACATAATTATCAACCAATATACTCCTAATTACAAAGACAAGCGTTCCTCCAAATCAACCGATATACTCCTTATTACAATGGTTATGGTTGATTCACGAAAGCGTGGTGGGTTCAATCGCTACCTAGAGTAGGTAGATATTAGTGGGATGAACATTTTGTTTTGGTACTATGATGGTAACACAAGCACTTAAGCTACATTCTTTGGATCAGGTCCATTCGCGTGGTGCTGTCTGTTAAAATTTTATAGTATTTCTGAAGTTTCGACGTTTTCTTACAAAAATTTCTTAGTCTAATGAAAGTGTATTTCTCATATAATTATTAATTCGTATGTTTAACGTTAGAACTTAAATCTTCTGCAAATATTACTTTGAACAATATATTCTTGTGTTGAATACGAAATATGCAAGTAGTTACTATTTTTAATAATTATGTTTACGAATAAAGTATGTAAATGAAAAGAAAGTTGTTGCATATTTATTTTATCGCGGACACATTTCTTTCAAATTAGACTACAAATCGGTGATTTAGTAGAAAGTTCAATAGTCAAATCTTTTTATTTATATAGATTACACTAGTAATACTTATGAATAGTCTCTTTATAAATCAAATGCAGCTACCTCCGGTTCGGAACCTATAACTACCGAGAAGATACCGACAAGAAACTTAGTACATAGTTCAAAGTTTAAAATTTAAAAGTACATTTGTAATTCCATCACGCTATATTTGTTCTGGATAATGATCGAACCCACTATCTACCTCAGTAGTACTGGTAAGAAACTCAGTAGTTCAAAGTTTAAATGAAATTTCAAAAGTTCATTTATATTTCCATAACGCGATATTTTATCTGGTTAGGGATCGAATCCACTATTAAAATTCAAATGCGCCAACAATTAAAAATGTTGCACAGAGAAAAAACTTATACTACTATGACTCTAATACAAATAAATTTATCGTAAATAACTAGTTTAATAACGTTTAGCCAAAAGTTATGCCCAAAATAATAATTGGTCCTTTATTATAGAACATTTTATCTCCAGAAAAGAATAGGTGCTTGCAAGCAGCCAATCAAACACAAAAAAAGAATAACCTAGACGCAATATTTTATAACAATGAAATTTAACAGCCTAAGTTTTTTGCTGCTGCCTTTCTCAATAGGATTCTGAATCGAGTTTCTAAACGGTATCTGAAATTATATCGCTGGTATTTAAATGCAGTCAGTTTTTGATTTTGCAGTTTTTGATATCATATGATACGGATTTAAAATTTCATAATCATCTAAACATATAAATCATTTGTCCTAAGTGATTGACGGATCAACGCACAGCTTCAACTGACAATCTCATCGTAGACCTAACTTTGGTGGTGGTGGTGTTTTTTTCACGACGTAATCATCAGATAAGAAAGGGACCAAACTCTACCTGTAAAAGGTTGAAAAAGGGGGTAAATATTGTATGTTATTTCTTCGTCCGATCTGCTTCAAATTTGCCAAAAAAGCAAAGTTATAACGGTATCATCTTCATTAACCTCTTATGCTTGGTTCCAATATTTAACGAGTCGTAATGTGCCAAAAATGAGAATCCGTTTTTTGCCCAAAAAACTACGAGTCGTTAATACCGTTCCATAATTTACTTTCTATATCAACTGTCATCGGTCGTCCGTCGGTCGTCTTTAGCTTACGCCTCGTATTATTTATTACTACCCGTTGCTAGAATGGATCGTTTTCCAAATATTCGAACCGAGCATTACTAGTCATCGAATCAAAATCTATATTTCGCCGACTGGTAGTAGATTCTGTGACAAAAAACTGGCCACAATGATACTGTCCCCGTTCACCATTCCGAACTTAGCTGACACACTGCCATGCGACTCGCATACGATAAAAAGCACGTCAGACTATAGGCATAAGAACTAATTTCGAACTGTAACATAGATGTAGTGTTTGTTCATTTAGTTTAGCCATCGGTACTGGTCACTCCCAACCGGTCTCTACCAAACACCTGGTAATTATTACCTACTATCAATTACTTCGCAGGAAGACTGCGTCAGAAGTAAGCCCAATCAAAGATACTCGTACGTAGGAAAATAGAATCTGTGTTATTGATCGTTTCGTTGATTACTTTTTATTCTTCGACATGGTTCGGCGGGCCCCGCTCTCGCCGGATATTCGGCTGGCCATCTTATTGGCGGCTACTTTAAGAAACAAAACATTATTCAAATATAAAGATGAGTCTTGCGCTTGGAAATATAAAATGGTACCACTAAAAAAATATCCAGTAAATAATACGGCAATATTATACCTGTAGGAAGGAGGTCAGCCATGCTGAATTATAAGTCAGGAATTACAATGTAATACAACCTTTTATTCAATTATCAGTTATTTACAGTAATCTAATCTAATCTAATCACAAAATTCCTCAATTATCACTTATGGCAAGTACCTAGGGTATTACCATAAGTAATGATAGGTTGGTTGATTATAAAGTGCACCAGGCAGGGCAATTTTATAATCAACGAATAATAATTAATTTAAAATTAATTATCCGAGAGCGTCTTAGGATAAGCAAGCTTAGTACAACTAGTGCACCGAGTCACGCCAGAGCCAAGACTGCCTGCTCCGTCGCTGCGCGGTCGCTTTTATACCCGGTGCAAAACAAGTTGAGTCAGGCGGCGGGGGAAACTGAAGGACGCTTTCGCGGTGACGCGATGATGGCGTGATCGGTGCACGTATTGTTTACAGTTTTAAGCTATGCCGGCGTATGACGATGTCGCCGTCATGCCGATATACCTAAGAGCGTATGTTATAAGAGTAGGAGCGATAATTAGCGGAATTTTAGCCATTTTAAAAAAGTATCAAATTTTAAACATTTCAACAAAAAAAAATCCTTTAAGGAAATTATGTACATAAAAAATATTATAAAATTATCATTACAAACCTACAAATAAAAAAATTATCCCAGGTCACTGCCAAGGGGCATGGTGCCAAAAAGGCTGGCTGCGTTTCCTCTTTGTATAGCCAGACTTATTCTCTGGCCTAGGAAAAAGCCAGCCCTTTGGTCTCCCGAAGCATCTTTAAGCCGTTTGGCTAAAGCGTGGAAGAGGCTATGTGCGCCCGGCCCCCACGGCCCACGGTGTTAAAATCGCCTCCTATGGTTCCATCATCCAAGTACGACACATTAAATTTTGAATTATACCTTTTTCTATACATGGAATTGTAAATATATAAAAATCACATGAAATGCCCGTTTTTTGTCTTCAAAATCTTAATTTTAATTATTTTAATACTGTATCGACTTTTTTGTACAAAGAAAATTGGTTTGCATTCCATTGATTATAATTATAAGTCAGATTTCAAAGATTGCTAATTGTTATTATATTTCTTCTATATTTATAGTACAATTTGTTATTATTTTAACTCTGTAATTTTTTTATTATTTTATTTCCCTTCTCTAAAATATTTGCAAATTTTAATGTTCAAAGATTATTTTTGAAGGAATTTCAATTGCATTGTGTTACACCAAATTTAATAGAGATGGAAACTCGTGTTTATTATAGAATTTTTTTAAGTAACTGTTTACTTACTCTACATATCATAGTATTAATTTAGGCATCAGATTATCATTAATGCAATATTAAACTAATTAATACTGCTACTGAACTAATACTAAAACTTCCTAGCAAACATTTTCTCTAGGATCTAAAAGGTAAACGCCGATAAAACCTTAAAATTTAGAGACTATCATTGTATATTAAAGTTTCTGAATGACGTTACGACCAAAAACTTTCCTATTGGGATTTTAATGAAATTATCGACATTTATCAGTTTCCCATGTGATATTAAAAGCGTTATAAAATTCAGTATACAATAAAACTTCTTAACGCTATTATTCCGAGTAATTATTGCGTAACACTTATCATCTTACTTTCATATTTAACATTAGGTACTTATGTCAAGACATCGACATTCTAATATTATATTTTTTTTTGTTTTTTTGGTTTCAACTTCGAAAATATCTTAGCAAAACTTGAAGAAACACTAAAGGTATGAATGAAGATCGTTAAAGAAGTCTTAAGATGGAAAAAGAAATACCTAACTTATTAAGATGGTAGTTAAGTACTCTGAGATATCACGTCCACACTAGGTCATCCAGAAACACAACACAACAATTTAAATTCTTCCGTTCGCAGTAATAACATAATATCACACTTTGTATATAGCATGTACTTCATTCAAAGAAGGTTTGAAGTCTTGTGCAAAACGGATAATGCAACTTGACATTCATTGCAACTACCGCAGGCGAAACAAGAGTTTATTTCACTTATGAGTCACTTGCGACAGTGGACACGGTTGTATTTTATATGAGCAAGTCGGCACTTCAAATGTAAGACGTGCGGACACACGGCTGCTAAGAATAGCGAGCATTGTATCATACCATGAGTACATTGCTGGCAGTTTAATTATTTTATTTATTTTTTTATTATAAAATTAACAACACTTCTTAAGTTTTAAACCACTTTTAAGTGGTTGTCAGCGAGTGCGGAACTAAACAGAACAAAAACAAAACAGAACATTGTTTAGGAATGATTAAAACTAACATAAAAAATTAACAATATGATATATATTATTTATAAAAGTTATTTTTTATAAAGTAACGTTTAATTTCATACTGAAATTCATTAGCTGATATCGCGCAATTTCGGGTGGCAGCGCGTTAAGCAATTTATTTAAAGCATTGTTGCGTACCCTTTCATATTTCACATGTGTTTACATTTTTTTAATAGTAGCTTAAATTTTGTTACATAACTTATAGTTTATTCACTTATGAGTCACTTGCGACAGTGGACACGGTTGTTTTTTGTATAAGCAAGTCGGCACTTCAAATGTAAGACGGGCGGACATACGACTGTTAAGAACAACGAGTGTTGTATCATACCATGGGTACATTGCTGGGTGCTAACGATTTCATTTAAAGCGATGCTGTGTACTCTTTTTTATATTTCACATCTTGTTATAAATAAAGAGTTAAGTTTTTACATAACTTATAGAATAGATTTAGCTTCGGTCGTTGTAGTGATGTGTACAATTGACATATCGCTTGCTTGTGTGTTTATAAAATCACTGAATACCGTTTAGATTCTAATTTGGCAAAATTAAAATAATACTTTCAATTTCTAACTGTTTTTGTTGTATATACATGTTTGATGCAAAGCGTTCAGCACAACTAACGTGTTTAGCTAGCATGTAGTTATACAACGGCGCTGTCTCAATGCATCGAGATTATCGAAAAAAAAAAGACTATTACGTACTGAGTATTAAAAATCCTCAGTGCATTTTTTTTTAAGAATTTTAAAACTTACTTTGGTACAAAATCAATCTGGCTGATATAACATTAAGTCCAGTTGTTCGCTCACAGTCTTCATCGATCATGTGTCCCAGACGTATTTGTTCTGTATAACTAAGTTTTCTCGTCACGTCCCGCACAGTGGTTTAGATTACCCGTACGGGTTTTCCAGTGAAGGCTTTTCGGCTAAAAATTATACTCATTTGACTTTAAAATTCTGCGCACGAGTTGAATTTACGAGTTATCAGAACTCGAGACTGGATACGTACCAAGCATTGTATGTCTCAGAAACTGACGTGTTCGGGTTTCATTGAAAGTTATTGCAAGCGGCTATGAACGGAATAATAATAGTTTTCGTATGTGTATGTATAAATGTGCTATCATACTTCTAGTTATTATCAGTTTTGTAGTCGTGGTTTTATTAACGCGATGGCAAACTACTTTGTGATACTTCTCCCTTCTCACCACAATGATCTTAGTCTAGAAGAAATAGTACCTCTTTAGGTTTGGTAACATTGAGATAATTACTGAAACAATATTAACAAATGTAATATGTAGCAGGAAAGTGAGAAACATTGGCAGCGGAAGGATATTCCTGACCCTGATGATGAGGTCATCTTTCAAAAACGGATCATATCATAAGTAACGTCGTTACATTCCCTACAATATGGTTGAGTGAAGCGATGGCTGGCACATACGTCATGCTTGTGAACAGGTGCCACCTTTGGGGACTGGTCTGCTCCAGCTTACCTCTCGGAAGTAAAAACTTACTTGAGTACTTATTTGTTTCATCACTCATCAAAACCAAAACTATATGACTTGGTCCAAAGTGAGCTACACATAGCAATAAGTAAGATACTGATACTGTAAATGATCTGCTGAGTTTCTTACCGGTGTCTTGTCGGTAGATATAGGTTCCGAACCGGAAGTAGAATCACTTTGCATTGTATTCAATGACGATTCAAAAGTGTTATATGTAACCTACTTGAATAAAGAAATATTTGAGTTTGAGTTAACCGACGTGCATACATGAAAAGATTTGTTTTTGTGAAAGAAGTTCCCCACGCATACGAATGTTGAAAAACAATGTTTTGTGATAGAAACAACCCTGAATGGGACATTAAATAATATGATACTTACTTGCTTAGTTAATTAATTTAAGGACTCTTAGATAAAGGAGAACTCGAGCTGACCATCTTCTTATTAGTTCCGCGTTTTGCCGAACCATTAACTTACTACATCATCAGCGAATTGCTCAGATTTTTATTCGGATACAAAATCAAACTGAATCGATTGCCACCGGAGCGATGCTTTCACCTCAATCGACCGAATTAAAATATCGAGAAACGACATTTGGTCGTAAAAATATTTTTATTATTTCTTCAGGGTTCCGTCTCAAATCATTTGGGAAAAAGGAATCCATCCATGAACTATATTATCACGGTTCTAATATGGTTTGGATAAGCATAATGCTTGTTTTTAATAAATGTTAGGTAGGTACGGTCGAAAAATCGTCTGAAAAAAATTTACATTTGAATGTTAATTCTTAACCAATCTTCATCATCATCATCAATCTAAGGGCAGAAAGGTAACAAGTCCAAAATTTACTGTAATATATTAATGAATGAATTGTATTAATTTAGAAGGTTCATGTTTACGTCTAAACGTACCTATTGGGCTGAATTTTGATGCGTTATAATATATTGTTTAAAATTTGTTTAGCACTTGTTTTTCCATCAATATCTATAAACCAACGTAGTCATGGGCAAGAACTAATACAAAGACGTTAAATATGCAGACTCGCCAATATAGAAAACGACTTTTTCTATATCGACTCGGGTCTGGGTATTGTACCGTCGTTGTTTCTGATTTCTGTAATACAAGTGTTTTAGCTCAATACTACGAAATCGTAGCAATATGTGTCTATGATGTTGCCCAATATTTGTTTTTTCAAATCAACATTTTTAATTTAAGTTCCTAAGTCAATGTGTACCTACTAAAATAATGGTCAATTATTGTCATTTACGGTGTAAAGTGTACAATTACTTAACTAAATTCTAGGTTACCTAAAAGCCTAAACTTTGATGTAATGGACATTCTGACATTTACATATTTTTACAAAAAAAAAAAAAATACCCACCGCAATAACAATCACATTGTTTTTCTTGAAAAAAGTAAAGATCAGGTCATATTCTATACAAGAGTTCTACGGAACCCGACTTTCTAATACGATTTGCACTTGGCCGTTTTTTCTCAACGATTTGCATAAACTCCCGAGTAGCCGTCTCGACCGAGCAGCGGAGGTGGCGTCGTAAATGCGATCGTAAAAGAAACACCTTTTAACGTTAAGATCTGCGCTAAAATGGTGGTCACTCGGCTCGAGAATTTAGACCTGTTTAGGTTATCGGCTGAGTGAAGACTTGTAGGTAATGTTTAATATCTTGAGAGCAGTGAATGAAAAAAATTTAGAAGCATTTCTAATGCTTGAAAATAGCACCACGAAAAGTAAGGCACGGTGGGCGTGGCTTACAAAAGTGAGCTAGCGCTTGTACCAATTCCGTTTCCAAGGACGCAGCGAGTCACAGGCGCGGACCAATTACAGCGCGTGTTCCATACCTACAGGGCACAACTTTTAATTTCTTTTTATTTTAAATCTTAGTTTTTTTCACACACACAGGGATTTTTTTCTTAGGACATGCCAGTCCCATCGTATCTGATATGTAAATACTATGACATTAAACTAAATAAAATAATGGAACTAAACAAACTAAACAACATGAAGTCAAAACGCCCTCTATGGTTAGAGTATGTAGAATACTTTAAACAATAGCTACGTCACATCTATTAATTTTCAATTGTGTTTTAAACAATTAAAAAAAAATTACTACACAAAATAAAAAATAAACCTATTTTTGCCTTAAATAAGAATAATAAAAAAAGTTTGTAATGACAAGTTGTTTTTCTGACATTTTTTATTTCATAAAATATTTATTTTTCATTTAGTAGAACACTAGTTACCTAAGTAGGCATTTTGTTTTGAACGCTATGAAAAAAAATAATATAAATGAATCTTGACGACCTCCGTAGCCGAGAGGCGAGCGTGCCGGACTTTGGCGTCGCGCCATCTCAGAGGTTCCGGGCTCGATCCCCGGTCGGGTCAATATGGGGAACGAACTTTTCTGTATTGTCTCGGGTCTGGGTGTTGTGGTACCGTCGTTGTTTCTGATTTCTGTAACACAAGTGCTTTAGCTACTTACTACAGAATCAGAGCTAGGTATGTGATGTTGTCCAATATTTATTTATTTATTATTTATCTTCAACGCTTAGAAGCGCTGTCGTTACAATGACGGATACAAAAAATAGGTTTACGTTTGCTATAAACACACATAGAACTGTGACTATAAAGTGGTTACTGCGAATTAGCGTAGTGCGAATGCAATACAAATAATTCTGACTGCATTCAACATACAAATGACAAGTGAAAACGTAGGATTAGGTAATCCTTAGCGTATTTGACTTGTACCAAAGTGATACGTGTAGCTCACTTTAAATAAGTTAGATACTGCTACTCTAACTAATCTGCTGAGTTACTTACCGGTATCTTCTCGGTAGATATATGTTCCAAACCGGCAGTATAATATATTCAATGATGTATTCAATGATGATTTCGAAGTGTTATTAGTAACCTACTTGAATAAAGAAGTATTTGAGTCTGAGTTTGAGAGTAAGTTACAAGAATTATGTACCTAAACAGATATTTTCTCTACTGTCCACCATATAAATTTTCAATGTCCAAGATGCTCCTTGGGGTTTATTATGATGAGACGGAAAGCATTCTGAAAGTTGGAAAATTCATACTAATATGATAAACGCGAAAGTAACTCTGTCTGTCTATCTGCTTGTTTATTCGGCTTTCACGCCTAAACTACTGACCGTATTTGATGAAATCTGGTACAGGTATACGTTGAACCTCAAGAACGGACCTAGGCTACGATTTGTTTTGAAAATAAGAGGGATGGGAGTAATACCGCCCTTGAAAGTTAATATGGGAAAATGATTATTATTAATATGATCATATACATTTGGTACAAATATTAGATTTGGGTAAAATTGACCATGAAAGTACGAAGTCCACGCGAACAAAGTCGCGGGCACAGCTAGTATCTATAAATATCAAAACGTCCACGTTCATATCTCACAGATCAATATAAATACTTCAGACAGTCAAATACACACCTCAGCAGAATAAAATCAGTGATTTTAATCGCTTGCTGCACCCACAGGACTGGCTTAGCCTAGTGACGTGTACGGTAATGTTTTTGAATATCCCTCTGTTCTTTTCTGAAAATAATATTATATCCTAGCTATAGTTACCACTGTATAGGTAGGTTGATTAATTTATTTGGTCATACAGTGGTTGTAACATTGTTCCTTATAAACAAATTATAGTCTATATATTACAAAGCTTTATCTATCTTGATCAATGTTAATGCAGTTCATTCAAAGCTGTGTAAACTGTCACTTACAATATTAGAAACAGAAAAATTTTATCTCCCCTTGCGATGCGGGAATCGAACCCACGACCTTCACGTATCGCGCGTGCTGCTCTTACCAATTGAGCTAACCGCAAGTTATCGCAGGCGATGAAATTTTTCTGCTGTATCAACCGTTAGCCTCCGGTAACTTACTACATCATGGTGTCACTTACAATGTTAAATCCCGATTGATAATAATGTTTTATGCAGTTGACAATCTTTTATTGTTTTCCTTGTACTAAACGCAAAAGATTACTTTTTTTATGAATCCATGATTGTAGCGACTACGCATCTAATTGTTAGATTCATGTAAAAATATATCTTATTTCCGCATTGCTTATTATTTTGAAACACGCTGATCCTAACTATATTTTATCATACATTTTCAAATGCAAGCAGTCATTCAAAATCACTGCATAGTTAAACAAAGTCGTTTTTTCAGTCATTCTTTTCTAATTAATGTTTATATCTTTAAAACTATGTAACGGATTTTGATGATTTTTTTTAACAGATAGAATGCTTTCAAGAAGAAGGTTTCTGCGTACATACCAGGCGAAATATTTATTAGTATCTTCCATTGTATCTGTGAAAGTCATTAGTGGTAAAATGATCATTAAATGAAAGTAGACTTTTTTAATGAAACAAAAACGACATTTTGATTGGTTTTTATGAATAAAATCAATTGTCCAAGTGTGTGTGAATTTTAAAGTGAGTAGCGAGAGTTAAAATATCAACAGAATCAAAATGCAGGGCCGGACTTTGGCGTTGCGCCATCTCCGAAGTTCGATCCCCGGTCGAATCGTTAAAACGGGAATCAAAATTTCTTATACATAGATACTTTTACAAACATATTTTTGATGTCTAACATAAGCGCTTTGGCTTTTTACCACAAAATTAGAGCAATGTATGTGATGTTATCTAATGCAACCAAAATTTTAGTCAATTAGTTAATTGTTAATAAAACCATAAACAAACTATTTGCAGGACCCAAAAGTCGACCTGTAAAGAATGCTCCTATCGTTAAGTCCAGCTTTTGTACTTTTTTTGCAATTAAGTTTATAAATCAACTAGCGGTCCCGGCGAACTTTGTTTCGCCTTAGATAATTTTTCCCGCTTTTCTGTTGAAATTTTTCAAATTTTACCAAGGATCCCTAAAAAAGTGTTTTTTTACAACCTCACATTAGAAACCTCAAAAATTGTAGCCTATGTGTTATTCTGATGTATAAGCTATATTGTGTTAAAGTTTCATTCAAATCCATTCAGTAGTTTTTACGTGAAAGAGTAACAAACATCCATACATCCATACTTACAAACTTTCGCCCTTATAATAGTAGTAGGATTGATTGAAAATCCTGTTAAATAATATTTTGAAGAAGATGTAATTTTAAAAGATAGACATTAAAACAAAAGTCATTGTCATTATAATTTATTCAATCATAAAATTATTATTTCACATTAAAAGTTCTCTATATTACGTCTGAGCAACACTAGCTACCATTACTTCTTCACTTTTAATAATACTTTATTTTTAAGTCCTGTCAACAATTTTGAAATGCAACAATTTAATTTTTACTTAAAAATCTGTTTGAACTTTCATTCGCACTTAATGTAAATATTGCCTTATGAGATACATATGTAACTACTTGTACGAAACATAAATTAACAATTTTAATAATAATCTTAAAGGAAATTATGAAAAAATATCAATAAAGACCTATATTAATACCATAACTACACAATTATTACGTTATTTACAGATAAGCAAAATTTAAAGGAATACAGCTAAATCACGATTATGATAAAAACTAATTTAAATGTTTAATTAAAAATAGTTAGATAATAAATAACAGTCGTATTTTCTAAAGAACCAGTCACTTATCTTTATTATATATTTAAAATTCAAATATCAGCACTGATGGATTTCAATTGACAGCATACTGTTTTGTTCAAACTACACTGAAAATCCAACAATAACATAGCAAATAGTCGAAATAAAATTTTTAAAAAATCCTAAATTTTGAAATACGTACTAATTTTTAAAATTTGGAGGTAAACAAAACACTGCACAAACAAACCTTATGAGATCTTTACGAAAACCAAATCCACATTGCAAATACGTACAAACATAGCGCTAACAATTTTACATGACATTACATCAATACTTTACTAATAATACTTCTCGATACAAGATTAATTGCTAGTCCAAAAATAATAATCACCTAAGGCTATCAACAAATCAGCTATACATAAACTTCAAACTACATTAATCCTTATGAAGTCTATGAAATTATCAACGTCTCATTATATCTTCTATGCTGAATCCTTTCTTCGGTCCACTGGATTGACTCGTTCCTGGCTTAGGGTTTGTGTTCGGTTGTATTCCAACGATGTTCTTAATCCCGTTTGCGATGGAACTGGAGCTCGCTTCCTCATGTTCTCTCACATTAGTCTGTGGGCTATCTTTACAATTCGTAACGCTTGTCGAAGTGCTAGGCACCGTATCTTTAGGTGGAGCGTGTTTTACAATCAAATCTTGAGCCACGGTTTGCTGCGGTCCTAACATCGAATGAGGAACTGGCCCGTAAGCGATTTGTGGATGCGGTGGCGGCATAGGGATTCCGAACTTATGATAAGATGGTATTCCCATTATAGTAGGGGGTAACCCTACTACTACTTCCGCACTTCCCATTGGCTGACGTGGCATTGAAAGGTTCGTTGGCTCAGGTGAACGGCTTCTGTAGACAGCTGCACAAGTCCTTACATTATCGCCTATATCTGGCGGATGACTTCTTTTCCTATACGGATTCAGATAAACAGTGGAAGGACCTGGGTCTATAGGTGGGCTAGACATTTGACTTATTTTTGATGGATCGGGCGGAGCGACTTGATGCAAATCTCTTCTTATCTGTAGCTGTGGATGTCTGATTTGTTGTTCTGGCATTTCGGTGTACCGCATTTCTTTTTCAATTATTTCGTCGGAAGTGTAACGTCGTTTCTCATACATGTCCGAAGAAGGCATGCGATGTTTATCTGATTGTTGCGGACGCATGGTGTATGGGCTGGCCCGGTCCCGCGGCTCATTATGATGGCAATGAGTGCGTTCTACCGGAGAAGGAGACATCCGTCTCGGTCTTTCCTCGCTTTGCTCTCGTCCAATGCTTTCAATAGACGATGATCGAGCTCGTCGTACAGGGGAATGCTCTGGGGATGATATATCCGGATCCTCATCGTCGTATCCTGGTTCGATTGGAGACCCTGGTCTGCCGATATCTTCTTCTCCGACGTCTAATACATCGCCTGGTGGAACATCTCCAACTGCATGGGTCAGAGCGTGTCTTCTCAAATCGCAATTTCTTCGAAAAACTTTTCCACACGAGTTGCAATTGTAAGGTTTGTGGTCTGTATGCGTAAGAAGATGAGTTTTGAGGTTGGAGCGTTGGTTGAAGCTCCTGCTGCAGACTGGACACTTGTGGGGCGACTCTTCCATGTGAAGAATCTTGTGAACTGCCAATGTTCTTGATTGGCAAAATCCTTTCCCGCATTCCGTACATTTGAAAGGCTTCTCTTTTGAATGAATGTACCTGTAACAAAGAAAGTGAAGTTAAGTGTGTATTTTTAACTCGATATTGAGGATAAGATGGCATATGTAATACATTATAACTTTATGAACGCGCGCTACGAGCAATTTAATGATTCGTACCATAAAATATCGTGGTTTAATTAAATGTCTGAGGAGGGGCGGAGTAAGTCGAACACAAGTTCTGTGGATCTTTATACGAGGAATATTTATTTATAGTGTTTCATTGCAACATAAGGTAGAAAAAGGCAACTAAGAGTTTGATTGGATTCGCAGGTAATTTATTGTTTATCGACCAATGTGTTTTTGATAATGTTTTTACTAATAACACGTTCATAGGTGAATGTTTATAATTTGTTATGGTTAATGGTGTGTAGTACAATGTCTCAAATGCTAATTTTAAATAGTTTTTAAACCGTTGCAATAAGCGTGAAATTTTAACGTCAACGATAACTAAACTGCTCAGGCGCACCTTGAACGTGATCCGAGTAACTTGAGCTTCACGTCTCAAGGCAAAACCAACGACGACGTATACTCTGCGATCTCGCCACTATTCCGAGAGCTATGCTAAATCTTTCCGTCCCCCTTTTTCATAGCAAAAGGGAAAGGTAAGACGACACAGAGAGACCAAGTTACCCTGGTTCCGTTCCGCAAGAGTTCCAGTTTGGCCGAATCGAATTACGTTAAAGCATTTTGTGGCCAATCGCTGCAATTAATATTATTAACAGCGGCTATATTGAGTTACTAGCCTCCATATGCTGTTCTTATATGGCAATCAAAAGAGCCGAAATTACAAAGAAGTTGTTATACTTTATAGATAGCGCTTGATAATTTATTTATGGCTTGATACTAAACTTTGATCAATATCTGATCTTTATCACTCAACAGTATAGAGGTTGTAAATTGATACATGACATCAGTAAATTAATAGAATCACAAATACGCTAGCCTTGGGTTTATTTACACTTTTGAGTATATTTTTAAACCGTCATAGTCGATGAATTCTCGATCTAGAGAATTTCTTCATTTATGCTAACTACGCTACCGTGTAGTAAGCTATTATATGAAAGCAATTTAAAAACCTGAGGTGCAATGTAAGTCTTTTATTGTGCTCACTACCGTGTCTGTATTATTAAATTCATAAGTTTTTTGTTGCAGCTATTTAAAAAGTAATTAACGCAGAAAACTTTGTCTTACTCAAATAAGAAGCATTTATTAAAGCAAGACGTGGCCATTGATGGTATTTTTAAGGAAATGAACCAAGGTGAAGGCAAATGGTTAATTAATGTAGGAAGTATCAGGCACACTAGTCATACCTCGACACTATTGTAATCACGATATTAAATCACCAAAGCTTTAGAATTGATTAGAAGGATATTTGCGAAAAAAAGCAATTAAAATGAAAAATAGCAAACGGTGCAATTATTTTTTTCTACAACACACTTGTTCGTGTTCAATAATTGCAGCTTGTTACAAGAATATTTCTATAATGATTTCATTTTGTTATTTCGCTTCGTACTTATAGGTTAAAACTTGGTGCCTAATTACATGATTGCCAGCAAGAACGCAGCATGACAAAAAAGTCTAATTGAATCACAACCACCTACGTCGGAATTCACTTAATGATGATGACTCTTGAGATTCCTGCCAAGCATGCAAAGAATGCCCCACGTAAATAATATATCATTACTCTATGGAAAATAAACAAAAAGGTGTAATGACCCCTCCTCCCATTACATTTGACGTCGGTTTTTGGTTTCATCAACGTCGTACTCATTGAAATCCTCGAGGCAAGTTTTGGTTCTCACATAAACTTCTCAAAATAGCATAGATTTTGTTTATTGCTAACATGACTGACTGGTTCTACTGGCTATTATGTGAAACGATGTATATCGTCTACAGGTTAGTGCATGGGACTTAAGCATCGATAGGTATCGTAGTACGTAAGCAATTAACAGACATTTCTTTGAAGTTCATTCTTTATTTTATTCGATTCAATATTTGTAGTGTTCGTTAGTTCGTTTCCGCAAAACAGCACTTTGACCTTACCGTTCGATTTTACGCTTAATTTGCTTAAAGGAAATATTGGTATCTTGACATTGGCTTTGAATTTACGTTAATTGGAATTACGTTTGCGTTAGTCGTTAACAGATTTTGGCTATTTCTCGTAATAATGACATTTGGCATTATTTAAAAAATATATCAGAGGAGTGGCAATATATGAAACATATGACGCAATTACATAGTGAAATATATGCTATTGTTGTTTTAAAATTTTTTGGAAGTTCTATTCAAAGAAGTAATTATCTATTTTCTTATTATCTAGTACGTTACTTAACGACCCTTTTAATTTTTATTTACTGTATAGTTTCAACGTTATATGCCTTCTGATTTTTCAAGTTCCTGTCGGCTTTGTTTAAAATCAACTGGGAGATCTATTATGATAAAAGTAAAAAAATGTTAAGAATTTTAACAACTCCATCCATGAATGGACTTCTCTAGCAACTCAAAATTATAGCTAACAATTTGCTGGCACCACGCAAACAGAGACGGACGGACAGACGACCGGTTTCCTCAAAGCACACATAACTCAGCCTGTTATATCACGTGGCATATAGGTACTTGGACGGTTACGCTTCGCAGTGGGTACGTCAGTTACTTCTAAGTTATTACGTTGGGAAGTCTCCAAAACAAGCAAAATATTTAACCGACGAATCAAATCCTTAAAGTGTAGCGGATTTTTTTAAAATACTAAAGAACATTCGAATACGTCGTTTGGAAAGAACAATCTCTATTTAATCAATACAATATAACTGTGCCACGAGTTTTAAACCCGCTATGCAGGAAAATCAAATAGTTATACTGAGAACATCTATCAAATGAAATCGATATTCAAAATGAATTCAAAATTCTATCAACAATTATAAGTTTGATGACTGATGCGGAATTAGAAGTCAGACAACTTTACCGAAGCTCAAAGGAGACCGCCACAAGATTCAAATTAACAAGCCAATTACAGTTGCTTTGAAAACGTTCTTTCGGAACATAAAACTGCGGCTCTCACTATCATAATAACAACCAATACTTTATTAAGAAAAAAAAAATGGAAAAGACACATTTTAATAAACGCTACAGTTTAAAACGAGGACAGTAACAGATTGAAATACCAAACAAAAAGAATTCTTATAATTAATGACATAAACAAATCTTCTCCTCCCAGCAGCCTTATCGGGGCATTTCGATCAATCCTGACGTTAAATAAAATATAAGTAATGTCTGTCTCTTCTTATTACACTTCAAGATAAGGATCACGATGGTCAGTCGCTCAGAATCCCATCACGGATCGAGCCGCGTTGAAAAAAGCGAGCCACAAAATTACAGAGAGGACTGTGGACGGGCGCTAATGGCTTACATTAAAAAATATTTTCCATTACTGTTACCGGTCGGATAATGGTGGCAGGAATATACTTGGCGCCAAAGAAAACGAGGAAATAACATGACGTAATCGAATAAAAGAAGCGATTTTAGTCGTACGTACTTGTATCGATAAACGCTCGTTCGATATTCAAGTGACGAAGTCTCGAAATTATTGGTGGATTCACTTAGGTTGTATGTATTAAGGAGTTCATTGAAGCATTATAAAGACGGTTTCGGCAAAAGAACAGGTTCTTTAAAGTGTTCTCGTTTCTTTTTAACAGAACCGTTGTGACAGTAAAGCGAATGTTTTGTCAAAAATATGTTCGTACGCTATTTAATAACATTTCAAACAAGAATATAAAAGTAATTATGAAATAACCGTTTATACATAAATTTTAATCATACTTCAAGTCTAAAGAAAACATCTTGATAGTATTATCAACAACCGGATGCAAAAGAAAATGTGTAATAGAAAATGGAAGGAACTTTGTTCATATATGTATATATCCCAATACGTATGGTAGGTGGGTACGCGGACCAAGCCAAACTTTTGATAAGCTATTAAAAATATTAGCATGTCATTCAAAATAATGAAGCAAATTTTCATATTCAAAACTAGTTTTTTGTTCTTTTGTATACCCTTGTAAAGAAGTTATAAATCAATGTAAGTTTTTTAGGTACTATCAATTGAGCGCCATAGCTAATCCTCATTTCTATTTCGTAAACGAAAATGTATGTATACGTATTCAGTTCTAATTTAAACGAAAACATTTTGTTCTTCCACGAACGTTATCTATATGTTTTTAAAGATTTCCTACATTATAGTAAAGAGAGCAGGTCCATCGGCTGCGCGCGTTGGAATGCCGCGGCGTAGGTCACTGCCCTATCCGCCCCCCACAGCCCCTCCCCCACCTAGCTCATCTCCTCATCCTCATCAAAGCCTCGCCTATCGTCCACATTAATTACATCATAAGCACTACTCATTACCATCACAAAAATATAACCATTTAATTAACTTCAAAGTGAAATCACAAAAATTCAACATAGCTAGAGACGCGGACAATTTAATAATAACACACGACAAGATTATTTAGCCTAATAAAATTGTCGTAAATTAATACACAAAAAACACAGGATGATTAAATGCGACGGATCTGAAACAGGACGACGACCCGCTCATTCTAAACGATGACATCACACCAATTAAATTAAGTAATTCAGCGCATAAATATCACAGCAAAGACAAAGATTCCGAATTTATGGTAATGAGTAACGCATCCTTAATTAGTTAGATGTATTTGCAAAACCCACACAAATGCAAAACGGTAGCAAGAGATAAAACATAAATTCGTTCTCAGAAACGGTTACAAGCAGCACACTGGCATATAAGTAAATCAAAACTGCTTATAAATAGCCCGTATTAACATAATATTGCGATTTGTATAATGAAGTAGCAGATTTTGTTATTCAAAATCATTCGATTTTCAGGCGAGATGCATCGGAATATAATTTTATTGGCCATTCCACATATTCTATTGATTTTATTATTTAAAAAATAACATCGAGACTAAAAGCTCATGTTTTTATGTAAATCGTTTTGAAATCTAAGTTACTCTTTTGGCATTCCTAAAACAAATTTAAATGTAAGTATAATGCAGAGTGTATTTGGTTGCTTGACTCGTTGAGTAAGAAAATTATTGGGAAGGTTGACTTGAATGGGTTGTTTGATTTAAAATTTTACATTGTCGGGTTTGCGCCCAAAATTATCAATTCTGGGTTTAAAGAAAATAATTCATTGAAGCGCCCTGCTGTGGCTGAAGTAAACGTTAAATAACTCTTTACCGGTGTCGCACAGAAGAAGTTTTCGCCGTATTAGGATACATAAAAGCTGTACTTAAGCAACCGTGCTTGACTCGACTTGTCGTGTGAGCCCACGCAATGTTTTATCTCTTTACAAGCAACTAAGCTGGTTCCTTTAAGTCGATTTATTGTTATGCTACTAATATCTCAGCGTCGGTAGGAGACGCCAACGCCTTTTTAACCTTTAACTAATTAACATTAGAATACCAAATAATGAGTGAGACTGTAAAGCCTCTGGGAAACTTTACTTATTTCAAACTTAAGAATATATTAACTACAGTACCGACTATCGTCACTAAATATATCTTATTCAAGCCCAAAAATTAATTAAAAACCATTATGTTCAGATGGCAGTTATAATCTAAAGATTTCTGACCAAACAAGAAAGGATCAGTCATTAATCGAAAAAGTTTTTTTTCGTTGCTTTATTATCAAAATACTCAAATCAAGCAGCGTCATCTTTAAGTCAACAAACTTTTTCCAAACGAACGGAACTAATTAGCTGCAAGCATGTCAAGTGTCGATATCGAAGTGAAACTTGAAACACTAATTAACATAAAGCCTGAGCAGTTAATATTTCTAAATTATGAACATTCGAACCCGTATTGGCAGTAGCTGAACGTTTACATGTAGTATATGACATAATGCTAATGAGCCAGAGTGTTGTTCATATGAATATTTTCGCAACGTCTCGAGTTATATTAGCATTTGTATTTGGAACTATTTTTTGCTCCAACGCTTCTAGTAAGTGGTCAATATTGTATTCATTACAAGTGAATGCTAATTCGTTTTCTTCTGAAGTAATAAAGTGTCGCATATGCTTCGGAGAAATTTCTACCGATGTAGAAACAATGATTGGACACTTATTGTACACAATAATTAAAAAAAATTTGAATCTATAGTTTTAAAGGTACACCTTTAAAACTATAGATTCAAAAATACAAAGATTAACAAGCGTTTTGATATTGAATTTGATTGCATAAATGATAGTTTCGATAGCACCAAATACGACATCTACCTCGTGTCGGTTACATCATGCATATTCAGTGACTTTTCGGCTATTATCTTTCAAATAGTTCTTAAGTTTCAAAAGGCGATGTGATGCATTATACTACAAAATATAATACGTCATTACCAAAGTTGCGTTTGCGCACGTTTAATAGATTCTATGTAGGCGTGTTGCTTTCAATCAGCGAGCGCCACACAATGACTCATTATCGTACTAGACGGTGGGTCTCCGGTAATATTCTCTTGACTACCTACGCCTGTTGCTTTATCTACAGTAGTGTTATAGTTTACTACCAATGGAACTTTTATTTCATGATTATCCACTGTTTTTTATCTACCATGTATATTTTTAACTAATGTCAAAGTTGACTAGTCTTTCTCATAACTGTACTGTTGTCAATTCTTTTCTTCCACAAATGGAAATTTCATTGAATACCTTTGTGCAGTATTATTTTGATAATTTACTCCTGAACGTAAAAAACTAATCGAAAAATAATACAGGCCCCGTCTCGGAATAGTTCCACGCTCGATCATTTATTTTCTGTTATGTACTAAAGAAATTTTGTATTCGTCGCGCGACCGCGTTATAAAAAGTCAAATCCCCAAAAGTCGGACAGGTACGTGGACAAAAAATAAATGGAAAATACTAATGGAGCGACGCAAAGAGGTTGGTCTGAGGCGCGTCGAGGTATGTAGTCGACAGACCTCTTGCTGCTTACTTATATTCGATTGATTTGGTCTTTATCCAAAATCAATTTATGTTCAGTATTAATAATAATTAATTTTAGTTGTTATTTATTAAGTAAATAGCATGGTTTGATATTATTTCAATTAGTAACGTAAAAAAGCCAAATTAAAGATATTTTATCTTCAAAATTATGACACATTTCTTGTATCTCAATTATTTTAACCGCAGAAAAATGTATTGACAAGATCCTATCACATAACCTACTTTTCACTGATTATTAAATAATAGCGATTAATAGTGTGTAGTGAAATATTTTTACTTTAGGAAAAAGCGTTAATTAGCACTTCCTGATATTACCAAACAGCCCGTGTATGTTTTGCGAAAAGTTCTTTGAATTACGTTCTTTTAATTTCGTCTATTGCTACTACAGTATGCTGTAGGTAGAAAATAGTACAACGTGGCGTCAGTTTTTGAAGGACTTCCTGCCAGCAACATACAGCAACGCGTCCGTAGCCGGTTTGGCGGCGCGCACACAGTCCAAGCGACGTAATGGGAGCGACGGCTGGCCGCTGCCGCTTCACACTCAATTTCACCTCTGACTGACACAAACATTCATTGCGCTGCGTACTTGCCTGTCTCAGAGGTGCAGCATCAGGTGTATTGACTGCACCGCGAAAAACCGAACCTGCCTTCGTCAAAACATTCGTAAACTTTTCAATGTTCTTTTGCTGGCCAGTACAGTCAGTTTATTTACATCTCCTGATTTTTTAATAACGAAACTGGGAATCCAGTCGTCTCAGTTGCAAAAAACTTTAACTAACTGGAATCGTCTTCAAAATGTCAAATAATAAAGAGGAATTTAAATGTAGAGACGTAACTTTTGGTGTGAGGTACATCAGTAAAGTATTGGCGATTGCAGATGAATCTGAAATGATGCCTTTAATAAAGATAATAAAGTGAAATAGAGACGATCTAATTACATCAGTCTCGAGCTTGAATGTTCAAGTTAGTCATGTTTTTTCTAAGTTCAAAGTATAGTTTGTCTTAGTTATTGTAAAAAATGGCGCCTCACGAGGTTTATGATAAAAATAGTTTGATATTTGATACGTATAAGCCCGAACATCTTGATTTTGATCTTGCTTGAATAGCTTGAATACAATTTTTCACGGTTCATGTATTGTCTGACGAAACTTGATCTCTTGATTGGTTGTTTATGATTTATTTTATGTCCAACCAAATCAAATTATTATTTGAACCATATTTGATTTGATCAACCCTCGCAACACGATCAAGTGTAACTTGTATCAAAAGTCCAGTTTCTTTTGAGGCATTTTCAAATTAAACTTTTGCAAAGTCTTATAACAAAATCATTACTTTTCGGCCACATTTTGCTTCAGTCTTAAGCATTTTTTTTTCAGAATGTTAAATGTACTTTTACACACTACAACAACAACAACAACAATATAAAAATGAATCGGATGTTGAAATGCCAGGCCCATTAAAAACATGGAAAACCTGCTGGTATTACACACAAAGACAAAGTTTTGTTAAAAAACTGTTTTCATTTCTGTAACCAGTTGCATCAACGCAAGTGTAAAAGATTACGGCTACCTTTCTCCGACACATTGGCCAGTGTGTTATTATTTAAGTTGCTCAAAACTAGTTCCAATTATCAGATTTATAACTCCAGCTTGATTCATGACGGTCTCGACTGGCAATTATACTCAAGTCCTCCGATACCATTAATCAATGTATACTGATAGATCCACTCTATGTACAAATCCAATTAGAGTTGGAATCCTTGCTACAATTTTGTTTTGTCGATTCTGTTGCTTTTGATTTATGAGACGAGATGAGGAGCTGCAATCAGGCCACGGGGTAGAGTGTTAATTTTGGTTTCATCGTAAATCCATTTTTAGTGCTGGCTGTAATTGAGTGTAATCGGTTAGTATCGCATCTTTATTGGAGCTTTTCATGTGGGAAAGATTACAACATAGTTTGCTCTGCCCGATTGGTCGACCAATAAGAAATTTATTATAACTAGTTGCGTTGCTTCTTTGGGAAGCTAATTAAGATGCCCAATTTTAGTATCCGGTTTAATTAGACGTTCTCGATCATCCTGTGATCTCTATGTTCCCTTTCCGAGCTCTCTTTTATTAAATCTTATATTATTATTCCAAGTAAAATCTATAAGTGAGTCGCATCACTTTTCCATTAATACTGACAGCAACCCTTGTCAAATATAGCAAATCCATTTTTTCCAAAAAAATAAAATGACATTATGTACTTTCAATTGAATTAAACCGGTTTTAAACTACATAGAAATACGTTTTTCTTCTTATATCTAGACGTATGTTTATTTCCCAAACTGAATAATTTCAAACAAAACCTTCTTCGTAACAATAATGAATACGTTTGTGTTACAAAACAAGTCTTAAAAAAGATGTTAAAAAAACCGCTGCTATGTAGAACACAAAAAAGTAAAGCTTTGCTCGGTAATTGCTTTCATTAATTTAAAATCTAGTTTTGATGCTGTCTTCTCTAATAAATGTTTATAGCTGTTCGAAAAAGTTCTCAAGTCGATCAAAGTTTTTAATCTCCCATAAAATCAGTCTGTACGTGCTTAGAGCAGATTAGAGTTGGTTGGTCTGAGGCTATGGCAATAAATAATGTGATTATTTCCTTTTGAATAAGGCGAGTCTCTCATAAGCCTTCTTTTTTGAGTGAAATCAACCGAAAAGGCACTTTGTAAACAGGATTAGGATCGGCCTCGTACGAACTGTTTTTTCTTAGATTCGTAATGCTACCTGTCATTTTTAATTTAAATGTTTGTTGGCCACAAAGGTTTTCTAAATCCGTTTATGTAATTCATAGCTTAAAAGTCAAGAATTTTTGTAATGTACTTGTTACGTTTTTATCGATGAATGACTGTGTTTTTTTGTACTCGAATGTTAAGTAACTGTAAAATATGTTAAGTCCGTGTAATCAGTTAAGTGATCATGCGTTGTCATTATTTTACTTGAAGTTTCTCAGTTAACGCAAAATTGTATCATCAACTTATTCTCCTCCATGCAAGTAACCCTTTCTTTAAGTCTCAAAGGTTCGAGCCATCAAGGACAACCGGTTAGCTGGTTCGGTCTTAAATCCCTTGGATAGCTTTCCACTATTCCAGAGATATCATCGAATACACATCTACGTTTTTAATGTCATCCATTCCGAATATTAAATTCTTATCTTAATCGTCCTGAGTTAATGATACTTTTGTATGTTTTATGTATCTTGAAATCTCCTTGCAATTATTCAAACGTTTCATATGCTCCTCGCTGCCACATACAAATGCATTTATGAAAAGACATACTACATTATATTTGAATACCTCATTTATTTTTATTTTCATTGTGTGGCTTTGACAAAATGTAATGGTATTTGGTGATGATTGTTACACAAAATGCTATTCATTCGTATCATTTTATACTTGGCCGCTATTTTCATGAAATATTTACTCCGATTTTCTGACTGCAAGGAATTGTAGACTTTAAGAGCAAATTTAAATTTTCGAATTTCGTATTTGTTGAAAATTTTCAACAAATTTTACCCGATAAAAAGAAGTTGGTTTCATTAATAACATACAAAGGTCCAAGCCGAAACGTCACAGTGGATTTTTATCTGAGGCAGACGTCGTCTTATGATTAATGGCCACACCGAGTCGCCTTGGAGACCTTTCTTCCATATGTTCATAAATAACAATGGTGTCTAACTTGGAATACTTTCAAAACCTGTTTTTTGGGACGCGCTCGAACGAACAATTGGATATACGTTGACAAATGCTGGTCCAGCAGAATTCAAAGGATTGTATTTTTAACTGTTTGCTACTTAGTATAAGATTACAGATTATAGAAAAATTACGAAGGCAATTGGAAACGAGAAATTGTTCATTTGAAAAGTTAATACGAACATAATTTATAATCAGCTGTGACAAATGCAGATTTCTTGTTGTTTTAAAAATAGCTACAAAATTGTGAAAGCAAAAAATATTTTTTAAATATCCTGACACTTTGGTATGATTTTGCTTTATTTTAAATATGTCTTATTGCTTAATACTGTTCCACCATTCATTTAGCTTCCTGACTCTAAGTGTTCCACACAAGCCCATTTATTATTTTTACCTATATTAAGAACGTCGTGTCAAAATATGTAGGTAATCTGCCATTTTGTGGCAGCAGTCATCTTGAATCGATTTGTATTAAATACTCCCAATGAATTTGTTTAGTTGCTTGGTATGGTTTAAAAAAAATAATGACATAAAACACGAAAGCAAGAGATTAGTAATCTCAGCCAGTGCAAGTAGTTAGTCAATGATTGCATATTGAAACATACTAATCAAGCAATGGCTTCAAGCACCTTTAAAGGCGACTTTTTCTTTCTATAGTTAAAAAAAACCCTACGTCGAAATTGGAAACCGAAAAATCCACGACGGATACCTATCTCATTCGCTTCAACTCGTCATATTGATTATAATATTCACAAGCAAACACAAGAGGATTTCAAGTAAATACAAACAGTGGTGCCGAGCGGTGTGGGCTCGGGTTTAGAGGCCGAAGTGGTACGAAGAGGTTGCGTGTGTTTGAACAGCCAACCGGTCACTGTTTACTCGGAGACTTCTCAAACCTCTCGGAAATGTGTTCGAGGCGAGTTTTCTTGGCTTGAGCAAGCGTTTTTGAGAATCAAGTACGGTATTAAGTTAGTTGTCTTGTTAAGTTACTACGCTTATACGATCTAGTCTTCGAAGTATGAGGATAATAATGTCTAAAGGTTTACTTTAATGGCCTTCATTTGAAACTTCGTCAAGAATAAACATTTTTCTTTAATTTTTGCATCTGTCACGTTTTGAATATTTTATTGTTTCTGACCTTTGTTTATTGTGCTATTTTGGGATAAAAACTATCCTTGAGATTAAAATAGTATTTTCTGTATGAAAATTGGGTCGTTTTTGTATAAATAATTAAAGGTTTCACGTTTAATAAGAAAGATAATGGACATGGATAAAATTTTTTATTTAACAGTGTTTCATCTCTAAATCGACAATTTCATTCTACTACTCAGAATTTAAAAACTGCTAAGACGTTGTCTATGGTAAGCATTTTGATTTATTTTATGTACTAGTACATACGTGGAGATATAATTTCATATATAATGCACTTCAACATGTGTCCTATAACTCCTATCTTAAAAAGCCATTTTGTAGTTCTACGATGAACACCGAAACTAAAAAAAAACCAATGGTGTTGCTTATTCGTTTTCTTTAAATTTACCTTATTCTCAGAAATAAATCAACGTTCTATTCCACGTAATGGCAGTACTTTAAAACTCTTACATTTAGCTACTACAAGCTTAATGGCTTTTAAAAAACTGGATTAGGTAGCAAAGAAATGCTAAATCGATGATAAGCATACGTTTTGTCAACCCACGCCTTAAATGTATGCCGTGTTATACAGAAGGCAATGAACTTTAAAGCTTGCTTTTAAAGTCTACAATTCCTTGCACACAGAAACATGGAGTTCGGTTTTGTCTTCAATGGTCAGAAGTATCATTGTTCCAAGTAAGTAACACGTTCCAATGTTAAAAACTGTTGCTCATTTTATGTGGCTAGGCCGAGCATTAAGTATGAGAATTAATATTCTGAATATTAAAAATAACGAGACGCATCAAAGATGAATCGGTAATGTGATATATCGCATAAGTTGGATTATAAAATTCTTCGGAGGATTAACTCGAAATAAATACTGAGACTTCACTGTAAATATCGCGTTTTTAACAGGTCCTGTTTTCAATATCACCGTTATTTAGGTAAGTTGACTTCTGAAAGTTATTTATATGTGATTTTTATTTTATTAAATTCTACTTTGATTTGTTTAAGGTACATAGTCCTAAATACACCTGAATTGATTTGACAAGCATAAACAGATTGATTATTGAATTACGAACAAGTAATGCCTACTTTCTGTTTTTTGCATTGACTAAGAATATGATTAATGGTATTGACTTTAAGATCGGAATGTTAATTGAAAATAGACAAGTGGATTTAATTTTTGATCCTCCTATAGAGACTAAGTTTAATAATAATCGCACCAAGATCTTTATCCGAAGGCGCGCGGAACACAATGTGTTCAAGAATCTGAATCACGCGAATACTTAACTAAATTGGTTTGATACAGCGACAAAAAATTGTTTTGCAAGCAAACACGCAAACGGTGCGAGTATAATTTAAATAATACGCTTACCTGCCCAAATCGATTCGACAATAATGGCATCTGAATAATCTAAAATAGATTAAGAATACCATCTGTTAAAGGAGGTCTGAGTTTAAAAATTTTAAAATGTAAAAACAACGTTGACGATTTCAATCATTTGTTTGTTCATGTTTACTTACATAATACAAAAAAAAATGACTACAATATCTTTAAATATTCAAAGAAATAATTATGTAAATCATAGCTTTTATTATGTAATTGTTGTAAGAAACATTTTGTAGAATGCATGGCAATACCATTTTTATTTTCATCGTAAAATATACGCAAATATAGTTTTCAACCGATTAGAAATATCGAACAAAGTACTCTCCAAATTCTTTTAAATAGCTTTGACGTCAGTTGTACATTTACGTATAAATTATCAACTTCAATATCACATTCAACTGACTTAATGATTTGAGCAATTCCAAAAATGTGATTTAAAAATGACGTAGGTATCCCAAGAGGTTTTGTGCCCGTGTAGTGTAATTCGTAAAAAACGGTTTCTATTTTAACCTTTATTAATAAGTAAACAAAAAAAAGCTTGTCTAAAGTCTTAGGTTTGTTAGCAGTATATTTTGAGCAGGTGCAAAGGATGATAGTAACGTCTGTTTAACACCAGAGGCGGGCACTAAAAAAAATTGCGCAACAGTTTCTTCGCGCGAACAGAGAGAACTTTCAAAAGCCAATAAGAAACTGTGAAATCGACGAACGGACTGGGCACGGCGTTTGTGGCTAATTATTCTCCAGCCTCGGTCACGATTATTTCAAACGGACGTTCGTATGTGGAGGAAACCGGCGTAGCGATTACTCCAATCAACGATGAAGGTTCAACAAATGAATTTGAGTTAGCAAGTAGTGTTTGTTTTGATATGAATAATAGCTTTGGTTTGTATTTTGTATTAGTTAGGTATTTGATCTAATTGAAATGAACTAATGCTCACTAGATTAAACTAACGAAATATTGTCTCTCCGACTTTTGTAGCCGAGAGACGAGTGAGCCGGACTTTAGCAACGCGCCTTGTCTGGTCCCGGATTCAAATCGGGCGGGATAAATAAAAAACGGACTTTTCTTTATTGCCTCGGGTCTGGGTGTTGTGATACCTTTCTTGTTTTTGATTACTATAACAGCTTTAGCTACTAACTACAGAATCAAATCAATGTATGAGATGTTGTCCAATATCTTTTATTTTGATCTGATCGTTTTTTATACTCGTGTAAAATTTTCCGAGTAAAAGATTATCTCAAAAAAGAATTAAAAAAGTGGCACCAATTTTGACCCCTACAACCACTACCAACAGATGTGAATGTTTCTCGAGAGTTGAAGATTGTAACGTGATTTGCATACTAAAACATCACCGATATCTAAAGTATCGCGTGTAACGACATGACATATTCGCTCGCAACCAAAAATGCTTAGAAGCCCAATCCGAATATCAAAGATTCCTACCAATTTGCCGTGATCGGAAACGCTCCTCAAACTCAGGACCATCGTTATGGTCCAATCGTCTCGAGATGATAATTTCTAAAGTTGTCCGCAGGCGAAATTCTTCTGGCGACGGTACGCACCTGCCCACTTTGATTTATTATGGATTCAGTATTAATTTGATATCCCTTTTTGCTTTACCCCCTTGAGCGGTCGGAACGGGCAGGTCGCTTTCCCAGTCCCCATTATATGTGGAGTCGGAGCAGTCATAATTGCATATGAGCCCCGAGATAAAACATTCAATGCAAAAATAATTCACATTCAGACGCGTTTGATTAAACGTGTAGGTACGAAACTTTAAGTTAGAAATACGTCGTCAATTCGGAAGTGAAGTATTAGTTTTATTCAATTTTAAACGAAAAAAAAATAAGGCTTCCTTTTTTAATTCACTATTTTTGCTACTAAATTATTACGATATTAAAGTGAAGAATCTAAATATTACACCTTTAACCAACAATTAAATGTGAAGTGTACAAATAAAGTGTAATTCAGAACAATGTTTAGTCAAACATTGTTTTCAATTTGTAATAATAAATTAAACTCGCCTGTTGCACTTCCTTCTATAACAAAGTTTTGAAATTTAGTTTTTAGGCATTGATGGTTAATGATTAAAGTATTGGGTTATTATCTTCAGATCCTATATTCAACTCTCGGGTCAAGCAAAATATATTCCGGGGCTTAGAATCATTAATAGCAAGTAAGCGTGTTGATTAAGCCTGTGTCAGATATTGTAACAAAGGCTTGACTTTAATGGTAGAAGCGTTTGCCTCACAGAGCGCTATAAATATGTTGAAATTACATTACAAAGTTTAAAATAATAAACTCAAAATAGTTAAAAGTTAAAAAGACGCGAACAGAAATGTTTCCATCTCATTAAAAGCCCTGTTTCTCATGACATGATATTACGAACTAGTTTTTCATTATAAGAAATTGGCTGCTTGCGGAGTAGAAAATTAATGATAGGAGTGCGTACTACTCCCAGTATAAATGTATACGTCGTATATGCTTACGTATATTATCTCCGGTATTACAGGTTTATGGTGTGAATGTTGTTATTCCTATAGATGTAGAGGTGTATTCCACATCCCATCTCTGATGGGAAACAGTCATTGACGCTGTTTTATTTACGACTAAAATTTTGTCGGCGCGTTGATTAGCTATAAAATGATTTTATTTATTTTCAAATCATGCGATGGCACGATGTAATATTTTAATTTTGTAATGATTAAGATCGGATGTCATGTTAATGGTGTTTTATTAATATAGGATTACCAAAATAAGGTACCTAGATTTATAAAATATGTTCAAACTCATCATCTTATTCTTTTAAATAACTTCTTATTCTTATTATTTTATTCGTATGATGAATTCAGGCTTATTTAAGGCATATTATGTGAATGAAAAAACTCTTATGATAGATATGATTTTTTATATTTAGAGATGCTTTAAGTGAACTGATAGTTACAATCTTTCCTCTAACTCCCAGATTAATCTGGGAGTTAGAGGAAAACTATAAACTATGGTCATAATTTTTCTTGCTTTTAAAAGCAAGAAAAATTATGACCATAGTTTTAGAATATAGAAACGTTTTTTATATATTATTCGAGCTTGATTATTTCGTTCACCAACATATAAAATTAATATCTCGAAGGAATCTTTCGATCGGCTCATTATTTAGAGAGGTATCTCCTCCAATTTTGAACATTAAAGTATTCTGATCATGCATCGGTTTCGCCGATCGGCCAAAGATAAGGTGTGGTCATTAAAACTTTTTTATATTTACGTAAGGTGGTTGCTTTAAATATTCATGAAATTTTTCTTTTATTTTTCAACTCTATAATGTAATTCATGTTTTAATAATAGCTTTATAAACATGCAAAATGAGTGTCTCAGATGAAAGCGACGTCGATAAGATGATTACAGGTCTCCTTTGAAGCCAGGGAATATTTATTTAAGACATTAAGTTTTAAGATTAAAAGGCTACTAAATGATAATGTGCCAGTTGATTTAATTTTAAAACATTTTCCAGTCAAATAGATATAAACAGTAATTATCAAAAAGTATGTATAAATAATGATAAATTAGCTGTAAATATATCAAATTTAAGGCTAGAGAGAGGATTTCATGTTTTGATTTACTTAAAACTGTATCTGCAGAAAATGTTGATCTTAGAGATCAAAATAATAATCTCTAAGTCCAACCGATCGATCTAATAACACGTTTTTAGACCTTATGATCATTGCCAACAACTTGCTATAGAGTTTTTGCTAAAATTTCAGAGAAACTCATAATAACCGCGCAGGGTTATTCTTGACTCCTCCAGTCGGAGTTTTTTGTTTGTGGTTATTAATTAAGGCACGGAGAATAATAACCGTGCATTATGCAGGTCCGATGCATCTCGATTAAACTCAATTGCGATATAATAATGGACGTAAAATATAACTTTGCGTCGACAAACAACTGTGGACAGAGTTGTCATGATCGTAGGGCAAATAACATTAAAAACAAAAAAGATAGTTTAGTTTAAACAAAAATGTTACATCGAATATTGTATTTAATCGCAATTCCGAGATTGTAACAAAAAAGTGTTTTCATGTTTTTTCATAACTTTCTGTTTGATTTACAATCACGTGAATGAATTGGGCCCATGGAATGTTTGATTGAAATTGCTCAAGATCATTAGAAGTAATTGGTTTTATTAAGATTTTAACGGTTTTTGATTATGTAAAGGTGTTCAATGAACATTTATGTTTTGCTATTGGTAAGTATGTCGTACAATTTTCATAGAAGACCGCATTCAAACATCAGGAGTATGCGACCCTTACTTCTTATTCTGACTGATCGACCTATAGGTAATCGTTAAAAAGCTAAATAGTAGGATCATATAAATTTTAACTACATTTTGACAGCAATGAACTTCAGTGAAGAAGTAAAAAAATATGACGATGGGAACGTTTTCTCAAAATTATTATTAATGACATAAACAGCAAATGAAATACATTAGTCCCACAAAACTATTTCCATAGTAGTTATGCCTATAGGCACACGAGTTTCCAACTTACTTAATGAAAACTTAAATACTAAGCTTAGTTAGCTTAGTTTTATTTTTAAGTCACTTATTCCCTTGGTCGAGCTAGTTAAGGTTCCCTTATCTTAACATTGAGACTCGAACCCACGTCCTCACGTACAAGCTAAGTATTCTGCGACTACGCTATCGCCCGTTTAATGTGAATCATGTTGTGGCTAACTTAACATGAGGTTTATCCTTGTATGTGCGGCCGTGTTGTCATTTTATGTTCATTTAATTGCGAGGGTCAGTTAGACAGTAATTGTATAAATTTGTACAAAGGTTTGTAGCACGTATGCTGAACAACTATTAGAAACCTGAAACTAAGCCTTGTCAATAGTTTTGTCTTTTAAGTATAGGTAATCTTTTGTGGGGAAAAAAAGTAAAATGGTTATCTTTCAAAAACATCAGTTTTCAGAACTGATATTAATATATACTGATGACTATCAAGTTCTCTTTGGTAATCGATTTTTAATATTATTATTCGAAAATTCAAGAGCAGTTTGTGAAAATTTATATTTTTATTGTCTTTAATCTACCAGGATTTAAGAAAACTGCAATGATAAGTTTTGAAAATAATAACTATACAGTTTTTCGTCGGTTTTTCTTGATACCATCAACATTAAAAAATGCGGGAGTAGCTTTACTTCAATTTGACAATTCATAAATGCTTTTGTAAAATTACACATGAATGAAGACATTTTCTATTATATTGTAAGAATACCAAACTGCAAGGTGTTTAAAATGTAAGAACACTCAGGTAGGGTTTGGTATAAGAACTTTTTATGCATAAGCAATAAAGTCTAAAGTGCTTAAACTTTTGGGGATTTTGACTGTCCTTAACGTCACATGAAACCTCATATTATATTTAAATTTATTACTAAAGAAACTAGAAACTGATTTTTATGTTTAATAAATAGACGAGTGCCTCTTTCTCTTTTTAAGGTATGATTTATAAGAAATATAAATGTAACAGCAAAATGAACCTTAAACCCTTATCTATAGGTTTCATTGGCGACACGCTGGTTTGCTGTATTATGAAGACTGCAGTTCGTTTAGGCGTGAATAAAAACCCGAAACTTTTTTGTCACGACTCCTTTCAATGGCTTTATCGACAATTTGAGAATGATAACGCGAAACAATCTGGCCGAGAAGTATTAAATTGCCTCAGAAGTTAAAGGTACTGGATGTAGGGTTAGCAGAGCAAATGTCTTATTAACTTATTTACTCCATTTCATAATAGAAACAAATTAATATGGATTTTGTGGCGGTGAACACCTTATTTCATATAGGGTAAAGGAAGGTATATTGGTGATATAGGTAGCTTGATGATAACGTTTTAAACTGATTGCCACACAATGTTAAATTTAAATTTTATTTAAAATTTAAATAAAACACAATTGCTTACACTCGTAGCAACCTCCTTAGCGCTGTCTCATGAATGTGCTCGCATAGGGAATTTTGTGGCAATCAGTTTAAAAAGTTATCATTAAGTTACCTATATCACCAATATACCTTCCATTACCCTACTTTGCGAAGTTAGTGTAGGTTTGTTATTTTGTTAATTCAATAAAAAAAATATATAAATATATATACGGTCGAATTGAGAACCTCCTCTTTTTTTTTGAAGTCTGTTAAAAAGTACTTAGACGCTACCGAGATCATTTGGTTTAAATAAAACATTTTTTGACGTACGTAATTGACGTTAAAAAAGTAAAAACCCAAACAAACAATGGCAATATGGCAGATCAATTTTACATAATATATGAAGAGTAATTGGACGACCTAAGTTTTTTAAATTGGTTCATCCACTTAGGTAGCGTAAAATAAGCATCCCCAGTGTCAAGAAAAGAGCTAAAATTCCTACAGGCTACCAACAATTATTATCAATCTAAAAATAAGTATATCTTAGCTAATTTGCCAACCGTACACACCAATTCCCATCTTCCATTACCGAGCTAGCTCCAATAGAAACGCGTGAGTCATCAGATTTTAAACTAATTACATCCCGAACGGAAAAAACTCGTAACTTAATGTGAGACGAATATCCTCAGTGGTATCCATCAAAAGTCTGTAATAGTTTTTATGGCCGATATAAAGTTACCGGGTAGTAACTGGAGTTTTATATTTGGTGGTATTGGCACATATTTGCTGTTACAATGTGAATCCTGCTTTAGTTTATAGGTGTCAGTTTTTTTATATAAAATGGGTGTTTCAATATTTTTCCTCCTTCCGCGTGCGGTCTTTTCTTTAACTTTGAACAATATTTGAAGGATGATGAAATCTACTCTTAAAAAACTGATCAACTTTTCAAGATATTATGTTTTATGTTTGAAATTTAACGATGGAACAGGTCCTCTTATTGTAATTCTTAATCAACAAAATAATAATTCACTTTTCTGTATTAAAATTGTTTTCATATAATTTAATACCTCAACATAATCCGCCATTGAAAGTAGAATTGTGAGTTTATTTTCATCAACTTTAACTGCCAAACTAAGAGGCTTAACTCTATGCGTTTTAATATTTCAACGATACGATCCCAAAACACGTTCTCAGAAAACCAAGCGATAATTTATTTCGTATTAGAACTATTATACATTTGGCTCCAGCCAACCGCACCGGCTTACAGTAAATTGAAATTTATGGCTGCATCGAGACCTATCTGATAGAATCACCTCTTTCGATAGCTGGTCATTAGGCTAAGCATTTTTATGAGATTCATGTATACTGAGTTTGGTAGTTTTTGATTTAAGATTGGTGTTACAGTTTTATGGCACTCTAAATCTACTCATACCAAAGAAGAATATTTAGAAGTAAACCAATTTTAAATATTATCATTCGGTATGTGATCAAACAAAAATGTTAAAAAACGTTTACAAATTAAAGTTTAAGAAATAAAATCGTGTGAACAAGTTAGTTTTGGTGTACGATATGATCTGGTATACCATGTTTCGGTGTCTGACGATGTTTTTTCCTCTGTAGAATTCATGTGATTATGTAGATCAATTTTACCAATTTATTCAAGAATATCAATCACATATTCATTAGGAAACATAAAGATACAATTTTATTATGTTAGAAATAAATTTCTAGTCTTATTTATATAAAACATAAAAATAAATAATTTTCGACTTTACTGTCTATCACATTATTGTATTGGCTATTCAATATCGTCAGTTGCCTAACACACAAGTACTTATCTTAAAACTAACTAAGCCTTTATATAAGTAAACCTCCATCAGCTTATTTTCATCTGTCATAAGCGACCCGAGACGCCTATATATCATTCACTCGTTATCTACAATCAGAATGACTGACCAACCAACTATTGCTCAGCAAATGGTATGCGTATTGAGATCCGTAAGTTTTAAAGTACGCTTACAAACCGGCTAGCTCGAAAGTACAAGCACCTTTTACTATTAATCAAGATAGACTGATTTCCAAGAAAAACAATAGTGACTTATAAATATTCCGTTTCTGGGTAGCGCGGCGGATACGGCCACAGTCGACTTAACATCTGCAACTTGAGTTACACCGCTGCTACCCGTAGTTACGTGCATACAAATTAGTTTTTACACTATGATCAGCGTTGTAGAAAATTAAAATGTGCAAGGAACCGGACGCACCATCAGCAGGTACAATTTACTCCGTAATTACTGGCTGTTCTGAATAAATTACCGCGGACACGTGACGGCGTCTCCAAACGTCTTGGTTACGTTGCACCTGTACACTTTAGTCTGTTGCAATATAAATTGCTAACTATTTGATCGATCTGCTATACCTTTAAAGCTTTTAATACTAGACAACCATTCTAAATATTTATGAAGTAGTTTATATGCAATCTTTCGTAATATCTTTCTGACAAAAAATCTACTTGGTCTTTTGAAATAGATCTTTTCTATTTTTAGCGGTTTCAACCACCCTCAGATTTCTACAAACGGATTGGTTGTGTGTTTAAATAAGTAAATGTAAACAACTAGTGTAAATAAAGGGTCTTACCTGTGATCACGCAAATGATCCTGTCGTCTGAAGGCTTTTCCGCAGATGTCACAGGAGTAAGGACGCTCGTCGGTGTGAGTCCGTTCGTGGATAAGGAGGTTGTAGGATTTGGTGAACTGCCTGTTACAGAACTTGCAAATAAACTGCTTCTTCGGCCTTGAAGCCCGTCCTGGCGCTCTCAACAGCCGTCTGTCTAAATGAGGATGCATTTGATGTGGTCCAGCACCAGGTGGGAATAGCCCTGCTCCAGGGAAAGTAAAACTTCCAGCCGTTGTAGGTGAAGGTCCTGGCGCGCCAAGAAACGCTGGAGGACCGTAGATAGGAGGCTGGGAAGAGCCGTCAGACATCATCCCTTCTATTGACGGTGTTCTATGGTGTGGGAGTAACATAGCAGCTGCAGCTTCACGTAACGCAACCTCTTTTCTTTTTTCCACCATCATCGCCATCAGGTCAAAGGAGTTTCTTTTCGGGAAGTTACCAGACGCTCTGTCCGGTGAGCCTTTTGCAGGCTCTGTTCTCTCTCTGTCTATGATCCGTTCTCTTTCCATAATTTCGGAAGGGATTAGTGCAGGGTGCATTTCATTGGGGTAAATCACAGGATGCATGGACCTTGTGGGAACTACAGGGACAAAAGCAGAAGTTTCTCTATGGGATGGCAGTAAGGAACCGGCGGGTATTTGTCGGTGGTAAGGCAAAGGCGGTGAGTCAAAGTTGCCGGTCGGGTTTCTGCCACTAGAAGACGGCCTTTGTTGAGCTCTTTCTGCCGAACTGGCGAGGAACTGATCATGTCTTGATCTCAGAGGAGCAGTTACTGGAGTTTCGGAAACAGGGCGTGGTGTAGACGCCCGTGATACGACAGCACCACCTGTGTCCGACATCACGCTTGTACAATCATCTGAAAACAAAAAATAATAATTAAAAAATGTTGTTCAATAATGATGCCTTTTATTCCTACAGGGGAATAAAAATTTTACTGCATCTAAAACGTACCTATATAACAAATACAAAATAAATATCAAGTAGTAGTTGCAGCTAGTTACGTGCACTTGTAAAGCTAATGCACAAAATGTATTTCAAAGCTTTCACCAGATCGTGAATTCCGATAAATGATACAGATCTACATTTGCTCGTTTCGAAAACAGGTGTTGATGTATTAAAATTTATGGATTGAGAGGCATGCCTAATTAAGTAGTGATCTATATTGTTCCTTCTAATTAATTAGTATACGATTAGATAGACCGTTTATTCTCACGAAGTTCTGATGCATAAACATGGGTTTGTGATACAGATTAATATTGCAGTGACAGGTTGTGGCTTTAATTGCTTCAACCTAGCATCTGTCTTGTTTGATTACATACATCTTAAAATAATTTACTTTATTACGACACTAACAGATAACTTCTCGATTGGATTAAATGAAGATGCTTATTATATTCATTTTAACTTTTTCAGATATTTGTACCAAGTATCTTTATTTGTTTCCTTAGCTTCATCCGCGTTATTATTTATGCCATTCTAGTATCTAATTTGTCTACCTACCAAATTGTATCCACATTTATTTCGTAGTTATTGCTTAAAAGAGTAACAAATATTCATTCAAACGTTCTAACAGGTTTTCATATAGTAGAATCGGGCTTATATCAACACTAATAGAAAATGACAGTACAGTGTGCTAATCCAATCGATTGCAATGAAAATTTGACTCTTTACAGGGGTTTTTCGTGAAGTTCTCGAATGAAATAAAATCACTTCAATCATTTTCTTTATGATTTCTCTTGAATACAAATCCAAGATATCGTCTTAAATATAAAGTGCGGTCTTGCTACACTTGTGGTGATTAAACCAAACTCATGCATCTTTCAACAGTTTATTCTTGATATCAGTGCTTAGCTTCTGTGGTATCGGAAAATGTTAATGACGACCGGACTGGTCCCGATATGGGTGTCGGTACTTGATATATCGACTCTGATTGCATGAAATATCGTCTTAATGGTATCTCATTTGATTTAAGCGAAAGCGTGTCTACTAATTAAATTTGAAGCTGAAACCTGTATGTTTAGAATTAAAGGTACCATGCGAAATTAAAATGTCGATTCAAACGATGTTAAATATGTAAATAACTTGATGACGTTCAGGTTTAAACCGAGTGCAAAACTAAAAAGGAAAGCAATCATTCGTTCTAACAAAACTTATCAAGTATTAATCGTACTTGTTTGTCGTCTTAATTGTTCGTTTGTTATAGGTAGTGTTATGTCACAATAAATTAAATATGGTTTTATAGGCCATTAAGTCATCAACATTAAAAATATCATTCTTTGCTTGCACCTCCTACTAATGATATAATCCAAAAGTTCGGATGAATATATCGCTCCTATTTACTCTTACACGTAAAAACTAGTTAACAAATTTCGGATACAGAATTAAAAGATAGTGTTATTTTCATTCAGAAATAATTCGATAAAGTTTCGGGTAATAACGAGAAGAGAATAGGTTTTTACTTTTTGTTACTGATTTTTGTGATTCTGAACTCTATTTTTTTTAATAAGGCACCTCAAGATTGACCTCGTCCCACCTGATGTTAAGTGGTAATGAGTTCTTAGCTTACGGGCGAAAAGTTTTGCATAGTAAAACTATTATTAGACTTGTCGCCCTTACCTTGAAGGCTTGGCCCCTGTTACTAATGAAACACCCCCCCAAAAGCTCTGGAAACCTTACTCACATGCAGGAACACAATAACACCGGAGTGATTGTTATTTGGATGTGGTCTTCTGTAAGGTGTAGGTATTTCACCAGTCGGACTGCTTTAGTTAGAGCGATAAATCGCTTTGCCCTGCCTCTCTTATTACAATATAATGTTGATTGTATTCGCGATTTATATTATGTTAAATAATGATAAACGGCTTTAGCCTAATAAAGGTTTAATCCAATTCTGAATATACTTTTTAAACGTGGATTAAAATAAGATAGTACACTAGCGTAATATTAACCAACTGTTTGGTAACCAGCACTTACTCAAACAAAATTATACGACTCGGAATGATGTATTGTTATCCTAGCATTTGTACAACACTAATAACATCTTTGAAAAGATTGCTATTCCGAGATTTACGATTCGGCTGACTATTTCCATTTAAGTGACTATCATGTCTATAGTGTTGGGATGACACTAGAGATATTGTGTTCGAATTGGAATTAATTATAAAAAAACACGTGTTTTGGTAGCTTGTTTTTAAATAAAACAGTTTAATCGAATATTAGAGTAATTTATGTATTTTTCAAACCGCAGTTACACTGAAAAGAATATAAAAATGGTCTTTTCATGTTATTAATTTCAAAATTTAAAAATACTGACACATTTTTTTCTCGATCAGATCTAGCTGATGTTTGCGACTTTACCCACGCTTTCAGGATAAAAAGTATCCTATCTATGAATCAGGGATCTCATCTTTTTTTTACCAAATTTTATCCAAATCTGTATGTAGTTTTTGCGTGAAAGAGTAAGAAACATACGTCCAGATTAGATAAAGTCACATTTATAATATCAGTAGGATTTCAGAGTCCAGTAAGTTTAATTAAGTGACATATATCTTCGACGTCGTTTCGAGACGTTTTACGTATGGAATAAACGTTTCACTAAGAAAAGTCACGTGATCTTGAAATGTCAATCGTATATTAACTCGTCGAAACGGATTTGAAGTATGACAGTTGTCACTTGCCAAGACCCCTATATACGCCGTGGCCTGTCCTTTCAATATTAACTTTATTCTAACTCTTTCTTTTTCTAAATATATAAAATATTTATGTAACTATATTATTATGTATGATATTAGACTATAATTTCTTATTTTCTCCTTTCTACATAATCGTTGTGTTGTCGTGGCTTTACTGGGTTCCCGCTCTTTTTAAAGCTGGAGAGTCACACACAAGTCACTGCCTTCCCCAATGCAGCGGTGGACCAATGCATTTTCACCTCAAAAAAGGCCCCCATATCCGCGCCTACCAAATGGCTCCGATCCCAACACTACGGTGGACAATAAAACACCCGGCACGTTTTACTGCCTAGCTCTCATGAGACGTGTTTTCATGGAGTTTCCGGCGTCTGTGACTTTTATGTGATCGCTGTACTGCGGTCCCCGGTTTGCGGACGATTTCCATACGGGATTGTGTTCGTTTTGACGTTTTACGATATACTCCTAATAAACGCCTGTGAGAAGGAATGCACAGGATAGAATAAACATATTCGCATTCTTCGTCGCAAGCATTTGTTTTGTAAACTGTTGCCAGGAACTTTGTTCGGAATTTTTTCGGATTTAAAAGTATGCTTTTTTAATATCTAATTTAGCTACCACTTCCGTTCAATAGCTTTACGGTGAATGACTATCAAAGATTCACACAACAAAGATTCTTGTTTGTATTATAAGTAGAATTATTTTAAACGCTCTTTGTTTCTCCAAAAATAATATTAAGCTGAACTCAGGATTATTAACTAAATTCGTTATTATACGATAGACATACAGGAAATCTTCAGCACCTTTATCATTTTTATTAAGTACCTGTTTCATAAGTAATCTTGTATTTGGCACAATTAGTGGTTTCTATTTTATAAATTCTATTCAGCATTAATTCACAGTTTCCTTATGTTTATTTGTCTAATCCACCTTTCCTAATTTTAAATCTAACTTTGACATTTTTAAGTATCAGTACAAAATATGAGGTAGGACAAAACAACAAAGTCAGATTCGAGCTTCAGTTTCCACTAATAACTCAAAACAAACTCCAATAAATCAAGTCAAGTCCAAATAAATTACAAATATCAACATGAAATTTATCACCACTCCTACAGCGCCTCGTCTAAAAAACCTCAGTCGTCAGTTGTAGCAACTACAAAAGATTAATCTTAGAATCAATTTACTCAAGCGAGATCGAAAAAGAACGCGAGCGGACCCACATTTCACTGAACGCAGCCCGCTCTACCGTAAAAGCCTTCTGATTAGACTTCTCAGTCGCACGCGCAGCTTTCGATGCCCCGTCTCGCTCGCTCCACGGTAATACCTGATCGAGTTTCTACCATCTTACTTGCTCCAAAGCAGTAAAACTACTTTTATCTCTCTTTCGGTTCGAGAATTTAGAGATATGAATATTTATGTAGACGCTGCAGTAAGCAATGGTCTCCGGGATGTAATACTGGTCATTTCAATACCGTAAAACTTCAAAGAATATTTTAAAGGTTTAAAATTTACATTTCTTATGCACGTGTCTGTGGGTCGTCGCTTTGGATAAACATTGTTGAATAGAGGATTTTGCGAGGGTATAAATATCATTGATTTTATCAGCTTCTGTCGACTTAGCGTTAAGGCACGTAACCAAAATAAAAAAGATTGGTGAGTTCTGATACATTTTTTTACTTTAGAGGAAGAAATTTGGGACGTTAGGCCCTCTTTATAACGAGTATTGTAATTTTTATCTGTTAGGAAGAATTGGGAATGTTGGAAAAGGACAATAATAATTATGCATTACAGAAATAGAAAAACATGTTTTTCACAACTTCAGAAGTGTTCATTAGGTACCAGAGTCGGAATATATTTTTATGTGCCGATGAAATATTTATAATATATAAACATGTACAATGCCCTTTGGAAAACTATGAAATTCAATAATTAACAATGAATTCAAAGGCAGTACCTAAATCATCAAACACCTTTATTAAAATCAGTGCACTGAACTATCTTTCACACGATCTTGTCCAACATGAAATAATTTAGCAAGTGCTCTAAAATATATTGAAATTTATGGATCGAGATTTATTTTAAGCCAACCCTTTGAAAGGCCGCTACTTCGCACTGAATATTTCATTGCGATCTTGATATTATCCAAGCCGTTCATTCCCAATTACCACATCGTTAAAGGTTTCTCACTGTTTGACTTAAACCAATAGTACAGTTAAATACTTGATCTTGTTCTTAATTAATTCCGTGCGACTTTTACAGGGAGCATTAAGCAACGTAAAAGACAGCCTATATCAAATAACTGTAAAGTTCCATTAGCTTTTCTTGTTTGTGAGAGAAATCTCATTATGTCTTAAATTAATGACGCAGTAAGTGGTAAATACAAAATGGAATTACTGTTTCAATAATAAAATAGCATTTTCTGCTGATTACCAATAAATTTAAGTCTGTGTGGGAGATTTTTTCTTATTATGCTTGTATTCTACGACCTTACTTTAAAAGAAAGTTGTAACTTAAACAAAGGAACAACAAAACAGATAAAGATACAAAACTTTATCAGAGTCACGTAATGTAAACAGCTAACGAGAATTTATTCAACTTAAATTTGTGCTTAAGGCATGAAATGTTGAGGAAGTGCTTAAAATAAAACAATTTACTTAAGTAGGTTTATTCATAAAAAAATTAAAACAATAATTTTAGTGTTTTTTAATTTCGAAATAATATTATCTGTAGAAATGTAGGGACTGAAGCAATATCAGATTAGGTTTTTAGAAACCGAATGTTTGGAAGGTAAATTATTTAAATCACGAAGTCTAATAATGATCCCTTATTTTAGGTTTGGTTACCAAGAACTGTAACCTTTTTTAAGGCTTTTGTTGTTATCATTTGATTTTACTAAAATTGAACTTTTGGCTAAATCTTTCATGTGTTAATTAAATGACTAGTTTAGCTCCTTATTGCTGAGCTTTACTAAAGAACCAGCGGTCGTGGGTTCAATACATGAATATGTTTGTTTTGTAGGAGTTTAAATAAATGCACACATGTAAATTTTGACATATTTATTATTTGTTAAGTACCCGAGATACAATATCTACTCAGTTTGGAACAATTTTTTTTCCTAACTGACTGTGACTTTTATTTTCCTGACTTATGAACGCCGCAGGTGGCCTTTTTCATCTCCACTGGACTTTCGGGGGCTTTCCCTAAAATTTGGGACAAAATGGTGCCGGAGAGATATAGGGTTTTAATCAGATGTAAGACCAAGAAGATAAGCATTAGCATTGCTTCTTACTTGTAGTGCTTATAAACTCAACAAATTTACCATTTAATTGTGAGCTCCCTTCATTTTGTTCTCTTAACTGTCGCTATAAACCTGAAGAAAGCGCACAAACTGCCTTGAAATAGAAGAAGCTCATTTATTACTAAGACGTTTAGTTCTTTTTGCTTTTCTGGCAAGATTTACATGAAAATGTATTAAATTGCATTAAGCGATACTCCACCTAATTTTAAAAAATTGTGTTAGTGTTAAAGTTTGGGAATTAGAAAAACATTTCTTATATTATCTGTATTCGTAATGCATGACGCTTTTTTTTATTGAAATAACGTTGACATATTTTAATTCAAAGGTATTTTAGCTATTTATGCTATATTGATAAGATAATCAGTATTTGATTTCTTAGAAAAAATGCAAAATTAACGACCATTAAGGTATACTTATGATTAATAAGATAAGGAACAAAGTAGAACGATCTAAAACCTAAGTTCTACCAAAGGGTCAATTTGAAAACAGTTTATATAGCTACGAATTGCTAATTTAAAACATCAGTAGCTTTTTGAAATAGAAAATGAGGAGTCGCCTTATATAAACATTTAAACTCGAAGTTATTTGTAGTCAAAAGTAAAAAATGGAATGATTTTAGTAGAAATAGCGTACTTGTTAGCTTGAATAGCTCGTGACGCAAATGATTCCATTTGCAAGCACGCGTGCCGTTTTGTTAACTCGGTTATCTCGAGAGCTAAGTAAGTATGCTCGTTACAATATGTCTATTAGAAGCAATTAAGTTTATTAGTGGAATATCACGCGGTATTCCTTTTTTGTGCCGCGAGGCTGCATTCTGATACCCATCATTTGAAACAGTTGTGATTAGATTAAACTGTTATCAGTTGATGGCAAAGATTAACTACTATTTGTTTAGTAAACCCACTATCAGCCGCTTCTGCCGTTTTCTAGTAGTTGCATCGGTAATGTGCTAAAAGTGTTTCATTATCGTCCGCAAATCGATTAAAAGCAATTCCTATGCGCGTGTTTAAATGATTCGATGATTTCGACATTATAAAATCCATTATGTCCAAATACAATATGCGTGTTTCAAGTGTGAGAAGCTAAGACTCATTTTGGTTGTACATATGTAATTAGCAAGCTTGATTTACATAAATGATTGAGTGTTATGTGGTTGATTAGCATAATATTTAATGATCGAGACAGTTTAGGATAAATTGAAATAGGATATAGCTATGAATATGAAATTATACCTACCTATCAATGATTTTATTTTGTGTTAAATCTTTGCTATTCAAATCAATAATAGGAATCTTTTAATACTTTCTCAAATAATGGATCAGGCATTTGGAAGTTTTTATCTTTACTGAAATTATGGTAACCCTACTCGTCTATATAGTTTAAAATTAAAACAAAACAGTAAAATGTTATTTTACCTTAATGTTATACCTACTGAACTAGAATGAGTATACAATGTAAAATATTTTTTTAAGCTATAAAACATAAATCCCAAATAGGTATCAAGAATAAACTGAGAATGAACACGTTGATAAACATTCTCAACAAAAACTAAATTATTATAATTATGAAACAGTAATTCTAGTATAAATAAAGACTCCAGTACCTAATCTTAACAAAATAAATCTCAGTACAAAAGAAAACAATGATACGTGATAATTACTGCGAAACACAGTGGCAGGAAGTGTTAAGTAAATGCCTCTGTAAAGCGTTAGAACAATGGCGTAAACCGCAGGCCCGTTATTCTCAGAATTGTTTCATTTGGGAGCATCTGTGATGAAAACAATAACCTTATCTCATCAACCACATGGCCCTCGAAACAGGTAGCAACGTAAAAGCGCACCCAATCCATTCCACATCCGCTGTATTAAATTACAAAAATGATTACAAAAAACTGCTGAGAACTTACAAGGCGACTCGTTGCCCGATCGGTCGAGAGACGCGTCCACCAACCCTCCAGTAGTCAGGTAGTTATCCCGCAAAGTTTACAAACGGGGGGTCCACGCAACAATGGATGCTCATTGCAATTTTTTGTCACATTTCACAGTCCAACCGCAGTAGGTGGCGTCGAGACAGGTGAATAGATTAGTGGCAGCGCACACAACAATAGTGGTACTGTAGCCCATAAAACAGTTAATAGATACCGTGGAGCGAAAAAGTTATTGCCGTGACATAAAGATACGTTATCATCACTCGTCACTGGTGACACATGGAATTCACTTAGTGTTTGTTCACTGTAATCCGTTTGAGAGTCTTGTTTCACTGTTTTTGAGGTATCACTGAGGTTAAGGTTGCGCGCGCGCACTTGGCGGCCGGTTGGTGGGAGTAGAACGCGCGTACTACTGCGCCCGCGCCGAGCAGGCAGTAGCGCTCCCGTGGCGCCCCCTCCCCGCCGACCGAAGCCTCCTCTACTGTTTTTACTTCGGAGCGATAAAAAAGGGAAGAATATCGCTTTATTGTTTATTTTTCGTGTTAGTAGCTTATAAGTCGTGTGAATTAACGTCGCCCGATGGATTGGTCGTGGATTTCGACAGTGGTCGCTAATTGATAGCGCTTTTATATATTTTTTTTGTTGGAGTTTATCAGGTCTTTTGTTTTTCCGTATTCAATTTTATGGCCTTTAGTTTTATTCACATTCAATTTAAGTTTATTACTTAAACTTTAAATCTAAATTTAAACTTAAAGTCTTTGACTTTACCTCATGTTAGATAACTCTACATTTAATAACAAATTGTTTTTCTCATTATCTAGCGGTTGTAATATATCATTTAGCAAGTTATACGCGTTAAATTCACATTCACAGAGTTGAGATGTTAAAATCAAAAAGGAGATAATATAAATAAATTAATGCAATTTATTTTTCAATACTTTATTACAACGAAATCTATCATACGTTCACATATATATTTTAAAAAATCGTCTTTATTCAGACATTAGTTTACATTTTATCAATTAATCTATAAATAATCTATAACGTTTAGTAACATCATTTTTTAAATATTTCAATAAAACAATCCAATTAATTAACGTATTTTTAAATCAAAACCTTACTTGACAGAATATTTTGGCACATAAATGAATTTTAGACTTATTCACATCTTTAATAAAAATACTCAACAAAAATTTTACAGTCGTATTTGACTTATTTACTGAACACTTTACAGCTATTTTCACATTATAATGTTGATAAATCTAAAATTTAATAAATAAATTGTAATTTACATAACGTGCATTTATAAATTTGCAATATATTATTAAACAAAATGTATTTTAAATTCACTTGCCTATATTTAAAACACTCACTAATATACAAGACTACTCTATAAGCTTTTTACCGATTCTGTTTTAATTTCAAGTCTTTTTATTTTATTATTTAAATATATTTGAGCTTTTACATGATTATTTATATACATATCGTCAACATGGATTTACATCCATAGTTAATTATCATTTTAATGCACAATTTTAAGTCACCTAGTATGGACCACATTCTAAAGGGGAAATTAAATTAAATCTCATACAAACTATAAATTACTATTGAATTTTACCAATTATAATGAAATACTGTAACCCCCTTTAAAATCAGTATTTACAATAATAATCATGAAAAAAATCACTTATTTGATGAAATCAGACATTGATACTTATTATTCAATATAAATACATAATTTAATGTATCTCAAAATTCACAACACTGACAATAATCGCTTACAAACATTAAAATTTATATAAGAGGTTACAGATAAAAGATCAAAATTACATATTCATTCAACGAATTGTGCTTTTCCAATACGTCAAAAACCACTAACTACGGCTCACTAATCCTATTTACCATTTGCGGCACATCAATATAATTAATACTATTTTTTTTCCTAATACCTACTTGTCCCAACTATGTATTAGACAATCGCAAGTTCTAATAATATAGTAGGAATATTATTTTGGCTTAATATTTATTAATCTATAATGATTATCTTCAAAATGTCTAATAAAATGTATGATAGTGTTCTAAACCAGTAACATTTTAATAGTATGATTTTTTTATACACTTTAATTGGACTTACACTTTGGGTAAATATTGTATTATAAATTTATATTAGTGTTACTTAAGAGAAACCTTTTTAAAGATTTCATTGAAACATTGTTCAAGAAACACGAATATTTTCTTACATATTTTAATATGGTATCTCCTTATATTCTGTTCGACCCTAATGAGATTAATGATTTGTTTTATTTACGAGTAGTTTATCCATCTGGCGTTAATTTATACTTTTTTTCGGACAAATCATACTCCTTTCAATCACATGAATGAAATGAAATGAAATGTATTTTTAATCTATTTTAGAATTATATTGTTTTAAAGCTACGTAAATAACAATAAACTTTCGATGCGCCGTTGCAATCATAAATACTATCTATGTATCTATTAATTTATATTTCTCCAATTAATCTGAATAAACTTTTCTTAAATTTATAACCCATATTTTTCAAATTTTTTCTTTCATGATTTTTTTAACGCTCAGTGTCATGAAGCAGTGGCTTTGTAAGTACCAAAACATACATACGTTTTCCAAAACATTATGTATATTTATTGTTTCATGTAAAAATATTTTATACTTGCCAATGATACATATATAGGTATGAAATAAGGAAGGGTTTAAACATTGTCCACTCTTGGATCACAATAATACTAATCACATCGTCTTTTGTAATATCTTCAAGAAAAGTATATTTTAAAATGCCATAATCTTGGTATGATATCGTATTTACTACTATAGTATTTACAGGTTTTTAGTAAAACCTTTTTTTAAACGTCTACAGATTAAATATATCAGAACAAATACTAAATATTTTTTCATGGTATGAAAATTTTAGACACAGTGTTGATTGCAGTATTTTTTTTATAAATTACAAATTGGCACGTCGTAATTAATACTCGGTGTATTTATTAATTAAGTGACATTCGTTGGCACAGGAATTTGTTAATATCTAGGAATGAAATGTTAGATTCAAAATAACTAATAGTCAACTAATACATTTAATTATTTAACATTATAAGAAATCAAATGAATCTTCAGAGATCATGTTATGTCGTCGTCAACCGGCCTTCATCCATCTGTCTATCGAGTACTCCAAAGCTGCCATCCATCTGTAATAAAATTGAATAAGAATATAACTAATATTATAACACATTTTATTCAAGCTTTATTATAAGACATTTACTTTAGGACTATATTGTCAAACGAGAAAGTCCAAAAGACTTATTCGGTCGATTGATAGCAATTCAAAAAATGACCTTTTGCAGTTGACACCACTGTGTACTCGACTCAAGGTCTTTAAAGCAGGTGCTTTAACCTTTAGCCCAACACTTAGATCAAGAATTTAAATATCCTGTGAAAGCTAACTGGAAAAACTTAATTTTTAACAAGTCACACTAGCTATACAACCTTAGGATAGCTTCATAGCTCATGACTTAGCTAGTGAATTAGTTATCAATACTATCAACTTAGAGACTGTTGGTAACATGCAATTTGACATCTGTCAAAACTGTCACATCACATACATTGTTTGCAATTTGACAACCATCATCTGTTATCACTATAGTCCTAGTGCAAACTAACCTTTACAAATTTTGAGTGACCTCACCTTTTCCTATCCATTTCGGACTCGGTGTGGAAGTAGAAATGCCTCTGTTTGGGTTCCGTTGGCATCACCTCAAATGCGTACTTCTTGCCGCCTGGAGCGCACGTCTGTATCCTATAGCCGTGGAGACACGCCATGCCTGGAATAAATAAAAATAAGTATTCAATAAATAAAGATCTGATATCATTCATCCCGACTAACTTCCTTAGTGAGTAGCTATATAAGTAATATAGCTAGCTGCGCCCGCAACTTCGTTCACATGGATTACAGGTTTTTCCATATATGTATACTTTCATGGTCAGTTTTACCCCCATCCCTCATGATTTCAAAACAAAAAGTGAATTATGTCCGTTCTAGAGGTTCAGTGATTTAGGCGTGAAAGCCGGACAGATAAACAGACAGACAGACAGAGTTACTTTTGCATTTATAATATTAGTATGGATTTAATATTCTCATGTATACCTACTTAAATACTGTAAATAATGCAAGCATTCAGATTTTAACTGCATGAAAAATAACCTAACCAAAAGCAGAAAAAGAATAAAACGTTCATGTGACTAGCTGTCTAATCGATCTTCGGCTTTTCAAAGAGCCAACGACCTGGATAGAACATTAAAAAAATATAGAACTCATTTGAAAGGATGTCCAGTTACAAATACCTAATAGATACATGAACTAACTACACTGCACAATATTTATGTTCAACTTTACTTCAAATCGGACAAAACCGCAGGCACCACTTTAATAATAGGATGATGTCAGAATTTCATATAGACCAAATGTTTTAGGTCATGTGGTTGGAAGCTAAAAAATATTATTCTCGACCAACACCCGCAAGTTGCTCGTGTAAAATGTTTAATTCATTAAGCAGAAGCTAACAAGGAAAATACTTTAATGATAGCACAAAAACTGTATAAAACATGATCGTAAATAAGCATGTGCTGTAATTACTACTAGTCATTAGGAATGACACGGATCATATACCTTATGTTTTGCACGTATGTATGAAATATAGTGAATCACGTGCGGTTTTATTGAGTTTCTCAATGAATACGGTACAGTTAAAGTACCAAAAATATAAGACATATTTAAATAAAAAAAGTTACTGTAGCTATCAATGAAATGAGTCGAATATTGTGTTAAAATTTATTGTGACGTCACGTACTCGTACAGTTTTTTTCGAAATAGTGACGTAAACACTCTCATCCATTCGAATTTCAAAGTAAGACATCAAATAAGTAAATTGCTTTTATTCTGTGATAAGTAGCTTGCGCACATGTGTTACAGAAATTATAAACAACGATAGCACTACAACACCCAGACCCGAGACAATATAGAAAAGTTCGTTTCCCATATTGACCCGACCGAGGATCGAACCCGGGACCTCAGAGACGATGCAATACCAAAGTCTGGCCCACTCGCCTCTCTGGCTACGGTCGTCACGTCGTACGTTTTCATTGTATTTTGAAAATCTAATGAGTCCGGCATTAGATTTTCAAATAAAATTTTGATTAGATTTTTTAACAGAATCACCATCCCTATTGTTTTAAGCGAAGTGAAATGGCAATGCTGCTCTTTCAACTTGGCAAAATCAGTTATTAATACGTATAACTAAGTAATACGTGATAGTCATAGGTTCAACTCCTACACCGCAAGGGGAGATGATTTTTTCTGTTTCTTTAAAATAATGTTAAATAATTTGGTAACTCACCAAACGCATTCTTGCTGTTTCCATCGCTGTAGAAGTAGAGGCAGGCGTCCTTCAGCACGCAGTATCGTTTCGCCCAGGACTTCCACTTGGAGCCCAGCTTCATGAGGTAACCGAAGCAGTCAGGCCGTGGGATAGAAGACGGTGGAAGTTTCATGTTCCTCATCGTCACCTCGAGCCAGCCGTCTCTCTGTGAGGGATAAGACGTTCAAATTTGAAGTAAAGGGGAACTTGATGCAAACATTTAGATGAGTGGGATTTTTTTAATTAATCCCCTTGTTGATAATTATGTGCGTTTTGAGCCTAAAATGAAACTAAAAGTCTGAAACTGAGCACGGGAGAGTTTGTTAGAGATGTCATAGAAAAGCAACACGTCATTGTTTAGGATTTACATTTAATAACGAGGATCATTGATTTTGGTCATGATTGAATTAGAGATTTTTTTTTAGTTTCGGTATAAAATTTTCAACAGCCCTTGTTTAAGCCTCCATAGTCCCAGGCTCTATGCCTGGGCTAAATGACATTCTGTTTTTATAAGTAAAGAGTTGTTGTTGTCAAAGCGTGGAAAAATAAAGTGTTTTTTTTGCGAAATCGTATTTTATTATACAATCCAGCAACAACCAAATCCAGCGTCAGCAGACGCACATACAGTCCTATTTTGCTAATGGTTTCGGTCAGAGCTTTGGGGAAGACTTTAATGTAGAATTGGGACTCCTACAAAAAGGTTTACTGAATTTATATCTATTGTTCTTTCGACCAATAGTATACAACTAAAGTGTGATCGGCCTAAATCTCTTCTGCCGATAAGATCAATTTTAAAAATGGTTTAAGAAGTCATAAAACACAAGCAAATAATAAAAACTACCGATTTCATGTCACGCCATCCGTGAGAGGCTCTTTTCAAAATAAGCATTAGAATACAGCTTTTAAAGGGAGGTAGGGCATAGCCATTTATTGCTCGAACTGGACCAGCCCGACTGGTGAAATACCTACACCTTACAGAAGACCGCACCCAAATAACAATCACACGTGTTGTTGTGTTCCTACGTGTAAGTAAGATTTCCAGAGCCCCTGGGGGTTGCTACATTAGTAGCAGGGGTCAAGCCTTCAAGGTAAGGGCGACAAGTCCAGTAACAGATTTATTATGCTGTTCTTGTCACCCTTAAGCTAGGACCTCATTACCACTTAACATCAGGTGGGATGAGGTCAATCTTGAAGTGTAATATAAAAAAAAAATCTGTGCCTAAGTTCAAATCAATCTCTGTATGATAATAAGTTAACAAAATGAAACAAACTATTAAAAATAATAACTAATCGTATACAAGTTATTTTCTTATGACACTGCAAATTATCGCATCGCATAAAACATCGCAACAATTTAGCCATGTTTTCATGAGAAAATAACCCTATAAATAAGTATGAAAATATTAAAACAGAATATAAAAACTGGACTGGACTGCCTATGACTGTGTGTTGAATTTAAAGCTAAAACTGTTCCACGATATTTTTATGCCTCGATGTTGATATTAAGCACCGAAAGCACTAGAATGCAAGAAAGCTTTAGTGTGCTTTTAGCCCAAGCACGATAGTGCTGATACCTAGTGGCCGTTCGAAAGACTATTGCGTAAGCTCTCTGGTACTGTGGTGCCACCTGTCGGATGGTTTTGACATTTCTTTGTATACAAAGCCGCACGAAGTTCATGATCGACCCAACAGTGGTCGCCTTTTTACTAATATTTTTTACTAGGTAATTTCTTTAAAGGATAAAAGTATAGATAGAATTGATAAAAATAAATTAAATGTTTCGTATGCAACCAATGTTGAAGAGGAAATTACAAATGATTAATATTTTCATTATTTTCCAAACATGAAATGATTTGCAAAATCCACAATCTGCGTTATCCTCAGCCCTAAAATTTAAGCTTTTTTGTTGCGACCGAACCAACTGAATCTACAGGCTATTTTTATTTATTCTATTTAAGTTATAGTTTTAAATTTAACGCTTATTTTTGATTTTATTTTTGTTTACTTGTCTATCATTTTTCCTTGCTGTCTTTAACACGTAGATACATCCTTAACTTAATACACTATTTAAACATTTTTTCCCTTTCGTGATCGCTCAACAACCGCAACACTTGTAACACCTACCTGGTTACTAGCATCAATAGCATGTGCTAATACTGCTTGCCACCTCGCAGCAGCTTCGGCAGTATCAGCGGCAAGTTGCAGCCTGGTACCTCCTCCTCTTTGCAGTCTAAACCCATGCGGTCTACCCGCCTCTTCATCAGTCAGCTGATAGTTGACAAGCATCAGTGCACCGACTGGGTGAATGCTCTGTAATATAAATAACAATCTATTAATAAGTTTACGTAAGGAGTTAACTGGATTCATAACGCCGGTCCAGGAATACGAAGTGTTTATAAACATCTGAGAATAATCAGTTCATAACAGTGGATTGCTTTTGAATTGGCCTTTAGTCATTCGTTTTAGGTATTACTTGAATTGGTTTTGATGGGGCTTGTTAGTTTTTCCGTTCCGTTTTGTTCTTTGATGTCTGATGTGGTGTTTTTTTTAATAAAAAAACGTAATGGCTATTTTTCAGTGAGGTTACAAATTTTCGGAGTAGATATTTGATTTTGTTTTTATATTTTGTTTGATATTTTGTTTTCATTCATCATTTATTCAAAGACCTGGATGGCACAGGAGGCATAGTTAAGTGACAGCGGTCGCATTTCGATATCTAAATTACCTCCGAAGGGTTCCGAATTTTATTTTCAGTTAGATCAATTTGGAAATAAACTTTTCTTAACTGGCTTAGGTCTTGGTGTGCTGGGTTGATTCCCTTGAATTCGTTGTCTGATATGTACTTATAGTATCAAGAAAGATCTTGGTTTAGGAACAGTTTCATTATTTCATTTTAATTTAAAAGCCACTTGTCTGGCTCACAATTATAATCCCATTGAAAACGCGCATCCAATGTCAATTGACTTTAGGATTGTTTTCAATCTGATTGTTACGAAGGCACCAAGCATAAAAAGATGATTGGCCTTTACAATCCTTTTAAAGATTTGTAATATTCAAGACCCAAAATCTTTTTTTTTGTTTGATGAGAAATACGATACATTACTACAACGATATCAGTTTCTTGCGTAAAAGATGTCCATTCCACATGACATTCTCATGAACATGAACTTACCGTATCAGTCTTGTAGTAGTACAAGCAGTTGTCTCTCTTCAGCACGAACCAACGCCGCGTCCAGCGCGGAGGGTGGTGCGGGCGGAGCGGGGCGGCGCGCCAGAGGTACCCGGAGTACAGAGCTGCCGGTCCGCCCTCGTGGGCTAATGAAGCCACCACCTCACAGGTTCTGGCAACCTGGTATCATCAAAAGCATGTCAGATACTTTAGAATTTGTACTTATTTTATATTATGAGTATAAATCAGATATTTAACTGCAAGTGATTACCCGAGATGCTCATTTGGCCACAAGTTCAATGTTTAGGTATTAGGATCATTACAAAGTGTTTATTATTAGTTCTAGATTGTTGAGCTCAGATTAAGCTTCTGAAGTACTCAAACATGCAAAATCCATTCATTTTGCCTATATAGCTGTTATATCTTTCTTACTAAGCACCATGAATAGACAGTGTGGTTATCATAACATTTTGATTGATACTTTTTTTTAAATGAACTGGCCAGAATTTACTAGTAGGAATAAGTTTACTTACATCTAATTCTAGTATTTCCGAACCGGAGTGAGCTATTTTCACTACTTCAGAATGTGTCTTATCTAAAACATTGATCCCTGAAACAATGTAATAGAACATTTAATTACACCAATCTTAACCTAACATGAGAAAAGGAATAAAAAATAATGAATTTTCTGAGTAGTTATTTGTGGGAATTTCACAAAAGTTCCATAACAGTTTAATTCTTTTCGGTAAATGCTTTGAGTATAACAAAATGTCAAAGACCATTGTCTTCAATAATTAAACAATCCAGATGTTTCATCACCATTTCTTACTTGGTATATGACTAATAGTTTTAACATGGGGTAAAAATTAGTTACTATTAAGGTGTTAAGGTGGTGTAAGGTTATAGTGGTGGTGTAGAAAGTAGCTGCGGTATTGGGTAAGTGATACCCACTTCCTTCAAAGCAGAATAAATACAAAAGCATATACGTGCACAAAATTATTTGTTTCACACAAATCTCTAATTTATACTCAGCTCAGGTTGTATGGCCAGTTTCATCTGGAAATTTGGGTACGGCCTGCCCAGCCGTAGGTGAGCGAATTCAGAAGGCTATATTTTCACCTCTAGGTGAACCTTTTTTATAACCTCAATGATTAAAGCTAAAATCAGAATTGAAGCAATAGTGTTTTTCATAGCCTTTTGCTTTAGGGCTTCGATTCGTAGCCCATCGGTAAAACTGTCTTGGAGCCTGTGCCTGGCTGTGGGAAGTTTATGGATTGTTTACTCACCATTTACAGCTATAACTATATCCCCGACCTCTAGGCCTGAAGTTTCTGCCGGCGTGTCGGGTTCGATCGCAGACACCACGACTGGCTTGCTTCCGTGGATTCTAAATCCAAACTCCTCATTGCCGCGTCTCACTACCACTGTTTTGTCGCTTTCTGAAAAGAAATACGTCTCTTTATTCGGTTCTGTGGTCATGTCTCCTCATCACTTTAGCTGAAGGCCATCCGCTACTAATTAAAAGCTTAGTGCATTAAATTCCACGAGTCTTGACTTTTCGTCACTTCCATCCACCACTTTTTTACTGTAAGACAAGGCTGTATGCCCATCTTATTAGGGGCACCTTACGCTGCGTTTTCTTGTACGTGATAACGTGTACTGATGTTAAAAGAAAACATCAAAATGCTGAATAAAAGCCTTTAGTTCAAATTCAAAGTAATTTTATTAATTTACCTTACATCAGTGACAATAGTGAATCGTCTATACAAACCAAATAAAACAAGTTATCGGCTACTAGTAACTCGTTAGGACCTGTAACTACTGAAACTCGGTAGTTTTCATTACAAAATAAACTGAACTCACATTAAATTTCTTTAGGCTTGTCATAAGGTATCAACCTTGTGAATTAAGACTGAATACTTGCCTTTTAAAATTGTTTATGTTTTAATGATGTGTATAAAAAAATGCATTTGCTATTAATATTGTACCAATAATTTCAAGGCATACGAATGTGTGACCCAACGACCACTGGTAAGAGTTAGTGATATATTTGAATCATGAGAGCAACATCTTTTTATCAGTACTGTCGGTGTTCGCAGGGCAGCTTGTGTTGGTGTTTGGCGAGTCTATGGAACTGAGACCTTCAATGGGAAGCTATCACTCCGCATCTGGTTTGCCTTAGTAGTCCAGAGTAGAGCGCAAGAGCTAATACTTGAGATGATAGATATGCTCAAACTGCGTAATTGGAAACGTCTGATCGGGCTACCAGGATCCGAAAACCTTCCTTTGCCAACCACGCCAGTGTTGCTGCTTTGCGCTCAAAATGAACTTTGGGGACAATACCAGTGGAAGTCTAATACCGTCTACTTATTGTTCGACCTGTGTGATATATACCCTGTAGCTCAATATACCCTGCCCAAAAAGTGCCTCAATTAATAGCTCCATGTTATTGTTCCATCTTACGCAATAACTCGGAACTGGGCAGGTATTTCCACAGAGTGCACCATTTGGATGTATTATATCGACCATTAAGTCGCGGTGGGTGTAACCCAACGCCACATTCATATTAATACGCTTCAAGTTTTCTCTACGTGTTGGGCCTAAGCCCCCGCGCAAGCCTTCCAAAGAACCGGGAAGGTTAAACCTCCAAGCACTTCAAACAATGGCAAACATTTAAAAATATGAATTACTACTAATTCTATTTGTTCTCAAATACGGAATAAATTCGCTTAGCATTTTTATTTAGTTAGATTAAATTAAGAACCTTCCACCAATTGATACAATTACGTCAATATTGACCTAAAATCAGCTTCGTTATTTGAATAACAAAATGCTGGCCTAGAAACGGCAATAAACTTCGAAAAACTGACCATGACATACATTCCATTGAATACTTAGAACGGTGTGTTCCATCCGGATTGGGTTCGCAATATTTGCCTATGGCATTTGCTAAGTGTGTTGGAAATTTGCCAAAACGTCAAAATTCTATGTTCATTCATACAAAATTACTCTGTAATTTTAATTTACGCTATTGTAACAATAGTACCACTCATGCGAGATGAAATTTAATGTAAACTTTGCACGTATTAAAATTTACAAAATGCGTTCGTAATGGCATTTTCTACGAGATCACCCACAGATATGAGTCGAAAAAATCGTGGCAGTGCATGTAATTTATACAAATTATTTAAATAGGTACTTAAAGTTGTTAAAATCAGAAAACGATTGAAAAGTTTTCAAGGAAAAGTTAAATGAAAAGAAGTAAGAAATGGTAATGTATTTTGCTATTTACGTAGTAAAAGATCACCGACTCTTTCAATTTACTTTCAATGAAATATCAATCATTAATCACAATTTTATGCTGCAACTAGTTTTGATGCTGCAACTAGTGCAAAAATAAATATTTTGTTCGAGAAAGTCGTAATAGTCACCTGAATATTAAAACTGTCGCTTTTTTTTTTTTTTTTTTTTTTTTTTCCTACCTGACTTTCGATGATGGCTGCGAAGCCTTATCATCTTTACCGAGCTGTCGGGGGAGCGCTGATGGCTCTCACCCCTTTAATTTAAGTAACGACCGGAGGGCGCCCCCTAGCGGGGCTCGAACCTCGGCTCGGGCTGTTACTGGGACTTTGTACCCTAATGTACGTTTGGGGAGAAAAACGACCCGGCACGTGCCGGTAGCGTGAGAAGGACCCTACTGCTAAGGGAGGGCGCGGCGCTGGCCCCCGCCGGCGGGGGCGGAAAAGCGGACGGCGTGTTGTGTTTGATTGTGACGCGAGTTGTTCGGCCGTTGTCATGGCGACAGTGATTGGGTCGTCGGGGTCTAGGGGTACATGCCTAGGTCGACGTTTCCTACGGGGGACTACGAAAGGGAAGTAATTGCTAGCCGAAACCACAAGAGGATTCGGATGCTTTGATGACATTGCTTGAAGTACTGCGCTATAGTTGGCAGTCCCAAGTCAATGTGTAAATTGACGTTCCGCAGGTACCACGGGGCACCTGTGGCTTTGCGAATAAACTTATTCTGTACTGTTTGCAATCGCTTTATGTGCGTACGAGCCGCGTGCGCGAACACGACGCTAGCGTACGACATAATCGGGCGGAGGAAAACTGTCGCAAATTTCATTAATTGTGTCCTAAATACCGAACTAGAAAATACCAACCTAGCAGCATCATGGATAAAGCACAATCTCCTAGCTTTATCGTCCATACTTTGAGTAAATATGTACAAGAACGTATAAATAAAACACAAATAATTTACCACATGGCTCCAAAGCAACAAGCCGGTTTACTTCACTCTGTCGACACCACACAACGAGCATCAATTTGAAGATTTCCTCCAGCTTCTGTCGGAGACTGCCCTTTGAGTTCGATAATACGTCTTTAACTAAAAAAGTCAAATAAAAAAAACGTTTACTCAATACCAAAATCAAGTGACAATCAAAGCGAACTCAGAAAAAAAACTAAAGACGTAATTTTGAAAAAAGAAAGCCACATGTTACAAACAAAAAACTGTCAATCAGAAATCTCAAGCTTAACAAAATACAAAGAACCTTTTAAATATATAATGAATAAAAATTTAACACTAAATAAATTAAGAGAACGAAAGAAATGAAAACGGATTTTAACTTACACAGAAATCCCATATCGACGACGAAGCTTCCGACACTTTACCTAAACGAACTTGAACTTCGCTACGTTGACCCGATTCCGTCTAATTTTACGACACACTTCCATACACTGTATTGAAATTACGTCACCAACGTCAACTAAACCGAAGCTTGTATTGATTTAAATTCGATAATAATGAAACCGTGCTCAACGTCAGACGTAAAAATATCATCTGGCCGCAGTCGCGTGTCTTTTACAACTGAGAACTGACGTGAAAAGCTGTTACAGAATTAAATTTAGTCGGTTACGTTGATTCCGCATTTGTTTTATCAGCCATAACTTTCACTGAATCAACTGAAGCTATTCTCATTAGCATCGAGCAGATGGAACGGTTAGAGGTGACAGGGCAAGGTCAAGACCTAATTGAACGTAAAAATAATTTGAAACAGTTCAATGTTACGTCACTCGTTGATTATTCTGGTGCCAATGGCCAAGATAACCGAAAGAAATGTTGGGACAATCCAGAAATAATAGGTGATGGTATTTAAAGAGGTACTGAAATAGTCGATCACGTCACTTGTGAAGTGGAGCAGTTATCGCACGCTTCTAGTTACCACTGACGTAATTGTATGAAGTTAACGACAATTGGAGAGCGCTTGTATTTGTGGGCCTAAAACTATTTTTCTCAAGGTTACAAATACATTGGGTGACGAGTCAACGAAAGATATATTTTACTTGCAAAACTCCTTTTGGAGAAGTAATTAATAATATAGGTTTAAGCTTTATTGTTTAATTTGGAATGAAAAGTAAATAGTTTTACATAATAAATTATTAATAAAAAAAAAAGTTAATATCGCATAGTTTATAATAATAACTCTTAGGGACGATGAATCCTATTATTTAAATAATTGCTAGTTAAGTTTAAAAACGTTTGTGAAACTACATTGACGTTGTCTATTTAGTCCAACTTTATCCTATTATTTTAAGATAAAGAGGCGTAAATTCTAGTAGATTTTAGCCAATTTAGCAGAATTTGTTAATGAACCTATTTTTTTCGCAATTTACAGGCAAATAAGAACTTATAAAAAGGATTGTACGAGTTCATTATAAAGTGTGAATTATTTTTCTCATCGCCATCGCCATTTATTCTCCTACTTTTAAAAATTTAAGTTAACTATTTACAAGTAAACAGCAAAGAGATGAGTTCAATAAAAAAATTATACTAATAATTATTATACAGCTGAAGAGTTTGTTTCTTTAAACGCGCTAATCTCAGGAGCTACTTCGTTTGTTCGAATTGAAAAATATTCGTTTTGGATAGTCAATTTATCGAGGAAAGCTATATAACAAATACTAACCAACCAAATCACAGATATATGTAGAAAAAGAGGTGATAGTACGCGTACGAAGCCACTGCGGGCCGCTAGTAACTGTTTAACGCTGAAAAGCTAAGTCGCCATATTCACTAACCGTAGGAATAACATTCGATTTGAAAACTATGATTTAATTATTTCCTTACATATATAATAAAACAATGACTCTCCAAATCAGAATTGTCTCTGACGTATGTGAATGAGTGTGATAATAAAGCGCGAAGTTGCCTTTTTTTTATTGCACTTCAAGATTGACCTCATCCTACCTGATAATAAGTGGTACTGAGGTCCTAGCTTAAGGGTGACAAGATCAGCACAATAAATCTGTTACTGGACTTGTCGCCCTTACCTTGAAGGCTCGACCCAAACTACTCATGTAGCACCCCCCAGGAGCTCTGGAAACCTTACTCACACGCAGGAACACAACGACACAGAAATGATTGTTATTTGGCTGCGGTCGGTAAGGTGGAGGTATTTCACCAGTCGGACTGCTCCAGTTCGAGCGATAAATCGCTATGCCCTACCTCTCTTATACGTTAACAGTTTTACATCACACCGCATTTTCAGTCACATAAATTCACAATTGCTTTATGATTTCGTTTATAATAAGCGTTAGATTTCAGTAAAATACGTAAATGTTCCTATTAAAATTGTTTTACTTACGAAATGTATTATTAGATTGTCGTCGATTTAGCTCGATGCAAGCTCGTCTATGCACGAGCCTGTGCGTGAGAGCTACGTAGCGTTTGTTGAATTCAGATTCAGACTCGGTTGGGTCTTCTTTACCATTTTCGACTCGTTCTAGGGCATCTGTAGGCATTATTATCCTTAGATAAACTAGCGTTATTTACGTAAGCAATTAATGAAGTATTTTTTTCTGTTTTTTTAAGTGAACACACAATTTGAACTTCCAGTCTATTAAAGAATGCGGTAAAGGCGAAAATAAACCAAAGTATTGGTAACAAAGCTTCAATCATAACGTGTTCCTTGACCAAACACGTAGGTATCCAATTATAGTGGACCAAATTGATTTATTAAAAAAATCTCAACTTTTTTATTTAAGTTAAGTGTCACTCAGCAAATTTTTCGTATGCTATATTGAATATTAATATTTAAATAAAGAACTACGCGGGCAAAGCCACTAAAGCAAAAACTAGAATCAGATAAGCAAGATAGTTAAAAATAATGGGCGTCACAAACGATCAAGATAAGATTATCCAAGTAAATGAATACCTAGGTACTCAAGGATGGAAGAACATACTCTTACATATTATTTATTTAAAAATTGAAAAAATATAGCAGTCTGTGACACTGGATAATTAGACTATGACAAAAAAAAACATCAAGATAAATACAATAAGTAATTTGTAAAGTATGACGACTATGTTACCTGGAGGAATCCTCGTCCAATGGTCATCATTCTCTGAGAGCAAAATCCAGTTTCCACACCACCAAGGAGCAGCATAGACACCTTTCTCTTCAGTTCTACCTTCAGCACCTTCAGAACTCCCTGAACATTCTTCTTGCTCTAAACAATCGTATGAAAAATTTATTAAATAATACTCAAAAAGACGTAGTTCAATTTTAACTAACACTTCGAACTACAAGGCTACTGTTTAGATTGGAGTTTGTATCTTGATAACGTTTTAAAGTGAGTATGTAAACAATCAAGGATTCAGTAAGCAATCATTCATATATTTTAAAGTTTAGTGGTTTTATTTATCTGAAAAAAGACATATAAATCTCGAGAAGATTGTAGGTAAGCTGTCCAACGAAACCAAAACTCCTACTCCTAACTTGTTAGCAATAAGTTTCGTTCCTGAAATTTAACTATTGAGACACATCATTTTTGTTGAAGTTATTTTTACCGATATTCAATATGGAGAAGTATTTCGATAAGACTGGATGATGAAAAAATCTTACCATCAGGATCTGCACTAGATCCAGCTAATTTGTCTAGACTGTTTCCAGCAGAACGGGCGATGCGAGCGTCTTGAGGTTTCTCAGTAGATGCGTATTCTTCTTTACCCCTTTCCTCAGACTAAAATACAATAAAACCTTTAACACATCACAAATTGCTACCTATTTACTTTGTTTAAAAGGATCTGTCTTTTTAGACATCTGTCAACCTAAAATCTTAACAATATTTGTAAAGAAGTAATGTGTATACAATTATAGTCGATTCAACATCGCTTAACGACTTTGGAAAAATATGTATTGTGCCAAAATGAATATGTTACTGTATTTATTTTTCATAAATGTAAGTTTAATTAAAACTGACAAGAATGATGAAAACTATTTTGAAAATGAAATAGATTTGATAACAAAACCTAGTTTTAATGAGATTCAGGGATCAACATTTCAAATTCCCAACGAATCGTGGACAGCAGCGGCCTTGAAAGATATTTTTCATTATTTGCGTAATTATAAGTTTAACGAATGGGATCAAAGATATTATCAAGACAAACCACCAGATAATTACATTGGATTTTATAACTCTTTCCCTATTCCGATTTTACGAATGCTACACTGGAAGGTATATGAAAACTGTGACAACGATTTTTACAAATGCATTTCTTATTTACAAAGCGTCATAGAAACGGTGCCATTCAGTCGGTCTGATGATATAGCTGCCATTTTAAATGAAGGGAAAGTCTGTAATGAAACATTTATTAAAATTACAAATGAAGAATGTAAAGTTACAAAATCGAACTCTGAAAGAACGAGCCTACCATTTGATAGCCCTGCGGAAAAATTTCAATGGCGTACTACAGCATCATATTACATGTGTTGGTATACTATGCTGGGGACACCAGTTCTTTCTATGCTTGGAGATACCTGTGACAATTATGCTAATTGCTTAGATCCTGAATTTGGTTATAGGAATCGTGACCCAAGATCTGATGATAAAATTTCATTTGCTTGTGCGACTTATAGTTTTTGTCCAGATCCATGCTGTCCAGTCAAACACATAAAATATTTAAAACAATGTCAAGATATTTTAGAAAATCCTTGCAGTAATAAAATAAATATTTTATCAAATGAAATATGCACTTTAGACCGAAAATTGAACAGAAATTTTAAAGATTTGATGAGCAACAAATGGAATGTATCTTGTAACTGTAAAAAGGCCGGTTTTGTTTGGAAATCTCAATTTGCTGATTGCGTGGATTTTAACGAATGTCTATCTGAACAGCAGGTGTGTAACAATATAACTGAAGATTGCTTGAATTTGCCAGGTTCTTTTAAATGCATTTGCAAATGGGGGTTTGAATTTGATGAAAAGAAGAAAAAATGTATAAGATCAATAAACTTTGCAACATATGAAGACCAATAAGGGTAGTCATTAAAAGTTTAATTAAAATAAAAATCATTACCTTGGCTCGAACATCCGATCGATGTCGATAGTGTTTTGACTTATCTTCGGACCGGTATCTTTTATCTAGTTTTTTATATAAACGAGCTCCAGTCGCATGCTTTTTTGTACTGATGCATGAAGGTGAATCAGCAAAACCTGCTGGTGCTGGTACAATATCAGGTGTAGCATCGGCATATGATTCCTAAAAATTTAAAAATATATATCTAAGCTTCTTCATATAAAAGCTTACGGGGATAAAAATGTGATTCAAGATTATTTTCCATTACATCTGTATGAGAGGTCCTTGAAGCTCTATCATGTTCATGTGTGGCTGTGACTATATGCACTTCTTTGCCACAATGCAAACAGTGTGCTTTAGATTCACCGTCAGCGCCCGTAAAACTGTGCTCTGTTTGTTCTGAATAGAATACGGAATCAGATCCTGGAGAAACAGATCGTAGCGATTCAGCTGAAGCGGCTTTGGCAAATTTTCCATCTAAAATAGAAAAAAAAATAGTTCCCAAATTTAATACTCACGCAACGCAACAATTAATTAGAATGGGGTTACACAAACACAGTCGTAACTAAAAAAATTACAAATAATATTATTTTTATCAGAAAATTACCTCGGTCTTGTTTCCGATGATGTCTCGGCGATGTTGTTGGGCTTTTAACATAACGTAATGGAGTTAACCTTGAACCAGCACATGCAAGAGTCCTTGTTGTTTCTATGTCTTCAGCTTCTAATGAACTTACACAAGGAACCGTTGGAATAGATTGTTTTCTTCTTGGCAAGCTACCCGGTAATGATATGCTTTCATTTGAACCACTTTTCCGTCGTGGTCTACAACTGAAAATTTGAAGATACAGTAGAATAATCCACCACAATAACAGATGAATAAATATTAATGTTTTAAACTACAAACCTGTATCCGGAATGATTGTTTCCAGAAATTGGAGATTTCACTGAATTAGAATTAGCACCAGTCTTTCTTCTCGGACTATCTCTTAACCGTCTATGTTTCCTAGGGGACATATTTCCATTTCCAGAGCCTGAAATAAACATTATTATGTTAAATGGAGATAAAATATAAACATATCTGTTAATATATATTTATACTAATTGTCTTGGCAAAGCAAAGAATACCGAACAGAAAATATTTAATTTTAATTTTAGAATAAAAATATCGGACACCTTCTTTCCTGTATTGCTCACTGGAGTCATCAGACGTCGGAATGTTAAGATGTAATTTCATATTTGAACCCATGGCTTCTCGCCTATCATAATGTTGAGTTCGATAACAGTGGTTTCCATCAGCAGTTTTAGGCTGAGTAGGACTTTTGGCTTTTAACTTGGTTCTTTTAACGTATCTTTCTCTTTCTTGTGGCCTTTTTGGTTCAGAGTCTTTTTCTTTCGTGGCTTTTTCTTTGATAGACTTTTCTATATCCTTTGTTTCTCTTGGCGATGATTGTACACTTTTGGTTTTTTCAAAGTGGGTTTTCTTTTTTCTGACCTCTGGTACTTTCTCTTCTACAGGAGATTTTATTGATGTTGGCTTAAAAACAGCGCGTTCTGTTCTTTGACTGCTTTCCGGTTCTTTTACTTTCTTTCCCCAATCGTCTTGTGAAGTGGAGACGGAATCGTCATACGACTTTGAAAACTCTAATGTAAATGCCTTCTTTTTTCTTCTTTTATCATCTGCAAGCCAACTTTTTGGTCTAGCTGATTTATATTTTTGTGAGTGTTTGTACGCTAAAACCGTGCAAGGTACATTTATGAATGTGTGACTTCGTAAGATTACATTAAAATTAAAAAAATATACGATTTATTTTACTCACTCAGTCCACCATCATCATCATCTTCAACTGGGCTTTCATAATATCCTGATGATGAATAATGAACACTTCTTTCATCATCAGACAATGATCCCTAAAATTTAAATTAATAAATGTTTATTTTCGCCAAATTATTATTTTTAATGGAATTTATATAGAAATATAATATGGTTACCATCATTATAGGTACCAATTGTTCTTTTTCAACCATTGGACTTGTTACTTTGTCTTCTTTCTTTATTTCAACTTTTTTAGAATTGTCTTTAGGTTTTTCCGTAGGAGTTTTATCAGTATCTTCAGTAACATTAGGATTTGAACCACCTATACTGTAACTCCCGCTTGAACTACTCTTGCCACTTACTAAATCTCGCATAGTAACCTTTAAAAATAAAATAAGTATCAATAAAAACAGTTCTACCTTAAATCTTTTTTACACATAAAATTTTTATAAGTTTTTGTGTGGTGTATTTTACTAGTAATACTAGGGTGAAAATTAATACATTGCTATGACAACAAATTGTAATAATTTTACTACCTTTGAAGCCTTTGGAATATCATCTTTCATTTTGATAATTTCAGTCTTATCTCTCTTTATTGATTCAACTTTAGTCTGATTAATTTCAGCTTTTACTTCAATTTTCTCCATGGTTGCTCTAGGTATCCTATCAGGCAGTGGTAGAGGAGGTGATGATAAATTCGGTACTATAAAATCATCGCTGATTTCTAAAGGAGGAGAAAAACTTGGCACAATTAAATCTTCTGCAATGTTTTCTGTTCGAGTTGAAGAATAAAGACTTGATGCGCTTTCAAAAGATGAACCTTCTTGTGTCTTGTTATTTTCGGGATCTAAAAATTATAAAAAAACAACATTAAAATATTAAACTACCAATTTATCCGAGAAACATGAACAAAATGTTAAAATATCAAAATACTCACTTTGGTTTTGGTGTTTACTGTTGCTTTTTTTAGAACTATCTGAATTAGCGGTGACATAATCTTCAGTTGTAGTCGTACTTTCAGATACGTCAGTTGTATTGATTTTTCCAGAATCTGTTCTTGCTAAGCTAGTTTCACTACCAGCTGCTTTAGCCATGGATGGCTCTGATGGTGATTCTATAATTTGATTAGGAATAGTTCCATTTGGTTCTTTTTGAAATGTTTTCTTTTGGACTAAATCTTTTCGTCTCGATGGGCTTAATGCTCGTTCTCGTTTTTTGTTTATAAAACTTGGGGTTCTTTTAAATGGTACATCGGCTAAATCCAAGCTTGGATGAGTTATTGCAATGGCTGGTGTGTGGTTGATTTTGTGTGGTCCAATTGGTGATATATTTTTTGATATTGTTGGCTGTTTTGTTATAGGTAATGTTATATTTGGAACTACCGCTGGTGGTGAAAGTGATGCTCTAGCTTGGGCGGAACTAGAACTTGATGTATCCAATTTATTTCTCGGGGACGTTGGTGACTGGCTCTAAAATAAATTTAACACACATTTATTAAAAATGGTTTCGTAAGAGTGAGTCTGTAGTTTAAAAATATAAATGTACTTTACCTGGGAAGCATCAAACTCTTCATCTAAAGCATCTGTGTCAAGAGATGATCGTTGTTGATGTTGCAATAGCAAAAGTTGTTTTCTTCGAGAAGTAGGAGTCAGTAAGGCTAGCGCGCCAGGTGATGCCGCTAAGGAACTAAGGTCTGATGAGCTGTAAATATAGTTAGTTAAATCAAGTGTTTCTGCAAAATTATACGTAATAAAATAAATATGTTTAGTAGCTTACCTTATCACTGTGCCATTTTCAGTGCCAGAGTCAACCTGTAGTACTGTGGTCTGCGACTCATTCCACATACCATCAGAATGGTCCCTGAAAAATACAATAGGATTGTTTTTAATAGAATATTACAAAATGTAATTTTGTCCTATGATGTTGCTTTTTTTTATACCTGCTATGATCAACTGTTAAAGATTCATTTGAAGCACATGGTGAAACTTTATCCAAAGGAGTGAGTATTGTGGTTACAGTGTTTGAAATAACTGTCCTTTTTATTTTGTGGTCCACGTCAACATCTATACTAGCTGGTTCCGGTGACCCAGGACTCGACTTTGCGGTGCTGAAATAAAAGAATAATTATTTTGCAGACACTGCTTTAGTACATATGACGAACACTTAGACGAAAACATTGCTACTTAACACAAAATAAAATATAACAACCAAGGGGAATGGTACTTACAAAAAAAGTATGTGCGTAACGAAACACTGACGAGTGAAATTAAAAAAGTAAATACAAATTGGAATTTAAAATGAATTTCAAAACAGGAACCAAACCCAGAATTTCGACATTCTAATAATATATTTTTTTGGGCTTTTGGGAAAACGACACCATAAAATGTTCAATAACACGTAAAGCAGGTATGTTGCAAAAAGCCAATGATTTTGTTACGACAACCGTACCTGAGCGAAAGACCTTCATCCATTTTATTATGAATTTCTGTTGGTTCCTCAAAGCTAACGCTTCGATTTCTAAACGTTTCATGCTTGTAACTAATGTATTTTTCATGAAAATCTTCATATGGTGCATTTCCGTCTGAAGAACTATGAAGAGAATTATGTGAATGAGAATGAATGGGTAGAATGACGTCAAAGTGTATTGCTTGAATTCTAATACGAGTTGAAATTCAAAATCTTATTCCAGTTTGGGTTATTTATAGTGATTCTTAATGATATTTGATATGTGTGGTTAGTGAAATGCTGATGTGTACTATATGTGCAAATGTTCCTATCGTGTGCAGTTTTTATTGCTGCAAATATAAGCCAAGTTGTTAAGATGCATTTGTAATATTTACCTGAATGATCCGTCTGGCTCAAACCCAAATATGCCTTCATCTTTGATAGGTGTTTGCGTATAATTTTGGCCAATATATTGTCTGTACATTGCTTCCCGTTCTCGGTCTTCCCGAGTCATATTTTCCTGACTAGTTGACATTATTATAGGTGCATCTTTGCCTCCTTCACTAGTGATTATTTCGGTCTTTCTTCTGAAAATATTTTTTACCTAGGATTATCTTTTAACATTATTAAGAGAGTATTTAATCAAAGAAGTTGAACCAACTTACACGTCTAAGAGTATTTCTCCTTCTGAAAGAGTTTTTTGTAATGGCCTCCGATTTTTTCTCCTTAGAGTGGTAAATGGAATTGCCTCATCGTCTGGTCTGGGTTCGAAGTCTATTATAATTTCTTTTTCATTTTTTTCGCTGTCGTCTGTTGTTGTTGCTGACGTTTCAGTTGATGGCTCCGATTGAAAAGTAGAGGTTTTTGAGAATGGATGGGATGAATTAATGGTTTTTTGTGAGGCATGAGATGCGTCACTTGTACTTTTTGATAAAATAGATCTTAATGATCTATCGCTTTTTGCCTGTTTAGCGATTTCTTGTTGCAAATATTCCAAGTTTCGCCTGTTCAGTGCCATGCTTTTTTCTATTGTTTCAATATCATCATCTATCGTATCATCTCTGTCACTTTCATGGATAAATTGGAAATTTTGTTGAAAATATTCCTGTGCTTGTCTCTGTAACGCGCTTAGTTCCGACGATTTGTCTAACTGTGATGATGCTACTGACTTGACAGATGAAGAGGTGACCTCATCGGAATCCATCCTCTGCAATATTGGTGAAGGTGGCATCATAGAAGTTGGTGAACGAGGTGACCTTGGTGGTTCTTCTGACTGCGTTCTGTGTAGTTTTTCATGATCATTAGCGATAAAACTGTTAACAAATTTTGTTTTCATTATATAAGTAGTTATTTATTCTTCAAGGTTTGTAGAGGGTTACATAAATACGTATTTTGGTTACCTTTCTACGGTCGCAGTAATATCACTTGTCGTATCCCGTCCAGCTAACCTATCGCCACCGACTTCAGAGAATGATTTTGTGAGTCTCCTTGTTCCTACCGTATACCCATTAGTCTGAACACCAGCTGCTACCATTTTTACCTGTAATCAAAACACATTATCTTAATGACATTGTCATAAAAAATAAATTCTAAATAAAAAAAAATACTTTACCCTTTTAATCGTTCGTGGACTCAGAGATAAATAGTTTGGAGGCAAAGGTTTTCTTCCTAAGCATACTTCAGTTTGTGTTGCTTGTGTTCTCATGACCCCTTTTTTCAACGAATCTGAAATTATTATAATACATTAATAATTTATATTAAATGGACGTTTATATAACCATACTTTCATGGATTAGTTACATAGATACCAATACACTATGTGTGGTGTTAATTTTCAAATCTGAGAAATCTTTTTACGTTATTAAATTACCTATAATTTTGTGAATGTTTAAAACAGTCAGTGTTTGTCATTTGCATTTACTTTCTCTCAGTCATGTTTGGCCTTATAAATGAGATCTAATTGAGAGATCAATTTTTAAATGTTATCTTTAAATTGCGTTATGTTATGCCGTATTAGAGAAGTGAACCAAACGTTTAGATTTGCGTTTCTGTAGCCAAAATTATTCTGTAATTTAAGACCAGTCGCAAGCACTCAGATAGTTTTTTGTTAAAGCTTCGCTTAGTTTCACTTGCGAATACGGTTTAATTAAAGGCTTTACATACAGGGTATTGTTATTTACCTAGTACAACGACCTTAGGCTGATCGGACTGTGTCCTGGGCAGGGTGGCGGGCTGCTGCGGCATTTGAGGCGCCATCTGTGCGGGCATCTGCGGAACTTGCGGCGGGTAGTGAATCGGCGCCGGCGCAGTTTGCGGGGGCATGTATTGCGGATACGGCGCGTACGGTTGGAACATCACTGGCAGTGTTGCATATGGTTTCTGTTCAGACTGGAATGGAAATACGGGGCATTTATTTATTGAAACAAGCGATTGAAGCGCAATTATCTCTCTATCTTTGAGCTTGGGTTCGATTCCCAGTTGATTCAACAAAGAAAACAAACATTAATATACAGTCTCGGGTCGGAATATTTGTGGTACCGTCGCTGTTTTCAAATGATTTACGTGTTATTTAATTTAAGAGGATTAATCATTGTTGGTTGTATTAACTTCCCTAAAGAAAATTGATCATTTGCGGCCGAAATAAGTATTTGTTTACCTTCATTTGAAGGGACCAATATATGTAGTTACTAAAGAGATTGCCATAAACATTTTCAAAAACATTGAGTCAAAATCATATCAGACTATACTTTGGACTTTGTTCCACTCTTATGTCGTAAGCAAAGGATTTACGGGTAACAGCCATCCGCCTACCCAAAAAAAAATTGGTGAAGATTATAAGGCTCTTCTCATCATAGCTATCCTTGATAATCAGGTAGGAATAAAAAGTGGGTAGGTGCGTAATATAAGAATATTGTCAAACTGCAAGATGTGCTTTTAATCGTAGTATAGATATTTTTTATATAGACGTTTTTAAAACTAAATTAGTATTTATTTAAAGAGTCTAAAACTTTGATGGTTAGATAAGGTCAAAATTTCAGGGCCCACTCCTTTGCCTACAATAGTATGTCTCGACAAATGTTTGTATAAAGCTGTGGTTTGCCAGCCAGCACCATTTGTATTAACAATGACCTGATTACAATTGATGAACATGATTACAAGTCTTGCAGTGAGACATTGTACTTTCTCTACTAGTCGTAATATGTATTCTATGAAGACTCTGCACATACAAAAAGAAAGTCAAATTATACACAATGTAGGTACATTATAAAACGAACCTTTATTGTTCGTCCGTCGAGCAGTCTTTCACAGTCTCTCCGGAATCGATTGCTGCCAACAGCTGCAGGCATCACTGAATCGTCGAACGTGGTCAGAGTGTGAGAGCGGGCGAATGATACGTGCTTTGTCCTGGAACGTGAAATTTAACTAGTTTATCAAAAGCAAGACTAAAATCATAATATTGTCATAGGATGCTTGATGCCTAAGAATACGAATAAATAAAATTTACGTTTACGTAACGTGAACGCTTTAGTTTACTCTAGATAATCTCCGTAACGTAAGTTGAAGGAATATGGTGCCTCAGTGAAATTTCCCTTTAAGCATTCTGATTTTAATTGTTAAAACCCGTCAAAACTGTTACGAAATACCGATTATGAATATTTTTAAATAAATATGTACGTGCAAGGCTATATTAATGATTTTATTCATAATACATATCAACAATATTATTTTGGTCGAAATTCTCTTGTGCGTTATTATTGTGTAACTGTTATTGTCGGTTCTGTTTGCTTGAGCTTGGCTTTGACATCAAGGTTTTGTTACCATAAATAGAAATTAATTTCTGTAAATACATGTTTCCACAAAGCAAATTCTATTGAAGAATCCTAAAGAAAAAGTAAATAAGAACTTCTGATTGAGTGAGATGTCGCCAAAGATGTCCCGACAATCTTTTATCGAAGGCCTAAAGAAATCAGCGCCCGTTACAGGATTTAGGCATTAAAGGAAACAAATCGGGATGTTCTTACGAAAAAGCCCAAGAACAAAATTGTAAGCGCGGATTAAATAGCGTTAAGGAGCTTATTGTCCTAACAAGGGCTAAGTAGTTTGAGCCCTTACACGGCATGGTTCTAGGACAAATCAAGAGAACGACACTGGAGGCTTGGGAGGTTTAAACACAGGATTGTTTACGAGTTTCTCTTGTTCCCAATTGAATGATGATTGTCCCTCGCAAGTTTAGGAGAACAAAAATAAATTGTGTTCTTCAAAGATGTGGAATCAAACGATTATATTTATATATAGCATTTATTACCTAATTTCTACCACCATTATATGAACTTAATTACAGATAATAGTTTAGTTCGGTCCTGCCATATCGATATCAAGATGGCTAGTCCTAATATTTTTTCTTATAAGCATTTAAAACTTTATTAAAAAAATAAACAGTAAGTCTACTACCAAAAACGAAACATGTCGGATTCGATTATGGATAGCAAATTTTAATTCTCATTTCTTTTATCCAAAACCAGCTTACTTCGAATTTAAAAAATAATAATAAATATAATATTATTTATGCACATCAAAAGCTTTTTTTTAATACCTAAAACTTCAATTACTCTTCAATAACGTTTGTTTCGTCTTTCGTAATAGGCATAGTGGATTGATTTACGTCGGCGTGCTAATTAAGGTCTTAAAGTACGTGGTGCATCCAATAGGTAAATGTTTAGGTAAAATTAAGCATTTCTCTGGTAATATTACCTGTGAGGTGCCATGGTGAGGGGCGGTGGCGGGGGAGGCGGGGGTATCGGTGTGTGCGCGGGACAACTGGAATAAAACAGAACCGGGAGTTACATATTTCGCTTAACATGACGTTTCGAAATTTGATGTGCCACGTATCCACGTGGACCCCACGTCAAACACAAATTTAAAATGGGTTCGAGGGACTTTCGAAGGACCTTTGAAGAGCGTAGGCAAACTTGTTGTCTCGTTATTAATTTTCAGGGTTACTTTCGGTTTTTATTTTTTTAAATACATTGTTATTCAAACTGATTTTTATTGTGTCTAAAATTATAAGGCTCGTAATGATTCAAATAACGTTTTTAAACTGCACTACGCCATAGTAGAAAGAGAACAGTAGGTAAACTAGCGCCCCGACCGAACGATAACTGTATATAACCCTAGGGCTGTCAGTGAAAACTTTCGACACCTATTGTTATATTTATTTCCCCGTATGGTATGCAAAGCACCAGGGATATTCAAGAAGGTTGTAAAAAAGTTAGCGTGAATAAAGATAATTTCTGATTTGTCGAGTGGGTATTCAGACAACCGTACAGTACTGCAGTAGTTAAATCACAACTTTAAAATCAACGAATATTTTTTTTTGTCACAGTAACACATGTTAAGGCTTCATACATATATTTTACGTTTTTCTATTAAATAAATATTAAAATTAAATTTTTGTCACTTTTTTGTAATGTTTTATATGGTAAATTAATGATTTAAAAGATAATATAAAAAATAACAAAATTATGCACAATCTCCGGTGATTCACCGGTTATCAATCGGTTATGTCAAATTCTGAGGTGACTCTGAAAGATTGTGAATATTTGTCAGTGTGTGCGTGCGACGCGCGTCGGTAAAGGGCGGGGCGGGGCGCGCACACATAGAAGCCACGCTCCGTGCGTTTGTTGGAGGATTATATACTTCTCTCTTTCTACTATGACTACGCTGTATTACCCAACTTTAAATAAAGAAAAAATTAAAAATTAAATTTCGCCTTGAATTTGAACCTTAACGTATTGTGCGTGCTATTTTTCTGACTAAAATTTTTATTTCCTTAAGGTTTGCTAGTAAAGCGCGTAACTAACATATTTTTTTTTAATCGGTAACGACCCAGTACAAATTTAAAGTCAGTTCTTTAATCAAAAATTCAAAGATAGTTGTGCGTTTTGGCCTATGGCAAGCAAGGTTGTCAAAACCTTCATTGCCTAGCGTGGTCGCAATTTGCGTAAAACCCTTTAATCGTTATTGTAAGTCTATTTGTTTGAGTTTTTTAGTATCTAGACACGTTGATGCTTTTTTTTAGTCTTGTTTCGTACATGTTATAAATAGGTACAGAGAAAAAACATCTCTCCCACAATCCGCGCTGTTTCGTTTCCGTAGATTCCACTCCTTTGTAACTAAAAGCCCGTAATCCCCCTGACATATGGCAGACATGCCCAGTCTCATCTCCTATAAGTCTCGCAAAGTCACACAATACAGGGGAGCAGATTTGCAAATTTTTTCCGCAAGTATACAAAATCACATATACCTACAAAGCTATTCCGTTTACTGAATAATGTTTTATAGTTTATTTGGCATACTCTTAGTCAATCATACACATACTCAATCATTCATTGCTGATTATTGCAGCAAGTAGATACTATACAGAAGGTGTTCTTATAATAAGATCATCATCATCGTGCAGTGCCTATAAAATGCGGTCCGAATTTTAATGTAGTACTTAGTAAAATCGACAGAACAATATACAAGTTAATTTATATGAATAGTGCATTACACAAAAATAGCGAACTTATTTTTTTAAGAAAGCAGGAAAATGACAGCTCACGGCATGGGACTGGAACTCAGATTATTTGTTTAATGTTCTGGGGAACTACGACTAAAATCCACGAATGTGTCAGTGTGTGTGTCAGTAGTATACCAGTATACGCACACTACCACTAGACCTCAACGACACTGTGAGAGAATATTCAATGTTTTCGTTAATTCATAATACATATTACTATTAACTTAAATTAATATAATAATCTTAACAGAATCACGTCACATAAGCGTACTTACGCTAATGTGATGTGTAATAATTTAGAGTTGAAATCAATTTAGATGCTAAGATGTCTTTAATTCTGTAGCTCTCCTGAAATGAGAGTGCAGCATTCCGTAACAAGCAAGTAATTTAAAAATCAGCCGGCAGAAGGTACAAATATAAGGAAAAATATTTCGTTAAGATTCCGAACAACTAATTGCAGTTAACTCAATTGGAATTGGAAGAACATTACTCGCGTTATGTGAAGAAGTTGGGTGCATGTCCCACACTGTTAAAGGAGATAAAATGTTCCTTGTTTTTCAAAATCCAAAGAACTTAAGTCAAACAATTTCACTAGCTTAATAAGTGAGGCTGGAAAGTGAAAACTTACTAACAAAAAGTGATCTGATGACCCAACCGCGCGCAATAAGCGTAATGGATGCGGCGAGTGGTTGCTCTAATAAATTGATGCAACTTATTATGGATTATACACGGCTCTCTTTTAGTGGTAAAACTGAGTTTTATTTATTTTAATTACCACGTACGGTCAAAAGCACGTCAAAATATCCACTATGTACTTTGTTCAGTGATTATGTCGCGGGCAAAAAATTAAATTGAACTGAAAACTTTTTTATTTGTTTGCACCGAGGTGCATTTGATGGTGTAGGATATGTGTTGCACATGACTGCCTTTTAGGAGAACCGAAAGTTGATATGCTGTTATTGGAACCTATTTTATGTTCATTATGCATTTATTGGAAAGGTTGAGGTTAAAATGAAAGCATAAATGGTGCATATAAGTTCAGATTATTTGCTCAATCATAAAACAGACCAAAAGAGCCGATTCTTGAGGCATGCTAATAAAATTGCATCTTAACTGAACAGCATACCAAATTATGAATGGCGTCACAAAAACCTTCATGTGTGTTCATAGTAATTTAAAAATTGTCTGCAAAAAACCGATTACTAAAATCAAAGGTGATTAGAAATAAAGATTTTAATATATCTACTAAACTTTCAGCAATGTTCAGAAATCCTTGGTAATATCATCAATATCGTGATGAGAATGTATCAAAATCAATAAAACATTGTATTTCTTTTCTCTGCAAAGAACCAGTTAAGTGTCCCATATATTTTTTATTGTTTCCTAGGGCTTTGTAAACATTTGATTTTGAGAGAACGCATGTTTAAAATATTCACCCTCACGATTTCTCTATAGTTATTGCGAACTAGTAAAACCGAACTATCGTGAGTTTCTTTTATCGATATTTTATCGGTACCAAAAATGTATACAACCAATCATTTCATGCAGGTGCTTTGGTATGGTTAAAAGTACCTAGGTCAGACTTTAGAATTTGGAATCAAAGTATGGGCATAAAAAATCATATACAAATATTGCATGTTTATGTTTGTGACAGTATGAATATCGATGTAACTGTAGCTATGAACAAAAAAATTAGGGATGATTGCATTTACTAACTTGAACAAAGTTTTTATAATATGTATGTTGTTTAACACAACATTGTTGGTAGTAATTAGGAACATTAGGTACTTGAATTCATGGATGTTTATTAGAAAAGTCATGAGTTTGTAATACGTTAGAAAACTGATTATGTTCCGAACTATCTTTGATATCGCGGGTTTTTTAATCCATTAAAACGAATGCCTACGTGCTCGCAAGCAAAATGAATGTCGGCAAAAGTTTCTCATACATTACAAAATATAATTATATGTAGTAATTTCGATCAAATATAGTAGGTATCAACAACTGTTGTTGTTCTCTATCGACATTGGTTTAACAATAGGTGTACAACACTATCTCCGCAACTACCTATCTAGTTATGGAAATAGGGGCATACGTACAAAGGCAGTAAGTTTTTATAGGGGTACTGGGGTACAACTGCATTATAGAAAAGCCAGGACTATTGTTTGCCCTCCACGCCGTATCCCGGCAGCTACACCTTAATGAGGGGGGAAATGCGTTTCCTGACTTTTATTTGTTCTACAGTAGACAATATGGAAGAGGTTCTGCATTTAAATTTCAAACTGGTTGAAGTTACTTTAGTTTTTAATACTGGCATTTGTAAATATGAAACCAGAAATCCAACTAATATTAAAAAAGCAAATCTTTAGACGAATATGGGATTCTTGGCTTATATTAGTTACTCTTTCATACACACGAATGGATTTGGATGACATTTTATGAAAAGATTGATTAAACATACGCGAAAGTTAAAAGATAAGTTAAGAACGTTAAGGATGTGTATTGCTCTTTCACACAAATTATTGCATATTTGAATTAAATTTGATAGAATGATAAGATCTCACATGACATTCTACAATGCTAATAAAATGTCAAAGTGCGGATGTATGGATGTACGTTGCTCTTTCATGCAAAAACTACTAAATGGATTCATATTTACATTAGATAGATGAAATCTAGGAGTTCATCTTACATGTATTTTTAACCGACTGCAAAAAAATTAGGAAATTCTCAATTCGACTGTATATATTTTTTTATATCAAAAAATGTATGGGCAAACAAATCGAAGACAACAGCTAGTCTTTTTATTAATAGGTCATTATTTAATACACAGCTGAATAAAAAGCTCAACAACGCCTCCAAGAAGTATTTCCAAACGTTTTTTCCACATTATCATTCCGCCATTACCGTCACTCATCACAATGTGTTGCGAGAATTACGGACCCAACCCTTCGTACGTGACTTTGATACAAATTCGGATTAGGGTAGGACAAATCCCGATCATGAGACAGCCCTTAACGTAATTAGTGGCTTGTAGGCTGGTTCTGACGTTCCCCGTAAGGGTGGAAGTACTTTCGCTACCGAATGGTAAATGTTTGAGCGGCTGTGGCCTAATTTAGGTACGCTAATGTTCTTAAGTTCCAATTGCACGTTTGTTCGTCAAGGTCTCATTCTAGAACGTTTGTTTTGTTTAGTTATAAAGTCGTTTTTTTATAGTACTTTACGCCGTACTGGCGAACTTTACATATTAGAAACAGAAAAATTGTATCTCCCCTTGCGGTGCGGGAAAGTATGTAGTTCTAAACATATTCGGCAGAGGGCACTTACCGGACGGTAACGGTTGCTAGCGGTTGGTATAGCAGAAAAATTTCATCGCCAGCGATAACTTGCAGTTAGCTCAGTTGGAAGAGCAGCACGCGCGATACGTAAAGGTCGTGGGTTCGTTTCCCGAATAGCAAGGGGAGATTCAATTTTACAATTACTAATATACCAAAAAAATAATTATCCAATCATGTCAGCATTTCTAAATCGGCAGTCTTATTCAAGTAAATTTAAAAAAATTAAATTGTTTTTGGAAGCGTTGTTTTTTTAAGTTTTTACTTTTAAAACTTCTTTTTCTTCTATGACGTAAAATGGGTTCCGCCATTTTGGTTATTATAACCGTTCTCAAATTTAAATATTATTTAAATCATTTTTTGTATGTGTATAACTAAAATAATTATAAATACATATGCGATAACACCATTTAAGATATCATGGAGACAAAACTATTAGTAAGTGGTGTAAAAAAAGCATCTATGAATGACACAGTACTAAAGGCCTCATGAAATCGAAAATTATCGCTACAATAATAGGTATACAACCCCAAAATAATCTGAAAAAATCCGATACATTCACTCGAGGTTTTCTAAGTAGATGATTAAATTTCACAGCATCATACAATTTACCTTGAAATATTGCAGCTGAATTTATTTTGTTAACACATCTTAAATCTCAAGTAAATCTTAAACTTTGTAAATTGTACGAAAATCTAATAAACTCCTCAAAAACAATTTATCAACACGACAAATACCTCGAAACGAGTTCGTACATTTTGAAGTACCTAAGCATACAATTTATTTGCTTACGCAACAAACTCAGTACGCGTGAAACTCGGTACAAATGGTACGAATTACGACACCAATTTGTAAAATCTACTTCGGGAACTCGGGCCACCGCTTGTGGTCATACGTAATTAAGATTCAGACTCATAATTCGAGCCTTAAAGGCATTAGATGCTGCTTGTGACGTCACCCCCGTGGAAATGGGTAATCATTATCTATGTGTTAAATTTCTGTGGTTTGAGCTTTGCCTTGATAGATCAGTCTGTCACTGCTGCCTTTTATTTTGTAGGAGAAGTTAAATCTATTGAGGACAATTTACTGTTGAACTTCTACGTCAATAGGGAACATCCATACTAATACTATAAGCTGAAGAGTTTGTTTGTTTGAATACTCTAATCTGAGAAACTGCCAGTTCGAATTGAAAAATGAAATTTTCAGCTTCATAATATTAGTATAGATACGATTCCACGTAACACCTATGACAATACAATATTGCATTAGCAATTATGAAGTTAATTACAACGTGGGAACAAGTGATTTAAATAAAAATGACCAATGAACCATAACGTATATCAATAGCAAATCATTCATTTCGGATAACTCCTGCGCAACATCAATAGTTATTAGCATACGGTTTTAGGTAAATAAATTAGCCCGTAGCCTAACACAAAAATATTTCTTGGTTATCGCCACTAAGTCATGGACATAAAGTTCAATTTGATGCGGTGTCTGCAGTACCTCAGCCTAGACGTTAACTCTCGTGGAACGCCAAGCTCTATCAATTACCAACAATTAATGGCTACTTACGGTATTATCGAAGGCGGTCTGGGTAGCGAGCCGCCACGGCTCACTGACGCCATTTTGTCCGCGCTGTAATTTTGCGGCCATCCCGCAGAATCTTCTATTACCGATCTGAAACAAGATTAATGTTCAATTATGATTAAAAGTTTAGATACTTAGTTTAATATATTGTGGCACTTGGTATGGGAGAAATGCTTTTGTGGTGGTAAGATATCACCTATTGATGGCGCCATAGGGATATAGTATTTTAATAAAAAACGTAATAAATTCATAAATAATTTGACTTTCTCGTTTATAATATTTTTTTGTTACATTCACTCAACTTCTACAGTAAAATCAATTATTCGAAAGACAAAGTTGTTGAGATAACGAACCTTTTTCACCCGCGATATGTAAATCGGTTGTTCGAGTACTCCGAAGTCATTTGTGCGTACGCAAATAAAGACTTGGGCTTCCGTTTCTCAGACGTTAAATGGAAATGTGGGAAAAACTTAAGAGTTTTGTTTCTGCGGAACGAATTTTAAAATACGAGCATTGAATACCAACATTTTATCTCCGTTCTCGTGTGATCTTTGTAGTTAAACGGTATTACTGGAGGACCAATTCCCTCTTCTACGTTGCCGTGTCCGGCAGGGTCCATAAATTGTACTTTTAGTTATAAGCAACTATTATATGCAATACCTACTTTACTTATGGAGTTTAAAAAAGAATATTAATATGTTTTTTTTGTGCTTTGCAGTTGAATGTGAGGTGCCCAAGAATAGGATGGCTTATTTTACAGATGTTCCATCATGTATAAGATTTCATCAGGAAAGTTTAAGTCAATAGCAGTAAAAATCAGCTACTTTACTGACCCACTGCAGGGCAAAGAACTCCATCATAGGAATGAAATTTTTGTTACAATACTGGGTATTTACTTATTCTAAAAAGAATGGTTATAAAAAATACAAAGTTTATTGAAAGTAGTAACTTGAGCCCCCATCAAAAGCGTGAACGAAATTCTATTTCATGCTAAACATATCAAAATTACCAAATATAAAAACTATAACAATGAAAAAACAAATAAAGTCTCAAATACCTTAAGTATCATATAAAGTCTAGATCGCATATCTCCTGGGAACACAATACTTATTATTTGATATAAAAGAAAATTGTATTTATACCTGGCTCAAGCAGCAAATGTAAAATGAAATACTTGCTCTGAATAGTAATATGAGCATTTCAAAGTAACATTTATTATTCCAATGTGTCGTTGGTTAAGAATTATATTATTGGTTTTTAGGGCTCCGCAGCCAAATGGCGAAAACGGAACCCTTATGGATTCGTTATGTCTGTCTGTCTGTCTGTCTGTCTGTCTGTCTGTCTGTCTGTCTGTCTGTCTGTCTGTCTGTCTGTCTGTCTGTCTGTCTGTCTGTCTGTCTGTCTGTCTGTCTGTCTGTCTGTCTGTCTGTCTGTCTGTCTGTCTGTCCGTCCGCATGTCTCAGCCACGTTTAACCGACACTATAAGAACTATACTGTTGAAACTTGGTATGTTGATGTATTCTGTAAACTGCATTAGGATTTACATTACCATACAAACTTCCATTGAAAATTGGTTTAACATGATCTAGTAAGTAATTTTTTTAAATTCATACTTCCATACTAATATTATAAATGCGAAAGTAACTCTGTCTGTCTGTCCGTCTGTTACTCTTTCACGCCTAAACGGCTGAACGGATTTTGATGAAATTTGGTATAGGTATACGTTGAATCTCAAGAACGGACATAGTTTATTTTTTATTAGAAAATAAGGGGGGGATGGGGGTAATACCACCTTTGAAAGTTTATATGGAAAAATGTTTATTTTTGAAGTTAGAGATATGAAATTTGGCACAAATATAGCTCAAAACTTGGATTAAAATATAGACTACTTTTTGTTTCGAATATTAGGGGAGAAAGGGGTAAAACCGACCATGAAAGGATGTAGTCCACGCGAACGAAGTCGCGGGCACAGCTAGTACGTCATAAATCGCAAACCGCCATTTACCTTTAATTCAATCAACTCCAATATGAACTTTTATATTATGTAACTTTTTTAAGAATATCCATTTAAGTACCAAACTACATATAGTTTGGTACCAAACTAATAGTAATGGTAGTTTGGTACTTAAGTCTACTGAATACTGTTTGAGGTTCTTGTAAATTTATATATAACACACATACAGACACAGTACGCAGGTGGAAGTGCGAAGTATGAAGAATTTCACTCAATTAGTAAACTTACTTTAGTCACGTGAATCTTGATTTTTCAAATGTAACCTTATATTAAAAAGTAGAAAAATTTTAATTTGTGAATAGTATAAGATTTTCCAAAAAAAAAAAAACTGAGACGTTTTCTAAAATTATTCCAGTCATAGACTACTACATTACCTACTCCTGAGTTACAAGAGACGTTATTAAAAAAAACACGCGGTAAAATTCGCCGGAAAAAGATTTTGATGCACATAAACGAGTATATTAAATTTTATAACTGAAATATAGTAGCTAAAAAATTACATCCTTAATATTTATGAACGTAAAATTGTCTGCTAAGGATTCCAAAAAACCTGTCGGCATTTCCTGAACACCCTCATCCTACCGAAGGTCGTTGATTTAGTGCTTTGACTATCTTCAGTGCAGCGAAAAAATGTTTTTCATGTGATTTCCACGTACCCCATAGTGTGATAAAAACGTTTTTATGAGTCAAAATGAACGTAAAAGCCCATAAAAAGATGATATTGCTGAGGCAGACGCTGTTTATCAATCTTTATCTTTTTCATTGCTAATATCACGGATATTGTGAATAGCAGAATAGCGCTTTCGAGTCCACAAATTAGTTTACAACTTTAGAATAAAAAATAAAAGTGTAAAATAAAATAAAATAAATAAATAAAGAAAATATATATTTTTTTGTGATGACGGCCATCTTTGATTTAAAATTAGTCATTGTGTTCAATATTCTCTTACTCAAACCCATTTATTTGATTCCTATATTTAGGGAGTGGTGTCAAATGATGTTATCTGACATTTTGTGGTAGCGGCCGATCCGATACCATGGACCAATCACCAACAAACATAACTAAGGAAACTCTCACTATTTCAAATTTAAATAAAAAAAATCATAACCTGTACAGACTGACACACGTCAAAATTAAAACACTCCGTCGTTTTTGCGTCAGATAATTACCACGTAAGGCCACCTTGTATGACATTTTAAAACGTTTTTTTTAATCTGTTTTTTGAAACATTCACGTGCTTGCATAGAACAATCGAATTTATAGTACTTTACTCCAAGTTTTACATTTTTGTAGTACCAAAAATGAAGTTAGAATAAAATTTGGTGCGTATCTTATTAAAATACCACGCAATACGTCGGTAAAAATATGCCTCATTGGTAACTCTAGTCATTTTGAAAAGCATGATGTTTAAATTTGTTTTCATCGAACCTGATGTTTACTTATTGACAAAAGATCGATAGTTTAATGTCGATACGCTGCATCAACAGCTGTGACGGAATCTAGCGGAGCCGCTGCCTCTAACCATTAGTTTAGTAAGCAACTCACTGTGGCCACTCCATCCGGGTGAAGTCTTCATCCTCTGGCATCCAGGTGTACCGTTTGGGGTCAGGTTGGCTGCACACTGAGCGAGGCCGCCGCCTGAAGTAGGAACACTCCAGATCTGCGTCATATGCGCACACCTCGGGCGGGGCCGGTGAGGGTTGGCCAAACCTGCACAAATTTATAAATTACCACTGCCCAGTTCCAATATTTGAAATACGTTCCATTATAGTTACGAATAGTAATAAATTATACGAGGCGTTAGCTAAAAACGACCGACAGACGACATATGACAGCTGATATGAAAAGTAAGTTTGAAATTAGAATTAACGACTCGTACAAAAACGGATAGTCATTGTTGACATATTACGAATCGTAAAATACTGGAACCGGGCATATCAGTTTCCGCAATATGTTGGGATAAAAAGTATCCTATATGTTTATTTAGTATCTCGTCCTACCAAATTTCATCCAAACCGGTTCACTAGTTTTTGCGTGAAAGAATAACAAACAGATGATCCAGTCATCTATACATTCACACTTTCATGCAAATATTGGCGTTTATTCAGGATACATAATTAAATATAGGGCAACTTATATACAATCCCAAAGAACTTAAGTAGATACCCATTCATTTGGTAACCAGAACCAACATTAGGATAGCTATACCAAATAGGATTCCTTAAGACTCAATGCATTTTTTTTATTTTTTTTATTCGGTAATGAATTCTAGTTGCCATTCAATATAAAAAAATACTGTAAAGGTACTTATACAGAACTTAATCTCAAACTATATCATAAAGACGACGAACCCAAAGATAATATCAAATATCTCACAAATTGAATCCGCATTAGAACTAAAGGAATAATTAAAATAACTATCGTATCTGATTCTCAGAAGAGACCAAACATATCTCATTGGATCTCAAATTTCGAAGGAAATATCATTTTCTTCAGAAATTAATTAGAATTCTAGATAGCACAGTTAATTAAATCTCAATCCTTCTCAAACAATGATTATAACATTGAGCTTAGATTCCAAATTATATCAGAGATAATTTAATCGATAAGAAACCTTAGCTTTAGTTATTGGAATACTGGGCTCTCGATGAAGGAATCTTCGGACCAGTCGGCATGTTTCTGAGAAACGTTTATATCGGCTCAATCGATAAGGATTACACTGGATTAATGAACGTAATCACTACTCTCCCGGGCCTCACAGCGATGCCATTTTAGAATTAGTTAGAATGTGATTAATAAGCAGTAAGCCGGGATTTTAGCTAAACATTAGAATAGGACATAAAGAATTTTGATTCTTACAGTTATTTTAATAACTAGACCAATACAGTTATCCCATTAAAATTACAGTTATATCTGACATGCGGTTTAAGCACCAAACGTTTAGTACAAAAAACGTGTATGTACAATATTTTTCAATATTCGATAAAATTAATGGATTGCCGCCGCATTGATTAAAACCATGGAAGACTAAGGAGCCTAGAAGAAGAACCAGAAGAACCAGAGAAGTAAAGTTGGAACAAATACTAAAAAAAAAAACCATTTATATACCTGGGATACCGCTGTATGGGTGCATAGTCGGAGTTGAGATTCTCATCGGAGGGCACTCTACGACGGACACACACGGATAGAAATGATGTTCTGAAAAAGAAAAAGATCTTTTAAAAACGTTGGTTTTTTATTTAGAACTGACTAGCAATTAGCTTATATTTCATATGATGGTAACTATGAGGAATGAAAATCCCAGTACCAGCCCGAGCCGAGGTTCGAGCCCAGTTAGGGGGCGCCCTCCGGTTGTTACTTAAAATTAAAGGTGTGAGAGCCATCTGCGCTCCCCCGAAAGCTCGTTGAAGATGATAAGGCTTCGCAGCCATCATCGATAGTCAGGTAGGAAAAAAAGAGGAATGAAAAGGAAGCTCGCTGTAATAGTATATTCATTTTGGTCATGAAAGAACTAAGACATATTTATTCTGAGACACCAACTATCGGATTTAATTGCTCAATAAATTTATAGTGATACTAAGTACACTTTTAAACTTGGGCTCCCTGGGTGCATGAGGAGTAAGCGGGAGGCTCGGATATTTTTTTATAAAACTCGTTACCCCGTAACGTTCTGTTAATTTATCTAGTTAAATAATTTGTGTCATTAAAGATAGGCGAGCGCGCCTTCGTATATTGAACTATCTATATTTGTGTTCTACGCAAAAAAAGAATATTGGCCTCATCTTCGCTTACATAGCAATCGCTGGTCAGTTTTGACGAGAAAATATTATCCATATGAAAAAATTGCTAAAAGAAACCAAATTTTTGAGGCTCGCCAGTTTAAGTCGTTTCTTGATAATTTTACTGTATATTCGTATTAGTGTGACCAGGATTGTAGGAGGTTTACTTAAGATAATTTGCCCCTACTATCACCCTAAAGGCGTTAAGGTCCAAAGATGCTCTGAAAAGAACAGAGGATACCCACCCTGTCAGTTGACGATACGGTTGTTTAAAAATGTTGTCCAAAAAAAGTTGTTGTCCACATTCATCTATCCTTCAAAACTAGTCACTCATGTCATAAGGAATCCCTCATATTTAATCCTACTCTTTCCCATTATTTCATCCTGATTTAAACTTAGACATATTGAAATAAATTTCAATAACTATTGACTCTTGATGTTTCTATTTCATAGTCTTTTTGAATGATTTTAAAATTCCTTGGTCAACCAATCAATTCGTCGGTCAATCAGTCTACTATTGTAACTTGTATATGTTGTAAATCCGATCTTTCCGAACATCAAGTTTTAAAAGCTGCAACATGCGAATCAGATATAAACCATAAATCATTCAACTGTAATATGATCGGGTGAAGTTATGGCATGGACGCCTGTAGAATAAAAAAGTTTGGAAATAAAAAACGCTTGAAATATTCAAGCGTCGTCTTTTACCCCTGCTTGAGCCTTAATACGATTACAAGGGCACAGAATAATAAAACGCCCAATTTGTTACCTTTACCTTAGGTAAGGGTACCCATTTATAGTACAAATCAACTTAGCTGCCCAATTCCTACGAATTAAAGCATCCACTTTTTGGATACCATTTCGCCAGTGCATTGTAACACACTGGGTAACATTTATGAAAAAGCTAGAGTTTCTTAATACTTGAGGTAGGAAAAGCTTTATACTTTTGAACATTTAAAGCTAATTCAATGATTCGAATTTCAGCCTCATGCAACATTTCTTAAAATCTCTTTATTGTGATTAAACTTAAAAACAGGTTCAATAAAGATTTTAACGAAAGTGGGCCCCAAATATCACATTACTTTCATCAAATCTCTTTGTTCTTTGTTAACCGTAGAACTTTATACTTGTAGTACTACAAACTAAAGATTTACTGAATGCTCGTGACTTCTATCATCATGAAAATTATTTATCTGCCTCTGTTTAATAATAATGCACTAAAATGTATTTTTGTGCTACTTATGTAGATAAATATGAAAAAGAAACAATTAAAATATATTAATTTTGTGTGAAATAATGTGAACAATACCTATAAGAAGTAAAGACCCGGGAAAGTCTCTCATTTGACAGCGAGGATAAAAGGGACAGCTAATAGTCGGTTCCCTAACCGCATTTCTCTCAATCGCATTTCCTGGTCGCAGGTCGACCCAAGTGTTTGTAGTGACAGGTGGGTGAATTAAATGTTCTTATCCTTTAGTGATTGATCACTATTTAGGACGGTAATGCAATCAATGGCCAAGGTCGTAACATTAATCCGTAATGGCATTTTGATTAAATACGTTTGCCGATTAGGTCATGGTCATATAGTTAACAGAGATTTACTTGAATACAGTTATTTTTGTTATATCTAGCAAATGCAAACTGAATGCATGGGCTAGTTCATATAGTTGAAGATGTATAATAAAATAATGAGCCATATTTAAAAAGTCCTAAATTCATAATTATGTCAACTTGGATGATTACTGATCTCTGAATTTTAATAAAACAGTCTTAAAGATAGGGTAATTTAATATAAAACGTATTGTTTAAACAACACGCAACAAAAACATATAGCACATTATTGTATACATTTATGTGTACAAAGAAAGCTTAATAAAACTCGCTAAAAAGCAATAATGTTTCAGATAATAAAGTCTAATTTCGGGTAAACTCTTCTGGATAAAGCTAAACGGTCGAAGGAGACTTACGCACAATAAAATTGGCTAAACAAAGGATGGCCTGATGCGCTGACTATTCCAATAAGGAAAAGTATTTGTGTAAGAATCCATCGTTTATTTAAGAAAAAAGCGGTTGTACGGGCGGTACTTTTTGTGTTCCCAGTAGGGCGATCCTAGACACGACAGGTAGGATATTATCGATGAGAAAAGGTTTGGACTATTATTAGCTTGGGTGCGATTTCTTTGACGTAGTGAACGTTGAATGGATACAAGATGAATCCCGTATGCATGGAAGTTATTTCATAGATTACTCGCAAGGGACTGTTAAAATAAGTTTTGTTATTTCATGATTTTTTTTTTCTGTAAAAATAGGACAATATGAACATGTGTTTGGTTAAAAAAGTTATATTTAATATAATAAATAAATAAATTATAAATATTGGACAACATCATATACATTGCTCTGATTCTGTGGTAAGTAGCTAAAACATGTGTTTGGTTAAAAAAGTTATATTTAATATAATAAATAAATAAATTATAAATATTGGACAACATCATATACATTGCTCTGATTCTGTGATAAGTAGCTAAAGCACTTGTGTTACAGAAATCAGAAACAACGAAGATACCACAACACCCAGACCCGAGATAATATAGAAAAGTTCGTTTCCCATATTGACCCGACCGGAGATCAAACCCGAAACCTCAATATGTCTTTATATTTTAGCTTAAACGAAATCATAGTCAAAGGCAAACTTGTTTGTGAATTATAAGTTAACACAGTCGCATCACAATAAAAAAAACTTCCTAAAACTACAGAGAACAGTCAAATACGAAACTCTGTTTTTTTTTTAGAAAAACAGCTAATCTGATAAATCCTCAATGTCTTGATTGCCATTTTTATTTCCAAACTAAAGATCTATAATTTAATAGTGTAGGGAAGAAATAACAGTTAGCAATTAATTTCATACACTAACTCACTGGTGTTATGAGCATAAAAAGCAAAAGCTAATCGAATATGTAAATACCTTAAGCAGGTTTTCAAAGTTCATTTTAAACTATGAAGACACAAAACCGCTAACATAATATAAATGAAGTCTGTAAGTGAGTTCGTACGTTTACAAGCGAAGAGAAAACTTTTATCAACATCATTTATTCCATGTGTGGAATAATCTTGGATAAGAATATCTAAACTCATGTGAACTTTGCTATTTTGGTCACGGAAATTGTATACGTAAAATTGATTGTAAGCTTCTAAAAGCGTACGCCTTTATTAAATTGACGCATCCTACACATGTACCAATATATCTTAAATATGTGTTTACGAAAGAAAGTTTTTCCAATAATATACGAAAATTGGCAATTAATTTCCGTAAGCCATACTAAAAAAACTTTTTATTCTGGTCTTTGCTTTAACAGCCCAAGTAATGTTTACTTCCTAAAGCGGGGCTAATGCCTCCATGATTTAAATATAGTGATAAGTAGTGTTGCCAAACTATCGATAGTGTCGATACTATCGATACTATTGCTTTTGCCCAACTATCGATAGTCTATCGATAGACTATCAAGCAGCAACACTAGTGATAAAGTCACCAATGAAATGAAATTATTTATTCCTGCAATCGGCCATTTTTTTTTCTTTAAAACGTTTTTTCTTCCTGTTGGTCCTTTTGAGAAGCACCGCAACAATATCTATATTATATACTCTTTTAAAAACGACGTCACAATATTACTTACTTTTAGATAGTTTTGGAGCATTTTAAAATCTAATTTAAAAGATAATTTGTAGAAATTCCATACGACTGATGTTACATAAAATCGTATATTACAGCATTGATACTTATACGTTTATTTGTTAATGGTGCCAATATCGAAGCCCGGTTTGTATTTATAACAGTCTGGATCGATATTAGTGATATACATTTTAAGACTTTCGCGTTCCGGTTCCGGTTGGTGCAACCTAACCGACCGAACCGAACACTACGTCGGGCAGTAAGTAGTTCGTATTAACTACTAAATAAAAATGGTGTCGCGTTTTGACCCGTTAAATTATTTCGATATTAGTGATATTTAAAAAATAACGTAATATTTGATAGCATCATATATCTACATTGCTTTGGTTTTGTGGTAAGTAGCGCAAGCACTTGTGTTTCGTTTAGCATAGTCAGAGGCCATTCGGCGACTTTAGAACAGCTATAGTGGTATTATATGTATGCCTACAGTACCACTGCATCACTGGTCTTCCGACAGTACCTTGAATAAATATATAAATAAATAAATATTGAACAACATCACATACATTGCTCTGTTTCTGTGGTAAGTGTAATGTCTCAACCTAATATTTAATGTAAATGTAGGTAGGTGCACATTAGAATAATAAAGCCAGTCAACTGCTAACCACCGCCTTTCATTGACGTAGCAGTAAGTAGCTAAAGCACTTGTGTTACGGAAATCAGAAACAACGACGGTACCACAACACCCAGACCCGAGACAATATAGAAAGTTCGTTTCCCATATTGACCCGAGCGGGGATCGAACCCGGAACCTCAGAAATGGCGCGGCGCCAAAGTCCGGCACGCTTGCCTCTCGGCTACGGAGGTCGTCAAAATACAATAATAAGTATAGTACAAGTGTTACCGGTTGGCTCTGGAGCAGGGACTCTCAATATGGTACTGAGAGAGGCATCCGAGGAATCTGTCCTTCTTGGACTTCTCCAGTTCCAGCAGATCCAATTGTTTGTTGTTGATGCAGTACTGCTCCCGGAATTCCTGAAACAAAACAGAACTTAGTTTTCTTAACAAAGATTGTTTTTAATTCAAACCCTTTTAACAGCTGTATTTGTAGCCTTCATTGAAAGACATAATTATATTATTAGAAACAGAAAATTTGCGGTGCGGGAATCGAACCCACGACCCTGACGTATCGCGCGTGCTGCTCTTACCAACTGAGCTAACCGCAAGTTATCGTAGGCGATGAAATTTTTCTGCTGTATCAACCGTTTGCCTCCGGTAAGTGCCCTCTGCTTAGAACTACATACTTATTGGCCCGTGGTACATTGAAAACCACGGAAGACACCTTGGCATCTTAATCAATCGAAAAAGTAGTCTATATTTTAATAGAGCTATATTTGTGCCAAATTTCATATCTCTAACTTAAAAAACAAAACATTTTCCCATATAAACTTTCAAAGGTGGCATTACCCCCCCCCCCTTTCTTTCTAACAAAAAGTAGCCTATGTCCGTTCTTGAGGTTCAACGTATACCTATGCCAAATTTCATCACAATTGGGCCAAATGGAAAACACAAACTGATAACTGAATAGTCAAAAGCTGACACTATCAAAACTGCTCACAGATGATCCTTTAATTTAATCCGAAATGAATGTCCCAAATCAAACAATGCTGCAATACCCAGACAGCTAGACCTTAATTGACCTGACAATTACTGTTATTGAAACTCTGCAAATCTGATGAAGCCCACCATTTAAATCTGAATATTTGATTTAAGCTATTCAGAACGATCATTTCACTCTCAAAACGTGATAACAAAAACTACTCGACTGCAACAAAGAAATGTTTACGCATATCTTTATTTGTATTACGAAAATTCATAACAGATTAAGTTAAAAGGAGATGTTACATCAAAAAATGGTTTGAAGCAAAATTGTATCAAGCTGTACAATTTGCAGTTCATTAATGTAGAACTCAAAAGAAATAAATCCTTCGCGAAGATTCAAGTTTCCTAGAAAATATTGTGAAAAGTGGTTGTAGGAAAAGTTATCTTGAATTCACGTTGAACATCATATATCTTCGGATTCTTATTTTATAGAAATGCTTTGTATCAGATATGAAGAGTTCTAGAATTTTCTCGAAGTTACCTTGTTACATTCCGTATGACTTTTAGATGCATGTGGTTTTGTAGATCAGTTATTCTGCCAAAGTTTATAATATTCTATATTATATTGTTATAGATATGTTAGTTCGTATTACCCGTAATAAGGCTTGCAATAAATATAGGTAAGTATAGTTTTATTTTCAATACCAGCTTGATAAATTTAATCTTATAAATCGTTAAATTTGTAAGTTGTTTGAATAAACACAGTACATTAATCATTTTACTGTGTAAAAGCATACTTTCAAAAAAATGTGAATTTATTTAATTGCTCGATAATGTTTCGTAAACCATTTATCACAGATGCGATGGTTCTCTTTTATTTTAAGCTTAAATAACAATGACCCTATTACAAACAAATAATAAATAATAATAATAAATATTAGACAACATCACATACATTGCTCTGATTCTATGGTTAGTAGCATAAGCGCTTGTGTTACAGAAATCAGAAACAACGACGGTACCACAACACCCAGACCCGAGACAATACAGAAAAGTTAGTTTCCCATATTGACGCGACCGGGCATCGAACCCGGGAACAAAGGATTTATGGAAGATTTTCGTACAAAATTTAAAGCGCGTTTTTCTCGAAACTGGTATTTTACTATAATTATGCTATGAAAGCAGTATATTGAAGTTAGGTTAACTTTTTGTTCATACCTGCTTCGAGTACATATTGGTCTTTCCGGCTGGCCGTTCCTCGATGGCCCTCTGCCGCTTTCTGCTCGCGTTTTCATCCTCCGACTCGTAGCCTTTGGCCGAATGTGCTATATCAGCCTGAAAACAAAAATTAATATAAGAATTTTTAATTTAGCATGACAAAAAAGATCCTTAACACCTGTATGGGGATAATGACAAGGTAAAATAAAATTGATTCCATTTAGTACGTCGGTTAAATTTCCAAAATACAATAAAAACTTATTTTTTTGCTTTGACAAGTAAATGATGATAATGCGACGTACCTATTGCATCTATTATATAATTACGCAAACATTTTTAATCACCATTACATACCAGGGGCATAACAATGAAAATATTTTTGAAATGTGCTCATTACATCATTAAGTTTATATCCAACAAGTAATTGAGAAGTGAAGGTTTTTCTATTCATGACTTTATAGTTTATAGAAGGCGTCGTCATTTAGTTAAAAAAACAGCAAAAATGAGCAAATACACAACAAAACTCTCCTAAAATACCTTTTTTATTAATCTTAATAAAAAGAATTTTAATAAGAAGAGGAAAGATTTACATTTTTTTTAGCATTGAATAGGCTCTAAAATTAATGAACCAATTAAAAAAGAAACTTAAATCTATGGAAAGCTTAACTACCTCCACGGGACATAAGCTGTTCTATGTATATTAAGAATCCTAACTAAAACTCAAAACTTAAAAGTGAAAAACATCTACCTACCTGTTCGAAGTTTAAAAGTTGTGAGTGAACATTTATAATCATACCATTATAAATATAATATACCTTTAAACAGTAAATGGGTTAAAATCATAAACCTCATTTTTAACATCACCGTATTTTCGTAAAAATAATAAACAAGTTGCATAGAAAAGAAATTCATTCGTTTACTTAAGTAAAGGAAAGGAAGAGAAATCGACAACAAATTGCTTTCCCGTGCAAGTTGACTCAGTCAACCATTCCAAAGATGTATACTGGAGTCGTTTATAAGGTAAGTTTTATCTTCGCTGGCAGGGTATTGTAGGTAAACTCTGTAAAATAAAGTAGTGCAAACTTCGAAACGAGATCGGCACAACAAAGAGCAGTGTTTCATTAGCGACGTAGAACCGATAAGGACTAACCGGATGAAGTTTGCCTAGTAATTGTAACTGCCGACCGTTTGCATAGGGACTGTCTCCATCAGAGTCTTTTGAAGAGATATTCAATTGCTATTGATAAAGGGAATGGCAAGCGCAATCTTTGACCGATAAGCTTTACTCTTTTGTTTCGCTGCGTCTGAGGCTTAACGCTAAGTTTGTGAGTACATCTTTTATTTTTATAGTACTTTACGCCGTACTAGCGAACTTTAAATACTAGAAATAGATTTTTTTTATCTCCCATTGTGGTGCGGGAAACGAACTCACGACCTACACGTATCGCGCGTGCTGCTTTTCCAACTGAGCTAACCGCAAGTTATCGTAGGCGATGAAATTTCCCGCACCGCAAGGGGAGATAAAATTTTTCTGTTTCTAATATTTATTGTTAGTAGGTACAGTCAGTAGCTTTAGTTCATGAACAACTCTGTACCTTGTCACATTAAGTCACTGTCTACCTAACTTGTTTAGTTACGCAGAGATTTGGTATAACAAGGTGCTTAGGTATATATGTCACCGTAAGATTGTAAAAATCGTTAGATTACAATATAACTCGCGAGATTGTAAACTGTCGATAGATTGTGAACCGTAACTAAGGATTGCAATTTAACGGATTATTTTTCGCTTTATTGTAATCTATCGAAGTGAAACCGTTAAATTACAATATGTCCCGCGTCAAACTGTCAACTGTCCGAAAGCTCTTCCTGATTAGTCGATTTATTGTATGAGCGACCAATCACGACCAGCATTTGTATGTCTGCGTAAAGTTAGCAATTCAAATCATTTCTTTTATTTAAAGAAATAGAGATGTCGTTTAAATAAAATAAATGCACTTCAAAAAATCTTCAAGTATTTACTTACTATTAAGTAGGTAATCAATAATCCTGACATACGTTGAGAAATAATTGTACCGAAATATTTATTCTTCAAACACTCAAAATTATAATTGAAAATTACAATAAAATGAAACAATTATTTTGTCTTTTAACACAAATTAAAATTGAAAAATTTTAAGAAACTTTTATAAAAAAATATTTAGTCCTTTAAACATACCATAAATTAATTGTATAAAGACAACAAAAGAAATAACAAACATATATGGCGAATGACGGGGCGGCGAGGGGCACATAACTCTCAACAAATCAGCGCGCGAGATGCATTTCTTTCTACGTCAGTTCACAATTTGACCAATTCCCATCGATAGATTACAATATAGCGAAAAATAATGCGTTAAATTGCAATCATAATGTTACGGTTCACAATCTGTCGACAGTTTACAATCTCGCGAGACAGATTGTAATCTAACGATTTTTACAATCTTACGGTGACATATACGAACTAATAATGCTAGCTGTACCAAAAAGTTGTAGTTCTGCGAAAGTAATCACGCTGTTAAATAAATATAATATGACAATAAAATAATCGGACGCTTTTTTCATAGCTACTCTGCGAAGTCTTGTGCCGTTAGACAGGTAGTTAAAATATTGTGTAGGAGATCCTTTTTTATTTAATTAATGTGCTTTTTTTTATTTAAATTAAAAGTCTTCACCCTATGTCAGCTAAATACTTAAACGCTGATTTTAATTGCGAAATACTAGAACAAAATACTACTGAGTAGCCATTTTTATAACAATTGACGTCACGTCCTAATTTTACCGAGTTCTATGTTTTATTGTTAACAACTGCAAATTAACGATATCCCGTCGTAAAGTTTACTGGGGCTTAGGTCTAAAAGTTATTAAGCAACCTACCACACTACGATTATACAAAGAATTACATTGATATTCCAGTTGCCATTCGTTTGTACTGCACATCTAAGCTGCGGCTTTTTCCTACACAATCATAGTACCTACCAGCAACGTGATTGAGGATTACGGATCAAGACAGAGTCGTAATGTTCCTCATCACCCTTTAGGTTCTTACTTGACGTCACGTTCTTAGTATTTTTAAGGTTTTTTAATCCCAACCTTATACAAGAAAAATGGTTTTTTGAAAAAGGAATCAGAGATAAAAAACACAACTTGTTCAAAACAGCCAGTGCTGTTAAGATAAAGCGAAGTGGTGCAAACTCCAGACGGACAGAAACTCTAAAGTCGGTATTTCATTAGCGCCGGGGACGACGGAACAATCCGCCGGAGTTCGGCCAATAATTGCACTTGTCCGCCATTTGCATAGGAATCGCCGCCGTCAGACGCTATCCGACACTTTTGAATGGAGATCCGATTGCCATCGGGAACGAAATGAGCACGGAATGGCTATCGAGACTGATGAGTTTTCGTGAAAGACTACGGGTGAGAAACAAAATCATATATTATGAAAAAAAAATGTTACATAAATGATTGGCATATAAATATTGATAAAAGTACATATATGTAGGTCGACAGCACATCAAGGTAAACATTTAGAGTTCGATATTCGTTTTTACGTGTATGTCATAAGGACGGTGCCAAATGAAAGTCTTCGGGTCAGGAACCGTATTATTACATTTTATAAAAAAATCTTATACAAGTTTTACTCATAAGTAAATTGCTTTATTATGTTAAATCCTATCTTTTGACATTTTTATAGTAGTCTATCACAACAACATTCATAAATTAAATTTAAAATCCGAATCTCTGTAATGTACCTATGTACCTACGTACGTAACTTTAAAAATATTGAATCCAATTAGGTAAATTAATAAAACATTGAATTCTTTTAGTAATGTTTGTAATAGTCAGAACAAGGTTTAAAGAATAAAAAACTTTTGGAAATTTACCGGGGTAGTACGCTCGCAAAGCGGCGGCCATCGATAGTTTAATGCAAAGTAATTAACGTGTACTTAAAACATATCTTCTTTTATGGGGGCTGGTGTTACAGTTATCTAAAATCTTTATTGTATTGTACTATACACAAATATTAATTGGACAACATCACATACATTGCTCTGATTCTGTGGTAAGTAGCTAAAGCAATTGTGTTTCAGAAATCAGAAACAACGTCGGTACCACAATACCCAGACCCGAGACAATACAGAAAAGTTCGTTTCCCATATTGACCCGACCGGGGATCGAACACAGGACCTCAGAGATGGCGCGACGCCAAAGTCAAGAACGCTCGCCTCTCGGCTACGGAGGTCATCAATACACGAATAAAGCTACAGATGTTCAAAGTAAATATATTGCCAGTGGAATAGGTAAACTTCGCAATGAAGTCCACTTAAGTCGGACTTGTAACGACTTTCACAGACGTTAAAACACGGACTATTAACATTGCTGAGCGTCTCTGAGAAGTCTATTAAAACACTTTAATGTACTTACTTACCTATCAAATCTTTAATTGTAGCTGAGATATAATGTAATTCAATGTTAATGATCGGAGCTTGAGAAACACGTCTGCAAAAATTCCTGCAGAATCATGATACCTTGTGTTTTTATATGATTGAAATATAGTCCAAAATATAATATTCAAGGTCAAAAGGAAACATGGATTAGTAATAGGCACTTGACCAATTTCTGTTTTGCTTTGTAACTAATTGTTTGTATAATCGTCAAAATTATTAAATGACCACAACCACTGTAGGCGAGGGGCGAGCGAGCCGGAATTTGGCGTCGCACCATATCTGAGAATATGAGATTCTCAGTCGGATCCATATGGAAAACGAAAAATGAACTTTTCTATACTATCTCGGATGTTGGCATTGTGGTACTGTGGTTGTTTCTGATTTCTGTTACACAAATATTTTAGCTACTGAACCACTGAATCAGAGCTTGAGCATGTATGTGATGTCCAATGTATTTATATTAATTTTTAATACAACTGTTAAGTTCACTTCTTGCATCATTATTACATAAGAGAGCAAAGAACATTTTACTAAACGCGATGTTATATAAAAATAAACTTCAAAGGCTACAGAGTTCATTTGGCACTCTTTTAGACACAAAACCGAAAAAAGTAGAAACTCTTTACTGAAGCCTCGTATAAATATTTTGCTGAGTGATGAATTACATGCCTAATGTTTTCCTACATCATCCAGGCCTACGCTTTGGGGTCTGGCATTTTGCCAAGCTAGCACACTACTTTGTGCTTACTCTTGATTTAAGTCACAATGTGAGTAAAAAAAGAGTAAAACTGTACAGTTAAGAAAGCCTTTAAGAAAAAATGTTTTTTTTTAACTTGCAATGAAGTTTCACAAAAGTAATATAGTGGCAATTTCGTTTAATATACATTGCGAGATGATCTTGAGATCTTTTCGTCGTTTCCGTAGCATTTTGATTTTTTTCTTGTAATATTTAGATTTTGTTACTTGATTGTCAGCCGCGCACAGAAGTGGAAGGTTCAGGGAGCCTAGCCAATTGTCAATTATTTATTTATTTAAAAACTTTTTTGCACAAAAAAGTACAACATGTGGGCTTAATGCTAGGGGCATTCTCTACCAGTCAACTAACTGGATTAACTTTGATATTATAATTTTTACATGTTTAAGATGTATGGGAGTGACATAATTATCACTTATATAAAAGTTAAGTGGTTTGATTTTGTCGAAATAATGTCGAAGAAAGATATATATGACATGGCTATACATTCAACTGTTTTGTTTGTGTAAAGGTTATTACTGAAACCAATTGGTTAACGAAGATATTTTTTTTTAATCCGTATCCAACGTTTTGTGAATACTAGTGAGAGCAGACGAGCAGCGAAATCGTAGTGCAAGGCTTCTGTTTTACCCTTTGGGTAAGGAATCCTAAAAAAATTTAAGGAATGGAAATGCATTGGCGCACCGTACTCCTGGGGGAAAAAAGCAGCTTGTTTGGGACTCCCCCACTCTGAAAAGACTGAAGACTACCCACTAAAACGCTTCCACACCTCTAAGTGTCTATTGATGGCGCCATCGGAATACTATTACTATTACAGCCAACACCGTCGGCGCAATCCTAAAAAACTTGTTACTACGTGTTGCTCAAGCGAACTTCAACGTTTGCATTGCAAAGCCTCCGTTTTTCATTCGTCCACGACACTTCCATTAAGTGTCAGACATTTATGTCGCTATCAGAGCGTGGTTTTACGGTGTATATTTATTTTCTGTGAAATACTGAAGCTCAGAGCGAAATTTCAGCAAGTGTCTACGTTAATGTTTACGACTATTAAAGAAATGGATTTCGAAATTGCAGCGGTACGGAATCGTTGTGCGTTTTGTGGTTTATTTTTTATAAGTCTGTCATTTACTTAAATGACAAAATTTATTAAAACTCCAATTTACCAAAATTAGGTATATCGTGGTTTTTTAGCATCTTATGTTCGATCTAAAATACCAAACGAAAAAACTCAGAAATCTTTTGAGGAAAATTGTTTTAACATAAATATACTATTTGTCTAATTCAAATACCTGTTGTAAATAATTTCTGTTTTTATGAAGAAAACTTTTTTTATAAAATTATGGTCAACGTATCAGCTGTACCCATTAGGTTAGGTTTTTCTGCCATATTACAGATTTATCATGACCAGTTTAATGTTTGTAGAGCAACACAAATGATAAATGGGTCATCATAAATTGAATCAGTTAACTTTGATCAGATTACTCAATAATGACTTTTATTAATAACGATACAGATGAGAGAGGCAATGTTTCATTAGGCTCGGGACCCTTTTCATTTTAGAACAAAACTCACTCAAATTTTAACCTTATATCGTTTAGTTAGAGATTACCCGAAGTTTCTCTGTACTTCAGTCGCTGCTAAGCAGATTTAATACGGTAATTATTTACCAAGAGCCCAAGAGGGCAGAATTGGTGGACTGTCACGTTAATCTTCCGAAATTTGTGCTTATAGAAATTTAAAAAGCGCTAAAATTAAATGAAGGCTTAACATTATATTGACGGAACTTTTACTGGTACCTGATGTAATAAGCAGTAACTTAAGCTAATTTTGTTTTAGAAAAAATGTTTTGTTTTGGAATTTAGAATCAATCATAAATATTTTAGTCACGCGAACGATGTCGCGGGCGCAGCTAGTCCAAAATATATTACATAACTATTCTTATTATATGCAAGTAAATGCTTTGAACCTTGAAATTGAACGTGACAAGAAAATAACAGTACAATAAAAAAAGTGCAAAACAAGACTTCCAAGCACTTTTCTTTCAATGTAGATCAAAAGAGAAGTCATGGAAAAAATCTATTAAACTTTTCCATTTAGCAGGACATTATCAGAATGACAATCGCATCTAAATGAAATTTCTGCTTCAGTAAATTCCACTTTGAAATGAGCTTCACAATTGCAATAAGTAGCTGGAAAATAAAAACCTATTACTTAGGACATCATGCGCGACTTGGAACTTAGGGAATCGGGAAATTTTACTTAAATTGTTATTTATTTATTAACAAACTTTGGCGTAATAAAAAATAAGAGGTGGACTAAATGCTAGGCGCGATCTCTACTAGTCAGCCTTCGGGATCATGCAGAAAGTTTTTTATGGGTATGGATTACAAAATGATTATAAGATACTACAAATACATAGTTTTTAGTGTTCGTGGACACTACTTTCATGTACGAACACCGTTTGTACGTAACACCGTTGTATTTAATCAAAAAAGAGTACTTGACTTGGCCGTAAAGAATATTCTTTACGTTAAAGAAACATAAGTTTTCTAAAATAACTACTTTCATGCTTCTCTTTTAAAGTTCTCAAACGAATAACAGTATCTACTTTAAACTATAAAATTTTCCAGAAAGCGTATCGGATAGATTTCTCGAACAAAATTCAAAGTGGATCACGGATGCAGAAGTTGCAGGCATCATTCGATATCTATTTAGAACTCTTACTTTTATAAGTTTTCAACTTGTGTTGCACAGTAGAACATGGAAATGCTTTTAAGATTTAATTTTGCTGTAGGACTCCTACTATAATTAAAAATTTTTACACATTAATTTTCTATTTTGTAGGTAAGGACCGCCAATAGTACTGTTATAGAATAATTATTGTGCAATGTACGTCACTTTTTTAAGGGCTATTTAGTAGCGTATAAATAGTGTAGTGATATGATATCAACGATAATGCTTAGTGATAGTCGACTGTAAAAATAAGCTTTACAACTATCCAGTCAAATGGTTTTAAACTAAGGTTGACCATAATGAATACCTATCTACTATATAAAAATAAGTCGGTTTTCTTTCCTGACGCTATAACTTCAGAACGCACCAACCGATTTTCACGATTTTGCATTCGTTGGAAAGGTCTCGAGCTCCGTGAGGTTTATAATAAAGACAACTTAGGAAAAATATGAACAGAAAAGCGGGAAAATCCTCTAAGGCGAAACGAAGTTTGCCGGGACCGCTAGTTTAATATGAAAACGATAGAAGAACTAAATGAAGGCATCAATACGGCAGTCCATGAATATTTTCCACATTTACCTAACCAAGAATCGAACGCGGTACCTTTCGCGCTCCAGCCTACTTTAGACACTGCCTTAGACAGTCAAAGTCGTCTAATGGATAAGTATGCAGATGCCTGCTACCAACTGGAGTTCCAATTCCAACGCAATGCAACGTTAGCCTGATATGATTGGAAAAAAGTAATAGCAAAACAGCAATTACTCTAAATGCCTACCTGAAAAGATCATTCATTTATCATATAATTAACGGTTATTTAGTCAAAATCTTGACAACACTGAGCCAAATCACAAATCCGTTTACCTTTGTTTATTTTAATTATGAAAGCATAAATAGGTTAAATGTTGACTATAGCGAAATAGAAACATCTTTTGGAATTTAAAATGAGTTGATCAAGGTTAAATTCGGTTTTAAATCGGTTACTCAATGGCTACTCAATGGAGCTATTAGAAAAAAAACTTTTATAGGTATTTATTAAAATCTAAATCAAAGACAATAATGAACGCACGCAATTTTTTGTCATAACGATAACCAATTCATTTACTCATAAAGGTTTCAAATAACATTTATCATCGTTATAATGAATATAAACCATAATGGAAGCTACAACCGTTTCGGAACTAGTTTACTTAATAGAATCCATTTACAATGCATAACGTGGTCTACCAAAGTTACCAAACAATATAATGCAATATACATACATGCAACAATTTGCACAGAGCTAAAGTACTGATGCTTTTAAGCTGCCAGAGTGACTTAGGACCAGTCCACTTAAGTTAATAATAGTTTAAATGGTTTATGATGCACAAAACTTCTTCTAAGAATAATAAAAAACATCATTGGAAATAGGTATGAGTTTTTATTATCTCAATAACACTTTATTAGATAATAAATATTGGACAACATCACATACATTTCTTTGATTCTGTGGTAAGTAGCTAAGCACTTCACGGTGGTACCGCCCCCATACAAGGGCGGTCATAATTCCGTAACTCGGTTGAACGGCTTTCTTTCTCACTTAAAATCTCGTAGAATGTTATAATAATGTTCTATTTACTTAATTAATGATATACAGTAATATTTACAATGTAGTACGTAAGAGTTTCTTATAAAAAATATACGAAAAAAATTTAAGTTTTTGTCCCCCTTTTATAAATGCTTACGACTATGAAATCGAAGCAGGAAATTATAACAGGGCTTATAATTTATATTTTTTGATGTTATAGACAACTTATCTATAACAAAAATGAACAAAACTTAGGCAATCAAACTTAGCACTGTATTTACAAACTTAATCTTTAAAACTAGCAACTCGACTCTTATACTAATATTAAACTATACACAAATTATCAATAATCTAACTTAATATCCATAATTAAAGCTAGACTCGTAATAAACTTATAACCTGCTACGACAATATGTTTAATTTCTTACGGGGAAGTTTCCGAAGACCAGTAATAAATGGATCTGAGCTCAGTAAAAGTCTGTTAAGCAAGTCCGTATTAGTAAGTTCTCTAGACATTTTGCGAGTATGATCTCGTCTAAAGGCCTTATAATGTTTATTGTTAGATTCAGCTGCCTCTTCGGATAATTCCCCGATGGATAACAGAGCATGCTGTGCAACATCACCACCATGGATGAGGACTTTGTGGACGGAAGCTGGGAGATTGTACCATGGATATTCCTGAACTAAAAGTCGCGCGGTTTCTAAAGCATATTCATTAAATTTATCTGAATCGATATTAAATCCCGATGACAAGGCGTGTAAAATTGTACAACAATGATCGATCAAATCTTTGTTTAAGCCTGTAATCTCGGCTGACACTGCAGAATTGTTGAAAAATTTTTTGGCCGTATTCCCATCGTTCGATGTCCCGCTTCCGCCACTTCGAGGTTTGTCAACTATTAAACCTAACCTAAGTCTAAACTGATTCTGTACATACAATTTTCTTTCTGCTACACACTTCTTATCTTCATCCGACCTAACTTGCCACCTCTTAACATCCATCCTGTAAGAAAGATGAACAAAATATTCGAAAAAGCGAATCCAAGAATGTAATGGAGAAAGGCCAAATTCATAACGACTTTCGACAGTCCGTTTTTGTAAACAGACATCTATTTTGTTCATCTCTTTGGGAGTTGCTCCACAAATATAACATTTGCTAGATGATGATTCACTCAAAGCAGTACACACTTTACCATCCACCATAGTTAACTGCAAGGAGTGCTGAATCTTAAAGTCGCGGTTATTAACACTTAAAATTGTTGGAGTTAAATTATCAATCTTTTCTTTAAAGTATGCCTCCTCTTCCTTAGATACTTCAGAACTTTCTTTCAGATATTGAAAGCGTATAGGTCTGCAGTATCTAGTAGAAGCAGGGCGGGGGTTTTTCCAAAGTATAATATTATCCGAAGGGGAATTTACTACTAACTGAAGTGGGACATAGGACGTGACAAATAAGCTACTGTCATCGGAATTAGAAGGATCCGAAAAACACTGTTTGTATTCACTTTGACCAGTACTACCATCAAATCCCCACTTCCCAATCAAAGTTAAATTATCTGTGGAATCAATCGGCACTCTCTTTAAAATATCTTTTTGTGACTCAAGAATTCTTGAAGCTGTATGATCTAATAAACTTTGCAATTCTATTTCCGCTTTAGTTTCTGAGATTGATACATTTTCGGGATAACATTTCTTTTTAGCACTTAATATACTTTGGTAAGATGGTAAAATATCACATGCCGTTTTACTATTTACAAAGTTTCTAATTAATAAATATTGGTGCTTCGTCAACTTGGGCTCAACAAAAAGAGATACGACCTCGTCAGCACTAATATTTCCTTCTAGACTAGTGTTACACAAACTATTATCGGAAGTATTGAGTAGTGTATTCATAGCTGAGTCGTCTACTTGAGACAAGTTTGCCAATCGTCGACGTTTAGATCGCTTAGAGAGTTCTGAAAAATCTTTCTTGGGACGTCCGCGTGACGGCCCTGGCTCTGGCTGGTTCGCGGTTTCTTGGATACACTGCTCATTACTTCTTTTTAATTCAACAAATTCAATTTCTTTAAGCCAATCACAGTATTTGTTCAAAAACATTGATTTAGTTCTTTTAACAATTTTCCAAAATCGATCAACACATTTACATAAATTTAATATTCTACTATCTAAATCCTTAATATCTATATTTTCGACGTCATCCAGGGATGCCAGCATGGTTTTTAACACGTGTACATGTTTCAATGAAACGTTTCCACTAAGGGAACACCAAATTTCAAAGAAATGCAACCTCGAAAACGTGCATTTAATCAAATTACCTGAAAAAAATATATTAAAAAAATAGATTAATTTTTCGTAGTCATTTGCTACGAAGCAGCTACGAAGCCGTAGAGGCTGCATAGCATCTAAAATGGCAAACAAAGGCAGAACAAACTTTATGACTTTTAAAATAGACACTTTACCCATTATTTTGAAGTAGGTGAGAAAGGTTGAAAATGCTTGCAAAAAGTTATAGGTCTACGTAAATCCAAACTTAGGTTAAAATTTACTATCAAAATTGCGTGGCGTAGCATGTCAAAATTACAAATAATAAGTCAGTTAGAAATACAAAATATATCAAAATAGCATAAACATACCTTGTTCTTGGAAATCCATGTTAAAAACACCAAACAAAAACAAAATAATTCTGAGAATTCACTAATGCACAACAATGGTTGGATGAGTCACTGATAACGGCGAATGCAATCGTAATGATGTTTTCACTTCCGAGGTCGAAAGATAAGTGAAAATAAACTGTAATAGGTGATCTATTTATATTCTCAGGTAGATTGTTTATCGGTAAATCGTAATGTGTAATTAAATAGTGGGTATTTGACAACACAATTTTTGCATTTATGACCTATGGCGGTACCACCGTGCACTTGTGTAACAGAAATCAGAAACAACGACGGTACCACAACACCCAGACCCGAGACAATACAGAAAAGTTCGTTTCCTATATTGATCCGACCGGGGATCGAACTCGGAACCTCTGAGAAGACGCGACGCCAAACTCCGGCACTCTCGCCTCTCGGCTACGGAGGTCGTCAAACTATAAGAATGGCTGAATATATTTTTATGCGGTCCGTGGCAAAAAAACTCATAAAACCATTATTACTTGGCATTTGATTATTAAGTTTTGCTTTTCGCTACTTTGAAACTAAGTAAACGTTTTTACATCCGATTTTAATTGGTGCATTTACTCTGCTATTTAAGTAAAACCATTCAATGCGTAAGTTTCGATTGAACTTGTACGACATTGGGTTCAAGCAGTTGGAAACATTTTTATGACGTAGCTAATTTAATAATAAATAAAATAAAATCGTTTATTTCAGGTAACATAACCCATATCAATTACATTATTATTACAATTAATTAACAATTATGTCAAGTGTTCTGATTACAATTACATTATATTACAATTAGTTAATTAATTAACATTAAATAAATTTAAAATAACTAATCTAGGCTCTTACTTTCTTAAAATCCTTAAATAATGTTTCTGAGTTTAATGAACTGAACAGTATAGCAGAGTTGCGATATATTTTCATCAAAATTTGAACACTTTAAGCTCTTACGAGTATAACGTTCCCATCGGGTTCACTTTATAATGGTGTCGTTTAATATTAGTGCACGAGAAAATACATCTTTTTGAACGGTATGTTTATCTGAACTTAAATTCATGCTATCACACTAAATACGAATGTTCATGAGTTAAATATTCTGGGTGGCTTTCAGCTCACGACTGTACCATGGTATTATTGAGGCCCAAAAATCATTAACATCTTTAAGAAAGTTTATTTGTTTTAACATCATTTGAAGTACTTTATTTTCTGTAATTGTGAAGCAAACTTATTTCAAATCCATTTAACACTAAAAATATGCAGAAATAATTAAAATAGTAAAAAATAATTTATTACTTCGCTGAGAAAATGAATGCATGCCTGAAAGCGTTTGGGCTTCAACGATCGTCTTGTTAAGTATGGTCTAAGGCATAAAATGTAAGTTTTTAGGTTTAGTTAATCAATTAGCTACTTAAAATAATAAAATGAATATGGATTATAAAAATAGATAAAACTGTAATAGGATAAAATATAATATGTACAGAATATTTACAAAAGGTAGTGTGTTCCGGTATCTATAGCAGCCTTCCCGCCGGTAGGCTGGTGGCAGTTTTGAGTTTCCCACAACACCCCTACTAAGGCGATGAGATCCCACGTGGGGGTTTTAGTGGGTAGGCTTCCACTGGCAGGAGAGTCCCACGCCTTTACCACCCTCGGGTGACGGTACGGTGCGTCAGGCATATCCCCCCTCCCCAAAAAAAGGGTGCCCAGAATGTTGGCTATGTTACCTCTTTGAATAGCCAGCGCCTATTCCCGCGTCGCAGTCGATAAAAGTTTCAATATAGTTGATTGGCTGATGCACCCCGCACTTGTACTTTCAACCAATCAGCAGCTGTCGCATTGATTTTGAAATTTGTTGAGAGCGCGATATAATTTATTCACGTGACACATACTAAGCGGGCACTTAGGATATAGGAATTACTTACTTATACCACTATAAGTGTTTTCCGTAGTAAATTTGGCAATACATTGACATTATTTCCAAAGGTGAAATGCCTACCGCACCGTCTCTCTCTCTGTCTCTTTATTTTTAAAGATTTTTTTTTATTGTAGCGCAGTATATTGGCTCCTCCCAGCCTGATGGTAAGAAAGATAGGAACCCACATCGCGATGACAACGGATTTGATATCAAAATATCCTATCCGTTAGCATCGCCATACTGGCCCGCAAGATGTTTCTTCACGCTCCTTTTGAAGGAATCCATGTCAAAGGAAGGAGGAAACACATGAGCCGGCAACAAGTTCCACTTCTTTATGGTCCGGCAAAGATGAGGGTTACCGAACTTTATTGTTCGTGATGGAATATTTTCCACGGTGAAGCGATGACATCATTGGCCGGCTCTTGTGGTTCTGTGTAGGAAAGGAGAGGTAAATAAATACCTTTACTTTGGCTTTTTGGTATAAAAATAAACCAAAAAGATAAACCTAAAGAACAAATGGTAAATAAATAGCTACATCTCATTTCAATTCGTTTGATCTATTTCCTTCATCGTGGTACATATGAAGATATTCATCGCCAAATTCTTAAGACTTGCGCCTCCATTATAAGGGCAGACACCTGGAGTCTTCAAATAAAGGGTTTCACGAGTCTTTATGTTTCAGACGGAATTTCATTACGGAGAAATCACATTTTAAATGGGTTTAGTACCTTAAGTACTTCGTGGAAGGACGTTGCTTCGATGAATCGTGTTTTGCCCTCATTAAGCAGGATTATTAACAAGTAGAAATCTCATTATTTAAAAAATCGTAACATTTCATTCGGCAGACAGTTGTCGATAATTGATTTTAACGGCGCAGGCGGGAATGAAAAGCAATGAAATTTGATTGTTACTTTAAATTTTATTTGTTTATTTTTATGGTTCAGAACACCAAACACTGTTTTAGGAAAGCGTTTTAAAGTTAAAAAGTTTAAACCACTGACTTCGATTCATATTTACTAAATTCTGCCTTAATAAAAGCGAACATAAAGCTTTCAAAAATACAGATATTTAGCTGTGGTATACAAAATGGGAATAAACGAACGAAACAAAGTTGCAAACAACAGCCAGTTCTCAAAACAAACAAAAAAATATTCTTTATTTCTTTATCTTACCTGCAAATCTAGTTCCTTATTTATGTCTATCTACTTTCATCTAAATTTAATTCAAAGGTTTTGTGTGACAGAGTAACAAATAAGCTAACTAAGTAGGTACTAGGTAGGTATAATCATAGTAAAACAATCATGCTTTTTTACGAGTTTAAAAGAAGACAGTTTGAAACTGAAGAATTAAATAATACAAGTCAAGTTAATATCTTCATAAAACGGCACACACAAAATAATCTGTCTAATTTACTGTCGCTTTATTCTCATTCAATGAATGAGCCTGACATTAAAATCCTCCAGAACCCAAATGAATACCATTATACCTACTCCCACGCATTTAATTTATACCAATAATATCCTTAACACCCTCGGGAAGCGAGAGGTTGCGCAAAAAAGTAATGATATTATTAAAATTTATAACCTTACGGGACTAGAGGAGCTGTGAAAGTTGCGATTTCATCAATTTAAAGGACCTACATATTTGTAAGGGTCGCGTAGCCTTAACGCCTGGAGTCGTGTTACTACTAGCGGCAATAGTTTAGAATAATCAACTTATTGAGCGTTTCAAGTTCTATTGTAGCAGCACAGTGGTCAACAAGAAGTCTCAATCAACGTAATTTAAAGGTACTTGCGCCTTTTTAGACTTACATTACGCAGGGGATTCAAAACCTAAGGTGCTTTTCTTAACTTAAGCGTAAGTAAATTAAAAAAAAGGCATATTCGAACGGAGCATTTTACGATCACACTGGTCGTTTTTTTATTTATCTGTTTTGCTTAAGTACGGATGTGATTTGAACTTCTAAAAAACCTTTCTGTTTTCCTATTAGATATTATATGCGAAAACTTGCATCCTACGTACTGAATGTCGTCGATAAAAGTCTATAAATCAAAAGTTGTACTTTTCAAAACAAAACATAAAAGAAAGCTTATGTTTTTTTTCCCAAAAGCTTAAAAACAATTTTATTTATCCCTTCTAAGATACTTATTCCTTTTAGTAAAAGGTTCATTGAGCATTCTTATTTTATTATCAAAACAATATCCCACACAGCCTTGGGCAGAAGTTACTTCTAAAAGTACGTAAGCCTAAAGTAAATGAAGATCCGATAGGATGTAATAAAATATTATTTGTGAAAACAAAGCCTAAGAATGAAAATTGAAATGATTGTTATCATAAGACGAATTAACATGCTTTGAATTATTCTCATTGTCATTAATAATTTCAGTCAGAGTAAGTTCACTGCTGAACCCTCGAGACATCCACAACTCTCGATTTTGGGGCTTTAGTTTGTCATACATCCCCTCTCTTTCTTTATGACGAGGTCGTCTGTCCATTTCGTGGAGGAACAGTGGGGGAGGGAGGGAGCCGGGGGAGGAGACGTTCTACACAGCATTTTCCTATAGATGTGCGCCATTCTAGAATGAAGTAGATATATATTAGGTATATCCTATTCATTGCTACTTTAGTTTCTGCTATGTAATTCTAAGAGCGATGTCGGTGACTTAAGTTTTGCAATAAATACACATACACAGTAAATATTGATAGTCTTTATCATATATAAGCTATATACTAACTATATATAACTAACTATATAATTTTTCAATTTGCTATGAATAATAAGAACAAAATGTTTTCGGAAAACATTTACCTACTCTTTTTAATTTGACACCACACTATTAGAGGAAATAATATTTTCTGTTAATTTAAAATCATCTACTAACATCTACCTGATATTAAAGGTAGTAGCTCAATAAAGTGTCAAAACCAGAATCAATAATGTACACAACATATTTTTAAACACCAGACACCAGACAAGACATGTGGCCTAATCGATTTTTTATTTTTATAGTACTTTACGCCGTACTAGCGTATTTCATCGCCTACGATAACTCGCAGTTAGCTCAGTTGGAAGAGCAGCACGCGCGATACGTGAAGGTCATGGGTTTAATTCCCGCACCGCAAGGAGAGATAAAAATTGTATGTTTCTAATATTTAAGACATGTGGTCTGTTGCTCTAGTTGCTGACTTCTCTAAAAATGGACCACAAACAAAACCTAAACAAACATTGTTCTTAAAATGAACGTTTGTCCTAGCTGGGAACTGGATCCATAGGTCCTTGTGCAAATAAAAATTTTATTTCAGAAAAGATTGACACTAGTGAACACAAGATCACGACCTTAATACATGTGTAGTTAAATTATGGCAGCCCTATAGGGCAAGCGTTGTTCTACGTGACCCAGAATTTAAATGGGCAGGGAAATTTCCCCTAAAAAATCTTATTTCACTTTCGGCAACCGGGGCGACTTTCTGTAGGAATTTTTGCACGAAGCATTTTCCAAGACACGTTCACATCTGATTCAAAGTTACTGTTTGCTCTGGAGTTGTTTGCTTCACAATTTTTATGTTATTTACCCTAGGATCGTTCGCGTGAAGGTTTTATAAAGAAGAAAAAAGAAAAAGAAACGTTGAATTCCAAATTTACCTATTTGATTATTTCTTGTGTACCTATACCGGTATCAAGAAAAATCAACAATGTGGGTATCATAAGTAGAAGCTACCAACACTCCCAAATACTTATATTTGAAAAAAAAAATATATGATACAGTAGTTTTGTAGTTATTAAATTCTACATTTAAAAAACAAAAAATCGTTCTATATAAACAATATTTGAAAGGGAAACAACATTCCCAATGGAATTAAATTTTTTCTTTTGTTTTAGTTTTATAAATGTAAACTTAGCCCCTACCGGGTATAAAATAATGAACACAGCTTAGTTTAGTCAATATAGGTAATCCAAATGAACAATGACACTTTAAAAATGGCGCGACACCAAAATCTAGCCCGCTTGCTTTTCGCTATGGAGTAAGTCAATAATAATGTATTTCTGAAATAAGAATGCGATATAGTGACAAATAGATAGGAAATTTAATTCACATCATAACAAAGCTATCTCAAAAATTAACACTCAACATTGCTTTCAATTAACGTAGTTAAAACATAAATTACAATAAAACGAATACCTAACAATGCAAGGTTGACCTACACAATTTCAATCGCAGAGGCATAACAGAAACTTCATCGCAAAGGAGATACGACCACTATTCAAACAACATCAGGGATTGACGTTGACCGATGCACGTATTCGAAATCTTGAATAGAATTCAATATTGCCTTTGAGGATGATCCATCACTGAAGACTATATAAATCACTCAAAGGAACGTTTTATTGGTAATAATACGATTGAAGGTAGTTGTATCGATCTGTACTGTTGAAATTCAGCTTCAGTTTTGATACTTTTTTAGGATCGACGACCTCCGTAGCCGAGAGTCGAGCGTGCCGGACTTTGGGCGTCGCGCCACCTCTGAGAGGCCTCCTCACCTCTTTTTTTTTTGTCGAGGGGGAAATGCTTACCGCACCGTCACTCTCAGCGGGGAACAGAGAGTGGTGTGTCGGGCTCGCACCGACTAAAACCCCCTCGGTGGCCAACGCTGCGCAATTGTGGGGGAGTCGGGATTCCTTGCGATTCTCCACAGGCTCCCCCACAGCGCCTACCGCCAAGCGGCCCATCTCGCCGCGCAAATACGCAGCTGGAGCGTGTCAGGCCACCTGACACCCCCCCGGGACCGAGGTAACGGACGCCAGGCTTACCCCACGCCTGGCATCTCTGGTCCCAGCAGCGGATCTGCTGTGCGGACACCCGAGACTCTCAATCCAGCTCTCCCTCCGAGAGCCAGATAAAGTCCCGAGACCCTGCGGCCGTGGAGGAGAGGGAGACCGGCAAACGTAATACTGTATCCTCCTCTTCCTCCGCGACCCCACCACGACGCGATTCGCGCCCCGCGCGGCAGCGCGCCACTTCCGGGTCGCGGAGGACAGGGAGGCCGGCAACGAAACACCGAGGTCCTCCTCTTCCTCCGCGATCCACCTCTGCCCTCACGGGCTTGCCGCAGAGAGCCACCTGCTCTCGGCGGCCCAGCTCGGGATCCGTCTTGGCTTCACCCTGTGCGGTATTGGAGGCTGGGTGACAAGGCCAGCCTCAACGTCCCGGACCACAGGGCTAATGAGCCCCCCCATCGCGACAAGATGCGGAACCCAGCGGGGGGGGCGCGCGTGCTGCTCTTCCAACTGAGCTAACCGCAAGTTATCGTTATATATTACTAGCTGACCCGGCAAACGTTGTTTTGCCATATAAATATATATTTTTTATCACTAATGTGTATGAAAAAGAGATGTTGGCCGATTCTCAGACCTACTCAATATGCTCACAAAGTTTTATGAGAATCGGTCAAACCGTTTCGGAGGAGTACGGAAACGAAATCTATGACACAAAAATTTTATATATAAGATGATTTTTTTCTTCTATATCAACCCGTTAGCCTATGGTAACTTTCTGTTTCTTTAAAATATTTAGTGGTAGTGCGGCATAAAGCACCATAAAAATCAATTATTTTAATGCTTTCAATTTCAAATGTTTAAAAACGAATAATATAAAATACGTTGTAGGGGTTTCTCTAACGTCATTATGCTGTTACGCTGTGTAAGTTATATGAAGGAATCGTGACGTTTTGACGGTTAAAGGGGTATTTGAGTTTATCATATACTTAACAAGAGTAAAGCATTGGCACGTTTGCATTATGTATTTAAAAACTTACTTGAGCCGACACTGAAACGCTCGAGTCCCCCGGAGCTGGACCTGCAAAGAAAGAAAATATGATTAGTATAAAGGAGTACAAAAACATCACAGAGCAAATTTTTAAATGTGTCTAAATATGTGATACTACAAAAATTACAATAATTACGCCAATGAAACGTAGAAAATTTCACTCGGCATTTCCTAGCCCTACATATTCCTAGCATCTCAATGTAGGACTAGGAAAATCTGTTCTAATATAATAAATATGAAAATAATTCTGCCTGTATGCTACGTCAAGATGTCCAAGCTGCGAAAAAGATTTTAATGAAAATATTTTAATTGACCACTTGATAAGAAATAAATAAAAAATAAAATTACATTCCAACGTTTTTTAAATTTCAATTAAAAATACAATTTATCCTGAAATACTGCGAACGAAGTAGAGGACAACATCTAGTTTTATAATTATGCGAGCCCAGAAACCAATTAAAAACTTGAATTACTTTTTCATCTAATTTCTGTGACTGTTTTAAATCTTCTTTTTCTTTTTCTTTTAAATTATACTTCAAGATTGACCTCATCCCACCTGATGTTAAGTGGTAATGAGGTCCTTGCTTAAGAGCGATAGGTTCAACATAATAAAGCTGTTACTGAACTTGTCGCCCTTACCTTGAAGGCTTGACCCCTGCTACAAATGTAGCACCCCCAGGAGCTCTGGAAACCTTACTCACACGCAGGAACACAACAAAACAGAAGTGATTGTTATTTGGCCGCGGTCTTCTGTAAGGTGGTGGTATTTCACCAGTCGGGTTGCTCCGGTTCGAGCGATAAATCGTTATGCCCTACCTCTCTTAAATCTAACATTTGAAGCCACGCAGAAGGTTTATTTTAATTTATTTGAACATTTTCAATTGTTTGCCGAGTCAAATTAAAATATAATTAAAAGATACTTTACAATATAACATAAAAATTACATGAAACGCTACCTTTCAAATTATGTTAAATGGAATGTTACACGATGCTTTGATGTGCTCATTTCATTTCGCGGTTTGCATTACGCATGTAATTTCCGGCTTGAAATGACAAACAAACGGGGTAAACTTACAAACGGACACAGGTGCGGATGATTTATTGGTATGCATTCTGCTATCCTAGTCTCTGAAATTGGTTTTTAAATAAATCAGCTATACTAGTAAATAGAGCAGTGATACAATTATGAATAGTATTTCATTGAAAATCGAAACTTACATACCCTGAAATGCATAACAGAAATTATTTAATGCACTGAAAATTATTGTTTTAAGTTCTAAATCAACATAACTGTTTTGAAATTAACTTTGAAAGGTTTCCTATGTTCTAAATCATTAAGTTTTATTGAATAGTTTAACCAGTGATTAAACAAATTAACTTGATATAAATTTGTTTCAATAAATGTAAGAGTTGTTATGAAAATATAGAGTAAGAAAACCTGTGCTAGATATTAAATGCAAGATAAGGTTTAACCTCAAGAGTATCATAAAAGAGGGTTAAAGCTACACCACTTTTACCACTTTCCTGCAACACAATTGCAACGTAAGCGTGTTGCACATTTAATATCCACGTGCTACATTTGTAGAATGCGTAGGTCACTGAGAAAAGAACATAAAAATTGTTTAAAACTCAACCGTTTTAATTTATACTTAAAACGTAAACGTGGTCTTCATTAAAACTTTTAAAATTGAAAAGATTTCAATCCATGCTGAATCTTGAGAAATCTCTCAACACTCAAATAATTAAATAACTTTCGAGAAATTATTCTCTAAAATGATTTAGCCCTCCCTAAACTCATTAAAATACGAATTCCATGTAAGAGTAAAAGCAGCTGGAATAACTGAATGAAAAGGCGGTAAGTTAACAATACTTTGTGAAAGTCTTGTAATTAACCCTTTCACGCTAAAGGTGTGTAATATTTAACGAACTTTTAGTAGTAAAGATGATAATAAAAGCGAAAATAACTTCTTTGAACTCACCAATTTTCAAACACAAAACGTAATATTTTATCCATTCATATCCATAATATTTTTTATTTAAGGTCAGGCAGAGAGAAACTAATTTAAACGTTCTACTGGATTTTATGTTGGATTTATTGTTCTTATAGTGTATATGTTACAGTCATAGTGATTAAATAGCTATTATACATAATGACTGGTCATTATATATAATGGCCAAATTGACTAGACAAAGTAATAAATTAATCACTTTGTCTGGACATTGTTCATAATAGCGTGTCAAAGTTAGCCAAAGTAATAAATACGGTCTAGCCGACTTTAAAAACTTTTTTATTTTTGTATTTATTGGGTGTTGATCCCTGTGTTTTTATTTTTTTGTTTTATAGCCAGTTAGCTTTAAATTTACTTTATAAATTAAAGTTAAATAACTTTATAACAATGTTAATTGACGTGAAATTACTATCTTATGTTATTTTAATTTCTATGAAATAAAAAATCTTTATGATTAGTTACGGCAAATTGAAATGTAATGTTATAATCTTAAATGCATACCTACGTGTTTTATTACATCATCCAAGTCATTGAAGATATTATCTATAATGGCTAGTTAATGTGATTAATTTTGTATCCATTATCACTTCAGCCAAACTGAGTAGATATTATGCATAATGGCTAGCCATTATACATAATATCCAGATTTATTACTTTGGCTGTAACATATACATTATTACCTTTTAAGTTACAAAACCACTTATCATGCAAGCAAAAAATACAATGGTTTTAACTGTTTAACGTTATAAGGCGAACCACAATTCAATTACTTAGTGGAAAAATCTTGTAAACATTGAGGCAGTGAGCTGGAATCGTTGAAACAAAATTGACCGAGTTTTTCCGTGCACTCTACTTTACAAAGAGGTCACACTGTTCGAAGTGAATTTACAAGAAATCCTTGCAGTTTGTACGCGAATCGATTTCTCGTGCTGATATAGAACTTGGTGATCACATTTCGTACCGAGAAGTGATATAAAGTTGTGTTTACGTAGTAATAGAGTATTTTTATTAGGTTAAATTGAGACGTTAAAATAACAGTCAAACATAAAATTTGTAAAAAGAAATAGCGAGCGCTTTCTTAGCACGCAAAAATGATCAAATTTTTCTCTAGTTATTAATTAGTTCCTATTTCAATTATTTTCTCATTGGCCGAATTAAAGAAAGTAAAATATATTCAGCGCACAGAATATAATCTATGTAAAGAATTTAAATTATAATGTGCTTTATTCAGATGAATAATAGCGCTGACAAACTAAAAAAAAACAATAATTTACAAAAAGAACGACGTCTTACCACCGCTGTATATTTTACACTATACAAAGTACTTCATTAATATAATTCCAATAAATCATTAATACGAGTACCGTGAATCCCTTATAATAACAGTAACAGTTAGGCATAACCTTAATGAGACCTTTTGCATAAAATTGACGATAGTTTAAATTTATCTAATTTGACTTCATTAAAATCAAGAAACTATGTAAACCGTTATATAAAACTAGTTTCTCAACTCGACGTGTATATTTTTTTGTATTATTATCAAACCATAATGTCTTAACGATAAGTACGACTATTATAATATGTATATTAAAATAATAAAATGTAATAAAATCGTACTTATCTGTTGTTAATTATTTTGTTACATCAATTAACTGAGATATTGATTTTTTTTTATTAAGATATTATATGCACTTATTTGCGACAATAATATTTTAAAAAGTTAAAAGCCTATCGTCAACCTCTATTTAAATTTTGGAAAGTTTCATTATTTTATGAACATTTTATTTCTGCTCTTTTCGCAAATTGGATAGCATAGCCCGTGTTCTTTTGATTAAGTCTACGCTTGGCTCTACTTTTTAGACTTGAAATTAACTTCGTTCATTCCAAGCTGTGGTGCTATTTTCCGCATCGGATGCTTGAAAATTACAATCGGAATAAGTTAGTCTTATTTCAAATTAAAAGTAGAATTTATTGTACAAATCGTAAGAATACTTTTGCGTTGATATCCATTATAAACTTTTTAATTTAAAAAAAGTCACATTAGTTTCATTTAGTACGTCATTCACTTTCATAAACTTGTCCTACTTATTTTTAATTATAGTGATGGGAATTTATTTAATTTTTCTATAATTTCTCATCTATATTATTTTTACATACTAAGTTGTAACTAAAATAACACGATTTTGTAGCAAATCGATCTAAAAAGTAGAAAATCGTTTTTTATTACAAACAGAATACTTCAATTAAATTTTTGAGTCCAATTTTCTTTGTTTATTATAGTTTAATCACATTATTGTATTGTTATCGGCCCCTGAGACATATGCAAAGTTTCGACTTGATTAGGATTTTAAATCCTGATGAAAATCGTTCTCAAAGATCCCGTTACATACATAGTTAGTTACAAACCAAGCTTACATAAGCGTGTTAAAATTGAGTCGATTGGCAACTGTATACATATAGAATCCATATACAAATTACCGTTTTTTAAACCAACTGACTAAATTACACTCTTTATTTGCATTTTTTCACGGGCCGTACTATTTCTCGTTGTCTACTTTTTTCTTTACCGAAATTTTGCTTGTATAAATTAATTTCGATAAAACAGCGTTAATTTTTAATTTTCATTGTCTAACTAATTCGCTGAAATATATTGTACAGTAAAGCATTTTTGTCTATCTATAGCAAGCAGATAAGACCTCGTTTAAACAATTTCGCTGACCCTGACTTTCAGTTATGTCAATAGCTGAATATACTACTAACAAACAAAGTTCCCCTCATTATACCTCTCAAAACACCATCGCTGTAGTCTCCTCCCAAAGTTTATGACAATCAGCACCAACTCCAATTACGAGCAGCCTTCATAAGTCAAGACTGTAATTTTCTTAAATTCCCAGTTTATCCCTTGTTTGGAATTAGATTTCCCCATTTACATTCAATAGGGAAGAATATTTTGTGGGAGGAGAGACCATTGTTCCCCCACAAAGGTGCCGTAATGGATCTTTTATTTGAGCATTTTGTATAGATCGTTTCGTTACGCTTACCCCGCGGAATACAAAATATCTTTCTGATAGCTTTTCTTAATATCAATAGGTGTTGGTTAAATTGCTACTGCCTCTTATTTTGCGTAGAATAGGGTTTATTTTTCAGTTGAGTTAGTTATTCGATTGGAAAACGGAATCGCCGTAGCTTTATCCATTTAAATTAATTTTTCGACCCTCACTCAAAGGAGCAATATTCTAAGTACGTAAGCATTAAGAAATATTGTATAAATATTTTGACAGTTAAATTGAATATCAGAAACGTTTTTTAGGATACAAAGATTTATGGACTGATTTGGTTTTGAATAGATAGAACTGAATGACGTGTGTTTGTAATTAGTGGAGATAATTCAAGTTTTTTATTATTGTCTTATGAGACAGTTTGGTATGGAAAGATTATTTTGAAACATCTACACACGGTAACAAATCTGTAAAATTCTAATCAATTTTTGACTTGAATAGTTACGTCGGGAATTTTTGTCAAAAGTATAATGTTGTCGTTGAAGTATCTGTAATTCATTAACCAATGCAAGGCCTAAACCATATTTTACTCAAACCGGTAATCAAACCCAGAACCTCGAAACCACAACTAGTACTTATACCATCATTAACCATATATTGGGCTTCATTTGATGTCAAAACTATTTTACAAAATGTCAAATCCACTTTAAAATTTTTTTTTTTTTACCGTTCATGAATATTTAATATTATTATCAACAAAAAGTTTCGTTAACATAATCAATTGGATTTAAAGAAATTCCATTACGTTATAAAAATACACACACGCAAAACGTTTGGAAGCCGTCCTAAATACACAGTAGGCAAGATTTAACGTTGTCCAATAGAAATAATATTATTACAACATTTACAGTTACGATTTTATCTTCAAAATGCTATTTTTTTAACTCTTATTTTCTTTTAGAACACGAATTTACTCGCAAAACGTAATGAGTCCACTGTATGTTAGAGCCTGGTTATAATTTAATTATGACATTGGTATAACAAGTGATGCTTTGTTAGAGTCTAAGGCTTACATGTTACTACCCAATTTTTTGCCTAGTACGATGAAATAATCGTGTGTTGCTTTGTTACTGTTCCCGGGAGAAATGCCCACGAATCGTCATTCTGCCGCTGGAAATCAGAAAGTGGTATGTTGGATTGGAACCCACTAAAACTTCCGCTCTTTTCAGTACCTTTGATGGAGTCGGTATTCCTGATTAACATAGGCCACACAAATGCGAAAAACCGTCCTGTACTTTGTTTTTTTTAAACAGAGGATATCAGTCGTTGGTCCGTACCGCCAGGGAGATCGTCCTAGTCAGTCCATTATATATGCACATAAAAATTAAAATTGAACTGTGTTTACCTTGTCGGACAATTGACAGTTTGTTATGAAGGTACGGTGTGAAAGTTATAAACATCTTACTTATTACATACTAGCTCTGCCCGCGACTTCGTTCGCGTGGACTAATACTTTCATGGTCGGTTTTACCCCTATTTCCCCCAATATTCGAAACAAAAAGTAGTTTATATTTTAATCCAAGTTTCAAGCTATATTTGTGCCAAACTCATCTCTAACTTAAAAATAAACATATTCCCATATACATTTTCAAAGGTATTACCCCCATCCCCCCTTATTTTCTAACAAAAAGTAGCCTATGTCGGTTCTTGAGGTTCAACGTGAAATTTAGTATGGATATACATACCAAATTTCATCAAAATCGGTTGAGAGGTTTAAGCGGGAAAGCGTAACAGACAGACAGGGTTACTTTCGCATTTATAATACTCGTATTAGTAGATATTAAAAGTAACTAGTAACATCAGTATCAGTACATAGTGAATATGGTTCCATTGGGTAGAACAAATACAAATTAGATCTATAAGTTTGGACAATGGATTATCTTGGTACTCGGGGAGCAGGCCGAGGATTCAAATAACATATGCGTGAACTAAATGTGTGACCTTATTCTGTCAGATGTAAAGTTCAAAATCGAACTGAATGGACTGCATTAGGAACAAAGACTTTGATAATACTGATTCAGTGGGAATAGGAGATTGTGTTCGCAAATCGATGTGCGATTAGCTTTGTGTTGTAGCCTCGATTGTAATATCAAAGGATTACTTCTCCAAACAACTATACCTATGGACATTTGCACCATATCGATTCGCATATGAATTGGACATGGTAATCAATATTACGAAACGTTAGTAGAATTCTGGTAATAGAAATGATGTTTCATCAGATTTAAGTTAAATTGTTTTTAAAATAAATAAATATCACACAAGATTACGTCACTACATTAAGTTATCACTATGTTAGATAGATAGATAGATACAATTTATTGCACAGAAAATTTACAGAAATTGGTTTTACAGACATATTTAAGTACAATATAGGCGGTCTTATTGCTAGAGAGCAATCTCTTCCAGACAACCTTTAGGTAGAGGAAATAGTAGACATCGAGAAACGGGTACAGCCGTGCAAAATGCTTGAGAAAAATACTAACAGAAAATATCAATATAAATACCATAACAAATATAAAAAAAAAATACGGTAAGATAAATAAAACTATAATAAACAAATAAATACCTATATAATAAATAAATATATAAATTTCCATAAAGTATTTATGATATAAACAAATAGAAATAAATATATGAAATTAAATTAATTACCAACAAAGTTTAGCATTATTTAAATACTTTGATAAAGGATACAAGTTCGGATTTAGTTAAGAGAAAGAAAGAAAGTTTTTACTCTTGATTTGAAAATGGGAAGGGACTCAGATTCCCTGATAGGTAAAGGAAGGGAATTCCATAAGCGTATGGACTGGACAGTGAAAGATTGTGAGTAGTATTCAGAAGTATGAGTAGGAAAAGTGAGTAGAAGTTTACGGGAAGGTCGCATACCATGCTCTTTGATGGGTTGCAAGAAATGGAATCGTTCTTTCAGATACGGAGGGGATAGAGGATTAAATAAAATATTATAAAGAAGAGATAAAAGATGGAGGTCACGTCGTCGACGAATAGGAAGCCAGTTAAGCTGAGCCCGAAAATTGGAGACATGGTCATACTTGCGTAAGCCAAAGATGATGCGGATACAGAAATTTTGAAGACGCTCAAGCTTGTCAAGAAATACCTCATTGAGATTTGTATAGCAACAGTCAGCATAATCAAGAATAGGCAATAGTAATGCCTGTACTAGCGCAATTTTGGTGGGTATAGGTAAGAAATTGCGTAATCGATTGATAGACCCAGCTGATGCAAACAATTTCCTGCTGACCTCTTTGACTTGAGGGTCCCAACTCAAACAATCATCAAAATAAATCCCTAAATTTTTAACCACTTTACTGTAGGAAATTTGGACACCGACAAATGAAATAGGAGGCAGAGAATCCCAATCAATCATGCTGATCAATCGAGAGCCACCAACAATAATCACCGGCGTTTTAGCAGGGTTTACCTTGAGACCAAACTCCCTGCTCCAACTAGAGATGCGCAATAAATCAGCATTCATTAGGTTAATAACGTTCGGTAAATCGTCAAGGCTCCCCTGTGAATATAGTTGTAAATCGTCTGCATATAGATGGTAGGATGAAGTAAGATTACATGTGATAGAATTATACTTATTGGGTACTTATATGTTATACTTAAGTACCCAATTAACCCTTAATAAATGTATATTGCACATCATCATATATACATACTGCTATAATTCCGAGCACTTGTGTTATAGCAAACAGAAACAATTACGTTACCGCAACACCCACACCCGAGACAGTTTAGAAAAGTTCGTTTCTCATATCGACCTGACTGGGGATCGAACCCGAGACCTCAGAGTCTCTTGGCCACGGAGGTCGTCAAAAAATGTAATACCTAAATAAGTTTATAAATACACAGACACAGACCAACACAAATTTAATGTCCATCAAACAAATGTTATTAATTAATGTGTCAGAAGTTGATTACAACGTAAATATCACAAAAGTAGCTCATCCTATTCATATCCACTGCCGAGGTTTATAAGTTATCAATGGTAATTAATAAAATTAATCTTTCACCTCAATTAATCACCCGTACCAATATTGAATGAGTTTTCATTCAAAAGGCGCGTTCTCAGCAGTTGCAGCAAAAAGTATCTTAAATGCAACGCAAACGTTAAACTTTTCAGGGATTCAGCTCTTCCACTAGAGCTGTATCCAAGAAAAAGCTTCTTATTATCCCTCTGGTTCAGTTTTGAGTATAGAAGTAACTTTTTGTAAGAATTAGAATGAAACTCATTCACCCAACTTTAAAAAAGTTCCACTAATTTAAATAGTGCTGGAATTTAAATTCGAATTGTGATGGTATTAAAAAAAGATATTGAAGCATTAAAATTAAAAGAAAGCTGTGTGTTGTACAAAGATACTTTTAAAAAATTAGTTATAAAGCCTATCATCAGCATCAACATGTCACAAACATTCGACACTAGACTAGTTAGGATTAAGTGATAAAGAAAATAGTTTGATTAAGAAAAAATATTTGGTTTAATTTTTTATTTAAAAATAGAAAAAATTGTTTTCTTATCGGTCACCAAGCTCAAAAAGTGTAACTTGAATTAATATCAAAGAAAAAGAAATACTGCATGAATAAAATAAATAATTAAAATTATAATTGCATAAGTTGATACAAAATGCTATGCAATAGCTTTATTTCTTTCACTTATTATCACTTTTCCATAATTTTTAACTGACTGCCAGATCTTGTCTAAACATTTCGGGTTAGAAGGCCTCTGATGAATTTGATAAGAACTGACAGATTTGCGCTATGCAGTACCTTAAACACCACTAAATCTTGTTGAAAGTAAATTGAGAAAGTTTTTTCGTTAGTTTTTTGTTCAACCCTAACCCATATCCTGATTAGACGTCGCAATATGATCATACTTATTCATAGTTATCTTGTTTGCCGAACTCAATTGTACATAGAGAGTACTCACACAAAAATGAAGCAGTTCCGCAGTATGCTACGGAAAAAGTGCTTTAATCTCATTCAACTCCAAAGTCCAAAGAGCGTATGTAAATTTCAATCTGAACCTGCTCTCTCGACCGATTGAGTGGGTTCATTCGATTCAAAAGACTAGCATTTGTGAGGGCATATCGCCGTGAAATGTGGTCATATGCGGTCTCTTCAAAGGTCATGTATATTAGGAGCGCCGAGAATAGGACTGTATTCCCACTGGATTCGGGGTTCGTCATTAATTTTTAACGATGCTTGCAAATAAGCTGAGCAGGGCATAAGTTTTACGGATCGATGGGACTTTTTTATATAGAAGCGCTGTATATTGGCCCCTCCCAACCTGGTGGTAAGCAAAAGAGGAATCCACATCGCGATGACAACGGATTTGATACCGAAATATCCTATCTGTTAGCATCGCCATAGTTTAAGGACGCAAGGACTGTTTTAATCTGTTTTGAAAAAATAATGCATAATTCGATGTAACGACTTGTATTGTGGATGTGTAGATAAAGAAAGAAAGAAAGAAAGAAAACATTTATTGACATCACAAAATTTACAAACAACGCAAGACAAATGAAACAGATATAGTATAAATACTTTGTGAGGTCAATTTGGGTTCCACCTCAGCGAATGCCGCTGCGACATTTTAACGTCCCAGCAGCGCTTATGGTTTAGTAATAAAATAATATTTTCTTTACATCATAAAAAGCAATCGTTACTAATTGATCGTTCAACACACATCTCAAATAACGTAACGAAAAGGGACTTGCACATAGTTTAAATATTGAGGCAATTTGCTGAAAGAATTTTTTTCAAAATTCACTCCCTCAACGAATATATGGTGAAGTATGCTAGTATATTAGTTTTTTTTGTTCCTTAAGACATTAAAAAGAATATTTAGAAAACAAATTCAACCCCATATTTTTATCTGAACATAGGTGCATCACAAACTTTTTAAAGTTCTCATCTCGTTTTTACAAAGTTAGACGTAATAACAGGATGATAAGAAAGGCAGAATAAGATTTTATTCTATTTATACGTACCTACATAACAAGATATGCCTTGTACTGAATGAAACTCACACTTGTCTAGTAGATAAACAAACCACCTATCAAGTTGACACCTTCCGATAAACATCTATCTCCACCCTCACGTAATGCTATTAGTTTCTATAACGTTAATGGTTAAGGCTGGATCACACCTGCGACTGAACGGGGAATTCGCCATTGCAAAGACCGGCTTCTTTATATTATCCTTATTGATCCTGTTACCGTTTTCTGCAATATGCATATTTGGGAGCAGCTAACGTTTAGCTTTGAAGGAAAAAAGACGAGAAAGCACAATTTTAAGTTGTAAGTAGGTTTCTGGATGGTTGAGATTACTGACATCTTATGCTAAAGCAATATTAAACACCCTAACACCAACGTGTTAGATTCTTATTAATCTCGTAAAATTATAAAGACACATTTATAGAGGTTTTTTAACGTTTCACGATAAAACTCAATGGATAGGCATTATATTCGATAGCCAGACATACAAAGTAGTAAACTGAAGTATTTAAAGTATACTTTTAATGTAAACGAAGTAGCAGGAAACAGGTAGTAATCATAAAAAAAAGAAGAAACCAAACTCTGAGATCCTGTCTTTGTGTTTACACCGGCGAACTTCGTTTCGTCTTAGATAATTTTTCCCGCTTTTCTGTTGAAATTTTTCAAATTTTACCAAGTATCCCTAATTTTGTAGCCTATGGTGAAAGATTTTTTTTAATCGGCCCAGTACTTATGAGCCTATTCATTACAAACAAACAAACATACAAAAATAGGTACAAATCTTTCCTCTTTATAATATTAGTAAGATATGAAAGTAACTCTGTCTGTTTGTCTGTCTGGCTTTCAAGCCTAAACCACTGAAACGATTTTGATAAAATTTGGTATAGGTATACGTTGAACTTCTAGAACTGACATAGGCTACTTTTTGTTTTGAAAATAAGGGGGCATGGGGGTAATACCGCCTTTAAAATGTATATGAGAAAATGGTTATTTTTTAAATTAGTGATATGAAATTTTGCACAATTAAAGCTCAAAACCTAGATAAAAATATGAACTAATTCAACGTATACCTAAAAAAAAAAAAAAAGAAAAATTTCAACAGAAAAGCGGGAAAAATTATCTAAGACGAAACGAAGTTCGCCGGGACCGCTAGTTTAAAATATTAGTATAAATTTACAAAGTTTAAAAGAGTCAATACTGTGGTAGAGGAGCCCAATAGATGATTTTGGGAGTCACTAAAACGCCGCAGATTAACATACAGGGAGAAAGCTTGCACCTGAAGGTAATTTCACCAAATATGAGCAGGTATAATATGAATACTGCATTTTTACATACAATTTCAACAAAAATTTAAATCGGATATAAGTCTTGGCAAGGAACAAATAAGTTTATTCGTCGTTCACGTTTAGAGTATTTCCTTTGTTTGTTTCTAAAAAGGAATTTAGTACAAATGTTTCATAATTGTGACGACAACTACATGACATCGCGATAGTAATATCTATTGCCTTCTGAGTAATATATTCACCAGCCAAACATACATGCTATGCATCAATATTCCGTAATTAGCTCACCGGCGCATGTTCATTCTACAACAACTAATTTGATGCAATTCTGCCCACATACCGACTAAGCTAGTAATATATCACGCACTACACTTCATAATGTTAGCAATACAAACTTAGAATAGACAACTGTCTTGCTAACTTAGTTGGATTTGATTATGTATTGATAAACTTACGGCGTGGTCAGTGAATAAGATATAACTATGAATCGAGTTTAGAATTACGCCTTGGTAGTCTGGTGGTTTAAATACGTAAGCTTATTTTCGAGAGGCGAGATCGTTCTCGGGTTGTGGGTTTATTTCATGCGTTAAGCTCGGTTTCGTGGTGATAGTTTTTTTAAATAAAATGTCGTAGTTATATAGCTAAGAGTCACTTGCAATAACTTTTACGGTGACTAATAGCTTTTTAAACCGTTACAAGCTAAACATTTTGTGCCAACTGACAACTGTCATTTTGTTAAAGCCCAAAAGTAGGTGCTGCCCGCATCTTTGTTGGCTAATTTTGGGGAAAAAAGTATTCTGTGTGTACTAGATTAAGATTCTCATCTATATTTCTACCAAATTCCATGAAAATTTTCTTATCCAAATTCAGTATTCTATTTGCGTAAAGGGTACGTCAAAGTCAAATTCACTATGAATAAAAAATATTGACTTTGACTTTGAGTAATGAACATGTATTATATCCATCCATTCATACGTCCATATATTGCTACACTTTTTTGAGCGCAAAAGCAGCGCACCGTACTTATTAGTTTGGTCAACACCGTGTCATTATAAATACTCACGCTGTGAAACTGATTCTTATGTTCACAACATAAAGTACATAATCTATGTACCGTTTAAGAGAGATGTTTAACAAATTTTTGTGTGTACCACTTGTGGCTAGTAAATATCTTTATCATTACAACCAGCTCACGTGAATTTAATCGACTACAAGCATATTGAAATCAGTCAATAAGCAATGCCATGGAATAACTATGTAATTTGATCACAAACAAACGTTGAGGTAACTCGGTTCGATTGCGTCAATCACGTCACGGATAGCGACGTCATGTCAATGTGATTTGGTATCATATATGAAACATGGATACAATGATAATTTAACCATGGATAAAATATATATTTGATAAAATCATAATAATATACAGCCATCTGATCCTAAAATGAGTAGGTTAAGGACTTGTATTGTGAAACTAGAATTGATGGTGGTACAAAAATATTATTAAATATGCAAGTTTATAATCCCCCTGACAATGACAAAACCCCAAATAAAACAAAACAGTTTAATTTTACAAAATGTTAAATAAATATAACGAAGTATACTGAATATGTGAATATAACGGATATTATTATTTCTTTGTTATCTTCATAGCAATCTATGAAATCTGAAAAGTGTTTTAATATATTAATTGTTTTTTTCTTTTTTTAAACTTTATTACACGTTTTAAAATATAAAAAGTGGCCTTAATGCTCAGCTAGTAAGCATTAAAGTTGACCCCATAAATCTCAAAGTATCTCAGTTGACTAGCCTGTCAAGATCCCTATTCAACAATTTAGTGACGAATCTCGGAAACCCGGTTGCGCCGATCGCGGGAACACATCGCCGCGTCAACAAGCCGCACGGATCCGCTTCTGTGGTCGGTACCGTGTCAAACGACGGTTTCCGTCGCTGGTAGATTGTGGTTATCCAATCGCAGCCTAATTTAATCTCGTACCTGCCTTCAATTTCTCATGCCCCAGTACACATATTGGCTGTAACATGTATCGATATGCGGATCGAGATTATCTATGTTTACTAATATTATAACGCTGAAGAGATTGTTGTTTTATTTAAATGCAGTAGTCTCAGAAAGTACTGGTACCAACTAAGTTTTGTGTTGGATTATCCATTTATCGGGGAAGGCTTTATGACATGGTGCTGCGACCAATAGGAGCGAAATGCCGACATACATGTTTTTTTCTTCTAAATTTCTTACCGATTGAAACCTTCCTTAGACGTCCATAATGATTTCAAAATCAACATCAGCTAATTGGTTCAGCTGTTCTTGAGTTTGGGCGAGACAAACAAATAGGGATTCATTTTTATATTTGTATGTGGATTAAACAATTTTCGTGCTATTGCTTAGTACATACCTCTCCTTAAGATACAAACCGCGCTAAGTACGAGTGTATGTAGAAAACCGACTTATTTCTTTTTACTATGGTCAATCTCATTTACGAGCTTAAAAGTAGTCGACATGTGCTACTTGTTTCATCTGCACCTTAAAATTTTACTATTGGTACTAACATATATTACCAATACCTACACTAATTGTAGTTTTACTTCATACAAAATTCAAACTACGCGTAAATGGCGTCTTCAGAACTTTGTAGACTAGGCTGCGTCACCGTCGCGACTCGTAATATCCGTTCACAGAACTCATTTTGTCGATCGCACCGAAGTAGGCGCTTGATGGATTTTCCTGTCATCTTATGGAGGATATTCATTTATGGAGGAGGTGGAGAGGAAATTGTAATTCATGCTGAGTGATGAATTGATAAACTGTTAACTTCGTCCTTATTGATTCCAGCGTGTTTACTGGTTGGGACGCGGACGTTAAGATTAAACATGTTTTTTTTATACGGATCGTAGGTGATTGGTGATATGGTGTTTAGAACTTAATTTAAGAATGCACTGACTTTTAACTACAGAGAGCATACCTACAATTACTTTGTAGGTATGCTCTCTCATTGTGGCAGAAATACACCCATATATTTAAAAAAATAATTATTTTTCTGTAGTTTCGACGAAGATCTCCTGACTGTCTAACTTTGTTGCGTGTGTGTATTTTTTTCTATGGAGTCGCATATTCATGCAGATTCCAGTTAAGGGCTCTTAACGGTAATTTCATTAAAGTAGTTTAGCCATGAGAGATATAAAAACATGAATGATTACGAAAATATATAAATTTTTCAAACATCTTATAGTAACGCCGTTCTTCCAGAAGTTAGGCAGTGATCCACATTTGGCTCCTAATCACAAAGTTCTTATCTATAGTGAAAAAACAATACAGTGTAAATAAATGTAGAAACAATCAAGCTAGAAAAAAGTAGGTACTAGGATAACAAAGATTGTATGGAAGTAGCATGGTAGCATTTAAATGAACAGACGTTCTTGTGACGTGGTGTCTTCACGATTGAGATACTTCGAAGGATTTATTCAAATAACTTAGGGGTGAGCAGCGTCGCTTGACCTCTGCGGAGAGGTCGACGCAGCGGATATTGCGTCACTTCCCGCGATTAGTGCCGCTCATGGCTAATGGAGTCGTGTGCTGCACTGCTCAGAGCGATCCAAGATTAATAATACCAAGTACTTAGCTGTTTGGAGGGCATCTTAATTTATTTCGTTTAGAAAGAAAGAAGTTACCAATAATACATCTTTGATATTGTGTACGGTCAGTAGAATCTCAATGTAAACTCTTGTAGTTCAATATTAGATCTTGTTTACTTGATATAAAAAAAATAATTAAAAAAAAAAATACGTTTATTGCAGACTAATTAATTGAAGGTATTTGCCGACCTCCGGGGCTCCGGGTATATGCGCATGAGTTTGCACCCAGTGCTGCACGAGGGGGCTGTCTAACTTATGCCTCAGCACGCTCAGGATATTGTTAGGGCTCCGACGCACGCGAGACATCAGCGAGGGGATACGGCGCCTCAGCACTGTGTGGAAGCCATCTGTGTGCGCGTGCGCGAACATTGCTGATGCACTACAGTGCCGCGGGAGCCCAAACAACACCCTGAACGCGTTATTATATTGAACTCGGTATAAGTGCAGTGCAAAGTCCAATGTTTAAAGTCTGACGTACTTCTAAACTTACAGTCAAAAGCATACAATAGACTCTGTACAGCTCATATGTAGCATAAGAACAGTATTGAACTGCAAGCTTCTACCAAGATATTCTGCTTGCCGTCTGGTCAAAAGTGGATAAGAGTTACTGACGTCCATTTGACTACACTTATCCATCTTTAATGGTAAAATGCGTATTACAAAGCCAATTGGAGACGTTCTGAGGAAAGACGAGGTCTTGTATACTCGCATATGTGAATGAAAAAAATTCAAAATAAACAGATAGGTAGGACGTACAACGGTCCGCGACAGTTTCTGACGCCGTGTTCACTCCTCGGCGATCGTAAGCAAAGTGAGCGATGCTACGCTTGCCGTTACGCCGTAGACTCTTTCAACGCCCTGTAAATGGCACTTGCGTCCCATTGTTCACAATAGTCGACTGGTGGCGCTAGTGTTGCTATTTCCGACATATTTATATTAAATATAGTATTTCTTTAATGTCATGGTTATAAGAAATCATATCGAGCTGCAAGTCTTTACTGTGATAATGTTGATTGTGCACTGTTATACAAATCTAATAGAGGTACATGATTATACGCAAAAATTGTGATATTATTGCTTGCGATGATTATTATAAAACTATTACCTAACCTTTTAATTATATCCTGGTTATGTACTAAAAATAATAATCGTTTAATAAAACTCGGTAGCCCAGCTCATGACATGACCTCATTCGGTGCTCTGTTTAAATAGGTTTCAAGTTGAATATGGAGTGACCTAAATTTGCTGTATTCGGATGTGGGCGTATTTTAATCCTATCCGAATTGGTTTAAATATGCTGAGTTCTCATTTTATTTGGTCGCCTCTAAATTGAGACGATTCTTATTTGCTTTTTTTCATACGTTCATTGGCTGAATGCCTACTGAATACGTTTGTTAAAAGATTGTATTTGAGGGACTTTTGCATAAAGTTAAATACAAGTCTGTTAAACGCAAGCCGCTAGCGCCATCTTGGAAAAAGATGATGTAAATATACTAAGATGCTGTTCGGAAAATTATTAGCTTTCAGGAGATTTTTATTTGTATCGTCGTACTTCAAAAGGAGAAAATGCAATTTTTAAGATCTCCCGCTTCAATCCGTCTTTCATAGAAAATGAGCTCAATAACTCTCTAATGAGCAAGTTAGAATTTTGTATTCCTTGGTCGATTCTTAAGTTATTTTTAACAAAATATTTTCTTGTATGTGTTGTGTTTCATATTTTTATTTTAAACCTATGTTTCATATGTATTATAAAGGCAAGATCATATACAGAAGGTTTTGAAGATAAAAATAAAAAATACAACACATCTATTGCAAGAATGAATGTGCTTTTCCAATACCAGACTTAATTGATTTTCTTTTGTGTCTGGTTTTACCTAGAAAACAATCTACGAGTACAAGCCACAGCTTATGATCATAACATATTGGAACTGAAACTACTAGTGACACCAGATCATGATTTTACGGTCCCGGGTTCGAGACCTGGGTCGAGCAAAGTATATTTCGGATTTTGCTGAGTGTTCAACTAGAAGGTACCCATTATTGTAATGGTGACTTAATTTTAATAATGGATTATATTTATTTATTTATTTATTTATTCATTTCAATTATCGAATTATAATACATGTTACATTTTTGCTGGTCCTCACACTAGGCTAAGCCTGTCCTGTGAGGAACATTTAACATTAACAGGTAGAACTATGACACTTGTACGTAAATATAACTTTAATATTACCGAAAAAACTCGTAGAACTTCGATAATCAATTAATGGAATTTTTTACCCAATTCCAATGCAAACATTTCTTTTTTTTTTATTAAAACGAGCTTAAATAAGTTGCAAGGATACCAACAGGTAAAATTGTATTACTTGTTGATTGAATAAACATATTCAATCAACAAGTAATACAATTTTAATCACTGTTTTAAGATCATACCTACTCTCTACCCATACCCATTTTAATATCTCACACCTGAATTTTAAATGGATTAATAATTACTGCATCCATTTGTATTAAGATACGAGTAGTTTCTATTATAATATTCCCACTGCGTTATTCACTTCTGCCGTCGTAAAAAGAAAACTACTGCAACCAGTTTTCAATAACCGAGTTGTAATATTGCGCTCTGCGCTCTATCGAGATCATATTTTTATTTTACTTTCGCAACTTCAAGGCTATAGCGACAGTAAGATAACTCACTATCAAACTTTCAGCGTATCGGATATTCTTGCAGTTGTTGCTGTTTTGTACAAAGTAAAAGAATATTTTTAAAAAAGATTATTCATTATGTATATCGATTTATGAACACGTAGGTATGGTGTTCTTTCTAAAATCTCTATTGTTGCTAGAAATTCTAAATTCTGCTCTTCTGGCCCCGAATAACGCGTTGATGTATTTCTGTTGGTTTTAGTTAATATAATAAAAAAAAATGAATGCACCACTAACAATTCTTTATTCTTAGTTTTCTTAGCTTTTCGAATGGACACAAAAATATCCAACCGAATGGCGAAACAATTTTAACTTCCGATTTCTAGCCCGCTATTCATGGCTGAAACTGCCAGCCAAATTGACAAAAACCAATTTACTTTATTTTTTTTATTATTTGATGTTTCATGGCCTCTATATTATTTAGTGCACCAATTCAACTAATATTAAACTAGCGAAAGTTTGTAAGAATATGGATGTATGTTTCTTCCTCACGCCAAACCCACTGAACATGTTTAGTTGAAATTTGGTGGTAAAAGTTACATAATAATAATCTGTGGGTTTCGATACCTGGTTGGATCAATATGAAAAAAAACTTTTATCAATGCTCTAGTCTGGTTGTTGTGATACCATCGTTGTTTTTGATTACTGCAACACAAATGCTTAAGCTATTTACCACCGAAGTGATGTATGTAATGTTGTTTAATATCCATTATGTATATTAATATGTTTTTTATTCTAAATGATGCGCTTTATGTACAGTATTGAAAGGGAATGCTTATTATATTACACGAATGGCTCTCACAATATCTATTGTTGGTTTATAACATTAATTAGATATTGTACTAGTTGGTAGTCCCCAATATTTATTAGCACTCTTTTTAAGTGTAGAACTTACTGAAATCAAACGTTAAATTAAACGGTTATGAGGGCTCAGGAAAGGAAAAGATTAAACAGATGGAAAAACAATATAATAAGCAGGTAAGTGATAGCAAGGAGAAATAAAGACCGAACGCAAAGTAAACAAAAAGAAAATAAAAAAATACACGTCAAATTTAAAATCATAATTAAAATAGAAAAAAACAAATCAAAACAGCATGACGGTGCCGTTGGCCACAAACATCTTCAATGTTTACTTTCTATACTATAAGTAGAGACAATCCTGTTCATTTACACAGTTCTACTGGATACCTTTAGTCTCCAGTCATCCAAGCCAGCATTAAGGCACGTCCCAACGAAGTTTCTGTAAACATTAACTCGCCAAAGTTCTTTAGGCCGCCTTACGAGATTAGTTAGCTTAACATTCTTCGAAACACGTCCATGGCATCACATGCACGAGAGAACAGAACAAGCTTGAACTGCTACAAAACTTTTGCATTACCCTTGGATAGACGAATTGACCCTTGTGGAAACCACCTATACTAATATTATAAAAGCTGAACAGTTTGTTTTTTTTGAACACCCTAAGCTCAGAAAGTACAGGTTCAAATTGTAAAATGAATTGTTTGTTGGACAATTCATTTTACGAGAAAGGTTTTGGGTTGTATTACATTACATTGTGACCAATAGGAATAAAGAGTTAGTAAAAAATGGAGAAATAAAGGGGCTGGTATTGACTACTCAGCCCGATCGCAAAGTAAGAAGTTAAAAAGCTTGTGTTATGCAAACCAATATCAGCTGTACATGCTGTGTGTGTGTATGATACCGACCGGCGGTGTTGTAGATAAGGTAAATGGGCATGACCATGGGTTAAAATAAACAGGGATTGATGAGAACATGGGCCAATACGAAGATGGGTTCCATTCTCGGTCAGGTCAATTTGTAAAACAATTTTTTTCTAAATTGCCTTATGGCCGGTTCCTATATTTTACGATTTGTAATGTCTCAAAAATGATCATCCGTTTTTCTACGAGTCGTTAATTCTAATTTCAAATTCACTTTTCATATCAGATGTCATCAGATGATGACAGATTCTGTCGTCCATCGGTCGTTTTTGGCTTACACCTAGTGTTAATTTGCTACCATCTTTAACTAGAACACATTGTTTTTAAATTTTTGGAACATTTTTTATACGCGGAAAATTCAAACGCGCACAGTAGCAGCGTGTAAGTGGCCTACCGATTGACTTTCGATAGTCTATCAAATATTGAATGTTTACTCATTGAAACCGATAAAATCCACTGGAAACTTTAAAATTTGCCCGACGGTGTAATTACTTTCACAGGAAATTTGATCTGAAAAGTCAGACAAAGAAAAGGTCAATTAACTCAGCCGACTATTCCCTTCTATTGGCAGTTCAATTATTTCTCCGTTGTCTGCACGGAATTTTCAAAGACAGCAATTTAAATTATGAATTCAACACCGCTGCAGAAAATGGAGAACTATTAGAAAATTTTCCGCTGCCATCTCTGGATACACTTTGCTTTTCTAAAAATAGCTCAGGTCGACTTAAAAGCTTTTCAAACTTTGCAAAATACATCTTTAAATATAACTTCAATATATCTCGTATAATATACATATTATGTTTGCGGGATTTATTTGAATCTTTAGTCTTATCCCTTAAAACGAACAGAAAACTTAAATTCTGTAAATATTGCTCAGTAAACAGAACTCCATCGCTTTTATTTGATCTCGCTCGTTGTTATTATTTAGCTGGTGGAAAACTTTCATAAATTGTAAGAAAATGTTTACTCAATGGTTATATTTATAAGACTGGCTATGACATTAAAAAAATTGACCACCCCCGCTTTTCTTGTTTACTATCCAGTATAAAATAAAAATAAAATATTTGACAACATCACATACATTGCTCTGATCCTGTGGTGAGTAGCTTAAGCACTTGTGTTACAGAAATCAGAAACAACGACGGTACCACAACACCCAGACCCAAGACAATATGGAAAAGTTCGTTTCCCATATTGACCCGACCGGGGATCGAACCCGGAACCTCCGAGATGGCGCTCGCCATAGTCAGGCCCGCTTGCCTCTCGGCTACGGAGGTCGTCAAATGTTTCATCACAAAGTATTTTTTATACATACTGATTAACTGCAGACATTTTGAAATTACATTTCTTCATTTCAATATTAATAAAAGTCGTTTAAAATATTATTTTAAACGACTCTTTTATTTTTGGTTGAATAATATTTAAATGACTATACAACGTGTAACGGAAAGGGTATAACAATATCAAAAATACCAAAGCAGTTAACGGTTACAAACTGTATGGGACCATTTGTAGCTGTGTACACGCATTTATTGATTCAATATTTTTTTTTGAAATATCAGTAAAATACAAGTCAAAATTTTGACTAAGTCACGCTTGCACAACACTATCACAGTATTGTTGGAATCGTCGAAAGACTTGGATGTATCTACCTATTATGCTATTAATTTAAATATCACAATGGTGGTTCATCTTTTAGTGTTTACTGAATCACATCTGAAATTTGTTGGTTTAGCGTTTCTCATTTTGACAATTCAGTTAAGTCATTGAGTTGTCGTCGCCGTGACAACATCTTGTGTTTTTGCTTTTCTGGATTACCTACTTACTACGGATAGCCTAGTGATATTTCGTGATGTCTTTGAGCAATCAAGAATATTCGAGATGATTCTGTGTGTCGGAGCAACCGACGGCAGCGTGATGGCCGACCGAGAGCTAGAGAAAGAGATTTACGAAACCATCAAAACGCTCGTTTCCATCTGTGGATTGGGCGAGGAGGTCGTATCACATGGCCAGCTCGGTCACCAGACCTCACTCCGTTGGACTTCTTCTTGTGGGACTAATTTAAAAGGAAGGTGTACGCTGTAGCATGCTCGTCAAGAGAAGAGATGATAGAAAGCATCAAGGCCGCGTTCTGTACAGTGACACCACAAATGTTGCATAATGTTCGCGCATCTTCTAAGAAAGTACTAGGCGCGCATGTCGAGGAAGGAGGTGGAGAAATTCAGGATCGCAGTGATTGTCGTGAAGTGATAACGTGATTTGGGGTCGCTGACCTCAATAGTGTTGTGATGCGTTTGTTTACGTTTTAGTCAGTCATTATAGTTAAGTAATCATTTTTTATTTTATAAAAACAATAAAGTGTTTATTTTAACTCGGGATTTCGTATATAGAATCTATACAAGGTATAGTATCCACCTACTTTACATTGTTACCCCCTTTCCGTTACAGGTTGTATAGTCCAATTTCCAGGAACATAAATTTTATCAACATCTCATTAAAAAGGTTATCTACATATTTTAGCGAGGGAAAAATTCATTTTCCGTAACGAAGTACTCTTCATGCCCCTTCTTGAACCTTCTAACGTTTTTGGGATCAACGTAATTCTATAATTTGAATATGTTAATAGAAATGCTATGTTCAGAATTGACGTCAAGTAGGCAGAAAATGTTTCATCACAGAGTTTTATCTTTAAAGAATTCATTTTCAGTATTATTTTCAACTAACGAATTTGTCAACGTTATTTCAGGATAGATTCTCATTTATTATTTTAGACTGTAATTTGTCTAGCTACTGAATTTCATCCACCCCAGTTTTTATTTGGGCGAAAGAGTAACAAATATTCCTTTCTACAATATTAGTTTGCTAACGATGTCGTCTCTTTACCGTGGAAAATGTTCCATATTGAACAAAAAAATTGGTAACTCTTATCTTTGCGCTAACATAAAGAAGTGGAACTCGTTGCCGGCTCATGTCAAAGTCAAAGTCAATATTTTTTTTATTCATGTAGATTACATTTTTAATACTTATGAATCGTCTCTATACAATGCAAATGAAGCTACTTCCTACCATGTGTTTCCCTCTTCCTTTGATATGAAAAAGAAAGCGTGAAGAAACATCTTTCGGGCAAGTATGGCGATGCTAACGGATGGGATAATACAGTATCAAATCCGTTGTCATCGCGATTTAGGTTCCTCTCTTGCCATCAGACTGGGAGGAACCAATATACTGTGCTTCTATAAAAATAATAAATAAAAAAAAATTACATAAAACCGTGCTTGTAATTACTACTATTACAGCCCTTATAGCTAGTCTTCATAATTAAATACCATTTTTTTCTCAACAACCCACCCACCAACTTCTATAGCCCTCATATTTAAGCCACGTGTATACATCAGCTCCTTCGCGACAAGGTCGTTTATCTATCTTACGTTTATTTGTGGGTAACTAGGTAAACAAGAATTAGTCGGTGTCTGTAGTTAATGTTTAAGTATCTATCTATAAGAAATAAAAAATAACATGTTTATTTTCCAACCCAAATGGAACTAAATGTATAATAATGAGTTTCTATCACGAAGCAAAACTAGTCATTACAATGTAGAACATTGAACATTTAAACAATTAAGCAGTAATAAAAATAATGTTTGTAAAAAAAATATTGATTTTATCAGCTATTTTGTAAAGCGGCTTAGCTTTACAGAAAGCAAATATTTATTTTACCAAGTCCACTTAAACGGCTACGAAATTTTCTTTGTCAATTATTTCATCAGTGAACTTCAAACGATGTTTAAGTTACAGAAACTTTAAAAAGTCTACAAAGCGAAATAAGGAAATTTTTAATTTTACAATCAATAAGATAAAATTGGTTTAATGAAATCGTGGCCTGAAAGTGAATGGTACTTTGAATCCTTAACTTTTACTGAATTTATCTTTTATTTTGTGCTCTCAAGCTCGGGTTTTTCATCAATTTTGCTCTTAACCTAAGCAATTTACTCTCACTTACTCGGTAGGCGGTATTGACGAAATTTTTGAGAGGATAAAAGAAAAAGGGCTCTTTGAATGAAGAGTGTGCAGATTTAATCTCCATTCTACACGTTGCGCCTATAAATATTTACGATATTATAACGCCTTCGGTATTGGGAACCTAAAATTAGCATAAGAAAAAACTAGATAGTAGTTGAATTGAAAAGAATATTGAAAAGTTTTTCATTGGAAGATAATAATATTGGGTTTAGACGTTTTTTTTTGATGAACTTCGTAAAAGTATTTTAACAAACCAAGTTAAAAGGCGCCTTTTGTACTGTATTTTTTAGTTATTACTTAGTTTATTGAGTTAATTTGACTTTGAAATAGATAGTATGATATATTTTCTAGTTTTAATAATTTGGTTATTTCTGAATTATCCAGTTAGATAAATAGTCGTAGCGTGATAGTCGCAACAGTTTAGAAGTGTTTTTGAAGGTAAGGCTATCCAAGCCTCGATCCAGTATTGGGTGGGTTACCATTCCAGCTGAATGTAGCTACATCAATTCATGCATAATATGCTTCGGTGGCATGTTAAGCTGTTAGTTTAGGCTGCTATCATGATATTAGTAGTTAGCCCAGTCAGATGCCATTCGATGGCTTGAAAACAATTTACATTAAGGTTGATAAGGCTTACACACCAACGCCACAAATTCGCAATTGTCATATATGGCGCATTGCCATCTCTCTCATACCTAACCTATATACCTATATACCTTATCAAATAAAAACTATTATAAGCAACGTTATATCTACTTGTAAGAAGTATCTTAATTTAATAAAGGTATGCTAGATGTTCTTATATCATATTACTTATCTGTTATATTATGTGAAATATATTGCTATGCCAACAAGTTTAATTTGTTAATCAACTTTTTTAAGTAGTATAATGTATTTGATGTCCTATATTTATTTATTTAAAAACTGTATTGCACAAAAAAGGACAAAAAGTGGACTTAATGTTATTTTAATAAGTCTTTCCACCATTCTGTAGTGTTAATATTGTAATCGCTTAGTAATAATGTACTCTTAATTATTTTACTTAAATTAGTCATATTAGTAGTCAAATTTACTTATTGTTATTATGTATTTTATTTTTTTTTATACACGTCATTTAAAATTTAGAGGACCTAGCAATTTATACTGTGCAATAAAAAAATGTATAGCTGTTACCAATTTCGAATGTCTTTTCAAATTATGTACACACATACTTTCACATTACACTACATTATTAGGATTTACTTTATGGCGAATAAAGAATTAAGAGTAGAAAAAACTTAATTCACAGTTGCGAGCAAAAAATACATCAAAGCTTTAATGATTTTAATATATTTATCTGCTGTATAAACTTCTTACTTGTAAGTTTTTTGTAAAATCTCTAAACTTCTTTATGTAGGTAGGCTCGCAACTTTACAACGCATGAATATAAACTGCAAGATTCTTTATTATTATTCTCTATTATAGTATAACTTGACCCACGAATATTTTTTTATTCAATGCCATTGTCAAGCAGAACGGACGAAGCTTCTCCGTGGGCAAATATTGTTTTGTGTTTCAACCCAAACAAATTTAAAGAACAAAGTAGATACTCGCATAGCCGCTAGCATATGTTACCTTTAATAAATATTTGTGAGATTCATTGCAACTTTATTTTAGCCAATGAGACCTTTTCTACCGTTTCACGGACCATAAAACCAGATGAACTGGCTACTTAATCTCAAGCTCGAATGCATTTGTAGGACCTCAATGGCATACTGTAATAAATATCAGCGAGTCATCTCAATTGAAATTCTAGAGTTACAATTTAATAGAACGTGTCACTATTTCATAAATTTGTAATCGCATCTAAATTTTTAATAAATTTGAATATTACTTAACACTGAGATAGTGCATTGTTCTTGCCTTGACGAACGTAGTATAGAATACCCTGCAGATATTTGGAGTAACAGAAAAAAAATCTGAAGACCAAGTGCAATGGCGTGTTATTAGAAAGGGTCTTAAAATGTCCAGCTGATGAAATTGATTATGAAGCTTGGAGACTTATTATCGCGCATATCAAAAAAAATTGCAAAAGTTTCATTTGTTTTGCATGTCCGTTATACTACGGTAAATATATTATAATATATTTAAATAAATGCTCGTTTTAACAAGAGGCAAGATTTACTTTGAGTCTCTCTACAAACACTTGTTAGTTAATAATATAAATAGTAGGTAGGTATGTAAAATCTAGTTTTAGCATCTCTACGCAAACAATTGCAACGAAAGTGTTCACAGGTTTACTATCATCTTAACTTTACTGTGAAGTGGTCAGCAAAGCCGATTTAAATTACGCCAGCAAAAGTTTCACAGTCAAAATCCATTATTTATTTTTGCTCTTTTTCAGTTTCCAATCTTCAGTGACATAAATGAAGTAGGTGTTTTAACAAAAAGTTATTGAAATGCGTTTTTCTTTATAAAAGTAGAACTTTAAATTTATCACAGTTAGGTCTAAATTATACATAACCAACCAGGCTTCGAACACTCAAAATTACTTATAGTTAAAATTTTTAGTTGGCTACTCGCATTAATGGGCCGAAGAACTGCTACAATTCAGCAGGAGTAGGGCCAGTGCGCTAGTAAAAGCTTTGACTGCACACTGCAAACTAAAAAGACACTAGTTTCACATGAAGCTCTGACTCGACTCTGATGAATGCAGGTTTTTCAAGGAGGAAAAGGAAACACCTCTTCACCTTCTATGTGACTGTGAATCGCTGATCCACAAACAAAGCATCTACTTGGAACGACACAGCCCCACCGGATGAAATAAAAACTCTAAAAGCCCAGAAAATACTTAACTTTCTAGAATTGACCTAGCTAAAGGAGTTGCTTTAAATTGGTGGCGGGTCACAATATATCTAATAGGTTGCACTGATCACAGTTCTAGGTAGAACTGCACAGCCCCAAGCACCTTAATAATAATAGATCTAAATTATTACATTTTACAACTGTGTTTTCAGACGCTGATAAAAATGAACAGTAATTTCTTTTTAGCAGATTTGTCTGAACTGTCTATGCGCAGCTTAGTACGTCTTTTAAAAGTTCCAATTTTTATTTCAATCCGTTGTGTGCGTTAACTGACCGCTCATTCACTGTTAACTTTAATATAGTCAACCCATTACGCGCTTGAAAAAAACCCATTTCCCGAATCCTATTTCCGCTCTCCACACGGGCGAAAACTCCCAACTATTACGGGATGTGATCTAAAATGCAGCGCACTATACTGCGGGTTTAAAAATTCAACTCTCAGCGAGCGTTGAAATAACGCGATTTCGCCGCAGATGCGAAATGAAACAGCCATCGGAATAGTGGATCTTGGTATCACAGAGACGGCGCGTCTCGGTCCAATGTACACTCAAGTTATGGTAATTGAGAGAGGTTGCTTTTATGTAGTCATGGTCTTGGATTACGAACAGAATGCAGTCTGTCAGGAAACGAAGAATTGTTAAGAAGTTGCAATGAGTACTCAACAAAGTAATAAACTAGGTGCGGAGTTATGACGTACTTATTTGATATCACAAACATAATTAACGCTCCCTATAAAACAATAAACAAACTATAAGACGCGTCCACAAGTGGTAACTGTCTAGAAAATCAGAATTATATATACCTAAATCAGAATTATATAATTATATATAACAAAACATTGAACTGTGTTCATTATTGGATGTAGTGGCAGACGTAAACGTAATTCTTGAGCGATCGGACTGGTTCAGACGTCCTAACAAAACATTTTCCCTTATTCATAAATAGTTGGGAATGAAATTGAATTTGGAAATTCTGATTTGTCTCTTTCTTGGCCTAAACCTAGTGACAAAGCATAAACTTTTCAAATCGGCAACTGATGTTTGTAAATAAGGGGACGGGCATCAGTCAATAATACTCAGTTCCAAAATTTTAAATACTCCATCCATTTTCGTTACAGATAGTAATAAGTTACACGAGGTGTAAGCAAAACCGTTCCAGACTCGTTGCCAGTTGGAGAAAAACGGATATTCATTTTCGACCCATTGATAAGGATGTACCTAATTGGTGCACACATATTCACGCAAGAAAGATATTTTCTCATTGTTTTTCTATATAAGCAGGTACAGTCTCCCTTCATCAATTGTGTCACGTTCAGTCAGAACATTTTCCCAAATTGATTCCTTAAAGACAAACATGTACAGACAACAGCAAGTTAGACTATACACTTTGGACTTTGCACCCTTATGTCATGCGCATAGGAACTAATATAGAACTGTAAGCGTTTATCTCAAGGTGGCGTATACCGTACTCCAAAGGGCCTAGAATCTCCCTCTCTGTTCTCAACGTAACACCGCCCTTTATTTCCTAAAGCGGAATAGCTATCAAAGGTGCGATCATACTTACGACAATTGCAATAAATATTTATGAGTTTATCGCCGTGATGATGTTACATTCCGCGATACGGGTTTGTTCCAAAAGAATAAGATATTTTAGTACGGGAATCTCTTTAGTGTTTGTATTTAGCAACTAAATATTTTAGTTCGTACTCAGTAATGTAAATTTACGTGTCTAAAACCAACTTAAAGTAGGCTAGTAGTTTACTAGTAGTAGTCTTGTGAGTTTTTTACATTTCTATAGAAAATTATTTATTTAGACTTTTATTCAAATTTTGAGATAATTATACTTAAAATAATTATCTTATCTTGTATATTTCTGGATGATTGTAAAAAATAAACTATAAAACGGGTTGGAACGATTCCAACTTTGCAACAATTGAGATACTATTTAAATATTGTTTTTTAAGCGTGGTGACATAAATTATAGATTTCAAAGAAACAGAAAAATTTGTCTCCCCTTGGGGTGTGGAGTAACTTAATAAATGTTTTAATAGAATAAAACTGCAGACCAAATTTAACAAAATACTAGAAGAAATTATTGATGTTATGTTCTTATCTATTTTATGCTTGCTACGAGAAGATAAAGTAAAATAATATGAAAAGAGTTTATCCACCAAAATTAATATTTGACAACACTAATGCTATATTTCCCATTTGGAATAGTATAAAATTGAAGAAAGAAAATTATCGAAATTTAAATCGACTAAATTTTTGACTTTATCTGAAAAGTATATTTGATTACAGAGCTTTTAAAATGAAAACCATAATCCTACAGCTCAAAAAAAGCTATTAAAACCAGTTTGCTGCACTCAAACTTAAGCCTTTTGTAAGTCAACACCAGCAGTTTGAACTGGACTTCACCAGTTTGAACTAAATTGCACCGGTTGGTTGGAATTTCTACCGTTTCAATGGAACCGAGGTGTCAATAATTGGGCAGAGTGAACTGGAGCTAACAAGCGAAAATAAACCGTACACCAATAGACGTTTGACAGTGGAAATTTCTGGGTTTGAAATAGGTTTAAAAATGCGGTTGAAAAACAGAAAATATTCATAAGAGTTTTTTTTGCTTTTTAACGATTGCCGATGTTTTTCGTGTTGTACTTCGTACAAGATATAAAGACCCAGAGAAAATGTTGTATAGTTCTCATGAATACCTGTTTTATCAAATAAAAGTACCTACACCAAAATATTCTGTGCAGAAAAGTATTTGTGAATATAAATCTATGAAATACCCTATCTGATGACTGTGTTTTCGGTTTTTCTTTAAGATTTTAGAGTTTATCTTATTTTATTTTTGTTTATACATTTAGTTTATTACTTTAAATGATAGTTGTATGCTAGCTATTATATGTTGGCATATATATTTAAACGTACCTACATATAAAGACCCACATTTTACAATCCAACATCGACATGGTGACCAGCAAGCACAAGTTCATTGAAGAATTCCATAAATATTCTACAATTAGTTCAGAGTCATAATTTATAAAAAATTACATGATTCATTTAAATAAGAACATTTATTGCTTCCGCAACTAATATAAAGAGATCACAAAATAAACTATTAGGTACAATTGGTTGAACATATGATAGAAAATTCACCCCTGTGAATTTCCTAATAGCTGTTTATTCCATTACAATCAATTTTCGAAGTAGTAAATATCTACATAGAGGTCTATCAACGCCAATAAGCAAAGAAAACAATTTGTATCTCTAACCTACTTCCTCAGGAAAGGCATTCAAAGGGTGACCTAACGGCAGAGGAATTGAAAGGCGTCGACTGAAAGCGTTCCTGAAAACAATTAGTGTTCCACCCGACTTCTCCTCTCAATGCTGAGCCATTATGAGCCTTAATTGCTTCCAACAATTTACTGATTCAAATGGAAATTATATAACAATGTGCTATTAAAATAATAATCCTTGACGTTTGCCGACAATTTTGAGTATGTTTGACAAGAATATTGCATACGATACGACGAGAAATAAATGCAGACATGAGTATGAGATAGATAATAAATTTAATATATAAGAACGATTAAAACCAGAACAACATCATATGTATGTAAGTATACGTAGACATATAGTATATGTATGTTGGTAGACAGTTGTTACCATCAAAGAAAAAAGCTCAAGTGCTTCTTGACAACTTCCATCGCTGACGCCGAGGCGTCGCGCTATCACTGAGGTTCCACGTTCGATCCTCAATCATTTCTCTCTTATCTCGAGTCTGGGTGTTGTGGTATCGTCGTTATTTCTAACACATTTTTGTAACACAGGTTCTTAATCAGAACAATATTTGTGCTGTGGTCGCATTGTCTAACCTGCGCGTGGTGAACGGGACTGACTTTGGTGTGGCGCCATCTGTGAGGTCCCGGGTCTTGTTAAATACGCAGTCCACGGTCGAGGTCAATTTCCCTCGGGGGCACAGGTGTGTCGTTTCCAGTTTGGATAGTACGAGATCCGTGATGTTGGAAGCTTATTAATCCATACTAAAATTATATAGGCGAAAGTAACTCTGTCTATTTGTCTGTTCCGCTTTCACGCTTAAACCACTGAACTGATTTTTATGAAATTTGTTATAGGTATACATTGAACCTCTAGAACGGACAAAGACTACTTTTTGTTTTGAAAATAAGGGGAAATGGAGGTAATACCACTCTAGAAAGTTTATTAGGGAAAATTTTTACTTTTTAATTTAGAAATATGAAATTTGGCACAAATATAACCCAAAACATTTGGACTACTTTTCGTTTCGAATATTAGGGAAAATAGGGGTAATACAAAATATTTATTGCTAGAAAATACATAACCACGCGTCCATATAAATAGTCGGTCTTAGTTAGTAGGGTCTAGTGTTGCCGTCGCTTCGATTTTATATCGATTATTGCAAAAGAGGCCTAAATAATATAATAAATATTATCGATTCAATCGATATGACAATCCATAGAATCGATAATATCGATATTAAGTTTAGGGCAATATAATCGATTATAATCGATTATTAGATTATAATTGTTTAGATTAGACAATAGTATCGATTAAATCTATTAAATCGATATTGAAATCTAGCCAATACTATCGATTATATCGATACTATTGATAGTCCAATCGATTATTTCAAACAGCCAGATCGCAATTTTGGGAGGCCGCCATATTGAATTTGTAATGACGTTTCTTAGCTAGTCATGTATTGTCATCAGAACTCAGAGCGTGTGCTAAATTTCATCCTAATCAAAGACCGGGAAGTGGGTCAAATTAAGATTCCAAGATTTTCTTACATAGATACAAGTGAAGCAAATAAAAGCGTGTTATAAATATAATATGTCGGATTCCATAACGGACAGCTACTTTAATTCTCATCAAAACGGAACACACTTTGAATGCGAAATCATAAACCACGTTTTAATTCCCTAACTTTTGACGAAGCACTTCGTTTATTGGTTTCGTTTTTGGTAGAAGCTTACAGAATCTTTGAATGTAACTTTTAAATACATATTTTTTGTAGTTGGAGTTTTAATTTTCATCCCTAAAACATGAGTAGTCTTAATGTAAAACTGCATTGTGCTCTGCTCTTAGCGTATATCACTAATGTTTCAGTTAAATTCAGTAATCTTCGTGTGGTAATCTAGCCTAAGTGCTCGCTCGAGATGAGTAGCTACCTTGCCGTGTTTACGTGGTGGATTTGCTAATCTACGAAGCAGAGTAAATGTATAGATATAGTGAACATTGTTTATATGCTTGACGGAATGGCAGACAGTACTGTCACACCCTCGTTCGATTTTGGAAACATAGAATCACATTTAAAGTGACCTACTTAGATTTTTTAAAATCATTAAAATAACATGTAGGTAAAACTATTGTGATAATAAGTCTCAAAGTCAAGTCAATTCATTTATTCATGTAGGTGACAAGTAATACTTATGCATCGTCAGAATGAATACAAACCGAAATTGAAGCTATAGCCGGTTCGGAACCTAATCCTACCAAGAAGAATCCGGCAAGAAACCCAGTAGTTATCCTAATCTTTACAATGTTTAGAGCTAGAGAACTTAAAACTATGGTGTGCGAGCGAACAGACAATCATGTCCATATATGTTTTACGTTTAAATATTCATCAAGTTTATAGTATCCTTTTCGCATTAAACATGATTTAATATGGATCTTAAGTCTATGCATAGGTAAGTCAATAATACCTTGCGGTAACTTGTTGAATATTTTTATACAATCCCACGAATGTTCTACTGGTTTTACGAATCCTATGGTTTGGAATAGCGAGCTTATGTTTATGTCTTGTGTTAAAATTATGTATGTCGGATTTCTCTTACATTTTTGACGTACATGTATGATGCAATCAAAGATGAATTGGGAGGCTACAGTTAAAAATATTAATTTCTTTAAATAATTCTTTAAGTGAATCACGCGATCTAAGGCCGTATATAGATTGAATAGCTCTCTTCTGTAATACAAATATAGTTTGTATGTCAGAAGCTGAGCCCCACAGCAATAGACCGTATGACATTAATTTATGAAAATAGCTGAAATAAACTAGTCTCGCCGTTTCAACATCAGTAAGATGCCTAATTTTTCTAACTGCATATGCGGCAGAACTAAGTCTTCATGCCAGAGCACATATATGAGGACCCCATTGTAGCTTGGAATCTATAGTGATTACTAAAAAAGTTGTTGTATTTATGACTTCGATTTGTTCTTTATTCATAACTTTATCAGTTTTTATTTGCCTTACATTTGGCATTGTAAATTTAATGCATTTAGTCTTTTTTGCATCGAGGACGAGGTTATTTGTAGTAAACCAATGCAAAACTTGTGAGAGCGTACTAGTGTATCGTCTATAGTGATTACCGTCGTCCGTCTTGTCTTCAGTCATTGAACAGTCAAAAAAGTCCATAACTTTGATGTACGATTAATGCAGATGCATCGGGATTGAGTTGGTAATAGAATAATTACTTAAAAGTATATCCTTCAATATACCTTCTACATTGGTTACTGGCTAAAACACTTACTCAAGCCCAGAGAGAGAGACGTGTTTAAAACATTGGTTTGAAAGCTAATTGTAGTACATTTAATGATGAAGTAATCGTTCTATTCAATATAACTTGATATTGATAAAGATAGCAAAAAGCCTGAAGTTTATGAAAAGAGCGCTCTATCTTTTTAGGTAGGGCATAGCGATTTATCGCTCGAACTGGAGCAGCCCGACTGGTGAAGTACCTCCACCTTACAGAAGACCGCAGCCAAATAACAGTCACTTCTGTGTTGTTGTGTTCCTGCGCGTGAGTAAGGTTTCCAGAGCTTCTGTGTAGTGCTATATTAGTAGCAGGGGTCAAGCCTTCAAGGTAAGGGCGACAAGTCCAGTAACAGATTTATTATGCTGTACTTGTCGCCCTTTAGCTAGGACCTCATTTATTATCACTGAACATCAGGATGAGGTCAATCTTGAAGTGCAATATAATAAAAAAAACACTAATAGACTCAGACTGGACATTAACAGATTCCAAGTTAATGGTTCTAAGCATTAATAAACTATACGTGTCGTCACAGCTCTTAGTTTTAAACAGCGGTGCGGTGGAAACTTTTCTCCGAGTAGGGTGTCTGTACTTATCTCGAAGCGGGACAGTCCTAACTTTTCTTTTATCGACTTTCCCGTAAGCAATAAAGCAAGATTAATGGAAGCGCTTACTGTTTCTGGTATGTTCTGGAAATTTAGCGGCGTTTTAACGGGATTATTTGATGAAAAAGTGTTTGGACGGTAAAAATACAGTTAGAAACTTTTGAATTGTTATATAACGTTGTTGTATCAAATAAGGGAGCGTCGATAAAAACGTAAAGTTTGGTATTTTTTTATTTTCTGTGCCTTTCTCACCCTCTGGTGAGCCCCCTCCCCTATCCCATCGCACGTGAGATTTTCCAAAATGTGGCTTTACATAAACGCGTTGGATGTTACTGTAAAAAAAATGTGCTTCGTACTTTTATTTACGACTTGCTAAGACTAGTAATCAATATTGCTGACAGTATTAAACTCGTTGTATGTATATAGAGGATTAAATGGACCAAAATAGTGTTTTTAGTGCAATCAAAACATTTTACTTGCAAATATATAAGAACAATACTTCCTACTATAATCCATTAGCAAGAATGTGTCGTCACTTTAACGAGTTAGTAAGTCAACACTCACATTTGGATATATTCGATCCCCGACTACATATGTTCAAAAAGTCTGTCATGCGTCTCTATTAAAATATGAAAATTTTGTATCTAAGTACTCACTTTGCTTTTGTTTTTTAACTTAATTCTCAAAAGTTCATAATGATGTGTTAACAATATTAGGATTATAATCTAGATGTAAAATCTATTTGTCCTTGTATCTAACATTTGTTTTGATTGTAATCTGTTTTGTTTTCCAAATAAATAAATAAATAAATCAGAAAAAAAAATGTGTGATATTAGACTCCTTCTCTCCAACGTAAGATTAAATGAAATTGACCCATCCCCCCCCAATGCTTAGGGCATTTATGGACACCCCCTAAGAACTACGCCCAAAATAGTTATGTCGTCAAATTTGTTATTTTTTACTACAGGACTGATCTTTGGTTTATGTTGGCAAAGTCATCAGTCTTAACTACCTATTTGAAAGATACATAATACTCAGTGTGAATACTAATTTTTACTACTAACCCGGTAGTTTCACAAATTATATAAAAAAGGCAGTTGCGATCCATAGCAGTATAGACTAAGCTACTGAATACATTCCGAAGAAGTTTCTCTTACAGATACTTATCTAAAATTTAACCCTTAGGGGGATAACGAAGGTCTAACAATCACAAACAATCTAACAATTTCATTAATTTCACTTAAATAAAACTCATCTGTCAAGAATAATTAATAACAATGAACACAATTAACTTTTCACGTGTTCATTTCAATCAGAACGTTCCGTTGGTAGATAATTTTAATAATACCTTTTAATTAAAAGTTTGCAATAAGCATAAGCGGTTGAAATTTAAAACAAGAAACATCTTTAGACAGTAATTAATAACCAGTACCGCGTTATGAAGTTGTGTTTATAGATAGAGGTACGTCATGCGCTTTGTATACAATTTTCTTCTTGTTTAAGCGAGTACATTAAAGTTAGTTATTTTTACTACATTGTTGCTTTGCTTCAAAATTATGGTGAAATGAAAATAAAATAGTTGGTCTTTTTCTTTACGTGTTACAAATCTAAACTTTTTTAAAATAAATTATGCGCTTTATTAATATATCGAAGTAATATACGAGTGTTACATCAAAGTTCTGTTCAAAATCTACTGTCACATTGGAATTTTTAATTACAGTCTCCCAAAATGACGTCCATGTTTTCGCAATATTTGCGAAACGTTGAAATACTAAAGTAGAAAATTGTAATTTTGTCATGTCTGTTCGTGGCATGATGTCGCTCATAGAACGCGGGTGAACTTTACAGTTTTAACAAATGAACAGTCGCATTTTCATAAAATTTTTCGTTGGCATTGCTGAAATGATTACTACAAAAAAAATATGTTTATTTCATTTTTAATTTTACATATTCCCTTAGTTATTCTTGTACTGTATAAATAGTATTAAATAAATATAATAATCCAGAAATAAATTATGGCACTTTAATTACGTTAAGCAAGCAGGGTATTGAATTTCAACTTTTCAAGGGAAAGTTCTGATACAAGCTTGAGAACTATAGACAAACGCAGCAAATGGTCGTTTTAGATATGAGCACTCCTTTCACGGGTGTCAATAAGCGATGATGACCACTGATAACAACGTGCTCAATGCTTATTTATGTAGCTATAAAGACTCTAAGTTTTTCGATGGTGTTAATGTTAACTTTTCCACAATACCAAATATCACCTATAAATTAGTAGCTTTATAAAAATAAACGGCATTGACGAATAATCCATTGGCTTCGCCAACGTAATAGCATGCCCTTTCTAAATTTCCTCCTTAAAATAAAAACGTTTCCTAAACCTTTGGTAACCCTACGCCCGTAAGACGAACATACACCGTGCTAATTAGTTACGAAACTCCGTTAATAGCTTAGTAATTTTCGGATCCGCACGAGAGTCAGTGCCCTAAATTAGCTCTGGTGACAAATTGCCGGGAAGCCCTTTGATTTGACCTTGGATTAGCAAATCATGCCGATTAGCAGATTAAGTGCTGAGATTATTAACTTGATGTGTTAAGTTCGAACATGACGCGTTAATTTCGAGTAGGATGAACGTAAGTTTGATCAGTAATATTTTGTTGATAAAATTATGAAGGAACGATTAGGATATTGACACACTCGTTGTCTTACCTACTTTATCTACCACTTAACTGTTGACCATTTCAAGCGTGTTTGTTGTTTTAAATTTTTTTTTTGGTATATCAACACGCGTTAAATTTATTAATACGCCTACTATAGTATATACTTAGCTTTAGGAGAGCCAGTAGTCCGTAGTCAGTTCCAAACAAAAACGAGTTAAAAGTTTAAAATACTAATTGTATACAATCTTAATGGTAAATACAATTTTGCAGACGCAAAACAAACACATGATATGTTACAATGATATCACATAATCATAAATCACTTGTAGTGTTGTTGTAACTATTGTGTACTCGTTCTTAATGAAATATTATTTTTATTTTGAAAACTCTTAAATCACTTTAAATCAGCGCATCGAAAATGTTTGCGGAAAACCAAACGGATGGTTTTAATGCTATCATCCGCAAGAAAACAGTCTCCCTGATAAGCAGGATTCGAGGCAGTCACAATAGCATCCTGATGACATTAGCGGACAGGTGTTCATCGCCACTTTGGAGGTGTTTGGTGATGAGAGTGATCCCGGAACCTCGCATGTCTCGGCGATTACTGTAGGTATTAGAACCCAATTTCGTTAAATAATTTCATGAATTCTAAAATTATGTTACTAACAATACTCCTTAAGTTAACTGTTACTAACACCTATGGATGTTACTTATCTGAAATAAATGTTATTTAATTTTTTTTTTTTTTAATTTAAATCAAGAAAAACAAATATCCTATTGACATGTTTTGGATTGGACTATCAAAGCATTTTATTTTAAAAAATCTAAGGAAAATCTCGATTTGTTTGCTGGCATTGGAACCATTGACATATTTTAATACAGTTAAAAATTGATTTTAAAATATCTTAATATTTTAATGTACCTATGCCGCCAATAGACCAAAACTTACTTTTTTAGAAAAAGTTTTAAAAACATTTTTGTTTATTTTTAATTTATGGGGATTCTACTCTACGTTTTAAGACAGAACACCGCAACGTATATTCATATTTAAAATATATACCTACCTACGTCTAAGTACAAACATACTTAGGTCAGCACTGCGGTTGTGGTAAAGTTTAGTAGGTAACCCTTATGAAATATTTACTTAACATAATAACTTGTGTGAACATTTGAAGTTTTGCCCTTCCAACCATATAACTTACGTTTGAGATTAGAAAGTAGCCGTTTATTTCGGATATTTGTAGCAAAATATTTCTCCTGACCTAGTTTAAAAAAATCCCGTGTATAATTATTACAGATATTCTTCTTTCTCCTGTGCAAAGCTTGTGTTTGGAGTGGAACTGACATTTTTTTTATAATCTTTCGTCTTAATGGTTTAGGTATTGATGAAACATTTACTGATTTACCGAAATAAAATTACGTAGTACGAACCAAAAGTACATAACGAGAAAATTCAGTATTGAAACACAAATTTACTAAGATAATAATTAACACAGTTCAATAAATTTATGACGTCAATCCTTAAACATTAGAAAAGAAATGTCGAGGTTTAAAACTATAACCCCAACTGAAAATCAAAATGAACAAAACCGCCACGTAAAAAAGGATTAAAATGCCAATGTGCCCTTACGCCATGATTTCCATATGCGCCATCCGTAATTAAAATACCCGCTTCATTGAAATCGGCATTCGAACGAGAATGCTCGGTGAGGCCGTAAAATATTTTCTGGGAATTCGGCCTAACTAGCTTTCAGGTCCGCAAAAATGAACCCAAGCTGGGTAATAATAAATGAGATTGCGAGCGTAAATTCGCCCGTAATTTACGGCCGTAAATACGAGTACAATTCGTGGTTAGAAAATTAAACTGCACAGTGACTGCAATAATGGGAGCGGAGCCATTCTTATCCATTTAGATGCGGGGTTGATTAAAGATACCAACTATATGAGCTATTTCGTTAACGTTAAAAATGTTTTAGAGTGCTTTACGGCTTTATTAAGAAATTTCGGTTGTAAAATCAAAATGAACAGGATCCAGAGAGTTTTTAAATCATTCAGCAAAACGTGATTTTTAAAAATACTTACAACAGTTGAAGTTTGTGCAAAGTAATAATGGTAGTTAAGTGTTTTGAGAGTACTGTTTAAACGAAATTTTAAATAAAAGCCAAACAAAATCCGTAAATGTTCAGTTAACTTTTTACAGATCAGACATGTATGATTTGATATTTTTGTTACATTTTTTGATGTGAATAATATATATTACTAAATCGCTATGCCCTACCTCTCTTAAAATTCAACTTAGTCAGACATTTGTAACTTTGAATTTAGAAATACAGTGTGGTACGATTTGAATTTTTATGGGGTACGATTTGAATTGAGCTGATTTGTATGGGGTTTAATTGAAATAATTAAAACACAACATCAAAAGACTCTGTGGAGTAGAGTGTGGAGTACCTAAAGAAACTCCTGGGTGCAATCATATCCGGATTTATCGTTAAATAAACAAATATCAAACATAATCAAAACTTTTGACCTGATCCCGAAGTAAGTAGCTTAGGCACTTGTGTTATGAAAACCCGAAACGAAGTATCACAATACACGCTGATATTATAATTATGAAAACCCTGACATAGCTTGAATGAAATTAAATTTTTTGTCACACAAATACTTGTTCTGGTTGGACGTTGCACCCACAACACAAAACAGTCAGAAGCGCTAATCACAATTCCCTAATAGGAAGGGAATCTAAATATATGAGACAAACTATTCAAAATCGGCATTATTCAGTGTATGGTTGATACTCGCATTTAGTATCTTAAGTCTGGTACTGGTCAAGCAGGTACCTTAGTTTGGAATCCATTCTTTATTGTGAATGACTGGCGCATTTATTTAGTGTATATTAGTGTCATAAATTCTACTTATTTACAAAAGTGATAAAAACACTGCATTTTTACACTTTTTACCTATAATCATAAGTATAATAAAATGTTTTATTAAGAACCAATAGAAAAAACACACAAACAACGAGCAAATAAAACATTAAAAAAAATGTTTTTTTTTGGAAAAACATACTCTATCTTGGTGTGATTACGTACGAACCAAAACTTAAATGTAAGATGAAATGCCACCAAATAACGTGACACTACACCGCCTCTCGCTTGCCCGATTTAACGAATCCGAAATGACGTCAGCATTATCGCGTAAACACTTTTCAAGCGTCGTGTGTCTACGTATGAAATTGTCCACGAAACGCTGGAATTGTGTACTTACGGTGCTTATTAATCATTGCGGATCCATTTGTGTTCACACCGCGCCGCCATCACTCACCGTGACGTTTGGGTCATTTCATTGTCCGTTGCTACAATGTCCATAGTACCTTTACGTTATACGTGTGCATTATAAGGGAAATTATTGTGTTATTATTACATATCTATGAAATACTTAAATAAGGGATTTACTAATTTGTTTCTGGAAGGTTAAAAGGAAAAAAAAGCAGAGTTTTGAAATAATATATTATGTATTTCTCTGTTAAGCCAATTAATCGCAATGCTGCCATATTAAAATATCGTAACAGCATTTGCTGACGTAGAATCCAATTGGCCTAACAAATATTGATTGTTTTGTTTTGTTTATGTTCATCGATTAATGTATTTCTTTATTTCTTTAATATATTATCTAGAGATATGTAACAACAGAGCTATGGAAAAAGGTAAACTTGAAACTCTTAGTGACTGAATTCGTATTTCGTAGCGAATTAACGTCAGAGATAAAATTACTGACCGCGATTTGGTTTGCTGAAATGCCAGTGGGCTAGTCACAGAGTGGTATATGACGCCCTGTAAAAAGGTGGAGCAACAATATCTGTAGTGCAGTGGGCAAGAAGATAATAAGGAGAATTGAAGATCGAACTACCTTTTTACAGTATCGGCGTGCCATGGGAGAGACCTATGTTCTGAAGTAGGCTAACACAGATGGTGAGGATGATAAAACAACAACAGAAGTATTACATTGCCGACCCTTAACAAAAAAATACTACTTTTTGAAGAACCTATTCTGTAGTCTCTTAAGAAAACCTTAGCAGCAACTATGTAGGGGTGTCAACTTTCTTTTATACCTACCGTTTGTAAAACAATGATCGTCACATCTCTGTCTGATTTAAAAAGATAATATATTTATTTAAAACATTAACAATTTCACTCAATACTTACTAGGATTATGTAGTACACTTAATTCTACTTTAAGTACCAATCCAAGCCACAAGCTGGAAACCGCAAATAAATGAACACATTTAAACCTGTCTGATAGCTGGTAAAGCAAATTCATGGCAGCTAGTTTCAATAAGGATTAGATAAAGCTTTCATTAGAGTGCTTTAAAGTATTCTCCTGATTCAGCACTAAATTGAATACATACTCGAAATGACGAACATTTGTGGGAATAAAATTGTTCTCTGTTGAAAAGGTAGATCAAGTTTTCCATTTGAGTTCACTGGTCAATTCCAATTGCTACATTACATACAACAGTGTATCAAAAATTTACGGTACATTGAAAGCTTTGGGGGTGTGAATGGAATTACATTGACTTAAAGCCTTTCAATGTAGCGAAAGCGCTATTCGGGGCCGCTATAAATTTGTTTCAGGGCTTGCAAACATGTTATCCTTTTTTGAGTGGTAAACCTAAAACAAACCACATTGCACTCTTTAGATTTATGTTTTTATTAGCAAAAGATAATCTTTACAATTCTGTAAATGTATTATGTAAAACACGCATCACGAGAAAAAGAAGTTCGATACCGCTAACCAACATAATTATTAGAAACAGAAAATTTTTCTGTTACTAATATTTAAAGTTCGCTAGTACGGCGTTTAGTACTATAAAAATAATAAAATCGATTAAGATGTCAGGTGTCTTCGATTCCGTGGTTTTCAAACATTTCTGCAACGAATGTACCACGGGCCGATAAGTATGTAGTTCTAAACATATTCGGCAGAGGGCACTTACCAGAGGCTAACGGTTGATACAGCAGAAAAATTTCATCGCCTACGATAACTTGCGGTTAGCTCAGTTGGTAAGAGCAGCACGCGCGATACGTGAAGGTCGTGGGTTCGTTTCCCGCACCGCAAGGGGAGATAAAAAATTTCTGTTTCTAATATTTAAAGTTCGCTAGTACGGCGTTTAGTACTATAAAAATAATAAAATCGCTAACCAACATGGTTTATTTCTAGGTTAGATCCTTATTTGTCACTACTTATAACTTGAGAATCGCTCCGGCTTTGCCATGTAGATACAATTGGAATTTTTGGTTTTCTTTAATATCTCTATCAACTGAAAAACATCAATATTCGTAGCGTAGTGTTATAAGTTTAAGCATACATGAAGATAGATAGCGGGGACCGACTTCGTTTGATACGTTTACTAGCTGTGCCCGCGACTTCGTTCGCGTGGACTACATCCTTTCATGGTCGGTTTTACCCCTTTCTCCCCTAATATTCGAAACAAAAAGTAGTTTATATTATAATCTAAGTTTCGAGCTATATTTGTGCCAAATTTAATATCTCTAACTTCAAAAATAAACATTTTTCCATATAAACTTTCAAAGGTGGTATTACCCCATCTCCCCCTTATTTTCTAATAAAAAGTAGCCTATGTCCGTTCTTGAGATTCAACATATACCTATACCAAATTTCATCAAAATCCGTTCAGCCGTTTAGCCGTGAAAGAGTAACAGACGGACAGACAGACAGACAGACAGACAGAGTTACTTTCGCATTTATAATATTAGTATGGATTAGTATGGATTCGTTTTATTATTATATGTACTGATTTCTTCTCTTATAGTTTTTTGTATATTAATGTAAAAATACATATGTAAGTACATGATTTTACAAACGATTTCTTTGTTATTATACGCGGTTTTGTAACAAGCTGTATACTAAATTGAAGTTCAGTTTATGTTTGAGGAATCTTGACTTAAAACAATGTTTGTGTCGTTACAAACGTAGTCTTTTATCTCTGTTCCACAGGGGTGAACGGTCTTAGTTCTTTTCTAAACAAATACGACTGTCTCGCCGAGAGTATCCAGTGACTGCGCAGTTGTCGTATAACAAACATCTAATTAAATTATAGAACGAATGAAAGTACACCCAAACTACAACTATCTAAGGTTAAATATCAACCACAATTAATATTACAGTTTTAAGGACGCTCAAAAAGCGTATCAAATATTGTTTTAAGTGATCTATTTCAATAAAATGTAAGCTTTTATAGTGCATAAAAATGGGATAAATAACTAACTATTAGCTCCGGTTAGGTCAATATGGGAAACTAATTTTTCTATATTGTCTCGGGTCTGGGTGTTGTGGTACCGTCGATGTTTCTGATATCTTTAACACAAGTGCTATGGCTACTTTTCACGGAATCAGATCAATGTATGTGATGTATGTTTTTTCATTTTTTTTTTATTATTGCTATACGTAAGAATGACACAAATCATCAGATTTTAATTTATTCGTACATATCAAGTTTTGCAAACATGATTGCTTCATTAACCGTCGATTATACAACTATTCAAACTCTCAAACTCAAACTCAAATATTTCTTTATTCAAGTAGGTTACATGTAACACTTTTGAATCGTCATTGAATACAATGCAAAGTGATTCTACTTCCGGTTCGGAACCTATATCTACCGAGAAGACACCGGTAAGAAACTCAGCAGATCATTTACAGTATCAGTATCTAACTTATTGCTATGTGTAGCTTAGTTTGGACCAAGTCATATAGTTTTGGTTTGGATTGATTGTTCGACCATACTTAGGAGTACTGTAAACTTCAGCAGTTTTTAAAAAACTATCCTATCAAGTACGTTAAACGAGTGCAAGCGAGACGTCATGCAGTTTAAATTTGCGCCTTATATCAATTCTCAAAGACCGATCCAAACCAAAGTTCTAGTGAAAAAGTACTCAACTGCTCAGCTCCGGGCGAGTGCCTACAACTTCCAACTGTGACGCGCCCGAGACGTACGTCTTTTGCGCGAGTTTCTTTAGACGACGCTTTTTACTGCAGTCGGCACTTTCCACTTCAAAGGCAAGTTTGCTCCAATAGCAAGTTCTGTGGAACTGAGGAGGACTATCAAGATATCCAAGGATATAGTAAGGATAAGAAGAAGGTTTTGATAGTTTTTTCGTGATTTTTCGTTCGTAAGGCCGATCAATAGGCGACTATCAGTCTATAGATACTATTGATAATTTTGTTGAAAGAATAACGATTGATAACATCGATTCTAGCAATCGAGAATAGCAACAGTTTTTGTTGATTATGACATCTACTATAATACGTATAGTCTATCTTTAGCCGACTATTACTTGAAAGTATAGATAGATCTACTTTAACGCCGTAGTATTGTCTGGTTTTTAACCGTTGATACTTTTTATAAGACAGTATTTTTGGGTTTCAACCATGATAGATTTTTAACAACATTAATTGCATCAAATAGTTCGTCTGTCCAATTACTTGAGAACAACTTATGAGTACCTTTAAGAAATGTTTTGAGGTTGATAACAAAAATGACCGAAAATTAGAAAATACCGAAGTTGGTGCGCATTAGGCTTTTAATAAGGTTTGCATTGTATTATTTTATTTGTTTTCATAATCAATTTTCAAATAGTTTGTTTAATAATTGTGTGATTTTTAGTAACTCCTCAGTCCATGAGGCTGGATCTAAAACGAAACCATAGGTCGACATGGTACATTTGAAACACATTCAAACGCGACTTCTTTAATAATTTATGCTAACTACGCTGCAGTACGTTATAGTAAACTTAAACATTTGTGGCGTTTTGATCCGTAAAATAATGTTTGTACTAAAAGTAAGAGTACTTATTTCTCGCAAACTTTTAAACCTGTAATCTTGACCTATTGTGGGTATACTCAGCATGCAGGCAATTTTGCACTAATTCGCAGGGCGTATATGGCTTCATATGTAATGTTGGTAAGTAAGGATTGACTAATTACTCATCACAAATATTATTCTGATTTAAATCAACTCTTAAGCGTATGAAAACAAACAATCACTTGTTTGTAACATACTTTTCGCTTCGCCTGTTTAATTGCTCGCAATATTGAACCAAATTAATTTTCTTACATGCCTTTCTTTAGAAGGGAAGGTCATCTCTCTTACTTCAAAAGCTCTTGCTCTTTTTTTACGGATTATTAGGTACAAATTCTTGTACACCATGCTCATAGGGAAGGAAAAAAGTTTTTCGTTAAATTGGTAAGAAAAACTGGACACAACGTTAACAGCAATTATTAGTTTCCTTTGGGCACTTATTTATCGTTTTTCTGCTTGTAAGAGGAAAACTAAATGTAAAAGAAAATTCTTTCTAAGAATTTCGTAGACAGGGCACTTGTTAGCCTTGTTCGATTTTAGGTCAGTTTTTTTTCGTGGTCAGCATTTTTTACTTCAAAGGTCTACTACTTGAAAGGTATAGAAAAGGAACGGGAAATCCGTTCAAGGACATGACGCGAATTACTTTGAAGGATAAGATTTACTAAATTGAAAGACGATTTAGTAAATTTGAATTATTAAACTAGCTGTTGTTTTGGATAGCAATAAATAGTAGTCTTATTAACTATTTAAGGTTTTATCAATTTAATTTTGATAATGATTATTTTACCCATCGTAACTGTAAAAGAATCGGTACATATCCTTTACATTTGAATACATACTTTCATATTTGAAAGAAAATGAAACACTCCATTTGGAATTTGAACTTCTTGTCTTTGTCGAAAATTTGAAATTCGGCTACCATTTTTTAAGAAGGGCTTTTAAACTTGAATGATATCAAGATATTAGCTTCGATTTTATGGTAAGTATCGAAAGCACTTGCGTAACAAAAATCAGACAACAACGGTACCACAACACACAGACCCGCAATAATATAGGAAAATTCGTTTTCCATATTGACCCGACCGGTAAATCGAACCTGGTAATTAATTATTACCTTAGAAATAGTGTGTGTAACGCCAAAGAATGACACGCTCACCTCTCAGGTACAAAAGTTGTCAATGAAAATATTATACATACACGATTCATTAAGCTATGTGGCCTTTTAATAGATAATTTTAAAAGCAACAAATATTGTGACTTAGAGCCCGATTCACAGCTTAAATGCAAAGGTTGTTGGGTAGTTAATCTCTGAGGTGTAACTTAAGAAAATTTACAGAAAAATTAAATTATACTACAAAAAAGCCTGTACTGTTTAGACAACACTTATTCATTATGTTAATTGTAGCTACACAGCGTTAGCTACAATTGAAACCAAATAAAACACAATGTTTTGACCATTCTTGTGTGAAACAGACTAATGCACGCTATTGTGCACTACAAAGAACATTTTCAAGCTAAAATGGTTCACCACATGGACTTTATAAAATGCAGCTGTTGCAAGTTTATTATAAAATTTATCAAACGGAAACTCGGGATTGCTCTAAAGGAAATTGGATTTTCCTCATAGTGTTTAACTTACTGCAGCTCGAAACAATCTTTAAGGTATTCGTAATGTAATGCTAGATTTTAAGTATACGTTCGCTTATAATGATTATTTTAGCGTTAAGTTAATTAAAGGATCGACTGTGACTTTATTTTTCAAAAATTGTACTTAGAACATAACTTATAAATATACTTAGAAACATTGTTGGCAATTAGAATAAAAAATAACGTGACATTTTTAATGGTATACTGATGGTATTGATTTTAATTTCGATTTCTTTGCTTGCACTTGCAATTTTCGCCCTTACCTTGAAGGCTTGACCCCTGCTACTAATGTAGATAAGTAATAAGTAGTGTAATTAAGTGAGGTGGGGCATAGCGATTTATCGCTCGAACTGGAGCAGCCCGACTGGTGAAATACCTCCACCTTACAAAAGACCGCAGCCAAATAACAATAACTTCTGTGTTGTTGTGTTCCTGCGTGTGAGTAAGGTTTCCAGAGCTGCTGGGGAGTGCTACGTTAGTAGCAGGGGTCAAGCCTTCAAGGTAAGGGTGACGAGTTCAGTAACAGATTTATTATGCTGTACTTGTCACCCTTAAGCTAGGACCTCATTACCACTTAACATCAGGTGGGATGAGGTCAATATTGAAGTGCAATATAAAAAAAAACCTTCCAGTAGCTGGAAACCTTACTCACACGCAGGTACACAACAACACAGAAGTGATTGTTATTTGGCTGCGGTCTTTGTGGTCCGTTTCAAGTAAATAGAAGAAAGTGACGCGCCTTTTCATGCCTTAACTCGCAGCACGCAGCCTTAGGGCTCACTGCTGATCCTTTGACATGCTCTGGAGGCGAGTGTCGCATTCAAGTCGCCATGACCGTAGAGCAATCTCCATCATCATTCACAGTTCTCTACAAAATAGACACGTCTGTAGTGATGAGATTAAAAAAAATCAAAACGAAACATTTTATCTAATAGTCTAATCAAGATTTTTTCAAGTAGGTAACATGTGAATTTGACTAGTTTAAATTGAAATCTAATACTTTTGTCATATTAGTCATATTAGTCATATTTAAAGTATAAATACAATGTCATTAAACTAAACATCCTTAAATCTTTACTTTAAGTATCCAAAAATAATGTTTCAAATTCTGCTCAAAAATTTCATATTCGTAATGAAAAAAAAAATACACTTTATGGGTTACATAAATCAAATATTAATTTTCACACCATTGTCTAGTACGAATCTAAGCTTAAAACTTTATGCTAATTATGTATCATGGATATAGTAATAAATACGTTTTGGATCTCGCATGATTTAAGTACGCCCTTTTTTATTGTGGAAAAAAACCCTTGCGGTACTTTTGTCCCTAAGTGGATTAGTGAAACAAGAATACATTTTGTTAACATCAAGTATCAGCGATATAAATTAATTGATATGCGCTTTAAATGACTTACGTTTTCAGTTTGCTTAAAGCACATAAACAGGTCTTAGACCTTTTCAATTTCAACGTTTAGCCTATTCCATTTGAAGGAATAGAAAAAATGCCGCGTCTGCCTGCGCCTTCACATAACCTCAGGCTTGTTGTGAATCCATGCTCGAGTGCCAGGCGGATCGCAATGACGTGGAACAATCTCCATCGCCATTCATCTCTTCGGACAAAGGCCGCTCTGTCTGGACGGAACCACGGACGCATCCGTGCCTCTTTTGTTTCACGACATATGCAGATTTCGGCTATGTATATATGCGTGTTGATAAAGGATCGTTCCATCTATGGCTTCATTGTTTTCCAAAATGTAAAATGTTCAGTGTGTACTCTCCTTTTGGAGGCACTGAATGTTATTGATTAGTCTTAGGATCTTAAATGTATTAGAAACTAGTCGATTACTTCCGAATATAGCTGCATTGATGAATTCATATCCAATTATGTAAATTGAAGTAAAATATTATAGTTAGTCATATTTTTTTATTTATTTCTTACTAACCAACCATTTATCTAACCTATTGGTTAAAAGTGCTGGTAGTAATTATGCTAGAAGTGTAGCTTTATATCGAATTAAAAAAAAAAATTCTTAAGGTTTATTCTGTTATTCCTCGTATGAAATCTTGAAATATACACTAACAACCCGCATTTTTCTTGTCTTTTAGGTGATTATCTAAATTCAGTGATTTACAGTTTTATAATATGAAAATTATTTGTATTTTTAGTTTTCTACATTTAAAAAAATAACATTGTAAATGAAAATCATAGCCATCGATGTAGTACTTATTATTATTTAATACATAATAAAGCGATAACTCATTTGAGAATTATTTAGAAACTAGCTGTGCCCGCGACTTCGTTCGCGTGGACTACATCCTTTCATGGTCGGTTTTACCCCTTTCTCCCCTAATATTCGAAACAAAAAGTAGTCTATATTTTAATCCAAGTTTTGAGCTATATTTGTGCCAAATTTCATATCTCTAACTTCAAAAATAAACATTTTTTCCATATAAACTTTCAAAGGTGGTATTACCCCCCTACCCCCCTTATTTTCTAATAAAAAGTAGCCTATGTCCGTTTTTGAGATTCAATGTATACCTATACCAAATTTCATCAAAATCCGTTCAGCCGTTTAGGCGTGAAAGAGTAACAGTCGGACAGACAGACAGACAGTCCGACAGACAGACAGACAGACAGAGTTACTTTCGCATTTATAATATTAGTATCCATATAAAGGCTAAAAATCTGTACCATTTCATAAGTTTCAAGTATAAAATCATCACATAATTAACTAAAACGTTAATTACATTTCGTCTTTAAATTAAAATTTCATTCGGTTAAAATTTTAACTTAAAATTTCCCCTTTGGTTTCAATTCCAGGTTCACTGGCGGAATTTTTATTAAACTGACAAAAGAGTTATCTGCGTGCTACTGGCATATTCTGTCTCATTTTCTTCAAAAGAGCGTATGCGGGTATTTTTAATTTTACGTGGATGAGGATGCGGTCATATAACGAACTCAATGCATCGCAAATGACAAAGGTTTCTCTTGTGTTTCATCGCCTTTTGTTTCCAGAACATCCAGTTAATCTTTCTAATAAACATTGTAAAATGTGAAGTTGCAAAGAATGATTTTCCATTCAATGCCATTTTATTTATTTTTGAGCTTATTTTTCGCATTTATATCACTGCTTTGAAAACGGGTTTGTCGCAAACTCAAAATTAATAAGTTATATTGATTTTGAGTTTCACCAATCAGACACACGTGTGCCCAGTCTTTCGTGTCGAGTTGGTGAAAAAGCAATTTATTGTATATTTTTTTGCGAAAAAAAATATATTCACGTACAAATTTTATTGCGTGCTATGGGTTAATTTTATAAGAAATACTTTTTCAAGATAAAACCGTCCAGTATTATTTAAGAAATTTAACTGTTTTTTAAACAACCTGCAGATCAGTAATATTTATTATAAGTTTTTTTACAAAATAACATCTTAAAGATGAATAGCAAACGCGTGTTTGCTATTCATCTTATTCGTGTTCCGTTATGCATTAGAGGTATATTTCTTAAAAATTTCGATAGGAACAAAATTCGAAAATGTATTGTACAAAAAGGTTTTAGCTACCAACAAAAACTCTGTGTGATTAAAGCAACCATATTTATACCCAGTTGCCCAGTTGTATTCTTGTTTTACCTGAAACAATAATAAACAACAGCATCAGTAACAGTCAAGCAAATTGAACAAAATACAAAGATGCAATTATCCATAAAGCTGTTTTAAAGGACTTAATAGTGATTTGAAACCAATATTTTGTTAAGCTAAAAAATAAAATTTTCATCCGATATAATGTTGAGTGAAATTCATATTGATATCAATGACTGTATGTAGATCTAAACTGATCTTACTTTAACACAGTGCAGAATAAAACGTGCACCTTTTTAAGAAGTAATATCTGTAAATCAATCGCCCCATACACTTTCATTTCATTTGTTTGAAGTTTTATATTTCAATGGTCCGAAGATACTATTCATAAATAATTTTGAAGAGAAAAGATTTTGTAAATTGCTTCTTTTGACATCTGTCAAAGTTTTGTGATCGAATGACATATGCATACATTGTGGGTTTAGTTATTTAAATAGATACATTTGGTTCCTTATTCTAAGCTTATTAATGTATACTTTATAAAAAGGACTTTATGCCAAGAGAGTGTTAATTGTTATAACGAAAATTCGCAATAGTAAATAATTTGTGACGATTAGAAAATAAATAAACAACGGGTAATTTTCAATAAAAATGCGCCGGTAATATAGTTGCTCATTTCATTTTTTTAAACTTTAGTATATCGCTGTGATGATACTGCGGCCGTGGTTGAATACATTAATTTTCAATTATGAAACCACTCAGAATAGAGTGCAGTATGCGGTCAAAAATTATAAGGATAGTTTAATTGTACGTAAAACAGTTTACGTTTTTTGGCATTTCCCAACTTTACATGTATAAACCAAAACTATTTATTATAAAGACTAGATGAAAAATGACGGGTGAAATGTGACCTATAACGCACATCTTAGTACAAAATGTAGATATTTCTGTAGTCATCGGTTCTCAAGGAATATTACAGGTAAGCAAGGCATAGATTCGTATAGCTTCATTTATTGTGCTTAATGAATAAAGTAAATATTCTATAATATGTTATAGATTATTTTAACAACTAATCTCTTTTAGGTTTCTGTACCCTAAGGGCAAAAACGGGACCATTATTATTAAGATTTCGCCGTCTGTCCGTCCGTCCGTTCGTCCGTCTATCACCAGAATGTATCTCAAGAACGGTAATAGCTAGAGAACTGGATACTAAGGCCGTATATACTTCAAACACATAAGTTGATATTAAGAAATAGTAGATAATGAAAAATGGGTAAGGTCATACAGACATAGTAATTGATATAAAAAAACTTAACTAATTGAAAATTCAAGTAAAAGTAAATTAAAGCATATACATAATTATGCTTTATTTCGCTTTTATTGTGATTTATTTTGCCGATGCCATTTTATAGGTCAAAACTGTGTGTTTAAAATTGTTTCGATGGCTGGTATCAGTGAATTCAATAAAAATAAATTAAAGAATATTTCTGGTACCCCTTCAGATGTATTATCAGTCTTTATTCCACCTGACTGGGTACCAGATATATTAAATACGATGATTTAAAGTATTATTATATCCGAGTACAAGCTATTATTTTTGGCAGTGCTACCGCGCGTTAACGCCGAAAACCCCAACAATAACTCATTAAGAATTTTTCCGCCCGAATTATTTCTAACAAACTTTCTCAATTCACAGTAAAAATCTCTCTAAAGTTACTTTAAGCCCACCGCTGGCTCTCCTGCAGTTGAACGTGATGCCGCATAATAGCGTTACTTACGACCCTAGGGATGGCACTATCACCTAAATAAAAAAATATAAACAAAACACAGACTGCTGGATATAGATTTACTGGATATTGTTAATATGTGTGAGATAGATTTAAGAGAGGTAGGGAACTGGAGCAGCCCGGCTGGTGAAAGACTGCAACCAAATAACAATTACTTTGGCGTTATTGTGTTCCTGCTTGTGAGTAAGGTTTGCAGAGCTCCTGGGGGGTGCTACATTAGTAGCAGGGGTCAACTTTTCAAGGTAACGACAAGTGCAGTAACAGCTTTATTATGCTGTACGGCGCCTTTAAGCTAGAACCTCATTTCCACTTAATATCAGGTCTGATGAGGTCAATCTTGAAGTGTTATATAAAAAAAGTTACTCCAATATGTATATCAAAGTGTTATTTTAGCGCTGATAGTAGTGTCAACATCATATCAATTAAATAAGGTAAACACTTGTAGTTCGGCAGCAATGGATTGTCTCATTGTTATTTAAACTAATAAAAAGTAAAACAGATCAATTGAGTAGGTACTTCATTAAATCACCACCTAACTCGCCAAAACCAAATTTTGTTATATTATATTACGTAAGTATCAAATATACTAATTACATAATCATTAACACATTCCGAGAACTCTCCTATCTCATTATTAGATTGAGTTAATTCCTCGGATAAGTTAATTTCGAAAACGAGCGCACTTTAGTTGGTTTGGGAGCACTTACGTGGGAACCTCAGTTGTAAATTATTTTGGACGTATATTTTAAAGAAAATAAGGTATAACAACTCTAACCAGACCCTATTACCAGTACACAGAGATAATTCCGGATAGTATGAATAAACTGACCCCTCGAAATACTTGCGCAACTTCGCATAGTTTCCCATAACTCGACCCTTATAGAATCATAGCTCTTTACACAACATTGCATCCCAGCGGGCGAGCCAGACTACATAGTGACTTATTTTGCTACACCCGAAACTAGCCTACAAAACTCATCAATCAAACTAAATTGCTTGTGCTGTTCGTAGGTGGCGTCCCTACAAGGAAACCCTCCCAGGCACAGTGCCAAAGCAATGTAGGCTATTGAACTTCCCTTTGGACCTCAATGGATGTGCCATCCGGTACATATGCTGTGCTGGCAGCTTGCATTCGTTCACACTAATGCAGTCGTCAATGATTAGTTGTACGTCTTCGGATGAAAGTAGATCTGTATGAAGTAACATAAGTCGCAGGCAACAGCTGTAAAACTCATAACAATACATGACATGTTATGAAATACTTTGATTATTATGCAGCCAAAAGCCACATTCTACTGTTTTGTTTTTTTTTAGCGTTTATCACGTTTGTGCGTCCACATCAACACGAGTATAACTATATATTTTCATTTTCTTGTAAAACCATCATATTCCTGCTCCATGCTTAACCTTTGGTTCTTCTCGATAGCATCAACTTTCCGGTTACGGCGGCAGTTTAACTTAATCTGATTATTTCCACATGAAAAAAAAAATTCTGTTCTATTATGTTAGAAATTACTATCCCCTAAATAGCACAGCTCCTATTGTGTCACTACAAATGATTATTCCTTTCTCTATTCTACTAAGTTCTACCCCGAACCCTCCAATTTTCCCCAACAAACGTAATAAGTAGACACATTACAGCAGGTGGTAAAAACGGGAAGTACTTACCTATTAAATGTCAAAAGGGAAAAGGAAAGTCCAGAATAACAAGAAACGTGGCGCAAACTTCAGCGTAATCCCATTACATAAAGGAATTAAAAAGAAACTCAATTGTTTTTCTTTCAACAATTTTAATTTTCTTGTTACTTAAAAGCTATTCTGAGAATCGTTAGTCAAATGACAATTTTGTTGTTGAAAAATGACTGATTAAAAGGATCTTTTTTACACTCTGTAAAATATCATTTAAATATACTTTTTCATTAAAATCATGGTTCCATTATTTTTCTTACCTTGATTTTTCGCATAAACAGATAATATTAGAACAACGAATGGGTATATAAAAAGTTTAGTTCATTCGTTCAATGGCTTTTTCTGTCATCGCATTTAGGAAATATATGCTATAAGTTTCCGGAAATTAAGAGTGCCAGGTCATGAGAAGTAATCCCACTAAGATAGCACAGACAATATCCATATTTTTTGCTGTGGCTCGCAAGTGTAACTAGTTTCCAATGTTTGTGCACTGGGGGTCTACTCTCATAAACGAAATATGTCGGATCCGACAACGGATGGCAATTTTTAATCCTCATAACCATAAAGAAATCACTTCGAATGCAAATTAAGCGTTTTCAAAAAACAAAATATTATTTCCCAAACTTTTGAATAATCTTCAAAAACGAAACCTTTCGTTTGTTCGTTTCGTTTTCGAGAGTACCCCTCCTGTTTCGAATATGACAATATCCGAAACATAGTAGAAAGATATCTAACGTATAGACACTATTTTTGAAATAAAATGCATTTAATTTTGTATGTTTTCGTGGAAATGCTACATTTTCCAAAGTTGAGGAAAGTTTGGATTAGAAGTGTATTTGGATATAAATGATATACCCAGCGAGATTTTGTGAGTGAACATTACTTACAAAAACTGTTAACTTACTATTTTTTTACATTTAATTTACAAATCTACCAACCAACATTTTTTCCAAATTCATTCAAATGTAGTTGTGTGTGCGAGTAAAAAACATACATATAACAGCACTTTTATTCACGTTTCACATTTTTTGAAATATAAAATTCGATAGAGTTTTTTAGTAATCATTTAAATGAACAGAATCATTTTTAATTTAACCGCCATCATTCGAGTTTTTATCATTGGTAATATTTTTTATACTACTATTTACTTTTAAAAGTAATTGGACAGGCTCTGGGCAGTAAACATTGCCTGTTCTGATGTTTTATTGGCATCGTAAAGAGTGAATGGTGGGACTTAATGGGGAACATCGTTTTGTTATGTAGATGATTTTTTTAACGGCGGAGTAACATACATTTGGGCAAACAGTGTTTGTGCCTTTATTTTTTTAACATGCTTCAAATGTCGTTCCATTACGAGATTGTTATTTCCAAGCGTGGGGCTGATTCAATTTTATGATTGTTAACAAGAGGTGAAAAGACAAAACCTGGTAAAGAATTAATGTAATCAATGTTAACACAATAAATCAATAGGTTTTTGAAGAGTCGGCAACAGACGCGGTGACCCTCGTGTTACAAGCATCTTTATGTGACAGTTTCTTGTGTAATACCTTTTAGAAGATTTCCCATAGAGAAGAGATTGAAAAATGATTAATTCTATTTTTAACCCGCGATGCAAAAACGACGGGTGTTATTATTCATACATTGAAGGCTTTTTGGACCATTTAATGGTTTGTTATTTATAGTTTTTATTAAATTTAATTATTGTGAACTTCTATTTGAACTAGTTTCAGTTAGAATTGAGATGATGAATAACTTCTAGGATACCGACACAAAGATTGTTCAAAAGACTGATAGAAATATCAAACAATTTCCTTGTTTCCTACAAACTTTCCAAGTTGTCAATCGCTTTGTATTTGGTAAGTTGAAGGGTACAAGTCTTAGTTTTGCGGGCAAGTAAATTGAACAAGGCGATAAGAAATGTGGACTTTCGCAGTAAATAATACAACTTTTAGTGTCAAAGTTATCACGTAATTTCGATAAAATAATATTTGGAATATAATGTTTACCTTTATATATCTTTTAATTACTGATAGTGAAGAGAAATACTAGTCGAAACTAGGCAAAAACGCCGTGCTATTATCAAATAAGCATTAGTAGTTGTTTTTTACCGTAACAAAAATGATAATTAGAAGCTCTAACATCACCGCTAAATTAAAACGCAACTAATTACGAAATACACTCTAATCTCAACCTAGAAAAATAACAAAGTCAATTTAACTTTGCCGAAAAACCCCCTAAGCCCAAACACGTCCTTATTTGCATATTCATTAATCTTCTATTGTTTCACAAATTTAATATTTACAGCGTTAACATGACCACGGCCTGTGTAACAAAATTGAAATTAATTTCGTTACACGATAGCATATAGGTCATATAATATTGTGACGTGACGACGTTGTAATTCCGTGGACTATGAAATTCCTTGTCGACAAAATTGAGCGTTGGATTATTTTGCAGATTGTGTCGCAACGATATTAAAATCCCATTCACAAAAGATTACAGTAAAAGTAAATTAAGTAAAAAAATAAGCTATTAACTACATACTGAAAATATCTAGAACGAGCTTGCTTCTGACTACGGCGAAGCATAATAAGTAGGCCATGACTTTGACTGAGTATATTTTTACAAATGCGATGATTTGGAAAATCGATTTTCGCAAAAAAATATAATTAATAGTAAAATTAAAAAGGTACAGATAATCTGATAATGGTGTGACATATCTAAATCTTTCTGAAAATAGATAAGGTATTATATTGATAATTGATGTGACGTCACAATTTCCGAAATGTTTACCAAATTTTTTTACCAGTTCGTGTGTTAATAAGTCAACACAGTGACTATTAAAAACTCTCGGAGCATTTTTAAAATGGAGACTTTAAGATTTCGCGGTCCATTTAATCATTTAAAACAAATGAAAGGGTCAAAACACGACACTTCTTCTAAGTGGGCAGTAAGTAGTTCGTATTAATCAATAAAAAATGCTGTCGTGTTTTGACCCATTTGCTTACTTAAAAAAATTGAAACCTAATTTTGTTAAAAAAATATGACCGATGTAGCGTAAACCCCTCTTTTACTTTTAAATTATTTGTGATTGGTGTCAAAATCCCAATACCACAACCTTGGCCAAAAAATTGGGTCACAAATATCCTCACATCACATTTTGGTTTATAGCCAACCTCATATTGATTTTGCTCGGTCACAATGGGTAAAGCTTATTACCAATTCCCAATATTGGCCGTCCACTCGTAAAACAAAACTCCGGTCGTGTTTACCCAGCTTGTTTGCTAACGGTCTAAAGTGAATTTAAACTTTCGCCGTTTGGATATAAAATTCATTTTCCGCTGTGGTAAAACCATTTTCGCTATAAGGCCTCTCGCAAACGGAGTGTCGGTGTAGGGATTCCAAGTCAATCGGATTTAAACGGACTTTTAAAAGATTTCTAATTGGATCTGAACTGTCTCCAGAAATGATTGGTTAATCTATACTTATAATAAATCTGTAGAGAGGTCAATTCTATACATGAAATATATTTTCAAAATAACTATCAGGGGGTGATTAGTGATCGATACTGATGCCAAAAATGCAATCAGTAAAATTTTTGTCTGTCTGTCTGTCTGTCTGTCTGTCTGTCTGTATGTTCCTTATAGAAACAAAAACTACTCGACGGATTTTAACGAAACTTGGTACAATTATTCTTCATACTTCTGGGCAGGTTATAGTATACTTTTCATTACGCTACGATCAATAGGAGCAGAGTAGTGAAGGGAAATGTTGGGAAAACGGGAGAAGTTACTCCATTTTTTAAGCTTCCGTCGCGTGTGCAGCCTTAATGGTTAAAGTTACATAGAAATTATGTATGACAGAAATATTTTACATAAAATTGACTAAAAAATATCCCGCAACAGCATATGTCTATCTTTTATGGTTGACTCACAATAACACGTGTAACTCCTGATAGCTTAGCAGTTCGGAGCATTCTGATTATATTTGTTTACTCTTACGTTTATAATACTCTCATTCATCCCTTATTTAAAAAAGTTATCATTATTACCTATTCAATAAAAAAAGAATCATAGAAATCGGTATAGAAACACCAAACTTATACATGAAATAAGCCATCGCGCCGTCGCACGTGAATACTGAATCATGCTATAAGGATTATTTTTGTGTAACGGTTGCCGCGCTCGACACGGGTCGCGGCGGCGGTAGGGTATAAAAAGGCGGGAGGTCCGAGAGCGAGCTTGGAAATAGGGATAAAACCGACCACGAAAGTATGTAGCCCACGCGAACGAAGTCGCTGGCACGGCTATATAATATAAAACAGTTCAATTAATAATTAGAAAATTAAAACTGACCTTAATAAGAATACCATTTCTAAAGTTTCGCATGTCTAATTAGAAGTACTAAATTTCAACACAGTGTAAAACAATGTCACTTCTTGCTGTCTGTCCGTTTGTATGTATAGATTTCAAAAAGTACACAACGGAGTTTGATGCGGTTTTTAATAGATTGTATGATTCAAGAGGAAGGTGTGTATGTGTATACACATCGTAGTACAGAAACGCCGAAATATTCATAAGTATTCACTTTGTAGGTAACCATACGAAGCCCTGACGGGTCACTGGTTATAAATATCTATAGACTAATAAAATTACATATCCATAATTTTCTATGAAAATAAGATTAAATTAATATTATCCTACGTCTTGATCTCCATAAGAAACATACCCGAAAATATAACAATAAATCAATATAGTTAGCGTCATTGTGTCAAGGTTAAGCGAAAAAAATTCCTTACATTTTGGCTTGATCTGATGAACTGAAACCAGTCGATAGTTACTGGTAAACGTCAGTAAAACCAAGCAGCTGACTTTTTGTCATGCTGTGCATTCCGGATTATGTGTGGTTTTTTCTCTTTCTTTTATCCTTAAATACCAGACAACTAGCGATGTCATCCTAACCATGGAAACAAAGCAAGGGGCGAGCAAATGTTGCAAAGTGCTGGGACAACATTTGGAGGCGATGAAAAGTTCCCAACTCCTATCATGAGATACTGCGGGTTATTACTTTGTCAAGCCTAATTACCACTTTACGACATACTAGTAAATACCTTGTAAGACTGAAATCAGCAATGCAATCGAAAAACTTACACCACTTCTTACTGTAATTGTTTTTTTCTAAAAGCTATTAAACTGCTGAAAGGAACTGGGGGCTAAGTGTTCCATTCTCTCCATTAATAAGAGGAACAGGATAATGGCCCGACCAGTTCCTAGATCCCCTAGATACAGCGAGGTTTGTACGCGCAATGTCCCTGAGTTAGGCTTAGGCTATTGTTCTTTACTGTAACCTTTATATATTACTGTAACCTATAACCTTCTTGCTCTTTACTGTTTTGCAATAGGCAAGACAGAAATGAACAAGAAGGTTACCGCGCGATAGACCATTCCATTTGTAGTCACGCCCGAAGTTCCACGCTCTCTCTCGTGTAACGAAAAGTATTCATGCATTGTATGTTCAATAACACATCACGGTAAACACTTGCAATACAAGGTACAGAATATTTTGAAGAAACAGAAACATTTTACCTTCCCTTGCGGTGCGGGAATCGCACCCACGACTATCACGTATCGCGCGTGCTGCTCTTCCAACAGAGCTAACCACAAGTTTTTGTAGGCGATGCCATTTTACTGCTGTATAAACGCGTCAGTCTACGGTACAATGTATTGAATGTTCGCTAGTGCAACTTAAAGCAATATATAAATAAAAAAAATCGATTGAAGTACAAAATGTTTAGTTTGGCGAGCTTTTGACGCATTAGACCAGCAATGAGTAGGTAAATTATGTTTGTACTGACAATTTATAAAGCTTCTATCGTTAAAGATTTTTTCCATGCTATTCTTTTCTACTGCAGATTTAAATTCACAACACTTTGTACTTGTATAATATAAACTTTAAGACTTTTGCGTGCCATTTTTAACATTTAAATTAATTTAGTCAGCTCGTGACCACGGTTGGTGCAACCTAACGGAAACGTCGGCAGTAAGTAGGTCGTATTAACTACTAAATAAAAATTGTGTCGCATTTTGACCCGTTAAATTACTTTGTACTTGTATACTAGACTGTCTTTCTCAGAAAGGGTAACTTCAGAAAAACTCTTCGTACCTATCTGTTCATCGCGAGGGCCGCTGAGTTTGATGCGGGTAATTACCTACTTGCACCCTTTACGAGCTCAAAAGCTTAATTAGCGTTTAATTACTTGAGTAGAAATTGTCAAATTGTCGAGGTTCAAGCGACCATCGTAACAGGCTTTGCAAATTTTGAGTGAGAAGCAAATGGTTTTCATATCCCGTTATTGGAGTTATATGGCCTGTCCATTTCAGCATTGAGTTCTGCTATATTATACTCATATCAGTTTTTCTTAGGAAATTATCTCGAAGATTAAATCTTACACCGTGGAAATGACGCATGATAAATTATGCACACAGCCTTGTATAGGATGTGTGATCATTTCAATCGAATTTACAGACATTTATCATGTACCCAGCAGTGCGGCGTAAATGGTAGACCTTCGTATTATTATTACAATAGTGTATCTATTCAGTGTCCTAAGCATTTATACAAGAAAAGGCTTTAACCCTTTAAGAACTAGAGCTACTTTATGTTCTAGATATTTTATTGACTGAAATAAACAGTACAGTATATGTACATGAACAGAACAATTTAATAACCGGGTACCATCTTAGTCCTCATTTACGCTTTTCATAAATCGAGATTAAGGTCAAGCGTGAGCCTGCCACAAAAAAAGTGCGAGTTGATTTGGTCGGAAAAACGACCAAAGAATCATCCAAAAATTGTCCATTAATTGAAAAAACATAACTACTACTGGCACATTTCTATTTGTACAATCAATGTTTCACCAGCAATAATTTGTGAGTTGGATGATTTATGATGCTAATAAATTAGTCTGAAACTCCACCCACTGGGTATCATTAATCAATCACCGCATCCACGTTTTATTTAATGCGATGGGTCAATGAGACGTACTCGACAGTGGTTTTGCAAATTCTGATATTGTAATTCCTAAAATAATTGCCATTTTATTTAGTTTCATTGCTTTTAATGAACGATCAAACAGCACAAAATCGTATGCGATTTAAAACTTTTGATTGGCTTGGGTCTGGGTCAATGCCCCCAGTATCCGTAGTCTGACACTTATAGTACTAAGAAGAGACTTTTTTTGAGACCAGTTTACGAATCTGTGGTCTAGTGGTACAAGCTTAGGCTTGTAATCCAGAGGTCTTGGATTCGATTCCTGGGACGCAACATTTTCAGATTGATCTTATAAAATATCTGATATAAAAAAATATATCTAAGCTGTCGGTAGGGCTTATTAATAGTTAGTCCTACGGCTGATGTCTTTCCGGTCGTGCCTACTGGATTTGAGTCCAAAAAGTGAAAGGAAGAAAGAGTGTACTACTGCTGATTGTTCGGGAACTATAAACGTAGTTCTTCAAAATCGGTTGTCTCAATTAGCCGCTTTGGTCGAAATTGGTCGGGGCGATATCATTATGTATCTATTCAGCATACTAAAAGGTTTTCATGTGACATTAAATATTTTACATTAGAACCGCTGCGCAAAGTGTATAGTCGAGTCATTTGGTCAAAAGTTATTAGAACATACATTGCAGGTTTTTGTAATAAATAATAAATATTGTTTACCGTAGAAATAGTCATAAAAAAGATACAATGTTAAAATACTGCAAAAAGCATCTATTCCAATATGGCGGCACGGATGCGAGTGCCAAAATACGTGGTGGGTGGCGAAGTAGATACATGAAAAAACACACGGAATACTACGAAATACCCAGTTTTTAAGTGCCTGGAAAACTTTCTAGGCAAAACAATCAAAACGATGTCTGCAGTACTAAGTTCTGTGTAAAAATCATGGAATCTGTAGATTCTTATTTCTTGGAAGAACACTTGGGGTTGTTAAACCTACACCTAAACTAAAACACAAAGTAAAAACCTAAAGGTTAATCATATGATTGATACACTATATTTCTAAAACCATCATTCATCAATATTTACAAAGAACTGTTTTACAGACAAAATCTAGTAGGTAGTATAATGAGGCAATCTTTTCGCTAGAAAGCTTTAAAATTTCAATCAAATCTTCAGTCAAAATCGTCGAAAACGAGTTTTGAGAATGGTTTAATTACCGAAAAAAATACATTAAAATTTTGTTTTCTAAGCGTGGATCTCCACAAACGCACATAGCCAGGGCCTGAAAAATTAAAAAAAAAGAATTCCATTCCATTAAATTCAGAAGTAAATTACGCACAGCTTTTGATTCTCAGGTAAGGAAATGAAGCGAGTTAATATTTTTTCCATTAAAAGAAACATCAATTTACTGACGCTTTCATAATTTCGTATCATTTCGTACCAAATGGACGCATTCAAAGCCTCCAAGCGTCTCAAATTTATTTGTTTAATAAATAGGCAGTTGAAAATTACAATTTCGATTTTAAAGGCCTATTATCAAAAAGACTTCCTTATTCTGAATACAACTAAATTAAATTCGCGAAGATTTGTAGGAGCTTATGAGGGTATGGATGTCTAAATGTGTAGATGTCTGTATGTATGTTTCATACAATTTCACGCAAAACTAATGAATAGATTTGGATAAAAATAGGTACAAAGATAAATGAGATGATACATTCACAAATAAGATATGTTTTTACCCCGAAATGACGCGGATGACATCTAGTTCCTTATAAAAACTGTACTTAGCACGCAATTGAGCGCATCCAATAAGCGCAATGTATCTTTGGTTAGCAATTCGCATTGAGATACTAACTTAATAGCATCGAACCCTCATTGCGCTGACCACGCCCTTCCTAAATAATAGTCAATTAGACCTAATTTGACTCGATGACGTCACGAGGCTGATGCGAATCGCATACAGTACATAGAGTTTGGATTCAGTTCGCTCGTGAATTTCCAGGAAGTACTCGGCAAACTATATGAACTCTAATACGACTAAGCAATGAAGAGTGAATTGGCGGTAAGTTACCAAAATCTACGGACTGCTGAATATGATTTGAATTTGAGAACTAACAATGCTACGGTCAGCACATCAGGGTAAATACTCGAAGTAAATATTCCACTAAATCTATATTAATACTCCATGACCATAAATAACTAATGCTGTGAACCGCATTGCACAGAAGTGAAAGAGTGCATGTGCTTTTGACTGACTTCTGCAAAAAAATGGAAACAATACCTATAATGATTATGTCACATAACTACATTTATCTGATACCATTGTAAGTAGCTAATGCACTTGTATTACAAAAATCACAAGAAACGATTAAACCTCAACACAAACAATATTATGTAAAAGGTAGTTTCCCATATTCACCCGGCCGGGAATTTAACCCAGGACCTCAGAAATAGAGTGACGCCAAAATTCGGCCGTAGCTATGTTTTATTTTAAAAATATATATTTTTTAATTTAAATATTTTAAATGCGCCAGACAATCACACCAACCACCACCAATCACACCTCAAACTAAGGTTTTTCCTTGTACTATGAGCACCAGACGACGGATACTAACTGGGGGCGTCATCCCAGCACACCCAGACCCAAGTCAATTTAGAAAAGTTCGTTTTTCCAAATTGACCCGACCGGGAATCGAACCCGGGACCTTTAATAATAATAATAATATAATATTGGACAACATCACATACATTGCTCTGATCCTGTGGTAAGTAGCTAAAGCACTTGTGTTACAGATGTCAGAAACAACGACGGTACCACAACACCCAGACCCGAGACAATATAGAAAAGTTCGTTTCCCATATTGACCCGACCGGGAATCGAACCCGGAACCTCAGAGATGGCGCGACACCAAAGTCCGGCACGCTTGCCTCTCGGCTACGGAGGTCGTCTTTTTTCTTTTGCGCTTGGTCGCCTACCTTAGCCACTGCGTCACCGAGGTCGTCATAGAAGTCATCTTAAATGTTTTTATTAATATTTTTTATTACAAATGAACACTTACCTTAAATAATGTCTCAATCGATCAAAAAAGGAGTTCCTTACAAGTTTGTACATACCATAAAATATATTTTTGATTTATACAGACACGCCATTGTATCTTGGTTCAATAAAAACAATTTGAATTCAATATTCACAGTTCAAGTAAGTGTGCAAAGCAAGGATTAATTTGATTACATGATCAAATAAACCAGTATAACCAACTTTATGATCTAAATCGCTGTTTTCCTTTTATTAGAAGTTGAATCTAAAATCAACGGAGCCTCTTTGTTTGACTTGACAAATCGTTTCCGTTTGATAGAAACTTGAAACGATAAGTTACAAGATCTGTTCATTTCAAAAGTTTTTTATCTCTCAAATAAATAATTTATGTTTTTTTAATTCAAGAAATAAAAATGTTTCTTGATACAATTACAGTACAGTAGTTCGTTACTACGTTTTAATATTAACTTTTTATTATTTAATAGTATTTATAATTTGTTTTTTTTTACTTCGCCTATAAACTGCCGCGCTGCTGGGCAAGGCCTCTCCCAGAAGTATTTATAAATAAAAAATGAATAATTTTATAATATTTTTTTTTTACATTTTTTATAATAAAACATTAATTTTGAAACACGCAATGATTTCTGGTGTGATACACAACACTAGAAATCATTGCGTATTTTTCATATCTGTATAAAAAAGAAGATGAAATGAAAGCCGATTAACAAGTTGAAATAATTTATTATTATTTAATAGGCTCATTTTTTTATTTCCATTATTTGAATTTGACTATTCCATAGTGGCTTAATAACATAAGATCGTTTCACAACACGTCTGATCTCCACGAAATGTTAATCAAAACTAGTTCAAAAACCGAAATGCCCAGTTCCCTCTGGACTCATCTAAAGTTTCATCACACGTCTCCAATAAATTGCTCCACTCTCAAGATGCGCCCTCGGGAACTCTTCGACAAACTCAACTTTAGCTTTGAAAGAAACCCTTAGTCGAAACATCGAGCTGCGGTTCGGTTTCCCATTTCCTTGATTGCTTCCTTCGTTTCAACTTGCAGCTGTCTTGATAAAATAGAAAAGAAGATTTAAAATGACATCTTAGTAGGAGCGGTATCCTTTACACTTAATATAAAAGGATTTATTTCATATTCAAGATGTTTCAATCCTGCAGTGCAGTTATATCCTTCATACAAATGACAAAAACTACCTATCCTTCCCAATATGAAAATTTGGTTTGTAGGAAATGAACAACTAATCAAAACGTCAATGTGGCTTATAATTACAGTAGGTATATTTTAACTATTGGTATAAGTCAAAAGCTTTTTTATGAGTTTTAAAGTATTTCTTAACCCTTAATCGCGTAATGGGATAATAGTATTAACCTCAAATTGAACCTTATGGCCTAGACTTAGCGGTGAAAACAGACGAAACTTGGATACCCAATGGTATATTAAGGATTAAACGACTAAAACATAATTTCTAGTATCTTTATTGTGGTGTATGATGTGATGATGCGGTGAAGTAGGTACGTGTGTGGAGATGAGGAAAAGTCTCGAGATACACAACATAAAACAGTTTATTCACAGCACTCGGTTACAGTACGTACACACAAAAGAAAGAAGGAGTAAGGCGAGAAAGTTAAACACAGATAGTCAGAGAAGAGAAAGTCACAGCACAGCACATACAACAAACAAGCAAAAATGTTCCGAATGTAAAAGCGTTAAGCGCGAGAATGTAGTTAGCCCGTGATCGCTAGAAGCAGACTGTTCGCCGGGCGCCGAGCGCCGCGCGCGGTGGTAGGCATCAGAACCGGTCACCGCACGAACAATAGGCTCAGCTGAGTAGCGGCTAGTGAATCACTACTAATAATGGTTACTTTGCGAATACAAATGTTTGTTTGTTCGTTGAAACTATTTTCCTTAAAATAACGAGATATTATTATTGTAAATAAATAAATATTAATAACTATGTGACGGTACGCCACATCACTCCCCCCAAGAGACCGGGTTACGGGCGATAATATTTTGGAAAGTGAACTTGTCGTCCTGATCGAGTGGTTCTCGGTTTTACAGTGTCAGGAGTGGTAATTTGTCTTTCTGGGTCTGGGAGTTGTGGTACGCTATTAAGAACCTGTTTACGCATTTCACTAGTGACGTAAGGCCGCACAATCTTGCTACTCTCATCGCAGTACAGTTCAGAACTCGATCCTGGCAGTTTTACCTTGTTCAGGTGCAGCGATGTCGTGTCGCTGAGGAGTTGCTGGAGTTCGGAGTCGGAGAGTTGGGACTTGGCTAGTTCAGCCAGGTCAATAGGTTGAACTATCTCTTCGACTCGTGAGAGGGCATCAGCGACGACGTTGTCCTTGCCAGAGATATGCCTGATATCTGTGGTGTACTGCGAGATGTAATCCAGGTGTCTGAACTGTCTTGGTGAGCAATTTTCTTTGCGGTTGTGGAATGCGTAGCAGATTGGCTTGTGGTCACAGTAAACCGTGAAGTGTCGTGCTTCAACCATATGCCTAAAATATTTGATGCATTCGTACACGGCAAGCAGTTCTCGGTCGTACGGGGAATACTTCTGCTGTGTGGAGCTCAGCTTTCGCGAGAAGAATGCAAGTGGTTCCCAATTACCGTTCTTCAGCTGCTGCAATGCACCACCAATGGCGGAATCGGAGGCATCAGTCACGATGGCTAGTCTGGCTTCGCTTGTAGGGTGAGCTAGAAGAGTAGCTTGGCACAAGCTGTCCTTGCACTTTGTGAATGTGTCAAGTTCCACAGCTGAGAAGTGAACTGGATGTGAACCCTTCACCGAACCAGTGAGGAGTGCGTTGAGGGGTGCCTGATGCTCTGCTGCGTCAGGTATGAAGCGTCTGTAAAAATTGATCATGCCCAAGAATCTTCGCAACTCTTTTACGGTCTTCGGTACTGGGTAGGACTTGATCGCATCCACTTTCTCAGGCAGGGGCTCTGTGCCGGCGGCGGAAATCCGATACCCGAGGAACTTGACGACTGTCTCACCGAAGACACACTTGCTAGTGTTTATCACCATGCCATACTGACTCAGTCTGGTGAACAGCTGTCGTAGGTGGTCCTGGTGTGCTCTGCGATCCTTACTAAATATTAGAAAATCATCCAAGTATGGATAACAGAAATCTAGTCCCCGAAGCATCTCGTCGACGAACCGCTGGAAGGTTTGACCGGCGTTACGAAGCCCGAACGTCATGTACGGGAATTCGTAAAGTCCGAACGGTGTAGTGATGGCGGTCTTGGCTATATCGTCGACATGGACTGGGATCTGATTGTAGGCCTTGACTAGGTCTATTGTAGAAAAAACCGTGCACCCAGCAAGGCTGTGCGAGAAATCTTGGATGTGGCGGATGGGGTACCTGTCCGGAATGGTCCTGGCGTTGAGCATCCTGTAGTCTCCACAGGGACGCCATCCGCTGTCCTTCTTCGGAGCAAGGTGCAGAGGAGAAGACCATGGTGACTTGGAGGGTCTGGCGGTGCCACTTTTCAGCATCGAGTCAAACTCCTCCTTGGCTATCTTCAACTTGTCGGGCGCTAGCCGACGAGGTGTGCTGGCAATCGGCGGGCCGGGTGTGGTGCGGATGTGATGCACCGTGTTGTGTGCCGGTGCACTATATATACCAGATGGGCGAGTGACATCGGGAAATTCGCGTAGTATGTCATGGTATTCAGAGACACCGGACATTACCTTAACCGACGAGATTGTGTGCGCTGAGTGTGCAGGTGAAGCCGGGGTCACGAGGGTTGTATTGCTGTCGATTAGGCGTTGATGTCGACAATCTACAATCAAATTGTAAAAACATAAAAAATCAACGCCTATTATTGGCTTCGTGACGTCGGCGACAATAAATCGCCAAGTAAAGTCGCGGCGCAGGCCCAGGTTCAGTACCAGATGTGCGTAGCCGTAGGTATGGATTGTAGTACCGTTTGCCGCACACAGCTGGTAATTCGTCGGTTGACGTCGCTCCTTCAATGCAGTCCGGGGGAAGACACAGAGGTCACTACCAGTGTCCACTAGAAACTGCATCTTTGTCCGTTGGTCTGTAACAAATAAGCGACCGGTGCTTGGGCAGTCGTTCGTCGCCATTACCGACCGCCCGGGGCGTTTCCCGTTGTAAAATCGCACGGCCGCACGCATTTCTGTGCTTGTGCACCGTGCTTTGCGTGGTACCAGCATATTGGGTACCTTTTGTAGCTGGTCTGCGATCTGCTAGAACTGGAACGTTCCCGGGAATGGTGTTGTGGTCTAGACCTGGGTCTAGATCTTGAATGGCGGTTGTCACGGGCGGTGAGAGCTTGCACTTGTTTGGTTAGCGCTGCAACCTGTTGCACCAAGGTGTCAAGTACACTGCTACCAGCAACTGCTGCTACTTGCGGGGTAGAGGGCACCACGTCGTGGACTCGGTCGGCGAGATCCGCTAGGGCCTCGAGCGAAGACGAGGCCTGGGACGCGACGATCGTCTGGGTGGTGCTGGGTAGACGGGTGGTCCAAACAGTTCGCAAGAACTCCTCTGGAACTCCTGGACCGGCCAGGTGCTGTAGGTGCCTCAGGAACTGGGAAGGCTTGCGGTCGCCCAACTCCTCATGAACAAGGAGCTGCTTGACCTTCTTCTCCCTGGATGCCGATAGCCTCTTGATGAGTTCTTGTTTCAGCCGCTGGTACTTGTTGGTGGGTGGTGGGTTGGTGATGATGTCCTCCACCTCCTCTGCATACTGCTGGTCTAGCTGGCCAACCACGTAGTAGAACTTCGTGGTGTCGCAGGTGATGCCGGATATCACAAATTGACCCTCAATTTGGGCAAACCAAATTTGTGGTTTTTCTGGCCAAAATGGGGGTATTCTCACACCGACTTTGAAAACTCCAACGGTCGAATCGGTGTTTCCGTCCGCAGCACAGTCTTGGTATCTGTCCTTGTTCGCCATCCTGTGTTCTCAAGGGGTCACCAGTGTGGTGTATGATGTGATGATGCGGTGAAGTAGGTACGTGTGTGGAGATGAGGAAAAGTCTCGAGATACACAACATAAAACAGTTTATTCACAGCACTCGGTTACAGTACGTACACACAAAAGAAAGAAGGAGTAAGGCGAGAAAGTTAAACACAGATAGTCAGAGAAGAGAAAGTCACAGCACAGCACATACAACAAACAAGCAAAAATGTTCCGAATGTAAAAGCGTTAAGCGCGAGAATGTAGTTAGCCCGTGATCGCTAGAAGCAGACTGTTCGCCGGGCGCCGAGCGCCGCGCGCGGTGGTAGGCATCAGAACCGGTCACCGCACGAACAATAGGCTCAGCTGAGTAGCGGCTAGTGAATCACTACTAATAATGGTTACTTTGCGAATACAAATGTTTGTTTGTTCGTTGAAACTATTTTCCTTAAAATAACGAGATATTATTATTGTAAATAAATAAATATTAATAACTATGTGACGGTACGCCACATCAGTGTGGTGTATGATGTGATGCGGTGAAGTAGGTACGTGTGTGGAGATGAGGAAAAGTCTCGAGATACACAACATAAAACAGTTTATTCACAGCACTCGGTTACAGTACGTACACACAAAAGAAAGAAGGAGTAAGGCGAGAAAGTTAAACACAGATAGTCAGAGAAGAGAAAGTCACAGCACAGCACATACAACAAACAAGCAAAAATGTTCCGAATGTAAAAGCGTTAAGCGCGAGAATGTAGTTAGCCCGTGATCGCTAGAAGCAGACTGTTCGCCGGGCGCCGAGCGCCGCGCGCGGTGGTAGGCATCAGAACCGGTCACCGCACGAACAATAGGCTCAGCTGAGTAGCGGCTAGTGAATCACTACTAATAATGGTTACTTTGCGAATACAAATGTTTGTTTGTTCGTTGAAACTATTTTCCTTAAAATAACGAGATATTATTATTGTAAATAAATAAATATTAATAACTATGTGACGGTACGCCACATTTATAGTGATAAAAATGAATCGTCGAAATGTATGTGCGTACCTACGTACTTGACTCCAGGGGGACTCCTCTACTCTCAAAACCGAAACGAACATACGAAAGGATTCGTTTTTAAAGATTTATCAAAAGCTCGGGAGTTAAAGCGTGGTTAATGATTTGCATAAATAATATTGTGTTTTTTAAACGCTTTAGTCGCATTCGAAGGGAATTGGTTGCGACTATGAGAATTAAAAATTGCTATCCGTTGTCGGATCCGACATATTTCGTTTTTGAGAGTAGACCTCCAGAAACGTTGGATCAGATTGGATAAGTCTTTATTTTTGTTAAGTTTGTAATTGTTAGGACAAAGTTTGTAAAAAAAAGTGATAAATTTACCGAGATCATATGAGTGAGAGAGCTAGTGAGCTTCTCCTTTTAAAAAAACAATCAGATAATTGACCTAAAACTAGAAACATATTCCATTATCTTACGTTCACATTTTAGAATTAATTTCTGGGTACGGCAGCGAGTTTAGAACTAACTCGATTTCAGCTAAGTTAGGATTATAACTTGTGTAGATTTGCGTGGGATGAGACAAATTACCAATTAGGCACCAACTTTGTTACCCAGTCGCCTTAAGATATAAGTTTACTGAAGTCCCATTTCGTCATTGAACAATAAAATAAAAATATTGATAACTGTGGGTCTGAATACTTAGCAGATAAGGTTGGAACTACCGTACAATAAACAACGAACTTATTGCCGAATTGATAATTTGACAATTCAAAGTTATAACTCTAAGGACATGTTAGGATAAGTGCATGAGAGCACGATTGATATTTTAAAAGAGGTAGGGCATAGTGATTTATCGCTCGAACTGGAGCAGCCCGACTGGTGAAATACCTTACAGAAGACCGCAGCCAAATAACAATCACTTCTGTGTTGTTGTGTTCCTGCGTGTGAGTAAGGTTTCCAGAGCTCCTGGGGGGTACTACATTAGTCGCAGGGGTCAAGCCTTCAAGGTAAGAGCGACAAGTCCAGTAACAGATTTATTATGCTGTACTTGTCACCCTTAAGCTAGGACCTCATTACTCACCACTTAACATCAGGTGGAATGAGGTCAATCCTGAAGTGCAATATAAAAAATATATATAGAAGTAATATGCCATCACGTATTCAATATTAATACGAACAATTTATATATTCTAAAAAGGTGAATTTCATACATTTTCACAAGTGTGTAACAATTTTTTATTTTTTTTTTATTTTTTAATTTCGTGTTTTGTCTTTTTAAATTGTAACTAACATATTTCATAAGTACTACTAACAACATGAGTCATTGTTACTTGATTAATAAATTAATTAATTCATTCAATGTCACACTGCAAGTATAAGGTCTCCGCTATTAAAATCAAGTTTACACCATTATTACAAAAGTCGGTACCGGCTTCATACTAAACAAATTAGGGGTTCGTGATTACAAACCGGAACTATGTTTAATTAATCTGCAACTTATATTTTGGTTCAACTCGGGAACGAAAACAAGGACCCTACGCTTAAACCACATTACTCAAACTCTAAACCATCTTACCATCCAACCAGATCTATACGACAAATTTCAAAATGATATTACTAGTAACTTACATACAAGTGTTATCACAAGCCCTTTGGGATATCATACCGCATAAATAACACCTGTTCATATGAGAACTGAAATTTATACTCTGCAATACTTGGACTGTAATTTAAACGATTTATCTCTCACAGTAGAACAATGGGTTATGCTTTATTAAAGTCTGTCTAGAAATTCTAATAGAATTACACCATGTCCGCATGATACTCGTACAAACATTTCACTGGAAGTTAAAGTCATTTCAGCAACTTCAGAATATTTCATAAATAACATAAATCTGATTCTACTATTAACTACCAACAGTTTTTTGGGTAAGCAATACGAAACACTATAAAAAAATCCTAGTAAAATAAACGTTTTTCAATAAATACGGTTTATTATTTTAGGATTTCCAATAACACACATCATTGTTTTTTCAGCTAAATCAATTATACACACGTTATTTGAACGGCTTGCATACATAAAAATGTTATGAGGAAATGAAGACCACTAGTATTAGTAAATTCTACATGACACTACACAACATACATAAATGTTAAAATTAAGGTGGAATATGTTATCTTAAATTGTTTTCTTCTTTAAATAGTTTGTCAAATATTAACAACCTATGTAAGTACATTTTTTTGTTGACGGGGGAAATGCTTGATGCACCGTACCGCACCCCGAGGGAGGGTGACGGCGTGTGTGGGACTCCCACCTACCTACCTACCTCAGACTACCCACTAAAACCCCCCGGTTGGACCTTCATCGCCTTAATGGCGGCGCCATGGGAGATCGGCTCAGTCTTTACTTCCACGACGCCGCCGGAACAGCCGCTTACGCGGCTCCGTCTACTCCCCCTATTGTGTTGGGGGGGAGTCTGGGGATGGCCGGTCCAAAGTTAGCTATTGCAAGAGCATGCACATGCATTTTTGCTTACAAGGTGACTACGATCACAAATGTTATGTAAGATGTTTAAGGAAAATAAATTTATTATCATTATTATTATTTTAAACAATAAATTGTTTATCTTGGTTTTTTTAATAAAACATGATATAGTTTATTATTAATATTATCATTGATGATTGAAACTGAAGGATATAATTTTTAAGTGTTTTAGATCGGTATACTACTTTTAAATAAATATTGGGCATCAATCGTGCATACTTTTATAATCAAATTGTATCAGGACCTAAAAAGTTCACCTAAAGTAACTCTGAGCGTAATCAGTGTATCATTCAATACACGAGAATTACTATAGATTTACCCTAGTTAAAAAAAATCATGTCAAACTTCACCGCACCAAACGTCGCACCGATGTATTTATAACATCTCCACTCACTTCATATTGAAAACTCAAATTGGTTATTGAAGCTTTTCATTATTCAATTAAAACTACTCAAGCTTAGTTTTAGACGTAATATTTTTTTTTAATTAAACTATATGACTCAGGAATCTAATTAACTTCATGGTCCTTTTCCTTTATGTTAGGACTTGACTTTATACCTTAGTGACTGAAGTACGCCACTTATCCGTTCTTTTTTTGGCTTGTACTACAACCATTGTAATAAATGTCTGATAGGATCAATTACTTTATATGTGTGTTTTAGATACAGGTTTGGCTAGCTGAATAAGCATTACATTAATATTTTTAATGTAAGCTAAATTAGTACATTTGATGACCTCCGTAGCCGATAGGCGAGCGGGCCTGACTTTGGCGAGCGCCATCTCTGAGGATCCGGGTTCGATTCCCGTTCGGGTCAATATGGGAAACGAACTTTTCCATATTGTCTCGGGTCTGGGTGTTGTGGTACCGTCGTTGTTTCTGATTTCTGTAACACAAGTGCTTAAGCTACTTACCACAGAATCAGAGCAATGTATGTGATGATGTCCAATTTTATTTATTTATAATACGCATTTTATCCCCTTAAGCTTAAGTATTTAAAACTAGTAACGGATTTTGACATTCCTTTTTTTAAATATATATAATGAAAGATAAAGCATACACATACAAAGTACATATAGTACATTAAAGATGAAACATTATTTATATTGGACCGATTCGTAACCGGGGCAGATAGCTTATCTATTTATCTATCTATCTATTTTAATAAAAATCAATCGTTGTTTATTAGTATCGCTAAAACTTGAGAACGGTCCGGGCGATTAAGCTGATTTTCGTTTTGATATAATAGTGGAGGTCCAGGGAAAGTTTGAAAGGTAAAAAATATTAAGAAAAATTAGGCAGCATGACGTTTGCCGGGATAGCTAGTTAGGAATAAAATCAACTCAATAAACGTCTTAATAAAGTTCTTCTGGAATACTATGAGCACTAGATAACTTATATTACGAGTAACTATAAGCATTTCAATCTAAGAACCAAGATTTTTTAGGTTGAGGTGAACCTAGAATAATCGGTGCAACGACATAATTTAAATGGGTCTTAGCCCTGCTGTAAGTTATTAAATAGACTTATACGTTTTTTTACTTTACTATGGTAGAAACAAGCAAAACTGTTTCTTAATTCGCATCCGAAGTTGTTCAGTAGCCCGAAACTTCGCTAGTCAATTTCAGTAGTACGGCCCAGGTGGTGCCCACCCACTTAGGTGTCTTCTTTTAGTTTATTTCTTGCCATTCATTAGGACAAATTGGCTTACCCTTTTTTAGGATAACCACCTCAGAGAGTTTCACTAGAAAAGTTTTTATAGTTCTTTTACTGAAAGAGTCTTGTCAGTTTTTTACTAAAATACGGTTTAAATGTAATTGAAAAGGTACAGACGAATCTATTTGTTTTTGTTAAATTAAATAAGAGGATAGAGTTTATTTTTAAAACAGATTATTTTAATATGAATATACAAATTGAATCTGATGCCTTGGGTGTTTAACTTGGTATTAGGCTTTGTCTTAGCTCTGGTGGTAGTTTTGAGTTTTCCACAACATCACCATTAGGGAAATAAGGGAGTTTTTGTGGGTAAACTTACATTGGCAGGAGAGACACTTTTCGGTATTGTTTTCAAATCATGTCAATATCATACAACGAGTCCTTTAAAATTAAAACAAGAAACAATGCTTGTGTGCTCTTTTAAGGGTCATAAGATTAAAAAAACACTTGAAGGAAACAAGCATAGACTTAATTTAAAACGGTCCCATAACTCTGAAAGTTTTCCGGGAAAAATTTGTCCAAAGACGCCATTCGTACATGCGAGAACGAAGACAAACTTGGGGAACTGAAATAATTTACGCGTGGACTAATGTGCAAATTAGACGAATTTTTCGAGTCATATTTTATTGTCTTGGGTAATTTTTACCTTAAATTTTCTAAGAACAATTGCTATCTGTACTTTTATAAACTTTAAGACTTTCGCGTTCTATTTTAAACATTTAAAATTATTTAACGGGTCAAAACGCGACACCATCTTTACTTAGTAGTTAATACGAAAGTAAATAGCTTGAGTTCTTTGGTTTTTTGGGTCTATGCCCACCTCCAAAATCGAAATATATCGGATCCAATGACCGTTAGCACTTTTTATTTCTCATAATCGTAAAACTTTGAGGAGCAATCAAAAGTTTCGGGACAAAATCCACGTTTTAATTTAAAAACTTTTGAGTAATACTCAAAAAGAAAACCTTTATTTCGTTCCTTTTATTTTTGGTAGTAGATCCTCTGCTTGAACTTGCAAAAACTACTCATTTCGAAAATTATTGCATACTCATAATTTTGTTTTCATTCTGAGTAAACTGACTGAATCTTTTCATCAAAAAAAATCAGGTTGATTCAGCCGCGGGCAAAAGGTAGTATTAAACATAAGGCACGGCATGAGCAGACACATACTAAGAAAATGTAACTATGTATTTTACTATCTGACAAAAGAAGACTAATTTCTTAAGAATATAATTTTAAAAAAGTACAGTTTGAGAAATCATATTATGTTTTTACAGACCTTGTAACAAAACATTGTTAAAAAAATCAATGATAATAGTAGTTAAAAAAATATAATTAGGTGAGACCGCTAATTGAAAAACCTCTCTTTTTTTGAAGTCTGTTTAAAGTGCATTTTATCTTTTATACTTCAAATTCAAAAGAAAATATCGTTAGCTAACCAATTTTTTTTGCTTTTGACAAATGTCTTCCTAACTAAGCCTGGTACAAAATGCTGTTTTTTTCTAAACTGTTTTTATGCCTCCCTTCTACTCGTATACACAAGTAGCAATAAAATTGTATATCGTAGCCAATATAGACTAACAAGCATACACCCACGAGTAATACAATAACTAGAACCCTCCACGTGCCGTGTAGCAATCTACTATTCATAGCCGCTACAGGCGCTACAGAATTGTCCTATATTTAGCTATTTGTAGTGACCGACCGAAACATGTTTTTTTGCCGAAACCGAAACCGAAACCGAAGGTTCGGTTTCATTGTAGTTTCGGCCGAAACCGAAACCGAAACCGAACCTTTTATAAAAAAAAGTCCTTATAAAGTCGAAAAAATTTCGGTCGGCGAGATATTAATTTATAAAAAATAATATTTCGCCGACGTTTAATTACAGGTTTCTACTTTCAAAGATATATCACAATGAAATTTAAGCACAGTTACAAAGGTTCTGTTTGAAAATTTAACTCATCATCATCATCATCATTTCGTCCTATTACTGTCCACTGCTGAACTTGGCCTCTCCAACCGATTTCCAGGGTCTGCCACCAAAGTGACCGGCTCAGCAGACACCGAGGTGTACAACTGCCCATAGAACCTCTCTATCTCCCGTAACACCTCTGACTTATTCGACGTTATACGCCCATCTTCGGTCTTCAGCTTCATTAGCTGGCTTTGCTCAATAGACAAGTCTTTTGCGAACACTTTGGAGCCTTGGTTCCGCTCGATCGTCTCCTTAATACGTTGGGTATGGGACCCTACCGTATGGGCAATTTCTACCAGCCTGCCATTTATATCGCCCACTGATGCGCAGCTGTCTAGCCATTCGAAGCGATTTACCAGTTCAAGTTGAAAGTTCTCGGGGTTTTGGATATGTGCATTCGACGGTCGGAGCGTGGACTTCATCAGACGCGCTCTTTCAAGTTTGACATTGATATTCAATATGCCTCTGACGATTCGGTGATCGCTGCCGGTTTTAACCTTGTTCATCACAGATACATCATTGAATATCTGTCTTCTGAAGCTCATGATGAAGTCAATCTCATTCCTCGTTACACCGTCGGGACTCAGTTCAGGTCCATTTCCTTTGTGGCGGCTTTCGGAAGAAAGAATTCATCATAAAGAGTCCTTCTTTCTCCATAAAGTCCGCCAGCATCTGTCCTCTGGGATTCCGCTGCTTTTCAGCTCATCATCGCTTCTACAGCCCAACTTCGCATTGAAGTCACCCATTACAACAGTGAAATGTGTCTTGGAGCTATGTATGGCCCTACTAATGTCCTTATACGTAGCTTCCACTTCGTCATCTGGGTGTGTCGTAGATGGAGCGTATACCTGTTAAGAAAATATCTCTTGGATATTTTAACTACGAGGCACGCATCTCTATTCGACACACTTCCGACGGACACAATGTTGGGACTTCTGTTCTCCCTCCCGGTAGTAGAACAAGTGACCGGTCTGCAATGTTATCGTATCCTCTCCCTCTCTTCGAATTTCCGATAAACCAATGACGTCCCATCGCAACTTGCTCAACTCTTCTTCCAGCTCGACTAGCTTCTCATCCAACCTCAATGTGCGCACGTTGTGTGTTACCTGGGACAATTGTCGGTGGGGGTGGTAGCCCGATCTCTGCCGGGGATTCTTAGCACCCCTGGCCCCGCCGCTATCGTGACTGCTATCGTAGCCACGGACTGCGGGGCCGCCGGGGACTCGGGGCCTGGTTTTCAATTGTGCCGTCATTGAAGGTTAATAGCCTACTGGTACCACGCTGGCCAGACGGGTTGGTACAGGGTTTTATCTCGAGTTTTCCTTCTCTCGCACTGGGTGTTATGTGTGTTTTTGCTTGAGTCGGCTTCTACGACTCCCTGGGACAGTGAAGGGGTGGTGACATATGTATTCTCATGCCGTCACCACACGGCAAAACTTAACTACCCTATAAATAAAGTGAAACAAATATATTATTTGTAAGTTTCGGCGCGGCCGAAAGGTTCGGCCGTTTTTGGCCGAAACCGAAACTCTGGCCGAAACTTGATTTTTTGGCCGAAACTGGCCGAAACCGAAACCGAAACCGAAATTTCGGTCGGACACTAGCTATTTGTCGTAGCAACTGCTACTGACTGTACTACGAATGCGCTTCTTGCTACGAAGTCCGATATACCGAATGCAAGTCGTTTTTTTATTAGCCGTGATGACCACAGACATTGGGCGTTCTCACAATTTAGTCAAAGTGTTTCTGTATGAGATGTTTTCTCTAACTTTGTGATATTTATAATTTCCTTACACATAAAATAATATAAATGCGGTTTAAGAGGCATTGGTGGCGATCACTTAGACGAAAACTGCACTAAACAAAATTTTCTGTTATAGCGTATTCATCTCAAAACTAAAGTCATAAAATTCGACTGTCTCATAATTATAAACTTTCGTTTAATACCGTCAATTCAGTTATTTTAAGCATAGATATAAATGCAATATACGGTACAGTACATTGAAACCGAAAGGAAGTCCGTTTTTTTGCTAAAACGATTATTTTTTTTGACGCACAATAACATACAAAGTACTTTTTTTTCGTATTAGAACTTAACTTTAAAAATATTATTGTTCGAAATCGTTTACACTGCGGATTCAAATAACATTACAGTTCGAAATTCAAACCAACACATGAAACAACATATAAAATAAAAAAAACAGTTTCCCAGCCAGTGACTTGCACCACGACGCATCGTAAAAGGTAATTCTTCGACAAAGCGTTTTAATTAAACCTCTTTGTAAGCGCGTATAAATGGGATGCGGGTCTCTCGGGGAATAATTACCGAATTATTTATTGATACAGCCCACTTGAACTTTGCCTTGTAAAAAGTAATAAATTAGGTCCTTGGTCAAATGGGAATCTTAAGGACAGGCATTTGCAATAAAATCTTTACGATGCTACGCGTTTCACTTTCACCGCATAAGGTTTTAATGAATCAAGAAAAGATGAAAAAAATAAATTTGAACAATAATAAAAAAGAATAGGAATTTATGTTTTGATTATTCTGCAGAAAACCTGTGAAAACCGTTTCGTGAGACTTCGCCTTTTTATCAATACTAATATTATAAAAAGGAAAGATTTGTACCTATTTTTGTATGTTTGTAATGAATAGGTTCAAAAAGTACTGGGCCGATTTAAAAAAATATTTCATCAATAGAATGCTAAATTCTTCCAATTTGACATAGGCTACAAAATTAAACTTACTAATTTGTTAGGTAAATAAATAAAATAATCAGTGATCCGAGTAATTATTGACGGGGTTTTATGGAATCTTCTATTTCGAGTTTTAAAATGTTGAATTTAATTAAAATTAATTAAAGTTAATAATTCAATAAATGCTCCAACCAATCAACTGGTTTCAAACTAAAATCTTTTTTTGTATGCATACCCCAAGGCAAAAAAAAACGTTTGATTCCTAAATGGAAATAACAAAGAATTGAACCAGGAACCATTCGCGCTTCGAACGACTACCTTATCCACTACGCCCACCGAGAAAGTTAGTTATTTAATTAGCATCTGCTTTTTTTTTTATTTTATTTAAAAACTTTATTGCACAAAAAAAGTACAACAGGTGGACTTAATGCTATGGGCATTCTCTACCAGTCAACCTTTGGGTCATGCGGAGAGTTAGTTTATGGGTGCGGTAATAGTGACAAAGTGCATAAGTAATCTAAAAAATAAAATAAAAACATAATACACGAGAATAGTAACTATCAAGCGTTACAAAATTCATTTCGGAAACAACTAAATATACATATAGACATACATGAATAAATATAATATATATATAAAATATGAAGTTATACTTATATTTACATAATGAGCATATATATACTTATACAACCTGTAACGGAAAGGGGGTAACAATGTAAAGTAGGTGGATACTATACCTTGTATAGATTCTATATACGAAATCCCGAGTTAAAATAAACACTTTATTGTTTTTATGAAATAAAAAATGATTCAACTATAATGACTGACTAAAACGTAAACAAACGCATCACAACACTATTGAGGTCAGCGACCCCAAATCACGTTATCACTTCACTACAATCACTGCGATCCTGAATTTCTCCACCTCCTTCCTCGACATGCGCGCCTAGTACTTTTCGGCGTGAGCGCGTGTCGGCTTGCTTGGGCGGCTTAGCACAGAGGAATCGGCGTTGTCACTAGGTAGGTACATATTGTAGCGAACGTTTATGGAAACACCTGGAACAAACGAAATGAGGACTTATTAACGTGGCATAAAGACCAATTTGTTATTATTAATTACGTAAGTAAAATTTTTACATAGTTTATTTTATTTCTTGAAAACCAAATTCTAATTGATAAATTGAGGATTTAGAACAAAGTTATCTACTTACTTTTCAGAGAAACGGTTCAAAATAGGACGTATTGTCCTTGAAGCTGGATGCATAAACCAGCTCGCCGATATGAAGATGCGCGAACATTATGCAACATTTGTGGTGTCACTGTACAGAACGCGGCTTTGATGCTTTCTATCATCTCTTCCCTTGACGAGCATGCTACAGCGTACATCTTCCTTTTAACGTAGTCCCACAAGAAGAAGTCCAACGGAGTGAGGTCTGGTGACCGCGCTGGCCATGTGCCAGCGCGGTCACCGCTGATACGACCTCCTCGCCCAATCCAATGGTTTCGTAAATCTCTTTCTCTAGCTCTCGGTCGGCCATCAGGCTGCCGTCGGTTGCTCCGACATAGAGAATCATCTCGAATATTCTTGATTGCTCAAAGACATCACGAAATATCACTAGGCTATCCGTAGGAAGTAGGTAATCCAGAAAGGCAAAAACACGAGATGTTGTCACGGCGACGACAACACAACGACGTAACTGAAGTGTCAAAATGAGAAACGCTAAACCAACAAATTTCAGATGTGATTCAGTAAACACTAAAAGATGAACCACCATTGTGATATTTCAATTAATAGCATAATAGGTACATCCAACTCTTTCGACGATTCCAACCTTAGAGTAAGGAAAATATTAATAGACAAAATTTAATAGGTTTCAGAATTAGTATGAACTTGCGTCTAAATATTGATTATTGAATTTTGTAGCATTACAATAGATTCACTGACGTTTTAAAAGTGTGTACGTCTGCGAAAGAGTGTACGTACTGAACGTCATCTGTCTCTTTTTCTCTTATGACTATTCCATGCTTGAGAAAACAGTACAAGTAGTCATTTCTGAATCACATTTTTAGCACTCTCTCTATTCTAATCTCTGTCTCTCTCTTACTGTGAGATTCCAACTACAAAGTTGTGACAATCAATATTAGGGTTCAATATTATTTTACTAAAACTAGCAACAAAAAAAATCTTTCATACTCATGGATTCCTGGTAGCTCCGTTACTTTGCATGGTCAAGTTTGAGGATTTAAAATGTAATTTTCAATTAATACTTTTTCTTTAATATGTTTTTTCGGCGTTCTTACGTAAAATTATCGTCTGTAAACCGATTTTACAGACAACCAATTTTTTGGACATAACGTATACGATAAGATTTATCGTATTTTTGCTTGAAAAGCCTTTAATGCAATTACGAACTGTTCTAAATAAAGGAAGAAAACACCTGATAGTTTTACAGTATGGGGCACACAGTTGTGATATAATTTTACCAAGTACCTATTTAATACAATTTGCGAAAAATCTTAATACTGAAGGGTCATAAACATAATTTAAATGTTGGTATTAGAATCGCATCATTAATAACATAATTTTATTATTGTTGAAATTGTAGGAACGAAATAAATTAAAATGCAGAACCCATTTTTAAAATTAGCACTATTTTTGTACCAGGGCCATAGTAAAGTATCATAGCCACGAGACCCGCCCATTTTTAGGGTTCATTTAAAAAATAAGTTAACTCATTTAGTGGAATAGTTTTGTTTATTAAATATTGCACCGCTTATTTTTTTGATTTAAATATTTTTGATAAATATTTAAAAAATACTTTTTAGCCGGAATCACTGGGATAAGATAGTTCTTGATACGACAGATTTGTTGATATCATTTTGTAACTGTTAGAACTGAAGAAGTTACATTTCACAATCCTTAATGTCAACTAGCTCGCTCATAACCTCTTTATTCCTTACGAGAAAGGTGTTGTTATAGCAAGTTGGAAATGTGAAACCGAAAACGCCTAGTTTTCGATTCAGAGTTACAATCAATATTTACTTTTCCTTGACTCACTTTTACGATCTGCACGGCATTCGATATTCAAATAAATTTTCTTTTTGTACGCCCTCATGGCAAAATATGTTGAAACTACATTGATCACTGTTTCTCATCTTACATTTGCACATGTTTACAAAAATTTATAAAAGTTAGGAGATACTAGTTTAGCTTAGTTACTGTTCGTTTTTTTTTTGTTTGTTAAAAGGGAAATAATAATACAGATTATAATCCCCAATCATAAGAAATTTAACAATGTATGAAAATAAATATCTGGAACCCATATAAGATTATTTAATTGAATACCAGGAGTGCAGTGTGAGCTGATTGTTGTTGTTGACCCCACAGCTGTTACACCGTGAATACTGTGATAGTGTTGTGCAAGCGTGACTTAGTCAAAATTTTGACTTGTATTTGACTGATATTTCAAAAAAAAATATTGAAGCAATAAATGCGCGTACACAGCTACAAATGGTCCCATACAGTTTGTAACCGTTAACTGCTTTGGTATGTTTGATATTGTTATACCCTTTCCGTTACACGTTGTATATACATAAGTAAATAATACCACATAAAAATATAAAATAAATAATAACTATATATAAATGGATTCAGCAATTGAAAAATTCATGTCTACGATTTATGTATTAGCGAGAGAGAAGAAGTGTTCACGAACTTTCATTTTAAAAATTCCCTTAGTCAGGGATTGTCGAGTATCAGCGGGCAGAGCATTCCAAAGACGGGCGGCTTGCACAGTAAAAGACTTTGAAAAGAAGTCGCTATGATGACGAGGAATGTTTAAGCTTAGGTTGTCAGTGGAGCGAAGAGAACGGTCGTGAGATTGACAAAGGAATCGAAATTGTTTCGTCAGATAGGATGGGGACAAAGGATTGTGAAGAATATTAAAGAGCAGGCAAAGTATCCTGGAATTCCTACGTTGACGTATCGGAAGCCATTTAAGTTGGTTGCGAAAATTAGAAATGTGATCATACTTACGAAGTCCAAAAACAAATCTGATACAGTTGTTTTGAAGACGATCAAGTTTTTTCACTAGGGCTTCGGAGAGATCAGGATAGCATGCGTCAGCGTAGTCAATGATAGGCAGGATGAGAGTGTACACAAGCATGAGCTTGGTGGTAAAAGGAAGGAAGAATTTAAAACGGTAGAGTCTCCTCAGACAAGCCACCACCTTGCGACTTACCTCAGTGACATGAACCGACCAGCTTAGAGTGGAATCCAAATAAAGTCCAAGATTCTTCACGGACTCACAGTAGGGGATGTTTGTTCCGTCAAATCTTATCGGTTCCAAGTCAGGCACGTGGAGTCTGGCCAGTAGTCTGGAGCTGCCAATTATCATAGCCTGACATTTAACAGGGTTAACGGAGACACCAAATTCATGAGACCAGACACGAATGCGATCTAGATTGGCATTCAACTTATCGATAGCCAGGGTTAACTCACCTAACTTTGCACTTGTGTAAAGTTGTAGATCATCGGCGTACAGGTGATACGAGCAATCAAGAGTATCGGAAATTAGGTTGATAAACACGGAAAAAAGGATGGGCGAAAGAATACCACCTTAGGGCACGCCAGCAGATAAAGCAACCCAGTCTGAGTTGGTAGATTGTGTAGAGACTGACTACTGCCGGCCGCGTAGATAAGAGGACATCCAATTTAAAACAAAAGGGGATAAATTAAGTGAAGATAAGACAGCAAGAAGAAGATCATGATCAACGGTATTGAATGCATTAGAGAAATCAATCAGGACGAGAATGGTGAGCTTAGTATTATCCATCGCCTCTCTTATGTCATCAGTTACTTTAATGAGTGCAGTAGTAGTGCTATGAGCGGGCCTTAAACCAGACTGTAGTGAATTGAGCAGATTATTAGCATTTAAGTGTGAGGAGAGTTGCTTTAAAACACAGGCTTCAGTTACTTTGGAAAGAAAAGGTAGTACTGAAATGGGTCGGAAATGATTGGGAGAAGTGGGATTAGGGACTTTGGGAAGCGGATGAACTAACGCCTTGCGCCATAAATCAGGGAAATTACCGGAGTCGAGAGAGAAATTTATCAGGTGTGATATAACAGGCAGCAGTTGTTCCAACAGAGGAATAATCATAAGGCGACTAATTCCATCGACTCCAGTAGCCTTAGATGTTATAGAAAGAATTGTTTTCCTTATCTCGTCCTGAGAAATGGGGGAAAAGTTAAAAGGATCAGTGACAGAATGAATAATAGATGAAATTTTAGACAGAGTTTTGGATTTAATAAGTGGATTAAGGAGTGGAACATTAGAGAAGTGAAGGTTAATTTCATTGAGACTAAGTGGGATATGAAAGTTATTAGATTTCCTTCCACATATTCCCAGGGATTTTAGAAATTTCCAGACATTTGGAGCAAAAGAATGTGAAATACGCTCGTGAATAAAGCGGCGTTTGGCTACTCGTATCATCTGGTTGCACCGAATCCTCGCGATCTTGTACTGTGACCAATGTTCTTCGGTTCGATCCTTCTTAAAAAGACGAAAGGCTTTGTTCCGTCTTCTCATGGCCATACGAATCCCTTGTGTTAACCAAGGAGCAGGCGGCCGCTTGATCCGGACTGTGTGCAGAGGAGCATGAACATCGAACAACTGCAAGACAAGATCGTTAAACTTCGCAACTTTCTCGTCAATACAAGAGGCAGCTGCGACCGTCGACCAATCCATCAACGACGTATCATGCAGTAAGTTATTCATATTGACGCGACCATAACTTCTCAACCGTACTGTCCGTGACCTGAATTTCGGGGCCTTAAGAGCATAGGATAGAAAAATAAGGTCATGTCTCGAAAACCCAGGCGCAAGAAATTGGCCATGGTCAGAGTTAAGTTCAGCGTTGGATGTCAAAATGTGGTCAATCCGGGTGTCGTTGCTATGTATGTTATGATGAGTTGGTTGAAGTGGAAGATGCTGAAGTCCTGTAGATTTAATAAGATTGAGAAGCCTCTGTGAGCGATAGGAGTCACAGGCAAGATCGGTGTTCAAGTCACCCATCACAATGAGGTGAGGGTAGTCAGCACTCAAGGATTCCAAAACAAGTTCCAAGGAAGAGAAGCAGTCAATAGAGGGAGGGCAGTACACGACGCCGAGTACAGCCTTAGTTGAGCCTGGAAATTTCAACAAAAAGATATTCCGCATTGGCAGAGTAGTGGCTGGGTGAAGAGGCAATAATTTTGAAAGGAATTTCGGATTTAAGATAAATGGCAACACCCCCTCCACCCTTACCGGTGCGATCATTACAGATTAGTACAAATTCAGGCAGACTATATAATGCGGATGGAAGACAAGGCTTGAACCAGGACTCAGAGATAAGGACAGCGCTAATAAAGCTAGACGAAAAGGAGTCAAGTAGTTCACTGTAGTGCTGAGGTACACTCTGCGCGTTGATATGACACAAGTTTAAATTGTTCTTTCTACTCCTGAAACAGCCATTCAACTGGTCACCAAGAGTATCGGTATCCGAATTGCTAGACGTGTCGTGACAGGAGTAGAATGATATAGACGAATTTGCGGAATGATACGAATCGTTTGCTGACATTAAATACTTATAAATAAATACTAATACAAAATAAATACAGAATAATAATATAACAGAAATTATATGCTAAAGAGCTGGCCTGTTTGTTATAATTTAGCACACTCTAACCGCATCACCCACCAGCTGGCAACATAATAAATTGATTTATGTTAACAAAGAAAGGAAAACAAAAATTAATTAACTAAGTAAGTAAGTGGGTACGTGATACAGGTAATTAAATAGATACATAAAGATTGTTTTAAATACAAGTACAAACAATAAATCGTTATTACAAATGGAAAATAATTAAACAAAAGATTAAGTTCAGGTAACAAACATGGAACGAAACGTTATCAATGTACTAAAGATGTAAAATCCAATGCTGTAAGTGTCATTTTGACATATGTCAAATATGAGTCCAATTATAAACCTACTTAAAACGAAACTACCCTTCCTAAAAATTAGAAATTGTGTGTATGAAATATTAATAAATACAAACAAGAAAGACGTACCCACCACAGTAAATTTATCAATAACACTATTTCTTGGCCGCTTGCTTGCGTGTTTCTGGCTTCTTGGACGGATGAGGGACTCCAACCGGTTTCACGCTCGTAATTGGTGTGGACGATGTGCGGGACGAGCTCGGGGCGCTGGTGGTTTTGGGAAATCTTTTCAAGATATCATCAATCTCAGCCTGAGTGGAGATCTTCCTTCTGGAGTTATCAGGGAGCTTAATAACAACAACCCCATCCTGAGTCCAGCAATTTCTCATCCCGAAGTGTGATCGAGCAGCGGCAAATGCGTTTTGACGCGTCTTCGTGAGAAATTCACTCACAGCATAAGGCGAGCCCTTGAGCAGCGTTTTCTTTCGCCAGGCTGCTGACCTCAGTGAGAAGCTGCTGAAGCGAATGAGTACTGGTCTGGGGCGCACACTCGATTTCTCACCAAGACGGTAACAGCTCTCAACTTGGGAGGCGGCGTCAGGCAAATCCAACTTTTCCCGTAATGTCAGTCACTGAAGTCATGAGGTCGTCGGTGGCTTCAGGAATGCCAGTAAATATGAGTGCTTTTCTGCGGTGCCGCATCTCCATAGCATCCAAAGAATTTATGCAGTCACTCATTTGTTTTCTAAGATGACACAAAATATCCCAGACCACATCCCGGAAGCTATGGAACTCTGCTGTCAGCCTTGACAACGAATCAGTGGTTGATGGCTGCGACTGCAGCTGCAACTCAAAATCAGCCATTCTCTTCATAAGGCGTTCTTCTATATCAGCTTGGGAAGCCTGCAGTTGTGCTGCTACATGTGCCATTGTAGTGTGAAAGAAAATAATTTGCTTTGTTTGCGAAAATGTTAGTGAGATAAGAGCTGTTAAGTGGAAGCGAAAAAAGATCTATATCATTAAGAAATCACTTGTTTTCTATTTTTAATAAATTAAAACTTAGCAGTAAAATTTGAGCCTTCTAACTTATTCGACACCTACCGCCCAAAAAGCAAAGTAGGATCTTTTTGAGAATTGAAGAAATAATTTTAAATTATTTTATTTACATATTAACCTATTTACATGTATATACATAGGTTCATAATATCCGCATTGGGCAGTTTCTCATACACTCTGATTTTTCTGTAAGTAGCTAAAGCATTTATGTTCCAGGAAACAAAAATGATGAAGGTTTCATAATACCAACAACCAATAAAGAAAAGTTCGTTTCCCATATTAACTCGGCCGAAATTGAACCCGGCACCTCAGAGATAATGCGTTGTCAAAGTCTGGCTGTCGCCTCTCGGCTATTATTCAAATATTAGGTCCTATTCAGGATTATAGTCAAAGACGATTCTTATGACGACCTCCGTAGCCAAAAGGCGAGCAGGCCTGACTTTGGCGAGCGCCATCTCTGAGGTCCTGGGTTCGATCCCCGGTCGGGTAAATATGGGAAACGATATTTTCTATATTGTCTCGAGTCTGGGTGTTGTGGTACCATCGTTGTTTCTGTTGCTTAAGCTAATTACCACAGAAGAACAATGTAGGTATGTGATGTTGTCCAATATGCAAAATTTCTCTCACTAATTCTGTGCCTACCCCATCGAGCACTCTATAAAAATACCCAAATGTCATAATTCACTCAAATCTAATACAAAAAGTGCTAGTAAGTGACTTCATTTTAAGCCACAAAAATATCCGTAGAAATATTATCGGGCCGTCATCTATCTTACAAATGGGATCTTGGTAAACACAATCATCACTTATATGCCCTGACAGCGTCAAGGATCCGTCGTCAGAAACTTATCTGCCTGCCTGTTAGTTTGCGTAATGTATTCTAGCCCTGGGCAAACATTGCAAGTGAAAACATCGGGCTCTCAAGATAGAGTGAAATTTGTAATAACAAGGTAATATTAAATGTGTGTTGCGGCGGTAAGTAGATGGGAGATTTTGTTTATTCAAGAATTTTTAAGTCTCGTTTCGACTTCGAACAAATTAAGAAGGTTCCTAGCCGATAGGCGAGCGGGTCAGACTTTGGCGTCGATTCGCGGTAGTGTCAGTATGGAGTACGAAATATTCTAGATTTTTTCGGTTCTGGGTATTATGGTGACATCGTTGTTTCTGATTTCTGTAACACAAAAGTTAACTTCTTGATTGTTATTATTTCGTGCAAAAAGTAATTGATGGATTTGAATCAAAATTTGGAAGTAAGATACGTTGATGAGATTAAAGATTAACATAATGTTTAAAGAATTTATTCTCATACGAACTTATAAAAATACAGTTCACTTAAAATGAGACTTAAATAATTAATACATACACTTAATATTTAAATAAATGGAGCAGCGCAGCTTTTTTAAAATAAAGTAAACTATTCACTAGGCATTCACAAAATTTACACCTGATCAAACTTAAAAATCGAGCACAAGACAACCCAACACGCTTAACATTAAATGAAAGGCTACTTTTGTTTACACGGAGGTAAGTATCGCGCACCGAGCGAAGCATTGTGTGAACATATAGGATCTATCTATCTATCTTTATCTGTGCCGACATATCGCAAACTAATTCGTTGGCAACAGATAATATTATAATAATTCTACTTTAATTATGTCAATTGATATTGACCTAACTGCAAATCTTATACCTTATACACTTTTGTAAAACCAACGGTATCAGAGTGTGAAATTGAATACATATATAGACACATAACAAACACATTGTCCGTCACATAAACATTTGTCGTTGTTGACGGTCTAACCTACTTCCAGAATATAAAAGGGCACCTGGCGTTTATCTCTCAATGCCTATATCTTAAAGAATAATTTACTACTCCTCATATTAAGTAGGTAAGTACTTAACATAAATTTATATCGTTGAATCATTGATGAACCAGTCAAAACAGACCTTCGAAATTAGATAGTAAAACTAGACCGTTCACTTCTCAATATTCAAATAGGATTGAACAGCTGAAATACCTTTCGCGTCGCCATATAAAATAGTACATACATATTTATAGCAACAACAGATGTAGCGAGGTCACGTAGACTCCGGCGTTACCGTAACGAAAGCCGGCGAAGTTCAGAAAACGTGTTTTCAATGTTCGTAGGAGTGCTGAAAATCAGTAGTTGTAAGGATTGGATGTTGTTACAGTACATACTTAGGATAGATTGTGCTTGCTTTCGTTCTTGAATAAAATAGAAAATTCGAAGTAGGGTAGTCAAAGAGAATACTATGAAGAATATAATATGGTTATTGAAGTATTGTTTCTAATCTGATGCGACTTTGCGCTCGTTTTATTTTGGTAAATTTTCGAATTATTTTTGTGTTAAAAACTTACAATTACTTTTGTTAGACTAAAAAATAATAAATCTATTATTTGGTGCACGTGTCTTAAAATTTCGCGCTCCCATACATTTGCCGATTCTGAAAATAAAGGTATATGTTTGGCGTTGATTTTTTTGTCAATGTTCAGTAGTGTAGTGAGATAAAGGAATGGAATCAAATGTGCACTTGTCCACAATAAACTTACAAGATAAGATAAATTTCGCATCTTCTATCCCCTAGGTGGTAGGGGGGGGGGGGGGGGGAGACTATTCCCTTCTCTATGATCAAGTGGTATTTTGGCATCCTTTGTGTCTTGCACCAAAGGGGATGACTGAACCCCTTCTTCCTCAGCTCCAATTGCATTATTTATAAGAGGCTCACATATTAAATTTGTGGCTAACCTTTTATTTAGGTAAAGTTAGCTTAGTTTACTTTTGATGCTCGAATTAATGGCAGTCTGAAGAATGTCACTAATATGAAAAGAATTGTAATTACAAACTAGAAAAGTATCATCTCCCAAGAGTAAGATTCCAGTTTTAAGTTGTGCCGATCAATCAAGTGTACGCCAATTTTTATGTTTCTCTAAACTTTTAAACTTAGTTGATCAAACTAACCCAAGAAGATCCAACTAGTCTCTTTAAATTGATTGGCATTTTTACGCTACGATAACAAACTTGATCAGCCATGAGGACCTTTGAAGCGAAAGAAGATTAATTAGTTAAAGTTAGGAAACAATCATTTCAAAACGTGATAAAAAACACACTAAGAGAGAAAATCACAAAATTTTAAATGTAATATAAGCAAAGTTACTGCCAATTGTTATGTTATTTTAGATACATTTTATTGTCATATATTTTTTATGCTAAAAGAAACTTGTCACAAAACTAATTTTGCTTCTCGTTCATATTATAGGTAGTTTTGCAATTAATTCCTTTTTTAGATATTCTTGAAATACATATTCACAACATAATATCGTTTTTTTATCATAAGGAATTGGTGGTCATAATTTTTTTGAGCATTTATTAAGTATTCCGCACGGCTTGTAATTAATTTTACTAAAAATTGTACTAAGACCTATCTCTAGGTCTAGGTTTGTAATATAAAAGGATTTAAATCATGTTTTAACAGTTCTTATTTTTGTAAACAGTTGAGATGACATTAAGACGGCAATGACGGCGTTAAATAGTTTGTTACTAGATGACCTGCTAATTTGCCTGAGAGTTTTTGTGGCGTAAAACAGCTTCTGAGTTGAAAAATATTCTTAGCGTAATCATCTTAACCTTTTTAATTTTTATTATATGAATAAATTATTTATTACCAGTGATCGAGCGAAGTTTCACGTTTCAACTTTTTTCATTAGGTATCACATTCTGTAGGTGTAAAGACCTAGCAGTTAAAATGGATTGTCATTTAAAAAGTACATTGTCCCTCATAATTACACTAAGCAATTTTAATATTTAGTAGTACTTTGTAGACGGAAATAAGTGACGCACAAAACTGTTTCGATTACACAATTTAAAATTTAAAACGTTATTTGGATACATTTATTATGAAGCATTATCTCATCAAAGGAATTAATGCGATGTTTGACGGCAAATAATTTCACAAAAATACTTTTATGAAAGCCGTTTCTTTCCTTTTTCAGGTTCTGACAGTTGTCAATTACAGTTGTCAACTACAGTGGTTAGTCTATTTCTATAGAATGTTAACGAGACATGTAATAATATCTACAAGCGTAGGTATAAAAATATTTTATTTGTGAACATTTTCACTTTTAAATGAGACCAAATTTGCTCTGTATGTATTTAATTATGAAGAAAAGCAAAATAACTTCGGAACGAAATGGTGCGAGGGAGCGAAAAATTCAATTTTAGCGTTGACTCGCAGCAGCGTGTGATATCAAGCGTCTTTGTGCAAACATTGGCAAATAAATTAGCATAAATGCTTTCATTACTAGTAATAAATACGATACTTCTTACAAGTTCAGTCAATGAAAAATCCCTTCTAATATTATAAATGCGAAAGTAACTCTGTCTGTTACGCTTTCCCGTTTAAACCTCTGAACCGAAATTTGGTATAGGTATACGTTGAGCCTCTAGAACGGACATGGGCTACTTTTTGTTTTGAAAATATGCAGTCCACGCGAACGAAGTCGTGGACACAGCTAGTAGGGTATATGATAACATATTGTGTCAGGAATGTACGCATTAGTGTATTAAATAGAAAGAAAGAAAGAAATATTTATTTTACATAATTACTGTGTTATTCTTGCTACTAAACTGACTATCTTATAAATAATGCTCACGAAGTGCAATGCGTAAATTCTTGCTGATAGATATCATGAAATATTGTTCACATTTTAATGTCACGAACCATTTACTGGTATGTACACTGGTAATCCGTCAGTTTGATTTTCAAAACATAATTAAAATATATTTATAGCATTAATAAATAAATGAAAAAATAATAATTATAAGTACACTGCATCAAAGTTCATTGGAGGAGTTTACGTCACAATTTCATAAAACAGTGAGAAGTGACGTTACTTTAAATTTAAATCCAACATATCGTATCTTGTAATGACACTTAATATAATTTTTAACAGTAATAGTCTCATACACTGTTAGTTTCATGGTAGTAATATAAGACCCGTAACAGTTACACTATAAACTGTCAAATTGCAGCCATAACTTATGCCGCTCTTTATGGTCCTCAAGGGCCTAGTACATGTTAGAACAAGAATCTAGTTTATGCCAGTTCTTTACTTACTCTTTTAGGTATTTTTAGTTTCTTTTTCTAATACCCGCATAGCGATAAAATATGATGGTTTCTTTTGAAATGCGAAAGCGTCGGGAGTGTACTTCTCAATCTTGCGACCCTGGTCTGTGACAATACAAAAAAAATCGGCCAAGTGTGAGTCGGCCATGAAGGGTTGAGTAGTAGCAAGCAACATAATATAAAAGTTTATATTAGAGTTGATTGTATTAAAGGTTAATTGTGGTTTACGATTTATGACAAATAAAAAGAACTACTGACTAAATCTCGTGACATCAATTTTTGGTGAAAGTTGTATTGTTCTCTTATTTTAAGAGTTTCAGTTTTAAGTATGAGGAGCCTCTAAAATATTTTTTTTTCTATTTGATAAAAAACCTTAATGAGTTCTTAGAATACATCTACCTACCAAATTTAAATTATAAGTCTTATAGTTTCGGAAAAAGTGGCTGTATCATACGGATGGATAGACAGGCAAACAAACAGACAAGACGAACTCTTAAGGTCTTTTGCCATTTCGCTACGGAACCCTAAAAATGTTTGGTCTGCGTGCACAACATTTTGCGGGTATTTTTATGATAGCATGCAGCTGGTATCCCAAACCATAATCACAGCTGGACCGGGCACCAAACTTCAGATTACAAGTTACCTTTTGTCCAACCCTTGTCAGAACTTTTTCCATTCCGGGATCACTTTTCTTAGGCGAAATGATAAAAGTTTTGGGTAATTAAACGGCAAACATCATTTTGGATCTTCATAAAATTAATTTAAGAAAATCAAGGAGTCTTTTAGGCGTGGATTCTTTAGTTTGTTCTATCTTGTTTGCATTTCAATTTGTTTAACATGTCAGATAGTGTCAGAATAAAATAGTTCCAATAAGTCCACTAATCCGTTTCTCGATATCTACTATTTCCTCTACCTAAAGGCTACCTAAAGATCAATCTCTTTAACAATAAGACCGCCTAAATTGTACTTGAATATATCTGTAAAATCAATTTCTGTAATTTTTCTGTGCAATAAAATGTGTCTTTCTATCTATCTAAATAATTTAAAAGGCAAGCATGTAAACCTTGCTACAGTACATTATGTTCACATACAGTGCTCTGTTACGGAGTTATTCTGTTGGTAATCACTTTTGTTGCAGAAATCACAAACAATCTAATAAAGTTCGTTTTCCATATAATTCTCCTGGACCTTAAAATTGCACAATGACAATATACGGTTTGTGATTTAAATGTAAGAACATTTTGATCCGACAGAATACTTGACATTCAAATCGACTCTCTACTATGAACGGCATAAGGACCTAAATGTAATAGTACATATAATCTCGTATGCACAGCCAACTCGACAAAATAGTATCCAACATTCGAACTTGGAAACGATTTGTCAGAACAATAGCTCGTGGCTCCGAACAATTTCCCAGCGGGCGAGCAAAGAGACAATGCATTTTTCGTATTTGTTTGGTTCTATATCGAAACGTGCTTAATTGCTGCAAAGAGCTGTTACTAGGTCAGCTGGTCCATTTTTTGTCGTTTCGTTGATTCTATGTAAGTTAATAACAGGCTATTCGCTGTCCAACTGCAGAACTAAGGCAGATCTATCAAAGAAAATATTCGCTCTGCAATGTTCTCACGCCGAGAGACCAACTAATGATCATTTCTGTACGAGTCGTTTTTGAACGGCACATTTATTTCGTTTGTTTTTTTTGCAAATTGGGTTAGAAATATTATTTTAAAATGTATATGTATACGTTGTTAATTGTATATAGGCAAAAATTCGGAAGTCAGTGTGCTAATGAGTAAATGGTTACGTCAAAGATTTAAAGAACATCTATGAAAATATCGTGTTTTGATAGACATTTAAAAAGTATCTCAGTTGACAAGCTAGTCAACATTCGTATTATTTGAAAGAAGAAAGAAAGAAAGAAAAAACATTTATTGGCTCACACAAACTTTTACATACAGTAGGTTAGAAATTATTTAAATTATAATGTGCCAATAAGGTCTCAGCCTCAGCATGAGCTGCTGCAGCACAGTGCCACATCAGCGCTGGTTTTCAGGCGAGACCTTGTGGTGAGTAGCGTATATAAAAGTTACGATAAGTTGGTTTTATTACATGGCCATACAAAGAAAAACAATACAAACAGTAAACATAATTTCATATAGTTTTATATACAGGACACGAAATTTGAAAATTTAGAAATGTACAATAATTTACATGAAAAGGATACACAGCATCAGTCGAGTGAGAAAAAGAAGAAGAAGAAGCTAGGCGGAAGATTAAACCCCAAAACATAGTGTCTTAATAATAAGGCATGGAAAAGAAAAAAAAAAGAAAATTAAAAAAAAAATAATAAGTCTAGTTTGTTTATGGTCCTACCTTAGACTGTCTGTACTACCTATTGTTACCGCAGCCACGCGCATCCTATTCGACAAATAACAAAAAACGTGGCATCATGGCATGGTGGACACTCAAAAACGATCCCGCTCGACATTGGAATTAACGAACTTATGGAGGAGTACACGGATAGATTAACTGCCTCGCCCGTGTTTGGAAGATGCCAATAAACTGTCAACGTGACGTGAAAAACTAATAGGTTGGTGTGGTTCAACTTGTTGATGCAACAAATGAGTTTTGTATTTCATTTTGAACGCGTTTTTTATTTTTAGTTCACGCAACGGAGGGGGAAGATCATTCCAACACCGCGAGGCAGCAAATCGGAAGGACCCCCTGAACGCCACAGTTCTGTGCTTCATTGTCGACAAAATGCGCGTGCACGATCGCTTCAAGTATCTACTTTGGCTGCGTGACCACGTCAGTTTATCAAAGAGATACTGCGGCTTGCCTGTGGAGATGACGCCGAAAAGTAACGTGGCCAGGTGTAGCCTCCTGCGCGCTTCCATTTTAAGCAGATTTGAAGAATTCAGAAATGGTGTGACATGTGACCGAGGTGGTATGTGGAAACAGAAGCGTGCACAGGCATTCTGCACACGCTGAATCAGCTTTGAAGTTCTACTAAGTAAGCATGGCCCATATACTATGTCACAGTAATTTAGTTTTGACAAAATCAGTGATTCGCAAAGCATTATTCTGAGTTGTTCGCTTAAGTATGGCCTTATTTTGAATTTGAACTTACGGTACTATCTAGCTCACAAGATGATGATTATGTATTTTATAAATACGTTGGTGTAATGGCAGTGGCAAACATAAAACAAATGGCAAAAAGAAGAGAAAAGTCTATTTTAGATTCAAGTCTCCACCACGAGTAATCACGCGTCGAATCAACAGATACGCTACAGCCTAGCCGATAAAATTATCGGAACTTCACTCGGTTACGTATTCTCGCCAACTCGTTTCTGATATCTAACTCCTCATGCATCTCGTTATTCTTCTTTCACTGTCGCTGCTTGGTCATTGTTACTGCAATAAGGCAGTATTATTTGGTACTAATATGCTCATTAAAGTACTACCGTGTGTTGTAAGTTAGTAATGTCTTTAAATTGGGCCATATTCAGCTGTTTAGTGATCATTGCTTTACTTACTTAAGTCCCAATTTTATTTTAAAACCAGTGTATAAAGACCGAATTTCACAATTTGATATAGTAAGCTTAGTAAAGTTTCTTTTGTGTGGAAGTAGCAGCAGTAACAGTCTTTGAAGTGGACCGGGTTCAGTGTCTAGTGATTGGTCACTTATTTTACAAACTTAAGACCCAATTGACTATGAAATAAGCGTACCTATAAAGAACAACAATTCGTTCATATGTTCTTTAGAGGGACTTTCTTAGGAATTGTCCTACGGAACAAAAAAACAAGCATTTTATCAGTACCATTAGCAAATACGGACCATAGAAGTTGTTCTAACACTCTGAATATTCAATGCGTATTTCATAAACTTCCTGCGGTCCCGTGGGTCCGTATATCGTTATGTTGAAACCACCGCATCAGGCTGATAAAGACAAATTGTGGGGGAAAGGCGCGTTTTATGGCGGAACCACTTGAGTAATGATAGGAGTTCATTCTTAGCTGAGAGTATAGTGGAAACATTTTGTAACAAAATCTAAAAATAGTGTGAAAGTAAATTTCTAACGGTCAGTTGCACCAACATAACTCCCACGGCAACTGACACTTTGACAGCTGTCAAAACTGTAATTCTATAAATATTTTGCAATAGAAACGACTAAAATTTCTCCATAATAAAAAAGGTCATTTTTAAAAATGACAAAAAAACTTGCTAAAACCGCTTTAATTCTTTTATAATATATCTATAAGCTGCAAATGTTCCGTGTAATAACGTATATCTGTCGTGGCCTGAGAACAATAAGACTATTTGTAACGTATTCTTTAATTTTATTAAATATTTTATACACACATATTTTCAGGATATGGCCATACGTGGACAACAAATCGTGAAATTTTAACGATTTAATGATCTGGTAAACGTATTTGCCCACATTAAGAAATGTGACAACTTCATGAATTTCTCGAACATTTCATGATATAGCCAATTCTACGACATGACCACGACATATCTATATAAACTTTTATCTCTCTTGCAGTGTGGAATCCGCACCCATGTCCTTACCGCGCGTGCTGATCTTCCAACTGGGTCGATTAGTAAATACTTAAAAACTCATACGGCACCAAATGCATACTAAGATGTTATTATAACAGAAAATGTTTTCTTGTCCAACAATTTGTAGTTAGCTCAGTTGAAAGAGCAGCACACGCGAAACGTGATGGTCGGGACTTGAAATCCAATGCAAGAAGAGATATTAACTTTTTTTTTCTTTAAAATAAAGTTCTGAATGATTAAAGTCTATATTTAAATTGAAAAATCAGTTTTGTCACAAAATGTAAAATATTAGCAAATTATTATTATAAAATATACAACAAATACAACTGAACTATATACATGAACAAATATAAATATATACAAATATTAAAAAAAAAATAGTATATTATACATAATATTTACAAAAGACAGTCCGCTCCAGCGCCTAGGGTGCCCAGAATGCTAGCTACATTGCCTCTTTGAATGGTCAGATTTATTCGTTGGCTGAGGTATTTGCCAGCGTTATGGTCTTCTTCCATTCTTCTCAATCAATGCCAGCATTGGGCCCGTTGACGCATGTAAGTCCTACACAGTTAATTTAATTTAATTTACAAATACTTTTGTTTTTTTTTTCAATAATTTATTTTGAATTTTTATTTTATAATTGACAAACTAACTGTGTGTCTTAGTGCAAAATTAGTAATAAGTGTAGCTTTCATTTGTAAAAAAAAACTACTGAGTTTCTTGCCGGTATCTTCTCTTTAGTTATAGGTTCCAAACCGGAGGTAGCTCCATTTGCTTTATATAAAGACTATTCATAAGTATTACTAATGTAATCTATGTGAATAAAAAAGATTGACTTTGACTTTGACTTTGGTCACCATGATAATGATAATAATAATGATATAGAATTAGCATATACATTTTGTTTACTTTAGTTTGTTCCAATAGCATCGGCACCGCTAATATATAGTTAAGGCAAAATATATAACTAAATTACATAATAACTGACTATTGCCTGTGTTTTTCTTATGCCTGCTAGTTTCTAAATAACCACTACTCACTGTACTAAGTCCCGATGCTACAGGAGCCATTATACAAAGCTAACTCGTAACCCAGCTCATACAAAGCCTCTCCCACGGATACTGTTAGCGTTAGTAATTACGTTCTGCCCATTATCTCACACAAGGCAAGTGCCGAGATGCGTAATGTTAATTTAATAGTTTGTACATGCAATCTTGTTTGTTCAATACCGCGTATATCAAGAACGTTAGGTTTGTGTGAAGTAAGTTAATGAGTGTGTTAGGGTGGTAACTATGTTTAGGTGTAGTGTAATTGATGGAACCTAATTTGATTGATGTGATCGGATAGAGTAACGGGATTGCTAATAGAGTGTGTTTCAGTTCTGTTAATGGGTGCAAAGGTATCCGTATATTTAATAATCAAAGTCTGCATCATTAAAAGCAAGTTATCGTTACAACAATTACAATGTGAGTGACGACAAACCCAAGCTTTATTTAAGAAATCCAGAACATGCTTTTCTTGAACCAGAAATCGAAGACTGAACCTTAAACCACTAGATTTTCGAGACATTTCTTGTAGACTGTGGACTTTGTATGTTCAAAAATGGTAAAATAGTAGTTTTATGTAGAAACAAAATACATAATAGAACAAAATGTACAAATTAGACTCTGATAATGCACCAGACAATTACAATAAAGAACTGGTCTCAAAGTTAGGTTTTTTCTTGTACTAAGTAATACACGACGATGGATTCTAAATAAGATCGTCCTCATCCAAGTCGATTTGGAAAAGTAATTTTCCCAAATACACCTGACCGGGTATCGAACCTGGGACCTTTCGCGCTTTGGTCATCTACCTTAGTCACTGCGCCAGTGATTAGGTACAAAATTTTAGTTTAAAAACGAAAAATCTCTTCATTTCTATACCGAAACATATCTTAGCTAAGATAATTACCAGTTGCCTCAATAGACTATGATTTATTAACAATAGTCATAGAGTCTTTGTTACCAAAAAAAACATTATTATGATATTGCGATTAAACATACATGCATTCGAGAAAGATATTAGCAGAAAGCTAATTCCTCTGTAATATCCTTTTGCAATAATAAAATAATTTACATAACGAGTGAACTGGAACGGAATATTAAGAAACTGGGAACGAGGGAAGCTAATCGGTGAACGGGTGCAATTAGCAACGCGTTTGCATATTTTCTCAATTAGCCATTTCTCTGATAGTTACGAGTGAAGTTTATGTGAAGTAGGCTAGCACATACGAGGAGAACATACTTATGAACAGGTGGCGCCTTTAGGGTCTGGCCTGCTCCAGCTTACCTCTCAAAAATAAATACTTAATGTTTCTTCACTCATGACAGTAGACAATATGGCTTGGTCCAAAGGGGTCTAGACATAGCAATAAGATAGATACTGCTCCTGTAACTCGTAAGTAAGAAGTAAGTAGTTTATAATCAGAATTATTTATCAATATACTTTTAGATACGTAGATAATAAAATCAATGATCAACGAATACCTACCCAAATAAGGGAAACTAAGACATATATTTAAGTCCATTTCATTTAACTCAAACTTTAACTTGAGGAAATTTACAGTTCTAAAAGCCATTTGAAGGCAAAAACCCGATCCATTAACCTTTAACTCCATTTAAAATTCTAAGTGCGAATTCAATAGCAATCCGTACAAATGTACCTACAAAGCCACTCCGCTTAAATCCTTATTAGATCGATCAATTTGTTCAAATTGTTCCCGGCCGAATACCTTGTAAGTGAATCCTAACGTTTTAATCAATCGAGGTCTAAGTTTAATTACGTCCTTGGCTCTCTCCCTTTGAGACGAATTGAGGCTTAAATGTTGCTATGAGTTGCGTAGGATGTGGTCATGAGTAAGTTGTATAACCAGGCGTCAGGCGATGTTTATTTTAAGGCTTATGTTCACAAAGTGACAATAGAAAAGGTTCTCACACAGAAATATAATAAGTACCTAGGGTTGCCAGACTGCTGTCGCTAATATTACTTATACAACGAAGTGTAACTGCAAACGGCTATGGTTAAACTACGTAACAAATAAGGTGAAAACTATTATATCTAAGGCTAATTTCAAACCACAAGAAAACGACTCAATGCAAAACTTTAACTTTTATTTCCAAAAAGTTAGATTCTTGATATTATTCTATTTGTATCTCTCTTAAAATTATAATAAACCTTCAAATCTCACATCCATTAGGAATTGGTTTTGTTAAAAAGAGAAATCTTTAATTAAATAGTATGTAAAAAAAACGAAATAGGATTTGTATCTTTAGAAAAGATTAAAAAGAATGTGTTAAAAGCAAATATTATTTTGAGATATTATGTTAAGAAAATCTGATTGGTTTCGTTTTCGCGTTAAAAAACATAAAATAAAATTAATTCTTGGAGCAAAGTCTTATTTAATCAAACCACAAAAAGCCAAGTTTAGATGTTAGCAGATTATAAAGGTAGGTAACTTTTACTTAACTTCAAGTTAGTATGCTCATTCTAGCTCTTGCATTTGACGGTTTTCCTTAGACGAACTTTAATGTTGCCCTAGTTCGTCTTTCAAACTTTGTAAGTGTATTTTTTTTAAAGTTTAAACTACAAATATTCTTATTTAAAATGTTATTTGTTGTTGTTTTGTTTTGATAATACTATGAACAAATTTTGTTAGATATAACCTTTTTTTGTTGTTTTTTAATCCGTCAGCAGTAACATTAAAAAAGGCTCAAATGTATTTCAAATAAATTGCAGTTATACCTAACATGATTTATAAACGAGAGTAGGTAAACTAGACTACTGGTAAGTAATTTTTCTGTAACTTAGATAACACTTGTTATAGCTTTAAAACAACACTTAACTCACTACATTTAATCCGATACGTCCATTTTCAGTAACTCTACAAGCCTAGATACGAAACTCCATATTTTAACAACAACCTCCGATCTTGTATACAGTTGGTTCAATAAAACTTCTAGCCCCACGTATTTGGGAATATTGAGGGTAGTTTTCTTCTCGCCCTGACTCGGGTCGGAGCCAAACTAACATGTTGGATGTGAAGGTTTTCTATTTATTGAGACCTAAACAGACTAACAATGTTTCTTTAGCGGAATATATGGAAATGTTACGAGAATGTCAATTGTTATTTCATAATGGCGCACGAAACATTCTACGTTCGTGTACTAAGAAACGTTGAAAGTACAGTCAAGAGTACGCTGAAGTGAACACTTGTAGTTGGATAATAGTTTTTAATCCAACTTCTTAAGGGCGATGCCAAATCCAAAGTATATACTATACTAGCTGTGCCCGCGACTTCGTTCGGGTGGACTACATCCTTTCATGGTCGGTTTTACCCCTTTCTCCCCTTATATTCGAAACAATAAGTAGTCTATATTTTAATCCAAGTTTCGAGCTATATTTGTGCCAAATTTCATATCTCTAACTTCAAAAATAAACATTTTTTCATATAAACTTTCAAAGGTGGTATTACTCCCATCCCCCCCTTATTTTCTAAAGTAGCCTATGTCCGTTCTTGAGATTCAACGTATACCTATACCAAATTGTATCAAAATCGGTTGAAAGGTTTAAGCAGAAATGCGTAACAGACAGACAGACAGACAGACAGAGTTACTTTCGCATTTATAATATTAAGTAGGGAAGTAGGGTAGGGTATTACGATTACGTAGTCTAATAGTCTGACGTGCTTTCGGCCGTATGTCGCCCGTATGTCGCTAAACTGATATCTAGTTTCATGATAGCCGTCAAAAATTAGGGTTACTTGGAATTCACTAACCAAAGGAAAGTCTTTGTTATATTGGGATTAAAATTAGGTATGAGACTTTGAGTGATAAATAATTATGTAACTACAAAAGAAAACTGTGTATTGTATTCAATTTAAACATTATTACGTTAACAAGCACTTGTCAAATTGCCAAGAACTGACTTACAAAATTAAATCATTTTCGGACCTGGACTAAACGTTTACGCAACCAATCTAATACATACATTTAACAGATAAGAAGAAAGTACCTTTTCACGTATTCAAAATGTCCCGATTGGCGATGAATCCCCGGAAATGGCCACCTGACCCCAATCAGTACAAACTTCCCAATCTCGGTAGCGAGTAGTCGATAGCGACGAAACGTAGGCATTTAATCTTTTCCACTCATAGCTCTAATTGAAAAAGTTCCGTAAGGGTTATTTGGGTAATTTTGGGGGTTCAAAGTAAATAAACTAGTCCGTTGCTCGGACGATCGGAGAATTTAAACGAGAAACTATTCGTTCTACGAAGTAAAAGTAAGATGACCAACAATCCCGTAAATGTTTTCTGAATCTTGATAGAAGCTTCCGGGTGGTTGAAAATCTAAAGGTCTTTTTGTTGTTTATAAGTAAATAAATATAGGGGTTTGTGAAAACCTCATTAATATTGTAAACTTAGAAGTTTGGATGTATGCCATACTGAATAAACGTGTGGATGTTAAGGTGTTTGTTGCACATACTACTAAATAGGTTTGAATTAAATATGGTCCTCAGAAATATGTGATAGTGAGTAATTTTTATCTCAAAGTAATGAAAAAAACGTCTTAGAAAGCAATTAGTGTTCTATGTTTAAAAATTTCAAAATATATTTTGCTAGACCCAGAAACTTAAACCAGGACCCGATATCTAAACCCAGTATACAAACCACTAAACCATCGAGACTTCATTTATTTTGCAAACATTTAATTTATTAAAAAAAACAATCAAAATTGTTGTACAATTGATTTTCAAAACATCAAAACAATGCCTGTTATACCCCTTCTGTTTTAATATGAAGCTTGCCTACCAATTCCATTAATTTACCCACGTAACCAACAGATTACTCGGCAAAAAGTTACCCAACTCCACATGGGCTCAAGGGTCAAAGCTATGGTATTGTTTTTGGACAGATATTGAAAACAATAGCAATACCTACATATATATGAAATAAACAAGTATGAATAGGAGTATCAGGGATGCTTCTAGCGCGTAATTGTTAAATCTTATGTACTTATTGTAAATAAACATTTAATCTCCCCTAGCGGTGTCCCCTTGGGGTTCGAAGTGCTTGAACCCACGACCTTCACGTATCGCGTTCTCTTTCTTCCTTCGTTCCTTCACGTATCAGCTTTTTTACTCTTTTTAAAGTTATATGGCTAGTTTGGCACCATAAAAAGTAGTAAAACTTCTATTTATAAGCCATGTTTTGATTTGAGTCTTAAATCAATACATGGGCAAGTTAATTATCATTTTATTTGAGCATTGAAAAATCTGCTTAAGATAAAAGATATCACTTTCTTCCTGATTTCTTAGTAATATTATGAGAACTCATTACAAAAATATTAGATCAAACATCAATAAAAAGGGCCATAAAGTCGGGCAGTTCTTAATAAGTAACACACTTTCGCAGTGCGGGTTTTCCGGTTTCCATCACTTTTATTTTAGTAAAACTCGCGGTTGCCCACGAGTTCTTACGCGTGGATTTTGTCTATTCTAGGAATAAATATGGCCTATGTTACTCAAGGTGAATGTAGCTTTATAAAAGTAAGAGAAATTTGGAAATCGGCACGGTAGTTTTTGAGTTTATTAATTACAAACATATAAAAATAAAAAAAAATCTCATATATAACATTAGTGTAGATTAGTCGAATTCATTATAGGATATTTCAATACCACGACAACAAAACAAATAAATACATACTACTCGTTTAATTTGTATATTTTTTTTACACCGCCAACTCGAACCGGGAAACGCTCGCCGTAGACTCGTATGATTGACACTTTTAATGAACATTTTAGTAGCCTAGACATATTTACAAGCGGTGTTCATATTTTAAAAAAATCAATTGCTGAACTGGTAGGTACGTGAAGTCAACACCATATGAAGCACGCCCTCAGGTCAAAATATACTAGTCGAACTTAATAACCTTATTTTTTTTTATTACTTATTCACTCTTAACCAAAATCATATCTCACAGTGTTAACATGTGGTTAGGGGTGTTGGTTTCACAATTATCTATTTGTAAATGTACAATTACTTTTCAAGAAATTCTAATTGTGAAACTGTTAGTTGACTCAAATAAAGTGAAAAAATAATAATAATAACTTGTAAGTATCAAATCAAATCAATCAATCAATCAATCCATTTATTTGCAGAATATGGTTACAAAGGATCTTATAATATAAATTTTCCAGCATATTCTAATCGTTTTTTACGTTGTGCAAATATTTAATCTAACAAATTCCAAGTATAATGTATTTCTGAAATGTCAAAGTAAGATTAAACATCCATAAATATCAGTCATATTAATATAAATTATTAAGTAACAAAAACCATATTTGATTTAATAGTCAATAATAAAATAAATTTCGTATCTTCATTCATATTACTAATACTACTTCATTCTAATATTATAATTTATGTAATATATGTTGGTTAATATTTTACGCAAAAAAACTCAACAGATTGTAATGAAATTAAGTAGCTCTTGAATCTTGAAATAATGAAAACGCAGTCTCGGGCAATTAAATAGCTAGCATGAAAATAAATTTGCTTCCCACATGTTTTGTAAACTTAATCCTATGATTTTTTTCCTAAGTCCCAATTTTTCGGGCTCCCCTAATTTATTCTCTGCATGTTTTAACAGACTTTTTGTACACTTCAGTGTTATATTATTTTTCTTACTCTTTTTGTTTACGGTTCATTTCAGTATATTACGTTTTTTTTTTCTTAAATTTTTTTGTACTATCTCTCTTATGTACTGTAAAAATATATTTCATTTATTTTTAACTCTTATGATTTCGTTTATACTATTTTTATTTATTTAACTGTTAATTTTTATCCCCACATCCTGTCTGAATGCGCCATAGATTGGAAATTTAGTCAGGACGCGGCAGACATCTTCCACTTTCATTGTGTGAACCCTAGCGGGCGCCCGCACCCTGTGATTTGTAAATATAAGTCCCAACAAGTCTTTAATATTTCAGCACCATATTAAAGTTATAACGAAACTTTCCACACGGCACTATCCGATAGAACTTCCAGTTTTCAGGTAATTCCCTGTAAGTAAAGTTAAGTAAGAATATAGACATCGCTCACGAACTTTAATAGTTAGGACATGGCCCGCATACGGCATTCTTTATGAAGGTTTTTATTCACACGTGTGCCTGTTTTTGCACCCATACTTTTAGTGAAATATGAGGACGTAGTAACTCCTTTTATTATACCTAAGAGAACAATATCTTTTTTTCATATGCTCGCTGTTTCGAGTATAACCTAAATGTGGTTTATGGGTGTTCCATTTTAACATGAAAAGCGCATAGATTTAATAATTTTATTGGAATCGTATAAGTCTCATAAAATGTTATGATTTTTCGTCATATTATATAATGATACATCATTTTATGACCATGTCAGATATTCATCAGTATTAGTATTATAAAAGGAAAGAAAATATTAGTTATTTGTTTGTTTGAACAGAATAGGGTAAAAAATTATTTCTCTACTAGGACGCTACACTTTCCCCGGGTGACATAGACCAAACAATATTTAAAAACTGTGCTCCTTACAAAAACTCCAATAATTTAATCCGGGACGTAACATTTCCCCAGTACAAGTATTTATTGTCCATTCCGAGTGAACAACTTGCAACATATTAATAATTAAAATAATTTAACGGGTCAAAACGCGACACCATTTTTATTTAGTAGTTAATACAAACTATTTACTGCCCGACGTTTCGGTTAGGTTGCACCAACCGTGGTCACGAGCTGACTGGTCTTGCTCGCCTTCGTCTGTTCGGGGGAGCTTGCAAATCTTCATCCACCCTCACATTCTAACATAACAAAATTTAATTTACCATTTGCCTATAGTCCTATGCATAAAACGATCATAAAGATTATTAATCATTGTATGAAAGTTTATTTTCCGGTACAATGCGGCATAAAGTCACGTGCTATTTTTCACTGTAAAATATGAGTTATGAGGCGGCCACTACTACGTGGAACAATAAATAAACTGGCACTCGCCGTCCGTTGCAGGCATGCACAATTTACTCACACTCGTTCATGCATTGATGTGAGTACCGGTTAAAATATACTGTCAAAAGCACTTTTTGAGAGAGGTAGGGCATAGCGATTTATCGCTCGAACTGGAGCAGCCCGACTGGTGAAATACCTCCATCTTACAGAAGACCGCAGCCAAATAACAATCACTTCTGTGTTGTTGTGTTCCTGCGTGTGAGTAAGGTTTCCAGAGCTCTTGGGGGGTGCTACATTAGTAGCAGGGGTCAAGCCTTCAAGGTAAAGGCGACAAGTTCAGTAACAGATTTATTATGCTGTACTTATCACCCTTAAGCTAGGACCTCATTACCACCACGGCCCTGCTACCGCACTGTAGTGGGCGGGGAGGTGAACCCCGACGTGGTGCGTCCCCAGGTGGCGGATAGGGGAAGCCTGCGACCGCCGTACGCAGGGTATTCCCGCTTATAGGGTGCCTTGCGGGCGGCGGGCGGGGGTCGGAGCGTAGCTCCCGCAGACCACCGGGGGGGGGGGGGGAACGGGGAATACCGTCCTCTCTGCTATTCTCGGTTTGAGAAGAGCAGTGGAGGGCGAGGCGAGGTGATGGGCAGCTCGCCCTAAAACGAGCCGATCTCAAAATGGCCTCGAGGAAGAATATCACATTGCCCCAGGAGGGTACCTCCGGCTCCACCGGAGGAGAATCCCTCGGCACCGCTCACTCGAGGGCGGCGTCCAAGCCCCATCGTATTCTGGGGGGGGCAACTCAGGCCTCGGAGACTGGCGTCTCAGCGCTGGTCGACGTAAATGACGACTTGGCATCCTCTCTCGTACACCGATCTACCATTGGCGATTTGGTTTCTGTTAAACCGGGGGCGGAAACACGTTCCCTGAAGGAGTGTGTCACTGCCATTGACCTTGGCATGGCGCCGCTTGTGGCGGCAGTAGGGGGGAGCTCACCCGGAAATGAGCAAACTTCAAAAATTATGGCTTCGATGGAAAAATTTATACTACCCCAGGAGGGTACCTCTGGCACTGCCAGAGGAGAATCCCTCGGTGCTGCTCCCTTGGGGGCAGCATCCATGCCCCACCGTACTCTGGGGGGGGCACTTCAAGCCTCGGGGGCCGGCGCTTCGGCATCGGTCAACGTTAACAACGACTTGGCTTCTCTACACGGATTACAAACTACAGGCGATTTGGATACTGGTGCATTAGCGGTGGAGGCGGGTGCCCCGATGGCACGCGCCAAAACCTTTAAACAAGGTGAAAAAATGGACTCCATTCCATTACGTGAGGCAGTGGTGAGTCGCTGCTCGTCAGTCAGTAGCGTCTCCAGGACAGATGGCGGAAATGAAGCCATCATGGACTTGTCGGACGGTGAATCGGACACGCTCACAAACATGTCCGACGTCAGCTTTATGTCGACGGGGTCTCTGCGGCAGCAGTTCATGCGGACACCTGGAACGAAACGACGACATCAAGAGGGTGGAGCCGAACTAGACTCACAAGATAATGTGCAAAAGGTCGCCAAAACACGGCGCGGCCGCGGGCGCCCCGTGAGCACCGGCAACTATGTCGGTAGGGTGGAGGCGCAAAAGAAATTGAACGCTGCAAAACGCGAAGCCCTGCAGCTAGAACTCGAGGAGGAACTTGCGAATAGGGAACGCCTGACCAGAATGGCGAAGGTCAAGGCAGGGTATGGTGCTAATATGGATAACAAGTTTGAGGACCTCACCGTTCCCGAGATCCGCAATTCGGTGGAGGAGGACCTCTCCAAAATCATTGAAATGGCGGTGAAGTCCTCAAATCTAAAAGGAACCATACAAAAGGGCTTCAAGGAGCGGGCCGTCCACGCTAAAGCAGGTGTGGAGGAGCTAGTGAAGCGCTCCGTCTCGGAGGAAACAGAGAGACTGCATGCGACAATCGCTCGCATGCAGAAGGAACTGGACGACTACAGGCGGGAAGTGACAGAACTCAGGGCAATGGTTGCAAGTGCGGGCGGCAGCAAATCCCATGTCCAGTCACAGGAGTCTCAAATGGAGACAGAAATGGCGCCGGTTGAACCAGCCCCGGTCCCGGCTGCCACCCAAAACTGCGGTCTTCTCCCTTCGGAGTTCGAGGCCATAGTACAAAGGCTTTTAATACAGGAGAGATCATTTGTCCGGACCTGTATAGCAGGTATCGAAAGCAGGCTCCCGAGAGTGGAGCGCCTGCGACCACCTCTCGCCGCGGACGATCAAATCGGGGAGATCTTTAAGGCTCCCGCCCCGCCAATGCCGCAAAAGACCAAGAAGTCGAAGAAGTTGGGCCCTGCACCTGGCCTATCCAAGATTGCAGCTCCAGCAGAAGTAGTCGTCGCTGCTGTTCCTGCTACACGAGCGGTCCCAGTATTTGAGGAGAACCTCCTCCTCCCGTCGACGACTCCGGCCAATGAAGGTTGGAGTCTAGTTGTTAAAAGGGGAAGAAAGGGCAAGAAAACTCAGCCCCATAATCCGCACATTCCTGCGCCCCAGGTGGTAAAAAAGGGGCGAAAGTCTAAGCCTCGGCCTCAGCCTACCGCCGCGCAACAAAATAAGAAGGAGAAGGCTGCAGCAGTCAAAAAACGGCTGGCCCCGCCGAAAACGGCTGTGGTCGTTATTAAGCTGACCCCTGAGGCCATCGAGAAGGGCCAAACCTACAAAGACGTCCTGGAAAAGGCTCGGGGTCTAATAGACGTCTCCCAGCTAGAGGCACCGCGTTTCCGCCGAACTGCAGCAGGGGCTGCCAAATTCGATTTCGCGGGAGCTGAAAATGAGCAGCAGGCGGATCTGTTTGCCTCCAAAATGAAGGAGGCAATATCAGAGGTGGTTGCAATATCCCGGCCTCAAAAATGCATCGGGTTAATAATCCTCGACCTAGATGACACAGTGTCCAAGGCCGAGGTCGTGGAGAAGGTCTCCAAAATCGGTGGGTGTCCGGAGGATGCAGTCAGGGCTGGGGAAATCCGCACCGGGAGAGGGGGGGCGGGCGCTATTCGCCTGCAGTGCCCCATCACGGCGGCCAAAATTCTACTGGAGAAGGGCCGCCTTACGTTAGGCTTCAGCTCCGCAGCAGTACGGGCACTAGAAGAACAGCCCCTACGCTGCTACCGATGTCTCGGACTCGGACACACAAGTGCGCTCTGTCCCTCCAAAGTAGTAAGGACGGAGCTCTGTTTCCGGTGCGGAAAGGATGGACATAAGGCAGCCACGTGCAGCGCAAAACCACACTGCGCAGTCTGCGCCGAAAGCGGGTGTCCGGCGAACCATGTCATGAGGGGGAGAAATTGTCGCCCCCCACCCAAGAAGGGCAAAATGCAGGTGCGGACCCCACCTGCTGAAGCCGCAGCTGCAGCCCCGGCCGCAGCGACTGACGGTGCGATGTCCGAATAATGCCAGACACCGGACATCGCAACGTCATACAGGCGAACATCAACCACTGTCGGTCGGCCCAGGACATGCTGTCCCAGGCCATGGCCCAGTGGTCAATAGACGTGGCAATCGTCGCCGAGCCGTACTCGGTGCCCAATAATTGGGTAGGAGACCGGGATGGCTTGGTAGCCATCGGACGACGCCCGACCTCAGACTCCCCCCCTCTATCACTTCTGGAGAGGGGCTCGGGGTACGTAGCAGCCGCATGGGGTGAGATTGCCCTGGTGGGCGTGTATTTCTCCCCTAATCGTCCCCTGCGGGATTTCGAGTCATTTCTTGGGGTTCTGGGGGCCGTAATAGGACGACTGTCACGCGTTCGGCGAGTTCTTCTGGCTGGCGATCCTAACGCCAAGTCGTCGGCCTGGGGTAACCCGGTCAACAGGGGTAATGCACGCGGGCCGTTGGTTGAAGACTGGGCGGCTGCCTCTGGGTTGGTCTTACTTAACGTGGGCTCCACTCACACGTGCGTGCGGCAGCAGGGAGGGTCAGTGGTGGATCTTTCTTTCGCCACCCCTGCTCTCGCCACACGTGTGCGAAACTGGCGCGTTGAATTGGGGGAGACTCTCTCTGACCACCGGTACATTCGGTGGGAGATCTCCCCCTCTCAGGGTTCCACTAGAGCGCCCAGGTCGGGCGAGTCGCCGTTTCCCAGGTGGGCTCTAACCCGCCTGGACAGGGAGGTGGCTAGGGAGGCCGCGTTTGTTCAGAACTGGTTCACGCCTCCCTCCAACCATCTGAGCGTGGATGAGAGGGCTTCCCAGCTTCGGGATGCTCTTACCGAGGTATGCAATGCTTCCATGCCTCGGTCCCGCCGCCCGCTTCCCCGCCGCGCCGTCTATTGGTGGACGGCGGAGATAGCTGAACTACGGGCGACCTGCACGTCATCACGAAGGGCCTATCAGCGGAGTCGTCGACGCAGGATAAGGGACGCCGACAGGGAGGCACGCCTAAACGCCGTTTACCAGGACGCCAAGAAGGTCTTAAAGGCGGAAATAGGTGCCGCCAAAGATAGGGCGAGGGCGGAAATGCTAGATGGACTTAATGCCAATCCGTGGGGGAGACCGTATCGGGCTGCGCGAAATCAGCTGCGCCCCATTGGTCCCCCACTAGCTGAGTCGATGGAGCCTGCCTTGCTGGACAGGGTGGTCCGGGCTCTTTTCCCGGCAGAGCCCCACTTCACCCCTCCAGCTATGAATCCGCCTTACGCGGTGAATCCTGATGCAGAAGAAATTCCACGATTAACACAAGAAGAATTTGGCACGGCTACGCTGTATCTCCGTGCAAAAAAGACGGCGCCAGGCCCCGACGGAGTTCCCGCCAAAATAGTCGCCATGGCTTTAGCTGAAATGGAGACCAGGTTCCGGGACCTCTTTGACACATGTTTTGAGGTTGGGAGGTTCCCGGACATATGGAAGGAAGGGCAGCTGGTACTCCTGAAAAAAGAGGGACGCCCAGAAAACAGTCCTCTCGCTTACCGGCCCATCGTCTTGTTGGACGAAGTCGGTAAGCTATTCGAGAAAATCATGGCGGCGAGGATAAATCGCCACTTGAAGGAGCAGGGGCCGAACTTGTCGGATTATCAGTTCGGCTTTCGAGCAGGGCGCTCCACAGTCGACGCGTTGGCGCGCTTACAAGAAATAGTTGGTGAGGCCTGGGATGCGGGGGAGGGAGTTTTGGCTGTGTCGTTGGATATAGCCAACGCTTTTAACTCGATCCCTCACTCCACAATTCTGGCGGCCCTAAGATATCATCGGGTGCCCCAATACCTTCAACGACTTCTAGGTAGCTACTTGTCCGGCAGAAGGGTCGCGTACGTAGGGAGGGACGGGCTGCTTCGGCGTGCGGGTGTCGAGTCCGGTGTTCCACAGGGGTCTGTCTTGGGGCCCCTCTTGTGGAACATCGGCTTTGATTGGGTTCTGCGGGGTGTTCTCCTCTCGGGCATGAGCATCATTTGCTATGCAGATGACACTCTAGTCACAGCCCGAGGGAGGACCTACGGCGAAGCCGCGTGCCGTGCAGCTGCCGGCGGTACACGAGTAGCAGAACGCATTGGTCGTCTGGGGCTACGTGTGGCGCTTGAAAAGACAGAGGCCATTTACTTCTTCGGGCCTCGGCAGCGCCGTCCCCCTCCAGACGCTAACATCGACGTCGGAGGAGTGACCGTCAGGGTGGGTACCCACATGAAATATCTGGGCCTAGTATTAGACTCGCGCTGGTATTTCGAGCCCTACCTCAAGGGGTTATCCCAGCGCCTCATTGGAGCGGCAGGGGCGTTTGGGCGTCTGCTTCCCAACTTAGGTGGACCAAGGGCCAAATGTCGGCGACTCTATGCCGGCATTCTTAAGAGCATGGCCCTCTATGGCGCCCCCATTTGGGCAGACGCGCTGTTTCGACGGGGAAACACAGCCCACCTGCGGAGGCCACAAAGGGCTATTGCCCAGCGAGTGGCCCAATCGTACCGCACGGTGGGCTTTGATGCGGCTTGTGTACTGGCCGGCACACCGCCTTGGGCCCTCGAGGCAAGGGTGCAGGCACAAGTTTACTGGCGTCTAACGGAGAAGAGGGCGCAGGGAGAGCGTCCCTCCCCAACAGAAATTGCGGCGATTAGAAGAGAGGCCCAGGAAGAAATGGTTGTGCAGTGGCGGGTGAAATTGGACGAGGCGAGACCTAGGGGGCGGGTGTTAGATGCCGTTGGCCCGGTTTTAGAAGAGTGGTTGCACCGGAGCCACGGCTATCTGTCTTTCAGACTGGTGCAGATACTGACCGGGCATGGATGCTTTGGTCAGTACCTGCACCAAATCGGGCGAGAAGAGTCGCCGTCGTGCCATGCTTGCGGCGCGGCGGCAGACACAGTGTGTCCAGCCTGGGCGACCGAGCGGGCCGAGTTGGCCGCTATTGTTGGAGGTGATTTCTCGCTCTCAAGCATAGTTATAGCCATGCTTGGGAGCGAGGAGGCCTGGACGGCAGTTGCCACCTTTAGCGAGCAAATAGTCTCGAGAAAAGAGACCCTAGAAAGAGAGCGAGAGGACGACCCCCTCGCTCCACCTCTTCGTAGGCGAAGAAGAATGCGTGCGAGGCGTCGCTTTGATGCCCTCGTGCTTGTTAGCGGGGTCCAGCCGGCCGCGGGTGTGGGGACACCCTGGCCGGCCTTGCACGGTACTCCGCAGATACGCGGGAACGGTTTAGCACCTTCGACCGTTCCCGCCAGTCCCCCGACCATCCAGGGGAGACTTGGCGACGCCGCCCTGTAGGGGCAGCAATTCCGCCGACGGTGCTGTGGCAGTCATGGGTCGACCGATATCCCATGGCGCCGTCAATAGGCGATGAGAAGGTGGGGAGGTCTTTTAGTTCGGGTAGTCCCCGCCCCCTCTGGGCGGGGGAGTCCCACACACGTCGCTGTCGTCCCCACGGCAGCGATATGGTGCGCAAAGGCATTTTCCATCCCTTAAAAAAAAAAAAAAAAAAAAAAAAAAAAGGACCTCATTACCACTTTAAATCAGGAGGGATGAGGTTAATCTTGAAGTGCAATGTAAAAAAAAAAACTTTACACTACAAACTTAATTACAACTAACCCGGGAATTTCATTAAGAGAAATGTGGAAGAGCAGCACGCGCGATACGCGAAGGTCGTGGGTTCGATTCCCGCACCGCAAGGGGAGATACAATTTTTCTGTTGTCTGGTGTCTTCAATTCCGTGGTTTTCAAACATTTCTGAAACGAATGTACCACGGGCCGATAAGTATGTATTTCTGAACATATTCGGCAGAGGCCACTTACCGGAGGCTAACGGGTTGATATAGCAGAAAAATTTCACCGCCTACAATAGCTTGCGGTTAGCTCACTTGGAAGAGTAGCAGGCGCGATACGAAATAAGGCACAAATATAGCTCAAAACTTCGATTAAATATAAGTATGGACTACTTTTGTTTCAAATATTAGGGGAGATAGGGGTAAAATCGAACAAGAAAGTATTTATACATAATATATGGAAAAACCCTGCAGTCCACGCGAACGAAGTAACGGCTACCTACAATTGTTATTATGTGTAATAACATGCAAAATAAATAGTAGGGTCAACCCTTTTTTTTTTAATGTAAAAAAGGATAAGTCTGTCTGGTAGTTGTTTGACATAAGTCCTTCTTCCAAGGATTCTCTCTGGTGGTTGTTTGATATAAGTCCTTCTTCCAAGGATATAGAGGCGGTGCAAAGTCCATAGTGTTATAGTACGATGTGCTTTTGATCATTTTTATAAGTCCTTCTTCCAAGGATATAGAGGCGGTGCAAAGTCCATAGTGTTATAGTACGATGTGCTTTTGATCATTTTTATAAGTCCTTCTTCCAAGTATATAGAGGCGGTGCAAAGTCCATAGTGTTATAGTACGATGTGCTTTTGATCATTTTTATAAGTCCTTCTTCCAAGGATATAGAGGCGGTGCAAAGTCCATAGTGTTATAGTACGATGTGCTTTTGATCATTTTTATAAGTCCTTCTTCCAAGGATATAGAGGCGGTGCAAAGTCCATAGTGTTATAGTACGATGTGCTTTTGATCATTTTTATAAGTCCTTCTTCCAAGGATATAGAGGCGGTGCAAAGTCCATAGTGTTATAGTACGATGTGCTTTTGATCATTTTTATAAGTCCTTCTTCCAAGGATATAGAGGCGGTGCAAAGTCCATAGTGTTATAGTACGATGTGCTTTTGTTCATTTTTATAAGTCCTTCTTCCAAGGATATAGAGGCAGTGCAAAGTCCATAGTGTTATAGTACGATGTGCTTTTGATCATTTTTATAAGTCCTTCTTCCAAGGATATAGAGGCGGTGCAAAGTCCATAGTGTTATAGTACGATGTGCTTTTGATCATTTTTATAGCACCCGTGTAACGCGGGAGTGGTCGCTAGTTTGTTATAAAGCCGCATCTACGGTAGAACAACATACAAGCTAGCTCGAGTGAAGGCGCGCAATTTCCCAACTGCCAATCCTTCGCGATACCAGTGGCGCACACGTAACTTTGTGTTTGAAGCATAGTTAACTAAAAGTTTCAAGTTGAGTAATATGAATCAAATGAAGGACTCTGCTGCCGCAATGGTAAATAATGTTTGTTAGTTAGCATTCTTGGGTAGAGTTGTTTATTAACTCGCGTCCAAATGTTGATATTAATATGGATCTACACAGGATTTTTATGGACAACTTCATGTGTAGTCAATCTAGTACATATCTTTGAGCGTATTTCCACTATTCTTTTTTTTTATTTGATCATCTGTGTTGTAAGCATTACAGATGCGGCAAAATGGCGTGTGTGCACATAGAAATTTTGCAACTTTGGAGACCTGATGTCGTTGATTATTATTTATTAATTTATTAAACAAGATAAATAATATGTTTGTAAAATAGGCAGATTCCCACAAAACTGTACACACAGTTTGTCTATGGGATCAGAGTTTAACATAAATATTAACATAAAGGTACATTTGCGCGTAAAGTGGCTTAAATTGTGTAAAAGTAAGTAGTTTATATCGTTTTTGAATAACGGAATTGCTACTCTTAAAATTTTTCTCGGGATTTTAAGCATTTCCATTTTGTTTTGTTTGCTATATGAAATCAGTACACGGATATTAATAATTCTACCTAATTTTGATCTCTGGTTAGTTGAAAAATTAACGCAAAAGTTAAAAACATCGTTTCATCTCTTGAAACGCAAATTATGTAAACGCGACGCAGTAGCAGCAGCAACAATTCATAAACGACTGGTGAAATACCTCCACTTTACAGAAGACCGCAGCCAAATAACAATCACTTCTGTGTTTTTGTGTTACTGCATCTGAGTAAGGTTTCCAGAGCTCCTGGGGGGTGCTACATTAGTAACAGGGGTCAAGTCTTCAAGGTAAGGGCGACAAGTCCAGTAACAGATTTATTATGCTGTACTTGTCGCCTTTAAGCTAGGACCTCATTACCACTTAACATAAGGTGGGGTGAGGTCAATCTTGAATTGCAATATAAAAAAAAAGTAAAGGTAAGCTTTTTGCTACGTTTCGTACCGTCTTTAACGGTAAAGATATATTTTTTTAAGAAAACATTTACATATCATTTTTTCATGGAGTATTTATTGTGAGTGTAGCCAGTAAAAGTTTAGTTTCTAATGATTACTTAAAACGTTGAATAAAATAACGATACTAAAACTTTGTGATAAACCTATTAACAAAAATCTTTTGAAAAAAACATTTATATTAAATTTTCACACTCATGAATTTACCATTGTTGTCAAAAGAAAAGTTGCAAGTAAGTACTTAGTATTTAAATTATCCCTGTTTATTCTGATACTTTCATTATTTCGAATACAAATGTGTTTGAATGCGAACACACGATGTCACTCCGCACTCTAAAATTTTTTACAGTAAAACCTTTTAATAAATACAAAATATACCTAAAGTTGGGGACTACAATATCTAGAATATAATGGTTCAAGTTTCATGTTAAAATATAACAAGATATCATCTGAAGAGAGCTAAACATTAAAATAAAATACATTTTAATGTTTGATTTAATCTTTTAATAAGTGTACACAATAATTTGTTGCCAATAATGAAGGCAATTAAAACATCTTTAAGTGCTACAAAAACTGCCTTTGAGTTCTTAATTATAATTATCCACCGAGCTAGTAAACTCATAGAAAATATTTTTAATCATAATTCTTGCTTACTATCTGTGCAGACTATTTGAAGCAAAATTTTTCTTAGTTACTGAATTTACAGATTTGCGATCAAGAAAAAATATACTTATTTTGCAACCAATGTTAAAGGTCAAAGTAAGCATTAATTTTAATACCGCGGTCTGGTATGGAATGGAAGAGTATTAAGTGATATTTATCACGTAAGCATCTCGGTACTCTAAATGATACATTAAGCCGTCAATCCAGGCCGATGTATCAATATGAGTTTTTGGATCTAAGTAGATAATTCAGAGGGCAATGAGTGCAACAAAATATGGCCCAATAAGATAAATTTGCACACAATATAACAACTCGACCTTTTAGTGGAATAAAACATTTTTAAGTCCTAATTGAGCAGTAGTATTTGGCTGAAATTTTTATTTGTTTATTTAAATAATATATACGTGAGCAAAATTAACAAACAATCTGTATTTTTGGGGCAAACTTAATTAAACATAACACAATAAAATCTAACACGAATTTAGCCACTTTCACGATTTAGAAATACCAGGAAAGCAGGAAAACAACGGAGTTCACGACTACAATTTCAAAAGGTCATAATTTTCCATTCAGAACGCAAAACACGGCACACGAGGGGAAAATGGTTAAATCACATTTATGTACCTACCTGTATTTTTCCTTTTTATGCTAGCGAATGTGTGAAGCACAGATTTTTACACAATAAAAAAATCCTACAATTAACAACCACAATGGGACCATTTAATAGTCAACTGAGAGACTTTTAGATACCAGTTCAAGCACGATTCCTTTGAAAACTTCCTATGAAGATTGTACCGACACATTTCCACAATAAAACAGCCATTTCGTTTAAAAATAGAGGCTACTTTGAAAGTTTTGAGTTTTGGAATTTATCAATTTTATAGATTTTTAAGTGTTCTTTCCAAATTTACTTTGACACCTCGTATCTAAAATTCAAGATATGGCAACCAACTGATTTTGGTTGCCATATATTTTTGATAAAAACAAACTCCAACACTATAGTTTCGGATTCATTTAAAATAGGTTTTTGTAGATAATTCCTTTTTTACGGCATTGATATCTATTTTTTTTTTGTTTTTTTTAGTGTCAACAGCCCAATTCAAACAGTCATCATTTTCCATTTATAGCAGACAAACAAAACCTCTTGCGTTATTCGCTTTTTATTCATTTAAAATAGGTTTTTGTAGATAATTCCTTTTTTACGGCATTGATATCTAATTTTTTTTGTTTTTTTAGTGTCAACAGCCCAATTCAAACAGTCATCATTTTCCATTTATAGCAGACAAACAAAACCTCTTGCGTTATTAGCTTTTTATGTCTTACTTAAATCTGTTTTTCATGCGTAAAGATGCGGCGCACAAAATATTGTGGCTCATATAAAGTGTATAATGTTGCCAGTTAATTTTTTCGCCATAATTTGAATATACGAGACCTTCTCGCTTCCGAGTGATCGTTTATTTTTATGGTCATCATTAAAGGAGACGTTAAAAAGAATTAGGCTTTGGACCCCTCTAATGGGAGGATTGTTTCACATGTATTTGGGAGTGAAATATTATTTATCCCGTAATGAAACCGTTGCCTAGCTTCATTAAGCTATTATCCCTGTATTTTCACACATTTTATTGAATTAAAATTGGTAATGATTGTAAATGATGTAATTATTTTGAATTGCTCGCACTGATATTGCCAATTAAATAAGATTTTAGCTGCTAATATATTTGAGTAGTTAATTATCTTGTATAGGAGTAACCGAACTTATTATATATATATTGTTATATATTTTTTTCGTTTTTTTTACAAAGGCATTAAATAACAATGTATACAGATATGACGTGAGGTATTGATAATATTTATTAGTATGAGGATTATCTACTATATACAAATAAGTCGGGTTTTCCTCCCTGACACTATAACTCCAGAAAGCCTCTCTAAGGCTAAACGAAGTTAGCCGGGACCCCTAGTTTGCTATATTTTATGGTTTAATAGCTAAATTTATTATTCAGTAAAATTTATAATAATTTCCACTTAAGTTCCAAAGCTTAGAACAAAGTACGAAACTAAATGCTTTGAACTCTTTTTTTTTATTTAAAATCGTATGTTATTTTTTCGTTAGTAAATTTAAAAGAACCTTTATACACAATGATCTAAGAATAAATTACTAATCGATATGAGGTTAAAACTAATAAATAGAAATACATAAAAATAATCTTTAAAGTTTTACAGATAAAACGTTACCTTTACTGTTCAGAAGTTGTCACATAAAGTTCTTCAACTGTCGCTAAAAATTTACAACGCCATAAAAGTTTTATACCACAAGTCCTAAAAGTATATACACTTAAGTTTTACTAGCTCACAAAAAATAGCCACACTGACACAACACTTACGTATATTTTCCAATACTAATAGAAACACTTAAATGTTTGCAACTTGCAAAGTTCTAAAATCGAAAGTCACATTACTAACTCGTATAATTTTAAAGTTTTAAGATTAAAGTATGTACAATCTATATCTAAAAGCCTTTTGCTTAAATTAAAAATTAATTTTCAAAAATTCCGATTCCGAACACCGGGAATTCCAATTTTGAAATTACAGATCGCCTATTGTTTACGCTCGAGCTCCCGCCAGTTTCGCGCCACGGCCGCCGAGCGACTAACGCTGTGTAGTCGCGTAGCGGCAGCACGTTATAAGCGAGGCGAGGCGTGTGTCCGTAAAGGCTCGGCTACACAATGCAAGCTACTCTGTAACAATAAGACAGCTACTGCACCTTCCTTCATGTGAATACAGCTCTACTCGCTTGGCTAAGGCAAACTCAAAATTGTTAAAGTGGAAACAACTTGACAGAAGATTTTTTCAATTATTCCCATCATCATTTTCCAAGAAGGATCTGTCCGACAAAGCTTTGAAAATCTATTATAATACGTAACCATTTTGGGTAAAAATATTTGTACCTAAATAAATTATTTCACGTTACTACTCGCATTGTTAAATATGTTGAAGTAAATTCACGGCACATATACACGGTACAAAGAGCAGAAATAGGTTGAGAAGTTAGTAAGTGACCTACAATTGCCGAAATCTATTGCGGGTATATTAGCGTTCGTCGTGTTCGTAGTTTGATCGCAGGGATGATATATAAACATTATGACTATATAATCCTTTTATATACTAAATATCACACCAAAGAGTAGCAGGCTGAATAACCTGGAAGTACTAATTTTAAATAAATAAATAATAAATAAATATTTGACAACATCACATACATTGCTCTGATTCTGTGGTAAGTAGCTTAAGAACCTGTGTTACAGAAATCAGAAACAACGACGGTACCACAACACCCAGACCCGAGACAATACAGAATAGTTCGTTTCCCATAATGATGATTGATGGCGCGACGCCAAAGTCCGGCCCGCTCGCCTCTCGGCTACGGAGGTCGTCAAATACTAATTAACTTCTAAAATTACCGATTTCGCCCTAACGTTTGCGCTACACACAAGTGCACTTTATCTTTCTTCACTTTCATAATCCAGTGGGATGGCAGACCGACACGCCTAGATACATATTGGATGCATAACCGATTATGCTCATGCCGTTACTAGGGCATTAATCATTTTCCTTATATAATTTAAGAATTGCACGTTCGATTCTAAACATTTAAAATAAGGTAACGTGTTAAAACACAGTAGTTAACATGAGTTGACTCGATTCAAGTCGTGACCACGGTTTCTGCAACCTAACCAAAACGTCAGGCAGTAAGTTTGTTTAACTACTAAAAAAATGCTGTAGCGTTTTGACTCGTTGCGTATTTTAAATCATTTTTCATTTCAAATATTAAAAAAAAATGATCTGTTGAAAAAAGAAAAAAGACAAAAATGATGTTCCCTTGGAAATTGAACTCGACCCGTGGGTCACCAGCCTTTGCTCGTTACCACTCATTGCATGTATTGTATAATTCATTGCATGTATTGTATAATAATAATTGTTAACATTCTAACGCCACTCTTATGCGTGGGGAACTAGCAGGAGCCAGGGCTATTGCTATTTTCCCGGGCATTTGGTTTCCACCAGAATACCAGCGCTGCTGCGGTGTTATATATGCCGTAGCAGCATTTGCTGAGGTGGAACCCAAGTTGGCCTCACACGATACCTTATGTTTTATGTAGACTGTCTAATATTGTGTGTGTTCAGTAATTGTGTGATCGTCAATAAATACATTTTTCTTTCTTTCTTTCTTCACTAGACAACAAAAGCAGTTAATTAGCGAATAATAGAATCTATCGACGGCTTTCACATAGGTGTTTGGAATGTAGTAGCAGCTAAAGTACCTAAACGATTCATTAAGACTAGTTGACAGTAGTACTATTTTCACAATAACGAGCAAGGTTTGTCGAGATTTATGCATGCATGTCACATGTAAGATTGTGAAAAGGCTGAAGAACTGTTAAGTACTTATTAATTTCTAATGGACTTAGAATTCTAGCGCGGAATATTTTTGTAGTACAGTAGTAAGAAAGACACGAAAACGTAAGGTTTCACTCAGACTAGCTGACAGAAAAGCTATTTCAAGTGTGATTTGTGGGAAACTTGTCCAGGCTAACGCACAGCACATCACACGAAAAAGCGGGAACGGGCTGAATAATCGGTTAGTACTAATGAACTGATATTGGACATAAGACTATCGCGAGTGATATTTGCAGTACGGTAGCAGCAAAGACGCGAAAACGTAAGGGTTCACCTAGAATAGGTAGCAGTAAGCTATTTCAATAATGATATAAGCAACGCTTGTCGAGCGGGAACAGGGGGTCTACTCTCATAAACGAAATATGTCGGATCCGACAACGGATGGCAATTTTTAATCCTCATAACCATAAAGAAATCACTTCGAATGCAAATTAAGCGTTTTCAAAAAACAAAATATTATTTATGCAAATCAAAAACCACGTCTTCATTCCCAAACTTTTAAATAATCTTCAAAAACGAAACCTTTTGTTTGCTCGTCTCGTTTTCGAGAGTACCCCCCCAGGCTGTAAAGCCGGCAACTGACGGCTAAAGGATGTATGAGATTATATCGCATGGATTTGCATACGTTTTTGATAGTGTTTTTTATGTAAAATACATTAATGAGTATACATTTTCAATTGTAACCTTTTTTTTCAGAGAAAAAGACTTCAATGGCGCAGATGACTTAAAACCTTCTGTTTGGTCATTACAATAAAATTTAAGATTATAATTTATTTTTATAATAAAAACATTGACTTAAATACGTTGCGTTGTAATTAAGCACGTCATTTCTCCTTACCTTTTTATGAATTAGAAAAATACATCTCTCCACTAAAGTTTAATGTTTTGTTTATTATCATTTAATTTTTATTTGTTAAAACAAACGTTTATTTACATTTAACGTTTTTATGGTATTTCTAAAATCTAACATGCTCTACCCAGGAATTGAACTCAGGACCCAAACATAATACAGTCCTTAGAGCGCTATACCATCCAAGCGCGAATTTTTGAAATCTTAGTTATCTTCTACATATGAAAAGATTCCTTCATTTCATCTTCCTCTGGAAAAAAGCAAACCGTTATATTAGCGGAAGAAGTAATTAAAACTTTCATTAATGGTTTTTAATAACGTTTTCTAAAAAGGAGAAAATATATAACGGCCATAATTTAAATCACTAAATGGAACACTAATTTAATTATAATTTGCTGGAAAATATCTCAATTACACCGAAGGAAAGGAAACCGAAATAAACTTGGACTTAATAGAGTAAAATTGGATATTTAATTAAACGACTAAGTACTCATTTAAGTTTCAGGTATTTTTTGATAAACGGTGCCAAAGTTAGCGCACTTCAAAATTAAATTAATCGAGTGCTGTCTTACAAACGCTATTTTCTGAAAGACTATATACATTATTTCAATTTTTTAATGTATCCTGCGTACTTAGTTGCTGCTAAGTGTTTTAGCCTTAAGTAATTAGAGGAAAAGGGGCAATTTTCGAGTACATGGGAGCGAAGATTTAAATGGGGATAACTTACCTTGTTTACTAACTAGCTGTTTATTATGCCAGCCATAATTTTTATCCAAGTTATTTTGGGATAAAAATTCTAGTACATAATCTAGCAAAGAACCAAATTTTATCCGAGACATTAGGTTGTTTCTGCGTGAAAGAGTAACATACATCCAGATATATTCTCCGAGACCTCTTTCTAATGTTTATCTACGAGTATTTCTCTTGCATGAAACTTAAGTTAATACATACTTATTATATATAAAACAAACTTGTGATGGAACTATAGAATTTTTCGTCAAAATGAACAGTTAAAATTTCGAGCAACTTTTTAAAATATGCAGTTACCACAAAATTACGTTTGTATGAGTCCTAATGTGAATAAGACGTTAGCTACAAATTAATTGAACGAATTTCTCAATTATCCTAATAGTGGATTTCCGTTTCTTTAATATAAAAATCCCATAATGATGCCTTAATTTTAACACAATGATTAATTGTTTTTCTCAAGATATTGCGAGCATTTCTAAGAACAATGGCATTTTGCAGGCTCCAAATGATCAACGTCCTCAAACAAAAGGGTTCAATTCTGGGAGCGGCTAAGTCCTGCGGGGTGCTATTATGTTGTCGATTTTTAATACCGGTAATAAACTTCGGTTAAATGAGTCTGTTATCGTGCTAATTCTGGAAGATTGGGTTATTTGTTCAAGAATCTCATTATGCCCCGACACCTTTGTCAAAATTAACTGATCTGCTATTGAAGGAATCATGAAATGGATTATCGTTTGTTTCTTTGAATTGATTTCATATTTGGTAACATTTTGTATTCAACTATTGAATCAGCGCCTTGTTCAAAACTTTTATATATTTTATGTTTATCGTGATAAGAATAATTTTAAGAAGAATAGAGTTAAGGAAATCAGTCATCATCAGCAACACAACATCCAGACCCTAGACAATATGGGAAAGTGCGTTTTCTACGTTAGCCCGACCGGTAATCGAATCCTTGACCTCAAAAGATGGCGAGACGGCCTGAGCGCCTCTTAGCTGCGGAGATGATCATGATATCTAGATATTAGTTGCTAAGCTCAATTGGGGTTAATAAGTGGCTTAAGAGCATCTGACACAAAGGCTTACACCTTCACCAATCAATTCGCAATGGGCCAACGTGGCCTAACTCCAAAGCCCTTTCCACAATACATTAATAAATAAATATCGGACAACATCACATGCATTGCTCTGATTCTGTGTTAAGTAGCTTAAACATTTGTGTTACAGAAATCAGAAACAACGACGGGCTACGTTGAACGCACTGCAATTGACACGCGTATGGTTTCGTATAAAACTACGAAGAAAATATGTACTGCTTCCGTGCTTAGAGGCTAAGGAGATGGTGTTCCCATGCCATGGAGAACACTTTGTGAGCAGTTCTAAGTTTATTTAAGCAAGTTTCAGTCACCTAATTGTCTGATTAATGATGCATGGATCGCAAGATACCAAACCGGTGGTACTGGCTATGATCTAAATAAATCTGGTTTCCTTTGTAACAGTTGCAGACGTCAGACGGCAATCATTCCAATGTAATGCTCGTCAAATCAGGATTAAAGTCTTAGCAGACCTTGAAGTATATAGGGGCGTAAGCTACGAAAAAGAAGGAATACAATACATTAAAGTTGATCACAAACTTCAATGTATTACACAAAATTAAAAGCAAATCGCCCACACAACTTTCAACCTGGCTGGAAATACAGCATTTCTTTTTCACTAAAAGTCTACATTACTTTCCCGGCCTTTTCAGGACAAATGGCTGCCATCCGCCATTTTAATCTAGGCTATTCCTGGCCTGGCCATTGTGTAATCATGAATACACGCATGCGAATACATGAATGTGTGATTAGTTTAAAGCTTGGTTCAGAAAGTTTCTATTCATCAGTATACGTAAGCAAACTTTTTTCTGCTCTTTATATGAAAATTGTTTTGACTTTAGGTTATATTTATATTTGTCTCTAAATACAGTCAAATTTTATTAGGTTGCACCAAAACGTTTTGAACTATAATAATGTTATTTTTCTGTATAATCCTTAGGATTGATTTCCGCACTTTTGAATATGTTTATTACATACTAGCTGTGCCCGCGACTTCGTTCGCGTGGACTACAGGGTTTTTCCAGTTTTTTCCCGCTAACTCCCGTTCCCGTGGGAATTTTGCAATATCCTGTTGCAACTAAGCTTTAAGTTTACTAAGGTACCTGCATGCCAAATTTCAGGTACCTAACTTAAGAGGTTTAGATTTTTCATACAAAAGGATTTTCCCGCTAATTCCCGTTCCCGTGAGAATTTTGAGAATTCCTTTCTTAATGCACCTCTACTGTACCTAAGCTACGTTCCTTCCAAATTTCAAGTGCCTGCGTTTAGCCGTTTAGGCTGTGCGTTGATATGTCAGTCAGTCAGTTTCTCCTTTTATATATTTAGATTTATTAGGGATTTCTTTTTAAGTTTTTCAAGGCTAACAATTGAGAGACGATTGTTATTTCCCACTCATTTTTTAAAATTAAATGTTAGGAAAATGTGCGGCGTGTCCATATCACTGAAATATCACACGTTTGTATAAAATAACTAAACTTTAAATTTTACTTATACGTCTAGATGCTTAAAACATCCGATTTGCCATGCCCTCTCCCCGCTGCCATTACTGAAGCAGGACTTTCTGGGAAACCTTTTCCGGGGATTTCAAGGAAAAGTCAATAATCTGCATGCAACATTAGAAGGTTGCAGCTTGAGTACATAGATGTACGAACAAGTAATGTGAGGAGCTTCAAACCTCGCGTTTCTCTTTGTACGCCGTATCCATGATGCAGATGCAGTGAAACTTTTAACGAAGCACTAAGCTAGTTGCACTAGACTCGATGACGTCACTTCGTCTATTAGGTGCTTGGCTTAGCAAAACAATTACAGTGTTAGGAACTTTGAAAGGAGTTTTAAGTGTAGTTTTAAAACTTACTTTATACAGCTTAGGTTGGACAATCGTTAATTGTTGAAAGATATGATACGCGTCAAACCGTTAGTAAAAAAATAATTAAAAACATTGGTGTGAAAAAAGCATTAACATTTGTAGTTTAGTGGCTTAGATAAACGCCCGCAACATTAAAGTTCCCGGGTTCGATTGAGAAACGAACTTTTCTAAATAACTTGGTGTGCTTGTACCTATCCATCGCCTGAGACTATGGTGGTGTCTTATCATAACTTTTCCTATCATCCAAGGTTTGTATCTACCATTGTTTTGGACTACATATATACAACAACCCCAACAAAAAATTCAATTTGATGTTGTATGAGTCATAAATGTTTCTTTTATTTGACAACTAACGCAAAAAAAAAACAAAAGTAAAAAGTTAAATACCAAAACTGCAGCTGAATCAGTACGTCCATTTTTAAATAAGAAACTAGAACCAATGAATGTCACAATCAAATTCTTTTACCCAATCAATGTCATACATATAAAACAAACAGGAGCCTACATCCTAGAAGCAGTTATCAACAATTTGTTTAAACCAACGATAACCGCGTAATTTAACTTTATCACCTAGTCCGAAGCTAATTTCCTACTTCGCTGAGCCATAAATCAGACCCTCATACTAAACATATAAATTTCAACGTAGTGCGGATAATAGGAGACGTCACTACCAAGCCCGTGCGAATCCGTTTAATTAATTTAGAACTATAAATATTGACTACAGCCTGGTCATGAAGGACCTTTGGTTTTGAATGATACAAATAAACTTTCTCGAAAGATAGTGATATATAAAAGCGATGATGCCTTCAAAAAAAAGTCATTTCGTCCTCCAGTTCCGTTTTCAAAACTCGAAAATGTAGGTTTTACTTCAACAGTTAAATAAAAATTGATAAAGATAAAATTCAGTGGATAAATGTGTTGATGTCACTATTTGTAAATCTGTGCGAGTTGGTGAAGTCGGGCTAAATATTAACGCAATTTACATAATGTATATGAGCAAATTGTTATCACTACATAGTATAAAACAAAGTCGCCTTTTCTGTCCCTATATCCCTAAGTACGCTTAAATCTTTAGAACTACGCAACGGATTATGATGCAGTTTTTTTATCAGATAGAGTGATTTAAGAGAAAGGTTTTTATGTATAATAACATCCATTAAATAGTGTTATTTTTGAAGTTTCTAATGAAATTAATAGATTTTAATATTTTTTTTAGTGAGTGGCATAGGCTATTTATTTTATACCCGTGCGAAGCCAGGGCGGGTGGCTAGTTTAAATTATAAAAGATAAAATAAATGTTTCTTTTATTTTTTGGTAATCTCATTGTTGGACTAAACAGACATTATAATCATCTACCCTATAGTGAGTTTTCCTATTGTCACTCTAGTTTCCTCTTGGTGATTTATAACAAACAAGCGGCCCGCGGCGGCTTCGCACGCTTACTATCTCCGTTTTTCCCACTTTTTCCACTAATTCTTGGCATATCATAGTCGCAGCATGATGTTATATAGCCTACAACATTATTCAATTAATAGGCTTTCCAACACAAAAATATTTTTCAATTCGAACCAGTTAGTTGTTACTAAGATTAGCGCGTTCAAACAAACACTGGGTATAAAATAAGTATGAGCTTGTGTTTTAATATTAAAACAAACTAAAATCGAAGGTTTATACGCCTTAGAACAATAAGCATAGCAACCATATTCAATGAACTTTTTGTTACCGTGAAGTGAACGTTTATATTTCGTCCGGTATCTGCCTTACAAAGTTGGGTAAAATGGTATGTTAACTTCCCAGACAAAGACCAATTAACTATTAACAATTACACCATTCATAATCGTATACGCTTACCATAGAGTATCTTTAATACAAATACCCGTTACATGAAATCGTGGAAATCCGCATTTCACCGCGCATCTATTTCCAACTGGTTTGGAATCACCGCTGAACCGCAATCGGCGGCAAAGGCACGAGGTACATACAGACAGAGGCACGTCAGATTATAATACTTTGGACTCTAAACCGCCTTTATGTCGTGGGCATAAGAAATAATATTGAACTGCGAGTGTCTACCCTGATGTGCTGTCGGTAGTGTTGCCGGATAATCGATTATCGATTAATCGATTATCCCCCCGTCAAATAATCTAATAATCTATATGACAATCGATAGTATCGATACTATCGATATAATCGATTATATCGATCCCTATTTTTATTAAATATAATCGATTAATCGATTATAATCGTAGTCAAATACAATATAATCGATATAATCAATTATATCGATATCAAGTTGAAAGCGATACTATCGATATAATCGATTAATTTGCAATTATTTTTAGATTTAATCGTCATTCATATAATGTCTTCTTAGACATAACACATTCAAAATGAAACCGTGAAAAAGTTATTTATACCCTACTTTTTATTCATAAAACGTGATAGCTAAGTTTCTTGGTACCTACCTGAACTGTACCATCATGGCGATACTATATATATCTCTAATAAAAATAGGTATCGATATAATCGATTATATCGATAGTATCGATACTATCGATTGTCATATCGATTATTAGATTATTTAGGCCTCTTTTGGAATAATCGATTATAATCGATATACAATTGAATCGACGGCAACACTAGCTGTCTGCCGTAGGTACTTTCGCTTCAAAAGTAACAAGGAATGGAACGACGCCTCCTATCGCCTAATCCGTTCCAAGTAATCTCGATGAAGGATTACGAATTCTATAAGAGGATTTCGATGGAAGCGCGTAATTTACAAAATGGCACGCCATTTTGTGACGTGTGGTGCTAAGCGCTTTGACATCGTTTTTTTTTTTTGACTGTATCCTTTCATCATGCTTACTTCTCTTACATTTTACTGATAATCTAATTATACAAAATTGTGTCTTAATTTATTCACAAATTTTTGGGTAAAAGAGTTACAAACATCCATAAAAACAGATTTTTACGTTTATAACAATGTAGGATTTTCATTTTCTTTTTGGTGTGCAGTCCACAGGAAAAATAATCACAATTTTTTAAAGTCTTACTTATATATTTTGATGTAAGTTGACTAAACATATATATACATATAGGGTATTTCTAGAATGGGAAATGGCTTCGTATTTTATTACACCAATTGTTATTACACAAATGAAAGTTAAATATATAAAGTTAATTCATTGGAAAATTCTTCAGATTCCTTTTAGCACTAATTTAATCATTTTTAGTTAATATTGTGTCCTGTAAATGAATGATCGTTGAGTTCCAACACGAGTAGCTTTTGTTTTAACATCTACAAATCAAATACAAACTGTCATCTCATTGAAGCTCCGCACAAAAAGTATTTAAGCGAATCGCATCAATGAAATGAATTAAGGTATTATCGACTTTGCCCAACCAACGAGAAACGGAATGATAATTTTCAGAACGATAATTCGATACAGACGAGTGACGTCACCGTCCTAACTTTTAATGATGAGGGTCGAGCGGAATAATTCGTGAATAACCGACAAAGTTCAGATGCTGGAGATGTAAATGAAATTCCGTTATAAACACCTGTTTTTGAATTTAGGTACTGCAACCTATAAAAGTTTAATGGTTAGACGTCGTTCGTTGCTTATCTGTAAGATAAGTTGCTTGTCAACCTAAAAATGTTAGAACTAGAAATAATACGCACAGATCAAAATAAAATCCATTAAACCTCTATTCGTTAACAGATTCTGGGATTCGAACAAAAAACGGGACACTTACATATATATCAGAAACTCGAAATTTAAAAATACCGAGAATAAATCGGTGTGTAGACAAAATACGTACAAAATCATTCTACAAGGTTTTGATTAATAGAATATTCGAAATAACCTAATCTTATGTTATTTCAAATATCTAACTACCCAGGTTTGAGTATCTACTCAAACCGGGATAGTTAGATAATGATGATAATTCCTATACATTCTACTGGAGACACGATTTTTATGTTGGCAAAAACAAATGGTCTATCGGCGCCTTTCTCTGATTCGTTGACAACGTGCTAAATCAAAACAAAAATGTTGGGTTTATACCAAATTTAATTAATTAAGGATACTTTTAGAACCAAGGAGTACTAAGAGTCTGGAAATTTCATACAGCAAGCATATTTTTTATCTTGTTCTTGGCAGTGACAAAGATTAAATAACATTTTAAATTCTTAGCAAACGAAATGTGGAAACAAACCGACGCCAGCGAAGTCAAGTATGTAAATTTAATCAGCACTGACTGCTTTCCACGTTTCCCAGAAGGAGAAGGTTTGAGAACCGTAATTTAACGTGACTTTAAGGTAAACAAAACTAAATTAAACAAAGAGAAACAAGTTAAGTGACTTTAATAATAAACAACCCTGTGCTCAGAATGTCTTTGTTTGAAAAACCAACTACGTTTCAATGAAACCACAAATATAATGTAAATGTATTAATAGGTTTTATGATAAATAAAGAAAAAACGAAATGGCAATAGTAAAAAGTAGTTATGAATCAATTGCATTGTATTGTACCTATTGAATGCAGTGCTTAATAAAAAGTATCTATCTATAATGTCAATAACTACATTTATTAATAATAAACCACAAATATAATATGTGATAGTAATATCAACTTTTACGTTGAACTAAAAAAACGAAAACAGTAAAAAGTAATTATGAATCAAGACATTTAATGCAGTGCTAAATAAAAAGTCCCCATCAATAAAATCAATTAACCACAACAACAATGGGTGACCACCATGCAAGCAAAGGTTGGTGATCAGAAACCCAAGACATGTTAGAAAAGGGTTGCTAGATAGATTTTTTTTATTAATGCTCTTCATGATTGACCTCATCCCACCTGATTTTAAGTGCGAATGAGATCCTATCTTAAGGGCGACAAGTACAGCATATTAATAGCTGTTACTGGACTTGTCACCCTTTCCTTGAAGGCTTGACCCCTACTACTAATGTTGCACCCCCCAGGAACTCTGGAAACCTTACTCACACGCAAGAACACAACAACACCAAAGTAATTGTTGATTGGCTGCGTACTTCTGTAAGGTGAAGGTATTTTACCGGTCGGGCTGCTTCAGTTCGGGTGGTAAATCGCTATGCCCTATATCTTAAAAGATGACTTGGGAGCATTATATTTTTCCAAGGATAGAAAATTATAGGTCTTTACTCATAAACTTTCACAGAAGCATTTATGAAACATTAAATTAAATTAAACTATCACCGTTACCGTGGAGGCTAGTTTATGCTCGATCGGGTCTAAAGCAAGATGTTCATCTGACAAATATCTTGATGCCTAATGTCTGTTTGAATACTGTCCACTTTAAAACTCGTGCCAATGACCACCCACTATGAAAATATAACAAAGCTGAAAAAAAACACTCTAAATTTATACATTGAAGTTAATTACAGTAACACAATTTTCCTCCCATTACCATCTACCAGGCTCTCTCACTTGAAAAGCATACATACTGAGAGCAAATGCCAAACAGAATGGTGAATGAATTCTGTTCTGATTCCATTATCAATCAACACTTTGTGTTATCATGAAAGCGTTCGCTGCCGTGTTGATGAAGGTGAACTTTGCTGAATTCGATTCTAAATTTCCATAACATGAATGTTCAAGTAAGTTTCAATTTAGTTATGATTTTATTACAAACAGGATTCATACTTAAATGACTGTTATTATAGGAACTGTGTCTGAAGTCGCCGTATTTGACACGAATGTCTTAACGAAATATTGAAATTAGTCTAAACATTAACCTTTACTTTCAAATTATCCTTTGATGTAAAATTACACCTGAAGTTTTTTTATTCAGAACCCAATAAGTGTCTTACATCAGGTTGTTTATAATTCACAACGACAGACATTGCGATTAAATATGTACTTAATACCAAAAAACATGCAAAATACAAACTAAATCCTTAAAAGCATTTCTCATAACTTTATAATAAACGACGTCTCAAGAAAAGAAAAATGGACCACAACTTTCCTTTCAAATAGATTACTCGACAATAACAATTCCGCTTTTCACTCTTACCTTGCATTTTCCGCTCCTCCGGGATCCTGATGGATACCCGTAACAGTTTGTTTTAACGGGGAATCTTTACATCTGAATTCCATTTACCTTCACAACCTTTGAGAACAAACTAATGGATTGTCAAAGTAAGGGATGAATACTAAATCTTGAAGAGGTTTAATGATAAAGTTTTTATTGGCTGTGACAAGTTTAATGTTTAATTGGTTGTCGTTCCAAGGGACAGACCCTCATTCATCATTCATCTCCACAAAAACAAGGATTTATGGTTATCTGCCTGAAGATTAATAAACATAAAAACATTGATTTTACGCCATAATCCAGAGTAGTTAAGATGAAATGGCTTGGAGAATATTGTATGTAATTTGAAGTAATCAAGAATGTAATTGCATTAAAAGCAGAAGAAGGAAAATAATTTGTGTTACGTATACTTAAACATTGAAGAAAAATAAAAATGTACGAATTTTCAACATGCTTTGTTTTAGGGTTACATAGTTTGAAAGGAAATATAAAACCAAGGACCGTAAAAGCTACTATTAAATATTTGTCTTTTTTTATAAATATTCGTCTTATGAGTTAAAACTCATGCAATACTTGTTTATTTTCACTTTACTGTAAATGAACAGGGCATATACCTAGTACTTACGTATTTTCATGAAAGAAAAACATTAGAGTTTACAATCCTAATTTTTTTAGGAAAACTCGACTTGTTAATAAAAATTGAGTCTCGTTTTCCCTCAAAACAGGCATTAATACGTTAAACAGTTTTGAATACTTTTTCAAGCAAAAAATGTTGGATATGTAAATTATATTACAGTATCACCCTTCATGATAAGTTTATTATGTATTATTCAGTAGACAAGTGTAATATGAAAACTAATCAATCTTATGCATTCCATATGAATAATTTGGTAACCGTAGATTCGAGCTCATTGAGAAACCGATGCGCCTTAAATTAGTTTCCATTGTTCTATAAATAACGGAGTATCTAGTGGTGGATACAAAGCAAATATTATCAGTGTTAAATTAACTGTTCACATTTAAACAGTTGATTTAGATAAACTAACGTTGATAGTTGGCTGTTAATCTGTTGGTTTGTGTCAATAGACAGACAATTTAATTGTGATGACTTGGTTAATCTCATATAAGAGAAATTATGATGTTGACACCATTAAAAGTAGCGTAAATTGATGAAAAGATGACAATTTTTCTAGCACTTTAATTAATACATACATACAGTCACCACGCCCATCTGTTTGTCACGATATTCAAAGTAGGAAACCGTCATTCATCGGTCCAGTTTTTACTCCCGTGGGTGTAGTGTATAGCTGAATTACAAATCATCAATTTTCTTCCCAAAAATAGAGCTATCAATAGTTTGAATTCATGATCAAGTTGTAGTAAACATTAATTTATAAATAAATAATCCATTTTTACTAAGTAACTACTCAAGGAAGCAATAACTCAAGCAACAATAGTTAGGTAATGCAGGTTACTCAAATAGAAGCAATTTTTCAGATAACAATCAGCAAATAACGCTTGTTTGATATTTAAATACGGTTTACGGTAACAAACATAAAAATAAAGGAAGTAGTTTTGTTATTAACTAAAAAGAAAACATCAACTTAAAAAACACACTTTAAGTCTTTAAAGTTAACGAACGGGTCAAAACGCGACACCATTTTTATGTAGTAGTTAATACGAACTACTTACAGCCCGACTTTTCAATTAGGTTACACCAACCGTGGTCACAAGCTGACTGAGTCAGTCTGTTGCGTTTTGACCCAGTAACTTATTTTAAATGTTTAAAATGGAACGCGAAAGTTTAAAGTCACCAAAGAAAAGTATATGTTTGCAGAGTTCATATACAATTCTTGCTGTGACATAACATGAACCTAGTACATGGCTAGTAAAAGAGAAACGAGATCTAGACCCGCATGGTCGCGACATGTAATGGCCGAGTCACGTAATCGCCTGACCCATCCGTCAGAAAGGGGCAAAGATACTAGGACGATAGGAAAAATATAAAGTAGGTCAACCGACATCTGACCGCGCGTCCTCAAACGCTCCAAGGCAGAAAATTGTGGAACGGCGACAGCCGAGCGATTTTAGGCTGCGATTAGTCGTACCGAGCGCTAAGTAATGTTTTATATAGGCCTGCGCAATACGTCAAATTTCTCGCATGAGACGACAAAAGTTTCTAATCGTTGATTGGGTAATAGTACACCGCACTCGTATTTTCAGCCAATCAGCAGTTGATGCATTTATTTTGACATTTCTTAAGAGCGCGATAAAATTTACTCGCGTGGCGCATGCTAGGCCTGATAGTCATTGTAGTCATGAGTTCAAATTATTGACTTAGATTTATCTATATTATCTTCACTTTAATCAAACTATGTATTCAATTACAAACAATATGTTTAATCAAATTTCTTAATAATAACTCATTAACTTGAGCGTTTAAGTTATTCACTTTTAATTTTTATTCCTTACGTATCCCATATCTCGAAAAACCTTGTTTAATATATATTCACATATGTAGGTATGACCTCGATCTGAAAACTAATTGCTTTATTTTTAAGTGGTTGTAACTATTATTTGAATATAATTATTTTTAGGTACACCATTGTGCAAAAATAAGTTTAAGTATTATCAAAATAAACACAATTAAATCTTTGTTCAATTGTATCAAAAACGTTTAACAGAAACTTTCTTGGTCGTTATAGGAAAGCTACATATTTAAAGGCAATTTGAAATTCTAATCGACCGTGTGCGTCCTCCCCGTACAGTCCGGCCACCAGATAAGCTTCCCAACATAGTAAGGGATAAAAGGGGAACACCAATGTAGTCTTCAAATAGACGCAATTTTATTTTGTATTTGCGGAATTCTTGTTATTTATTCGTTTGAATTTATCCGTGCTAAACACACGGTTTTATTTTTTAATTGGACTTTTGAGGCTGCATGAAAGTATAAGTTCAATTGATTCGTTTACATTAATATCCTTGTTAGTCTCCTTGGTAGTCTAGCCTTGCCTACTGCTAAAAACGAACCCAACAAAGGAAAAGTTCTCATTTTGTATATATATATTTTTTTATAATGCTTATTCGCAGTTGAAGTGAGTTGATAACGATTATGAGAATCAAAAATATACGTCTTCGGAACCGACATATTTCGGTTTTGTTTGAAGGCTAAAAATGCTAGATTATACAAAACGTCAATTTTCTTGCAACGATTAAATTTGAATACTGTGATTGGCTGATAGCACACCGTACTCATATTGGCGTCCAATCTACAGCTGACGCACTGAATTTTATCGATTTTGACATTTCTTATGAGAGCGAAAAAAATTGATCACGTTGCGAATCCTAGGCGGTGATCATAAATTTATGATAAAATGACAAATGCATTCAAAGCAATACGTTTTTTTATTTTGATTTACGGAATAATATCCCACGTCAATATGTTGTGTATGTGTGTATATATCAGCTTTACAAAACAACACGACAGTGACCTTGTAATACCGATCATACGAAGGATTTGGCTGGATTATACCGATTAGAGCCTTAAAACCTCTCCTCGTTTTATAAATTGGAATCGGTACCAATAAGAGAATAGGGTATGAGTGTGTTCATTTAACCATTGGTTTAGGAGTCTCTAGTGGACTTATTATTATTTAACCTATTTATATTGCTCAACTAGAACCTGTTTTAATAATTGACAAACTAACTGTGTGTCTTGGTGCAAAATTAGTAATAAGTTTCTTTAGTAAAAAAACTACTGAGTATCTTGCCGGTATCTTCTCTGTAGTTATACGTTCTGAACCGGAGGTAGCTTCATTTGTTTTATATAGAGACTATTCATAGGTATTACCTACTAACGTAATTTATATGAATAAAAAATATTGATTTTGACTTTATTACCACATTACCTGCCTTTTTTTGCTGTTCAATAATTATTTTGCAGCGGAAAAAATATTGCGTCTTTTTTAACTACAGGGTATAAATAAACCTACTCATTTGTGTTGATCGCTGAGCTTATTCAACTAATTAAGGACTTAACAGTATTATTCCTACAAAAAACAAAACCTTACATTCAGTCTAGACAAGATCGTTAAGAAAGCTATTAAAAATGTTTTGAGAAGACCTTCAAAGCTTTTATCTTCCAACGAATTTCTAAAATATATATTTTTCCTATCGTTTGATGATATAACAACAATTCATCTATTTCCAATTACGTCGTATTGTTTATTTTCTGTTTGTATTGTTTTGCCATTCGTGTGTTGAACGTTTGTGTTTGATGAAATTCTTATACGAATAGATGTGTATTAAATACTAGCCGTTACTTGCAACTTTGTTGGCATTATTTTGAAATATAAAATATCCTCTGGTATAAATTCGGATATTCAGACGTCCACACTTTCAAACAAAATAGGTAGATAGTAAAAGTATGTTTGTTAATCAGTGTCACGTGGGCCAAAATGTATCTTTAAAATGATGTGTAAGGATAACTAATAAATCAGATGGATTTAATAATTATTTACTATAGATTGTGGTTATAGTTTGTAAAATGTTTTATTCATATTTATCTTGCAACTTCATAGACCAATTAATGCATACATATACATTCGTTCATTCGTTCGTGTTTGAATAACGTTCAACGGAAAGTCAGTCGTGAGTCAGTCGCCGCCACAAACGGACGTAACTTGTGACAGTGTGGAGGGTAAACGGTGGCGAACATTTTCTACTAGAGCAAGCATCAGGTCAGTCATTCGATTTTATTTAATGTTAAAATGATGTAATTTTGTACGTACGAACAGCTAAGTAAGAGTAATTGTTGGACTATCATCTAATTGTCGATGATGTAATTAAACTAATCCTTGTTATAAATCCTTTAGTTGTTTTATTCTAAATACAATTCCGAATACTCACAGTGTAATTATAGATGCATACTTATGTATGCATCTATAATGTGTGATATTATTATCACACATTAAGTCCCACAGTATTATTCTTTTTTCAATTAATTGATTAAAAATTTATTTTACTATTGATAAACTAACTGTATGTCTTGATGCAAAATTAGAAATAAGGTTAGCTTTTTATTGAAAAGGAAACTACTGAGGTTTTGCCGGTATCTTCTCCGGACTTAAAGGTTTCGAACCGGAAGTAGCTTCATTTGATTAATATAAAGACTGACTATTCATAAGTATTACTAATGTAATCTAAATGAATAAAAAAAAATTACTTTGACTTTGTGATAGAGGTCAAGGTTATATAAAACATACTTTCAGTTATCTACTATATGTTTTTTATACCATAAAACGGTTTTTTCATCGGGTGGAAACCACCTCTACTCTTCCCAAAGTGCCTCTCGTAATTTAAAGACACCCCCTAACCTACAGTGTTACGATTTTATGACAGTTAGTCACATTTTTTAAATATTTATATTAAAAAACTTTATACTTTTCCATCTTTCCAATAAACGCCACTTCTCTATAGTCGTGCACCAAACTTATTCGTTTCCTAAGTCCAGGAATTCATACATCGATGAAGTTTACCTGAAACAAACAATCCTAAGTTTAATTTAAGGACGTCATACACCAGTTTTAAAATATATAACTTCTATTGCCTTTATTGCGTTATTAATTTCCGATTATGTAGTGCACATAGGATAGTAAGTTTTAGTAAAAGGTTTTGAGCGAAATTCACTAGCAATCCAACACAATTTTAACAAGCTCGCCCAACGTAACGTTAAATAAACAAAATACACTAACTAATGAGGTACTCGTACAAATTTCAAAGGTATGTCTACGTTTGCGAAGCCAAATTTCTCTTATTAGCATACCCCAGCCTTTTGGAGGGCTTACGAATCTGGCTGTGAATATGATATTTCCCATGGGCAATGATTGTTGACCTTACCTGCCTACATTAATAATGTAGGGGTTTGTATGGTAATAGTTATATTTTGGCAGTTTTGGGATTAGTTGCTACCTCTTCACACCTTCTGGAATTCTGTTTCATCATATTTGTTTAGGATTTCCTTTATTCTACGTCATAATAGCGGAAGTACAAACTTTTCGTAATCATTGCCAACATTGTATCTGATTCAAAATTTGGAGGAATAAGTTAGTTTATTCAGGAAAGTCATTAAAACGGGTCAGGGATAGGCCAGTAGATCGAATCAGACCCTGACTAAGGCTGTAAGTAGGAATCCAAACAGTTGTAGGCAATTATATTCGAGTCATAGATGTTTACAGATGTATGAAAATATATTATTCTTAAAGTAACCATAACAGAAACTACACATCTTCTCAAAAAAACAAGCATAAGAGCCTTTTCTTATTTTCGTTCTTAAATTCTACCGCGACATCGGTAGAAATAATCTTCGTCAAATAAATTTAATCACCATTCTTTCATACTGTGTTGTTGTGTTTCTGCGTGTGAGTAAGATTTCCAGAGCTCCTGGGGGTCCTATATTAGTAGCAGGGGTTAAACCTTCAAGGTAAGGGTGAAAAATCCAGTAACACTTAACATTAGGTGGGATGAGGTCAATCTTGAAGTGTAATATAAAAAAAAAGATCGCCAGTAAAAAAAAACAAAAAATATTATTAATATTGTTACGGACTCCTTTGTAGGAGCCTTTATATAGTTTTTATTATAAAAGTTGAATCTGTCTTTTTCTATTGTTCGGCCTGTTCTGTCAAAATTCTCTTCTATTACTATTTCTATTATTTTCTTTTATTATATTTCCTTAAACTATGTACTCTGAGTTCCTTTTATTTCTCTTCGCTTCGTAACAAATATTTTGTAAAACTTGACGATTTAATGAAACAGAGAATCAACATTTTTAAACAAACATCCGCTCCAAATCTACATAATCTTGTAACACGCTTATATATTCGGTAGCTTTGAACCCGTTTGCAACAAAACGCTAGAACGCATACAATATTCGGCTACGCTTCAAGTGAAAACATATTTCCATTGCAATGTAGCATGCAGAATGAATGTGTAAATTTGGCCAAACAGCGCACAGAACGTTCTGTTGTGTGTTTGACCTGAAGTTGGTTCATTTACAAACAACATAGTCGCGTCTAATGCTTATGTTCAACATTGTAAAATGACGTCATTTGTTGTACTAATTTAACTTTTGCTTGTAGTCGAACCAATCCATTCAGGTATCAAGTATCTAAAATGTAGCCAAGTCGGACCAATAACTTCCATATATTATCCTAAGTTATACTACAATATAATAAGTATTGGATAACATCACAAATGAACATCGTCAATAGTGCCAAGACACCCAGACCAGTGATAATATAGGTACTAAAGCTCGCTTTCCACATAGATCTGACTAGGAATCAAACCCGGGACCTCCAAGATCGCGTGACGCTCTGGCCCGTTCGCCTTTCAGAGACGGTAGTTTTAAGATGTTTTATATTTTACATTTTTGTAATACATTTAAGGTGGCCTAGCAAGCAGCGATTATAAAATCTCGATATCGTTTACATTTAAGTTAAAAATTTAATATTTCAAGATCACGAGGCCTCTCTGAGTGAAATGTCAATCCCGTACAATTTGAACTTTGTCGAAACGATATCGAAGTTCGACACCTGTCTTAGTTGGACTTTCAGAATAGATCAGTAAACCTAGCACCAATTTAGATTTGACTTCTTTTTCGACAGTAACGAATAATAAGCTGTGATACGACGTGGTCCGGTATCGGTTTTGGTACTTATGAGATCTTTGCGGCTTGACATCTTAAAAGTATAGTTGGTAATTCAACCTTATATGTTATGTATCACCAATACTTAGGTACTGAGTAGGTGTTGAGTACATCAGTACAGTAAACAGTAGTTTATCTCCTTCCACTTCATTGTCGCTGGGCTGCGTATATCACTCACCCCTCTAAAAAGCATATATCACTGCGTGTGCAAAACAACGTAAGAACAGTTCGTACATCCCGCCTATCCGGCTTTTGTTCAATTCCGATTAGGACGCGAAAAAAACCTAGATATCTTAGTCATTTGTCAATATTATATTAGACCGAACTATGTAATAACTTTTTTGCGACTTACTTTATAAGAATGTAACGTAAATTTATCCATTTGCATTTATGCGGTATAAATAAACTGCTTTTTCGCAGTTTTGCACGCGCGTCTACGATATATAGGTACCTATGGAAGACCAGCATCTGGGTGTTACTCCGATATCTAGGCAAATACCGTTTTTGTGACATCATTATATTTGTCAAATCAAATTCTTTGCCGGACCATATAGAAGTGGAACTCGTTGCCGACTCATGTGTTTCCTCCTTCCTTTGACATGAATTCCTTCAAAAGGAGCGTGAAGAAACAACTTGCGGGCCAGTATGGCGATGCTAACGGATAGGATATTTCGAAATCAAATCCGTTGTCATCGCGATGTGGGTTCCTCTCCTGCTTACCATCAGGCTGGGAGGAGCCAATATACTGCGCTACAATAAAAAAAATGATGTTTTTTTATAAATTCAATGTCTCTCACTAAATTTACGTTTCTTTCTTTTTTAGTTAAGATGACGCTCGGTACAGTGCGAAAACTACTTTCGTAGGCATTTTTTTTTTAAATATAATGTCGAATCGAAACATTTTGTTGCTTTAAAAATTATTCGTCAATGGGCATTATGTTGGAAACAATTGTCATGAAAGTGTTCTCGCCATAAACGGTAACAGATGCATTTTCCGACTCAACGAAGCGAGAAGTGACTCGTTCAAAAATGGCGTAAGTTTTCAAGTGAAGTGAATTGTCAATACTGACTGCAGTGAATTTAAAATGCATCCAAAGTGTGTGTAAATGGTTTTCACGCTGGAACAGAGTCTCGATTGAATTTAATTTTAATAGGGAACAAAGATTTGTAATTTCTTATTTTTTTATCAACAATATGATACTCAAGTATTATGACATACACGTCTTTCAAATATATATTTTTTTAATTACGAGTGGTTCCCCGTGATTTTTTGCGTTTTATTTGCGAATGATAAGTATTCTAACTTTTTATTTAGTAATCTCGTCCAGCTTTCTATCAAACTTAATGCAGTGGCTTACGTGAAAGCATTTCAATCATACTTGGGACATATAATATACGTTATTACAAACTTTCATGTTAAGAATATTAGGTTAACATATAATAAGTACCTCGTGTGCAGTAACTAGTAACGACAGCTGTACCTTTCTATACTAATATACGTATATTGTAAAGCCGAAAAGTTTGTTTGTTTGAACGCGCTAACTTCTCACGCTCCTTTAGAGGAAATCCATGCCAAAGGAAGGAAACACATGAGCCGGCAACGAGTTCCACTTCTTTATGGTCCGGCAAAGATAGGAGTTACCATATTTTTTTGTTCGTGATGGAATATTTTCCACGGTGAAGCGATAACATCGGTGGCCGGCTCTTGTAGTTCCGTGAAGGAAAGGAGAGGGTAGGGTAAGGGAAAACAGTTCCTCGGAACACTCACCATGATAAAGCCGATAAAAGACGCTCAATGAACCAATGTCTCTGCGTAGTTGAAGAGGTTCAAGATTCCCAGTAATCTCTTCATCGTTAATTATGCGCACAGCCCGTCGCTGCAACCTATCAAGGGCATCCATGAGGTATTCGGCGGAACCGTCCCAGAGATGCGAGCCGTATTCCAACCAGGACCGGACTTGAGTCTTATATAAAAGACAAAGCTGGTCCGGCGTAAAAAACCAGCGCACTCTGTTCAGGATCCCCAGTTTTTTGGATGCTAATGAGATGAGACTCTCGATGTACTGACCTTGATTAAGATTGCAGCAGATATCCATGCCGAGCATGCTTAGGCTGTTACGCAGGCAAAGTGGAGTGCCCCGAAGAATGGGGAGAGGAAGGACTTAGGACGATTTTGTCGAGAACGCGCACACTTGGGTTTTTTGAATACGAAGAATACGTAGGTACATATTACCTACGTATGAATACAGAATATCATGTCTAATTTCAGATTTAGAAACTCAATTTTAGGCTAAAAAGGTTTCACTTTGATATGTGATATCAAAAAGGTTTATTTTCTATGAAATGGCGAGTGTACGAAATTAATCACAAGGAATTTTATTTAAAAAGGGAATTTCGGACCGTAGATAGGCAATCTCAGGCTGATACATTACTTAATAGAATTCACTGAGTAGGTATTTCGAATTTCACGACAATTTTCCGTATTTCACTGTGGTATAGTAGTGTGGGATTAACACATTTGTACGCGCGCGCCGGGTGAGGTCGTCTGCATAATACATTTAGCAACTTCTGAATACACGAGCCTCTCTGTTTCGGCTCAAAGGTGTATTTTGACCCAATTTATGGACGCATGAGTTTAGTGAAGGTGTTTGTTTTCGGCTTTTCCTAAAAGAGGGCTGATGGGATATGCGAACATGCGGAACTATTTTTCTTTAAGGTTAAATGGTAAAGTAATATTTAGTAAAATCTAGTTTCTTCTATGTCAAGTGATAATTGAAACCTAAAATTTGTTAGAAAAACAAGGGGTTTCGGTGTTCCATGGCTCTCCAAGGATTCCGTGGAGGCCAGTTATGTCGGTTAATGCGCGGTTCCAATATTTTACGATTCGTAACGTGTCAAAATGACTTTAATTAATTAAGAACATAGTTCATTCTAATTTCAAATTTATTTTACATATCAGTTGTCATCAGTCGTCTGTCGGTCGTTTTTAGCTTACGTCTCGTATAATTTATTACTATCCGTAACTTGAATGTTTCGTTGTTCAAATATTGGAACCGGGTATAAGTTTATTTCAGGGCACCATGGGGTCAAACATGTACATTGATAGTATTTCATTGTTTAAATATTAATTATTATTTACCACAAGTAGTAACGCCTATTTATTTTCCAAATGTTTAAACCTTTTCCCTAGACTACGAACATATTTGAAAACCAAAATCAACTAAATGCATGCACGGAATACAGAAAACGTCCGTGATTTATTGGAAAATAATGTCAATTGCAAAATGCAAATGCAAAATTGGCTACAATACACCTTTAGAAATTTAAAAGCCATATAACATAAAAGTATTATACACCAATCGACAAAAACTCCTGTCAACCTAACATTTCATTAGGCTTAAAGTTAATTAATGAACCACAGTAAAAACCTCATGTTTCTTAAGTGAGAAATTAGGAATGTTTATTTTTATGAAGATCTTGTTCGATGTTATGAGTATCATAATATAACGTGACTTCATATGAGCCTGTGAAGATTTTTCTATTCAACCGAAATGTTATTTTTTTTGTAATATCAACTAAGTATTGTTTTGGTTTCGACGCGACTAGAAGGTCAAACATAACTGTTTAATTTAGCAAAATGAAATGATAGGCTTAATTAAAAATATTATGTAAGATCGTTACTTATATTAAACAATCTACATTTTGGTATCTATTATTGCACACATATTACGGTCAACTAAGAAAAAAAATAAAATCATAATTACGCCGCACTAGTGAATTTCTCTACAAGTAGTGTTACTTAAAAGGGAAAGGCTTTTATGATCTGTTATATTGATGTACTTTATAAAGAAATTAATGTTTTTTTTATTTGAAAAAATATAAAAAACAGAAAAAAAATTAAATCCCAAAATTCAAGGGAGATGAAACTTTTCTTCTTCTTTAAAATGTACAATTCTAATTTATTGTAATTAGGATTGCATTTTGTTCAGCGACTGTTTTTGACTCGATAACGAGACATTTCGACGTAAAAGATTAAAAAAGCGTTGTGATAATGATTTGGTCCGTAGCTGCAAAGTAAAAAACATGCTTTAAAGTTCAGGTATTACATACTGGAACCCTCACGGATAGTTAGTAGAAGCCGTAAGCTAACTAACAGTTACCCCACCACCCGTCGGCTTGGAATTTCCAACGAGCTTAACATTGTTACACTTTGCTCTTTACACTCTATTAGGCATGGACTTAATCAATATTTGAACGCATATTTTGAGATCATATTTTGGTACAAGACCTTTGATGGTCTAGTACGAGAATATCATTTCAAAGACGTGGCCTTGGCGTTCTGTAAAAGATGATGTGGGGAAAATATTTAGCGCATAATTTTACAAACAACTGTTCCCAAACTAAGGTATTTTCTGGTATTATTACCTAGTACCAGAGAACGGATATTAACTGGGGCGTCAACTCGATACACAAAGATCAACGACAATAAAAAAAAATCCTTTTCCAAATTAACCTGGCCGAGAACCGAACCCAAGACCTTCCGCGTTTATTGTATTCCAAGCCCGAAATATCGTATACGAAGTGGCGGAGAACAGCTACTTCTAAACGTAACACAAACGACATCGACATCTTATAATGTAACCCAGTTGATACTATGTAAATACCAGCACATGCCTTTCACTATATTTGTTATAATACAATAACTAAACTGAACCCGAGCCGTCTGTCCATGCAGATAACAGCCGACACCATCTCAGGTGTTACACGTCAAGTGTGAGTGTCGCGGCACAAATATTGAATTAGACAATTCGGAACTGTCCATGTCATCTTCATTTTGATAAAAATATTACGTATAATATTATATATTTTGAATTAGATGATATATTCTGTTTACAGCGACCTTGTTTGCATTATTTTGGAATAAAAAGTATTGTTTATATTTTCTAGTATCTAATTATAGTTATTGCGTTAGTAACAAACATTTATACAGCCAAAATTTCACGTTTTTTATATCTTTAGGATCTTGGAAATAACAAAACATAGATAAACATAAATCAATAAAGATTAAATTATATAATTTTCTAAAAACATCGATAATTGTTGCCTTTTTAGACCAAACAATTGATCAAGATAAAAACATCTGAAGTAATTTCTAAAAAAAATTGAAATATACGAGTAATACATATTTTAGTACGGACGGTCTATTACGCTACTTTGATAAAGGCCTACTAACCCATTGTTTTGTATATATTTTAGTATCCACTACTAATCTCGACGTTTGCAGTCTGAAAAAACAATACTTTAATTAATTTTAAGGCAGTCGTATCTTTCTACCCTCGAAATACAAACTGCTTTGGCATTTAGCCTAATTACAATTATTGATAAATAAATAAAATTTGTCTTCGCGTCACGTGTTAGTAATAGTACTTACTACGAAGTAATAGTCAATACAATTTGTAAGGTGTTCCCTCGAACACTAATTTATTGAACCAAGTAGGGAACGTGTGCCTCAGAAGAATACGCCCCCGGTAAGTGTCTGCAAGTCAAACGTGAGTGATAGTCGCGAAGCAATTATAGAATCAGACAGTTCGTGAACTGTTTACTAACCTTTCAATTTATTATTTTTTTCTATTTCGGTACCAGACAGAGGTAGAGTATTTGGGAAGATCGGTTGTATAAAGTTCTAATTCGGATTCGCAATTTAATCGTAAGATGGCAAAAAACCATCGAACCATCCTAACAGTTGAACTATCAAAATTATACACTGCTCAAAGTTCAAAAAGACAAGAAACGTATGTTTACTCTTCATGCAATTATAAGTAATTTTAGTTTTTAATGAATTATTAATATAGCATAATATTAACTTTTTGTGTATTCATTCAGTACAAAAACATTTTTCTTTTAAAATGAAAAACCTGGCGGATGCATATTTTAAAACAAATTTATATTTGTTTCAGAGCATGGAATGACTCCTTCATTATTTATCTTGAAAGGTATTTGTTGCTTATTTGCATTAATTAGAACTTTTTTTAAATCAAATAAAAATAAACAAGCTGAAAAAGTATCCGCTGTTTGAATTAAGAACGTAATTAAGAATAACACAATTATAATGTGTTCAAATTTAAAATAAACATTATAATTATATTGTTACATATTAGTACCTATCTCTTAGTTTAAAAATGAATGCTTAAAAAACTAACATAATATTTTAAACAAAAAATAGCTCCATATACATTTGAAAAACTCATATACTCATATAATATATAAAATGTTTTTTTATAATTCTGATTTATGCAATAAAAATACAAGTATAAATAGAAAAAAGCAACACGATATTTCAAATACATTTCTATTCTCAACAACGAGAACTCAACATAACAGTTCGTAACCAACCGGACATTTCTCAAAATATCAAGTTTCGTACCCTCCCACGCAGTGTATATCATAAACTAGTAAATGTACCGAAATAACAGATAGACGGAGGTCTGTTGCCCTTGTAAATTGGGCGTCCCTTCCCAGCATTCTGTTGCGAACGATGATAACCATCCGGAATATAGTATTTATGGCATAGAATATCAACCGAGGACATTGGCTACCGAAATGACGTTCGTTATATGAAAATATAGTACATATTGCAGGTATTGATTCGGATCTCTCACTAAGAATGGTGACTCGTTAGAAAAACAATGATTCTTGTACTTTTACGGTTCAAAATAAAAGGTTAACGTATATAATAAAACAATCCAGTGAACGGGTTCTTTAACGCCACTTATTCGTAAAAACTGAGCGTACAAGTGGCTCGCTTAATTAAAACGCAAAATATATCTTTTATGTACGTTATAAAATATAATATGTGACTTTAATTGCTTGCCGATCTAACTAACATCTTTAAATATACTGGACGACTGTATTTTGTCGTCAAATAAAAATCAGTGGACGTCAACTATAATAATTAACAAAATGTAATACTTGGGTTTTGCATTTAAATAAAAAATAACTTAGACTTAGTACCATCGACAGCCGTCTAATTCGTATTTAAATTCCCTAACTAGCCAGTTAGGGAATTTAAATATAAATAATAAATAAATAAATATTGGACAACATCACATACATTGCTCTGATTCTGTGGTAAGTAGCTTAAGCACTTGTGTTACAGAAACAACGACGGTACCACAACACCCAGACCCGAGACGATATGGAAAAGTTCGTTTCCCATATTGACCCGACCGGGGATCGAACCCGGAACCTCAGAGATGGCGGTTGCCAAAGTCAGGCCCGCTCGCCTCTCGGCTACGGTGGTCGGTAATTTACCTAAACATCATAAAAAAATACAAAAATAGTAATACCATATAAAGCCCAAAATAACATTTGTATTCTCAGTACAAGTCTAAGGGAAAACAAGCTTGATTAATAGCCTTTCATTTCGTTTATACGAATAGTGCCCAATCATCCAATTTGCTTCCCCTCCAACAATGATTAAACATTCGACATCAATACGGGTATATATAAGGAAAAACTCACAGGTACCAATTAATTTTCCTCAGTTTCTCATTAACGTTAATACTGGCGTTATTTGGAAATACATATGTGATTATATGGAAAATATATGGAAAAAGGAATACGTGATTGTAACTTTTATTAATTGGACCATCGACCTCATCCCTACTAATATTATAAATGCGAAAGTAACTCTGTCTGTCTGTCTGTCTGTCTGTCTGTCTGTCTGTCAGTCTGTCTGTTACGCTTTCCTGCTTAAACCTCTCAACCGATTATGATGAAATTTGGTATAGGTATACGTTGAATCTCAAGGACGTACATAGGCTACTTTTTATTAGAAAATAAGGGGGGAAGGGGGGTAATACCACCTTTGAAAGTTTATATAGAAAAATGTTTATTTTTGAAGTTAGAGATATGAAATTTGACACAAATATAGCTCGAAACTTGGATTAAAATATAGACTACTTTTTGATTCGAATATTAGGGGAGATAGGGGTAAAACCGACCATGAAAGGATGTTGTCCACGCGAACGAAGTCGCGGGCACAGCTAGTTTAAAATAAGAACGCTTAGTCACATAGAAAAAGTTTATTGTAAAAATCCCATAATCAAACCTATAAACTTTTAAGTAAGTAAACAAGTTATCTTTCCTAATTCAGAAATTACAAGAAAAGTCTTATTGATCACCTCAATGGATGCACAGAGAAAATCTTTTCAAATTTGTAAGTTAGAGCTGAGATCAAAAAGGTTTTTTTTAAGAAGATTTGATTTGACTGGACCTGATTTTAGTAACTTCCAATTGTTGATCCGCAATGTTGAAAGAATCACATTTGGTAAATATTGATTTATTACAGTTAATATGAAAAACTTACAGCCTGACGTTTCGGTTAGGTTGCACCAACCGTGGTCACGAAATGACTCAGTCATCTATATGTCAGTGTGTCCGCTGAAGTTGGTGACTAACCAAAACCTCGTAAATCGTAAACTACTAAAACATATTGTCGCGTTTTGTCCCCTTAAATTATTTTAAATGCTTAATTATTTTAAAGTTGAACGCGAAACTCTTAAATTCATTAAAACAATTATTAGTGTGATTTAAAAGAATAAACTTTTTTCTACAAAACATGAAACAACATTTCATCAAAAGTTCCTCTGATATAATCGCTGATAATTTGACATGACTTTTGATGTTCAAAAATAAGAAGAAATTAAAACAAAACAGGATCATATTTCACGAAAATTCTCTAAAATAACAAAAGCTAATCGCCACTATCAATCGTTGCACACTTATAAAACTTTTGGCGCGTTTGAAATTCTTGTTCGACAAAAGACATTCTAAAAACAAAAACGCATCACGTACCAACCGTAAAGGCATGTTGTATGAGACAATAAAATTCAGTAGTGAAAAGACTAATACGCTACGAAAGTAAATTGCCAACATGAGTTACACTCGGTGTGAGCTTAAAAGCTGGTGCTGAAATTTATATTACCCAATCAAGCTGATTGATAATACAGAATAAAACAATACACAAGACGAACGAGTTGTCGCTTCTGAAATTATCCATACTAATATTATATATGCGAAAGTAACTCTGTCTGACTGTCTGTCTGTTACTCTTTCACGCCTAAACGGCTGAACGGATTTTGATGAAATTTGATATAGGTATACGTTGAATCTCAAGAACGGACACAGGTTACTTTTTATTAGAAAATAAGGGGGGGTGGGGGTAATACCACCCTTGAAAGTTTATATGGAAAAATGTTTATTTTTGAAATTAGAGATATGAAATTTATAACAAATATAGCTCGAAACTTGGATTAAAATATAGACTACTTTTGGTTTCAAATATTAGGGAAGAAAGGGGTAAAACCGACCATGAAAGGATGTAGTCCACGCAAACGAAGTCGCGGGCACAGCTATACTAAATAAAAATGATATACGTTATGTACATAGCAATTGTTTTGGCTTAGAGGACTAAGCCAGGTCCTTCTAGACTAAGGATAGTCTAGAAGGACCTGAATATCAATTATTATAGTAGGTACCCTTCTTCTCAGTAAGAAGCCGTAACTCAATACCAACAATGAAAAATAATCCAATCGAACAAAAGAAACAGGAGAAGACAGATAATTTTCCGCGCTTTTGGTATCCTCAATTGAACATACACATACCTTTACACAAACACGCGTAAATCTTAGTTATTTAATTATTATTTTTGAAATGATTTTCTCAATTTATATAAAGTGTAACGTCATGAGAAAGAGCAAGTCATCTTCAACACAAGCATGGCATTACTTACCGGGGAGACATAACACGTGTATCTGATTTTTAATGAGTAATAAAAACTATTTACAATATTTTATGAAAAAAAATTTTGACATTGTCCAAAGACAAAATAACTCAAAAACCCGTAGAAACTTCGCACTGAATTTTTCCAGTTTGTAAGAGCGTTGCAGGTTTAAATGATCCCGTTCTTCATAAGGCAAGGTAGGACCTATAGGATAGTCCTGAAATATGATCCATACAGATGTAGTTCTCCTTGAAAAGCGTAGTGATAGCGAAGGTCAGACGGCAATCGCTCCTTTGTAATAACGAGGCTCGTCAAATCTACGAAGCGAACGAAAACTATTTTCCGACCTAAAAAAATCTAGATCATAGTCGAAGCGGACTTCGGGCTGTAAGCACATTAAAGCTATCTTGTATAGTCAGCAACATTAGTTCGTATACACCTCAGTACCTTGTCATACCAAATCTCCGCGTAACTAAGCAAGTCAGATAGATAGTGACTTAATGTGACAAGGTACAGAGTTGTTCACGAGCTAAAGCTAAGGAGAAAGAACAAAGAAGAAATAAACATTCTTAAAAAGTTAAAAATAATTAACAGCAATTAGATTAAAGCCGTCAACAATAGCTGTACAGTATAGGTACTTGTATTTTTCACAACATTTGCGATAATACTGCAGTCTCAAGTTTCGTTTCCATTTTATACTCGTAACAAGCTTCGAGCGAAATTGCAACCTTTGTCTCTAGAAATTCTTTTATGAAACCTCAGAGAAGCTAGAGGAATCTTGGAAAATACTACCCATGCTAGGGTTGAGTAATTCGTGAAAACAGATATTTGTGTTTCATTTTCCTCTTCCAGCCTCTGTAGCCGAGATATCAGAGATAGCCGAGGGTCAGACTTTGGCGGCGTGCTATCTGAAGTTCCAGGTTTGATTCCTGATCTGGTCAGTATAGAAAACGACATTTTTTATTTTTTTTGGGTCTGGGTGTTCCGATACTGTCGTTGTTTCTGAACTTTGGAAGTCAAGCCTTAGCTACTGACCACAAACTGGGATACACACACTATGATACGTTTATATGTTGCCTTTAAAACATTTTAGGTGCAACGTAATAAAATACAGACATAACATGAATGGTTGTGACAAAAAAGTTTAATAGCTTAAAAAAAAGGTTATATTATATACATACCTTAGCATATACAATTTTATATGTTAAAAAACAATAGAAAACACGTTTCCTGGACGTTTATTTTCATTCTTTTTTTAGAGCACGGTAATGGATGAAGATTATAATGGATATGTATTCAGTATCGTGACTTTTTAAAGAGGATGGGATGGACAATTAAAAACAAAAACATCCGATCCATTTATTTTATTGATATTTTTTCCGGTTTCAAAAATTAATCATATTTATTATCTCTTCCAAAGAAATCGTTGTAAAATGTGTCACTAAACAGGCAAAAATGGCAGAATTCCCTCTATGAATTCCCTTTGAGTCTTATTTTCATACATTTTATGCAGGAATCGAAATATATGCTACTTGCCATAGACTTACTTGAGAGATTTTGTCTGTACGTTGGTTAAAATGACTGGACTCAAAGTTTGTAAGATAGTATGGATAAATATCTAAATGTATGTTTGTTAATCTTTCATATAAAAACTACTAAATGGATTTAAATATAATTGGGTAAAAAGATATACGAGATATTAGATACGGGATTATTTTCATCCCGCAATATTTCAGACCAAATCGCGTACATCAGCAAGCTCATTAACAAATATGAAAACCAAATGTATGTACCAAACGTGTCAACCCTGCCAACATCGCATTTTCTCGAATGACGTCACTGTTTCCATTGATTGCTCGCGTGTCAATGGCCAGAGAGAGCCCTTTTGTTCCAAAACATTAGAAATCAATTACTGGTTAAACTCTGTTGTGGTCTAATTACGTTTTGTTTTTACTATTCGTGCTTATGTGTATTCGTTATTTGAAATGTTTTTTTGAAAACGAACTAAAATGTATTAGCTGTTTTTTGCTTTTTAGACTTTTTAATTATAAGTACATTGTACATATTCGTACACACTTCAGAACATAGACACAAAAGGTCCACTTGCCATTTATTAAAAACTCAATTCATCCTAAACTAAGCACTGATTGACGACCTTCTAGTCAAGCGGTGAGCGGGCCGGTTTTGTCATGCTATCTCTGATGTCCCGGGTTCGATTTCCGGTGGAATCAATAGAATTGAACTTTTCTATATTGTGTAACACAAGTGTTTTAGCTATTTAACACAGAATCAAAGCAATGTATGTATTTGAATACTATACAATTTACAGAAAGAGAATAGAATTCTAAAATTTTAGAGACAGATTTTAACGAATGCTGGAAGTGGGCGTAAGTAAATTGATTTGTAGCTACGTGGAGGTATAATGCAATAAGGGACTTAGATACATGGCAACTAAAGCTAATAACTGTTTTGTATATCCTTTGTTTTCTACTGGGACAGAATTACTTAAATCTATTCAGTAGTTCAAAATATGTCGATAATTTTACCCTTAATTTCATTGAGAGTAATCAAAGCAAAAGGAATTCAAAGACTTCCATTGTCGAGAGGTGAGTGGTTCGGATTTTGGTTATTATTTCGGGTCTGCGTTTCGATAAACTCGGTATCCACCTTCGTCTTTTTTTTTTTATATGTTACACTATTGCACTTCAAGATTGACTTCATCCCACCTGATGGTAAATAGTAATGAGGTTAAAGGTGACAAGTACAGCATAATAAATCTGTTACTGGACTTGTCTCTACCTTGAAGGCTTGACCCCTGCTACTAATGTAGCACCCCTCAGGAGCTCTGGAAACCTTACCCACATGCAGGAACACAACAACACAGAAGTTATTGTTATTTGGCTGCGGTCTTCTGTGAGATGGAGGTATGTCACCAGTCCAAGCGATAACTCGCTATGCCCTACCTCTCATATTTTGAACTCATTGTGATACAAATGTCATACTGGTTCGAATAGGTATATCGAGCATGGTACATATGTATCATGTTTGAGCAGGAGCTCAGCAGTGGCACAGGTCCTTAATGACCAAAATTGTTGTTCGAGAAATGGTTTATTTTCTTCCTAGAATTCATGCTCATGTCTTGACGAACACGTTAGCTATGTCAAGTTATACAATGGAGACTATCGCCTATGAAAAATCTGTTTACTATTGACGTTCTACTGTAACATAATTAGATATTTTTCACTTGATATTGGCACACATGTCACCATCACATGTAAAGCATCAACATCACTTACAGTTTAATCAGTCGCATATGTAATGCCACCTAGCGGATTTTTATGTTCACGTTTCTTATTATTTACATATAAGTCGAATTAATATGCAAGGACTATATTCTTCAAGTAGACGTTTATTATTTTTTAATCTTTGTTCGTTAAACTAGTTATTTCCAGTTAAACATAATTACAAAGAAAAACCTTCAGAAATATTCGAACGAGGTTCTTGCGACAGAGAGCAATAAAAATCTTTATGGTTATGTAATTAGGAATGTTGGTAAATGTTTGATCACTGCGAAATAATTGCTTTTTTATTACGAGGAAAACCTTGTTCGTGTAGCTTTGATGGAAAATGTTGATGAAAGTTTTATTTGAATAACCTACTTTCTTAATCAATCGATTAAACTCAGAGAGTTACGAAATAAAATTGTTTTATTAGAAATAATTCTAAAATAAAAACTGTATTTATGTTGCACGTACCCATTTCTCGCCATCTACTATTTCCTCTACCTTAGGTTGTCTGGAAGAGATCGCTTTCTAGCGATAAGACCGCCTAAATTGTACTATATTTTTTCTGTAAAACCTATTTCTGTAAAGATTTTGTGCAATAAAGTATATCTATCTATCTATCTATTAGGGTTAACATTTCAAAATTAAAATTAGGGCTTTTAAAACTACCAGCTTATTTTTATAAAATCAGGCGCAGTAGGTATATTTTACTGTTGTAATCCGTAAGTGTACACAACCCTTAACGTTTTTATTATATTTTACCAAAAAATATATTGTTAGCAAATAATTATGAAAATTGTTTAACAATTTACAAGTTATAGCTGTTTTTGTCGCTGTTTTGCTTCAAATATCAAATATGTAAAAGTTTGATCCTTGATCCCTTAAAGTAATTTAAATGCAAAAAATATTCCGTAAAAGTCTAATTACAGTGAAATTATTCAATAACAAAAAACTATATTATGTCAACGTTATTATAAAAGAAATCACTAAAAACAACCAAATAAGTACCTATAAAAACTTAACATTTAAAAAAATTTCTGCAGATTTTATTTCATAAAATATGTTTCATTCTTTTACCTGACTCGTAAAGTTTGAATTCCCAATAAATAATATGTTTATTTCAAATTATAATATTGTACCTTATTTGCAACTACCAGAGTAAAAAAAATACTAAAATATACTTCGCAAATTAGGTAACAAACAAAATATTATGGCTTGTGTTACCAATTTACTGAAGCATCTTTCATATTTGTTTTTGTGTGTTGTCAGTTTTATGACGAGGTGTAGAAAAAACTTAATTGGTCAAAACATTTGCAATCCCAAAACTTCATGACGTTACATTTGTTATTTCGCTTTGGCAAATTGAGAAAAACCTTCTAAAAGTTTGCAGGCAGCTCAGTTTCAATAATTAAAAACAGGGGCCACAGTAGCCCCGCAGAGATGCCCATCTCTCGAGATTAAAGGATTATTAGACGGAGGAGAATAAAGGACCTTCTTGGTGGATTTCTAGGAACGAGCTTACAGCTACGTCTTGTATGACAGCGTGCTATACGATTTATGCGGAATCGACATGATAAAAGTTTCAGCATTATTCAATAAATAAATAATAAATGACGCGTACAAACTGGGACAATCAGCTCACAACTTATTAAATTTAGGAAAGGTCGTTTCCCAACCTTCCTCTGTGCCATCAAGATCATCATCAGCTAAAGTCTTATTGTAGGGCAATGGTTTAATTTAATTCATTGTTACTATAGTGTGTAATGAATTATCAGCACAGTACCAAAAAGTGGGTTGGTGACCATACTATTGATATTCATATTATAATAACTAAGAGTAATGAAAAAATATTTGTTACTTCAAGAGTTCATTCAAATCCAAGCATGCATCAAAATACTCACAGCTTTAAAACTAGTTTAAAGCTGTGAGTATTTTGGTGTATTTTGATTGAATATTTGCGTGTCAAGGGACAAATCTTTCACAAAAAAAAGTCTAGCATTATCGTTATCTAAGAACTGCATTGAGCAGGTTTCAGAGGAGGTTATAATTTGGCCTCCTCTCAAATCAATGCAGCATATAGTAGTAGACGTTATCAAGTCCCGTACAGACCGCACCTGGCAGGTTTTGCTCTTAGATCTAATGATCACTATTTTAACATGCTTTTAATAGCTTACTGATAACTATGTATGAAAGAAAATCTTAGAATCTTAGTTTGACCCACTCCCCGGTCTTCGATTCGATGATTCTGACAACAATACATAACTTGCTAAGAAACGTCATTACAAATCCAATATGGCGGCCTCTGCAAGATGATGGACTGGCTGTTTGAAATCTACCCCCATGATATAGGTATATTTTGTCATTTTTAGTGCGTGCTTAAAGAGTGTTTTTGACTTTTTTTAAACTATTATTTTGATCAGAAGATACTCGTCGAGAAAAAAATGAGTCTGATCCGCTACTAGTGAAGCCCCAGCATCAACTGTCGCCGTCTGAAATATTTAGGGGTCCTTAAATATCTAGCGCAAACGACCCTCGCCAATACTTCATCTTTGCCTCTACATTGTCGGGAGCTGCGAGCAACCTAATAGGATTAGTCGGGTGTCAGTTTGCGCTAATCAACAGTTTAAGGGTTCAGTTGATAAAACCTAACTTGTTTCTGCTGATTTTCAGATGAAAATAGATCTTTTCCCCTTTAAAACAATACGTTAAAAGTTGAAGGTGGTAAAATAGTGGCGTAAAAATAAATTTCTAAATAAGCCATGTTGCTTAGTATTTCTTGTTAAAAGACGTTTAAAGAATTTGGTTAGTATTCGAAAAACTTATATGCGTAAATGAAGTTTATTTACGACAGTAACGGCACAATTTTCTACTTTCTTTCCAATAGTCACCTGACACTTGTCGAGGATTAAATACCAGGAGCACCTAATTTACAATGTCCAATATGATATAATGGCCAGCAACTGTTTGTAGAAGCAATAACACAAAATAAAAAGGTTCGAGGGTGAAAGGTATATTATTAATTATACTCAGCACGGAACACGAAACGATTTTACGTTTGGCTGATTCATTTACTTCAAAATAAGGTGGCTTATCATTTTCTCAAAAAAAAATACAATTAGATGGTGTTGGTACTTCTTTGAACTTTTTCAAATCTGACATTTGGTTTTAATTTCATCCTAACTCTACGTGTTCCAGGAACGGGCAACGTGATCTTAGAGGATTTTGTTTACTTTGAAGTAACGGCACCCTAAAAATAAAAAAATAAAACAGTTCTTAACTCGAGAGTGAATCGATTACATGAAAAAGAACGCACTTATCTGATTACAGAGGAAACGGATGTTCTCAGTAAGTTGGTACTATAAAAAGAACATTGTTGCGCCCCAGATGCAAGGATATAAATTCAAGGATAAGGTTGGTAATGTTTTGTACTTCCTTATTACTCTATTACATTTAAGGCTCTTTGAATAATAAGAGTTTACTCACAAAACAAATCAATTGCTGACGATTATGTTGGAAACTTATAAGTAGCATAGGATTTGAAAATAGGCAATATAATGTATTCTGCTTTTAAGATTATGGAAATGTAGTCAATATTACAACGTTTAATGATATACAAAATGAGCGTACCTAGCATGTAAAACTTATTAAAATATAAGCTTTTCAATTATCATCATTGAAACCAAGTCACTGTTAAACATATAGCTGGTTCGAAAATCGGTCCATTTATTATCCTTAAATAATAAGTGAATATAACGTCATTTTTTTATTTTTTAAGAACACAAGAACAAAGTGTCTTCCCCTTAAAAGGGACAATAAAAAAAGTGTTAATGGACACATTCTTAGTAAACTATCTTTAGCAGTCTAAGTTAAATATAAATTACTTATTAGTCTTTTCAGACTAGATTGTAATAACTTTGTCGTATTGATGCTCAGTATCAAACGGCATTTAAAAAATATATATATATTTTATTATTTAACAGGAATATATAAACTGTACAAAAGTATGCATGAGCTATATACATGAAACTTATTTGCAAAAAATATTTAGTTTTGGAGCCATTTGACCTTCAATATCTTAGGACGCACAGTATCAGTTTCTTTGAGATTGTTGAGACAAATTTTCAAACGCTTTTAAAGGTCGATGAAAACATTCAGCTCATTATTATTCAGTCCGAGGTTGAACCTTTTTTGTGGCTTATTTTACTGGACTGTAAGATAACAAATATACATCCCTTTTGAAAGTGTTGCCCTTCTGACGTCATTCATGTATTATTTGCTCAAATGAATTGTATATGGGTTACCCGTTTGCCAGTGGCATTGATCAAATACATTCCCAGAATCCATTTGTTACAATTCTAAAGCCGTTTTGCACAATAATAGTCGGCCCTACGTAGGGTTCCAGTAGATGTGGTAAAAATAACATCATTGTATTATTACACTAACGAGCTTAGGATCACGATCCAAAGGTCATAGGTTCAACTTCCGTAGGAACAACACCTATGTTGTTTCCAGTTTGCTTAGGAAATTTTCAGATAGTACAGAGAGACGTAAGATGTACGAGTAAGAAGCATATTTAACCCCTAAAAATGGCACCAGGAAAAGTAAGGTACGGTGAGCGTGGCTAAAAAAGGGAACTAGCGACGGTACAAATACCCTTTCTAAGGACGTAGCGAGTCACAGGCGCGGACTATGGCGTAACTAACGAACCCTGTCTATTTGTCGACCTAGATGCATTAGCCTTAAAGTGTTTTTAAGTGACGATACTTTATTACATTGCGTATTCTATTGCATATGTGCTTTTTACATTTGTGTTTATTTAGATGCCGATATTCGGTTGAAGGTAGTATAACGGGAATTCTTCCATGTTTTTGTCGTTCACTGACCTACATACATTTATATTAAGAAAACTATATGGATCCTTCAGACTCCCAGCTCTCCCAACAATAAATTATTATCAAGACGCTTGTATTTTAAACTCGTAACAAAGTTGGCAAATTTAAGGGTTCAAATAACAGATATCACTTGGAAGTAACTTCATTTTCAATCTGTTCAATTAAGTGAGCAAATCCCTCGTTGTAAAGTCTTTACCATTTAGTTTTGTAAGATAAATTTATATTCGCATGGATGAGCAAGAAGAGACGTGATAAGTCAGCTTTTCAAGTGAAACCAAATTTGAGAAATGTTAAGATTTTTGTATGGTTTTGATACCGGGCGTTTGCAGATATAGGTAAAAATGCTGTGCTAGCCACTCTTGTTATTCTATTTTAGATAAGTTACACGCTCCGGCTTTGCATGGAATTAATATAAACTAATATTTTTTCGGTGTTGTTGTACCAAAATATTATACTAGCATTTTCATATGCATCATTATTATGAGAATAATGATTTATATGAAAATTTATCTACAATCATTGGATATATTTGTTAAAAAAAACAAAAAATCAAATTCCATTTATTTATATATAGTGGCATTCTCTACTAGTCGAAGTCGAAAATATCGTATACCTATGTCATGTTATATGTAGAACCTACTGTTCAATATATAAGCATACATAGTGACAAACAGAAGGAAGCGCTTTTGTAATAAATTATGTTGTGATTTATATATTATACATTTACACCTCTTCTAGAATCACTCGTTTTAAAAAAGAAAGTGAAAAATCCCGCATTATCCTGTAAACTATAATTGACTCTAAAGTAGTAGGTAATTTTCGAAACAACTTCCATTTAAGACCAAGTTTTAAAATAAATACGCCCTTTCATTTTGACTAAGCAAAATGCACAAACCCAAAGTTCTGTAAGGAAACCTTTAATGGAACCCAGAAATACAACAAATCCCCGAATGAATGACTTATTTCTTAAATATTTCATCTTGTACGCCAAGTTTTCTTCAATTAGCAACTTTTTCCAGGCTTGGATGTTTTATTTAGCCCGCTTGTTTTTCAGCCAATAAAGTTTTATTCCTCTGAGTACTATCTTCGAATACTTTAAGCTTGCTCACTTGAAAATGAGCAGTTACGTCTTCAGATCGCATCATCAAATGGGCTTAGTTTGATCTGCAGTAGGAAAATCTTTTGGTTTCCTCATTTAAGAGATTCCGGTTTTGTTATTATAAAATAAATAAAAAATAAAAAACCTTTTATTTCTTTGCAGAATACAAATAATGAGAAAGAACATTTCTTAGTGTATGTTTAAATGGATGTGTTAGTAATAAAAATAGTTGATGTTTTAAAGTTAGTTGTTAATTTACATTTATCTTAATCCTAGATTTACTTATTAAAATTATGTGTATTATATAGTTCAGTTTTCTGCAAGAACCCCTCTGCAGGTGAAGACCTCCTCCAAGGATTGCCAGTCCTCCCTAGATTGAGCTACTTGAATCCAGTTGTGGCTGGCTATCTTCTTGAGCTCATCTTCCCAAGTCGCTACAGGTCTACCTCTCTTTCTTTTGCCTTGTGGACCTGCCCATGAGGTCACCCTTTTCGTCCATCGTTGGTCTCTCAATCGTGCGACATGTCCGGCCCATTTCCATTTTAATGATTGGGCGTGTGCCAATCCATCCCTTGCTTTGGTGATCTGTCTTATTTTAGTGTGTCTTATTTTTTGTATTTTTTTTATATTCATCATACTGCGCTCTATACCTCTTTGGCATGAAGTTATTTTGTTTTTTATTTTGTTGTTAAACTTCCAAGTTTGGGAGGCATATGTTAAGCATGGTATTAGGCATGAATTCAGTACCTTTGTTTTTATTTTGATTGGCATGCTGCTTTTAAATATTTCTTTCAGTCCCCAATATTTGTTCCATGTTAATTGCGTTCTGCGCTCTACTTCTAGGTCGTTACTTCTCTGGTCAAAGCTAATCTGTTTGCCCAGATATATGTATTTGTCAGTGTACTTGAGAGCTTCGCTACCGACATATATTGATTTTTGTGTGCTGTTAGTCATCAACATTGTTTTAGATAGATTCATTTCCAGGTCTACACGTTTACTGGCGCGATTGAGTGACTCTAACATGTACTGGATTTCTTTTGCTGTTTCTGATAGGAGTACCAAGTCATCGGCAAATCTTAGGTGGCTCAGGTAAGCTCCTTTGATCTTGATACCCTGACCTTTCCAGTTGAGTTGGCTGATAACCGACTCTAGTGTTGCTATAAACAGCAATGGTGAGAGGGGGTCGCCTTGTCGCACTCCTCTTTTGACTGGAAACCAGGGCCCCGGTGTCTCTAGTTTCACTCGACTCCTGCTATTTTTATATATGTTCTTTATGATATCTATATACACTTTTTCTACCCCTTGTGTTGTTAGAGTATCCCATATGCTTTCGTGTGATACGCAGTCGAATGCTTTTTGGTAATCAATATAAGCAATGTAGAGTGGTCTATTTTTCTCTCGGTATTTTTCGATGAGGAGTTCTATTGTGTGGATGTGATCAATCGTTGAGTACCCCTTTCTAAATCCGGCTTGCTCGATAGGTTGGCGAGTTTCTAGTGTAGAGTTTATTCTCTTATTTAGTATCGATGAGAAAAGTTTATAGATGGTCGGTAGTAAGCTTATTGGCCTGTAGTTCCCTATGTCATTTGGGTCTCCTTTCTTGTAAATAAGGATAATGTCCGACTCAGACCATTGTGTAGGTGTCTCTCCTGTATCAATAACGAGGTTGAAAAAATCAGTCAAACTAGCGGTAAGAGTTATTGAACCAGTTTTTAAAGCTTCATTTGTAATGCCGTCAGAGCCTGGGCTTTTTTCGGGTTTTAGAGCTTTCATTGCTGTTGTCACTTCACTTATGTCAATCTCTGGTACATAAGAACTGCCGATGTTGTAGCTCGGATAATGATTCCTACTACTGGTACTAGTAATGTCTTTAGAGCTGTAGAGATTCTTGTAGAAGTTGGTTGCCACGGTGATGATGTCAATACGGTTGTTGCATATTTTTTCGCCCTGTTTTAATCCTTCGATCCATGTTTTATTAGTTCGCAGCTCTTTGTATGCTTTCCTTGTGCCTCCCGTTTGAAGTATGTGTTTTTCGATAATTTGGTATCTGTGATTGGTGTAATCTTTCTTTATGTACTTGCTTATGAGTTTGTAAAGGGCTGAGATCTCATTTTTCACTGCTCTAGGTTTATTTTTTGTCTTCTGGAGTTCTCTTCGCCTGTCCATTAATGGTAGTGTACGTTCCGACAGAATTTTATGAGGTTTTAAGTTGTTGTTATCTTTTTTGATTGCTTGCAGGGCCTTAGTTATGGTTTTTATTATGCTGTCGTAACAGTTTTGGACTGATTCACTGAAAAGCATATTTTGCGATTTGCTTATGTTCTCGTTGAATTTAGGAATATCATCTTCGTTGGTCATGATTTTCGCTTGGTGATTACTGTATTTCGTTCGACTTTTCTTCGATGTTGCGCATTTAACCGTTGCCCTGACTGGTCTGTGGTCTGAGGGATAGTTGATATTTAGTACTTCTATATTTTGGAGTATGTAAGGGCAGTTTGATAGAATTAGGTCAATTTCGTTTTTGTATTTTTTATCGGGGGATATCCAGGTCCATCTATTTTTTAATTTTTTCTTATAAAATGTATTTAAAATGGATAATTTGTTTTCAGTAGCAAAATCTATCAGTCTCTGTCCTCTTTTGTTTCTTTCGCCGTAGCCGTTAGATTTCATAATTAAATATTCTTGTTGTTTTGGAGTTCCTATCTTTGCGTTCCAGTCTCCCATGACTATATAGTCTTTATGGGATATTTCAATAGCTTTATTAAGCGTGCAATAGAAGCTGTCGATTTCTTCTTGTGTTGATTTTTCTGTGGGGGCGTAGACCTGAATGATTAATAGCCTAATATCTTCGAATGTCATATTTAGTATTGCGACTCTTTCTGTAAGACCGATGTAGCTTTCGATGTTGTTTTTGTAGCATATTTTTATTATAAAACCCACGCCATACAAGCCAGGTGTTTGTCCTGTGTGACAAAATATAAAATTGTCGTACTCTTCTATTTTTGTTTCCCATACGCCTTGTTTCAGCTAGTCCGATAATATCGTATTTGATATTTGATAGAGACTCTTTCAATTCTATTAGGCGCTCGTATGTTGAAAGTGTTTTGACATTGTATGTTAAAATGTAGAGCTTGTTTGTTGTAGTCGTAGTAATGGCAGTGGTATATGTTGTGGGTATTTTTGATATTTTTGATATTTCTGTTTCTGTTTCTTTCCTTGGAGGGTTTTGGTCATACTCTTCCTCGGTGACCAACCGGCTTGGAAGATGATTTTCAGGTTCTAATATAGGTTTTGTTATTACAAAAGGATATTTAACGTTTTATGAGATTTTTGACCGAATTTAGCTTATTGTGATTTATCGGGTTTTGTTTATTTTAAGAGAAGCTTAAAAGGGACTCATTTGTTTTGATGGTGTTCTTATTTTAAAAGGATTATTGAAAGTCGTTTATTGAAGATAACATTTTCTACCTTCAAAACGAAATAAATTTGCACTCTATCATATATTTTTCGTATACTTTTGAGGTGTAGGTTTGTGCTTGAAAATAACTGCATGAACCAAGCCAGTTTGTGTTACCTAAATGAATAATTTACCAAAAACAAACGTTATCTGTTTGAAAAGCAGCCGGTCATTATGTATGAAAATGAACCAAATTGGATAGGCCGTCAAATAGTCGTATACTGAACCTGAAAACAGAGACAAACAGAATACACCTGAATGTCACACGGGTGTAATATAAATGTACCCGGAACAATTACGGCACTGGAATTATGGCACCTTCTGTCCCCGAGGATTGTGGAGTGAAATAAAACGGGAACACACGAGAAAATATGCATGAAATAATTATAAACCTATTTCGCTCTCCCGGGTTTAAAGAAATGTAGGGAAATTAGGTTACAGCATTCTTGCTTATGCTGTAATTTTTAGTATGCGGGGCGCGGAATATGAGGGCACTTTCAACCTGGTTTGTTGATTGCTTTGCGTTTTTTAGATAATATTTTAATTTGTTAAGTTAGCCCCTTCAAACACGTCGTCGTAGTTGGCGACGTAGCGTGAGCGTATCGTAATATGCGCATACGACGCGGTGATGAGTGCAATTTGAGCGCGTACATATTAATATGTGTTCACCACATTAATTTATGTTTTTTTCGATATCAACCTCCTTGTATAATTATTTTGACGACCTCGGTGGCGCAGTGGCTAAGGTAGGCGCCCAAAGCGCGTAAGGTCCCGGGTTCGATTCCCGGTCAGGTCAATTTGGAAAACGAACTTTTCTCAATTGACTTGGGTCTGGGTGTGCTGGGATGAACCCCAAGTTAGTATCCGTCGTCTGGTACTCATAGTACAAGGGAAAACCTTAGTTTGAGACCAGGTGATTGGTGTGATTGTCTGGCGCATTTATTTTATTTATTTATTTGTATAAATGTTATTTTTTAAGTTTTTAAGAAAAATGATTTCCTTGTCATTTGATATATGTCATAATTGTCACTTTGCGAAAATTATCCCCGTTGTACGTCTGTCTATGTTTATTTTTAAAATTTTCTGTGTAGAGTTTCATACTTTCTCTTTCTCTCTCGTTCTTTGTAAATATTATTTCTATTTTATTGTAGTAAGGTGTTATGTTTATAAACTCTTGTACATTATTTGTTATTTATCATTCATCACTTAGCTATATACATCTCTCTCCCTACACACAAGTTCGTAAAAGAAGCAATGTTGGAACGAATCGTAAGAAATTAGATTTTTTAATTATGCGCCACACCACAAGGATATATACACCACAGGAAAATATGCCTTGTTGAAACAGATTAAGTCGTGTTTTCAAATGTAAATTTTTAGATATTTTTATTTTGCGACATCGCTTATTTCCATCCTTTAATTTCTCTTCAAATGTGTGTATTGAATTTAATAGTAATATGCGTAGGTCTTGATCTGTTAATTGTTGCTATTCCTTAATTAATAAATTACCTACTTCATTTCAAAACATGGATTGTAATATTCATGTAAATCTGTAGGCATTGACATACGCGATCCAATTAGGGTTTTCGCATTCGTAAAATCCACCAGATGGCAATACGTAGGCATGGGGTCCAACTGCTACGTGATTGGTTAAGATTTACATGACATTGACAGACATGTCACTATGACATCTAAATCACGAATCAATTAACAGGTGGACCCCACGCCTACGTATCGCCATCTGGTGGATTTTTCGAACGCGAAAACCCTCATTGAATCCAGTAGTCAAAATAAAAAAATAGGGCCTACTGTTTGATTTATATATTTTGATGTGATTGGTCATGGTTTACATGACATTGACAGGCATGTCACCATGATATTTAAATCACCAATCAATCAACAGTTGGACCTCACGCCTACGTATCGCCATCTGGTGGATTTTTCGAACACGAAAACCCTCATTGGTGTAGTAAGCAATGTAAATCGCAATTACCATATTTTATCAGCTACTGTTCATTTCGTTTGCTATTTGAATACATTTACGATATATAAAAGAATCAGATACTAACATTGTAGATCTGATGTATTATTTTTACATGCTTCAGTTTAGGGAAATTCAATTACATCGCTTCTGAAAATACCTGCATTATATCAATGAAGTAGCCACCTTTCTAAAAATTAAAAATCCTTTAACACCTTAAATCTACCGAAGATTGACGCGAACAACGCAAACTCTATTCTCGTTATGAGACCAATCTTATTTTCCAATCCCATTCAGATGAGGTGATTTCCTTTTGTCAAGTATAATAAATAAAATCAAAACGTGCCATGGACGGTGTGGCCCTGATGACAAAACCCAATAACTTGAAGTTTGTTAATTTGGGTTTTCGCATTCTTTATATTTTTCTGGTTATATTTTAAAATTAAAATAAATAAAATAATATACTTAAAAAGAGGGCAAAGTTGCTAAAACAATAAAATGTAAACGTTAGTAATTGATTTGTAAATAAGAAATACCTTATTATAGATAACTTACTAAGAAGATTTTAGATACATAAATAAAATTACGATTCTGCGTCTACCGGTTTTAAGTTATCACGGTCATTGCAAACTCGCGTGAAATATTTCATTTCGGACATTTTTTTAAATAATTATGTATACCACACAACAACATAGTAAAATCTCATCTAAATGAGAGATTATTTTACATGTTTTTGCATGTACAGAATCAACGTTGATCCTTACTTTGATCTTTTACCTCACCATATTAAAGTAGATTTGGAATACTATTTGGTTCAAGTAGTTACATCCAATCACAAGTATCATCTTAAACTAGACCTTGGTCCCAATCAATATGGCAATATTTGTCATAACGCCCTCAAAATGGCGTCAGGATCAATAGGCATGAGAAAATCCGACGCAAAACTTGTACTCACTCCTAGATGAGGCATTTGCCAATTTAAAGAACGTTATGGTGAAACTTGAACTTATTCAAGTAACGAAATTACTATCGATTATAAAAATGGTAAAACTTGAGTTGACGCATTTTGTCACACTAGAAGGATGGCGATGGAATGACAGCTAATTCGTACTTGCTCTTTTTATCAGCGCTCCAGAGACTACCGTCAGGAAAATCAATTTAAGTTAAGCGACTGGATAAATAAATAAAACGCAATTATTGAATGTCAATTTTAAATCTGCTCGAGCCGAAAGATATTGACGGCCGTATTGTGACTTCTGAGGAAGCGTCTTTTTCTTGGATTTTATTTATCTGTCCTGATTTTTCAAGGGGGATATTTGTAAAGGTCGTCAAATATGATAATGGACAAAGTCCTCAATGCAAATTAAAAATTTAGTTACCATTTCATGTGTTTGTCAAAGGACAAATTTTTCAATCGTCAGATAAAAAGTTATCAAGCCGATAAAGTTATTTTATTATGGGATTATGATATAATAATTCACATTGTACTTTATCAAACTATTATTCCTTATCCAACAATTGAAAAAAAGAGACAGTGAACAATATTATATTTACGAATCTTTTGGTCGGTTGGCTTTTTCAGCTAAAAATATTATGTAGATTTATTATAAATATAAGGTGATAACGGTTAAAAGTAACCGCGTAGTATCGTGTTATACAAACTAGCGTTGTTGAGGTTTAAAAAAAATTATAATCATGGCCTTCTGAGATATCAATGGAATATGAATCTAAACTTGCATATTACCTTTTTTGTGCTATAAAAAACACCGGAACTTTCATCACTCATTAAGATTACCACCACCTTACAATAGTAACAACACCCTATGGCTTAGTGGAATGAGGGTTTTCGCGTTCGAAAAATCCACCAGATGGCGACACGTAGGCGTGGGGTTCAACTGCTACGTGATTGGTTAAGGTTTACATTACATTGACAGACATGTCACTATGACATCTAAATCACCAATCAATTAACAGGTGGACCCCACGCCTACATATCGCCATCCGGTGGATTTTTCGAACGCGAAAACCCTCATTGAATCCAGTAGTCAAAATCGTGGCGATGAACTTGATTTTGAAGTAATTTGGATTTACATATTGTGCTCCAGCCGCGTTTTTCACAAATGTCATAACCGTTTCCGTTTTAGAAAGATATGCTTATCGTTAACCCAGCCGTTTAGGTTTAAAAAAGAGAAGGCATAGTTTTTAAGATCGAATCAATTTACGACATTTTCAAAATATGATCCCCATACGTTTTATTAGCATTATAGAAGGTATAAAGTTCGCTATCATAGAAATTTCTTAGTAGGTAAAATTTCCCTGACGGTTTTGGCCCAAAAATTAGCACATTGCTTCATTGTAGCCTCTCAGGCTATAACAAATGTCAATTTCAAGAAGTTAATGTAACAGAATTGAACATTAAAGTTATTAATATCTTCTTGAAGTTGCTACGCTTTGCGAAACTCTTTAGTAGATTTTGGGCGGTAGATTTTGGTAATTACTTGCACGCCCGCTCGGTTCTACCCTCATTTAAAGTTGGGGAGCTTAATGATCCTGTACATTTCGTTAACACTAGTTTATTCACAAATAAAGGCACTACTTAGTATTTCATTAATAACTCAAAGTTTAGCTTGCGATCTGTTCGTTGAAATATAAATTGAATGATCACTATAATAACTTATTTGTCGTGTATTTACGTGAATCTCGTAGGAACTGAGAGCAATTAATATAATGTAGATATTTATAAGAAATTCGTTTAATTAGTCTTATTATTTTTACTTATTGAAAACTTTTAAAAAGCAAACTAAAAAAAAATTTAAATGCCTAACTCATTAGTATATACGAATGTGCAAAATAGCAAAAAACGGTCTAACCTTGACGTGATTAAACCTAAGTCATGATGCGGAGACAACAATTTGTGTGTGTTTTTCATGGAAAAATGGATCTAAAATGTATTTGGTCGAAGGCCTTAAGTTAAACTAACTATTTTTATTATTCATCTTCTGCTCAACATTTAGTATTCACGTAATACGTCCCGGGAATACGTACAGCGTTCGCTTTTATCACCTTTCCAGAAGAAAATAAAGTAAATATTTTCATTCTCTCCATCACAGCTTTCGGAGACCTGTGCCCTATTTACTAAGGTGTCTCGAGTCTTGAAATTCTTTGATGTTTTTCATAACATTTTTGTTCCGACGACATTCTTTCCTGTGAACAAAATGACACTAAGACTGTGAATCTTTTGCTAGATTATTTTGAATGGATTTTGTGACGTGAGAAATACTAGTGCTGCTTTTGTATAGTGGCTGGTTCCAATTTCCAGTGTGCAATTCGTTTGCAGAGGACCCGTTCGTACAAAATGAAAAATAGAATCATTGGGTCACTCAGGTATCTATATTTTTGGAACTACTAGACCAATGTTTACTAATAAAAAATGATGGCACTAAAAACTTAATATTAAATTATTACTAGCCACCTGCGACTTCCATCACACTATTTCAGGATAAAAAATGTCATCCTATATTAAAATTTAAGATTCTTGTCTTGTTCAAATCTATCTAGCTAGTAGGAGTAGTTTAAGCTTGAAAGAATAACAAACATACATAGTTACACACTAACAAACATTCACGTTTAAAATATGATTACTACTTCAAAATTTAAAGTGACTAAATTTTGAAGTAGTAATCATATTGTTACTAGTGTTGACTATTAATTGAATAACTAACGATTAAAAATCAAATAGAAATTCATTAATTACAGTTTGAATAAACATTGCCCTAAATTATGTACATCTTTTTTATAACATAAATTGGTAATCCAAAAATTTGTTCATTACTTTATTTTGGGAGCAAATAAGAATAAAAAAAAAATACAAATTCGTACAAAACTTGCGCGAAGAGTTCTAAAAGTTGGTTTAACGAAGTTTCATTTGAAGCAAAACTGAAATAACATTCCAACTGTAAATAAAGTTTATTCTCACAAATATTGAGAATTTTCTAATATTTCTTCAAAGCATACACTATTCAAAGATAAGCTGTAACTGATCTGCATCAGTAAAATAACCTTATTATAAATCGTACACGTTTGTATTACAAGTAGAACATACTTGTGTTCTAGGCACATGATATCAGTTTACCAATACGAATTCGATTTGACTATATCGAATGATACTCTTCACATTCCAATCGAGAATCAATTGAACATCGTCTCAGAATCAGCCATTTAAGAACTTAGACGTTTGAGATTAAGTTTGATGACGACACCACGAAATGAAAGTGTTGCCAACAGTTAATTAAAATACAATGACATGCTTAAACATCAATTACTGACAAAATGAAAGAAAAATCACACAACATCACCTCTTTTTTTATCGAGGGGGAAATGCATGTCGCATAGTCACTCTATGTGGGGAAGAGAGATTGGCTTGCTCACACCGACTAAAACCCCCTCGGTGTGAGCTGCGTAGTTGTGGGAGAGTCGGAATCCCTTACAGATTCTACACAGGCTCCCCCACGACCTGGATCCCAAAGTAGATAGCCCGTTAATAAACCTCTACAATCATTTATATAAAACCCTGTGTCCCAATAACATTACCTACTTGCTTACAACCAAATCTATACTAATATTATAAGACAAAAGAGTTTGTTTGTTTGAATCTCAGAAACTTTTTTTTTATATTACACTTCAAGATTGACCTCATCCCACTCGATGTTAGGTGGTAATGAGGTCCTAGCTTAAGAGCGACAAGTACAGGATAATAAATCTATTACTGGAATTGTCGCCCTTGCCTTGAAGGCTTGACCCCTGCTACTAATGTAGCACCCCCCAAGAGCTCTGGAAACCTTACTCACACGCAGGAACACAACAACACTGAAGTGATTGTTATTTGGCTGCGGTCTTCTGTAAGGTGGAGGTATTACACCAACAAGTCCAGTAACAGATTTATTATGCTGTACTTGTCACCCTTAAGCTAGGACCTCATTACCACTTAACACCAGGTGGGATGAGGTCAATCTTGAAGTGCAATATAAAAAAAAGGCCTCTAGCTATTTATACAATAAATGTACCACATTAAAACGCATTATAACTATTAACATCAAAAGTTGACTTTTACTTTGTGATATATTGTAAATATACAGCGTTCTTTTGTAACGGTTAAAGTATGGCAACATTATATGACTTGCAAAGTGCGAAGTAACTTCAGCAGCGAAAGAATGTTGTTTATTGCCTACCTAACCCACTACCTTAGGTAGAAATACCCAGGCGTGAAATATATTTACGTTTCTAAACAATTCACTAAGTTTTCTGTTATGCATGACTATTTCAATGGTTATAACTGATAATTAAGATACTTAAAGAAAAAAAGGTGAATAATTGGTAATTAATAAACATTAATGATCAACGCCTGTTGTGCTTTAATAATCTTTGTTGTACAAAAAAATTTGTTCTTATCTGTCCAACAAAAACACATGAATGGCTGAATTGAATTCGCTTAGGTTGGTTTTGAAGTAATTGTGAAGGTGAACCTCTGCGATTATTTCAAAACCGACTTTTCTGAAGTGAAGGTTTCAACTTCAAACCTTTACCTCATTTTGGAAAACAGTTATTAAGTACGGCGTTACTTGGGACAAGTACATAGTGTTATATAAAAATGGCAAAAAAGCCCACGGTAAATCAGTCTAAAAATATACTAGAGATTCGACCTGGATTTTTTCAGAATTTGAATAAAAAATCATTCTTTTCATGTAATTTACAACAGTAATATTTATGAGTCGTCAATATAAACAAAAAAAGCTTCCTTTGGTCTACTTTCACAGTTCATCGGAGCTTAGACAATCGAAGCAATCAAACAAATCATGTATTGTTCAGTATGCTTAATTTCATTTATAGTAGACCACATTTTTATGGTCCTAAACCGGGTCTTAATTATAAAATAAAAAAAAATACTTACAATGATGTTTTTTACTTTACTTTTTATTTGACTGTTTTTTTAGTTCTTTTATAAAAGCACAGGATATTGGGTCCTCCCAGCCTGATTGCCATACTGGCCTGGTGAAATAAATCATAATATTTTTTACATTTTATTCTCGTGTTCTAATTGTAAACTAAAAAAAGTACCTGCGTCGAAACAGTCAATGTTTTACCATCCTATTTAGAGTGTACGTTTTGCGCAAATAGAGTTTCCGGTCACCATTTTAGAAGTCCATTTAAATCTTCTTTTGACTGCTCAACCATTGAGTCCCCAATGGATGCAACAAAAAATAAACAAGATAGGTGTACGAGAACTTCCAACTGAGCTAACCGCAAGTTATCGTAGGCGATTAATGTTTTCTGTTGTATCAATCTTAGCCTCTGGTAATTTTTTTGGTTTCTTTAAAATATTTCAAGGTCGCTAATGCGGCGTAAAGTACAATTGTAATTGTGAAAATCTATTTCTTTGTGATGAAACATTACTTAATTCCAATATTCCTATCCTTAACCCAATGTTATAACGTGTGCCGTCACACATCGCTTTAATATTTAAACCCAATAAAATCGAACGTTCGCACAAAAATAAGGAAGGCCATAAAATATAGCGACAACAGCGTGGAGTCCGGCCCTGGTGGAATTCCCTGTGAAAGGAAAAATGCCTAGTTTATGAGTCATATATCCTGGCCCGACCGCAGTAAGTTATTTCGGTCGGGCCTTAGTGGTGAAGGAAGCTAACTGTGTGTGCGAATACTTAATGGAAACTTTGCAATGAAATAAAATGGAAACTGAAAAGACAGTTTTAAACCAACGTTTTGTAGATCAAATGTAACTTGATTAGTAGATTAACGTGTTCAAACATAAACTAAATTATGACACATTTTCCTGGCGCCATCTATCATATCAGCCTAATTTATATTACTGTCTATCATCTATTGTAATTCGGTCCAGCCATAGTGGTAAAGGAAGTTGTGTGAGCGAATACTTAATAGTAACTCTGAAATATTTGATGCAAAAGCCTTGAAATATGATTTCGAGACGATTTTTCGAGAGATGACGTTTAGCCTATAGTATGGGAAGTGAATTTTAACTCAGAAAAGCAAATTAAAGCATTTCTTGTGGATTTTTAATGTAAGACATTGTAAGAAGTTAGACGGTATTAAAACAAAAATAACTTAATAAGTAAGTGAAATCCCAAGACATTCAAGAAATTCGTTAAATCCCAATAGTCATGGTGCCATCTATTCCAAAACCAAGTATGGCTTGTGTTTATAATATTTCTTCAAAACTAAAAACCCAAAATTGTCACCTTACCTCAGTGTAACATCCTCTTTAATATTTAAACTCCATAAAATCGAACGTAAATCATCCCACATAAATACAATTCGAGAGAACCGCAAAATATAGCGACAACAGTGTGGAGTCCGGCCCTGGCGGAGTTCTCCGGGAAAGGAAAAATTTGTAGGTTATGGGTCGTATATCCCTGACAGACTGCAGTAAGTCATTCTATTGGGCCTTAGCGGTGAAGGGAACTATACGTAAGTGCAAATATTTCGTGGTATTTACGATACTTTAGATTATTGAAATCATTTTTAACCGACTTCAAAAAAAGGAGGACGTTCTTAATTCGACCGTATATATTTTTTTAGAGGTTTGTACCAGTGCATGGAAAGTTTCTTTCTATGAGAAGTGAATTTCAGCCCAACAATTCCAATAAGATAGTTAGAACCGCGGAACGGTATCAAGTAGGGGGAAATCAAGATATTTTATTTATTTCACAAGTTTGATTAATAGTTTTACTTGTATAATATGTATAATGATAAATTTATACGAATAGTGCCTTTAAAGCGAACCAAGCAAAGCTTGCAATTCAAATTGTACCTTCACATACAGAATTTAAACGCACCTGTTGTGTCTCGTCGTCGTTATAAAAAAAAGAACGAGTTTTAAACTGACATAAATATATTTATAACTAAAAACACACAAATTATCTCACTATTTTCAATTACACACGTTGTCTCGTCGCTGTCATGTACGTTCTGTCCATATTCAAACTCACATTCTAGTCATGTCATCGTCTAGTCGCCTTGCCGGCCAGCACCAGGCCGGCAAGGTGGTCAGTGGCGCCGCAACAGCACCATAGATAACCCAAATTCTCTTACAACAGAATCACATTCTCTTAGAATTTCAATTAAATAAAACCGAAAGTCTCATAAATATAAGCTATTCAAGAGAAACGTAAAATATAGCGACATCGGTGCGGAGTAGCGGCCTAGAGGGATCTTCCGGGAATGGGAAGACCGGCCAAGTGCAAGTAGGACTCGCGCACAAATGATTCCGTACTATTATTTGTAACCTAATATTGCAATTTAACCAGTTTTCGTTTTCGTTGTTTTTAGCAAATAAACGTCGAGAATATCTTTTATTATTTGAGAGCCGCCTATATTTATTTAATTTATTTTAATTATATTTCAAGAGAACATAAAACAAAAAATTCTGTTAATAGTTTAAGCGTCCTGTTGCCTTTATTTGTATCGAGCAAGAAACAGTAGAAAGATCACGTTTGGTGTATGGGAGCCCTCCTTAAATACTTGTTTTATTTTAATTTGTTGTTGTAGCGGAAATAGAAATACATTATTTGTGAAATTTTCAACTATCTAACCGTTCTCGAAATACAGATATAGATAGACGGACAGACAGCGAAGTCTCAGTCTTTTTTTTTCACCTCAGTACGGAACCCTAAAATCCTAGTTTATGAGTTGTCTATCCCGGCCCGCAGTAAGTCATTGCGGTGAAAGGAACCTAATGGGAACGTGAATATTTAACGAAAACTACTACGTGAAAGACGTCTGTTTTGGTAGCTTTACAAAATGACTTTGTGATGAACAAAACAAAGAAGTGTCTATGTAAGATAAGAAAAGAATCCATATTCAAATGAATTAAAGAAGCTGCTGATTGGCTTATTTTATGATGCACGGCCGTACCCATTTCTCGTCATCCACTATTTCCTCTACCTAAAGGTCGTCTGGAAGAGATCACTTCCTTGCGATAAGACCGTCTAAATTGAACTTGAATTTAGAATTGAAGACTTTCGCGTACCATTTAAAACATTTAAAATAATTTAATTTTAAATGTTTTAAAATTAAATTATTTTAAATGTTTTAACGCATTGAGTAGTTCGTACCTATTAACTTATAAAAATGGACAACATTTTTATTTAGTAGTTAATACGAACTACTTACTGCCCGACGTTTCGGTTAGATTGCACCAACCGTGGTCACGAGCTGACTGGTCTTGCTCGCCTTCGTCTTCAAATCTTCACATTGTCACATAACAAAATGTTATTGAAGTCACTTCGACACACTACACTGACAGTATCCGGAATAGTTTTTGATCGTTCTAATCGCGGTAAACATTTATTAATCACTGGGAATCGAACCTGGGACCTCAGAGGTGGTATGACGCCAAAGTCCAAGTCCGTAGGTCATCCAAACATAGACAAATGCTGACACGACTTCATTGTAGTGCTCTAAACACTATCAATGCACGACGAAACATCGCCTCCCTCATTCAATCACAATAAATATGCCTCAAAAGGTCATGAAATATAGACCCGGACGGAATTCTCCGGGTACGGAAAAATGCCTTGTTTATGGGTCGATTATCCCGACCGCGGTAAGTCATTGCGGTCGAGATCTTTAGCGGTGAAGGGAGATAAAGGGTGTGCGAATACTTAATGGGAACCTTGCGTTAAATGTGAGTGCTCTGCTGGTAAAGATTCGGTATTCGGTGAAGAGTTCTAGATGGGGAAGCACAGCTGATTCGATTCATTGGTTTTTATTTGAAATGAGCAGATACTTTATATGGCCTCTATGAAATCCAAGGAAGCTATACAGCACCGAAAGCTCTTAGTGGAATTATGTCAATAAGGGATTCGCGCGTTAAAAAACCGCTAGATGGCAACGCACTAGCGTGAATTCCAGCTGCTATGTGATTGGTGATTTAAATTTCATGGTAACGTTTCTGTCAATGTCATGAAAACAATAACATACGCCATCTTGTGGATTTTTCACGCGCAAATGAGAGTATTACGACATTGATTGAAATATATATGCTGTTGAAGAAGCTTTATTGCCATTTAACATTTAAAGTGTTGTGTAGACTCAAGCTGAATAAAAACTTTGGGACACAAATTTCTGATTGAAGAATCCTTCACTTTAGACTGATTTTATGAACTAAGTTCCTACTAAGGCTGCTTAGGCTTTTTCGCGTATTGAAAATGTATACATACCCTTTTAAAATTGCTACCAAGGTATTATATTACAAAATACTACCATTTTAGGAACACACTTTTACCCTGTCATATCACCCACGTTATTTTAACCCTTAGGCCTGTCATAAAACACTTCCGAGTCGTTCTTATTCACACATCGCCTGACAGTCTGACATGACACAACTCTTTTCAGTGAATTCTAAAAAGAGAAAATGCGTTTTTGTGGACCTATACAAACACAGCGGCAAATCGACTTACCCTTGTCTGTCAAGTTCACCAAGTTCATTTTTGACAACATTTTAACACGTACTTTTGGGTCTTGATAAGGTAATTTAAAAGACTAAGACAGGTGGTGTACTATGAAAACTATTGAGATCACCAGTTATTTATTTTTTAACCGAATTCAAAAAGAAGGAGTATTTCAATTCGTGAATGTTCGCAGATAGTCAGACATCATTTTACACCAATTTATTTATTTGAACCTCATTGCGTGTAATATAAAGTACCTTTTGTACTTTATCCGGACTCAATGCCTCAGATTTGAGTAGAAAATAAAAAAGCGAAGAATTATAAGCATCATTAATACTTGAAGTACGTTTGCATGTAAGCTCTTGTGTAAAAAATGTTTACTGTGCAACTTACCTACAATAAAATTGACTTTTGTCGTTTCAGTTATATGAGAAGTTAGAAGAAAAGTGTGATAAGTTTTCAAGTTCCACTACACGGCAGCCTTTGTGTATTAAGGATCCCTCAGATGGCAATACCTAGTCTTTAATTTTATAGTTGCCTAGTTCTGGTATGATTTATTTATTGAATTACTAGTATAAGATACAGCAATAAAATAAGGAAATATAAAAAAAGGAAATACATAATAAAAATGCTTACAACTAGCTGTTTTTGAAATAAAAACCTTCAAGGCAAGGGCGACAAGGCCAGTAAAGATTTATTATGCTGTACTTGTCACCCTTAAGCTAGGACCTCATTACCACTTAACATCAGGTGGGATGAGGTCAATCTTGAAGTGCAATATAAATATATATATATAAATATATTTTAATAATCATAAAAAAACACAAGCGACAAATATAAAAGAAAGAAAAATTAACAATACAATATAACCAGTACCAGGGTACAAGGTTACAAGGGTACAGTAAAACCGTTTCTATTGGCACAAGCTAGACTAAACTTATCGATATCAATTTGTAGGCTGTCATATTACAGCGTTATCTTTTCGTAGCAGAATTAAAATGATTTATTGATAAAAAGCTTAATTTAAATTCTATTACTTCAAGTTCTTAAACGATTGGAAAACGTCAAACGAAAACACACATTTTGCTTTGTTAGGTCAAGCCTACAGAAACAGCACCAATTATAACATTTCAAACTAGAATTTCGATGAGTAAGTTTTCGATTTCGCGAAATCATGCAAATGAGCGTACTGTCAACAAACACAGACTGTTTATATGTTACACGCGTTGAACATGGGGCTGAATGAAATTACCCCAGTTCGACAACGAACGAATTTCAGCCTTACCGTAAAATATTCTCAGAACCTTTTATGTATTGGAGCTATAGCGAGTTTAATGTCATTTGGGATTCAGTTTGAACAGATTATTTGCGTGGGTATTTCACAGACTAACAATTTACCTAAGTAGTTTTTATTTTTTTTACATAATGCTTTATTGCACAAAAAATTACAACAGGTGAACTTGCAATGTTAGGAGCATTATCTACAAGTCAATCCGAGGGCCATGCAAAGAATATGATTATGTAACAGTCAAAAAGTGCGTAGGTAATTTTAGTAATATTTTAAATTAAAATAACAGACTTAGATACGTAGATTAATAAAGTAAATTGATTCAGCAATTTATAAAATCATGACTACGACTTGTGTTTAGCGATACAGGAGATGTCAGAACAGAAATATCTAAAATAAAAACTTAATAATGTATGCTTTATAATGTTAAATTTAGTCATATACCGGCTTACATACTATGTCTTAAAATAAGAGACTCACATATCTTGTGGTACTTTGTAATGAATATGTTTAAAAATATCCGCATTGCTGAATTCTGGAAAACTAAATATGTTGAATAAAAGATCCTTTGTTATCGTTTGAGAAATATTTGTCAAATATTTTTTTTGTGCAATTTAAAAAATATGAACAACACTCAAGGCTTGTACAATCGAAAAGTATGTGTGTGTATACATATAAAAGATATAGATAGGTGTGTGTGATAGAGTAAAAGAGATTTTAAGAGTGACAAAGAGAGGACATAGAGAGCCGAAAGCCTCATGCTCTCCCTCGGCGAAGAGAATAACTTAGGTGTAATTCTTGTTTACTTATTCGAAATAATAAGGACTGAGAACGCCTATTATACCAGTTCAGTGTGCAAATGACTTTCAATACAGCCCTTCAGAGAACGACAAATCATTGCTAGTGCGTTCGAAATAATTTGCTAGGCTTTTTATTATTCTGAATATATGAATATTATTGTCTAGCCTGATGCATATTCATGAAGCTGAGTGCTGAGAGGAGACACGGCTTTTATAAGTTACGCTTTCATTATATTTCTTTGTTTTAACGAGATTGTGCTTAAGTAATTCGTCTCTAGATTTACAAACTTTTTGCATCTGAAATATTTTTCTATTTTTTTTTATTCTAGCATTAACATGTTATTCGGATGGAAATATATTTTAATGAAAGTAAATCCTGTTGCGTTTTAAATTCAAGTTTGGCCGTAAGATATTTTGTTGCCTGAGCCATGATACTGGTTTAGCCCGTAATTTAATATTGGGTAATAAATAGCATTCGAAACGATACTTTTACCGGAAATTATTACTTCAGCTACTTACCGCTGTAACACCACTACAATTTAAATGCTAATATGCTGCTCAGAATTCGGTGCGACAAATTAACTACCATACAACCCAATACACAGTAATTATACAATACCTTAACAATTAAACCTGCTGTGCCTATTTGCTCACCTTACCTTAGACTTGTTGCTAAAAAAAATAAACATAAATGTGTTCAATAATCAATTTCAGTTAAAATTTTGTACGTTTTTTAGAAATAAGTCATATTTTCCCTACAGTTCCCAAGTAGTTCAAAGTTCATTGGAGTAGACTTGCTAAAATGCCGGGACTTTGTAAACCCAATTAATTTTATAACAGAACTGAAAGTTGGAAGAAAATGGACGAAGTAGACAAAGACTTACTTAAAAATTAATTTTTACTTTTTCTAAGGAAACCATGTTATGCACTAGCAAGAGAATGCTAATATTTAAAAAAGAAAAAAATATATTTGGAATAAACATAAAACTTAAAAACCACTGAAAGTCAAATTCCAAGTCAATATCTTTATTCATATAGATTACATAAGTATTACTTATGAATACTCTCTATCTAAAGCAAATGAAGCTACCTCCGGTTCAGAACTTATAACTACAGAGAAGATACAGGAAAGAAACTCAGTGTTTTTTTTCAAATGAAAGCTAAACTCATTACTAATTTTGCAATAAGTTTAGCTTTAAACAATCAAGAACTAAATAGATCGAAGTAGACAAAGTCCTAGTCAAAAATCAATACTTTTGCTAAGTAAATAATGTTATGCACTTGCAAGAGGCAGCTACCATTTTACACAAAATAAGTGAAATTTATAAGACCCCTTAGTTTTTGTGTCAGAAGTTATAAAAAGACACATTTGCTTCGTCGATGCCGCAACTAAGGTACATTTTCAAATCTGTACTGATTACTAACTGCAGTTAGATCGTAATCGAATCCCAGATTGGTTCCAGACGAGTTTATCTTGAGTGTCGTTTACTTTGAGTCCCGCTTTTCTTCGGACTCTTTTTGTTTATGGCTTGTTCGCATTCCGAACTTTCTGGAAAGAAATTAGGCCGCTCGTTTTGCGATTGCTCTTGCGTCAGATTGTGAAAGTTTCGAACTTTGGACAACTACATCACTTATTGTTCTGAGTTGGAAAGGTGATGGGCTGAAAAAATGGTGAAACCTAACCGAATATGTAAATAAAACGAATTACGATATTTAGAAGTCAATAATATCTCCGTGGTCAACATATTTTAGCTATAGTTCAAATAATATCAATGAACTTATTTCAAGTCATGTTTATTTGTTTAATAATGGTGGTTTGTCCCGGCTTCAAACTGTAAGATGGGTATCTTACACCTTGGATTATATTATTACTAGCTGTGCCCACTGTGCTGTGACTTCGATCGCGACTACATCATTTTATGGTCGGTTTTACCCCTTTCTCCCCTTATATTCGAAACAAAAAGTAGTCTATATTTTAATCCAAGTTTCGAGCTATATTTGTGCCAAATTTTACATCTCTAACTTCAAAAATAATTTTTTTTCCATATAAACTTCCAAAGGTGGTTTACCCCCCTCCCCACCTTATTTTCTAATAAAAAGTATCGGTTGAGAGGTTAAAGCAGGAAAGCGTAACAGACACACAGACAGACAGACAGACAGACAGAGTTACTTTCGCATTTATAATATTAGTAGGGATTTGTGTTTTAGTAAATATCTCATTTTTTTTATAGAGCCTTCCTATGTCACCCGGCGATAGAGTGGCTTTCTAACAGTGAAAACATTTTTTTTATTCGGTTTAATCGTTTGTTAGCTTAATGATTGCAAAAAAACTAACAAACAATGAAATCTTTCCACTTTATATATACATATAACTATTATTTTAAAGTTCGATTCGTGAACTTGATAATTTATGAAACACTTAATCAGTTCACAACTGGGCAAAATATAAATTTGGTGCACAGTATTTTTATTAATATCCTAACAATAGATACCTGTTTTTAAGGAAATACTTTGAAGCACCGTACCTTAGTAAAACACGTGCGTGGGTCTCTGCCGTTCCAAAGCACGCATTTAAAAATTTGATTTGTTAGATCAATTTTTAAACTACGTTATGGCTAGGCTAACTATATGTTAGTTGCAAATTACAAAGCCCAGATGGGCAGAAAGATTTCTGGCCAGGTTGGATTTAGGTATTTTGAAACAAGTTCGAAAATGCGCACTATTATTACTTGCCTCGATACCGACATTTCAGACAATAACGGGAGTTAATCCAGCTTTCGGTTCATTAGTTCCTTTCGCGGCGTAATTAATGATGGCTTCTAATTTGCGGCCCAGTACAATGCTGAAATTAACTCTTTGCAGCTAGCACGCGAATCGAAAACGGCAAATGTATTACTGTAGCGTGCACTGGTTTGTGTTATGGACTCATTAGGCCTGAAAATGTTATACTGATGCTGTAAAGCGTAGTCGAAAAGTACTGTTAATTTGTATTTGTTTATTTATTAAGTATTGAACAAGTCAGTGTCCTAATTACAAATATAAAAAACACAACTGGGCTCCAATAATGTTTATTTGTTTTTACTGATCATTTTGCAGATATCTGTGTCCGAATTTAGTTTTGATGTGCACTATAAAACTATTAAAATTCTTAATTGTTATAAAGGCAGCACGTGTTTAAATGTTAATTAACTTTCGTGTACCTTAAACCGTGTATACATATGCTTATTATGGACAGATATTAGCCATCACCATAATACTGATCCTAAATCAAACATGGAGGCCTTTGCGAACGTAGTACGTTAATTCTTATACCTTAATTGCAATAATGAAGCTGAAACATGAACAAAACTATGAGATGCTTCGAACTTAATACAATTTTGTATGGACTCAAAGCTTATTGGTATACTTTGGAAACCACGTTCATATTTAACTTTAACTTCAAATTCCTCAGAGAAAGTATTATACCTACCACTCTTAATATCGACAAAAACGAATGCTAGTACTAAAGGATAAGGTATTTTTAAATATTTATTTTCTTAAAAGATAAATGCGAAACGCCAGCTTCCAAATTGTATCTCCTCATTCATATATTCGGCAGGCAATCTCTAATTTTATCTCCACTTCCCAATTTCCCGTGAACGCCTACTTTTATACCTTTCACAATCCCGACTTAACTAGGTGGCATCCCAAAATACGTGTTTTACTGTCAAATTTATATCCAACAATAAAATGGGCCGATTCTCTCCGATGCCACAAAACTGGTATGAGCTTATCTCGGCAACCGCAACGCGATTGAGTGAATTTTTTATCCCGAGTCAGTAAAAATGGAGGCGGTTAGGAGCATATTTTTCACGGTTAAATCCCGTTCATTCGAGATTATCCATATGACACAGGGTAGGGTCAACTCTTAAACAATTCAGATATTTGCGTGTTTTGTTCATTATGCGCAGAATGTGAGGGTTGTAAGCCGGTCTTAACGCTTCTTGTTTTACGCGTCACGTCATATTAGCTACGTTGAAATATAGAAATCATTTTTCTTCCGCGTCAGAAATAGACGAGATTCTTTTGCGGAAATCAAATTACGTTAACGTTATCTGTTTGGCCTCTAAACCTAAGAACATGTTATTTTCCAAATATAACTGACACATTTAATTATAAAACATGAAATAATACGTAATTAAAAAGTGTATCAATTCAAAAATCATTTTTGATATTTGTATTGCCCCAGCCTAGATGATTGAGTACCTATTGGAAATATCCAGCGGCAGGTTGGTTGTCAAAAGTAAATAAAATATCCAATTGCGAATCGGGTGCACTCACAAACTACGCTTTTGTTTATAGAAACGAAAATCGCGTTTTTTGTAAAAGAGCAGCTTTGTCACTAATATATTTGGTACAATATTACCTGCCTGGACCATTTATTATGTACTTAGCTTTATAGGTCAACGCAATCCGAGCTAGACCTAGCTTGGAATTTAATCTAGGTCAAACCGATTATTTGGGAATTCACGGACTGTTAGATATTTGCCCCGGGGCGGAAAGCCTGGCAATCCAGATTTTTATTTTTATCGCAGTCCCATATTTGCCCATTTTAGCTGCCGATAATAAAACGAAAAAGGTAGGGGTTTTCTACGCCAGTTCTTTCCTTTCTAATTAAAATACTCGTGGTTTTGGAACGAAAAGGGGCAAATTCGCAAATGCAGTAGAACTTATGAATCCTGAAATTGTTAAATACAAATGGAAAATATGCTCCTATCATTTCGAAAACCTAAAATATAATGGATTGACATTTGACTTGATGAATGTCAAACCTATAAAATTTAACAAATTTCAGAAGTATGTGTTGCTCGCAATATTTTAAACGTGTCGAAACGAAATAGCAGCATGCTATTAACCATGGTTAGATTATAAAATATATAAAATAATTTTAAACCAGTATCTGATGATTTCATCCTAGAGAAATTGATGGGAAGTCGGCTTTTTCTCCTAAGCATGATTATTATTTTCGTGATGATTTCAGTCACTATCTATTGAATGATTTAATAAACCTCTGCCCATATTCACAGCCATTAAAATCGATTAGGAATGTTTGTTTTATTTGTCACTTTAAACTATTCTTATTCACATTAATTATTTAAGATACGAAGCATAGTTTCTGGATTCAAATCCGTTTTCACCATTTATGGATGCCGTCCATATTCAACAATATTAATTGTCGAAACATAAAAAAGTTGTGATACATAAAATACTAAAATGCTTGCTTACCAGTGTCTTGTTAAATATTTGTTAACCTCGCACGATGCATTATGTTGCACATGCGCAGCGTAATGTGTTCGGTAACGCAGTGGTTCCCAACCTTAGCCGGGTGATTGAACCATTTATTGATTAAAAATGCACTGACCACAGATATTGTGGATTCATACTTCACAATAACTAAAAGAAAACCGGCTTTTATGATGACGTGACACTAAAAGCCGATACTTACCTTCGGTATCAGTAAACTATGACTGATACCGAGATCAAAACCGATCCAAATTAATACGAGACTGATGTCCAAAATATATAACATCAAATATTACTTATATTATATTACTTAGAGGAAAGATTTGTATTGTTGTTTGTAAGAAATAAATAAATAAACTCAAAAATAGTGTGTCGATTTCAATAATTCTTTCACCATTAGAAAGCTACATTCACCTTGAATAACATAGGTTATATTCATTGCCAGAAAATACTAACTCCACGCGTACGAAGTCGCGGGCAGCCGCTAGTAGTATATTTTTGGTTGCAATTTAAAATATGTTCAACTTACAAAATTATCTTTTACCTTAAGTCATATAGGAAAATATTGTTTAAGGGCGCATTCTCGATACGTCTTTGACGATTTGTTAAAAACACGATAAGCCTTAACCTTCACATTGAATACGGAATGTGTTATTTCACGAATTCTATTCGTCAAAAGATCGGAATTGACTATCAAAAGATTATCGATATCTACGTGATATTGAACGAATTATGATTTTTAAAAGACGTAACCGTATCCGTAATTTTTTAAGATTAGTGAAGCGTGTGAACATTTACATGCTCACAGCTGACTTGAAGGACGATTGCGACATAGGAAGGGAGCGCAGAGCGTTGTCAGCACGAGGGAATATGCTGGCCCGCAGGTTTTCACATTGTACGTGTGAGGTAAAAGTGACACTATTTAAGTCCTACTGTCAATCTTTTTACACGAGCAGCCTGTGGGTTGACTACACGCAAAATACCTACAATGCTCTGCGCGTCTTATATAATAATATGTTCCGGGCGCTGGCGGGACTGCCGAAATTCTGCAGTGCGTCTGGCATGTTCGCCGAACCTGCCTTTATTAGGAAAAAAATAGTATCCATCCAAAACAGAATGCTTGGCAGTTCCAACAGTATCCTAAAGGTGTTAGCGGGGAGGTGGGATAGTGCACTAAGGCGGCACTGGATCATGGCCCTTATAAACCCGCAGGTGGAACAAATTTACTACGTCAATTGAACAATTTTAAAAATTTACTAATAGTAGATCTAAGAACATTGTTACTAACGTATGGATCCGAGTTCTCTGAATAAAAATATTTTAATTTAATTTAATTTAAAAAGCATTGCTCCTAAATTGCTCATAAAAAATAACGAATCGTGAAAAACAACGATTCGTCTTCGTGTGAATAAGCTCTTATGCTTCTGTAATGAAATGGACTTAAGTTAATGAAATATGCGGTTTATTTTTAATGAAATCATATAATGTCAATCACTGTAAGGGGAAGCAAAAATTCTACCTTAAACTGTTGTACGCAGACCAGAGGTTGAGAAACTTTGTTGTGACAAATATTACTTCTGACGTCTCTACGATGAGACGGGCTCCATTATTTTAAGTTGTACCATGTGTTTCCGGGACGATGTACTTACTCTAGCTGCACAAAATTATATGCTTGTACCTGTAAAAGAAAAACAACATGTTAAGGAACAAGCAACCAACCGTCATTACATTACATTAAACCCCAGACACAGAACTAACACAAATGTTCATTACACGAAAGTTTGTCCTAAGTTTAAAAAAACCAGAAGCAACCTTGTTCCACTAACTTTTCAACCATATGGATGCATAACATTTCGTTTTAAAAATGAAGCATTTAAAAAAAATTAATAACAATTTGTGGTCATGCAAATTGTTACAAACAGAACGCAAATAATATCGATGTTGTAGTTTAGAATTTAACATTGTACTCAACAAATTTATTAATGTCAATTCATTTTGTTTCAGGAAAGTCAATAAATACGAAACATATAGAATGGGAATGATATAATGATTGTACATGCACAGGTAATAGTAATGTAAGGTAACGAACAAGCTAGTGTTTAAGCTATATTCAACACACATGTAATTATTTGTTAAAACTGATAAAATTCATGGGTTTTAATCGAATCGACCTATATCATTCATGCTTTGAACTCTCCTCTTCCAATGCTTTTGAGGAAATCCGACATTTTGTATAATATTCGACGACCTCCGTAGCCGAGAGGCGAGCGTGCCGGACTTTGGCGTCGCGTCATCTCTGAGGTTCCGGGTTCGGTCCCCGGTCGGGTCAATATGCGAAACGAACTTTTCTGTATTGTCTCGGGTCTCGGGTCTGGGTGTTGTGGTACCGTCGTTGTTTCTGATTTCAGCTCATGCTTTAGCTACTTATCGCAGAATCAGAGCAATGTATACGATGTTGTCCAATATTTATTTATTTAAATTTAAAATAATATATAGGTACCTTGTTTAAAATAGTAGGGGAATTGATCATTCCAGTTTAGTCCTTCTAATATAATTCTAGTTATATTAGAAAGAAAGTTAGTTAAAAAAATATGGATATATAAATGTTTGAATGGCTGGATATGTTTGAAACTATTTCAATCAAAAACTACTGAATAGATTTAATAAAATTTGGCAAAAAGGCAGATGAAATACTAAAATAATAAATAGGATCCTTTTTATCCCAAAATTACGTAGGCAAAGTCACAGGCAACTGTTGGTTGTAATATTTATTTCATTCCAATATTATCGATCTGGACTGCAACTAAATAAATAAATGTGCTAAACGACCACTCTAACCAAATATGATCAAACTGTGCTAGCACTGTGTACTATAATATTTACAATATTACTGTAGTTCTTAAAGTCACGCAGCGGGCTATGGATAGAGCTATGCTCGGTGTTTCTTTAGAGAAGCACCTATAATGAGGTGCTCCGGCAGAGTACTAAAGTCATCGACATAGCTCACAGCATTAGTTAGCTGAAATGGCAGTGGGCTGGCCATATCAGCCGCAGAGCCGACCACCGGTGGAGTAAACGAGTTCTGGAGTAGAGACTACGCCTTGGTAAACGTAGTGTAGGACGCCCTCAGGCCAGTTGGAGTGCCAGCTGGCAGGAGCTGGATGAGAGTAGCCGAAAATCGATTGAAGTGCCGAGCATTTGGAGAGGCCTATTTCCAGCAGTGGACTGCAACAGGCTGATGATGATGATGATGATGTAGTAGTTCTTATAACCCACTGCGTGCGTCATCTCAATTAAATCCAGATAATTTTCTGACGTCTATCCCAAATCACTATTCACAAAGTCCACAGATGTTCCAAACTCCCAACTGAAACAAACTAATTATAAATTCACGATGACAAAAAGAAAAAACGCTCCGCAAAGACAATTCAAAGAGATTGCGCCTTTTTCGTCTTCAAGTGTTTTGTTTGATATTACTCTTTGCTGCGCATTTTTTTGGCCGCTGCCTTTTTTCTCTCATTATTTTTCCATCCATTCCCTTTGTTGCTCAACTTGAAAAATTAGTAACTTAATAGCTTCTGTACTCTTTTTGATTTTAGATAAGCGTCTCGTTACGTCATAATAATCTTTCCATTAATAATATAACCGAAATTTATTTTTTCCTGTATCTTTGATTTTTGCAATTTTCTTTCCTTCGTTAACTTTAACAAAGTAGGTAGGTATTTGTGGTATTACTTTGTATCTATCAGTACAATGAGAAATATAAATTGTGTTTGGTTAATAATGATATAAAATATATTTTGTATAATTAATAATTATAATTATAGAATTCTTAGATAATAATAATAAAAAATTTAAAGGAAATATACATGCAAAACGATGCGATTTGTAGCGATAAATATTTAATTTCCCCTTAAAATTATCTCCTCAAATTTTTTGCTATTTTTGCTTAGGGGAAATATCACCTAGGATATATGTTGAGTTAAACTTAATACACATCTAAGTGAATTCTGTATTTTTAATCGATAAGTAGTACTATAAAACAAAATTAATTGGTGCCGCAGTAAGATGCTGAACAATGTACTAATATACAACCTGTAACGGAAAGGGGGTAACAATCTAAAGTAGGTGGATACTATACCTTGTATAGATTCTATATACGAAATCCCGAGTTAAAATAAACACTTTATTGTTTTTATGAAATAAAAAATGATTAACTATAATGACCGACTAAAACGTAAACAAACGCATCACAACACTATTGAGGTCAGCGACCCCAAATCACGTTATCACTTCACGACAATCACTGCGATCCTGAATTTCTCCACCTCCTTCCTCGACATGCGCGCCTAGTACTTTCTTAGAAGATGCGCGAACATTATGCAACATTTGTGGTGTCACTGTACAGAACGCGGCCTTGATGCTTTCTATCATCTCTTCCCTTGACGAGCATGCTACAGCGTACACCTTCCTTTTAAATTAGTCCCACAAGAAGAAGTCCAACGGAGTGAGGTCTGGTGACCGAGCTGGCCATGTGATACGACCTCCTCGCCCAATCCACAGATGGAAACGAGCGTTTTGATGGTTTCGTAAATCTCTTTCTCTAGCTCTCGGTCGGCCATCACGCTGCCGTCGGTTGCTCCGACACAGAGAATCATCTCGAATATTCTTGATTGCTAAAAGACATCACGAAATATCACTAGGCTATCTGTAGTAAGTAGGTAATCCAAAAAGGCAAAAACACAAGATGTTGTCACGGCGACGACAACTCAATGACTTAACTGAATTGTCAAAATGAGAAACGCTAAACCAACAAATTTCAGATGTGATTCAGTAAACACTAAAAGATGAACCACCATTGTGATATTTAAATTAATGGCATAATAGGTAGGTACATCCAAGTCTTTCGACGATTCCAACAATACTGTGATAGTGTTGTGCAAGCGTGACTTAGTCAAAATTTTGACTTGTATTTGACTGATATTTCAAAAAAAAATATTGAATCAATAAATGCGTGTCCACAGCTACAAATGGTCCCATACAGTTTGTAACCGTTAACTGCTTTGGTATTTTTGATATTGTTATACCCTTTCCGTTACACGTTGTATACAAACGAAATTTTCATTGACTACACTGTCTCATCGATTTCAAATTCCAGTGAGATATACCCTTAATGCTACAAAGCCGCTTAGTCAGCAAATTGTAACAAAGGAACACTGACCGTTTCACTCCTTTGAGACACATATCTTCCAGCCATGTTCCTTCTGTTCCACTTTATGACAGAGGGCTTTTCAGCACTCAGCACTATGATCGCATGTGGTCTCGCGTCCTTCAAAATGCGGTTAAAATGCAACGCATCTAGGTCAACGTCTGTGAGTGTGCACACGCCCGACTTTTTGTAGGAGCGACAATCGGTCCAACTGTTAGCTGACGAGGGGAGTAACACACCATATAATATAGGTGTCAAAAGTTACGGATCAGGTAGAAAAATAAGGATCAAGTCACTTTAGACCCAAGGGCATAAGCCTCACCTGAACTATGTGATGAAATGAGCGTTGTAACGGAGGGAAGAGTAAGGAGATGGTGTATTCCATCTCTTGGGGAAATGAAATGACATTTAAAATAAAAATGGAAATAATTAATTGATAGTAACGACAAAATAGAGTGAAGGCTGTCACCAATGAGTACGTAACAAGCGTTATTCCACCCACCATCAGTGCAGATTAGGACGGAATGGTCTGGGTCGGTATACCACCTTGGGTCCCTGCTTGTTACTGGTTCCTGAGCATTCTCGCGAATCCGAGGGAAGTAGTTGCAAGCAGGACTGGTGCACCCTGGGCAACGGAGGCCAGCGAGGTCCTTTTTAGGATCTCTCTAGTCGACGGCAGAAGTTCCGGCGTAAGGGCCTCCCTCCAAAGTAAAAACTCAAGGTAAAATTAAATTAATGAAACAACCGCTTGTTTTTCACCACTGTACCATCATTCGGTTTGTCTAGAACTAGGCTTCAATTTACGTGCACATTAATAATGAGAAAACTGTGCGAGACTTTTAAAAGAAACAAACATTTTTAGTGATTATACGAGTAATAAAATTCCTTGATGGTGCAGTGGTGAAAAAAACAAATGGTTGTTTCATTATTTATAAGTCACAACTAATTTTCTTTACTTCCGAAAGTTATGGGGGTAAATGCCCTAAATAACATTGGCCATATACACGAAGTTGGAAAAAAGCAGTGCACAATATAAATTGAACTCTATAGTGTGTTGAAAGCCTTAGTCCCCACGTGAAGTACGTGTCGAGTCAATATGCGTGTCTGTGTCGGACCGCTTTGTGCACATCAAAGGATGAGTGCACAGAACGGAACAGGTCCTTTGCACATCCTTTATATATCTAACTATAACCACAGTTAAATAAACAAATGTTTATGCTTTAAATAGGATTGTCGCCTATGAATTTCAAATAAATTTTGGACCACATGGCTCCAAGTCTGTTTTAAGTAGCTGAAGCAATTGTGTTTCAGAAATCAAAAACAATGACGGTACCTAGACCCGAGACAGGATGGAAAAGTTCATTTCCTATATTGCCCCGACCGGGGATCGAATCTGGGACCTCGGAGATGGCGCGACGCCAATGTCCGGCGCGCTCGCCTCTCGGTTACGGAGGTCGTCGCAATTTGTATACCCATTATTTGATGCTACGGAAATATTTTGACGTCATAACTAATTAGGTAATGACATTCGAAATTGGTATCCTAGTCTTTCTTGAATAAGATTCTGAAGGTCTATTTTACAAATTTTCATTTCGAATAGGTTGTCAGTGCGCAAGTCTGGCGTGACTTTTTAAAGCTCTACTACGATTCAAGACAAACAAACAAGACAGTTGTAACACCTTTATTTTCAGAAGAGTAAGATCCACAGTCGTACGCGTTTTTCGTTAAATTATTAAACCTCTCCCTAAAACTGGATATCGAACACAATTTCATGTAATCTAAACCAAATCTTTGTTATTGAAAAATGACACTTTTTCCAGAGCCAATTGAAAATATTATTGCGTGGCACAATCCTAATCTAGATCGTTTCAGACGAAATTAATATCACATTTGGCGAGGCGCTCGACAACACCCTACGAAGTGATCGAAGGCGCATTTTATCACGCTTTTGATGTACTCAGCATTAAAAGCGCTAACAAACATTTGAGATTGAAGCTTTACAAAAGCACTTATGCACTCACAGTACATAATCAATTTTAACATACAGATAATTTCTTAGGTTCAGGTTCCATTAAACATCTCCTACTTATTTTGAAAACGAAGAAGGATGAATTTTGAGATATTAATCTTTCTTGCAGGCATAAGTTAGTGTAATGATTAAGATGAAATAGGTAAACTACATACTAAAAAAACACATAGGTTACTTTTAATGCTGATATAACGCAAATGAAGACGCGAGCAACTACAAAAAAAGCCATTATATGACAACGTAAAATAAAAATCACTATTATTTATGTAATTAAAAAAAATGTTGAGAAGGTAGTAAGTATTTTATTATTTTTATAGTACTTTACACCGTACTAGCGAACTTTAAATATTAGAAACAGAAAATTTTTATCTCCCCTTGCGGTGCGGGAATTGAACCCACGACCTTCACGTATCGCGCGTGCTGCTCTTAACAACTGAGCTAACCGCAAGTTATCGTAGCGATGAAATTTTTCTGCTGTATCAACCGTTAGCCTTCCGGTAAGTGCCCTCTGCCGAATATGTTTAGAACTACATACTTATCGTGTTGTGGGTTCAATTCCCGCACCACAAGGGGAGATAAATGTTTTCTGTTTCTAATATTTAAGGTAGTAAGTAGTTGTCAATGACTTATTTAGTGTCAACCTAGATGGCGCAGTGGCGAAGGTAATCAATCGCCTGATGCTCAACAGGTCCTGGTTACGTTACTCGGTTAGATCAATTTGGTTACCTTTTTTTAATAGACTTTGGTTCTTGATGTGCTGAGTGGTCGCTCCTAGTTAGTGTTCGTCGTCATGTACATGCCTTAATACAAAACCCTTTGTGACAAGGTCATTGGTATGATTTTCTGGCGCATTCATTTATAGCAATACTAGCTGTTATTCGCTTCGCCCGCGTTATTGTAGAAAAAAAATCTTCGTTGGTTTTGTATCACGTTTCTCATTTTACCGAATTTGTTTAATATAATTTTTGCGTGAAAGAATAACAAACACGCATCTCTAAAATATTATAAACGTTTGCGTTTAAAATACATAGTAGATATAGTCGGATAATTTCAATAAGCTTTACTTTAAGCAGCGCATAATTTTTTGACCACTTAACTGTAGGTTAACCTACATCGATATAAAACAAGTGGTTTTAAGCTCTTTTTGTTGCAACACACCATTAATTAAATTCACGAATCTTTTGACCGCTTCATTTTAGCTTTACTTCGCTATAAAACAAACGCTTCTAAGCGCTTTTAGTTCCAACACTCATTAATTAATTTCACGAGTAGGTCTAATGTTGCGGGAAAGCAATAACGTTCGATATTGTCTTATTTTATTACTTTCATATAAATTAGATAATAAACCGGGCCGTAAGCTTTATTTCATTTACTGGGTGTTGCAGAGGCATCAATTTGATTGGTGGGATATGTTACTGAAAACATGGGCGTTAATTAATTTCTGTTCTCGTGATGAGTCGGGACATTTCATGTTGAATCAACAAACTGATTACTGCGATTTATTGATCTCCACATTTTGTCATTGATAAATGTGTTAAATTTTTTCAATATATTTACTGTGGGATAAAATGATGGACAACCAATTATGATTCTAGATTTGACATCCACTGCTTTGAACCAAGGAATAAAATGTATGTTGATATAAAACACTGTGCCAAACTACGACATGACCTACAACTCGACACAAATACGGCGTGAGCAGAATTGACACAGTAAAACAACGCTCCATACGTAATGCACGATTAGCTAATAAATTCCTACATCGATCCTACATCAAGATGTCAGAGTTTTCGTTGCCACTAACTATATACCAACAAACCAAGATTGGTATTTGGGTCTTGGTCTCCGAGCAGATAACACCTAGCTCGGCGGAAGTACTTTCACTTTTAGAAAAGATACGTTCTAACCTTGCTAACTCTCTACCACCGTGACCAAGTTCCTTGTCTACCTTGCAAGGAGTCTATAAATCTACTAATATTATTATTATTTATTTATTTATTATTATTAATTTTATAATACTAAATTAAAATCAAAGGCCTCGCAAACCACTTTTGAGTGGTTGTCTGCGAGTGCGAAACTAAACTAAACAAAAACAAAACAGAACATTATTTACGAATTATTAACTAATATTAAACATTTACAAATATTATAATTATTATTTATAAAAGTTATTTTATATTTTTTCTAAAAAGTATCTTTTAATTTTATATTTATATTTAGAATATTTAACACAAAACGAAGAAAAGCTTTTCTTCAGCCGCTATTTCTATTAGTTATTTATTTTATCTTTACGTTAGATGATTTAGCAAAATTGAAATCCATGAAAACTGAGTCACTGGTTCAAAGACAACTGATTGGTATGAAAAAGAAAAACATTTGTCCCAATGCCAAAAAACCTGTAATTATGCATACAACATATAGCTTTGACCTCAATCAGCTTTCAAACCTTTAAACAGCTAACCTTTTAACAGCTTACTCCTCAATATCTCACTATGTTAGTCGTACAACCCGTCAACAATAACAATAGGTTACCGCTAAGCACCGAATGATTTACAGTAATTGCCGCTTCATGGAACAATCTGGGGCGAGACAGTACGCAATGCAATATGCACTTTATCACAGCGACGCCCGCATTGCATGCAATGCTCGATGCAAATGGATTCAATTATTGTTTGTTAAAAAGCTTGCAGTCAGCAAACCTATTCACCCTGATACTATCAAAACAAAACATTGCAGTCTTAGAGGTCATTGCGCAAACTCGTCGGTTGTGAAATGAATATCCGGTCAATGTTTTCTCTATAGTTTAAAGTTTTCTAATATACTATATTCAATATTCTTTAAGAAAATATTCATTAACCTATTATAGGCACTACCGGTGTAGCAGGCGTTAGGACAACGAAATCCACTGAAATCATTAGATTCGTTCAATGTTTCGTATGTTTGTCTACCACAGTGATAACAAACTATTTCGACTGACTCCGTGGTAATAATGGTGATAGATTTTGTCTGTTAAACCCAGGGCCATGGTTTGGAGGTCGTCCGGGAAAAATAAACATATTTGTAACTGTCCGAGTATGGTATATGCAAATTTGAGTTATACATTGTATTTCGGCCGCTGAAACTGGTTTATATAATTTCTTACTCGGAGATTAGCCTTATTCACAAATAACAGAAATTATGCAGGTATTGAAAGTCCTTTTAAAAAAATCTTAGTGATAGAATTACGTTGAAAATTTTTACTGAAATATCAAAAGTGAAGTAGCGAAAAAGTGCGTTAAAATTAAATTGATATCATAAAATAGTACAAATTGGTAAGCAATATTTATCTAGAAAGAGCTAGTCTGCTTATCTTATTAATATTAAGCCAGTGGAGATCAATCTCACGATTTCGCCCAGCCCGCCCAGTAGGGTCAATACAAAGTGTGCCAAAAGGGCCTGTCAAAATATAACAAGACTATCCGATCGGATTTACCACATCTCGTATCGACGAAGCAAAGCATAATCGGGTAAACTCAGGACTTATATTCGCGAATCATCCACAAAACAACCTCTTTGTTAGTTTCTTGCGGCATTGTTTTGCTCGAAGAAAGGAAAATAAGGGTGTCTTTGGATAATACCTCTCGCACTGCGAGGTAAGAGGCTTTGCTGGATCCAACCGGGTTATAATCGCATAGGAAACAAGGCTCTCTGCTTGAGGTAAGGAAAAATTGATATGTCGTTGTTCGATCCATTTTATTTTAACGTGTTAACGTTTATGTTGAGAAATCCTATGGAAGACCGTGGATGCACTACTTGAGGATAGGCTGCTGCTCTTTTATTAACACGCTTTTATTAGCTCGGGTTGTATGTATCTATGTATGTAACGGAATCTTTGAATCTTAATTTGTTAACACGCTTTTATTAGCTCGGGTTGTATGTATCTATGTATGTAACGGAATCTTTGAATCTTAATTTGACCCACTTCCCGGTCTTTGATTAAGATGAAATTTTGCACACGCTCTGAGTTCTGATGACAATACATGACTAGCTAAGAAACGTCATTACAAATCCAATATGGCGGCCTCCCCAAGATGGCGAACTGACTGTTTGAAATGCACTTCCATGATATGGGTATCAAAAGAAAGGGTTTGCTGTCAGGAATACGAAAAAAATAGTCACGTGATTCAAATCCAATATGGCGGGCGTCCAAGATAACGGACAGGCTATTTGAAATGCACCCCTATGATATGGGTATTAAATGAAAGGGTTTGCTGAATGGGATACGAAAAAGAATTATATAATTATTGATACATGAGAAAACTAAAAAGTAGAAAATAAAAATAATAGTTTAAAAAACTAAAAAACACGCTTTTAGCTCGCACTAAAAATTACAAAATAATTCAGACATTTAAGAAAGAAAGCGTGGAGCGTTTTGTCCAAAAAGAGTAAAGATAACATAAACGCTCCACGCTTTCTTTCTTAAATGTCTGAATTATTTTGTAATTTTTAGTGCGAGCTAAAAGCGTGTTTTTTAGTTTTTTAAACTATTATTTTTATTTCTAGAATAAGCAGGGATTGGCCCTCATCCTCTTTTTTTGTGGTGCCGCGCCGTGGATATGTGTTAGTCAATCAAGTCATGGACTGCTAGAGTCTCAACAAAGTAACGTCTGCTCATGGAGTTTCAAACTATCTCAATTATGATATTCCCTGATGGAAATGCGGGTAGCTGGTCAAAGCTCTCGTTCAACTGTAATTAGTAGTAACTATTTCTATACCAAACATTACATAAACAATACTTTCATAATGTCATATCGTCTTATTGCTAGAAATCATTTAGAAAACTAACAAACTGAAACTTAATACCTAAAACAAATACAAGTATGTTGTTTAGTAAAAAACACGACGATTAAGAAGGTACTTCCCTAAATTAGAAAATAACATAAAACTCGTAAACAAGAAGCACCATCGATTACGCTTTTAAACTCTTGAAAGAACAACAAAAATATATCAAAGCTTCCAAAACATATTTTTCCAGAAAATGCACGCTCAACACCCCATAAAATTCCCCATCAATTCTCCCGGTAAGCTCATTGTTCCCGCGGGAAGTAGGGCGCGCCTGAAGGATGCTCCAACGCTCGTCAGCTGGATCGATGCACGCTTAATTAGTTTCAACCGCAGCAACTGGGTTACCTGCCTGTTATATTAGAACCTGCTTAGAACCGACACTCTTATTTCCAGCTAAGAATTTTGAAGAACAACGATGGTACCTTACTGCAGAATCTCCAAACTTTAAAAAGTCACTGGCCAAAAAAGTCTGGATTGGTGTAAATAAATAACTTTGATCATAGTTACAACGGTATTGCAAAATAAAAAAGAGCTAATAATTACAGAAAAACCGGCCAAGTGCGAGTCGGACTCGCGCACCGAGGGTTCCGTACAAACCTGCAAGGTTTACAAAGTTCGTTCATTACGACAATCGAGTCATAACTATGGTATTTTTATTGCAAAATGAAATTCATAACATTACAATGGGGAAAGATGGAGGAGCATAAATATTTTGTAATGTAACTAAAAATTTAAGGTTTTCGGAATTTTTCCTTTATGTGTGCTATAAAACCTTGCTTCATGCCAAATTTCAAGATTCTAGGTCGACTGGAAGTACCCTTTAGGTTTTGATTCCCTTGCGAGTACTTGCGAGTTTCAAAATATGCAGCTTAAATTGCTGTTTCTTTTGATTGTGTTGACATAGAAGTTTGATTTTGTTACAGCTTAAAGGTATTATAGACCTGAGTATTTGGTATGAATTTCAATTTAATACCTTTACGCGTTTATAGGAAATGGGTAGTAAGTTTAAAATTATTAAAATGTGATGTAACTAAAAATTTATGGTTTTCGTAATTTTTCCTTTATCTATGCTATAAGACGTTGCTTCGTACCAAATTTCAAGATTCTGAGTTCACGGGAAGCACCCTGTAGGTTTTGATTCCCTTGCAAGTGTCGAAAATTTGCGGCATAAACGGCTGTATCTTTTGATTGCGTTGGCTTAGAAGTTTGATTTTTTCACAGCTTCAAGGGACAGTAGACTTGAGTAATTGATATATATTTCAGCTTCATACCTCCACGCGTTCCTGAGAAAAAGGGTCTTGACAGACGGACGGACAGACGGACAACAAAGTGATCCTATAAGGGTTCCGTTTTTTCTTTTTGAGGTACGGAACCCTAAAAAAGAACATGCTGTTTGATTGCTGAAATTGCGCTGACTTCACATTCAATAGCATCTATCACAACACAGAAGAACTGTCTTAATCTTTACAGATCATGCTAAACCACCTCAACAATTAAACTGCAAACCATATCACAGATATCGTTCGCAATTTTGGATCTCCTTCAATTGTTTGCAATTCAAAGAGCTTTATAACCCAAATATTAGTTCATTTTCTGCTATCGTGACATCAATCATCATCACTCATCGTTGTGGTGCCGTTGCAATCGGAACAGGCGACCTACATTCACGCTCAACACCCCATAAAATGCCCCATCAATTCTCCCGGTAAGCTCATTGTTCCCGCGGGAATTAGGGCACGTCTGAAGCCCTTGGATACTCTAGCATTTGTCAGCAGGATCGATGCATGCTTAATTAGTTTCAACCACAAAACTATCCAGTTTGTCTATATCGGTTCAATAAGAATTCAAATAAGCACTTTACCCGTTGAAGGAATTAAAAAAATCATATTACGTCTCGTTTGACATATTCTATAAACTCAGGCAAGATGAAAAACTATCCTCTTGCTTATTTAAACTCTGTTGATCGCAATTAATGATACTATAGAAGAATAACACTGAAAGTGTTCTTAGATGAATTAAATTTCAGCCAAGGCGGTAGAATATCTTTGACTCTTTCAGCTGAAACGAGTTTCAAGGCACTAGAGCATTATAAAAAGTGGTGGGCTAGGTTAACCTAGGCAGTATCCGTCGTCTGGTTTTCTAAATACAAGGGAAGAACTTATTCTGTGTCTAGTTGATTGGTGTAATTGTCTAGCACATTCACTTCTTTATTCATAGTGAATCAATAAATAGGTAATGAAAGAAACTGAAAACTCTTAACACCAAAATTGGTAGTTTTTTTAAATTTGCTGCAGCTGTTTGTTATATTGCTGTTACATATTTTTAAAGCATGCCCGTCGCCTCTTTAACTACTTACATAATACAAAAAAAACAATTACTTCACCCAGAACTTTTTCCATAACGCTGGATCAATAAATAGGAACTGTTCCTTTTACTTGAGATGCAATTTATTACGCTGATGTATGTCATCCTTACACAGAACTGACGCCTTCATATCTCTATAGACATTTTCATCCATGTCCTTTATAGTTGGTACTTCTAACCCAAGCCGTTCCCCGCCAATTTGCCCAGCATTCGCACGAGAACCTCGTGAAAATGTATTTGCGTACGCTTTGTTTTCGCGAAAAATCCGCACTACAGACTCGGGAGGCTGTGAAATTAATGACGTCATAATTTCCGGGTCGCCAGGCACCCCGCGAGCGATCAGCCGACCGTTACGTCATGTCGGCCGTTTAAAAAACGTTGACGCATTGTTTATTAACTAGGGTGGCTTATTTTAAGGCCTCAGGATACAACGAATACTTATCATGTGAGGAGGTTTACATCTGGTTTCAATCCAATACCAAGGTCGTGAACGCAAAAAATGAATATGTTGTTTGCCGAACTTTTACAAGACGAGAAAGTATAGAGTTGAGTGAGCCCATCATAAAACATACTTTCCACTTATACATTACAATAGGGTTCAAAATAGACAAATAGCTTTCAAAGCTCTTAGTGAAAAAGAGTCAATAGATACTCTATTCATGATGGTTATAAGTTATAATATAAACTTGAAGCTGCCTCCAATTCAGTAACTAATTCAACGGTGAAGAATCCGACGAGAAACACAATATTTAGTTAACCTTTTCATTATAATAATAGGAATATACAGAGATCTAATATATGATTGGGTAGACCCAATTTGCACGCTAGTAAATAATTATGTATATATATCGCACACTTGGTGCAATAACGTCAGAAATGCAAAAAATGAAAATTGAGATTTTAGTCACTAATGATGTAAAAATATGTTTTATTTTCACATTTCTGACGTTATTGCACCAAGTGTGCGATATTTTGATTATCTATATACTAACATTACAAAGCTGAAGAGTTTGTTTGTGGTTTTAAAGCGTTAATCCTGTGATTCCTGGGAACTCCAGCTTTGAATTAAAAAAATATGTTTGTGTCGGATACAAATTCATCAAGGAAAGCTTACATTAGGCTATGTTACATTAAGCTGCGACCAATAAGAGCGAAGAATCAGTAAATATTGTGGAAAAAACGTGATTAGTATGCGTGCAAAGCCGCAGCAGGTCACTAGTTATACGAGCATATAGTTCTGATTTGCCCTATCTCTTTTAAGTTGGATGAAAATGTTAATAATATTAAAACTTTCGCATACGATTCAGTACCGTGTACGACTCAAGTTTCTGAGCAAACTTTTCCAAATTAACTAAAACTTGGTTGTTCTAGGATACAACACTGCTTCGCCTAGTTATCTTGTTATTTCTACTTCAAGGCCTAATCCATTTACTTAACAAAATGTTGTTGATAGGTTCTTAGGTAACCTAGTTAGACCAGATAATATTGCAGTTTAAAAGATACATATTTTGAACCGATTTAAAAAAGGAGGAGGTACTTTGTTTGACTCTACATATAATGTTTATTGCATAACATGACTAGGTGCATGTTCTGAAGTTTCAAACAAATAACTATTTTCTTATCTAAAGGGAGACTGTAAAAGGTCGCATTCTACTGAGACCGCCAGAATCGTTAAATAATTTGTCTGTGAAACTAATTGTTTTCTAATTTTATTTTCGGTCAGAACCTTAAAAGTAATGCATACAAAAAAGAAGGCCGACCAACCTTTAAGTATCTTTAAATAAATTCAAACAGATTTTCAATAATAACTGAATTAAAATTTCGAAACATTATCTTAAATTTAACGCAACAGTAATTTATAGAATTCATCCGTCAATTCAATAGATTATTCAATTAAAGCCGTGTGCTGTGGAGTAGTGTAAACTGTAGGCCTCCTACAAAAAACGAAACGAACAAACAAAATAATTAATTTTTCAACATTAATCGAAAGTTGGGCATTATGGATTTGCATAAAATAATTTAAAAATATTGAAAATGCTTTTTTCGCATTTTAAATGTGTTGGTTATACTCGTAGTTATGAAAATAAAAACTTACTATCCGTCATTGGATTCGTCTTATTTCGGTATAGTAGGCGTACTGACATCACATTTTAATTAAGATTATTGTTTACATATTTAAAAAAAAATTGCAAAAAAAGTATGTATAAAAGGTGTACTTAATGCTAGGAGCATTCTCTACCAATCAACCGTTGGGTCATGCAGATAGTTCGTTTATAGGTGTGGTAACAATAAAAATGTGAGTATCTTTGGATTCCAAAAAAATAACATTAAATAGCAATAAATTAAACACCAGAATAGAATATTCATACATAGGTACATGATACATTTACATAATAATAAAACAAATTTAATAGTAATATCTTAAAGTAACCTTTAATTTTCACCTGTAATTCAGATTTTTAAAACAAAATCTGCAAATTATTTAGTAAAATAAACCAAGCAAATTTTTATATAACTTAGTCTACTTAATCAAACTCTATAGGGGGAGTAAGCAGAAACAATAATGGAAAGCAAACACTGCACCCACATCATTGGGAGCTGAAGAAGAAACATTTACACAGACGTTCAACGCCCTTCGTAAGTAGAATTTATTAGTTTTAGCACTTTATCGCTGTCGTATTATTGTACTGTTTTGATTTTGCTGCGTGCATACTAAATGGCCATTTTTATTTAATAAGATAATGCTAAAACATATCACCAAATAACGTAAACAAAAAATAAAGCCCTGAGCAAGTTACTCAGGCCAAAAGGAGAAAGATTTATTCATTTTGGGGGAAGCCAACGTAGTCCGAAAGATTTGCTGAAGTGGCAGGTTGCATTGCACTTGACATACACACATTTGCGATACGCTTACGCTACGACACCGTGAAGTGGCTAATAGCTCATTAACGATTTCGTACTCAAGAAGACACGTGGCTGGCATAGGTCTGGTTTGCCTTGTAAGGCTTGCGAAGATAAGATAGCAATTCCACGGTGAGGCAGGGGTGGTCCTGTTGGACCGACCACCTCCGCTCCTTCCCTGATCATCAGGGGGGGATAGATCTGACCCGCTTAAGCGGCCATACCGCCGGCAGTGCTGTGGTAGTTTAACGTTGACCGGGATACCCACGGCACTGCCACTCAGGCGATGAGGTCCACCGACAGGTTATAGTGGGTAGTCCCCGCCTTTCTCAGGGCGCAGCCGGGAGTAAGGTCTGCTCCCTGGGAGTCCCACACACGTCGCAGTCACTCTCGGCTGCGGTAAGGTGCGTTAAGGCATTTCCTGTCGTTGAAAAAAAAAGGTATTTTTTTTATTGCACTTCAAGATTGACCTCATCCCACCTGATGTTAAGTGGTAATGAGGTCCTAGCTTAAGGGTGACAAGTACAGCGTAATAAATCTGTTACTGGACTTGTCGCCCTTACCTTGAAGGCTTAACCCCTGCTACTAACGTAGCACCCCCCAGGAGCTCTGGAAACCTTACTCACACGCAGGAACACAACAACACAGAAGTGATTGTTATTTGGCTGCGGTCTTCTAAGATAAGATAGCAATCGTTCCAAATTCAAACTAGGCTTGTCAAATCAAGTCTATAGTCGTAGCAGATCACAAGGTTCGTAATGGTTACATAACCGAGATACATACTAAGAGCGATTAACGCTATACTTACGGGTATATACCTACGGGTTTTTTACTTGCTACAAAAAAATCTGACCAAACAATTGCTTTATTCCCCTCACATCAAACGTTTAAGATCTAAATGCACAACGAAACACTCGTTTTGGCTGAAATGAGCACAAAATAAATTATTGATTTGAAAATGTGTACAGCTACGACTAACTAACAAAATTGTAGACCACGAACTTCACAAATCTGAATAATTTGTCAAGGTTATTTTAATCACCTTACATAGTGACCAACTAATATAATTGAAACCTGGGATGCCAAAAGCCAATCTATTTCGACCTACATACTAGCTGCTCATTTAGACAGCCATGATTGGTGGGTCCAGCTTTAGCCCCTAAAGTGAACGGGATTTATGGTGACACCTGTCAGTTTAATCCATTTGACGGCCTTACTATCATTAGTGTTTATAGGAAGGGCAATTGTTTCTTTTAATTTTGTTCTAACATAGAATATCAAAGTGAGCTATTTGAGAGTGATTTGCGAGGCATTGTCTTACTTAATGATTTATTTTTTCTGTGATAATACTAATTTGTTTAAAACTCTATTATTCATTGGTTGTTAGATACTCTTACGCTTAAAAATATTCTTATAGGTTACGAAATTAACGATACGAGTATAACACTATAAAAACGAATAAAACAATAGCAAACAATTAAAAGCCTATTAATTTCCTATTGCAAGGCCATTTTTTGACTGGGAATCAAACGTAAAACTTTGAGGTAATAACCACTAGACCACAGTGGAGTGAAAATAGAGTCCACATAGAGCAAGAATGTACTTGACTAAAGGAGTCTAGTCGCTAATTTACAAAAAAAAATATCTTTTATAATAATGAAACCAGAGAGGTGGGCCAAGGTTGTTACCCAATGGACATCAGAAGACGGCCGACGTCCATGAGGAAGGCCGAAAATGCGTTGGCGTGACGACCTGGACCGTTTTTCTCAAGGTTGGCAAGACTTGGCACCTGATAGAGAGCGCTGGAAGTGTATGGGAGAGGACAGTTTATAATCTAAGTAAAAAAAAAAACTTTTATAATAATGAAACCAGAGAGGTGGGCCAAGGTTGTTACCCAATGGACACCGTAAGACGGACGATGTCCAAGAGGAAGGCCGAAAAGGCGTTGGCGTGACAACCTGGACCGTTTTTCTCAAGTTTGGCAAGACTTGGCACCTGATAGAGAGTGCTGGAAGTGTGTGGGAGAGGACTAAGTAAAAAAAATATCTTTAACCGACACCATAAATCAATACTTTAAACTTTTCAATGGAATACCATTGAACAGAGTCAAAGAGAATAAGTATTCAAGGAAAATGAACTCAAACAGCGGCAGAGAGTGAATGATTACGTCACGAACTAAATTTCTCGAATAAATCTTCTGCGATTATTAATTCGCGCAGCGTCGGCAGTGACGCTGGTTGAGGGAAAATAACATTTGCGGGAGATACATCGAGGGAACAGAATCACAGTCTACAAGACACTGCAGTAAGGAAATGTAGGTAAAAACGCCACACTAGGCAAACGTGCTCCGCGGTAATAACATGAAGATCTATTTGTACTAGTGTTTCCGTTGATTCGATTGTATATCGATTATTATTCGATTATGCAAAAGGGGCCGAAATAAATAGTCTAACAATTGATATGACATTCGATAGTAAGAGTAGACTGATAGAGAATGCTCTTAACATTAAGTCCACCTTTTGTACTTTTTTTTGCAATAAAGTTTTTAAATAAATGAATAATAAAAAATACAACGGAAATAATTTAACTCTTACCACCTAGTGCTTAATAACACTCAATTGTCAGAATTCATATCAGTATTCAAATAAGCTGTAGATTTTGGTGCCAATGAAAAATATTTATGCAGTACTAGACTACTAGACTTTTACTTACCAACTTCCAGACTGTAGAATTGTTTTTATTGTGACCGACCAAACTGGTGCGAAGTTAATTAGCAAGAAAACGTTTGTACATCGAAATTTCATTCTGGCGCACAGAAATATCTGGAACGTCGAATGGTTAAACAGATATTGTGTTTGAAAATTAAGGAAAACACAGATTGAATAATTGAAAACAAATGTAGCCACAAAATGATTTAAAAATAAATAATTTCATTGACAAATAACAAAATACCTTCTGTAATTTAGAAAGGTCAATGTAAATTGCGCGCTTGGCCATTTAACGAATTCTATTGTTGAAAAGAGCGCAAGATTATATTAATTTGTAGCCATTTTGTTCCGTTAATCAAGTAACACAATGAACATTTCACTCTGATTACAATTTATTCTCAGAAATACAAGCAAAATCCGACATTAAAAGTTATTGCTTCTCATGAATTTCGTGTTCAGTTCGTATTTATTGGAAACTTTGTTCAATATTTAATAATTATAGGATCGACAGCACTTTTATTCATATTTTAAAAATAATTCTGGTTTTTATATTGAGATGTTTTGAGAAACTTTTTGTAATCCGGGTTTGTAGGTATATTAAATAAATAAAATAATAAATAAATGCGCCAGACAATCACACCAATCACCTGGTCTCAAACTAAGGTTTTCCCTTGTACTATGAGCACCAGACGACGGATACTAACTGGGGGCGTCATCCCAGCACACCCACAAATAGAAAATAATTTATTTTTACAGATGTAAAAAGCATAAAAGAAGAACATTAAAGATTTTAAAGTTTTGAGGTAGTCATTCAGCAAAACGTCTCTATGAAGTCCTAAATAAGAAACAAATTACTGATCCTCGCAAGACGCGTGCGAACTGAATTCGTTAATTAAATTCTCTTTGAGTTACTCGACTTGAGATACGTTATGAACGAGCAGAAGACAGTGGAGAGAGTTGCGTGTTTTATTAATTGTTTTCCCCTTGATAGTAATATTGCTTAACTATTGGCAAGGAAATATTGTCATTTGCTCTCTTCAAGACGAAGAAAATATATCCATACTAATATTATAAATGCGAAAGCAACTCTGTGTGTCTGTTTGACTTTCACGCTTGAACCACAGAACCGATTTTGATGAAATTTAGAATAGGCATACATTGAACTTCTAAAACGGATATAGGCTAATTTTTGTTGTAAAATAAGGGGGGATAGGGGTAATGCCGCCCTTGGAAGTTTATATGGGAAATTGTTTATTTTTAAGTTAGAGATATTAAATTTGGCACAAACGTAGCTCGAAACTTGGATTAAAATATATACTTTTTGTTTCGTGTTTCGGGGAAATAGGAGTAAAACCGACCATCTGTATATGTCACCGTAAGATTGTAAAAATCGTTAGATTACAATCTATCTCGCGAGATTGTAAACTGTCGACAGATTGTGAACCGTAACTTAGGATTGCAATTTAACGCATTATTTTTCGCTTTATTGTAATCTATCGAAGTGAAACCGTTAAATTGCAATCTGTCCCGCGTCAAAATGTCAACTGTCCGAAAGCTCTTCCTGATTGGTCGGTTTATTGTATGAGCGACCAATCACGACCAGCCTTTCTATGTCCTCGTAAAGTTAGGAATGAAATTCAATTCAAATCCTTTTTTTATTTAAAGAAATAGAGATGTCGTTTAAATAAAATAAATGAACCTCAAAAATCTTGAAGTATTTATTTACTATTTAGTAGGTAATCAATAATCCTGACATACGTTGAGAAATAATTGTACCGAAATATTGATTCTTCAAATACTCAAAATTTTAATGGAAAATTACAATAAAATGAAACAATTATTTGTCTTTAAAAACAAATTAAAATTTGATTTTTTTAAGAAACTCTTATAAAAACAATATTCAGTCCTTAAAACATACCATAAATTAATAATATTAAGACAACAAACGAAATAACAAACAAATATGGCGAATGCCGGGGCGGCGGGGGGCACATAATTCTCAACCAATCAGCGCGCGAGATGCATTTCGTTCTACGTCAGTTCACAATTTGACCGATTCCCATCGATAGATTACAATATAGCGAAAAATAATGCGTTAAATTGCAATCATAATGTTACAGTTCACAATCTGTCGACAGTTTACAATCTCGCGAGATAGATTGTAATCTAACGATTTTTACAATCTTACGGTGACATACATATATATTGCTTGAAAATACTACGTCCACGCGGACGGAGTCGTCGGCCGCTAGACCTTAATAAAATAAGAGATCACTTACTGTTTGCGTAAACTTACACTGCGTGTTGTTACGCAAAGCCAAGTTCTACCAATATTATAAATGCGCAAATTTGTAAGCCTAAGACAACATGGATCTCTGATGTATCTTTGTTATAACTCTGTCATGCAAAAACTACAAAATTAATTTAAATTAAATTAGGCAGGCAGAGAGATTGCATGATAAATTAACATGAAATAATATTTTTTTAAAACAAAATAACACGTGAAGTAGCTTGTTGACTTAAATAGCCAGGTATAAGTTACGTAGGATTTTTGGAGAGTATTCAAAAAAATTTAATTTGATGTACCTACTATTTGGTTGCTTGCTGCAAAATAATAAATTTTGCAGGACACACCTGTTTTAATGAAAACCTTTTTACTTCAGTTGATTTGAAAATTTTTATTTGTTATCTTGAAATAATTTTACAATCGTTAACATTCAATGTCATCTTGTTTTCTGCCGGGTTTTCATCTTTTTTTTATGATCAAACTCATTGATATAAATCTTTTTCAATCGGTGACAATCGTGTTTAAGCAGTATAAAGATCATGATTAATCTTTGAAATATTGAAATGTTTAACCTTTACCTTTAAGATGTCTTATTCGGAAAGTAAAATCAAACTTTCCATCTTATTGAATCATACAGCATTCTACTTGCAACAAGCCCTAATAAGTGACAAATTTCGAAAGGACTTCGCTTGCAGAAGACGCGTGCGAACTGAGTTCGTTAATTAAATTCCCTTTGAGTCACTCGACTCGAGACATGTAATGAACGAGTCAAAGATGGGCGGGGAGTTGCGTGTTTTATTAATTATCGTTTTGACGAACACGTTGTCGCCTAATTGTGTTAAATGGAGCGGAAAATTTTGAGGTAATAATGCGTGTTCAAACTGAGCGAAAATAGGAAAAAAAATTTCGTGAGTGGATAATCGTCTATCCGTTTCTTGACCATGACTTCGTCAAGAACAAAATACACATTTTTATGGAACGTAACGTACATTTTTTAAACTTATAACCATTGTGATTGAATAAAATTTTAAATCTCAATTGTGTTCATAATTTTCTTCATTATATGACCTGGTTTAAAGATTGGTATTGTCGATTTATCGTCGAAACTACAATCTAAATCCTTCTAAACTAACAATACAATATATTTGTTACTTTTTATAAATAGCATTAAATGGATTTAGATGAAGTTTAGCAGAAAGAGAGATGAATTACTAATTAATTAGCAAGCATAATACTTATTCCGCAATAACGCGGTCAAAGGCACTGGCTAGAGTTAGTAAAGTAAAAAACAAATTAATAGACTTTAAAACTGAACTGTAATAAATATCTCTATTCAATGTTTTAGCAAAGCCTTATTACTTGCTCGTATTATACCTATCTTAAAAAGACCTGGTAGCGATAACACCGCCTCTGCTTGATGTGTCTTTAATATTAATTTCCATGCATTAAGTTGTGACCTATTCACATATCTAATTATGAACCTCACTGAGATGTATTCCGACCTAAGATTGCTTCTGCAGAACTCATGCTTCAAGCCTTCCAAGTTGTGATGTAATTATAACTTGTGACAGAGCACGAACGAGTGAGGACTCGCTTAATCGAGTCACGAGACGAGCCGGTGACAAATTAGGGCGTATTATGTTTGCGAACTTATCCTGATTACTGGCGCTAGATAATGTTTGGAAGGCTGCAACAGAACTTAATGGGGACTACGGCACATGGAATATCCGCTAGATGACACTACGTGAGCGTGAAGTCAAACTGCTTCGTGATTGGTGATTAACATGTCATGGTGACACATCTGTCAATGTCATGTCAAAAATAACCAATCACGTATCAGTAGCACGTTACGCCCACGTAGTGTCATCTAGCGGGTTTTTCATGAGCGGTAGTCCTCGTTGAGATACTTAAATGATTTAATCATACATGTTCTCCCGTCCACGTCTTCCCTCGTCTCTCTGATTTAAACTAACTGATTTAGAATAGAACGATGCTTTACCTTTTTACCACAGAATCAGAGAAATATATTTAATGTCAAATATTATTATTGTTTTGTTTTTTTGTGAAAAGAAAGTACTGAGTAGAAAGTAGTGAGAAAAAAAAGATTTTGTCTTTGACTTCCGAGTTTTCAGCAATCGCAGCATTTTAACACACACAATAAAAGTTTTTATTCGACCCGCGTGATTTTATGTTAGTAATATGAACGATTTCTGAAAAACTTTGCTTGCATTTTTTTGTCTTTTATTAATCTACTCCTCCGTTTGTAAATCATAAGCTCTTTTCTATTGCTAAAAGGATCAGAGAGCTCCAACGGAAGCAACTACGAGTACTTTATTTTTTATTCATGTGATTTAATAGATTCTCGCTTACCATTACAGATTAAAAATTATTACTTTAAAATGAAAATGCGTCTCTGGTATCAATGTTTTTTTGCTTAACGCAAAATATTTTTGCCATTTAATGACTGTTCACTCTTGCCGTCCGAGCACGATATATGTATTTAATCGTTAATATAATATTATTTAAAACGAAATATATTAATAGTAAAAAACAACATTTTTGGAAATGAAGAAGCTTTCACAAGTTTTTGATGATCATGATGACGTCAGTAAAGTTTGTACCTAAAAGTGACTAATATCCTTTCATGAAAAACTATTATCAGAAATCGATTCTCGTTAATTATTACTTCTACTTCATATTAAAGCGTTCCTCAGCATTTAGACTCTTATAATAGAGATAAGTCACGTTGGCGGCGACTCGGGACCCGCAGTACGTTTGCAAACTTGCCCGGGCTAATTAGTGCCACCGGTAATTGTGTTGGCATCGGCGTCGTTTGGCACAACCGGCCGCCTCGTAATGGGTGACGTCATAAACTATTCGCAAAGGGCACTGTTTTCGAATGCATTATGATTTTAAGAAGACTTGGCAATGCAAACGGGATTTGGTGAAGGTTTGTTAGTTGATTGCCGCATTACTAAACCGAAAGGTCTACCTATATTTAGGTACATAGCATCAAAGTTATTTTTCTATATCGGCAGCTTGAAATCATCGAAGCAGTGCAGAACCAACGTACTACAAAAAATATTGTTACAAAGAACAGAGACGGTATATAAGGAACTTTCCACTTTCAAATAAAATGTCTCGAGTAATTGATAACATTGATATTAAAATCTTTAGTCAACTATCGATACGCAACACAATTTTTAATGCTGGCATGGCATTCGGTATCTGACCGCTACAGGATGAAGACGCAAACGTAAATTTAATATCCAACTATATTTTGAATGTTATGTGTAATGTATTTTATTGGATGCATTTCGACAGAGTCGGATTCCAATTCGTAAAATTATTTGATTCGTCTCTTAATATAGACGATGGGCAGAGATAATACATAAACTTTCCGAATCATAATCGTTTCTGACCTCTGTGAATCGGCCTCCAAAAATCAACTCTTAATAAACATCGCCAGTTACCGATAAACTATCCTTACGTAATTTTAACGACTCCGTCAGCGTTTGACTCTTATAATCGAGTCACGTTGGCGACCGACTCGGGACCCGCATTACGTTTGCAAACTTGCCCGGGCTAATTAGTGCCGCCGGTAATTGTGTTGGCATCGGCGTCGTTTGGCACAACCGGCCGCCTCGTAATGGGTGACGTCATAAACTATTCGCAAGTGGCCCTGTTATATAATGCATTATGTATTTAAGGAGCCAATTTGTAATGCAAACGGTTTTGGGTTTAGCATACTCGATTGTCACGTTACTATTGGCTCTGAAATTAATCAATTCATACGGATAGCACGTCAACCTTAAACACTTTCAGTTCGAATATGAGCTCTTATATGCACGTTATAAGGGTTGTGTAAAGTCCAAAGTTCGTAGTCTGTCGAGCTTTTGCCTGTACATTAAAAAAGCTATAATAAAATATATCTTATTGACAACTCGGTAACGTGTTTTTGTTTAATCGATTTTGCATGTATCTATTCAATTTATTGCACTAATGTGACGAATATTCATGTTTTTTATATAGTGATTTAACCGTTTACACCGGTTTCCATTTTGATTTCGTGGACGATATTTAAAAACCCTACTTCTTTAAAGTTTCCAGCCTTAATCTGTGCGATAACAATTCTAAAATATTATTTTTCCTAATTGACTATAAAAGATGGCCGCAGATGGTCTTTTCATCTTCACCGTGCTTGCGGGGAAGCGAAGGGCTCTCAGCTCTAAAGTTCGAAAACAATGTATAAGTCTTGACAACATTCATAGCCAACCAGACTTTGTTAGTTATCATATGTGCACTTGCTTGAATTCGATAATAATTCCAAGAAATTGACTAATTTGAAATCATAAAGACTTTTAAATGAAATTACTCGAGAAGCCTAAAACTCTATTTTTATCAGAAGTGCTTGTAATGTAAATAAAGCAAAGACAACTTACGTCTGTATATGTTAGAAGCTTAAGGACTATAATGGCAAAGAAGGGGAAATGGTAGGCATCAGGAACTAACATTTCTCCGCTGTTCGGCCGAGCGCGAACGTTATCAATATCGACACAGTTTGCAGTTCGCTGTTTTGTTTTCGTCGCTGTTACGAATATCCTATTCCGCCAACTATAATTGCCATGATAATTCGTTAAAACAGGACTTTTTTTTATATATGGCACTTTTAAGTTTTTTGAAATCCTTTAACTGTTAATATAGTGATAAAATTATTAATTGTGATAGAACTTGGAAGTTTGTTCTATTTTCTAGGCATTCCGTGGGGGTTGATCAAGTTGTCCAGACTTATTTCCCCCCAAAAAAAAAAAAAAGGCTACAAGTGTTATGCCACTAAATTTTCGTATATGCGGTTTGCATGAAAGTTTTTATTACTCATTATATATACATATATAAGGCATTATTAGCGACTTGATTGTCCACTCCGAGTATTTGTTGGCTAGCAGTTTACATCACAAAAAGAAGTTAAACTTTTATTTTTCTTGATATTAAAAAGTATTGTTGCTAGTTATTTAAGAAGTCGAGATTGAGTTTTAGAACTTATATTCTAAGAATTAGTATGAGTTTAATGTGAACTAATTTCTCACACAAGTTGTAATATCTTAAATTCTCAGTCATAAAAACAAACATTTACTATATTAATTTTAGCCCTGCCTCGCACCTACTGCTCCTAGCGCGGAGGACATCCAAAAAAACAGTCGAAACCATAAAATACTTTGCACCATGAACTTGTTACACCCTTTTTTCGTGTAGATAAGAACGAATATCAAACTGCTGGTGCTCTTGACTGTACTACCGATAAAGTCAATGTCCCTTATACGACCCACTAAGTCTGCATTTTGTATTTCAAAGCATGGACACCCTATTCCGTGACATGCATACTGATACAATCTTGGGAAATATTGTTTTGATTGTTTTCCTCCCATTTTCTTTGTCGATGTGTAAACATAGATAATGTTTCTCTCATGAAACGAATCGGATAAATAGTGGGATGTAGAACTTACTAAGTGGGTGGTTCAACAATGACGAAGATAGTTAGTACCTAGAAATGTATATGTTTCGTATCGGTTTACTGAAAGTATGTTACGGTAAGGAGTGTCGTACGTTCATACGTACGTACGTACTTTTAATTTGAGGAAGGACTACAATACTATTTGACGATCTCGGTGGCGCTAAGGTAAGCCAAAGCGCGAAAGGCTCCAGGTTCGATTCAATTTGTAAACATAACTTTTCTAAATTTACTTGGATCTGGGTGTGCTGGGATGAGTTAGTATCCGTGATCTGGTGCTCATAGTACAAGGGAAAACCTTAGTTTGAGACCAGGTGATTGGTGTGATTGTCTGGTGCATTTATTTATTTGCTAATAAGAGTTTACATTGGGACATTTTCTTTGCCGTTATACAGTGTCCTTTCAAAATAGTACTAATCAATTGAAAGAAAATTGATAGAAGTATTTGTTAGTCGCTGGTTTCCCATGGCTGTCAAACGCGCGTTTGTATCGTTTGAAAATGTAGAAAAAACAGTATATTATACTGTTATTTCTACATTTTCTACCGTTTCTTTTTTCCTATTGGTCGTAGCGTAATGTAATATAGCCTGTAGCCTTACTCGATAAACGGACAATCCAACACAACAAAAATAAATCAATTTGAACCAGTAGATAAGATCGTTCAAACAAACAAACAAATTCTTCAGCTTGAACCGGGTCTACAAGTTTTGGTACCATCCTTGTTTCTGATTTTTATGTGTGTACTACTACGAATCAGAGTAATGTATGTGATTCTACTCAATATTAATATTTATATGTACCATTTATTTACGAGGCCGTATATCTTTGCAAATTAAAACTTAACGTTTAATAATCTCACGTGACGTCACTAATTGCGGGCGTGCGGCGGGCGTGCAAATATAATGCGGCCCAATTTGTCACCGCCCCTGACTCGATTAGGCGAGCCCTCACTCGCGCGAGTACTTGCACAAGTTGTAATTACGTAACAACTTCCAAGGATTGTGGAGCACAAGTGCTGCAGTTATGAAGAGATACAATTGACTTTATATTTTAGTAGCATGTGATTCAGACTTAACTGCACTCTCAATGGGTTTTTAAATCCCGAAACAATAAGAGGGGTGTTATTAGTTTGACCTCGAAGTTTGTGGTGTTTGTCTGTCTAGTGCGTTTATATCTGTGTGTGGGGAACTAGCAAACGAATATACCGATTTTGATTAAATTTTTATTGAAAGCTTTTTTTTTGCCGTGGGTTGTACCTATTTTTGGTTAATATCGGTCCGGCAGTATAGTATTTTTTTTTCGAAAATGATGTAGTATGTTTTTTGCGTATTACTAGATTCCATATATTGATACGTTTCTTAAACTTTTTTGTTCTACGGAGAGGTGTTTTTAAATTAAAATTTTATTTTATGGATGTTTTGACTACTAACCAAATGGTATGAGACTTCAACTTTAATGAATAACAAGATATCGACCGTTATCCGCTTAATATATCTTTTAAATCCTTACTAATAAAATTTGCAGACGTAAAGTTAGAAGTCCGGAATAAATAATAGGGTACTTTTTATCCCGGAAAAAAATGATATACATCGCAGATAGAAGTGGTTTTGTGTTTGTTGTTTGAGTGACGCATCACAGTTGCACAGTATTTTTTGGTAATTGGGTGAATTTGCTAAATTATTGTGATTTTGAACAAATGTGATTATTCGTTTAGCACTTTTTAAGTAGGTAGACGATTTCATTGGTATTTCCAAGATGCAGTGTACCACAGACATATTTTTAATTTTGTTTTTTATTTTTCATAGACAAGTTCTTCTTTTTCTTTTTACTTTCTTTTTTTTTTATCTATCCTGTTTGTTCATAATAGGCTTGGAAAATGTATGTAATATTATTTGATTTCACTGTTTCTTTTTCTTTTTTTCATTGGGTATTTCATTCACTGTAATCATTTTACTACTGTAGCCACTCGCTTGCGTGGAGAAATAGCAAGAGCTCCGGCTTTAGTTATTTTTCCAAGCAGGTAGGTTCCACCAGAATACCAGCGCTGTTGCGGTGTTAGAAATAATGCCGTAGCAGCATTTGCTGAGGTGGAACCTAATTGACCACATTTTGTTCTGTGTGTGTGTATTTCTGTATTTTTATTTTTTATTTTTGTGTGTCAATAAACACTTTTCTATTCTATTCTATTCTATTCCCGAGGGAAAACAAAAAATATAGTTTGCTTGATGGATGGATTGGAGATGAGGTATGCGATAGATGGCGCTAGATGATGGTAACGATGTGCTTTTTAAAATACGTAAGAAGTGGAATGATAGCTTAGTTCTTGAGGTACGCGATAGATGGCGCTGGGAGTTTTTTAAAATACGTAAGAAGTGGAATGATAGCTTACGCTTTTTTTTATTTCTACCAATTAACATTGAATGGTGTATGTTGTGCTTTATACCACAATATAAACGAATTCGACGCGGGCGAAGCCGCGGCCGGAAAGCTCCTTATACATAATTGTTAGCAGTTGTTGTTTATATAAATATGTTCTTGCAAAAAAACACATTATCCGGTAATCCTCAAGATGTGAAGTCAAATGTACCAAATTTTCAACATAATTATTTATAAATGCGGTCGTAATGTTTTGATACAACATTTACATAACAAACGCACTCTCCTCAAATCAATATCACATGAACCCAACTTTACGTTTCAAATTACTGATATTAGAAATTCAATATCGGATACCGAGCTTAACTGTATGCAAATGCCAAACGTGCAATAATTTAGCAATATAGGGTAATAATGCCATTGGGAGGTAACAGTTGTACTATTATTAGCTCGTGATAAATTATATTATGTTATATGTCATGGACTATTATCATTTCATAATGTTCGTGAATTTGTGGATATTTTAACAAAGTAGGTAGATAAATAGTTAACACCAAACGCAATGAAACAAATATGTCATTGCAATCACTACAAAACATTAGTATATCTATCTGAAATAAACCATTATTTATATATTTTTATTAAATTAAACCTAAAGTATCGATATAGAAGATTCTGTTTGAATAAATCATCGGTGTTATTTTTAAAAATAAATAAAATTTACAAAAATAGCTACATTGATAAATACTACATACATATATCGAAAAATGGATACGTAAATTCGAGGTACATCCGTTAAAAGTCACTTTGGATCTCCCCCCTTCCTCTAGTAATAGGAAATGTGGACGTTATTTCCTATTACTGACATAAAATAGTAGAATACATATTATCATTGAATTTATAATCTGATACAATTGCAGAAAGTCAGGAAATGTTCTCAAAATTATAAAAATCTTTTACAAAACAGATACTTGCAATAACCTACTTATAAATTTCAAATAATTCTAGCTAAGAATACATTTTTATTCGTAAACTAGCTGAACCGGCGAACTTCGTACCGCCTTAGCGTAGTTTTAATGCACAACTTTATTTGGTATATTATCTATAAATAACAATTACGTGGCGAGTTATTTTCCAAAATTAATAAATTAGTGCCATAGAATTTAATTAAGTAACCACGTTTTCGAACAAACGATGCTCTTTAAATATGGTCTATGTCTGTGAATGACGTTGACATTTGTTACGCCCGTTTTTTTAAATATACAAAATTAAATGTATATTTTTCAATCTTTCTGAGAGATTTTTTAAATATTTTTTCCCTAAGAACCTTGTACAAAGTATTAGAAAATTAAAAAAAAAATCTGCCTAATCGGTCAAGCCGTTTTCATGTTATGGCGTGACAACGGGAAACAGGTTTCATTTTTATATCAAACTAGCGATCCCGGAGAATTTCGTTTCGCCTTAAAGGATTTTCCCGCTTTTCTGTTGAAATATATCCTGAATTTTCTTTGCTATAAACCTCACGGAGCCCGAGACCTTTCCAACGAATACAAAACCGTGGAAATCGGTTCGTGCGTTCTGGAGTTATAGCGTCAGGGAGGAAAACCCGACTTATTTTTATATAGTAGACTAGCCGTGCCAGCGACTTCGTTCGCGTGGGCTACATACTTTCGTGGTCGGTTTTATCCCTATTTCCAAGCTCGCTCTCGGACCTCCCGCCTTTTTATACCCTACCGCCGCCGCGACCCGTGTCGAGCGCGGCAACCGTTACACAAAAATAATCCTTATAGCATGATTCAGTATTCACGTGCGACGGCGCGATGGCTTATTTCATGTATAAGTTTGGTGTTTCTATACCGATTTCTATGATTCTTTTTTTATTGAATAGGTAATAATGATAACTTTTTTAAATTAGGGATGAATGAGAGTATTATAAACGTAAGAGTAAACAAATATAATCAGAATGCTCCGAACTGCTAAGCTATCAGGAGTTACACGTGTTATTGTGAGTCAACCATAAAAGATAGACATATGCTGTTGCGGGATATTTTTTAGTCAATTTTATGTAAAATATTTCTGTCATACATAATTTCTATGTAACTTTAACCATTAAGGCTGCACACGCGACGGAAGCTTAAAAAATGGAGTAACTTCTCCCGTTTTCCCAACATTTCCCTTCACTACTCTGCTCCTATTGATCGTAGCGTAATAAAAAGTATACTATAACCTGCCCAGAAGTATGAAGAATAATTGTACCAAGTTTCGTTAAAATCCGTCGAGTAGTTTTTGTTTCTATAAGGAACATACAGACAGACAGACAGACAGACAGACAGACAGACAAAAATTTTACTGATTGCATTTTTGGCATCAGTATCGATCACTAATCACCCCCTGATAGTTATTTTGAAAATATATTTCATGTACAGAATTGACCTCTCTACAGATTTATTATAAGTATAGATAATTCTAACTAAGAATACATTTTTATTCCTAAACTAGCGACCTGCCGTGGCTTCGTTTGCGTAGGTACTATTACCGTTTTGTCCACATTTTCCACTGGTTCTTCGATTGGTCGCAGCGGAATGTTATAGCCTTAAGGCTTAAAGCTTAATCTTCCTCAATGAATGGGCTTACCTGTTATTCCCGATATTAGTACATTAAAAAAACATACAAACAAAAATCAAACATGTCAGCTTTATAATACTAGTATAGATTATAAAGCTGACGAGTAGTTTTTATGCCTTTTTTAACATTTCAGTTGTATACTTTGGTGAGTCGTTAAATATTAAGACTAAATATACCTAACCTCATTTTACCCCAAAATCGGGGTAAAGGAATAATATTAATACGTATTTCCATCTCCGATTTCTTTGGCCCATAATTTTTACTCTTTGTTTACTTATTCCATACTCTTATTTTATGAAAAGTACCGACTCATATTTGAATATACTCAAACCAAAATAAATCGCCATTTCTTCAGTAAGATATTATGTTCCTTAGCTCTTCTTCCAAGACTACTTAATCATGCTGAGTTTCTTATTATACTTCTGCACGTTCATAACGCAATACTTGAGTTGAGACTTCAAGAAGCACTTACCATTAGCTATGTAACTATCTAAAACATAAGTTTATGACAGCGTACCGGCACGTTGCACTTTATATTATTATCTGAAGGTTCTTGAGTTACGACTTCATAAAGGAAGAAAATAAAGCGAAGGATTTTCTTGTAAATTTAATAAAACTGAAATGATAAAGTCTTTTATGAATCAAGTCATTTTACGGTCTTTTGAATAGGGGTGTTGCTGTGTTTTATTTTGCATGCGTTTCGAAATTATTCAAAACATTTTTTGTATTCCTTCGGCTTAAATAAAATAGATCTTTATTTTTTTGTGTTTTTTTCATGCCTAAATGCTCCAGCAATATGATATTCATATTGCTTTGATGACGAATCATTTTTAGGTGTTAACTTTAAGACTTTTGCGTTCTATTTTAAATATTAAAATTTTTTATTTAGTATTTTTAGGTATCTTAATATTTTATTAATAAAAACCGCTGTCAAACTGTCTGACAAAGGCGCTAGAACAAGCAAAAAGTTTGGCAACAATTTCTTTCTGTGACTTTGCTATGCATGAATATAGCCAGGTCAAACAACTTATTTGTGGTACTTCATACAGTGTGACGTAACACGCTCTAAGTTTTTTTTTTAATCACGTTTGAGCATTATTAAATCTTTTACGAATATTTACCCTCTCAAAATATATTTTTCAGCATTCTTATATTCCACACTATGAAAAAAACATATATGTTCATCTATTCGCTATTCAAGTCAACATCATAATCTTTCTAATTAAGGTTTATATTTGGAAGTTCTCCACCAAAAATATCGTTCTTTCATGCCAAATTACCGTGTGTTAGCACACTTTCATAAAAAATAATCGATCTGATTATTCGATTCGTCTCATCCCTAGTTGATCCTCGGTTTCGGTCAGCCCAATTCCAATAATCCACATTATCAGGGCCTACTACTCGGCTTAGGGTATTTTTATTCTGCGGAGATAATATAACGAAACGAGAGGGTTAATCGTAAAAGGGCACAAACTAGTTGCCCTTTCAAGGTGGATTGGTAACATACAAAGTTTCTTCTTCTAGGTAGACTAATGTTCTCACAAATAAAGGTTCCTTTAACCTTTATTTGTCATTTCTGTTACATTTTTGTAGTTTTATTTAGTCTTTGGCAAACACTATAGAATTCTTCGGCAACTCTATTTTAGCCAACATTGAGTGATTTACATACATTCATGATAGGACACGAGTGTTTTGCGTTCCAACAATTTTGTGAAAAGCAATAATCCAGTTTAGAAAAGAAAGAAAGAACATTTATTGGCCCACACAAACTTTTTACATACAAAAGGTTCAAAATTATTTAGATGATAATGTGCCAATAAGGTCTCAGCCTCAGCATGAGCTGCTGCTGCACAGTGCCACATCAGCGCTGGTTTTCAGGCGAGACCTTGTGGTGAGTGGCGTATATTAAAGTTACAAAAAAGTTACGTTCAGTTACTTTTATTACACAACCATACAAAGTAAAACAGCAAGTTAATTTTTTATATATTTTTTAATCTCGTTTCAACTCACAAACGGGTCTTAAAGTAAGTTATCTACATACACAAGTCACTTGACAGTTGATGCGCGTTTGAATGCGGACTACTTAACATATAACTTCATATATGACTCACTACTAAACAAATCAACACTAAATTTACCAAACAATAAATAAGAATTTATGAGTCTTGGTGTTGTGGTATCATTGTTGTTTCTGATTTCTGTAACACAAGTACTTAAGCTAATTAGCCAATAATTAGGGCAATGTATGTGATGTTGTCCGATATTTATTTTTATTTATCTACACTAATATTATAAATAGGAAAGATTTGTACCTATTTTTGTATGTTTGTAATGAATAGGCTCAAAAAGTACTGGGCCGATTTAAAAATTATTTCACCAATAGAATGCTACATTATTCCAATTTGACATAGGCTACAAAATTAGGGATCCTTGGTAAAATTTGAAAATTTTCAACAGAAAATTCTCTAAGGCGAAATGAAGTTCGCCGGGACCGCTATTTATAACTGTCTAATCTAAACAACAGAATAGTACTCGATGATCATTTCGATTATTAGTCGAATCGAACATACGTTTCACTCACTATCAACCAATTCTAGGATGATGATGTAGAGGAAGCGAGACAAACTATCAAATCAAATCTCAACAGTAGCCAGATTGATATCTTTCATGACTCAGTAAGCAGTGTAAGCACATCAATGTGTGGGAAAGATTAGATATCTCTAACCTATTAGATTGTTTACACTTTAAAATAAGTAATTAATTAATAAGTTTTATGTTCATTTACATTGTTAGTGCAAGTGGAGTTTACTTGTAACTAGTTTACATATTTAGCAAGTAAGTATAGTTGTTAATTTAAGCTAGATTTTAGTATATAAACTGTAAGTAAACCTAATAAAAAAAAATCAAGAGGAGGTGTCAGAAAAGAAAGCCGTACCTACTCTTGTCATCCTAGATCCTACTGTACGCGTCACCAGGGTGACAATACCGAGATACGAGTAAAATAATCTATTCTAAGCACACAATATTCAACGCAAGTTAGGCAGAAACAATACAATTATAAAGTAACCTGAATGACATTCTATTGCCCGTTCCCATCCCACAGTACCGGGCATTCTATTATTTCAAATTTAAAAGCCTAAAACACAAGCAATTCCGAAAGCAATTACATTGGGCCCAGATAAAAGAATAATTGCTTGCTTCACTGTTTACATGGACCCTTCAATTCGCCAACCCTGTATATTCAGTACAAAGGGAAAGCGGAAACTGGTAAAGGGCGAAACTGGATCGCTCGAGATATTCTATCCATAGGTAATATTATAAATACGAAAGAAACTATCTCTATATATGTCTCTCTATCTGTTTATCTGTATGGCTGATTGGGTAGTATACATTGAACCTCTAGAACGGACATAGACTATTTTTTGTTTTGAAAAAGGGATGATAATACCGCCCTTGAAAGTTTATATGGAAAAATGCTAATTTTTAAGTTAGATATATGAAATTTGAAATAGCTCAAAAACTTGGATTTAAACGTGGACTACTTTTAGTTTCGAATATTAGGGGCGATAAGGGTAGAACCGACCATGAAGTATATATGTATGGAAAAAACCTGTAGTCCACCCGAACAAAGTCGCGGGCACAGCTGTTTAATATTATAAATGTGAAAGTGTAAGCACATAATATGGCTTTTTTTACTCTTTCACGATATAACTACTAAATGTGTTTGGCTGAAATGTGGTAGAAACATTTACAAGGTACTAAGTTAACATATAATAGACTTTATATCCTTAAAAAACGTGAACGGAGACGCGGGTAAAACTATTTAGCTCCACCTTAGAGCGATTGCGACTGGTTTAATATTATAGGGCGTGTTCATATTATGCTAAGCCTGTGGAAGATAATTTAAAAAATTAAATTGCTTAACGAACAGTGCAGGTAAATTATATTCATTTACTTATCTTACGAAATTAAGACAGCAAAATGGACACCGCGAAAAATAAAAAAATTCTTTGGTTATGAAACCTTAAAAGGTTTTTTGTGCACCAACGCTAAATGGATAAATGAAAAATAAACATGGATGGAGTAACACATATTTTAAATTAGAAGAACAGTCTGGATTAAGCCGAAGTGTATCTTAATTTTGATAAGAAATTTCAGTTTCTTTATTCTTTATGACGCAGCATATGTTCTTTTTGTCTATGACAAATGGAACCGACTGTACCATGTAGTAACATAAAATCATATACGAACGTTGACGGTTATAGAATACCTCTAGCATTAAGGCCCAGTTCCAATACTTGGAAAATAAATAAATAAAATAAAAAATAAAAATTCGTTTATTCAAGAAAACACATAAACAGTGCATTTTGTGAACTGCTCTCATATAAGGTTGCCCTGTGTTATGAGAGTCAGGCTCTTCTAGTACATAATTATAACAAGTGTGTTTTAAGAACTATGTTTTGTAATTTAAACCGTACATTAATGGATATTATAATGTCTTCTAGGTTGTGTGTGTATTCGTTCGTACGTGTGTGTGTATGTGTGTGTGTGTGTGTGTGTGTGTGTGTAGTTGTGACTGTGCAATTTATCGAAAACGATCCGTTCTTCTTACGGATTGTAATTATTATACGAGACGTAAGCTAAAAATGACCGACAGACGATTGATGACAGCTGATATGGAAAGTAAATTATAGAACGGTATTAACGACTCGCCGTCAGTTGGAGAAAAACGGATAGTCATATTTGACACATTTGAACCGGGCATTAATCCACTTGTACTTTTTTGTGCAATAAATGTATTAAACAAATAAAAAGATGTACAAAGTTACACCATAGTTTATAAATTCAGAAAACAGTTCCGTGGAACCTTAAAACATGTTTACAAATGGTGTGCTCTGTAAAAATGCGTTGAAAAAGCATTCTCCGACACTGTCGGGTCGGGTGACGGTCGGACCGACTCAAAGTTCATACGAACTGTTGTCTGAGTGGAGTTGGAAATAAACTTTTCATGGTTTTAACGGTTTTTCGCACTGCCAGTGGGGAAGCAAACAATAACGTGGATTATTATTTATATCTAATTGAGTTATGAATCTTCACTTATATTTTAGAGCTGAAAATATATTGTTTTATTGAGGAACTGCTAGTTCGAATTGAATAATTAATTATTATATTCGATAGTCCATTTATAGAAGAAGGCTTTAGGTCATTTGAAATAACGCTACCATCAATACCAGAATCAGTGGATTATAATGGAAAAAACGAAGAATGCAAAGCCGCGGTGGAAGCTAAAGCGTGTTGATTTCTATCCAATACTTCTTTAAATTAAAAATGAACTTTCTTCAACCTTTAAATTAAAAAAAATAATTTTTACAACGTTGCATTAACAAAACCGAAAATAACAAAATAATATCAATCTTGGACAAGTATTTCTGAAGGTTTACGCATGCATACATTCTGACGATTCATTTTTATTTTTAAAGATTTAATCATTGTAACTGAAAGCAGCCAAAAGAAAACTATGACTGAGATATAAGCCGGGACCAAAAGCTTAATACCTTCCGAAGATGATCGTGTTTATGTGTCTAAATTTGGTCGTAATGGTAGAAGAATAGTATCCAATTTCAAACTCCACTATCATTCATCTCCAACGAAAACAAGAAACAAATACGAATAATTCAAAAGTTCATACGTAAGTATAAAGTTTCAAATGCGAAACAGAAACTACGATCCTAACCCAAAAATTGCAGCAAAATCCAAGAGGATTTTAGACTCCGGTCTATACAAATTAGTTCCACCCCGTCCCCATGTTATTGTTGGGAGATGTTATTACCCCCTTTCAGTCCAGCCGCCTAGTTTACTAGGTCACGTTCGGTCACTTAATGTAATAGTGGTTCACACGAAATTAGCTTTTATTACGATACCAGTAAACCTCGTGGTACTTTGTAAAGTTTAATAAACGATGTCATTATTTTGCCAGCTATGGTACGCGAATGGTCAATGTATCAAAACTATAGAAAATAGCTGAACTTTTTACTAACACGATACTGCTACTTTTTTTTTTATATTACTTACACTTCAAGATTGACCTCATCCCACCTGATGTTAAGTGGAAATGAAGTCCTAGCTTAAGGGCGACAAGTAGAGCATAATAAAGCTGTTACTGGACTTGTCGCCCTTACCTTGAAGGCTTAACCCCTACTACTAATGTAGCACCCCCCCCCCCCCCCAGGAGCTCTGGAAACCATACTCACACGCAGGAACACAACAACACAGAAGTGATTGTCATTTGGCTGCGGTCTTCTGTAAGGTGAAGGTATTTCACCAGTCGGGCTGCTCCAGTTCGAGCGATAAATCGCTATGCCCCACCTCTCTTAAAACATTACATTTTTGTTTTAAGTTCGTTAAATCATAAAAATGGGATCTAATGGAACTTGAAAACATCTATTAACTTTTTCCACAAAAACTGAGGGCAGGAAATGAGAAAATTCCAGTACATCTAAACTCATTACGAAGCAAACGAAAACTGGATAGCAGTGAGGAATCTCCAGTGACTAAATGCTTATTTTCCTAAGCGAGGCTACAGTTTAAATGTGTTCCAGTTGAGGGTAATATGCTTTGGTGTTAGAAAATTAATAAAACATTAGGAATTCAGGATATAATATGTTGGTATGCAATCTATTGACATACATTATTTTGTATTATAGAAAACAACTTTTCTATAATAATATACCTCGGATCTGGGTGGTGTGATACCGTCGTCGTTTAATTTCTGGAACACAAGTGATTTAGCAACTTGCCACAGAATCAGAGGAATGTATATGATGTGTTCAATATTTATTTATTTACCTAAATACAGCAGTTAGATAACGACGCTAGCAACTATTTTTTTAAATTTGTTTCTTAACATATTCTCATAACATTTTATTTGGCTGTGATCCACAAACGAAGTATTCACCTGATATGACACATACCTAGTACAACCGGAGGAAATAAAAACTCTAAAAGCCAAGAGTTACTTTAAATTGATTAATCGCCATGACCATAGTTCATTTGAACTTGATCAGACCCAAGTTCTTTAATTATAATAATAATAATAATGTTGCCAAAGTCAGTTTCTTTGATATTTAATGCGTGACTCGAAATTTTGCGTCGTGACGTTTGTAGTATCTACAGCTATTAAAATTTACCAATCCGTATTCGTTCTGTTACTGCTCTAAGTTCTTCCAATCAAAATCACATCATGGCAAACTCTTGCAGTACGGTATTATTTTTGATGGCTATGATATTTCTGTGTAAAGTATTACGTCATATGACTGTTTTTTGAATTTAACTGGTAATTACAAATATAAAATAAACAATAGCAAGACTTCGAGCTCAAATAACGCGCAGAGTATTTTATTGTGAAGTCCAGCGACGCTGTTTAGAAAAGGGTTTATTTCATAAATGTGTTAACCATTTTCTATAAGAATACATATAACCTGTATATCCGATATTTGATCCGAATAATAATATCTTCTTTCGATTTATGTTGGAAATCTTCACAGAAATTATAAGAGATATATTTTGATTTAATCTTTATCTATCGCAGCCTTTAGATTATGTACGTTAGCTGTTGCCTGCACCTTTGTGTAGGTTATGTTACGGTGAAAAGTATCGTATACGAGTATGTTATACAAAAATTTATTTTGTCTTACTACAAAATTTCAAACAATTATACATTTAGTAGTTCTTGCGAGAAAGAGTAACAAACTTTCAAGTTTATAATGTTGTAACTTATGCTGGTGGACTTGCCATTGCCAACCCTAAGAGAACTACCAGACGAGCGAAATGCAGTATTGTACTTGAGCCATCTCGCTAATGGTTATCAAGTGGCTCTCTTCGGACGCCGGCTTCAAATGGCGTCGCACTCCGGAACTCATTGACTTGTCGCTTAATCATTATGCCCAGGCAGTTTACGCAAAACCTTGTTTCATCGGGATATTGTACAGTCACTCTTATGACGTCAACATAAGGTTCGCTTTGGAATGTTTTTTTAAACATATTTTAATATATATACTTTTTTATTATTACAGAGGTAGGGCATAGCGATTTATCGCTCGAACTGGAGCAGCACGACTGGTGAAATACCTCCACCTAACAGAAGACCACAGCCAAATAACAATCACTTCTGTGTTGTTGTGTTCCTGCGTGTGAGTAAGGTTTTCAGAGCTCTTGGGGGGTGCTACATTAGTAGCAGGGGTCAAGCCTTCAAGGTTAGAGCGACAAGTCCAGTAACAGATTTATTATGCTGTCTTGTCACCCTTAAGCTCGGACTTCATTACCACTTAACATCAGGTGGGATGAGGTCAATCTTGAAGTGCAATATAAAAAAAAACATATTAGTGCACGTATCGTTACGGCAACCACTTAATATACCTGCTAAACTGTCAGTAAGTTTCAGCTTTATTTGTCAATTATCATAATTGACAATTAAGAGAGGTAGGGCATAGCGTTTTATCGCTCGAACTGGAGCAGCCCGACTGGTGAAATACCTCCACCTTATAGAAGACCGCAGCCAAATAACAATCACTTATGTGTTGTTGTGTTCCTGCGTGTGAGCAAGGTTTTTAGAGCTCTTGGGGGGTGCTACATTAGTAGCAAGGGTCAAGCTTTCAAGGTAAGGGCGACAAGTCCAGTAATAGATTTATTATCCTGTACTTGTCACTCTTAAGCTAGGACCCCATTAGCACTTAACATCAGGTGGGATGAGGTCACTCTTGAACTGTAATATAAAAAAAAAAGATGTGGAGAGTTATTTCCTTTTGGTCCTCGCAGAACCTGCAAACATCATAGTCACTCAGTTTCATGTGAAATTGGTGTCTTTTTAGATTGCAGTGTCTGATCAGTCTCTAACCACCACACTGGCCCTGCTAAGCTGTAACAGTTCTTCGGTCTATCTGCGCAAGTAGTCAGCATACTTTGAGATTCAAACAGAAATCTATATCAGCTAATATTATAATCAGTGATCACTGCACTGTAAGCTTCACTGTATCCTCAAGAATATTGGCCTTATCAGATCTTTCTTAAGCTATTACAGTAAAGAGCAAACGAAGCCTTTCACTCTTTCAAGCAACAAGTACATTGCCTTTTCATGAAAATGCAAATAAAATCTCTCCCTTCCCATTTACGAAACACTTTAAACGATTTAAAAACTTACTGAGCACACTTTCACCGAGTGGTCTCACGGTGAATGGGTATTCCGTTTGGTCTCAAACGTCGTCTACAAATTGCACGGTTTATTTTTGACCCTTCACAGACCTTTGGACCGTGGACTCCTGTGGAGTTAAATGGGATGGAATTTTATTGATCACTAGTGCCTGACCGTGACTGTATCCGCCTGGAATTTGGACCTATGTTTTATCGTCTTTTAGTGTGCTTTTGGGAAAACCTCTCTTAGCGCAAACCTAGGCCGTTACAATTATCGGTCAACAGGATTTCATTTTAATCTGTTTGGTGTTAACAGTGCGTTGATTTCTGTTTAGTTTGCCTTTTATTAACTAAAAAGAGTTACTAGAGATTTTTTTCTTTTAGCCTTTGTTATTTGTAATAACAATTATGATAACTATTGTGTTCTGATTTAGAAACTAGGTATTTAAAATCGATTCAGTGGTTTAGGCGTGAGAGTAAGACAGACAAACAGACTGACAGACAGAGTTACTTTCGCATTTAATATAGGAGTATGGGTAACATATGACCTTTGCAAAAGTAATCAAATAAATGCGTGGGGCAACTGCAATAATTAGGTAACTATCTTAAAATTTGGGTTTTCCTTATACTGTGAGTACTTTTTCCATTGTAAATGTATATCTAATAACTCATTTGATCATTTGATGGCCTGAATTACAATGTTACTACAAAATACTAACGATTCAACGAATTGCCTTAGATTTGGATTGTTGCTGCATAAGTTACGACAAAATGTTATATAGTTTTGCTCATTTACTAACAAACAATCACTTAAAGTTAATTAAGGAAAACCTGTTATTAGCCTAATAATATGTAAATTGCATTGAAAAACATTTATACTTAGTTAATGCTGTTGGTTTTCTAAATAAATAAAATAAACTAATCAGCATTTTATTCGTGATTTAAAAAAAAATATTCATCGTCAGGATATGTTTCAGTGACAGCTCTAAGTAAAACGGAAATTTTGACTCGAGTTTTGACACTTGGCAGTTTTCCTTTCCAATTGACCCGGGCATGAGCCCATATTCCTACTTGCATCTAAACCAACACATTGGACTCTAGCATGCGCCCCGCGAGTAAATTTTATCGCGCTCTTAAGAAATGTCAAAATCGATGCGTCAACTGCTGATTGGCTGAAATTACGAGTACGGTGTACTATCACCCAATTAACGGTATATAAATTTTTGTCATTTCACGCGATAATAAACGTACTATCTGCATGACCCAACGGTTGACTGGCAGAGAATGCTTCTAGCATTAAGTCCACCTTTTGCACTTTTTTTGTGCAAAAGTTTTTAAATAAATAAATCAATAAATTTGATGTATTGCGCATGCTAGGCCTGATAATGGTACAATCTATCTTTTTTTTTTTTTTTTTTTTTTTTTTCATTTATTCATGTAGGTTACAAGTAACACTTATGCATCGTCAGAATGAATACAAACCAAAATTGAAGCTATAGCCGGTTCGGAACCTAATCCTACCGAGAAGAATCCGGCAAGAAACTCAGTAGTTATCCTAATCTTTACAATGTTTAGAGCTAGAGAACTTAAAAACTATGGTGTGCGAGCGAACAGACAATCATGTCCATATATGTTTATCGTTTAAATATTCATCAAGTTTATAGTATCCTTTTCGCATTAAACATGATTTAATATGGATCTTAAATCTATGCATAGGTAAATCAACAATACATTGCGGTAACTTGTTGAATATTTTTATACTTAATCCCACGAATGTTCTACTGGTTTTACGAAGCCTATGGTTTGAAATAGCGAGCTTATGTTTATTTCTTGTGTTAAAATTATGTGTGTCGGATTTCTTATAGAACAAATGAAGATTTTTACGTACATACATGATGCAATCAAAGATGAATTGGGAGGCTACAGTTAAAATATTAATTTCTTTAAATAATTCTTTAAGTGAATCACGCGATCTAAGGCCGTAAATAGATCGAATAGCTCTCTTCTGTAATACAAATATAGTTTGTATGTCAGAAGCTGAGCCCCACAGCAATAGACCGTATGACATTAAACTATGAAAATAGCTGAAATAAACTAGTCTCGCCGTTTCAACATCAGTAAGATGCCTAATTTTTCTAACTGCATATGCGGCAGAACTAAGTCTTCCTGCCAGAGCACATATATGAGGACCCCATTGTAGCCTCGAATCTATAGTGATTCCTAAAAAAGTTGTTGTATTTATGACTTCGATTTGTTCATTATTCATAACTATATCAGTTTTTATTTGCCTTACATTTGGCATTGTAAATTTAATGCATTTAGTCTTTTTTGCATTGAGGACGAGGTTATTTGTAGTAAACCAATGCAAAACTTGTGAGAGCGTATTATTTACATCGTCATAGGATTGCTTATGCCTGTCAACTTTGAAAATCAGAGATGTATCATCTGCAAACAACACAATCTCACATAGACTTTTGGCAAAGTGAGGAAGATCATTTATATAAATCAAAAAGAGAAGAGGTCCTAATATAGAACCCTGGGGCACTCCCATGACTAGTGGTGCGCCAGAAGAAATGATTCCGTTAACATTAACTTTTTGTATTCTGCCAGTTAAGTAAGATTGGATTAAAGATATAGCAGGACTTGAGACACCGTAATGTTGCAACTTCAAAAGCAAGGTTTCATGATTGACACAATCAAACGCCTTTGACAAGTCGCAGAAAATACCAATGACATCCTGCTTTCTCTCCCACGCATCCAATATATGTTTGACGAGTGCCACTCCGGCATCAGTGGTCGATCTACCTTTGGTGAAGCCAAATTGTTTGTTGTGTAGTAGATCGTTTTCATTAAAATGTGTTATTAATTGATTGTATATAATTTTCTCAAAGATTTTACTGAGTGCTGGTAGTATGGAGATGGGTCGAAAGTTAGAAGGGTCACTTTTTACCCCTGACTTAAAAAGGGGAATGATTTTACTAAATTTCATTAGATTGGGAAACTGACCCAGATCTATGCACTTATTAAATATGTAAGCTAGATGAGGGGCAATAGTAGTAATAATACTTTTTATTATCTCTAAAGAAATCCCCCATAAATCCTCAGTCTTTTTAATGTTTAACTCTTTGAATGTTTTAACAATTTCATGATGATTAATGTGAGTAAAGCTGAAGGAGGTTAGACATTCACATACATTAGACTGGAGGAGAGATTGAGCAAGATGCGGGCTAGAATTTATTCCACTAGTAGTAACTGTAGGAATTTTCGAGAAATATGTTTCAAATGCATTGGCCACTTCATTGTCAGAATCAATTGTATTTTCGTTAATTTTAAGAGAGAACTTGTTTTCTCGAGTTTTATTTTTACAAGTCTCTTTGTTAATAATGTTCCAAGTGGCCTTTATTTTATTAGTCGATTTCTTAATTTTTTCCTTAAAAAAATTTGATTTGGCTATTGCGCAAACCTTTTTAAAAAGTTTTGAATACATTTTAATATATTCTATTATATTAATATCGGTACTGTTGTGTTTAATATCATATAATTCAAAAAGTCTTCTTCGACTTTTATAAATACCTTTCGTCGCCCAATCACTAAATTTGATTTTAGGATTGTCTATTTTAATAACTTTCTTAGGAAAATGTGAATTAAATTGGTCTATAATTGTATCGAATAATGTTTTGTACAACTGATCAATGTTGTTGTTCATTATTGGACTAAGGGAAATTTCATCACGAATATGTTTCACAAACTTCTCAACGCGACTCGTACTGATTGGTCTGCAAGTAAACCTTGAAGAAGCTAAGGTATGATGATGCTCAAGCACTGCTTTCTGCCCGCTGTGGTCCGAGCTTACAAAATTTATTATTGATTTTTCCAATGCTTTACAGTTGCAAAATATATTATCTAAGCAGGTAGCTGACGTGGGCGTTACTCGAGTTTTTTATGTTGATTTGTGATGTCGACAAATACAGTAGCAAACGGCAATACAATCCACAAAAAAAATCTTATAATGTTACTAACATTATAAGACATTTATTTATATATATTAATATAAAAAAGTTGAAGTGTTTGTTTTGAACGCGGTAATATCAGAAACTACTGATTCGAATTCAAAAACAGATTTTGTTTTAGATAGTCATTAATAGAAGAAAGCTTTAGGCTGCCATCAATAGCGCGCGACTAGTTAATATATACGTCTAAGCATATAAATAAAATTGAAGTGTTTGTAATATTGTTATAACCACTTTTTACTACATGCATATAAACAAACACCACAATAATATATATAATCATATTTGTCAGTCTATTTGTTTGCTCTGGGTAATCTCCTAAGCTGCTGGATCGATTTTATCAGCTACCTGATGAAATAAAAACGTAACTTAGGCTGTTTTTAATTAAAAATTACATAAATTAAATTCGGTATTCTACACGAAGTGCCGGCACAGCTAGTACCAAAGTAAAATTACAAACTAGGCTAGTTTAAATAGTAGCAGGTAGTTCTATTTTGATAGTGTAATCAGAACCCGTCATTCAAGTGTCAACAGCACGTCGGAGTATGTAACGGGAAATCAGGAATTCATGAAAAGTGCCGGCTGCATCGGTGACGTAGTTTGAAACAAACTTGTTCCGAAGCTTGAGCTTCGAATTTTATTTAACATGCCCCGACAGGCAGCTGCCAGCGGCAGAATCGAATTTTAATAATGTGTTCGTATATGTAAACCTTGAACGAAAATGTACGCGATTTTTTCGAAAAACGTATTTCTAATTGAAATCTATATAAATGAAAACTGACTGACGGACTGACTTATATTTCAAGTGCCTAAACTGTAATGAAATATTAAATAATATGCAGCGTGTATTGCCTTAATAAGAGTTGTAAACTTGAAATTTCGCTCAGAAGTTCATTTAGTAATGTGGGAGTATTAAGAAATATTTTTTGTAAATTGACCCTTAAGGGGTGTAAAATGGGGCTTCAAAGTTGTTACGAAACTTTGCTGTTTTGTAAGTTATTCAAGCGAAATTTACTATGAAAGTTTTTCATCTAAAACATGAAAATATTTTTTCGAAAATCACGCCCTAAGAGAGTAAAACGGGGGTTGAAAGTTTGTATAAAAATAAAATTTTAATAAAATGTTTTATTTGAATTATAATTTCTTCAGATTATTGCCGATACCCATTCTTATAAATTCAATGCTTAAAGTGGTAAAAGTCGTACGTTAAAATAAATAACTATGCGCTTACGAAGTCGCGAGATATTAATTACATCACTACATAGTATAAAAACAAAGTCGCTTTTTCTGTATGTCTGTATATATTCTTAGATATTTAAAACTACGCAACGGAAACTAATTGCATATAGAATAGTAAAGCCAATATTTCTAATATTTCATTGCATTCGTGCGAAGCCGGGGCGAATCGCTAGTGAAAAATACAACAAAGTCACTACCCGCCGCTTGTCCCAATCTATGCTTGAATTTACAAAGGTATAGCAAATTGTGCAATTTCCGAACATCTGGTAATTTTTAAAAATTAATTTCACTTTAAAAATACGAATTGTAAAAATTTCATTGTTATTATATTAATATCTGAAACGAATCCAAACTGTATATATCACTAACGCAAGTAATTGACCGACTAACGCCCTTTCCACCACACTCCAGTGCGTGCTCGCTTTTAGGGTTCCGTAACTCAAGAGGAAAAACTGTTGTTTTTAGAAAGATATTACCTTTTTACTTAACCACTGCGAAGCAAAAAAGGATCATGATAAATTTCACCGATATATACATAATATCAGTTTAAAATTTTTGAGATTTTCTTCTATATTGTTTGAAGCATCTTATTTTCCACCTTATTTTTTATTTAATTTAGCTCCCTTTAGCGCATCGTATTTCAGTGGAAGGGTGTGTTAACGTCATTGATTCGTATAAACTATACGAAAAAGTGACGTTGCGCTAAAATTTAACGCAATGTGGGTATCATAGTAAATTTTTGTTTCACAAAATAAATCATATTGATGAACCAAACACACATTTTTAGTTATATATTCTATTTCAGGATACCAAATAAAAGGCCGTCATTAGTTAATTGCAATTTATCATGAGCCCTAAGTCTTGTCCGCTTTTCGGGTCGAGTTTCCGTTGCATACTCTCACGGATTTTTCTAACGTAGTTCAGGTTTATGATCCTCATTTACCAGCCGGTACCTATTTATGTAACAATGACTTTACTTCAATGATGGTGGCTTTTGCTCGGCAATAGAACCATGAGAAGATTATACTACACCACACATAATAATAAGATGCACACTGGACACTTTTAGATATTTACTACCTACTATTTGTACGTTTAACGGGACGTCAAGATAAACACTTGAAAATAGATATTAGATCTTATGCGAACGATATAAACAAGAAATAAGACAAGAGCGTTGCAAAGCCCAAAGTGTGCCTAACGTGCTTTTTCAACATAATTTTCTACGGAATTCCAGTGCGTTATTCAGACTCGCCCTTGCCCTATTTTTTCCACGTCTGCCACTTAACAGCCCAGACACCACAATAAATTGTCTATCAGCCCTCGTAAAAGTAAAAATATAAAAAAATATCGTGCATTTTCGCCCCGGGCGTACATTCAGCCCCACGCTGTAAAGGTCCATTTATTTATATAACGCTGCTGTTACTATAGGTGCAGAAATTCTTTTTAGTATTCATATTTATAGGCCTGTGATGTTATTTGCGACAAATGCCAGAGAAGGTTCAATCATCTAATTAAAACTGTTAATATTTATTTATTTTTTTATTTATTTAAAACTTTATTGCACAAAAAAAAAGTACAACAGGTGGACTTAATGCTATGGGCATTCTCTACCAGTCAACCTTTGGGTCATGCGGAGAGTTAGTTTATGGGTGCGGTAATAGTGACAAAGTGCATAAGTAAGCTAAAAAATAAAATAAAAACATAATACACGAGAATAGTAACTATCAAGCGTTACAAATGTTCATTTCGGAAACAATTAAATATACATATAGACATACATGAATAAATATAATATATACATAAAATATGAAGCTATACTTATATTTACATAATAAGCATATATGTACTTATATATACATAAGTAAATAATACCACATAAAAATATAAAATAAATAATAACTATATATAAATGGATTCAGCAATTGACAAATTCATGTCTACGATTTATGTATTAGCGAGAGAGAAGAAGTGTTCACGAACTTTCATTTTAAAAATTCCCTTAGTCAGGGATTGTCGAGTATCAACGGGCAGAGCATTCCAAAGACGAGCGGCTTGCACAGTAAAAGACTTTGAAAAGAAGTCGCTATGATAACGAGGAATGTTTAAGCTTAGGTTGTCAGTGGAGCGAAGAGAACGGTCGTGAGATTGACAAAGGAATCGGAATTGTTTCGTCAGATAGGATGGGGACAAAGGATTGTGAAGAATATTAAAGAGCAGGCAAAGTATCCTGGAATTCCTACGTTGACGTATCGGAAGCCATTTAAGTTGGTTGCAAAAATTAGAAATGTGATCATACTTACGAAGTCCAAAAACAAATCTGATACAGTTGTTTTGAAGACGATCAAGTTTTTTCACTAGGGCTTCGGAGAGATCAGGATAGCATGCGTCAGCGTAGTCAATGATAGGCAAGATGAGTGTACACAAGCATGAGCTTGGTGGTAAAAGGAAGGAAGAATTTAAAACGGTAGAGACTCCTCAGACAAGCCACCACCTTGCGACTTACCTCAGTGACATGAACCGACCAGCTTAGAGTGGAATCCAAATAAAGTCCAAGATTCTTCACGGACTCACAGTAGGGGATGTATGTTCCGTCAAATCTTATCGGTTCCAAGTCAGGCACGTGGAGTCTGGCCAGTAGCCTGGAGCTGCCAATTATCATAGCCTGACATTTAACAGGGTTAACGGAGACACCAAATTCATGAGACCAGACACGAATGCGATCTAGATTGGTATTCAACTTATCGATAGCCAGGGTTAACTCACCTAACTTTGCACTTGTGTAAAGTTGTAGATCATCGGCGTACAGGTGATACGAGCAATCAAGAGTATCGGAAATTAGGTTGATAAACACTGAAAAAAGGATGGGCGAAAGAATACCACCTTGGGGCACGCCAGCAGATAAAGCAACCCAGTCCGAGTTGGTAGATTGTGTAGAGACTGACTGCTGCCGGCCGCGTAGATAAGAGGACATCCAATTTAAAACAAAAGGGGATAAATTAAGTGAAGATAAGACAGCAAGAAGAAGATCGTGATCAACAGTATTGAATGCATTAGAGAAATCAATCAGGACGAGAATGGTGAGTTTAGTATTATCCATCGCCTCTCTTATGTCATCAGTTACTTTAATGAGTGCAGTAGTAGTGCTATGAGCGGGCCTAAAACCAGACTGTAGTGAATTGAGCAGATTATTAACATTTAAGTGTGAGGAGAGTTGCTTCAAAACACAGGCTTCAGTTACTTTGGAAAGAAAAGGTAGTACTGAAATTGGTCGGAAATGATTGGGAGAAGTGGGATTAGGGACTTTGGGAAGCGGATGAACTAACGCCTTGCGCCATAAATCAGGGAAATTACCGGAGTCGAGAGAGAAATTTATCAGGTGTGATATAACAGGCAGCAGTTGTTCCAATAGAGGAATAATCATAAGGCGACTAACTCCATCGACTCCAGTAGCCTTAGATGTTATAGAAAGAATTGTTTTCCTTATCTCGTCCTGAGAAATGGGGGAAAAGTTAAAAGGATCAGTGACAGAATGAATAATAGATGAGATTTTAGACAGAGTTTTGGATTTAATAAGTGGATTAAGGAGTGGAACATTAGAGAAGTGAAGGTTAATTTCATTGAGACTAAGTGGGATATGAAAGTTATTAGATTTCGTTCCACATATTCCCAAGGATTTTAGAAATTTCCAGACATTTGGAGCAGAAGAATGTGAAATACGCTCGTGAATAAAGCGGCGTTTGGCTACTCGTATCATCTGGTTGCACCGATTCCTCGCGATCTTGTACTGTGACCAATGTTCTTCGGTTCGATCCTTCTTAAAAAGACGAAAGGCTTTGTTCCGTCTTCTCATGGCCATACGAATCCCTTGTGTTAACCAAGGAGCAGGCGGCCGCTTGATCCGGACTGTGTGCAGAGGAGCATGAACATCGAACAACTGCAAGACAAGATCATTAAACTTCCCAACTTTCTCGTCAATACAAGAGGCAGTTGCGACCGGCGACCAATCCATCAACGACGCATCATGCAGTAAGTTATTCATATTGACGCGACCATAACTTCTCAACCGTACTGTCCGCGACCTGGATTTCGGGGCCTTAAGAGCATAGGATAGATAAATAAGGTCATGTCTCGAAAACCCAGGCGCAAGAAATTGGCCATGATCGGAGTTAAGTTCAGCGTTGGATGTCAAAATGTGGTCAATCCAGGTGTCGTTGCTATTGTTACGAGCTTCGGGTTCGTGACAATAAAAACAGCCGATAAAAATTACCAAAAGTCACACTTTAATTGAACGCCACTAATTACAACCTTAAAACGCACTAATTAAAACAATAATCGCTTCCAAGTCGCACTTCAAAATCGCTTTCGAAGTAATCACTTGTATCGCTAATTCAATACTGTCCCGGTCGCGGTGAATCCCGGCCTTTTATATTGCCGCGGCCGTTCCCGAACCTTCCAACGCAGAAACATCCGGAACATTCGCGCGCAGTGCGGCCTTGAACGGCCGTACGCTCGGTCAAGGTCATTGTTCTAGTAAATTCTGGCGTACGCGTCTCGACTCTCTGTAGTCCCGCCTTTCCACACTAGATGGCGCTGGTTACTGAGAACGTTAATCGTGGCGCGTAACACTGCCCCCTCCTAAGACATGCTCGTCCCGAGCATTTTCGGCTCCATAATAACGCGCCAATCGATCCACATGGACGATCTTAGGAGTACCCCTCGCACCTTTTTGTATCCGGTAGGTTACGTCATTGATCTTAGTCACAATTCGATACGGCCCTTCCCATTTCGCCTGAAGCTTAGGAGATTTCCCCTTGCTGCGGATTGGATTGTGCAACCACACTAGTGAACCTTCGTCAAACTCTTTACTGTTCATTTTGCGGTCATAGCGGGTTTTCATTCTTTCAGACATTTGCTGGCCCGATTGTCTCACGTGCTCACAAATGTCATTCATCTTGTTCCGTAAGTTATTTGCATAATCTGTTATACTGCATGGGGAATCAGGTGGTATTCCGGTGATCATGTCTGCAGGCAGTCGTAGTTCTCTTCCAAAGTTTGCGAACGCTGGTGTTACCGATGTACTTTCGTGAACAGCGCTACGATATGACAGCAAAAATGGTTGTATGTGCTTGTCCCAATCTCGTTGCCGATTTTCCACAACTTTTGCCAAGTACCTCTCTAGTGTCTGATTAAATCGTTCCACCATTCCATCCGACTGTGGGTGGTAAGAAGTTGTTCTTGTTTTATGAGTTCCCATAACTCGACAAGTTTCCTGGAATATTTGGGACTCAAAATTCCTTCCTTGATCACTGTGGATTTCCAAGGGAACTCCAAAACGACAGAAGACTTCATAAACTAACTTATCAGCAACTGTCGAGGCCTCTTGATTTGGAATGGCGAAGACTTCCGGCCACTTAGTGAAGTAATCCATCACAACCATGAAATATTTGTTACCACTTTCACTTTCCGGGAACGGCCCCGCAACGTCAAGGGCTATCCTCTCCCATGGTGCGCCCACATTGTACAGCTTCAATGCACCTCTACTACGAGTCTGAGGTCCCTTTACAGCCGCACAACTTGTACATTTGCGACACCAGTCCTCGACATCGTCCCGACAGTAGACCCAGTAGAACCGTTCTCGTATCTTCAGTAGTGTCCGTTTTACTCCCAGATGACCTCCTGAACAACCATTATGGTACAGCTGTAGAACGTCCGGTACTTGACCTTTGGGGACAACCATTTGCAGATGACAGCTGTCTCCTCGAGCATTTTCCCATCTACGGCACAGAACTCCATCCTGAATCACCAAGCTGTCCCATTGGGCCCAATAGCTCTTTGTGATCGAACTCATCGCTGAGACGTCGCTCCACCTGGGCTTAGGAACTCCGGCCTTCATCCACTCCAGAATCGGCTTGATGTCCGCATCCTCCTGTTGTGCACGTTGTAGGCTTTCCTTCCACTCGTTGCTAAGGTCTGTCTTGAGCATCCTCACAGCAACAACTTCTTTACTTTCTTGCTTGGTACAATGCTTGCAGTCTTCAGGACAAGGTCTTCTTGACAATGCATCTGCGTTACCATGAGATTTTCCGCTGCGATGTTCCACCACAAAGTCGTATTCCTGCAGTAATTCAATCCATCTCGCAACTTGTCCTTCCGGATTCTTGAACTGCAAAAGCCATTTCAGTGCAGCATGGTCAGTTCGTATGTGGAATTTCCGCCCCAGAAGATATTTGCTAAAGTGCTGCAACGACTTTACCACAGCAAGCAGTTCTCGTCTCGTAACACAATAGTTCCTTTCAGGTTTCGACAAAGACTTGCTGAAGTAAGCTATCACAACTTCTTGATCGCCATTCCGCTGGGATAATACACCGCCAAGTCCTATGTCGCTTGCGTCTGTGTCAACTATGAATTCCTTACTCACATCAGGGTATCCCAAAATAGGTGTTTTGCACAGACGGTCCTTTAGCTCCTGGAATGCGATGTCACAACTTCCATCCCAGCAGAATTGTCGCTTCTCCTCCGTTAGCTTATGCAGGGGTTTTGCTATATCTGCAAAGTTCTTAACAAAACGCCGATAGTAGGAACACAAACCGAGAAATGCTCTGACCTGCGTCTTGTCTTTTGGGATTGGCCAATCCTTTACAGCAGCGATTTTCTCTGGATCCGTGCTGATTCCTTCTTCAGACACTACATATCCCAAAAAGCTAACTTGCCGTTTGAATAGTGAACACTTCTTCGGGCTTAACTTGAGGTTGGCACTCTGGATCTTCATGAGCACGCGTTCCAGGTTTAGAAGATGTTCTTCAAACGTACGGCCTACGATGATTATGTCATCCAAGTAGACTAGACAGGCATCGCCAATCAGACCGGTAAGTACAAGTTCCATCAACCTTTCAAACGTTGCCGGAGCGTTGCATAATCCAAACGGCATGACTTTAAATTGCCACAGACCCTTTCCTGTCGAGAATGCAGTCTTCTCCTTGTCTTTAGGATCAATTTCAACTTGCCAGTAACCACTTTTTAAATCTAGCGTGCTAAACCACTTTACTCCAGTAAGCATGTCCAGCGTGTCATCAATTCTTGGCAAAGGATAGCTGTCTTTCTTTGTAACGTCGTTCAGACGACGATAGTCAACACAAAACCTCATGCTACCGTCTTTCTTTCTTACCAGCACTACAGGTGAACACCATGGACTAGATGAAGGTTCAATAACACCATCCTTCACCATTCCCTCAATCATGGTTTCCACGTCCTTTTCACGTGCTACGGGCAATCTCCTTGGCCGCTGACGGATAGGCAATTCTTCTCCTGTGTTAATTTTGTGTTGAACTAAGCCAGTCCTTCCGATGTCAGCATCGTTTGACGAGAAAACGTTGGCATACTTGAGCAACATTTGTTTCGCCTTGACCATTTCGTTTTGGGACAGAGCGCTGCGGCAGTCTTCTAAAAGTGTGGTCACTCTCGTTTGTGTATCTTTGCTGACGGTCCCGGTCGATTGATGTTGGCATCGACGCAACCAATCCACTTCCTCGCAAGTACCAACTAGTGTGCCTTTTTCTATAACCTGTTCCTGGTCACAAAGGTTCAGCACACGTACCCCTGAGATGTCGGTGGCTCTAACCAAAGTGCGTGCCACTCTCCATGGAAGGTCATTTTCTACCCTTTCCACAAGTACACAACGTTGAGTTTGCCCAGGATTCCGAGGAAGACTAACCGGCACAATCGTTGCAGATCTCGGCGGAAGAACAATCTTTTTAAGGCTGTATGCATTCCCTGGTAACGCGCCTTCCACGAAAAGTTCCTCTTGCCCACATTTCAGAACACCTTGCTTGACGTCAATTTCGCAACTATTCTTCCTCATAAAGTCAAGGCCCAGGATGCAATCGTCCATTATATCCGCCACAATGACATTATGCAGGTAGGTTCTGTTGCCTAGCTTCAGCCCCATCTTCTTCTCTCCATGGACGGGTATGCGCTGACCGGTGGCTGTTACCAAATTAATGTGTTCTCGGTTGTATGCAGAGTCCCCAAGGGACCGTCTCATAATTTGGGAACTGACAACCGTGCGAGAGGCTCCAGTGTCTATAGTCAGCTTACACGGCGTTCCGTTTACCTCGCCCTGGATGACTAGGCTGTTCCCGTCTTGGGTTTGTTTGATCGAAACCCTTGGGGCTCTTTGAACCTCAGCCAGCACCCGCCCCGCAGTCCTGGCTATTACTCGTTTCCCTGCTGCTGACGCTGAGCGGTGCTCTTAGCTGCACTGCCGTCTTCTCCTTCTGCAGTTCGCTTAGGGCAACTGGATCGAAGGTGGCCCTTTTCCCCACAACCGTAGCACCTAGGGCTGTATCCTTTGTTGCGGTCGCGAACTGTAGCCGCGGCAACCTCCCTAATGCGATGGGAACGATGATCCTGCCGCACAGCTTCCACCTCCAGTGCATGGGCCAAGGCATCTTTAAGCGTCCCGTGGTGCCCGAGCCTGACAGCAGCTCTAACTTCAATGTCGCGGATGCCATCGATGAACGCCTGCACAAGGTTCCCATCAATAAGCGCTGGTACGGACTGGTATGCTTTACGCACCAGCTTCTCCACTTCAAGGGCCCATTGCTGCAAGTTTTCGCTACTGCGTTGCACACGATCTTTGAGCTGCGCTCGAAACACGTGTTCCAGGTGAGAGTCGCCATATCGAGCCTCCAGTGCCTCAAGGAGCTGCTCGTAAGTCACTTCCTTACCGAGAGCTTCCAAAACAGATAAGGCCTGGTCACGAAGGCCTAGGGTGAGGGCAGTCATGGCCTGATTTTTATCCCAGCCGTTCGCTTTCATGACTGCCTCAAACTGGATTTTGTAGGCCGACCAGGAAGAAGTTCCGTCAAACGGTGGCACTTTAAATCCACGTAGCGAAGGTGTTGTAGCTACGGGAGCTGCGATTGCTTCTCCAAGTTTAAGACAATCCAGCGTTTTCTTAACGTCTGCCATCACGGTCTTCTTCACATCAGCCACTACGTAGTCAACCCGATTATTGACTTGGTCGATCCGGATTTCAGCTTCCAGCAGGCGGTTGTCATGTTGAGCAACCTTATCCTTCACCTCCTTTATGTCTTTCCCGAAGGTAGCGTGAAGGTCCTTCAAAAGAAGCATCTGCTCTTCTTGGCGACGAGCCTGTTCCTCCTGGCGGCGAGCCTGTTCCTCCTTATCCCGCTGAAGCTGTTCTTCCAACCGACGAGCCTGTTCCTCCTGGCGGCGAGCCTGTTCCTCCTGGCGGCGAGCCTGTTCCTCCTGGCGGCGAGCCTGTTCCTCCTGTCGGCTAGCCTGTTCCTCCTTGTCCCGCTGGAGCTGTTCTTCCAGCCGACGTGACTGCTCCTGCAGCATCATCATCAGAGCAGCAAGGTCTGGTGCAGCCGATGCTGCTGGTGTTGCTGTGGACGGGCCAGCCTCCGTGGTTAATAACTGGCTCTCCGATTCCTGCGGCAAAGCTCCACCAAAACGTCTCTGGTCCGTCTCCAGTTGGCGTTGACTCCGGGTACGGATACCCTCCGTGTCGTCTTTAGGTAAAACCGGCATAATTTAAATCCCACTTCTGACACCAATTGTTACGAGCTTCGGGTTCGTGACAATAAAAACAGCCGATAAAAATTACCAAAAGTCACACTTTAATTGAACGCCACTAATTACAACCTTAAAACGCACTAATTAAAACAATAATCGCTTCCAAGTCGCACTTCAAAATCGCTTTCGAAGTAATCACTTGTATCGCTAATTCAATACTGTCCCGGTCGCGGTGAATCCCGGCCTTTTATATTGCCGCGGCCGTTCCCGAACCTTCCAACGCAGAAACATCCGGAACATTCGCGCGCAGTGCGGCCTTGAACGGCCGTACGCTCGGTCAAGGTCATTGTTCTAGTAAATTCTGGCGTACGCGTCTCGACTCTCTGTAGTCCCGCCTTTCCACACTAGATGGCGCTGGTTACTGAGAACGTTAATCGTGGCGCGTAACACTATGTATGTTATGATGAGTTGGTTGAAGTGGAAGATGCTGAAGTCCTGTAGATTTAATAAGATTGAGAAGCCTCTGTGAGCGATAAGAGTCACAGGCAAGATCGGTGTTCAAGTCACCCATCACAATGAGGTGAGGGTAGTCAACACTCAAGGATTCCAAAACAAGTTCCAAGGAAGAGAAGTAGTCAATGGAGGGAGGGCAGTACACGACGCCGAGTACAGCCTTAGTTGAGCCTAAGGAAATTTCAACAAAAAGATATTCCGCATTGGCAGAGTAGTGGCTGGGTGAAGAGGCAATAATTTTGAAAGGAATTTCGGATTTAAGATAAATTGCAACACCCCCTCCACCCTTACCGGTGCGATCATTACGGATTAGTACAAATCCAGGCAGACTATATAATGCGGATGGAAGACAAGGCTTGAACCAGGACTCAGAAATAAGGACAGCGCTAATAAAGCTAGAAGAAAAGGAGTCAAGTAGTTCACTGTAGTGCTGAGGAACACTCTGCGCGTTGATATGACACAAGTTTAAATTGTTCTTTCTACTCCTGAAACAGCCATTCAACTGGTCACCAAGAGTATCGGTATACGAATTGCTAGACGTGTCGTGACAGGAGTAGAATGATATAGACGAATTTGCGGAATGATACGAATCGTTTGCTGACATTAAATACTTATGAATAAATACTAATACAAAATAAATACAGAATAATAATATAACAAAAACTATATGCTAAAGAGCTGGCCTGTTTGTTATAATTTAGCACACTCTAACCGCATCACCCACCAGCTGGTAACATAATAAATTGATTTATTGTTATAATATACAGCAAATATTACTTACTTGCAGACTTTTAAAATTTTCCTGAAAGGAAAGAAGAAGTGGAACCTTTCTACTTCATGAAGATACTTCATTATAAACAAAATATGCTAAAGAAACATTACTCACTTAAAATTATGAGTTTTAGTGCGTAAAAGAGCCAACCTAGTGACAGACTGAGGAATTACTGAGGTTCCATTAGTTATAGATACAGTGAAACCTGGTTAAGTGAGACATCACGGGACCTGCAATGTCGTTTCACTTATAGAGGTATTCCACTTACCCAGTGTCTCAGATATACAGGTATAAATAAATATCTGTCTCATTTACAGAGGGTTCCATTAATAGAGGTGAGAATACAGGTTATTTAAGTTATACAGGTGCGATCATTAAATAAAATAACGTTTTATGTATCTTGTGCCTTTTCTTCAATCATCGGTCCACATACCGGAATGTTTTTGTTACGAAGTTGCTTAACCCATATTAGCAAACACTGTTCAATTCAGGATATTCTGCTAAACGTACACGTTTTTGTTTTCCTTGTCCTTCAGAAAATTGTGATTCAATTTTATGTTTACTCTGAATTTCTACAAAGAGTAGATTCTGGCACATTAAATTCGGCACAAACTTCTTCGCGTATCTTCCCACTTTCATAAATGGATATTAACTTCAGTTTTCCACGTAATGATAACGATTGTAGCTTTCGTTTTGACATTTTTCAAATAAACATCTGTATGATAGTAAAGCGAAACTAAAACTGAAGGTAATTGAAGCTCAAAATTTGTACTTACGTACTTGGAATTACGTGTGGAATTTGTAGGTGGAATAAGAATGAGTAAACAAACAATGTTATCTCAGTTACAGAGGTTTATGCATATAAAATTTACTCGCTGACTCAGTTATGGAGGTAAATATGATGATAAATCGAAAGAACAAATCCCAGTTATAGAGGTTTACCTCGTCCCACTAACAGAGGTAATTCAGTGCCAAAGTGTTGGGACCTCAGCATGAGTTCCAGTTATGGAGGTTTCTCACTTATCCAGGTCCCACTTAACCAAGTTTCACTGTATATAGACTAAGTTGGTGATAGTTATATTATCATTATCATCCGACGACGACCTCCGTATACGCTAGGAGAGCAGGCCGAACTTTGGTATCGCACCATCTCTATGGTCCCGAGTTCGAATACCGATCGGGTAATATAGAGAACTTACTTTTCTATGTTAAATCAAGTATAGATGTTGTGGTACCGTCGTCGTTTGTGATTTACGTAACGAAAGTGCTTTAGCTTTTAATGTGATGATAATATATGTGACGTTGTCTAAAGGTGCTCCTTCACCGGCTAACACGTAACGGCTAACATTGCAGATGATACTTTAAGCATTACATTACAATACTACCTTCTTGAACGACGAACGTTCTCTTGTAATGTAATATTTAGTTAAATTTGTGAGCATTCTATTTAGTTATTTCCATAGTGTCAGATGCAGCGTTCATTGTGGTGTGTGCGGCAATATTAATTCGACATTGTACCATTACAAGGTGCGAATTGTAACGCTCGATTCTCCTTCTTTACTGTTGTAATGCTTGAGTCTGCAGCGTTACTTTACACGCGAACGCTTCTGGTAGGGGAGTACCTTAAAATTCTATAGTGCGCTGAATAACTTTGAGTTTTCTGAGGAAGTCTATGGTTAGGAACTCTTTGTACTTTACATATTCCAAATGATATGATAAAATAACAAAAGCCTAACCTACAACGCACGAACACATCTTGAAATTCAAAGAAAGTTTGGAGTTACACGCGCCGTCTACTTACTCGTACTTAAACTCCTCAAATAAAACGGGATATTTCTTGTATTGTTTCTTGTTCATTTACCTTACATTGTCCTCGTATGCTTCGTTAAACTTGCGAACAGATCATTTAGGAGTTACTTTTTCAGTTCACAATGGAAAATACGCATGATTTTTTAATTCATGGTGAAATATTTCAAAGTAGCCGTATAAGAACATGAAATCTTTACACACAAGATCAGATATAACCGCCGCAATATTCTAAAAATATTTCAAAGGATACAAGACCTTATTATCTTCACTACATAGTATAAAACAAAGTCGCTTTTTCTGTCCCTATATACCTATGTGCGCTTACATCTTTAAAACTACGCAACGGATTTTGATGCGGTTTTTTTTAAGAGATAGAGTGATTCAAGAGGAAGATTTTTATTTGCAATAATTATATTACATCCGTGCGAAGCCGGGGCGGGTTGCTATTAATAAAGAATCAACTTTCAACTGATTTGAGAGTACAGTAAAATTTTCGTAAAACATTCCAAAAATCTTATTTCCAGTATATTAAAACATTTTCATTACTTTACCTACTAGTAGACTTTGTTGTACCAATGAAGCTTGTTTAATTAGACCTTGAGGTAATTTCAGCCATTACAATTTACTGAAATTTCAGTCATATTAATTTGAAGCTAATCAGAAATCCGAAAACTAATTATAAATTAACAAAATCAAAGATTCGATGGGTTTACTTAGCAGTACGATGTAGACATTACGTTCAGTTAATTGGCAATTCCATTATTTTGATTGAAGTAACTAGTTAGTTAACCTGGCTCTAACATTTTCTTGGAAATTACTTTAACAAGTACCCTTGCTTAAAGAAAGCTGTGGTTATAAACTGTGAAACAAAATATGAAAAACATAGTGATGTGGTAAGAGACTTTCGATTACAATGTCAGAAAGTGTCAAAGATTCCTAGCTGCTAGCGGATGAAAATTTGAACATAATACATAAGTCGAAAATGAATAACTAAATCCTACAGCAATCTATCCGGCAATAGAAGATCAATGTTGCCCATCCCAAAATAACAGGAAAGATATTACCTCAATCAATAACACTATTCATATAATTGAAATCCAAGGTCAGCTTCAGCAAGTTATCTCAGCAGTCACATCAAAAGCCCTTAATATTGTTAGCGGAGTAACGGAAACCATCTTACCATAATGAACTCGTTTATCTTCGCAGACAAGGAAACACAAAAAGGGGTAGAGCCCATAATACTTTTTGTCATCTCACTAAACGACGCGCGTTCTCGGCTGATCTCTCGCTTCCAATAGACGGGAAAAATAAACGATGAGATCCGACGTTTTATCAAATCAACCCGAATAGGACCCTTAGGGGCGCCTGATGTAATATTAGTGACGTAAGGTAATGGAATTTTGAAGGGCAACTTTTTTGGTTATTGACTGTTGCTGTCGAAGAGATTGTACGGGACCAAAGTTATGAGGTTGGAATTAGCATTCTTTGACCTTTTTGCTCCTTTATTCGTTACGCAGAACATCCTGATTATTGACAAGTTTATTGAAGAGTTTGGAGAAAAATACTTTGTTTAGATTTGTTTTTGTTGCGTCTGTAAATTTGACATCATTTGGCATTACAATCCGTTTAGCCAGTTCATTCTATAGTAATTAAAAAATAATCTTTAAAATTTTAGCTTCCTCACGTAATAAGTAATAAAAGTATAAAATAAATCCGTTACAGAAGGCTTCCCACCAAAAATGAAATATGTCGGATCTAATGACGCATAGGAATTTATCATCCTCATAATCGTAACCAAGTCACCCAAAATGGGATTAAAGAGTTACAAAAAACAAAATAGGTATTATTTATGCAAATCAAAATCAAGTTTTAACGCCCGAATTGTTGATTATTCTTCAAAAATGAAACCTTTCGTTCGTTACGGTAGATTAAATACAAGGAACATCTACGTAGGTAGGTGTGGTGTTGTAGAACACAACACCTACACAACAATGGATAGACCATTAGTTCCTATCTTCCAAACCTCAACCAGAATCCGTTCCGGAATTATACGACCCGATACGGCTTTCATCAAAATTTCACCGGACAAATTCAGAATTCCCTCTGAGACCGATCTCAAAGCCCGGTTATTAATACCCAATCATTTAGAACCGGGATGCGAGTCTAGGCAGAACCGTCTTGGATCGATAGACTAAAATAACAAGCTAGCAGTCACGAATTTACTCAATGGTCACGTCTGTCGTATTACGAGGTACGAAAATATGATTCATACAAACTCTTCATAGACGAACTCGCTGTAATACTAATTATTGCTCAAAGTTTGAATAAGCGTGTTTGAAATCTAAATATTATTTGGTGATTTAAATCACCGTTGTTGCAATCTCGCAATATTTGCAAAAAGCGTTTGTTTTCTTGCAAATAAAATAGTATTATCTACGAGGCTTTAAGAGCCTTGTGTTAATATATTTCAAAGATTGTTGGTCAATAATTTTGCATTAGGCAACATTTTTTTTTCATTGAATTCAGCATCAGGCATTCTTTTAGAGCACAGCCGAATTCGCATGAGATAAATGAAAGAAAATATCTTTGTTTGGTTTTAATGCAAGAACTAGAGGATTAAAATCAAATTTATCTCACCGTTGTAATTTAGTAATATCAATTGTTTATTGACAACACTTTTTGTTGATAATTGTGCAATAAATAAATAATGATAATGAATTCTTAAAAACATTGCTTTCATTCTGTGGTAAGTAGCAAAATCTTGTGATGCAGAAATCGGAAACTACCACAAAATTCCTTAATGACTTAACCGGTAGTCGAACCTAAGAAATAACTCTGCGGCAAACTTCGATACTCGCCTCTTATCTACGAATGTCGCCAAAATAATCTAACAAAGCGCTTGTAACACAAAAACTGTATTAATAAATCAGAAGGTAAACATTGTTTACTCAATTTCACGCGGCAATAAATATGTGAAGACATCTTGCAATAGATTAGCTGAAAGGAAAAACAACGGCGCGTAGGTATTTGCGGCAAAACTAAACTTAGGTAGGTTGTCAATTCATGGAGTCCAATGTTTGAGGCTGTTTACAGGGCCAAGTTAAAACCATTATCCAGCTACTATGTAAGTAATTTACGTGAAATATATGATTTATTTAGAAATAAGAAAACATTTTCTAAGATGTGATGTGAGCTTTAGGCTCCAAAAACACGGATGTCGTGGGTTTAAATCATGTGGGGAACACTTTCACTAAGTCAGATTTGGCCAGTTTAGTTAGGGCATTACAGGCGTGAATTACCTTGAGGATTCCAAGCTTCGGAAGGCACGCTAAACCGTTGAACCAGGGGAATGATGCATATAGGTCTGGTCTTTCTTATGAGAATGGCGCCGTGGCTGTAAGACACCATGGCTGTTATAGGGCACCGTGGCTTTCATAAGGTGCCGTGGCTATAATAAAACACCGTGGCTGCGATAGGGCGCTCTGACTGTGGAAGTTCATATAGATTCCCACGATGCCAATACTTAGCCTATAAAAGGTGTGGAGGGGTTTTAGTGGATAGTCTCCGCTCTTTCGAGCAGGGAAGTCCCGCACACGCCGCTGTATTCCTTGGCAGGCAGTACGTTATATCAATGCATTTCCTCCCGAATCAAAAAAAGGTCGGACGGCATTCGCTCGTAGTAGTAACCAGGCTAGTCAAATTGCAATAATAGTCGAACAGGATCCCGGGTGCTTTCCTTAATTGAAATAGGCGATGATGTTTGTCTGATGTTTACGATTAATAAACTAAACACTTCTAATACAGTTGAAGTGTTTTTAGGTTAAATTGTTGACTCTGGGTGTGCAAGGTTGGTGCATCCAGTTAGTGTACGTCATGCTTGTGAACAGGTGCCACCTTTGGGGACTGGTCTGCTCCAGCTTACCTCTTAAAATAAAATAATACTTCATGCTTTTTTCACTCATCAAAATAAAACTATATGACTTGGTCCAAAGTGTTCTACACATAGCTATAAGTTAGATACTGCTACTGTAACTTATCTGCTGAGTTTCTTACCGGTGTCTTCTCGGTAGATATAGGTTCCGAACCGGAAGTAGAATCACTTTGCATTGTATTCAATGACGATTCAAAAGTGTTACATGTAACCTACTTGAATAAAGAAATATTTGAGTTTGAGTTTGAGTTTGAGTGTACGTCATCTAGTGATCATAGTGCAAGTAAAAAAGTTAATGCATTCAATTAAAACGTATGATACTTAGTATCATTGAAAGAAATATTTACGTTTTCATACACCATATTTTATTTTTACAATCCATAAAAATATTTACCTCTCTCGAAGCTTGAAGAACTTGGTCCTTTAATATTTTTGTGTTTATAGTAAGATCCGGTGACGGGAAGTTTCCCGGGCGAAGGGGAAAAATAATCTTATTTGTAAGAAACGCTGTGACTTACAGCGAATCTTCCTGTCCATAACTTCTAGGTAGTTAATTGTACCTACAAGTTTGGAGAGAGAACTGAGTATATCGACGTAGCCGTACCTACCTACCGACTGTAATATTCGATAAAGTTTGCTTTATATTATTTGTTTTAATTTTTTGTAGCGTTTTTTTTCTTCGCGTCTACAAACACAGATCACATTAAGATGAACAATGTGATTTGTTTTGTATATGCTCAAAAGTAGGCAACTAAATTATTTTACCAATTTTAACTACAATTTGCAACAATAAGTATTTTAGCAACTTTAAAATCGAGATGACGAGTTTTTTTAATAAATAATGATATTTTTGGACATTTAAATATTATTATAAGGGTGTTAGTTCTCACATCATGTAAAAAAATATGCATGTTAATGAAACTATGGTATCTACTTTTTTTAAATTTTAATCATCTAATGCGGCGTACATGTTCAGACAAAGCGTGAAAAACAAACTTTCAAAAAATAATATTCACAACTTAATAAGGCTCTTATTTCGTTACAACTAACTCCATTTAGGAAATAACCAGAAACAACTTCTAACGTTCACAACAAAGCAGTCTTGCTAAATTAACAAAGTTTAATCTCGAACTCCACATCAACCTCGTTCTGGACCATTCATATTTATTATTTATAACTAAAAACTTTTCCCTGACCACTTCAAAATGTTGAAAGTAATTCAAGTCCTGGAGTTATACTGAATATTTCAGATTCGGAGCGTAAGAAAAACAGTAGGCTTCCGTTTGTCAGGCCCAGTACAGATAAAGATAGCAGTGAAGAAAATACTGATCTCGGCTCAACAATTACCAAGCGAAAATTTACTAAAATCTGTTGGAATGGTAATTCATTTAATATCAAATCGGGGCAAGCGCAGTTTAACTTTCGACATCGTCTTCGACCTGTTTTATTCATATTTGGTAGTATTTTGGCGATAGCGATCCCAGCACCTAGAGAAGCGAGGTTTTGTGTAAAGTAAATACTGAAATTAAAATAAATAAATGCGTCAGACTTGAATTAATTGTAAGTACCCTTAGCACGAACCAAAGCGGAAATCAAGTACTCGTAGTTTTACGTGGTGAGAAAATATACAGCAATAGTGTTACGCTGTAGTGGAATGTAACGGTTCTTCTGAAACTGTCATTCAAAATGGTCACTATCAAAGCTATTCAATCTCCAAATCTGAAACGAAATATTTCTTACTAGGAACGGATAGATGTTACTTACTGAGGGAATCAACCCAAGACCCTCAAACCAAAGCCAATTTAAAAAAGTTATTTCCAAAAATGACCTGACCTAGAATCGAACCTCACTCGGCCTCCAGACCTGAAAAGCGATCGTGCTGGACTTTGAATCACTTCTCGCCATATCCGAGGTCCCGTGTTCAATTCCAGTTCGTGTTATTATGAAAAACTTACTTTCCCCTATTATCTCGGGTCCCGGGTGGTGCGGCCCCGTGGTTATTTCCGATTTATGTGACACGAGTTTTTAGCTTCTTCACAGACTTAGAACAATGTAGTGATCTTCAATATTTATTAACCTATTAATTAAATAAAAAACCAAAACTAAATAAAGATGTCTCACTGATTTTTACCAAGTACACCCAAATCTTGTGACGTAAGTAATTCAACTACCCAATCTAAAGCCCGGAATATCTTTCTAGACGAAACGTGAGTACAAAGAGCTTCTTACTTCAACTTTCCCCTTTTATTTATTTGAAACGACTCGCCAGAGTATCTCTTCATTATTTTTTCCTCAATTGCTAAATTTGTTTTCTTGTGATATTGTTTTCTTTTAGCATTTCAGTCCTTTTGTTGTTTTATTGAATATGGTTTACCTCTTAACTGTGTAAGTTAAAAGTTATTATTTTCTTAGAATATCGATATGAATCCAACTGAATGACGCCAATCAACTTTTTTTAGAAATAAGGGTATCTCTTCTTGATATTAATCATCATATCCAAGCTCCAAATTTGCCTGAAAACAAGCACTGCTGCAGCATTAAGCCCAATTTCGCTCCCATGCTGAGTCCGAGACCATATTGACACATGTTTTCAATATATATTTCTGAATATTTTGTTGTATCTTTTACTTTGTTTTATTTTTATATATTACACTTCAAGATTGACCTCATCTTACCTGATGTTAAGTTGTAATGAGGTCCTAGCTTAAAGGCGCCAAGTACAGAATAATAAATCTGTTACTGGACTGGTCGCTCTTACCTTGAAGGCTACTAATGTAGCACCCCCTAGGAGCTCTGGAAACCTAACTCACATGCACACAACAACACCGAAGTGATTGTTATTTGGCTGCGGTCTTCTGTAAGGTGGAGGTACTTGTATTTCACCAGTCGGGCTACTCCAATTTGAGCGATACCTAAATCGCTATGCCCTATCTCTCTTATAGTGGTTATAAATGTACCTAATCTATATACTTAATAGTATACGAATAATGCTTTCTTCTTTTCTTTAATTGGAGGCATAAACCCAAGTTTGCTTCAAAACGACCGTGAGGTTTTACTAGATTGGTAAATGTTTATTTATTTACTACAAACAAGTAATCGAAGTATAATATCAAATTTTATAAGCGTAACAGAAAAAGAGCTATTTTTAATAAGATTCCCCCAACTTTTTTTAATTAGGTTATTTAATTATTGTAGCTAAAGTAAAACAATAATTATTATTAATACGTATTTATAAACAAACGCCAATAACTTTGCTGTTTTCACATATTTAAAATTATGACTACGCAAATATGATCAGTAGTTGATACCGAGCACCCCATTTAATTCTTTGTACTAATTTAAAAGTACTGGTGTAAAGTAATTTGAACAACTTCGTATATTTTACTCTTGAAAAACAAAAGCGGTATTCCAGTCGTTACAGGTCGCATACATTGCTCTTAAAGCAGTTTGTGTCACAGAAAACAGACACAAAGACTGAGACACAATATCCAGACCGGAGGCAAGACTACATGATGTACACTGTACCTCGGATCTGACGCAACCTAAAATCTCTCGGCTACGAGGGAGCCTATTTCTTTAGTATATGGTCCGAAAAGAAGGCATTTTCTCCCTCTTTCTAAAAAAAAGGACCTCATTACCATTACATCAGGTGGGATGAGGTCAAATTAAAAAAAATATATAAAAAAACAAACTAAGTTACAGCTATACAATCCAATGCCTTCACTAATACAACAAACAACTATCATAGTTTGGAAGGATACACAACAGATGTACCTATTGTAACGAAAATCTCTAATTGGAAAACTATTTGATTGGTTCCAAGCACGGAGCAAGATGATTCCAAGTTTCCACGAACACGTGCCATCACTATATTGATACTTTGATACACAGAACAGGTTGATTGCAATAGTTGGTATCAATTTTTGTTCTCTAAAACCAATGTAATTATGAATACGAAAGTAACTCTTGTCTATTTGTCTTTCCTGCTTTCACGCCTAAACCACTGCCGATTTCCGCACAGATTTTAATAAAATTTGGTATAAGTATACGTTGACCCTCTAAAACAGACATAGGCTAATTTTTGTTTTGAAAATAAAGGTGGATGGGGGAAATACCGTTCATCGGAAAATGTTTATTTTTTAAGTTAAAGCTATGAAATTTTGCACGAATATAGTAGTTTAATATTAGAAGAGATTTTTTGTTTAATATTGGAAAACACCTGTAGTTCACGCAAACGTAGGCGCGAGCACGTTTAGGCGCAGAAGAGGCAGGGCGCGGCGTCGCTATGACCGCACTGATCTTCCGCATGGAGACCGGCTGACTGGGAGTGTGAAGGCACCCCAGTCCTCATTGTACCCACGGTCTCCAGTGCGAGGTGGGTATGGTTCAGTGAATCGGCTATCTCCGGTCACCCAGGGGGAAAATGTCGGGGCCGCGTAAGCAGCCATTCCGCCGGCGGTGTTGTGGATGGAAAGGCTAAGGCGATTTCCCACAACACCGCCACTAAGGCGATGAGGTCCGCCGGGGAGTTTTAGTGGGTAGTCCTGCCCTTTTCAGGGCAGGAGAGTCAAACACACGCCGTCACTCTCCCTCGGGTGGCGGTAAGGTGCGTCACGCATTTCTCCCTGATAAAAAAAAGACGCAAGCACAGCTTGTTAAAATAAGTGCACAACCAGTACACGCTAGGAGAAAGAAAGAAGACAGCAGTACAACTTCTATGAAATAAAAGAAACATTGTTGAAACCCAACTCAGCATAATTATGATAGGTACAATACATTTGCTGGCTGCTTCGGAAAATTCAAGACCACCCTTTCTTATAAAACAACAAAACAAACAGCTGCATGCAACCTTCCATCGTATATTCCATAGTGTTCATTCTTTGTCTATTAATTCCCTTGTGGGCTTTGGAATATCTGTACTCTTTGTTTGTCTTTGTTCTAGCATCGTTATTTTTCTCATCTAGTATTCTTTGGTTTCAGCAACGACATTTTTATTCAACATACAATATCCTCTCACTAGCAGGTCTAGCATATTCAATACATTGATTATCTCACAAAAAATAAAAAAAAGTTACTCTTGATTGGTACCACGCAGATTTGAGCCAATGATGAGCAGTGACAATGTGAATGCTATCGGTTTTAAAATACGGTCGCGATAAAAACATAATTCGTAGTAAGTTCATCCTCCTCCTAAGGTAATGTAAACTCTTTTTCATGCCGGCCTCTTCTTTTGACAGATGACCAAATCCTCATAACATCTTTTTAGTGGCTTCCTATTTGAGAAACAATCATAGATAGATAGATAGATAGATGTACTTTACTGCACAGAGCATTTACAGAAATCGGTTTTACAGACTCATTATCCCTACTACAATTAAAACTGTCTAATCGCTAAAAGCAATATTTTCCAGACATCCTTCAGGAAAAGGAAATAGTAGATAAGGTATGGCCGTGTTTGGACACCCAATATTCTGTCTCAAACTTCTTGTATCCCCTTACTTTTTCATACGATAGATTCGAATAGGCACTCTAACCTCTAAAATGAATTTATTTACCGTGATAGTTTCGTATATTACATAGCGTGCCTCATTAAATAATAACATGTTCGCGATTTCGTCATTCGATTTAACGAATTTCGTTAATGCAATGGCCTATCACATGAATTTTTAACCGCAACATCGAAATTATATCAGATACATACAATTAAAGTATGTGCCCACTTCGATGATATCACGCAACCACGTGCTCACAAAACGAAACTGAAAAGTCCAATGCCGAAATACATTTGGCAACAGAATCCGTAGAGCTTTCCCAACTGGAATAAAACTAATTACTAAACTGGCTGCGATAAAGTTTATAGTTGGAAATAAGTGTTTGACTACGTGTGGACATGTGATCCAAGCTCATTTACTTTTTGTGATATCTAGAATTTCATTGCATCAAAGGCGATTATTAGTATTGTTTTTTTTATTTTCTGTTTTCTACAGTTTTTTTTACTTTGCACCGCTTGCATTTTTTACCGAAGCCGCCAACGATACACCGAAATCCTGGTCTTTCTCCGCGTTCTTCCTCTGCCCTTACGAGATTGCCTGTCGTCTTTCTCCGCTTTCTCATAAGGGTAAGCTCGTAAGGGCAGAAGACCTTACGAGCTTGCCAGAGAACAATTATGTTCAGCCCTCCGCAGCCCACCTTTGAACCAAAAAATATGCAAACCCAGCCCGTCCAGTCCATATCACAACTTTAAGATAAAACATTTAAAAATAAGTTACCGGGTCAAAACGCGACACCATTGAATTTTGTAGTTAATACGAACTACTTACTGCCCGACGTTTCGGTTAGGTAGCACCAACCATGGTCACGAGCTGACTGGTCTCGCTCGTCTTAATTTGGTCGGGGGAAAATCTTCATCCACCCTCACATTAAATTAAATGTTTAAAATGCAACGCGAAAGTCTTTAAGTTTAGTATTAAACTCAACCACACCTTTCGTATTCAACTGACCCCATCAGATACTTTATCTTCTATTTGTAACGCCAAAAGCTGTTACAGCTTATATTTTTTACCCTGTTTACATTAGATTTTCCTTGGGAAATTCCTTTAATTAATTATCTTTCCTTTTGCGGCTGTTTGCAGTTATTGCTCTATTGATTCACTTTTTCTAGTGTAAATAATGATCCGTACTTTATCTTTTTCCTTCCTGTGTTTACTGAAAAAAAATACAAAGAAATACAGAAACCAGTTAAAGTTATAAGTGTTTTATTTAGCTTAACTTTAAGACAACGAATATAATGCATGAATAAATATAACATTGCAACTAAGTGTAAAGAGGAATTCTGAATGGTGTTTTCAGAAACGGTATTGCAAACGATTATATAAAATATAGCGGTCCCGGCGAACTTCGTTTCGCCTTAGAGAATGTTTCCCACTTTTCTGTTGAAATTTTTAAAATTTTACCAAGGATCCCTAATTTTGTAGCCTATGTCAAATTGGCAGAATGTAGCATTCTATTGGTGAAAGAATTTTTTAAATCGGCCCAGTCCTTTTCGAGCCTATTCATTACAAACATACAAACATACAAAAATAGGTACAAATCTTTCCTCTTTATAATATTAGTAAGTATAGAAATAACTATTGGACAACGTACTAACTACGGAACAAAGCAACGTATGTGATATTTCTATAACTGTGTAGTAAATAGCTAAAACTATTTATGTTACAGTAATCTGAAAATACGACGAATTACGATTGAAATGCGTGTTTTCCATATTGATCCGACTAGGAATCGAACCCGGAACCACAGCGATGGCGCTACGCCAAAGTCCAGACCGCTCGCTTATCGGCTACGGATACCGTCGGTATAAAATTAAATATATTTGATATCTTTATAATTACAAAACGATAAATTCACTTTTCCGAGCCCGTTTGTAAGACTGGGTTCACAAACCAAATCTCAATATAATTAGACTTGAGTACAGTGAACAGCATACCAAGGTAAACACTTCCAGTTCGATTTTAGTTTTTATGCATACGGACATAAGGATAACGTGCTTTCAACAGTACCTACTTACACAAGTACTGAAAAGTGTTATTGAATTCAAAATAAAGGGTGGCAACACAAAATTGAATTAAATAAGTATCTAACCATATTAAGACAAAAGTAACACAATTATCGCTTAAAGGTCTAAAATTATAATATACTTTTGTTTACCGTCTAAGGCATTAATAGATGAAACCCATATTTCACTTTAGACATAAGGCTTGCTGGATCCGACGAGCCAGTTAAGATAGGCCTGTGATATATGATATCACATTACTCCACATTGCAGAAATTATATCTCAGTATAATAGAACACAATATCAAATCAACGTCTTACTTCACAGAAAATTACATTAAGATACATCTTCATACACATCTTAAAACTGTAAATAACAAGGGCGAGGTTTATCTATACTAATAAAATTGACCTCATCAGTGGGAATGAGGTCCTAGCTTAAGAGCGACAAGTAGATACAATGCTGTTACTGGACTTGTCGCCCTTACCTTGAAGGCTTAACCCCTGCTATTAATAATACCACCAGGAGCTCTGGAAATCTTTCTCACACGCAGCAACACAACAACACAGAAGTGATTGTTATTTGGCTGCGGTCTTCTGTAAGGTGGTGTATTTCAGCAGTCGAGCTGCTCCAGTTCGAGCGATAAATCGCTTTGCCCTACCTCTCTTAAAAAAATATTATAAAGCTGAAGAGTATATTTGAACGCGTTAATCTCAGGACCAACTGATTCGAATTAAAAAAGTCTTAATCTTGCTTTAGGCTGTCAGGCCTAACATACGCCACGCGACTAAATTTTATCGCGCTTTTAACAAACGTCAAAATCGATTGAAGTCAGTGCGTCACCTGCTGATTGGCTGGAAACACGAGTGCGGTGTGCTATTAACAAGAGTATCGAAACTTTTGTCGTCTCATGCGATTCATTTTTATGTACTGAGCATGCTAGGCCTATATACCTACATAACAGCACGCTGCAATCGATAGGAGCGAAGAATCAGTGTGAAATATGGAAAACACAGCGGGGCACTAGTTTGTGATAGATAATTACCTTAAATACTAATCATAACGAATATAAAATGTACGTCAGCTGCGACCTTCGGTGCAAAGCTAAGGCAATATCTTAATGTCAAAATTTTAACCAAACTGCCTCCTGAATTAACTCGTGAACCACGAAAACCGCCAACGAAAAGCCGTTATAACTAATAATGTAAGTTTTTACTTTCTTTAGCTTTATATCTCTTTTCTCAGAGACAACATGAATAGCGTGCCAAATGAGCATTGAGCTGTCTAGAATAAGGTTATCCATAAGTTAGTATTTGGGGAATGTCAAAGCCAAGGCTACGATTTTCAAATGTAGCTACCTACCACAACTTTTGGACGACCTCGATGGCGTAATGGCTAAGATTTGCGCCCAATGTGCGAAATGCCACAAGTTATATTCTCGGTCAGGTCAACTTGGGAAACGTAGGTACTTTTTTTGAACGAAGGTTTCATTTAATGAAATGAAATTTGCATTGTTTGGTACTGTGTACTTTCGCGTAAGCATTCATTCAAATTAACCTATACATGATAAATGTAGGTACATTCGAGTTACAGTACCTACACCTTTCGTACCTCGAGAATCTGTATTGTAGTGAAGTCATCATAGTCAGGAGTCAGGGCTTACGTGCTTTCCAAAACACAGGTCCACCAAGGCAGTCATATATCCAATACTGCATTTCTTCGTTGACCATCAAACTTTACTGACATTGCAAAGGATAAAGGCCAAACTCTCACCAGGAGCGCATCTGTTATTTTCAATCCCCTCCAAACTGAATTTCACAAAAAGATGTTTAAAATAAACTTTACTAAAGCAATGTTTTTCCAAGCAAGCATATTTTTAATGCGCAAAAGTATTATGCAAAACACACACCTCCTTACTTTTATTTAAAACAACACGCAGTTTTCTTGCTGAGAAAAGTTTGGCAACATACGAGTTATAATATTTGCACCAAACCGTTGTATTTCCATGCCACTCGAATAGACCGAGGGATCAAAATCGTAGATTCATTCGCGTCACAAATGAAAATACCAAACAGCATGCCACATACCAGCTGATTGTCAATTTTGCGGCTGTCAAAATTTGATTTGCCCCGAGAACGTTCAAATAACGGATGTGAATGCAATAGATTTTCCGCAGATGCTATCTGCAGTGCAATCAATTGCACACAGACGAAACGAGACCGTGACGTATCTTTCCATGTGTGTTCGCAAACATAGCTTTCAAAGGCCCGACAAACAAATGCAGCAAACAGTCCGGATGCATCGACTGAAAGGCTTACCTGTTCTCGGTTCGAAAGGCATGATGAAGCGTGAAAACCGCCCCTCCCTTGCTCGGTCACAGACTCGTCCCACCCGTCAACATTGCACTCACACACACACAGCACTACACAAACAACCGTTTCGATGTATCGTGTTGCACTGACAGTTGTCAGACGTTTATCGTCATGACGTAAGTAGGTTTTCGCGAAAAGGGGGACGTTTGACCCGACGGAGCGACCGCGACGGTGGCGGGTCCCCTTCTGGCGAGATTGCGGCGCGCGCCGCTCGCGCCCCCCGTTGCCATGGCGACGGTCCCGGGCGATATCAGCCTCGTCCTCTCGCGTATAAAAACAAAAATAGCAAATTAATTGCGTAATCGTGTGCTGTGAAATTTTTACTAAGGTTAATTAGTACTTCAAAGGGCGCAGTTGGCTATTAATGGAGTCGGATCGGCGATAAGGTACTTAGCTTTTTTTTATTGACGCGTGCACCCGATTTGCGGATTCCGTTTGCCGCTGGTTGCGGATGGGAATGTGGTCCGTTTACGTTTCACGGTTTTTAGGTGACACAATTCGGGAATTACGTAACTTCCAGATGATACCCGTACGTGCTCAAAAGTAGGTAAATTGGGTTACTTGTTTTCTTTCGCTAACGATGTATATGTAGCGTTGTGCCATTTTGCGTGTACCTGATACCTAAATATTTTAGTCTTAGAATTTACTTGTCCCTACACGTATTAATTATGTTGAAAATCTTGAAACATCAATTTCTATAGAATAAGACACCTTACTTCAGTTTAGAGCCGATGACCCTGCATCATGAAATGAGTATTATTTTGAATATATTTATAAAAAAAAATTTGCACGAATAAGTACAAACAGGTTGACTTTATGTTGGGAGCTTTCACTATCACAATACCAGTAGAAAAAGTAAAAGAATGATAGTCGCGATAATCAATTGTACGGAGCCTTTCAATGTCTTTCAGATATAATACAGGTAATGCTTATTACAATAAATACCAAACTCAATAAGTCTTAGGTGATTTTTTTTCCTATTTTATGTAAAATCGTTTTTCCTATAAGTTTTCCTTTGATTTACTCCAAAGAACCCAGTGCCCTTTGCAACCTTACCCAGATCAACAGAAATAACAGCCTATTTTAATCACCAACTGTAGAGTTAATGCGTCCATCGTTGGAATCAACTGTGCAGAGCCCAAAGTGTTAGTCTGACGTGCTTTTACTTGTACCTGCTTAGGATGTGCTACGCGAGTACGTTTTATCGCGCTCTAAAAGATAGCAAAATAAATTCTTGTTTCCGTACATATATAAAAATATAATTAACTTATGCAACTTCAAGTACAATATATTTCTGACATTAAAACCTCATTGACTAAGATGCTGCTAATCTGGACTTACGAAGAAACTGAACAGATACTCACACAATATTTCTACATTTGTACATACTTTGAATGCTTTAATGATTCACTGGGGTTTATTAAACATTTAATTCATAAAATATTAAAATAATATTTTTTCAGCATAATGTTTTATTGTACAATGTATCGAAAATTTTCATTGGTTTTCGCCGGTAAATGAAGGTCATAAGGTTCAAATTGAAGTGGTACCTAACTATTTGTCCATTGCCTGTTTAAGGGTTAACTTGGAAATAAATGTATTTTATATATTTTTTTTTTATTTAGATAAAATTCAGTGCGTCAGCTTCTGATTAGCTGAAAATACGAGATCGGTTTGCTATCAGCCAACAGTCTTAAAACTTTTGTCATCTCATGCGAAAATTTGACGTATTTTGCTTGCTAGTAGGTTTATATGCTCCAGTTAAATGACAATCTTGAAACCGTAAAGTGCCTTCGGGCGGGAGGCGAACAGATAACATCTGACTGAGGACACTTACTCTTGCTACCCTCTGCTCTCTTGGTACTTTGCTGACTTGGTCAGGAACCTTGTTCACAAGTCTGAACACTAATTACTGCGCTGCGTATACATGTGTAAATTTGTTTGGATTTGGAACAGTTTTCAAGATGGCCCGTGGAGTGGCCAAGTCGAAAGAAAGAGATAGTAAATATTAAAATACTCGTAAGTACTTAGTGAATTTCGCTTGGCCAGTAATAGCCTATCTACTCATATCTTTAAATTACCCAAGTCAGATTTATTTTTCTGCTTGTTTTTGGTATAGAATGGCAACCAGGCTTCTTAAGGGAGGTTTAACTCTGCTGGTGTCACGAAAGATGAGAGTTTACAATTTCACGACAGAACACGAGTTTTCGGTGCTTGTCAGCTATAGTACATAAGTTGTACACTGAAACTTATGTAATCGTTATTAAATACCAATCGGACTGACAATGCTTTTCCTTATATTACCCTCCAGAAAATTCAAGTCTTATTTAACCAGAAATAAAGACTAATATCATCATGCGCCATTAAATGTCAATTTTGTAATCAAGCAGAAATAAAACCGCTCTGATGGCAAGCGGTTGCCGAAGCCTACTGTCGAACCTTTAAAAACTCATTCATATAAAACTTACCTACCTCGATGTTTTTCTTAAAAAGTCCCTATTCTGAGCCAACCTTACAAACAGCCATAAATTAAAGCTCCCATTCACGGCGGAAAGATATTTAATATTGCATGAAAATGTGCGTTTTCTAAGTAAACAATGCTGTCCAAAACTCCTCCTTGCCTGTTCCCTTAAGTCATATGGAAAGTTTCTTGAAAATTACTTGAACGCTTTAGCGTTTAGGGGACTTGGGTGGTCCCCAATCTTCGATTGAAATAAAAGTTAAAAGCAACAACAATTTGAAGGGGCACAATAAAAAGTTTTAAAAAATCCGATAAAAACTTACATACCTAAGTCAGCTTTAGCATGTTCTACGCCTTGGTACACCCGCCAGCAGCTAGGTGGATTGAGCGGCCATTTTGCCAGCGATGCCGTGGATGTGGAAATCGGCTAAGCCTTACGCTTAGCTTATTTCTTACAACACCACTACTTTTTTTATTGCACTTCAAGAATGACTTCATCCCATCTGATGTTAAGTGGTACAGCTTAAGGGTGACAAGTACAGCATAATAAATCTGTTACTGGACTTGTCGCCCTTACCTTGAAGGCTTGAACCCTGCTACTAATGTAGCACCCCCCAGGAGCTCTGGAAACCTTACTCACACGCAGGAACACAACAACACCGGAGTGATTGTTATTTGGCTGCGGTCTTCTGTAAGGTGGAGGTATTTCACTAGTCGGGCTGCTCCAGTGCGAGCGATAAATCGCTATGCCCTACCTCTCTCTCTAAGGCGATGAGGTCCAACTGTGGTTTAGAGGGTAGTCCTGCCCTTTCAGGGCAGGGAGTCCCACACACGCTTTCACCGGAAGGTCCCCTGAGGGATCAGGTGGGGGTACGGAGCATCAACATATTTTCCCCCGTAAGAAAAAATGTGTTTTGCAGTGGTTGAAAACGAAGAGTTTAAGACCAAGCTTAGCAGCGTGCTGTTTAAGTTGAGTTGTTGGAGAGTAGACGTTACTAGGCTGATGATATGATGTTGTTCGGAATGCTTTTAATTATTAAATGTCGAAATCTAAATCTATTATTATCAACAATATTTCCATCCTATGATGCTCATCATTTTCTCGTGTTCATCAATTGGCAACCTCGGAAACGAAATGAGTGCTTAAGGGAAACGCTCGGAGTGTGACAGGCCCCGGGTTTGATTCTTAGCGATGGCGATATTTGGTCATGACTTAGGAGGATCTTGGAACTTTTCCAGCTAAACTCGGGTTGGGATGTTCTGGGTTAACACCCCTTTTGCAGTATTCGTTGTTAAAACCTTAACTTGAGACTAGTTTATCAGTTTCAATGCCTTGCGCATTTATTTTGAATTATCTGTTAGTGGGAAAAGGGAAATAGTGAAACTTTTAGCATCGTTACAAAGCATAAATATCCCATGCGATGCACTCTGCCGTTGCAATCGCACTCTGCAGCCCGTTACTCTTAAGAGATAAACGACCGGCACGTATGTCTAATAAAATTACTATACACTGGCGAGCCATGCATAGTTTATACAATATAAATATTAACAGTCCAAGTTTGAACGAAATGGCATCCAGTTTCATCTGAATTCACAGCGGCACAGAGCAATTCTACCTACAAAAATAGTATACCTGGTCTTGAAACAACTGGTTATAGCAGTAATAACTTTTCAGAATAGATAAATTGCAATAACAATTGGGACATTTTAACAAAAATCCTTTAAAAAAAACTTTACAGTAGACCGCAGCCAAATAACAATCACTTCTGTGTTGTTATGTTCCTGCGTGTGAGTAAGGTTTCCAGAGCTCCTGGGGGGCTACATTAGTAGCAGGGGTGAAGCCTTCAAGGTAAGGGGGACAAGTCCTGTAACAGATTTATTATGCTGTACTTTTCACCCTTAAGCTAGGACCTCATTACCACTTAACATCAGGTGGGATGAGGTCAATCAAAAAACCTTGTATGTAAAGCAAGTTTTAATCTACGCACTTGTTTAAACTATACTGTTACATTGTGGTTTGATAGAATCGGAAACAATAATTTTACTAGTAAGTAAATGTAACCTGTTTGTAAAAACTCATATGTTTGTAAATTTATCTGTGACTTGACTGACGGTGTATTTTGTACCCCAGTTATATCCATCACGGAATAATAAGTAGCAAGCGTTGCCGTATAAATAAATGTTCGTTGAACTTCCAGGCTGGGATTTATTTTAATATTGTTAAAATAATGGCCACTGTCCCTCCTAAAACTTAGTTTTACGGCCTCCTTTTATACCCAGTTATAGTTTAAACGACGACGACGGGTGGCAATTTAGCTTGTTGTCATAGAAGATGGTCAGAAATATAATTATAATGTTGGTCGTAAAGAGGCTGGCAAGGTTTAGTAAAATATTTACAATGTTGACTTCATCACCAGGCCTGTCTTCCACACTGGGCTCACTGAGCAAGTAGGGCGCCCTGGAGTATTGAGGTCACATTGACATAATTCAGTAATTAAGCAATAACTGATTAATATTGTACGCTCGCTTTTTAACTCATAACTTAGTTAATAAGTTGCCCTAAAAAATATCCAGTTGCCCATGCATAGATTTAAGTCTCATACAAAAAAAATATTAAAAAAGGGCTGGTACAAAATAGATGATTACTTGAAAGACAAAAATGTATGTAGCTAAAGTATCTCATTCCATCTTTCGTAAGTTCCTACTATAAATAAAGTAAATCATTGTTATTTTGATAAGAGTAAGAGTCGAGTTTCTTGCCGGATCTTCTCGCCATCATCAACATTCCGAACGCGGCGTTAGAATAGGTACTGAACTTGTGCTGACGATTCGTAAGTGCTTTTGTAAAGCTTACATGAATAAAGATATTTTCTTTTATATTATACTCAACTTAATACCATTGCTTATATTTTACTTTATTTGTAAATCTCCTTAGGTACATTTTTCCAAACTCGCTCACCATAAGAACATTTTCTTTTTGACGAATCACTTTTCACAGGCCCATTTTCAAGGGAAACCCTTCACGCATGCCTCTTCGCTCGTGACACATATGACATGTTCCTTGAATGAAATATAGCTGGAAATATTTTTATTTGTCAAATGTATTCTTTATGTTTGGTTTTAGGTTGAAGTGTGTCATTTTCGTAGAAACCGGTAAGTCTATTGAATTATAGTACGAGCTGGTGTGGCATTCCATTTTACGTTTATAAATACATAAAGCTGACCCGGTGAACTCTGTTCCGCCTTTAAGGCGATACAATTTTTTTTTCATATTACAATATGATCTCATCCCGCCTAATATTAAGTGGTAATGACGTCCTTGCTTAAAGGCGATAAGTACAGCATAATAAATCTGTTACTTGTCGCCTTTACCTTGAAAGCTTTGATCCTGCTACTAATGTTGTGGTACCGTCGTTGTTTCTGATTTCTGTAACACAAGTGCTTTAGCTACTTACCACAGAATCAGAGCAATGTATGTGATGTGGTCCAGTATTTATTTAATTTTTTTTTTATTAATGTAGCATCCCCAGGAGCTCTGGAAACCTTATTAACACGCAGGGTCACAACAATACAGAAGTGATTTTTATTTGGCTGCGGTCTTCTTTAACGTGGAGGTATTTCACCAGTCGGGCAGCTCCAGTTCGAACAAGAAGTCGCTATGCCCTACCTTTCTTAAAAGCTTATCCAAATAGATAAATAGAGATTAGCAAATTTTGGATGCGATCGAACGGAATAAAACATATCCTATATCCGTCTCCCGGTTCTAAGGCACCTCCTAACCAATTTTCACCAAACCGGGAAAGCGAGTTATAAATAGTGTAACTAACACGACTTTGTTTTAAATATATAGATTACTAGGTGACCCAGCGAACTTTGTTCCGCCTTAGAGGCGATAAATGATTTAAAAAAGCAAAAAGAAATTAATAAAAAGTATCCTATGTCCTTCTCCTCTAAATTACCTCTCCACCAATTTTCAGCCTTATCTGTTCTGCCGTTCTTGAGTTATAAATAGTGTTACTAACACGTCTTTCTCTTATATATATATATATATATATAGAAGATATATCATTTTTAGCAAGAAAACCACCATCCCGTCAATTTCACTGGGTTTGGTGATCATGAAGATCATCCCTTTTTCAACAACAAAAAACCTACATTTACAGTTCGCAGGCGACGAATTTAGAAACTTCCTTTTTAAGTCGGTTCTGAACAGGGTAATGAATCAGATCTTGACTATCCAACAATGTACAAACGTTTAGCTAAATATTTATTTGATACCATTACTAAGAAAAGCTTACAACCTTGTTATAAATGTTCATGAATTGACCTCATTTCAAACTTGCCTGTAATTTAAAATTCATCAAATCATGAGACTTTAACATTTGTTTATCTAAATAAATTTATATACGTTATTGCACAAACAAATACAAAAGGTGGACTTAACGCTAGGAGCATTCTCTACCAGTCAACCCATGGGTCATGCACATAATTGGTTTATGGGTGCGGTAAGAATGTGTGTATAGACTTCAAATAGTAAATAATAATAATATGTATTTAGCAATGATCTAAACACTATAACTAGATATATTAAAATAATATTTTATTTATTTCGAAATAAAAGTACTTAACTATTTTCACATTTTTATTAGAAGTTATCGCTAACAATTATACGATGAGAAGCACATTAAGGTTAACACTCGCAGTTCGATTTTATGTCTTATGTTTACAACTTAAGGATGATACACAGTCCAAAGTGTGTGTAACGAGCTTTTGTCTGTACCTAAAGACTGCACTCCCGTTTTCAGTTTTCCACCGAGTGTGATAGCCGAAAATTAAACGCCACGAGTTGCTTTCATTAAAAGTTGATAATTACAACTACGCGATCCCACTACACGAATGGACAAAACTCTATGGCGTAAAAAGGCACAACCATTTTACGGACAAAATTTGTAATGTCTGCAAATTATTCCTTTGAGCGCGATAAGTTTGAGGGTAGGTACGCGTACGTGACAAATAAAAAGTACTTAATTACTGAGGTTATTTCAATGCAGCAGAGATAAATATTTTTTTATTGGTTAAAATTCGATAATCAGTAGGACCATTTGTTAATTTAACGATAGTCAAGTTTGCTGATTTGAAACTAAGGTTTACTTTTATGTGCTGTTGACAGTACTAAATTTAACGTTCATCATATGTTCACCATGTCACCCCTCCTCCCCTCCATTCCTCCCCTAGGGAAGGGTCCATATACTTCATTTAGAATTACGTAAGACTTTATCTACCTGACAACTACTTTGTCTCCCTAAACAAGATATTCGAGCTAAATTACGCTAACGTACACTTTGCTCTTAATATTTAGTAGGCGCTTTTTCGATTCTAAGACGAAATTCGGACAGTTCTAGATGTAAAGTTTTGATGACTGGTACAATGCCACTATGCATTTTTGTATTAATTTAAACGTACAATGAAGTTAAAATATATAAATGAAACAATTGTAACATTCGTAATTGCGTACCTACCTACCTACTGATCATTGAGATTATTTCAAGATTGATAACCTCTTTGTCTGACACGGGGAGACAGAGAGTGAAGACTAAAACCTCTGGGTGGTCCTCTCTGCGCAAAATTGTGGCGGTCGGCCCCCACCTATCACAATATTTTTTAAGGTCCACTGTCAAGCGATTTGTCCACGTGGATAACTTACTTTAGACCCGATTAGTACAATCGATACGAGCTTAAACTGAATCACTATTCGACACGGAATCCTAGGAAAGCTAAGGAAGCACAGGACACTCGTGTTCTATTAAGAAATGATATAAATTTTAAACGCAACAACGGCAGAATTTAACTCCGCTAAGGATCCTAGTTTTCATTTAAAAAAAATATATTTATAGGGATTTTGAGTCCTCTAAAAACCAAAGTTTATTTCCTGCGTTTTTTAGCTTTGGACCTCTACAACGTGATGATTCCATAACGTCAAGTCTTGCATTCAAAACCTTATCTCGGTCGACTATGACGAATCTACGGTTTTTCTTGCCTTAGTTTGAGTTCAGTAGCCGCGCACAAACGTTCCCCGCATACAAATAGCCTGGAATAAAGGGGAGAATCAATATCTCCTCGCTCGAATCCACTGATTTTGCCTTATTTCCCTTCGGACTATTTTAAGCGCAATGACCGAAACTGTAGATAATATAAGTGGTATACTGTACCTACTAAATACATATCGCACCCTTCGTGGAAGAAGAATGTAAGTGAAAAATGACAACTTTTCAGGAGCGTAAAAAAACTGTCCTATAAATTTATTAACATTATTAGAAATATGTAATATACAAGAAACGATAAGTAAAACTACCTGTAAGGGTCCTACGTCATTATATTTTAAAATAATGTAATGCGTATTATAAAAAAACCTGAAAATGAGCGATGCGTAATTATTCCTCGGTGCATATTAAACACTTGATGGAGTAATTATGAATACTGAATTGTTGACATGTAAAGAAAGTCTCACTGTTTGGTATTACTGCAGATAACTTTTTATTTGCGTTCTAATTTAGTCATGCATTCAATGTGTAAGTGTGGCTTACGTACGTTTTCGTCGAACTACCCGTTTGTGTAAAAAGGGTTACGTACATTTACCTTGTGAAACATTATCATACAATGGTGGTTATTTGGAATAATAACTTTACTGAAAATAAATAAATTTAAATTTGCATGTCAATTTTGTTTTTGGTTATCTTGGACATGAAGACGGGAGATTTCTCTTTGATTTGCAAGTTGAGAGCGAAGCAAAGCAAACACTGCCGTACCATCCTTTACTGGAACCATTTCGCCGCATTTTCAGGCCCCTATTTGAGAACCTCTGGATAAAACCAGAACGCTGAAATTTTCGTTATCCAATAAGCTATAGACACTTACTTGAAATCCAAAATTTCAAGTCTGTAGGTCATTTAGTTCCGAAGTTAAGGGACAGCAAAGTTTCGCATTTTCGACACACACTCACTCACTCATGATCATCAAAATAGAACTAGTACTTCCCATAAACTCAGAGAGCTGAAATTTGGTACAGAGTTAGGTTTTAATGGCCACATAAAGGGAAAACTATAAAAACTAGGATTATCGAGGTCTGGTGTCCCTGGTGACCCTGAGTAGAAAACACAAAAGCCCAACCAAACTATTAGCGATCGACATACTGCCTATAAAAAAAATATTTATCCAGGTAGGCCGCTTTATTTCATTGAGAAAGCAATAGTCAGAAAGGAAACAAAAAAGAAAAAAAGAGCTCTTCACTAGGCACTTTTACTTACTCAATAGCAAAAAACCTACATCGGCATCTTTGCTATTTGCGTTTGAAGACAATTGCAACCCCTAGATAGGTACTTCTAGCCTCGATCCTGAAAGTCATCACTAACTCGAGGTGTATGTGAAAGATATTGTTTCACCCCATTCCGTTTTACATTTTTTCAGTTGTATGTAGTACATATCTACGCTTATACCGTGAATAAATATTGCCTGAATAGAAACTGGAAATTAGTCAAGCTACCTGTGTTATCTACGGACCCAACAACCCCTGATTACAGTACACTAAAATACTTTTTTTATTGGTAAATCCAGCACTCTTCCCAATTTCAAAATCTTAATTTTTCTCGCTAAAAATGTTCACAAAACGACAAGCCCGGTCTAATCTGCATTCGAGTTCCTCCACACCCAGCGCCTCAACAGTCACCCGATTCAAAGCGGCAGAAGCAGTACGTAAACAGTATCTTCGTCTAAATTGCAAAACGGGAGGTCGTAGCCACAGAAAAGTGATGTCGCAGAAGCAACATCGAAAGCAACTGGTATGGCTCTCGAAGAGAGAACGGAGTGTTCCGTGTGAACAGAGTGAGGCTACTACTACTGCGCAACAGATCCTTATTGTGGAACCAGCGCGCGACTACATACTGCGTTTTCCGAACGATGTCACTGACGAGGCGATGGTTTTCTAACCACACCCGCTGCATGAAGAGAAGAGAAATACTCAAATCCCAAGACATGGTAATATTACCACTTTATAGGTTAGTGACATCGAGAAACTTACTCATGCTATTAAGTCACTAGCAAATCCGAGTTTCAAGACTCATTATAACGTTGAACTACCTGAGTTTAGCGGAAATATATCTGATTGGCAATTATTTAAGCGCATCTTTGATGACACTAAAACTTATTTCCTAGCTGGTGAGAATTTAGCTAGGCTCCAAAACGGGAAAGGCTTAAGAAGCCGTCCTTTCCTTTTTATGTTCTCATGATCCTGAACTTGCCATGCATTTTCTGATTTCTCCTTGAGGTGGAGGCTGAAAAGCAAGCTAACTTCGGCTCGTGTGAAATTTTTAACATACCACTTCGGAGCGACAAGCCCAAGCCGTTACCGCAGTTGGCTACCTTTCCTGATCGCAGTAACATGCATTCATCACGTATCATTCATTCGCATCACATTGCTGCATCTCTGCGAATTTAAATGATGTTTTCCCTTCATCTTCTGTTACCTACACGCCTTTGCCATGTCTGTATGGTGCAGTTAAAAATCATAACATTAAAGCGTGCGCCTAATTCCTAGCACTTCAAGTTTCCAATCGCTTTCCAAAGTTCGCAAAAATAAAATATGTACGCGGTGTTAACGCAAAGGTAAACAAAAAATATATATATATATACTATATATATATATAATTTGCATTTAATAAAGGCAAAGCCGTATGGCCTGGAAAACTGCAAGGCATTGCATCACAAAAATTTTCATCTTGGAGAAAATCCCTAATTTTCATCTTGTCTGATTGTAAATAATGTCATGCTGCTGGCATGCCATCGCTCATTTGCCATCGACATCTCATGTCATTATTGACAATAATAAAAAAGAAATCTCGTTTGTGAATAATGAAAAAGTTTTTACACCACCGTATGAGGTTTTATTATATAATCATACATATTTCATCTCAAATGTATTATATTCTTGCGTGAGAGTTCCGTACTTTTAAAAGTCGCTCTAATCGTTCTTTATGGACCGTCGGCATCTTACTATCAAATTGCTTATCCAAAGTTTCCATGTTTGGATTTAACACGGCTACAGAGAAGAGATTTTTGGCTCTCTTCACTTGTCTCAATTGGTTCGTAGTTTGACTGCAGATAGCGCAATCATATAGTCTCTGATCAGGTTTGTAGCTCATCGAGGGTACCCTGTAAAAATATTGCCCAACAACGGGATTGCATTTGTCGGTGCAAAAACGAAAGGTCCCGGGTTCGATTTCCAGTCAGATCAATTTGGAAAACCAACTTTTCTAAAATGACTTTGGTCTGGCTATGTAAAGATGACGCCCCCAGTTTGTATTCGGCATCTGGTACTCATAGCAAAAAGGGAAACCTTAGTTTGAGACCAGGTGATTGGTATGGTTGCCTGGCGCATTCATTCATTCATATGCTAATGGTCTTTGAGTTTATTTGTGTTTGATTTCATTGTCAAATGAGAATATCTAATAAAATTAATCAATGTACCCCCGTATCTACAAAAAGAAGTGAAATCCCACCAAAAACATTCTGTAAAAAAATTGCCAAGTCTCGATGGAGCAGCTTGTTTATCTCTAAAAAGTAATGAAATCTAGACAAAGTCCTGCCAAGTCTAAGGTTTCTTACTGCGATTGCTTTATTATTATATTTAATGTTGTGTGACTTGGCCGTCGAAGGATAAACAAAACCAGGTGATCCATGACATCATTGTGCCAATCTGTCGCCAGAACCGTTACCCATTGACGATGGAAAATTGCTACTTGGAAAACATTGATTCAATAAATAATTCATAATTGACTTATTGTATTAATAATACCTTTGTATAGTGGAGCTTTAAACAAACAGTATATAAATATTTCCAGTACAGATGGACTTCTAATCATTTATAGAAGTCCGTCTGTACGTCTATTTTATATAAGATCGGTGGTGGATTTGAAGTTCTAAAAAACCGGTCAAGTGCGAGTAGGACTCGCGTGGAGAGGATTCCGTACGTTGGGCTCATAGGTCACAATAACTGCTTTCACTTGATTGTGAGAAACAAAGAAATATCTTGATTGTCTCTCTCTATCTTCCATCTTTCTCTTTTAAAAAAATACCAAATTCCTGGCCCTAATTCTTCGCCCCACAAACCCCCCTTCGTGGGGCAATCCGTAGTTGATGAAATAATGTGTAATCTGCTCATAAACTGATGTGTCAGACCTTTTGAAATTAAGCATCACATGGTACAGGCAGGTAACAATAAAAAAACGTAAATTTAACAAAACAACCCTTTTTTTAATCCATGTACTTCTCATAGGTTTTCCTGTAATCTATAGGTAAAGAGCTATATTCCGCATTAATTTCAAAATTTTTAGCCTAGTAGTTTCGGAGATAAGGGGGGGGGGGTGGTCAATTTTCGCCTATTTTCTTAAATAACTTAAAAACTATTTATTTCAAGATTATAAATGATACATATTTGCAATCCTTACAGCAAGATCTTTCATTTGATATGTTGTGACATACACACGATATGGTTAGCGAATTTTTTTTTAATGTTGTGATTTACCCTCCAAAAGTGTCCCCCAAATTCATAATTTTTTATTTACGTTACACATGCACCTTTGGGTCTTTAACTTACATATGTGTTCCAAATTTCATCTCAATTGGTCCAGTGGTTTCAGAGTAATCGGCTGTGACAGACGGACGGACAGACAGACACGCGAATGATCCTAAAAGGGTTCCGTTTTTTCCTTTTGAGGTACGGAACCCTAAAAAAGAAGAGAGTAGAAGTTGTATTGTTAATGTTGAAGGCATGTGTTGCACAATCAATAACAACTTAAATTGAGACACTAGCGTTAAATTACCAATGAACTTGTACCTACTAACCTATCAAGAATGTTCAACGGCCAAGTCACACAACATTAACTATAATAATAAAGAAATCGCAGTAAGAAACCTTAGACTTGGCCGGACTTTGTCTAGATTTAATTACTTTTTAGAGATAAACAAGCTGCTCCATCGAGACTTGGCTATTTTTTTACAGAATGTTTTTGGTGGGATTGTTTTTACGCCATGAAGCTTATAAAAAATCCTCTAAGAACAAATAGCTTCTATTAATTATGACCTTTTTAAAACAAAATGCTAAACTATTTTTGTAATAACGACCAAATAATTTACAAACACTGTTGAGTAAAAATAAGTATCAACTGTTACGTAACATAAAATCAACAAAAGTTTCGTGGAATAATTAGGCAACTACACTTGCACAAAGATACCTTCCTAAATCTGCATAGACAAATAACGTATCAATTGTTATAATAATATCATCTAAATTAAAAATTCGTGGAAAAATTAAGCATCTAGACTTGCACTACGATATCCACCAAACTGTATCCTAAAACAAGTCTGTATCTATCGTTATGTAAAAATATTTAATAAAGTCTTCGTTGAAGATTTATGTGAGTATAAATAAGCTATTAGTCCTTGGGAACTTTAGTAAATAAAAAAGTGCAAATGTATTAATTTCCTTATTATGATGGAAATATCCATAATTGTATGTTGTAATATTATACATATTTGTGTTTAATTCCTTCGTTTTGAACATAAAAATTATGAAAAAAATTGACAAGACGTATTAGCTTCTTCTTCATTTTATAGTGCAATAAAAAAAAAATCACGCAAGTGGACTTGCGGCTTTGTTCCAGGGGGGGTGCGATATATTTGATAGCTGCTCGCGTTGTATCGATCAGTTAATTAAAATGTTTAGATTTTCAATCATTGTTTCATTCAAAACACATCAAAAGTAGAAGCCTAAATACAGTCATTTAGTAGTTTCACTTCGAAAGTTTTTTGGGAGTGTTGAATCTGGGTTTTTTTTATAAATTTTGGTGTTCTCTTTCCGAATTCAACATTAAACCACGTAGGATGTTTTGTACGATTACCACTCGCACCATACTGAAAAAAATGCATCTTTAAATATTAGAAACAGAAAATTTTTATCTCCGCTTGCGGTGCGGGAATTGGCGATACGTGAAGGTCGTGGGTTCAATTCCCGCACCGCAAGGGGAGATAAAAATTTTCTGTTTCTAATATTTAAAGTTCGCTAGTACGGCGTATAGTACTATAAAAATAATAAAATGCATCTTTTTCTAATGACTTTTTTCATCAGTAAGTTGCGGCAGCCATTTAACTAATCAACATTAAATGTTGAAGGCGTCTAAGTTTGATGGTCCTGATGCATTGCATCGCCTAGCTCGTGGACTAACATTTCGTCTTAAAAAAATTGAATTTGCAACAAACGTTTTTGTTCCACAAGACCTCTCATCCAACATTATTATCCGGTTAGCAAACATAAAGTCAGTACCTACTAGTATCATTGGCCTTGAATTGAATCCATTTGATAGACACAACAAGCATGAACATCTCCAGTTATCGTATGCAAACCCGCAAACCAATACGTTATTGTTTTAAGAACTGAATCGATAGAATTGAACACAGTATCTATTTCACTAATGGAAGTGTTCCATTCCGAATCCCGTATTACAATAAGTGCGGAACAATAAACGGTTCGGTTTCCTGTGACACGCTGGGCCACTTCCGAAACGCTTATTGTATGGGTTTAGAGGTTTCAGCGAGACAAATGCGCTGATAATAAGACTCTGTCCCAGTTTAAAGGGATAAAATGGGTAAAATGCCTATTTTTTTGTATTTATTTGTAACAAACCCCAGGCAAGGTTGCCCGTGACTTCGTTTAGGGATATCTGTCTATATTAATTACTAGCGGCCGCGACTTCGTACGCCTGAAGTTAGTCATTTCCTGCAATAAATACAACCAATAAAGTCAGGGTGAATGTAACTCCTATGGTGAAACATATTTTAAAACCAGCATAGTAGTTTTTTAGTTGAATCATTACAAACATACACACAAAGAAACAAATATTTCCTCTTTATATTCGTGTAGATCATTCAAATCGTTCAGTTATTGTGAAATCGTCCATATCTATAAACAACTTTTACGTGTATGATTTTAATAGGATAGTAAAAATATTTTTGTAAAATAAGTAAACTACTCCATTAGCATGAAAACATGCGGAGATATCGCTTTTTTTAATCACAATTTCCACTTGCCCAAAAACGTCCCGTAAAAACAGTAAAACTGGACTAACGTCAATGCAATTATTTTTTTAGGTCAATGTAGGTACTTTGTTTAAAAATTACTTTTTAACTAGCATTTTTGAAGCTAATGTTTTTAGTAAATTATATCATGGTATCAAAATCAAAAAAGTTAACACTTATCTAATTACAAAATTGAGTCTCAAGTTTTAAAATTCAACAAGATTATTTAGACGCCTGGAAGATGAATTTTGTTACGAAGGAAGTCGAAAGGAGGAAAACATTTAAATCATTTTAAAGCCCGTCTGGTACATGCCGGAGTTAAGGGCTCTACAGTGGTTCCGTCGCATAAATCGTAATTACGGAAATCTTCTAATTTTAACCGAATTAAGGAGTTGGTTCTAGCAGACTTCGCCCATTAAACGTGCAGTCCGCGTCAAGCAACGGCCCTTGTAAACAGTTTAAGCGACGCTATTGATAATAATGTGACGTAACGAGCTACCCTCATCTCTCACGCTCTGCATGTACAGTCGCCGTCAGATATATCGGAGCAGACAAAGTGACCAAATACTTCTGAACATTCATTTCTTCAATAATATCTCCTTCCTTTCTTCGGCAGTCGCGTAAAAAAGGAAAACACTGCATTTCTAAATATCAAAGAAAAAATAATCTAGATTAGAAAATATTTTATAAATGACGACGTCGACACCGCACTTACCTCAAGACAAAGCATAGGTACTTTAATATTGCAACTGCAACGGCAAAGAAAAAAATGCACTTTGGAACAACCATAAATATTCTTAGACTCACTGTAAGAAGGTACAGTGGCCTAAAGGTGTCCACATCTGTTTTAAAACCAGCCACTTAAGTTCAAAATTGAACGGACATTTCACCATCCACTTCACAGTTTTTAGACAAAAGGCGAACAAAGAGATTGAATAGCGCTAGGAATCTTCACACAATAGTTTCAAGTGTTTTTTTCTGTGTTTGTAGAGATGACACTTTTGAAAGGACCTCCCGATTGTCATCATAAAAAGGGAGAATGAGCTTTCAAGTAAGTGCATAAAGATGGTATTTGAACGGTTTGTGTGCGTGGCATTTAAAATCCGTAAGTGCTTTGTACACTGTAATTATGAAGTACATTGTTTGTGATACATGCCCTTACTAAAGGTTGCCGTAGAGATGAATGAATGAAGAAGTAGATTTAGTTTTGGAGTACTCTTTTGTTATTATAAAATGTTGTAAAGTAAGCTTTATGCTAAGAACTAACATTTTGTAATACCTCCTTGCATGTGGCTTAGCTTTAATGTTACTAGCTGATGCCCGCGACTTCGCCCGCGTTATTTTGGGATAAAAAGTATTCTATATCTTAATCTAGTATGTAATCTCTCTTCCTACCAAATTTTATCTAATTACGTTCTGTAGATTTTGCGTCAAAGAGTAACAAACATACTAACATCTATACTCACAAACTTTCACATTTATAATATTAATAGGATGGTAAACGATATAAAAAAAATACATTTACATGTTAATCCGTACTAATATTATATTTATAACTGCGAAAGTAACTCTGTCTGTTACGCTTTCCCACTAAAACCTTTCAACCCATTTTGATGAAATTTGGCACAGACAATCTTTAGACCCTGAGAAACGATATAGGCGCGAACGAAGTCGCGGGCACAGCTAGTATATTATAATATATAATAACCTCTCATAACCTTAAAAGTGTTATGTTGATTTTAACTGTTAATAAAAGATCATAGACGGTATCAATAACATATATTTGACTCTTAACTTCAGCTTTTGTATTTAATGTTAATAATATTATAACAATGATTTATTTCATTATCCGTAAGATGGCACGGTCCACAGCAGGTCATGGTAAACACATAACATTCCCTTCAATATGGTTGAGTGAAGCGATGGCTGGCACATACGTCATGCTTGTGAACAGGTGCCACCTTTGGGGACAGGTCTGCTCCAGTTTACCTCTTAAAATAACATAATACTTAATGCTTTTTTTACTCATCAAAATAAAACTATATGACTTGGTCCAAAGTGTTCTACACATAGCTATAAGTTAGATACTGCCACTGTAACTAATCTGCTGAGTTTCTTACCGGTGTCTTCTCGGTAGATATAGGTTCCGAACCGGAAGAAGAATCACTTTGCATTATATACAAAAAATAAAAACTGTATTTATGTTGCACGGCCGTACCCATTTCTCGCCATCTACTATTTCCTCTACCTTAAGGTTGTCTGGAAGAGATCGCTTTCTAGCGATAAGACCGCCTAAATTGTACTATAATTTTTCTGTAAAACCTATTTCTGTAAAGATTTTGTGCAATAAAGTATAATCTATCTATCTATCTATACAATGACGATTCGAAAGTGTTATTATATGTAACCTACTTGAATAAACAAATATTGAATTTGAAAACACTTGCAGTTCGATATTACTTCTTATGGCCACGACATAAGAGCTGTTCAAAGCCCAAAGTTATTTTTCTTATTCTAAACGAAAAGTGATTTCGAAGAAATTTCACTTTAAAATACACTGATTCGGATCTACTATTCTGAATTGAGAATAGCATCAAAGTCTATTTATCAATTTCTTTCTTCGCTTCGATTATATCGAAACCATTTTCCTCTCAAATCAGGCTTGATCAAATAATTTTCTTTTCGCAGCTCAACAAACATACCTCGAGCTCTAATTTATCAATTAGGGAAGACTAAACGCCCCGTAGCATCGCAAAAAGAATACCGTATCTTAATCTATCCGTCGAGACGAGTGAGGATATGCATTAAGAAACCATTAGTCAGAGCTTGAGCGTGTATCCCTTGCTTCTCTCGTGTTGAAACATTTTGCACACTGAGGGCCCGAAAGAGGTGAGGTTGTGTTTTAAGAGAGGTAGGGCATAGCGATTTATAGCTCGATCTGGAGCAGCCCGACTGGTGAAATACCTCCACCTTACAGAAGACCGCAGCCAAATAACAATCACTTCTGTGTTGTTGTGTTCCTGCGTGTGAGTAAGGTTTCTAGAGCTCCTGGGGGGTGCTACGTTAGTAGCAGGGGTCAAGCCTTCAAGGTAAGGGCGACAAGTCTAGTAACAGATTTATTATGCTGTACTTGTCACTTTTAAGCTAGGACCTCATTACCACTTAATATCAGGCCACTGACCCCAGTGAGGTCAATCTTGAAATGCAATATAAAAAAAAAAGAATCGACAGACTGCGGTTGGCTCTTTTGCAGTAAGAATGAAACCTGAATTTGGTTCATGCAATAGGCTGCATATATGTAAAAAAGTACTAAAAATTTACATAGTTGAAGTGTTCTCTCTTTTGCTACCAGTAGACCTAACATATTTTCACGGAAAATATCATGGTGGTGTATGAAGTTTATGATAGATATTGAATAAGCTTTGCTTAGCACGGGTGATAGGGGTGGTCCGCACGTGTGCCAAGCACCAAGGGGTGACAACGGAATGCGAGGTGGGGATGATCCCGTTGGATTGGCCATCACATATTACATCACCACTCAAGGTGATAAGATCCAATCGGGAGGGTTTTTATGGGGAGTCCTGCCCTAAAAAAATGGTGGCGCTCAATAGAAAGGTCGCCCCAACCCATGCTACGCCGCAACTGTTCGGAAGGCATGATGCACCCTAGATCTTTACTACTTTATTTCTTTCGTAACGAGGGTAAATCCCTGCTAATATTATAAATGCGAAAGTAACTCTGTCTGTCTGTCTGTTACGCTTTCCTGCTTAAACCTCTCAATCGATTTTGATGAAATTTGGTATAGGTATACGTTGAATCTACTTTTTATTAGAAAATAAAGGGGGGATGGGGGTAATACCACCTTTGAAAGTTTATATGGAAAAATGTTTATTTTTGAAGTTAGAGATATGAAATTTGGCACAAATATAGCTCGAAACTTGGATTAAAATATATACTACTTTTTGTTTCGAATATTAGGGGAGAAAGGGGTAAAACTGACCATGAAAGGATGTCGCGAACGCGAAGGAAGTCGCGGGCACAGCTAGTATATTTATATAACGTACCGTCACGTCGAGGGAGATGACGGCGTGTGTGGGAATTCCCGGCCTCCCTACCCAAAAATGATACAAATAGGTCTAATTTTCGATGTTGAGCATGCGGATGTCAATTGACAATCGCTCAAATGTTATATACCTACTCTTATTCGTAGCGGAACACGGGCTCTGTAATGGATGCACAAACAGTATACATGTCGCAGTCATCTGGTTTAATCAGCTATTTGATTGGATCACTAGCGCGTTCATTGAATGACGACGTTTAATTGAATGACTAAAGAACAACTCGTCAAATTGTTTGATATAACGTTCAACTTCTTGACTGAACGTCATTTAGCATAGTCGTTGAATGGGATATAGCTGACAGACATGACATAACACACATTAATAAGATTTTTTAATATGTTTTAACAATTTTAAGTCTTAAGACAATTAGGCTAAAAAAATATTTTTTTACGAATAAGTCATTTTATATCTCAATTTCACTCTAAAAATTATCAACACAGTGCTATTCGATTATATTTGTACCAGCTGTTTGACGCCATCTTTGTTTTGATGAGCACTAACGCCACAGTGGAAAAAAAATAAACTAAATTACAATCACCTGACTGATTACGTCCGCTATGTTCAAAGGGCTATGTTACAATCCGCTAACTTGTTGGACGTTCAGTGAGTCTTATTCATTCAACGTTCGGCCTAGTCATTCAATTAAACGTCGTCATTTAATAAACACGCTAGTGATTCAATCAAATAGCTGTTTCAACCAGATGACTGCGACATACACACTAGAAAATAGAATATAAAATAATTTAAAAACTCTTGTTATGCTAGTTGTACTTGTGCATCAAGAAACTATTTGTCAAAGCTCCACGACCTCCGTAGCCGAGAGGCGAGCGGGCCTGACTTTGGCGAGCGCCATCTCTGAGGTTCCGGGTTCGATCCCCGGTCGGGTCAATATGGGAAACGAACTTTTCTATATTGTCTCGGGTCTGGGTGTTGTGGTACCTTCGTTGTTTCTGATTTCTGTAACACAAGTGCTTAAGCTACTTACCACAGGATCAGAGCAATGTATGTGATGTTGTCCAATATTTTAAAGCTTGAGCGGAGATCCCCTGTGTAACCGTATGTTTCCTTAGCGTCTGGTTTCTACTAAGTAAGGCGATGTTTACATCTACGTTAAGTTCCTATTAATAAAACCACGTTTTATTAAGTAGAACTTTTTACGCAATTTTAATAAATAGTTCTTAGAAAAAAGCTTGTTTGCAAATGGAAAAGCATAACCCACTCCACATTACTCTACGGTCAGGTCAATTTAGGAAACGAAGTTAGGTATCTAAATTTACTTAGGTGTGGGTCATACAAGTAAATTTGGGGCTCCCAATCAACATTTGTTTCCAGTTGTTACTCATAGATAAAAAAAAAACCTTCCTTGATACCAGTTATTGGTCTGATATCTAGTGCACTTATTTTTTTAATAACTTTTTCCTTTACTTTGAAATAGCATGATAAACTTTTTAATACGGAGACTTCGATAAAAGTAATTTTTAATTTGGCGGATCAAGTCATGTTGCCAGTATTAAAGATTTTGTTTTTCAATTTTTATTATTTATAGAGAGGTTATACCGAAAACCCACACAAAAAAAATGTACAAGGAACCCTAAGTTATATAAACATACCTAAACAGATAACCTTTTACATTCGCATCAGTTTTCCTTGCATTAAAGCGTCTACACTAAGTGATGTAAGGCGATATTTTCATCTTTAAGTGATTAGGGTTAACGTGGGAGGAGGTTTAAACGGGCAAGATAGGGTATTTTCATATACAACGATGGAAATTTCTATTATGAAAGAAAGATGACTGCAAACAGCGCTTAGCGTACCTATGGAAGCCATAACGATTCTAGAAGAAACTGAAAGTAAGAAGAATGGTATACTTGTGGTATTAGACCACAGCATTTTAAATATTTTGCAAAATATTCATGAATAATTGAAAGGTAAAATCCAATACCATTTTTTATGCACTACCAAAACAATTGACGGATCCTATGCTCTATTTCCGAATAACGCAATAATATTGGTGCAGTAATACTTGACGACCTCTGTGGCCGAGAGGCGAGCGTGCCGGACTTTGGCGTCGCGCCATCTCAGAGGTTCCGGGTTCGATCCCCGGTCGGGTCAATATGGGAAACGAACTTTTCTGTATAGTCTCGGGTCTGGGTGTTGTGGTACCGCCGTTGTTTCTGATTTCTGTAACACAAGTGCTTCAGCTACTTATCACAGAATCAGAGCAATGTATGTGATGTTGTCCAATATAGTATTCAGGCTCGGTCGGAACAAAGTTCGATCAAAAGGATATCAGATTTATACACTTTGAATTTTTCACCGCCCTTATGACGTTTGTATAAGAACCACTATCGTTCTACAATGTGAACTGTACTGTGCTGCTGTTGACCGCATGTTCCAGTCGTATTATATAGACTTATATTAATTTTACACAAAATTACTTAATGACGCTCTTAATACAAAGAATACAAACACGTTTTATCGGCTTGTTAATTTTATCGGCAATTAAAAATCAACCCTCAAATACTATCTTAAACACTATCGTCGATGTAATGTACTGTAAATACAACTGAACCCGGTAGTTAGCTCTGTTAGGCGAAATTCTAATGACGTTTTCATTTTAAACAGCTTATATTTTATCGGCACAATATTGTTTGTTTGGCAAATAAAAATAGCCCTTATGTACTAAAAAAATAGACGAAAAAATGACGCTGTCAGTTTGTTTGTTTGGCAAATAAAAATAGCCTTTATGTACTAAAAAAGATAGACGAAAAAAACGCTGTAAGTTACTCCAGTTATACTTTATAATTAAATCAGTGATGGAGCAGAACTGGTGAAAAACCTCCACCTACAGAAGACTGCAGCCAAATAACAATCACTTTTTGTGTTATTCTGTTCCTGCGTGTGAGTACCTAAGGTTTCTAGAGCTCCTGGGGGGAGGGGGGGGGGGCTACATTAGTAGCAGGAGTCAAGCCTTCAAGGTAAGAGTGACAAGTCCAGTAACAGATTTAGTATGCTGTTCTTGTCGCTCTTAAGCTAGGACCTCTTTACTACTTAACATAAGGTGGTATGAGGACAATTTTGAAGTGTAATAAAAAAAGAATAATATAAAATTTTGGCTTTTGCCTTCTATATTCAATATTAATTGGTAGACGTCTGAAATTGTGTGTGGCTATAAAAAAACAAAATCGCGTCGGACAACACATTTTCGATTTTGTACCACCCATATGCAAGTGATTCCTTGATATGCTTGACCTGACGTACGAAGAACTTATCTTTGCTTAAAAACATTTTCTTTAAACTCACCGTCGCCGGGCTTTGCTTCAGTCTATCCGCTTTCATCTTACGTTCCAAGAAATCAATAAAACGGTGTAATAAAGCTTTAAAGCGGCTGGTGTGAAATTTGCGAAGTGTCGGCCCGAATAATCCTTCTAATCCGACACAATTAATTAGTTCGTGACGCGACACCTAGCCGGGGACGCACAAAGCCGCTATACCAAGCAGGAGCCCTCACTAAGAAACAGATTTTGAATTTCGATATCACAGTAAAGTTGAAAATTTGTAGGTTTTTTTGTGGACTTTATCCCGCGTTTAGAAACAACGCAGTGATTCCGTCAAGAATGAGTCTGCGCGGTAGATTTTTCATTAAGGAAAGTCACGTGGTCTTGAACTGTCAAACCCATACATTAAACATTTGATATGACGATACGTTATACGTATAGTAAGAATATTCCTAACTTTTGTTGGTTTGCTTTTGTGATCGCATTTCAACGCCACAACGATCACTAATGATCTCATTCTAGGTACATGGGCTCCAATCCATGGAAACAAATGAACAGTAACGACAAAATTGTTTATTCTTGAGTGCTAATTGGCTTTACTCCAAATTTTTAATTTGCCATTCGTGACTTCGTGATCTATAACTTTTCAAGCTCAAGTCAATCCCAGTTTTATCCCGATAGAGGAGGAGGAGTTTCGTCATTTTTTTTATAACGCACTTCTATATTAACCTCATCCCACCTCACCTGATGTTAAGTGGTAATGTAATGAGTTCCTAGCTTAAAGGCGACAAGTACAGCAAAGTAAAACTGCTACAAGACTTGTCGCCCTTACCTTGGAGGCTTGACCCCTACTACTAATGTAGTTCTGGAAACCTTACTCACACGCAGGAACACAACAATACTGAAGTGATTGTTATTTGGCTGCGGTCTTCTGTAAGGTGGAGGACGTATTTGATCAGTTGCGCTGCTTCAGTTCGAGCAATAAATCGCTATACCCTACCTCTCTTAAATATGCTATTTTATATCTCTCCGATGTCTACATCTTATAAGGAGATAATCTGCTGCAAATTTCACGTTTGTAGGTATAATTAAAAATTTATGAGATTTTGTGATAAACAGTCAGTGAGCAGTATTTCCCTTTTATAATATAGGTTAGGTGATACTAAGGACCAGACAAATTTTTAATTTAGAAAAAAACACGATTTTCATTTCCTATAGAAACCTAAGTGGACGTTTATGAATCTGTGTACCATCCAGCTGGCACCTACAACAGCATTTCAAGCTCAACCTTACGGAATTTCGCATAGCCTATTCCACTCATGAGATTTTTCCTCCTTCCAGTAAAGCAAACATTTAGTTCTACAGAAAGCTTAACTGATTCTACAAGAAGCAAGACTGAATGCAACCCCGAAACCCTCACAAGGCCCGTTTAAGCATAATAATGATCCCGATTACGTCACAAGTAGAGCGAACCGTTGTAAATTGCAGCAGCTTTGTGCGAATCGGCCCAGTGTCGCGTCGCGAATTAATTAACTGTTCCGGATTAGAAGGATCACTCCGAGCCGACGCTTCGAACATTTTACACTAAACAACCAGAGGCTCAAATTTACTGTCATTTTTATTGATAGGTCCGCAGTCAAATAACAATCACTTACATGTTGTTGCGTTCCTGCGTGTGAGCAAGGTTTCCAGAGCTCCTGGGGGGTGCTACATTAGTAGCAGAGGTCAAGCCTTCAAGGTAAGGGCGACAAGTCCAGTAATAGATTTATTATCCTGTCTTCTTAAGCTCTTAAGCTAGGACCTCATTACCACTTAACATCAGGTCGGATGAGATCACTCTTGCAGTGTAATATAAAAAAAGAGGCCCATGTGAAACATCTGATTCTTGCGGTGTTGCCAACCCCAACATAGAGTAAAACTGTATAAATAATGAAAAAAACTGTACTAAACTGTAGAAATCGAATAAATAGCAGTACTTAAATATAGGTACATCTTTTTTAAATTTTAGATTTTAATTACAATAAATATAATTCATTACATATAGGGCATTAAAAACAATTAAAATCATAGTTATCAAAGTTTTAATCCAATTAAATGTCAAGATAAACTCTCGTAGTTGCAACAACTGTGACTCTTGCGCAAATGTCATTGGCAACAATGTTTTTATTCCCTTTTCTGTAAATAAGTAAATATATATTTTTTGATACACGAAGACATGGAAATCAGGACACCTCTTCAAAAGATACACGCAATGTTTCCCTCCATAACGGCTGATTTATCATTTGTCAGATTAAAATTAACAAGACTATGAAGTACTCGTGTAAGCAGTTTGGATTAAGAACATCATTAAGTGCTACCGAATAATATGACATTTAATATGCTATTTTACTTCTGTCCAATAGAAAAATCGGGCCTTAATAACATTCACGTTCTACCGATTTCCTTTGGTGCTCCCATAATTCAATTCTTGACAAATTGACACGTGTTTTATTGTTACGAGATATAAACTCAATAAAGGCTTTGTCAGCTATTCTGGGCTATTGAATATAACAAAAGTCTGTTGTCTATCACGAGACTCGCTATGTCATGTGAAATAGGAAATCTTTCAATCTAAGGAATCAGAATTGGTTAGTTTATATTCGTATCAATTTACGAAAAACCCCAAAGTCACGTTACCTTATAATTCAATATAGTGATGAGAATGTTTTAAGTCCAAAAAACCGAGTTAAATCAAAAATAGTGATGAAACGCCTTTTGAATTCTTTATTCAAAGCTGATTGGTAAACAAAAGAAAACTCCTTGCTAGATCTTAAAAGACGTTTTGAATAATTTTCAGAGATTAACGTACCTGCCAGTATCTGTTATTTTGGACAAGTTTTTTTTGAGAAACAAGTGGTTGTCGAAAAATTATTTTACACATTAAACCTGTTCGCTACCTAAAATATCTATACCTATTGTGTCATGCATGATATATTCTTTTGCAAAACACGATCATATGCAACATTTTGTTTACTTTTTAAAGTAAGTGCCTACCTTGTAATAAACATGGTTGGGAATGATGCCTGATAGGGTTGTCAATTAAACCGTAAACTTAAATAAAAAGGGGAAGAAGAATTTTGTATGACAAGGAATGGGACTACTTACTACGAGTAAATTCAATTATTTTACTAACTTATGAACTAATCAACTAATCCTCATAAGGCCTCATAAATACCAAATGATGGTTTCGCGCTGCCTTAGCCACTGTGCCAACGAGATCGTGTCGATGATTTTTTAAGCCCTGACGCAAACAGACGGTATGTAATAAGTTTGACGTGTCTATATCTGTCTGTGTTTGCCTATCTATTGCATTGTAGCGTCCGAAACCGAAGCATTAATTTAGTTTTTTTTGTTTGAAAGATTAATTAGTCGTTCTTAGCTATGTTTGATGAAAATCAGTCCAAGATTTGAGCTGGCACAATATAGCGTATTACATATTCTGACGCAAATTTCTTATAAGTATCCAATAGAGGGGCCTCAATTTCAAATCCAAGATGAAATGAAGAATAAAGAAGATTATGACAAATTTCAAATCCAAGATGCGCTCCTACTTTCTAACGGTGAGGGGTTTTTTCCACGATTAATTTTATATTACTTTAATGATAAAACACATTTCATACATTAGTATTACAACAACGCATTGCGAATTTTTTAAGCTGCAGGCTTACTAAGAACGCAGCCCTAACATCACAAAAGAATGGCGACCGAACCCAAGCCCTGCCAACATGTACACCGAAACGGCGATACTGAATGGCATACATACCGTCACAATTCACGCAAAACTTCCAAAGAATCCCTGACCCTACCCTCGGTCCACAAAGGCATCCCTTGATCGCGGAGTGGGGCCAGGTAGAAACGCTTTCATTCAATATAGCAACACGTAATGAAAGGAATTTCTGATGTCGAGCACATTGTAATAACCGAGTTTGTCGCTACGAAATTGTACTTCTTTGTGGCTTCTTTGATGTTCGGTGTCTTATTAAAATTTGCTTTTCAGCTTTGGGCGAAGTTATGAAAGACCGTGTTGCACTTGGAACAATGTTGCTGAGGAGTTAATCGGTGTCACTCTTCAAAACTCGGGTACATTCAATTAAATCTAAGAACTCATGATAACATGACTTTAAAAAACCGATAAGTATTGCTATTCTACCGTACGAAGCGCAAAAGCGGTATTTTACTATAGGAACTGCACCAATTCGTAGGAACCGCAATTTGGCTTAATACCACAAGTCGTCTTAGTACATGTTTTTTTTTGTTTTTGGTATTTACAGCTATTAATGTATGTAGACAACAATTGTTTGTTTCCTTCTGCGTAAATTTTATACATAGCCAAATTATTGTCTGCCTTAGCAGGTATATGTGGTTTAGAATGCCACCAGACATTAAGTACACTTATGGTACTACTTTTTTGTACAATTAAATTTTAATAAATTGAATCACCTCGCATGAAGAGTAACTACACCAGCTTCAGCCCCTTTCCCGAAACACGATCATTTCTTCGCAAGAAAACTCCCGTAAAATGGGAACTGGCTGGAAAGTTATTCGTGTAAATTTCATTAACGTGCTAATTTCCAAGCTGCAAAAGCTAATTTGTAATTAACTTCAGCGTGTGCAGAAGGAAAAACTTCTCGAAATCCGACACGTGCGTTTGTTTAAATATTGCTAACAAATTATGACTTTAATACTTTGCGCATTTTATTATATTTGAGTAGGTATTTTATGTTAATGATACGACTTTCCTAGTGATATAACTTTTTTCTTTTAAAATTAATGGATTCATCTCTTTCGTATTAGGAGTCGAGTCCTTTTTGTATTTTTCTCCCTCTGGTGTTAATGTCAGCGCAAGCAGAGGCCCCAGAAAGTAAATATATTTTAAAAACATTAAAATAAAAGAGACCTACTCCAGAGCCGGAGCTGATAAATTCAGGTTTTTATTTTTCTGCCCTATAAATGACTAGCATGCCATTTATAACAGTAATTGAGGTACAAATAAAATTAATCATTTTATTTGTATCTCAATTACTGTTATTTTAACCTCAATTCAATCAAGATTTAATGTTAAATATAATTTTGGCAAATGGTCTTTATAGAGAGCAAAGAGGCGTGGGCGTTCCGCCAGGGGCAAATGTTTTTGTTATGAACAGTCATAAAATATATACTTGATTTTTTCTATGTTTTTACATTCTTCTGACATTGATTTAAAAATTACTTTATCCGAACTTTCTACTACATTTACTTTTTCAAATTTGAGTCGTCTCGTTGCGGATAACATTTATTTCATTGACATATGACTAATTAACAACACCGCAAACTGTGATGAAATTGTTGGCTTTAATTGAAAAGCAAGCCTTATTTTACAGGATTTTTCAAAGAATATCAATATATAACAATCAACACATTACATTCTGGAACAACCTGTATAACTTGATACCAGTGCCTTAAGCCTGGCTGGACATTATCAACGCTCTGGAGGTGGATCAAAGATTTTGGTTTGAAGCCAGGCCCTGAGTACGTTCACCTAGCGGAAACATTATCTCGTTACTATACTTGACCGTCAAAACTATAGTCAAGCAAATGAACGTTGCCAAGGCTACTCGAATTATCACGCTTTGTGCGAGTTATGTAAATTAAAATAGACAATTAGGATTACGGGTGAACGGCCCCATTATACCAGTGGGCATGTCTAGTTGTTAGTTTCGGCCTACGAAATATTTCTGTTACTCTATTGATCGCTTCATGTACCTAATGTGTAGCAAACTACGAGTACTTTAAACTGGTAATATCTTTTGGATGCACAGACGAAAGCTCGTCAGAGTGGACACTCTGGACTTATCACCGCTTTAACGTGGTTTTTTATTGTTTAAATTGCACTTCAAGATTCACCTCATCCCGCCTGATCTTAAGTGGTAATGAGGTCCTAGCTTTACGGTGACAAGTACACAATAATAAATATGTTACTGGACTTGACGCCTTTACCTTGAAGGCTTGACCCCTGCTACTAATGTAGCACCCACCAGGAGCTCTGGAAACCTTATTCACACGCAGGATCACAATGACAGAGATGCGGTTTTCAATTTCGATTGGCTGCGGTCTTCTGTTAGGTGGAGGTATTTCACCAGTCGGGCTGCTCCAGTTCGAGCGATAAATTGTTATGCCCTATCTCTCTTAAATGTGGTGCGCATAAGATCCAATAACGAATTGCAAGTGTTCATCTTGACGTGCTGTCTAGCGTACAGATAAAAGCTCGCCATTTGGGTTGTAACATTTTGTACTTCGCACCGCCTTTATGTGGTGCACATAAGATCCAATATTGAACTTCAAGAGTTAACTTTGACGTGTTGTTGACCATATCTACCAGTTACTGAATCCCCTGATTCGTGGTATTAATACATACAATTAAGACCTTACACAAAATTTCTTCACCAACCATAAGTAAAAGCATTTCCCTCAGGATTCAACAATATGTGGTTCTCATATATTATTTATTAACATAGTACCTATTCGATTCAAACCCTCGATCAGCCCAGGGTATTAACAAGTTTTCCAGCACACGACACTTGGGACTTGTTAAAGTACTTAGACGTAGTACGTACCTAATTTAACATGTTTCGGTTATTCTAAATAATTTCAACATTATGACATCTGATTTTAGAAACGAAATTGCGTTAAACACCGCCCAATTTTCATTATAATGTGCCTCTTTAAACACTTGACATTGGCGGAATCATCGCGTAAACTTGAACGCGAGACAGAGTCCATGAAAAAAAAATGCGTCACATTTTGGCTTCTCTTGATCACAATTGAGTTAAGTGACGTCATTCGTTAAGTAATTTGACCAGGGTTGTTCGCGTAAATTGATCAGTGTTTTTTCTGTCTAAAGCCACGTGGTACCAATTTGGTTACTTAATATGAGCAAAAGTATTGTATCGCCTATATTGTACTTAAATATGTCTGTAAAACCAATTTCTGTAAATTTTCTGTGCAATAAAGTGTATCTATCTATCTATCTAAAACTAGTTACAATAAATAATGTGTTTAATGATACCACCTAAGCTGAAACTCGCTGTCAAAAGTTCGACGCCATCATCTTTGCGCAGCTATGAGTAACAAGCTTATCACTAAATAGCATAAAACGAAGTTGCTTCCCGCTGTCTGTCCCTACGGCCATACGTGTGCTAAGATCTTGGAAACTAGCAACGGATTTAATTTGGTGTAATCGATAGTGATCCCAAGGAAAGTTTCAATTTAAAGTACATACACCTAATAGTACAAAAAATAGTTAGTCCTAGATTGCATCCATGCAAAGCCAAAAATAAAACATTCTCGTAATATTATGAAAAAAAAAAACTTTAAAAAATTTACATTTCTTCTTGATAAACAGCTAAGTCAGGAGTCCAATAACATTGCAACATCAAATAGGTACATCTACTAATGTAATTTAAATAAGGTAGAATTTTAGACGTCAAATATTTTTTGCTTAAGGACAGCGGTCATATGTATCCGAACCGGGTTTTTTACTATCGACCTTATTGTAAAAAAAAACTACGTCTACTACAAGTGAAGGCCCAAAACAATCGAAACTCTCCAAAACCTACAGTAGCGAAGAACAAACACCTCAGATCCCATTATGGAACTAATAATTGCGTCTCGAGTGGAGTAAGGGTCTATTGTAAATCCCTCGAGTGGGTGGAGAAATTCTTTGTTTGCCGTCAAGTGCGGTATAGCTGGGATGCGCTGTTGGTTGGCTGGAGAAATGCCTTCGACATCGTGGTTAGTTGTGAACTTCACGAAGGATTTCCCTTGACCCACATTGAAAAACGGTAATTAGAATGGTAGTTTAATGTAGCAACAGTTTTGTATCGCAATTTCACTCTTTAGGTGATTACGCTGATGTGGTAATACAATCTTCATACCATTTAGGTATATTATCATTACTAATTATTTAACTACGTAGTTTTTGAACTTTTCAAGTGAAAGGCCAGTTATATCGAGCCGATTCGACTTTGGAAAATGCTTTGTCTCATTCTTAACGTGTACGATTGGACAAAGACAATAGATAGAATTTCCGTTTATGATGTTAATAGAAGGGGCTGGTTTCAAAATGAATTGATGTATGCTACTTCGTCTGTAGGTAAATATTTTATAAATCACTGTTTAATCACTATTTTTTTTTGTTTGCCATTTATAATTTCCACATTCAGCGGACTTACCGTTGGGCTAATTAATTCTTCCGTGTGACTGTTTGCCTATGAAAAAAATTGTGCTTATGGATATCTCCATAATCATCTTCAAAAACCTGTACCTTCATATGACAGCCATATTCTTGACTGCGAAAGTACCAGGACCGCATAATAAGCTTGGTGGTGTTTTAGCTTATCATCAACCGTATCTGTATCGGAACCGTCGCGTGGAAGCATGTCTATTAAACGTCTATATCCTGCTCAAACATCAGATGACGTCCTTACTTATTTGTTAAACGAAAGCACGTAGCATAAATCTACCAAATCTCTCCAAAACCTTCAGTAGCGAAGAACAAACACCATAGATACCATCATGGAACTAATAATTGCATTTCAAGTGCAATAGGGACGTTTTTTGTAAATCGCTCTCTAGTGGGTGTAGAAATTCTTTGTTTGGCCTCAAGTACGGTCTAGCCGTGATGCACAGTTGACTGGCTGGAAGGATGAGGGTCTTTGATACCGAACAAGCCCATCAGATGTTGTGACCCAAGGGGTTGCTCGGGTCGGCTCATGTTCTTAAGAAAATTTACTCGCATGACGCATCCTAACACATTGTAAAACATTATATCTTTGACGTTGTTTTTTTTTGTCTCGAATCAATCATTCAAACAACAATATGTAAGTAGGTATTTCGATTTCAAAGGGCCTCAGATCCGCATATGTAAGCAAATCAAATATTCAAAGCTGCCTAACTCATAAGAGCACTTGCGACTGATTTGAAATCGAAAAGGTTCTCCCTTTGGCCTCGGTGTAAACTATAGGTATACATCATCATGAATTTTAAGTTGGTACACTGATCAGTCAGTCTAAAAAAAGCGCGCCCAGTGTTACCATCTCTCAAATTTTGCTTTCCCCTAAATTTGATTCCATAAGAAAGCTCGCAGTTGAGGTCTGGAGATGTTTTTTTAAGTATTCGATTGCCAAATTATCATACAGTTAGGATTCATGCAAAACCGTTTTAAACTAGGCTTTGCATGAATCCTAACTGTATCATCCTTGGGCATACAAGAATTTGGGAAAGTGAAAAGCTATCATAGCATTATTTTATATACTAGTTATGACTATTAAAGGTAATCAAATACAATATGATATATGACGACCTCCGTAGCCGAGAGATTAGCGTGCCGGACTTAGGCATCGCGCCTTCTCTGAGGTCTCGGGTTCGATCCCCGGTCGGGTCAATATAGGAAACGAATTTTTCTATATTGTCTCGGGTCTGGGTGTTGTGGTACCGTCGTTGTTTCTGATTTATGTAACGCAAGTATGTGATGTTGTCCAACATTTATTTGTTATTTATTTATATTATGTCATTAATCATTTTAGAAAGCTGCTAGTTTTTTAATTTCGATTACGATGATGGTAGCAAACCTAAAATAACTTTTGAAACTCCTTGATGCCAAATAATCAGATTTTTGTTAGGTCAATAAAACACCACCAATTTAGGGGGAACACTCCCAAATTGGAAACCCTGAGCGCGACATGGCGTTTTGCTTTTTTTCTAACCTCACCCCACTTGGTCGAGTACCTACATACACGTGCTACTGAGTTTTTTATAGTCTGCTCTAATGAACTGTGTTCGGAAACCCTGCCAGGATATCCTGTTTGAAAATAAAAGAGCTACCCTGCACCTTCGCGGTAGTATGTACACCAACACGCGATTTCAAGCTTTAAACCCAAGGCACATGATTCAGAATAAGGAGTCATACTTTTGCGACCGTCATTTTTGGATCAATGAATGTGACTCCACGGTTTTTTATTCGAAATTTTGTGAATTCCAATTGTTGTTTCCTTCCGATTTTACGTCTTTTATACTTTTTTTCTATAATTCATTGGAAAGTAAGTAATTTCACATTGTCAGTTCAGTACAGTAGGTAAATTTAGCTTGCCTCTCTTTTAAATTTTAACGTCGTAACCTACTTGGTGTACCTACATACGTATAGTAAAAATCAGGTCGGACTATACTTTTTAAACTTTGTACCACCCTCAGATAAGAACAATAGCACCACCCGTATGTCCCAAGCATAAGAATCAATATCGTGTATATCTTGATGTGAGGTTAACCTGTACTATTAATTAAGTGCACACGTCGTGGTAAACACTTGTAGTTCGATATTAGTTCTTATGCGTACGAAATAAATTTCAAAAATTTGTAGGTAAAAAGTCTCTCGTGCTTTTCTGTGCACAACTTTCAGACAGCGCTTCTATTTGCGAAGAAGATGTTGACTATCATATGATATAGGTACCTACCATACCATTATGACAACGAAAGTTTAATAAAATCAAAACATACATGACATGAAATTTGATAGATTATTTTGTCAGAAAATTAAGCTTTCAAAAAAAGATATGGTAAATAGCTAAAGTACTACTGTTACAGTAAATCAGAAACAACGACAATACCGCAACACCCAAACCGAAGACGATATAGAAAAGTTAGTTTTTCACATTGACTCGAACCCGGAACCTCAAAGATGACGCGACGCTATAGTCCGGCCCGCTTACCTCTTGGCTGTGAAGGTCGTCAAATGAGAAGAGAACGGTGATCATAGAGAAAATACGAAATATACCTAGGTACCGATCATGTAAATTCTGCCATATTTGCCACGCGCTCGATTTTGATCTGAAAATCGGTTATAATAAATAACGTTTTCTCCATCTTCTAAAACATACATACGGTCGGTTAAAATAAGGCCACTGTTCATGATACAGTCTGAAATTATATTTTTAAAAGTATGAAATTATTATTTAAAACTCTTACAAAAATACAGCTTACATAAACAAAAGTTTTCTATGTTATCAAACTTTCTCGTATGCAAAAATGATGATTGTCAAACAATATCCACTCCCGCACGCATCCTTACAAATTATGTTTCTATTAATAATAAGTCCAAAAATATGATTTAAATAATTAAGTTTCTATGCCATATTCTAACAGAGGTAGGTAGGTATATATTTTAGTTAGAAGGTATTTTTCCAACAGTGTTTCTTGTATGTATTTAAGACACCTACGTAATATCTTTCATTAAATATTTCGTAGGCATATGTACGTAGGTACATACCTACTTAGTGCATTAATATTTACTTAAGTAAATCATAACTTTAACATCTCTCGACACACGCTTGACTGGTTTTGATTCATAGTTTTTTTGTCCTTTCAAATAAATACTACAACCCCAAAATCAAAGAACATTGTCCGCCCGGTTCCGTTCAAATCGAACCTCTCGCTTACTCTCGCCCATTTCATTCATTCACACACAGCGCTCTTCTTTCCCTGCCGATTCCATTCGCTCGCTCGTTCGCCGGCCGGTCAATTCAATCAGTCTTGCGCGGGTCGTCTGCGGAGTGAGTGTACGTTCTGCGCATGCGTCATAACCTCCACGAGCTGTCAAATTATTTCGAACGAACGTAAATAAACAAGTGAGACATTTTGTGCCAAACCTCTTTTGTTTTAACTTATTTTCCGGCAAACAAAGAAGATAAGTGACCGAACATTATCGTGTGACAATTTGTGCAACGAATTTCCGAGTGAGTATGCTTAATTTTCGTTTTGTATTTTTTCGCATGCCATGCCGGCGCGCTGATTTTATCCGTAAGAATCTTTTTGTTTTTTTTTAGTTAGATATTAATTATCTTCTTGATTAGTGATGCATTGTTCCGCGACGGTTTTTCATGAGGGATAATTCCATTCAGTTTGTGGATACAATCTGTATTTTTGTAATTATGTTGATACTAAGATGCGTGTGTTGTTGCTTAAGGAAAATCTTCGCTATTTATGACCTAATTACTGGTCGTTAGGCTTATCTCATATCCCTAAACAAGCGGTGATTCACAACCAGGGTGGTACTGAACGAAAAATGTGACAAAATAATGTACAAAACGGTTAAAACGGATTATCTAACGTCGAATCGCTGGGTCATTGACCTCTACCCGTTGATAGAATAGAAAATCTGATTTTGAACGAGTGCAGCGTTTTATTTTTGTTTTTAATTTGTTTTGTAATTAGTCTAAACTCAAGTGTAATAAAGTTAAAAGTCGGATTATTAGAAAATGAAAGCAATGAAATTTTAATTACAGCTTTAAGAAGCAACATTTACGATTACGATGGTAATCAGGAAGCTTAAAATAAAGGTGGTTCTAAATTTAATGCCATCTTCCTATACACTATTATGTAGGTAGGTGCCTACCCAGGTTATTTTGATGAACATTTAAAAATCTGAGGGCTATGGTGACAATTGGTTATCATGGGTTTATAGGAAGTAAGTGGTCTAGTAAGGCCGGTAGGTACGCTATTTTTACGAGGGTTTCATGCTAACAATAGAGGGTGTCCTAATTCAGTCACATGTTCTAATATGTGAACAGACAACTCGATTCTAAAATGTACCTTATGTTAACGTTAAGCGCGCAAGTGTTATCTAACGAGGTCTGTCACTGTCCTGCCAGTATCACCTGAGAATTGAAGAATCTTCACGATAGGTCACGGGTATTTGATGATCAATACTTTTCAAGGGTGCAGTGGAAGCCATTAGGTATGTTAGTAGTTCAAGCTAGTTTCCAGGCACACTCGGGTCTGAAACGAGTTGTTCACTTAGAAAAGATACTTGACATTCGATGAGAGTTTAATTGCGGTCGACTTTCACGATTAGGTATTTTATTAATTACTCACTATTTAAAGTTACATTAAAACCTACTTTGTGCACTAAAGCTCACAAAATCATAAATAAAAAGTACTAAATCGGGTCGATTATGGTTTTCCTTCCATTACCCTCCACCAAATCCAAGGTACCTACTGTTTATGACTTCATTTGCTTCACTACACCTTGTCATATTTAACTGTTCACTGTATGTCTCACATACTTCACGCAGAGGTCTAATGTAACAGGGTACCTACTGCTTTGTAATGTACCTTGTTAACCGTACGGTCGACAGCAAATTAAGGTGAACATTTGCAGTTCGATATCAGTTCCTATGCCAATGACTTAAGGGTCGCACAAAGATCAAAGCATGTAGTCTGAGTGTTCCACACCTAGACACGAGCCAATCTTGTACACAATTAAAACGCGAGCAGGCGTCGGCGTTGCCACTTCGTCGCCCTCAGATAAGCTAAACAGGGACTTCCTGCAAGGGTGACCATCCTTAAATTCTCCCGGATACACGTGCGGGTCTCGAAGGATGTCCCGCAGAATTGAAGATGTCGGGAGACGTGCTTCCTGATTAGCTCAGAAATTTCATTACTTGAAATTAAAAAATTAAGTAATTAGTTGTCACGAAATTCTCCCATTGAGGGATGGCAACGGAAGATTAGATAGATCCGAATACCTAGGTAGTAACAAAAGTTTGATGTTCAGTTCCAGGAGTCCCCGAAATTTTAGATTAGAACGATAGTTGATAGTTTTAAAAGAGGTAGGGCATAGCGATTTGTCGCTCGAACTGGAGCAGCCCGACTGGTGAAATACCTCGACCTTACAGAAGACCGCAGCCAAATAACAATCACTTCTGTGTTGTTGTGTTCCTGCGTGTGAGTAAGGTTTCCAGAGCTCCTGGGGGGTGCTACATTAGTAGCAGGGGTCAAGCCTTCAAGGTAAGGGCGACAAGTCCAGTAACAGATTTATTATGCTGTACTTGTCACCCTTAAGCTAAGACCTCATTACCGCTTAACATCAGGTGGGATGAGGTCAATCTTGGAGTGTAATATAAAAAAAAATAGTCATTTAGGAAAAAAAAGATTATTTTGTGTTATCTTTCATGTATGAAGTTTATTAGCGTTTGATTTAGCTGATTGTCTTATTTTCCATGTCGCAGACTGCACCAACTTTGACATCATCTAGACCTATATATCGGCCTGGTTAAGCAACTATCTTAGATCCAACTTAACTTTCGCAATTATAATAATTATACCTAGCAAGTAGGCATAATAGTAAGTGAATATCGCTAGATAAAGACTTAAATTGTGGAAAGTTCCATGAACTGTCTGTACAAAAGCAACTTTAACCTTAATTACATCCTCAAGAAACCTCAATCCTTACATCACATGCAATATTACAAAAATAACAGTTTCAAAAACTCCGTACCCATTATTTCCTCATTGTTGTACAAGATTAACCTAGATTCCAATCAGATTTTCAGTCAGTATCCGCCAAAAAAGAATTCCAACGATGCGTCTTTTCCGTCTATTATTAGGAAGAGTTCCGAGCGATATTCTCTATTTGTTCTAACTACGTTATTTATTAAAATATATCCAGGCACAGGTGGCCACAGTATCTGCCGTTGGCTTGAAACCCCGACCCCTGCAACTCTAAATAACGCTGTATTTTTAGTATCTGCATACCTAACTAGTCTGACTCATTAAATAGGTACCGACTATAGAACAAACATTGACATTGAATGGAGTGTTTTTGAACTTTTGTGCTGTGTTCGGCCGGATACGTTTATTGAAGAAGAATAAGTGGTTGTAGGAATGTAATGGCATAAAGCTGACTGGAATAGTTAAGTCAACGAATGGGTTTTGCGGTTCACCAAATCTACAAAATGTACGATTTGGTACAATGACTTGACTGACAAAGCATATTATTTCGAATCTTCATTCCTATAGTAAATGAGTATTTTACGGCAACACCATAGAATATACTGTTTAAATAAATGACTAGTACAGATACGTTGCTATTTGCGCCCAAATGACAGGGGCACATTCTTGGCTAGAGATCTAATCACCAAAGTAGATTGGTTTATTGAATAACATACAATTCCAAGTAGCATACCTCATTGAATCCGGAATGTTGTCATCCTTGACTTGAACGGAATACCATTAAAATCTCCTCTTAATGGACATGCGTTTATTTCATCGAACAAATATATACACAAATATTAAGGAAATTAACTTTCTTTTGCATTTGTTTCAATTTCGTATAGTCTACATAGTTTTTCAATACGCATTCAATCATTTCTCTTGCTTTCAATGTTCTCGTTGCTCTCAATGATCATGCAAAAGGCAAGTTATCTGGCAAACTTGATTTTGTTTCGTGTTTAGAGGTCAATTTTTTAAATATTTTTGAATTTAAGCTTGATGATTGTGTACTGATCTTGTCAGCCTGAACAAGAAAAGCGCAGTTTTGTAAATTGCTCTTCAGCAATTTACAAAACTGCTAATCATAATATTCCAATTAAATCACGTCTCTTTTTACGAGAATCAGTTTAAAAAACACTAAATTTACATTAACGACTTTATAGTTTTAAAAGTTAGCAGTGATAGCTTCAGTAGACTTAGGCAAAGTAATTAATGATATCTTTGCAAGACAAAAAACGTTAAAACTTCGCGCTCAAATCTAGAACGGCTATGGATCTGGTATGACTCACTAACTAGTAGGAAGTACGACTCACGTATTTTATTACCTGTGGGAAAATTCCTACTTTGGAGACGACGGCTAGCAACGTAGATACTAATTAATCGCTGAATGTTTTTTTGTATCTACTACTTACCTAGTTCATAATTTAGCCATATTAGCTTAGGCATTAAAAAAATATAATTTGTTCTTTGAAAAATGTACAGAGAGTTTTTCAATGTTTTGTGTGCCTGTTGCATCTACGCGAATTACTTTATTGATTTTAGCCCACAAATGTTAATTTACCTTATATGGACGCTATTTGAAAACTTTGCTTCAACGTTCGCGGTAGTTTCTATTCTGGGAGCTTTTTTCCCATTGTCTATTTATCGGATCAGCTATATGGTGGGCCTAAGTCCCAACAGCTTAATTGTGAACGACAGTGACGACCTTCCCCATATTTTGTTAATAAATTTTAGTTTCTCCTAAAAGAGCGATAATTCACCATTTTAAAAACTGCTATTTTAATGCAACGGTTTTATAATTTGGAAGGCTCTTCGGGCTTGTGATTCACCAACTTAAAAGAAACTGCAGATTAAAAGACCACGTTTATGTTTAAGGAATTAGAGTCTTATTTGCACGTGTCCAATATTTATTTACATTATCTACTCAAACGTAAACTAATCCAAGAACCACGACGCAAATTGTATTCGTAAAGTGTCAGGTGTTCGGCACACCAAAGGATTTGCCTTGACAAATATTTGTATTTGCGTTTCCTTTCGTACGCTCGTTTGTGTAGCTAAATCATACAAGCTTTTCTGAGACAAATCCAATACACAATCTAATCAAATATATCGATCGACCATTGTATAAATGTATGATAATAACTAATTGGGTTTCAAAACCAGTGTTTATTTTATTTCACATCATTGGTCCCATTATTACAACATTTGCGTTGCGACACAAATGTTTTTTACCACTTAATTCGATTATCGCATTGTAATTAATAAATTTTCAAAAAAACAGAAACTCAAATATTGGAAATTGAAACAAAAACGGACAAAAACTTCAAAAAAGCGACTAATTCAGATAATATAAATTTCCTTTTCACGAACCTTTCTCTACATTTGGTTTACATTTGGGGAATATGTCAAACATGAAATCAGATCAAACAGAATGTTTCCCAGGACGGAAAGGTATATATTTGGAAATATGCCGTGGGAGTGGTGAGGTGCTAATGGTAACAAGGATCTGTGGCCACGCTGCGCCGAGAAATATTTGTAACCATTCAGCTCCAACGAGTAAGCAAGATAGATAATAACATTCACTCATTAGTGAAACAAAGATAGCAATCACACCATATACAGCGTAGCCACAAATGCTTTAGAAACGTGAATATTTAAATATTCCGAGCGATCTTAAAGGAATCTCAAGATAAGATTTAATAATGCAGTTGATAACTTAGAGCAAAAACGCTCAAGACGATTATTTCGTAAATGGTGCTCCTGTAATCAACGTTATTTAGATTTTATTGTTGGCCGTAAAAGCTCGTTTTATCGGAGCAACTTCTGAAACACCTTCCCTGCCTATTTTGGATCGTATTAAGCTGTTTACTGCAAACTTATAAAGTTAATAGCGCAGAGCGCAGGGTCAGGGAGGTGAAATTGCAAGAATTCCTGCCCGACCTCTATTAAGTGTGCCTCTACTAAATTGGAAGCTAAGAAAAAACGCAGACGCTAATGTTATGTATCAAAAGGCTCTCAGGCCCTTCTGTTGGAGGGCTATAATTGCTGATTCCTGTCGACTACATTGAATAGTTGCCCTTTGTGCCAACGGCTTTGAATTCTACATTGAGACCCTTTCTGATTCTCACGTTATTATGAAAATTAAAATTGTCAATGCCATCAACCCTTTGCAATTAATAATGTCAAAAGAATAGAATGGAGCGTTGTAATGCCCTCGACTATTTTAGATTGTAAAATGGAATCGTAGGCGAGCCAGGCGTTTTGAAATGAACGTATTTGGTAGTTGCCTACTATACATTGAACACGGTTGAATATCTAGTGAGTAAACGCATCATAAATTAGCAAGTAATGAACAAACATTAGTGTCAGACGGTACTGAGTCATAAGTATTGCTCGATGTACTTACAACACATTTCATAACATCTGACTTTTAAGACATGTCGTGACCGGTCGATTCATGTCGTGAACTTGACTGATCTTAACCATTTGTTAGTCGTATGTAGCTTTTATAAAACTATATGGATTGAAATAATTAGCCTAATTTAGCGTTGACGTACGACAGAGAACTGAAATTAATGACGTTGCCCAGAGGAAGTAACTCAACGTGTGAATGTTAAACTTTGCGTAAAAATTTAAGCGGGTTTTAGAGGCTTTGAATAAATTTTGTGAATTTAAGAAATTTTAGGTATCAGATGTTCATGAAACAATAATGCCATTGTGAGGCAATTCATTGAATTATTTGTAGGTTCTAAAAACGTTTCAATTTTAATTCTATTGCTATCATCATGTGTGTTAAGTAGAATACCTGTCTTCCTAATTTGTTGTTGTTGTTTTCAAAAGTTTTTCAATTAAAAATTAAATATTAAGCAATGAATACCATATTTTGTACAAATAAAATAAGTCATAACATAATGAGAAATGCAATTTATACCAAACAAAAATGTATATCTTTAATCAAAAGATTTTTTGTAACTTTTCTTCAGTCTTAATGAAGTAGAGACCAATTCAAAACTTTCTTGCATCTTTTGAGTGGAAGCGAGTGATTAACAGGTTTCTTTATCTGAACCATTACACTGATTCAACAGCTAACGATTCGTAAGTGAAACTAATTTTATGTCTCTTAGCAGGTTACTGCAATCGGACAAATCACTAAATGGGGTCACAGTCTCGTATTTCTTATTACCAATTTGTATAGAAGCAAATGCTACTTTTTAAAAAGCAATTTGGTCTACAGAGAGTTTTATTCGAGATAGCTTTATTATGCAAAAGGAAAGTGGAAGTAAAAGGAAGTAGCTACTTTTATGTGATCCTACATAGATCTAACAAAAAAAAAATACAATAAATATACAATTTCGTACTTAATTGCTGCTGATTCACAACGGATGTTATTTTAGGGTTGTTTAGTACAATTATCTGCGTTGTGATATTAAACAGTAATCTTTACATCCTTTTGGATCTTTCTGAAATGAATCATTTTAAGTCCATTATCATCTCTTCGTGTTTTATACTTTTTAATGCAAACGACTCGCCTGAATAACCTAGCTAGTTGTTATTTTTGTCTTAAGACACATTTACAGTTGACTTAATAAGCGACCTGTTAAAGTGAACTAGCAAAAAGTATGGATTACTTCGCACTTAATGACTCCTGCGCCGAACACCGGATATCCTCGACATGTGTTTAGAGGAAATAAAAAGAGCATGTTTTATATCGGGCTACCGTTCGGTAGATTTGCCCAAGGGCAAAGTTTGCGTGTTGAAAATTATGCAGAGTGCGAAGACTTTATTGTTTAAGGGATCAGGATTTCAGGAAGGAATATTCAAAATCCTACTACCTATGTATGCTTCACGAAAAATTTGTGAGGGCATTCATTCTAAAATTTTGGGAGTCTAGATATAGAATTTGATTTGGACTTGCTGACGACTCGGGCACAGTGTCCGAATTGACACTTTTTAATGTTGATATATTTTTCTCTGACGATTCGGACACCTGCAATTTATTGGAGCTGTTCAGTACCGTCAGATAAAAACCTGTTGATAATAGTGTGTGGAAAAAAATATTAGACTAAATTTTGATATAAAACATTATACGCACAATTCAAGATTTATTTCTCCCCGTTGAAATTCGGTCATCGCAGCACCAAGAATCAAGATTTTTATCTTAAAAATAAAAAGTGAATATAAAAAGAAAAAATAAAATAAAAAGTGATCATTCAGTCTCTGTGTCCGAGTCGTCAGCAAATCTTGATTTGTATTCCAACTGTATCTAATGTTTTATAGCTTAAATAAGCTTCTTTAACTAACATTTCTTGGACTGAATGAGACCGATCTATCACATAAAAGATAACAAGACGACTGTCACTTTCGTCGTAAAGTCCTCATCATGTACAGACCGAAATAAAGCAAGCACTTTTCCTTTGAAAAGTTTACATAAGAAATTTTGCTACCTAAATTGCTTTCAACAAAAGATAAAATAATGTCTGACTGAACTAAAAGTATTTTTTCGATCTTATTACGTGACTGGCGGCGAATCATCGGACCTTTTTTCGCAAAAAGAAGGATTATGTTGTAAAATATTTGTAAGTCTTACTGCCTTTGTGTTGCATAGTAGTATCGGTTTAACCATAGTAATTAAGTCTGCATAAAACATTGCCTAGTCCAAGACCTCCATTGAAGATTGAAAACTGTTTCTTGAATTCAAAATTTTAATGATGTAAGATTTAAATCTCGAGTTAAAGATGAATGACTTGAAAGTGTTATTAGAAATACTCAAAATTGAGCTCAAGCTCTAACCTTTTGTTGTAATTACGCGCACGCGACTCGAATGCATTTTCAAAAGTAGCGCTGGTAGGTACTTTATCATGCAAATTGAAGGTTGCAACTGCGGCGGATATCGTAAAAATTATGTCCACAATTATGTGCTAAAAATATAAAGTGTATTATTACCATTTATTAGAGATACAGATGCGTTTAACATTGTCATCGATGGTGAACTCGCTTTGTACGAGTAGGTTATTGGAATTGAATGCTTTTTAATTAAATTCATTTCGTTGACATTTATTGATGAATTGTTGCTTGTTAATTCATGTTTATTTTCAATTTTTTTTTAAATCTCATATAGGTTGTCCGTAATTTTCTATTGCATGAAGTAAACTGTAACTACATTTATTAAAAAAGTATTTAATGATGAAACTTTTGATACCAGATTCGTCTTTTTAATCTCAATTATTTTCCTGTTCCAACGGGTTAGTAATTTTCAATATTTAAAATTAGATGGTCAATTATTAGACACTCACCATATTATCATAAAGGTGGTACTTTTTTCTTTCATAATAATCGCCTTCTTCGGGAGCCTCGCTCTCTGGCGGACTAACGGCTGGTCAAATCACTGTTGATGATGAATGATTGCTGAGATTTCATTTAATGATGGACTCGGCCGGCTTCCAACTGACAAGATAAAACGACTGCCTCAAATACTTCGAAAGCGTACTTTTTTGCTTTGCTTACCTTGTGTAGTCTAATGAAATGTGTAATCTTTCTTCGACGTTTTGAGTAATGTTGAGTTCTGTGATATCAATATTGTTTACTTTATTTGCTTCGACGTTCGTAATTAATTAGGGTAGATTGGAATAAATGGTTATGCTTTTAGCAGGATTATCTTCAATAATAGAATATCCGTAAAAGAAGTGTGAAGCAAGAAACATCTTGCGGCGATCATAACGGATAGGATACTATGGTATCGAATTCGTTGTCACTTGTAATCGAGAAGTGGGATTTTCTATTGCTTACTATCAGGCTAGGAGGAGCCAATTTGCTGAGCTACTATAAAACAAACAAAAAATGTGTGCAACCATCTTATTGAACGTTCAACACTGATGATACCCATGATTTTGTTTCGTCTTATGACCTAAAATAATCTTCTTCGATTACTATTATGTAAGCAAGCCTTAAAATTCCTTTATAAGAGTTATTCTGTCATCAGTGACCTCAATTCTCTTTAATAAAGGAAGTGTTTCCCATAAGTTTTGTGTCAACGAACTTTGTTAAACCACATTCGTCTGTTGGTTCAAGAGTTTCAACAAAAGATGACATGTTATTATATTCAGACACCGTCAGAACTGCATTGTTCTTAAATCATATACATATTAGCATTAAATGTAGCGTCCATAGTTATAGGGTCTGTATTTCTTAAATGTTATGGTTTATTTTTCAATGACATAGATGTCGTGATCGAGTTTCGGATCTCGTGGGCCCACGTATGCGCGGGAGTTTGTTGACTGATCTGTCACCGGACTGGTTATGATGTAACTAAACGTTCGGATTGTAATGTGAATGACATGGCTATTACGTGGTGACGCCTATTAAACCGATTCTTTTAATTTATTTGGATTTTGCTGTATTTTGATTAAGCTACCTGCCAAGGCGAATTTTATGTTGTTTTTTTCTCTTTATTTCAATGAATTGATTATTTAAAGTTGAATTTTACTAAATCATCTACGTGTTATTTCTATTAATAGCTACGCGAAACTCAAATACTTACCTACCTTTTGTTTTGATGAAATTATTGTTAAAATCATAAATATGTATTGTCAAATCATTAGTAAGTGGTTACAATAACTAAACATGTGGTCGTAGGATTCAGATAACCAAACACAACAGAAAATCGATTTTGTCTTGTTTTTGTAAATACATTCGGTCTTATGAGGATATATTAAGATATTCCAATAATGTAATAGTTATTTAGCGTACCTTCATTCATTTATAAATTATCCGTGATGTTCCAGCAATCCAATTTTATTTTCTAGATATGTTAGACTTTGTAGATTATTTAAATGTTATTGCTTTGAATTGCAGAAATAGCAAACATTACAAATATTCATAAATGCTATTAGTTGTTACGTGATGATTTTTAAATTGTTCTCCTGTTCCAATGGGTTAGTAATTTTCAATATTTTCCATACGTATAGGTATATTATATTCATATATTCCGTTAAATATCAGTCTATCAATATCACAATATCCTAACTCTTAAACGATTGTCATAATCTATTTGCAAAAACTAACTAGTTGTTGAACCTCTTGCCCAAAAGTCCTCCAAATTCGAAATTCAAACAAGCCATTCTACCAACCGCCATACACCCGCTCTCTTCAAAAACTGGCAACTCCACCGACAGGTGTGTTCCCGTCGTGCCCCTTTTTTTAACGTCCGTTCCCGTGCCAAACCTCCAAACAGAACATCTTAACCGACGACGATAAGCACTTTTAAAACTAAACCCTATTGAAAGGTTTCAGAGTGGAGATTACATCCCATGAAATCCAAAGCGGTACAATAGTAACAATGAATGGATCATTTCCCTTACAATATGTTGCAACGGTTAAATGTAGTGATCATTGTAAGTTTATTCGTAAGATGTTAGTGTTAAGATTTAATTTCGCATGCGCCAAATTGATTATATCGGGTGTAATTGTGTTAATTTTGTTTTGACTCTTTTTGGGATTTACGAAATCTCGGCGTAAGGTACAGTTTTTGAGTTGAAATCCTTTACGTAGTTAAAAGTAAATGTTGGTTTTTAAAATTGTGAATAAGCTCGTTGCGTTTGACTGAGATAATTATATTAGTCACTTTCATGTTACTCATTCAGGTTCTGGAAAACACTTAACTACGTACGATGATGTATTGTTTTGTTTTTTTAATAACCAGATTCTAATTTGGAATTGCTTTTTATTATTTACTTATGCCCGTTTCCAATAATTTACGTAATGTGACAAAAATTACATTCCGTTTTTCTCCAACCGACTTCGAGTCGTTAATTCTAATTTCAAATTTACTTTCGTTATCAGCTGTCATTAGACGTCTGTCGGTCGTTTTAAGCTTACGCATCGTATATTTTTTTACTATCAGTAACTAGATCGTTTCCAAATATTGGAACCGGGCATTAGTTGTACTCAAATTTCCTTATATTTTTATTATTTTGTCACTGTCATCGATCATCTCTCTGAAAGTTTAAATAGTTTATGGGTAGGTACATTATCTATAACGAACCTAGGTGAAGTCCATATAAACGAACAAGCAAAAAGAACTAATTCCGGTGTCGATCACAAGCTTTCTATTTTCTTCGTTTTTATGTGGAAACGTCGATATCAGCTTCACACACTATAATGCACTTGCATCGATGCTCCCACGTTCTCGATGTGAAGATATTTCGTTGCGATTTTCCTCTTTTCTATATCCTTGATAGGCCGAATGTCCTTTTAATACCTGATATAATTGATTGTCTATTGTGTCTCGTTGTTTGGGTCTTAGGTACAGCCATTTTGTAAAAGTAATAATAAATGCTGTTAGTTAGTAGTAAATTTTATTCACTGAATGGTGTCATTCAAACAGTTGAAATCATATAGAAAAGAGATAACGAAGAGAAAATATTCAAATTAAATGTCTAACTGACGAAATATATGAAAGAATATACTCTAATGATGTGAAGTTTTGTCCCGAAATTGTCAAATCCGATTACCTAGATGACTTTGTTGGCCTTAAATAAAAATTTGAAACATAGACAGCTCAAAATCAAATTCAGCAACGCGTCAAGCATCAATACAAAGATGAAAACCTGGAACAGTTATACGTTGAACATTCAATTCAAATCTCAGACGAGATAGCTTCAAAGAACCACACCGAAGCAAAAAACCCTGTAGTAGAAACAATAATTTACGTGGGATGAACGATCGCCTAATACATTTGCATTAGACGAATGCGTATAAAAAAGAAAGGATGCGGTAACCTCTCGAGCAGTCCATTTAATATATCGCATGAGTCAAGGAACCAGTCATCGATTCATAAAAATAAACTATTACTAGCTATCTGATAATAAAAATAACATATGTTGTATAACAGCAATACATATCGATGAGAACGGAAAGGATTCTACATCGTACTTTCCATTATTGATTACAACCGTTGAACATAAAATGTATGCTAAAATTGTTAGCATTTAAATGCTACGCTTGTTAAAAGTTTATACGGTGTTTTATTAGTATGCAATAAAATATTATTCATTGGGTTTGTGTCTGTAGTGTAGGAATCGACTTTCCAATCACGTGTGATAACAAATATGTTGATTGATGCATGCTCCGAAAAATAACCTCGTTGCTTTTTTCTTTTTTACTTCATAGTTGATTACTCCATGTTTAGTTTGTACTGATTCATATATAAAGAAAATCCTATCATTTTTTGCTATTAGAATTATTTGTCTGTTGACAATTAATTAATTAATTCAAAGGAGAATAGGAATTTAAAACTTTGTCATCATTGATGCAAAAAACCTAATTTTTAATGGGAGGAATTTATACTCTCTGCAAAGATTCTTTGATAGTTTTACAATAAGTTTGAACACATGTTTATGGATTTGTGAACAAATGACGAAACAAATACAAAACCCAAAATATAATAACGAAACTAAGTTAACATTAAATTTTCAATGATTTTTTAAATAATTCAAGGCAAGCAGGCTCTATTTACCGTGTCTGTAAAGGACTCGACAATTGGAACATTATCTTTAGCATCCGGCGTTTGCTAAATATAAGGCTGAATGGGAATTTTAGATTAAGCAAATAAGAGTATTCCCTTCAATGACAATTGGACTCTTTCCATCTCGGGACGTTCCCCTTGGGCGCTCAAACAAGTTCATTATACCTCATTTCTTTCATGCTTCTATATTTTGTTCTTTTAGTAAAGAAGTCTAATACAGGCTATATTTAATATTTCAATGCTCCTGATGATTATTAACTCAAAAATCAATAATACTTGAGTTCGGAAGTATAAAATATGTTCTATAATGATCAATGTTGGGAGTTGGGAGTTGATGATGATTGAAATAGGTACACCATTGAACACGCTGCGTGCTATGCAGCGAGGCCGGGAAGAAGGCTGATCACTGCCTGGGGGGACGAGCCTGCAAGACTCCAAAATCTCGGGGACCTTCAAAGCCGACCACACAGTCGTCGTCAGAGAAGCCGGACAAGCCCAAAGATGGGGAGGGGTAAGGCCCATAAGGCCATGAGTTTCGAAGACGCCAGAACGGGGACCTCTGGCGTCGCTCGAGGGGATGGGGCATGCTGGGTGGTCCGGCATGCCCCCCCAGTGCGGCAATATCATCCGCCGCACAGAGGAGCGCTGCGCCTAGCGCCGCAAATTGCGCGTAGGGGGGGGATTGTGACGAATCGCCACGGCGCATCCCGGCCCCCCCCACCATTGCGCAGAGGAGGACCACCCTGGAGTTTTAGTCGGTTCGAGTCCGACACACCACTCTCTGTCTCCCCGTGGCAGAGAGTGACGGTGCGTGGGCATTTCACCAGGCCAAAAAAAAAAAAAAAAGTACACCATTGAAAATTAATGCTAAATAATTCCTCCCTCGTCATACTCGTCATACTGTCATACGTGAGCATTTGTTGTCTTGCCAATTATTTGCTCATATACTTTTTAGTAGCTATAACCCGAGCAATAGTAATTAACGGAAAATTTTAGATGGATACCTTAATATTCGTGAAAAGCGTAAACGTGAATTAGCGAAGGTCCTAATGCTTTGACTTGGAATCGTGAAGAAAGATATACAAAACATTAGTTACTTGCTCAGCAATACAAAAGCGAATTTAGTACGAAAAGTCGAGAAAGTAAATCAGGCTCCAACAGTAATCAAATACCCATTACATCTTACGCTAAAACAGTAACAGAAACAGGCCCCATTCCTTAACGGAAATGTTTGGAAATTCAAAGTTGTATCCGGATCTGTTGATTGTCGATTCTCACCTATCTATTAACCCCCCTTTCTGCGTAAACGATTTACGATGCTATACCGAATCGAATCTGAAACAAGGCCGTCTTGGTAGACTGGTGCGTCCAAATGGTGGTTAATTACGGAAACATTGTGTCCGTTTTGCCACGGAACCTCGGCAGCGGTCATTAACGGTGCCGTGAAGAACAGGGGATTGTAGCCGCGTGCCCGAGACAGCTGTTGCACGCACGGCCCGATGAGTTCTGCCTTTTTTTATCTATTCCAACAGCCCTGTTCGACCCATTTGAAGTTTATACTGGACTTAGATTCTTTTGGTCTGAAATGGTCTGTTCTGGAGTACCTTAAACTACATACCAACTCAATTGTCATTTCACTCACCGTATCAAAACTGAATCACTTAATTCGATTCAGAGAGGTAAGGTACAGCGATTTATCGCTCGAACTGGAGTAGCCGGACTGGTGAAATACCTCCACTTTTCAAAAGACCGCAGGCAAATAACAATCGCTTCAGTGTTGTTGAGTTCTTTGTGCATGTGAGTAAAGTTTCCAGAGCTCCTAGAGGGGTGCTACATTAGTAGGAAGGGTCAAGCCTTGAAGGTAAGGGCGACAAGTCTAGTAACAGATTTATTATGCTGTACTTGTCGCCCTTAAGCTAGAACCTTAACATCAGGTAGGATGAGGTCAATCTTGAAGTATAAAATAAAAAAATGTGATAACATGTGAATACCCTTATTTGAGATTACAAGTAGTAAACTTTGCGTTTGGTGCATAATTCCCTTCACTTTCAAAGTATACCCCCTCTAACACATAGCTATTTGCTTCAATAAAACTGTCATTTGTATGCGAAGGATCATAAGACCAAACAGTATGTAGTCTTTACCTTGGAAACATGATTTTATCAAACGTTTCGAGACGTGTCTTGAAGTATTTGAGTCATATCGACTGTGAGGGAATATTAAGTGTTATTCTTCTCAAATTTTAACTTTGCGTTTCTTAAAAAGAATTTCAATGGCTCTGTTGCTCAATCTGTTCGCAGGTAAGAACAATTTAAATGCAGGTCGCTCGACTCTAATCCGTTTCACAACAGCTATAAGCTACCGAATAAGTTAATTCATCCGAGAACTAAAGCGTAATTATTATCAATTATACTAATGCGACCTCTGGGAACAGTTGAACAATAACTAGCTTTAGATTAATGGCCGAGATCAAATTGATAAACAATTAATTACTAACGCGATTAACGCACGCTAATGGCAATGTAAACTGAAAATGTTAAACAGGTATGGTTGTGATTTCACTGTATTGATGTTCACAGTTAGGCTTTTCAATACTTTCTGAACAATCCATACGATCATTCCATAATTAGTATTTAATGCTTGTGTATAGTGCACTTACGAATATGTACAGTGGACAGTGTAAATACTTTCCATTCATCTCATGTCATTCTTCAAAGCAAGCCACGCTCCAATCCCGCCGTAATCCAAAGAACTTACCGCTGATTCACGACCTTGTAAAAAACTCAAATTACGCTCAATGAATCGTTTGTAACGACCAATCGAAAAAGGACATTCTTAATTCAAAAATCACGGAGGCGGCCGAACGTGCGCGATCGCAGCGCGAGCCGGAGGGAGCAACGCCCCTGCACCTGTGTCTTGTGCCATCACGATCTGACATTCCACCAGACTCCGTTTCTCGGGATTGCGAATTCGTTCTCTCAGATCCACGAAATCGATTGGATCAACTCGAAGAACGACATATCGATTCTAAAAAACTTAATAACCAGTGAACATTTTGTCAGTTGCGTGCTCGAAATTGGAGCGTTTTAATCGGAACACTTAAAACAACAACTGTATCATCGATTGCATGCGTTCAACGAGACCAATTGGAAATTAATCATGATTTCTGCTTTCACTGGTCTATTAATTTTTAACCTACATCTAAATACAACAGCAGTTTTTTACGGATTATGTACAAACGCACTAAATTTTTATCTCAATTCAAACAAAAATCTTTAGCTGCTTTGCACATTGGTAGTTCAGATATATTTGAAGGTCCATTGCCATCCAATTTCTGTTTTATTCTTAAACTTATGTGACGAAGGTGTCACGTAGGTACACATTCAAATATTGATGAAATATGAGATTTGTGATACAAATTTGACGTGAGAAAATCGATACTAGTGGTAATGGGAACAACGGCGGATTATGTTGGTCAAATCGAGTCGGCGTAAACACAAATGCGTAAAGCTGGATGCACACAAAACATTTGCACTCGCTTAAGGCTAGTGTTACGAAAGGTGCCGCGGACCGTGAACATTCCACCCGCCAGTGAGCACTGAGCAGACAAAAACGTCAACAATACTTATCTGGGTAAGCTTTCTCCGGATAACAGCAACTTGAACTTGTGAATCTGGTGCCAATGACTTCTGTCAGCAGGTCTTTTGTACAGATTTTTCTTGAGATGGCTCCGATGCTGTCATCCGTATGAAGTAATGGCCATAGTATACTTTCCTTATTCTAAGGTAATGGGACATTAGGTAAAAATGTCTCTCGGCTACGGAGGTTGTCAATGCTGCAAAAAATGCCAATTTGACATTGTCAATTCCCTTTTCAGTGTACAAAGCTGAGATGCCTTACATAAGTAACCTTGTAAAAATCTTGTTTGAAGTGACTTCGGTATATTCTCACGCACGAATCTCAAGAACCTACCTATGTGATGTGCAATTTCAAAGCAAACGCTCACCGTATAAGTTTCGCAACGTCAGCACCAGGTGTGGACCCAAGAACTGTGAAACTAATTTGTCTAGAAACGCTAGCGAGCCATGGGAAGTACAACAGAGAATACTAAGTTTGCAAAGATTTTTACGACGATAGTAACTTGGTACCTAGTTTGTTAGAGTAGAAAATGTTTTGCTTTGCGAATTTTAAACTGTAGCTTGCATACTAAAGTATGCTACATGCAGCAATATCAATATTACCTAGATGGTGTGGCCAATAAAAGATTTTTTTTTAAATAATTTTCAAAGTTTTCAAGCAGTTAGCAGTAACTTTGAAAATTATCATGACATTTTTCCGTAGAAATTGTATGGGAATAAAGCTATTGCCATACAATTTCTATCGAAAAATGTGTAGGAAATATTGTTATTCCGTTTCTGTTTGCACAATTTAGGTGTTTTTGTAAATACAAGAACTCCTTAAATGGCAAAACCATTATCCATTTTGTAAATAAACAAACATGATAGTTTGTTTTAGTTCGAAAGCCGGGTTCATTTAATCTGTGGATAATATCTTTTTTTCAAAACAAACAATGTCAATATCATCACAACGGTACAATCAACATCAAATCCGGTAACCCACTACTTTAATGATGCCTGAATCTGATATAGTTAACGTATTTTAATACAAATGTGATTTCTGACGAGGATCGCGAAAAGGATATGGCAACTGATCCGCTTCCGATAAGAGATCACTGACAAGCGTTTCCTTTGTGTTATTAATCTTGGATGCCCTTCTATAGGTTATTTCATCTCGAACATGTGTTTAGGATCTACAAATACACGTCTGTTTTGTACTGAGTCATCTTCTAAAACATTTGTAAGACAGTTATTAAGTGTGCATACGTTTAAGTGCACAACAGCAATTCTAATGGTTCTTTTAGTTTCTGCTTCAACTAAACGTAAATGTTTCCTTTACATCTGTGTTTATAAATTAAATTTAGTGTATGTTTCAGATGGCTTTGATGCCCTCATAACAGCGGAATGGTTTTAGGAAGTCCACCGCTATATTATTTTATAAATTGTTTTGTACAACATAAATCTTATAGTTTTGAGAGCAATGCACCGTGGCTCCCAAATTAGGAGAGGCTGGTTTAGATAAAATAGGAGACGCTTGTCCTATTAAATATTTCTACCTACACAAATTGTGTTTGCTACAGGCTTGTCAAATAAGAGTTTATGACTGTGTAGAATGTAGAAGACCGTTACAAATTTACAATCCGTTGTGACTATTAAATAAAACTGCAGCACGAATTAAAATTTAGTCTCGTTTAACAGCTTCGTGAGAATATTTCTGTAGGTTTTTAAACATATTAGACACGCAGGAGATTTTACAAATAAGTCGCTTTGTCAAAACTGTGAAGACGAGCAGTATTGATAACTTTGGACTTGGTTGGAAAAAGGGCACGGGAGGGGTAGGTTCCTAATGTTAGAAATTGAATCTGTAATTTTACAATTTCAATTACTGAAAATTGCATTTTTACTTCATTAAATTGCTTAAGTAGTTCTATTCACCAGGCGAGTTTGTGAGTGCGAGGGCCTTAAAACTTCCCAAAATCCACTGTACTTATTAAGGCTTACTTCAGCGTTAACTTAGAGCAGTTCCTAAGTTGCTCAATTACCGTTCATCAATCAATCAAACAAATTTGCGTGTTTACTCTATATTCGAAATTTGAACCTCGTACCAACTTCGCTGGTACGAAAGCCGAGGTCGCTACACATCCTCAACTAGAACAACTAGAAAGTTGAACTTCAGAAAGGACGTGAGGGTCGGGTTCTGATTACGTGACTTCCAACTGCTATTAGTCTTATGTTGAATCGATCTCAGTTCACGTAACCGCGAATAAGTTCCGGCCATTTGTTCCCCGGGACAAAGCACTTTACTCCAGTCGCTCTTTTGTGTGCTTGAGTCATTTCAACTACTTATTAATTAATATCTTCTAAATTTTTTTTAAGTTTCCCTTCATGTTTTATTTTTCATGTCTTGCAAATTAATCTCTCATTTATTCCCAGTGCATTTATTATCATCTAGTATCTATATTATATAAAGCTAAATTTTATTATATAATTGTAAAAGTTATAAGGGATAATAATTGAAATAACGTTCGTTTTACATTCTAAAATGCTTATAACTAAAAGTTCAAAATAACACTGCGCCTGTCAACCTTACAAAAAGTACCTACCCAACTAATTTAACAGTCTTGTGTCATACAACTACTAAGCATATTTGTTTTAACGTCAAGATATACCTACTTATATTATTCTAAAAGCGTACGCCACTAAAACGTCTTTTGTAAAACAAAAACAATTTCCGTCATTAATCTTCTCGACCGTAGCTTCTGAATATTGATATGGCTGTTACGCTACATTAAACGACGTATATATTTAAACATTTCTTGTACTTAAGATGTCTTGTTTCAGCTATATGCTTGGCTGAGATTTACCGTTCAAGTTTGCATCGGAAAAGAAATAATGATCGAGTGCAAGTAATAACTGTTCATTCTTATAATTAATTCAAGGCGATTGCAAGCGCTGTATTCGATTTTGAGGAACATTTTAATAGGGCAAGAAGTTGTAGTAGAAATATTGAAAAAAAGTTATGATTTCAACAACGAATGTACTTACCTAAAATTGTATTGACATGGTAAGAAAATAAGGTTTTGATGCATAGTCGCCATCCTTATGGATGATAAAAGGGACTTCAGTATTTAGATGCTTCCCTCGTCTCGTTATTACTACATTTTTGATTATTTCTTATTTTGTATTCGTATAAATGACACCGAAAACTCTTTTTAATCTATAATTGACTACTTCCCTAGCCGAGAGACGAGCGGGCCGGACTTTGGCGTCGCGTCATCTCTGAGGTCCCGGGTTCGATCCCGGTCAGGAAATGAATAATGGTCGGGTTATATGGAAAACAAACTTTTCTATATTGTCTCGGGTCTGGGTATTGTGGTACCGTCATTGTTTCTTATTTCTGTAACATTGCTTTGATTCTACGGTAAGTAGCTTAAGCACTTGGCTTAAGCTACTTACCGTAGAATCAAAGCAATGTTTGTGATGTCTAATTATCGAAAATATACTGGCAATAAACTCAGTATTACAAATGCAAACTGAGCTAAACGTATTCTTAATTCGGTACTAAAACAGTTTAGTTCTATATATCTTGTAATATTTGATCTTTCCATTACAGCGAATCAAGAATAAAAAGTAAATTAATCAGTTTTATCAATGTTACACAAAAATAAGGCACAAAAAATAATTGTAATCGAATCGATATTGGTATGCCTACTTAAGAATGATTTGTTAGATGCATTTCGAGGAAGCATAAAATTACCACTGGTATCAGAAACCCACTTGTTACCGCAGATGGACTGTGTTCATTTCCGATAACTCTGATGCAAATTGCAGTTTAATTAGCATCATCCTTATCATCCCGGCCTCGTATCGGCTCTTATTTATGCGTGTTTGTCCTTCGTTTGATCCCGATATCTCTTGGTCTAATTTTAACCATTTCATTTGGCCTTTTGCACTCTCTGAGATGTTAACAATATAATGTTTGGCACTATTTATAATTTACCCTTTAAGGACGTTATTGGTAGTAGTAAAAAAGTCAGGTAGTAAAACCAACGGTAGGAAGATAGTAACAAAATCTTTCTTGTTTTTGTGTTGAATGGAATTTTTTTTAATCAAGCATATTTACTTTTTTGCTGCTTTTATTGTTAATGTCGCGTCAACTCCAAATTGACACACTCAATATCATAAAATGACAAATAACCATACCATAAATCAGGTCGATTATGCTTTAGCATCCACTGTCTTCCTTTCCAATCCCCCAATAAAATTTGTTTTTTTTTTCGTTAAAATACTTTATTTATTGGAACATTTAATACATATTCTTCATTATGAAATATTAGTCTAATCTTTGTTGCGAATTGGGAAACTCAGCCTGTTCGAGACTTGAGTTCGAGAGAGAATCAGTGAATCAATCACTATGACTAATACTGTTCGGAACATTCATATTTTTCAACGAATTCTATTATCGATAAGTAAAAATACGTGCACAATAAATTTGTTCCAATTATTATTATAAATGACACAAGAAATATTATTGACTACTCGCAACGTATTTAAGAACCAACCGGACAGATTTAAAGATCAATTTTGCAGAAAGTAAATTAATTATAGAAAACAGCAAATGTCAAATTAAGATTACTTACTAGCTGACTATATTGTAATACTTTGGATGTATCATCGTACGTCATAAAAACATATTGAAATGAAATAATTGAGGCACTTCAAGTTAAACACAAGCCAAAGAACAATTAAAGGGAAATCGTTTATTTTGTGTGCGAGAATTTGAAATATGTACATTTCGATTGGAATTTATTATCAGGAACAATTATGGCAAAAGCAATAGAATAATGTTTTAACTATTAAATAAGAAAAACAAAAATGGTACATACAAGCTTTGGAATGATTATTTTGAACAAAAATGGCACAATACGTTAGAACGATGATTTTAACAATTGAATACTCTTGAAAACAATTCGTGCTACTGTCCTTCAGTAAGTCCGAATAGTAACTGACGTTAGGCACACCTAATTTGCAAGTTTCGTCACGCAAATTTGATTCTGTGTAGGAGAGTTTTGGCTTCGCGACGCGGTGTTGTGGACTGCCGACGCGCTCTGTAAGTTTTCTCATTAGAACTGCAGACAGTACCTTCAAATTGGTTGCCTATTTACACATGTTTATTAACTCGTACGCTATAATTGACAACGGTTTAACGTCTTGCTTTATTTACGTTAAATACCTCAAAGTTACAACCCTCGCGTAATCAAATTATTTCTGTTTTCTATTTTAGTGGTAAACCTAATGGCCAGCAAATAAGGCCTGATAATACCTCAATAATAAATAATAATAATAAATATTCGACAACATCACATACATTGCTCTGATTCTGTGGTAAGTAGCTAAAGCACTTGTGTTACAGAAATCAGAAACAACGACGTTACCATAACACCCAGACCCGAGACAATATAGAAAAGTTCGTTTCCCATATTGATCCGACCGGGGATCGAACCCGGAACCTCAGAGATGGCGCGACGCCGATGTCCGGCACGCTCGCCTCTCGGCTACGGAGGTCGTCAAAACATAAAAATAATATAAAATGAACATAGTCGCTTAGTTTCTTGCTTGATATGACTATATTGGATCGTAAGATTTATTTTTCTTTGAAAGAAATGTGAACTGAGAATTTGCTTACTAAAATAGTGTCTAATTCTTGTAAAAAAAATCAATTTATGATTCGGGTACCAATATAAAAAATATCTAGAGTAGCTTTAACGACCGTGGTCAGAGCGGTTTTGACTTCCTCCCAATAAGTGGATAATCATCTGTTATCTTGTTTTGCTGGCGAGACGGCAATTGCTGGTTTTTTAAGACGTTTGCCTTTCCGTTCTATTTCTAAAATGGTAAACATAAAGGGTCTGGAAAAGTAGTGGTGAAACAAGATCCATCAACTCGTAAGTAGAAAGTTAGGGAGCATCCGTAGTTATACATTGGATTTGGTGAATTCAACGATTTGCACTAATTTACTACAGATAATTTAGTAGAAAATAAGAATAGAATTGATAAGTAGTATCAGGAAGTCTTCGGATTTTAAAATCTTAAAACTGGACCATGTAGCCAATATTAAGCAAACTGATGCACAAGTAACTCCATTATCGAAATAAGGACTTTTATGATGGGTGCCGATTTCGATACGATTCCTCAACGTCTTAGTTTAAGCCATATAAGTAAAGAGCATCGGTATGATTTATTCACAGATTCGGTCGTAAATTTTGAGTACGACCCGTAGCGCCCCGGGGAACAGATGGCACACGGATTTTTTGCCGAAAACGAAATTCTCACGTTTATTTTTCAGATTTCCTTTGAAGCTATTCGGCAGCGTTCTAATTATACTTTAGATTATGAGAACTACGATTGTTTCAGACGGTATTTAGAGTAACGCAATTATCAAACCAAATTAGACACATGATTCCGTTACCGAAAGTTATTACCGTTTAGTAAGTTAATTAGCATTTTATTGTCTTCCATTCGATGCTCATATCTCGCCACTTTCACATCGCATATGATTAATAATGTAGTAAATACGTACATAATTGTAGAACAAATTGTTGTACAAATTCTTGGTGTTTGCTGACACCGCTTAATTGGGCAATTCATAAAATTGCTCACTTTTATGGGATCGTTGACTCACGCTAGGCGCCTAACTATGACCAGTATGATAATTATATTAGCGTTACTACTATTTGTTTAAGCTTGAAAATATTTGAGGATGATGTGAACTGGAGGAAACCAGTTTCATAAGTGCACACACGCAGTTTAAAGTTTTTGTGTTTGAAGGTTCTTTCTCATGCGAGAAACGCAAGGATCTATCGACCACGCTTTAGTAGGGGTTCACACCGGAAACGAGACCTGTTTGCCCACATCCTTGTTGCTACAGTATTTGAAGCATTTTTATGCTTGAACTACTTGAATAAAACGAGTCGTGATTATGAATTGTCAGTAGCTCTGACGCGATGATTGATCGTCTCATGAAACTTCGTTGTTATTGCTTTAGTAATATTTATTTCTAATTATGAACAATTCGCACTACCACATTTGCAATAGGTTTTTGGTCTCCAACTTTATTATAACCTTTTTCGTTTTTTGTTTCAGGTTGTGTTAGTGATGATCCAACGACATTAAACATTAGAAGATGCATCTACAATACGTTTTAGTTTTAAGCGCCATCTTAGTCTGTGATGCGAAACTGCCAAAATTAAATCGACACACGCAGCCAAATGAGCTTCCACAAAATCCCTCACAGAATGCGCAAGCGCAGCGGTTACTACAAACAGAAGCGAGATCAGAAAAAACGAGTCGAATAATCGACCAGTACAGAGTGAGGCATCGGAGAGAAGTATTCGATTCCAAATCTTACGAATCAAGTTTAATATGGGCGCACTCTGAAAGAATCGACGAGAGTGGTGACGTTTTGCTGAGATGGGTGAATTCTGATTCGAGCATTACGTTCAGGTTGGAAGCGAGAACGCGTGGTTACGTCGGTTTAGGGTTTAATTCGGCAAGAAACATGAGAGGCGCCGATTTGGTGGTCGCCTGGGTTGACGACAGGAATGGCAACGCTCAGATTCTGGTGAGTTTTATCAAGATCCAAACATCTGTTGTTTTGTTCCCACGGCGACGTTTAGGGTGGCCTCGATTGTGCCTGTTTTATTGTTTACATTTTTATCAGATTTTGTTACTATAGCCTTTCTGTTGTTAAAAGCAATGGCACTTAGAGTGAAGAATGAAATTAAGTTTCAGTCTTTAATCTGTCTTGATTGACATGTTTATCGGAACGTGTCTTTCATCTTTCGATTAAGACTTTAAATCATCTTAAAACCATTAAATGAAGCATCTTGAGTTAATGCTTACTCAAGATGCTTCATTTAATTATTTACTAATTACGATCTTACATGAAATTTGTGTTTTTATTGCACGTTTCATTTTATGTTTCACAGTTAGAGAAGTGTACTCGTACTTTCAAAATAAAATGACTCTTACTTTGATAAATAAAGCTATATACCGTTTGCTGGTTAACCTCAACAATGTTTTCGATTATCATTATTTTTGAGAGCTTGTTTCGTAATACACATATGCACAAACTTATTTTAACATAATTGGAAACCATCCAATTTTAGTTTATAATTTCACCGCACACGTTAAACCTTCTGACTTTGATTAAGGTCGACTTAAATTTATGAGTCTACCAACTTTCCATACGCAAGCCAGTAACTACATTTAAGTTATTCTTATAATTTTAAGTTCGTCAATTGAGGATTGTGGTAACTTTTAAAAATATCGTCCCTTGAAAATTAGTTGGACGAATAATTTGCATAAAATAAGGCTTCAGCTGGTAAAAATGGATTCGGTGATATTAAAGAGCAAATTTGTCGGCGACATTTTTGAAATGAATATTTCGTCTTTTTCCTCAATGTTTTATAATTCTGACAAGGTTTGCTAATCGAGCTTATATTAGGAATGCGTAACATTAATCACTCCTGTAGGTATTACGTTTTTGTTTGCTATTTAGAAATCAATTTCATTTTAGTTATCTTGGAAAGGAAATTAAGAGCGTTTAGATTCTCCGCTTCAATTATTTTAGTGTTATTATAATACAAATTTACGATTGTCGTATTTGTTTGCCAATTAGAACGATTCTTTGCTCCAGTGGTGTTTGATATCTCATTAATCAATATTTATGTATATTTATGACAAAAGCATAGCCTTTAAATCTTTAAGGGTTGCAAAAGGGTATTCCGTACATTTACAAGATTCTTGCCAATAAATTTGTTTCCGTACAGCATTTTATTATTATTTTTACGCTTGCCCGTGTAGGTACTCAGATTAGTATTTTCTTTCTCTTTTAACTGGTTAGAACGAGACTCAGCCAATGGAAAACTTTTTCTAAGTTATAACGAGACAATGCTCTGCGGTTTTCGGTTGCATGTCAACGTCCTCATCTTCCAACCGTGACGGTAGTACCATAGTTGTCTCCTACGTGATTTTCTCTAAAAATAGATAATTGGATTGGCTTGGTCAGTTTGACGAAAAACGCCGATTTGTGTTTGAAGTAAGACCACTAATTCCTATTTTTCCGATTTGGTAATCGCAAAAATTGTTTGCAACTGTTGTTCTTGATTATTTTCGACGAAAAACAGTTCGTTATTGGAATAATTTTGCTGATTTTTTGTTTGGTCTCCTTTTTTATTATCATCGTCCATAGTTTTGATTAAGATAAAGATGTTTTGGTGTGAAGTAGATTCACAGACAAATACGAGGAAGCATTTTTAAAATAAAGCCCTTAACTGATATCCAATCATATTTTAATTGGTTAAAAATATATGTAATGTAGGTACATACAATATGATGATGAAGCTTATTATTTATTGTTCCATCAGATTACAGTAGCAATGAAATGACAAGTCTTTATTTGCATATAGACGCGCGATCCTTTGGTAAATTCATTCTAGATGTAAAATTGCTGCCGCTATTTTTTCCATTGCCAGCATTTTCATTATAGCCGACCCTGTCGGATTCATGTAATCTGACGAAGATAGATGTAGCCCCGGTTCAATTTCTTAAAATGCTACGAATTTTTTCGTGTGAGTTTATTACTTATTTACTTAATAAGTCGTATGCATTGAAAGCCTAGGCTTGTAAATCCATTCGCCTGTGAATAATATCTTGTTTAAGCATTACTCTGTCTTCTAAATGGAATACATTATCGCTGTGTACGTTTGTATCTTGTTTCAAAAGCAGTCTATTAGTAGTTGGTTTATGTTGATCAATTTATTATTAAGAGTTCAAACTTATTTTCGTAAGAAAAAAATCTCACCGTCCCCGGTTATGTCAAATAAAAATAATGGGTTTTGATCTGAAGGTATTTGTATGTATTACAAACCTACCAAGGAAAATATTGTTTCTTTTATATTTGTATGTAGAAAAGGCTGAACTTATCCCGAGATAAGAACTTGTAACGTTGTGATAGTTTAGGCCTGATACGGGAAGCTGAGCCTGTGTATCCGAAAGTTTTAATGCCACTCCACGCTGTGTAGGACGTTTTGTTTTTGTAACTGACTATTATGGCTGGATCGGGATAACCTTTCGCAGATTATGTTATAGGATTGGTTCAAGAAAATGAAAACTGTACACGGAGGCATAATACATACTTATTTTGCTGAATTTGTTTTACTTAACATCATTAAGGGTTTAAAAATAATTAACAAATGTCAAAAGACGATCCTTTAAATGTTAACTCGGTTCCGTGATATCTAGTGGGTCGTCAAATATGGTCGTGGGTTCGATTCCCGCACCGCAAGGGGAGATAAAAATTTTCTGTTTCTAATATTCGTCAAACATGGTTTGGAATTTCATTCTACTGGTTGTATACTGTTCATGAATATTGACAGTTAGCGGTTCTTTATTCTAGCCGATGATTTTAAATAGAACATCAATTATGAAAATATACCCTATTTCAAAATTAAGAGAGGTAGGGCATAGCAATTCATCGCTCGAACTAGAGTAGCCTGACTGTTGAAATACTTTCACCTTACAGAAGACCGCAGCCAAATAACATTCGCTTTGGTGTTGTGTTGTTATGTTCTTGCGTTATGGTTTTTAGAGCTCCAGGAGCATTTGTTGCAATGGTCAAGAATTCAAGGTAAGGGCGACAAGTCCAGTAACAGCTATTATTATGCTGTACCAGTCGCCCTTACGCTAGGACCACTCAACATCAGGTGGGATGAGGTCAGTCTTGAAGTGCAATAAACAAAATCATTAACCACATCGACACCTGGTTTTGCTTAAACAACAGGAATAAATTTAAATATATTTTTTTGTTTTATTTTCCGGAATAAATACAATGGTTCAGAAGTCAACAAGCAACATTTTGCTGATGGACTACGTACAACAACCGTCGGCCATGTTTTAATTAAAACTGTGGACTTTATTGGACTTCGCCCCCTGAATTTAAAAAATCTTGAGCTCAAGTATCGCGTAGATGATTTTTTTTGGAGGGGAAAAACACCGAGCGTTATTAAGCTCTTTAAAACCATATAAATTCAGCTCGAAGGCGCGAGGTAACAAATGGTTAACCACTCCCTGCTTAGTTAGTGGTACAGTCGTGGGGAACGGGCTTTGCGTTTTATTTTTACGAAGGTTATGGTGCGAAAATAGTATGTTTATTTGTTTTTTTAATTGCGAGATTAAAATTAAGACGTTTTTTTTATTTATTACCTACGAATTATTATTTTTTAATCATTTAAGCAGAGCTTACATTGTTAATCTTCCTTTCACAATTAAAATTACAATTTAATCATCAACCTAATTAAATTACCTTTTAAATAAGTTAAGCGGTAAGATCATAGTTGCATTATTCTTTGTTTACTTGTTTCAATTTCTAAGGAAATCAAACTATGGTACTCGTACCAAATTTAAAACTTTATTATTTATTTGAAACCATCTGATGAAAAAACTAACTTAATTAAATTTTTTGCATGTCTTACCAACGATACAGGTTAAAAAAATATTACCGATTTATATATTCTCTAACATACCTGATTGTTAGCGCACAAGACCTTCCAGCGAGAGATTAATCAAGACGAGGCAAGTACTTTGTTAAACATTGTATTTCCTTTCATTGTTAAGCTAGTTTCATGAATAGAAATGAGAATGTACTACGAATGTCCGTGATTTAATACAGAGCTGGAATTCAAAGAGAGTTTCTTAAAAAAAATTTTTCAGAACATAACGTGAACGGAAGTCGGTGCCATCAGAGGACTTGTAACTTAGCGGCACTTAAGAATTAATTGGCACACAATTAATAAAACTGCGAAAAACTTACAATAAAAAAAACAGGCAGTGCTATTCCCAACCGCCTGCTTTTCTGAATTCGGTTAGAAAGTACAACCGCGTGCAAAAGGCAGTCTGGCATAAATTAAATTATGCCCTCCTGCGAATAGCTTCTTCTGCTTGTTTCACCGAGAGCCCGAAGAATTAGGTTAAGTACAAAATGGCTTTCATTTCACTCCCAACGGGCTTGGACTCAAGTATCTTGAACGGACACAAAGATTGAAGAGTTTTGGCTGGCTGAATTACCATGGAAATGAAAAGAATTAAGGTTGAAAGTACCGTCTTACCTGGGAATAGAACATTATAAAGAAACAGAAAAAAATATCTCCTTGTGTATTCATTTGACTGATATGATTATTTAATATGTATAAAAGTTTGGTACTACGGCTTGAGTTTCGAGCAACACAGGCCCCCCGAACTTCCTTACTCGAAGGGCGAGAAGGACTATAAAAAAATAACTAATAAAAATAATAAAATATCAAATCATTTGAAAAGATTTCCCACTTTACAAATAAATTAAAGATTTTCTTAGTTAGTAAAAGCTAGTATAGTCTGGAGGAATTCTTTACAGACAAATTTAATTAAAAATATTATATAATATTGTTACTTTCATTTAATATGTATCTTCTCTAGTTTATATTAAATTATAAATATTAATAAATGTTATGTTATCTTAATAAAATAAATAAGTTAAGTTTTGTAATGTAGTTAGCCCTCAATGTTGCCATGCCCTTGCAGGGCGTCACATGTATACCTTTTAAATGTACCTACCATCTTCAAATGTTGTAATGTGATAAAGTGCAATAAAGATAATTTGAATTTGAATTTAATTTGAAAAATTGATGTGCAGAAAATGGATCTATAGGATATTAAAATGTTCTCGTGACAGGTGTTTCTAGCTCTTTTAAAGTCTTTCGGCTGCTAACTTAAAGCATCGTTTTGAATAAAAATAAGCAAATGAATTCATTAGGAAATTAGAGTAGGTACTATGATCGTCTCACCATCATTTTTAAAATACTTTTATCAATAAAAATTGTATTAATAACACTTATGAATCTTACCATGATAGAAGCATTTTGTTTTAAAAAATTGACGGGTACTTAGTTTAATTTTAATATGATACTTACACACACGTTTAATAAGACCTCTGTTCCAATTCTTACTATTCGTATTTAAAAATCCAGATGACAAATATGGTAAAATCCCCTTTTACCGGTTGATTTAAACGGGCGCCCGGATCAGAAATATCTTCCGATGCGCAGATATTTTCGCCATGTTCCCATAGGTGTGATTTTCTTTGGATAAAGGAAGACAGGTGCAAACATATCGGTCGACCAAATGTAAATCCGTGGGAGGAATTCTAATTTCACGTAAATATTTGAGCAGTCAAAAACTTAATATCGCACAGCTATGAAATTCTAATAGACACTTATTTTCCTACCTTCTTTCTTTTGCTATGTTCGGTAAAATCGGAATAACTATTAGGTAATTAGTTACGTGGATGAAGGTTTAAATATGTTTTATTTATATTTCGAAAGCCACAAAAAGGTATGGCCTTTTTCATAAATTAGTAATGATATAAAATAAAAAAAAAGATTCTTAGCCGTACCTACCAGGCAAATAACTATTTTATTTAGTTTTTAAGAAACTATGTACAGGTAACACTATTTTTTACAACCATTTCCTGAACATACTCTCAGGACGCATTTATTCTAAACAGGAAAAAATGCTAATTGGCTACTTGACAGTTTTTGACAAAGTATTGTAAAATATGCGCCCGTTCATTTTATACCTCAAGCAATTCGATTTATCTGGAAATAATCTAAATAACCAGAGAAAAATAAGATTTTGTGTAACACATTTAAAAAGCGCGCGAAAACGCCAAGTCACGTCACTGTTGCAATTATGACGTCAACGTCCTAGACATCTAACCGATACGCATAGGAACGACTTAATTTAGATAAACGGAAAATGTTTCAATAAATTCTTAATACGATTAGAGACACAATAATTCAATTTACTCGGTAAAATAATCATTGTTTCGCCACATTAAAATAAATAATTTTCGCCGACAGCTGTCATTTCCGAATTGCAATGGTGGTTTCCGTTTCGGTTCTTTTGTTCCACAGATAAAAAAACTAAAATTTATTTTGCAAAAATAAAATACTGACTATGCTTTTATTAAAAAGTAAAATGTAAAATGATTACTTAACTAATAAGCTAACATATCTAACACTTTTCATATTTTATTGTTAACACTGTCAAGTAGCCAATTCAGTATTATTACCCTTACAAAACTTAGGAAAACGTTTGCAAAACACTTTATCTGTCTGTCAATTCTTGCAAATGAAATAAAACCCATAGCCACATAAACTATTTGTATTCCAGAAAGAGGGTTGCTTGTTTGGCGAGTTATTTGATGTAGGATTACCTGAGGGGAAATTGAAGAATCGGTCTAATCCGATCGGTGGAGCAAGTAGGTCGGTTTATTTTTAGCTTGTGTTAGCCCAAGGGTTTTTTAGGTAACAAAAAAATGTGGACACTACCCTATTAAAAATGCTTCGTTAAATTCACTTGTGAGCACTGTAGCTAGTTGTGTCTAGATATATGTGTTTTATGGCACAGTACCTAATTAATTAAAAAACGAATTAGTGTTGTGTAACAAAAAAGTTATAGGAGTCTTTTTTTATATCTTTTTAAATGTCTTTTATTTCTTCTTTTTCCGGCTTGTTAAATGTTATCTCTAAGTTTGTGATTTAATTTTCCTTAGTTATATCTTTAAATCTCACTTATATTCCTTTTATCTCCTTCACAATTCGTTCCGTATCACGTTGTAAGTTGCGGGTGAAACTAGCAGTTGGCTTATACTCCTAATGCGAATTGCGTTTTTCTGTATTAAATAGAATTTTTCTATATCCAATAGTTTCTGACGATGCTTTACGAATAAGCATCTAATTCACTGCTACAGGCACTTAACGAGGAGTATCGCCGGCACTCATTTTGTTAGTAAGCGTCATCCCAGTATTTCTAGCCACAACTCGTCATATTTTTGTTGTCGCAGAATACCGCATACATTTTGGGTTAGGTATCGATACGACCTCTAATAAAATTTGGCTATGCCAGCTTTTCTCCTTACGGACCTAGGAGTATTTCATCCAAATGGTAAACCAATAATGTTATTAGTCAGTTTTGTGCACGATAGTCCCGTAGAAGCCCCTATCACACGGTACCTACTGCTATACGTCGTACTACTGTAGTACAATCACGTACAGTGACTCACATTATTATTTACATGTTTTATCGATCTTGTATCGTAAATATGTAACTTTGGTGAGGTTTGTGAGAATTGATTTGGTTTCACATTAAGATATTAGATAGTTCTTTAAGAAACTAAATGTACGTAGAGTCCAAATCTGCCAGACATACGTTATTTTTCTAAGAATATAATATTATTTTAATTATTTTGTAACTGACATACGATGGTGGCCTCAGATGACCTTTTCATATTCACCGAGCTTGCGGAGGAGCAAAAGGCTCTCATCCCTAAACAATTGCTTATTGCGCTGAACAACTGCCACAGGGTATTTGAAATTAAAAAAAAAAAACACGAAAAGACGTAATATCTCCGCATGCGCCATGGCCCACGAAAGGAGACCAAAGCTCTTATTTTCATTGAACGCTTATGATACCTACGGGCACTGTGTTGCACATATATGATACATACATTAACAGTGAAAAAAAGTATTCTAAAATATAAATGTGTATTTTGGTAAATCGATTATGTAGTAATTTGATATTGGGTGCATTTAATAATATTAAGTAATTGGTATACATCACTTACGTGAACCAAATTGTCATCTCGAGAATTTTTTTTTAATTAAAATAAGTATTTAGTAATTTGATCAATACAAACGATAATATACTGATACTATATACTCTTAAGTAGATAGATATATCACCTATCATTTGATATATCTGATAAGAAATATCCGTTTCGTTAGAGTTGGTAAGGTACGTATTACGGGCACAGATGATTCTACAAAGTACGCCCATAACTCGGAGGAATACATATTGTTATTATGTAACATATATCCAACTTTCCCAATACTTACTACGTGAACGTGACCTGAAACGAATCATCTAATCATCTGCCATTTCTTTTTCACCCGATACGGTTACCACGTGTGGAGGGACTAGTAGATATTCAACTTTATCCTTCTTAAAATAGAATGGTTTTTAAAGTAATTAGTTTTTTGTCGCAACACATGTGAGTGTTTACGTTGCACGCTTTTGAATATTCAAATTTGATTAAGGGCAGGAAGTGAGACCAATTTATAATCAATGCTTGGTCGAACTGCTCTATTATTTTGTGTTAGGGTTTTCAATTCAATATTTTGTGAGACTTGTGGGGTCCTGCGGAATTAGTTCGTACGTATTTAGAAGTAGCTAATTATTACCAACCTACGTATGAAGTGTATAGCAAATTTTTCGACTACAACAGCTACCTGAAAGGTCAAAAGATTTCTGTTAGTTTGCAAATTATCCTATCTCAAAATATCTCTTGTACGCATATCAATTGTATGATAATTCCAGATAATTTTTATTGAAGTTAATTCATGCACAGTGAAAACCCGCTTTGCATCAAAATTTAATGTTTAAAAACTAATTGATTTAAAGTCAGGACAACACATCTAAATATAATGATAGTCTTGGAAATAGTTTTATATTTAAACTATTTCCAAGACTAGTGACACAAATATTATTTCAAATTTACCTATCATTTACCATGCTCATATAAAACAAAGCAAAGAAAGAAATATTGGGAGCATTTAACAGTATTAGTTGGTATACATCACTTATGTGAACTAAGTTTACATCTCGAAAAAAAGTCTTACCAAAACAAAAATAGAATACCTAAAATGTCATCGTAATTTGTCTCTTCTTACAGCTCTTTCCTTTCCTATTGTAAAAAAAAACATTTTAATAATTAAAATATATGTTACAATTATTGTGTGATATGTGCAGCTTTTTTAATGAACTGTTGGGAATCGTAAGTAGCTAGGTTGAATTCTATTTTCTCATTTACAACCACCGGCAACCCTATAAATAATGAAGTATCGAACAGTGATTAATTTATATTGGTATCCCGAGGCACCAATCACGCATAACCCAATGTTAACATACTGGTGATTCCAAATTCCTGCGATGCCATTACGTCATGGAATATTCGAGATTTATAACCCCCACTTTTGAGGCTACGTGCCTATTGTCTTTAGGACCTTGTCCTTGGAAGTTGAGACGTTTCCGAGGTTAGTGGTCTCAATCCTCGATTGGCGTCAGTGAGGCAATTCAAGTTTACTCGGAAAACACATTAAATAAAATAAACTTTTGTTATACGGAACGACAGTGGAAATAGGATTTGTTTAGAACTTTTGGGAGCGGGTAATAAGTAAGCGATTTATAGAATGGCTTGTTTGGTTCGGTTGAATTGTATGTACAGTCGCCGTCAGATATATCGGAGCAGACAAAGTGACCAAATACTTCTGAACAGTTAAAATGTCAAAAAGTTCCATACACCACAAGTTACCATTCATATCTGAACATTCATTACTTCAATAATATCTGAGCAGATGCTAGTCAATAATTTTTATACACACAACTTACCGATAATATCTGAACACTTATCTATACAGGTAGCTAAATGAGACACATGACGTGCGTGACACATATTGATGTTATGAGTATATTATCGGTAAGTTGTGTGTATAGAAATTATTGACTAGCATCTGCTCAGATATTATTGAAGTATTGAATGTTCAGATATTAATGGCAACTTGTGGTGTATGGAACTTTTTGACATTTTAACTTTTCAGAAGTATTTGGTCACTTTGTCTGATCCAATATATCTGACTGCGACTGTACATCAGAGATCTCATGTTATCAGTATGCAACAGATTGAATGTGCATTGGGAAGTACAGCCAGCCATGTCGTTGCTTGACATCTCAGTACCTTGTCTTATTAAGTCAACTGTTCATCTCATTTACTAAATTAGTTAGAGTTTAATGTGAATGTATGATAGATTGAAAGTAATTAGGTGAGTTTAAGCATGTAGCTAGTTTAATTAAAATTATTGAATAGTTTTTCGTATCAACTAAGCTGCGTGTAATTTTTTGTAGAAATTGGAAACTCTATTAGTACTTTTTAGCGAGAACTCTGTTAAAAGTAACTTTCTAGGTGTTTTTAAGGATTCTCTCCACCATGGCGGACTTTTAACCAAATTTAACGCATAATTGCATTTATAATAAGACCATTTTCCGGGAAATTGATTTAAGGCGCTATTTTATCCTCTTTAAGGTCAGAAGTTAAACGGTCAGTAAAACTTCTGGTTTTCAGCTTTGAGTAAATTAATTTACATTATTAAACTTTTCCTTAATCAGCCGTGAGTTTAATATTCGTTCGAAAGGGTTTATTATTTGATAATGTAATTTAACTTTATTGATTTCGATTAGAATCGTGGACTAGTCTTCAAGATACATATAGCCGGCGTTCATTCGGTCTTATTAGTAAAAGTAGAACTATTCTATCTGTCTGATTATCAAAGGCTTTTAGCTCTTTCATTTTAGAATCCTTCACACGAAATCTATCAATATAGTATGTTGAATTGTTGACCCCCGTCACGTTTCATTCGGCTTACTTGAAATTCTTATAGTGAGACGGCATTTTAAACGAACTCAGAATTAGACTTAGAGCTGAGTATATCACACACTTTAAATGATACGTCTGTTGAATGAGTAATTTGGACTTCAGCCCTCTAACAGGTCTTTGAATAATACAAGATTTTAGGAGAAAAGTAAATTTGACGGAGTGGATAAAGGAGTATCTCCCAAATAACATTATATTTGGGTGCTTGATTACTCAAGTCTAAAAAGATGATAAATAGAGGAGCGGACTGCATCAAAATTTTTTTTATTGATTGTTTTAGGTCGTTGTTTTAATACGCAATTAAAAAAATCTTAGAGACATATTTTTTATTTGCTAAATTAATAAAAAAATATTTAGATAAAACGATGTTAAGCTGTAGGGTAGTGGCTCGTTACGTCAATGGTGGGTTTTTTATTATAATTACACTTCAAGATTGACCCACATAATGTTAAGTGGTAATGAGGTCCTTGCTGAAGGGCTACAGGTACAACATATTAAATCGGTTCCAGAGGGTCTACTCCCAACAACGAAATATGTCGGATCCGACAACGGATAGCAATTTTTAATTCTCATATTCGCAACCAATTCACTTCGAATGCGAATAAAGCGTTTTCTTAAAACAAAGTATTATTTATGCAAATGAAAAACCACGTTTTAACTCCCGATATTTTGATAAATCTACAAAAACGAAACCTTTCGTTTGTTGTTTCGTTTTCGAGAGTAGACCCCCTGAACTTGTCATCCTTACCTTGAAGGCTTGACCCCTGCTACTAATGTAGCACCTCCCAGGTGCTCTGGAAACCTTACTCACACACAGGAAAACAACAACATAGAGGTGTTTGGCTGAGGTCTTACTGCTTGCGGGTAATAAACGTGCCCACTTATGACGTCATGCAACAATTAAAAGGTGGAATTTGCAAAAATACATATCTCATATATCTCATATGTTGGATAGTCTAACAGACGAACAAAAAACCGATTCCTTGTTCGCTTCTCTTTTCATCCTATTTTGACTGCAATCACTTAGATACACATACGAACATGTATCAACTTTTGGTCCTAACTGCCTTATTAATTACTGCTCATTACAAAAATATTTCTGTTTTCTTATGCACCTAAATACCAACACTTTATTTAAAAACGCATAAATACAGAATCGTTAAAATTTGCCATATTAACATAAATCAGTTCTCAGATGTATGTATATCAGTTTCATAACTCTTTCCTTTCTCAAATTTCAGTTCAAATAGTAACGGTATTCTGAATCACAGTTCCTCTGGGAACAATACATTGAAATATTAAACAATGGGCCGCGAAGGATATCTGTTTTTAAAACAAAGCTCGGATTTAAATAAATACAGGGTGCGCCTTAATCCCAAATTACGGGACGTGGAATATTCAATATTTTATTGCTGCGAATGAATGGATTGAACAATTCAATGGAATCGTCTTAGGGTTGGCAGCAGTTTACTTCGGCATTTCATTCACATGATAGATATTTCCAACAGCATTTTCAACCTTTACATCAAAATATTAATCGCAGATTTCTAGTTGTTAATAATATAAGACAGGTAATACTAACGAATTTTTATTTTTTTAATTTTCCATACAACATAAACATTTCACAGGAACTAAAGCACTTGTGTAACAGAAATGTAAAACAACGACGGTACCAGAGTATCCGACCCAAACCCGAGACATTATAGAAAACAATGTTTTCCGTAGATATTGACCTGACCAGGAATCGAACCCGGGCCTCCTGAGATGGCGCGGCGCAAAGGCCGCTTCGCCTCTCAGCTAAGGAATTTGTCGACTACGAAGTTTTAAATTCTAGAAAATCTTAGATTCAGCAATCTTAGATGGTGTATCGATAATATGTTATTTTTGCAATCTAACTAACTTTGGCTAGTGTACTTTGTTATATACCCGTAAACTTGGGTAACTTGTTGACCATATTTAAGTACGAAACTTTTCGACTAAATTATTTTATCCATAGCTAGCAACCCTAAATTTTAAATACAAAAATCGGTGTAAATCCGTGTCCATTTCTCGTGTGTACAGATGGTCGTCATTCGTTAATAAATGCGTCGATTCAATCGGTTCATTAGTGGTCACCATTGGCACCAAATAGCTACGCGGCGGAAACGTCCCCGGCCTGTCATCAAAATCCTCCGGATGTGATGTTGATTTGACCAAAGCCGTATTAAATTGATACTATCGTAATTGGAAACAGTAACATATAAGACAGAATGAAATCTGTGCCACCTGCATAAGTATTAAATTTGTGTTGTAAACATAAATGCTTTCTCAGGCTGTAAAAACGTTTCTTTAAGTTACTATCTATGTTAATCTTTAGAAATGAGGTTATCTGTGTGTGTTTTATTTTATGTAAGAAATTTCTAACATTTTGTAGCAACCCTACATTCAATTAGGCTTACAGAGTCAAGCTATTTCGTAGATAATAGTATGATTTGATTTGAAACAGTGCTTACGTCTTAAGAATTGTTAAGTAGCAATTCAGATTTTAATAAAGTGACTTTTTTTTATATCACTTCAAGATTGACGTCATCCCACCTGGTGTTAAGTGGAAATGAAGTCCTAGCCTAAGAGCGACAAGTAGAACATAATAAAGCTGTTACTGGACTTGTCGCCCTTACCTTGAAGGCTTGACCCCTGCTACTAATGTAGCACCCCCCAGACTAATATTTGAACGTTTAAAAAGTACTCCTGGTGTAAAAGCAAATAAACCTTCTTGGAAATAAATAAAAGGGCTGACTAAAATTGTATGGTTATTTATTAAAATAAGAGGTAACAATCGTTTCAAACATTAGATAAAATGCGCAATATAAATAGCATGTGCCGTATGTCAAATTTCTCGCAATAGACGTATACGCACATCACTCGTGTGTTCAACCAATCAGTAGTCTGCTGAATTTTATCCATGTTGAAACTTGCAAATCTTGATGCTCGATAAAATTTACTCGCATCGCTGCAATTGCAGCCTAAGATTATCTAGCTTCACCCATTCTTATCGATAAACAATAAGTCAAAAATAGTTCTTTTAATAATTTATGTAACAAGTGCGATTGATTTATCATTTTAGATTAATTAAAGTTGTTAATCTTTTCATCATAATGTAAACTAAGCTAAACTGGTAACATCGCTAAATAACAACCTTGAGAGAACACAAAAACAACTTTAAAATACGAAGGGAAATGTCTAAATTAAAAAATAAACACCATATTATAAAATCTTACTTCGCCCACAGAAATATAAAGAAAATATCCGCCATTAATATAACCAACCAATCGAAAGAAAAGTATCACCACCACCAATCAGTGAAATTCTAATCTCGCGTACCAACGTTCAATAACAGTAATATTGTTATTAGTCACTTAAATGGGTTATTCATACTACCCCATTGACGAATGAGGACATTTCGGTGCCGGCTTGGACGAATGGAGACCTTCTAGATTAATGTTACAGCTTTTACTGAGATTGGATATAAACCGACAGTGCCTACTTAGCAAAAAGCTATTTCAATATTATGCACTTCTTAATTTATTTCAACAGTTACTGATTCTTGTGAAAAGCAAACTTGAAAATTATATTAAGGCCATTTCACGCGAGGTCGTATCAGGGATACGAGCAAACATTTTGAGAAATAGAAATTGTACTTGATTATGTTTTGTACTCACTATTGTTTATAAGTTAAGTTTGGTTTATGCTTTTTTATCTTCTGCCTGTGATGTGTCCGATGAAACAAGCAAAGCATTTTTTTTTAACGTTAGGTAAATGTTTGTTAGAACAAAAGTTGAAATTTTAACTCACTCAGAGGTCTGCTTGTAAGTAATTGTAGGGACCATAGACATATATTACCAGGTCATTCTAGCCTCTGGTCCCTACGGTTTACGAAAGAGAAGCATAAGTAGTGCCCTTGTGTAATGACCAGATAGATATGCGGGCACTTAAACCACCCCGCGTATTTGATCTCAATAAGATCGACCCTCTTAGAATAATCGGTCGGTACATCGTTATTATACTGTTTAGTTTGAGTCTACCTGCATCACTCCTCGTCTGCCATAGACCGAGTTTCATTAAAATGTTGTACTAAACTCAACGCCGTAATCAGCGTATTTTCCACTTCACAAGTGTCGTCGAAATTCCAAATACAAATCGTTCTCAAAACCCGCCGCCTGTTCATTCTCACATACGTATTCCCCGTGCGTGTATGCATCAGCATTAAGTGCAGGTGTCTCTTACTGCACCTTGCAATGAATTACCCAACACACCTTATGCTGTTTCCAATCGACCTAACCGGTGTACATTGTTTGCTGCGCGATGACCTGTATTCATTACCATTTAGAAGGGTTGGTGACTCCTGAATGTTCAATGAAGCAAGAGTTATGCTTAAATACTCGGAAATAGGTTAATAGGTTGAGTAGATGTGACCCTATGGCTCGAAACTTAGCGTTCTCGTTGGACAGATTGAAATTTTGATTTAAAATGAAAAACCGTGTTCAACCGTCCTGATTACGATTTAAAAATGGTCCTTTATTATAATAGTTAAGTAAATGTTGTGTTAAACAAAACAGTACATTTTGTTGATGTGGATGTATAACCAATAGGCAACCAGCTGTGTGACTAGGAGCAGAGTTACATAGTTGAAGTATCCGCTTCAGCGTATAGGTAGACAAATGACAGTGGTATCAGAAATAATAAGAGCGTTGGTACAGCTCCTATTATTTATGAGATCGTGCATTTTTTATACTAAAAATATTTCTGAAGGCTATTGTGTCCGACATACCTTTAATCAAACTAACCATTCGTCATATGAAAGAGGATCTAGGTCAGATAAATATTTTTCTACTATGTTCGGAATTCCGGCAAACGTTTTACTAAAAAGTTAAAAGCCTCCATTGTTTCCCCTCGCATGTCGATAGTTGTTTGGTTTGGAGATTGTTAAATATATTACGCAATCCTTTTATCCACCAATTTCTGTGAAGATTGACTTATCAATTCGCTGTGATAGCAATCCTGTTATTCAAAACAAGAGTGTGTTCCACTAACAACTGTTTTGTTTATTAAGAAGTTCTATGTAGTAAGTAACATCATAACTAAACTAGCCTATCTAAGTATTATTTATATAAATAGATACAGTTTTAGCGTATTAAATTACACCTGCTTATACGAAACTTGTTCGAACGAATGTAAGATCGGCCAATAAAGTGGTTTCGTGTAAATTGATTTTAGGGGATGGTGGTAGACCATATTTTTGCACAACCGCAGGCTGGAAGGTTGGGTTTAATCTGTCAATTATGCGATTTGGTTGGAAAATTTCAAAGCCAATGTGCCAATGTGATGATATTAAAAGCGGTCTGATCCTACCCGACCCGAAAATTTGCAGACCCTTAATTTGTATTAAGGGTCGTCTCTCAGCTAATGCAAACCAAAATGCCGTTCATCCGATTCCCATTAATCCCCAATTCCCCTTCTTTAGGTTGAAACTGGGGCAATAAGGAATTATTTGAGGCATTTGAATCCTTTCTATCAAAATGTGTAAATTTCATCCAATTAAGTTTTAGTAAATCAATCAAGTGCAAAATATATCATCGGATGACGTTATTTGCGGCTGGTATTATATTGGTATAGAATTTAATGGTTTTCCATTTCTCTGTGTATTTAGATATTATAGGCAGAGGCACGACTGTGCTTGGCTAAAGATGTGTTTGACGAATGTCCATTATTTTGTTCATTAGCATGCCTTCAAATCATGCCTTTCAAATTCAAAAGCGCCTTACGTACATTGTTTCAAGAGCTACATATAAATCAAAAGTTATCATTCACTGCGATGAGCGCTTTCAGTTCAGGTATAAATTCTTCCATTTCTCGGAACATTGTTGCCATATAGACATCTATAAAACATCTCTTACGTACGTAGATTGTACTAAGGCTTCGCAATTCCCACCGAGATTACAATCAATACACCTACATAGATGATGTGCAAAGGAATTTTAGCGTATTACGCAAAACGTTCGCCAAAACTGGATACATATTCTTCGCTACTCTTTTATCACTGAGTCACAAAGGTCAGAATTGTGTAACAGACATTGATCTAAGTAAACTCGTATGGCGTTTAACATGGCATCCCATTGTGTTTCGATTCTCATGCGCGAACCAAGTTGATTCTCAAAACTTATTCTTTTGTGTGAACGGAGAAAGAATTTTAATGCTTCCGTCTGAACTTGAAGTAAAATCACACAATAGAGTGGTGTGCGGTTATGTAACGTTATAGTAAATGGTTTTGCTTAGATTTCTGAGCATGTACGTTGATCTAGTTTGCATTTTATTTGCGATTCACCGGTCGGCATAGAGACAGGATGCTTCGACTGATGGCGACTCGTAATGAAGCAGAAGGTAATTTTGAGGATGGTTCACACATACGAATTGGATATGAAATGGATTCCATTTGTATGGAGCAAATAGACATGTGACTCTATCAATTAGGTACATTGAATTGAATAACTGATATTAGTGCAATAAATGTTCTTATGAACTTTCGAACTGACCTTACCGAAGGCTTAAAGGTAAATACAACAAAAAAAATCATCGCCTAAGATAACTTGCGGTTAGCTTATGCCCGGTTTCAATATTGTACGATTTGCAATGTGTCAAAAATGACAATCTGTTTTTCTTCAACTGACTACAAGACATGGAACGGTTTTAGCTTACGCCTCGTATAATTTGTTATTATCCGTAACTAAAGTGGATCGTTTTTGAAATATTGGAACCCGGCAATAGTTGAAAGAGCAGCATGTGCGATACGTGACGGTCGTGGGTTTGAATCCCACATCATAAAAGGAGATGATTTGACTGTTTGTTTAAATATACATTTTTGAATTCTCTTCAGATTTCATTCATTGGGTTAACTTGTTAACAACTACTTATTCCTGTCAAACGTATTTATTAAAAAAAAAATCAATAAAACACTTGAATGCAAACATAAAAACCCGGCTAGTTATATCTTTTTCCTAGTTGTTCCATAAGTAAATGTTTAGTAAGTAGCATCAATATAAAAGGTAAATATGGCGTCAATTGGCTATCCTTTAAAGGGTACTCTTTTTATAGACGACCGTGTTCAATTGCCGCCATTTGGCTCAGACCCTTCGACTGTCCTTTGTCACATCTTGTTTAATACATAATGTATACTTACTTTGATCATCTTATGCCACATTAACTCCCGTTTAAGATTGTTTATAATATTAAACAGGACGTGTTTGAATAAATTTTAATAAATATGTCTAAATTTTTGAGTTTATTGGTGTTGGATCTCATGGAAGTATAGGTGCTGATAGAGATTTTTTTTTTATATTACACTTCATGATTGACCTTATCCCACCTGATGTTTAGTGGTAATGAAATCCTTTTTTTTTTTTTTTTAACGGGGGGAAATGCTTGATGCACCGTACCGCCACCCTGAGGGAGGGTGATGGCGTGTGTGGCGTGTGTGGGACTCCCACCTGCCTACCTTCCTCGGACTACCCACTAAAACCCCCCGGTTGGACCTCCATCGCCTTAGCGGCGGTACTGTGGGGATCGGCTAAGCCTTTACTTCCACAACACCGCCGGTGGAACAGCCGCTTACGCGGCTCCGTCTACTCCCCCCACAGTGTTCGGGGGGAGAAGGGGGATGGCCGATCCAACGGGACCATCCCCAACTCGCAGTGGAGACCGGTGCAATGCCGACTGAGGTGTCCTCACACCATCAGCCGGCCAGTCCCCACGCGGTAGCTGGGCGCGGTCATATTGGCGCCGCGCCCTCAGCCGCCTTCTTCGGTGGCAGGCGGGAGCGGATGGATCGTCCTCCCGCTCCCGCTCTGCGGCCTCCTTCTGCGACATGACATCTTCGCAGAAGGAGACCATCCCAACCCATGCCGTCTCACTCCCGAGCATAGCCTCGACTATGCTGGGGAGTGAGAGATTTGGCCCCACCAACGCGCGCAGACTTGCACGCTGCGCATCAAAAGCGGGGCACACCTGCAGTGTATGCCCCGGCGTGTCCTCCGCCGCGCCGCAACTGTGGCACGGCGGAGACTGCTCCCGACCAATGCGGTGCAGGTACTGCCCAAAACAGCCGTGGCCGGACAGCACCTGCACCAAGCGGAACGTCAGGAATCCCGACCTGCGCTCGAGCCAGCGATTTATTGCTGGCTCGAGCGCATCTAGGGTCCACCGACCCGACGGAGTCACCAGTAAGGACTCCGCCCAACGCCGGACCACCTCTTCCTGCGCCTCCCGGCGCACACGTGACAGGTCCTCCGGGTAAAAACGTTCCCCGGAGGCCTTTCTTAGGGCCTGCCATTGATAGGCCCTCGCCATCGCCCGGGCCTCCAACTCCCAGGGTGTCGTCCCAGCGAGTGCGCACGCTGCGTCAAACCCAACGGAGCGATAGGCTCTACACACTCGCTGGGCAATGGCTCGCTGGGGGCGCCGCAGAAGCCTCTGGTTCTCCCGAATGTGGAGGGAGTCGGCCCAGATGGGCGAGCCGTACAGGGCCATGCTGCGCAAAATGCCGGCGTAAAGTCGCCGGCATTTGGCCCTAGGACCCCCCATATTGGGGAGAAGCCACGCCAAAGAAGTGCCTCCAAAATTGTAGAGTGGGGGAGGGTATTAAAAGCGTTGGCTATGTCAAAAGAGACAGCCAACACACCCTCCCCCCTCTCCCTAGACTCTAAAACGAGGGATTTCAGATCGGACAGGGCGTAAATAGTGGACCGCCCTGCCCGGAAACCGTACTGCCTGTTCGACAGGTCTGGACCGACGGAACGAAGGTGGTTCTTGAGGCGCCTGGCCACAATGCGCTCGAACAGCTTCTGGTAATGAAATCCTAGCTTAAGGGCGACAAGTACAAGATAATAAAACTGTTACTGGACTTATCATGCTACTAACTCTACGATAGTACTAAAACGACACAGTGTTATCATCATAATGTAGTTAAATTAATGATAAAATCCTCTTTACTCAGTACCATTACCTATATTATGTAGTTAGTTTACCTATTGAACGAATTCCTTCACGTGTATAGTTTTATATTGTTACATTAGTATTCTACAGTTGTAAAAAAAATTACGTCATATATGAAAATTACGTTTGTCATACTATTTGTTTGGAATTTATTTTAAAGGTTAATGAAATTTAGGTACGAAGTTTAGATTATGTTTTAAATTTGATTCAAATACGTATGAATATTTTAAGGTGCACCAAGTTTAAAACATACTGATTTTAAAATTACATATGGCTGGTCAGTGGTCACATCTTTAGTTCCTATGATAGAGGAAGGCACCGTAGCCTTTTAACCTTTGTCTCTTATGCTTGTTTCATCCAGACTTTATCCATGGTTGTCTTTGGAATAACATCAGTCTATTAGGCATGATTTTCAATTTTTTTAAATATATTATTCTTCAAGATTTACCTCTGCCCATCTGATGTAAAGTGGTAATGAGGTCCTAGCAGTACAGTAACAGTATAATAAATCTGTTACTGGGCTTGTCGCCCTTACCTTGAACGCTTGACCCCTGCTACTAATTTAGCACCCCTCTGCTGAGCTCTGGAAACCTTACTCACACGCAGAAACACAGAAGTGACTGTTATTTGGCTGCAGTCTTCTGTAAGATGGAGGTATTTCACCAGTCGGGCTGCTCCAGTTCGAGCTATAAGTCGCTATGCCCTACATCTCTTTATCTGCCTTTTTTACCTTTCTTTGAATTTCATTCCACCATTTTACAAGGATTTCTCCATTAAAAACTAGCATTAAAGTCTATGTAGGTATAATTATTAATTAAAAATAACGTTTCCGTTACTCTCCTTACCATATAAAGAAAAAATAGCAAGGAAATTTACTGTAACTATCATTAAAATAAAAGCTAAGCAATTTTATCTAATTGTCTTGCTTTAAATTGAATGTCACACCTACATCTCGCGACAGTAATAAAAACACCGAAGGTAAACGTGTCTGTCGGCTTCGGGTCTCTACAATTAAACCCAGGATATGATATAAAGAGGTTTTTTTGAGCAAACGTGGGAACGCGAATCTTGCTGCGTATAATGCTTGTATCAATCCATGCGAAATCCTGTTTTGTATATGATTTTACTCTGAATACTTTGAGTAGGTACAGCAATTTGATTTTTTTTTGACGTCAGGAAATGGCCAGATCGTCATTACAAGAGGCTTTCTGTTTAAATCTGCAAGTTCTTGCTATCAAAGATGTATTCGAGTTCTCTGTTTATGATTTACTACCAATTTTATAAAAATACGGAATGCTAAAAACATACATGTATCATGAAATAAATAAATTGGGATGTATATAATCAAAGGCACGGTTCACATTTGAAGTTTGATAATCGTAGTGCCCAAGCTACAAAGTATGTTTTACTGTGTCACGAATATTACCTTACTGTTCAAATAAGTTAAAAACTATGGATTGAGATCTTTGTGTCTCAATCAAAGCAGCTGAGTCGATCTGTTTGTAAATCCTTAAAAACATCAAAATCCACCAGACGGTTAGCTAAATTTTGGAATTTAATGGATGCCCCTTCTGCCTTCACTGTTATCGCGACAACAAAGGAAAAGAAATATTCTTCCTTCCCATCTGACATTTGCTGTCTACGTAACCCCCTATCATTACGGGCACCAGGTGTTGGGGCACGTGCGGTGCCATCTGCCGTTGCAAAAAAAAACATTATTATTTATCTTCACCGCACACCTCTTGCAAGACATCTGCTATTCTATTTTGAAGCGATCATCTGTCGCTCTATTCCAAAAATCTATTCCAGAATCGGATTCTTTCTATGACAAACTTTTTATAAGCGCAGTGTTGTAGAAGTATCGATGGTTGACATCGACAACTATTGAGAAATATATGTTTTCACAGCAGAGAAAACGATTGGAGAATGTAAAAATAATGAAATCAAGTCATAACAAGTGGTACTTACTGGTTTAATACTTTAAATATATAGTAACACATTTGGTAGATTGGTGATAAGCACTTATGCTACTATATCATCGAGTTGATAGCATGTATTTTTTTTTCTATTTTATTTATTACTAGCTGTCCCGGCGGACTTCTTTCCACCTAAACTGTTAATTCACAGTATTTCCATAAATTCTTTAGATTTCAAAACCAAACTAATTGATTTTTTTATTATAAGAATACTTTGCTGTATGCTGCGATTAGTTGAACTTAATTAGTGTTCCACTTTGTTTTAAGTCAGGAAGTACATTATCATCAATAGTATTGACACGTGCCATTGAATCTGATACATCATAGTTTTGCTATAGATAGTATATCGATAATGTTACACAACACTCAAGTGTATTTTACAATTTTACCTCTCCGTGAAGAGCGACTGCATTTGTTTCCTTTTTATTTCGTAGAAAACCGTTTCGGGGATATAAAAGGTATTCGGCTACTCTTTTTGGGAGCTGATCGCCGCTATTGAAAGGTTAACTTCTGTGTGTTTTCCGATCTATTGCCGCTGTTATATCCAGGGGTTTAAGGATATCTTTTTATTTATCTGTTACATTGTGTCTCGGTAAATCTTCTACCGAATTTCCGTTTAACGACTCGCGGAGTTAAGCTTACAAAAATGTCGAGAGAAAGGAAATAAATAGTCGAGGGAAAAATTTCCAATTTTTTTTATTTTCTAATGTACCTAAGTTTGTAATAAACTATAAAAATGTAGTAACGTGGATACAATTTTTATGCATGGGGTTTTCGGCTCATAGAAGTTTCATTTACTTAACTGCTGCTAACTAAAAGGACTCCTATTTGTGTCCTTTAATAAATCTACAATTCCTTTGAATTCTTAGTTTAGCCATTACGAATGTTCGTCTTTATACTATCTTAGTAACTTTTGTTGATGTTAGTTAATGTAAGTAGAACTTAACATGGATATCTCTAAATATATATATATTAACATGCCAAAAACTATAAACTTAAGAAATACGTCGTAATGGCGTATAGGTACAGTAAAAATCTGAGTAGTCCCTATATTCTCCACATTTTAGATCATATCGTTAGTGTCGGGCAGTAGTTCGTATAAACTACTAAAAAATGCTATCGCGTTTTGACCCGTGAACTTATTTTAATTGTTTAAAATGCAAACCGAAGGTCTTAAATTCTATAGATTCAACATGTCTGGGTCTACTAACCACCTCCACCGCGTTCTTTATGCAAAATCAAAATAGCTGTGCGATGAAGTGTAACAGAAAACAACTGACGCCCGACCGTGAATGATCGGATGCTTTTTACAAAATTATTTTAACGACCGCGATACAAAAACAAAAGACTGCGCATCGGGCAAGAAGCGACAGCAAAAAGTTCCGAATGCGATGAAAATTAATTCAATTTTTTTTCCAGGATTGCCACGGTCCAGAGGTGGATGACACCGCAGTTGCCGACGACGTGCAGAACTATGAACTGATCTCGGGATACCAGAATGACACTCACACCACGGTCGAATTTAGGAGGCAGCTGGACACGTGTGATAAACAAGACTTCGTTATTGGCGTAAGTTTAAACAAATACCTACATGAATTATTTGCTCCTGGTCATCAAGTTCTTTCAAAATGGGTTGTATACATTTTTTAGGCAAGCGTTTTTGACATCCATGGTTCAAGGAAAATGTTGAATCATTATCACTTTTAATTGTTTAAATAATTACCAAATAACAAGTTGAATATGATTTGAAACGACCAAATAAGATTATTGTTATTAAATAATGGATAGTGTTTTTAAAGACTACTCAATTCTTAAGAAATAATTGCAAATCCGGGTAAATTTGGTCTCTTAGGTTTAATCCTTATTGTAAGGATAATGTATATTAAATTGAATTGAACTTTCCATTAGATAAAAGTTATGTAGAATAAGTAAAGCGAACTGATTAATAGTTTCATCTAAGTATTCACACATTATTTGAATATATTTCATTTCATATACCTATATAGAACCTTCTTACGTCATACCTCTTTCTAAAAACCTGTAAAACAAATAAACAGTTAACTGATATGAAAGTATCATATCTATTTTGTGAACTTGTTTTTATCGCTTCGAAATGCGGGCTGTAAACGCACTGATAACCAACTAGCACCCGCCCGCGACTTCGTACGCGTGGACTTAGTATTTTCTAACAATAAATATAGGTGGTCGTTTTTACCCCTATCTCCCCTAATATTCGAAACAAAAAGTAGTCCATATTCTAATGCAATTCCCGAACTATATTCGTGCCATATTTCATATCTCTAACATAAACAATTTACATTTTACCATACACACTTTCAAGGGCGGTTTTAACCCCATGTTCTCGTTATTTTAAAACAAAAAGTTGCCTTTTTCCGTTCTGCAGGTTTAACGTATACCTGTACCAAATTTCATCAAAATCGGTTATGTGGCTTAGGCGTGAAAGCCGGACAGACAAACAGTCAGACAGACAAGAGTTACATTCGCATTTATTATATTACTATGGATTTCTATATGCAAAGGTCGGGCGATAGGTGCGGTCAGTCAATCGGTACGTACAAAGTACGGGTGAACCAATTTATTGGTCCAGTGAGCATAGGAATGTTCCTGGGTGCACTTGCGTAATGATCGTTTTGATATAGGAAGTAGATAGATAGAGTTTTATTTATTAAAAAGGAATTAAATAAGAAGTTTCATATTAGTCATAACCGTGCTTAAACGTGTTTTTTTTGTATTGAAGATTGACCTCATCCTACCTGATGTTAAGTGGTAATGAGGTCCCAGCTAAAGGGCGACAAGTATAGCATAATAATAGCTGTTCCTAGATTTGTCGCCCTTACCTTGAAGGCTTGACCTCTGCTACTAATGTAACACCCCCCAGGAGCTCAGTTAACCTTACTCACACCCAGGAACACAAGAACACCAATGTGATTGTTATTTGGCTGCGGTCTTCTGTAAAATGGAGGTATTTAACCAGTCGGGCTGCTCCAATTAGAGCGATAAATTGCTATGCCGTACCTTTCCTAATAGATAAGCAATGGACCCAGTTATGACTAGTGAATAAATGGAGCTTCGCATACGTTAGGAAATCCCAGCAACAAAATTGAACGTTCGCCTTCGAAAAATTCCACCTTCTACATTTTTTTGCAGATTTGATACGTCATAATAATAAAACAAACGCGATATCAATGACGTAAATTTATTTGCTTATCAATTATTACAGGAAGACACCGTCCAAGTTCTATGGGCCCTCGGTCCTGATGGCTCCGACGGAGAGCTATTGAAACACATGAAGAGTGGCTCCAGGGCTCTGCGTCTGCTGCAGCCAGTCGCCAAGCCGCAAGTTCCTCTGATGAACTGGGATGTGAGGCTGAACAATGTAAGCACCGATTTTTATACTGCTATAGTTTTTATTTGTTTGTATCCAGACATCTTCTGAAGCAAATTCCTTTGCGCTTTGAGATTTGCTAAAGAACAAGTAGATGATATGGTTTGGAGGTTGTTTGATGGTACATGCCAACGTTAAGCTGGCTCTACTTCTGTTATGATGAACTGGGGTGTAAAGTTAAGCAATATAAGCACTTATTTACATAAAGTTAGGGTTTCTTCCGTGCAAGGATTGCGGAGGTCAGATGATAATCGCTCCAATCCTTTATTTAACCGGGCTCGTCAAATCAGGATAGAAGTCTTAGCGGACTTCGGCCTTCGTGAGAGATTTACAATCGAGACCAATGATCAGATAATGATCAAACTTATTGGTTATTTTTACTCAAATTCACATTATTTTGATCAACACAAAAGCTATATAAACGCGAATAATACAGCTTATTCCGTGATTCATTGTTGGTGTTCTCCGTAATCCAAATTAGCTGGCCACTACCGTTGCACGGACTTTGTATAAATTACAATTAGTAGAGTGCAGCAGGCAACCTTGCGCTTCTGCTGTATTTGCTTTATGCATTACTTTGCACTTTAAATAACACTTAGCGGAGTATTAAAAAGTTGGAAAGTTTACTTAGCTATTTTAAAACGGGACTACTGTGGCCAGGATAGAGTAGTACGATAGTTGAGAAATAATTAGAGTATATTCAAAACCTATGAGAGTGAGTATATTGACGAAATCACTAATAGAGCGTTATTAAATAAATAAATGGTATATAAAGACATCAACTGGAGGCGACAGCTCAGTATAGAGTTAAGGAAATTTAGAAAGAAGCGTGTCCCAAATCTAACGGGCCGAGAATCGAATCCGGGATCTTTCGTGTATTGCGTCAATCTTGCCATTGCGCCATTGATATCGTCAAATATCGTGACCAATTCTTATAGGATAGGACCAATTCTTTGGATGCGAAATATCCCTGAAGTTAATATTCGGTACTAATAGCGGACAATGCTTCACTGTATCCTTACATACTGTTATAGCAGCACTGTGTCAAGAGTCTTGCAAATTAATTAGGGTTTCTAATATAGAACAGCAATTTAGTCGCTATAAGAAGCTTAATTTTTCGTTTTGTCTGTTTATTAAATTTCAGAATTAAAGTCATGAGAATTAAGCCTAATAACATTTCTGAACTTATCACTTTAGAAACGTAAAAGCTTCGATATATAAATATACACAAGCATTTGTTACTCTGAACATGACGGGAACCTAATATACCAATGACCTAATCCTATGATTTCTTCCTCAGCTCACAATACCCCACGTTATGGCAACTTTATTCTGGTGCAAGATATTCAAAGCACCCGATCTACCAAAGAAGCATCACATCGTCGGTTATCAACCTATCATTGACAGTAGACCCATAAAGAACAAAATGCCAGTGTTGGAGAAAGATGACAAGTCTCCGGTCCACCACATGGTCTTGTACGAATGCGCTGAAGATCCTGATAAGCAGCAGTGGAGCGAGTGGGCTGAAGGGGACGGGTTCTTTGGTCCGAACAGGCCCAGCGAGTGGGCAACGTGCGTGACGCCCATTGCTGCTTGGGCGATTGGTTCTAAAGGTGAGTTCTAGCAGATTAGCCAAGACGGAAGGAGTAAACCTTCCTTCCCACGCACTTGTCAGCTAATAGGTCATGGGTGCACCGTTGCCGGGCACTGACGAGTGTGAAGTATGATGGTATGCCCGTGGGAGACAAAGTGGTGTGTCACGCAATCAGTGCATGTTATCCCGGCATCTTCTAATTGTCTTTCACTATTTTCATAGTCTCAGTTGTCATACACCCCGCTTTTGACAATAGGTATATATGTATAAAAAGTCCGGCTTTTTGCTCTCAAAAAGTTTCATAATCCAGACTCAACAAAAGAAACTGCCCTGTATTTTATTTGTTTTGGAAAACCTCTCAATAGGGTCATGATCTGGTAATAAAAACAATAAATCTACTTATATCTTGTGATCTGTCATCTCGTATGTAAATTTTCTGCCATAACCTTAAAAAGTATTGTTTGTTTATTTCACTAACAAAGACGGGCGCCCCAAAATCACAGTCGCAACTAATTCAAAATGGTTAATTTAAACGCGTGCGTTGGTAATTTCAGGTGAATATTTGCCTGAGAACGTCGGTATTCCAGTGGGTGAGAGGAGTGGAGTCTCGTACTACATGCTTGAAGTTCATTACGACAACCAGGCGTTACATGAGGGTAAGTGTGAACTGCTAATGCAAACCTTACCTCCTTATTAACAAACAACTAGTCTTGGTTAAAATAAGTTAAAATAAGTTATACTCATTTTGAGTTTCATCAACTAGACGCATGTGTGTTTGCATTTGGTTCTAATATCTACTTGAAGTCGTTGAAAATCGTTTCATAGAAATGTATTTATGTTTCACTATTTGGATACCTATGGGCATGGGAAATCTTATAACAGTCCAGATGACGAAAAAATATGTAAGTCAAACTAATTTTGCTTTTCATCAACTAGACAAACGTGTGTCCAGTTTTGTCGAGATTGAAAAGTCCATTGCAACCGCGTCGTATTCGCACGCGCTCAGCTTTAAAATGCAGTGACTTTACTATACAAGCTTAAAAAGCTAAATTTAAGAGCAGCAAAATGGCCTAAAAAATAAGCTACGGACACAAGGTGGAGCTATGAAAGAAAATTAAATAGGGTTACATTCGCAAATGACGTTTCAATTTAAAACTTTACCTAATCAGTGCAACTAATTAAAGGGATCACTAGAGGCGGTAAACATTTTAAAGCTTTCGCGCAACAAATGAGTAAACATAGAACTTTATCCACTACAGTAATGATTTTTCAATATTTGAAGCCGTTAGAAATATGTACAATCGCCGTCAGATATTATCGGAGCAGACAAAGTGACCAACTACTTCTGAACAGTTAAAATGTCAATAAGTTCCATACATCACAAGTTACCATTAATATCTGAACATTCATTACTTCAATAATATCTGAGCAGATGCTAGTCAATAATTTCTATACACAACTTACCAATATCTGAACACTCATCTAGACTGATGATCTGACAGGTAGCTAAATGAGACATATGACGTGCGTGACACATATTGACGTTTTGAGTGTTCAGATATTATTGGTTAGTTGTGTGTATAGATATTATTGACTAGCATCTGCTCAGATATTACTGAAGTTATGAATGTTCAGATATTAATGGTAACTTGTAGTGTATGGAACTTATTGACATTTTAACTGTTCAGAAGTATTTGGTCACTTTGTCTGCTCCGATACATCTGACGGCGACTGTACATAGATTCGTTTCCTCAACCAAATATCCAACAAAGAAATAGGTTAGCAGTTTGTGCACAATCAAGTAACAAATACATGCCAAAGGGATTAGAAGTACAAAAATAAACAGCTGATCGTAAAGCGGTCGTGTTTACGACTGCTCTGGACTTTTATAGTGGTTTTATGTATCTCTGGATGTATTTCAGTTGGCTGTTCAGTCTAGTAGGTGTAATACCCAGCGGGGATGTTGAAGGGCTTAACGAATGGTGGATTTGTAATAAAATATTAAATCTGAAAATTATATCCCTTCTGTTGACGTCATGCCAATGCAAAAAGGCATGCAGTTAGTGTATAGTTATAGATTACTAGCTGTCCCGGCGAACGTCGTAACGCCTTTTTTTTCTAAACTTTTAAACCTTCCCTGGACCTCCACAATTATTACAAAACCAACATTAGCCAAATCGGTCTAGCCGTTCTCGAGTTTTAGCGAGACTAACGAACAGCGATTCATTTTTATATATAAGACTAGCTGTCCCGGCGAACTTCGTAACGCCTATTTTTTTAGTTTCTAACATTTTAAACCTTCCCTGGACCTCCACAATTGGCTACTTTCCACTAAGAACAAACCGGAAGGATAATAGTTTCTAATGATAAATTAAGATATTTAGATAAGGAAATACGAATTTCAAGAACATAAATATCAAAGATTATTAATATTTTTAGAAAAGAAAATCCAATAACATAGGCATTAAGTCACGTGACTTAAAACGCCGAGCAGAAAGTCACAACGTCACAGCAGCCGATATGTCATATTTTAGGGGTGTCCATTCTGTACCACAGATTAATAATGAACGTACTATGGATGTTTTCGATTTGAAAAATCGGAACGCGGTGTGTATTATTTTTTAAACATCGTCTAAAAAATCGATATTTTTGAGTATTGATTATTATTCATAATTTTATATTTCCATCGAGACGCTCAGTTCGCAACGGGCCGTGCAGCAGAAATCGTAATATTTTAATTTCGTCCACCATCACCACCATACTTAAACTGCACTTAGTGATGAAATACTTTATATTGATGAGGATTAATAGCATGAAAATAAATGAGATTGAATGTGGTCCAAAAAAATTCAAGATTTTTTTAATAACAAAATGGTTGTTGTGCCTCACTCGACTTATGTAGATAGGTATAGTGTGTCGCGAACTTTTTTGTAAATAGTTATAAGATCTACAATTAATTTGAATATTTTATGATTCTATCTTTAATAGTTTAGGCAGCGTACGCAAAATAAGTAATCTTTCTGGTTGATTTTAAACCTTGTGTCCGAAAAACCCAAATATTTTGCGGAACCCTATTTCTTTTCAAAATGAGTTTCGGATATTATCTATTATTTGTGTGTACTATTTAGGTTATTGACTAGCATATACTCATAAAAAGATGAAGTATTATTGAATGATCAGATATTAATAGTGACGTTTAGCGTATGTAACGTCAAATTTGTCGCATGAGATGACAAAAAATCCATATTGTTGATTGTTTCGTATGATATTATATTTAACGCATAATTCGTAATTTACGCTGGTAATTTCAAGTTTTCAGCCAATCGACAGGACGCTCTGAATATTAACGATTTTTAATACATCAAAAAAGAATTGTCAAATAAAATTAAGAATATCGAGAAAAAACATCATAAGGCTTCCATCGAACAAACTCGATATGACAATCTATGATCAATGACAGCCCTAATCTTGCTAGGGTATATTGACGTCATTTTAGGCGCCATGACAGCTTAGAGCGTTTTCGTGGGAAATTTAAAGAGATTTTTTAAAATGAAAAATACATGTAGTAAATATATATTTTTTTCTGAAATATACTTTTCATACGATGAAATGAGTATCAAGGTTTACAATTAACTAGATTTCAAAATTTTGTCAAGTAGCCAATTGGCTACTTGACAGTGTTAACAATAAAATATGAAAAGTGTTAGATATGTTAGCTTATTAGTAAAGTAATAATTTTACATTTTTATTTTATAATTAAAAGCATAGTTAGTATTTTAATTTTGCAAAATAAATTTTACTTTTTTTATCTGTGGAACAAAAGAACCGAAACGGAAACCACCATTGCAATTCGGAAATGACAGCTGTCGGCGAAAATAATTTATTTTAATGTGGCGAAACAATGATTATTTTACCGATTAAATTGAATTATTGTGTCTTTAATCGTATTAAGAATTTATTGAAACATTTTCCGTTTATCTAAATGAAGTCGTTCCTATGCGTATCGGTTCGTTGTCTACAACGTTGACGTCATAATTTCAACAGTGACATGACTTGGCGTTTATGCGCGCTTTTTAAATGTGTTACACAAAATCTTATTTTTCTCTGGTTATTTACATTTTTTCCAGATAAATCGAATTGCTTGGGATATAAAATGAACGGGCGCACATTTTGCAATACTTTTTCAAAAACTGTCAAGTAGCCAATTATTTCAGAAGCAAGATTAGCCAAATCGGTCTAGCTGTTCTCGAGTTTTAGCGAGACTAACGAACAGCGATTCATTTTTATGTATAAGATATTTTGTTTCACACAATAAATACTAACGGTCGCCCGCGACTTCGTACGTTACGTAATATAGGACTTTCATATAAACTTCCAATCCCCGTTTCATCACCTGAGGGGTGGTTACGTAAAATCTCCTGCTAACGGGTCAAAACGCGACACGTATTTTAGTAGTTAATACGAACTACTTGCACTAACCGTGGTCACGAGCTGACTGGTCTCGCTCATCTTCGTGTTTTTTTTTATATTACACTTTAAATTAGAGTTAATGACTCGTAGAAAACGGATAGTCATTTTTGACACATAACGAATAGTAAAATATTGAAACCGGGTATATATTAACACGTAGGATACTATTCATTCCGAAATATTTTGAACGAGGTTATGGTCCCCAACAAACATATGATTGGCCATGCTTTCCCCTCCATTATCCTCCACAGAACCCATGGGTACTTACTAATTATTCTTTTTTTTTGTTTACAGTATTAGACAGTTCGGGTATTCGGGTGTACTACACACCGGTGCTTCGAGCCCACGATGCGGCCCTGTTAGGGTCTGGTATCGGAGTTTCGGCCCTCCACGTCATCCCTCCGAAGCAGAAACAGTACCGCACTGTCGGGATCTGCAGTCCCGAATGTACTGAGAATGTGAGTAATGAAGAAAGAAAGCTTTGATGCTATTGATTGATAAATTATAAAACTCAGGCTATGTACAATTTTACGAGTGTCGATGGGCATTTTTAATTTGATTTTGAATTTAAAAATCTTAAGGTTACGAAATTTGCTTCTGCTAACTACTGCTACATTTTAATAATGCTCAAAGCAAGTTTAAAATGCAGTTTTATGAAAATATGTGTAGTAAACTATTCTTTTTATTATGAGCTAGCAGCCCGCCGCGGCTTCGCCCACTTTCCGGCATAGTTAATATCCAAAGATTTTTTTTTCGAAAAATCACGAACATGATTAACTAAAAAAGAAATATCCAATTTGGCGCAGTTGTTCTTGAGACATCCGTATATACATACGAGTGAATTATGTAATGGCTTTTGCGATTAGTTATATCACTGCAACCCATCAATACTAAATATGTTCCCACAAATACTACATTATATCGCAAATACCATATTAGTATCATTTCTACATAGCAGAAGAAATTTAGGCACTATTCTTCAAAAAAGAAACTTAATTGTGTGACATAATTTACGAAATATGCAGGTTTCAACATAATCAGTGAATAAGCAATAATTATTACTTACTTAAAGGGTAAATTATTATTTTATAACAGACAATGCCGCCTGAAGGGATAAATATCGTCTCTGTTTTACTCCACGCACATGGAACCGCTAGAAAAATATCACTGAAGCACATCCGAGGGACGCAGGAACTACCTATAATTTCAGAGGTAAATAAAATAGTATATCTACCTACATACAGTTCGGTAATATTTAGAAAAATATTTTTTCCCCTCATAAAATACTCTAAACTTTTGGCTACTTTGATTCTCATTGCCAGTAAAGGTATTTTGGTCCTCTTTAGGACTGATAGCCATTCAATCCCCCGCGAGTTTCGGTGAAGATGAATAGTTTTATCATCATCATAAGTCAGTTAGGAAGAGCAAAAACAAATAAGGAATTTATTTAGGAGTGACTAAATAAATAGAAAGAATAAGAACTCAAATGAAAGCTTTGCCATTTTTACTTTACGTCTTAACTGATCCATATCTGAGGAAAATCTCGTACCAAATGATCTGTTCTCTATAAATTTAACTAAGAGTCATCTAGCGGAATATTCCCAAAATATTGCGCAACCTTTTTTGCGACTACTGTGCCACATGGTATATGGGATAAATTTGTCCAATTCCTCACTAGATGGCATGGACTTACCATTTTGTATTGATGCGTAATGAATGTCAATAGATGGCGCTGATTGCGAAATGTAAACATTTTTAATTTTCTCATTTTAGGAAAACTCGTACGATGCTCACTACCAACAATCTCGAGTTGTCCCACGTGGGAGGAAGTTCAAGAAAGGAGACACGCTGATCACTGAGTGCACATACGACAGTACTTCGAGAGATAAACCAATTCTTGGCGGATATTCGGCAGCGCAGGTTTGTAGTTACTAGTTTTGCAACAACAGCTATTTTTTTAATTTACCACGTAAAGACATAAGTATAATGTTCATTTTCGTATGTACAGGAGATGTGCCTGTCCTTCATTCTGTACTACCCTCGTACGGAGCTGGCCGGCTGCTACTCCATGACCCCAGTCAAGGAGTTCTTCGAGACTTTTGGCGTCAGGGAATTCTATGGAGTCACCATGATGCAAGTCGAGAACATATTCTTGTCTTCAGGGTAAGTTTTCACAGATTAATCAGAAATAAATAAATCGTAGGCGTAAGTGATTATTGGATAAGTAGCTTTTTTGGGATAAAAAGTAACCTTACAGATTAAACCATCAACCCATCGCATTTATAATACACAAGTTGCCGTCGATTTCATTATTAGTATTTCGTTATAGAGGTTAATACTTATGTATGTGATATAAGTATCTTATATCTGCCTAGGTACTTTATTTCATCTAAATCTATTTTCTAATTTTTGCATGAAAGAGTACCAGGCATCCATAAATCTATACGAATAAAACTCACGTTTATGAAGATAAGTATAATTATGTTCTTTTTTGAATAATGAGAAATGTATTAATAATTAAAAATAAAAATGCAATGAAATAAGGTATCTTATTGTAGGTAACTGTCTCTAAATATGAAATAATTTATTTTAACGCAAAATTTTACAACCGTTTTAGGAACCTCGAGAATTTGCCACCACAGCTGGAATATGACATGCAGCAAAAGTACAGCGAGGAGTCGGCTAAGGAGGGAGACGACCAAGGCGTTGGTCTGATGAGTGAGTACTTTAAATTATTCTCTTCCATAGGTCCCCGTAGGAAGCGTCGGACTAGGTACGTGCTCCTATTAGCGATGAAAGAGATTTAAGAAAGACTTAAGAAATTAAAAAAAAGATCATATATGCACATCTTAGGATCTAACCCCTCGATAAGTGTATCAAAATATTTAGCAGCATTAGATTTGGAAGTCAGATTGTTAACGTATACTTTTTATGTTTTGCAGAAGAGTTGGTGATCCAAGAACCGCTAGAGTTCAGGAACAAGACATTCATGGCGCACTTAAACGAGATGCCGTGGCATGAACACCTGCTCACGGAACAGATCGAGAAGACTCTGTATAAAGGATCTCACATGACTTTCTGCAAGAAACGGGATGACTCTTGGGGCGCTGTAAGTTTTAACACATCTATCAATAAACACTAGAAAACCCTGTTTTGTAGGGTTTTCTAGAAGTTTTCCGGCAGTTTTAAAAATGGAAATCGTATAGATTTTGGTGTATTACTTTATTTTATCTTTGGAATTGGAATGGGCGCTCGCGCCACCATATTGGGAAAATGACGTGTGTTTTTTTTTGGCTATAACTCTGTCCTGTTTTACATAGATATCAATCATAAATGTAGATATTAATATTAAATTAGAAAATGTCCTTAAATGTTTTTGTTATTTTGAATAAACACGAGTGTATTTCCACCGCAGAAATGTCAGTAAGAAAGGAGATCCATATTTAAGTAATAAGCAGTATTTTACCATTCATTCCTAATAACAACATTTTCCCAACATGGCAGGGTTCAATTTCACGTCAGGTCAATTTTGCAAACAAACTTTTTTAAGCTTTTTGAGGTTCTCAATTAGTATCCCAACCTAATTAAAGTGGTTGACATGCTTTTCGGTCGCGCAATCATTAATCATCATATTTAATTATTTCTTTTTTTTACAGCCTATTCAAATCCAGAACTATCCGAACTACACGGAGCTGGTTAGTAACATTGCTGAAGACAAGTTGTGCAACTACAAAAGCGTCCGGCTTCACTCGGCGACAAAAGCGGGTAGTTCACTAGCGCCGCACGGGTCGGTGGCGGCCATTTTGGCTCTGGTCGCGGTCGTCGTCGTGCGGTAATGAATGTGTTTCTAAGAGTTCTTGTTGGGTAACATTTGTATTGTATTAAAATTTTACATAGCAACAGCTTTTAGAAAATTTTTAATCAATCATCAATAAAATCAATCAAAAATGTATTTATTCAAGTAGGTTACATGTAACACTTTTGAATCGTCATTGACTTCAATTCAAAGTGATTATACTGCCGGTTCGGAGCCTATATCTACCGAGAAAACACCGGTAAGAAACATAGCGTATTAGTTACAGTAGTAGTATCTAACTTATAACTATATGTAGACCAATTTGGACCAAATCATGTCATGTTTTGATGTGTGAATAAAACATTAAGAGGTAAGCAGGAGCAGACCAGTCCCTAAAGGTGGTACCTTTTCACAAGCATGACGTATGTGCCAGCTATCGTTTCACTCAACCAAACTGAAGGGAATTTCACCACTTGCCACATATAAATTGGTTTAAGTTTTAACAGACGACAAACCTCTTAATTACTAACTTCAAAATATATTTCCATACGGAAAGTGCATACATATTCTGCCACTGTCCAAATGGTTGAGGTAAGAAAGAGACCAAGCATAGAATAAGAATTCTTTTCACTTACGAACACCCGGACATAGGGCAATCGTGAATATTTATCAACCGAATGTTTGTCCTTAGTGGAGTTCGAACCCACATCTCTTGAAACATTATTCCATCAGGCCAGTCATATACAATTAAAAAAGGTTTTTTTTTTAAATAGCAAATGTTACCCAAAATGAATTAACCAAACGTTCCCCTTAATGAAAGTACACCAATGAGTTTCTATGTTGTTTTTTTTTTCGTTTTGAATTTTTTATGAGCTCGAAATAATTGACCAGTTGATATCCGAATGATATAGTATTATTTTGCCAAATTATGTATCATAATTTGTTTGTGTTTATATTCTTAGGGTGAGCTGATTAAATTCTGATCATTTCTTTCTGTTTAACTAACTTTCTTTACGTGCACAAGTAGAAAGTGAATATTTATTTACTATTTCAATATTTAAAAAAAAAACTTCAACAAATAAGTGGTTGGAAATGATCAGAAACGTTTAAGTCACCAGCCTGTCAGTAAATGTTACGATAATGGACTTTAAACCAAAGGTTTAACGTCTATAACGTATCGACAGTTTTTATACGCTATACTTGTTTAAGTTGTGAATGTATGTAGATAGTATGTGGTTAATGTTTGTGATTTTCGTACTTATGAGTTTTTTGGCTCTTTGCAACTCATGTGAAGTCATCTTTAAATAAACGCGTTTGTAATTTATACCATAAACACGTGTATTTAAAAGTGGTTTTCGTTTAGGGCTAGTATCAATACCAAATGGTATATTTTTTATAATTACGAATAAATTCCGTTGTGACTGATTTAACGAATTCCAATTTTTGCTACGTTGAGATTGCATTTTGAGATAATGTGTTTTTACATTAGAGTTCTCTTAAGACTCGTTTAGTCGTAGAACTCTTGATTAGCATGCAGTAGGTAAGAAGTGTGCCTTGTGTATCTATGTTTTATTAGATTAGATTGGAGTTTGAAGACAAAATTGATTTTTTTTCATTACTATTTTTTCTAAGGGTTTGAATCATTTGTGGAATCTTATTTGCTATGAAAACAGATTTATAAATTATTTATGGTTGTATAGCTTACTTTTTTCGTCTTTCTTTACTCTTCTTTTATGGATCTATCATCAGCCCGATGTAAATGCCTTTTTTTTCAGATAATCACATCCTTTACAATATATTTTGTCTCCAAATTCTTACTGTTCTAATAAAATTTGTCTGTATAAGATAAAAATTAAATGTTAGCAAACTTGTACGATGAACTCAATGCAATAACTAATTTTAAGTATTCGTTTTAAATTAGGGCTGTATTTTACACACATTGTGCCTGTTTTATAAAAAAAAAGAAAATGTGTTCCAGCGAAGTACGCCATTGAATCATCACAATACAAAACATATTCTTTTGCTGATAAAATAGCTAAGCATTTTCAATATAAGTCTTCAATTATCTGCAGATAGTAATAATACCATGTAAAGAAAAATTGGTCTTTGTGAACCTCCAATTATATAATATGGTTTTCTGAATATCATTGCCAACTTTATAATGGAAGGAAGAGTAAAAAGTTAAAATGTTTCTCTCTACCATTAATTAAGACCGGTTTCTCTATATTATATATTGTACTGATACCTGCTTATTCTCCCCTCTGTAATTGGTACTGATACCAATTTACTCACATCTCTATAGTAGTGTATTATACTCGGTGTAGATTCGAATATCGTTTTTGATAAATTATTTTACGCCACGATTAGATTCAGTACTGTTAAAGTATCTACTTATTGATAAAAATACAATTAATGGTAAATTGCTATTATAGCGGTGCTCAATTGCCTTAATTTATTTTTATAAGCATGCCTTTTATGAGTAAAACCTATAAATAAGCTTCCATACATACATGTAGTGATTTAATAGTTATATTTTTGGAATTAGATCGAGTCATCTTGTTTACATATGTGAAAAACTATAATAATTAGCTCATATCTATTCAATAAGGATAATTTTGCATATTTTCGTAATGTACTTGTTATTGACAATTCTGCCAAACGTTTGCGTCTATTGTCAAGGATGTAGTCTGTTATTAATGCAAACGCACTTCCACTGTCATTTTTGAATGTATGTGTTGGATCTTCCTAAATTTTTGTTTTCATAAAGTGTAGGGTGTTCCACCCCTCAAAAGATGCGGGCATGCATTTTACAGGATCCAATAGCTATTACTGTGAAATGCTATTTATAGCAATCCTACAAGGGCCTCATACTTTTATAATGAAAGGCCCCTGGCATATATTGTATAAATAGACAATAAAGAAGTAAGTAAATAAACCTCATTCGAAGTAGTTCTGTGTAAAATTTAACGAAAACTGTAAAAATCATCTTCAAACTGTTATTTTTTATTTCATATCTAACTCTTATTGTTATATTAGAAATTGTATTCTTCAAAATGTGTAGATAAACAAACATACTAGGGCTGTGCTTTGTAGGCTCTAAAGTAAAAAATCTGCTTCTACAACTACATATAAGTATTGTCGTAATATATGTAAAACTAAAAACTACTGAATAATGCATTTAATGCGACGCTAGTGAATGTTCACTGGGTAGTAAACTGAAACACTTTAAAATAACTGTTATGATTCTTTCATAGATTTCCTATGAAGATGGAACCTGTGACGTCACAATTTACTTATCAACAGACTGACTATAGTTTCGGAGCATATTAAAAAAAATCTACAGAACCAATATGGCAAATGTATCATAAAGATGTCTGTTACGGCATTGATCCCTTATAATTATTTGTGAGTGGTGTAAACATCCTATTTTATTGCTTTGAAAATAAGTTTTCAATAAATTCTATTTGAACAGCATCAAAAGCGTGTAAACTTAAATTATACAGAAGTTCTCTATAAATGTAATTTGTGCTACCTAATGGTTTTACATGGAGATATAGTCGAATCAAATTAACGATAGGCACGGCTGTATAATGAAGAGACTGCAAGGAAATTAGTATTATCTTCAGGTTTCCAAATATTTTTTTATATGCCCATTGTGCGTACGCATGCTTTTTGTGTAGTTGTAAAAACAAAAATAAGTAACTTGTTTATATGGATGTCCGAAAATGAACGAAATGTTTTGAGTCATATCTATTAGAACAACTACTGCATTTCGCAATATTTTTTAATTTATACCTTTCTATAAGGATTTAGCTGTAAGAATACGCTTAGTAATTAAGTTTTATTTATTTAAAAAGTCAATATAATGGTTTATTACTTTCAAATTGGCTACTTTATTTCACTGTAACCTCCGAAGATCTGTTATTAGTTCAAATTTAATTTTGTGCATCGAAAAATATGTAGCTACCCAAGCTAGACATATTTTATTAAAAGATATATTATAATTTTATACCTTTATTAAATTAAAAATACACTGTCCATACCTTCATTGTATAAAAGATAAGACTAAATTCCTTTTTCTTAGTAATGTTTATTAGACATTATCTATTACTTACAACTATGTAAGTACCAAACATTTTTTTTCTCACATAATAAGGAAAACTAACGCATAATATTATTAATTTTTGCATTCGATAATATGACTGAAGGTCATAATAAAAATAAATGATTTAAAATTTTAAGATTATAACTACTTACCTGAATACAACTACTGTCTTTTTTCAATAACATTTTGGAAACTCATAAAAAGGGCATATTATCACGAACTAGTTTTGCCGACAAATCCTTAAATAGTAAAAAATATATCAATAGATTCGATAGTATGTTATATATAGTGTGCAACAATTTTCATTGGTATGATTATTATTATTCGCGAATGACAAACTATTAACAACATCAAAAGTATATATTCTTATTGATGTTAGTGACAATATAATCGATATTTGGTAATTCTTTTGAAAGAGCATATTCAAAAGAATTGATACATTTCCAGCTATCGATGGATTATGTACCTATTACAAAAGTTCGGCAACACTTCTCTGAATAATCTATATTAGGCACGAGTCCGAAAATAAATGGGACCATGTTCCACAAATGCACAGGATATAAGTACAGTCAGTCTTTAGTTTGTAAACAACTCGGTACCTTGTCACATTAACCTACCTGTATATTTCACTTACTCAGTCTCATGGGCGTTTAGTATGACAAGAACATACATATGATATTTCAAGACAAGGTACTAAGGTGTATACGAACTAATAATGCTGACTGTACACGGTACGTACGAAGTTTTCAGTCAAGCAGACCACTCACACTACAATTGTTACCTATGTTACAACGTGGCAAGCGTAGCTAGCCTGTTCATATGTGGGACAGCGGGTTCACACTAATCTAGACCTGTATTCATCTAAACATTGTAGTACCAGTTATATTCCGGTCTTGATCTGTGGCAATGAACATGCGACCCTGAGGCCGAAGGTTCAAAGTCTTCCACGTGTCTTTGATGTTGGTTGACACCAGTCCACGGGTAAATATTTTGTTGCAGGTCGCTTAAGTCCGAAAACCTGCTCTGTAAGTTGACAGATTGACGTTGTGTCGGTTGTTGTTGCAAGGACTGTACTCCCGAAAGTTGTTGTTTCCGCGAAGACTGTTGTTTTCCTACTGACTGTTGTTGTCCCATGGACTGCTTTTGCCCCGTAGACTGTTGTCCCATCGACTGTTGACCTTTGGACTGTTGGCCCATCGGCTGTTGTCCCATTGACTGTTGTCCCATGGACTGTTGTTGCCCCGAGGCTGGCTGTTGTTGGTTAACTGAAGCTGAGTCGACGAAGACGTTGGGTCTCTGCGGGTAGGTTTGCGGATTCTTCCTATGCTCCTCCAGGGCCTGCCAGTTGATCAGCCAGAATGGTTGCTGGTCAATGGGCAGCTTACTCAATCGTTCTACCAGCTCCCTGTCACCGTTGGCTTCTAAGGGGAGTCGCATCGTTGTAGTCGAGACGTCGTCATCACCGAATCTAAAAAAAACGTGCTTATTATTTTGCTAATAATGAACCTTATTGTGAGACGGATTGATTTCATGCATTCGGTAGAAGGTGGAAGCTTTCCGATCCGATTAATTGGTTTTATTTATCATTTTGTCAATTTCAGTAAGTAATGTAGTGTTGATTTGTACAGTGATGTTCATTTATGATTGATCAATATAAATATCTGTAGAATTTAATAAAAAGCGCACCGAGCGCGTGTGAACAACGTACTTTAGACTGGATCATATTGCCTTAAAATTAGCTTAAATTGGATCATTGACCTCCTATAGAATACTAAACAACATTGTTCTATCGTGAAACCGTGTTAATTTTCACGTGGTTTTTGGCAGTGAAATGGTCTACGCTGCAGAAGTATTGTTGCTATTCATTTTATAACAAAGAGACGCAGATGACGTGTCAATTGTTCGTTGCGTACCTACTTTATCTAAACGTTATCGTTTGTGGGTCAACACTATTTCATAAAACATTGAAATGAGGGGCCACAATAGAATCGATTGTCCTTTCCGAAAACGCGAAAATTGGAACCGTGGAAAAATCAAAAATTCTCATAAACAATCGCAAAATGTACATGTTTGAAAATACTTCTAAGTAGGTATTAGACGCCGTTTTAATGGTCTAGGCTGTTTTAAAATGAATTTCGTGTAAGCGTTTACTTTTATTGAATAACAAAGGAGTCTTGATCGCTTGAAGTAAGTAGCTTATGCACTTGTGATATAGACACAAAAACTAACGGTACCACCACAATACATACTTAGTAGCTACATTTACAAACTCCCAGACATAGACCAAACATAATTTTTATATTTATTTATTAATTATATAGGTATTTATTTATTTATTATAGTTTTATTTATCTTTACGTATTTTTTTTAATATTTTTATCTTGTAATGGTATTTATATTGATATTTTCTGTTAGTATTTTCCTCAAACATTTTTCACGGCTGTACCCATTTCTCGATGTCTACTATTTCCTCTACCTAAAGGTTGTCTGGAAGAGTTTGCTCGCTAGCAATAAAACCGCCTATATTGTATTTAAATATGTCTGTAAAACTAATTTCTGTGAATTTTCTGTGCAATAAAGTGTATCCATCTATCTATCTATTGGGGTTGTCTATTTCTCAAACCCAACAAACAAAGAAAGATGATATTGGCGTCGTAGGATGAGGAGAGACGACCCTACATAAAAGTTGTGCGTAGGTAAAAATACATTCTGACTGACGCGCAGACGCACGAAGCGTCACCCAAATCTGCTACTTGCAATCGCTTGCAATGCGGTCATAATATTACCTGTTAGTCATTACCACTCTTGACTAACACTAATGTAATACCTAATGGTAGGTAGCTACCTAATGTGTTAGTACCTAGTACCTAACTTGTATAAAATGACTAATAACCCAATTCTTAATTAAAGATGATTAGGTAAGTAATGTTCAGACCAAAATTAATCGGGGCAAATCAGTCGTACTTAATTGGATCAATATTTCTAGAAACAGTAGATTGCAGTTCTCTTTAAGAGTTGTGATTCAGTGATGATGACAACCCCTGCTACTACCGCTAGTAATGTTTTTCAACATCAACCTTGCCTCAGACGTACCATCATAATCCTCAGATGACGATCAAACCATTATTGGATGTGGTCCTTCCGGGAATAAGATAGAACAAACGATCTAGTGTTACTTGCTGCTCTTTTATACGTTAAGGGGAAAAATATACTGAGACGAGTCGCCTACCTTCAGTGTCTGGGGCATGTTCCTAGATTACTATATGTTGTCTGTCTTGTGCATTCGTCTGCCTAGTTACAGTTTGGCGCCCGGGGCGTCTAACCCCACTTGTCCCCTTACATATCCAGAACTGGTGATAATTGCCCAGTACATAGTGGAAGCTTTAAAGTGAATCGCATTTAATTGCTGTGCAATTTAGGCTCCTTTAAGCTAAAACATTTTGGGTCGAGCAAATACTAGATAGATTATATGACGCAAATTAAATACATTTTCGCATAAGTTTGACAAGAACATTCCCTGAAGATGCGCAGTGGTCATTTGATATAAAAATAACATTAATCAACTGGTCTTACAGTAAGATACTAACTGGCAGAATAAATCCAGTACCTACACCCTGACCCAAGCCAATTTAGACAGTTGTCCAAATTGACCTGACCAAGAATCGAACCCGGGACCTTCAACAAGGCTTTCTTCTCTTAATTTTGTCTTTAGCTTAATTAAATGTGCTCTTACCTGTTCTCGAGGGCTTCGGTGGTCGGCTTGATAATCTCTGGAAAGCCTATAGGCCTGCTTCCAGCGAATGACGGTCGTTGACCTGAGACCAAGGTCACTGACATCGCTATCAATATTATGTTTATAACCGACATAATCTGAAATACAAATAAAATGTTAGTCATCGTTCAAATTTATTTTATAGATATTTATGCGTGTTTTCTACAAATATAATTTATGTTTATTGTTAACCGTATATTATTTTTAAATAAATAAAACGACACAAATGTTTGCTTTAAAAATAGTTCGTTGCTTAAGTGTATCATTGAAGATAAAAAGTTATAGTGTGACCGGTTTTTACGTTAAACAATGTCTGTACTTTTTGCTTACTTCGGGATGTAGGTATAAAAAAGCAAAGCTAATGCCTCTTAATATCTTGTTTATTAGGTGAGTCGAAATCAAGCTTATTTACTTATTTAAGTAATGCAATTTGAGAAGATGTTGAAAATTACTATCAACCTTTAACTTTAAACAACATCTTTATTTTTTATTTTCAAGCAAACCATTTTTTTATTATTTTAGTGCTAAACAAAATCTGTTTTGGCATTGTCTGTGGCTTATTATAAAAAATAAACATTTCAAATTTGTCTCTTTTTAAATAGCCATAGACTAAATAGGACGATACAATGTGCATTCATAATATTATAATATTAGATACACTTTCTTTGAAAATAATTATTAAAAATACTAAATTAACTATCTAATCGAAATTGTCAAGTCTTTAAATAGAAAAGCGTAAAGATTGTATATAAGTACATACAATAATTTATCAACCTCAAGTAATGATATATTTATTTTGAGAGCAATTAGGTATTCATGCTGATTAATATGATTTTTGCTTACATTCGACTACATAAACAAAAGGTAAGTAGCAGATTATATTCCATTTTTATAACACTGTTATTGGTAGTAGTGTATTGTATAATTAAATAACAATAATTTAGTCATTTATGCCCCAACTATGGGCATTTGACTGGCCTCATCAGAACTATAAGACCATAACCATTTTATTACGCTTGCTGGCCCAATGTAAATTGGTAAAGAAGTATGTGATATAAAAGGACCCAACCTTAGTATTAAATTAACAGTTTAAAATGATAAAGTCCAGAAAGGCATGCACAAAATAAATAATTCTTTAAATAACTACTAGTGATTAAATGTGATCCTAAGAAAATCAACAAAGCTTTTAATTGCTTCTAGATAAAGAGTCCAGTAGGTACGGCTATACCTTTTAAACCGATTTAAAAACATAACCATTCAATTTGTCCTCGACAAACACAGGTAATTGCTACCTACTTGATGCTATTTCCATTACTCAATGAATAATAAATAACGTAAACTTACTTATTCACATTCGCACTAAACGAGACGTTTGCACAACACTTCCAACGGTATAAACCAGACTGGTCTCAGCAAAACAATAAACACTTTTATATCTCTTGAGGAAAATAATCTGCGTACGAACGAGTGACCCCAAGCGTCATACAACGGAATAACTACATACCTACTGAGTTTTGAGCGGGAGAATCTGTTTCTACTAACGCATTTGATTTGCGGAAAGCTGACGCGTAAGTATTTTTGCTTAAAATGTTTAGGAACTTAAGTTTTAGATACTACTGTAAATTAAGTATCGAGAAAGTAAGGTAATAATAACCTAACTTTCTCAATTTATGTGGAACAAACAGAGATGCTTATTATTATATTATTATGACAAACAAAAAAGACAATATCTATTATTTCTTTTGTAATGGAAAAAACTGTTGTTGATACAAGAAAATAAATAATTCTTTTGGAATTTTATTTATTAATCTGAATTTTAAGATTGTCTAGGGAGATTGAAATAAGTTGTCATATATGATTATGGCTTTATAATCATAAAGCGTTACAGGAACCATTAAGGGCAGGCCTAAAGTCAAAAAGTAATATTGTGCGCCATCTTCATAGAAATTATTGTTTGAATCGTGTATTGACAGGTACCTATTTCAAAGTATTCCAGTCGACTAGCCAATCAACATCCCTGTTCGGTGTTAGGTACTTCGAACAACAAGGGTAGTTCTGAAGCCTGAGTTGTTCAAAGGTAAGTACCTACGACCAACAGTAGGTACAGTAACGCAAACACTTGCATTTCGATATTAATTCTTATGCCGACGACGTAAAGACGACATGAAGTCCAAAGATCAGTGATTGACTTGTATCAATGTCACACGGGTACAATAATCTGACTGTACCAATGTGAGTCGATCTTATACCCGATCGAATCGAAGGCAGACTCAGTACATATAAATTACTAGGCCGCCCGCGACTTCGTCTGCGTGGATTCCGGTTTCCATACAAATTTTCACCCCCCTTTTCAACCCCGCACTCAACGGAAGCCCTCAAGGATGAATAATTTTTCCCGTTTTTTTACATTTTCCATTATTTCTTCACTCCTAATAGTTGCAGCGTGATGTAATATAGCCTAAAGCCTTCCTCGATAAATGGTCTATTCGATACAAAAAGATTTTTTTAATTCGAACCAGTCGTTCCTGAGATTAGCGCGTTCAAAGAAACAAACAAACAAACAAACTCTTCAGCTTTATAATATTAGTATAGTAATTAGTTATAGTAATTAGTATAGTATAGATTAAGTCCTTATCTCTTTGTGACAATAATAGTGGATAAGCATTCTTGATGTATAAAGTCATCATTAATTAGCTGAGTTTATCGTTATAAAACATTAACCTGCTTATAATCGAATTCCGCCATTAATCTCGATAGTTAAATGAACCAAAGTGCCAAATAAGTGTTTGAAAAACGTCATCATTGTTTTAAAATCCTACTAATAATAAAAATACTAATGTCCGGTTCTCATATTTTACGATTCGTAATGTGTTAAAAATGATTATCCGATTTTCACCAACCGACTACGAGTCGTTAATTTTAATTGTTAATTTTAATTTCGCACCCCCCCTGGAACAAAGACGCAAGTCCACTTGCGTGATTTTTTTTTTATTGCACTATAAAATGAAGAAGAAGCTAATACGTCTTGTCAATTTTTTTCATAATTTTTATGTTCAAAACGAAGGAATTAAACACAAATATGTATAATATTACAACATAAAATTTTGGATATTTCCATCATAAAAAGGAAATTAATACATTTGCACTTTTTTATTTACTAAAGTTCCCAAGGACTAATAGCTTATTTATACTCACATAAATCTTCAACGAAGACTTTATTAAATATTTTTACATAACGATAGATACAGACTTGTTTTAGGATACAGTTTGGTGGATATCGTAGTGCAAGTCTAGATGCTTAATTTTTCCACGAATTTTTAATTCAGACGATATTATTATAACAATTGATACGTTATTTGTCTATGCAGATTTAGGAAGGTATCTTTGTGCAGGTGTAGTAGCCTAATTATTCCACGAAACTTTTGTTGATTTTATGTTATGTAACAGTTGATACTTATTTTTACTCAACAGTGTTTGTAAATTATTTGGTCGTTATTACAAAAATAGTTTAGCATTTTGTTTTAAAAAGGTCATAATTAATAGAAGCTATTTGTTCTTATAGGATTTTTTATAAGCTTCATGGCGTAAAAACAATCCCACCAAAAACATTCTGTAAAAAAATAGCCAAGTCTCGATGGAGCAGCTTGTTTATCTCTAAAAAGTAATTAAATCTAGACAAAGTTCTGCCAAGTCTAAGGTTTCTTACTGCGATTTCTTTATAATTATAGTTAATGTTGTGTGACTTGGCCGTTGAACATTCTTGACAGGTTAGTAGGTACAAGTTCATTGGTAATTTGACGCTGGTGTCTCAATTTAAGTTGTTATTGATTGTGCAACACATGCCTTCAACATTAACAATACAACTTCTACTCTCTTCTTTTTTCGGGTTCCGTACCTCAAAAGGAAAAAACGGAACCCTTTTAGGATCATTCGCGTGTCTGCCTGTCCGTCCGTCTGTCACAGCCGATTACTCTGAAACCACTGGACCAATTGAGATGAAATTTGGTACACATATGTAAGTTAAAGACCCAAAGGTGCATGTGTAACGTAAATAAATAAATTATGAATTTGGGGGTCACTTTTGGAGGGTAAATCAAAACATTAAAAAAAAATTCGCTAACCATATCGTGTGACATATCAAATAAAAGATCTTGCTGTAAGGATTGCAAATATGTATCATTTATAATCTTGAAATAAATAGTTTTTAAGTTATTTAAGAAAATAGGCGAAAATTGACCTCCCCTCCCCCCCTTATCTCCGATATTACTAGGCTAAAAATTTTGAAATTAATGCGGAATATAGCTCTTTACCTATAGATTACAGGAAAACCTATGAGAAGTACATGGAATAAAAAAAAGGGTTGTTTTGTTAAATTTTAGGTTTTTTTATTGTTATCTGCCTGTGCCATGTGATGCTTAATTTTAAAAGGTCTGACACATCAGTCTATGAGCAGATTACACATTATTTCATCAACTACGGATTGCCCCACGAAGGGGGGTTTGTGGGGCGAAGAATTAGGGCCAGGAATTTGGTATTTTTTTAAAAGAGAAAGATGGAAGATAGAGAGAGACAATCAAGATATTTCTTTGTTTCTCACAATCAAGTGAAAGCAGTTATTGTGACCTATGAGCCCAACGTACGGAACCCTCTCCACGCGAGTCCTACTCGCACTTGACCGGTTTTTTAGAACTTCAAATCCACCACCGATCTTATATAAAATAGACGTACAGACGGACTTCTATCAATGATTAGAAGTCCATCTGTACTGGAAATATTTATATACTGTTTGTTTAAAGTTCCACTATACAAAGGTATTATTAATACAATAAGTCAATTATGAATTATTTATTGAATCAATGTTTTCCAAGTAGCAATTTTCCATCGTCAATGGGTAACGATTCTGGCGACAGATTGGCACAATGGTGTCATGGATCACCTGGTTTTGTTTATCCTTCGACGGCCAAGTCACACAACATTAAATATAATAATAAAGCAATCGCAGTAAGAAATTTTAGACTTGGCAGGACTTTGTCTAGATTTCATTACTTTTTAGAGATAAACAAGCTGCTCCATCGAGACTTGGCAATTTTTTACAGAATGTTTTTGGTGGGATTTCACTTCTTTTTGTAGATACGGGGGTACATTGATTTATTTTATTAGATAATCTCATTTGACAATGAAATCAAACACAAATAAACTCAAAGACCATTAGCATATGAATGAATGAATGCGCCAGGCAACCACACCAATCACCTGGTCTCAAACTAAGGTTTCCCTTTTTGCTATGAGTACCAGATGCCGAATACAAACTGGGGGCGTCATCTTTACATAGCCAGACCAAAGTCATTTTAGAAAAGTTGGTTTTCCAAATTGATCTGACTGGAAATCGAACCCGGGACCTTTCGTTTTTGCACCGACAAATGCAATCCCGTTGTTGGGCAATATTTTTACAGGGTACCCTCGATGAGCTACAAACCTGATCAGAGACTATATGATTGCGCTATCTGCAGTCAAACTACGAACCAAATCCAAATTAACTGCTCTTGTATTGAGACAAGTGAAGAGAGCCAAATATCTCTTCTCTGTAGCCGTGTTAAATCCAAACATGGAAACTATGGATAAGCAATTTGATAGTAAGATGGCGACGGTTCATAAAGAACGATTAGAGCGACTTTTAAAAGTACGGAACTCTCACGCAAGAATATAATACATTTGAGACGAAATATGTATGATTATATAATAAAACCTCATACGGTGGTGTAAAAACTTTTTCATTATTCACAAACAAGATTTCTTTTTTATTATTGTCAATAATTACATGAGATGTCGACGGCAAATGAGCGATGGCATGCCAGCAGCATGACATTATTCACAATCAGACAAGATGAAAATTAGGGATTTTCTCCATGATGAAAATTTTTGTGATGCAATGCCTTGCAGTTTTCCAGGCCATACGGTTTTGCCTTTATTAAATGCAAATTATATATATATATTTTGTTTACCTTTGCGTTAACACCGCGTACATATTTTATTTTTGCGAACTTTGGAAAGCGATTGGAAACTTGAAGTGCTAGGAATTAGGCGCACGCTTTAATGTTATGATTTTTAACTGCACCATACAGACATGGCAAAGGCGTGTAGGTAACAGAAGATGAAGGGAAAACATCATTTCAATTCGCAGTACGAGATGCAGCAATGTGATGCGAATGAATGATTCGTGATGAATGCATGTTACTGCGATCAGGAAAGGTAGCCAACTGCGGTAACGGCTTGGGCTTGTCGCTCCGAAGTGGTATGTTAAAAATTTCACACGAGCCGAAGTTAGCTTGCTTTTCAGCCTCCACCTCAAGGAGAAATTAGAAAATGCATGGCAAGTTCAGGATCATGAGAACATAAAAAGGAAAGGACGGCTTCTTAAGCCTTTCCCGTTTTGGAGCCTAGCTAAATTCTCACCAGCTAGGAAATAAGTTATAGTGTCATCAAAGATGCGCTTAAATAATTGCCAATCAGATATATTTCCGCTAAACTCAGGTAGTTCAACGTTATAATGAGTCTTGAAACTCGGATTTGCTAGTGACTTAATAGCATGAGTAAGTTTCTCGATGTCACTAACCTATAAAGTGGTAATATATTCATATTCATATTCATATTCATATTCATATTCTTTATTGCACTCCATAAGTAAAGTAGGTATTATATTACCATGTCTTGGGATTTGAGTATTTCTCTTCTCTTCATGCAGCGGGTGTGGTTAGAAAACCGTCGCCTCGTCAGTGACATCGTTCGGAAAACGCAGTATTGAGTCGCGCGCTGGTTCCACAATAAGGATCTGTTGCGCAGTAGTAGTAGCCTCACTCTGTTCACACGGAACACTCCGTTCTCTCTTCGAGAGCCATACCAGTTGCTTTCGATGTTGCTTCTGCGAAATCACTTTTCTGTGGCTACGACCTCCCGTTTTGCAATTTAGACAAGATACTGTTTACGTACTGCTTCTGCCGCTTTGAATCGGGTGACTGTTGAGGCGCTGGGTTTGGAGTAATTCGAATGCAGATTAGACCGGGCTTGTCGTCTTGTGAACATTTTTAGTGGGAAAAATTAAGATTTTGAAATTGGGAAGAGTGCTGGATTTACCAATAAAAAAAGTATTTTAGTGTACTGTAATCAGGGGTTGTTGGGTCCGTAGATAACACAGGTAGCTTGACTAATTTCCAGTTTCTATTCAGGCAATATTTATCCACGGTATAAGCGTAGGTATGTACTACAACATACAACATACATGTAGGTACATACAACTGAAAAAATGTAAAACGGAATGGGGTGAAACAATATCTTTCACATACACCTCGAGTTAGTGATGACTTTCAGGATCGAGGCCAGAAGTACCTATCTAGGGGTTGCAATTGTCTTCAAACGCAAATAGCAAAGATGCCGATGTAGGCTTTTTACTATTGAGTAAGTAAAAGTGCCTAGTCAAGAGCTCTTTTTTTCTTTTTTGTTTCCTTTCTGACTATTGCTTCTTCAATGAAATAAAGCAGCCTACCTGGATGAATATTTTTTGTATGTCGATCGCTAATAGTTAGGTTGGGCGTTTGTGTTTTCTACTCAGGGTCACCAGGGTCACCAGATCTCGATAATCCTAGTTTTTATAGTTTTCCCTTTATGTGGCCATTAAAACCTAACTCTGTACCAAATTTCAGCTCTTTGAGTTTATGGGAAGTACTAGTTCTATTTTGATGATCATGAGTGAGTGAGTGTGTGTCGAAAATGCGAAACTTTGCTGTCCCTTAACTTCGGAACTAAATGACCTACAGACTTGAAATTTTGGATTTCAATTAAGTGTCTATAGCTTATTGGATAACGAAAATTTCAGCGTTCTGGTTTTATCCAGAGGTTCTCAAATAGGGGCCTGAAAATGCGGCGAAATGGTTCCAGTAAAGGATGGTACGGCAGTGTTTGGTTTGCTTCGCTCTCAACTTGCAAATCAAAGAGAAATCTCCCGTCTTCATGTCCAAGGTAACCAAAAACAAAATTGACATGCAAATTTAAATTTATTTATTTTCAGTAAAGTTATTATTCCAAATAACCACCATTGTATGATAATGTTTCACAAGGTAAATGTACGTAACCCTTTTTACACAAACGGGTAGTTCGACGAAAACGTACGTAAGCCACACTTACACATTGAATGCATGACTAAATTAGAACGCAAATAAAAAGTTATCTGCAGTAATACCAAACAGTGAGACTTTCTTTACATGTCAACAATTCAGTATTCATAATTACTCCATCAAGTGTTTAATATGCACCGAGGAATAATTACGCATCGCTCATTTTCAGGTTTTTTTATAATACGCATTACATTATTTTAAATTATAATGACGTAGGACCCTTACAGGCAGTTTTACTTATCGTTTCTTGTATATTACATATTTCTAATAATGTTAATAAATTCTTAGGACAGTTTTTTTACGCTCCTGAAAAGTTGTCATTTTTCACTTACATTCTTCTTCCACGAAGGGTGCGATTTAATTTCCATGTCAGCTGTCATCAATCAGTCGTTTTTAGCTTACGCCTACATAGATTATGGAACGATATTAACGACTCGTAGGTTGGAGACAACGGATAGCCATTTTTGATAAAATTACGCATCACAAAATATTGCAACCTGGCGTAAGTAAGTTCTAACTTTTGCTACACTAGTCGGTCGACTAAACGGTCGGTAGAATGAACTTTGGAGTAATTCTAAAATAGAATCAATCTCAAATTTGTTCAACGAACCTTTCAGTCAGTTACTAGTTTTACGTTATTTATTCAATACGAGACGAATAGCTTTACACCAACGTGGAATAATGTAAAGCCGTTATTCAAATCCAATAGTCTAAATGTTGCTTGAAACTATATGCACTGCAGAGCAATTTTTCAATAAACTGAGAATTATGGAGATTAACCTAGTCTTTTTCATATTGCGAATCGCGTGGGTTATCTTTTAAACCTTCGTTCGAATATATATACTGCCAGTCAAATGCGGAAATGAACAAAATAGTAATTGTATCTATTCCTCTGTTCTAATATAAATACGACTAAGTAATTAAATTTAATGTAGGATCAACCTAATTAATGTCATTGACGTGATAAGTAACGAAATATTTTGAGAACTTTTAAAATATGTCGTACTTCATTCGACTTACCTGACATATCTTGTCTGACGAAAACACGGGCCAAAGCCAGCCCCCATTGCTTTAAAGTAAAAAAGTAGTAATATTGCTTGAACTGGGAATCGAACCCAGGACCCGACATGACGGTGATAATTCAGTAGGTACACACTCAACTTACGTAAGAGTGAAAAAAAACTGTGTAGAAATTTCAAGATAAGGTTTTCTTGTGTACGAGTATTTTATGTTTTTAAATATAAGCTGTATGTACATAGTTTACGATGACTTTATTTTTACTTATTACTGTCGTTACAAAGGTTGTCACATCTATGACATATTTTTCAAATTAATTGTAGTGAGCAACAGTGAACATTGGAGTTGGAGCTACACTTAAAAGCGAAATTATCACACGCAATCACGAAATTTGCGGTCATTCTAGACGGTCATTATTCTCTAAACGGTGGAAATTAAACAAATTCGGACAAAGGAAATTGTGTTCCTACTGTAGTCCAATGCAAAACTGCAGCAAGCAAAGTAAAACTTTGTCAACAAACTTTTGTCTTTACACGTTCCGTGCCGCGGACCCATTATTCACTCATTCCAGCTGTTCGAAGGCGATGTATCGCTGGAACGGCTCGGCTTAACGCTATAAATTCTGTGTTTATTGACAAATTGTACTGCAGTGCATGCTGCTCAGAACGAGTATTAGAAATTCAGTCTGCAAATCGCGCATAATTGTATGGTGATGGACTGGGATCGTTGGCGTGGAAGTAGCAAAATTTGTGAGGTTAACGGACGAAGTTCTTTGAGTTTGATATGTACCCTTCGATTAATAAAATTGGTAATGGACGAATACAATATGTGAAATTTATTCGTCGTATACTCGTAAACAGTTTTACAAATTTTGGAGTATAGATGCAAAATAATTTGAAATTTTTATTAAAAAAATTCTACAATAATAAATTGCTGGACCATGGTATCGTGAGGTTCGATTCCCGGTTAGGTTAATATGGAAACCGAACTTTTCTATATAGACTCGAGTCTGAATGCGGCCGTCGTTATTTCTGATTTCTGTTACACAATTGCTTGAGTTACTTACCAGAGAATCAGATAAATGTTATGTTGTCCAATATTTTTTATTTTTTTATTTATGTGTTTAATAAGGTACTTTCTGCGTTATAAACAGAGTTACATACGTAGTTTGTATTGTAGTCTAAGTGGACTAAGTTATGTACGTGCATGCTTACCATAAATTTTCAAATAGTTCACTGTATGATAGGTTCCTGGTAGAAATCGGCTGAGTAACTTGTGAATAAGCTATAACTTAAGATGTAGCACAAAACTTTCTTGGCAACCAAGGCACTTAGCACTTGAATCCAGAATTTGATAATGCGCAAACTTTTAATAGAATTGTATGATTTATCTATGTTACTTAAGCTTCGGTTTACTAGCAGCAGTCAAGAACACGCTTGGTTTTGAATTTTATTCGTCTGCATAGTGTGGGTCTAAGGACTAATATAAAATAGTTACCTCACGTTAATAATAGGTTCATATTCATATTACCTATTTATAGCACTCCATAAGTAGGTAATGATGTAACATGTATTTTCTTAAAAACTAAAAGTACAAGTTATGGACCTTTTGGGCACGTCAAACATAAGAGAGGGGAAGATTTAGTTTTATGTTAGAGAGCAATTTGTGAAAAATCAAATACTTATATTAAAAATATTCTTTGTAATTAGTAAGGTTGGGGTCCCATTTAAGAAATGAGCCACTTGAGCTTGGAGGGATTGTGGCTCACTCAGTATTTCTGTCGACCAAATGAATTTTATTCATATAGGATTTTGGTATGATTCTTGCGTTGAACAAAGTACCTATGTTATGGGTTTTTTACCACATCTCGAGTTTGATGCTCATCAATAAACCGCATTCGATAAGGGTGGTGATTAGGCCTTTCATACTTCATACTTTTATCATAAACACGAGAGTTTTCAAGAATATGTGAATTTCTGGAGATTTGGATTTTTATCCCAAAATAACACGATCATATAACAAGTCGCAAGAAACAGCTAATATTACGACTAATGATACAGCCAAAGGGACATTTTGATTCCTATTAAAATTCAATGATATTAGAAAATGGTTGGTTTTTTTAAATGAAATTAAGTAGGTAGGTATATGCGGAAATTCCAACTACAATTTATCACAATCGTTGTACCCACATTCGCCCTCATCATGTCAACTATAAGAAGATGGGTCTTTTTAGTGATCTCATTCAGGTCAAAAGCATTGCTGGAATATTCAGATGCGTTATTGCACTCATAGTAGCCTTGAACATTTCTCACAACTATTATTGGGGTTAATTTCTATCTTTTCCGTAAAGGGTAATCCTTATAAGTGTGATAGATGCAAGGGTCAGTTTTAATTTTTAGTATTATTTCTAGTAAATCGGAAAATGTATTGTAGTTATTTTTCTGAACAAGATTTGTTCCGAGACTTTTTTAAAAAACAAACCACCAATCAAATTAGTACGATCCGATTTTTATCAGATTTTATTTTCCAATTTTAATAGGCATGGAAGTTTTGGCACAGGAACGTTAGGAACCTTCAACAACTAGGCAACTTCTTACCCATACCCACCAAGATTGCACTTGTGCAGGCTTTACTATTGCCTATTCTTGATTATGCAGACTGTTGCTATTCAAACCTTAAAGAGATATTTCTTGACAAGCTTGACCATGTCTCTGAATTTCGAGCTCAGCTTAAATGGCTTCCTATACGTCGACGCCGTGACCTTCACGTTTTATCTCTCCTATTTAATGTTCTATTTAATCCTCTTGCTCCTCCCTATCTTAAAGAACGATTCCGTTTCTTGCAGCTCAACCAGGAACGTGACATGCGGTCCTCCCGTAAACTTCTCCTTACTTTTCCTACTCATTCTTCTGAATATTATTCCCAATCCTTCACTATCCAATCAATTCGCTTATGGAATTCTTTACCTTTATCTATCAGATTATCTGAGACCCTTCCCATTTTTAAACTCAGGGTTAAATTGTACTTCCTCTCACTTAATGAATGTTAATTTATGTCCTCTATCTATGATTCCAGCTGGGCATGTTGGTTGTCAGTAATTTTCATACACTTATCCTACTTGTTAACATTATTATTGTTATTTTTTTGAGTCAAAACTCTTTACTTGATTTTATATATGTTAAATATGTTTATTTATATATATATATGTTTGTATATATTTATAAATGTTATATATTTATGAGTTTATGTATGTTTATCATGTTATACTACGAAATAATTCTAAAATAAAAACTGTATTTATGTTGCACGGCCGTACCCATTTCTCGCCATCTACTTTTTCCTCTACCTTAAGGTTGTCTGGAAGAGTTCGCTTTCTAGCGATATGTACCGGCTCCCGGACATAAGTTGTCTTATGTCCGGGAGCCGGTACTTGGTGAATCTGCTGGTGCAGTGGGGCTGTTACTTTTAACCTACATGAAAAAATGAATGGGTTTTTGAATACTGCTCTAAGCCGAATCTTCTTTACATTAAAAGCGAACGCTCCTGGACAAGAGTCACCTTTTTTATGTATTTACTGGCACCGACTGTAGCTATTCCGTTTCAATTGGCCATTGAGTAATCAGACCAGTTTGCCGGTACACGGAACAAATCACGCGAATACCGAAATGTCGTGACCGAGACGCGTATAAAATTTCGGGTAATGCTGCAGACGTTTGCTGAGCGAAGGTCATGCGTGACGTGATGTCCTTGGCACTTGAGCCAAGGACTGCTGCAAAGAAACTGGTTTTGGGAAGGCTAGATTTTATTAACTTACCTCGTGAGTAGTGGATAAGGAACTTCAACCACAGTATGGTTGGAGTATTGTGCTCCATAAATAAGAGGATGTCGGTTCTAATATTGTGGTGAGCACTATCGCTTTGCTACGTTGTCTCAGTATCGTTAGGGAATTGCAGGCTTTAATCGTAATGAGTGTCATAATATGTTTGTTCTGAGATTTCTAAAAAAAGACATGTTCTAAGGATTACTAGCGCTTTCAACACGACCATATAAAATCGGTGCGCATGGTCCAGTTGTATCAAAATTTTATACACTACTGATGGCCTATGAGTTTATTTTCGTTATTTTAGGGATGAAAAGTATTCAATAAGTTATTCTAATTTGTCTTGCTACCATTTTCATTCAAATCCATTTCGTAGTTTTAGTGTGCAAGAACAACAAACATCGGTACATCCAGATTTCCATACAACGAAACTTTCATGTTTATCTAATAGGATAGTATTATCAATTTGCGTTGGTACTGCTAATGTTGGTACTCTGCTCTGGCTAATGTACATTCTAAACATACTGATATGCTAAGCTGGCTGACTCTCGCTCAAATTAAATATCTGTTATCCACGTAAATAACATCAGTAATATTTATGAATCGTCTATATAATATGTTAAGCAAATAAAGCTACCACCGGGTCGGAAACTATTCTATATATATAGAACTATTATATATATAAAAGATATAGCAAGAAACTCACTACTTTTCATTACAAAGACAGTTCAACTTTTGACTATTTTTGCACTAAGATATAGTATAGTATCTCAATTGATGTAACGTTTGACTTTGTAACGTTACATTACATGGTAAGTTATCAATGTAAGGGAGGGTCTTTTATCATTGCGTGTGAACGCGCTTAAATAAAGATGTAACAAACCAGACTAATTGCAAACATCAGCCTGCTAACAACTTCGCGCATTTAGAATTCCCTTTAATTGGTCCCCTAAAATCGGTCCTGCCCTACGGTCTGTTCTTATTGATGGCTTTTTGCCGTATAAACCATCGGATTACCCAGTTTCTGTTTAGGAAGTACCTAGTAGTAGTATCAACATTTTATTATTGGACGTGATATCTTCTTGTGAGAGTTAGTTCTAGGAAGATAGTTTACGAGGCTTGATATTCTTGGTATGGTAATCAGCAGGTGCTTTCTGGAATTCATAAAAACTAACAAAAAAACACAATTTTTGCTTGTAGTGACTTATATGACCTAGATTTAGACATGATAACTATCATAATATGTAGTGTACCTTGAATATAAGTTAACGGATAAAAACGTGACCACGTGTTTTATCGACGTTCCGGTTAAGTTCCACCGACTTAGGTCATGAGATGAATGGTATCGCTCGTATATTACAGTCTGATCGGGGAGGTCGCAAATCTTCATCCACCCTCACATTCACACATAATAAAATGTTATTGGAGTCACTTCGACACACTGCATTGACAGTATCCGGAGCTGTTTTTGATCGTTCTAACCGCGATAAACATTTGTTAATCACTGGATTCCATGGAATATGTATTAGGTAGTGCCTGCAACTTGTCCGCTTAGAATTCGGACCCTTGCTTCATCGGTTTAGAGAACACATTTTAAAATTTCCTGTATTAGTTTTATAGCCAAGGAGGATAATCCTTTCATGGATTTGGTTTGAAGTGTGTGTTAATAGCATAACTACATAACCAAAATAATGAACTTGGTTGTTAAACAACTTTCCGAATAATCGTCAAACAAAAAATGAAGCTATCGTGACCACACATTCCTAAATAATTGACGTAGGTACGTATATCTAACAGGGAGTTCCATCTCAAAATTGCAGCCAAACCGGTTAATTATATTGAAAATGTAGGTATAAGGTACCTTTTGTGGTGAAATCAATTCGTTTGGGCACGTATGAGATCAAATGGCATCTTAAATACTTCTTCTTATTTTTTTATGCAAAGTTTTCTTAGAATACAAGGAAACTTTCTTTACAAAGCAGACAGTTGAAGATTGCTTACTGGATTGTAACTTTAGTAGGAGTTTGTGGACGCCAATTTCTCAGTATAAATTTGTTTCAAAGCACCATCAGGTTTCAAGTGTACGAAGTATTTAACATTTACAATGACAGTTCACAGAACAAAGGGATTTCAAATTTACCCACGGAAGTTTATTATAATATAAAAACTTAAAACTATTGAAATGAAAATACTGTGCTTCATAACTTCAGGTCCAAATCTATATAAAACAGGCAAATCAATAAAAAATATGGTAACACAACAAATACTCATAAGATTTAGCGTAAAACAAAAGAAAAAACGTTTGATGTTTTTGGTAGGTATGTGGATTCTGCTCTGGTGTCATAAAAAAAAATATATCATGTTGATGACCTGCCTTCCATGTTTTTATTTAAATAACATAGTAACTATCCTGTTATTATTCTAAAGCTGGCAAAAGTATATCTTGTGTCCTTGTCTGAAACCAGTTTACTGAGACAATCCATTGAGCGGATAAATTTATTACAATTGCCAGACTACCATAATTAATTTTACTTAAAGCTGTGCCTAAGTTACTATTCAAATTCCATTGGCATTGTTTGTAAATTAACAAAAACTGATACGATTTTTGTAACATAAACACAAATACACTATCTATTTCAGATTAGATCAAATAATTACCTAATCTTATTACACTGCTTACGGATTTCAGATTCAATATATCGTTTAGTGCCTAACTCGTGTTTCGTTCCATAATACAGAGCGTGTAAGCTTTCAAACTACGAATACGTGATTGAATTTACGTGTAAGCGGTCCAAGGCTTTGTATTTATTGCCAATTTACTTGTGATTGTGCCGACTCTTCACATGTCTGTACCCTGTCTAGACATATTGCGTGCAAAGTCCACAGAACACAATTACACACGAGACGGCTGAAATCCTTTTATTGAAAAACAAAACCGTTGTATAGAAACTTTATTTAATACGGCATGATACAAAGGTAAATATAGTGTTCTATGTCAATCTTTGTAATAATAACATCGTCGTAAATAAATTACAGTTCTTTACTCCCAATAAACTATACAAAAATAACGGTACCAGTATTTTTAATATTGCTGTAAACTGTTACGACAAAAGAACTAAAACTAAATGGAGGCTTAATAAACTATTAATAACTCGCTTCGTCATAACTGAGTCCGCCCCTGAGTCTTCCGCAACTTCTTTACAGCACTTGGTGCCAATTTCCACAACTTTCGGGTAGAAATCTGTCCAGAACTCGAACGCTTTATAATTAATAGTCTCTGGAGTGCTCATTGTAAAATTCTGCCTGTCAATTATTAAATAGCCCGGTTTCTCTATTTCGAAGGGCCTCCAATCGATTATAACGCCGGAATTTGTAGGGTTTGAATACCAAGCGAAGTTCGACCACATTTTCATAATTATCTCAGAAACGCTCTTGTCTCTGTAGTCCCATTTGCTCAAGTCTTCTGGCAAAGCCAAATAGGGGAGACCAAAAGTAAAAATCAGATCGAAGTTGTGCGGCACCCCTATCCATTCTGGAATACCCTCGTTTGCAATGTCCGAGAAGGGTTTCAAATCGAATCGGTACAAATAAACTGGGGCCTGTTCGCTTACGTGTTTAGCCAGCTGATACGTGGTTGCGCCATGGACTTTGTCAGTGTAAAAATCTAAGAACAGTTTCCGCAAAATAGTTTCATTGGTTGTGGGCGGTATTGGTTTGTAAAAGAACGCTACAGCATCATGAATATGGTGTTGGTTCGTGAAACATGAGCTGTTATCTATCGTTATATCAGAGAGTACTACTTCTTCTCTCATCAGATCGTACTCTCGCTGACTTATGCCAGACTCGTCTCCTTCGTTGTGCAAAAGGAGCGCATCTTCCATATTGGTGTACCCAGTGAGAATAGGGACATTCGAGAAGATTTTATCCTTGAACATCCTACTTGGCAAATCTGGCAAGAATGGTAAAGAAGTGTTACTGAATCCAGTGTCGACGATTGGTTTCCATTCGGCCAACGGCTCTCCAATATCAAGAAGTGCACTAGCTGGCACTCTTCTCAAGCAGTCTAGTAATTGGAAAGTCGGTCTTCTGAAGCAGCCAAATGCATTTGCTGTTTTGTCGACAGTTGTTGTTACTTTACGTACTGTGTTCACGGTTTCTGGTGAGAGAACGTTGCCACTCATGGCTATGGCTTTTTGGAATAGGCCAGTGGAGTAGGCGGATATGAGGTGTAGACCTACGCTGACGGCACCAGCATCATGGCCAAAGATGCATACATTGTTAGGGTCTCCACTGAAACTCTCGATATTGCGTTGCACCCACGTAAGAGCAGCAACTTGGTCTAGTAGGCCGAAGTTTCCGGTAGCTTCGTGGTCCAATGTGGAGAAGAATCCGAATATGTTCAATCGGTAGGCGACGGCGACGAAAATTACCTGAGAAAAGTAATAGTTACATTTGAGTGTTTTATCTTGTAATAATATTACAACATAAAATTACTACATATTATGTAGTAACAGGGTTGGATCTGGCATCTTGAATAACAATTTAGGTTATACATATATTAGGGATAATAACTGGCGTTCTCAATGAAAACAATTGTTTTGTGACTGTTTTTAATTTAAGTACTTAATGTATAAAGAAAAAAGAAACAGCAAATAGTACATATTTTTACTCCGCTTATTTAAAATACAAATAATTTTATATAGTTGAGAATAAGGTTGTTGCATTCAGAAAAAAAATCATCTAACAAACTATTTCAAGTGCCTAGTAAGTTTGCGTAAGATACTTATTTTTTCTTCTTATTTGACTTATAACACACGTAACCTCAATGCCTTACTGCTTTTAGGAATTTAGAAATAATGTCGTTAAATTTTTTTTCTTATGTAGGTAAATATGGAATTTAATGATGTGGGTCCTCTTAACTTTAACTGGAATGTCTATTATTTTACCGTTTACTAATATTTCAATGCTACGTTAAACTTAAATGGTGTAAAAAAATACGAAAGCATTTTAATAATATCAAAGTTACCTTTTGTTTTAACACGAACTGGAATGGGTTGATTGTCTGAGGACTACCTCGGACAAAGTCGCCGCCGTGGAAGAAGACTATGGTCGGGTAGCCCTCCACTTTGAAATCTGTGAAAGAAAAAGTTTTCATTTACATTCTATAATTATTTGGATCAGATCAGCCTTATACAAGAACATTGACATTCAAATTACTTCTGTAAATGATTCTTTCGCCTCCATTCGTTAGAGGCCTCTATCGTTTTCCATCAGAGTTGAAGACCTCCATAGTTATGGTACCGTCGTTGTTTCTGATTTCTATACCAAGCTTGGCAAGTGTTCAAGCCACTTACCACAGAAACATTAGCATTGTATGATATATTTTATTTATTTATATGAGTAGGTATCCTATCGACATAAGTAAACTTAGCACGATGCATTATACGATGCATTATAAAATAACAAAACAAGGTAATTGTTATTCAAAATTTAACTATTTCCTATCTTGGAAAAATCAAACGAGGTTTTATAAAATGTCGAATAAATTGTTTTATGTATTCATTCTGATGGCTTATTTCGTGTTACTGTTTCGTATAAAAGTAGTTGCCTATAGCTGATGATCACATAACAATGATGTGATCATCTGCTATGAATATAAAAACATTTTAGGTCTAAATGTCTAGTCTCATTAGGTATAGCTATGTATCATGCAAACAAACTAAGGAAAAACGATTATTTTACCTTATAGTACTTTTGACATCGCAGCTGCGTCATACCTTTTTATACGACAGGAAATGCCTTTGTGTGTGTTCGACTCTTAGGGAGCAGAGAGTTTTTCGTCATCTCGCCTGACAAGAAATCGCGCGATCAGACGAGTTGGCACCTTTAGAATTTAAGTAATATTTCTGTCGTCAACTCGCCCGGTCATAAAATGTGAGGTAAATATGTATGAAAACTACAGAAATCCTTTTCAATAACATTTAATATTTATTATATATTTAACTTTAAATCTGACAGCTGTGTCTGCCCCCCCATAGATAGAGTTATCAGTATAGTAAGCTTTGCTTTGCATATACTTCGTTTGAAGCATCTCCAAAGACAGGATTCTTTATTTTTCCTATGTAAATTATATTCATGGCCCGCACGAAGAAGTACTTGATTTCCTCTTTTTGAAATAATTGTTTACAGACCATTTCCAGAACTACATTTACCAGGTTGTGATTCAAGTCCTAAAACAATAGTTGTTATCTGAATTCAAACAAGATTGACTTTGATTTTCACACAATACTCGTAATATATTTATAATTATTAATTAAATTTAAATCTCATAGTTTTTGCAATGCCATTCAAGACAACACAGGAGCGCTATTATTTTCGCGTCGGAATTCTCTTTAATAGAGTACGGCCGATAAAAGTTGACAATGACATTTTGTTCGAAGTCGTTTCAAAAATTTAGTTTACCAAATTGATTACCTGGCTGTACTTTGTTCGAGCGTGCGAGTTGCCAATAGAAATATGAAAGGTTCCAAATCGCCATTGGGCCAGTTTTCTTCGGGCGAGATGACGAATAAGATGGAGCAGACGTTACTCTCGGCTCCGCTCTAAGCATGGCGGGGACTTTCCACTATACCCGGTCGGTGTACCTTATCGCATGAGTGGTGTAATGGGTATCTCAAAAGGTAGGAGGTGAGGATCAAGTTGGATTTGTATCGGGACCAACTTTACCAACGATCAATGACGATCAGGTGAATTAAGCCTGCAATCTCTACGAATCTAATACGAATTGGAAACCTTTGCTCAGAGTTTCCCTGCGGGTTTCGAACCTATGATCTCTGGGTTTTGTAGCCTAATGTTCAAACCAATAAGTTGCAGAGACAGCTCACTTATTATTTTAAATAAGTACCTCATTTAACATTAACCTAAACCATTTTTCAGAAGTCCGACCAATAAATGGAGTTATAATAATTCTCGAATTTACTCCGGCCCAAGCTATCATAAAAACTTTTTTCATTTAGATCGTTTTCCTTACCCCAAATTCACTTTGTTTTATTAGGTAATAAAAAAGGAAATATTGTTGAATTTTGCATATAATTGGTTTTTACTTTTTACTTGATTTCTTATACAATGTGTTACGAATGATAGAATGGATGGTACACTTCCCAAATACGGGTTACCTACATGTTTTAAGTAAATAAGAATGAGCAATAAAAAGTTTTAGTAACCCTCTTTAAGAAAGTTAATTTCCTGTGAATTAAATTGAAAACAAAACAAATATAGTTTTTTATCACGTGGGTTATAAAATATCATTGCCATCTAAAAAAATATTGGGCCTCAACTCAAACTAATTCTACAAAGAAAACATCGACAAAGCTTGAAAGTATTAGGTACCTATTTTGCTATTATTTTGAACTTTTTTTTTGAGCAAAGTCATAACTTAGTGCTAGCTAGGCTAGGTAAGCAAATATAATCTAAATGAAAAAAAAAACTTCACGTTAGTATAATATAGTTGTTCTCTTGAAGCAAAATGTGTCTATTGAATAAAATTAAATAATGCTTTGTTAACATTTCATCAAAAATGCGTTTTTAATAGAAATCGCATTGTGATTTAAGCTCATACTCAGACAAAACAATGAATATAATCACCTCAGAATACATTATTCACAAAATTTACTCTCAATAGCTTCAAACAAAACTTAAATACCTTTGCTCACAACATGTTTATTCATTTAGAAAACGAACAGCGTTAACTAAGTATAAATGTTTTTCAATGCAATTTACATATTATTAGGCTAATAACAGGTTTTCCTTAATTAACTGTAAGTGATTCGTTGTTAGTTAATGAGCAAAACTATATTACATTTTGTCGTAACTTCAAAACTTTTTCCATTTGCCAGAAGAAAATAGGTATTTTAAATTGCAAAACAGGCTAGGCAAATACGAGCCGTCATTAATTTTTCAAAATTATCCATCGCCCTCATTTCTACGACACCCAATAAGGGTCAAAACGAAGATTGTTGGACGTTAAGCCGACCACAGACGGAAGGGTGGGACGGAAGGATGTGATTTATGGGTTAAAATGGTAGCGTGCTGTAAAATTGCCTTGCTTACCGGTACGTTCTTGATTATTTGTTGGTATTGCCAACAAATATAGGGCGCAACGATCAGTAATAATATTTACACTGATGGTTTCTTCAAAAGTGTTTTAATAGTCATGTCATATTTTAAACTGTTTGTTATCGCAATTGCAGGCCCAATTGATGAATATAGTTCATAGGAAAAGCTATTTTAACGTTAGTGAACTACATAGGTTTTGTAAAGCGTAGTCAAATACGTATAATATGGAAATAGATTCTACACATTTAATAAAAGTGCTCAGGTAGAATGCGTTTAATTTTTAGTAAATTATTAAACCAATCAATACGATATAAATAAGGGAATTTTTAAATAAATAGTTCGTGAACTCCTTTATTCCTCCCCCTCTACATAAAATTTAGTTTGCTCAATTGATTTGCTTTATTTATTCACTTGTTTGCGTATATTTATTATTTTGTTTTATTTATATATATATTATATTGTTTAATTATTATATTTATTTATCATGAATCTATGTATGTATGAATATTCTATTCTCGTGTTTAATTTTCTGCTATTTATGATTATTAATTTTGTTGTTATCCATACTCACATTTTTACTGTTACCGCACCCATAAACGTACTATCTGCATGACCCAACGGTTGACTGGTAGAGAATGCTCCTAGCATTAAGTCCACCTTTTGTACTTTCTTTGTGCAATAAAGTTTTTAAATAAAATAAATAAATGATTGAACCAATCGATACAAATGAAATGTCTAGTTGTATTCATTATTTACATATTATTCAATATTTATTTTAAATTTAAATAATTATTTTCTAAAAGGACACATAAAACATTAATTCTAATGAATAAACACTGGACACTATTAATTATCACATACAATATCTGCATAATAGCAGATTGTGTAGTAAGGTTGCTAGAGCACATGCGATACTAAAATCAGAAACAGCGACGGTACCGTGTCACCCAGACACGAATTGGCCAGGCTGGGAATCGAACTCTCGACCTCAGAGATGCGGAATGTTAACGACCGGCCAACTTTCCTCTTGGGTACAGAAGTAATATTACCTAATTAGATTTTTTAAACAATACAAATGAACAATCAAGACATTCAAAAATAGGCAATGAAGAAGTAGTACAGAGGGCTTTATCCAGCAGAGGATTGTAATGTGCTTTTAATAATATACAATAATAGCAGTCCTAGTCCATTTCTAGTTCGTATTTGCCAAGCCTAAACAGAATTGCTGGGCACATAACGACTTAGATCGGCACGGAATTCTTGCATTAATGACTGGAATTTGCCTAAACATAAAGCTCAACTGCATTATTACAATGAGTCACTCATTACACTATGTCACAGTGGTTCAGGTCACTCGGTCAATGTTCAGGCTTCGTCAATAGTGACTACTCACTGTGGAAATCCTTTGTTAAGTAAGATTTTGCAGCGGACATTTTTACATGAGTTTCTTTGTTGCATATGATTCATTGAGGATGACTATCCGTTCATCTACGAGTTTCATTTCTTTTGTTCATTCTAAATTCAAATTTACTTTCCATATCAGCTATCATCAGTCGTCCGTCAGTCATTTTTAGCCTACGGCTCGTATAATCTAGTAATAAATCCTTAACTACAATGGTTCGTTTTTCAAATATTGGAACCGGGCATAAGTAAACATTTGCAGTTGGATATTAGTTGTTATGCGCAGGACTTAAGGGCGGTGTAAAGCCCAAAGTGTATAGTATAGTCTGAGGTGCTATTGGTATGGAAAGTAAATTGTGGAACGGTATTAACGACTCGTAGTCAGTTGGAGAAAAACGGATATTCATTTTTGACTCAAAACTGAAGACCGCAGCCAAATAACAATCACTCCGGTAAAGTTGTGTTCCTGCGTGTGAGTAAGGTTTCCAGAGCTACTGGGGGGTGCTACATTAGTAACAGGGATCAAGCCTTCAAGGTAAGGGTTACGAGTCCAGTAATAGCTTCATTGTGCTGTACTTAAGCTAGGACCTCACTATCACTTAACATATCAGGTGGGATGAGGTCAATCTTGAAGTGCAATATATAAAAACTGAGCATTAGACGTGCTGTTGACCGCACATAGGGTTTAAGGGATCTACCCCACCACATAAATGGATGTACCTACTTCGCAAGTAAATCCTCACAAGCGAAATATAAATTATTAAAACCAGCTTAAATGTTATTAAATAAAAACATTACAACAAAACATTGTATTAAAAATATAATATGGGATTAACATGAAAACAAAGCAGACCAATCTTTATTCGTTAACTTAAGTGCTGTCATCGTGTGAATATTAAAGCAAGTAGGGACGGAATTCGCCTCAGAGGGAAGGACAAGCTATTACAGAGGTTGATCTCACCATTTGAGCCCCGTATTATAAGTTTATCAAAGAATTTTGTTTTGTGCGGAAATAGGGTACATGGCTAAACATTTCCGATTGGACCAACAGTGAGTCGGTGAGACGGTGAAGAATACAAAAATTATTGTATGTTTTTACTGTTATCATATCCATTTTTAATTTATCCAACGTATTATAATATTTTTATATAATTTATTTATCTCTATATGTATGTAAAATTAAAAAAATAAATAAAAATAAAAATAAAAATATGTTTTATTTCAGTAAATCATTTACAATCAACTGCCGGGGCTTCCCAGAAAGTATACCCATTTCCCTTGGTCACGCGAACGGATGGACTAATTTCACTTCTTTTGTTGTGTTTGTTATTGTCAGGAGCAAATTCTTATGACAGAAAAAAAAATTAAAATTGTGCCGGAAATTTGAAAATTTAAGAATATTTAAGTCGTCGTAGGTGAAAACCAATTCGAATTAAATAATCGTCGTTAATACAGGACAACGTCTGTCGGGTCAGCTAGTTTATTATCCCCCCCGCTGGTTTCCACACCTTGTCGCGATGAGGGGGGGGGGGGTCTCAGTAACCCTGTGGTCCGGGAACTTGAGGCTGACCTTGTCACCCAGCCTCCGATACCGCACAGAGGGAAGCGAAGACGGATCCCGAGCTGAGCCGCGGAGAGCAGGTGGCTCTCCAAATGTATTATTTATTTAGAAATTACCTTACATTGCGTTGCATCGAAAAAATATACGTTGAAGAACAAGGTATCTAATATAAAAAAAAATCTTTAGGGGACACAAAATTACATTACAGAAGACCGCAGCCAAATAACAATCACTTCTGTGTTGTTGTGTTACTGCGTGTGTGTAAGGTTTCCAGAGCTCCTGGGGGGGTGCGTTAGTAGCAGGGGTCAAGCCTTCAAGGTAAGGGCGACAAGTCCAGTAACAGATTTATTATGCTGTACTTGTCGCTCTTAAGCTAGGACCTCATTCCCACTTAACATCAGGTGGGATGAGGTCAATCTTGAAGTACAATATAAAAAAAAAAATTTGGCCTTTTAACAGTTATTTAGCGAGGTAATTCAGTCACCATTTTGAGTTCTTTGCCATAAGAACCGTCTTGATATATTTATTTGATGTCAAGTCAAGTTTGAACTAAATGGATGAAGAAAATTGGTTGCAGATTTATTGATAGCCTACCATTATCTGTCAGTTCTTTTGGACTTTCACGTTAAGCTAATAGTGATAAACTTTTTATTTTTTTATTTATTTAAACACCAACAGCATAATATATAAAACATTCATACAAATTGGGTATGGTAGTAAAATTCTTATATATATGCCTATTACAGGCAATATGTATAACTACACAACATTGAATAAAATAAGAACACATACTAAAAACTGGAATTAGATATTAAAAAAAATAAAAAGAAAAAAAATAATAGAAACGGGTATTCGAAATTAGAAAAATCTTAGATTTTTTTCTTTTTACTTAGGACTTTGAACGCTCATATGTGTTTGCATAAAATCGGATATTAGACTACAAGTATTTAAATTGATGTATTTTTATAAGAGAAAAAAAAACTTGTCAATAAAACATAGTATCTTACCGTCTCTTTTTATGGGTTGAGTTCGTGTAAAATATTTAAAGCAATTACTATTCCATAGAAGTCATCGTTGTGGTTAATTAATATCTTAGTCTCAGGAATATTTTAATGGGCACTAGAATAATTTTCCGTGTGGAATAATTACACGGGATGTTAATCGTAAAACGATTATACAATAAAAATGTTTCGCTTATTTATTTGTATTTCCGTCTTCATATTGACAAACTAACTGTGTGTCTTAGTGCAAAATTAGTGATAAGTTTAGCTTCCATTTGTAAAAAAAAACTACTGAGTTTTTTGCCGGTATCTTCTCTTTAGTTATAGGTTCCGAATCGGAGGTAGCTTCATTTGCTTTATATAGATACTATTCATAAGTATTACTAATGTAATCTATGTGAATAAAAAATATTGACTTTGACTTTGATATAACATGACTATTTTATTTGACCTCATACTCATAATCGAGTAAAAGAGTAGGTATGTATCAAAAAGAGACCAATAAAGTAAAACAAACCAAATTAAAAGATTTCTAAAATAACGACCACTAAATAAGTTTACAGCCATAAACTTGTTCGATGATGTCAACAATTTTTGATGTAACCTCACTTCGTCCTACAGTTTCCACGAAATAGCTACGTAAACACACCTCAATTTAGTACAAAATATTGCAATGTAATTTTATAGGTTTTGGTTCGTGTTAAATATTTAGAGCAATTAATACAATTCCATCAATATTTTGTTGTGTTTTAATCAGAATATCTTAGTATTTCTCTTCATTGAACTATATTAAGTTGTTGAATCAAAAAATACGTTTTCAGCTCAATATATTGGAAATCTAACTATAGAAGTGAAATATAATTATTGTGGTTTAATGAGTCACGATCCCTAATAGGATGCTTGCTTAATGCGAGCTAGTGATCACAAACCTGTAATCGACAATTAAAAACATATTTTGATCGACTCAGAAATCAAACCCAGGGCCTCAAGATTTTATAACCCTGTGATGAAACTACTAGACAAAGTAGACAATCGATGCGTATTCGTAAAAATGATTTAATAAATGTCAACTTTGTGTGAATACACCCTTATCAATGTTATGTGTAAACACTCTCAGTTCGTTTAATCGACGTTAATGATTAAAGTTCGTATTTTACTTAATTGTTCGCGTTCGGCTAGGTTTCATAAAGGCTTCAAGAAATCATTAACGCATTCGAAATAACTTGGAAATCTTGCAGGAATAATTTAATTAGTTACTCCTAATAGGGAGGCATGCTTTAATTGGGAAAGTTTGGGTCTTCCAATTATAATTATAATCACGGCTTTTCACGATTTTTCATTATCACAGTACGGTGGTAAAATTAGGTAGACGTCTTTATTTTTTTGGTTTTTCTACCTAATTAGGAGTATCAATGTAAAATTATTACTTTTGGCAGACGAAGCGCAAATAATAATGAATATTATGGAAGTATGTGTTGCAAAACATTTTTGTTAACTTGAAATAATTAATGTAGTAAGAAGTTAAGGCGGAAACACACTGCAAGGAGCTACAGACTACTAAAAAGAGCATGCTTATCTGACATTAGCGATTTTCAAAAAAGAGTGGTGTTTTTTTATCTTTCATGTGTCGAATATCGCGTTTAGAAAGTACTCCGTTTAATACCGGTCATGGAGAGAAAAGACGTAACTGACATTAATTATACTAGGCCCGGTAATTTCGAATATAAAATTTTAATGAATAAAAGATATGTTTTTTTGTTTGCCAAGTATTAAAAAAAAATAATTTTCATGTTTACCTAATTGATTGAATAATGAAAAAATCTTTTAAAAACCCAATAGTATCGACTATTCACCCATCCGTAGTTTTGTTGACTGATATTGCCAGTTTTGAACGCAATAATAAGATACTCGTAAGATTTTGATAAAAACAAATAACTTAAGCTTATTAAAATCGTAATACGAAATGGAGCATGTAATTCGTAAAATATATGATGTTTGACCGATCTTTGGGTAAAGGTGTATTAAAGTTTGTGCATCTTTTATAATCCCTTTTAGGACCAGTTTTTCCTACTTCGTATAAAATTGGAAGGTCTTTGTTGGGCAGCCAAATAGTTTTTTTTTGTTCAAAAGCGAATTAAAAAAAGCATAAATTTGGCATAGAACAATAAATGATTCATCAGATGTTGAATAGAATGCGTGGTTCGAAAAATATTTGATTGATATATTGATATTACATCACGTACGGCGATCGGTAAATAAAGATTAGGACCTCCAGTTTGATATTACTTATTTTGGCCCACGATATACGGACGGGACCAAGTGAGATTCCAGGTTCGATTCCCGGCCGGGTCAACATTGAAAACGGACTTTTCAATAGTGTCTCGGCTCTGGGTGTTGTAGTCGCGTCGTTGTTTCTAATTTCTGTAACACTAGTGCTCTATGTTGTGTTATCACAGAATTATTTATTATTGTACGAGATATAATCTCAATTAATTCATCTTAATTGAAACAACACACAAAGATGTTGCCCATGTGAGAATTGAACCCACGATCTCTGGATCACCAATCATAACCACTGTTACCATAGAGGCAGTTAAATATATGATGAGGCAATGTTTACTACAAGTTTAATACTGTGTATAGTTCTTAATATAAATAGTCGGTGGATTCATAAAGTGAGCTTTGTTCGCAAAATTCTCCGCCGGCTTAAGTCTGACGCGTGGCGGATTAGTGTAAGCGAGAAGATATATTTATAGCTGGGCTAATGCCGCTAAGTTCTTGTTGGGTGAGCACAACCGAAGCAAAGTGAACAACATCCTTTATGAAAATTGGTTGGATAATTTATATAACTGTTTAAACTTTAATATAAAATAACAAAACGGGGACTTGATGCTTAGTGCTATTTTTGATCCTTTTTTTTTTTGTTTCGAGGGGGAAATGCCTACCGCACCGTCACTCTCAGCGGGGAACAGAGAGTGGTGTGTCGGGCTCGCACCGACTAAAACCCCCTCGGTGGCCAACGCTGCGCAATAGTCTTACCCCACGCCAATTGGAAAAGGCTTACCCCACGCCTGGCATCTCCGGTCCCAGCAGCGGATCTGCTGTGCGGCTCCGCTGCCTACCACCTCTGCGGACACCCGAGACTCTCGATCCAGCTCTCCCTCCGAGAGCCAGATGAAGTCCCGAGACCCACCGGCCGCGGAGGATAGGGAGACCGGCAAACGTAATACCGTATCCTCCTCTTCCTCCGCGACCCCACCACGACGCGATTCGTGCCCCGCGCGGCAGCGCGCCACTGCCGGGTTGCGGAGGACAGGGAGGGCGGCAACGAAACACCGAGATCCTCCTCTTCCTCCGCGATCCACCTCTGCCCTTGCGGGCTTGCCGCAGAGAGCCACCTGCTTTCCACTTGTATCCTTTATCAAAGTATTTAAATAATGCTAAGCTTTGTTGGTAATTAATTTAATTTCATATATTTAATTCTATTTGTTTATATCATAAATACTTTATGGAAATTTATATATTTATTTATTATATAGGTATTTATTTGTTTATTATAGTTTTATTTATCTTTACGTATTTTTTTTTTATATATTTTTATCTTGTTATGGTATTTATATTGATATTTTCTGTTAGTATTTTTCTCAAGCATTTTGCACGGCTGTACCCGTTTCTCGATGTCTACTATTTCCTCTACCTAAAGGTTGTCTGGAAGAGATTGCTCTCTAGCAATAAGACCGCCTATATTGTACTTAAATATGTCTGTAAAACCAATTTCTGTAAATTTTCTGTGCAATAAAGTGTATCTATCTATCTATCTATCTTTCCGCGGCCCAGCTCGGGATCCGTCTTGGCTTCACCCTGTGCGGTATCGGAGGCTGGGTGACAAGGCCAGCCTCAACGTCCCGGACCACGGGGTTACTGAGCCCCCCCATCGCGACAAGTTGCGGAACCCAGCGGGGGGGGGGGGCGGGGTTTTTGATCCTAACCCCACAGATTTACCTAAGCTGAAAATATCGTGGCGAACATACATTTTATGCACTTCCACGATATATTCATATCCCATTATTTATATTTATGTTAGTAAATAAATAATAAATAAATAAATATTGGACAACATCACATACATTGCTCTGATTCTGTGGTAAGTAGCTTAATTAAGCACTTGTGTTACAGAAATCAGAAACAACGACGGTACCACGGACGGTAGGACGGTTAGTATTATATACACACACAAAATTAACGAATAGTAAAATTCAGCCGTTTCTTGTTCAGTAAAATTTACAGAACCATCACAGATTTACGTTTATAATTTGTACGCTCGCATCAAATGACTACGCTCACGAAATACAATTTTTACACCGTAACAATTTTCAATAATAAGTATGTACTTAGAAAAAACTTTTGCCTTAGATTTTTGTCTTAGAACTTGTTAATTATTTTCCCTCGAAACGTCGTTTGAAAGGGCCTTGATATATTTTTACATTAGCTAAGTAACTAATTAGGAGTCAGAACTTTCGTTACACATTTTTTTTCTTGGAATTACAGATTGTTATCAGTATATTTTACATATTAAATTTTTAGTACGTACCTATTTATTTGATATATTTACTTGAGTCTAGATATTAGTTTGAAATTATTTGATCGACTGTAGTCGAAACTCTGAATAGTTATATCGTTTACGATAATATTGAATGGTGAACAACAGCACAACAAGGTAAACACTTGCAGTACGATTTAAGTTCTTATGCCAGCGACATAAGGTCGGTACTAGTGTTGCCGTCGATTCGATTGTATATAGATTATTAATCGATTATGCAAAAGGGGCCCAAATAATCTAACAATCTACATGACAATAATACCTATCTTTATTCAATATAATCCATTAATCGATTATAATGCGTAGTCAAATACAATATAATCTATATTATCGATACCGAGTTTATCGAGGCCAATGATATCGAGACTCGATAATCCGATAGATTATTTGAGGGGGGGGGGGGGGTTAATCGATTATCCGGCAACACTAGTCGGTACAAGTTCAAAGTAAAAAAAAAGGTTCACTATGCTGTACTTGTCGCCCTTAAGCTACGACCTCATTACTACTTAACCTCAGGTGGGATGAAGTCCATCTTGAAGTGTACTATTTAAAAAAAAGTGTGTATTGCTTTCCTCCGTATAATATTCGTTCAGCCTCAGTCAGTTGGGCGATAGTAGTTGTTCTACGACATTTTTTTCACCTGTATTTTTTGTTAGGTAGTTTATTTTACAATCCTTTATGTTTCAAGCATATCTACTCGTATCAGATTTATATTTGTGAGATGTTTTACCAGCTCTGAAACAATTGTATGTTTTAGTTGCAGCTTTTAAGTATGATAAGATGGTTATTTATTCATTTTAATTTTATCGCATGTATATAAAGTTTTGTTATGGCCTTAATGCTCAGTAGCATTAGATACCAGTCTCTTACTCCACAAACTTAAACTAAGCAATGGTTGAAACTTAATTTAGTAAAATGGTTAAATCTAAGTCAAGTCAGTTAGTTTATCTGCAAGAGATCGCTTTGTAGCAATACGACCGTCCAAATTGTACTATATATATTCTGCAAAACCAATATTTATATAATTAAGTTTATCTAATTGAACAGCTCCAAACTTGACAATGTAATGGCTAAGAAAACGAAAGGTTCCGGGTTCAATTCTCAGTTTGTCAATTTGGAAGGACATGCGATGGCTTTACGCTCCCTATTATCCATCTGGAAACAATAATAAAGTTGTCTTTATTATTGTATATTCAAGAAAAATCTTACTTAAAATTGTCATGACCTCATTTGTTACCCTAAGCTATGGGTTAATATTTGCCGAAGTAATTAGGAGCTCCTTTTAATTAATTAATGATAATCAAATTTAATTTTGGATGGAGTTTCCCAACTTTACAGAGCGACTGTTAAAGTTTTCGTGTCGTTTCGAAATTATTTTGCTTAATTGAATACTCATTTTGCCAATTTATTTTATTATGGTTCTCTTAAACAGGTTTGGTCATTAGTTATTGGCAATTGACACTTCAAATGTGGTTTTCCCGGTCGGGTCAATATGGGAAACGAAGTTTTCTATATTGTCTCGGTTCTGGGTGTTGTGGTACCTTCGTTGTTTCCAATTTCTGTAATACAAGTGTTTTAGCTACTTACCACACTATAAAAAAAATATATATATTTATTTATTATATAGGTATGTACATGACATATAGAATAAATAAATATTGAACAGCATCACATACATTGTTTTGTATGCTCTTGAATACATGGCTGTATGGATTACACGCAAAAACACCGAATGGATTTGTAGGGAATTTGGTAGAAATAATCTATATTTCTACTTTAAAAATAGTGTTACTTTAATTCATAACAGGAATTCAGGAACAAATGCCAGACCATAATAATGTTATCTTCAAGGTTTTGATGCTTTGTGTTTTTAAAGTTAACGTTTTTACAACCTAAACTGTTCGAAATCATCAAGCCAAAATCAAAAATAAATCGTTACGCATTAATAACACAAATGCAATGCTCTTATTTTTTTTCTCCCAATGGACATCCGATTCTTGTATGTGCCTATTTCTCCAAAATAACGTGTGTATATCGAAGTAGATGAATAAATGACTGCAATGATCACTTCTCTGCGAAGGGTAAAAGGAACGATTTTTTGTGGTTAGAGAAGAGTTGCCATCAGCTGTCGGTATCGGTAGTTGGTATCAAGAATTATGGAAATTATCGATATGGATACGAAATTTATTCCTACCTGACTAGATAGCTGCGAAGCTTTGGTATCTTCACCGAGCGGAAAGTTCTCACATACATAGGAATCTACAGCACTGCTTGACTGATCCTTGGAATACTGTTGATAGCTTTTGTTTGATAGTTGAATAATGGCCGAGTATAAAATAAAGTTTCAATGTAATCACTGTGATACTGCAGAGCAAAGGGCATAAGGATTTCCCCAGTTAAAGAAATGGTGATAATAAATTAAATTCATTAATTAATATTTGACAACATCACATACATTGCTCTGATTCTGTGGTAAGTAGCTTAAGCACTTGTGTTACAGAAATCAAAAATTACGACGGTACCAGAACCCAGACCCGAGACAATATAGAAATTTTCGTTTCCCATATTGACCTGACCGGGGACCGAACCCTAATAATAACATACGAATTTACTGAGTTTTTTAAAAATGTTCCTAGTATGAATGTACTTAGTCCGTTTTCAACAGTACAAACGGAAAATAAAACCGGAAGAATACCTGTAGATTCATAAATAATTGGAGAAGACCCTTTATCAAGTCTTGACATCATTACCATTTCAAATCGAATCGTGTATACCGAATCAAGGGCTTGGAAGGTTTTGGATACAATTTGCATACATAAAGCTGATTTGTTCTAACAATATTGAGACATTATTATTCATAGCGTTTGTGGTTGCAATGCACAACTTTTCAATAGACTTTACTTCCTATCTGTTGATAATATCCTAGTACAAGAAAAAGAGTGTTTCGATTGATTAGGAATCAAGAAAAGAAAATAAGGATAACACTGCAGTAAAGAACACGTAAGTGCTAGTGACAAAAAGGAAATGTTGTTATTGAATAAAATTAAAAATTACCATAAAAAGTTTACGAGTAGTAATGGACTTGAGCAGAAAAATTTAGTACCAATTCCATTTAAACGCGTGCAAAGTGTCAATTGGACGAATAGTGCGATGCATTAGTATTTTTTTTCTTTAATTGATGAAGTACATACATAAGCCATTTATTTTTTTATTTCAAAATAACATACTAAATATTATACGAGATATTACCTTAATTTATGAATATCTGGGTCTGAGACGTAATATTGATGACCTCCGGCCAAGAGCGATCCGGACTTTGTCGTTTGCCGGATATTCTGGCCAACGTTTCCACGGGTTCCATCCCCGGTTGGGTCGATATAAAAAAACGAAATTTCTTATATTCTTTTGGGTCCAGGTGTTGTGGTATTGTCGTTGAATTTTGTGACACATGTGCTTGTATGCTACTTACTACAACCAGACCAAAATAAGTGATGTTGTCCAATATTGTTATAGTTTAAAGATTTTAACGATAGCATGAAATTTACACTAGTTTTTTATTAAATTTTGAGTTCAAACTTTACAATTACTTAATAACAAATAATCACGTGTCTGCAAATACGAGTATAATAATTAGTTACGTTCACCACGCAAAAAATAATGCATTTTTCACCACACGCAATCGTGCACACAAAAAAGCAAACAGACGGACGTGGTCTATAATTATTCCTTAAGTGCTGTAGTGTGACATCGATATTTCTGAACATTTCAAGGTTTTTACAGGTGTACCGTATCGCACGGCGTAAATCTAAACCGCGCATGTATGAATAAATCAGTCGTTATGAAACTCTAAGTATTAAAACTTATTTCTGTACCTTATTATTGATTAGGGCCGCGTTCGTTTTTGCTCGTTATATAATGAAGAGTTTTTTAAGGAAGAAGTTTTTCCTCTCTTTAGTATTTAAGTACCTACGACATACCTTTTGACAATCAAACCACACACACACACACACTGACACACTTTTTCCCTAGAATTGTGAAGTATACTCTGCACATTATCTGGTTCTGATATGTTTTTACGATGTTGAAAAAGCATCAGGAAAAGTAAAAAAAGGAAAAACATTTTTAAATCCACAGTTCCATGCAAAATGAAAAAAATATCGTTTTAAATAAAATATCGTTGACGCAATTGTCAACTACCTTAAAAACAAAATTTATAAGAAATGAAAATTCTTAATTCTTGTAAAGAATGTAGTTTATGCCTTGTAAAGGAGCACAACATTGAGAGTTATTATAACAGGGCTTGACCAAATTAAATGCAAAAAAGTATCTTAAAATGACTTTCATGTAAAATTACAAAAACTGCAATTGTGCCCTTGTTCTACCGAAGATGAGATACTCGTATATTGTTCCCTTATGATGACGTACATCAGTATATGAACACAATTTAGCAATAAATACCTTAAATGTCATAAGTATAGTCCGATCTAATTTAAACCTTAAATGACTTAAATACCTACGTACCTATGTAACATAATCATTTTTAACGTAACGTCGCGGGAGCAGCTAAGAAGCAAATTAAGTAAAAGAACGCTTGAAGCCTTTGTTTTGCCGGTGCCATTTTAGATCCTAATTGTGCATTTACTAAATCTTTTGTCGAAGCTTATATGATAATGTTTTTGTATTTCGTTCGTTCTGTATGTCTATCTGTCAAGAAACGTTTACTGTTGGCCTTATAATTGCACAACCTTATTGAAACTATGTCATCTACAGTCATAAAAATGCTGACTTGTGTTAGCAATCGGTAGTCATCTATAGAATGAACTGTAATGATAGCTCAGAACAAGTTAATAATATTTTTTTATATATTTATTAGCATATAAAGCAATATTTTCGATAGTAAAGTTGCTCTATATCATAGCAACCAATCTACGACAGATATTTATTGGTTTTTTATACTATTGAACAATAAAACTTGGGATAGTTTATTCGATAGGACCATCTTTCAGATGAAACTATCGATATTTCGGCAACTCTAGCACTAACCTCTTTGAATCAATCAAAACAGCTATGAAAAATGTTCCGTTACACGTAAGTTTACATTTCTAAGAGTTTACCTGCCAAAGGACTTTCGTAATTGCAGGCATTTGCATCGCATGCAGCTTTCAACCAAGCCAATTAGACCCATCAAACAGGGACTTGAAAAAAGATCCCATATTCAGCAGCAGGTCTAGTTACGCTGGTAGTCGTAACAAGAAAAATCGAAAGCCTTTCTTAGTAAATCGCGGTATGTTAGCATTCGTGTAATCTTGTGACTTGCGATAATTTAGAAATGTTTGTAGAATGACTTTTGTTTCTAGAGCGTACACTAATATAAATGCATTGGAATACTTGTTCACACTAGAATATTCATGAGTGTTTTATTGCGTTTAGATATAAGTCTATATTTTCTTGGATTGCGGTCACAGGATTATGTAATTAATTCTTAAATATTGTTAATTTCTCTTTGCACATCATAGTCTAATTGTAAATACACGTAATTTTTTTATTTTATTTATTTATAACAGTAAAGTATATTGGCTCCGTCCAGCCTGATGGTGAGCAGTCGCGATGACGACGAATTTGATACCGTAAAATCCTATCCCTTAGCATCGGCATACTGGCCCGCAAGATCTTTCTTTAGGCTACTACTGTTGTTCCTACAAAGTTAAATAGTTTAGGTGTTTCTAAACAGCGCTAATACCTTTTAACTGGATACAAACCAGGCCGAAATATAAAACATGTAACTAAGAAAATAACATTTTTGTTTTCCTTCAAGTACCTATCCATTAGATCAAAGTACAAGTAAAGACAAGCAAAGTATCGATTTTAAGAACGTCTTTTTCTATTAAAACGTGAAGCAAGAAAATCAGAGAAAACAAATTGTATTCCTTTACTTTTTCTTTTGCCTGAGGCGATTGCTTCATTATCTAAAATTAGGTAAATCAAAACAAAAACAACTACCCACGACTTTTTTTTATTTTTGTTTCTGAATTTTAGTTCGCAGCAAATTGTAAGTTGAAATTCATTATCAACTTTAATAGGTTTCTAAAATAACAGCGACCGTATTAATTATCCAAAAAAGTATCTAATAAAATTCTGAGAGTACTTTGTGTTTGCAAATGATCCTTTAAATGTATGAACGCATAAACAACATATGTCTACAAGTTTCATAAATGTTTTAACAATATCTCATAAAGATCTTCGTCCATTGACGAGTCCCTTACAATTTATAACTAAAAGGATTTGCTCGCACTCTCATCCCAGTATATGTTATAACAGTAAACAGCCTTTGTTTTAGTAATTGTTGTGGAAATTAAGTTATCATATTCTTAAAGACCCAGTTTCAGTAAATGACTTAACAAGCTCTTTTCCAAATCTATCTAAGTGTATCGTAGTCTACTTATTTTTTACACATTTATTGGCACGTACAAATTTATTTGCGGTTTGTAGAATGCCTTAGTTGGGAAAAAATAAAATGTAAGTACTTCTAGCTTGGTAGTTTTTGTCTTAATCGATTTTAGAATAAAATAAAAATAAAAATGTATTTATTTCAAGTAAATCTTAACAAGTAGGTTGCCGGGGCTTCCCAAAAAGTAATCAAAAGACACTTTAGAATATTTTAAAGCACTCACGCGAGCTTCCGTTTCTAAATTACAAATGAAAGACCAGAAATGTTTAGTCTCACCCCATGAGTCCACCACTCAAGCCATTAGTCACGACAATGACATTGATACTACGATGACTCACGAGTATGTTTCCGTTTACCCGTTTTGAACACCGGGCTCTGTAATCATGTAGAGTCAGAATCATTCGTTTGTCTACACCTCAGTACCTTCACATTAAACCCCGTAACTAAGTACGTGAGTTAGACAGTTAACTAAATGCAACAAGTATTGAGTTGTTTGCAGACTAATGGCAAGTAAAAAATATATACAGAGGAATTGAGAGCCTTCTCCTTTTTTTGAAGTCGTTTCGAAAAGAAAACGTAACATGTTTGCGTAAGGTAAAAGGTCATTGCTCTTAATTACAAAATTGGCTTATTGAAAAAAAAACCTAAGGTAGGTACTTGAGCTTACTGTGTAATTTCCACTGTGACATATAGGCAAGTATGTAATTTACGATCTATGCGAGGGATCAGATAGGTTGGTCCAAATGTGCACGATTGCTTTAGACCCACCCAGCAATCCAATCTGAATGCACGTATCCGATAAATTGGTGTAATATTCAGCCATTTCCATTTATGTTTAAACCGGAAGATTGATCCCTACCAAACATGAAGCTAACATTATGTACCATTAAAGCTGTGAGCTTAGTCGTTTGTAAGTTATTTTAATAAGAATAAAATCATTCATTTATGCGTATGCTGTAACTATATAATATTTGATAGTTTGATATTAGTCAAAGGATAACAAGTTTAAAAATTAAAATTAAAACATATTAAAAAGGAAAACTTTTTTGTCGGTTGAAAACCAAATTAAAAAAGAGGTTTCTCAATTCGACTGTATATATATATTTTGTGTGGGTTCGTCATTTATTCGATTTTGATGATATCTTTTTGGTTGAAACAAGATATCGCGACTGTGATACTATGATAAGAAAACCAGAATGTAATGATGGAATCGACGGGAAGATATTTTTCGCGAAAAATGATTTTAATTTGTTTTTCAAGTAAGCATTTTTTTGGTGACATACATTCAACATGTGTATTGACTAACATTGAAAAAATATTCAAAAACAAATTGCGATAAAAAAAACGTATCTATCCTTAAGGTTGTCTGGAAGAGATCGCTTTCTAGCGATAAGACCGCCTAAATTGTACTATAATCAATCTGTAAAATCTATTTCTGTAAAGTTTTTGTGCAATAAAGTATATCTATCTATCTATCTACTACAAGTATGCTTTTCATTTCACTGTACTCCACCAAAACTAAATAAAAATTCGTGATTCTTAAAATTTTTCTTAGATTGTATAACAGGAACCTTCATGTTGTGTTAAGAAACTAAATATAACGTCACTATATAAAGTATCTGGTTTAGCTGGCTACGCAACGGATTTTATCTCAGTTTTCAGTAATAAATAGATTGACTCAGAGAAAAATTTTTATAATAAGATTTGTATAATACTCGTACATAATGATAACCTGTAGTACGGATATATCATAACTTTATAAATTTCTCACTGCCCCATATATTAGTATCATATTGCAACCTTGTAAAACGGGTACATTAAAAAATGTACGCATAAAAGTCACGGAAGCAAATATGTGAATCGTAACAATTTCTCCACTTCTGATCGCAAATAGCGGATGACAAATCTGAGATTTAAAAAACTCCAATCAATCCTTGGATTATTCGCGCGACCCTGCCGTAATCCCGTTGAATTTGCGCGGATCAATATGTAGACCAAGGGCTGCGGACACACAGCGTGTGCAACGTACAAATACGAGTCACATTTGAGGGGAATGCGTCTAAATATTATAAGTATTATTGATCGTTGCATACTTTTTTCTTTACTTGAAGTTTATTCGGAAAACACAAGACCACTTAAATTGTTCACTTATCTACACAACCGTACAACTAATTTCTGTATTTTTTTTGTGCAAAATCTATTACTATTACTGCTATCTCATCTAATGCTAAGTTATTAATATAAAGCTGAAGAAAAAGTTTTTTGGGCCAGCAGTAACTATTCGAACCAAATAGTTATAATTATGATCCTTGTAACAATGAAAGAAAGAAACATTTATTACTTGTAGACATCACAACACAGCCATATAAGTAAACATAACAATAACAGTAAAGGAATGGACACAAAAGAAAATAACAGAAAACATTACAAGGAAAATGAAAAATGAACGTTCTCCTCGTCAACCAGGCGATGCAGACAATGGCAAGTCGTGATGTCCACAATAAAAGGGCCTCACTCAGCATAAGTCATGTCAATGTTGGTCCCGCTTGTTGCCAATCAAATTATATAGAAAAAAATGAGCAAAAAATCGTCACTTAATTTTATATTTTCTGGCTGTTCTTTAGGCTGATGTGATGACGCTAAAATTGTACTTTATTGGTTCCTGTGCATTAGTCCTGAAATAATCCATATCTCTACATCATCCTGCTTTATAAAAAAATGCCAACATTTTTTTTGTACCTTTATTATATTATTATCTAAGTGGGTATATTATTACTAGTACTATATTTTAAAATGCGTGACTAAAAGAATCTGTGCTATTTTCTTAAAATTACACTCAACATGTGCCTAAGTCTTCTAAAAGAATTTCGAAGAATTCATAAAGATAGGTGATACATGAAACCATTTGCAACCTACCGGCAGACTGACTATTAGTATTTTTTATTCGAAGCCTCTACAAATAGTTCATATCCACTAAATACCTATATTATATTATCTAAGTGGGTATATATTACGAGTACTATATTTTAAAATGCGTGACTGAAAAAATCTGTGTAATTTTCATAAAATTACACTCAACATGTGCCTAAGTCTTCTAAAAGAACTTAGAAGAATTAATAAAGACAGGTAACACATGAAACCATTTGCCGGCAGACTAACTAGTAGTATTTTTTATTCGAAGCCTCTACAAATAGTTCATATCCACTAAAAAAAATATTATTTGTTATTTTCTCAACCAGAAAGCGATCGTCACGCTTCAAGTGGCGATAGCTCTTATCCCATAAGCATGTTGCGAGTTTTTGACACTAATTTTCCTTTTGCATTTGAAGAAGCGATTGTTATTAGAGTGAGCTCACGAATTCCGCCGTGAACAATGTATTGTGGCTTCCTACTTCTAGAATGAATTTATTATTACTGAGGTTTGAAGTCATTGCATTTATTTATGAATGGTACCTAGTGTTTCTATACACACTACTATACAGGACAGGACACACGTTGACAGTCCTTTGTTCTATATGTAGTGTACGGCCATTGTTTTTCTGGTGTGACTGCATACAGGAAAAATATACTTACCTAACCCTAAACTGGTATCATAAATTTTACTCATGTACTAGTATTGTATGGTCACTACGTCCCAGTTGCGAAAACATTTAAAAAAAATTGTCATTTTACAAAGTCTTATAAACAAGCTATACAGCAAGCTTTTTCTAAGTGCTTAGCAAAACCTAGAAGAGATATTTAATGTTTAAAAAAAGTTTTGTTTTATCAATATTTATTGGAAAATCATAAACAATCAATCTCTTGTAATGATATTTTTTGTAACATTACTGAGTCCAATAAAAAGTGTTTTTTTTAGTTCTTTACCATTACTTTTTAAACCAACCTTTAAAAAACTCTACAATCAAAATATTTTTTTATAGTGAATCCTTATCTGTATCCGCCTAATTCTATTCTATTAAGTGTTACTGCGCTTAGGTAGTGGGTTGAGTTGATAAAAGGAATACCAGAGCTGGTCATCATTTTTAGTAACTTAAATAACTAAACTACATTCAGTAACTTAAATATTTAAAAAGTCAAGAGTGGGGGTCACTTGCACCACTTAAGGGTTACCCAAAAAATGTTTTTATTTTCCTTGTATGAATAACAAAGGAGTGACTTATTGTATTAGAAACCGGTATTGGCGACGATTCGTACCAAAAGTTATATTTAAAATGGTTTTCCCCGTGTTTCAAGGACTTCAAGCTCTTGGTCTTTCCTGATAATCTCAATTTAGTCTAGTAACAGATGACATTTGGCGCCTTTGGCGGTCTATAATTATTTGACACTACAGTTGATTGCTTCACACACACACACATCCCTCTAATGCATGCTGGACACTTCTTGGTACGTATCGTGATAATTGCAAAACTATAATAGTACACTAACTATTGCCCCGGCTTTGTTCGCGTTATACCGGGATAAAAAGTATCCTATATGTTAATCTAGTAGCTATATTATGAAGACCACTGTAGCCGAGAGGCGAGCGGGCTGGTCTTTGGCGTTGCACCCTTTCTGAGGTCCCGGGTTCGTTCCCCGGTCGGGTCAATATGGGAAACGAACTGTTGTATATTGTCTCGGGTCTAGGTGTTGTGGTACCGTCGTTATTTCTTATTAATGTAACACTAGATAAACTACTGTTTAAGCTACTTACCACAGAATCAGACCATACATTTCGCCATTTTAAGAAGAGTTGGTTTTTGATAAATGTCGAATTAAAATTATCTCAAAAAAGTGCCTTTATAAAAATTTTGCATTCTGCTCACATTCAACACACTACGACTTCATCACCATTTGTAACGCCGCAGAAATAATTACATACATTCTGCAATCAGAAGAGAGATTTTATTTTCCTTGACATTTGTCCTAAATATTTAGGCAGATTCCATTAATATGTATTTATGTGTATAAATTTGAATATGCTTAGCAGTGCGTGGGGCGCCGTCGAGTTTGAAGCATTTCTATGTGGCACGCATAATAATTATAGGGCTATTAATTTGACCTCATCCTGTCGTAATAATATTATGATGATAGATGATCTTAATAATGAAGCAGTGGTAAACTGAAAGGAGCAGCTCGTCCCGGCATTTGTAGCTAAAAAAAAGAGTCTAAGTGTTAATAATCTATGGTACTTCTGTAGTACTTCTATTGGTTCTGAATTCCAAACCGCAAGTAATTAATTGACCACATTATGTTATGTGAGTGTGTATTTATGTTTTTTTAATCGTATTGTGTGTCAATAAATATATTTCTATTCTATTCTATTAAGCTACACACTTTGGGATCAGGTCAATGAGTGTGATGTTGTCTGATATTTTATTACTCTTGTCTTGAGAGTAGGTAGGACCTACTCATCTCATGTACTTTGAAATACTTTGTACGGGATATCGGAATTCAAAAGAAAAAGGGAGAGAATTGCCTGATCGTCTATTTTCAAAATGAAGATGGTGGAATCGTATTAGTGTGCGTATATTTTTCAAAGTGCATCGAACAACCACAACGTCTACAGTAGCAGGCGTCTAATGAAGAATACCCACTAAAACCCCCCGGTGGACCTCATCGCCTTGATGGTGATGCCATGGGAACAGAAGACCTACAACAGCATCACCGGCGGAACGGCTTTTTAATTTGGCCTCTACTAATGTTTTCTTGAAATCCGAAATGTGTGTGAAAAAAAGATTTTTTATAAAAATATATTTTTAAAAAGGCATGTTGGTGCTATTGGCTTCTAACCCGTATCTCCCATTTTGGCAATAAATGAAAATAAACAATTGTTTGTAGCAAATCTCATAAGTAGGATAATCTTATTTCCGCTTGATCCGATTATTTCATAACACAATTGCTTCCTTGACTCGTGTTCGTTTTCCAACTTACTGGAATTTTGGTATTTTACCCGACTACACTAAAGCCAGACAGTGTAAGGTTTTGTATGAGGATGTATACTCGTATATGTATGTGAGTTTGTATGATCTTCTGCTGTGTTCCTGTATCATTCCTTTAGTTTAAGTGGCTTAACCAATTTTGAAGTGCGATAATATGATACAATTTGGTGATGTATTGTTAGAGGTTCCTGGATGTCAGTTTTATAATAATTGTGAACGTTGAAACAAAATGAAAAATGTAATTGAGTAGTATTGAACTAGATTTAATGTAATCGATCTTAACCGCATACCAACATTATTGGATTTAGTGATATTTTTAACTACAGTGATACTTTCAGTAAGTATTTTAAAACAATGTAATTTTTACAAACACTTAGTCACTTCCTCTATATTGCTTGGCTGCCATTTGTTTACCGTCCTTTATTTTTTATATATTTTACTTGAAGATTGACCGCATCCCACCTGAGTGGTAACGAGGTCCTAGCTTAAGGGCGATAAGTACAGCATGATAAATCTGTTACTGGACTTGTCGCCCTCACCTTGAAGGTTTGAACCCTGCTACTAATGTAGCACCCTGGAAAGCTCTGGAAACCTGTAGAGCTCTGGAAACCTTACTCACATGTTGAAACACAACAACACAGAAATGATTGTTATTTGGCTGCGGCCTTCTGTACGGTGGAGGTATTTCACCAGTCGGGCTGCTCGAGCGATAAATCGCTATGCCCTACCTGTCTTAGATTCCTCAGAGTCCTTTCGATTGTAAATTATTTAAAATAAAGTAAACATATTTTTTTCATGAAATCATGTATAGACAAAAGCACGCTAGACTAGACATTTTGGACTTATACCGCCCTTATGTCGTGCGCATAAGAACGAATATCGAACTACAAGTGTTTACCTTAACGTGTTGTTAACTGTACTTGTTTATTTGCTCATTATTGTAGTTTGAGGTTTATAAATCATTCGTATATCTTACCATATCATTATAATAAGCAAATGGCAGGATTTTATTTTAATTTGTAACGGATACACCCAAATAGTATTTTAGTCAAACCTCAAACTTTTTTCACTCCTTAAATGCTACATTATTTTTTAATTTACGTTATAGGTAACATTATAGCTGGGGAAGTTACTGGTAATAAGATTTTTCAATTAAAAAATCTTATTACCAAGGTACCCTATCTCATCTTTCTAAATCAAGTGTGTGAAACGCTTCATAATAACTTACTATTTAAACGCTAAGTCGAATAAAGAAAATTAAGGACAATGTGATAAAAATGAAATTGGTTCATATCAAGGATGGCAATTACCAATTTCTTTTCGTAGGTCACCGTCTTAGATGAGTGACATTCAGTGATATCTATTGCAAGTGGCTCTTTGCAGCTTTGGAAGGTATTTTAAGTGATTGATCCTGGTTTGTAACTCGATGTTAATCTAGGTTATGAAATGTTCTATAATTTTTTCGTCAGTATCATAACTGTAATATCTTAAATAAATTTCAATCTTCAAAGCTACAACAATTTCTCCCCTTTTAATAAAAAAGTTAATCATGATGGATATTTAAAAAAAATATTTGCTCGTAATATCTTATTATAATATTTTAAATCCAAATACGTATTGAGGATTTTTCTTTCACAGCTTCCAGTTTACAGCATCTCTAGATTAAGTCGGCTGATCTAAGACTCATCTTCCCATTCTAGACATCCACATGAAGGTCGAATTACAAATAAATACTTGTAATTTCATCTTTATTTATCAAAAATTATTGAAATTGGATTTTGGCAACCCTAAATGCACCGAGGGAATCAGGATTTGAACTTAATCCGATTCGTTTGAATTCATTGAAATTTTGTCTTTTTTCTGTACAAAGCCAACGTTACCTGAAAATGGTGTCACTTTTATGTTTTATGGCGGTTCAGTGTTTCTAATTGACTTTTTGATTGGACAAAAGTGTGTAAGATTATGTTTACTCGCATTTGACAGTTAGTATGAGTTTGTCTTGGATTAAAAAAACCATTCGAAAATCTATCCATATCATAATAATAAGCAAAAGGAAGGCTTTTATTTTCATTTGTAACGGATAAACCCAAAAAGTGTTATTCCGACCTCAAAAATTTTTAACCCTTTAAATGCTCCATTATTTTTGAATTTACATTATAACATTATAGCTGGGAAAGCCAGTTCACCATATAACATCTAATAAGGTGAAGTTATCAAAATAATTTTTGCCATTTTTGTCACTTCTGGGTCAATAAAAATCAAGCAAAGTGAATTTAATCTCTCCCTACATTTTAAGTAATATCGAACATCTTGTAAATAAAAACCAAATCGATCTGGCAAACGCACTCGTACTAATTACTTCAGGTACAATCTTAATATTAATGCAGTCTGGTAACTACAAGAAAACGGTCATAAAAACGTTTTTGACCGATTAAGCCCGCCGATATGAAATTGAGATTTACAATGTAATTGAGTTTACGATGTAATATAAAAGCGTTACCGCAGCAGCTATTCCTGGAGTCCTTTAATATGGGAATACCTTTGTTTAGGTTACAGTCCTCCATAAGCCTTTGTTTTTATTATTTTTTTCTTTCGTATTTACTTGTTATATTTATTTGTGTTATCTCAAGACTGTTCCATAGAGTGATATTGCCAATTGCCTTAAGTTGAGCTTAGAAAAAATATGTTAAAAATACGCTATTTGTTTGTCATTTAATAATCTTTACGCCGCTTTATAAAAAATAATATTCAAAAGAAGCAACATGCAAATATTTGTATATAGGTACTCTACAATAAATTGGCGTGAGTATTAATTAATATTATTACCTTCCAGATTTTTTGTGTCATCATCTTTGTATAGATTCCTTTGATTTCAATGAAATCGTTACTAGACAAGAACTCTCAACTTTGATATTATCTTTCATCAAACAACATACACATAAATAAAAATTAAACTCAGGAGTTTCTAGCCTGATTACTTAGCTGGAACAAACATTAAAAACGAATTCTTCAAATACTCGTAAAACTATTAAAACTCTTAATGAGAATAAAAATCTTCCAGACTTACCTATATTATTAAGAATGTAATTCAGACCTACACGAACGGCGATTTGTAAGGATCCCAGTCCCTCCCCTACATTTGAGCAAACCCTTCGATTTATCGAGACTTTCGACAGTCATCGTAATCGGCGTAACAACCTGTGATAAATTATTGCCAGCGCCGTGGGAGCTGGATTTTACAATCTGCGAACAGAAAACGAGTTTGGGACGCTCGATTTTGAATTGGATAGAAAGAAGAATTGCCCTTTTATTCATTGATAGTCCTGTGTTGGACTTTTTAAGTCTGTTTTTCCAATTGGCGGGTGGTATGGATTCTTGGAAAAGGTGGAATCCGCCTGGAAAATTGTTAAGGCGACGATTTATGAGAATTAACATGCATGAATTTAAGTTAAGGCAAGCTAAAATTGATTTTTTACTGTTGCTTGTAAAATTACTGGACACAGTATATAATTATAATGAAATGTGCCAGTCAATCATGCTAATCAACTGATCTCAAATAAGGTTTTAACTTGTAACATGAGTACCAGACGATATTAACTAGTGGCGTTAATGTGGAAAGTGGAAAAGCGCGACCTGCCGCTTTTTAAAGTATAACAAAAACGAAAACTGAACATATCTAGATTCGCTCTTTTTGGGTGGGGTATAGTATTGTAAAACTATAGAACATATTTCTAGGCCTACAACTTTTTACAAATTAAATTTAGCGCAATAGATTTCTAAGATGCGAACAATTCGTTAAGACCTATTACCACATATAGTTTAGTTGGGAGTGATGCTAATTTTGACACATATTTGGCAATATTTAATATACCTTTGACAACATTTAAAATAATTTAACGGGTCAAAACGCGACACCAATTTTATTAGGAAGTAGATCTATATCTAAATCATCTAAATTCTATCCACGCGAAAGTAAAGTTTACCTATGAAATGGAAAGGAACAGATCGTTGGCATTTCTTCATTTACAAGTGAGTGTTAAAGATGATGGTACGCTGGCACACTCTGTATACAGGAAACCTACGCACACTGACAGATATTTGCACGCTTCTTCGCATCATCACCCACGACATCTTCAATCTGTTGTGACATCTCTTACTAACAGAGCGCATAACCTTTGTGACCCTGAACATTTACAGGCGGAGCTCACGCAAATTCAGGAAGTACTCAGACGAAACGGGTATGAAGTGTCGAGGAAACCAAGAAGGTGGAAATCAAAAGGAAAGTGTCCTGAAGTCAGTCGACAAGCAGCGTTTTTGCCGTTCATAAAAGGCGTAACGGATAAAATTGGAACAGTACTTAGAAAAAACTCCATCAAGACTGTATATACACCGTTATGCAAAATGTCAAGATTACTGCGAACGCCGAAGGACGTTATACCTTTTCAAACGCCGGGAGTTTATAAAATTGATTGCAGTTGTGGTAGTTCTTACATTGGACAAACTAAGCGGACAATAGCTGAACGAGTGAAAGAACATATCACGGCGGTCAAAAATCGTCAGACTAATAAATCCGCGGTAGCAGAACATCTGTTAGAAATGGGAGTTAATCATTGGATGGAGTTGCACGACCCTAAAATCCTCTCGACCTATCGCCACTATCATACTAGGATAGTACGTGAAGCTATTGAAATCAAAAAGTCCAAAAATTTCAATAGAGAAGACGGATTTAAGTCATCATCAGCATGGAACCTAGTGATTAGCAAATGTTTACCGCGGTTAGAACGATCAAAAACAATACCGGATACTGTCAGTGTAGTGTGTCGAAGTGACTTTAATAACATTTTGTTATGTGACAATGTGAGGGTGGATGAAGATTTGCAAGCTCCCCCGAACAGACGAAGGCGAGCAAGACCAGTTCGTGACCACGGTTGGTGCAACCTAACCGAAACGTCGGGCAGTAAGTAGTTCGTATTAACTACTTAATAAAAATGGTGTCGCGTTTTGACCCGTTAAATTATTTTAAATGTTTAAAATGGAACGCGAAAGTCTTAAAATGTATACCTTTGACAAGTAGCTAATTAAAAAAATCCTTAATTGGTTGCGAGCTTAGTTCACTTCAAAGCATAATTTCAAGCTTGTAGCTTTTTAAATTGTCGTTGTTTTATTTAGGTTGGGAATCTATTATGATGTTTTGAACTCAGATGCAAGTGCTTTTTAGTAATCCTTATGAATAGTCACTAATATAAAGTAAATGAAGCTATCTCCGGTTCGAAACCTATAACTAAAGAGAAAATACCGGTAAGAAACTCAGTAGTTTTTTTTACAAATAAAAAAGTAAAATAGTCGGACATTTTCTGTCCACAGAGTTTCCAAATGATAGATGGCTTGTAATCCACCGCGTCTAGGTTCAGATAATCTGTCGAAAATGGAGCTGGGATAGTTGACATAATCTAGTTTCAGATAACTACTTCTAAAAACGTTTGAGCACCAAATCGGATCGTGAGCTGTTGAATTTACGTCGGACTATTTTGTGCCGCCCTAACGTTCTGGAAATAAGAATTAAAATTGAACTGGAAGTGTTTACTAAATGTACTTCTGACCATATATAGAAAATGGCCGTGGAATTTTACTTTATTTGGTCTTTGTCCAGTGCCACATCTTTAGATATTGCTTTTCTTCGGTAAAACGGACTGTAGAAGAGTTTACATTATTAATAAATCACGATACCAATCTTATCATCTTATCTTCGCCCTTGCTTAATTTTAATTGCTTTCTCTTAAGTAAAATTAAGTTTCCAACAAGGATTACAGAATAGTTAAGTATTTCGGAAGCAATTTAAGGTAAACACTTTTTTGTATTACTTTATAAAATAACTATTATAAATAAACTGCAAAATAACCTTATAATTTTTTGAAAAAAATAATACAAACGCATCCTGTTTAATTATCACTAGATTTGGTATGTATCTCTTAACACATTTCTTCATTTAGTCTAATTGTATCATCGTTTAAGGTTTGGGCAGTTCTGTTAAAATTTGCTTGAAATTTCAATATTTAGCATTTTTGTTAAAAAAAATACAAGTAAATATAAAATATCAGAAATCAGATTTTTTTTTCCTTTAAACTATCCACCCGTAGTATCTAATTATATAAAAGAATAAACTGACTGACTGACTGACATATCAACGCACAGCCTAAATGGCTAAACGTAGGCACTTGAAATTTGGAAGGGATGTAGCTTAGGTACCGTATAGGTGCACTAAGAAAGGAATTAGCGGGAAAAAACTGAAAAAACCTGGTAGTCCACGTGAATGAAGTCGTGGGCACAGCTAGTCTGATATATGAAAGTAAATTTAGCAAACAAGATTTATGAATTTAAAAATAAGTACCTAGACAAACAGAAATATACACTTACATATTTTTTTTATTACATAAAACCTTTGAGTTTGTGTTTTTATTCGTCAACAGTATCTGTATGTTTTACTGTCATATCTGATTTTCATGAACTAATCTGGGATAGATTAAAACATAGGTGCAGATGTACATTACGAAGAGTTAGGTGAAGTATTAAAGCATTTTCCTTTACTTTAGAATCATATTATTATTATTTGAATTCCTTTACACCATAAAATAGTCGCAACAAGGACATTGCTTAACAACTTCGTTAAACAACGAAATTAAATTAATATTAAGCCGTAACTTTGTTCCAGCTGTATTGCTAAAATATTCAAGTGATTCCATCAAATAGCTTAATCCCGTGACAATTATCCGCAGACCAATGGCCCATGTAAAGGAGACTTTAGATACGTTTTATGAAAAGTAACGTTTTGTTAGACCTCTTGAAATATTGAAGTATATTTGGAGGTATTTAGAATTGATACAGATGGTACTAAACCATAATGGTATTGTAAGTTGAATACAAGAAGACGCGCCCTATTATTTTTGACCTTGAACCCCCGCGGTGCCTGAGGGGTAAGCGGGAGGCGCGGAGAGTTTTTGCCAAACCTCAGGTTTCTGTAAATTTATTTAATGTATGTACGTATGCATCCATTTTTTATTAATCTACACTAATCATATAAAAAGGAAATAATTATATTTTTGTGTCTATGTTTGTAATGAATAAACTCAAAAACTACTGTGCCGACACCATTAGAAAACGTCATTCTCCAAGAGTAACTTAGGCTATATTTAATGCTTGAAAAAAATTAAGGCCTCGCGTATGAAATCACGGGCGGCCGCTATAGAAGATGGGTATCTTCGTGGATTGAACTGTATCTGTAACGAAAAGAAGATCTAAATAACCCTCTAGAAAGGTCCCACATAGTATAACTACAGTATTTCTTTAATTCAATGACAAACTTGAAATACGTCGAATAAAGAAAAATAAAAAGAAGATAAATTAAAAACTGAATAAAACTGCGAATAAGTGCGGTGAGGGTGGTTTATTAAAAATTTGTAGGTGCTGTGCGTAACTTGGAGGACTACAAACAAACAGAGAGCTGTGTTAGTATCAGTCTACTGCACATAGTTGCACACATCGGGAGAGAATTAATTACTCCTCGGACAATCTGTGGTTTTCCTTCCAATTACAAAGCTGCAATTCCAGAACATTAGGAATGTGCGCAACATTGTACAGGTATGTTTTATAGAGTTTTATATCAAGCAGTTTGTGGCGTGAAAATAACGCAATTGTGTATGGCCCCTGAGTGGCACTAACGATTGGTAATTAGGCAAATCGCTCTACTGGGAACCTTTTGTGCTTAGAGCATTTGCAGACAGTCCAGGGCTTGACAGAAACTGATTACGACTGCGGTGTATAGATTAGGGAAATAGTGGCAGTGTTTTTGGGGTTTCGTAAGGCGGGAGAAACCGTTCGTTTATATAAATCGAGTTAAGAACAAATTGAACACTAAAACATTGACGTATGTGTTACGTATGTATAAGATCTACAATTAATTAGAACATTTCATAGTTCTATCTTTTATAGTTTAGGCAGCGTACGCAAAATAAGTAACTTTTCTGGTTGATTTTTTACACCTTGTGTCCGAAAAACCCAAATATATTACGGAACCCTATTTTTTTCCAAAATAAAATTTAGCCTATGTTACTCGTGGTTAATGTAGCTTTCGAATAGTGAAAGAATTTTTGAAATCGGTCCAGTAGTTTTTGAGCCTATTCATTACAACCAAACAAACAAACAAACAAAGTTTTCCTCTTTATAATATTAGTATAGATAGAGCGGGGACTAAGATGGCGCACGTTGATGCATTGTCTAGGAATCCTAGTAGAGAAGAAAATAGCATGGTTTACTGTGATGGTTTCCCCAATGTGATGTCCATTAACCAGTTAGATTGGCTACACACCTTACAGTTAGAAGACTCGGAACTTTGTAGGATTCGTGATATTTTAAGTTCAGATTTAGACGCTGATGGACTGGCAAATATTAGGGAAAACTATTTGATCAAAGATCACAAACTGTATAAGTGTGTAGACGGAGATAAAAGTAATCTGAGATGGGTAGTACCAAAAGGGGCACGATGGCAGTTCTGTCTGATGAAGCATGATGAAATTGGACATTTTTGGTGGAAAAAACTCTTGAACGTATCAGGAAATCCTACTGGTTCCCCGAAATGTCCAATTGTTGAAATGTTCAAGTTTGTATCGAGTGTGCCTATGCCAAAAGGTTAGTTCAAACGAAGGGCTCCTACACACAATAATGAAAGTAGATGTGCCTTTTCATACAATCCATTTAGATCACCTTGGGCCTTTTGTGCGATCTAAGCGAGGGAATTCATATCTTTTAGTTATAGTGGACGCATTTACAAAATTTATTTTTACTACGCCGGTACGCAAAACCAAATCACAAACTGCAATTTAAGTTCACTTCTCGTGCATTCAAGCGTTTTTATGCAGACAAAGATATAAGGCATATTTTGAATGCCATTGCAAGCCCAAGTTCAAGTGGAGCGATGCAATCGCACAATTTTGAGTTCATTAACTGCGCATAACTTAAACTTTGATGAGAGAGATTGGGATGACAAAGCGGGTAAGGTTCAATGGGGTATGAATAATACCTGTCAGAAAACCACAGGTAAAGCACCAACCGATATCATGTTTGGAGTGTGTATGAACGCAAAAGTTGATCCCAGATTGAATGACGTAGTTAAAGAAGCTCATGAAAAGACAGATTTGGTGACTATCAGAGAATCAGTTAAGGATAGGATTGAAATAGAGCAAGAAAAACAAACATACAAAAAAAAAATAGCTTCATTTGCAAATGACGGAAAAAGCAAAAGCTTAGGACACCTTATCAAGGCCCTTACAGAGTCGTTGCGGTATTGGGTAATGATCGCTATAGGGTAGTTTCTATTCCGGGACTTAGTGGCTCTTGAAATAAGTGCAAAACCGCCGTCGCTGCGTATAGAATGTTGCCTTGGGTCTACGTGGCCGCTCTAGGAGTTCACAAAGGTAATGAGAATAACTGTACGGAGGAAAGTGAAATAGAAATCTAATTTATGTAACTAATAAGCATACAACCAGTGATTTAAACTATGATCTGTGACACTGTTTTTACTTTTTGTTTATTATGTAAGAAGGAAATACGTAATGATAAATTACGGAATCTAAATATTTGCTAAGCTTATATTATCTTATATGGTGATAATTAGTTCCTTGCTCTCATGTCTACTAGACAACGAAACTTATTCCACGAAATCGGTGTTAGCTTTCACTCGTATAATTTCTTTGTATATTGATTGTAACAGTTTCTGGGTAAATTGTGTTAAGAGTTAATTAATATTGATTTAATTGTTAGTTATAATAGTACAGAGGCCAGCGAAGTTCACATATTGTAATTAGAATACCACATTTATTTATTATTTTTATGGAGTATTGGTAAAATATGATTATGAGCTAGGAACGTACATGAGTTAATGAAACTTATCTAATATCTGTAACTAAGAGCGAATGTAATTATTTTAGTTGGATACATTAATATCATTATGGATGTTTACATGACTGTAAGGAGGGTTTACAGTTCATTATGGATGTTTACTTGACTGTAAGGAGGGTTTACAGTTCATTATGGATGTTTACTATTTATTATTATTATGTTATTTGTTTACATGACTGTAAGAAGGAGGGTTTACAGTTCATTATGGATGTTTGCTATTTATTATTATGATGTTTATTATTTATTTACATGACTGTAATAAGGAGGGTTTACAGTTCATTATGGATGTTTACTATTTATTATTTTGATGTTTATTATTTATTTACATGACTGTAAGAAGGAAGGTTTACAGTTCATTATGGATGTTTACTATTTATTATTATGATGTTTATTATTTATTTACATGACTGTAAGTAGGAGGGTTTACAGTTCATTATGGATGTTTACTATTTATTATTTTGATGTTTATTGTTTATTTACATGACTGTAAGAAGAAGGGTTTACAGTTTTAAGATTAGAATGGTTTTTGTAAAATGACACGATTGGCCGAATGTTAGGTGTGCATGAGGACATGCACAACGTCAGGATGGTCGAATGTTAGGTTTGCCGATTTTTATGGTGTATAAATTTAAAATTATCTGATTTCTGAACGTAGCTTAAAATGTTTTAAATATCGTTTCGGAACGGAAATTCTCGACCGTTGAATCGAGCGTTTAAACGGAAAGAGGCGAATCGAGTCATTCTGGTCGGAGCGCCGAAGGAGAATGGACGTCTCTGGAGCATGTACAATGCTGTCTGAGGAAATAGAAGCTGTTGGAAACTGTGTAAGTGTTTTTCTGTGTTTCTATTCCTTGTGGCCTTTATTTAAGGAGTGAATTTTACTATATATGTGTGACTCTTCGACGTGTAAAAATTTATGACGTAAAATTAACGCAATCACAATCAGTTTTGGCAAAAAACCATGGACTTCACTCGATTTCCCTGGAATGTCATCAGCAGATCCGGGTCTCCGTAGCATGGCCCCATCGTTAAGATAACTACTTTCCAACAAATATACAAACATTGAATTGAGGAAGCTCCTTTTTTGAAGATGATTTTAAGCTTTTTAGCATACAAACATTTAAAGCTATTCTAAGGGCAAAAAAAAATTAAGATTATAGTCATGTCAACTTTAACAAAGACAGAAGCAAAGTGAAGGCATTAGCAAATTTCCCAAAACTCGAGATTATGGTATGGTAGTATGGGCGTTGAGTTGATTCCTGGCTAGACCGGCTTTCCCATAGCATCACCACTAAAAGCCAAAAAAACAAATTAAAAAAAAATGAGAACAAGATCTTCCTTCATTTGTCACATTTAGTTTGGATTAAATATAATCAATTTATTACTGTAATCAAATCATTTATTGTATAGATCGGATTTCAAAACCTGAGCCGGAACACCTGCCCTGCCCCTGTTACTAATGCAGTACCCCTCAGCAGCTCTGGAAACCTTACTTACACACAGAAACACAAAAACCTTATCTTTACTGCAGAATAGGTATAAAAGGCACGGAACCTACGCCCCGAGTCCGACTATCACTTAACATTTTTTTTAGCAAGCCATGCAAGGGTTTAGTTACCAGGTGAACTCTAACTATCCTGGAAATAGTCGATAAGGGAAGCTTAACCCTTATCGACTATTTCCAGGATAGTTAGAGCGTAAGTTGAACATGAGCCCTTTTCGGAATTGAGTAAACAAAGTAAATAGGTCCTTACAGGGTGTTAAGAGACTATTTGACTAGTCGTTCATTTCTATGGAGTTTCTAGCTGAGGGATATCTGAGGCCCTGCAATGAAAACAAATGACCGGGCATGCTTCTTTGGCAAGTTGTCCGTGAATCAATAGTGATACTGGTGATATCGATGTCGGGTATAAAGTAAGTTACTCCCATGGACAAGTCACTTTACACTCGATGCGTCTAAATGCGGTAAATGTTCGTTGTTTAAATTAAGCCTTCCGTAATTAAACGTTACTAAACTAAAAATGTGCTGAATGTGTCGGGTCTTACTAAAACCAATAAATCAGATTGTTCATACTTTTTCCTTCACTTTGCCCTCCGCCAAGTTGTAATTTGCCTTAAGCGTGATAATCTCCGCTATTTGACAGTACGGTGAACAGGACATCAAGGAAAACATTTACAGTTCAATTTTAGTTATTTTGCCCGCGATATAAGGGCGGTATAAAATCCAAAGTGCTGTCGACTGTACTTTAACATTGGGCCTTTAAGATGATCAAAAATTAATCAGTGTTGATTTATTAATCCATGGTCTACCTAATTTACAAGAGTTATTATCCGACATAGTTACGGAATATCTTTAGGGATTTAGCTAAATTGCAAAGTGGTAGTCCAAGTTTTATTTAATGAAAGAGCAGTTTTAACTCCCCGAGATTAATTTCGCGTTCGCCGAGAATAAAGTTTGAGTTGCCAAGTGTGGGTGGGGCTTAACAATCTTGGTTCAAGAACTTTTTTGATAAAGCTGTGTAAGAAAGTAAACTTTGGCGTGGCGAGGTTTTGTTTAGAATAAGATATTGGCAGGACTGTTTTGATGAAACAAACAACTGGACGCTTCATGTCACGCTATTTTGTGTTATATCAGAAGGAAATGTGGTATTTTTTGAGTAGATATATTAACTACTTTGAAGATCACCCAGTTGTGATAAAGTTCTTTTCTAGATACAAGATACGACTGCAATGTATAAATAAAAAGTTTACCCAAATAAGCGAACAAAGAAACTTGACCAAGTACCTAAATCATAAAACAATGTACTTAATTAAACATAAAAAAAAAATTTCGTAAACTACAAAAACAGATGTGCTTCCTGCTTTATCATCGTATTCATATAAAACGCGTGAAGTAAAATATAAGAAAAGAAATGAAGACTAGATTTTGGCTCAAGCAAATATCATTAACGGTATGGAATGAAGTGATAATAATTTCCTCACAGGGACATTCTGACGGCTACGCTCCGTCATTTCATTGATCAAGTCATTGTCAATCGGATTTTAGTACGATTATTCTACGAGTATGGACGAGTACAACGTTACAAAATACGAGTGAAACGTAACATAGAAAGACCAAAATGGAAGGAGGTATGAATGAGTGAGATAGATAAATGAGGATCGAAAAGTCAAATTTTGAAGATAAAAGAGAACATTGCTCTTGTGAAAATAAAAACATTGAATTAATGATGGAATATATGGATGTAGAAGACATCTGTTTCTTTTCCCGAAATCTACATATGGAATTAAAATACAAAGATTCAGTACAAAGCACAAATGCTTATCTTTATGTTTGGTATTGAACCCACGACATTCTTGTAAAATTTTGGTTGATATAATTGAATGTTATTTCTATGTAAAAATTATGAAAGCTTTTTTTTATGATGTCTCCACTAAAGAGATCTGTACATTGAATCACACCCACACAATCGAGTCTCTGAATATTATAATGGGAAACTGTACGGTATGTTTGTCTGAAATCAACAACGGAATTGAATTAAAACGATTTGTGTACACGAATGGATCCATCAGCGCCCTTTCGCAAACCTCTCATGTTATTGACATTCATCATATATTCATCCGCACGATTAAATTGGTTGAACCCTTACTTTTGTACACACAACTTTCAGAATTAAGTACGAGTACTATGTATAATTTGATCCGTTTTTGTACTTAAGTCACTATTTCAGGTTAAGTCTTCATTAAGCTAATTTAGATGCTCGTGGCGCGATAAAACATTTGGAAACGATACTGAATGTTAAGCTATACCTACACGCTGCAGTTCACCATGTGATAAGTGACCATGTTTAAATAAATATCTCCGTGCTGACACAATTAGCTGTTGGTTTTGGCTGATATCTTGTAAGTTGCTAAGGCAAGTCAGAAGCCATTTGGCGGCTTTAGAACTTCTGGCAATAAGATTGGTCACTTGTCTTCACACACTCCTCCAATATACTGCACTGGGACCGCTAGGTGGAGGGTAGTGGTGGTAAGACAAGGAAAGTTGTATAAGGCCTGTGCGCAGCAGTAGAATATATAAAAAACTGCTGCAAACTGATGAAAAAAAAGTCAGGAATTTGTAAGTTGATCGCGTGAATTGAGGATTCCCAAGAAACTGTTATTGTCTGAACAAGGGTGTATGACCATATAGGCTAGCTTCTAAATCAAAGACTGTGAATACAAATCTTATGAGGGTCAATCGTTTGGGTCATAAATACATAGACATGTATTCGCGTCATGGGAGCTGCTATTTTATAACAAAAGTTATTGAGAAAAAAATATTTTTAAATTGAACGGCAATATTGGATTGTGAAGAAAATTTAAGGTCACAAGGAGTATTCTTGTGTTTCTCAGCACACGTTTACGTGTTTAATACTCTCAGTACTACCCTAAACACTCATACAAGAAAACCACCTACCAGCAATAAAAGTCAAGAGGCAAACTAATGCGACCTTGTCAATAATTACAGCGACCCACAGTAAGGCTACTATAGAAATGACCAACTCCAGTCTGGAAGGTAAGATACGATGGCCTATATGACGCACTATCTACGCAAGTTACCCATTTTTCTAGGGTTGTTTGAAAAAAGTAGATTCTAAAACATGGCACAAACATCAAAGTTTAAATAAATGATATCCTTGATATTTACATACATAACAACGACTGAGACATTGTGAAGAACCAAATTTTTTCATTAGATATTTAAATATGGCAAACGTCCATCTTTTTACGTTAATCGTGGACTGAAAAGCAAAATGCTTTATCAGTCGTACTTTGGTATATAAAAAAAAACATTATTTCTTGAAATAACAATTAGGTTATTATTTCCAACAACAAAATGCTAAATCAAAGAAATATAATAAAATCACAATAAAGTTACTGCTCGTGGGAGAGGTCTGAATAGTAAGAAGTGTAACATATCAATGACTTGCATTGTGATTGCCGCTTAAGCGTCATATTATCGACGTAATCGTGTCAAAACCCAAAGTCTCAGTACGCAGATTGGCTTCCAGACTGTATTGTTATAGGCTGTGATATGGCAATGAAGTCAGCGCAACCCCCCAAGAAAATGACTCTCTTATCAGATCGGGGGCCCGTGGATACCCAAAAGTAGGTTAACTAAGGACTTATTATGCCGTGTATCGGATGATAGCAATAAAGTTGGGCCGTACGCAAAAGTAGCGTCGAATAGTTTGTACAGTCGAAGAAATATGAACTTGTGACTTACAAGTAGCTTTACAAAAGTAGGTTCTTAACAAAAGTTATAAAATCAGAAGTGTGCTTCTGATTTTTGATTCTTGAAAGATATTAAACTTAAGTAACTTTTACCTGAATATTGACTACGACTGGTTTTGCTTATTGCTTCAAATTAAGGAATCTTTAAATCAAATATTTGGTTCAAATTTTGTCGTACATTATTTAATAAAATGAAAACTAAGGTATAGCTGTGCATTATACCAATAAAAACTTCAAAATGGTATCGTTAATGCATAATGTATGATAATTATCAAACAAAGTTCACGAGGTATTCCCATGAAATAAAGTGTGATGTCACTCCTGTTACGCGTTTGTATGTTATATTTGTTGCTGCATACAATGCGGGATACAGACGTATTTTTAATTCCAATTCCAAATTGTGTTTCATAAATGCAACATCTTGGAATGCTTTATACAAACTTTTTTTGTGTTGATTAAGCCACTTGTCCGTGTGAAAAATTTGCTTCAGACCCGGTACTTTGAAATGTGCTTAACCTTATAATAACCTCCACATACTCCTCGGTAAGCTTGTAGAGCAACGAATACCTGTGTTATTTTGTTAACTTGTCTTAACTCTCATGTGTTCTAGTGGAAAAGTTATCTTGATTCTCACCTTACGTGATACTGGCAGAGGCAGACTTCGCTCAAGAACCTAGGTTAACATTAAATACAATAAGAAGAAGTAATAAAAATTGACAACTATGTATAATGCATTAAAAAGAAAACCTGTCTGAGGTAAACAAAATTGTTTTTATGTAAAATTGTGCGCCATATTTAACTTCAATTTTGACTGATAAAGTCACTATTTTACAGCTGTCAGTTTAAATATTTGACAGATTACATAACCTCAAACCGGTTTGTTTAAATTAAAATAATAATTAAATATACTAATACTTTATAAAATAACAACGAGTTTACACTTACTTTTTTGTACAACACAGTAAACTAATGTATTTGCGAAAAATAAATAAATATCATCAAAATACTGATCAGTAGAAGGTGTCCTGTTTTAAGCCTACGTAAATTAAGGAAGTCTTCAAGGCAAAACTTTAAATTACTTAATTGATCTGATTAAAATTTATTTTTTTCAATTTAAAGATCTCGGTACTTTTACGTAATATTTATTTGTTTACTTACATTTTGGACGAAAGTTTCGTTTTCTTTGGAAATAAATACGCAAACTATTAAGTATAACTTTATTTGCTGATGTTACGAACAGAGGTACATTTAAATATCACACGCAACAGTTCGATGTATTTCCCTTTGTACACGCAAATTTCACATAAAACAAAAATGAAACATATTTTGTGTTGTAAGTGAGGTACTAACAGGATTTATTTAGTTTTAATGATGGTTATTGGTATCGTCAAATAAGTATAAAACCTGTGTCTAATGACTAAGCAAAATAAGCGCTTTCATTATTTGAGTTCTTTTTTATAGGTCGCTCGGTGAAATAGAAAAAGTTAAGTCTGGACTTAAATTTATTATTACAATTATATAATTTAGATAATAAATACTTCCACCATTAGATAATGACATAAGATACACATGGTACGAGTATTAAATGGACTTACTTTGATCTAAAAAGTTATTGAAATGTGTAAGTTTTCAACTTTTGATGCTTAAATTTAAACACTAGCTGTTGCCCGCGACATCGTTCACGTTATAGGATAAGTAGTATCTTTCCTTGTTATCTAGTATCTCATCTATATTTCTAGCAAATTTCATCCAAATCTTCTTACAAACTTTGCAAAAGAAAAAAAAAATATTTGTAGTTTCTAAGAACTCATGTAGCTCAAAGTGATCTCATGTTAAAATATTACATTTGTGTTCTAGTACTAATGATCTTCATGGCTTAACGGGTCGTGATATAAAGGTCGTGGGTTTTATTTTACAGGGTCAACATATTTGTGTTTTGCTAACGTCGAATTTTGGTTAGGATATTTCTAAATTTTTCACCTAAAATGTGTTTTATGAAAAATTATCAATACTGTCGGATTGAGAAGTCGGGCATTTGACCTATCTCTGGTCTCCCATCGGATTATGAGAATGGAGGAAGAGAGAGTGCACATAGTACGCTGCGAAAACTTTCGGACACTATAAATCGCACTTTTTTCCAATGGCTTGTTATTTCTTTTTTTTAGAAGCACCGTAAATTGGCTCCTCCCTGCCTGTTTGTAAGCATGAGAGGAACCTACATCTCGATGCCAACGGATTTGATACCGTAATATCCAATACGTTAGCATCGTCATAATGCCCGCAAGATGTTTCTACAAGCTCCTTTTGAAAAAATAAAAATATGGAAAACATGTAACTTAAGTTTGAAAATATATTACATAACATCTCTTTAAGTCGTTAACACTAACATAATACATTTACAGTTTTACAACTATAGTTACAGTTTCAAATCCAACGGGGATTTACATACATGACTAAAATTAACAAAGTACTTTAAAGATCTAAGCACTCAAAAATATGTAGTTTTAAACACTTACCATCAGGAACGTAGACATTCAAGTACAGGCAATCCTCTGACACGGTCGAATTTAATGGCGTTTCCTTTTGAGAGTCAAGAAGGTTCGAGAATAGTTCGTCATGTTTGTGCCAAGGGATCAACACATCTTCCTTCTTAGGCGCACTCTGCATACAATCCGGCTCATACACTGTCGCATTCCTCACTCCATCCCATTGTGGGAGGTCAGTGTACTCTGGAGGAGTGAATCTTCGGAAGTCCACGGGCGGTTGCGCGTAAGGTATCCCCACGTACGCAGCTACCCTCTTCGTCCTGAATCGAGTTAAATACATCCCGGCTATCGTTCCCTGATTCGCAAGCGTAATTTGCTTAGGCTCTCGTGCGGATAAAGCCAGCGTTATCAGAGCCAAGAGTAATACTAGACGTATCATTTTGGTTTCGGAATTACGGAAACGATGTCATAATAAAAAAAAATGGGGCCTTATTAACTTTTTTTAATTGAACTTAGCATTTTGGCGCCATGATGCTGGCTGGAAATTGTAGTTTTAGAAAAAAATTATACAGTTTCTGTTTTTGAATTATTTTCTGGAGCGATTGAGTTCGCGCGCGTACCGTTTCGGAATTTGAAATTTAAATCGGTTGTTTTTTTCAGCGGCGCCGGAGCTAGGGGCGGCCTGGTTCGATGGTGGTGCGTTACTGTTCTCGTGTACACTTCGGCCCGTAAACAGTGGGGCTGTCCGTTGTTATAGCGACGAAGGAATTGCTTTTCTGACTTCGGAGTGGCATAGAAGTGGCCAATGTGGACAATTCAATAAATGAGGATAGAGTAGGTATGTAAAAGAGTTATGATGGAATTTTTTGTAAATGAGTTTCGTTTATTCTCATGTAGCAGTCGAATTTATTCGGTTTACTAAATTTAATTGGGGTGCGTGGACGTGATCGACGTGGTATTGGAACTAATAAGTCAAATTCACGGTTATACGAATTGTATTGTTCATATACACAAAAAACATAGAAGGGGAAAGTACACAGTTTGGAAGGCAAGCAGAGGAAAAACAATAAAAGCATAGGAGCTTGTTTCTTAGATAGTTCTAAATGCCGTATGTGACCGTTACGTTTTTAATCGGGAGGTCAAGCAGCATGTGCTTCGCGTCGTAATAGGATTTCGACTGGAGCGCCCGGCTCAGGTAAAGTGAATCGGCTCTTGCCCCGAAGGTCACCTGCGCTGGCGCAGTGCTTCCGAACGTCGATAATCGATAAATATATATCGACGATACGATGTGCAATGTAAATACTGATAATTGTCATCGTAAACAATGTTGGGTGAATAAATGGCAAAATGTTATTGATTGTAATATGTTCCTCAATGTACATTTAACTTTTAAGCTTATATTTTTTAATAACATCCATAAATAATCAAAGTTATTAGAATTTTAAGAGATCTAAAGAACATTTGATGCAAAAGCACCTTACCATTTTACAAAGCTTTCAACACATTTGTACTTGCTAAGAAACTACCCTACTTTAAGCATTTTTTCTTAGAAAAAATAATATTTTTCTTAAAGTTTCAAAGTATTAAGTAGTTGTGTGAAATTCATGTTTTCAAACAAAAGGCTGTAGGTCGATTATATACAATTTATTTGAATGCGCTGTTTCTAATGTGAAAGTATTCGTTTGTACTAATCCACGTAATAGTTTTTACTCTAATTACGGGAAATAGTCGTTACCTAACGAAATAGATTGTTTTATTTAATTATCAATGGCAGCCAGTGAATCCGTCCGTGTGGGATTTGAAATCCCTCTACATCCCCTTTAGGGGTAATTCTTAGAAGATCCAAACCGGAGGTAGCTTCGTATAGTTTATACACACGACTCATAATTAATGTACTGATGTTATTTACATGAATAAAGAATTTTGAGCTTCATAATTTTTAAACCATTGGTTCCATTGTATAAATTTGTTAACAGAGTTTTAAGAGAGGTAGGGCATAGCGATTTATCGCTCGAACTGGAGCAGCCCGACTGGTGAAATACCTCCACCTTACAGAAGACCGCAGCCAAATAACAATCACTTCTGTGTTGTTGTGTTCCTGCGTGTGAGTAAGGTTTCCAGAGCTCCTGGGGGGTGCTACGTTAGTAGCAGGGGTCAAGCCTTCAAGGTAAGGGCGACAAGTCCAGTAACAGATTGATTATGCTGTACTTGTCACCCTTAAGGTAGGACCTCATTACCACTTAACATCAGGTGGGATGAAGTCAATCTTGAAGTGAAATATAAAAAAAAAAATTGATCAGGCAGTCATTGCACTAAGCAACTGGCTTGTCTAGCAGTGACCAATAAACACTTTCTTCAAGACATTTATTGTAACGAAAATAATTGAAAAATAATTTTTAAACAATAATGTTTATAATTACAATCTAAAATAATATTATAGAGCTTAAGAGTTTGTAATATTATTATTATCATTATGGAACGCAAACAATTGTTTATCCCTGGTAACTTTCAGGTAGATGATCTCTTTGTATTCTGAGTATATTTCCTGATTTGTTTTCTCGTTATCATCAATGTATTATTGTAGATGTCGAGATAATGTGTTAAACATTAATAAATAAATATAAATATTAGACAGCATATCATACATTGCTCTAATTCTGTGGTAAGTGGCATTAGCACCTGTTACAGGAATCAGAAACAGCGGTGGTACCACAACATCTAGACCCGAGACTCTTTTAAAAGGTTCGTTTCCCATATTGACCCGACTGGGGATCGAACCCGGGACCTCAGAGATGGCGCGACGCCAAATATCCGGCCCGTTCGTCTCTCGGCTACGGAGGTCGTCATAAATTGACCCCTCCTATTATTTATTTTTGCCAACCTTTTACTTTAAGCATCTAGCCATTTCTACCGGTTCGTAGGGCGTGCGGTAGGCAGCCGTCGCGTGACCGAGCAAAGCCTGGAGTCATTGCATTTGCTCGCGCGCCATCTCCCCTATGTGGGGCAAGCTCTAAGAAGTTGTTTTGACAAAAAAACGACTAACGTAAGAGTTAAATCCAATTTTATAGTCTTGTTTAACCCCTGACGCAGGCAAACGAATGATATAGGTTTTGATAAACAAACTTGTTTTTCGCATCGTTGCTTTTAAACGGGTTACCTGATTAAAGTCATTTATTTCTATTAGTTTAAAACAGGTTTTATTGCAATTATTTTTGAATATATTTATCGAAATTGACTCCACCACTTTAAGGATTATTAATTAGGTATTTTGCCTTTGGTTGTAATCTTTGGTGGAAAATGTGTGTGTATTGTGTTTTGATTTGTTTGTGTAGGTACCTAGTTTTTTTTAAATGCGCCATATCGGTTTTATGCTCCATTACCAGTTGTTGTTGTTTTAAACAGATATCAACCTCCATGATCCCTGTATCATTAATCAGCTTTTACCTTACCTTTTTTTTCGTACGTGCATTAAATATATTGTAACCTCATTCGGTAATGAACCTTCTCTATACAGTTTCAAGCTTTTATTATTTATTTACTTTACCAGTTCTTCTGATGTGTCGTAAGTACTGATAAGCCCATCTTGCTCTACTAAAAAAAATGCATTATTTTATCCGTGACAGTGGATCAAGGTGACGTGCAACTTAGCGTTAAAAATTTCTGCGGAAAACTTTTTAAAACCGCGGAATCAGACACCTTGGCTGTTTGGTTTTGATTATCTTTGCAAAAAAAATACCAGCTTGGTTTAAAAAAAAAATATGTAAGTTTTTTTTTATCACTGACTCAATATTTTGAAGAAATAGACAATTTTTTCTGTTACAGTGTGGGATCTACGACCCTTACATAGCGCGCATGATGTTTGCAATATCATGTGTAATAAAGAGGGGAAAAAATCTGTTTCCTTAAGATATGAATACCTACAAGCTAACGGAAAGATACGAAATCCGCCATTCTATAAAATTCCTAGGAAACTAGGTAAATATGTAATTGGTGACCGGAAATGTATCATATTTGGAATTTGAATAGATACAGCGGGTATAATTGAGTAATCATCCGATCAGGTAAATGATGTAAACGAACGTCAATCCAATAAATAATGTGTAGCTTATAATGATAGATAAATAGATATACTTTATTGCACAAAAACTTAGCAGAAATAGGTTTTACAGATTGATAATAGTACAATTTAGGCGGTCTTATCGCTAGAAAGCGATCTCTTTCAGACAACCTAGAGGAAATAGTAAATGGCTTATAATACTTTCGTATGATAAAAATTACGAGTATAAGTTAACAATCAAACAATCCCCAACTTTGACATAAGCGCTTATATTTTCGACATAAGAATCAAACACAAAGTCCAAATTGTAACGTTGACTATACATATGTTATAATTTCGCCATTTTGAGATGGCGTCCATATTGGATTCGTAATTCATAATAGTATGTAGTACTAATCAAGGCCTTTATTCGAAATCTTGATTGATAGAGTTATGTTAAAATATGGAAACAAACATTTTATGGCGGCCTCTGTCTTTAACATTTTTTCCCTAACTGACTATAGACGATGGCCGCAGATGACCTTTTCATCTTCACCGTTTCTGGGAGAGCGGAAAGCTCTGGCCCCTAATTGTACAGGTTTCCATCAAACATAGCTAAGAGCACTCCCTACTAACTAGTATAATCAAGTATAGTGTAAGATATCATTTTATGTAATGAATATATTTTGACGACCTCTGTAGCCGAGAAGCAAGCGTGCTGAACTTTGGCGTCGCACTATCTCTGAGGTTCCGGGTTCGATCCCCGGTCGGGTCAATATGAGAAACGAACTTTTCTGTATTGTCTCGGGTCTGGGTGTTGTGGTACCTTCGTTGTTTCTGATTTCTGTAACACAAGTGCTTTAGCGACTTACCACGTATGTGATGTTGTCCAATATTTATTTATTTATATTTATTGTCAAGCCGCCATAATAACCTCTGACTTGGCTGAACACATATTTAAATATATTTAAATTTCAAAACATCAATAGGTGTCAGCCATTAAAAATAAAGGTAATAGAGTAAGTTAAAAAACTAGTAACTAAAGCAAATAATGTTTCTTCTTAAATATGCAGAGGAAAATAAGATGGAGATTCATAATAAAAACCCCCGACCCAAAAAAAGTAAGGTCCCCGACACGCGACAAAATTTAATCGAAAAATTCATACGTACGGTCAACAGCAGGCCAAGATAACCATTTGCAGTTCAAAACTAGCGGTTATGCCTCCGACATTAAGGTGGCACAAAGTTCCGAATAGATAGTCTGACACGCTTTAGTTGGTACTAACGTAGTGTTAAAAGTTATTTTATGCTTTTTTTAGAGTTTAGCATTTTTGACCTTTTGTCATAATAATTGCGTAGTTTTTTTGGGTTGGGTTTGGGTTCTCTATTTCCTACTGTGTATACTGGTTGTACATTCGGAGCATTGGATTACGGAGCCTAGTGTCCGTTCCGACTTTGGTCCGGAGTTGACGAGCCTAGTTATTTCAGTGGAGTGATTGCCGTTTGACCTTCGCAATTTTTACAAGGGGTACCAGACCTATATGCATCATAGTTTACTAACTTAATACAAAACCAAGCTTTGTTCAAAATATCCGTAACATTAATGTGGAATTTCAACCCACGATTTTCAAGTAACACGCGTATTGCTCATCCAACTACGCTTATCGCAAATTATCGTAGGCGATGAATTTTTATGTTAACGTCTAAGCCTGCGGTAAGAACCCTCTGCCATGAGTCTAGAAATAAATAATATGCGGAAAATTTTTAAAACCGCGGAATCAGACACCTTGGCTGTTTGGTTTTGATTATCTTTGCAAAAAAAAATACCAGCTTAGTTTAAAAAAAAATATGTAAGTTTTTTTTCATCACTGACTCAATATTTTGAAGAAATAGACAATTTTATCTCTTACAGTGTGGGATCCACGACCCTTACATAGCGCGCATGATGTTTGCAATATCATGTGTAATAAGGAGGGGAAAAAATCTGTTTCCTTAAGATATGAATACCTACAAGTTAACGGAAAGATACGAAATCCGCCATTCTATAAAATTCCTAGGAAACTAGTTCAATATGTAATTGGTGACCGGAAATGTATCATATTTGGAATGTGAATAGATACAGCGGGTATAAATGAGTAATCATCCAATCAGGTAAATGATGTAAACGAACGTCAATCCAATAAATAATGTGTAGCTTATAATGATAGATAAATAGATATACTTTATTGCACAAAAACTTAGCAGAAATAGGTTTTACAGATTGATAATAGTACAATTTAGGCGGTCTTATCGCTAGAAAGCGATCTCTTTCAGACAACCTAGAGGAAATAGTAAATGGCTTATAATGCTTTCGTATGATAAAAATTACGAGTATAAGTTAACAATCAAACAATCCCCAACTTTGACATAAGCGCTTATATTTTCGACATAAGAATCAAACACAAAGTCCAAATTGTAACGTTGACTATACATATGTTATAATTTCGCCATTTTGAGATGGCGGCAATATTGGATTCGTAATTCATAATAGTATGTAGTACTAATCTAGGCCTTTATTCGAAACCTTGATTGATAGAGTTATGTTAAAATATGGAAACAGACATTTTATGGCGGCCTCTGTCTTTAATATTTTTTATCTAACTGACTATAGACGATGGCCGCAGATGACCTTTTCATCTTCACCCAGTTTCTAAGAGAGCGGAAGGCTCTCGCCCCTAATTGTACAGGTTTCCATCAATCATAGCTAAGAGCACTCTCTACTAACTAGTCATTAAAACTGAAAAAAAAAACAAATTGAAATTGGATCATCCGTTTGCGAGATACTATGCCATAGATAGACACACACACACATACAGACACACCAGACTTATAACACCTTGTCGCTTTTGTTAAAATGTATGCCAGCAAGTAGCAAGTCAGCTAGAACCATGAATGCATACTGCAGGCATAACATACAATTCCATAAACAAGAGACGGCGGCCACCGATCGCTGCTTCGGCACGCTCTTGGTCATTTGTCTTACGTAGCTACGGATTCTTGAAATCATGTACACATTTCCTAAATAGGGCTTAATAATGTAAAAATAATGATTTTGGTACAATATCTAGGTTTTATACTTTTTCGGTAACATACAGAAGGAATTCCTTTGCATTGCAACGTTAAATATTTAATGAGGTTTATCATGAAGAAATTAGAGTATGTGTGTTTGTAAGATGCATATAAATGGTTTATGTACCTATTGGCTTTTGGTATGTAACTGAAAATTAGTAGCCTTAAAAGGCGAATAATCTGCAGATTATTAAGATGGTGCACGATCCCAAGGGTTAACTAGTAATAAAAAATCCTAGCGGTAAGTTCACATTTTCTTGGTGCAATAAAGTTCTTAGATAAATAAATAAATGAACAAACTTCTAATATTATTTGTCCCTACATTGTCATTCGTGAAACAGCAATAGGCTTTTTGTTATTAAAAAATAATTCCTAAATAAAATGCTGTAACATGAAAAAGAACTTAAAATGTTAGCAAAAAACAAATTGAGAGCATCTTGGCAATAGGAAATTACGTGTTCAAAACTGGTGCAAGCAGAACATTCGGAAATTTGTTACTGTGTATGCCTTTGTTACCGTACACGACTCACTGGCAGTCGACCGACGTAAAATTAATGGAGTGTTTCTTCCCGGGGCCTCCGATGTTTTAACAAACATCTCAAAGCTTTGTCAGCAATAGATGGTAAAAGTCAACAAAAGATGTATCAAATATGAATTCTACAAAAGTAAGCATTGTCGGATTTAACATAGAAGCTGAAATAGCTAAAGTTGATGGCAGTAAAATTAAGGAAGCGGCAAACTGGCCTAAAAATATAACAAAGAAAAAGTATGGCCACCGGCACGGCACCAGGTGGGCTACGGAAAATAATTAAATAAGTATTTTCAAATCATGTTTTAACTTAAAACGTAACGTAAACAGTGTGCCTATCAATTTTTTAAAGGCGCCTAAAATTTTAATGCTTTAGGGCGACAATGTATAAATCCATCACTCATAGTAAGTAAAAGTACTTACAAAAGACTAGGTGAAACTATTAAAGTAGTACTGGGCAAAGGCAATGATCCAACGATACATCAGAAAATTGCTGTTTCTAGCGACTGCATTCGGGTTCTGTATAAAAAGCATTCTAAACGTACATCTACTATATTATTTATTTTTCTACTAAACTATTTATTTATTTATTTAAAAACTTTATTGCACAAAAAAAAAGTACAACAGGTGGACTTAATGCTATGGGCATTCTCTACCAGTCAACCTTTGGGTCATGCGGAGAGTTAGTTTATGGGTGCGGTAATAGTGACAAAGTGCATAAGTAATCTAAAAAATAAAATAAAAACATAATACACGAGAATAGTAACTATCAAGCGTTACAAAATTCATTTCGGAAACAATTAAAAATAAATATAGACAAAGGTACATGAATAAATATAATATATATATATATATATATATATATATAATATGAAGCTATGCTTATATTTACATAATGAGCATATATATACTTATATATATTATTAACTACTGTATGCAGGAAAGATTCAATAGTCTGTTTTTGCGTGAAAAAGTTACAATCACCCACACATACACTCATAAACTTATTCTTACAAACTCAGCTTACAGATTCAGTCATACTCTTACAAACTTGCCCGTTTTTAATATTAATAGGCTGTATTTGATTCTTTACAAATAAGCTAATGAAACTCCAAACAGGTAGTAGATCTGTAGAAACATAATATACTGGGGGGTTGGAAAAAAAAGTATTTTATGTAAAAGTAAGTTAGTAATAAATTTGCTTAACAAGATCAGTCTCTTCTCTCAACTGGACCGTAACAAGAACTGATGTCTCTCTAAAGTTAATCTTAGGCGTCTTATTTATATTCGTCCCACGGGTAGAACATAAATAGTCCTTGGGTCTAAAAAAAGTCGATTCCTGTACCCTTTTCGTAAGTAGATTAATATGAGATATAAATAAAACTAAGTGCAAAGCCTTTAAATGGAGAAATAAAACTCTTAGCGCTTCTAACATAGTAGCGACATTACTTCAAATTGAGCTAATAAATAGTTAAATCTAATTGATTCCTTTAAAGCTCGTTAGCTGCTCATACCCATAGCTTGTACCCGTTTAAAGTAAAAATTTATATTGGTTTACAAACTATTGCAATCAGTTCTGTTACTAACTAAATATCTTTCAGATTTCGCATACAGTTACAGTGTTGTATTTGACATTCTTTTGTATATATACCAAGTGTTGTAGTTATTTTGTGTATACTTTGTGTATGTGGTCATTTGAGGCGACGTTTGACTGAGCTACATAACAGACGCAGTACTAACATTTTGTTTTAATCATGACGTAGCCAAATTGTATGGCTTCAAACGAATACTGTCATGCTAACGCACTAGTAGACGCGGTCTTAATGTATTCAATTTGTTTAATATTGAGCTACATTAAAACTAATGGAGACAATACCCTTCCTCATCAATCCCATAGCAGTTGGACCTTATGCCCATATTATTTTGCCATCTAGCGGATTTCGACGCGATAATTCTAATTCTAATACGACGCACGCGCAAAGAAGGCTGGGATTCCACAGGATAGTTTAAAACATTATCAGTTAGAAAGCAACCCATTTCTGAAACCAAGTTTCAATAAATAGGTACTAAATGCCCAATGAAAGTAAACATTCGTTTGTATGCAGGCACAAGTTAATAAAGGAATGATTCAGCCGTTTATACAAAGGGTGATCGAGGTTGGAGCTAAGGGTTGTTTGTGCAACGCAAAGGGAATATTAAGGGAAGGATCAGGACTGACAATAAGTTGCCAGGAATGTAATTAATTTTAATTTAAGACTCGATTTTTTCCTTTTTTCGGGACGCATTTGTAGTGGGTATGAGCGTGGGTATATTTTGGTTCTGGTTGACTGTAAGTATTTTAACGGTTGGGAAGCCTTATCAACTTCACCGAACTTTCTAGGGAGCGCAGAAGGCTCTCACTCCCATTCAATATTATACTGCGATGTGCATAGCTTAACTTTCGGTAAAGTTTCCGAACCATTGTCGGTATCGCGCTACGATCACTATTTAACCGTCCATAACATATCGTCTAGTTAAACCTTGACATTTTATTTTACATAAAGCTTGCAAATGATATACGTCAAAACCTTTTTCCACAAATCGGCTATGAGAGGACAAGGTCATATAAAATTTTACAACCCGTAATTTTCACATTAAAACTAAAACCAGTTATTACCAAAGTGCTTTGAAATAAAGTTATGAATATGAAAAAATACTTTTTGCCAATGTCATCACGAACTAAAATGCCAAGAAAGCTATAGTTGATGCCTTAAATTATAGTGCGCGATACTCATAGCTTAGCTACGTTTTGTGATCAGGAGTCCTTGAGCGGAACGTTTCCGAAAGTCTTAATTTTATGTACCTAAGGTGCGCCAAGTAATTTAGTGAACAGAGCGTAAACTACACTATTTCGTATAGTACTTATCTGTAACTTTAGGGGCAGGGCTCATTTTGTCTATGTGAAAGAAGAATTTATTTATCCATACTGTTACGCCTTTTTTGTTATAGTAGGCAGAGATCACATACTTTTATATGCTATTGTTACGCGCCACGATTAACGTTCTTAGTAACCAGCGCCATCTAGTGTGGAAAGGCGGGACTACAGAGAGTCGAGACGCGTACGCCAGAATTTACTAGAACTATGACCTTGACCGAGCGTACGGCCGTTCAAGGCCGGACTGCGCGCGAATGTTCCGGATGTTTCTGCGTTGGAAGGTTCGGGAACGGCCGCGGCAATATAAAAGGCCGGGATTCACCGCGACCGGGACAGTATTGAATTAGCGATACAAGTGATTACTTCGAAAGCGATTTTGAAGTGCGACTTGGGAGCGATTGTTGTTTTAATTAGTGCGTTTTAAGGTTGTAATTAGTGGCGTTCAATTAAAGTGTGACTTTTGGTAATTTTTATCGGCTGTTTTTATTGTCACGAACCCGAAGCTCGTAACACTATGATCTTGACTCATAACTTTAGTTACTCTGTTAATGCTTGTTTGTTAGTTAAAGGTACATATGGCATTATCTTTTTTCAAGACATCACTTACTAAGTCATGGAATAACCCAATAGGCCATACCTTTCCATCGTTTTCACTCTTAATTCCGCTATATATTCCTTTGATAAATAAAAGGAATATTTACTCTTCCTCTTAATATGACCAAACCTACGCATATGTATCTCAATCCTAGTAATTACGTCTGCTTTTACACCATAGTTCACTTATGACTTCATTCTATTTCTGACACTCAACCTCACTCGTAACACATTTCTAATTGCTCACATGTCTACTTGATGTAGGTATCTTACTCATACTTATTTTGCTGATACCTTACTTTCACCTTCATACTTTTGAGTCGGGATTTACACTCCCCTTAGTGGGTGAAACAAAAATTGAACGTGCTTATATATCAATTAATATTCATCTATTGAGGTACACTTGTAACAAATTTTCAAAATAAGTAAACGAAACAAACAGTTGGCATCGCAAGTTGCAAAATCTTCTCTAAGTATCAATTGCATTGGAAACATTGCAAAAATAAATGAAATTCATAAAAAAGACGAAGTGGTCCGTTTCAAGGATAAAAAGTATAATCAATTTTATTTTAGTATCTTTTAAAGAGTACAAAATAACAACCAAACCCTTAAAGCTATTTTTGCATGAAAGAGTAACAAATTTCCATACACAATTTCTCGTTCAAAATATGTGTAGAATTGTACTGACGCCCTCTCTACTGTATTTTATGCGAACGTATAAAATTATATACTGCAGCGATGTATAATATGAGAATATTACGTGCCCAACCGCCATAAAATTGTAGGATGCCGAAGCTTTCTTATCCTTCACTGAATGAGAAAAGCTTCGTCCTAACTTGAGCTTTTGGTATGGAATATTACTCAACTCAAGTAGGTGCGTAAGTAATAGGTACTTTTTTAACTGATGTAAATGTATATATTCAAGGACACCTTGGAACGTGTAGTTGGTTAATTATTTCACCCAAAAATGACATACAAAATAACATCAGAGTAGATACCTAGCATTGAACGATAAAATGTGTTACTTGCTAAAATTGCTTTTATGGAAATAAGAGAAGGAATTTTGTAAACATAAAAATCAATGACGGTCATAATTATTATTATAAAAGACCTCTTAATAAAGTATTCAAAGTCGAAGTCAAAGTCAATCTTTTTTATTCATAAAGATTACAATAGTAATACTTATGAATGATATTCACCATCATCATCAGCCAATGCTGGACTTAAACCTCTCCAATGTTTCGCCACTTTGATCTAACGTAAATACTTATACACAAAACGTCGGAATCTGATTGTAATTTGGAAACATTGTTCTCTTTTTGACATACACGATTGGACAGAGATGAAACATTGATTTTCGGATTGGAATCGATTCTGAGGTTTGTGAATTAACCCCCCGTTTTCTAATTCAGCTCCTGTCAACCATTTTGCACAGATCGTCATTCCACTTAATAAGTCTTATGCTTGTTGCCAATATTTTACGATTCTTTTTTTTTATACCTCACTTCATGATTGATCTTATCCCACCTGACGTTAAGTGGTAATGAGGTTCTAGCTTAAGGGTGACAAGTACAGCATAATAAATCTGTTACTGGACTTGTCGCCCTTACCTTGAAGGCTTGATCCCTGCTACTAACGTAGCACCCACCCCCCAGGAGCTCTGGAAACCTTACTCACACGCAGGAACACAACAACACAGAATTGATTGTTATTTGGCTGCGGTCTTCTATAAGGTGGAGGTATTTCACCAGCCGGGCTGCTCCAGTTTAAGCGATAAATCGCTATGCCCTACCTCTCTTAAATATTCGTAATGTGTCAAAATGACTATCCGTTTTTCTACAAGTCGTTAATTCTTATTTCAAATTTACTTCCCATATCAGGGCTAAAAACGTCTGACGGACAACGTCTGTTCGTCAGACGTTTTTAGCTTACGCCCCGTATAATTTATTACTATCCGTAAATAATTACCTAGCCTCATAATGTCAATTAATACATATAAACTACATTGTAATTTTTTTTGTGTATAGATTAATAAAAACACATGACAAAAATAACATAACATTGCATTTCTTTTTTGTCAAAAATCAAAACCTAAAAAAAAAAATTTCATGATACATAAAACGCGTATTTATTTAAAAATGTAATTTGTAAATGAAAAATGTTCTTTGATACTTTTATCAACTCTGTTTTTGTCAACAAAAGCTTATTGCTCCTAATCATCCTAAAATACTTTCCTTTGAAGGCCTTATACTACTCGTCGACCGAATACTGTGTTTTTTTTGTGTTGTGTGAAAGCGTAATTATCAAAAAGGTTAATTTAATAACCAGGAAAAATCTTTTTTATCAAATTTTTCGTTACCTACAATTTATTATGAATACAGATATTACTTTCGGGGAGAGCGAAGTGAATAAAACTTCTACTGACTTCAATCCCCAGGATGTTTCATTATTATGTATTTGTGACGAAGTCAAAAATGGTTAATCTCTAATGCCTGGTTCCAATATTTTACGATTCGTAGTTTGTCAAAAATTACTATCCATTTTTCTCCGAACCGTTAATTCTAATTTTAAATTTAATTTCCTTAATAGCTGTAATCGGTCGTCCGTCGGTCGTTTTTAGCTTACGCTTCGTATAATTTATTACTATCCGTAGCTAGAACGGATCGTTTTTCAAATATTGGAACCGAGTATAAAAGTATGGGCCTCGTAACCACGCTCTGCCATATGATATACACACATGAAAAGTGATTTGATAGACTTCTCATCAAGGCCTAAAGCGGCTTAAAAACTGAATTCCGACACACGTTTGTTCGACGTTACGCTACTCCGACAAATCGCTACTTCGACAAATGATTATTTTTTTATATAATACGTCTATTTTTATGGATTGAACTAGTCCACTTAGATCAGAACTAGTTAGGTTACACCGCAGTAAGGACAGATTGACTTTGGTTAGGTTAAGCCTTCCAGGACTGTAGTTGTGGAAGCTTCACCAGGCAGCAAACCAGATAGTGATTTCAGCTGCTAACCACATATCTGTATTCTGTCACCATAAAACCTTCCCATTTTACATCAATGGCCAACTGGCCATTTTGTTCCTTAGAAAGGACAATCGGATTGCAGAAATTATTTGTTTTCTATCAATTCCTTTTACGATATATTTTTAGGCTTTTTATGTTTGATCACCGAAAATAATTGTTTAAAAATAACTTAATTATTATGTGAATCAATGTTATAATTGTACCTAATGTTAAAAATGTTTGTGGCTTTGTCCACTATTAATTTTACTGGCTGACCCGGCGAACTTTGTTCCACCTTAGAGACAATAAATGAGCAGACTTTGAATTTTAACATACATACACAAGTACATATAAAAGTAAAAAAAAATCTATTTCCTTCTCCTGGTTCTAAAATACCTCCCTACCAATTTTCAGCCAAATCTGTTCAGCCATTCTTGAGTCTCATCATCTCAGTGGTCTGTTGAGAACGTAGCTTCGGAACGTATCTGTCTGCTTTACAATTTTTGTATCTGTATTTTCTCTTTGTATTCCTCGTAAAAAAAAATCTAAATGCTATGCTACTATATTGCATTCTAAGGGATTAGGTAGATCAATAGATAAAGGTTTCCAATTAAGTGATTGTTAACGTCTTACTCCTTACTGACACTATTACGAGTATCAGTCCCGTTGCTGGTCTGGTTCATCTAGTACCTACTGAAACCACTAGATCATCGGCGCAAAATATTGGACCAGCTAAATCCGTGCTTTTAGGCTACAAAGCGCTAATTGTTCAATCTTAATAAATCATTGCCCAGTACCTGGGCATGCCACGAAGCTTTTCAATAAGAATTCGCCGTTTTTTCGCTGGCCGCCACTCCGATCAGATATTGAGGTCATGAATAACAAAATTCTGCCTTGAACTGTTTTCTGGGCAGTAGCACCAAGGTTAGATCGGGACGATTTGGGGTTGAAAAATTCGACGGTCATAGCCAATTATACGATACTCGTGGGAAATGGGAGTTTAAATGACCACGTGGCCTTTGATGGACCTTGGGCGATTGAGAAGCGGAAAAGTGCTATTTGTCACAAGGGATTGGGTGTTGGTTTTTTACCCAGTAAGCAAAAATAATATAGGGCCTACTACGATCAAAGATATTTCAAACTTGTGACCCTCCGCTTCTTTGGATGCGTACTATCGTCACTTTTTCACACTTTCCACTGAATCTACTCTCCTATTGGCCGTAGCGTGATGTTAGCCTATAGCCTTCCTTGATAAATGTCGAATCGATTTTTTTTTAACATAGTAACAAAAATAAATTCTATTCGAACCAGTAGGTCTACTCTTAAAAACGAAATATGTCGGATCCGACAACGGATAGCAATTTTTAATTCTCATCGTCGCAACCAATTCACTTTGAATGCGACTAAAGCGTTTAAAAAAAACACAATATTATTTATGCAAATCATTAAACATGCTTTAACTCCCGAACTTTTGATAAATCTTCAAAAACGAATCCTTTCGTATGTTCGTTTCGTTTTTGAGAGTAGACCCCCAGTAGTTAAGAGATAAGCGAGATCAAACAAATTAACAAACAAACATGTCTTCTGCTTATAGCTTTATAATATTGTGTATAGATTAAAAGTTAACAAAACGATATAAAATTCCAAAACGCAGTCTACGTAAGGTTGTCAATCCAAACATTGACTATCATAAAAACCTTAGATGATATTTTCAATTTCTATTGAAAAGAGAGATATTCACCTATTTGGATATTCAAGCTATATATTTACGGTCGGAAGCACGTCAGACATTGCACCGCCTTATTCCGACTTATATTGTGCGTATGAGAAATTTTATCAAACTGCAAGTGCTTATCTTGACGAACTATTGACCGTACATATCTTTTCCTTGTGATTGGTTGGTGGAACAATAGTTAACGCTCCTAGCTGAATTATGGTCGTCGGTTTGGTCACCATCTAGGACATGCCTACGTGTGATGAACGTTTGTTTTTGATCAGTGCCTGGTGCTTATAAATGTATTAGGGTATAAATAAAATGATACCACCGTTAAGGTTTACATTTTTTTAAGCGTGAGAATAAGCACTGTGGTACGCTGCTTTGTGGCGTGTGTGGGACTCCCCTCTGAAGGTGCGGGGAATACCCAAACTAAAAACCTTTCGCTATACTCTCATCGCCTTTGGTTGGTACCACGGGATATAATTAACAAGAAGTGCCACGGATCATTAGGGTTTCCGCACCACGAATGCTTAAGCTACTTACTTTGAGATCAGATCGATGTAGATGTAATGTTGTCTGATATTTATTTTTATTTTACTTTATTTTATAGACTTTTTGACATCTATATTTCATTAATCTGAAGATGATAGTCCAGTCAGTACTGAAAAAAATCGGTAGATTTATGTTTTTTGTTTTCATTCGATTTTTTGAATCGGTTAGATGAGTGAGCCAAACAGCCATTAGTAATTAATAGTCTTGGGTTTTGTCTAGTACAAAACACGTATCTAAAACGATTCAAGATTTAAATAATTATATTTATTTATTTTTATTTCGATGGACTGTTAAAATTATTCTCACGACATCTCATTTACACTTTAGGTAGTTTAGAACTTAAGATACAAAAGATGAAAACACAGACATTTTGGCCGGTTTATACCGGTCAAAATCTTTACTCTCTTTTTGACTTTGTCTTAGCCGGATGTAAAAAGAAATTAGGTTACTGGACTAGTTTCAAACTTTAGTTTTTCATAGAAAAACTATTCGAAAACCTAACAACAGATGAATCATGCTATGATTCATAGAAAATGGCGTTTCAAACCGCCCGCCTAGATTACGTAAAGCGATCGCGTGCTATGCGATAATCTATTTTATTGTATTGCTGTTTTATTTAAATCGTTGAAAAGTAGACGAGTTACGATGTGTTATTTCGAGTACGATATGGTCAAATGCCCAGATAGAGGTGTCCACGACATTTTATTGCGATAACTGTCAGAGATTTGTGTCTGTTAGGTTAAGTAATGCAATGTTGTATCAAATAGAGTATTTGTACTACAGTTACATGGTTATTGCTAGTCCCCGATGCAAAAACGACTTGGTGGGGTGATAGAAGTCTGTCTGTCTGTAAGTGTACATCGTAGCTTCTGAATAAGTGAATGGATTTTTATTTTATTTTTATTATTTTTATAGGGCTTTACGCCGCACTAGCGATAATAAGCGCTAAATATTTTAAACAAATAGAAAAAAATCTTTTCCCGCACCGCAAAGCAAGATGAAATATTCTGTTTCTTTAAACATTTTATGTTATTTGTTTGAAAGGTGAATTAATCAAAAGTGTTTTGTTTCTGTTTGATGGAAATTAGGCCAGAATGACCGCTCCATAAGGACTAGGAGCGGTTTACATATTTTGTCCCAATAAACTGTATTATAGGTATTCGATGAAAGAACTATTCCTGGTAGCAAATTTCAAATCCAATATGCGCTTATATGAAACATGTGGGTTTTTTAAAAGTCCCAGAGTATAATAACTAGAGACCGTGACTCAAATAGTTTCAGCTAATCAAAATTGGGTTAAAAATGCACACCTTCTACTAAGTTACGTCATAAAATATTTTAATTTTCTTTGTAACGGTCGTCAATTACGTTTATTTAGTATCTCGTGATAGTAACAACAGTTTGGTATAGTTGACCATTCCTTTCGAATTAAGTGAAATTTCATGCAAGTATTTTTTGCTTCGGAAATAACATTTAGCTGTAAGTTCCGGCTGATATCACTTTATTAGTTGTTAAGATTTAAATTACAATATGGACCTAATGAAAAAAATATAGATTTTTAACAATTTAGGGTGTCCAAGATCCATATATAGTTAGTTTTTTTTCAATAATTGACTTTTAATTTTTATTTTACAATTGACAAACTAACTGTGTGTCTTAGTGCAAAATTAGTAATAAGTTTAGCTTTCATTCGTAAAAAAAATCTACTGAGTTTATTGTCGGTATCTTATCTTTACATAGAGGTTCCGAACCGGAGGTAGCTTCATTTGCTTTATATAGAGACTATTCATAAGTATTGCCTACTAATGTAATCTATGTGAATAAAAACGGTTGACTTTGACTTTGACGTATTAATATGTCTCCGAAATGTTTGAACGCTCATAACTCAAAAACTAAACTGGACAAGTTTTGGTTTGTTCTGTTTGAAATTGTTATCAGGAGAACTTCTTAAAAAAAATCTTTAGAAATTCACAGTGATAATACGCGCACCACTAGTAGTTTATGAATAATTTATTTACTCCATTGATTTGTTTACCGGACCTTAACAAGTCGTATTGTTAAGATGATTTACATCAATCACACTGAGAGGGACATCTCGTTTCGTCGATAAACGTCTATTTAAAGGCGACCTCACTCAAATCCTACAATAGGCCCTCGGAGGAAATAAGCAAGAGTTGAATGCGTCTCATAAAGGGTACAACGTGTAAATACTATGTTCAATTGGTAGGAATAAGGGTTTTGTAGGCAAAGCAAGTAAAAAAGGAAATATGTATTTAAATAATGATAATATTCAGCAGGTAACTAATACAGACTTTTTTTAATCTTTTAAAATAATGGGTAATGTTATTATATATTACACTTAGACGGATATAACCCCAGTATGTCGTGTCAGGATCCATTCTCCCCTGAAAAATAGTTATAAATATGACTTTGAAAATTTCTAAAGGAAATTTTATTAAGTAAAAATAAATACACGAATATAACCCCAGTAATTAAAGGGAAATAAACACTGACGTTCTGTCAGGGTTTATTTCTCTAGATAAAAGTTTGAAATAATCTTAAGAAAATTATAAAGCTAGAAAATTAGCAAACAACCACTTAAGAGGGGTTTGCGAAGCCTTATGTATAATTTAAAAAAATGTTTTTCGTTAATTATAATAAATAAACAAATAATTATTTTAAGCACAAAAAAAATCCTACAAACAGTATTTTTACTAAGCTGTCGTTTACGCTTGCCAGTTTTGTTCAGACAGAAGCTTAAGTCAAAAAAACTTGGCAAAGCGTGTTTTGGGATGACTTTTTGGCTAATTAGCTAACTTAGATTACTCATAATTACAGTCGAACAAAAACACGCAACCACCCTTTTTCAAGTTTATTTGTTTTTAAGTATTCCTGCCGTTAAATGTCATCTATCATGCAACATTGTATGCTCATTGTTCATAGTAAATGCAGTTACAACAAAAGGAGTTAAAAACCAGCAAAATTTGGCTAGGAATGTTTGGGAATGCTGTACGTAAATCATATTTGTTTAAAACGAAATTAAAAGGAGATTGCTGCTAAGTCAAACATAAACGGGGGTTGGACACACATTAATGAGAATTTAAACAAAGTTGATGGTTTTGAGTTTCCAAAATTAGAATGGGATTGTATGGACGTGCCGTCACAAGAGGATAATTAGAGATATGAAATTTGGTGTAAATATAGCTCGAAACTTCGATTAATATATGGACAACTTTTTGTTTCGAAAATTTGGGGAGATAAGGGTAAAACCGACCTTGAAAATATATATATATATATATCGAATAAACTTGTAGTTTTTTTATATCACACTTTAAGATTGACCTTATCCCACCTGATTTACCTGTGGTAATGAGGTCCTAGCTTAAGGGTGCTAATACACCATAGTAAATCTTTTACTGGACGCCCTTACCTTCAAGGCTTGACCCTGCTACTAATATAGCACCCCCCAGGAGCTCTGGAAACCTTACTCACACGCAGGAACACAACAACACAGAAGTGATAGTTATTACGAGTATATCCACGCGGACGAAGTAGCAGGCACAGCTAGTTTAAAATAAAACTAGACGTAGAAAGTTACGTTGTCCTCTTTATTTGATATTTGTTTAGGCTACTGCTTGTGTATTCATACTTGTTGTATTGAGTATCTATTATTTGTTCGATTTACTTCAAAGTGGACCCTCTGATCTTTGCTTTACGCATTCAATATATCAAACAAATCTAAACTAGGCTTTGAATTTATTAGTCAGAAGATTGTCAATGCTTGTTTATTTATTTTGAATACAAATCGTTTTAGAAATTTTGATTCCATGGATAAATTAGTATAATTTCATTAAACTAGGTATTTTAGTACTTACTTAATTCCATGCACAGATCCTACATAATTGTTTATTTTTTATAGCTGTGCCCGCGACTTCGTTCGCGTGGACTACATCCTTTCATGGTCGGTTTTACCCCTTTCTGCCCTAATATTCGAAACAAAAAGTAGTCTATATTTTAATCCAAGTTTCGAGCTATATTTGTGCCAAATTTCATATCTCTAACTTCAAAAATAAACATTTTTCCATATAAACTTTCAAAGATGGTATTACCCCCCCCCCCCTTATTTTCTAATAAAAAGTATCCTATGTCCGTTCTTGTGGTTCAACGTATACCTATACCAAATTTCATCAAAATCGGTTGAGAGGTTTAAGCAGGAAAGCGTAACAGACAGAAAGACAGACAGACAGAGTTACTTTCGCATTTATAATATTAGTAGGGAAGTAGGGATATACTTACATATTGGACAACATACGTAATAAGTAGGTGAAGCGAAGTTGCAAAGTAGCAGAATTTAAAAAAACGACGGTACAAGAACACCTAGACCGAAAACAATATTAAAGAGTTCGTTTTCCATGTTGACCCGAACGGGAATCGAACCCGGGACCTCAGAGATGGCGTGACGCCAAAGTTCAGTCCAGTTTCCTCTCGCCTAGAGATATCGTGATACTGTTTTAGGGTACCCATCATCATTGTCATTGTGCCACTACATAAAAAGATGAGCCAATTTAAAATAATTTAACAGGTCAAAACGCGACACCATTTTTAGTTAGTAGTTAATACGAACTTAACTACTAAATAAAAATGGTGTTGCGTTTTGACCCGTTAAATTATTTTAAATGTTTAAAATGGAACGCGAAAGTCTTAAAATTTATAAGATGAGACAATATTCTAATGTTTTAATTACTACGCTTGTCAAATGCTAATTGTTAATTAGTCACAAACCCGAGCTACGTTTTAATAAACAAACAGAGAAGGCTGAAAAAAAACATAGGTAAACAATTCCATTGAGTACTATGCTCAAGGCGGGTATCGAATCCGAGACCCCGAAATTATCATTCAAAACAACATTTATATACATAAATGTTGTTTTTGTGGAAACCTGAGGTCAGATATATTTTAGAGGAATCAAAGTTTAAGGTAGACAGATGCTGACATAATGTAAACTATAGACAATAAAAAACTTAAATATAGTATAGGTAGTCAGCTTGCTAGTGTTAATTATTAATTAAAAAATAATATGGCTTAAAAAAATCATGATTTTTAATAACGGTGTCATACATCAGTTAATTTTTTTTTATTTATAATGGATATTAACCCTTTTTTTTAATCAATAAAACAACGAAAAAGTTGTTGAAGACCATGAAATAATCAATAGACTAGGCATACCTAGGTATTTAGTTTTTGTTATGTCTTGCAACGTGAACAGTTATAATTATTTTTCTAAAACATTTTCTTTCCATCTTGAAGCAGATTGAAAGAACATCGAACAGAATTGAAAATTCCCAACTACAAACCAATTCCAGCGAAACTTACACCCAGACCCTCTGAAATACTTATCTAGATACCGCTTTCCAAGAAAATTTGTAGCTATGGATTTTAAAATAAACCACTGAAGTCGAAAATAATCCTATTGGATTGTTTTTACAGATTGAGTAACAACGATTTAGTCAGATTTGATTTGTTTTTAAACTTAACTATTTTAAGCTAGGCACATGCCAAAACTGTTAGTATTCACTCAATTTCACATACAGATCCCCCATATTTGTTTAAATAAAAACTACTATATGTAATTGAATTTGTTAACATCCTAGCGGCTGGTTACGACTTTGTATGCGTATCTTTTTTTATACTTCCTTAGAAAATATAAAAATAATAAATTTCTATTAGAGTTATTTTGAATTCATGTAGTCAAATTTGTACATTTTATTGAAAATAGAGATGGATGGCTTTCGAAAAAATGTTTTACACGTGTTTCATTTTTATAGATGAAAACCTTTAAAAACAGAATTTCATTCGTTTTATTGCTGGGATGACGCCCCCAGTTAGTATCCGTCGTTTGGTACTCATAGACCAAGGGAAAACCTAAGTTTGAGACCAGGATATTGGTGTGATTATCTGGTGCATTTATTTATTTTATTTAATTTCAACAAAGGCATAGTTTCATACTTTCTTTGAACCCCTTTTACCAAAATCCTTTTTAAGCTAATTTCCTTAACTGGGCTAGCTTTCTCTACGCTACAAAAGGAATTAATTGCGCAATCAAGTCTCTAATCCTTATAGTTTAGGCCCTACACTGATTTATTTATTTAAAAACTTTATTGCACAAAAAAGTACAACAGGTGGACTTAATGCTAGGGGCATTCTCTACCAGTCAATCATAAATTAAGAGTTAGTTTATGGGTGCGTTAATAGTGAAATAGTGCAAAGGTAATCTAAAAAAAACATAGATCAGTCAGTCAGCTTTCGATTACATAGATTTAGATAATTCTACATACCAATATATTTATAATTTGAGAATTTGAGCACAGCAAAAACACGTGCTATGTTCAAAAGATCACAATCTTTTCTCTATCCGGGATCGGAGATCACATCTAGAAAGAAAGAAAAGAAAAATAAATTCTATCTTTCTTTCTTCTGAGATCACAAAACTACACTATCATGGTACTTTTTGTTGAATTTCCTGTGCATTATAAGCTTTCATAACTCTCTGCACGTGCGTTTTCCATTTTGTTTTCTTTACAATTTCGTATCCGCTGAAATCAGTTTATAAAAGGCCGGTAATAGCTTCCCGTTGGCCTTTTGGAGGAATTCATTGGGAAAGGGATTTTAATGAGGAAGCAAATCCGATTATAAAAGATGAATCATAATTTAAATGGGTTAAAAGCCAGAATGGGTGTTAACAAATGTACTTGATATTAATGTAAGGTAGGTGATGTTTACTGGGTGAATCATTACATTTTTCAAGTTAATCAGATAAAAATCAAGATACACTAACAATAAAAAAAATCGTACACTTAATTTTTCCTGAGTAGGTTAAAATGGACACCATAATTAAGGGTAGTAGGTACTACATACAATATACACTTACTTAAGTGTCTTTTTTATGTAGTACCTACTACCCTTAATTATGGTGTTCTTAAGAGCAACTACTGTAAAGCTGATAGTTTTTATTTTATCAATCTTTAAAGTCCCAGTGAGTCAATGGTACATCAAACATCAATTATTGTTTCTTCTATGTCTTGCATTCTGGTTAATAATCGGAATTGGAATAACCTAACACTCCTTATCCAATTTCTTTTCTAGCACTTATAATTTTTTTCGTTGAAAAATATTAATCCAGCTTTGGCCTACGGTAAAAGCAGCATCTTATGATTGTCTTTGTATAACTACTGAGGTGCGGAGATCCCGCATAGCAGATCCGGTGCTGGAACCGGAGTCGCCAGGAGTAGGGTAAGCTTGGCGTCCGTTACCTCAGGCCCGAATGGGTGAGACGTGTCAGGCCGCGCGCGTTTTTGTGCGACAAAGGGGGCCGCTTAGCGGTGGGCGCTGTAAGGGAGCCTATGTAGAGTCCGCAATGGATGCCGTCTCCCCCACAACTACGCGGCGTTGGCCAGCGTGAGGTATTAGTCGGAGCAAGTCCGACATACTACACTTTGTTCCTGCAGAGATAGCGGTAGGAATTACCAGTACCGTCTTCACCATAAGGGCACACGGGGCCCGTGCCCAGGGCCCCCATTATCTGGGGGCCCCGAACATTTATCTAACTAAAGAACCCTCAGCATTATAATATGACAGATGACATGACATATTATTTCAAAAAGTTTAGAATAATTCGCATATTTTATTTTCTAAATTTTTGTCTGCTCAAGGGCCTCAAATAATTGTGTGCCCAAGGGCCCCTAATAATTGTGTGCCCTAGGGCCTCTAATAATTGTGTGCCCTAGGGCTCCAGGCTAGTTCTTAAACTAGCCTGAAGCCCTAGGGCACACGGCCTTGGGAATTACCCTCTCGAATAAAAAAAAGAATAACTTAACACTTTGAGATTTACTGTGATAAGGTCAGTAGATGCCTATTTAATTATAATATTATTTTACATATTAAAGCTTCCTCTTAATCGAGTACCTAAGCCAGATAGAGAGCAACACAATAAATCAAAGAGCTGTGTACAAACTAAATAGGTACCCAGTGCTTTATACTTGTTAAAACACTATCATAGCAACTATCTTTGCAAAACTGGAAACTATGGAAAAAAATCGCTAAAACTTAACTCATTTGAAAGTAACTTTGTACTGAATAACTAACTTTCCCAATTACTTACACTCACGCTTTGTGAACACTTTGACTAAAACTTAATTGTTCAATACATTGGGTTTAGAAGCCACACGTATTGTTAATGTAAGTTTGGCTTTAATTAAGGTGGTGCTTAGGCACCACCTTAATTTATTGACTAGTACTTTCTAAGGTAGGTTCTTCTTCTTATGGTGCCGTATCTTTTAGAAGGTAGGCGATCATTAAGGCTATTTGCATTCTTGACACCTCCGCCGAAGAGCGATCTAGTACTTTTACCGTACCACTCCCAAAGATTTCTTAACCAGTAATCGACGAAACATATTTGCATTCCCCTATTGACGTCCCAACATCTCTGTACCAGCACTTGATATCAAAATAGAGCGTTACGTGTTCCAAGTCCGGATCTAAACCCGAATTGCGAATTTGAGAGGCTCGCATTTAGCGTGTATTCTCCCGTGTATTATCTTGAGGAGGATCTTAAGATTAGATTTATCTTAGTGACCCATATTATAATTTATTGACTAAGAATTTTTGGTTATATTCACTAATTAAATAAATTAAAAATATCTCGAAACGAATTTCAATCAAGTTGTACACGTGAAAAAGTCGCTTGACACCAAATGCGCGTATGAATCCGATCCACTTTATTTATTAAACATCACTGATCCTTTTGTAATTATTGTTTTGAAGATTAAAGAGAGTTTATATATACCTTATAATTAATAGTTATTATCTCAATACAAACTTCGCACAAACTCTGTGAAGAAAACGTAAAAATATGTAAACGTATGGTAAATAGCGAAAGCACTTGTGTTACAGAAATCCGTAAAAACGTTTATAAATCAGAGAGAATCAAACCCGGGAACTTTGACCCTTCGGGCGACTATATTGTCAACTGCGCCACGGTCTTCGATAAACAGATAATTAATTACTCTTTAGTGATGTAACGGGTAAGGAATCCTAGATTGCCTGCGGCCAGATATACTCGGCCAATCGTAATTACCAAAAGGCAAAACAACGAATTGTGTACTAAAAATAAGGCTAATAGAACTCAAAATATATTAAAGCAAGCTCCTATTTATTGTATTCCAAGTTTTATTGGAAAAACATTTTGACAAACGGGTAATGAAAACAAATTGTATTTACTGTTACAAAAAGTATTGCGGTAAAACAGCCAAAGTGATTTTTTCCATTGGCATTAATTTTGATATACGGCGAATCTGGTGAGCAAATAATAAAGCCTTGGTCTTGTTTTTCAATCCACTTACTAATGTATATAAATGGGGTTTCGTTTGTTTTGGTTAATGCTTGGCTTATTGGCGGAATACGGGTGGGCACGAAAGAGGCTTGTCAGGCCTCTAAATCTCAAGAAAATACCTTGATTCATTTAACTTCAAGGTCAAGGCCATATTTTTCAACCGACTTGTTACACCAAATAGCGGCTAGACTTCTTTGGTGAATTGTATTTTTGCCAATGAGCCGTGAGAATGAACATATTTATATACATTTTATGATGACCACGAGTTTACTGTGTTCTATAGCCATGGAATCTGTGGTTAGCTTTCAAGGTTTCCGTGGCGCCAATGATTCAGTGTAAGATCTTTTCAAGGCACAATAGGGTTAAAATCAAGTTGTACACGTTAATAAGTCACTCTACACCAAACGCACGCTCGAATGTCATCGACTTTATTTATTAAACGTTACTCAACATTTCGTTATCCTTTTTTTAGTTTAATTTTTGATACCACACTGTTTAACTAGGTCATTCGGTCAATTATGTCCTGAGGCGGTATACGATATATTTACGACCTATTTTATGACTAGGTTAAAGAAAAAAATGTTATTACAAAAATAAGTTCAAAAGTAATTGGTCTATAATTTTTACCGAAGTAAAAATAAATTTTATTTATTTCTTTAGTTCAAAAAAAACGTCCATATATAATATTTCACAATAATAATAAGCGATAGATTGTTAAAAAGAACTGTTACTTCTAAATTTTAAATACATGTTTTTAACTATATTATTAAGTAAAACTCCTCCCCTCCTTGAGTGCCCTACAGACTCCCATAAATGAGACTTTTAGTACTAAGCAACTATTTTATTTGGTTTTAACAGATGTTAAAATAAAAAAAAATATGTATGGAGTTAAAATATGTGTAGATTTTGGCGTCTTTGGCGATTGGGCCGGATTTTGGCGTCGCGCCATCTCGGAGGTACCGGGTTCGACTCCCGGTCGGGTCACTAGTACTTACCGCATAATGAGAGCAATGTTTGTGATATTGTCCAATATTTATTTATTTTCACTGATTTTTCTTACCTATTGAAACCTATATATTACCTTACTGATTTTTCTTACCGCCCGCCGCTTCGCCCGTGTGGAATTCGGTTATATTGCGGTATAAAGCACAACTATAAGAAAACTAAGAAGCGCGATGTAACGCTGGATACGATTAGTTGTTAAACAAAAACTGAATGGTACACTATAAGATATAAGTAGATGTAAGAGAACAGTTTAGACGACAAAACAAATTGTACGTCGTCCCTCGGGAATTCCTCATTCATTATCGTATCATTTAGCTTCTAAATTTGCATGTTTATATTCGTTTGCAATATTTTACCTTGTTTTAAACGCTACACAGCGCCATCTCCAATCCATCCATCAAGCAAACTATATTTTTGTTTTCCCTCGGGAATATATTTTTATCCGGGATAAAAAGTACCCTATTATTTAATCCGGACTTCTAACTTTACTTCTGCAAAATTTCAAAGCAATCGGTTCGGGGCCTACTCCCATAAACGAAATATGTCGGATCCGACAACGGATGGCAATTTTTAATCCTCATAATCATAAAAAAAACACTTCGAATGCAATTAAGCGTTTTCAAAAAACAAAATATCATTTATGCAAATCAAAAACCACGTCTTCATTGCTAAACTTTTGAATAATCTTCAAAAACGAAACCTTTCGTTTGTTCGTTTCGTTTTTGAGAGTACCCCCCTGTAGTTACGGCGTGAAAGCGGAACAAACAAACAAACAAACTCACTTTCCGATTTATAATATTAGTAAGAATGTACTCGTGAAAGAATTCCTGGATTATACCAAACAGCCTTCGGTTTAAGGCAGAAAGGAACCATTTTTCACAATGTACAGTACAATAAAAACGTCTCCGAAGTTTTATGACGCGACCAAACGGTATGTTATAAGAAGTGGGTAAGTCAATATTTTTGGTACGAGTACTCCCAGTTCGTTGTTGGATTGGATCACGATTGTGAAACGTGTTTTATGCGAGGATAATCTTTGATATTGCTATATGAATTGCTTTTTTTGATCTCGTTTTGATATGTTTTCACTAATGGATCTGTGGTTTGGTATAGACTATAGTAGGTACAGAATTATTTATAGTAAAACTATGTAGGTATGTATTCTTTCTTTTTTCGACATTTTTTTTAATAAGTACCTAGTGGCTAACTACAACTTGACATGCGTAGGTACTATTACGGATTATTCAAAGATTATAACCCTTCTTAGGAACTAAACAAAAAATAATACATTTCGAGGATTCATGAATTAAGCGTTCTTCTCTTAAAATTGCCGTTATTGCTTGGGAATTCCCTTGAAAAAAAAGCAAGTACGTGTCCGGTATGACATTTTATGCTTAGTTCTCGATTATCGAATTATATTTACATTAACATATATATAGGAGCTTTTCCAATTACCTTTTGCGTTAGACTACCTACTACCGTAAATTACTCTCGCGATGTATTTTTTCAGCTCTTCAGGAATTCAATTATATCATATAAGCTGGACATAAGCAAAATATTTCATAATAGCTACCAGTGGACACATAAGGTTCCTCTCAATATACAAGAATCAATAGTTTCTCATCAATGCATAATTAATTATTCTCCCTCCGGAAACCCTGAACAAACAAAGGATTATCACATTAAGTACATCAGCGACGATTACCATGAGTTACTTAATTTCATGTCCTTAAATCGTGGTTTGTATGCATGATTACAGTCAATAATAGTTTAGGAGCTGAACACAAATTCGTTGACGTTACTCAATGAGCCGTTCGATTGTGCGTCTTATCTCGCCCGACAGGAATAGGGATTCAGACGGGGTTTAAAAAAATCCTGGCACCGTAACAGTCATATTTGATCAATTTTCCGACTGCACGACAACTATAACAGGCGTTGTGACGTGTAGGGACATTTTAGTGGGTACTCTTTTTCAAGTGGAAGAGTCTCAAACGCACCTCTGTGCATTTCCAGGGACAGCGGTTCGAAGCAGCAACGCATTTTCTCCCATCAAAACGCTTATAATTTTCCAAATAGGAACTTGATAAATTAAAATGCGATTGATATTTTGATAATGAATGTTTTAATGTTCGGGTAACTTAAAATCAATGGAGTCTTGTTCGATCAACAACTGTCTCCAATCTTAATATCTCGTCATATTTAACCTTCCTATAAGTTGATTAACTCAAAAATTTTACTTCTAGTGAAAGTGATACTACTTTTTGAAATTTCAAAGGTCCCTAAAATCTCTAATTGTATTCAAGTTTATTCATTACAAATAAAAAAAAAACTAAAATAAAAAAATAGTTTTGTAACATATTTGCGAAAGCTTGTAAATAATGTAGCATTCTAATGGTAAAATTGTTTTTGAAATTCGTTTGGCAGTTTATGAGTTTATTACTTACATACAAAAAAATACATCAACGTAATTTAATTTAAGTACATACTTGTATTAGTCCTTTGGAAAATGAACCGAAATCTAATTGAAAAATGTATGTACCATACATTTCCAATAACGTAATCAAATTAGCAACGGGCCCTGTTACCATTTTCTCATGATCGGCCCATAAGTTTGGCCTAATCTCTGCCGGCCTGAATAAGGGTGGCCATAATTGGGTTCCTAAAAATAAACTAACTCGGGCCTTAGGATCTGCTTAATTAGATTCAGTAAATTATCAAGGTTTTGAAGCAGATGGTAAAATTATACGGAATTAAAAGTCGTAGATGTTATGCAAATGATGCATAGCAAATGAATCAGTGGGATAACACTCCGTTAATCTATCGTTTAAACATTCTTGAACTGTTTTTGCTTTTGTTCATTGTCAATATACGATTATAAAAAAAGCTAATAAAGAAACTGGGACCCAAGAGCGTACCTGTGTATTCATACTAATATTATAAATAAGAAAGTAACTCTGTCTATCTACCTGTCTATCTGTCTGTTTGTCTGTCCGGTTTTCACGCCTAAACCACTAAACCGATTTTGATGAAATTTGGTATACGTTGAACTTCTAGAACGGACATAGGCTACTTTTTGTTTTGAAAATAAACGGAAATGGGGTAAAACCTCGGGGCATTCTCTACCATTCAACCCTTGGGTCATGCAGAGAGCTTGTTTATGGGTAGGATAATAGATAAAAGATGATAGGTGAATTGAGTCTTCCTAGCCTATTCTCAATATCCTATTCGTAATACAACCTTTGAAAATGTATATGGGAAAATGTTTATTGTTTGACTTAGAGATATGAAATTTGGCACTAATATAGCTTGGATTAAAATAAAGACTACTTTTTGTTTCGAATATTTGGGAACCTAACCTAAAAAACCGAAAGGATGTAGTCCACGCGAACGAAGCAGGTTTAAAAATGGTATAATTGTGTTCCTATTTCAGACCTTATGCCTTAATAGTTCCAAATTATTTAAATGCGTATTTCATGCAAAGCTACCCGTCTACGTAGACTTATTTAAGACCCGATAGATTTCCTTTAAAAGCGTAAGTATCACTGGCCTCCACAGAATCCTTGGGCATAGAAAACACCCGTGTTCTGTCATGTAATTATGCTCATTTTCAGTCGACATTTGGAGGAATACACTTTAAAAATAAAATCATTCTACACACTTTCGACTTTGTACCTACTGTCCTTATTTTGCGGACGTAAAATCAATAGTTTCTAGAAAAACCTAAAAGTTATTACTATACTTCCATCAGCTTCTACAAGTTTGCGCGAGAAAAGTTCCGGAAACAAACAAGATGAAACTTCCCTTTTCAAAACATTAGTGCAATTTAAATACGGCGCAGGAAACTTGGCTGACACCCGCCGAGTTCACAGCGGACGCCAACAACATTAAAGTCATTTCATTCGCGAAGTACAGCGGGAAAAGTCAAAGTTGACTGTACAACGTGCATAAAACATGGCTTTGGTACTGGTTGTTGAAAATCAATTGTATATTGTTATTGTTGGGATTTTATTTAGCCTCCACGGAATCCTTGGGAAGCTATTAGACATGGAAAACTCGTGTTTTATCGTAAAACTAGCGGTCCCGGCGAACTTCGTTTCGCCTTAGATAATTTTTCCCACTTTTCTATTGAAATTTTTCAAATTTTACCAAGGATCCCTAATTTTGTAGCCTATGTCAAATTGGAAGAATGTAGCATTCTATTGGTGAAATATTTTTTTAAATCGGCCCAGTACTTTTTGAGCCTATTCATTACAAACATACAAAAATAGGTACAAATATTTCCTTTTTTATAATATTAGTATAGATAAGTAAAATCTCATGCATCATGCAGAAACACTAGACTTCATTACACATCGTAATATACGAATATTATGCAGGTTTTTATTTAAATAAATCTTTGAATTTAAATAATCCCTCGCTTTAAATTCTTCGACTATGGTCGACAGAAGGACTTTTAGGTTTTTAAAAGACTAGTTGTGTCCGAAACTCCGTTCGCGGTAAAGTTGTTTTGTATTATTTCTTTTAATAGAAATCCAACAAATTTCATAAAAAACAAATTACACCAGCCAGTGAAAGCCTAATGAAATCGGTGCAGCCATTACAAAGCTTAGCCGAACGAAGCGCTGGATAAATAAACAGGCAAATTTGTAAAAAAATAAATTTTAATATGTGTACTGTGTTTATATCCTCATGCATTTAGTTTAAAACGATTACCTATTGTAACATTACGAACAGACACTCCATTTCATTGATTAGTTTGGATTTTATGAATTCAGTCTTTAAAATATTTTACTTTGCATTTATTATTAAAACTTCTCGTATCTCTTAAACTAGGCTTATAAATAATTTGTATTCAGAATTTATTAAGCGAGTGATTTCCAAAGAGCCAGTCCACAGACGTGCCGTAATCCCGGGAGTTTACGTCAGATTCCTTTTAAAATGGGAAAAATCGGAGGAATTACAAACGCTTGAAGTGGTATTTATAAAGTGACGGCCATAGACTTGCGACTTAAACTTGGTGTTGAACTATAAAACTCCTTAGATTGGATTTTTTTTTTAATTTTACATGATATAACGCTTAAATGTTTTTAACTGCTGGCACTGCTTTCGTGTTAAAAATAACTTAGTTTATCCACATTCAATAGGTTCCAAAACTATTGAACTGATATTAAAAATTATATTGACGACCTCCGTAGCCGAGAGGCGAGCGGGCCTGACTTTGGCGAGCGCCATCTCTGAGGTTCCGGGTTCGATCCCCGGTCGGTTCAATATGGGAAATGAACTTTTCCATATTGTCTTGGGTCTGGGTGTTGTGGTACCGTCGTTGTTTCTGATTTCTGTAACACAAGTGCTTAAGCTACTTACCACAGAATTAGAGCAATGTATGTGATGTTGTCCAATATTTATTATTTATTTATATTATATTACTGGAGCTACTAGTGTAGCTTATATTTTTATTTTACAATTGGCAAACTAACTGTGTGTCTTAGTGCAAATTAGAAATAGGTTAAGCTTTCATTTGTAAAAAAAAACTACTGAGTTTCTTGCCGGTATCTTCTCTAGTTATACTCTTTGGTTCCGAACCGGAGGTAGCTTCATTTGCTTTATATGAAGACTATTCATAAATATTAGAAAGAAAGAAAAAAATATTTGGCACAAAACATTTAACAGTAATTATATAGATACATAGTTTCATTAGCATTATGCCGTACATTTGGATAGGAGGCCCAAATGTAACGACGCTGGTTTTCAGTGGTCACCCTATACTTATCTAAAAACTAAAGGGCGAGTAGGGTGTGGCTCTATCAACAAAATATGAGAGGAAAAATACACATGCTCTGCAATATCTTAACTAAAAATCTAAATAAAACAGAAAATAACAAAAACATATAAATAATTTTATAGTAGGCTAGTCGTACAGATTATTATCATTTTCAGGTCTTGACTACAACTAGCATTCACAAAACACTTATTTATAAATTTATACTAATGTAATCTATGTGAATAAAAAAGATTGACTTTGAATAAGTGAAAGGTTTTCTTTGGGTGACTAATACGGTTCCAATATTTTGCGATTTGTAATGTGTCAAAAATAACATCCGTTTTTCTCCAACCGACTGCGAGCCGTTAATAACATTCCATAGTTTACTTTCCATATCAGCTTTCATCAGTTGTCCGTCAGTCGATTTAAGCTCGTATAATTTATAACTATACGTAACTAGAACGGATTTATTGGAACTATTGGATATCGGGAATATTGAAACCGGGCTTATGACGTAACCCAAGGTGTAAAACAATCTACGCGACCCACTAGTTTCATAAGCATGCGAAATGTCTTACCTCTGTGAGGCATTTGTGGGAAGCCAGTAAATTTTCTTTGTTTGATGAGGACTTTCATACTTAATCAGGCTAATTAATTTATTTTAATTGAAATTGTAAGATGATAAATAGCTTAGGATAACAGAACGCTTTTAACCCGACTTCTGCGTAGTCAAAAAATACGTGTTTTTGAAAGTGGAATACTCGTAAGTCAGATTAATCGTTATTTCAAATTGCGAACTGTTTCGCCACCTAGCGTGTGCAATACAAACGAATCTTGCTGCATATTGATTTTTATCTTTATCAACGTTCGTAGCCGAGAGATGAACGCGCTGACTTTGGTGACGTGCCATCGTTTTAATTCGCAAACTTTTGATTAATCTTCAAAAACGAAACCTTTCGTTTGTTCGTTTCGTTTTTGGGAGTAGACCCCCAGGTTCGAGTCCCGGTCGGGTCAATATGGGAAACAAATTACTTGTTCTACTGTTCTTGTTTTGTTATTCTAACAGAAAGCACTTGCTATAAGTACTTACTACAGAATTAATGCAATGTATAAGATGGTGTCAAATAGTTGTTTTAACTATTAATATTATGGCTTTTGTGACTCCGTTCGCATTCAATCGGGATAAAAAGTATGCTAGTATGTCAGTTTAGTATCTTATATAATATCTAGTCATCGTGAAACATTGCTCATACTCCTAGTATATTAATATGCTAGGCTAGTACTCAGCCCGCCGTTGGTGTTTTGGTTGGTCAGGTTGATCCCATTTCCCACAGCACCACCACTCAGGCGATGAGGTCCAACCAAGGGGTTTTAGTGGGTAGTCCTGCCCTTCTAAGGGCAGTGAGTCCTACACACGCCGTCACCTCCCTCAAGTAACTGCACCAACAGAAATTAATGACAGCCAACATTAGCCAAAAAAAGAAGTTTAAAAAGTCAAATAATCGTGTGGAAGGAATCTCAGGAATAGCGGTTATAGGGGAAAACGAAACATTCAGAGCTGCTGAACGGAAATCTCCTATATTTATTACAAATATTCACCAAAATACTAAGGAATCCGACATTGTTCGATATATATACAAGATGACACAGGAAACTGTCAAACTGGAAAAAATTGCGATTCAACGTCAGTGTGATTATAATGCCTATAAATTTTATGCACCCCAGAGTAAATTATCTAAGTTCTTAGATGAAAAGATATGGCCTAAGGGAATCATATTTCGAAGGTTTTTCAATTTCAAGAAGAGCCATAAAACGGTACCTTTAGACAAAGGAGGCGGCCCGACTCGAGTTAATTAATAAATGGGTACATATAAATTCGTCACATTTAATTGTAAAAATGTTAAACGCTCCTTAGATAACATTCGAGACTTATGTAAGGTAAGCGACATAATAGCATTGCAAGAAACTTGGCTGACTAACGATGAGATCCCGTTTTTGAACACAATAAACACCGAATTCAGTAGAACCGGAGTATCAGCTATGGACACATCGGCTGGCCTGCTAAGAGGTCGGCCCTTCGGAGGAGTAGCGCTGCTCTGGCGATCCAGTGTGTTTGTGAATGTGGTTGTGATCGAGTGCGATAACCCGCGTATCTGTGCGATTAAGGTAGTATCGAATGAGAGATCATTTCTGGTGATGTGTGTTTATATGCCTACGGACGAGAAATTGAACCTGGCTGAGTTTACGGATGTTCTCAGTGCGGTAAGTGCTATAATAGACGATTGTAGTGTAGACTGTGTATATATAATGGGAGATTTCAATGCCCATCCCCAAGAACCGTTTTATTATGAACTATTAAATTTTTGTAAAGATCAAGAGTGGACTTGTATTGACTTTAATATATTAGGCTTAGACAGTGGTACGCACACTTACATTAGTGAGATAAATGGATCTAGGAGGTGGTTGGATCACATATTATTAAGTAAAACCGCTGTCAATTCAATTAAAAATATATATGTTATGTATGACATTTTTTGGTCGGATCACTATCCTCTGGTAATGGAATGCGACTTAAATATTGTTCTACCAAAAAAATGTAATGTTTTGCCTCGTCATAGTGATGTTGTATGGGGAGAAAGGACACCTGAGCAAATAGACTTATATAGGCAAGAATGCAATCGTAGGTTAAGGCTTATTGACTTTTCTCCTGAATTGTATAATTGTTGCGATAGGATGTGTTATAATAATAGTCACAAAATCGTAATTGATAATCTGTATAGTGAAATAGTATTGGCCCTGAAAGAGTCTTCCTTAATCAGTAAAGAGAGGAAAAAAAATTGAAAAGGAAAGTAATTGCGGGCTGGAATAAACATGTGGCTATAGCTCATGAAAGGGCCAGGCTTAAATTTCAATCATGGGTGTGGCAGGGTAAACCAGGCGCCGGTGACGTTTACGAAGAGATGTGTGAGACAAGAAAAATTTTTAAATCACGTTTAAAATGGTGTCAAGATCATCAAGTGCAAATAAAAATGGATATTTTAGCCTCCCATCACGCTAAAAATGATTTTTCTTCTTTTTGGAAGCACACTAATCAGTTGCAGTGTAGGCCTGGCCAGCCCGTGAGTGTTGATGGTATATGCGAGCCTGTAGATGTCGCTAATTCTTTTGTAGATAGCTTCAAAGTAAATTCCCCCCTCGGACCGACAAAATCAACGCTGAATGCTGGGCCCGACTTGGACTGGAAGACTACTTTTTCGGTGAAAGATATAGCTGACATGATTAAGTCGATGACTAAAGGTAAATCACCAGGCCACGACGCGCTCAGTATTGAGCATCTCAGATTTGCCGGTCCGCACCTTCCGCGTGTACTGTTTTTGTTATTTAATTACTGTTTGGCGCATAGCTACATGCCAGGGGATATGATACGAACTGTAGTAGTACCCATAGCCAAAAGCAAGACGGGAGATCTCTCAGACGGGAATAACTATAGGCCTATATCGTTGGCAACGGTTATTTCAAAAGTGTTTGATGGTGTGCTTGGCATACTTTTGAATAGCTATGTGAAACTGCATGATAACCAGTTTGGTTTCAGACATAAATTGTCCACTGAAAGTGCCGTTCTGTGTGTGAAGCATACTATCTCGTACTATGTGAAGCGAAAAACGCCAATCTTTGCTTGTTTTCTAGACCTGTCGCGGGCATTTGACCTGGTCTCCTATGACATCCTGTGGGATAAACTAGAAAAAAGTCACCTACCTGTAGAACTTATAAATATACTCAAGTATTGGTATGGAAACCAGGTCAATAACGTGAGATGGGACGGGGTTTTGTCTGAACCGTACAGGTTGGAATGCGGGGTGCGTCAGGGGGGGTTAAGTTCGCCTACGCTTTTCAACCTGTACGTGAATGACTTGATCGACGTACTGGCTGGCGCGGGGGTCGGATGTCATATAGATGGCGTGTGTGTTAACAACATTAGTTACGCGGACGATATGGTGCTCTTAAGTGCATCCATTTGTGGTCTACGTAGACTGCTGTCAATTTGTGAGGAGTACGCTTCATCTCATGATTTGGCTTACAATGCTAAAAAGAGCCAATTAATGGTCTTTTGGGGCCGGGAATAAAACATATGAAGACATACCTCCTGTGAAATTATACAATAGTACTCTACAAAGAGTGACTACATTTAAATACCTAGGACATATATTAACTCCCGACCTTAAGGACGATGATGATATTGATAGGGAACGGAGAGCGTTGTCAGTAAGGGCGAATATGCTGGCCAGAAGGTTTGCGCGGTGTACTGTTACGGAGCGGTCAGGAAAAGCTTTTTAAAAAAAACACTTTTACTCACAAAACAAAGATATATTGGAAATAGATGATTTGGTACACGAATGATACAATAGGTGGTTACGCGACGGAGGTCCAATCCAATCTGATTTACGAAAAACATGTAATTAAAATCCGGAACAATAACAACCGTTTCCTATTGCATTGACGTCAATGCAATAGCAACGCAGCAATTTTATTTTATATATTTATGAATGCATTACCCAATATAACAACCCCCCCGTTAAGATGAATCATTACATCTCAAATGATGTGATGAGGAATTGAGACTAACGCGGAGATTGGACTTACGTTTCGTAATAGAGATTATATCTATTACATAAGTAGCTTTAAAATTAAACTTAATTAAACAGAGGTAAGTAAAAAAGATTAAGGAGTAATTAAGCTAATATTTATTTAAGATGAATAGTAAGTATTAGAGTTAAGAATTAAGATAAGTGTCGATTACAATTCGTGATCTTTATTATCATTTGTAAAAACAAGATTTCTTCTAAGTGGACTCGGTGAGCTTACTGTTGCTTCCTCTAATTTAATCTCATCTTTAATGACAACTAAGGATGCTGGAGGATTAGATTTAGAATTGTTACACTGATTAAATATTTGTATGCAACAGGGCAACTTATTATTGCTTATATTTTTTCGACACTTATAACAAAGATATAATAAAAATAGGATGCTGGAAGCTAAGCTTAATGATGTATATGCCGTGGAGTAGGTCTCAAAGTGAGATGGACTTTCTAACTTATTTAATTCATCTTCCATTGATTGGAGATGGATGCTGGCATGGAGCAAGGAATCAAGATTTCCCGTGTTTTTTAATTTAGAGTATGGGAGCTTTGGTAAAGTTTTATTTACTTTTGAATGCTCGCAGCAATCGTCTAATAAGATATTAAAATTAGAGATTACATTTGTTACATTACCAAGATATGTTTCGCCTACGGCTGTGAATTGCAAAGTCTTAAAGAAAGCTTTACAGCTTTTAGGTAACGTTAAGATGCCAGTCCCAAATAAGATGACATCTGTGTTAACATCATTCTCATCACAAGTGATGTGGCATTTGCCTGGTTCTGATTGGACAAATATCCAGCGGTTAAAACTTAACTTATGAAATAAATCTATAGACCCATGAATTAACTTAGTTACACACGTGTCCGGTAGCTTGCTTATAGCGTCACTAAGCAAGGTCGTTTCGCACGTAGGGTTGGCGATCACTGAAAACATATTCGAAAGCACACACACATAACACTTTTCACTGATAAGTTTGCATTTGTCAATGTCTTTAACTAACGAGTAAAACATACGATCAGCTGTTATCGCTACGTACGAGCTAGTCGGTTCAAGAAGGATGTAAGTGTCAGGCTTCGTGATGTCATATGGTACAGGTAAGGGTATTATATTATATAGGTTATAGATTTGGGGTAAAACTAAAGGAATTCTTAAGATAAATATAATCTTACTTTCATGATAATAGCATACTAGTTTAGATATATCAGTTATTTCCTGAATATTCTGTAAAGTTAAGGATACAGGAAGGTCATAATGGCTAGGTAGCTTATTTCTATACTTATCAAGTTCATTATATAGTTGGTGAGGACTAAGTACAGTCGGGTGCAAAACGTTTAGCTTCGCGAATAAGATAGCGTTATTAATATCATCAACATCAAAAGATAATGTTAAGATAATAGCTTCTAGAGAATTAAACAATGAATTAGTTTGCGATTTAATTTCAAGTTTGTCGTTAGAATTAGTAACTGTCTCAAGGATTTTATGTATGATCTGCATATTCTCTAAGAGATGCTTCTCATTTTGATCGACCTTAGAAATAGAATTATTAAAAGATGCAATAGTTGATTGGATAACATGGATGTTATCTTTCATAAGATAAGCGAGATGTTTTTCATCTGACTGTACATTTTTAATGGCTTTCGAGTACTTAAGCCCATCTTCAGCGTCTAATGTGCCAAATATTGATTTGAGTATTGATCCTCCTAGGTCCAGAAGGCCTCTTTTGACGCGTTTATGAGAATTATTATTTTCTAATAGGTACGATATGGAAGAGAATTTATTTACATTGCTAAAATGCTGGTTTTTTAATGCAGAAAGAGAATTAAAACAGTCTGTTTGTAACTTAGAAGAAGTAAATGAGTTGCAGAAGATGTCGAGCTTTTGGAATAGGAATTCTACCTTGTCTAAATTAGGTTGAATATGACTTATGTCTATATATGTTACGACGTTCCAGTCGGTATTAGTAAATTTAATGTCTAAGAGCTTATCAAAATGAAGGCCTGGGCTACTCGTTATCTGTGTAACGTAACTCGACCCGACGAGTTGCGATCGCGCCGATCTGAAATAAAATAACAACCTACTGTTACTTAACTAAGGTGTACTTATGTATTATATTATATACTTATAACTTATCGCTATGCTGTGCCGTCACTAGCCGGTTTGATTTCGTCATAATGATGACGTACATATTTACGATTGATTAGGACGGTGACGGTATGATTACCGTTTAGCTTTATTATTTTAAATGGGCCCTTCCACACTGGTGATAATGCTTTATTTTGCTTGTGATGGCAACGAATGTAAACCATATCACCGGCTTTATAAGATATAGGCTTTGTTCGCGAATCGTAATAGTTTTTCGACCTTTCCTTAGAGCTTTGAATATTTTGGAGAGCTTTTTGGCGACTATAGTAAAGTCGATGGTTTAAAGCTCTGATATAATCGGTATAAGTATTGTTATCAAGAGTATCGATACTAGACGGTAGGTAAGGCTTGAAGCCGAATAGTAATTCTAACGGTGCGAACCCAGTTGTACTATGTACGTTAGAGTTATACGCTATCATAGCGCTAGGTACATAGAGGTCCCAAGTGTTTTGATTTTCTCCTATGTAAGACCTTAGGTATTCTTTAAGAGTAGAGTGGCTTCGCTCAAGCGCACCACATGTTTGAGGATGGTAGGGCGAGGCAAAGATGTGTTTTATACTAAATAGTTTTGCTAGCTGTTTAAATAGATCGGAACAAAAATTAGTACCTTGATCTGAGATTATAAGTTTAGGTATTCCCATATGGGAGATGTAATTCACAAATACTCTTGCTGTTTCTTCAGCTGAACATGACTGCATTGGATATGCCTGAGAGTATTTAGTCAGGTCGTCTTGCGCGGTAAGTAGGAATTTGTATTTATGTTCATAGGTTTCAGGTAAGGGACCAACTAAATCAAGGAAGATCTTTTCGTTAGGACGGGATGCTGTGGATGTGATTATCATAGGTGCCCGATTTGTTTGCCTTAAGGGCTTATTAATTTGACATGAACGGCAGTTTTTAACATAATCTTCGATATCTTGCCGCATGTTTTTCCACCAGAATTGGGATTTTATCCGTTCAATCATGCGGGAGATACCGGGATGACCTGCGAGTGGTGAGTCGTGGTTATCTCTAAGGATCTGTTTAACTTCATCTGGTGTAGGGTATCGAATACAGTTATGATAAATATTTACTTTAATGTGAGTGTTATGAAAGAGGAAGGCTATAATGTTATAAATTTTTGTAAAAGATAGTTTAGAGAAAGGATCTGTAAAGTCTGATATGGCTATTTCCTTCTCTTCTGGATACCAATATTTAACCATGTCCCGATAATCTCTGAGAAGATTAAATACGTCTTTGTATGTCATTTCATCGAAGTGATTGAGTTTAACGAAAAGGTGTGTAAAAACGTGTTTATCGTTGGAAGTTGAGAAAAAGGTATAGAGTTCGCGTTCGACGTTGCGTATATCGGGAATGTCAGGGTCATTTGTAGAGGCATCTATGATGTCACTGCAGTAAGGGATTGATTCATCTAGGTCAATTGATGTTGGATATGCGATTAACTTGATTTTAGATTTTAATAAGGATTCGTTATGTTCTTGGATAATGGTATCGTATGAACCTAAAGCTTGTCTAGAAATTTGAAGGAATTGTTCATACGTTTCGCTTGTGGAAGGAAGGTTGTGAAGATCTAAGTTATTATCGGGAGACGATGTAGGATTAGGAGTCATTGAGTTAGAGTCAGTAGCGTCATCAAGGGCGTTTACAGGGAATCGGGATAAGGCGTCAGCGTTCGCGTTTAATTTGCCCTTTTTGTACACAATTTCGTAGTCGTATTCCTCAAGTTTTAGGCGCCACCGTATCAGTCTAGAGCCTGGGTCTTTGACATTAAATAGCCAGACGAGAGGTTTATGGTCTGTTACGATCTGGAATCTGCGACCATATAAATAAGGTCGGAAGGTTTTTACGCCGAAAAGTATGGCTAACAGCTCCTTTTCTATGGTGGAGTAGTTACCTTCAGCCCTATTAAGAGTACGCGAAGCGTATGAGATAGGTTTGTCCTTTCCGATTTCACCTTGTGATAGTACAGCGCCTACTGCGTAATTGGATGCATCGGTGGTAAGTAAAAATGGTTGATTGAAATCTGGGTATTGAAGTAGTGGAGCTGTAGTCAGTTTCTCTTTTAATGATGTGAAAGCGTGTTCTTGTTCATGTGACCATGTGAATGTGACATCCTTTTTAAGGAGAGACGTAAGGGGTTTGGTTATCTGTGAGAAGTTGTTTATAAAGCGTCGATAGTAGCCGACGAGACCAAGAAATGATTTGATATCCTTGGGGTTTTTGGGAGTTGGAAATTGACTGACTGCTTTGGTCTTTTCTGGATTTGGGCATACACCTTTGTCAGTGATAATATGACCCAGATAGGCAACTTCACGCCTAAGGAACTCGCATTTATCTGGTTGGAGTTTTAAGTTAAATTTACGTAATCTGTCAAATACTAACTGAAGTTTCGTAATATGGCTGGCCAGATCGTGGCTAAAGATGATAATGTCATCGAGATAAATGAGAGCATGTAGACCTTGAAGGCCAGAAAGAGCGGTGTTCATCATTTTTTGGAAGGTAGAAGGAGCATTTTTTAACCCAAAGGGCATTCTGGTAAATTCATAGTGCCCAGCAACGTCTGAATTGGTGTTAATAGTGAATCCTGTTTTTGGTGCGTCCTCGGATGTCATCGGGCACTGATGAAATCCTGATGAGAGATCCAGGGTACTGAAATATTTCGAATGACCCAGCTGATCAAGGATGTCAGTAATGAGAGGTAATGGATAAGTTTCTGAGACAGTGACGTCATTGAGACGACGATAGTCAATGACTATGCGCCATTTCTTTTTGCCAGAGGCGTCCATCTTTTTAGGGACTACCCAAACTGGAGCATTCCAAGGTGATATAGAGGGTCGGATTATTTTTTGATCTAACATCTTTCGAATTTGAGAGTCTACTTCGTCTTTATGACATTCTGGGAAACGGTAAGATTTAACATGAATAGGAGGCGCATCTCCTGTATTAATTGAGTGCTTAATGGCATTAGTGAAGGACAGAGGTTCATCTTCAAGATGAAAGATGTCTGTGTATTCGGAGCAACAATTTAAAAGTGCACTTTTCTCCTCGTTATTGAGATGTGAACATCGGATGAGATCTAGAACCTTTTGCGATCTGTGAGGCTTATAGTCGGAAATAGAATTAATTTTTTCTGTTAAGTTAATGTCTGACTTAATTTCAAGAGGTGACGCTTCTACATAATAATCTTTGACTCGGACTTCAGAGTCGGTGGTGTTTAAAATGGTAATGTTTATTCTTTTAGTTGGCTTTATAGTAACAATGCAATTTGCGATGTAAACACCATCACTTAAGGTCTGATCTAGTATGAGAGCTTCGTTACTGTGATAAGACTCGGGAGTGTAATTTGATATCGCGCATTCAATTACGGACTCGGAACGCGCGGGAATAATGTAAGTGGGCTGATTATATTCTATCACCAGACTTTGCCCTAAAATATTTAATAATTTTGTGTTGTAATTAATATTTGTTTTAAAATATCCCAAAAAATCACTACCGATGATGCCGTCATAATCTAGACTGACGTCATCGTTAGTTACGTGAAATTTGTATTCATATATTTCGTCTGATAATTTAAAATCCATTTGAATTGTACCTAATGTTTCAGAACACTGTTCGAGGCTATTGATTCCTTTAATCTTAACTATTTCACGAGATAATTGTAATTTTTTATTTAAACTGGAACGTTTAATGAGGCTTATACTCGCGCCTGTGTCTATAAGAAACCTTAATGGATTGGAAGAGAAGCTAGAATTAAGATAAACATGCGGTAATGATATTTTTTTTATAGGTATATTGACTTTGAGTACAGATGCAAACGGTTTGACATCGTTTGATGTTGAAGTTAATTGACTCAAGTTAATGTCTTGAGGTGTGATTTTATTTGTAAGATTCGGCACCTTTTGTGTCCGTGATGTAGAAAGGCTCAGAGGCTGTTTCGCCTTCTGAGATGTATTAGGGCTCAGAGGCTGTTTCGCCTTCTGAGATGTATTAGGGCTCAGAGGCTGTTTCGCCTTCTGAGATGTATTAGGGCTCAGAGGCTGTTTCGCCTTCTGAGATGTAATAGGGCTCAGAGGCTGTTTCGCCTTCTGAGATGTAATAGGGCTCAGAGGCTGTTTCGCCTTCTGAGATGTAATAGGGCTCAGAGGCTGTTTCGCCTTCTGAGATGTAATGGGGCTCAGAGGCTGTTTCGCCTTCTGAGATGTAATAGGGCTCGGAGGCTGTTTTGCCTTCTGAGATGTAATAGGGCTCAGAGGCTGTTTCGCCTTCTGAGATGTAATAGGGCTCAGAGGCTGTTTCGCCTTCTGAGATGTAATAGGGCTCAGAGGCTGTTTCGCCTTCTGAGATGTAATAGGGCTCAGAGGCTGTTTCGCCTTCTGAGATGTAGTAGGGCTCATCGAAATAGAAACTCTCTTAGGAGCATGATGAGATGTGTTTATAAATCTAGAATAAAATACATGTGTGCCTAAATTATTCGGAAAGCGACGGCACGGCTTCGAATCCCGATCAATTAGTTTAAATCATCGTCATTTGCAAATTCGTGAGAAAGTTCGTGGGGAATCAGCGGTAGCGGTTCCGACAATTGCGGCGACTCGTAAGAAATATGATGCGTGTTTGCCGGTCGGTTTGAGTTATTGTATCTCTCATTGTTATATTTCCTTTTACGACATTCTGTAATATCATGCCCCTTAGATTTGCAATACCTGCAGAAAACGTGGGACCGGGAATTATCGTTAGGGACTGGTACAGGCGGTCTACGATCTGGATAACCGCGAGATGGAAACGTGCGTCTTATCTTGGAAAAACACTCAGACTCCGAATGCCCAGTTTTTCCACAGGTTTTGCATTTAGGTTTTACTACAGTTTTAAAATAGAGATTTTGGATTTTTTCCTCCTCTAGAGCTATGTTAATTGCATCGTTCAAACATTTGGGGCTTCGACATCTGACATTATTGCTAATTCGTGGATGTAGGCCTAAGGTAAATGTAAACAAGGCTAAGTCCTCGGTCATTGCAACGCGACCCGAGAGATCTTTCTTAAGGGATTCCGAGTTATAAATTTCGGCTTGGATATCTGTAAGGCAGCTTTCGACCCTAAGTGAAAATTGGGATACCGTTTCATTAGGTTGCTGTTTACACGACTGTAGATCTAGCAGCAAATGATTATAATGTTTTCTTTCGCCAAAATTTTGTTTAAGGAACAATTTGATTTGGTTAAAGTCATCGAAAATCTTATTTGAGCACGCGATTTGGGCTTTGCCCTCTAAACGAGATAAGATGTATTTTGTTAATAGAGTTTTCTGGCTGTGTGATGCTAGATCTAAAGCGTTTTGACAGTTTGTAAGAAAAGCAGTGAGAGTTTCACGATCTCCTTTGTAAGTTCCTATGAAATTGCATAGCACATTGATAGGGAATTGTTCGGTTAGTGATAATACGTCAGATTTCTTCTGTTCGACAGACATGGTAACTTACAGATAAGTATTTAGTAGGATAAGGTAAGTATGAGGACAAAATTATTATTTTAGTGATATAGATATTAAATGTGTATATTAATTGTTATTTTTAAGAATAATTTAAGGATTATTAAAATATTAATACAAAATAAATGATAACTATGTATGTAGAATTCGTATGTATTGACTTAGGGATTTTTATTTACTGCTTTTAAGGATATAGAATATAAGTTAGGAATTTAGGGTTAGGTTTTACACTTTAACGCGAGAAAATTGTAGCAATAACAGATAATCAAATATGTTTCACTTACAGGAATAGCACGAACAGGACGATCTTCATGTCAGGAGCTGGGGCGGCAGCGAGGACGAGCAGCAAGGTGACCACGCGCGCTTGGCGTGTCAGGACAACTTGTAGCGGCGGCGTTCAGCGGACGGAGTGCAGCAGGGCGGCGCGTCACAGGAGACGGCTACGGGATGACGAGGGCGGCTCACGATGGGCGGCTTTGCGGGGATAGCGGCGCCTTCAGCGGCGACGGACGTCAAGATGGCAGCCGGCGCGTATCTCGCACCGACGGGATGTGGATGGCAGCGTCCTTACTGGTCTGCAGGCTTACGAAGTGAGGCTGACTGTCGAGACACAGCCACGGGATGCACAGGAACTTGACGAAACGCGTACACAGGAAGTTCACGTTCCGGAGACGGATTGGCACAATAAAGTTTTATGAGAAAACTTATTTTATTTTCACGACCCGTAATGGAATACCAATGGAACGGAAACGGCTTATCAACACTGGTATCCCACTTCTGACACCACTGTTACGGAGCGGTCAGGAAAAGCTTTTTAAAAAAAACACTTTTACTCACAAAACAAAGATATATTGGAAATAGATGATTTGGTACACGAATGATACAATAGGTGGTTACGCGACGGAGGTCCAATCCAATCTGATTTACGAAAAACATGTAATTAAAATCCGGAACAATAACAACCGTTTCCTATTGCATTGACGTCAATGCAATAGCAACGCAGCAATTTTATTTTATATATTTATGAATGCATTACCCAATATAACAGTACGCCAGAGGTGAAAGTTACATTGTATAGAGCTTTTTGTACTTCGTTTTACACGTGCAGCTTGTGGGCAAGGTATACACAGAAGGCCTACAACGCTCTCCGTGTCCAGTACAACAACGCGTTCAGGGTGCTGCTGCGGCTACCTCGCTTCTGTAGCGCATCGGGGATGTTCGCAGAAGCAGGCGTAGACTGCTTCTACGCCACAATGCGCAAGCGGTGCGCGTCTCTTGTGCGTAGGGTGCGGGGGAGCGGCAACAGCATCCTGAACATGATCGCGGGCAGATTAGATTGCCCTTATATGAACCGTTCTTGCGCTATTTCGGGGGGAGTAGTGCAGGAATGGCCACTTTAAGTTATAATATTTTTATTTTGTGTATTGTCTTTTTAAATTGTAACTAACATATTTCATAAGTACTACTAACAACATGAGTCATTGTTACTTGATTAATAAATTCATTCATTCATTCATTCATTCATTCATTAGTTAGATACTTTTATAAATTAGTCAGAACAGTAATGTCATGGTTATTAAATTGTGATATGTATTTGCTGCTGTATGCTATTAAACCAATTAACTATATATTAAATTAAACCAAGTTGCTTTTTAGAGACGTAATTTTGTTTACAGTGTCACTAAAAGTCAGGTCACTAAAAAAAAGTTTCTTTCTTTCGATTCGCTTAGTTACGCATTACTTTATGGAGTTTTCATCATCATTTACTTTTAGTTAAATCTGGGCACAAAAAGGTTTCCATTGGCCTAATTTCAACATGCTTTCAGCCTTCCGCTGTCCTAAGTGGCTCGTTGCATCAATCTCAACATGCTATTAGTAACAGGCGATATTTCCGGATAAGAGCGACGGCCCGCTAAACGTTCTCAAAGGGCTTAAATTATATTTCCAGCTTAGCCTAGAACTTAGAGTGCCTATAACAGGCGAAGAACTTCTTACCGTTTCTACTTGGGGCTCCTGTTTCACTAAGGGACTTGGTGATATTGATATCACTTCTTCACCATCATCATCAGCCTGTTGCAGTCCACTGCTGGACATAGGCCTCTCCAAATGTTCGCCACTTCAATGGATTTTCGGCTACTCTCATCCAGCTCCTGCCAGCCGTCTTGCGCAAATCGTCACTCCACCTGGCCTGAGGGCGTCCTTCACTACGTGTACCGAGGCGTGGTCTCCACTCCAGAACTCGTTTACCCCAACGGTTGTCGGCTCTGCGGCTGATACGGCCAGCCCACTGCCACTTCAGCTTGCTAATACTGTAAGCTATGTCGATGACTTTAGTTCTCTGCCGGAGCACCTCATTATGGATTCGATCCCTTAGAGAAACACCGAGCATAGATATCACTTAGCATACAATTAACGTAGATTTTGTCTCAAAAAGGGGGATAATAAAACCATAGCAGATCTAAAGTCATCGAAATACTTTCTAGAGTAACAAAATTAAAGTGAGCAGGTAACTTAGCTCGTAGAAGGTGGCTGGTAGAAAGGAGGTGGGAGTCAATAGATGCAAGAAAAATTGAGGAAGGCTAATGAGTAATGAAGATGATGATTTGATGACATAGCAACTGCCCGCCGCGCGTTTACTTTATATCTGAAAGTCTGTGATATTTATATTTGACTACTTGTACAAACTTATGAGCCAAAAAGCTCTAGAAAAATTAACGGTGCACCTCCTTTATCCAAAAATAGCGGCCCACAACGCCTTCACACGACTATGATCCAGTTGAATCTTCGAAGATTTTTTTTGTTACAAAATTTCTACTGCAATTAGGGCACCGCAACTGGACGAGAAGAGAGGACGCTCGTTTTTCTTTTGTGTTATGGTTTAAAATAAAAACAATATACATATATATTATTTATTAAGAGGTGCTGTTAAATATCTTCATTAATATATAACATCTTATTAATATATAAATAAATATATGCACATTATTTTGTTGTCCATAAAGCACTTATGATTTACAATTAATTGGAAATCTGTCTCTGCATTCTTTTTTTACCGCCGCGGCACAGTCTCCGTCTAGGGTTCCAAATCCAAAAGGTAAAACGAGGTAATTACTAAGACTTCACTGTCCTTCTTTCCATCCATCTGTCACCGGGCTGTAACCGGTTGATAGCTAGAAAGTAGAAATTTTCAGAGATGATGTGTTTCTGTTGCCGTTATAACAACAAAATTTAAACTAAAACATTTAAAATGCGATTCCTTGTCCATTTTCTCAATATTCTAGTAAATACGGAACTAGTCTGGGGGTCTACACCCAAAAACTAAATATGTCGGACGGATAGCAATTTTTATTTCTCATTATCGTAACCAACTCACTTTGAATGCGACTAAAAATCAATAACCACGTTTTAATTCCCAAACTTTTAATGAATCTTCAAAAACGAAACCGTTTGTTTGTTTGTTTTGTATTTAGGAGTAGATCTATTGATTGGCACTTGACTGGTTTTTTGATCTACTCCAAAGGTGACCAGTTCTGAGACCAATGTGACCAGGCCACTCACAATAGACTTTAGAAATATTTTAAAGAAACTTCTTTTTTTATCTCCCCTTGCGGTGCGGGAATCGAACCCACGACCTTCACGTATCGACTTAAGCAAACTTAAAAAAGTGCATCTTATTTCAGTATACCAGTGATACCAGTACCCTGATGCTCCAAGACAATATCTCGTAGTCCACAGGCTGCAAGAGATTGTCATAATGAAATTGGGATCTTATTGTCTCGAAATAACCGTTTTTAGTGTCTTGTCTGCTTTTATCAAGTAACTTGGACTTAGTGAAGATAAATTGGTTTTCTTTTGTGTTTACTCGGTTGAACTAAGGCTCGTAGATAGCTCATACAAAGCATTTCGCTTCGTTATTCTTAATGCGAACTGGTCGGGAACAGAATTTTCTATCTAAGTCTGTACGTCCACATAAGTATAACTTGGATGATTTCAAAACTTTATTTATTTATTTTATTGGATCACCAACATAAGTTACAGTAACTACGTATACATAATTAACTTAAGATAAAAAAATCTAACTGTATTTATAATAATAGGTAATCACAGCATTCGTAAAATACAAGAACTGTAACAATAATAAATTGTTAATAAAATATAGATACAAAACAAAGAAGAAAAAAGAAAGAATTAAAACCTTACTGTACGCCACTATTTTTGAGGAGACATAGAAATTTGGAAATACCTTGAAAATGAACATCAAGCTCAGTTATCTTTCGTTTGATGAGGTCGTTGTAGTGAAAGGCCGTATTACCAAGTGAACTGCGTTTTCAACTTCATCAATCATTCGTTTAGCATCAGCTGAGATAGCAGCTAATCGCTGATTAATTTCAAATGAATATATATTGCATTTTTGTTCGGATTTTATGTCCTTAGGTTTTCTTACGCTTATCTTTTATTAACGCGCAAGACAGAAATACTCTATCAAATCCCCTCCTGGAGTATCTGCCTGTACTTATGTCGTTAAGTAGATTACAAGAATTAAATCTGTAATCGTAATCATAATTCATAGGTTACAAGTAACACTTATGCATCGTCAAAATGAACATAAACAAAAATTGAAGCTACAGCCGATTCGGAAGCTGATTCTACCAGAAGAATCCGGCATATGAATAAATATCTGGTATAGTAAAATAACATTTATTGCGATTTTTGTCTGTCTGTCTGTTTGATTTAGATAATCTCTAAAAGGCTACTTTTATTTTAAAAGAGAATAATTGATAGCCTGTCGTCCACGCGAACGAAATCGCAGGCACAGCTAGTCTGATATATTTTTGCAGATAATATTGCGGTGTCGTGTTCAAAATCTATTCTCAAATATTACATTTCACAAGCACTTTCTACCGATACCAGTTTTCTATCAATAAATCTCTCGTCTGGCCGTAGTTTTCAGAGTACGAGAAACTCTTATGCCTCCTCCACACTACTCGCGAAGTTGAACGAAGTTAGACGAATACGATAGTGTAGAGGCACTTGGGCTCGCCTCGTGCTCGCCGCGTCAAACTTTGCCTCGCCTCGGGCGAACTTCGCCGAGTAACTTCGCGAGTAGTGTGGAGCAGGCATTTATTTTGTATTGCTGTACGGTCATTGTTATCCAGGCCTATGAATTCTAGATATTTGCTGAACAAAGTTAATATATGGCAGACTTTCTCAAAAGACGTGAGTCAACCAGCAAAAAGTTTTCTTTGATCTATTACAACAGGACGCTTCCAGAATTGTATTTTATTTGGTTATGTCTTACGTTCGAAGACTTTATTGGAGAAAGCTTTCGGTCAAGCGAGAATCTAGTTCGCATACCGACAGTTGCGTATCTTCCTTTGATCTTAATTTCATTTAAAATGCGTTATTTTTTTTTTAAACTACTTGGTTAAAAAGACAGTATAAAATATTAGAAACAGAAAAATTATCTCCCCTTGCGGAGCGGGAATCGAACCCACGACCTTCACGTATCGCGCTTGCTGTTCTTTCACTGAGCTAACCGCAAGTTATCGTAGGCGATGAAAATTTTCTGCTTATCAACGGTTAGCATGCGGTAAAAAAAAATTGGGTTTCTTATATTTAAAGTTCGCTAGTACGGCGTAAAGTACTATAAAAAAAAATCGAGCCAGCATAAAACATTTTATGTAACAATTCAATTTTAAAGGGACTTATGGGACTACAACCCAGGACTTTCACATTAAGCGAGTTTTGCTCTACCAAATGCGTTGCGAGTTCGGAAAATAAGTTTCTTCAAAATATTAAAGTTCTAGCTACGGTGGCATATATACAAAAATATATAAAATAAATAACTATAAATATAAATATTGGACAACATCACATACATTGCTCTGATTCTGTGGTAAGTAGCTTAAGCACTTGTGTTACAAAAATCAGAAACAACGACGGTACTGTTACGGGGCGGGTCAGGAGTAAGTTTTTAAAAAAGAAGTTTTTAATTCACAAACACTTTTATTTGAATTTAAAATAAGAACTTAGCAATTAATTAGTCTAAGCGCGACGGAGGTCCAATTCTAACTGACTAAAAATGTGCCCAAATCAATATGCGTTTCCTATTGCATTGACGTCAATGCAATAGGAAATGAGGATGATAGGTCAGCTATTTATTTTTAATAGCTGGCCGTGCATTTCCCGATATAACAACCCCCCCGTTAAGATCTCTCATCACATCTGAAGAGATGAGAGATTTATCTGTAAAAATAACGAATGAATTAAGATGATTTACCCTTATTAAAATTAGGCCTTCGCGAGTAACTTAATATGTACTTAATTATAAAAATTATAAACTATTTGTTTGACCCAGAGCATGGCTAATAATGCGTGGTTACAATAATATTCCTTCGAGCAGGAGTTGGTGAAACTTTATCATTACTGATGTCATCATCACATGATGATGCGTCTCGCTCGTCTTTCACATCTCGCAGTGTTACATTGGATGGTTGGATAGATTTTTTATTGTGACATTGATTAAATATCGTAATGCAACAAGATGAACGTTTATTGCAAAACGATTTCCGGTATTTATAAAAAATATATATCAAAATTAAAAGTGCAATAATATAAGTAAAAGACATATAATGAATTCCATATGTATCGAAATGTGAAGGACTTTCGATTCTATTTAATTCCTTCTCGAATGAGTCTAAATGGATGCTGGCATGTAGCAAGGAGTCTAAGTTATTTATGTTACTAAGCTTGGTATACGGCAATTTATTTAATGTTTTATTTAATTTTGTTCTCTCGCAACAATCGTCTAATATTATATTAAAATCTGATACGGATGTAGTTATATTTGTGATACTGGTTTCACCAATCGGTGTGAACTGTAAAGTTTTATAAAAGGCCTTACAAGATTTAGGGATAGTTAAGATGCCGGTACCGAACAATAAGAGATCAAAATTATTAATTTCATTGCTACACGACAGATGACATTTGCCAGGCTCTGATTGGACAAAGATCCATCTATTATTACTTATCCTATGAAATACATCTATTGACCCGTGTATTAATCGCGTTGAACACGAGTCCGGTAACTTATTTACTACGTCACTAATTAACTCCGTCTCACATATCGGGCTGGCTATAGACGAGAATACATTCACAAGATCACATACGTAGCACTTTTCACTGATTACGCGGCACTTGTCGATGTCCTGAATGAGTGAGTAAAACATATGATCCATTGTTATCGCTACAAATGGGCTGGTTGGAGCTATCAAAACATATGTATCTGGTTTAGTTATATCATACGGAACAGGCAAAGGGATTACATTAAAGAGATTATAAACTTGTGGTAATACTAAAGGTATTTTAACTACAATAATGATGTTATTTAGGTGGTAAAAACAAACTAATTTAGAAATATCTATTAATTCATGAATGTTTGATAGGCTAAGTGAAGTTGGGAGCTCATAGTGTTTTGGTAATCTGTTTCTATGTTTGTCTAATTCGTTGTATAGCTGGTGTGGATTTAATACTGTGGGATGTAAAACATTTAGCTTTGCGAATAGGATGGCATTGTTAATATCATCTACATCAAATGAGATAGTAATTATTATTGACTCTAATGCGTTCATTAACGAACTGAGTTGAGATTTTATTTCCAGCTTGTCATTTGTATTAGAAACTGTTTCTAAAATATTATGTATAATTTCTATATTTTTTAAAAGATTATGTTCATTTTCATTAACCTTTGCCATTGTGTTGTTAAAAGATGAGATAGTAGATTTAATAACATGGATATTGTCTTTCATTAAGTGAGCTAATTGTTTTTCATCCGACTGTACGTCGTTGATTGCTTTCGAGAATCTCACTGCGTCTTCAGCATCTAATGTACCAAAAAATGTTTTTAATAATGACCCACCAAAATCTATGAGTCCCCGTTTTGAGCGTTTGCTGAGTTTTTCGTCGGAGAGTAAGTATGAGACAGAAGAGAATTTATTAATATTATTAAGATGTTGTTTACGCAGCGCTGCTAGAGAGTTTGTGCAATCTTGTTGAATTTTGGATGAAGTTAATGAGTTACATATGAATGTTATTTTCTCAAAAAGAAAGTCTATTTTATCTAAATTCGGAGTAACGTGACTAATATCAACATACGTGACGACATTCCAGTTATCATTAGTGAATTTTACATCTAACCTTTTATTAAAGTATAGACCTGAGCTTCCACGAATCGGTGTGACGTATTCGCATCCGACGCGCGATAGAGCTGACCTGTAATTAATTTATCGTAGGTTAGTTTTTAATGACGTAGGCATCATGACGCATGATCAGCTGCTAGTTTTATTTCGTCGTAATGGTGACGTATGTGTTTACGGTTTACCTGTAGAGTGACTGAATGGTTACCGTTAAATTTAATTATCTTAAAAGGGCCTTTCCATACTGGAGATAGGGCTTTATTTTGTTTATGGTGACACCGAACATATACCATATCGCCCGCTTTATATGTTACGGCCTTAGTTTTGGAATCATAATAGGCCTTAGAACGCTCTTTAGAGGATTGAATATTAGAAAATGCCTTTTGGCGACTATAGTACAGCCGGTGGTTTAGTGCACGTATATAGTCCGTGTACGTGTTGGTGTCGAGGTTGTCGATACTGGATGGGATATACGGCTTAAAACCGAATAGTAACTCTAAGGGAGGAAATCCTGTGGTGCTGTGAACATTTGAATTGTAAGCTATCATTGAGCTTGGCAGGTAGAGGTCCCAGGTGTGTTGGTTTTCATCAACATAAGACCTGAGATACTCCTTGAGACTGGAATGACTTCTTTCAAGAGCTCCACAGGTTTGAGGATGATAAGGTGAGGCGAAAATATGTTTAATGCCGAATAGTTTTTCTAGTTGTCGGAAGACTTCAGAGGAGAAATTAGTACCTTGGTCGGTTACAATCATTTTGGGAATGCCCATATGGGATATGAAAAGGACGAATGTTTTAGCGGTCTCTTCGGCGGAGCACGTTTTCATAGGGTAGGCCTGAGAAAATTTGGTTAAGTCATCTTGTAATGTAAGTATAAATTTATATTTATGTTCGTGTGTTTCAGGAAGCGGACCAACGAGATCGAGATAAACCTTTTCGTTAGGACGCGTAGCGGTCGAGGTTATGATCATTGGAGCTTTGTTTATTTGCCTTAAGGGCTTATTTATTTGACAAGAGCGACAATTTTTTACATAATTTTCAATAGTTTGTCTCATGTTTTTCCACCAATACTGAGATTTGATTCGGTCAAACATACGAGTAATGCCGGGGTGACCGGCTGAAGGTAAGTCGTGGTTATCTTTTAAGATTTGTTTAATCTCGTCTGGGGTAGGATATAAAATGGAATTTTTATATATATGTATTTTAATGTTAGTATTATGAAATAGAAAGCTTAGAATATTAAAGATTTTGGTGTAAGATAATTTGCAAAAAGGGTCAGAGAAATCTGAAATTGCAATTTCTTTTTCTTCTAAGTACCAATACTTGACCATGTCACGGTAATCTCTAAGTAGGTTGAAAATGTCTTTGTAAGACATTTCATCGTAATGATTAACCCGCAAAAATAGGTGCGTAAAAACGTGTTTATCGTTAGATGTTGAATAGAAGGTATTGAGTTCACGTTCAATGGCACGGATATCGGGTTCTGTAGTAGAAGCGTCTATAATTTCATGGCAATAAGGAACTGATTCATCTAAATCTATGGACGTAGGATAGGCTATAAGGCGACATTTGGCCTTGAGCAGGGATTCGTTATGTTCTTCGATTACGGTGTCATAGGAAACACCTGATTGTTTTGAAATTTGGAGAAACTGATCGTAGGTTTCAGATAATGAAGGTAAATTGTGAGATTCGTCATCGCTCTCAACAGCTTGTGTCGGGTTACATAACATGGAATCTGAATGCGTATTATCATTTAAGTTATTTACAGGAAAACGAGATAAAGCGTCAGCGTTTGAATTTAATCTGCCTTGTTTATATATGATTTCGTAATCATATTCTTCTAGTTTAAGGCGCCATCTGATTAACCTAGATCCAGGGTCTTTGACATTGAAAAGCCACACTAAGGGTCTGTGATCTGTAACTATGCGGAATTTTCGGCCGTATAGATAAGGACGGAAAGTTTTTACACCAAATAAGATGGCTAGGAGTTCCTTTTCAATTGTGGAATAATTACCCTCAGCTTTATTTAAAGTGCGTGATGCGTATGCTATGGGTTTGTCCTTAGCGATTTCGCCCTGAGAGAGAATAGCGCCAACAGCGTAATTTGAAGCATCAGTGGTTAGTATGAATGATTGGCTGAAGTCTGGATATTGGAGGAGCGGTGCTGAGGTGAGTTTATTTTTTAAGATATTAAAAGATTGTTCTTGTTCAAAGGACCATTTGAATGTAGCGTCCTTTTTAAGGAGCGATGTTAGCGGTTTTGTTATCTTAGAAAAGTTTTCTATGAAGCGTCGATAATATCCGACGAGCCCGAGAAATGACTTGATGTCTTTAGGGTTTTTAGGAGTAGGGAACTGGGTCACGGCCTTGATTTTATCTGGATTAGGAGATACACCTTTGTCAGTTATAATGTGCCCAAGATAAGCGACTTCGCGCCGTAGAAATTCACATTTATCTGGCTGTAGTTTAAGATTGAATTTACGGAGTCTGTCAAATACTAAATTCAGCTTCGAAATGTGAGAATTCATATCATGCGAATATAAAATACAGTCATCCAAATAAACATAGCAGTGGAGACCTTGAAGGCCAGATAGAACCGAATTCATCAACTTTTGGAAGGTGGAGGGTGCATTTTTTAGACCAAAGGGCATTCTGGTGAATTCGTAGTGACCTGAGGCGTCACCATTAGTGATGACAGTGAAGCCAGTTTTCGGTGCATCTTCGACCTTGAGCTTTAGCTGATGAAATCCTGATGCTAAATCTAACGTAGTGAAATATTTAGAGTGACCCAGCTGGTCAAGGATATCTGTGATCAAAGGAAGGGGATAAATCTCAGTAACTGTAGCGTCATTAAGTTTACGGTAGTCTATTACTATCCTCCACTTTTTTTTACCGGAGGCATCTGATTTTTTGGGGACCACCCACACCGGGGCGCTCCAGGGTGAAATTGAAGGGCGAATAATGTTTTGGTCAAGCATCTGTTTGATTTGATTTTCGACTTCATTCTTATGACACTCCGGAAAACGGTACGATTTAACATGAATAGGCGCAGTGTCTTTAGTATTAATAGAATGCTCAATAGCATTAGTGCAACTTAATTTTTCTCCTTCTAAATGAAAAATATCTGTATATTTAGAACAACACTCAAGAAGAGCTTGCTTTTCTTCGTTATTTAAATGAGATGTTCTTATGAGGTTTAAAACTCTCTGAGATCTTTCGAGAGATGAAGTCTGATGTTGAATGTTATAAGAATGCTCAATTGGAGTCGATAAATTACTATCAAAAGCTAGGAGATAAACGCTATAATCTTTGATAATTACTTCCGAATCTGTAGTATTTAGAACTGATATATTAACTCTCTTGTTTGGCTTTATTTTGACTATACAGTTAGCTAAGATAACGCCATCTGAGATGCTGTGATCTAGGATAAGGCCGTCAGTAACATTTATTAGTTCCGAAGGTGGATTTGAGAGTGGACACTCAATGACAGCCTCAGATCTGGGAGGAATGACGTATGCAGGTTGGTTGAAATAGAATCGCAAGGAGTGACCTTGGATATTAAGGCAATTTTGTGAGTATTGGATGTCCGCATCTAATTCCTTTAAAATATCATTACCTAAAATACCATCGTATTTAAGATTGACAGTTTCTTCAACTACGTGAAATTTAATTGTAAACGAGACTAGGCTAGATGAGCTAGTTGGTTGGTGTTGAAGCTGTAATTGTAAAGATCCTAGAGTTTCTAGGCATGAGTCATTACTCAGACCTTTGAGTTTAATTTTCTCAGAGATTAGCGGAGGTCTGGTATCGAAATTAGTGAATCTAAGTATGCTGACCGAGGAACCAGTATCGATTAAAAAACACAAAGGCTTTTTAGAATGTTCCGTTTTAAAAAATATATGAGGTAACGATATCTTGTTGAATGACGAGTTGATCTCGTGTATTGGAATAGCATATTCCTTAGGACTCAACGATTTAGGGGCTCCCGGAGGAGTCGGTTGAGATGTATTGTTAAAAAGACTCAACGATTTAGGGGCTCCCGAAGGAGTCGGTTGAGATGTATTTTTATATGGACTCAACGATTTAGGGGCTCCCGAAGGAGTCGGTTGAGATGTATTGTTATCAAGACTCAACGATTTAGGGGCTCCCGAAGGAGTCGGTTGAGATGTATTTTTATATGGACTCAACGATTTAGGGGCTCCCGAAGGAGTCGGTTGAGGTGTAGTTTCCTTACTGGAATTTATTGGACTATGAATATGTTTACACATAATAGGTGTTTTCTTTACTGTGCCATTATTACTCGGAAGACGACGGCACGTTCTCGTAATCCGACTAGTTAGTTTAAATGACAACAAAGTTCGCCGATATTTTCACATGCATCGCACGAAATTTGATCGGGAGTCGGCGACGGTGCCGATGACTGCGGCGGCTCGGTTGATACATGATGCACCGGCGGATTACTTTGGTTATTAGAGCCTCTGTATCTTTCATTAATAAATTTTCGCTTGCGGCATTGTGAAATATCGTGACCCTTGTTTTTGCAATACCTGCAGAAAGCTTGTTGATTCGAATGTTGTTGAGATGTCGAAGGATGTGCTTGAGATTCAAAAGATGCGCGAGGCTGATTTAGGCGTCTGAATCTTAATGAACATTCAGACTCGGTGTGTCCAGGCTTTCGGCAAGTGTTACACTTAGATTTAGTGACTGATTTATATAGCAAATTCTGAATCTTTTCCTCTTCAAGTGCGATATTAATGGCATCATTTAGTGACTTAGGGCTTCTGCACCTAACATTGTTACCTAAACGCGGGTGTAGGCCTAAACTGAAAGTGTGTAAGGCCAAATCTTCGGTCATAGCGATACGACCGGATAAATCTTTTTTTAATGAATCCGAGTTATGAATTTCAGATTGCAAGTCCGTGAGGCAACTCTCGATGCGGAGTGCGAATTCGGCTACGGTCTCGTTACTTTGTTGTTTACAGGATTGCAAATCTATTAATAAATGGTTATAGTGCTTTCTTTCACCAAAGTTTTGTTTCAAAAAAGATTTTAATGAATCGAAATTGTCAAATACCTTGTTTGAACATGCTATTTGTGCTTTGCCTTCTAATTTGGCAATTATGTACTTAAACAGTAAAATTTTTTGGTTAGGTAATGCTAGGTCCAGAGCATTATGGCAGTTCGTGATAAAAGCTGCAAGGGTTTCGCGTTCGCCCTTATAAGGACTAATAAAATTACACAGCACTTGAATTGGAAATGGTTCTAGGGATAATGTTTCACTAACATTTTTCTTTGTATCAGTCATTTTAAGTATTCAAATGTGTAATGTAAGATTTAAGTAAAGATTAAAATAAATGAGTAAAATTTAGTATTTCCACAATAAAATGAAAAATAGTTGTATAGAAAAGCTAAGAAAAAATTTACTTTATAAAAATGATCGAAGGGTAAAATTAACGTATAATTTTTTGTTTTGTAAAAACACAAAATGTGTAGTTAAAAGAGATGAATCCGAGGTAAGTAAAATTTAAAAACGGAATCACTTGGTAGCTCGTAAGATAAGTTGCGATAACAATTAATCATATGCTTTACTTACAGTATTAACAGGACTACGGGATAGAAAGACATCACGGCTGAAGATTGGGACGTCGAACGAACAGGAACAGGACGACAACAGGAGCAGTGACGAGCAAACAGGATGAGTACGACGATAGCGGCGATGAATGCACAGGATCAGCACGACGACAGGAGCAGCGACGTGCGCACAGGATCAGCACGACGACAGGAGCAGCGACGTGCGCACAGGATCAGCACGACGACAGAAGCAGCGACGTGCGCACAGGATCAGCACGACGACAGGAGCAGCGGGAGCGGCTTGTGTTAGCGGCACGGCGGCAGGAGAACCACGGCGAGTGTCTCAGACTCAGAGACGGTGACAACCCAGCGTCACGGTAGCAGGATGTGAGGACAGCGGCGGCTAGGCAGGACTACGGTTGAGGAGCGGTTCTTCTCACCAGGGGCCAGCTTGAAATTGCACGATCACACGAATTTGTCGAAACGAAAGTTCACGTTCCGGAGTTAGTTTGGATTTTGAGGTTGCGCGACCCGTTATGGAATACCAGCAGAACGATTCAAACGACCACGATTATGGTGCTGGAATCCCACTTCTGACACCACTGTTACGGGGCGGGTCAGGAGTAAGTTTTTAAAAAAGAAGTTTTTAATTCACAAACACTTTTATTTGAATTTAAAATAAGAACTTAGCAATTAATTAGTCTAAGCGCGACGGAGGTCCAATTCTAACTGACTAAAAATGTGCCCAAATCAATATGCGTTTCCTATTGCATTGACGTCAATGCAATAGGAAATGAGGATGATGGGTCAGCTATTTATTTTTAATAGCTGGCCGTGCATTTCCCGATATAACAGTACCACAACACCTAGACCCTACCGGGGATCGAACCCGGAACATCAGAGATGGTGCTCGCTAAGGTCAGGCCCGGTGGCCTCTTGGCTACGGAGGTCGTCAAAAATAAATACAAATGTATAGATTATTTCTTAAACTATAACAGACAAATAAGTATGTGTGGGTAATTTATTACACAGAAAATTTACAGGTGCATTATAAAAGCATTCACAAATTAGGCAGTCTTATCGCTAGAAAACAATCCCTCCTTCAAGTACCTTCAAGTATCTCAGTCGGGCTTAAAGTGTCAATGTCCACTCTAGATTTAAATGTGATCCACCAATTATAAATAAAAACCATTGCATCCGATCAACTTGTATTTCTTCTGCGTCTTCTCTCCACCTAGTATTGCCGATCAATCGATTACTAAACTATCGATAGTTGACCTAAAAATCAGTTAGAATATCGATAGGACTATCGACAGTCCAAATTGGGTAATACTATTGATGCCTTGAAATATTATCGATACTATTGATAATGTCGATAGCTTTAGGCCTATGCGCAATACGTCAAATTTCTCGCATGAGACGACAAAAGTTTCGATACTGTTGATAGGCTAATAGCAACCGCACTCGTATTTTCAGCCAATCACCAGCTGGCGCACTGACTTCAATCGGTTTTGACGTTTGTTAAGAGCGCAATAAAATTTAGTCAGGTGGCGCGTACTATTGCAGGTACTGACTGGCCACGGTTGTTTTGGGGCGTACCTGCACCGGATATATCGAGAGGAGCACCCGGCTTGTTGGCACTGCGGTGCACCGGAAGACACAGCAGGGCACACATTACTCGTATGCCCTTCTTGGTCAGAGCAGCGAACGGCACTCACAGCCGTACTGGGGTCAAATCTTTCGCTCTCAAGTATGGTAAAAGCCATGCTTGAAAGTGAAACGGCCTAGAGAGCAGCTGCCTCTTTCTGCGAGGATGTTTTGTCGCAGAAGGAGGCAGCCGAAAGGGAGCGGGAGGACAGTCCGACCGCCCCCGCATGCCGCAGACGACGGCGGCTCAGAGTGCGACGGCAGTACCACCGCGCTCAATCACCGCCTGGAGACCGGCCAGCTGATGGTGTGAGGGCACCTCAGCTGGCATTGCACTCACGTTCTTCACTGCGAGGCGTGGATGGTCTAGTGGATCAACCATCCTCGCTCCTCCCCCAAAACATTCCAGGGGGAGATGAGGGGGCTGCTTAATTAGCAGCCATTCCGCCGGTGATGCTGTGGTAGGTCTTCTGTTCCCATGGCATCACCATAAAGGCGATGAGGTCCACCGGGGGGTTTTAGTGCGTATTCTTGCCCGTATAAAAAACAGTCTAACGCAAAACCAGTAAAACATTCGTTGGATTAAGTATAAAAATATTCAACAAGTGACCGCAAGGTATTATTGACTTACCCATGCATAAATTTAAGGTCTATGTTAAATCATGTTTAATGAAAAAAGGGTACTACAAACTTGATGAATATTTTAATGATAAACATATATGGACATGATTATTTGCTCGCTAGCACACCATATTTTTAAGTTCTCTAGCCCAAAATATTGTAAAGATTAGGATAACTACTGAGTTTCTTGCCGGGTTCTTCTCGGTAGGATTAGGTTCCGAACCGGCTGTAGCTTCAATTTTGGTTTGTATTCATTTTGACGATGCATAAGTGTTACTTGTAACCAACATGAATAAATGAATTGATTGATTGATTGATATAGGGGCAGGGAGTCCCACACACGCCGTCACCTCCCTCAGGTGACGGTACGGTGCGTCAATGCATTTGCCCCCGCTCAAAAAAAAAAAAAAAAAAAGGTGGCGCGTGCTAGGTCTGCAGGCAAAGCTATGGCATTAAAGCAAAATTATCGATATTATCAATACTGTTGATATGACGTCATCTGTCGATAGTCGATTATCGATCAGCAATACTCTCTACCAAATGCTCCTAGATACGATTGACATTACATGTGTATCCAAGGGATTCAATTGTCCTTTGTATGTTAAGACCCATTTTCTCACGAATATTATGAAGATGTTTCTTGACTTACAAAAAGACTACAAAGTGATCCTAAGGGCACCGTTTTTCCTTACAAAGAACAGAACTCTGAAATATAAAGCTAGCTATTCACGCTGTTGACGGAGGGTGACGTGAGTGAGTGACTTGTATTGTTGTCTACTCATCTTAAATCTACTCGGATTATCCCGAAATAGCAGTTTCACGTTACAAATCCAGGTAAAAAGAAATTTGAATTCTAGAGATTTCCAGAGATTTTCTTGTGTTGGCATATAACGGTTTTCCTTGAAAGCCTTCTCTGGAACGGTAATCTGATTCGTCAAAAATGTTCTAGGCTTATATTTTAATTTTGTTGGAATATTGGTTACTCGCTTTTGTATGCTTGTGATAAAAAAAAATCCCACTAAAAATTAGGAAATGGTTAGAAAGAAAGAAAGGAATGTTTATTTAGTGACAAGACATAGCATTTAGAGAACATTTAAAGAATTTATAAATAAAAGTATGTCCTTAAAAAGGTAAATACTCAGCATTAGTTAAGTAGGTGAGTTAACTGAAAACTCTTATGCGTCAGGCAGTCGCACTTATTGCACTATAACTATAACTTGCGGTGTGTCTCCACGATATTGAAATCTTCACTTTATTAAGCTGCATATACACATATACATATTCGCTACGTTATTAATTAATTTTCATGACCGAATATTTATGTTGGTCAAAAAAAAATTATTCAAATTATATGTGTAACATGTTTGTATGTATACGGTGACTGTTCTCTTTTTTACTAAGATACAAGATTGTGTTCTCATGTAATTAGATTGATGTAATCTTTATGAGAATAAACTCTTTAAACCTTTAAATAACATACTACGTTTACTAACTGAAAATGTGAACCCAGCGTACCCAGACCTTAGCCAATCTAGAATAATTATTTTCCCAAATTGACTTGACCGAGAGTCAAAACTGGGAACTTTCGCTTTTTGGGCGCCAACCTTAGCTACTGCGACACAAAGATTGTCTGGAATTATTAAATATATATGTTATAAAACGCAAGTCTGACTGCTGACTAATTGCTTTTCTGATACTACAGAGCCTTTTCAATCAGTAAATCAAATGTTCAAATCTAAAAATGTCCTAGCCAACAAAAGCTTCTTATTTCTTCTACGTCACAATTCTAGAATTTTTAGCACAAGATTAAAGAGACGGCTAGTTTCCACTTAGCTATAAACAAGTTGTTATCCTAGAAAGTATTCAGATTTTGAATCTATGACGAAGTCTAGGGTCTGCTATTAATATGATCCTGAATTGATGACGCTATTGCATTGGAGCTGTTCAGTTGTCATCTGGCTTCAGCAACCTTGCTTACCATCAGCCTGCGAGGAGCCAATATACTGCGCTTGTGAAAAAAAAACCTTTACAAGGAAATCCGGTTCTTGAATCATAGACGAAAACTACAGCATAACGTGTCTTTCAAATCATGGACCCAGCGTTACTATCTGATTGAAGCCTTGGAAAACCCCACAATGTGATACACCAACACTTTATTCACTACACCACCAAAGCAGAAACTTACAAAAGTGAAACAAATGAATGCGTGTCAAAAAGTCGGATATTCCCGCTCCAGTAAGAACTTTATTTTATTCACCTCACCCAAAGCCTTCATATCAGCTCATTTATCGACCTTTCTACTCACTCAAAGAGTGTCTCAATAACCTCCATTCTGCACGTCACGCAGAATACATTACAATAACATTCCATACGAGAACCTTTGAGATTTCCCGGTTGTTTCCTAAGAAAATACAGATTCATCGTTACAAATAATTCGGTGAGCGCGTAATCGATTACTCGTTTCCAGTGAATTTCATATGAGGAACACGACTTGAGTATGCTTGGATGAAAAGTGCACGATGCTATTTACTATCGTTGGCTAGTCATGATTTTTTCTAAATTACGATAATATTTTTTAATGACTCATTTTAATTCAAAGGATAATGGTCGCTGTTTAAGTTGTGATTGACTTTAAGAATATTAAAAAAGCTTATATAAACTCTGAAGAAATACACTATTTATGGGGTTATTTTTTAAACAAACTAATAGAGTACGAACATAAAACTATCAGAATCAAATTTAAAAAACACAATTACTTCAGGGAGGTTTATAGGCAGTTAATTGTCAACATTTAGGTTTTTTTTCTGACTTTTATAGACTCTATCATAACGGAATTTTCAACTGATTAGCAATCAGGAACATAAATTAGTAAAACTCCTTTTAGATTAATCTTCCAGTTTTCAAAGCACTTAGTATTTTTTACATCGCATTATAAGCTTTAATTACAGCACTGTTTGGAGGGCAACTAGATTTTTTGGCGAAGTCTATAACCTTTCGATTTCACGAGGACACTTATGTCATTTCATGAACACGGATGTTTGGTGTTTTAAATTTTTTCCTGGCCATTAATAAATTCTTCCCTATTCCAACATGTTAAAGAAGGGACTGTTCCTGGACAATATCATAAATGCGCTAAACATTGCAATTTTTCTAGTTAGAGAATTGGAAACTTGTATCATCAGATTGGCTGAGAAGAATGAAAATTCCTTGCTTTGGGTTTCGAGTTTGGTGACCACGATTCCGATAGATCTGTTTCCTTTGTAGAGGACTGACCTCCACATGGTCAGATAGATAACACTCCAATGTAAAAATCAGCCTTAATACGCTTGGAATAACTATTCGATTGTAAAAAACATAGAGTCCTGGCTTATTAGACTTATATATAGGTTGTAAATGAGCTAAACTAAAACTCTTTTGTTAATGTTATTAGACTTATATATAAGTTGTAAATGAGCTAAATTAAAACCCTTTTGTTAAAGTAATTCAAATTTCCGATTGCTCCTTGGACAGAACTATCAATTGCTTAAAGCCACGTAATGTACGGAACCCGAAATAAATGAAAATGTATTTTTATTCGAGGTCGTAAACAATACGGGACAGTTTTATGTAGCTCCAGCAAATAAAATGCCCTAGCGCCGCGCTAAGTGAGTGCCTATGTTTTTTACAGGGTTGTCTATGCATACTTAATTTATGCGATATAATATTATTCTCACAATTTAAATTTTAAGAAAAAAATATAGGTACTTTATTTAAATTTCATTTGAATAACAGTACAAACCGAATATTTAATCATATTTTATAATTGAAAGAGTTTGTTTGTTTGAACGCATTGATCTCAGGAACTACTGGAGTTGAAAAGTTAATTTATCGAGGAAGGTTTTAGGCTATATAACATCACGCAACAACTAATAGGAGCGGAGAATCTCTGAAAAATTAAAAAAAAAACGGTGATAAAACGCGTGCAAAGCTGCGGCGGGTCACTTATTGCTTATTGCATTTGCACTTATTGCTAAAAGCCCCAGTTTTTTTAACCAAGAATCTAAGTTCGGTCCCGACCCAGGGACATTAATGTGATAGGTATTTTGTTTTCATCCAGTATCAACGTTCTCGATCGGTATTACCAAATGTATTTAAAAAAAAAAATAAAAATAAAAATCTTTTATTTCAGACCAATTTTGTCCATATGTTAGTAACAATGTACTTAAAAACTATGTTAGTAAGGTACAGTAATTATTATATGCATTTTATTAGTAATTATTATTATTATTATAGGCAGACCAAATAGGTTCATCGATTTCCGTGTTTAATAACATGCAACTCGGTGAACCTATTGAGGACAACAAAGTCCATTCTATCCTCAATCATCCTTAGGATCCCGTTTGCGCTCCCACGGATATGCAACACGACAGCGGCAGTCTTTTTGCGCATAATGGTGTAAAAATCATCAACACCAGCATGCGCAAACATACCCGACGCGCTACAATATCGCGGGAGCCCCAACAAGGCCCTAAGGATGTTATTATATTGCACTCTGAGAGCATTGTAGGCCCTCTGCGTGAAACTGGCCCATAGACCACTGGTGTAATAGCTTTGACAGAAGGCTTTAAACAGAGTGAGCTTAACACCAGTAGTACAACGCCTGAAACGATGTGCCAACATATTTCCACGCACTGCCAAAGCCCTTCGCTCGCGCTCAATATCAAAATCATCATTTAGATTTTCGTTGACAATGTGCCCCAAGTATTTGAACTGAGATACACGATTTAGCGGTGTTCCATTCAGCAAAAGAGGCGGGACTTTTTTAGGCAGTCTACCAGAGCTCTTAAAGACCAATAATTCAGACTTTTTTACATTGTATTTTAAACCATGTCCCAAAGCATAGGATTCACACCTAAACAACATTTTTCTCAAGCCGCTTACCGATGGGCTCAGCAGCACCATGTCGTCAGCGTAGCTGATGTTATTAACACTTTTGTTGTCAATACGGCATCCAACATGCATGCTGCTAAGCTCCTCGATAAGCTGATTGACATACACGTTAAACAATCTAGGCGAGGATAGCCCCCCCTGCCTCACCCCCCTGCTCAACCCATACTCATCAGAGCAAGCATTGCCCCATTTCACAACATTTCTTTGACCTTTGTACCAGTACGATAGCAGATCTATGACTTCTGGACAGATACTTGTGCACCTCAGTTTGTCCCAGAGTGTTTCATATATTACAAGATCGAAAGCCTTAGAAAGGTCCAAAAAACAGGCATAAATAGGAGTCTTCCTCTTAGTATAATAGTTCACAGTGTATTTAAGTGACAAAATTGCACTTTCCGTTGACAAACCTTCTCGGAACCCAAACTGTGCATCTGATAACTTTATATGGTTTCCTAAATGTGAGTCCAGGATCCTGTCCAGTACTTTGGCAATAACAGTGGCAAGCGATATCGGCCTATAATTAGTCTTATCTGCTATATCACCAGTCTTATTTTTCACAAGCGGTATTACCACTGTTCGCATGCAATCAGGTGGCAAGTAGCTATGTCTGAGACAAAAAGTAAATAACATTGATAATACTCTACTTATATGGCAGCCTGCATGCTGTAGATGCTCAATGCTGAGCCCATCATGTCCAGGAGATTTACCTCTTTTCATGTTTTTAATGGCTGCGCTAACTTCTTTATTGGTGATCCTGATGGGCTCACGACTGGGCTCAGCTCTGGACACACCAGCAGACACACTCACCTCTGGTGATGGGCCTTGGGGCGCAAAGTAGTCTTTAAAAGTATTTGCAATATTTTTTGAAACACTAGTGCCATCTACACTTACAGGTAAGTCAACCTTACCACTTAGTTTCTTAGTACTTTTCCAGAATTTACCAAATTGTCTGGTCGAGTGTTGAGTTGCAATAATATCAAGCTGTATCTGCTCCTGGTTACGCTGACAAAACTTTAACCTGGACTTAAAAATTCTACGACTAAGGGCCATTTTATCGTAAACAGGACCAGACCCAGGCTTGCCATGCAGACTGTACAGTTGGAAATCTAGCCTGGCCTATCTATGTGCCTCTGCTACGTATTTATTCCATCCTTTTACACATTTATTATTATTATTACCACCCACCCCGTTGCTACGCAACCAACTGCACTCTGAGGCCTGGCTTAGAATATTTACAATACTGTGGTAATAATTATCTATAATGCTCTTGTGGTCATTATCCTTACACATACTATCCGCACATCCACGAAACTCAACTGGGAAATCTATATGTTTCAGCTGGCTGTCACAGTATACCTGATATTTAGTTACTTGTTCTGGCGTTCTGTTGCCCCACCTAATTTTATTACAAGGCTGATTACATAAATTAATTTTCATTCTGATTAAACCTAAATTACAATCCAACACCAGTGGAAAATGGTCTGACCACAGTACATCATAGAGAACATATACATTAGTCACTGTAAGCCATGATGACGAACTCACTAAACAATGGTCTAGCCATCTTTTACTTCCATGTGCCTCGCTGATATATGTATAAGTTTCCGAAGACATGCCCAACCTAACAATGTCAGCACACAACCACTGCTGCTCATCACAAAAACTAAGTAGCTCTTTACAAAAAGGGGTCAATGGGTGAGCATTAAAATCGCCCAAAATAAACATAGCTTCAATATTACTTACATCTAGAATAGCATTCAGCTCACTTAAACACTGAGTCAAAACAAGCAGATTTTCAGGCCTAGCCGTGGGCATATATACACTCATAAATAATATTTCACGCTCGTCATAAGTCACAGCTTTTATACACAGCACTATTCGCTCACTTTCACACTGGATGACCGCCACATCACGAAAAACACTTTTGCGCCACAGGATCGCCACGCCCCCATAGGGACGACCACGTAGAACTCCCTATGACAGATCCACCGCGCTCTTCCCCGTGTAGCTGAAATCCTGATGTATAACACCAAGAAATGTCAGGTCATGAGGCAGCAACCAGGTCTCTTGCAGTGCCACTACGTCAGCCTGTTCACATAAGTTACGAACGCAGTCAACGCTTCGCTTAATGTTTTTACAGTTAAAAGTGATGATTTTACTGATTTTTTCGTTGTTTGTCATAAGCTTGTTTGTTTGCTAGTTTTCATTCAGCGACTTTCGGTTTTTAAACTGTATAAAACGTCTAAATTTTATACCGTCCGGCCACATATCAGTGTTCAGATACCGATGTTCACTACTTTTTAAGACAATTACTTTAAATGCATTATAAGGCCGTTCTTCTTTCATTGTTACTCTTTCTAGTGAGATCATCTCCTGAGTTTTGCTTTGTATATATTCTATTATGTCTTGCTCAGAGCACTGTTTACTCACATTTGATATAAATAATGACACCTTGACGTCAGCCGCCCTAAACTTTGCTGTCGAGTCCGTAATTGCTTTGCCAGATTTTCCCACAATTTAAGTATAATACTGTAGTACTACCATTGGTTCTAATATCCACAACACAAGAGCCTAAGCTACTTACTTTGGAATCAGAGCAACATAGGTAGGTGTATTTATTTAGATATTTTATGCGTAAATCATTAGAAACAAAATTCATTGTACATCAATCAACGATGTGATTTTAAAATCAATTTTATAGGTTATTAATAGGTTAGCTTGGCCAAATTATGTTTGTTTTGGTATTTTGCTTCTTTTACTTCATCGTCTCACTAAATAAGATTTTCTGTGTGTTGTGTGTCAAATTAACAGCCAGATCTAGCTCCAGCAAAATAGACTTTCTTAGCTACTTACGTTTTTAACTTGAATTTTTACTTTTCTTAGAGCGTTGATAACCCTATCATAGGTCTCACTTTGTGGTATTCGCGAGCACGGGCGTCAGTGTCACATCAATATTCTAACACGCTGTATATCAATCGGTTTGTGCGGTCGAAACTAATATGATTAACGATCAGACCTTTACTTTATGTTCCAACTAGCGGTCCACCCCGGTTTCGCATGAGTATATAGCTTTTTTTACATTTTGAGTTTCTGAAACTACATTTATGTAATTATAATGAAAGAGTTTTAGTAGACGATGCAAGACAATTTAAAAAAATAGGCGTCACTCTCTGTAGAACCGGGTACACAGCAGCTTCATAACAGTATAAAAGGTTTCCAAATGGTTTAGTCCGGAGCCTATTCAATACAAACAAGTATTTCCTCTTTATTATATTAGTAGTTTTCTTTGAAGAAGCAAAGTCACCAATAGAGCTTGAACAATAGCAACACTGAAGTGAAAAAAGGTAAGGCTTCCCCGTCCCTTCTCTCTCCAATTCGGGCAGGCCTAGCATGCGCCATGCGCCAAATTTTTATCGCGCTCTTATGAAACGTCAAAATCAATTGAAGTCAGTGCGTCAGCTGCTGATTGGCTGAAAATACGAGTACCTACGGTGTTTTATTAGCTAATCATCAGTATCGCAACTTTTGTCGTCTCATGCAATAAATTTGACTAATGCGCATGCTAGGCCTAAGGGTCTACTAAGCCGGGAGTTGCGTGACTAGAGGAGAGCCTAGCCGTTGGTCTTGCTCTGGGACCGGATGACTCCAGAAAAAAGTTAAGCGGGGCTCTATTGGAATGGACAATTATTTCCCCCTCTACTTGTGCAAGCAATACATTTGTTCAACAATCAACAAGTCTCGCCAACCATCTCGTCACGGGAGCGAAAAGTGGTCGCTGAGAGATGCAAAAGTGGACTGCAGAGACCAGGGTTGGTACGCTGAATATCATGGTAGGCAAGAAGATGTGATCATTGACGACTTGTGTAGTCGAGCGGGCCGGATTTTGGCGACGCACTATCTCTGAGGTCCCGGGTTCGATCCCCGATCGGGTCAATATGGGAAACGAACTTTTCTATATTGTCTCGTTGTGGTGCCGTCGTTGTTTCTAATTTATGTAACACAAGTGCTTAAGCTACTTGCCACAGAATCAGAGCAATGTGTGTGATGTTGTCTAATATTTATATTTTATTTATATTTATTGCCTACCCATCCACGAGAAAGTCGTGCCTTTAAATATGTGTGTATAATGATTGTTATTTAAATTTCCATAGATCCGATTCCACTTTATTGATCCATTTACCTACCACTATTCGCTGTATCTTGATGCCAACCCTAAGTATAAACATATTTGATTTGAATTTGAACACATTACCTCTACGCATTCCTAAAATGGGAACACAGACAGTCAGACTGCGGACATAAAAGTAATACACCCGTCAGTATCACTCACTGTCACATTAATATTCTTCAGCCAATTGGTTCATGCCCTTACTTTTATTCCCCCTGTCTTACGTACGATTACCCTTCGCAATAGCATAGGCGTAGCGCAGGCGTATCTTGGACATAGCAAACACGTAGCGTAGGCGTAGCGTAGGCGTAGAGGAGAGGTATGTTATACGTGCACGTAAGACTAGTGTAATACGAGCGCGTACATGTTCAAACTAGTCTGCATACGAGGCGGTGTTTCAGCGAATAGGTGAGCCGAATGGGTCAAAAATGGGTTAGGAGGCTAGTCGTCCGCGTCCTACTGGGCCCGAGGCCCAGTAGCCCCCCATTTAGAAAAATATAGTGGTATGCTCGTCCTACATCAGGTGAGTCGTCCGCGCACAACTGAGCCCGCGGGCCACTGACCCCCCATTCAGAAAAATATGGTGGTTAGCTGGTCCTACCTTAGTTTCCTATGTGGGCCGAATGAGGGTAGTATATTCCATAAGGGCCGAGTGGACAGAGCTCATATCCTTAATCTTTATATTTATTTATCTTTGTGTTCATATCCTTCAAATGGGTTTTGTACATTAGTATTTATATTGTTAGTGAAAATTTAATTTAATAGTTAGCTCTGTCCACTCGGCCCTTATGGAATATACTACCCTCATTCGGCCCACATAGGAAACTAATGTAGGACCAGCTAACCACCATATTTTTCTGAATGGGGGGTCAGTGGCCCGCGGGCTCAGTTGTGCGCGGACGACTCACCTGATGTAGGACGAGCATACCACTATATTTTTCTAAGCGTAACCCCACACTAGCGTTCTTTGAGCGTCGACGCCCACGCAACGCCGACGCGACGTCGACGCAACGCCGACGCGACGTCGACGCAACGTCGACGCGGCGCCGACGCAACGCTTGCGCAGCGGCGCGGTCGACATGACGAACGCCAGGACTGCGCTCCACAGGCGCCGCGCCGCCGGCCCGACGCCTGCGCAGCGTTTATTTTGACAACAGTACAATGATCAACTCAATTGTTTCGGCCCGCCCGTGTTTTAGAATCAGTAGGTAGAAGACTTTTTAGCTGATAGCAAATATGGATGTAGCTTAAAATACTAGCTCATATTGCCGAAGAAACCCATTTTCAATTAAGTACTTTTAGTTTTCGAGAAAATAAATACTAAAGTTACCTTTTCGTGCCATGTGTCAAATAGGTAAAATATATTTTTCCTTTACAAGTTGAAAGCATTAATTCATCACTGCAATATAAAACATTATATTGTGCGTTATTCAAATCTTACATTTCCATTTTTGAAATAACTGTACATGACGTCAGCGCGGCGCGACGCTCGAACGCGATGTGCAGAGGACGCCCAGCGCAAGCGCCGCTCAAACGCCGCGCCGACGCTGGGCGGGCGCCGCGTCGACGCTGACCGGGCGCCGCGTCGACGCTGACCGGGCGCCGCGTCGACGCAACGCCCAAACAACGTCGGCGCGGCAAGACGCTGATGCTCGAAAGACGCTAGTGTGGGGTCCCTCTAAATGGGGGGCTACTGAGCCTCGGGCCCAGTAGGACGCGGACGACTAGCCTCCTAACCCTCAAAAATATCCGCTAGTTTTTATTACATTATTCTTTAAAAACATTGTTTTTTTTTTATTTTTATTTGCCAAATTATTAAAAAAATACTGAGATAAACGATGCCAAGTTGCGGGGTTCGGGCTCGTTATGTCACTGGTGGTGTAAAATGTACCCACTAATGAGGTCACGCGGCAATTTTATTGAATGTATCACCGTTATTTTTAGATGAGGTGGAAAATGTAAAAATACGTGTGTGTAGAAAGCTTTTTTTAGTTCACTTCTCTATTGCAAATGATGCGTCTTAGTATACTTACTACGACCCGTGTGCAAAGCGCCTTACGCGATCCGTCGTTGACATTCGAATAAAATATTTAACTTATTCAGTTTTTTTTGTCTCTTTTTTTTGTCGAGGGGGAAGTGCCTACCGCATCGTCACTGTGTGGGGAACAGAGAGAGGTATGTCGGGCTTGCACCGACTAAAACCCCTCGGTGACCAACGCTGCGGGGGAGTCGGTATCCCTTGTAGATTCTCTTGAATACCTACAATAAGACTAACTTACGTATAAGCCAATTCAACAACCTAAAGAAAAGGTTATGCTTGAGAACGCCTCACTGGACTTTAAGTATCTGTGCTATATATTATTAAAAATATTTTTCTTTATACCTATATAAAAAATGTTTTGTTGTGTTCTGGAGTTTTCATCTAGAGGTGCGATTGAATGTGTTAATCTCCCGAACTGTGTTAATTTTAAGGTTGTGTTTCATGAGTACGCATTATCGCATAAAGCGGTCCCCTCTTAACGCGCCGCACCATGCGCCTGCATTAATTTAGACTGCATCTGACGCTTTGTGGTATTTCGAGATAATTGCGCGCGTTTGCATAACGCCTGCCAAACGTGATGAATGAAAGCATAAGCAAAGAGGATTTTTAATTATATAAGCAATTACAAGCGGCAGTGCTTTTATATGAAAAAAAACACGCTATACTATAGCCAATATGCTATACTATATAAAAGCATAGCATATTGGCTCCTCCCAGCCTGATGGTAAGCAGGAGAGGAACCCGCATCGCGATGACAACGGATTTGATATCGTTATATCCTATACTAAATATTAATTTGCACTGTGATGATAATTTTGGTTGAAAATGTTACGATCACTGTGTAACACTCAATAGGTACCATGATGTATTGTATATTGCAATTGGAAAGAAAGAAAGAAAGAAAAAAAAATTATTGGCACACATATACACACAACTTTTGTACATATAGTAAGTACTTAGATAAGGTACATTTATGTGCCAAAAGGTCCCAGCCTCAGCATGAGCTGCTACAGCGCAATGCTGCATCAGCGCTGGTTTCCATTTTTATAAAAATAAAGAGTTTAGAGTTTTTAGCTGTTTTCAACAAAACTCCCCAATGGATTTGATAGATACATATCTACCATTTGCTATTTGATCCAAATCCATAAGTATTATTAATCATAATGATGACTTGATATCAAAGATATCGAATTCCTTCAGTGGGACTTGAAATTGATACTTTAATGTTTACTTACTAACCTAACGTTGTATCAGTGACTGAAATTGATACGTATTGTATCGGAAAATGTCGGAACATTTTAGTAATGAGACTGCGCCATTTTGTCAAGCTTGCATTGTTGAGGGCTGTCAGTGGCATGTTATGTGCACAAAATGGAGATACATTAGCTAGCACAATAACCATCAATCAATCCGATTATTACCAGCTAAAATAAACGGTAATTCGGATCCGATCTATCAACTATTCGCTGTATGACATATTCTAACAGATACGCCACACATTGCTTGACACGGTTTGACGTATTGCGTGCCAGCTGTTGTCTGAAATAGAGTATCATTAACCGCAGTTTTGCACGCGCACTATCGCCGTTATTTCCTCTGTTTCTTCGCTCCTATTATGACAGCGTAATGTTTTTTTTAACCTAAATCCTTCCTCAATAAATGGGCTGTCTTAACAAAAAATTTTCAATTCAGATCGGTACTCCCTCACATTAGCGCATTCAATCAAACTAATAAGCTTAATCTTAATCTTTTATCGCTTCTATAATGTACAGTAAAGGTTGTTATTTTAAATTTAGATCATTATAGACCCCGTCGGGGTAATGCAAAGTAATAAGGATGCTCGTATTTTAATTTGCTAATAATTTGTTAATAAAACTAACAGTTATAAAAATATCAGTAGGAGATCAGATTACAAGTTACTGATTATATAATCACATTCAAAAACGTATTGCATGTCAAGCAAGATGTCCACGTGAAAACTTACTTAAATCGTTATTGCTATTGTGCTTCGAAACCATCCTAAGTTAGATCACTGGCTTCCATGAAATTATTGAGAAGCTATTAAACACCAAACACTAGCTTAAGGGCCACCTTACCTTGAAGGCTTGAGGCCATTTTTTCCCGATCCTCAGGAGCTCTAGAAACTTTACTTACACTCAGGAGCAACATCGAAGTGTTTGTTATTTGGCTGCGGTCTTGCGTAAGGTGGAGGTATTTCACCAGTCGGGCTGCTCCAGTTCAAGCGATAAATTGCTATGCTCTACCTCTCCTAAATTGTGTGTTTGTTTGTAATTAATAAACTTAAAAACTACTGTGCAGATTTTAATAATTCTTTCAGTAAACTAAAATCAGCCTGAGTAACAGGCTATATTTATCACTAGAAAAAACTAACTCCTCGCGTGCGAAAACGTGGGCTAGTTTAATTTGAAAGACATATTACGTGTAGCTGACTTCTGAAATAATATAGGACCATTGATAATAACTTTCGAGGGATTAGTGGTTGTGTTGTTTTTAAACGTAAAGTAAGGCGTTTGCGAGTCTGTATCGACTTCTGTTATATTTTTTTTTGTTATAACATAATTAATATAATAAAATAATATAGATTATTCAACAAACAACTCTTCTATTACATACTCCTTTCTAACTTAACTATTATATTACTACTTACTCCTGGGAAGTGGGTACAGAGCGTGCCCAGAAGGGCATGTGTTCACAAATATGTAGCATTTGACATATTAAAATGAATTGAAAGACTGACTGTTTAAGGGTGACATACCTTAGAATAAGGAAAGTTATATCTATGTGACATAGAAACCACATTGCCTAAAGAGGTTTTTATCTTTGGGAAACTATTTATTATTATATTCCAACGGAGTTCGGTAGCCTGTGTTACTTAAAGTATTTTTTCTGCATACGTGTTATGTTTTTGAACGCTTAGTATAATTGGATACCACTGGTGGCACAATACTACCTAATCATATTTATGGCGTTTTGACTGATTTTAAATGCCTTGAGCTATTAAGCGACTATATTATTGATATCGATAAAAATATATAACCATTCCACGAATATCAATGATCATTCTAGAAACTATGTTATGATTTAAATAAAAAAAAATGTGTGGGAAAATATATATATTTATCCGTAGCTATTTTTAAGATCCCTTAAAGGCTTTAGCAACATTTAAAATGGTACAGAAAAGCAAATAAAGCAACATCAAATCGGTTTTGCAGAAAATGTGTTGAGTAAACGAAAAATTATCGACACAGTCTTTGATATTGAGATTGTTAAATCTCCAAAATTCAAAGCAAGTAGATTTTCACTTCGTTTTGCGCTTCAATTTTTAAAGAACAACAATGTTTAAAAAGGGTTTTATTGATTTATTTTATTACTTATTGAAATCAGCCTTTTTTAGTAAGCACTTAAAAAAGGCTAACTTTAATTTCAGCTGCAAAATGTCCGTGCAGCAGAAAAGTAAAGACAGGAGATTTTGGCTAGATTGTATCTAAGCCTGTATTAAAATAATTATACGTTCTATCCAATTTCTAATAAAGCGGACAATCTGATGATCAATCCATGAGACAGGAATTTGTTTGTAATATTTGTTTATACGGGGTTAGGCGGTTCAAGCATGACTACATGAACAGTTCTTTTAAATGACTATATGATATTGTGGTTAGTGTTCAAAAGGTTGACGTTGCCCAGACAATACGTCCTAGAGGACAAATACCAATTGTTTTGCCAGCTCATGAATCAAATAAGTGGTTGATTCGTGAATATAAAGAGTGAATCATATAAACATAATGTAATAAGTCTGGAGCTTTAAATTATTTTAACTTATTTTAGGTTAGTATTCAAAAGCTATGTGTCGGAAAAGATAAATGGTAGGTACCTACGTCCTAAATGACAAATACCAATTGCCTTACTTGCTTATAAATCAAACAAGTGTTTGATTCGTTAATATAATGAGGGATAATGAATGAGTATGATGATGATAAAAGTAAAATAATCGTCATTAAGATTTTCATGCTGAAAATAGTAGGAGGCGGGGTCCACCTGCGCAGGGAGAGAAGATACCATTTTCAGATAGGACGAGGTAAGGAACGTGCGGGAAAAAAATTTGTTCGAAAAAATTCCAAGGTAAACATTGAATTTTCATCTATGCATCCAGTTCTTGAGGATGAAGAATATATAAAATTATATATTTCTCAAAATAATAACCCATTTCAACAAATACTAGACCTAAATAAGGGATCATCCCTTATTTAGGTCTGGTATTTGTTACTTGGAATAACTTGGAACAAACAACAACAACTTGGACAGTACAAAATTAAATTTTTCAGTTACGTTTTCAAAATAATTTAATGAAAACGTATTTTTTGCTACAGCAATAAAACACGTGTACCTAATGAAAAAATACATCAAAGTTCAGTTAGGGTGAGTTACCACACAAAACTCGTAAAACTGTACAAAGAAGTGACGTAGCGTTAATCTTTAATCAGTAATTTTTTCTCATCTACCCTAATGATATGATTATGTTTGTAATTTATTATGATAAATAATTTTCATCATACAGTATTTGGATTTTTTTTTCAATATTATTATGAATATAGACAAATACCGTCTATTACACAAGTGTTTATTTCAAAATAGGATGCTTTTATTCGTCTCGAAAGTACTACTCCAAAATTACGAAACAAGATAATGACTTCAACATCAAATTACCTATTCGTAATCCAATAGTGAATTTATTACAAACAATAATAAACGCAAAGGAGCCATCAAGCTCTAACAAATTCAATGAAAACTTTTAACACCGCTGATCAAAAGGCAATTTTGCGATACAAACGCTTCGAGTGAGATTACAATATTAATTGTTTATAATCCGAAATGTGGGAAGGAGCGCTGTGTGGTTACTGTCTTGTTTCAAACATTAAGCTGGGAACTAATCTATGAGTTCAATTAATCCTTGTATCTTTGAGCTAGGTAAACCACGAGATATTTACGAATGGTTTAGCTAGAAAACGTGTGCTCGTGCCGCGGTAACAATAGAAGTAAAGCTATGTACTGCAGTTTGGTACTGTTTTTTTTTTATATTGCACTTCAAGATTGACCTCATCCCACCTGATGTTAAGTGGTAATGAGGTCCTAGCTTAAGGGCGACATGTACAGCATAATACATCTGTTACTGGACTTATCGCCCTTACCTTGAAGGCTACCCCTGCTACTAATGTAGCACCCCCCAGGAGCTCTGGAAACCTTACTCACACGCAGGAACACAACAACACAGAAGTGATTGTTATTTGGCTGCGGTCTTCTGTAAGGTGGAGGTATTTCACCAGTCGGGCTGCTCCAGTTCGAGCGATAAATCGCTATGCCCTACCTCTCTTATGGTTAACTGTATGTTAACTACGACTAATATGACCAAATTTCGTGCGCTGAAAAAATCAGTTACATACTGTAATAAAGAAAATGTATGTAAGTTAGCTCGCATTTTATCAGTGTGATAGATATGACAAGTATTAACGAGTTCTGGAGCACTTACTTGTTGTTTTCAGCTGGTATCCGGATTTTTTTTTTATATTTGAACACATCAAATCAAAAAACTTCCGTTGCCGAGAGGCAAGCGGACCGGACTTTGGCGCGCCATCTCTGAGGTTCCGGGTTCGATCCCCCCGGTCGGGCCAATATGGGAAACGAACTTTTCTGTATTGTCTCGGATCTGGGTGTTACCGTCGTTGTTTCTGATTTGTGTTTCACACGAGTGCTTCAGGTACTTACCCCAGAATCAGAGAATGTATAATGATGTTGTCCAATATTTATTTATTTATTTACATTGCTCTGATTCTGGGGTAAGTAGCGCTTTTCGCTTGTAACAGAAATCATAAACCACAACACCCAGACCCGAGACAATAAAGAAAATCCGTTTTTCATATTGACCCGACCGGGTATTGAACTCGGGACTTCACCAAAGATCGGTCAATTCATTTCTTGGCTACGGAGGTTGCCAATGTTAGTCGTGAGATCAAATAAAATAAGTCGTGAGTGTATTCAAATGCTTGGTAACTTGTAAGAATATTTAAAAAAGTTATGAATTTTCATATAAAATCAAATAAAATTCAAATAAATTTGTCCGCTATCTGTTGTACTCGTACTTGTTGGTTAAAATAGGACACAATTATTTTTGTATAGTGATTAAAACCCGTAGCCTTCTTTTGCTTCCGGAAAAAATCCTTGGCCGACTTCTATGTCAAATAAAAAGCGGCTAAGTGTCAGGCGGATATGTGTACATAATGTTCCGTACGATTTTATTAGATAAACAATTGTTCAGGACTAAAAAAACATTTTAAAAATGTTCACGTTTACAAAGTGAAATTTGTAATGTAAAATTAATAGTTACCTATTTGGTTTTGTCAAATCAAATTAACATTTAATTTGTATATTTTGATGACTGAGGCATATTATTATGCTATGCTTCCACCATTAGGGACTAGTATACTCCATCTTACCTCAAAAACATTGTTAATTTCACTACATTCAATAATTCTTTAGCTGTATGATTTTAAGTTATTTACGCATATTAATAAGGTAGATACTGCAACTGTAATAATTATATCTTTAGAGTTTTTTGCTACTCAAAAGAATAGGTAGAGGATGAGGTAGAGTCATTTTGGATTGCATTTAATAACTCTTGAAAAGTATTATACGAAATCATTTTGATTTTAATCATTCTCTATCTGTTTAAACTGTCTATTTAAAATGTCTACCGAGGTCAGTTTTTACGGAACGGTATAATCTGGACGTCTTAAGGGCAAAGTTTTCGAGAGGCAGGGCAAAGCGTTTTATCGCTCGAACTGGAGCAGCCCGACTGGTGAAATACCTTACAGAAGACCGCAGCCAAATAACAATCACTCCGGTGTTGTTGTGTTTCTGCGTGTGAGTAAGGTTTCCAGAGCTCTTGGGGGGTGCTACATAAGAAGCAGGGGTCAAGCCTTCAAGGAAGGGCGACAAGTCTAGTAACAGTTTTACTATGCTATACTTTTCGCCCTTAAGCTAGGAGCTCATTACCACTTAACATCAGGTGGGATGAGGTCAATCTTGAAGTGCGTTATAAAAAAAAAAGTGAAATGACAGTTCTTAGTCAAACATGTACCATCTTAGGCCTCATTCTACACCTTCGATTAAGCGAGATAGGCAAGTCAAATGTAGGCCTATTTTTATATTAAAACAATATTGACACTGGAATTCAATATTTTGTTTAAACAATAGTGAATTGGCGCTTAAATCCAAAATGGATCCCGAAAGCCACGAAACCTTTTCCTCCTCAAAATACAAAATGGAAGTAAATACACGAAGTCAATATTTGGCACCGTCTCCTTTGCAGGAACATCCTTATTTCAACTCAATCATATTAAATCCTTTCTGAGTCAGATCATTGTTTTTGCAATTGTTCTGTGAAGCGATGTGCGTAAGAGCACGCAGCAATGCAAATTGATGTCAAGTTTGTAAGCGCATCGTGATTTTCGTTTTAATGACCTATAAATCTTATGACCATACCTTTTGCGGTTAGATTTGAAAACAAAAAGTCTGTTTACGTTTTTTGACCGTGCGATCAATATCATTTACGAGTGTGTATGAGTCCTACTTACTATAGATATTTTAGATATTTTATTGCTATAGCCCTTCTTCATTTTCAAAGACCCATCGGAAGACCTTCGCATCCAGCAAAGCAGAGGTTTTTGAGGGCTAGTAATCCCTTTTTAAAGGAATAATAAATATTTGTTGTCGTATCGAACCGCATTTCCTAGGGATAGACAAATCGTGTAGGGGACTCTTTCGCTCTAAGGAGAGCGGAGACTACCCAACAAAATCTCGTCTACTGGCATGGAGCAATGCTGTAGTGACTCTATTCCCTTCGAATTTCTCTTATTGGGTTTAATTTCCACCTTTTTTTTTGACGTGTGGAAAATACTTTTCGTACCTTATCGACATGGTCATTTCGTGTGCATGTCGGCTTGTGTGGGACTCCCCCGCTCTGTCGGCTTTTAAAAGTTGGAGAGTGCGGATAGGTTGCCCACTGCTTCCACTTTTATACCATATACTTAAAATTCAATTGATTTAAGTTTTGTATTTATTTTGAAATGTTGGTTTTTGAAATTTTTGAGGCATTTTCTATTAATTTGGTAATGTTTAAATTTGCCTATAATCTAAATATAAACGCATAATTTTATACAGGTACGTGTAAACCTGACATTAAGTTTATATGTACCTACTTTGATAGCACGAAACTCATATGGGAATTCCAGAAAATGAGGCCAAGAGCAAAAGCAATCACATCCAAGTATTTGCTGAGCGATAACATAGTAAACTGATTAGTAATTGAAGTTGAAAATTCAACAACTATTATCTGAGAGAATGATACTTCAATTTTCTGTAGTTAACATGAACCAATGGTCGGTTAGCATTTAACTAGCTCGGTGATGGGTTGTACCTAATGGCTACCTGGTTAGAAAAAAAGGGCCGTGGGTTCAATTCCCACCTTAGTCAAAGTGATGAGAATTTATTTCTTGATGTTTATTAATATCTTTTCTCTTTGAGCATGCTAACATAAACTGTTGTGGGATACTGTTGTTTCAAGTTTGTATATTACAAAAACAAACTGCAATTTAGTGTCATGTGCCCACATGAACAGCTCGCTTCAGACTGAAGCAACAGGGCCTAAACTATATAGGTGTGGCAAAGGGCTTTGCTCCCCTGCAAGCTTTAAAAGACCATTTGTGGTCATCGTCTACAGTCAGTTAAGAAAAAAAGAGCCTAAGCTTGATTGATATTGACCTCCACGGAATAATCGGGGATGGAGCATCAAACACCTGTGCCTTATCACGAAATTGTGTTTATTCTCACGCGATACCGGCAGAGGTACACTTCGTTGAAGAAGCGACGTTTATATTAAATATAGGTAATTATTTTATCAGTAGATACTAATATTTTATTACTAGTGTGACTTGTTAAAACGTTTCATTGCAAGTCTTTAACAATTCAAGACAAATACCTTTTTATTGAAAAGTACTAAAAGTTTACTATTCAACATCAGCTTCACTATATAATGTCGTATAATTGGGTAAAGTACTTACCTACTTTTTTTATCATTACGCACTAAAAATACCTACTACAAAAAGTAATCTTGAAAATTTTATGATCTAGAATTATGATTTTCTCTCAGTTACTTCTGAGTTCATATTAAAAGCGGAAAATTATGCAAATCATAATTCGCTTCGACTTGTTAGTTTATATTTTGAATTACCTCGAAGTAAAATATTTGTGTATTCAGAATAAATCATTAAATATTCTAGTTACATATCTCAAAAGGTACTACTTTTTGGTCGGTTTATCAGTCAATCAATACCCTTTTGTGCGTGCAGGTATCAATTTAAAATGATTAGTCCCTTAAAGCCCTAAAACAACGTTATAGAAGACTAGCTGTGCCCGCGACTTCGTTCGCGTGGACTACATCCTTTCATGGTCGGTTTACCCCTATCTCCCCTAATATTCGAAACAAAAAGTAGTCTATATTTTAATAGAGCTATATTTGTGCAAACTTTCATATCTCTAACTTAAAAAATAAACATTTTCCCATATAAACTTTCAAAGGTGGCATTTTTCCCTATATATATGTCCGTTCTTGAGGTTCAACGTATACCTATGCCAAATTTCATCGAAATCGGTTGAGAGGTTTAAGCGGGACAGATAGGCAGACAGAGTTACTTTCGCATTTATAATATTAGTAGGGATCTACGAATACAGTTCTTACAATACCTACGAGTACAGGCAGAAAAAAAATCATTTTGTATTTCGATCACACCAATGTTCAAACCAGTGTGTTAAAAGAATAAAAACGTTGGACGTTCATCTGTGTCTATGTGATTATGATGGTATCTTAATTGCTGGGGTAATATCGGTTCTGGTTTCCATAAAACAAGCGCTTTAGCTTTGGAATCAGGTCAATGTATGTGATGTTGTATGGTAAATATTTATTTATCACAAAAAAAATATTTCTTACGAGACTTCGATTCACGAGTCCGATTCACACTTGACCCGCTTTTAGTTTGTTTTATATAAATGACTGACAACACTTTGATGACGCAGTGGATGTTCGGAATGAAAGGACCTAGATAAGGATCACGGTTTAAATTTGAGTCTGGGCTTCCCAGAATGCTCAAATCCATTAACTCCCATCCTACCTCAATATCAGTTGTAAATGATAATAAATAAATAAATCGATGTCACTGTGATCAATCATTAAGCTTGATTTAAAGCATTAGAGCATATTAAATTTTTTTTCAACAAAATTTCCTATTTACTAATGAAATGAACCAGTACGTTTCGAAGCTATCAGCATATTTCACAATTCACATTGCCTAAAAGATTTATTAAATGATTAAACATGTACTAACTTAGTTCAACGAGTACAAAAAAACATGTATTTTTATTTATTATTTTTTAATTTGTCATCTATAATTTGTATACATTTACTGAAATTAAAAATAATAGTGAAGTATTTTAAGTAAATATTTTCAAAAATGAACTAAAGTGTGTATGAGGATTTGAAAAGGTTTAATTCTTATCAGTCTAAATCACAAAGATTTATTAACAAAGATATTGGGGAATTTAGCCACCGATTGTGCTTTTATCCTATTTTATGTGTGATTGTATTTATTTCTTTATTTGAAGTGCTTTTCATATTCTGTTTTCTTTAACATCCTGTCTGTTTCCTTCACTTTTATTAATAAAAAAACGTATTCTTTCAAATGTACTACTTTCAATAATTTTCTTTCTGATCTTTTTCCAACCAAAACAATTTGTAGACTGCTCTAGATGTTCTTAACTCTACATCAAAGGTGTACCGATAAGCTTTTCCACACGGCGACCTGAAATCAGTATAAATGTTACCTCCGAGTCACACACGGAGTATTGTTGCATTGTGGTTACAATTGTGTACTTGTGTCGACGTCGGGCTAAACAAGTAGGTAAATATTGACGTTAATCTGTGATTTCGTGAATTCGTGGAAATTCAATTAGGCGATTATCATAGAACGATAATGTTTGTTCAGTGATATAGATCATTTTAACGTATCAAATATCCCTTTGCGTAATTTAAAAATAGATTATCCCTATTTTCGATGTGTTTTTACTTATTTTTCACGTGGTTCCTATAAGCATAGTGAGCAATAGCTACAAATCAAGTTTCCAATACAAAATTTAAGTAAAAAAATAATTATAATCAAAAAATTTACAATTTTGTTTTAGTAATTAATTATGTTAATCCAAAGACGCATTTGTGTAAAAGCTGTACCGAGAAATTTATATTATAAATATATATTAATCAATCTATATTATCAAACAGATAGAAGTTGATTGTTTTCTATTTTAAAATGGAACAATTTTTTTTCTCCCTGTGGTTTACAATTATTTAAAATATTAAATCTATTTTGTGGAATTATGTGCTCACATCGTATTTTTTTTTAATTTATGTTTCTTATTTTGGGTTTGCAATCTTCTACAACAAACCAACATGAAAAAAATTTGTTAAATTTTCAAATAACACGAATATCTTTATTCAGTGAATGTTTTGCAGTTGATAGATAAATAATAATAAAAACATTGGACCACATCACCGATTCTATAGGAAGTAGTTAAACATTGTGTTACAGAAAGAATGACGGTATCACAATACGCAGATCCGAGCATGAAAGTACGTTTTCAATTTTGACCCGACGGGAAATCGAACCCAGGACCTTAGCGCGACGCCTAAATCCGCCCACTCGCCTCTCAGCCACGGAGGGTTGAACGATAATTATGATAATAAACAATGTATGCATTTCAGAATCCAAAATGCTGTTGACGAAATTGATCATCGTGCTGTTATCGGCAACACTATGCCTCTCTCAAAGGCCTTTCTACGCGGGCAAAAAACCCATCGGATACCCTGTGATCGTATCCTCGAGCTCAACAGCTCGAAGAAACGACCTGCCCCCCGAATTGATAGGGGATGAGGACTTTGCGAACCGGCTGGACCAGCTCCCGGTAGACCAGCAGCCGTTCTGGTACATCAACAGAGTAGCGTATGACGATTTGAGGAAGAACCCTAAGGTGTACCCGCAGAGACCGAGTGTTTTCAACGAGAACAGAGGATGAGGGTAATGCTCAGTTTAGGGTTAAAATTTCAATGTAATCTATACTAAGAGCAAAGTTTCGGTAACAGCCTTAAAATTGTTCTGTTTAACACACGTAAAAAAAATTAATAACATCGAATACATTGATCTGGTTAATGCTTTGTGCTACAGAAATAGACTGATGGCCGGATCCAATATTTAAAGATGCGTTATGTGTCAAAACTGAGTATCTGTTTCCCCCCAACCGACTACGAGTCGTTAATTCTCATTTCAAATTTACTTTCCATATCAGGCATGAAATAATAAGAGGCTTATTTATGCCTCTTAAAATAAATGATTATCTGTAACTAGGAGGGATCGTTTTTCAAATATTGGAACTATAAATAATGTGTTTCATTATTTATAGTTTATTTATTTTGGTAAAACGAAGCCATGTTATGTTATTGTGTCGCTTTTCTGTGCGGTATAAGCCATTTATTACCTTATCGTAACGAAAGTTAAAAAAAACCCTCATATTTTATGTTATTCGAAAATGACGACCGTATTTGCAATAAAATAAATTCCATTACTGCTTAATTCTATAACTACTAATAGTTTTAAGTATTTACGAAATACTTGTCAATGTTTTAAATTATTAAATAAACTTTATTTATTTTGAAAATAAATTGTAAGTTATTTTCGTGCTTATATTGTATTATTAACTCCTTATTATAATAAATACAAATCTATTATCCAACATACAATGCCTTCGAAAAAAGGCGGGAACTTTCGTAGCGGAAAGTTTGATTTTCTTTGCGGGAGTTTTGATATTTAATTTTCGCCTAATAAAACACTTTACATCCTCTGGAAATGTCCACGGAGAGTGGCGGAATGGGTGCCACTAAAAAAAAAGGCTACAAACGTCATAAACTTAGTGATACTTCACCAGATTTGTCTGATGAAGAGCAGCCAAATTATGCGCCGTACAGGAAGACAAATCATATAAGAACATACCCTGAGAACTCTACCAATACAACTTTTTCAGTATTTTTGGAAAGTACCAGAGACGAGGGCAAGTTGGGTAATAAAAGTCCAATTTATTTGAACAACATATTTAGCCGATTTATCAAAGGTGTAAAGCAACTCAGAAGAATTAATGCCAATAAATACGCAGCTACATTTGACAATGCAAAAAATGCCAATGCACTCTTAAGTAATACAAATTTTCTACAGAACCATGAGCTCAAAGCCTACATTCCAGCATCCATTGCTGAATCAATTGGTGTAATCAGGTTTGTCCCAACAGAACTCTCCAATAAGCATCTTTTCGACAAGTTAGTTTCCTCTCAAGAAATACTTGGTGTCCGGAGGTTTACAAAGAAAACGCCTGAAGGTATAGTGCCTCTACAGACTGTTTCAGTAATATTTGCCGGTAACATCTTACCAGATCTGGTAACTTATGAACTATGCGCTTTACGAGTTGAACCCTACATACGGCCAGTACTACAATGTTTTAAATGTCTAGGATATGGGCACATGTCCAAATTTTGTAAAAAAAATACTGTTTGTTCAATTTGTGGACAATCACATTCTTATAAAGAATGTGATAATACTGATAGTCCATTCTGTATAAATTGTAAAGGTAATCATGTGGCTATCTCTAAAACTTGTCCCATTAAATTAAAAAAAATTGAAGAAAATAAACAGAAAATCAACCACCGACTTTCTTTGAGTACACAATTTCCACAATTGAACAAACAGACCTTTTCTAAAGTAGCATCTAATAATGTTATGCCTAAATCAAACAAAACCCACAAAGATTTTATTTTGGACTTTATCAATAGTGAAGTAATGATGAATGCATTTATCAAAACCTTTACAACACTTTTTAATAAAGAAAACAAACTTCCAGTAAATTCCCATACAATTAAGGAGCTTTTTATTGAAAATGTCAAATAGTGATGGGTGAAAGGTCTCCCATTAATCAACTAAAAATATGTCAACATAATGTACAAAGTTTAAAACCAAAATTACCACTGGTACAGCATTTCATACACAAAAATAACATTGATATATTAATTTTAAATGAAACATGGCTCAAGCCTACAAGTAATGTATTTATTCAAGGATATAAGTTTTTGCATAAACCAACACACAATGGATATGGAGGAGTAGCTATATTACATAAAGAAAGTATTAAATGTAACTTGATTAACTCACATTTTTCAGATGCAATACAAAGTATAGCTGTAACTGTTGAAACAAACATTGGTAAAGTAAGTATATTAGGTTTATATTGCCCACCACGAAGTGGCCGTTTTCCAGTTAGAAAATTAAACAACATTATTACTAGTCTTTCTACTCCAATATTGATAATGGGAGATCTAAATGCTCATCACACTGCTTTTGGTAGTTTTCACAACAAACCCAGAGGGGTCCAAATATATGATATGTTAGAGGAATTAAACTTATATATTTTAAATGATGGCACAACCACTACTGTTAACCGTCCAGGCAATTCGCCTTCCGCAATTGATGTAGCCTTTGTTTCAAACAGTCTTGCTCCTTCTTGCACCTGGACAGTCTCTCCAGACTGTATGGGAAGCGTACACTTTCCGACCATCGTGGAACTGGAGATTGAACCTGAGTTTTATGTAAATGCCGTAAGACCAGATAAGTACTTATATAATAAAACAAAATGGGAGGACTATTATAATATGTCACAAATCGAGTTCTCTGATTTCCCTTTTTCAGAAGATTGTCTTCAAGATTATGACAGGTTCATTGAACTTGTCAATTTTTTAAAGTCCGAGTGTGTTCCTATTTTGTCTTATTCTGCGCAATGTTCTCAAACAAACAAAATATCTAAATCTGTGCCGTGGTGGAACGAGGCGTGTTCTGACGCAGTTAAAAAAAGTAGGTTAGCGCTTTTGAATTACAGACGATTTCCAACTATAGAAAATTATTTGATTTATAAAAAACTTGATGCAAAGAAGAAACTTATTATAAAGGAACAAAAGAAACAAAGTTGGATAGCTATTACTTCCAGCTTTGATAGAATGACGCCTATATCCAGAATATGGAACTTTATAAGAAAATTTAATAAAAGAAGACCCAAAGATATTTCTAAAGATGACAGTTGGGTTGAATCATTTCTAGAGCAAATATCATCAGTTCAGCCGTCTCAAATACAACAAGACACAGATTTAGACTTTTATTTCGATAAGAATGATATGAACTTACATTTAATCAAACCATTTACCGAATCAGAATTTAATTTAGCTCTCGACAGTAGGAAAGACACATCTCCTGGCCTTGATGGAATTCCATATATTTTGATTAAGAAACTACATCCAAATGGTAAAAAAGTTTTACTTAATATATTTAATAAGTTGTGGCAGAATAATTTGATACCCACTCCATGGAAATCTGTAGCCGTTATCCCTATTTTAAAACCAGACAAGGACCCTCTTTCTGCTAGTTCTTATCGGCCAATTTCATTAGCTTCATGTTTATCCAAATTATTTGAAAATATTTTAAAAAACAGATTGGAATTCCACGTTGAATCGAATAATATTTTTCCTCATGAACAGTATGGTTTCCGTAAGGGCAGGAGCAGTGTTGATAGTCTTCTTATTTTTAGTGAGGATATCCAAAAATCGATGTTAAATTATTCTAATTTAATATCTGTTTACCTTGATGTACAAGGTGCTTTTGATAATGTTAATCTAGCCACACTTGTTAAAATACTGCATAGTTTTAATATTCCGGGTAAACTCCTATTCTATATTTATAATTTGTTTTATAACCGCAATGTATTTGTAAAGTATAACAACAATTATTTTGGTCCTAAAACTGTAAATAGAGGTGTAATGCAAGGTGCAACACTCTCTCCTCTTCTGTATGCTCTGTATACTGCTGAACTTTGTAAAAATGTAAATCTTAATAAGACTAAGGTCTTACAATATGCGGACGATCTTGTTGTTTATACCTCTCATAGAGATATATTTCAAGCTGAATTAGAATTAAATAGGGTATTAAATGAATTATACATATATTATAAAGATAAATTATTGCTTGATATTAATGCACATAAAAGTTCAACCATGATTTTCTCGAGAACTCTCAGTGATACTCTTTTAAATATAAATATAAACAGCAATATTATTGATACAGTGCGGGAAAAAAAGTTTCTAGGTTTAGTGTTTGACAGTAAAATGACATTCAAAACTCATGTAAATAATGTTGTAAATAAAATGCAAAAATCTGTAAATATTTTAAGATATGTAGCCAGCGTTAATTGGGGTATGGACCCTAAAATTGTAAATATTATGTTTAAATCTATAGTTCGTAGTCATTATGACTATGGTTTGATAGTTTATAACTCATTTCTTCATAATAATTTAATACGAAAAATAGAGGTAATACAAAATAAAGGACTAAGACTAATTACAGGTGCTATGTGTTCGACACCTATTAACGCTCTGGAAATAGAAGCGGGCATTCCACCCATTCATGTGCGATGTAAATATTTAAGTGAAAAATTCTTCGTTAAAGTTTTATGTAATTATCAGTATGAACAAATGTATGGTAATAATAAACTATTTTTAGAAGAAAATGAAAAGAAAGAATTAAAAGAAGTGATGAGTAATATACGAAAGACAGCAAAATGGGAACTTGGTTCTTTAGAAATCCAATTGAAAAAGGCTTATATTAATGAGAAAAGAGTGTCAAATAATGAAGAATTCCTGAATTATGTTAACACCGAGAAAGAATCATACCATAGAATATATACTGACGGATCTAAAACGAATGCTACAGTTAAAGCTGCTTTCTACGATTCGTGTCATAAATATGGAAGATGCTTTACACTGGATTCTAATACGTCTATATTTACGGCAGAAGCATTCGCAATATATGAAGCCCTTAAATATGTCGAAAGGAATGACGCTTACACTAATTACCTGATAATTACGGACTCTTTAAGTGTTCTGAAATGTCTAGAATCAAGCAAATTATCGTACAAAAACAACTGGTACATTTATAACATAAGAGAAATATTAACAACGCTACAATATTTTCAAAAAAATATAGAATTCTTATGGGTACCAGCTCATTCTGGCATTACTGGAAATGAAATTGTGGATAAATTCATGAAAATAGAACATCCATCTATGAACATTCAACTCAGTGTTTCACCACCTGTTCCAATGACGGATTACGACCCCCTAATAAAACAACGCATGTATAAACATTGGCATGACGATTGGGAGCACAAGAAACAACTTAAAGGCAAATGGTACGCGAATATACAAACGCAAATTCCAAAAAAGCCCTGGTATTTCCATTTGAAGTCTGCACCAAGGAAGTTTATCACTATTGTAAATAGACTGCGTCTCGGGCACGGAAGATTTCCTGCTCACCTGAAGAAAATTAAACTGAGCACTACAGAGAACTGCGAGTATTGTAATGAGGACGCTGCTACACTAGATCATCTAATCCTCCGCTGTAAAACATTTGCAGTACAAAGGTTATTGCTTATAGATGGCTTAATTAAGATCTATAAAAAAAGTGAAGACATTCCCCGCCTCTTGCCATCTATACTGCAGAACAGCGATACCTACAAATATATATATAATTACGTAGTTTCTACAATAGAAGACCTTTAAATTTCTAAATGAAATGAAAAATACATTATAACGCCAAAGGAAGAATTGAAGACTTAAAACTTCAAATAAAATGAGAACAATAGAACGAATGAAAGGCTTGAATGGACAAAGTCCAGAGCCGTAAAACTTAAAAAAAAAAAAAAAAAAAAAAATACAATGCCTTCAATTCTGACAGCTTAACTTTTTATTCTATAGGTACATTCTAATTATTAAGAAACACACGCGAGCTAAGGCCTCTCGCAAGTTTATTATGAAGTCCTTAATTTAACAATATCTTTTTTTTTTATATGTTTGACTAAAATAGGCATGAAACAATTTTAAATTTATTTCATTTGTATCTTCATTACTATTATAATACACTTCTTAATGTATTACTTATTGATAGTATCCTTTTTAATAGACGTAGAGTAATCTTTCCCAGTTTAAAACACAACGCCTATTTATCTTGATTAACTCTGATGGGATAACGCGTTTGAGATAAAAGGCTTATTCAAAAATTTTAAAACGTTTCTTTTAGCTGGTTAGCCAAGAAAGTATCCGTTTTAAACAGAGTTTGTTTGTTACTAAAAATTGGAATATATACAACGTGTAACGGAAAGGGTATAACAATATCAAAAATACCAAAGCAGTACACGGTTACAAACTGTATGGGACCATTTGTAGCTGTGTACACGCATTTATTGATTCAATAATTTTTTTTGAAATATCAGTCATATACAAGTAAACATTTTGACTAAGTCACGCTTGCACAACACTATCACAGTATTGTTGGAATCGTCGAAAGACTTGGATGTACCTACCTATTATGCTATTAATTTAATCATCACAATGGTGGTTCATCTTTTAGTGTTTACTGAATCACATCTGAAATTTGTTGGTTTAGCGTTTCTCATTTTGACAATTCAGTTAAGTCATTGAGTTGTCGTCGCCGTGACAACATCTTGTGTTTTTGCCTTTCTGGATTACCTACTTACTACGGATAGCCTAGTGATATTTCGTGATGTCTTTGAGCAATCAAGAATATTCGAGATGATTCTCTGTGTCGGAGCAACCGACGGCAGCGTGATAGCCGACCGAGAGCTAGAGAAAGAGATTTACGAAACCATCAAAACGCTCGTTTCCATCTGTGGATGGGGCGAGGAGGTCGTATCACATGGCCAGCTCGGTCACCAGACCTCACTCCGTTGGACTTCTTCTTGTGGGACTAATTTAAAAGGAAGGTGTACGCTGTAGCATGCTCTTCAAGGGAAGAGATGATAGAAAGCATCAAGGCCGCGTTCTGTACAGTGACACCACAAATGTTGCATAATGTTCGCGCATCTTCTAAGAAAGTGCTAGGCGCGCATGTCGAGGAAGGAGGTGGAGAAATTCAGGATCGCAGTGATTGTCGTGAAGTGATAACGTGATTTGGGGTCGCTGACCTCAATAGTGTTGTGATGCGTTTGTTTACGTTTTAGTCAGTCATTATAGTTAATCATTTTTTATTTCATAAAAACAATAAAGTGTTTATTTTAACTCGGGATTTCGTATATAGAATCTATACAAGGTATAGTATCCACCTACTTTACATTGTTACCCCCTTTCCGTTACAGGTTGTATATAAAATAAGAATAAGAATAAGAATAAGAAGTTATTTATTAGCACACACAATCAATATATACAGTACACGGATATTAAAGCGACACGAACAAAAAATAAAGTAAAATAACAAAAAAAAATATATGTATAATAATAAACAGAAAATATTAAGATTGCGCGGCTAATTAGGTCCCAGCCTCAGCATGAGCTGCCACGACATTGGATCCAATGCCGCAGCTGCGCTGGTATTCTGGCGGAACCTTACGAGAGTGGCGCGGTGACAAAAAAAGAAACAAACAGAAACAACGGAACAGAGTAGTAGAAGAATGAGACAATAAAGAGAAAAAGGAGAGAGAGAAACATTAGGTTATATTAGACTTATACATTAGACTTATCGAATCGTGGACTCGATATAATAATATTATTTATTATACTAAGTCCATGCCACAGACAGACCACATTGACATTAAAATGTGAGGAGATCGTGATACGACTAAACTATAATCCGATCCAGTGAGCGGATGTTCACTACAATGGGTCACACACAGTTTACCGAGTCGAAATAGGCATAGACAAAAAAAAAATCAAGTAAAAAACAAACAAAGTGGCATTCAATGACAGCCGGCTGGAAATATTTGTAATATTTGTAAAATAACTTTTTTTTAGTTGATGCCCTGCAATAATTCCTCTTAGTTGAAAAATAACAACAATATCTACCTCTAATGCCCGGTTCCAATATTTTACGATTCGTAATTGTCAAAAATGACTCTCCGTTTTTCTCCAACAGACTACGAGTCGTTAATACCGTTCCATAGTTTACTTTCATAGCAGCTGTCATCAGTCGTCCGTCGATCGTTTTTAGCTTACGCCTGTTATAATTTTTGACTATAATCTGTAATTGGCTACTTGACAGTGTTAACAATAAAATATGAAAAGCGTTAGATATGTTAGCTTATTAGTAAAGTAATAATTTTACATTTTAATTTTTTAATTAAAAGCATAGTTAGTATTTTATTTTTGCAAAATAAACTTTACTTTTTTTATCTGTGGAACAAAAGAGCCGAAACGGAAACCACCATTGCAATTCGGAAATGACAGCTGTCGGCGAAAATTATTTATTTTAATGTGGCGAAATAATGATTATTTTACCGATTAAATTGAATTATTGTGTCTCTAATCGTATTAAGAATTTATTAAAACATTTTCCGTTTATCTAAATTAAGTCGTTCCTATGCGTATCGGTTCGTTGTCTAGGACGTTGACGTTATAATTGCAACAGTGACTTGACTTGGCGTTTTCGCGCGTTTTTTATATGTGTTACACAAAATCTTATTTTTCTCTGGTTATTTACATTTTTTCCAGATAAATCGAATTGCTTGGGATATAAAATGAACGGGCGCACATTTTGCAATACTTTTTCAAAAACTGTCAAGTAGCCAATTAAAACGGGTCGGTTTTCAAATATTGGAAGCGGGCATTAATAATTTAAAATCGTCTTTATTAAACGAATAACGTCGCAAGAAGCAGTTAAATAAACTTTGTTCACTTTTGGATCGAGAAATATAAATTCAAAACCGATTTAATAGGGGTTGTGTCAACTTTCCCAGTTTTAAACCAAACGCCAACTTAATCTTGATTTTCCTTGATAGGATAACGAGTTTGAGATTAAAGGCTTATTCACTAATTTTAAAACGTCTCTTTTAGCTGTTTAGCCTAGAATGTTTTATTTTAAACTAGCTGTGCCCGTGATTTCGTTCGCGTGGATTACATACTTTCTTTGTCGGTTTTTTCCCTATCTCCTCTTATATTCGAAACAAAAAGAAATTTTAATCCAAGTGTCGAGCTATATTTGTGCCGAATTCCATTTCTCTTATCTTATAAATAATCATTTTTATATATTAACTTTCAATGGCGGTATTACCCCCATCCCCCCTTATTTCTAAAACAAATAGAAGCTAGAACTGTTTTATATATAATGTAAAACATAGAGTTTGTTGGTATGTAAAAATCGGAAGATATATACATGTTATATGTTTTTTTATATGATTTTTAATAGTTGCTTTGTAATATTCCAGTTAACTAAATTTATTTTTTAGTTTCGAATAATTGAATATCTTCTTTGGTATTCAAACGAAGACGAACAAATAATTATTAATAACTTTTTTTACTAACTGGATCAAGTATTAAAACGTTTATATCCAGTTAAATAGAGATTGCGCCAAGTGTGCGCGTTTTTGACAAAATTGTCCCAATTCCTTCCTCTCCCCATTCTTCGGGGCACTCCACTTTGCCTGCGTAACAGCCTAAGCATTCTCGGCATGGATATCTGCTGCAATGTTAATCAAGGTCAGTACATCGAGAGTCTCATCTCATTAGCATCCAAAAAACTGGGGATTCTGAACAGAGTGCGTCGGTTTTTCACGCCGGACCAGCTTTGTCTTTTATATAAGACTCAAGTCCGGTCTTGCCTGGAATACTGCTCGCATCTCTGGGACGGTTCCGCCAAATACCTCATGGATGCCCTTGATAGGTTGCAGCGACGGGCTGTGCGCATAATTAACGATGAAGAGATTACTGGGAACCTTGAACCTCTTCAACTACGTAGAGACATTAGTTCATTAAGTGTCTTTTATCGGCTTTATCATGGGGAGTGTTCCGAGGAACTATTTTCCCTTATACCACCCTCTCCTTTCCTACACAGAACCACAAGAGCGGTCAAGTGTAAACTTTCCCTGTTTTAAACCTAGAGTACTACTTATCTTGATTTAGATTGATGGGTTAACGAGTTTGAGATTAAATGCTTATTCACTAATATTGAAACCTCTCTTCAGTCGGTTTTTCACGAATGTTTTAATTAAAGTCTAAAACGAACTAAATAACCTGTTTTAAATTGAACTCGCACCTTACTATTCGTTTTAAACTCAAGGTGTTAATACTTACAAAAATAAAAGTTTCGATAGTCTAGTGATTTAAGTACCGGGTTATGTTAACGTCCTGGGTTCGATTTCCAAGCAAATGATTAGATAAATGTTTTATTGGCGAATAAGTGCGGCAAATATTTCAGATTGTTCGAATAAGGTTTGTGATCACTAAACCGAAGTTGGCGTGTATGATAATTAAGCTATTACCTATAGGGTACCTACCATACTCTAAGTAATATAATGTCAGTTTCAGTTTATTGATTGCTCATGTGCAGCATTAAACTAATAATGGGAGAATATAGATAGATAGGGTAATAGGGTAGTTTTCAATAAGGAAAATAAATCTTCTAAAACCAACTGAAATATTTACGGTTTCCATTTAATCGTTTTTAAGAAACAGATTTTTTTTATCTCCCCTTGCGGTGCGGGAATCGTACCCACGACCTTCACGTATCGCGCGTGTTGCTCTTCCAACTGAGCTAAGCGCAAGTTATCGTAGGTGATGAAATATTTCTGCTATATCAACCGTTAGACTACGGTAAGTGCCCTCTACATACTTATCGGCCCGTGGTACATTATTTGCAGAAATGTTAGAAAACCACGGAATAGAAGACACCTGGCATCTTAATCGATTTCTTATTATTATAGTGCTTTATTTTTGACTAGCTAATTTCTGCGGAAAACCTATTACATGAGTTTTATTTTTAATGTGAGTTCTCATATCCGTTATGAATGTTATCTTCAAGTTATTATGTAAGATTAAATTAAATATACCAATTTGTTTTAGATGTTAATACCGCTTAGCAGGTGAAGTTCTTAAAGGTTGTACGCAGTACTTATTTGTACAACTGATTTGCAACTTTCTGGAAATCATTACCTTGATACGATTGGTTTGCTTCGTAAATATTTGGTCAAATTGTGGAATAAGTAGACACAACTATGTGTTGTTACCTACAAACAAATGCTGCCCAGAATTCATCGTCGAATCTGCTAATAGGTTCAGGTAATTTTTAGATGTCATAGATACCACCTTCCTTAGTTTGTCCAAGGTGAACATGATTGTGAAATTCAAAAATACAGTTGAACCCGCATAGCATGCTTATATGGGCATGGTTATTTAAAACTGTGCTCTTTCTATGTGGAAAAATGATTAATAGATAAACATACTATTTTAAAACAAGTAACTCTGTATGGTAAATGTATGGGTTTTTACAAAATCATATCCATGAGGTAATGGTTTTTGGTGAAGGTAGTGGTAGTAAAATCATATGTAGTTCAATATATAAAATCTTAAATAATAAAAATAGATTAAAATGTGTTAGTCTCCGAAAATTTTGAGCTATACAATTATACACAGTGACACCAATAATCTGTCACGTGAAAGTCACATTTCTTGATATCAAAAACCTTTTTACTTAGATTACCTAAGTTCTATGGGTTTTTACCACGAACAAGTTGTTATTCGTATCAGTTCAGTCAGATACGTGGAATGGTTTTTTATCACCGATCCCGGTTTAAAGCGAATACTAAAACGATTTTACATGTTATTACCATCATAATTATCTATCTTTGCATCACTTGCACCCACAGCATCCCTCCTATCCTGATAATGTCGTTTATCCGTCTAATGGGGGCCGTCCTATTATATTTTTGCTACGACCACGTATTTCATAACTTATCTGCCTCGCCCATCAGTTTTACAAGTCATGTAGTTTGCCCATTGCCACTTAAGATGTTGTTGTGTTCTTAAATGTGAGTAAGGTTTCTAGAGCTCTTGGGGGGTGCTACATCAGTAGCAGGGTCAAGCCTTCAAGGTAAGTGTGACAAGTCTAGTTACAGTTTTACTATGCTATACTTTTCGCCCTAAAGCTTGGAACTCATTACCACTTAACATCAGGTGGGATGAGGTCAATCTAGAAATGCTTTAGAAAAAAAAATACCTACTAATACTCGACGAAAAACCGACTACGTGTTATCAGTTTGACGACTATCAATGGCATCGTAGTTCCCAAATAGTTGAACCTATTTTCAGGAGTATTAATAGCTAAGATTTATGGAAATCAGTCAAAGATGGTGGCCGTCACATAAGGTTAGATCATAGATTGATTATACCTTCCTTATTCAAGTAGGTTTGGAGTATTTATTTATTTAAAAACTTGATTGCACAAAAAAAAGTACAACAGGTGGACTTAATGCTGTGGGCATTCTCTACCAGTCAACCTTTGGGTCATGCGGAGAGTTAGTTTATGGGTGCGGTAATAGTGACAAAGTGCATAAGTAATCTAAAAAATAAAAGTAGAGACCGCATTTAGGTAAACTAAATGTAGGAACACTGTAAGCCGTTAGGCTGATGACCTTGGAAGAACTGCTGCCGATTAAAGGCGGCATACGTTCAGCAGACGACAGACTACGGCTGTTGATTGATGGTGATGTCTGACAATGGACGCTAATGTAATTATTTATTTATATGGACAACCGACAAGATCGTACACCATAATATAAACTATATAATACAGCATAATACACAAAAGTTGGTGTGGCCTTAGTTACAGGTTGCCACGGAAAGCATAAACAATACTGGTTGGGAGCATGGCGTCCCTATCTTAATAATGAAGACAGGTTCATGTTAAATTACATATTATGTGTTATATTTTACATTATTTAAAGTTAGGTATAAATGAGCGTATTTGTTTTTTAAAAGTAGGTAGACTGGAAAAAATATATATTTCCTTGTTTTTACTGATAGCATTGTAGTCGGCTTGGGGCCTGTTTATGGGAGAAAAATTGCTAAGTTTTGTTTTATTTACTGATGAAGAGGAACTGACCAAAGCCTCAGACTCCTTCATGGCGACTTCGTGCCACATCTTGTCAAACTCCTTCTCAGCCAGCTTCATCGCTTGCTTCTCCTTCATCTGGTACAACTGGATCTCTTCCACCTCCTTGGCGCGTAGCTTCCAAATGCACGGGAGAACGTGGACGCATTTTGATCTGAAGAAGAAAACTAAATTACATCTCCCTTCGTTATGTGGGAAAGGGATCCTGAAAATTCTTAGCTGATGGACAGACAGGCGGACCAAAGTAAGTAAGGCGGTTACAGTACCCATAACATAATAATGTTATGGGTACTTTCTTCCTTGAGAGCAGCGTTTATGAACCTTTCCAAATTGATGAACCTCTTTTAGGTTTAATACGGGGCCACAGAACACAGACGAACGTAAGTATATAGATATTTGAAATTAACATTTTAATGACCGGAATTAATGGTTGGTTCCAGTACTCAATGTCAATCATTGTAGGTAATTTAATTGTTTGTATTGTTAAACTTACTTTATGGATCCACAGTTCCATAAAAATACAAACAAACCCTCGCGTCTGTGCATAAACACATTTCAAAGCCCTAAAGTTGCCTATAATCTAATTTAATCCATAAAGATAAGAATTAAGAAGAAGAATAATTTTTTTTTGCGAAATTTATGTGACCGCACGAAGCCAATGTTAGAGAAAGAAGGCTGAATGTTGTAGAGGCCTTGTTTTGCCCGTTCCTTTTTTTAACTATTAATATTATAAATGCGAAAGTAACTATGTCTGTCTGTTACGCTTTCCCGCTTAAACCTCTCAACCGACTTTGATGAAATTTGGCATAGGTATACGTTGAACCTCAAAAACGGACATAGGCTACTCTTTGAAAGTTTATATGGGAAAATGTTTATTTTTTAAGTTAGAGACATGAAAGTTGGCACAAATATAGCTCTATTAAAATATAGACTACTTTTTGTTTCGAATATTAGGGGAGATAGGGGTAAAACCGACCATGAAATGATGTACCTAGTCCACGCGAACGAAGTCGCGGGTACAGCTAGTTTAAAATAAATCTTAAAAGTCAATTTTTTAGGTCATAACTGTGTATCTACGAAACCTTTGATGTGCGCGAATAAAAATCTCTCAATTAATGCCCGGTTCAAATATTCGTAACGTGTCAAGAATAAATATCCGTTTCTCTCCAACCGACTACTAGTCGTTAATACCGTACCATAATTTACATTCCATATCAGCTGTTCGTCCGTTGGTCGTTGTTAGTAGTGTTGCCGGATAATCGATTATCGATTAATCGATTATCCCCCCCTCAAATAATCTAATAATAGATATGACAATCGATACTATCGATATCGATACCTATTTTTATTAGATATAATCGATTATAATCGATTAATTGATTATAATCGTAGTCGAATACAATATAATCGATATAATCGATATCAATTTGAAAGCGATACTATCGATATCTTATATATAAAAATAAATCGCTATTACATAATTTGACACACATATTGGTATCAAATATGAAATAAAAGGTTTTGTGTAGTAGTAGGTACTATACAGTGTAAGAAATTTCAAAGTTAAGATGGCCGATATCTGCCAGTTTTTTTTTAATTTTTAAATTCATTTTTAGAGCTTGATCCTCGCCTCGGGTGACCCCAGGGCTGGCGGCTATTTTGCCCAAAAACTTTATATTATTGTACAGAGGGGCAACGCCGCCAGCGTACTGGGCACAATGCCGCAAGACGGTGAGCTAGACGACGTGTATATTTTGTAAGTTTTTGATGCTTGTTTTATTTTATTTTATTGAATTTTGTATATTTGTACATATAATGTAGTTTTTATTTAGTTTTAATTATTTTTGTAAATTACGTTTAGTTGTAATTCATGTAATTTAATTGGAAATAAATAAACTAATATTTTTTAGAGCTATGTCGGTGACTTTTCTTCTGATTAGATAATTTTCTAAGCCTCAAACTGAAATTTCAATAACATTATTTCCGTTTTATTTAACTTTAGAAACGCAAGTTATCTACCTAAAGGCTAATTTTCAAAAATCAGATAAAACGTTTCAAGTCGAAAACGTAAACATTTTTTTTTAATAAGAACATTATTAAGTAATTTTATACGAAAAATTATGATACTATTGAAATGAGGCAAATTATATGTAATTTTATCCACTGTTATTTCTTATCTACTAAATCAAGTCCCCGTGTCGTAAGTGTTCATTTACTCTAAGATCCAATTTCTCCTTCCACCATTAATGCCTACGTCATCTTTATGAAAAACGCCCGCTTCCAAACGCCATAAAAGTATGTCACTTAGTTGTCAAAAGAACTTGGAGACGAGGGTCCCGTACTCAATGAATGTCGTCAATTCGGAAAAATAATGGTAGCATTTTTTCTCTTTTATTGCCTACCCAATGCGACCTGGACCGATGTTATTTTACTACTATGGCGAACAGTCGTGTTGGTATCACTGCTGTAGATTAATAGATAAATGTAATAGTATTCAGAGATACTTTTTGCGCCTTGTTTTTAGTGTTACAGAAAGGAGAAGCGAAAAGTAGTTTGTTTGTAAGTTGTTATCTTGTAATGTATTCTATTTTGGCCCCATCTGATCCCTTAGATAGGGCTAAAATCAGAATACATTAAAAAATAAATAAATAATTATTGTACAACCTCAGATAAATACCTTGATTTAGTGGCAAAGAGCTTGTGTTACAGGAATCAAAAACCACAACGGTACCACAGTACACAGACGCGAGACAATATAGAAAAATTCATTTCCATATTGACCCGACTGGGGATCATGATGATGATGTATTTCTCCTACTAATTTATAAGTATTGCAACCTTTCCAGAATAGTGGTACTAATCGATACCAACTGCATTATAAGACATGTTTGATATGCATTTTGAACATGTGCATCCTTTATGCGAGTTAAACATATTTCCTCACACCTAATAAATTTAATATTTAGTATTAAATGGTTAAAACACCTCTTTGTTGGTTTCGACATAACCAAAAATGGTTATCGTTTATACCTTTTAGGTTTATTTAATAGCGGTTAAAATTAACCTAAAAGGTGTAAACAATAACCATTTTTGGTTTTTAGCATAAGTACATACTCTTACATTTTAAATGGGAAATACGGCTAACTAATATTCGCATTTAGGTATATTAATATTCTGAAATACCTTCTATTGCATATATGTGACACGATTTATGGCATCCCTATCTTGTATTTTATGTATTTTATGACATTAAATTGTCAAACTGAATTTCACTTTAAGATCGACAATTTTGAAATAAGATTTTCTTAATAAGTAGTTAAGTAGGTAGTGGTTAAGTGTAAATACTCAATAAAAGCAAATAATAATTATAATGGCGGACGAAGATAGCCAGGATAACTGTATTTCTTATAATCAAGCTTGTGATTTAAAAAATAACGTGAGTTATTCAATATCGTCTTCATCGGTAAGTTTTGCAAAACCATTTGCGTATTTAGTAGTAAAAAAGAGCTAAAGATTTAGAAAATGCTTGTTAGGTATTTAACTGTAGTTTTATTTTTCGTATACTTAATCAAACATCACAAACGAAATCAAGTATTGAAGGAATGTATGTTCTTTTACTAAAAGTGGAAGTACCTTAACCGAGCTAGGCGTTATCTACTCGGGGACCAAGGCCCAACTACTAATCTTGGTTTGTTGTATATGTCACCGTAAGATTATAAAAACCGTTAGATTATAATCTATCTCGCGAGATTGTAAACTGTCGACAGATTGTGAACCGTAACATTAGGATTGCAATTTAACTCATTATTTTTTGCCATTTCTTGCCATCTACTATTTCCTCTACCTTAAGGTTGTCTGGAAGAGATCGCTTTCTAGCGATAAGACCGCCTAAATTGTACTATAATCAATCTGTAAAACCTATTTCTGTAAAGTTTTTGTGCAATAAAGTATATCTATCTATCTATCTATCTATCTATATATAGTGGCGACGAAAACTCTCGACATCGCGATTTAGGATCGATGTATTAATTAACTAATCGTGCATTACGTATGGAGCGTGGTCTACTATGCCAATTTTGGGCTGACGCCGTATTTGCGTTGACTTATAGGTCATGTCGTAGGTCGACACAAGTATGTACTGGATTGTCCATATGCTGATGTATTTGGTACTCATAGCATACATTTGTCGTACAAAAGTTAAATTCTACAACTGCTTTCTTGTAGTCTTCTTCATCCTAGCATGTGAGGACAACTCTGGTGGCAATTATGAAGGAAAGCAGCACCGTTGGTTCTGATTTCTATAATACAAGTGCTTATTTTGTTTACTTTGGACTTAGGTTAAAGTAATATATTTATTAATTATAATAGGTATTCATTATTTTTATATCAACTGAAGGAAAAATGTATATTTCTTCATCATCCATATTGTTGTCATTACTTACATTTTATCGATATTAAAATCGACATTTGCTACATTACCAAAGAATAAATAGATATTAATACTCATTTTTAAATTTATTTACATCAAATGACGTCAAAACGATGTTGAAAAAAATGTTTTGGGGTGGGCGGTCACATTGTTGCTGTCATGATACGGTTTCTATACTTTCCTTGTTCTAAGTTTAAAATCAATGGGTTTGATATTTCAAGAATACGTGGCATGACGTGGCTTTTTTAAAGGAAAAGTCAATACTTTTCCTTCTTTTTTCTTTTTTTAAGGTATAGATTTGACAAGGCAGGATTGCCTGCCTTGTCAAATCTATACCTTAAACCCATGGACTTAGCATGGACTTATCCATGCTTAAACCATGCGCAATATTTCGCATCGCGGCGCAGTGTAATATCAAAATTTGACAATTGCCAGTCGGCTAGATAGACTCCCTGATTAATTTATGAAGCAAACTTTTCTAAGCTGGCTTGGGTCTGCGTGTACTGGATCGACATCGCCAATCAGTATATGGTATTTATAGTACAAATTAATGTTGTTTTCTGGCACGTTTTTTACTTTCTCGTTTATCGAGTTTCGAAACAAGTGAGATTTTAACAACACACGTGTAACTTTTAATTTAATAAAGTCTAATTACTTATTCTTTATAATTTAACACAAGAAATTGTTAAAAATATTGTTTACAAAATATGTGAAAATATTTTACAACCATTTAGGCAATGATTTCTTATATTAACTACAGGATAATTAACATGATAGGTACCAGCAAATTAACAATTAACGAGAGACTTTCGTCTACGTCTAATTAAATTTTAGTGATTGAGACTTTGAATAGTGATTTTCACTCCATAATTTAGAAAATAAAATTAAAATAGAGCTAAAATATAAGTGAATCTAAAAGTGAAACCAACATGTAGCAGAAATTTATTTATTTTTGTTAAAATTTAGATTTACATTAAGATTTTTTTTATTAAAACACATTTCGACTTTTATTCATTACTAGCGGTCCCAGCGAACTTCGTTTTGTTTTTGCCGCTTTTCTGTTGAAATTTTTAAAATTTTACCAAGGATCCCTAATTTTGTAGCCTTTGTCAAATTGGAAGAATGTAGCATTATATTGGTGAAATATTTTTTTTAAATCGGCCAGTACTTTTTGAGCCTTCATTATAAACATACAAACATACAAAAATAGGTACAAATCTTTCCTCTTTATAATATTAGTCATCGCGTTTTGACAGGTATTTAAAAGTTGACTCCAGTCAACAATCTCGGTTTCAATATTTTACTCGTAATGTCTCGAAAATGACTATCCGTTTTTATCCAACCAGTCGGCCAGTTCCGATGAGTTGTTAATACCGTTACAGAGTCTCCTCAATTTTAATAAAATTATAAATATTTACTAAATTTTAGTCTGATCCTGAAATTTTGTGAATAGTCTAGTCAGGACGAGAAAAAGGATGTTTTTATTTTTTCAAGCATGACTCGGGTTTGAGTTGACTAACCCGTATTTGGTACCGATGTGATTCCTCGATACGTAAGCCAGTATCCATTTCTGTAACTATGACTTACAATGGGACATTAAATATACTGTTATTTCACTTTATTATACACAAAAACAGACCAAAAAACAATAACTCACTCAGGTATAAAAAAAATTTGGTGTTTACAATCCAACTTTGTTATTACCTACTAGTCTCTCTCGAGAGAGAGATCCTAAAAACTTGTTCTAAAAGTTACTTCGTAATTACGTATGTAAATCATTGGACTACATTTTGAACAAAGTTGGGAACCATTTCTTGTACGCAAACATGGGATGGCATTTGCAAAAAACTAAGAGGGAGATTTTCATTTATAAGATTTCATTCTATTTTTTTAATTACATTTGTTGAAATAGGATAAGGACAACCTAGACATTCTATTGGATTGTTAAAAGTTTCTGTTAACCTCATATACTGACTCGTGTTTACAAATCTAGGCACAAACGTAGTTGTAACATGTACAATATGTATTACATACACATCAAAATATGACATAGGTACAAATTGAATAGTTATGGAACTGATTTCAATATCTTTCTATGATCATAAATGAGGGATGTACGTTAATTCCTAATTACGCCATAACGGCTACAAGTATCTAAACCAATTTTGGTAAAATTAAAGATCTAGAGTAATCCAGACAGTTGAATTTATCTTACCTATAAAAAATTAATCAACACTATGCCCCTTGTGTGTAAAAGCTAACAGATCCATAAAAATTATATCAGGATTAATCCTATGAAATTATCATTCTCATAAAAGGATATACCTACCTACCTAATTTAATACTTTGCAGATACAGTAAATTAACAAAATATTTTAATTTAAGCCACTCTTCTAGGTAAAAGCCTCCAAAATTGAAATTAAGACATCGATACAATTATGGGTGCCTACTGGCTTAATTACTCCGCTTACGAAATTGATAAGAAACTTGAGAGCTCGAAAATTCCGAAACATTATTTACCTTGAAATCGAATCCAGCACTCAAATTACTAGAATTTTGCGGAATTATACAGTATACTAGCGGCCACCTATAAATTCGTTCGCGTTGAAATAATTATATTCAAAAACGTAAATAAAAGGAAGAAAAGAAAGAAAGTAATTATAAGCCTCAATACTATCTTTTCCTAGAGCTTAATACATTTTGAATTTCAAGTCTGTCGGTCCAAAAATAGAGGACTTTCATACAAACTTACAACACCTATTTTCGGAACAGATTTTATGTTATTTCACCCCTAAAATGATTGAAGGGTAGATTTTCGTAAAATCTGTTTTTAGAGAAAAAAAACCCTATTACTTATAATTTGGCAGGAATCTACCTGCCAAATTTAAAGTTTGTAGTACCTAAGTAGTGATGAAGTTCTGAGATTTTGTAAATAAATCAGTGAGTGAGGTATTTCGCTTACATAAATATATACTTAAAATTTTATCTGTGAGAGTTTGGAGTGCTCTCCGTTAGTAAACATGCTTTATCATCAATATTTCGTGGTATATCACGATTATATACCTATCTATCGAAGTTTTGAGTAACGTCGTTATATCGGCAAAAATGTTCCTTTATTTACTTCACCCATTATCCTGAACTTATAGCTAATTCTCAGCAGTCAGGACCCCAGCAAAGATAAGACGAATCATCAGCCTCACTGCGTATGAATGGAACTACCTTCGATTGGCGGTTGAACTGAGAAATCGACGAGGAGTGCAAGGCTTATTGACAACCTCAATTTCATTTTATCGTCAAGGTATAGAGTTGCTATTCGATTGCGAGGATTTGTCGTCAAAGCGAAGTTATAGTGCTAGCAACGTTTATCTGTTCGTTGTCAGGGATTCACTTGACTTCATTTTGATAACGGTAAGCTGTGTCACAACTAAGCGGGAGCTTCTGCAGGTTGAATTGAAACATTGCTACATCGACGTTTGTTTCCATTGATTGCTTTGATATTGTTATTGGACTGTTATTAATATCGAGTAAACATGAGAACAGCGATTGAAAAGAACTAACCTTACTGACTTTAAGTAATAAAAGCCCGATGAGGCATGCCATAACCTACAGTTTACCATCAAAGGTACGTAATACTACACATCTAGTTCCATCCTTAAGTTGTGGGTATAAGAAATAGCATGTAACAAGAAGTTGTATGGCAATGTGCTGTGGAGATCAAACAGGAACAAACTGTAACTATATTGTACTAAAATGAAGTAAATTAAATCAAACGTCGGCCAACATCACATACCTTATGATCAACGGTATGTAGCTAAAGCACTTGTTAGATTTTTTAAATGTTTATAGTTTTACGCCGCATTAGCGTAATTTAATTATTTTAAAGAAACAGAAAAATTTCACCTCCCTTTGCGGTTTGCACAGTTAAAAAAAACACAACAGCCAGAGCCGAGACAATATGAAAATATCGTTTTCCATATTGACCCGACTGAAAATCGAACAGCTACGGAGGTCATCAAAATGCTTGAACACAGTAAAAATCTAAGACAATATGCATCGACAATAAAATTGACTATAAAAATGTTCATGATGTGTATTTTTAATACCAATATTATTTTCTGCTAAAGTATTCATTGTGTTGTGGCATGTACTCCTGCTGGCTGCTTACTGGGGCGTCTAGGAACCCATTCACCCTCTGGTTGTACGTTTGCGGATGCAACCGATTTTCCTCAAGAGCTAGCCAGTTGAGCAACCAGAACGGTTGCTGGTCGATGGGCAGCTTGCGAAGATTATCAATTAACTGACGATTACCGCCTGCTTCTACTGGTAGCCGCTCCGTAGTAGTAGGTATCTCGGTGCCTCCGACTCTGTGAAGAATTAGAGTGATTGGTATATTCATCTCCTCTCGTTACTCCAATTGAAGGTATAGGCTTAGGAGGCATATTAAATTAACAGAAAAATTGTCAACTGCCAAAACTTGGGTTAGCTCAGTTGAAAGAACATCACACGCCATATGCGAAGGTCGTGGGCGGTGGTGAACCAGTGGCGTAGGGTTCCCCCCATCCCTACCTTCACTGGGTTCCACCACCTTGTCGCGATGAGGGGGCTCAGTCTAATAGGAGGCTGGCCAAGCCTTAGATACTACATGGGGTGAAATGCCTAGGGCAAACATAAAATTAAAGCCCCCTCCTGTCTTTAGGTCGCTAGATGCATCAAAACTTCGAAGTTTTATCTCTTTCCACTTGAGTATGATTTGTAAAGGCCGTTGAAGTCGCACCCTATTTGTGATGGTAAGGCCTACACTACACCACTCGGTACAAACCCCATCCAAGAGGAGACAAAATAATATTTAAAAAACTTTTTCTCGTTAAATACCTAGTGTTATTAAATAAAAAACAATATCAGCGGCTAGAATCTTTTTGTTACTTCAGTTATTTATCACATAACGCCTCCGTGTAAATATCCAGACAGACAGTTACTTTATGTGACAAGGTACTGATATAGAAAGAAATGAAGATGGTGAAAGTATTTGCGTTTATTAAATATCGAGACTTTTATTTAAGACCTATTACTGGTCATACTTTTATATCAATCTCACTAATGGTATATATATATATATAGACGTGAAAATTTGTTTGCAACTTTTAACGCCAAAACTACTGAATTAATTCGCATGAAATCTGGCTAGGCAGACTAGAAAGAATAACAAAAATAATGCTTTTTTCCCGAAATAACCTGAAAGAAGTCATGTACAACATTTAGTTACTGCGATAATATTTTTTATTTCCATGACTCTTAAGGGGTGTGAACCCTGCGCTCCCCCAAAAGTCCGGGAAAGATGAAAAGGCCAACATCAGTTAACCAGCTAGGAAAAGAAAACTGGTGTATTTTTATTCGTTATTCTGTCACGAACATTGGGTAATAGTAGCTGTAATAAGAAAAAAACTATTTGAATTCACTGCTGGTCTTCTTAATTGTTGTATTTTTTTCTGTCAAACATATATCTCGGTTGTGCATACATTACGGAACCTTGGGACCACTACAACCGTGATCCTGATTTTCAGAGCCTGGTTAATCATTGGGGCGATTGCAATCTAGCTGCGCAATTGGGAAAATATAAGTTAAATGTTCTTCTCGGGATATTAACTGATAAACCCCAAAATTTCAGCAGGTATACCCACTTTAAGCATATTAGATTAATGTAATTAGTAAACTCACTGTTTTATGCGACTTTCAGTAATTTTGGCGATAAAGAGTAACATACATAGGTACATCTAGACATCCTGACATCCATGCATTCAGAATTTCATAAATTTTTACAAACTTCGGCGTTAAAAACATAATAATTAGCATCAAGATCAAAATTGTGTGTATAACAAAATTCATTTCGACTGCTTGAGTAATTTTGGCGTGAAAACCAATAGTTACTTTCACATTTTCATAGGTATTAGTAAGAATTTTTTAAAATGAGAAGTCCTTTACAAAGTACTTCAAATTATCGATTTATTATTTTTATAGTACTATACGCCGTACTTGCGAAGTAGAAAATTTTTATCTCCCCTTGCGGTGCGGTTACCGGAGGCTAACGGTTGATACAGCAGAAAAATTTCATCGCTTACGATAACTTGCAGTTAGCTCAGTTGGTAACCACAGCACGCGCGATACGTGAAAGTCGTGGGTTCGATTCCCGCACCGCAAGGGGAGATCCAATTTTTCTGTTTCTAATACTTTGAATTATAGTAGCCTGATTTTTAATTTGCATTTTTTTTTAGGTGTTTATTTATCAATTTACTCTTACGGTTATCTCATGTTACAGTTGAACAGTATTACTGTTACCACATTATCGTTCTTGTATCCTCTAAAGCCCGATTCCAATATTTGAAAATGATCCGTTCTAGTCATATTACGAATCCTAAAATATTGGATTCGGGCATAAGTAATACCTACTCGGTCATTGCTTCAGTACTGTGTCTGCAAAGGTAATTTGATTGATATTCTATACTACTAGTTTTTAGTTAAATACCAACATAATGAATGGGTTAATTTAAAAGTTCACTTTTGTTTTCATTTTAAATATGGAAAGTGGTTCGGATAAGTTTTCGCGTGGGTTGTTTCATATTAAAGCTCGGTATGGCATGGCAAGATATATTAGATGGATCATAGTCACTCATAGACGATGTTATGCAGATAAAGCGTTTTTAACGCGTTTACGTGTGATTGTTTAATGTCAAAATCAAAGTCAATTCATTTATTCATGTAGGTTACACTTACGCATCGTCAGAATGAACACAAACCAAAATTGCAGCTACAGCCGGTTCGGAACCTAATCCTACCGAGAAGAATCCGGCAAGAAACTCAAAACATATTTAGAGCTAGAGAACTTACAACTATGGTGTGCGAGCGAGCAGACAATCATGTCTATAATGCTCACTGTGTGGCTATCCATACTAATACTATCTGCATGACCCAACGGTTGACTGGTAGAGAATGCTTTTGGCATTAAGTCCGCCTTTTGTACTTTTTATTTTATGCAATAAAGTTTTTAAATTAAAGAAAAGTATAAATGCGAAGGTAACTCTGTCTGTCTGTTTGTCAGGCTTTTACGCCTAAACCACTGAACCAATTTAAATGAAATTTGGTAAAAGTATACGTTGAACCTTTTCAACGGACATAGGCTATTACTTTTTGTTTTGAAAATAAGATATTACCACCCTTGAAAGTTTATATGGGAAAATGTTAACTTTTAAGCTAGTGATGGAATTTGGTACAAATATAGCTCGAAACTTGGATTAAAATATGGGCTATGTTTTGTTTCGGTCACTATGGTAAAGTGGGGTAAAACTGACCATAACAGTATGTTGTCCACAGCCACACTCACACACACAATCAGTTTCGCCAAAAATTTTAGAGATTCAGGTCTGAGTCCAAACCAGGACTAACATTAATGACCATTGTAATGAGAATCAAAAAAATGTTTTCATATAAATTACATTACTGATACTTGTTATTGTTACGTGTCTATCGGTTACAATTAGAAGCTTTGTTTATCGATAGGCATTCGAGAAAAACATAAGGTTTTTTTTTTAATTATGCCTTTTTGTAGTTTTCGTTAAGACTCCTGTCATTTATTTTTCAAAACGTAGTCACAATAATAAATGAGTACAATTTTTAATATGCCATCTCCACAATTGAAATCGTTTAAGAAGTGTAAACTACATTGTTCACTTATTAAATGTTATGAATGATTATGTTAACTGAAAATACTGCAAATGAAAGAAGAAAAAAGAGTAACTTGAAAAATGATTGACCATTGAGAGAGATCCACAACCATTACGTTCTAAAAAAATTCTGTAGAGAATACAATATGACTAAAAACCGCTTATAAAACGCGTCATCTAGAAAAGGTCGTAGTAGAAACTTAGCTCGTCAAGATAATGGAAGATGGATTGCCCTGCATCGTACCGTGCAGTTTAGTTGAATATTGTCCAAATAAACTAGTTTTGTCAAAGTGAAAAGTAATTTTAAGTACGTAGACAGGCCTATCTCAAACTTAAAATAAGTTGTTATTGTAATACTAGCTGTGACCGCGACTTCGTTCGCGTGGACTACATCCTTTCATGGTCGGTTTTACCCCTATCTCCCCTAATATTCGAAACAAAAAGTAGTCTTTATTTTAATAAAGCTATATTTGTGCCAACTTTCATATCTCTAACTTAAAAAATAAACATTTTCCCATATAAACTTTCAAAGGTAGCATTACCCCCCTTACTTTCTAACAAAAAGTAGCGAGTACCTATGCCAAATTTCATCAAAATCGGTTGTGAGGTTTAAGCGGGAAAGCGTAACAGACAGACAGAGTTACTTTCGCATTTATAATATTAGTAGTAGGGATAGTAGGAATATTAGTAGGGATGTAAATGGGTGATATCGTCCGGGATAGTGCAATATAAGTAGATTTTGCCGTAACTTCTAATTTAGATTGAATTAATATGAAATAACAGACAAAATTAATCTTTATGGCAAATGAGATACGTGGTATTAAAGTATCAACAACGATTTGTGTGAATATTGATACATACCTATTATCCAATCCATTTTCGGCTGCAGGGGGCTTGACTGTAGTTGTTGTGATGATGACTGGGTATCCATATGGTCGGCTTGCGTAACCTGGTTGTTGGCACAGAACAACGCTGATGATTGACAGTAACGTCGCCACAAATACTGCAGTATTCATCTTGGAACCTGTGTAGGATTTTTGCCTGAATTAAACTACTTACAAAATCACTATTATATTTAAATAATCTTTACAGGAAAATAGATATTTTTTTAATACTGGTCACAGGATAACGGAAGAACAATCTGTATTATTACATACACAAATGTATATTTAAATTAAGGAGATTGGATGAAGTGCAATAAAAATCCTATCGATGTTTTTTAGAATCGAAAGTTCCTTTGTAGCATTCTTAATATTCGTAACAAGATAACGGAAAAATACATTATTTAAGCTATGGAGATTTTTAATGAAGTGCCATAAAAATCTTATCGATTTTTTTACTAAGAATCGAATGTACCTGTATATTTGTAGCAAAATAATATGAAATAAACAATTCAAATTTTAAAATTGAAAAAATGGACATTACACACCAAGACACATTATTGTTTTACTTATCAATTTTATCTTTATTTTTGCTTGTGAAAAAAATAAGAATGTAGTAAAAAAAATTAACAACGACCTAAAATTAAAAGTAAATTTAATTGTATTGTAACCTTTTGAAATAGAAATACAGATTTTAGGAACATTTAAATTTAAGCTACAAACCTTTAACACTTGATTATTTAGCCACTATTTTTTGTTCAGTAAAAATAAAGGTGCACTTTCTTCCAAAGCCAAGTAACTAATATGAGCTAGTCATTCAGTATTGAATTTAAAAACAAGTTACGCACCGCAAACAGCTTTGATCATTAAAACTAGTTACATTAATAGTTTTCTAATTGCCAACAACATAGAACAAAAACAATATTGTCACCACGTCCGATTAAAAAGACATGTTTTGCAATACTAGAATGCTGATCTGTGAGACATTTATTTTATAATGAATGGAAAAAAATGGATAGGCAATTTCGTATTTCTGAGTAGCTAGAAGGTGACAAGTGACGTAATAGAGCTGGTATAATTTATTGATTTATTTATTGGGAATACCTAAGATAGGTTTCTTAATATTTATTGATGAAGCATGACCTTACAAAAATACATTTTATTAGTGTTTGAATTTAGACAGATTTTATTTTTGGAACACCTCGACTGTTGTAAAACCTGTTACCTGACTAATACAGATCTTAGATTCGATATCAGTGTTGCCGCTCGATAGTCCACTATCGACATTTTTGGGCAAAAGCAATAGAATCGATTGCCCTATCGGTACTAGTAGTAGTATCGATACTATTCTATCGATAGTGTGGCGTCTCACCACCTAAGCTCATGTAAATAGTTTTTGATACCAAACTCCTTGTAAAAATATCTAATCTTCAGACTGTAAAAAGAAAAATATTGCCTGTCATTCTTGTACATATGTCACTGTGTGAAAGTTATTCTGTTGCATATTTTACGTATAAGGGTCATTCTACTTTTTAGTGCAGGTTTTTGCGCTGCTAAAAATAGTTTTTAATTTTTTTTTTATTAGAGATAAATTAAGTAAATTAACTGTTTTTGTGCGTAATTATATCCATATAATTGAAATAAACTGCCAGCAGCGAATTTTGTACATATTTCTTTCTGAAAATGAAGGTTTTGCAGACCAAGGTAGAAAAATCAAACCACTTTGTTACCAATCTAAATATTTTTATTGAGCAGCTTCAGCCACTCAATACAAACAAACAATCAACAAAACGTATTTTAGGAACATAAATCTTTCTCTTCCATAAATATAATAAGAAATGATCATTAATTAAGTCTTATAAATCACATTAAATGACAACTATGTTACCATTGTGCACTTTTGTTTGCAAAGATTTGACATAAAATGTATATATGTAAAAAAATATTAACAACGTATTTAACATTGATATTAAAAAATATTATCTTGCATCTCATATATCTGAAATGTAGCTTATTATGCCAATTGTACAACTCAAATTGAAAAACCTATACTTAGAAATAAGGACATAATGGTAACACAGTTGTACAACAGTAACAAACTTGTTTCAATAGACAATTCTCTTCTCTACAAAAATAGCTAATCAGTCTCTTAGTTGCCACAAAGGTTGAAGATAATAATTTATTCCTACAATCATATCCGTTTTACCAAAATCACAGCACTTATGCAGGTTGGATTACTTAAAAATTAATCAATAATTGCAGTTATAGTTCAAACACTGATGTTGCAATCGTCTGTTCTTCAAATATTTTCGCGAAAATTCTTTTTTATTTTCGACTCTTAATTTTCTCGTACCGTTCTTTTATCGCATTCGTCAAAATTTTGTACTTTTCAGCTGTTTTGTCAGTATTCTTAGCTGAATTTTTTTTTACTTCGGTTTAATCTATGACACTTCTTCTTGTACTTTTGGTATTTTCTCTCAGCTGCTTCTAGCTTTTCTTTCAGATTTACGATTTCTCTATAGAGTTTAGTTCTGTCCCTTCTCACCTGTTTTCGTCCACGATTCTTCGCAGAAACAGAAGCTGATTCAGATGAAGTCACCGTTGGTGTTGATCGTTCCTTGACAGAACGAGATAGAAATAGTGTTTGTCTAAATGTATATATGTGATGTGTCTGTCTTTTGTAAAAGATAAAAACATGGCATTACAGTACTTATTTTACCGTCAGCAATTAAAGTGAGTCAGCAAACAAATGTGAAATTGTTAAAATATAAACCTGTGGGTTGATACGAACAAATCAACTTAAATAAAATTAGAAAGAATCAGTGACAGAGTATACTTACAAATGCGTTACCACAGCGGAGTAACAAAGTAGGCCGGTAACACAGTTGTAAAATAACATGATGCTACCTGATAATTACAAAATGACCACATAATTTGCAAATCCAGCAATAGAATACAATTCAGTGACATAAATGCCACGTATCAATAATTAAAACATAACGTAAAAGTTCTGAAACTTACCTTTTTGCCGGGTAACAAAGTGCACACCAAATAAACACACGCGTCTTGATTCACAACATGGTGGCGACTGAGTGGCAGCACGTGGCTTACTGCCATTCCTCTCCACCCCGCTCTTTTAATGCCCAACCTACCCAATCGAGCCGACCAGTAACGGTACAGTGACATCTAACGATTTTTTGAGAAAATACCAGTAACATAGTAGTACCGTATTGCGCTTCTTCCTTAGGGACAAAACTAAAGTAATTATTTTGAAAAAAAATAAAGCTTTTAAAAATATATGAGCCCTACATAATAAACGCAAACATATTAAATAAACATAATAATTTTTTTAAACATAGGACTACACTGTAAGAAGAATACTTTTTTTGGTTAAGTTAGTCCGCGTATTGGGTTGGGGACACTTTGCAATACTATGGAAAACAACTATGTTACCATAAAATTCCACTATGTTACCCTTAATCATCTTAAAATAGGCAAAATTTCAAATTTAAATGTTATCAGAAGTTAAGGAAATATTACGGAAGTTTAATGTGTTGCGCAATTTTTTTTTATTTCATTAATAAAATGGCAGATCGACATTTTTTTGTCTGGGGGACACTAAAACCTGCACTAAAAAGTAGAATGACCCATAAGTTTATTTTGATTTATTTTGTGTGTACAGTTATATATATCCTCATTTCCTCTTTCTCTCCTTCTTTTGTAAATAACATTTTATTGTGGTTAGGTGTAAAAATGGTGTGTGAATAAACCCTCGTATATACTCGTTTACTTGACGTGATTCATTTATCATCCACACATCTCTTCTCTACCCTACAATAGTATCGATTGCCCCTTGAGTGTCAATACTATCGACACGCATCAATACTATCGAAAGTATCGATACTATTGCTACTGAATATTACAATAACCATCGATACTATCGATAATGTAGATACTATCGATAGTTTATATTTGTAACTATATTGTACGTAAATTATCCCTTAACTCTTTGTTAAACCCTTTTTGTTTTTTATTTCGTAATCCAATAAGTTATTTTGACCGAGTGGCTTGAGAACCTCTTCAATTTAACGTTCTGTATTCAAGGACACTATATCAAGCTAAAGACTACACATGTTGATTGAGAAATTTGAGTGTGTACTTACCTTTAATGTCTAATTTACGTTTTGAGGACATTGCAGAAGGGATCCAGCTTAAATTCTATTGCTCTATTTAAATAATACTGTTTAAGTCACACCGAATAGTCTCAATAAGATAGCAGCCTTAAAATATTTACTAGCCACCTCAACCAATAATCAAACGCGATACTATTGAATAATTGCCTACTATCGATATGTTTATGATGTCAATTATTATTACAATAGTCATGGCTGATACTATCGTTAGTATCGATACTATCGACAGTTATATCGATATTGATCTTCGATACTGTCGATACTGTCGATAGTATTTATCGATAGTATTGCAGTGTACTAATACTGCTGTACCAAATTTAGCAATAATGTCTATAGATATTATAGATGATATCCGAGGTCAACTATCGATAGTTTCGCAACACTATTTGATATCAGTCATCTTATACGTGAGTCAGACTTTCAATCCGTGCTCTCTAGTTTGGCTGTTTAAGCGATACATTTATTTTCAAATGGAAATCTTTTCATTTTTTCCGTATATTATACACAATACTTTTTCCTACCTGACTCTATCCATTGTAGCAGCGAAGCCCTAACAACTTCACTGAACTTTTGAAAAGGCGCTCAAGGCTGTCACCTCTATTTGATTCAAACCAAACGTAATACGTCTATTATTAAACATTTAAAATTTAACTTGTCAAATTAGTTGGCGACTGGCGGGCCAGCACACAGGATCGCGAAAGGCGGCAAGATCTTATATAAAATAAATAAATAAAAATAAAATAAAATAATTTTATTTGCTTTAACAAATATTAGCAGTCTTAAACTAATAACATCAGTGTCCCCTTTTAAGCAATAATAGCCTGTGTCAGGGGTCACTGCTCTTCCATACAAAAATGGTGTCGCGTTTTGACCCGTTAAATTATTTTAAATGTTTAAAATGGAACGCGAAAGTCTTAAAATTTATACGCCTATTGTTATTTTGACTGTGATGACCACCGTAGCCGAGAGATGAGTTCGGGTCAATTTGGGAAACGAACTTTTCTATATTATCTCGGGTCTGGGTGTTGTTGTTTCTGATTTCTGTAACACAAGTGCTTTAGCCACTTACCACAGAGTCAAAGCAATGTACCTACCTAAGTGATGTTATGCAATATATATTTTATATTTTTATTACTCCGTGTGTTTCTGAGAAAAGAGATTGCCATAACAAATATTAATAAAAATAAAGTTACACAATATATTTTTTTCATTAGCGGAAAGTACGTTAAATTACAGTCACTTTCCGCTTCCATTGTTTTGTCGTTGCCATAAACGAACCGAAACATCTTCTTATTAACTCTAAACGTCACTAAATATAGCAAGACAAACTTCATCAGTTAAACGGACGAGATGATCGCGGCAAGCCTCTTAACGAGCGAGTACACACAGACGGTTAAAACCAGTGGCAGCTGTACCTTAAGTGCGATCGTGCGCTGAACCACCAATTCCAAAGATTTAAAAATTTCAAAATATCACTTCATCTTTATTTCATTCATTTTAATATTTATTTTTTAAACATACAAAAACGTATGAAAAAATAATTTTCCATTGGTGAAACAGTTTGAGCGCTTTACTTAATTATTGAGACTTACTTTCCTGTCGAGACAAATTCTCGTGCGCTTCTACGAGTGCACGAGGACTGCTAATACAACTTGTATGAAATACGAATTAATACGCCTGACGCGTGAAACAAAAGATAGTTGTTGCGCATGGCAGGCGCTCTTAGGTAAGCTCCACACACACGTAGGTATTCAAAGCACATGAGATGTTACTAAGAACCTAAGATTTCATCTATTTGAAAATAAGTTACGTCTTATCGGTCTGGGACAAATTATCCATACTGTCAAGAATCGTCCTGTGTCTGATCTATTTCCAATTATATCTATCTACCCTCCCATTGCATTATGAGAAAGTGCATTTAAATGTTGCACAAACGTTCAGGTACTACTCGTAAAAACCAATCCAGCGTAATTGGTCAATGTCAATGAGATAGGCTGCCGTGGCAATTCAAACTTTATAAGAAGAACATATTAAAAAATGTGCATAGTAAGAAAAGTAATGAATTTTGCTCTTTACTATTATTACCATATTAACACTACTACGAAATTTGATTCTAAATCTCACGCGTAGGTACGAGAGTAGCGAGAAAAAGCTAGTTACATTAGTACAAAGTTATAAAGGTACTAGTTACATAATTCGGTCCTGACAAAAATGTGTGTTGGTACATGTGAACACGTTTTCCAATCCTAGGAACAGTGTGACACGAGACATACATTTTCGTTACAATTCATATGGACTTTATAAAGTCTTTCACACACTTTGAATGAATTTTCTCAAAAAACTCATGTCTTTTTTGCCACTTTCTCAGTTTTGAGTAAATTAGCAAACTAGCTACTTAGTATAGTCGTGATTTTGAACGGACTAGTGACGGGTGACTCAACGCATTGATTGGTCAAACCCGTGACCGAGTCGAATTTCAGCGGAGTATAATATGTCAGCATAGCTTTGATTATTGACAAAACCGCATTTGACAAACATAGTGATAAAGCCAGCACCCATACTGTGACAAGGATTTCATGTGAATTAAGAAGTTTTCACATAAAATTTTTACATTAAACTTTTACAGCGATGGTGTATACTTTGAGAAAACGATTAAATCTACACTAATATTATAAAGAGGAAAGATTTGTACCTATTTTTGTATGTTTGTAATGACTATTCTTTACAAACATACTCAAAAAGTACTGGGCCGATTTAAAAAATTCTTTCACCAATAGAATGCTACATTCTTCCAATTTGACATAGGTTACAAAATTAGAGAAAAATTTGAAAAATTTCAACATAAAAGCGGGAAAAATTCTCTAAGGCGAAACGAAGTTCGCCGGGACCGCTAGTTTATTATAAATACAATAATCAGTTAATTTTTTTATAATTTTCTAAAAAACTTATCTATATATCTTAAAATATAAAAATGCATCCCTATTTCTCTTGAATACGTTATCAAGCGTGAAAGGCTGGATCAATTTCACTTTTTTTTTGTTGTGTTTGTTATTGTCAGGAGAATGTTTTTACCTTATTAAAGAAAAAAACCGTCCAAAAGCGTGTCGGGCCACGTTCAGTGTAGGGTTTCGTAGTTTTCAGTGCAACACAATACTTAAGTATCCCTAAATTACAACTTTAGTTAAAAAAATATTTTTTCAAAAATTTCTAAAACTATTAAAGGTTCAAAATAATTTTTCTAGATAGCCTTTATGTAGTTTTATATTCTAGATTTTTTCATAATTTTTGAACCTATGGTTCAAAAGTTCTTGAGGGCACACAATTTTATTTTCTTTTTGAGTGATTATTTCCCAAAATATTAAAATTATCAAAAAATGATCTTAGTAAACCCCTGTTCATTTTTAAATACCTATCCAACGATATCACATGTTGGGATTGATGTTAAAAAAAATCACTCCCCAATTTACGTGTAGGGGGGGTACCCTAAAAAACATTGTTTTTTATTTTTTATTTTTGCACTTTGTTGACGTGATTAATATACATATTTGTACCAAATTTCAGCTTTCTAGTGCAAACGGTTGCTGAAATTATCCTCGGACCGACAGACAGACAGACAAACATGGCGAAACTATAAGGGTTCCTAGTTGACTACGGAACCCTAAAAAAGAGGAATACTATTTATGTCGTGGGTGAAAATTAATTCGAATTAAATAGTAGTCGTTAAGTCAGGACAACGTCTGTCGGGTCAGCTAGTACATAAAAATATTATGTTTCTCGCCTGGTTTATTAATTTTTTCTTACATTAGTGTGAAGAGAGCCTATTTAATAACGTGACGTGAGTGATTTCATTACAAACGATTGACGTGAGAAATGAGCAATTTACGGCGCTCTTTGTCTGCTCAAATTAATTGTGTCAAATTAATCTCTACAACGTTTTACGCAGTACAAATGTTTGAAGAGCTGGTTTTCCACTTGTGATTGATGATTTTGGTTCAGAATTTTGGTAGAACCTAGTGCCAGCAAAATTTGGTAGCGGAGTATGCAACAGCTGGATCAAAAGTTGTACAAAATATTTTTTTGAAGTTCCGTTCTTTATTATGAGGTCTTTTTTTACTCTATTTAACTGTTTCCTTTCAGAACAGCAATCTTAATATGTATAAAATAAATATTGAACAATACCACATATATTGCTTTGATTATGTGGTACGTAGCTGAAGCATTTGTGTTAAAGAAATCACAAACAACGATGCTACCACCAACATCCTGACACGAGATAAGAACGTTCGTTTTTAGGGTTCCGTACCTCAAAAGGAAAAAACGGAACCCTTATAGGATCACTCGCGTGTCTGTCTGTCCGTCCGTCTGTCACAGCCGATTACTCTGAAACCACTGGACCAATTGAGATGAAATTTGGTACACATATGTAAGTTAAAGACCCAAAGGTGCATGTGTAACGTAAATAAATAAATTATGAATTTGATATATATAGAAAATAGGCGAAAATTGACCATTCCCCCCTCCCCCTTATCTCCGAAACTACTAGGCAAAAAAATTTGAAATTAATGCGGAATATAGCTCTTTACCTATAGATTACAGGAAAATCTATGAGAAGTACATGGATTTAAAAAAAGAGTTGTTTTGTTAAATTTACGTTTTTTTTTATTGTTACCTGCCTGTGCCATGTGATTATTTTCAGCCATATATCGTTTTTTCATGCGAGTACTTACCAGGTTCCAAAAGTATTTAATTACCTAATAACCTTTCACCATGAACACGTTTCAAAGCAAAGTAAATTAGCTAAAGAATAATTACTTTAAAAATCGACGTCAACAACTGTAACTTATTTACCTACATTTGATAAATAATTGTTTAGTTTATTGTGACCTATGAGCCCAACGTACGGAACCCTCTCCACGCGAGTCTACTCTACTCGCACTTGACCGGTTTTTCATATTACCCCGACGGAAATCGAACCATGTATCTCAAATATGGTGTGACGCCGAAGTCCGGCTCGTATGTCGGCTATGGAGGTCGTCTTAATCATTAGGATTTCTCTATTGTATCAAACTACCTAAGCTACTTCATGTCAATGTAAATAAAAAAGAATGGTCTTAAAACTAAAGACAAGAAAAAAATTAGAAAATGCTTAATTGATTTTCCTAATATTGGTAGGTATGGTTCCTCTTCACTGCGTCAGTTCAATTCGCAGTTGCCGGCTTTTCAACCCGAAAATAGATTTAATTAACACTTACAGTTTTATACGAGCCTATAACTCGGATTAGATTACTGGGCATTATAGAAATTTCCTCAATGTTGATCTGGGCAAAGTCGTAAGTTCCAATGGGCACTTGGGAAACTACTCAAAGCCTACTGGATTTAATGATACTTGTTAGAAAGTTAGCATTGAACGTGATGTTACTTGAATGACCAAGAACACTCGTACTTGTTATTGAGTGGTGAATAAACATATTACGAGTATTTTTATTGGATAAATAGAATTGGTCATCATCAGGCCTATGCTGGACTTAGGCCTTTCCGAGCAAGCACTATAGCGCAGTCTTCAACTTTACTTATCCAATGTTTATTTGCATAATGTCATCTCTCTTCCTACCAATTTTACCCGTATTCGTTCAGTAGCTTTTGCGTGAAATAGTACCAATACATGAATGATATATTATGGACTCCTTCAAAAGGAGCGTGAAAAAACATCTTGCGCGCCAGTATGGCGATGCTAACGGATAGGATATATCGGTAGGATAAAATCCGTTGTCATCGCGATGTGGGTTCCTCTCTTGCTTACCATCAGGCTGAGAGGAGCCAATAAACTGCCCTTTTATAAAAAAAAATCTAGACATTCAGGCAACCAGACATCCATACATACAAACTTTCGCGGTTTAAATATTAGCTGGAGAATATTTTTACATCCATAAACACATTCAAATGAACTGTTTTCGCACCCATAAAAGAACTATTTACTTTATATATACTGCAATAAAGAATTTTCAAACAAATAATAAATAAATTTTAGCCAAATCTAGCTGTTGGATATCAAGTTGCTCTTTTAAAGTCGAACTGTTTTTAGCATATGGGGCAACAGAGTTTCCATGGCACCCACGGTTTCCAGTGCAAGGTATAGATGTTGTCATTGGTTCCTTGCTTTCTTTAAGCATTTCGGGGGATGAATTGGGACCGGCAGTGGTTGTGGTGGTTCTGGCTAAGCCGGTATTCTTACAGCATCACCCTATGATAAAGTTTCTTTTTTTTTAAGGCATAAGATATGCCGATGCTTTCTTTCTGATGAGCGGCAATTTCAGTGTAGTAAAGTTTCCTGTTAATAAAAGTTAGCTTTGAATAGTAAAATGTTTGTCATCTTAATATATAAGGATTTTCCCCCGGAATAAAGGCTCCAAGACCTACGCATTATTTGTTCAGCTGAATCGGGTATTTTAATTGCAATGACGTCAAAATTACGTAGCTTGGGGTGGCCCAAGCTACGTAATACCACTATTGGAATGGTAAATGCATACGACATAAGATAAGGAAATCCCTACTGTAACTATTCCATTGCGGTTCACTTACTTCTTAACTTATTTAAAAAATTACAAAGTTCATGCGTGTGTTAAGTAATTTTGTTTGTTAATCGTAGACATACTTGTCAGTATGTTATTGTCCACGGGCAGACCATTTTTTCCCTAACCGGCTATTAATGACGGCTAAATATAGCGTTTTAGCTTTCGTGAGAGCTCTGGGCTCACGCCTCACACCCTTAAATGACAGAACCGGCCTGTCTGTTGCCCTACATAATTTGCATATATATATTATCACTTCATATAGCTTGATATTATTTTTACTCAAAACTATTAAACTGTCATGCAATTTGGAAATGTGGAAGTAGTATTTTTTAACCCCAAAAATGCAGTACTGGCGATGTCGCCGACAAATGCACGACTTTAAAATTATGCTTAAAATTGGTCGTCAGTATTTTTATTACATTAGGAAAGCCTTAAACGACATTTGTACTTCACAGCAAGTAATTTCGGAAGGCATTATATCAACAACCAATTTTAAATGAGCCAGTGTACACAACGTCTCTGTGTACGCTAAAGCGAGGGGGGAAATTAAACGAGAGATTAAAATTGAGATCACGTCCCGTCATGGCAATTCACGAAGCTCTGTGACGCGGCCATCATTCTGCGTCTTTGTACACTCTGCCTTAAATTTTAGTAATTACTTAAGGTCAAAGTGTATACCAGTTGAAGGTGGTGAAACAATGGCATTGAAAAATAATAAATAAAACACAAAAGATTTCTGGATTGCATTGTTAAGGATATTTTATTATTTGTATTGACAATGAGACAGACGTATTTTTTTGTTGTTGATCTTAAATCTTAAATATCTATGTAGGTTTAAGGGTTTTATATAACTTGTAAAGTTTGTTTAATTTTGGTAGATAGAAATATCACTAATAAATACGATAGAGTGTGTGAACTTGGGGATTGTACTCGTAAGGACTCTGTTTCATTCGTATTTTTCAAAGTTGAACTGTAGGAAAAATAAATAATATTAAAAATATTTTAAGGAACAACTCTTAATAAGTGTCTTATCATTCGCCAGAAATGCCTAAGTTATTCTATGAAAAGAGCGGCCGAACTGTGGAGCTGGACTTATATTAAACAAACAAACGCTAGCAAACTAGTGTTTAAATGAAAATCAGTCCATTCGCTTAAAAGCTACTATGCCCCAGAGAATACACATGTAGAGACAGATAGACAGAAAAAACATAGAAACATAGAACATAGAAGAATAGTTAAATTTTTAGCACCCCTTTTTTAAAATGTGTATTCAAAACCAATTTTTAGTGCAAATAGTTCTAGGGGCTGTCGGAATTCCAAAAGTGAATGTTTTTTCTTTATTCAATGGTTTATGTCAAGAAAGATACATAATTTACTTTTTGAATTCGAATCCTATTCCATACCATACATTTTATCCCAAAACATTGTAATAGGAACTGTGTTTTACAGTTTTTTTATTCACGACTGTACCACATAAAATGTACGTTTAATAAGCAGCTCCATTTCCCTAACAAAATGTAAGGAGACCTAATATCAAATGCTCGTTTCTCAACGGTTTTACTGTTAGTTTATTCCAAATTATGATTTAGGTAATAAGTAGGCGTTCTACTTTAGGGCCTTTTAATTTAAGAAAGTGAAAGTTAAAATGAATTGATGGATATTTTACTTTGACAACTTTTGCAGCTAAAAGCGCAGAATTGAGCGGGATGGATGTAAGCGTTGCACCATCTGTAAGTTTTCGGGTTCGTATCACAGCCAGGGCAATATAGAAAACGAACTTTTCAATATTGTCTCGGGTATGGGTGTTGCGGTACCGTCACTATATCTAATTCTGTAACAAAAGTGTTCTATTTACTTAAGACAAATTCAAAGCATTGCATGTGATGTTGTCGAATACGCTATTTTCATTTATTTATTTACCGTTGTTGATAGCTTCATTTTGCGTGTTATATAGCATAGCTGTGCCCGCGACTTCGTTCGCGTGGACTACATCCTTTCATGGTCGGTTTTACCCCTTTCTGCCCTAATATTAGAAACAAAAAGTAGTCTATATTTTAATCAAAGTTTCGAGCTTTATTTGTGACAAATTTCATATCTCTACTTTCAAAAATAAATATTTTTCCATATAAACTTTCAAAGGTGGTATTACCCCCCCCCCTTATTTTCTTATAAAAAGTAGCATATGTCCGTTCTTGAAATTCAATGTATACCTATACCAAATTTCATCAAAATCGGTTGAGAGGTTTAAGTAGGAAAGCGTAACAGACAGACAGACAGAGTTACTTTCGCATTTATAATATTAGTAGGGATTAAGCTTTCCTCGACAAATGGACTATTTAATACAAAAATATTTTTTCAATTAGAACCAGTAATTCTTGAGATTTGCGCGTTAAAACAAACTCTTAGTTTACAAACGTTAAAATAATATTAGTACAGATGATTCGATAAAAACCACGTCAAACTTTGTACTATCCTTATTGCGTAGACATAAGCTTCGATATCGAGCTGTTAGTATTTACCTTGACGTAAGGTTCACCGTACAACAGGTTGTTGGCGGACCAGACAATATAAATAACGCGGAAGACTTAACATGTACGATACCGCGCAACTCTGCACGAATTTCTAACAATATATATATATATATTTCTAACAATATATATATATGTGGGATGGTGAGAATGTGAAACGGAACGAAAGCGCAGTGAAATGGAACGTAGGATGAAGGAAAGGGAAGAATGAACGAATGAGTGAAAGAAGGAATGAGTGAGAAAAGGGGTATAACGAATTGAAGACGGACGACGAACTGCTCTGTAATAAAAAGTGTTTTTAAAATTCAATAAATAAGGATTATCGCAAAAAGCCCTAGTTTCTCTGAACCCACAATTTTGGGGGCTCACCGGGATCAAGAGAGACTGGAATTTCTGCGAAACGACGCGAAAATCCTGAGAGTGACGGTTACTGCAAAAAACGACGGTTACAACGACGACGACGACGACGCTTAGAAATTGCAGAAATCGTTATTCGCGATGCCTAAGGACACAAAAGAGCGACGCAAGAGCAGACAGGACGACTACGAAGACGTTGAGACTGTTGCAACGACGACGCAGCTCAACACGTTACACATGTCGGCGGAATTGATCCCTACATTCAACGGTCAAGATAAGACGTATCCTGTGACACGATGGGTGCAGGAGATTGAAGACAACAGCGAGATATTTGGCTGGTCGGAGTTGCAAACCTTGTTAATTGCACGAAGATCGTTAACGGGTACTGCATCTCTTTGGCTCAAATCGGAGCGCCCGTTTAAATGTTGGGAAGATTTAAAGATGGCAATCTCCAAGGAATTTCCAGACACAGTTGACATCAAGACGGTACACGAAATGATGAGTGCCAGGAAAAAACGACCAGATGAACCGTGCATTGATTACATGTTGGTGATGAAGGAGTTGGGCAAACGCGGCAAGATGCCAGATTATGTCGCTATAAAGTATATCGTGGACGGCATAATGGACGACGAGATCAACAAAATGATGTTGTACGGAGTTACTTCGTATTCTGACCTCAAAGAAAAACTACGGGTGTATGAAACAATAAAGGAGAAGATGAGGAGCGGCTGCAACCTGCAAAATCAACGACGAGGAGGCATACAATATCATACTAATCATCATCGCACGCAAAGGCAGCATAATGCGTTATCATCAAAGACTTGTTATAATTGTGGTGGGAAAAATCACGTGTCATCGGAATGCCCAGATAAGCAACGAGGAACGAAGTGCTTCAAGTGCAATTCATTCGGTCATATTTCGAGAGAGTGTAATGGCGGCTCAGGTGCTGGTACGAGTACGAGAGCGAGCGAGACGGCTGACCGAACGAACGAAACGAAATGGCGGCGTGAGGTTGGCTACACTGGCGGCAAGGCGATGTGCGTCGATGTTCACTCGGGTCCGAACCAATACGAGCGAGGCGATTCGTGTTTGCGTAGTGGTAGTAATGACAATTCAAGCATAAAGTGTGTTAATGACATTTCCTCTGTCGTGAACGTAAACAAAGCCGAGAAAATGCATAGGCCGGTGAAAAGCATAGTTTTATGTGGGAAAACGTTCGAGGCTTTAATAGATTCTGGCAGCGACGTTAATTTGATAAGATGGGACAGCTTCTGTGCTTTGCATGTAAACGATTACGAGCAGTGCGAAATAGTGTTCCGCGGATTAGGAGCTTCGCATGTTCAAGCAAAAGGACGCTTTATTGTTACGGTGTGTGTCGAAAACAATAGTTTTAAAGATGTTTTGTTGTATATTGTTCCCAACGATGCTATGTCATACGCTGTAATTCTAGGCCAACAGTTTTTACAGAATGTTGTAATGATAATGAACAACAACAATGTTTCGCTTGTGCCTTCGAATGAGGAATGGTTGCATAATTTTACAGTTGTTTCTGATTTTGACGTTATAGGTAATGAGGTGAGTTTTGAAGCCCGAAAACAGGCAAGGCATTTGATGAATACCTACAGGCCCTTGAAGACGAAAGAGGCGCCGATCGAGTTGCGTATTATATTAAAAGACGATATTCCAGTGGCTCAGAGACCAAGGAGGTTAGCCTTGAAAGAACAATGTGAGGTAGACCAACAAGTAGCTAAATGGATGGATGAGGGAATAATTCGGGTGAGTCATTCTGAGTATTCAAGTCCTTTGGTACTGGTTAGGAAGAAAGATGGTAGTATACGAGTTTGTGTTGATTATAGGCTTATAAATAGAAAAATGGTTAAAGACGAGTATCCATTACCCATCATCGATGACCTTATTGACAAGTGTAGGTCAGGAAGAATATTTAGTACGCTAGATTTAAAAAATGGATTTTTTCACTTAAATGTTCATAGAGACTCCGTTAAGTATACTTCATTTGTCACTATGAACGGACAATATGAATTTTTGAAGGCTCCATTCGGTTTGTCAATATGTCCAAAGGTGTTTACTAGATTTATCAATATAATTTTCAGAGACCTAGTAGAAAAGGGAATTGTGTTGATATTTATAGACGATTTGCTAATTCCAGCGGAGACCGAGAATGAGGCCATAGATAATTTATCAGTGGTGTTGCGGAGAGCTTCCGAGTATGGACTGGAAATTAATTGGGGAAAATGTCGGCTCCTAGAACGCAAGGTTGAATATTTGGGCCACGAAATTGAAAATGGAGAGGTGAGACCATCCCCAGGAAAGACAGATGCCGTTAGAAAATATCCGGAACCAAAGAATATAGTACAACTTCAAAGTTTTGTTGGATTGTGTTCATACTTTAGAAAGTTTATACCACAGTTTGCTATGTTAGCCCAGCCTTTGACGGATTTATTAAAAAAGAATAGAGAGTTTACTTTTACAGAAGAACAGAGAAAGAGTTTTGCAACATTGAAAGAAAAACTGGTAACTAAGCCTGTATTAAAAATTTATAATCCTAGATTGCCCACAGAACTGCATACAGATGCTTCCAGTGTTGCATATTCTGCGATTTTGATGCAACAGGATGATGGTGAACTACACCCAATTCACTATATGAGCAGGAAAACTTCAGAAGCACAGAGTAAATATTCAAGTTATGAATTGGAGGCTTTGGCTGTAATAGAAGGTATAAAGAAATTTAGACATTATTTATTTGGTATCAAATTTAAAGTAATAACCGATTGTAAGGCATTTCAAATGACAATCAATAAGAAAGAGCTATCTTTATCAACAAGAGTGGCCAGATGGATTATATTTTTGCAAGATTATGATTTTACTGTTGAGCATAGAGGAGGTAGTCAAATGAGACATGCAGATGCCCTGAGTAGAAACCCTCCCATTGTGAGTATGTTGTTTTCAAGTTTGCATGAGAACATCAAGTATGCCCAAGAGCAGGACGAGGGTTTGAAGGCGATTATGGATATATTACAACATCAGCCATATCAAGATTATTGTTTAGATTCTGGTTTATTATATAGAGGAAGTGAGAAGAAGTTGGTTATACCTAAAAGTATGGAAACTGAAATATTGAGAATAATTCATGGTAATGGACATTTTTCCAAAAAGAAGATGATGGAATTAATAAGTAAAGATTACTATTTTGAAAATATAAATAAGAAGATAGATGATTTTGTAGTAAGTTGTATACCATGTTTATTAGCTTCACGTAAACAAGGAAAACAGGAAGGTTTTCTCAACCCAATTGAAAAGCAAGAAATCCCATTTCATACAATTCACATAGATCACATTGGACCTATGAGTGAGACGAAGAAACAGTATAACTACATACTGACTATGATAGATGCATTTACAAAGTTTACTTGGATTTTTCCTACAAAGAGTACTACAGGTAAAGAGGTATTGGATAAGTTAAAGATTTTTCAACAACATTATGGAAATCCAACCAGGATAATTTCAGACAGAGGGACTGCTTTTTCATGTACTGAATTTAAAGAGTTTTGTCAAGATGAAGGAATTCAACATGTGATGATTACAACCGGTGTACCCAGAGGAAATGGCCAGGTTGAAAGAATACATAGGACAATCATCTCAGTGCTGACCAAGCTCTGTATAGAGAATCCTACATTATGGTATAGACATGTAAGTCGTTTACAAAGATCTCTTAATAGTACCTATCAGAGAAGTGTGGACAGTACTCCATTTGAACTGTTAATTGGAACAAAGATGAAGATCAAAGAAGATGTTGAAATTTATGATTTATTATTGCAAGAAGATAGAAGTAGTTATGTACAAGACAGGGAAAATTTAAGAATTAGAGCCAAGCAGCAAATATTAAAAATACAAGCAGAAAATATCAAGAATTATAATAAACAAAGAAAGAAGAGCACTCAGTATCAGTGTGGTGATATTGTAGCAATCAAGAGGACCCAGTTTGGAGTAGGAATGAAATTGAAACCTAAGTACCTTGGCCCATACAAGATTACATGTGTCAAAGGAAAGGATAGATATGAAGTAGAGAAGATGGATACTTCGATGGAAGGTCCTAGGAAGACATCCACGTCCGCTGATTACATGAAGGTTTGGCCGGATCCTTGCAGTCGCTTTGTAAGTTCAATTTCTCATCCTCATTATTAATTCTATTTATTATGTAAGTCGGGACACAGCGAAGTATTGTTGGTTGTTCAATCATATTTACTTTTAAGCTATATTTGTCAGAGATGGAAGATGTTACAGAAAATCACAGTTCATGTTTATTTAATGTCGTATGTAAGCAGGTGAATAAAAATAGAGATTATTATGTTTAGTGTTTATGTAGTTTAAGCCGTGTAAAATGTAATTTATAGAGTTACTGATATGTCCGCTCAGTCTGAGGGCAGACTAATAGCAGGATGGCCGAGTGTGGGATGGTGAGAATGTGAAACGGAACGAAAGCGCAGTGAAATGGAACGTAGGATGAAGGAAAGGGAAGAATGAACGAATGAGTGAAAGAAGGAATGAGTGAGAAAAGGGGTATAACGAATTGAAGACGGACGACGAACTGCTCTGTAATAAAAAGTGTTTTTAAAATTCAATAAATAAGGATTATCGCAAAAAGCCCTAGTTTCTCTGAACCCACATATATATATATATATATATATATATATATATATATATATATATATAGAAGTCTATATATATATATATATAGACTTCTACCGTTTACCACTAAGTGCGATAGGACCAAGGTATTCATACCGGTACACCCATTACTGAACAGTGTTCAGAACGGTCTTCGTCCGTAACCTTATTACGAGCAACACGTTTTCGTTTTTTTCTCCGCAATTTTATTTGTTTATTAGTGTCAAACGTGTTAGTTTGTTGCTGTGCTGCATATCAACGTGTAGCCTAATCTTCAAGCAACACCACAACATATTTGGATTTTCTATAGTCAACTTAAAACGTGAGTTTTAACGAAAAGCATTTTCTAAATTAGCGTTCCGACGCATTTGTGCCTGACCTACCCTAACCCGTGCTTTGCTCGCATCTACGCACACATACGCAACTTGTTCATCGCATCGACAGTACGTGAAACGTGACAGCTGACCGCTTAGCGCTTTCATCGCTTCTTCCTCGTTGGACAGCGGCGTGTATAATTAATAATTTTGTACAAAAATTATTCTTGCCCTATTAATTATCGACTATGGCACCCCACGGAAATAAGTGTACTGGATGTCGCAACAATATACCCGGCAAGGAATATTTGGCATGCTTTACTTGCTTGTCTAAGTATGATCTTATTTGTGCCAATGTCGGCATAAAGCGCTTTAATCTTATGGAGCAAGAACATAGACGAAACTGGAAATGTCCAGAATGTCGCAGCCGGCAACCTAAGAGTGATAATACAAATACTCCACTTCGCCAACCTGTGCTTCCATCGACCCCTATTATACCAGAGGCCCCCGACACAGCAAGCGAGTGCAATGTTACGTTTCGCTCTAGGAAACCACAGGGTTCAGAAGGTGAAAATTATGTGACTGAAGGAACTTTAAGGTTAATACTCCAACAGGAGCTTACTAACTTAATGGAGGGAAAACTGAAACAACTGGTTACTGATCAAATGAAGGTAATAAATACAAGCATTGCTGAAATCAGAGATTCCCTGACTTTCATCAATAAACAGTACGAGGATGTGAAACTTGACTTGGAGAAGAAATCTGCGGCATTATCTGATCTTCAAATTAAAAACAAGGCATTGACAACGACAGTAAGGGACCTATCGGAAAGGCTCAACTTGGCTGAACAAAATATGAGGGAAGCCAATCTTGAAATAAATGGGTTGCCAGAGCACAGAACTGAGAATCTCCCAAACATGATTTTGCAACTGGCTAAAGTTGTAGACTGTCCTGTGAATGCAGATGATATTCATCACGTTTGTAAGAGTGGCAAAAATGAACAATCAGTCTGACAAACCTCGGGCCATCGTAGCTAAAATGCGTAATCCCCGTCTTCGAGACTCCGTTCTAGCTGCCGTTTCGCGTTTTAATAAAAACAATCCCAAAGCAAAGCTTTCTTCTCACCATCTTGGACTAGCGGGCCCTCAAAAGCCAATTTTTATCACTGAACATCTGTCGCCAGCCAATAAGTCACTTCATGCTGCTACACGCTTAAAAGCCAAACAAGAAGCCTTCAAGTTTGTCTGGGTGCGTAATGGACGAGTTTACGTCCGTAAAGATGAATCCAGTCAAGCGTTACTGATCCGTAATCTCGAAGGGTTAAACGCCATGAATTCTCAAAAATGTTAACGGTCGAGTTGCTCAACATTTACTACCAAAATGTGCGTGGACTTCGCACAAAGTGCGACGATGTTTTGTGCAAAACACTAGCATCTAACTACGATGTGATTGTATTCACGGAAACGTGGCTCAATTCTAGTATAAGCAATAGTGAATTTATTAGTTCTAAGTATGTGGTTCACCGTAGGGATCGTAATTATGCCCAAACATTAAAAAAAGATGGTGGGGGAGTCTTGGTGGCCGTGTCGCGTGATATGTGCTCTTCTCGAGTTCAACAGTGGGAGAGTGACTCTGAAGACTTATGGGTAACAATTCAAGTGAAACTTGGAAATGTTGTAACAGAAATAGTTATTTGTGCTGTCTACCTGCCCCCGCCGGTCAAACTGGAAACTCTCACCCGCTTCTTGGATAATGTTGACCGTGTCTTGGCTAATTCAGATAAGGTTATTATTTTGGGTGACTTCAATTTGGGTTTTATTCAATGGGACAAATGTAGTACCGGTTCTATCATCGTTCCTTCCAATTATAATTGTAACTTGGGTCATGTACTTATCGACTTTATGTCTCTTAATAACATGTGTCAGTTTAATAATACACAAAACGTGGACGGGCGTTGTCTGGATCTTGTCTTCAGCAACTTTTATGACCAAGTCATGGTAAATGTACAGGCGCCGTTAGATCTGTTAAGCAAACTCGACTGCAAGCATCCCAATCTACTAATTTCTCTGCATTGTTTGGAGGTCCATTATTTGGAACCTAAAGTGCGCTGTGATTTTAACTTTTATAAGGCAGATTATGAATGTATTGTCAATAGTCTGAAATCTATAGATTGGTATGATAAATTTCAAAATTGTGATGATGTTAATGTTATGGTTGGTATATTCTATGATATACTTTATAAATGTTGTGAAGAGTCCGTGCCAAGGCGAAATCGCAAAAATGCAAAGTACCCTAAATACTTTAGTAGGTCACTCATCAAACTTCTATCCGAAAAAGACAAAATTAGAAAAAGATACCGGAAGTACGGAAATCCGCGTGACAAATTCGAATACGATCTTTTGCGTGAACGTTGTCATAAATTAATACAAAACTGTTATATGTCTTATAAAACTAGCATTGAAAACGGTATAAAAGATAACATCAAATGTTTCTGGCAGTTTATTAAAGAAAAACGGGCAAATGGATCTCTCATTCCTTCAAAAATGCAGCTTGACTCAAAACTTGCATCAACTGGTCCTGAAATAGCTAATCTCTTCTCACAACATTTTGAATCAACATTTACAACAACTTCTGTAACTCCCACGCTGAAGTATACACCTACCACATCAAATTATTTAAGTAATTTGAAACTTACAGAATCTGAAGTAGCTAAGCAAATAAAACTCCTAGATATTAGGAAAGGAGCTGGGCCGGACAATATACATCCAATTTTTATTAAACACTGTAGCTCTGCACTAAGCTTACCCCTACATTTGATATTTAACAAATCCCTTTCTAGCGGAATTTTCCCAAACGAATGGAAAAAGGCAAGAATAGTGCCTATTCATAAAAAAGGCGACATAAGTAACATCAAAAACTACCGCCCAATCTCCATACTTTCTACGTTCTCCAAATTATTTGAAACTCTTGTATATCCATATTTGAGCCGCCAGGTGGCACATATCCTAATCGATAATCAACATGGATTCCGCAACGGTCGCTCTACACAGACTAACCTCACCGTTTTCACTTCTGACTTGGTAGAGAGCTTAGATGCTGGAGTTCAAGTAGATGCTATATATACAGATTTTAGCAGCGCATTCGACACGGTTAACCACTCCTTACTCGTGTTGAAACTGGAAGCTTGTGGTTTGTTTGGTAGCTTACTTGACTGGTTCAAAACTTATTTGGAGATGAGGACTCAGGTGGTCGTCGTCAATGGACACGAGTCCAAACAATATATCGCACTTTCTGGAGTTCCTCAAGGATCTCATCTGGGTCCTATATTATTTCTGATATTTATCAATGATATTTCTTCATACATTAAACACTGTAAATTCCTACTTTTTGCCGACGACTTAAAAATTTATCGATCAGTTCACAATTTCAGAGACGTTGAACTCATGCAATTGGACCTGGACGGCATCAGCCAATGGTGTATTTTAAATAACATGATCTTGAACACAGGAAAATGCTATCATATTAAATTTATGCGTAAGAGATTTCCACACCTGTCTACTTATACATTAAATAATACAGTATTGGCTGAGGTTGAGCAGATCCGTGATTTGGGTGTTATTCTGGATAAATCTTTAAAGTTTACTTCGCACACAAATAGCATTGTAAAAAAAGCTGCACAAATGTTGGGATTTGTGAGAAGAAATAGCAAATGCTTTCAGCTTAACTCCACTCACAAATTGCTTTATAATGCATTGGTAAGAAGTCACCTTGAATACGCTAGTGCAGTATGGAATCCTTCATATGCAATTCACTCCCAAAGGATAGAGAGAATCCAACGTTCTTTTACACGATCACTTGCTTACCGGTCCTCGGGATAAGTCATAGATCTCCTTACCACTCCAGGTTGATCTTTTTCAGAATGAAGACTTTGTATCATCGACGAACTGTTTTGGACTTAACGTTCTTGCACGGACTCATTCATAACAAAATAAAATGTCCTAATCTCGTGGAACGTGTCAAAGTGTCAGTACCTTTTAATATTCCCCGCAAGCCGATTGTCAGAATTTTTCATACTCAAAGATGCAAAACGAATCTCGGTCACCACTCACCATTACACAGATGCTTCTGTAAATATAGTTTACTCCGCAAAAAACACCCTGAACTTGACATTTTCCACCTTTCAAAAAATAAATTCTTATCCACATTGCACAATATGTCATCTGACTAAATTTGTTATATTTCTTCTAAATTAAATTTATCTAATTCTGTGTTGCTCCTATTTTGAATGCTGTGTACTCCTCCTAATGGAGCATATACTAGAACTTACCTCTGTATCACATACCCCTAAAATGCTATGTATATGTTCTGTTGGTGTACCTATTAATAAATAAATAAATAAATAAACGGTAGGCAAAAGGGTAAAACAAATTGCATTGTTAGTGATATTCGGTAATTAATGCGTTAAGTGAAACACAAAACTATAGCCAGAGTTGACTCGGAACTGTGACTATACTTTTATTTAGTGTTTAAAAGTCCTTGGTATAGTTTCAAGCAAGGCTCCAACATATTACAATCAGTAAATTATCACACTTTAATATGAATAAAATCTTTATCTACAGCATCTGCACGATAATCGTGACAAGGCATGAAGCTAAACATAAACTAAATGACGTCATAACATTTAAAACGTAATACTCGATCGTCATAGTAATCGTTGTACACGTCATCACGCTTAACGGGTTTTCGTAATCTGACGAAGAGCCGGACTCGAGGAAACATGTTTTATTCGGAATTGATTTGCATTACCTGTATTGTTTATGCGATTGTGGGTTTTTCCAATTCCTCGGATGGGTGCAGCTGTGCATTTGCACGTTTCTGTGTTTAAATGCATACGAAATTTTATGTATTATCACGTCGTTTCACGAGAATATTTGTTTACTAGTTGTTTTTATGTGAAATTGCAACTTATACTAAACTTAATACCGAGTCTGTTGCGGCGAATTTTGCGTGAGAATTGACATGATTTCACATGTAGCTTTTCAGGGATCCTCTGGCGGCTTGTGATCCAATTGATGCTCGTTCAAGACATAATGGAGTCAGAAGTAAGCTGTCCACGTGGATTGTGAACTTGACACATGGTGCGCCTTTGAATACGATCTAATTTATAGATATATTTTTACTCATATGTCATATCATGTGCATGAATAAACTAAGTAACAAGCATCTATCAAACCCCTCTTTTACCCATGGTCCCCCTAACATGTTTTCCCCTTTTTTCTACCGTTCTGAACACTGTTCAGTAATGGGTATACGGGTATGAATTATGGTATTCACTACCGCACTTAGTGGTAAACGTTACAAGTCACCTAGGTATCTTTTTGAAAATATTAATATTACGTACAGTACCATACGTTTATTGCTTAAGTAATATCCTTTAGTTCATATTTATTTGATATAAAAGGATACATCGAAATTAATAATTCCAAGAACATTTTTATAATATCTTCACATTACGCATGTGGGTTATAAGTCGCTCATATTATCCTCGCAGATTGATATTTATTTTTGAAAGTATAACATTTTCATTGTATTTCTATATATTTATCAATATAATCCCCAATGCCTGATATATTTTTGTTATTATATACTTTTTATTTTTAATATTGGGCTTATTATAGTAGGTAAGATCAACAGCACGTAAGACTACACTTTGGACTTAGTGCATCTCTTATGTCGAGCGCATAAGAACTAATATTGAACTGAGAGTGCTTACGTTGATGTGTTGTTGAGAACTGTACAACAATGACCATTAATTAAAACTCCGTTCCCAACATAAAAGGAAATATCGTACATCGTTGAGCGTCCTTACAACGGACCTACATCTGAGATGAAATATCGAGAGGCTTTCACTTCATTGATATTATTATGGAAAATTGAACAGATCCTGAAGGGGAAACCTCTCGAGTTTGCTTACTGCGTGTTATTTCGGCGACAATGACCGGCTGGCTTTGTTTCAAAAGTGGTTCAGTAGAAATTCTTATTAAATCTAGCTGCTGCTCGTAAATTCGTTCGCGTTATCACTACATAGTATAAAAACAAAGTAGTTTTTTCTGTATGTCTCTATATGCTTAGATCTTCAAAACTACGCAATGGATTTGGACACGGTTTTGTTTATTATAAAGTGTGATTAAAGAGGAAGGTTTTATATGCAAAATAGAATAGTTTTTATATGCAATAGCATCCGTGCAAAGCCGGGGCGGGTCGCTAGTTCTTGTATAAAATGAAGCCTATTTGTTAGTCTGGATCAAATGGATCGTGAAGACAGTGTTTTTGAAAGACCAAATGCTGTCGCGATGTGACAAAACGAATCTACTCTTAACAATTTTTTGCTTAAAATAGCCATTAGCTAGTCAAATATGTTATTATACACATATAAACAGGTTTGTTTTATATATAGATAAGCGTTAACCACCCTACTATGGGACAAGTCAAAATTGACCTTCTTAATCGTCTCTGAAAAAAATAGGCTATAAATGTTTGAAAATTAACTCGTGAAGTTGATGTAGAACGTGACCGACTGTCGTCACCAAATATATATTACAATTACGTTAACACACGAGTGTTCATTGGCCACGTTTCTCCTAGCAAATTTGCTATTAAAATTTCGTATGTCAGTCGAGAATGAAATTATATTTACGGCTCGCAAATTTTTTACAGTTGCGCCCTTTTACCTGCGGTGAATCATTATATTGCTATCACAATTTCATCCTTATCTACTGTATGTTTTGGTGCAAAATTAGTAATAAGATTAGCTTTTTTTGTAAAACAAGCTACTGAGTTTCTTACCGGCAAAAAAACTCTCGGTAGTTATAGGTTCCGAACCGGAGGTAGCTTCATTTGTTTTATATAGAGACTGACTATTCATGAATATTACTAATGTAATCCATATGAATAAAAAATATTGACTTTTACTTTTGAAGATAATGTCAAAAACCGATGAAAAATATGTTTTATTGTACAGGTTTGAGGGTTAAAAATACACGAAGCGGTTTGCTTCCGTGCCCGCCTCGGTGTCAGGAGGTCTACTAAAAACTGAATATCTCGGATCCGTACATGCATAGTTTTTTTTAATTCTCATAATCTTATCCAACTCACATCGAATGGAAAAAAAATAACAATATTTATCCAAATCAAAATCACGTTTTAATTTCAATTGAAAATGAAACCTTTCGTTCGTTAATTTTTATTGTGTAACCTTTTTCAAATTTCACAAAGTAAATTATTTCAAAGCGACGTTAATGTTACACGCGCGAGTTTCTTCCTACTTTTCTTCAGTTCAGTATAACTTTATTCTACATTTTTCTTTCAAATGTTCTTAACTTTCAGAGAAATGAACCAACAATGTAATAAAACCATACTTCGGAGACGAAGCAGAATCGAATGTCTTTTTAAACTTTCAAATCTGTCAAACCTAATGGGCTACAATAAAAAACTGTAAAACTTACATACCAACATTAACATTTGACTCTATTTCCAGGTATCTATACATTATGAGGCTCAAGAGTGAGTTTATTTGAACGCGCTAACCTCAATAACTACTGGTTAAAATTGAAAAAATATTTTTGTGTCTCATAGTCCATTTATTGAGAAAGGCTAGGCTATATAACATCACGCTACCATCAAACGAAGCAAAGAATCCGTAGAAACAGTGGAAAAAGCGGGAATAGTACGCGTGCAAAGCCACGGTACGTCACTAGGGCCAGATAAATGCTATTACCAAAATCAAGCAATATTTTTTATACTTATTTTTTAAATAAAAATAATAAAATACCAACGGATCCCTAAGGTAAGAATGCTTGTCCTCTTTTCACAATGCCTTTTATACGACAGGACGGACCTGAGATTACACGGCTTTTTGTAATATTCCTAGCCGGCAGCATGAAAGGGTTTGAATCTGTGAAAATATCAATGGCTTTACAAATATCAAACAATTTACATGTAGGTATTGTTAAGAAAAGTGAACGAAAAAAAAACTTATATTTAATGTTTTTGCCATTTTGAGCGTTCCTCAGTTCGCGTATAATATCGGGAACATGAAGAACCAATTTGATAGGGTTAGTAGATAATCGATTCGCATGCGTTTAAAATACATTCGTGCAAAAGGCCTACCAAAAAAAAAAATTTATTGAATGTGGACGATTCGCACGTTCGGTCGAATTAATTTCGTGCCAATCGACTACTAACCCGTTTTATAAAGAAAGATTCAGTGGTGTTCCATGACCGACTATGTCTATCCAAGTATGTTCTGCGTTTCGTCATACTTAAATTGTTCTGACAACATAATAAAGTTTAGTACAGCTCGGTATGATAATTAAATAAAAGGCAATAATAATTTCAAAGGAAATCCAAATTTTTTATATGTACTTACTCAAACCATGATAAAATACTTTAATGCCCGGTTCCTTTATTTTACGATTCGTAATGTGTCAATAATGACAATCCGTTTTTCTCCAAATGACTACGAGTCAGGGCGTCTACTCTTGAAAACGAAACGAACAAACGAAAGGTTTCGTTTTTGAAGATTGATCAAAAGTTAGGGCATTAAAACGTGATTGTTTATTTGTATAAATAATATTTTGTTTTTTGATAACGCTTTATTCGCATTCGAAGTGTGTTAGTTGCGATAATGAGCAATAAAAAATACTAAACGTCATCGGATCCGACATATTTCGTTTTCAAGAGTAGACGCCCTGGAGCGGTTTTAGCCACAGATATAAATCTGTGGTTTCAGCTCACGCCTCGTACAATTTATTACTAAACGTAACTGTGGGATAGCGGATGTATCCGAACGTAGTGCATGTGCGATGCCTGTACGTACGAATATCCGAATGGAGAGAATGACGTAGGGTTAGATTTGAACGACGAACGGACGACGATGTGGAAGACGACGTGTGTGTGGTAAATTTAATTTATTTGGCTAATATATTTCGATTATTCCTATTTGCTTCTTTAATTTCCCATCTCACTACATAACTAAAACGGATCGTTTTTAAATTACTAGTACCGGGTACAAGTTCAACAAACTGGTACTATTTACCAGTTCCATTTTAAAGCGCAACAGTGCTTACACAATATCTCATGTCACAAAATCGTAGGGATTCCCTTGTAATTGTAGCGAAGGTCGGGCAATCACTCCAATGTAAAAACCAGCCCTTAAAATCAGAATCATTGTCGTATGAGTTCCGCAACAAATGTACGGTGTTTGATGTGACATTGATGTGTTGTTTCTTTACAAATGTTTACTTGGCGTTCGATTGTAGTCCTTATGACCTTAAAATACGGGTGGTACAAAGAGCATAGTGTGTAGTCTCTCGTACATTCAACCTTACAAGTGAACTAGGAAAAGGATATAAATATAAAATATAAATATTGGACAACATCACATACATTGCTCTGATTCTGTAGTAAGTAGCTTAAGCACTTGTGTTACAAAAATCAGAAACTACGACGGCACCACGACCCGAGACAATACAGAAAAGATCGTTTTCCATTTTGACCCGATCGTGGATCCAACCCGGAACCTCAGAGATGGCGCGACGCTAAAGTCGCTCGCCTCTCGGCTAGGGAGGTCGTCAAAGGAGAAAAGAGATTGAAGTCATCATATAAAAAGTTTAAAAATTTTTGATTAAAAAAAATAAAGTTTTCAAAAGATGGCTGTTTACACTATTTCAAAGTAGCTATTTACTTTTGTATAAATTTAACAGGTATGATTTAAAAAAAAATTACATTCAGTATTTTTTGTTGCATAAATCTCATACAAGTCGGAAAAACACACCCTATAACAAACTTTTTTTTATTTCTTTTTTTATTTCAAATGATGAAATGAACGTCATCCTGTTCGCTTGTTGGTTCACTCTGATAAGAGATTTATTACAGGAAGGGAATGCTTTTGAAGTCGATATGACTCGTCAAAATAATAAACGAGTGATTCTGAGTGTAGAGCAACGATGAGGAAGTCATTTCTCACTTTCGTAATTGGTTTTTTATCATTTTTATCCGACTGCGGCGAAACAAAAAGTTGGGTTATACTTTGGAGTCATTTGTGAAAATATGTATGGATTTTCAAGTTCAATTGCAAAATGAGGTGTTGTTCAAAGTGTTTTGATTGTTTCCCACAGAAAGACTTTCTTAAAAACTGCAGAGAAGTTTGGACTTGAAAAATTTGTCTCGGAGGACTGGAAGCCTGCTTAGTTTACATATTTGCATTGAAATGTTAATATACCCAAATATAGATCTACCCAGGCTTTTTAATGTCCCATCCAGTGCCTGGTCGTACGGATTTCAAATGTATTCCTAGCGAAATCGCGTTTGGTGCGCTTTGTAATATTGAATTTCGGATGTCGTTTATTTACCTAAGTGTAGCAACCTCGTGCGTGCAGGTTTTTAAAAAACATGGATTTCTGCTTTTCATATTTGAGCATATCCTCTTTATTATTTTGCTATGAAATCAGTTTTAAAAACATAATTCTCTCTCTCTCTCTCTCTTCCTCTTGCTTACAGTGTAGACATATAATATTATTACATGTTTGTGCTCATACCGAACTCTGTGTTTGAGTTTGTTTGACGTTAAACTTGTTGGTGATTTCCTTGTCAACGATGTCATCTTCTTGTTAAATTACCGAATCATCTTGTAAAATGAAAAGGACAAAACTATTTTCACATTCATATCCCCAATGTAGATTTATGAATGCGAAAATGTTTATTGATGTAGAAACATCGCACTCTCACAACCCATATACCTACCTGTTATTGGGTTTTGATCCCGTAGGACCCATTATGTTACACTCAACAACATAATATGATAAATGAATTTGAGAAATCTAAATTTTTGCTTGACGCAAACATAGCATCTTTTAGACATATAAGTATTATTTTGTGTAAGTATTATTGCAATATTTAATTAACTAACTAACTTAAGAAAGTATTCGAGTTTCACAATCAGAATACTACAACTAGATGATAATGAGCCAATATTGGGCTTTAAATCAGTTAGTAGTCACCAAAAACTAAATACAAACGAAAGGTTTTAATTATATTCATATAAATTGTATTTTTTAACACTTTAATTGCATTCGGGGCGAGTTGATTACCATTAAGATAATAAATCGCTACAGGTCATCCCATATGTTTCGTTTTTGGTAATAGGCCGGGATTGGCCGCAACCTTACCTACTGTTTTGAATTGTAACACAAGAGAATCAGATTCCAATGTCGGTAACAAATAAATCTTGTTGTAAGTATTTGTCTTAGCCCAATGTAGTGCTGCCGAAAACAATAGAATATCGATCGATTTGTAAATCTGACAATTTCATTAGTGTACAGTAGAAAGCTGTGCTTATACTTTGGACTTTTTGCCGGTCTAATGTGCTGAACATAGGAATTGACATTACACTGATAACTCTTTACCGTGCTGTACCTTTGACGGAAAGTATACATACTTACCGTTCATGTACCTACCCATGAAGAGTTTCAAACTGTGAACGCTATAAATCATATTATGACGAGTTACTTTTCATTAATCGTTTGTTTACCATTATTATCAATGGTTTAACGATAGCTGCGATTAGTTTCTAAAAAACAGTCTAAACTTATAAATTAAATAAGAGTTTCTGTAATATTTGAATCCTGTCAAGTGTCAGACTCGCGCACGAAGTCCCAATAATAGGCTCCCGTTTCTGCCCTTTGGGTACGCAACCCTAAAAACACGTTTTTTTTTCTTATTTAAAATATACGTAAATACAGTGCCTTTACCGAAATATTGTTATATTAATCAGTTTCCGCTAATCGATTGAGGTATTTTGTCTCATAATAGCATTTTTTGTTATGCTACCGTTGAACTTAGTTTATCGATTTTATCGATAGTGGCCTATGGTAAAACACCCAACGCTATTCTTATGTGGGATGACAAACAAAAGATATTGGATTTTGTACTAGATCTGGGGAACATACGAAATTGAGCTCTCGTTTATAGTAAGCAAATATAAGGATATTTGCCGATGACAAAAAATGAGAAAATAATTTTTCCTTATTGTTTGAAATAGGCATAGATTATGAACTACTGAAGTTCAGGTACGCTGATTACATCCTGACAGGAAATACAAACGATGGTAGGCTGCATTTTATTATTGAATTTTGTCGCAAAATAACCAGAAAACATAAACTTTTTTAACTAATAACCCTCGTTGAAATCTGGCAGATTAGAAAGTACGACTTGCTCCTTGTAAATGTTCTTCATCAGATGATTTTGGCAAAACTCCAAGGGAACTTCCACATAACCTGTTAACACAACAATAAACATAATATTCATTAGGTATTTTTATAAAATTACGTCTTTTAACAGTTGTGTCACTTACGTATTTTTCATTAAGAAGGTTATGTTGAAAAAAAAAACATACTTTTACGTGATACGTCGAATCAATAGCACGTCAGACTGTATTCTTTGCAAATATCTTATGTCGAGGGCTTAGGAACTAATATCGAATTACAATTATTTACCTTGATGTGGTGTTAGCCGTACTAATTTTAGATATAAGTCTACTCATTATTTTGCAAGGTACAAATCAATCACAGATCAGAGAGCGTTTTTTTATTATTTTTTTTTATTGCACTTCAAGATTTACCTCATCCCACCTGATGTTAAGTGGTAATGAGGTCCTAGCTTAAGGGTGATAAGTACAGCATAATTATTCTGTTACTGGACTTATCGCCCTTACCTTGAAGGCTTAAAACTTTCTTTAACTCCTTTTTATTGAAAACTGACCTTCTGTTAGCTTTTATCTCATCAGATGGCACGCCATGAAAGCGAATATACTGAAGACGGAGTTTTGGGGCAGAAATAACCTTCACTACCCTTTGACAGAAAAAGTTTGTAGGTAAGTCACACATTAAAAATAAAGATTATGAAATACCTCCTCTTTTTTAATAATTATCTTTAATGCTACTCGTTCGGTTTTGCACGGGTGCAACGTAAAGACTATGATTTTTTTAAAATTGTCAATATAATATTTATAATGTCAATATAATAAATACACCGCATAAAAATCTGTGGAGTAGTTTTAAATATATAAACCGAGTATAGGGACAGAAAGATGGAAGCGACTTTGTTGTATATTAAATATTGATGATCGCTTAGCAGCCAAAAAGCAAAACTTTCAGATACATTATAAGCACTAGTTTCAAATTATTGTAAATAGTAACAACAACAATTTAACTTCACCTCGTCCAAACAATATAGGATTCAAACAATCAATGGGTTGTCGCCACTTCACTGAGTCCCGTTTGTTGTTCGCGAAGACAAAAGTTTAATTGCAATATGTCTCTCAGGAGTTACGAACTTAAGTTATCATAACCGTCGAAACTTGCTTCTGTGTTTATTGAACGTGAAGTTTACGAATTTCAGATCTTTTCAGAATCAATCTTCATAAAACTAATTTGCAGCAAATAGTAAATTCATATATTTTTTATACTTAAATCAAGAAATAAACTTCTGTTCCACATCTATCTTATATATATATAAATGAATTGCTGTTCGTTAGTCTCGCTAAAACTCGACAGCGGCTGGACCGATTTGGCTAATGTTGGTTTTGAAATAATTGTGGAGGTCCAGGAAAGGTTTAAAAGCTAGTAAATTAATAAAATTAGTAATATTTTATGGTGTGAGGGCTATTAAGTTTCAGCTACGCATAGATTTTAGTTTAATTTTTTAAGATTTAATCTAAAAAAAAAAGTTAACTAAGTAATGGTTTTAGTAACAAAATGGTCTGATTAGAAAACCAATATAAATTAAATTATTAATAAGACATGGTTTGGAGTTCATAGCCTACATATTGTACACTTGAGAGTTATAGTTACACTTACTCTTTTAAAAAAAATTAATGCATTAAGCATGTTTTTGAACAGAGTAAGTTAAGTTTCTGTGGCAGTAGTTCTTCTCGATGGCATTAAAATCCCGAGGACTGCATTACTGTTCAAATCCAATTTGATCATTAACTTATACTTTTGTTAAGGCTACATAAATAAGATCATTATTTTATTATTTTCACCTTCCTTCCATCGTGAAAAGGGCCATCCACGTGCAGCTGGTAATTGGTCGCCATTTTAGAACTTTTTTACATTATTGGCCATCGGTATCATTTATTTATACGAGATTTATACCAGCTATGTGGCTTGCTTATTTCCATCGTGTTTTTTTCAATTCTTGGCAAGGTTGGTGGTGATTACAGTTCTACTACGAATACCTTTATTCCTGGCAATCATGAAGAAAAATTTCTAGCATGGCTTTCTCCATCGCGAATTGAGTTAACTTAGGCCATCCTATGAGGCTTATGGTAATGGCGATCTAATCAATCAAATCAAGCAATCATCATCTGTCATTATTTAAATAAATTATATAATTACGTATGACTGTAAAATTAACTGACGTTTAGTTATTGGTAATGTTATTAATGGTCAGCGGTCACATTTAATTGAGATAAATATTTGTAGGCATATCATGGTTATAATTAGTTCCTAACCGTGATCGTAATAAACGAATCCACTCTAACATCAAAAAGTAATTAATGACATTCCTAGCAACAATTTGATCGATAGCGTTGTTTATCAAAAATATTTTTATTTGTACTTTTGGTCATGAATTAAAATTATATCATTCGTAAATTTGTTTAATTTAAACCTGATTCACTCATTAAATGAGACTTTTCCGACTTCAAATCAGTGTTTTAACAATGGTTTCAGGCTTAATCACCTAGCTTACCAATGTAAATTGATAACATAAAACTCAATTTGCCTAATGTTCCAAATAAATATATATCCTTTTCATGATCCGGGAATCATACCCGGACTGGGCCCGCAAATCTAAACCCGGTCTTGTAAACCACAAAAAAATCTTCCTCGGTACACCACCACCACCTCGTTACAGTCGACAGGACGTCAAGGTAACCACTGGGTGTTCAATTTTAGTCCTTATGCGCACGGCATAAGGACGGTGCCAAGGTTACTATTGTTACGAGCTTCGGGTTCGTGACAATAAAAACAGCCGATACTAATTACCAAAAGTCATACTTTAATTGAACGCCACTAATTACAACCTTAAAACGCACTAATTAAAACAACAATCGCTCCCAAGTCGCACTTCAAAATCGCTTTCGAAGTAATCACTTGTATCGCTAATTCAATACTGTGCCGGTCGCGGTGAATCCCGGCCTTTTATATTGCCGCGGCCGTTCCCGAACCTTCCAACGCAGAAACATCCGGAACATTCGCGCGCAGTCCGGCCTTGACCGGCCGTACGCTCGGTCAAGGTCATAGTTCTAGTAAATTCTGGCGTTGACGTCTCGACTCTCTGAAGTTCCGCCTTTCCAAACTAGATGGCGCTGTTTACTAGGACACCATCGATCGTGGCGCGTAACACTATGTATAGTCTGACGTGTTTTTGATCGTACCTACTGCACATGTTTCAACCTATGTGCCCCGATTTATACCGCCACAGTTAATACACATAAACTCAAAACTATCAGGTATCTTAATAGAGGCATAGCAGAGAAAGACCACAGTGTAATAAGATAATAATAAATAAATATTAGGCACCATATACATTGCTTTCTTAAAGTACTTGTGAACTCAGAAACAACAAAGGAACTACGACGCGCATATCGGAGACAATATAGAATAGTTTTATTTCCATATAGACCTAACCGGGAATTGAATGGCAAATCACTCATAGATGGCGCACCGATAAAGTTCAGATCACACGCCTCTCGACTACGGACGTCGTCAAAATAATGAAGGTACCATTATTATTATCTCATATCAATTTTTTATTTTAATTTAACCTATCCACTAAGAATCAAGACGTCCAACTTGAAACTGCTTTGTGTAACTATTCCGTCTGCAGTTCAGCTTTTGACAAAGTTCAACATTATGAAGTTATTAAGTTTCTGCAAAACCACAATAACATCATTTAGCGTCGTGAAAGGAATCATAGTTTTGTTATAAGAACACGAACGTCAGATTTCAAAATAAATACAGTCAGCTACATGTTTTGTAGAATGTCACTGTAAACATCATTTTTCAAGGTAAAGAATAATAAGTAAGAAAATAAGAGATAAGAATAGAAGGTAAGAAATAACATTGGTACTGCAACATTCAGACTCGAGATAATACATAAAAAGTTTGTTTTCTATTTTAACCCCACCGGGAATCGAAGCAAAGATCTCAGAGACGGCGAAACAACAAAGTTCGGCCCACACGCCGAGTCCGTGGCGAATGCTCCTGATTTTGTTTTAGAGCGATAAATAAAATGTGTCTCTGGCAATATCGGGCCTCCTCTGACCCTGGGGGCATAATCACAAACTCCGCACGTGTCTCATCTACGGAGGTTGTTTTATTTATAAAAGAACAGTATATTGGCTCTTCCTGCAAGCCTGATAGTAAGCAAGAGAAGAACCCACAACGCGATGACAATGGATACCATAAGTATCAAACTTATGGTATCAAATCCCTTGTATGTAAGGTTGTTGTATCCTATCCGTTAGCATCGCCATACTGGCCCGCGAGATGTTTCTCCAAGCTCCTTTTGAAGGAATCCATAAATATCTTATTTAAACTCGAGTGAAATATGCCACATCACCAGACTCAAGACAATGCAGAAAAGTTGCCATTCCATATAAACCTAACTGGGAATTGAACCCAGAGCCTCTGAGATGTCGCACTAAAGTCCGGTCCATTCGCCTCTTAGCTACTAAGGTCGCTGTTGTTTATTTATTGATGTATTTACCAGCGTCGTCGTCTCCGCGACAGTTGAGCATGTCCAGGTAGCAGCCATTGTTGAAGGAGCGGTAGGCGTAGAATCGCAGTTTTGAGGCGCCACAAACGGGCCGGTAGTGGCTTGGGCAGAATACGGGGCACGACTCGCCATATATCTTACGAGAGATGCTGTTGTGCGCTTTGATGCAGAACTCGAGAGGAGTTTCAGCTAATTCTGAAATGGAATGAAGAATTTAGGGCTTTGTTAGTTGTTGAATATGGGGTAGACGTAGAATTGCAGCTTTGAGACGAACTGGTAAAAAAAGGGACATGGCTCGCCATACATCTTACGAGAGATGCTATTGTGCGCATTGATGCAGTACACGAGAGGATTTTCAGCTAATTCTGGAATGGAATGAAGAATATAGGGCTTCGTTAGCTGTTGAATGGGGGGTAGACGTAGAATCGCAGCTTTGAGATGAACAGGTAGTGGCTTGGGCAGAATACGGGGCACGACTCGCCATACATCTTACGAGAGATGCTGTTATGCGCTTAGACGCCTTTAGATAAGTTTCAGCTAATTCTGAAATTTAATAAAATTAGTATTTAGTGCCTTATTAATTGTTGAAGATAAGATAAGATAAGATAAGATAAGATAACTTTATTTTTCATAATTTTTTGTACACTGCATACCAGTTACATATACATTTTTTTTTTTTATATAAATGTAAGTAAATAAGAAAATAAGAAGTGGGTACATTTGTTTTAGGAGCATTTTTTACAAAAGTATCCTATAAAACATTAACAAAACAACACAACACCCACTTATAAATATTAATATCTAAGTGGTTCATGAAGGTATACAGGAAAGAGTTATTCATTACCTTCCGTGCTAGTCGAAACTGTGTTACGGCAAGGTAAGATTCTCGTCACTGATAAACTAACTTAAAATTAGAGCTACATAAAGGCTTTTTTTCTACAATTTGTCTTAATATTACTTAAAATATAATTGCCAATGCTTCGTCCAGTATCTTTTGTGTTGAACAAAAGAGGTGCGTACGTGAGGTGAAGATGCCGTAGATGTAGCATTACAGCTTGGAGGCGCCACAGACGGACCGATCGTGGTTTGAGCAGAACACTGTACATGACTCTCCATAAATCTTACAAGAGATGCTATTGTATTAGTTTATTTCTGTATTTATCTGTCACGTTAACGAACACATTTTTTCAGTGGAATCTTCATGATGATCGTATAAATTGACTTCACACACAAAGCCGAATTTCATCGTCTTACCTACAACTTAGGCGTTAAAGGTCTAAGAGATATGGTGATATGTGTTAAGAAACATTTAAGAAAAGAAATAAAACAAAAATCGTGGAAATTTTCTCATCATATTTTTTTTATGATAGTTGTTACAACATCTTCTACATACATACGAGTACTTCTTACATTGTGAAAGTGACTGAAATTAGCATTGTCTTCGTTAGACGATCAATCGATAATAATAATTTGTGCTTATAGTTACGGTTTAATGCAAAAAAAAGGAACCTAATTTTTTTTTTGTATTCTACTTGCTACAAAGCGTTAGAAATAACTTTCTACGTAAAACGATAAAAAATTGCTACATACGTAGATACGCTTTGTAATTATTTGTACCTACGTTGACAAACATTGAAAAGGGTTTTCAGTCAAAAACACGCGTAAATTACGTTAACCACTTCAATAAGAAAAACCATAAAGAGTTCACCCTATTGCTGGGTTCCGTACAAAATAATGATTTTATATAAATGCTTTTATGTTTTATGTGATGTTGTCAACATTTAAAAAATAATACTTAACTACATATCATTTGCTGCAATTGCGTTGGCATTATTTCTAGATAAAAAGTAAACTGAGTGTTATTGGAGAATCTCAACAGCCTTCACAAAATGTAATTCAAATCGATTTGATAGTTTTTGCATAAGAAAGCAACTAACACACACACACACACTTCCATTGATCTAGATCTCCAGACATTTGTACTTTCGCATATACTTTTGTGTTTAATAGCAGGATTAATAACTAAGGTGTCTGCCACTAAGAGTTTCTTAAATGTCCGCCGGTTTTAAGTTAGGTATGTGACGTCACCTTAAACTTGTGATCCTTTTTTGTAAAATAGCATAGATTGGGATCTATTACAACTACTAAGCTTCATTAGTGATGGTTTTTGGGCCCTCAAAGCAAAGGGCGTCGCGCTGAAATGCTAAACTTATACGAGTAAGTGTGTCGCGTAGCTGAAAAGATTGGAAATCCCTGAGCTAGTGCATTATTTTATTTTTGTACAAAACACAGTTAAAGCTCGGTCTAAATTATTTTATCAGACTGCGTTCAAGAGTTTTAATTAAGTGGCAAGGATTTTGTCTAACTTTTGTGCTATCATTTTACCTAAGGAACCTTAAAAACGAAAACGTCAGCTAATAAATGCGAACAAACAAAAAGTGGCCTCGTTCACACAATGAAAAGTTTAGGGGAAAAAATGGTAGGAAACATTTACCAACTTGGTAACACTCTTTGTAGACATCCAGCGCGCATTTGTTCGGGAACATTCGGTACTGACTCCTTTTGACGTCGAATCCACAGGCCATTTGGCTTTCCACAGACGGACATTTATTTTGACACGTTTGACCGTTTGCAGCTTGAATCGCTGGAATTCGGAAAATATTTGTTAGACCTGTTGAAACCCAATTGTATGGCCGTACCCATTTCTCAATATCGACTATTTCCTCTACGTAAAGGCAACGCTTGGATAGAAGAGATCGCTTCTTAGCGATGGGACCGCCTAAATTGTACTATAATTTATCTTTGAAACCTATTTCTGTAAAGCTTTTGTGCTATAATAATAAGGTCTCGTCTGAAAACCAATTGTTGTGGCTCTGTATGGCAGTAGCTCATGCCGAGACCTTATTGGAACATATTTTTTTTATTATTTATGTACCTGCTGTATGTAAAAAAGTTTGTGTGAGTGTACATATATGTGCAAATAAATATTTTATCTTTCTTTCTTTCATAATATATATCTTCAGCCCCCAGCTGATGTATATCAGTTTAGAAACTATTTTAATTCAAGAAGTCAATGATTTGTCTCTGTCTAATCGTTTATGGTGAGAGTTTCTGTTAAATAGTTTCTGTATAAGAATACGATTCTGCCGTTTTATCACTAGGTAAGCTGTAACTTATTTCATACCAAATGTTAGATGTTCTTTCCTTAGCAAGTGCAAGTGGAATACCCCACTTGCACAAACAGCATATTTAACTTGTAAACCACTCAGTATTATTGTCATTATAAGTTAACTATTTAACTGACTTAATTAGTTACGTGGAGGTTTAATGTGACAAGGTGCTGAGATGTTTGAGACAAACTAATGATAAACAAACAGATTAATATTCTTCGAGCAATCAAATTTATCACTGTGTCTGGAGCCCAGGAGAGGAGAGTAAACATGATATAACACAGTTTTCATTCACGAATTTTAAATGGAAACGCTTGTTGATTCCGGCCACATACCCTTAAATTCTGTTTTTTAAATCTACAAGTTAATTACTAGTCAATTTTGATATCTACGCTAGACATCATTATCATTTCATCCCTTTAAGATTTCCCTTATGTAGTTTAGTATTTATTGAATGTAGATTTCGTAACCTTACTTAAATGCGTTTTTTTAACACTCAGACACAGAACAAATATCTACCTGCAAAATAAGTGAAACGGGAGCAAAATTGAAATTAAAGCTCTTATATGATAACTGCTCTATGTTATACTTACATTGTAGCCATAATGTAATCGCAGTTAATGTATAAAACATAATGAATTTACAATCATACGCAATTCCTAAACATCAATGACCGACTTGTACCTACGCTCGAAGACACTTTATGGCTAAAATTCAATTAAGATAAACCAAGAATCGACCTTACCACGTCAAGTGGAAAATGGGATAGAACAATAAAAAACTCGTTACAAGATGACAAGCCATGTAAAACATTTAGAATTGCACATTTTCGCAAAACACTGCAGTAACTTTAAATGGTATTAAAAAAAACAAAGAAATTGATAAAGCGCCAAAATGTACGAGTAAGTTCATTAAAATTTTGTTTAACATAACCCGTTTAATTGTTTAAGCGTTATTATTTACGACATAGAAACGATCGAATGGCACGTCTTGTACTGATTTTACCAAATATAGCTAAAAACAATCTGACTCATCTACAAGAAAGAAAGAAATGTTAATTTAGTGACATGACAAAGCCTTTATAGAACTGCAAGTTGTAAATAAAATTATGTCACTAAAAGGCAAATACTCAGCATTTCTAGAGGTATTGGAGTGACACCCCGAAACTAATCTTCACACTTCACCATACAAAAAAAATCAAAATCGATTTATCTGTATCCGAGTTACTATGCCATAGACAGACATATAAACAGAGAGACACATGTAACTTATAACACCCCGTCATTTTTGCACCGGTAAATTAAAACGGAGTTCAATTGAAACTCAACCAAAACTGATTCTAAATGGAACCCGGACAAAGACGCAGGCAAAAGTTAATTGTTAAATCATTCTGAAAATGACAATTGCATCATCAATCGTCGAGTTTCCATTGTGATCTTAAAAGCTTTCACCTGCATTGTCCTAATAAAACATTAAAATCTTTCTTTTTTCCTTTTAAAAGTGTATTTCAGTAAGTAACTGGATTGTATGATAATAAAAAACATTCCATTTGGTCATCTAACACCATTACGAGCTGTGATTGTGTTTTCAACCTCAGCGGTACTATCTTGAGTTATTCAAATTAAATAATTACTTGAGATTTTATTCCGTGTACTTAAAGCTCACCTTAGAGTGATTTTGGATAAAATCAGTGCACGTTATCATACAAGATCTGTCAGGTTCAATATTCTAATGAAATTAATAATAACTAGCAAACTATAATTGTCTTATTAAAACATGTTTATGTTTTATTACTAAAAGAAAAAAAAACATTTCCAATTTTATTTCAATGTTTGCTTACACCTCCTACGATATCATCTTAGTTCGGACGGATGTTTCTTTAATATCTATTCCGAATACACCCCCACTCGTAAGTATGATAAATATCAGGGGAGATATCATAACACTCGCTTTACCTTCCATTCCCACATTTATCGGGCAATACTACGACCTTAGGGTTCTCTAAGAATTGCTCACCAACGGAACTTTTCACTTTTCATCAGTCCGTCCATCACAGTTTCTGATATGTAGAAAGTAGGCACTTAGAATATACAATCAGTGTGAAAAATAACTAAGAATACAATTCTAAAAATACAAACTCGAATATGATAAACCTAACGAACGCGGGAATCGACTCGGGTTCGATTCCCGATCATGTCAATTTGAGGCACCACTTTTCTGAATTGATATTAGTATTGTTATACTAGTTTATCGTCCCCAGTTAGTATCATCAACTGCTACTCATAGTATAAATAATATTCTTAGTATAAACCCAGTTGATTTGCGATATAATCTCGCGCGTTTATTTATTTTATAAAAAGAAATGCGTGCGAAAATAAAAAATAACAGATATGTATTTTTAACTGGCCGAATTTTTTTTATATTACACTTCAAGATTGACCTCATCCCACCTGATGTTAAGTGGAAATGAGGTCCTAGCTTAAGAGCGACAAGTAGAGCATAATAAATCTGTTACTGGACTTGTCGCCCTTACCTTGAAGGCTTGACCCCTGCTACTAATGTAGCACCCCCCAAGAGCTCTGGAAATGGAAACCTTACGCACACGCAGGAACACAACAACACAGAAGTGATTGTTATTTGGCTGTGATCTTGTTCCTATACTTCTAAAGCGCAACTGCACCAACATAACTTTAAAAGTAAGTATCTGACAATATTAAGAAACAGGAAAATTTCATCTACCCTTGCGGTGCGGGAATCGAACCCACGACCTTTATGTATCGCGCGTGCTGCTTTTCCAACTAAGCTAACCGCAAGTTATTGTAGGCGATGAAGTTTTTCTGCTTTATTAACCCGTTAGCCTTCGGTAAGTGTTCTCTGCCGAATGTGATTAAAACTACATACTTATAACTAACTACTGACGATTGTCAGCTGAACGAAACGTTTTGTTCAGTTAACGTTTAGTTTTTACTGACACGGCTACATTTGAGTATTATAGAGATTTTCATCCAGTCATTAGACATCAGATAGGTCACTACTTAGGTATACATACTGTCAACGTTATCTTTGGCTTACGGAATCCTCAATATCCGAGGGAGATTTGCACTTTCTCACATTTCGATGCTGCCACGTTTCCTTGTATTTACCAAAGCCTAAGGGAATATTTGGTTCAGGAGCGGTGATCATTATTTACGTCGCCAGCAGAAATTCTTTGAGATGCCTTTTATTTCATCACTACTTCTCACGATTTGGGTTTCCGAAGAAAGAGATTGTCTTTAGGTCCTATACTCAGAACCTACTTATCTACCTAGTAGGTACATAGCCTATAGAAAAACTGTCCTAGGAATAGTTTTCCTTTTTATTTCATCGGATAAGTATGCTGTGAGTTTTTGCGTATTTGTAAAATACTTTCTTTAGCTGGTAGAAGATGTTAATGGAATTCAGGATTAGTGAAGCTTAAAATGTAATGGCCATTTAACAACAATCATTTTTTTTTTCAGCAATGTTAATGATTATTTTTCTTTATTGCATAAAATAATGACTTTTCGTGTAGGTAGGTACTTAATGCTTTACGGCATTCTCAACCAGTCATTCATCGTGCAAGGCTTGTATCTGTCGCAGTCATCTGGTTGAAACAGCTATTTGATTGAATCACTAGCGTGTTTATTAAATGACGACGTTTAATTGAATGACTAGGCCGAACGTTGAATGAATAAGACTCACTGAACGTCCAACAAGTTAGCGGATTGTAACATAGCCCTTTGAACATAGCGGACGTAATCAGTCAGGTGATTGTAATTTAGTTCATTTTTTTTCCACTGCGGCGTTAGTGCTCATCAAAACAAAGATGGCATCAAACAGCTGGTACAGATATAATCGAATAGCACTGTGTTGATAATTTTTAGAGTGAAATTGAGATATAAAGTGACTTATTCGTAAAAAAATATTTTTTTAGCCTAATTGTCTTAAGACTTAAAATTGTTAAAACATATTAAAAAATCTTATTAAGGTGTGTTATGTCATGTCTGTCAGCTATATCCTATTCAACGACTATGCTAAATGACGTTCAGTCAAGAAGTTGAACGTTATATTAAACAATTTGACGAGTTGTCCTTTAGTCATTCAATTAAACGTCGTCATTCAATGAACGCGCTAGTGATCCAATCAAATAGCTGATTAAACCAGATGACTGCGACATATCCATTTCCAAGATTTTATTGAAACAACTACTTATGATAGAGATTGCCCGGAAACATTTAATTTCCATTTTGTTTTTTTTTTTCGACAATACGTATCATATGAGAAGTTTTTAATATAATGATACCTCACTTGAATTTCAATACCGTTTTAGCAGCAAACAATCTTATCTTGTAGAAAATGACAATGAATCAAACATTCCAACATACCAATGTGCTGAAAAAATATAACCCTACCTTGCTAGGTTCAGTCAAGCAAAAAACGTTTACTCGACAGAACTCAAACCAATTTAAATTACGCCCAAAGGTCATTAATAAAATTCCAATAAGGCTGGTAGCTGGTGGTAATCATTCTTCTTCGAATAAAACAGCTTTCATGCAAATGACCCGTAATGGAGGTCCATTGAATTTTATTCGACAATAATACACCATTGTCCTGAATATTTGGGAATACGAAAATGAAATATTATATTAAGGAATCGCCTATTGTGTCCGTCCTGGTATCATGGTTTATTGTGCTATTTGAAAAAATGAAGTTTTGTAAGTATTTTGACGTTGGCGCATTTTGGTGACCTCTTAACATTACATAAAATTATTATTTCCCCAATTAATTCTGATGTTTTGTATTATATTTTATTAAGATTTTTACTGACTATCTGACTGTAGACATCATATATGTACTAATTTATCACACAGTAGGCCATTGATATGACTATAGTAGAATGTATGTAGTTCAAATTTATTACCTAAAATGTAATTGATACGAATAAGTATCTTGTATGGTTCGATTTGTATCTAAGCACATACATAAATGAATAAGACAAATTTAAAACACTTAATAAAGAACTATGGTTTACTAAGAATAATAAGTTTAGATTAGACTGTATAGGATGTTCATTACGACCTTTCTGCGAGAATCAGTTAAACCAAGGTTTTCTCAACATTTTCAATTCGTGTCCCACTTTTGGATCATTGGAGTACTAAAAAACTAGCTAAGTACCGTACCAAGGTGCAAATCGTGTTGGTTATTAACAAAAGTCCCGTGTAAAACACAATCTTTACTAAGTAATCTAAATATATGATTTTTTTTTTCATTTTACTAATTCGTACATAATTCATGCACCTACATACATATAAATCTGTTTCATACTAACATACCTACATACGTGCGTAGCTTATTCAAACTGCTGCCAACTGTTCTAATTTAATTTACGCAACTGATTGCTGTAGCCACAAAGATCAATTCTGACTCGCAGCCCTTAATTTACGCAGTAGGTAGTTGGTAATTAGAAATAGCTACCCAATCATTTCGCATTACGTAGTGTTCGCTGTTTGTTTTGTATTAATAACCAGTATCAACGCGGATTTGCGTGCGGTTTTGGTCTAAACATTTGTTTAAGCCGATTTCATTAATTCACACTAGGGCTATAGCCACGACCCCCCCGCTGGGTTCCGCATCTTGTCGCGATGGGGGGGCTCAGTAACCCTGTGGTCCGGGACGTTGAGGCTGGCCTTGTCACCCAGCCTCCAATACCGCACAGGGTGAAGCCAAGACGGATCCCGAGCTGGGCCGCGGAGAGAAGGTGGCTCTCTGCGGCAAGCCCGCAAGGGCAGAGGTGGATCGTGGAGGAAGAGGAGGACCTCGGTGTTTCGTTGCCGGCCTCCCTGTCCTCCGCGACCCGGCAGTGGCGCGCTGCCGCGCGAGGCGCGAATCGCGTCGTGGTGGGGTTGCGGAGGAAGAGGAGGATACGGTATTACGTTTGCCGGTCTCCCTATCCTCCGCGACCGGTGGGTCTCGGGACTTCATCTGGCTCTCGGAGGGAGAGCTAGATTGAGAGTCTCGGGTGTCCGCAGAGGCGGTAGGCAGCGGAGCCGCACAGCAGATCCGCTGCTGGGACCGGAGATGCCAGGCGTGGGGTAAGCCTGGCGTCCGTTACCTCGGTCCCGAGGGGGTGGGGCGTGTCAGGTGGCCTGACACGCTCCAGCTGCGTATTTGCGCGGCAAGATGGGCCGCTTGGCGGTAGGCGCTGTGGGGGAGCCTGTGTAGAATCGCAAGGAATCCCGACTCCCCCACAATTGCGCAGCGTTGGCCACCGAGGGGGTTTTAGTCGGTGCGAGCCCGACACACCACTCTCTGTTCCCCGCTGAGAGTGACGGTGCGGTAGGCATTTCCCCCTCGACAAAAAAAAAAAAAAAAGGGCTATAGCCACGAACCTACCCGTATGCCAATCTTCCACAAAGTTACCAGGTGGCTGGTTATGTTTTGATGGTTCTAAAGTTCCCGCAGCATTATCATGAAGGCGTTCAGACCACTGAGGGGGAGGATATAAAAGTCTCACACACGCCGTCACCTCCTTTTTGTGATGGTATGGTGTGTCACGTGTTTCCCCCCCGCCAAAAAAGGGGGTGCCACAGCCAAGTATGATTAGTTGTTGGTGACAATAGAGCATAACAGTTGAAGTATGATGTAATGGTACAGTCAACATCATTAGTTCGTATACACCTCAATACCATGTCACATTAACCTCAATAACTTGTCAAATTCCGCGTGCCAGAGTAAGTCAAAAAGAATGTTACCTTAATGTGAAAAGGTACTGAGTTGTTCAGCAACTAAATATGCTGACTTTACTGACACACCGACAAGCAATTACAGGATTCGCATATTGCAGCGTACTTTTGTCACTACAGATATCTTATCTTCTTTCTTTCTGCAAAATGTACCATGAGGGATACCATGATCTCATGACCTCTGATCGTACCGTAAATTTATATTAAATTTATCTTATTCATTAAAATACGAGTTTTGTTAATCTTCACAACTTTTCTCCAGTCGCATGATCAGCAAAAGTAAGGTAACGATTTTTTAAAGAAGACAAAGTAACAATACAACTGAATAGAAATAAAATAAATTCAGCGATAAATCCGATTGCTGGGGCCCGACATCAACTATGGAATAGAATGGGCGGAATCCACGAAAGAGTGTTATTCAAGATAACTTTATATATCGCATAATTTTACATGAGTTCTATACGGAGAATTTGTGGTAGTGATCATTTGTAGGGTAGAGAGAGCGTGTAGGAAGAAATAATAAGTCACGTCTAATGTATATACAAAAGTTTATTTTCACACACTCCACCAATAGAAAGATTAATTACAAAAGAAGGAGAGAAAGAGGATATATGGAACTATACACAGAAAATTACAAATATAAATACAAACATAAAATTACAATCGGGAATAAAAAAAATTAAACCGAGTAACGTATATACAAGATATGACAGTAAAAAATATTTTTTTTTAAAAGTGAAAGGAATAAAACATTTGTACAAAGAGGTTGGTATCAAAAACTATTTGCATAAGTTTAGGTGGTGAGACGCCAAAATATTATAAATATAAAGAAAAAAAGATTATAGTGGAATATGGTAAAAATTATAAGTAAGTAAGTATTTAATTTGAGTACGTTATTACGAGAATCGTCTTGAGTACTCACTCTGAATTACAAGTATTTTATAAGTCAGCCAGTATGTTCGTATTTTTATATTCGACCTCGCCAAAACTGTTCACTTATGCCCGGTTCGTTTTCGATTCGTGATGTGTCAAAAATAAATATCTTTTTTTTAATATGGACTATCCCGCGTTTAAATACAACGCAGTGATTCCGCCAATGTCTAGTGTTTTAGAGAGACAAGATGAATATCCATTTTCTACGAGTCGTTAATTCTAATTTCAAATTTACTTTCCATATCAGCTGTCATCAGTCGTCCATCGGTCGTTTCTAGCCTCGTATAATCCCTACTAATATTATAAATGCGAAAGCAACTCTGTCTGTCTGTCTGTCTGTCTGTCTGTCTGTGTGTCTGTTACGCTTTCCTGCTTAAATCTCTAAACCGATTTTGATGAAATTTGGTATATGTATACGTTGAATCTCAAGAACGGACATAGGCTATTAGAAAATAAGGGGGGGAGGGGGGTAATACCACCTTTGGAAGTTTATATGAAAAAAAAAATATTTTTGAAGTTAGAGATATGAAATTTGGCACAAATATAGCTCGAAACTTGGATTAAAATATATACTACTTTTTTTTCGAATATTAGGGGAGAAAGGGGTAAAACCGACCATGAAAGGATGTAGTCCACGCGAACGAAGTCGCGGGCACAGCTAGTTTATTACTATTTGTAACTAGAATGGATAGTTTTTCTAATATTGAAACCGGGCATTAATCGACTTGCGTAAAAACATGATACAAAAAGTAATAGTCCACAATTTTACCGACGGTGTCCGATAAAATGAAATGGAAGGGAAAAGTAGGAATGAAATCTTAAAACGGGATTTATGTCACAGGGGTCATAATTTACCAGAACTTTTCTCCTTATCTACTTCGCTACGTGACGTGAATAGGTGTTCAGAAAAATGGCACGAGAAGTGCGGAAGTTCACATTGATACTTTGTGATACATGAAAATGAATGGAGAATTTGGCTTTGAAACTTTTAACCATCTTCTAATTGATTTCTAGAGGTTAATTTACTTTTAAGGGGGATTATATTGATGAAAACGGTCTAGTGGGCTGTCACTTACTGTATTTTTGAAGGGAAGGTGGTATATTTTTTTAGTTATTTTTTTACCGCCACTATTTGAAGACATTTTTCTGATTTTTATATTAAAAAGTTAATTTAAACAACACCAAATGAGGAATCATTTCATATAAAACAATTCATATTATATGTGGGTTAATTAACTTAAATAATTATTACGTAATTCTCTACTAACAAGATAAACCATAGAATTCCATAATTTATTTTTATTTTTAAAAAGTTAATATTTATTAAACAATAACACTTATATAAATTACGCATAGGTATGCATTTAAAAAAAATGTCTATAACGAAAGAGGATTTTATGTTCGACTGTGTGTATTTTTATATGGTGGACAGGTTTACATTTTTTTATTTAAAAAAAATGGAAATCTTGTCCACAATAGAACATAGAATGGCGGCGTAACCAGACAGTCGTCGTAAATCCAAATCTTTTCAACAAGTATAAAATTTAGGCATCTCAAATTTCAAGATCACGTCTTTTGTAAGTTAAATGTCAGTCAAAATGCATGGTGCATTTTAAACCTGTCGAAACGATATCGAAGTTCAACACTTACCAGTTAGGTCCACAGAGCTATTAAAAACTGAGTGACGTTTCTATTGCAGAACTGATCTATCGATCAATAATTAAATGGTCAAACATAAGTACCAATATATGATAATCAATAAGTATATGTTTGACAACATCACATACATTGCTCTGATTCTGTGGTAAGTAGCTTAAGCACTTGTGTTACAGAAATTAATAACAACGACGGTACCACATCACGAAGTCGGAAAAACCGAGACAAAATAAGAAAGTTCGTTTCCCATATTGAACCGACCGGGATTCGAACCCAGGATCTCAGAGATGGCACGGCTACGGAGGTCGTCATAATACAAAGAAAATTTTGGTAAGAATCCTTTTCTGGCCTTTTAGACATGTCAGAAGAGTTCGAACATTCGTGAAAGCAACGTAGTGATATATTCAGACACGTGTCATTCAGGATGAGAATAATCCACCGTTCGAAAATCGGAAGAAAGCTTCAAAGGTTGAGATGTATTACAGGAAAATATTCGGATTTAACGTTTGCATAAGCGTCAGAATAAAATCGCAAAGAGAGTAGGGTTGCCACATTTTTTGAGTCAAATTGTATTTTATTTATTTGGTAAAGCAAACCACAAACGAATTAAGTCCATATATCTAGCATATGCATGGACCTCAATCTTAATTTGAGTTTTTTTTTTATATTTTAACCTAAGTGTGTTAGTTCTTCAGCCAAACTGTGTGTTAATGTTTAAAACTGAACCGAAAAGTCTTCATATTTATTATTTTGTGTTTATCTCTGCCCAATCGTTTAAAATATAGAAAGAGGCAAAACATAGTTTTCGAATTTAATTTCGATTCTGGCGCTTTATGAATAGACAGGCTGATTAGAAACGTTAAAATTCATACGATATTCAAATACTTTCATACAATAGCTTTGGCCACATCATACCGCATATCTCTCTTAAAACTGGATGACTCAATTCAAAGTTATATTGAAATAGTTATAACTTTTACCATCTCTGTATTTGACTACGTATATAAACAGTACGAGCCAATGTAATATGTTAGCTTAAATTTTTGTGTTTGACTTCCGAGAAATGTGAAAGAGGTGGAAAACTGGTTTTTATTATACATTGGTGGTCTAAATTTGGAAAGCTTCTTTAGCATGAACAAAAACGGTATTTAGGTTATTTTTCTGAGTGTTGGTTTTACGTTGTAACAGTTTGGTTTAAGTTTCATTATTCACCGATGAAGAGTAATATTAGTCATTTATTATTTTTGTTTGTACTAAGAGTTCTTATTAGGTACATTTTTAAATTGTGCCCGTACCTAATCTCATTGACATTGATGAACATTGATGATCTACGACTACATAAGATTTCGCAATATTTTTTATCTCGCTTACAAATGCAAAGAATGACAGCCCTAAACAATGACGAGTAAGGAAATATCGCAGTACAATGTAAAAGAAATATTAAAGTTTAGTACTCTGGAGACTGCGCTTGAAATGCGTTTGCACCTTACCCTTATTAATTACTAGCTTTTTTCTGCGATTCGATCTGAATTTTTTTGGGAGAAAATATATCCTTTAAGCTAATCTAGTATATTATTTACCATCACAGTGGTTGTGACGTTAAAGAGTACCAAGCATACAAACGAATCCATCCTTACAAACTTTCACGTTTAAAATATTAATAATATTATAATAAAGCCTTTTGATTCGGACACTAAATTACATAATTTCTTAAACCACTCCTTACTAACTCTCCTTAACTAATAATAATTAGAATTATTCATACATTTGTATTTTTTTTTGTCAGTCCTTTTGCCAATTGTCGAAGGCCCCCTTCAACCTACTCTATTCTGAGCGTTCCCTGGCTATTCTACTCCAAGTTTTTCCAGCCACCTGCCTGCTATCGTGCAAAATATTAGTAAAATTTAAAAAAACTAACTCAAATTCTGCGACTTGAACAGAAATAAAAGGCGATGTTAAATTTTCATTGCTAATCTTTGAGGCCATTTTCTTTTAACAAACACCATTTTCAAACAAAAGTGTGAAAAAAACTTAAGTAGGGAAAAACTCTCATGTCGAGGTAACAACAGCGTCTCGCAAGGAATGAGGATCTTTAATGTGATTGTTTGCCGAGTAAGTTGCTGCTCACCTCGCACGCCCTAATGAGTTTTGGAAACGTTGTTACAAAGGAGCAAATTCGGGAGAATGTTGAGATGTGTAATCTCATGTGGGATGACAATGGTTCCTATTTCGGTAACGTTTATTCCTAGGTTGATAAGCGTATTCTAATAAGTTCTAAGACTACTGTATATATCAGCTACAGCAGTCGAGCTACTTTATTAAGTAATTATATTTAATTGACTTACTTTTATTTGTGGAGATATATTGTGTAACAATACTTTTCCCAAGGAATATGAATTTAATACATGTATCATAATCTCAATCTAGCTTATGATTCGGTACCTAAAAACCATTGATCACATAATGCTACCGTCGAACTAGTAACTACTAAAATCAAGTAATTTGAAACATATCTAAATAGTATCTCGGAGTTATATTTAAATTTAAAGGAAATTACTAATTTCTTTATTTGATTTAGTGTCTTCATTATATATACATAGGGAGTTTCATATGCACCGCTGCCTTTACTCCTTTACTCCAAGCAGTGGTACGGTGCGGTAGTACATTTCCCCCCAAAATAAGGTTCAAATATGGTTGATATAACCTATCTTATATTTAAAAAAACTTAACTGAAAACAAACCCATCAAGACGAGGTAACAAGAGCTCGCAAGGAATGAGGATCTTTAGTGTGATTGTTTGTCGAGTTAGTTGCGGCTTCCCTTGCACGCTCTAATGAGTGAAGGAAATGTTGTTACAAAGGAGCAAATGTGGGAGAATGCTGAGATGTATAATCTCGTGTGGGATGAGAATCCTTCCTATTTGAGTAAGGTTTATTCATAGGCTGCTAAGTGCATATTAATAGTGAGTCTGATTTGTTTCCAGTAAGTTTGCTACATGCACCTTTTTTTTTTTTTTTAGTCGAGGGGGAAATGCCTACCGCACCGTCACTCTCAGTGGGGAACAGAGAGTGGTGTGTCGGGCTCGCACCGACTAAAACCACCTCGGTGGCCAACGCTGCGCAATTGTGGGGGAGTCGGGATTCCTTGCGATTCTACACAGGCTCCCCCACAGCGCCTACCGCCAAGCGGCCAATCTCGCCGCGCAAATACGCAGCTGGAGCGTGTCAGGCCACCTGACACGCCCCACCCCCTCGGGACCGAGGTAACGGACGCCAGGCTTACCCCACGCCTGGCATCTCCGGTCCCAGCAGCGGATCTGCTGTGCGGCTCCGCTGCCTACCGCCTCTGTGGACACCGAGACTCTCAATCCAGCTCTCCCTCCGAGAGCCAGATGAAGTCCCGAGACCCACCGGTCGCGGAGGATAGGGAGACCGGCAAACGTAATACCGTATCCTCCTCTTCCTCCGCGACCCCACCACGACGCGATTCGCGCCTCGCGCGGCAGCGCGCCACTGCCGGGTCGCGGAGGACAGGGAGGCCGGCAACGAAACACCGAGGTCCTCCTCTTCCTCCGCGATCCACCTCTGCCTTTGCGGGCTTGCCGCAGAGAGCCACCTTCTCTCCGCAGCCCAGCTCGGGATCCGTCTTGGCTTCACCCTGTGCGGTATTGGAGGCTGGGTGACAAGGCCAGCCTCAACGTCCCGGACCACAGGGTTACTGAGCCCCCCCATCGCGACAAGATGCGGAACCCAGCGGGGGGGTGCTACATGCACCTAGAGTTTTCAATCTGCTTTGAAGGTACCTACGGTCGGAAGCACGTTAAAGTAAACGTTTGCAGTTCTATTTAAGATCTTATGCGTACGACTTAACCCTTTATAAGGCTCTGCCTGCTACATGACCACCATAATTTGAACCTTACTTCCTTGAATTAAGGTCCAAAACCAATGAAAAATTTAAACATGCTCAACCGCATAAAGGGTTAAGAGTGGTGCAAAGTCCACAGTGTGTAGTCTGACGTGATTTTGTCTGTACCTAAATAGGTTAAAAATAAGTGTTCCCTTTATCCAATGGGTAGTTTTTAGTCTTTTCTTAAGTGGATGCGTACCACACACACCGATGTTGCATAGACTAATTTGGTTAAAGTAAAATGTTGTTTCAATCAAACCATTAAACATTGAATTATCAGTATAAATGACCCTTAAACTAACACAGCAAAACCAAACATTCACAGTCAATTAGGATAGTACAAACAAAATTTCGCACTGCATCCGGCTATCTGCATTTTGTGCGGGAGTGGAATCACCCGCTGACGCGAAATGCATTAGCGGCTGTGCCAAATGTGGGAATGGCATGGAAATTTAGACTACCAACGTCTAACGTTTGAATTTTTGGTGAATTTGTTTCTAAACGTCTGTTCATATTGCTGTATGTTTTTAACGGTCCTGCTCTGGTTTAACTTGGTACGCCAGCAACCATCAGTTTAGGGTTCTCATTTAAAAAAACTGATAGTGTTTTAAATGTAGCTAGAAATAGCGTGTAGTTATCAGGTGTACTGTATGTGAATTTTTGACATAGATTCCTTCAAAAGGAGCGTGAAAAAGCATCTTGCGAGCCAGTATGGCGATGCTAACGGATAGGATATTAAGGTATCAAATCCGTTGTCATCCCGATGTGGATTCCTCTCTTGCTTATCATCAGCCTGGACAGAACGTTGGCTCTTTAAAAAAAACTACGATAAACCTCTGTGGTCTAGTGATAACGAGCTTAAGCTCAAAACTCAGAGGTCGTGGGTTCAATTACCGCGGTGGCAACATCTTTGTATGGTCTTCAGTTCGGTTTGGACAATTTCAGACTGATCGCCTAAAATGTCTCATAAGAAAAATGACCCATGCCTTCAGAAGAACATGTTAATAGCCGGACCTTCACTTAACATCTCTCCGGTTGTATCGGTTTGTCTTACTATCAAATTATAAGATTGAAATTAGAGACAGTGCACTTGTGTGATGCGTAACTGCAAAGACTATATAAACTAAATATTTACCGCTACATACTCTTGCCGTGCCAGACAGGGTCCATAAATTGTACTTTTAATTCCCAGCAACTATTATTACACCTACTTTACTTATGGAGTGCACTAAAGAATATGAATACTGCGTATATGACGTTGATATCAATGAGATTGGCCTCCTTGGCTGAAATCGGTCTAACCGACATTATGTGTACTTTTCTAATACTACAATTCAAAACTATTACAAATTTTCTAACAACCGATTTCGTAAGGTCTATGCCACTTCGGCTTTTTCATTCTTTTGGCTATATTGAAAACGTTGGTTATCTGTCAGATCACTTCATATCGGATACAATCTTTTAGCACGGTCCTGTCTTGTTGGACAATATTGATAACCGCTGAGACCACACCTTGGCACAAACGTAACGATTGACGCACTCCATGGAGGCGGAGTTACGATTTTACGCAAATTAGCTAACAATAGCCAATGTCTGACAATGGATTGATGCTATAAGTATAGTTGGTATATATAATAAATAAATAACATAAGGCATATTAACACTTTTGAACTGCCATTGGAAACAATGCAATGTGATTCTACTGCTGGTTCGAAACCTATGTCTACGATAAAAAGTAAATTTATAACAGCAGCAATTTCTAACTTATTGATACGTGATCTAAATTGTAGATATAGCTTTGATGTGATGAGTGAATAAATCTTAAGTATGTTAAAGTGTGAAACGTATCTTAAAATTTGTTGTCTTTGTCACTTAAATTTAACGCCTTCCGGTTCAACTATAATCTGTGGTTAACTCGCTGTCTCTTGTCTCTTGTCTATGGAACATTGATGTGGTTGTAAAATTTCCTAACTCATTATAATAAAACAAGATATATCATCAAGTGCATCTTTAATTACATCAAAGTAGGTATTTATTTTTGAGTGGTAAGCTGGAGCTGACCTTCTCCAAAGGTGGTATTAAGAGAGGTAGGGCAAAGCGATTTATCGCTCGAACTGGAGCAGCCCAACTGGTAAAATACCTTCACCTCAGTGAAGACCGCAGCCAAATAACAACAACACTTCGGTGTTATTATGTTCCTGCGTGTGAGTAAGGTTTTCTAGAGCTCCTGGGGGATGCTACATTAGTAGCAGGGGTTAGGCCTTTTACACCCCGGACGGCCTACACCCTGGACGGCCTTGCACGGTCCTCCGCACCAGGGCGGGAACGGCTTAGCATGCTCGGCCGTTCCCGCCGGCTCCCCCGATCCAGGGGGGCGAGTTGCGGTCTAAAATACCATTCCGCCTGGTGCCGTGGCTGTTGTGGTTTACACCGTTTTTCCTATGGCGCCAACCAAAGGCGATGAGAGCGTGGGGGGGGGGGATTTTAGTTCGGGTAGTTCCTGCCCCTTCTGGGCGGGGGAGTCCCACTCTCGCCGCTGTCGTCCTCACGGCAGCGGTACGGTGCGCAAATGCATTTTCCCCACCTTAAAAAAAAAAGGGGGTTAGGCCTTCAAGGTTAAGGCGAGAAGTACAGTAACAGATTTATTATGCAGTACTTCAAGCTAAGAGGTCTTAGCGAAATAAGTCTATTTCGCTTATTGTTCTAACTAGACTCTCTGGTCCTATTTGTTTTGCGGTTTCTATTTACTATAGAATCCTCACAGTGCAAATAAAGATTCCGCCTGTGAATCTAATCTTATACATTATTCATTTAATTGCCACTTCCAAGATAGTGGAGGGATTTAAGTTATACGATTTACGTTTGCAGCTTTTTACTTTTATTACGTAGGTGTATAACGTTGTGTTAAATGAATTGTTGTATCTTCTGTTCTCTGGAGAGATGAAGTAGACAACTCCTTCACAAAGCACGATCTCGCCATAGTGTACAAATGCATTGTTGCTGCAACTGAATTGCATGTAGGTAACTAAGGTAGGGAAATTCTACAATGTTACAAATTCTTAAAAACACAAATATTAAAAGTACTTAAAAATACTTTTCGTAATTTATTGACTGCCACATTAGCTAATAATGGTTAAACCATTTTTTATGAAACCATAGAAAAAGAATACTGACTTTAAAATACAGCAAGTAGCATATTGATCAATTCGTAAATCTCTTAACAAAAGAGCCTCGAAGCTCTTTATATTGGTAATCACCGTCTTCAGTGCTACGGACAAAAAATTTTATCAAAATGTGTGATATTGATAAAATTTACAACAATTATTTTAACAAATAAATGGGGAAACAAGGTTTTCGTTGTGCTCTTAGTTTCTTATTCTATAATAGACGAATAAAATGAGCCAAGTTAATTACCAAATTTAGATATAATTATATATCTCAATTTGGTCATTAACATTTTGACATTTTTGGAACTGTTGAATCAAAATTGTTTTGTGAAAAGAAAATAAGGGGAGTTTTTAATTTATCTTGGTATCTTTTGAAAAACTCACAAAACGAACTAAGAATTTCCGTTTTTAAACGTGATATCTGTTCAGTTGATAATACAAAATGTTTCGTTCAAGATTATCGTCATGTCTTTGCAAAATACATCAATGCTATCACAGATCCGGGACTACATTTATGCCTTTAAACCTGACACCGATAAACCTGTTTTTATTTTATAATCTCGTTTAACACGATAAACGTAGGTAATATAATAGACACCGTAACATGCATGCGCTAGAATATAAATATTAGATGCACTAGAACTAAGATCCTTAGAAGTTATCAACACCACGTTCATTTCCTCTTTTTTAACCATTCAAGTAAAAAGAGTCGTGTTATGACTTTCACGTTACCTACTGTCTTTATGTCGCTCTCTCTACGTCTCTCTTTCTCTCTCTCTCTCTCTTTGTGTGTGTGTGTGTGTGAGAGAGTGCGTGTATATGTGAGTGTGTATCTAGCTGTGGCGTCGTGGCTCTAAAACAAATGATCATCTATCTTGATGCGAACTTTTTCATTTGAAACCAGTTTTCTTATGTTTTTTTTAAGCTTTGTTCGGTTGATACTGGATTAGCAATGTGCTCTTTTCCGTACTAGCCCCAATATAAAGCTAAAGTTTGTTTGTTTGAGCGCGTTAGTCCCAGGAACTACAGGTTCGATTTGAAAAAATATTTTAGTGTTGACTTGTTTATTTATTCAGCAAGGCTATATATACGCTACAACCAATGGGAGCTACGAATCAGTCAAAAATGTAGAAAAAACGGGGAAAGTACTGATGAGAAGCCACGGCGGACCTCTTGGTCTAAAATATTGAAAATTCATTTTGGCATTTGTGATCTTCATAAATAAGCGTCGTTCCTTGAGCTTTAAGTTCTTTTGGATAATGGGTTTTTAAAATGTTTTATTTAATTTTGGGGAATCAGAAATACAAAACCTTACCTAACTTCTTAAACAACTAAAACACTTGTTAAAATTAAACACCTGTATTTTAGTAGCTTTATATTTCCGATTTCATGTTTTAATGAGTTCGCTTGTAAATTACAACAAAGTTTCAGATACTCATCTTATTTTAAACGGTAAGTTTAATCTGTACATCGAATCGGCAAAGCCCTATGGACTAATTGCCAAATAAATTCATTTACAAAGTTTTGCGATTAACAAGTTGGATTAGACATTACTTTGCAGATGAGAATAGTACCTACCCTTAATCACGTGAGTTAGTCAATGTGTTCGAAATTAAATTTCTCGGAATTAACAAAATAATCTTACTTATTAAGAACACTTGAAATTAATTTAGTTGTTTGCGTGCAGGTTTTAGGAATTATCCTTTTTGATTTTGATATGAAATATTAATTTGCAAGAGAGAGAGCTGCTTTTAATGTTTGAATAAGTACCTATGACCTGTGCGTAATATCCTTCTAAGTAATGTATTGGCTGATTAAATTAATCAATTAAATAACTCAATAGATCAATGCATTACTTACTTTATAATATTTTTATTAAAATGAAACTGTTTAATTAAAATTTTAATTAAAATTAAAATTAATTTAAAAAAATTAAGCTTTGTTGGTAATTAATTTAATTTCATATATTTATTTCTATTTGTTTATATCATAAATACTTTATGGAATTTATATATTTATTTATTATATAAGTATTTATTTATTTATTATAGTTTTATTTATCTTTACGTATTTTTTTTATATTTCTATCTTGTTATGGTATTTATATTGATATTTTCTGTTAGTATTTTTCTCAAACATTTTGCACGGCTGTACCCGTTTCTCGGTGTCTACTATTTCCTCTACCTAAAGGTTGTCTGGAAGAGATTGCTCTCTAGCAATAAGACCACCTATGTATGTACTTAAATATGTCTGTAAAACCAATTTCTGTAAATTTTCTGTGCAATAAAGTGTATCTATCTACCTATCTATCTATAAACTGCAACTAAAAAAAAATAAAAAAGCTTTGTGTAGCATTCCTTCTAAAAGGCAAATTAAAAAGTATAAACATATTATATTATATAAATTTTTATTAACACATTTATTTATCATAGTAATAATACGCCTAAAAATAAACAATAAATTATTGGAAAATGTACCTATATATTGCTAGCGAAGGAGTGCATACGTTCAATGACAGATTAAGCTATTTTAAAATGATTCCGCAGTGATTTTTCTACGGCAAGAGTCATACCCCTAAAACCAGAAATACAAGCGAGAGTTAGAAGTAACAACGGGAAAAAAAGCGAAACGCTGGTTCCTGGAGAGAGAATCATGTACGAATTCGAACATATTTTTTAGATAAAAGGCTGCATTAGTATTGAAACAGAGAGAGAAAAAGGTATCTCTAGATTCTGACATTTCTTGCTGGTAGCCAAACATCTTATTTGAGTTTTATCCAATAGTAGGTTTTATGTATTAAAACAAGTTTTTGTTTGTTCAGTGTTGGTGTTGTACAGAAGGCTATTACATCAAGCTGCCTGTTAAAAACTTAAGGTACCAGTGTTAGGAGAGGTCTTTCACAAAAACAACAGCAACTCAACTTAGTGGTCAACATTAAGTGCAGGAGTAACAAGATTAGGGTCCGCTGAATCTGCAGAACTCTTAACGAGGTTTTTATGTCGCGACGTAGGGACGGATCTGTGGGTCGACAAAAAGCTACCCTCGACCTGAAGTGTTCTTAGAATTATGGCAGTATCATTTTCTTTCGCTAATCGCTTGAGATATTTTGTTGCTTTTGTCACATGGAAAGTTTAATTCCTAAGTGATGTGACGTTTGCCTTCTCCTTTCGATTTATTGTTTAGACATCAATCATTGTCTTCAAGCTTTTTTTTGAAACTGCTAAGCAAGTTGACAATTTAGCAGAATTAAATTTAAATGCTTTGAAAGATTTACAGTTAGTTTTAATAATTGTCTGAATTATCATATTTTTTTGAACAAATACTATAAGTACTCTCAATAGGGTAGATTGTTTAAAATTGGAATATCGCCCAACATTTACATTACTAAAAATGTAAGTTACATTTTTTCCATCATGATACAAAAATGAACTAAAATTAAGCGTGATGTCACGTTTTCGTACAGGTTTTGCGAAATAGTAATGACACCTCTGCCCCTGAACTACGAGTATGCTGCGCTTTTTATTTGTTGATGCATAAAATACGTTTTCATTGTATTAATTTAATCTGACAGACTTATTAAAGTATTTTTTTTTACCGAGTTAATGCGATGTAACTTACATCCCTATCATATTATAATTTTATAATTTCCAAATGACAAGCGTGGAACTAATCTCATAAACAATGGGTGAGGCCCAGGGACAAGTGGAAATCAAAGCCAAGACTCTTCGTTTAATAGCCAGGCTAACTATTACACCTTTTGGGACATTCAATTGAAATACTTACTTTTTGCTTTTCCACAGTATTTCGTTTATCAAATCAGCAAAACTGATAATCTATATCAAAAATAAGTGCGAGCTAAACAAGAGCAAGGATCGCCGAGTTTGCAATACTCTTAACGCCTTTTTTTATGTCACGATTAAGGGATGAAAGTGGAGATCAGCGAAAGGTGGCCCTTGACCGGTGTCCAAAAGTGCGTCCTTACCATCATGAGACGCAGCTAGATATGCCTATTTACATTTATCGATACTTCCTACACTGGGAAGCTAAGTGATTTGTCATGCCATTTTCTTTTTATAAATTAGCTAAATCCCTACTTCCCTATCCCTACTAATATTATAAATGCGAAAGTAACTCTGTCTGTCTGTCTGTTAGGCTTTCCCGCTTAAACCTCTTAAACGATTTTGATGAAATTTGGCATAGGTATACGTTGAACCTCAAGAACGGACATAGGCTACTTTTTGTTAGAAAGTAAGGGGCGGGGGTAATGCCACCTTTGAAAGTTTATATGGGAAAATGTTTATTTTTTAAGTTAGAGATATGAAAGTTGGCACAAATATAGCTCTATTAAAATATATACCACTTTTTGTTTCGAATATTAGGGGAGATAGGGGTAAAACCGACCATGAAAGGATGTAGTCCACGCGAAGGAGGCACGGCTAGTCTAGTATAATGCAACTATTCAAAATAGAATAATTTTTATTTTAAATTAATCCGTCTTATTCATTTCTTATTTATCAACTTCAGAAAAGCTTACTACTCTAAAGTACTTAATTCTACAACGAAACATAAAATATCTGACTCAGCAATCAACTAAAGAGCTTTTCAATATTTTAAATCTCAAATTATTTCTTTTATTTTGAAGCCGGCAAAAGGTTTTACGAATCTAGGTTTTGATTAAATTATTTTTGCCTTAACGCAAAAATAAGTCACGCAATAAAAGAGCTTTATTTTTTACACTTTCACAAATCAATCATACTTTGTTTCATTACTAATGCCCTGTTCCAATATTATTTGAAAAACGATTCGTTTTAGTTGCGTATAGTAATAAATTATACAAGGCGTAAGATAAAACCGTTCCAAACTCGTAGTTAGTTAAAGAAAAAACGGGTATTTATTTTAAGTAATTAAACAATCGACCTTTTTTTTTCTAACTGACTACTGATGATGGCCGCAGATGGCTTTTTCATCTTCACCGGACTTTCGGGGGAGTGGAGGGCTCACACCCCTAAAAATTTTAACAACTGCCTGAGGGCGCCCCATAGCGGGGCTCGTACCTCGGCTCGGGCCGTTGTTGGAAGATGGTAACCTAACGTACCTTGGGGGGAGAAGCGTCCAGGCACGTGCCGGTATCGCGGAAGGGTACTGCAAGGGGGGTCGCGTCGTGCGTCCACGCCGTCGAGGACGAAATAGCGGCACTCCAATCACCTGGTCTCAAACTAAGGTTTTCCCTTGTACTATGAGGACCAGACGACGGATGCTAACTGGGAGCGAGCGTCATCCCAGCATTCCCAGCAAAAGAGTTACAAACAGTGTACTCTAACGTGCTTTCGTCTATACATATCGAGCATCAGAAGTGTGATTTGGTCTAGTTCATGAAATGGGCTCATTGAGGTTGAGTCCATTGAATAAATCAATAGAATAGTGGAAAAGCAACTTTACGATTCTCGCGGTAACACTCACAATCACGCTGATAGGCGGCCACTCCGATCTGGTTATGGTTAACCACAACGCGTTTAAATGATTATCCACGCTACTACCACAACCATAGCTAAATAGACTTACTAAGGTAATTAATCTGTACTGCCTAATTCTATATCGTCTAATACGAAGGTGATCTGACTAGTATCAACCACGTGCGCCAAGTTGAAGGTGGTGCATTATCAGCGTAGAAAATTAACAAAATAAAACATAGTAAAATTTGTTTAGCAACGTAGCTTATCCAAAAGGACGACCTCCTTAGCCGAAATGCGAGTGGGCCAGACTTTGTCGTCGTGCCATCTCTGAGGTTGAGCCCGGCACCTCCCCAATACATCCCCGGTCGGGTCAATATGGGAATTAACTTTTCCATATTGTCCTGGGTCTGAGTGTTGTGGTTACCGTCGCTGTTATTGATTGATTTATTGATTTCTGTAACACAAATGCTTAAGCTATTATTATTCACAGAATCAAATAAATTGTTGTGATGTCGTCCATTTTTTATGTTTATTTATTCATTTTCTACGCCATTCATTACCACCTTCAACTCTCCGGTTATTTGTCTCTTTAAAAATTAAAACTTTACTTACCTTATTTGTTATCAACTTTTTGTTTCTTTTTGTATTGACAGTAGGTAGGTAGGTATTTTTTGTACAAAATGTATGTTATTTATCAAATTGCTGACATTAGGCAAATCCTAGAACTGAACCAAATGAGGCTCTACATCAGAGTACTCAGGTCAAGAAGGCGGGCTGATCCGTAAGTGCTACCCGTGGTTGGTCGTTAATCTTACCCAAATTGCAGCATTCATAACATTTGACATTTTCACTTAAAATTGCTTTCAGACTGTTCCTAAATCACTGGTAGTGAAGGCGAAACATTCCGCATAAAACTTTTGAAGTTAATAAACCATACAATTATTTCGTCGCGTTCGTCATAACATTGCAAAACATTTTATAACGGACAAGTTTTAAAACAGTGACGCTAAGCGTAACCCCACACTAGCGTTCTTTGAGCGTCGACGCCCACGCAACGCCGACGCGACGTCGACGCAACGCCGACGCGGCGCCGACGCAACGCTTGCGCAGCGGCGCGGTCGAAATGACGAACGCCAGGACTGCGCTCCACAGGCGCCGCGCCGGCCCGACGCCTGCCGCTGCGTTTATTTTGACAACAGTACAATGATCAACTCAATTGTTTCGGCCCGCCAGTGTTTTAGAATCAGTAGGTAGAAGACTTTTTAGCTGATAGCAAATATGGATGTAGCTTAAAATACTAGCTCATATTGCCGAAGAAACCCATTTTTAATTAAGTACTTTTAGTTTTCGAGAAAATAAATGCTAAAGTTGCCTTTTCGTGCCATGTGTCAAATAGGTAAAATATATTTTTTCCTTTACAAGTTGAAAGCATTAATTTATCACTGCAATATAAAACATTATATTGTGCGTTATTCAAATCTTACATTTCCATTTTCGAAATAACTGTACATGACGTCAGCGCGGCGCGACACTCGAACGCGATGTGCAGAGGACGCCCAGCGCAAGCGCCGTTCAAACGCCGCGCCGACGCTGGGCGGGCGCCGCGTCGACGCTGAGCGGGCGCCGCGTCGACGCAACGCCCAAACAACGTCGGCGCGGCAAGACGCTGACGCTCGAAAGACGCTAGTGTGGGGTCCCTCTAAAAATGAGTATCCAAAAAACTTACAAATATGCTTAAATACTGGGAAATTTGCTAAAATATAAAACTTAGAAAATTTTAATATTACTAAAGCAAGACTTCTTCTGCAACTTTACTAGATTTTATTTATAAATAAACTACATTAAATTGTTCACAGGTAAAATAATAATTTAGTTCGTATCCGTTGAATTCAAACATAATCTTACTTGGAAACGCGATATCATTTTTTACTAATCAAAAGTAAATAAAACCAGAAGTTGAGCAGTTCCATTCATATTATTAAAATGCAAATTTGTTCTTTATTGGTTCTTTTTTGGCCACTAAGCTCGCTTAATTATATGTTTATAGGTAGGTAATTCTAGTGCATGACTGCACTTGTATTGATTCGTATTTGGATCTAATGCTACCAAAGATAAAGCAAGGTGGTGAATAGATTACAAGGTAAGGGATCTTGTACTTATAGTATTACTAGCTGTGCCCGCGACTTCGTTCGCGTGGACTACATCCTTTCATGGTCGGTTTTACTTTTACCCTAATATTCGAAACAAAAAGTAGCCTATATTTTAATCCAAGTTTTGAGCTATATTTGTGCCAAATTTCATATCTCTAACTTCAAACATAAACATTTTTCCATATAAACTTTCAAAGGTGGTATTACCCCCATCCCCCCCTTATTTTCTTATAAAAAGTAGCCTATGTCTGTTCTTGAGATTCAACGTATACCTATACCAAATTTCATCAAAATCCGTTCAGCCGTTTAGGCGTGAAAGAGTAACAGACGGACAGACAGACAGACAGACAGACAGACAGAGTTACTTTCGCATTTATAATATTAGTATGGATTCTTGACTTGAAGTGTCTTAAAAACAATGTATAATACCTGATATGGATATTTAAGATATTGATTTTATATTTTCACTTTTACAAAAAATTAAATTTATTGAACTATTTACAAAATCCGACTGTCGAAAAATTTTAAGGCAGTTTTAAATTAAAATGCGAAAGTTAAGCTAGAATAAAATGTGAATTACTAATAGCATTTTCATGAATGATAATTTCTTCTTCTATTAATTAATTTTAAGGGAGGTACCGACAAAATCATGGTACAGCTTAACAGTACATTAAGGTAAAAAGTTGCAGTTCAATATTAGTTCTTATGCCCACGACATAAACGCGGTCCTAAGTCCGAAGTATAACAGTCTGACGTGCTTTTGATGTACCTAACTACCTACAATTTCATTGGTAGCGAGCAGTTTTCCAATTTCCACCTAACAGAAGACTGCAGCCAAATAACAATCATTTCTGTGTTGTTGTGTTTCTGCGTGTGAGTAAGGTTTCCAGAGCTTTTGGGAGGTGCTACATTGGCAGCAGGGGTCAAAACTTCAAGGTAAGTGCGACAAGTCCAGTAACAGATTTATTATCCTGTACTTGTTGCCCTTAAGCTAGGACCTCATTACCACTTAACATCAGGTGAGATGAGGTAAATTTTGAAGTGCAATATAAAAAACAAAATTTAGGCGTTGGCATCAAGTCAAATAAGTTACGTGCTAATTTGGTTAGACAATTTAACTAGTTAATTTTGGAATCAAATTCTAGGTATTCTAGGAAATATTGCCATTAAATCTTCCTCTAGCTGATAGGAAAGCAATCCCTTTATAGTTTGCTAATTTTTAATCAGAGAACGGGTTTGAACGTTCATTCTGAGTACAGACAGTAGAGGGAGGCACTTGGGTGTTTAAAATTTAAACATCCAAGTGCCTCCCTCTTTAATCTAATTTAAACTTTAAATCAATGTAGTGATAGAACTTATAGTACTAGGAACTCTTGACATCTCATAATAAAAAAGTTAACTGCTAGCAAAAAAAATATCCCAATTTTTGATACGTTCCTCAGGTACCTAATTATTTATTCTCATGAAGTTTTGTTATTTCTTTCTTACTTTGTATTTTAAAGGAGTTAATTGGAAATATGCAAATATCTACAAGTTAGTTATTACGTTTTGGTCATCATCCATTGACAAGAGAACACGTAATAATAAGCACGTTCGTAGCAATCAATACTAGTCTGGCTTCACAATTTCTAGACTTTTTCTGCACAGTGCTCAGAGCCACTTAGGTACCAAGTGGCACGGAAAGATTCTTAAACAAACTCTACAGGGTGAAGACGACAACGATGAAGATATTAAACTTTAAAAAAAAACAATACTAGTCCGTATATTTGTATAAGAATGCATGCACTGTAGTACACCTTAGTTTCTGGTTGAGAGTAATGTCACTGCAGCATGATTGCAGTAAATTTGTAAGAAGACACGCATTTATAATTGTCTTTGACAAAAATGACAATGTTTCCAAGTAGGTAATAACTGCTAAAAAAAATCTGTTATTCAGTTCCACTTTAATTTAAAATGAATTAATAGCTAGATAGATATACTTTATTGCACAAAAAATTTACAGAAATAGGTTTTATATTAAATAATATACTTTGAAGAGATACCGCTTGGATGTGATTGACACATAGTTAAGATTTCAATGATTATTCTTTATAAACATTCAACACTAATACAAAATAAAATATAAAAAATAGGACATAATTGCTTGGTCTTCATGTGTATGAAGCCGGAATCCAACTCCCTGCAATTAATTGATTAACTAGATCTATGACGCATTCTCCCTCGCTGGGATTCGTATTTATCGCGGGTGGGAGGCTCAGTAACCCTGTGGTATGCGTTGATTTTGACACCCACCCTCTGGAACCGCACAGCAGTTACACTGTTTAGACCGGAATGGCCAAGCGTGGAGTAGGCCTGGCCTTTTCCCCCGGTACAAAAAAGATCTTATCAGATGAAAATAGATATACATAATAAATATAGATATATTATTATGTCGTATATCTATTTTTCACTTGCTACTTCAACCGCGTACTATCCCAGCTTTTTCTACTAATTCTTTACTTCAATTGGTCAGAATGTGATATTATATTTAGGACAGTGTCATTATGCGACACTGGACTCAGGTCCAACATGCCAAAAACACTAAAATAAATTATGATTATCATCATTATTACTCACTAACATAGTTTTTACGATCTTTTGTCGCTAATACGTAATGGTTCCGAAATAAATTATTTTATTTTTATTATTTATATAGCCTGCCGCGTGCCCCGCGAAATTAACTACCCAAAATAAACAAATACAAACTCTTCAACGTTATAATATTAGAATAGAAATGTAAAAATTCGTGCATGAAACTATTACATCCTGTAAATTACATTAATATGCATCAGAACTTTTATCGGAGTTTTTACCTCATCCTGTATTGTCAGTAAATACAGCACTTCTCGACTACCGTTGCACTGGGAGGCATTGGGATTCAGTTCAGCTCCTCAAGTTGGTGCAATGCTTCGACAATTACGGACACTTAAGGTTCCGAAGCTTAAAATGAACCTATTAAAGCTGAAGTTTTTAAAACAAAATTCAGAACAGTGCTTAAGAAGAGCGTTGGGAGAACAGCATTCGGATCACGTGTAGACAGCCAGCAAATGGCTGTTGATGTAACAACGTTTTATCTTTAAATTTTTACAATGCTAGGTGGCAAACCATTTTTATAATCGGACAAAGGAAAATTGTAGGTCGAACATTCCATTTTTTATGAAATTTATTACCTGTTACAAAGTTTTGTCGTTCCAGCAATAGCAATTTTTACTCATTGGAGTATGATGATACAAATTCTTAGATAAGAGGTATAGGCTGTCAAAATCTAGCATTAACAAAACGAATGTGCCCCTACAGGGTAAACGCACTAAATAATATGATTTACCTATACATTTCTCAATGTTGGAAATCATATAAATTGCTCTAATTTTGTGGTAAATAGCTAAGTATGTAGGTACTTATATTCTAGAAATCAGAAACAACGACGGTAATATTATTGTACCGAGACCCGATGGAATATACATATAAAAGTTCATTTTGCAAATCGATTAGTCAGGGAATCGAACCCGGGTCTGCAGAGAACCGCGACCGCAGAGTCCGGCCAGTTCGCATCTCGGCTAAAAAGGTCATCAAATATTTATAACATAAGGCTCACTAACTCAACACTAACCATTTTTAATGGACATTTTGAGTCTATTTTTTAATTATTCTGACCATCTGATTCGTGCTTGACCGTTTCTCGAATTACTTTCATCAGCGACATTTTTCTTTCAAGTTCCCAAGTTTGCAGAGAAATACTTAAGCTTTTCAATTCGCTTCAAAAGTACCAACTAAGTGCTGATGTAAACTACTTTGTATGCATAAGTAGTCTTGAGAGATAATTAAAATACTTGGTGTTGATAAGAATGTACGCTTTGTAAGAGAAGAAGTATTTTATGTAACTGTTATTTAAATTATGCTTACATATTTAGATTAGTTTCGCTATGTAAGATAAGGCTCAGAGAAGGTTGGGCTAGAAAAATAAACTCATTAAACCAGTAAAAGTACATGCAAGTATAATTGTGAACTATAATTTTCAATATTAGGAACATATTGATGAAATGTGCTTGTTGAATCGACGTTTCACTTAATATCTAAGAAGGGAAAATTAAACAAGATTTTATTTGTATAGTTTACGACTTAGAAATTAATAGAACACGTCATTTTTACTTGTTCCAAGCGGTAATGTAAAATATTCGCGTTAATTTCTCACAGTATCCTAAGTGTGCCCGACCCACCCACTAGCGTGACCATACCCAAAGAAAATATAAAAATAATTAATCTTAAGGCGCCATTGTCAAATATAAAAAATATATAAATTAGTAAACTAAGGCTAACTATTGGCTAACAAATTTTATACATTTACTGAATAGAGTAGGATTATTGTCTTGCAATATAGGTTTGAAAATGTTGGAAACCCATTATGAATTGTGTGCGTTTCCAAGAGTAACTATGATAATTGGACCCATTGAGAAATACTGTAAAACCACACGTGTGTAAAATTCCATAGAATTTAGTCTTCAGACGTTATTTGGGCAGCTGTCTCTAACCTCATTTCGAACACATTCAGCTACCTTAAAACTATCTTTATTGCCTTCTTGACTAGGTTTATATTCTTGTGACTGATCTCCCCAAGTGCGATTACCACGCACGAGCGAGTTAAGGAACCCGATATTGAAACTTTAACTGCATTTCTACTACAAAGGCACTCGGAACGGGAACTGCTAAGTGTTTGTGATCTTCAACAGTAATTCCCGGGTTGAAAGGTTTTGCACGTTTTGCAGTAAAATAAGTTAGATCTGCTTCCAATAAGGTGGACCGGCAAATTTGTTGGAAACATTTCGAAGCGTTCGATTCAATTTGATCTCCAACCTATCAAATTGAATCGAATGTTTGATGCATGAAATTACGGGCAATGTGTGGTATTACATTAAAAGAGAAAAAAATAGATTTAATTAGATGTTCTGCAAGGGCGTAGCAATTTAAAAGCGCTAAACATTTAAAATAAGTTAACGCGTAAAAACGCGACACCATTTTTATGCCCGGTTACATGTGTCAAAATTCTCCAACCGACTACGAGTAGTTAATACCGTTGTATAATTTACTTTCCATATCAGCTGTCATCAGTCGTCCGAATAATTTATTACCTTACTATTCGTAACTAGAACAGATGGTTTTCAAATATTTGAACCGGGCGTTAATAGTTTATTTTAGAGCGCTAATTGCATACTTCATACATTAACATAAAGTATAAAAATATCATGAAGTGATTTTTACCAAGTGATATAGATTTTTATTCGGTTTGAGAACGTTAGAGTCGTAGAGTATCAAGTCACTGTCTACGTAGTTTGCTTAAAATGCGATTGTACCTTAAAACGAGCCTCCGTGAAATCTTTTGAAAGCTATTAAGCAATGAACTGCCATGAACGGACATACGATCAAACTTTTTTATATTAGTATAAAAGTAAAAAGTAATACTGCAATTCTTGTCGTCTTTATAAACAAAGTTCCACGTTATTGTATCCCACATTTTCGTAAATAAGGAAATGGTTCCCGTTTACCTTAATAGAAACCTTACTGAAACAATTTACATAACTTTATTGTCACAAACACTTAAGCATACATCCACATACATTCACACAAACACACAAATGAACTTAAATGTAAGTTATCTTAGTTAAAATTGAACTTTCATGTATTTTATTTAAATTCTGACACGTTCGTCTTTGAGGAGGGCGCTAATGTCTGCTACAGTCTAAAGACTATTGCAGCCATTATCGCTACAGCTGTTTGTAAAATAATTGTATGGGTTTCAATAACGATTTTATGTATTTATTTATTTATTGTTATATAAAAAGTACAAAAGGTGGGCTTAAAGCCTAATGGCATTCTCTTTCAGTATAAAATAGGTATATTACTTGTGTAGTGTAGCACTGGGTTTTGCATCAGCTGGACTAGATATGTATTCAATTTCAATTTAATTTAGAAATTATTTTGTATTAAGTAATTAAGTAGGTACCTAATTATTAATCACTTATCAAATTAAGTTGCAAAAGGTGTTCATCAATCGTACTTCACACTCGGTCTCCAAGGGACTTCTTTGTTATTAACCAAAAAATAATACTGTTATTACTCAGTTTATTTATTCCGGTGAGCGTTTTATAGAAATTAATACCTCTCTTTTTGATTTCCCAATAGTATCTTTGAATGAAAATATGCTACATGTTGGTTTATTACTGTAAAATAATCTAATATTAGACTAAAGCGTTTGAAACAACTGCTAACTTATATAGGATGTATCAAAAGTAATCACGAGTTTGTTAACAGACGTCCGTTGGGAATCTTCTTTGATTAGAATTAATGAGTATGGAGCACGTGCGACTTTCAGAGGGTTAAACAGTGGTCATTGCCCTTATGGACATATAAATAGAGTTTAAATTAAACTAGCTGGTTTTAAAAGGAAACAAAAGTAGTTCGTTGGAAACACATAGACCAGGTATTGTTGCAAATTGATAGATTATCGTAAACGACAGTTTGCCAAGAGTGCTCTGACATCGATACAATCAGAAATATTCTAGATAAAATTATTCACTTTGATGTAGGAAATAAATATATTACCAATAGTTTTACTATAGAAAATATGAATGAATTTTTTTCGTCATTTATTGGATTAAAAATAATTTGAAATTTAGATAACTCGTGGCTAGTAGTATAAAAGTTCACTAGTACCTACCATTGTAAAGTAAACCATATATTAACGTCTAAGAGAGGTAGGGCATAGCAATTTATCGCTCGAACTGGAGCAGCCCGACTGGTAAAATACCTCCACCTTACAGAAGACCGCAGCCAAATAACAATCACTTCTGTGTTGTTGTTTTTCTGCGTGTGAGTAAGGTTCCCAGAGCTCCTGGGGGGTGCTACATTAGTAGCAGGGGTCAAGCCTTCAAGGTAAGGGCGACAAGTCCAGTAACATATTTAATATGCTGTACTTGTCACCCTTAAGCTAGGACCTCATTACTTCGGTTGCTTCGGTCAGTACCTGCACCAAATTGGGCGAGAAGAATCGCCGCTGTGCCACTCTTGCGGCGCGGCGGCAGACACAGCGGACCACACACTGGCCGTGTGTCCAGCCTGGGCGACTGAGCGGGCCGATCTGGCCGCTATTGTTGGGACCGATCTCTCGCTCCCAAGCATTGTTACAGCCATGCTTGGGAGCGAGGAGGCCTGGACGGCAGTTGCCGCCTTCAGCGAGACAGCAATCTCGCGCAAGGAGGCGTCGGAGAGGGAGCGAGAGGACGACCCCCTTGCCCCCCCACATCGGAGACGCCGAAGATTACGCGCGAGGCGTCATTTTGACGCCCTTGCGCTTGCTAGCGGGGACCAGCCGGCCGCGGGTGTGGGGACACCCCGGCCGGCCTTGCACGGTTTTCCGCAGATGCGCGGGAACGGTTTAGCACCTTCGGCCGTTCCCGCCAATCCCCCGACGATCCTGGGGGGAGCTGGTGACGCCGCCCCGTAGGGGCAGCAATTCCGCCGACGGCACTGTGGTAGTCATGGATCGCCCGGTATCCCATGGCGCCGTCAATAGGCGATGAGAAGGTGGGGGGAGTTTTTAGTTCGGGTAGTCCCCGCCCCTAGTTCTATTTCTGGGCGGGGGAGTCCCACACACGTCGCTGCCGTCCCCACGGCAGTGGTATGGTGCGAAAAGATGGCATTCTCTCCCCCTTAAAAAAAAAAAAAAAAAAAAAAAGGACCTCATTACCACTTAACATCAGGTGGGATGAAAAGACCATCAGAAACACTTCGGATTTAGCACTCTTTTGTCATAGAAATAAGAATTAATGTCAAGCTGCAAGTGTTTCATCGCTTATTTGTCAGTCAACTTAACAAGAGTTAATAAGTTAAGAGGCTTTGCCTAGCACTGGGAATAATGTGGCTGAATTTTTTTAACTAAAAGCACAGCTAAAAGTAAATGAAACACGAAATTAAAAATGTCTACTAAAATTGTCGAAAATCATACAAGAATATAAGATTATTTTGGACTCATTATATAGGAATTAAAAGAACCCATTTGCTTAAAACACATAATTAATAAACGTAATTTCCCGTACCAATTAGCGTCATTTATAGCAGCTAATTATAATTTTGAAGCTCGATTCATTTAGCATCGCTCCTATTTTCTGAGGCAGACATATTAAACTTCAAATACAGTGTCCATCAGGTAAGAAAACGTTTTAATTTGGGTCTTTAATTAAAATAATGTTATAGATTTCAAAGATATATTTAATTAACTTGTTTTTTTTTTCATTTACAATGCGAAACATGAAACCACGACTTTCACAAAACGCGGGTAGATAATGCTCTTTCAACTAAGCTGACTGAAAGCTGTCAATATTACACACACACGAAATATCTGCATCCTCAAACTTGTAGGCTCTCAGTTTCTTAATCCTTAAATCCAGAAACATCAATGTTCTTTCAAAGAATACAGATCAGTTTCAAATAACGTACTTTATGTACTACCTACAATGAAATTTGAAGAGCGAACCAAAATTGCGAATTAACTAAAATTAATCTATATAAAATTTGCTGATTAATTAAGGACAAACATAGATATGTATACAGTCCTCAGAAATGAAATATAAATCCAAGAAACGCTAGGCATCGTGATAATGATATCTGAGTCGTTTCAAAATTAAAGTTTGAGAGCGATTTCAGACGTTTGGTTCACATTTAGGACTTCTATTTAAATAGTTTGACTTTAATTATTATCATTAGCTTATACTGGTTAATTCCTGGACGTAGACCTTACGTTTAGAATATCAGAATTTCGCATTTTTGTACACTTAAAAGAAGTTAAAGTGTCAAAACCCAGTCAGCGGGCCCACACTTGGTGCAACATAACCGAAACTATAGCTACTACAACCTAACTTACTCATCTAAGTAAAACCCTGAAACAGATATCTTAGTAAGGGTCATTGGCCTTCAATTATAAATATGAAATATAAGACGCATTAAACATAAAATTGATAAATAAGTAAATACGAGCTAAATTTAGTCTAACGGAGTTATTGACAGGAAAAAGGGTTTTACCCACTATTATAGATGTATTCATTCTAAGGAAAAATAAACATTAAACTCTTTTTATATGTATAACGTTGATGAAAAAGGTCATTATAGAAACAAATTTCATGTAACCGCATATAACGTCATTCGATATTTCCAATTGGAAGCTTTTTTTCGTGAATCAGCCTCAACAAAATACTTATTAATGCAATAAAAGTGATTTCAATAGTCATGACAGATTTTTTTGTTAAGACGTTAGTACAAACAGTTTTAACGTACACAACATTTTTGTAATGGTAGATGGAAAATAAGATCCTAGATTATAAATTGGTTTTAACCCCAATATCGCCAGCGCTGTCACAAAGAAAAGTTCGTTTAGAATAAACTTATTTGCATAGTTTGGCCAAATAAACTAGTTTCATTACCAATGTGATCTTGTAAGAAAATTGTAGCCTCTGCTTCACTAAACCACCTCTATGGGTGACATCAGACTTAGTAATATTTAAATAAGTTTGGCTTAAAACAAGTACTTAGTACACTACCTATCTACACCAAGAAATATATTACATGACATTGCCTGAAATCTGTTTTGTTGTATAAACAAATTCGACATTTATAGTAAAAATTGATTGGTAAAGGTAATTCAAAAATATCGTTGCCAGTGTTTAGGCTATTTAAACACAAATCGTAATTTCCTGTTTGTTCATCAACCGTTTATCTGTTTTCTCTTCTTGAAGGTTGTCTGGCAGAGATTTCTATCTAGCAATAATACCTAAATTGTACTATAACCAAATTTCGCCGTGTAATACATGCTCAAGTAATAAGTTGCTAGAATATACTCGTATTGTAGAGTTAAAAAAACAATATATCTCTTTTGTCCGTCAGATAGATATTTTTATTATTTTTTATTAAAAAGTAATAAAAATTGTTGACGATATGTGCTGCACTTAAATTTATAGTGTTTTTGTAAAAAATGTGCGAGAAAGTGACATCGCAAACTAATTGTTTCTTAGTATTTATTTACCTGATAAGAGAAAAAATATGTGTTTGAAGTTTTTTGGTAATCTTACTATTATTGGCTCTGTGCATGATTACTGCGCCAACTAGCGTCCACAACTTTGTGGGCTCTGTCACATTGACATTTAGGTCGTATATTTGTGAAAAAATATCGAAATGAAAATTAAAAATATTTTCAACTAATAAATTGTTCTGCTACCACGATTTGGGTGGAAAAAAGGTTTTGAAATCATTTTGAACATTCAAATCAAATGAGGCACGTCCAAAAAGTGTGTTTAATTTTTATTGTGTTAGGGTTTGTTTACTTCATTTATAGTTATAGTTTTACAGTAAAACAAAAAGAAAAAGCTACTTTAATGGTTTCATTATATAACGGTTAATATATTTCAATGTTCCTGTATTGCTAGTAATAAATTACATATCGTTTTCAGATTGAAATGAGTATTGTTTTGAAGACCGGGATTGTGAGTGTTACTCACAATATCAAATTCCAACCACAAACCGTATTAAAAGGAAAGTTGTTGGTATTGGCTGGATATGTCCGAGATTTAGAAGAACTCTTGCAGTTAACAATACAACAACTACTGTGACTCATTTTTGTTTGCGGACTAATGCAATTAATTAATGATATTAAATGTATTATGTAGAATCGCTTTGCCATTGACAGATACATCTGAAGACAGAGCTTATTTTTACTTTTGACCACAATGAGCGCTGTCATAGATTATGTTACCCTCACCTCGTACTTCGTACCTAGCGAATACCAAACATAAATATTTAGTTTTCCACGCTATTCGTGGCGAAGGTTTTTTGCGGTATCGCTCGACGCAATCAAGCGGTTAAGGGAGGATTTTCCAAAATTGCCCGCCTAAAGGGATGAAATACGGATCCAAATTTCACGCAGACAAACTCACGGATAACAGAGTCACATAAAAATTATACGTAGGTACTTACAAACAAATTAAACCATAAATCTAAGCCTTACGGCGCTATTTTTTCATTTTGACTTACCAAAAAGAAAACAAGGAAATGAAATTATTTGTAACAAAAATGTTTTTTCAATTTGCGAAAAAAGGAAAGTTTGTTGCTATTGTTGAAAATACTTTTACCTTCATAACTTTTTAAGATACAAGGATTTTAGATACAAAAGTGGGTGTCTAAATTTTTTCTCGCTACGCTTGCACAATCACCTTATGAGGATGGTAAACGATTATTCACTGAAGCAAAGTTTCAATCAATCTCCACTGTTGAATACAATCTCAATTTAAACTATGAAGCTCAAAAATAAAAAATAAGACAGTATCATCTATCTAATATACTACATACATTACTGTGATTTTGTAGTAAATAATTTAACCTGCGTTACAGAAATCACAAACAACGATAGTACCACAACACTCAGATCCGAGACAATCTAGAACAGTTCACTTTCCATATTGATGACGAGAATCGAACCCGGAACCGCAAACGTGGTGGCTAATAGAGGTCGAGAATATTATATTATTACCTGTTATCTTAGATGAACAGTAAATGCAACAGATTAACGTGTTATTTGATAAGGATATATTTAGATTAATCTAAATGTCTTATAATTGCCAAAAATGAGTATCCGTTTTTCTCCAACCGACTAAGAGTCATTAGTACCGTTCCATAATTTACTTTCCTATATCAGCTGTCATCAGTCGTCCGTCGGTCGTTATTAACTTACGCCTCGTATAATTTTTAACTATCTGTGACAAGAACGGATCGTTTTTTAAATATTGGAACCGGGCATAAAAATAATCCCTACTATCGGAAAACCATGTACATGTGTAGTAAGTGATGCGCCTGGCCTTTCTTTGATCATGTCAGTCTGCCATCCCATTGCTTTTGGCAGTGAAGGAAGAGAGAGTGCCCGTGTCTAGCGCGAATGTTTGGGCATTATAAACCAAGTCCTGCGTAATTTGTTGATCTGAATGAAATTTAGCATCATGGTCACATTTGATCTGGACCTTACATTTTTTTTCCTAATTGACTGGAAAGGCCATCTGCGTCCATTATTTATGGCCGCAGGTGGCCTTTTCATCTTCACCGAGCTTGCAGGGATCGGAAGCCGGCGCCCCATAGCGGGACTCAGACCTAGGCTCGGGCCATTTTTGGGAGATGGTAATCTAATCGCCCCGGCAGGTGCCTGTAAGGAGCCAGTGGGGATCGCGGCGTGCGTCCTCGCTGGCGAGGACGAAACAAAATACAAAAAAAATATACCTCCACCATTGCACATTAAAACTCATTGGACGCAACAAAGATAAAATTGCAATCACTGAGAATGGAAATGTTAGGCCGTTTACGGAGATTGGTTACAAGCGTCAGAATATAAAAATTTATTTAAACGCGTACATATTTAAATGCAAATTGGAGTGTACCAAGGATTTTTGAATTTAATATTCCGAAACTAGTAAAAATAATTAAATATAGTAAACGTGAAGTCTTAATAAATGCCTGCAAGAAAAATATTGAAAATTAAAACGTCGTAGTTAAAATCTCTTTATTCATGTAAATTACATTAGCAAACTTAATATATCATATATTTATGTAAGCATATAAATTAAATCTGGAAGCTTAAACTTGTTCGAACTTATAAGGTAGTGATAAAAAACTCAGTACTTTTCATAACAAAGAAAGTATTGAACTTATAAATAATTCACACCACGATTTACACGTGAATAAAAATTGTAGTTTTGGAATTTTAAAATAATCGGGAGTTATTTCCTAAATATCGGGAGTTATTTAAGTAAGTTCTGGAAAGCTACTGGGAGACTAGACGGTGGCATTGGTCTCCCGGTGAGCGTGGACGGAGTTGGAAATACTACTGATATAGCGAACATGTTTAGAGATCATTTCAGAGTGAGCTCGCCGCTTGGAGCCTCAGCTGCCCCTTGTGATAGTATACGTAGTTGTTCGGCAGATGGACCGCTTCTACATTTCACTGCAAAACAAGTTAGGCATATTTTAAAGAGAATGACCGGTGGAAAATCTCCTGGACACGATGGTATCAGTGTTGAACACCTGAGACATGCTGGGGTGCACCTACCTAGGGTGCTTTCATTGTTTTTTACATTGTGTTTAAGTCATTCTCATCTACCACACGAATTGATGAAGACTATAGTGGTGCCCATTGTAAAGAACCGCACGGGTGATGTCTCCGACAAACGCAATTATCGTCCCATCTCGCTAGCAACAACAATTGCTAGGATACTGGATGGACTGCTTGACTCTTGTTTAGGAAATTATCTGAATTTATATGACGCACAGTTCGGGTTTCGCCCCGGGCTATCCACTGAAAGCGCTGTTGTGAGTGTTAAGCATGCTGTTCAGTACTATAGGGAACGCAGAACGCCGGTTCACGCTTGTTTCCTTGACTCGTCTAAGGCATTTGATCTTGTATCATATAATGTGCTTTGGAGAAAGTTAGAGGGCAGGGGTGTGCCGGTGGAATTGTTTAATATATTTAAATATTGGTATGCAAATCAAACCAATTGTGTGAGATGGGCAAATTCTCTTTCAGAAGCGTATGTGCTGGACTGCGGGGTGAGACAGGGGGGATTGACATCTCCCAAACTTTTTAACATTTATGTAAATGATCTCATCGTGGAGCTGAGCGGCATGCGTGTCGGATGTCGAGTGGATGGCATTAGTATCAATAATGTTAGCTATGCAGACGACATGGTGCTGCTCAGTCCCACGGTGAGGGGTCTAGTGGACATGTTAAGAGTGTGTGAAAAGTATGCTGCTAGTCACGGGCTTTCGTATAATGTTAAAAAAACGGAGTACATGGTCTTTGAAGCCGCTGGTAAACGTCCTGAAACTTATGGTAAGACTATCACCCTTAATGGATCACCCATTAAATATGTCACTCAATTTAAATACCTTGGACATATTCTTACTAGCGACCTCAAAGATGATGCAGATATCGAGAGAGAACGCAGGGCTTTGGCAATAAGAGGGAACATGTTGGTCCGCAGATTTTCCCGATGTACAGGTCAAGTTAAGGTTACACTTTTTAAAGCATACTGTCAGAATATGTACACGGGAAACCTGTGGGTGAAACACACTAAACGGTCGCTCGAAGCCCTGCGGATTCAGTACAATAATGTATTCAGGATGTTGTTGGGACTGCCTCGATATTGCAGCGCATCGGGAATGTTTGCGGAAAACCAAACTGATAGTTTTAATGCTATCATCCGCAAGAAAACAGTCTCCCTGATTAGCAGGATTCGAGGCAGTCACAATAGCATCCTGATGACATTAGCGGACAGGTGTACATCGCCACTTTGGAGGTGTTTGGTGATGAGAGTGATCCCGGAACCTCGCATGTCTCGGTGATTACTTTAGGTATTAGAACCCAATCTCGTTAAAATAATAATTTCATGAATTCTAAAAATTATGTTACTAACAATACCCCTTAAGTTAACTGTTACTAACACCTATGGATGTTACTTATCTGAAATAAATGTTATTTAATTTATTTAATTTAATTTAAACGCGTATGAATCGATACAGGATGTACATAAACAAAAATAGTATTTAATAAAATAATTGTACTTATATCTATTTGTGCCGATATTCACGGGACTTTCACTGGGAGATACCTACCTGATGTAATAAGGAGTAGAATTAATAGGTTTCTTTATTTTAGTTCAAATAATATAATCGTAAAACTGACGAATTAAACAAGACGAAATCGTTACGTCAGCTTGTTGTAAAAATAAAATTAATCAATTTAGAAGCTTCTAGGAAGCGCAGTTAATACAACCTTCCTTACAAGTTATTAAGAAAGTTGTTTGTAGTGGCCTGGTAGCGATGCTACTCTACGTTAATTAATTTTTAATCCCTCTTATCAAAAGGAACTCAAGTAGGCGTGCTTAGTACAATATCATTAATTAAAACTAATTTTATCACTCTTTTCTATTGACGTCACATGCAAAATATACTAAAGAGAAAAGACCAAGTCACCAGTACGACGAAATTCGGAGCCATTAAACTACGTAGTTACTATTTATTAATCTGTGATTAGGCTGTCAAGACTAGTCTGTTTATTAAAAAAACGTTGGAAACGCATAAAACTAGGAAGTAAAACATAGCTTTTTCGTTAAGGAATCGATTTTGAAACTTTGATAATTGATGATGATTTAAAGTAAGCGTTAATACAGGGTTAAAATATTTTTAGTACTTCATCCGATCTGTTTGGTAGAGAAGAAAATTGGAACCGCACATTTTGAATTTTAAATGCCGTAAAATTAATAAAAGCCTATTGGATGAGTGTATATGACCTCTTTTGTCAATAGACTATTAACTCTTGTCTAAAATTATCCAAGCTTTACTTGGATTTTTCACTCCTTAACAATGCGTAACGAGAATGACATAGCGAAATGCTTTTTTGTCCGTAGAAAAATGCATTTTCCACGGGTAAAAAACATTTTGCCCGTAGCCTGAGGAAGGTCGTGGCGTTTGTGGGACCCCCTTCTCTGTTAGAACAGAACTACCCACTAAAACCTCAGTCAACCTCACTGCCTAATAGTTTTTATAAGGGTAATCAAACTAAGCTTGAATATAAAAGTAAATTTTATTTGTATATCATTTTATCAACAAATTAATAAAATTAAAATTAACTAAACTTAATCGGCGTAAAAAAAATATCTAAGCTTTATTCTGCAAGAAACATTAATTTCAAACACGAATATTTATTAATTTGTCAGTTCGGTTATTCTAAAATTTTTATAAAGGCTTAACTTAAACTTTAAACAAAGAATCTAAATGTCGATTAAAAAAACACACTTATACACTATTCAAAAATCCTATATTATTCACTAATTGAATGGTTAAGGCCGAATTAGTGAAGGTATTACCATTAAAAATCATCAGATTTTTAAATATTTATTCCGATTTGTATGTCTTATGTGAACATGGACGCGATGAAATGTGAACGCTTATGTGTAAGGTTTTTCAATTGTATTTTTTGAATGAGTGTTGCCACATGAATGGTCTACAGCAAAGCAATGTAACTCGATATTAGTTCTTATTCGCACGATATAAGGGCGGTACCAACTCCAGAGCGTGCATTTGACGTGTTTTTGTCTCTACAATATTATAGGGATATGACAGATTTTTTTTTTAAATATATAAATATTTGAAAATATGGCACAATTTGAATTAAGAACTAACTTTTTTTTTACTGGTCAACAAAAATGTTTGGCCTTTGCGGCCAGGTCTGAGGTCGTCTTCTGAAGTCTTCGTAAGCTTTCCAGTTGATGTACCAAAAAGGTCTTTGATCGATTGGCATGCTTTCAACCCTGTTCCTGAAGTCGACTTGTCCTCTAGTTTCTATTGGTCCTTCATCATCTCCGAAACGATTGGATAACTGATTTCTGTTTTCGACGACTGGATATCCAATAGGTTGGGAACCCGCGTAAAATGGACGTTGAGCTCGTGTCACAGTAAATATGGTTAAGATCATGATGAGGAAAACTATTCGCGCCATTTTCTGAAATAAAAAAGTAACTGTCAAAAATTTTTTTTTTAATACGAGGGTGGATTGAAAAGTTCGCGGCCTAACACATAATTGAACTCTCGTAGAAAATAAACCTACGTTTGACCTTTCTCGCTTGATGGAAGGTGAAGATGAGGTCTAATAATAAAATACAAAGGGCAAAAAAAACTGAAAAGTCTGAATTGGGAACGATTAATGGCGCGATAATGATACCGGTTTACAAACAATGCCGAAGGTTGAAGGAAGGTTATGCACACGACGTATTAGATGGGTTAATTTGGTAATGTTTCATATTAAAAAGTAAAAGTAATACTATACATATGCAGCTAAAAAGTACTCTACTAAAAATAAAATAGTATTTATGCCAAAAAGATTAAAATCACTATAATTCTAGCATGAGGCTTTTATAATTTAGGAATTTTAACACAATCAAAACAACATGGCTTCAAAAATACCTAATTCTAACTAGAAACAAACAATTGTTTTGATATAATTTATAAGTAACTAGTATTAAATGAAGTTGTAGTTAGAGAGGACTTCAGAATTATATACTATTATTAGTACGGAGATATACAAATGAACAATTGCTAATTTAATTACAAATGTTAGGAATAAGCTTACCTTTAATAAGTTTGACACTATTTTTTTAAGTGGATATAATTCTTTGTTTTCAACACGTAGGGCTTTAAGGTAAAGTCCTATGAGGTCCCTTCTGAATAACACACTGATCGAAAACAGGTTCCAATGCAGTATAAATACGGTTAATAAATTTCTTATCACCGTCAGGGCTTGTAACTCAAATAGACATGGCGCCACTGTATTCTAAACCTACAATTTAAATTTAACTCTTTAAATGGACCTTAAAACAATTTAGGTCAACTACTAAAAAACCTTTTTTTAAATAAATATCGCAAATTATTAGACCCGAACCTAAAATAAAATAGCTCAAGTACTCGAAAAAGAATCAACGTTAATACCAAAATAAAAATAAAAACACACACCAATCAAGAATATCTATCTCATGAATGTCTTGGGTGGGAATTGAACCCATAACTCTTAGCTCAAAACCTCATCACACCCACAAACTATCTGCATGACCCAAGGGTTGACTGGTAGAGAATTCCCCTAGCATTAAGTCCACCTGTTGTACTTATTTGTGCAATAAAGTTTTTAAATAAATATATAAACACCCAAATGTACTTTCCAGATTTGTTTTACAATTAATTGGATATGCCCTTTTACCTAATCCATTTTTAAGCCATGTCTATACCTTCGTAAGTGCACGAAAAAACCCACGTAGTGAAACAATTAACTAATTTTAGTATCTTACAAGTTTTCAACTTACGCTGATCCTTTTTATTGGACAAGAGCCACAAAGCTTTTTAGTATGGTTGAACATTTATTGTTAGCAATTTATTTATGGCAATTAAGTGATAGATCCGCTGGTAATTTATAAATTATATGAAAACAATAGGTAATTAGAATAATTTTATTCGAATTACCTTTTGTTAAAGCCATTTGACTAGCCTAAACAATTACAAGTTTGTTTTGTTACAGTTCAACTAGCCAATTTCATGTATAAGTTATCAAAAAAATATCCCATATCTTTAATAATTCTAAATATAATGTGTAATATTTTGATGTTTGGCGACTTCTGTAGCTGAGTGATGAGTGGGCGGTATCTTGTCGTGGCGCAATCTCTGAGGTCCCGGTCGGGTCAATAATGAAGATTAACTTCTTTATATTGACTCAGGTCTAGAAGTTGTGGTACCGTTGCTCCATATTTCTGTAACACAAATGCTTTAGGTACTTATAAGCTCCCACACAGCCCTTTTAATGAAGATTAACTTCTTTATATTGACTCAGGTCTAGAAGTTGTGGTACCGTTGCTCCATATTTCTGTAACACAAATGCTTTAGGTACTTATAAGCTCCCACACAGCCCTTTTAATGAAGATTAACTTCTTTATATTGACTCAGGTCTAGAAGTTGTGGTACCGTTGCTCCATATTTCTGTAACACAAATGCTTTAGGTACTTATAAGCTCCCACACAGCCCTTTTAATGAAGATTAACTTCTTTATATTGACTCAGGTCTAGAAGTTGTGGTACCGTTGCTCCTCATTTTGCGACACAAGTGCTTCAGATACTTATCACAGTCTCGTTTTTGGTGACGGCCTCCTGACTCTTAAAAAATTGTATACGAAATATTTTTTTCATTTAAAATGGCCAAATTTAAAATTGTATTACACAGCCTTTTACTGACTTCATCCTTTTCATAGCAAGAGCTTATAGACTACATTCACAAGAACGGTTCGGAGATGGCGAAAATTTAAGAGTTACTAATGAAACACTAGAAATTACTTGTTATTGTGCATTCTGATATGTGGCCACATTAAAATAAACCGAATCTTAATGTTTTAGTCAGTCATTCTCTTTTAGTATATTTTGTAAATGAGTTAAATGATTAAGACCGCAGCCAAATTGTGGTGTTCCTGTGTGTGAGTAAGGTTTCCAGGGCTCTTGGGGGGTGCTAGCAGGGGGCAAGCCTTCAAGGTAAGGGCGACAAGTCCAGTAACAGCTTTATTATGCTGTACTTGTCGCCCTTAAGCTAGGACCTCATTACCCCTTAACATCAGGTGGGATGAGGTTAATCTTGAAGTGTAAAATAAAAAAAAAAAAAAATTAAAAATAAACTTTAAATAATAACTTACGTTTAAAGTTGATAACGCTACTTGTAAGGATAAATATATGTTTAAAATAATAATTCGTTGTGATTCACTGAATTCAAGACATGATTCAAACTATACGGTAAATACAACGCTATACCGTGTTCAATAAATTATAATAAATAAATAATAAATGCGCCAGACAATCACACCAATCACCTGGTCTTAAACTAAGGTTTTCTCTTGTACTATGAGTACCAGACGACGTATACTAACTGGGGGCGTCATCCCAGCACACTCAGACCCAAGTGTCAATTTAGAAAATTCGTTTTCCAAATTGACCCGACCGGGAATCGAACCCGGGACCTTTCGCGCTTTAGCCGCCTACCTTAGCCACTACGACGAGGCCAGAACGAAAAAGTATCACCGTAAGTGCATTGACTACCTTAAATGTACATAATGTCATATCTAATCAAGCTATGAGCACGACAGCAAAACTCTAGCGAAGCGAAACTTTTCAAAAAAATATGTCACATACAGAAGAATTGAGAACCTCCTCATTTTTAAGTCGGTTAAAACCCACTTCTCTAGGAAGTGTGCTATGAAATGGATGAAGCGTGAAATATACCGGGTTCGACTCTTGGCAAGGCTTATTCAATGAACGATTTTTTCTTAGTTAATACCTATGCGTCTAGAACTAAAAATGCAAAGGAAAATCTAATTTAAAGACCTCTTGATTGGTATCAATGTCTGGTGGATATTTAATTATTTAATTAACGATTGTCACTATACAATTATTTGGTATGATATTTTAGTTCCAATAATCTTTTAAAACTTCTAAGAACTACATTTTCAAGTCTATTCCGATGATAATACGACCAGATAAGTTGACCCCTGGCTAGTTAAAAGGTTATATGAGAAAACATAATGCACACATCTTTGCAATAACTGGTTAATAACGCTGACGTCACGACAGTCCCACTGAGAGCACGCGGTGGGTTTTTACGCGTTAAGAGCATCTAACGACGTGATGTGTTCTTCTGCTTGATTATTATCACACATGGTTTGACTTTAAAGTCCATTATCCGTTGGCAAAAATTTACAAAGTACATTAGCTTGGCGCTGCAGTATCTTTTTGATTATTCCTGCTTTCGTCCATGTCTTATACAAATTTAATACTTTGAGATGCATTTACAGTTTGACAGGGCGAATGCAATAATGGTTAGGGTTATAAGTGGTTGAACCAAGTATGGTGAGCTCGATTTTCACAAAGAACAAGTACCTATGTGAACCATATTTTATAAAAAATGTTTGTATTTAACTTCTAAGAAGGCCTAGTCTAATGTTGTCATTTTATAATGTTATTTCTTGTGAGTGTCTGCTGCTAGCTTACCTAGTAACTTTTTTATGATTTTTTTACGTTGAGAGGTCTTAAACGGGCTTCGATAAAAAACTAAAACAAAATTTGTCAAGCTTTACATTACACAGTAATAATGAACGATCTAAATTTAAATATTGACCTCAGGATGGACATTTTAAGATCAAGTGTCTTCTTAAAATGAAATCACAATACGATATTTTATTTTTAACACGCCTCTATAAGCTTGGGTTGTATCTATGAAACTTCCCTTTCGCTAAGCCTTTCTTAGAAGTTGCTACGTTGGATAGTTTTTAGTAAATTATGAAAGCGAAACGCCGCTTGATGATGAAGATGATTACAAAATGTGTGGTCGGTTTGTAATCATCTTATTAAAATGTTCAAAAACAAATTACAGTAAACCACTGTATTTTTTTTTTACTTAGCCTATAAACTGTCCCACTGCTGGGCAAAGGCCTCCCCCATACAGCGCTCTCTATCAGGTGCCAAGTCTTGCCAACCTTAAGAAAAACGGTCCAGGTCGTCACGCCAACGCATTTTCGGCCTTCCTCATGGACGTCTTCTGGTGTCCATTGGGTAACAAACTTGGCCCACCACTCTGGTTTCATTCGGCACACTTGTCCGGCCAACTCCCACTTGAGCTGTATATTAGATATTAATGTTATTTTGCCTATAAGATAAGGGCTGCACAAATTCCAGAGGGAATAATCTGACGTATTTTTGACGGTGCATACCGACCACAAGGGTTTTTACGCGTTATATGAACGAATCGTAAGGACAATGCAACTTCATTTTAGTTTTTCAATGGATGCAATGTTGTCTTTTGTAAATAAAACGGTGACCCGGTGAACGTTATACTGATTCTACAAATGCATTAAAAAAAGTTTGCGATATAACTTTTTATAAAATTAGTCATGCTAGTGAACAGGTGTTATCTCTGGGGACTGGTCTGTTCCACCTTACCTCTCAAAATTACTTACTTACTTGAGTACTAAAAACAAAACTACATATTATATATGTCTTGGTCCAAAGTGATCAAAAAGCAATAAATAAGATACTGCTACTACAGTAGCAGTATCAACACTAACTCACGAAATATGTTGTAACATTTTCTTACTGGTGTCTTCTAGATATAGGTTTCAAACCGGCAGTATAGCTACTTTGCATTATATTCAATGATGATTCAAAAGTGTTACATGCAACTAACTTGAATAAATAAATATTTGATTGATAGATTTGGTTCGTTTGCATTTGTAACTGTTGAACGTCGGTCTTAGGTTCTATCAGACATTCATGTGACGCACGATTTATCTAAAGCACGTCAGATACACACTTTGGACTTTGCACCACCCTTATGTAGTGCGCATAAGACCTAATCTCGAACTGAAAGTGATAGCCTTGACGAACAGTCACGTGCCCTGATATGTATACAAACTCATTAATTTAATTGAAGTCATGTTCATTTTGTCCAAATAGTACACTGTTTTATATCACGCTCAGGCTGCGTTATTGGTAAAATAGTTGGTAACCGTATACTGAACTCTATATACGATACAAGCCATGCTTAGTGCAGGGTTCGCTTGTCATGAGTTTAATGTACAAGTATTTAAGTAGCAAATAAATGATTTATTATTAATATTAATTTTTATATCAGGACATATTCTATTATCTTCATTCTAAAGGGAACTTTATGATAACGTTATAAGAGCTCAAGTTTTCATTTCATTGCTCGTGACAGTACTGTTGGCCGCACATTTGTATTTGGCTTATATCTGGGAGTTTCAAATAGATTATTAAGTATGTATTGTGGCTCCACAGTAGATAGTTGTTTCCTTAACACAAGTGCATATGCTACTTAGCGATCAGAATAATGTGATCTTGTTTGATATTTGTTGACTATAATTTTGTGTTGATTATATCAATGTTTCATTGTTATTTCGCTATTTGTAGCGGAAATAGACTCAAAACAAAACAAGAAATTAGTATTAGATATCTTAACACATACCTGACTCTAATGTAAGGAACTTACACCACGCCATCATACAAGATTTGTTTTTCTCAAATATCAAACAACGACGGTATCACTACTATGTAAACCTTATATTTATATTTACCTAAGTATCCGTATCTAATTTACATGCATAATCTGGTAGTAAAGGTATTTTTATTCCTTTATCTTACCTTTTTGTGACGCGATGTTTATTTGCCTTGAACCATAAATAATAATATCATAAGCATGATACATTGAACTTCGAAGATATCGCCGGTTCGATATATATTCAATTTATCAATGTGAACCTCGCTATGTATGTTTTGCATTTAATTTGCCGTATTTACACAAGTTTAGCCAGACACGTCGACGGCCATTTTGTATTTTTATTAGATTCCTTAGACAGCACATGTCAAAGTCCTTTTTGAAAAAGTATTAATGTTTATGTATTTACGTAAAACTGATAAAGCAGATACTATAAATAAGTTAACAAATTAAAAGTTGAGTGTTTTTGCCAATGGCCTACATTTATCGTATCTTTTCGTATCACAAGACCCAATTTTAGAAGATTTTTTTTTGTAATGTAATTTTTTTATGAATATATGGTTTAGTTTGTATTTAAGTTAGAAATTCCTACTGTAAATAGTTAATCTACTGAGTTTATTTTCTGCATTTAAATCAGTTGTAGATGTTTTCAATAAAAACCTTTTTCTTATGTAAAAATTACATACCTATTTTTGGTAATTGCCAAATTTTTTATAACAATTTTTGACAATTAAATGCGGTACTAATTAATACAAATCTAATGTCATATGTGTTTTTTGCAAATTTCAACAAAAACTGTTTTTTTAAACTGTTAAAATTAAAAAAAAATCATCAATAGGTAGGGTAAAGGAAGGTATATTGGTGATATAGGTAACTTGATGATAACTTTTTAAACTGATTGCCACAAAATTCCCTATGCGAGCACATTCATGAGACAGCGCTAAGGAGGTTGCTACGAGTGTAAGCAATTGTGTTTTATTTAAATTTTAAATAAAATTTAAATTTAACATTGTGTGGCAATCAGTTTAAAACGTTATCATCAAGTTACCTATATCACCAATATACCTTCCTTTACCCTAGTGGGTTATACAAAGTAAGAAAATATAATGAGAACAAAATATTTATTTATAATACAAAAATAAATGCAAATTTAATTGACTGGAAATTTTGTAACAATTTCAAATAACTTATCAACTAATAGTAACTAAATTAATAATATTTTTTCAACCAATAGTAGTAGCATAACAATAAAATGCAGTACATTACTTCTTTGGGTACCTACTTACTTACTGTTAGCAAATTTATTGTAAATACAAGTTGTACTCAAGAGACAATTTCTGTTAAATTAAAAACAAAGTAGGTAGCTTGTAGGTCAGGTAGAAAGTAGGTTACTTTCAAGTACTCAATAAACGAACGGTTTGAGTGTGAATCGGAATTTACGGCAAATCCAATGACATTTACTGCTACATTGATCAGAAAATTGTCGGGACATTACACTGCAAACTTATACATTTAAGCTGTTTATGAGTTGTCGCTATTTCTGGTAAGCCAGTCACATAAAATGTTTCATACATTTTCACGCCTTTCACTCTACTTGCCAGTAGTAAAACCGAAGTACAGATGCAATCCGCCATATTAAACGCCAATCATAATGTCTCCAAATTTAAATATTTCAAATTCCATTCCTTTTTTCTACATTTTTTTTTTTACTTATTGATGAAGTTGTTAGGCTTAAGCGGCCAGGATTGTGGTTTTTGTCTGAGGGCGTCGTACGCTGCCGCATTTATGTACCAAAAAGGTCGACTATCAACTGGCAGTTTTTCTAAAGTGTCTATCAAAAACTTTTCGCCTTTCGTTTCAATGGGAACTGGTTCGTCTTCTCCAAATCTGTTGGATAGAAGGTTGCTTCCACTATCCGATACTATTTCTGGATATCCGATGGGTCTGGAGCCGGCGAAGAATGGCCGCTGAGATTGCACTAAAGTGGTCATTACGCTGAGAACTGCGAGGATTATGTAGCTGCATGCGGCCATTGTCTGTGAAACAATAGAAATAACATTGAAAAGTTATGAACGGCGAGTTTAAATCTCCATCTCGCTAAATTAAACCGGATTCGAATTTGTTTTTAAAGTAACGAAGTATATTGCTGTGAAATCGGTAAGGCACACATCCTTTTCGTTAATTATTCTACTACATTGTAGTAATGTATAATTAAATAAAAAAAATTGCTTTGCTTTTACAAATTTTAAAAACAACTTTATTTCTAATAAGCGAAGTTCCTAGTCTTTTCATTGGGCCCGTTTAGAAAATCAAACATTTTCAATAAACGTTTCAGGAAATGTTATACCTATTTAGATTTACTATAAAAAAATGATTTAAAACATTAATACATGCAGAAAATAATTGAAGACTAGAATTATAATGCGTGAAATGATTGAATTAAAATCTATAATATCAAATTACAGGTATTTCAATTATCAAAATCAAACGATTTAAGAGATACATTTTTATTTCATTGAAACTTCAACTAAACACCTATAAATCCGATCACTAATAAAAATGCACAAATAAATAAAAAACAAAAAGTTTTATTTGTTTACCTTTTATAATTGAAGTGTAGTTACGATGACTAATCTTGCAAATACAGTGTTCGTTGCACGATGCACTTTGCTCAAGAACAGTGGTGTGAATGATGCGAAGACCAAGCCTACGGCCGTATTTATGCGAAACCGTTCGCCCCACAGACTATCACTGCTCTTAGAGGCGTCTTGAATATTCAAGCAAGCTTAATCGTTATGATCTTTTGTATGGTGAAGTATAATTGACGTAATTAAAGAACACTATTTCCCTTAATTTACCCAAATGTGTTATTATTCTTATTTAAATAAGACTACGACGTCTCACTCATAGTAGTGAGATGCAATTGACTTATTTATTTTAAGACCAAGTTAGAATTTGAAAAGATCGCCTCTAATACTTGGTGTGTTATTTTTTTCCTAGGTTGTATTATTTTTCGGAAGTATTTAATAAAGAAAACTGTGGACGATGTCATGCAAAATACTTTTTTCATACAAAATGAATATAAATTAAGCAAGGTTTTCTGTATTATTCTCACTCTGCTGTTATGTTTGTCTTTACAAATTCAAATGAAGTAGGAATCATATATACCTACCATGTCTTAGAAACCAATTTGAAAATGTAAGAAGCAATATCGTTTTATTAAGTTTTTTAAATCGGATAAACCTATCACTTAAACCAATTTAACAATAACCTCAAATACAAATACAAATAATTTATTCATGATTATCATAATTTTATTGTCTGTGTGTCACAATGTTTGAATAGAAATGAGTAGTCACTTTTGCAACATTCCAAAGTCTACGCGTAAAAACCCACTCTATTACGTAGTTGTCGGGGATACTCGTACACACCTCCTCCGTCTGTCATCTCATCATTGTATCGTGACGTAGCCAATAACGTCTAGTGTTAATTGACCTACGTTTACAAGCATTTATCTCAAAGCCTCAGACCAACCTTAACTGGAATTCTCGTAACGGAATACATCCAGCGTAACCTGACTTCCAGCGTTAAACTATAAAGTAGCGAACAAGAGGTTCTAATATATTGGATTATTTGTCTGAGTCACACATGACGAGGGATTTTTACGCTATGTTTTGGCCCGCTTCTTAAAATAGTAACTGCAGATAGCGGTTCCAACAATATAACGTACAGTTACGTCACAAGCGGGTTTTAAGTATGTGGGTCTGTTGATAAGTTTTGTCATGAGGATAATATGGGTTTTACCACCACGTGGGTACTTACCTACTTTTGTGTTGTGAGTATTTTGTTTCTCTAGACGTATTAGCAGACGACAAAATATGCGTTAGTGGCGTAACCCAAAAATATTCTATGAATAATGCAATCATGTAAAAGCAATTATTTTGTATTGCATGTAGGTAAATCATAACAACTTATCTATACTTTTATACTAATATTATAAAGCTGAAGAGCTTGTTTGTTTGAACGCCCTAATCTCAGCCACTTACGGTTCGAATTGAAAATATATATTTGTCTTGGATAGTACATATATTGATATTGGCTTTATAACATTATGCTATGAAAATATGGTCAGTTAGTAGTTAGTAGGTACTTGGCAATCGATCAAATAAATACCATTACCAACTCCTTGTTCAAAGTTTAATAGTAGATAAAGTTTCTTATTGATGCACATTGGACTCAGCTTAATTTTTTAAGTGTACGAGTATAATGTATGTCTAATGTTTCAATGTCTACGACGGTTGATACTTACAGCAGAAATATTTCATCGCCTACGATAACTTGCGGTTAGCTCAGTTGGAAGAGCAGCACGCGCGATGCGCAAAGGTGGTGGGTACGCTTGCCGCACCGCAAGAGGAGATGAATTTTTTCTGTTTCTTTAAAATATTTAAGAGAAGTAGGTAGGCATAGCGATTTATTGCTCGAGCTGGAGCAGCCCGACTGGTGAAATACCTCCACCTTACAGAAGACCGCAGCCAAATAACAATCACTTCTGTGTTGTTGTGTTCCTGCGTGTGAGTGAGGTTTCCAGAGCTCCTGGGGGGTGCTACGTTAGTAGCAGGGGTCAAGCCTTCAAGGTAAGCACGACAAGTCCAGTAACAGATTTATTATGCTTTACTTGTCGCCCTTAAGTTAGGACCTCATTACTACTTTTTACATTACATTTACTTAACATCAGGTGGGATGAGGTCAATCTTGAATGCAATATAAAAAAAAATATTTAAAGTTCTAGCGGCGTAAACCACTATAGATATAATAAATATCATTTAAGTGCTTTTGTCTAATTATACCTACATATCGATAATTAATTTTATTAATATGGATATGCTACTATAATGTGCTTTTAGTTGAGTAAAGTACCGTGGTTTAACAAAATGCAAAGGGGCTTCCTCGATTTCACATTCTGAGTCATAGTAAGGATAGGAATCCATATCAGCCCGCATTTGATAGGTGTGCGTTGACTACAAACTGTTTTTAATAATACAGGCTTGATAATATGCTGACGTAATGGTATATGCATTAGGTAGTCATGAACTTTTAAACGGATAAGGAAACTGGTGCACTTTACACAGACTACTATAAAACTTATGAAAATAAAAAATATGGTATCGACGAATGGGGTTTAGCCAGATAAAACAAAAGTGACTAATAATGGAACCAATACGAAAAATACAAGGTAGATTTGAGTGTAGATTTCTAATATTCCAAAGCAAAACTAGATTAAAAGATGAGATAAAAGCTGTCTAATGAGATAATTAGTAGTCATATTAAATGAAAAAGATTTCCTAAATACCAACAAACTATATTTTTATCTTTTAAACACTCGATTGTGTGAATCAATTTAGATATTATTTAAATTATTATTGATTCGATAGATTTATCGTATTATCAGAAATTTACATGCAAGTTGAAATTAAAAATGTATCATCTTATCTACTTTATAAAAATAAGTCTGGTTTTCGTTCCTGACGTTATAACTCCAAAACGCACGAACCGATTTCCACGGTTTTGCATTCGTTGGAAAGGTCTCGGGCTCCGTGAGGTTTATAGCAAGTGAAAATTCAGGAAAAAATTCAACATAAAAGCGGGAAAATCCTCTAAGGCGAAACGAAGTTCGCCGGGACCGCTAGTTAATTATTCAAAATCCAAATTTTTTATAAATTTAGATTTTGAAAATAGATAATTATTAGCCTATTTTTTGCATGATGATGACAGCTGTTTAAAGCCAGGATGACTCCTGCTACTTTACTTCCTGTAAGTTCCATTCCAAAGGTCTGTATTTTGCATGGACTTAATATTATGTTATTTCCATGTTATTTTGTGGTAATACGTAAGCTTTTTTTTATATCTCCTTACTATCTAAAAAAGAATTTCATGGATTTAACGAGTTCCACTTGGGAGTAACTTGTACAGTCCATATTTAATTGCTAAACTTGGTAAGATAAGTAAAAAATAAAATATTAGGAAAAGAACCATCTTTTTTAAAATCTCACTGCAGAGCTAAGGCCTGATGACGAATGGCTGTAATTGTGAAACCAGCTTCATTCTGGTTTCTATAACACAACTACCTCAGCTCCTTAAGAGTATTCTATTGGCAGCATTTAGTAAACAAGATTCAGAACGCTATAATTTTATTGATTAACTATCTAACCGCACCGTTAAGCTGTATAAAATCAAACCCAAATCTAAACATTGGTTCCAACATTAAGCAAGGATTTTCAAACGTAAACACTAAAACATAAAAGGAGTAGGTACTCCTAAACACTTGCTGGGACTCCAGATAAATGGTTCAATGGAATCGCGAAAAGCACCATCCATTACTTTTCAAAGCAGAATGTTTAGCAACGGCTTGTTTGACGAAGCAGCGGTAGTCTTGGTACAACATGAAAGGTATAGATTTGCGATTTCGTCTGCGGCACTGAATGCAGAAACCGCGTGCAATATCCGTTTAATATTGGCAAACGGTGCCCTGTCTGGTAGTGTGAAGCATGTTTCAAATATATTCGAACAAACTACGTGCTCCGTTTTGCTTATCTCCGCATTTGTGCTTCAAAGCGAGGATAGCCTTGAACAGTCAGTAATATACTTACAGTTTATCATATACCTACTTTGGAAAAGGAGGTATGTGCAGAGGCGCAGGAGAGGAAGGGCATAGCGATTTATCGCTCGAACTGGAGCAGCCCGACTAGTGAAAATCCTCCACCCTACAGAAGACCGCAGCCAAATAACAATCGCTCCGATGTCGTTGTGTCCATGCGAGAGTAAGGTTAATAGAGCTTCTGAGGTACTACAATAGTAGCAGATGTCAATTTTTTCAGCTAAGGGCGCCAAGTACAGCATAACGAAGCTGTTACTGGACTTATCGCCCTTTATTATGCTGTACTTCTCGGCCTCAAACTAGGATCTCATTAACACTTGACACCATGCGGGATGAGGTCATCTTAAAGTGCAATATAAAAGAAAAAAAACAGCAACCATTCGGGAACGATTCGGAACTTGCTACGTTCCTGTCCTGAAATTATCACATGGTGGACCATTTATTCACGTACTTTCGTAAGCTTGTTTGTGTTTCAGAAGAATGTGAAATCTGAAGATACCTGACCAAAACCTGATGAGGCCCGCATGGTAGAAGTATGGTCCTAGGTACATTCTAGCCCCAGTTAAATGACATGAAACTATATTTGATTTTATTTGGTTGAGGAGAAAATCAAGAAATTTTTCTTTTTTGACCAGTATCTTGATTTCAATGATAATGGATTTTGCCTTGCAGTGAAATATTTGAAAAATTATTGAGCCTAAAATGTACTATCAAGACAGTTTTCAAGTGGTGAAATGTTGCTCCTTTATCTTTAATTATCTTTCTAGTCATATTAGTCCTCTGTCCTATCAATATTAACTTTATTATTCAGATGCATCAAAACGCATTCCGAATATCTATAGTCAACAGTCACCAAAAATAGGTTAAGCACTGCGCACGAAATTGCAATCGTCAATCACTCCACGTCACGGCGTGTTGGGGTTCCGGCCATCCATCATGCGTGATATTTGAACTATTTGCCGCCACAATTTGGGAATGAAGTTCAAAATAGCACATAAGTGAGCCAATAAAAGGGTTCAACTATACAAGAGCTATCGATACTGGCGACATGATGTTTGCAAGCTGGTTGAAATACAGAAGTCAGCCGAATGAACGCGAAGACTTAACCAGACGTTTCTACAGATACTTGTTCATTTGTAGTCTGCTGCCCTAGTTTGTACAGAACGCAATACCTTGTCACATTTAATTAACAGTCTATCTGACTTACTTTGTTACGCGGAGGTTTATTGTGACCAGGTACTGAGGTGTATACATACTAATCACGCTTAGGTACTATACTTATAAAAAGGGCCTCATACGTTGAGTTGTGGAAGAATAGCCCGTATTTACCTATCGCTGTAGAAGAGTTCTAGCTACGTAGCACCGTTATTTCCCGTATTCGCGTGGCTTACCCACTCGTACGGAAGCATGATATCTCTAAGTTAGTTTATATTTTTGTATGATCTGAAATCTAGGGTAGAAAGTGTTTTTCTGTAGGTATGTGTTTGCTGTTGACGCCAATTGATTGCGTAGAAAAAATGATGTACTTTTAAATAATTGATTCTTAAAAATATATTAAAATCGCGATTAAGAGTATAAGGCATTAGTAATCGAGTTAGAAATATTTATAGGTGTCATTTTAGTATCAGAGTAACCCAGTAAATTTTTACTTTTTTTGAAAACTTGTTTCAACAATAACGACATAAAAACTACAATTTCTAACAATAAAATAATTGACCAATTAGGTCCAGTAGTTTTAAGTTGGACGATGCCATAACATTAATTATCAGTTAAATTTTGTGGAACTAAAAGATAATTTTACAATCATTTAGTAAAAAAAAATCTTCAATATCAAAGCAACGAGTCATTTAATTTATCCAAGAACGTGTTCAAAAACATTTCTGACGTATGAATAAAAGGGCTTACAACCAAATTATTCAAGGCGCTTGAATGAAGTTCTACAAAAGATGGCCAGTCCGTGTCGGAGATGTTCAGACATTTTTCATTCCATTGTTGCTTACCCTTTTGTTGCGTAAGTATGATTAGCAGAAATGGTGCGTGAAGAAACAGTAAGAAAGCCATGGACGCTTAGTGACTACAGACATTTAAATACCTGTTACCTTGGTTGGTGAAGATAAAGGTCGCACCATTCCTAGTAAATGTTTCACTGCGATCTTTCGGAGTAAAAACAGCACACAACGAGCAATTGACGTTGCGTTTTGAAGTCAAAATGTTGTAATACGTTTCTCTACTCGTACATTACAGGAGTTAAAATGCTGTATTGGAAGATTGGTATCTGTTCAAATACATAAACTGTTTAATGTCAACTTATCAAGAATTGATCAATGATTTAAAAACTGTTTTTTGTCATTAAAATTTATTTGAACTGTGAAGAATAGATAAAAGGGCTGTGGTTCAACGTGTTTTTTCTTATAGCAATTTTGTACGATCAGAAGCTCGTCAGGCTTAATACGTTGGAGCCAGCCTTAAATTATACGGCATAAAAACTAATATCGAACTGTAAGTGTTTACTGTTATGTGGTTTTGACTGTACCTAATATTTGGTGATTACGAGAAGTCGTATTCACCAATACCAGTTTAACCCTAGAAACATCTACGTGATTTTGTTTGTACGAGTATTACATTACCTTAGGTGTAAATTTGTTGTTAACCTACACCAGTTGGTTTCTGTTATATTTGTTTAAATCATAAGTAGTATTTTATTTCCGATAGTATATTTTCCTTGGTAACACGATTTCCAGTAGCAATTGTATTTTATATTATTTCTCTTCTGATCCCTCTTCAAACGTCACAAAGAGATTGAGTAAGGAAATAAGAAACGCTTTGTATCAACAATATTAACATAACATGTATCAACTTCCTCCAACCTCCAACCTCCGTGGCGTAGTGGTTAGAGCATTAGGGTCGAAAATTGAAGGTCGAGTGATCAAACCGGCGGGGAACACTTTAATTTTTATTTTTTTGTTTGGTTAGGGAATTTAAGGCCATAATAACCTTATTGTCAGATAAAAATTAACATTCCATGCTTCTGAAGGTACGTTAAGCCATTGGTATTTTTCCTAATAGATCTGGTTCAAGTTGCCACGCTTTCTTCGAGGTAATTAATCCATGTATGTACATAATACCTTTTTTATACTTTGACGCACCTTCTACTATTCTCTAACGAATTGAACCTAGACAATACTTATATTGTATACCAACATTTTATCTATTTTCTTTTCCTTTCTGTTCATTTAAAGTCTGTTTGTCTAAAAACAAAACCTATATCTGAATCACATTATCGTCCAAACAGTCTCCTTTCTGTCCAGCATAATCCCGCCGAAACAGAAGCTAGATTTATATTCTAGGCTAATGATAATTTAATTAATATTCTAGGCTAATTATAATTTAATTAATATTCTAGGCTAATTATAATTTAATTACATGATGTAATAAGTCGTCGTTAATACAGATACTGAGATCATGTTTAGTAAATGAGCTAATAATTAACTAATCAGAAACTAACGTTATGTAGAAACTTTCGACATTGCCGGGAACAATGTTGCGGGAATAACAAATTTGGTCCCACAAACATTTTAGAAGCGAATTTTGTAAAAATGTATGGATGACTGTATGTATAACTTTGTCATCTTCCAATGCAAAAAATATTGCATGGATTTGGTTGATATTTAGTAGCTAGACTTACACAACAATTATCGAATAAAATAAAAGTTTGCCAGAACAGCATAGAACGAAGTGTCGTTGGGGTAAAAAGAAAAGACAAGGTAAATTTGGAAAAGATCAAAAGTAAAACTAAATTCAACAATGCGCATAATGTATGCAAGAAACTGAAGTGGAGATGGACAGGACATATGTTGCGGGAAGAAAAAGAAAAGTGGACCAGACTAATAACGGAGTGGTATCCAAGGGGTAACAAAAGAAGTAAAGGGAGACAGCATAAACGCTGGGAAGATGACATAAAACAAATAGCAGGGGCCAAATGGACCCGTATAGCCAGGGATCGAGAAACATGGAAATCTTTAGAGGAGGCCTTTGTCGCAGGACAAGCTGTTACAAGCAACAACCCGATTGCCGATGATAAAATGTAAATTGATTAGTATTATCTTATATAAAAGTAGAGTAGCAAGTTAAACACACAATATTATAAACTAGAAAACAGCAATAAAGGCTTATTTTATTTATTTTATAGTAGCTAGACAGATATGATACCTACTTACGAAATGCTATATCTGGGGCGTGGCTTTCAAATATTTATCTAAATCAACGCTTAAAAGATTTATCGCTGGACATTATTAGTATTTATTGTGCCTATAATTAAATATGACACTTACTTATTTCACAATGTCACTTATGCAATGTCCTATACGTTCTCAAAATAATGTTTACCATTAATACTTATGGCGTATTTTTGTAAGATTCTACAACTGCCTTTTCTATGCTTTTAAAATAAAACAAAGCGCCATCTAATATTTATAAATATTCGCTCTAGTCATCATCCAATTTGACTTAATTAGTTCTAGAAATTTTAAAGTGACGTGAATATTTCAAATCAAAACTGGATGCTATAATATTGGCTAAGTCTAATATTATAATACCTTTGTGAATTAAATTTTGATCACTGTTGCATACTTAATTTCATTAAAATGTCTAGAAAGTGTATCTTTGCTTCATTTTAAGCTTTCAGTCGAGGGCTAATCTAACCACAAAGCACTCTCGCCTGAGCACCACAATCGAAACGTAATTCCAGTCTAGATAACACCAAATAGCGTTTCCTATAAGCACTGAACTGACCTTACCGAGAATCGAACCCGGGATCTTTCGTGCTTTGGCTGCCTACCCTACGCCAGCAAGATCGTCATCAAACAATAGGTCTTACTAGTACCGGCTTATCGTTTCTTGCTTGCTTTACTTAACTTCCGTACTGTAGTTACATTTTGTTGTGTAACCACCACTCATCCTATCACTTTTAGATAAATTGAATTCATTACTTAGTAGACAATTTAAGTATTCACCATTAATTACATGCACCACTTTAAGTTAAAAAGCGACTTAAGTAATTCTCGTAGCTAAGTACGTGACTTGTTGCTAAAGTTTACTAGCACGAAAAAATGCCGCATTTACCTTTAAAATGTATTAAATTTATTTGTGTAATGTATTATATAAGACGAGATCGCAGGTAAAGCTAGTATATCAATGCTTGCGATTTCGTCCTCATAGAATTTAGATAACCTCCAATAGATACCGCTTGACAACTGTTTTGTTCTGATACTGCCGCTGTCTCTTATTTCTGTGACAAAAATACCTTACAACATGCTACTTTACCATATAATCAAAGCGATAAATGTAATAGTAATGTTGTCCAATATTTCTTATTATTATTTATTAATCACACAATATTTTATGGGAATCCGAGAGCTCGCGCTAAAATTCAAAACTTTTTTTTAATAGAAAAGTACGTTTCCCATATTGACCCGACCGGGGATCGAACCCGGAACCTCAGAGATGGCGCTACGCCAAAGTCCGGCACGCTTGCATCTTGGCTACGGAGGTCGTCAAAAAGATTATCGCACCTCTTCACATCTTAGACAATATTATTTTCAATTTAAGTAAAATAGTATCGAGTCGTGTTTCACAACTTTCTTCATTTATGCTTTGAGATTAAAATTCCAAATAAAACAAACTTATGAGACAGCTATTTTATTCCCAAGAAAATCATCTATTGAATATTCCAGATTAAAGGGCCCGTGAATTTGGTACAAATCTTTAGAATAAGTTCTTATATTACGATAAAGCTTTATTTTTTTTTACATACAATAAAATTGTGACATGTTTAACACCGATAGAAACATTTTAGAGTTTTTGTATTGGTCTGAAGTATTTTTTTCTACTTTTAGTATTTACAGTCGAGTGTTTGAATGTAAAGGAACAATCTTATTGATAAACATTTATTTACAATTATAATGAATTTAGCAATAATGGTCAATGTAAAACATACATATTATTTTAACATTAAATAATTACGTATATGTATGCTAAGCACAATTAGGTACAAAAACTTAAATATTCAGGAATGATATTTACAATATATAATCATTTTAACATCATTTACATGTCATTTTTTAACATTAGGTACTATTGAATTTGACTGTTCGATACATTTATTCGAATTAACTTAATAGTTGACATTAATACGAAATCCAATCATATTTTAATGTCAATACCTACTACGTATTAATGAACATACAAAACTATACAATTAATAAGAAGATCCCTTGGTTAACATAACTCTTACACCGCTACTTTACATTTAATACCCACAATATTATATTGATAATAGCACTATACGTTGTGTTCAGTATTACCTAAAACATTATTTTAATTTCGTTAATGTATTACTTTTTATTTTTGATAAAATGTTTTCTTTCAATATATAAACAATGTTATATTTCTTTATCCCAGCTATTATCAAAGAGGTTGTGAGGTTCGACTGAATTTCATTATATGACGTATACACAATCAAGTGTAGGTATATCTAGGGATCTTAATTCTATTTAAATACATTTATCCTATTTTTATCGCAACGTCTTGTCTTTTAAACATCTGCGTTTGTAACGCTTACATCGACTTTTCCCAACCATGTATAAAAATAATGTTAGTACCGTATTTAAACTAGGCTGAAGGTCAGTTTGATAATCTAGTTTATAAGTCGCAAGCCTATCTGTTTATAGATTTTTCATCTGAATCCCCTATTAAGAAATCGTTGGTGTCCCTAATGGTCATAATGGTTACACCGTCGCCACTGTTCCTGGATATGATGTTACTCTTCTTTTTAGTACTTCCATAGTCGTAATTGGAGATCACTACACTTTCTGTGGGGTTCCTGTAAATGTTGATAGAATAATTATTGCTGTAGGAAAGTTCAAGCTAACGAATGCTACTGCACTCCAAAATTGACCGTCTAAAGTATAGCTACAAATACCTAGATTAGTGCAACTACAACCACTTTCAAATTTATTTTTATTTGTAGATTACTAAAACGTAGTCTTCGTTTTATCAGTATCGTTTAAACAAGAGAAACAAATGAAGTTGTATCTAATTCTAAAATTAGTGTATTGAAGTGACTATTTCCAATTTTCACACAAACTTATGCAAACAAATTCGTGCCTGTAATATGGTGAGATGATAAACGATTGGAAAGCGGTACACTAGGTATCAGAGAGCTATGGTTGCTCTAGCAGGGAAGGATATCATGTGCTATTCAGGGATTTGTGTTCGGCTACAAGCTAAAAATTATGATTTGCTTCAACATCCCACACGTCTGTCATCAGGGATGTTACTCGCAGAAACTCCAGATCCCCTAACTTTTGTTTGGGAAATTCATAGGTTTCAAACAAAATTAATTTATGTACTAATGTACCAGCTTGATATCGTGTTCCTCCGTGGTTGGTTGAGGACCTTTAGCAGTGGATCCCAACCTGCTTCATACGTTGTTAGGTCCTGATCTTTATAGTAGCTTGTGCAACTGTCATTGGCCAGTCTAAAACAATCTTCTTATAAGTGTATAACTGATAAAACTCATCCGCCTCTCTGAACAATTTGTATTCTCTCCATGCTTCCTATATCATAATAGGAATAAACAAATATTCAACATTTGGGAACTCATATACTTTGTAGATCCACAATTTCATCTACTATATAAAAATAAGTCGGGTTTTCCTTCCTGACGCTATAACTTCAGAACGGACGAACCGATTTCCACGGTTTTGCATTCGTTGGAAAGGTCTCGAGGTTTATAGCCAAGAAAATTCAGGAAAATTTCAACAGAAATGCGGGAAAATCCTCTAAGGCGAAACGATGTTCGCCGGGACCGCTAGTGCAAAATAAAAATGATTGTTATATATTAAAAAATAGTCAAACCGTTTAATCTGATACAAAATTAGAAAGACAGAATTTTGTAACCCGCAATTGTGTATCGCCAAAATTTTTGCTTGCAGCCTAGGACTTATATAAATATAAAGATATACAGATAAAAACTACAACTGACCTGTTACATCGATGACGATGGGTACTCCTGAAGGAAGTTTCACAGACAGCTGTCCTCGAGAGCCTGGAGCTGCAAGTGGGGTGAAGGGATCCACGACGGCAACAAAGATAGCGGTTGAAGTGTTGCCTGAATACTCCACTGACGCAGTATAGGGCCACGGGATTCACGCAGGAGTTCATAAAACTGTACAGGAGATAATATAAATTTTAGTACATCAGAATTGGATACAAGTATTACCTTCATCGGTATAAAATAAAAATGAATCGCCGTAATGTTCAGGTGCCTATAACTCCAAACTACTGCCGTGCAAATTGGAATAATACTTTTTTGTGTATATTACTGTCAAGACAATGATTGTATGTAAAAAAATATATGATTTTTTTTAGAAAGTATTAAAAAACCATGTACGTTTACTCAAAAACACGTCATAGACTTAACACCTTTTTAGAGACAATTGGTTCAAAAAAGCTGTTATAAGGTATGTTTCATCTTTTTCAAGAATATGACAATGCAAACATTTCAAAATGAATTTAATTTTGTGCAGACAAAAATCCAAGAGCAAGAATTTGTTTTTAAGTTAAATGACAGAAATCATGTCCTCGTTTTCATTATTCTAGGCGTTTTAAAAAAGAAATTTCGCGAAGATAATAATGACGTTCAAGTGAATTTTGAACTCATCAATACACAAGAACTTAAGAATAAAGATTTTATTAAAATTCTATGAAATACAGCTATCTTCATTAAACGCATTAAACAAATTGTAATGTTCTTTGTAAATTAGCTTAATAACGTAGGTCGCGTGGAAGTGAAGAAAGACTTCCTTTTAATTTACATTTTCCACGTCCTTATCAATTTAATCGTAAACATTCAGGCAAAGTGTTTTACTTCCTACTTAAACCAGTTAAAAATCCAATAAAAGAAAAACCTATATATACAATTGTTGCTTTTTGAAATCAAATTTTAATAATATATTATTTACCCTTCATCCAAATATTTTGGGTTCAGACATTTGAAATTGTTTTCCTGAGATCAGATTTGATTTATTTACACTGAAATATTTTTTTTTTTAATTCTGGAAAACATGACATAATATTTATTTTGTACAGCTGTGCCCGCGACACTGTTCGCGTGGACCATGTACTTTCATGGTCAGTTTTTTAACCCCTATTTCCTAACTTATATTCGAAACAAAAAAGTCCATATTGTAATGCAAGTTTCGAGCTATATTTGTGCAAAATTTCAGATCTCTAACTAAAAAAATAAACATTTTCCAATATAAACTTTTAAGGGCGGTATTACCCCCATCCACCCTTATTTTCAAAACATAGTGTAGCCTTATCCGTTCTAAAATTTCAACATAAATCTATATCAAATCTCATCAAAATCATTTCAGTGGTTTAGGCGTGAAAGCCGGATAGACAAACAGACAGACAGAGATATTTTCCCATTTATAATATTTATTTTGTATGTAGTAGCTAAAACACTTGCGTTACAGAAATCTGAAGCAATGGTAACTACACCATAACACTAGACCTGAGATAACATAGAAAGTTCGTTTTCCATATAGCCCCGATCTGAAATCGAAGCTGAAACTGGTGTCACTCGTGCCAAAATCCGGCCAAAAGTATAAAAAACTTTTTACTATAGTATATTGAAATAACTGTCTCTAAATCTGCCAATTATCTTGGGATAAGACATTATTAGTAATTCATTTGTTATATTTCATTTTCCTATCAACATATCAGTTCATTTTTGTCCTAATAGGCAATTATTCTCTTAGCAACTGTCTTCGACAGCCAATTTTATTTTTGGTTCAGTGATTTGCCCTGGCATAGCAGTTGGAAACATTTGAAATTTTAATCAAGAACATTGGAAGATGTCACATTCAGAGGAACGCGGAAATTAAAAGTGTCAATTTAGTTAAATGAAAGAAAATCTAAAGACATTTCATAACGACGCTGAACAAAGGTTATTATTCAATAAAAGACGATGAAAAATTGACAATTACAAATGTTATTTCCTGTATACAAAGGACAACATACGCAGTGATTCCAAAACAACGAATGGTTTTAACATTGCATGTAAGGCTTCTTCAGGATATTATTAAAAAAAAATGATGCCAGGAATACGAAGAATAATGTGATTTAGATTTTTGTAAAATTAAACGGAACTGACCATTTTAGATCGATCGTTATGGGTGAGAAGTAATTAATAATATCTTCAGATAGGTAGTTCAAATTATTTCATGTAGGTAAAAAAAAACTTTTATTAAATGTAGAAAATTTTACTGATTAAATCTCGGCTTGTCTTGCACTTTCCTTCTTATTTTAAACTATATAAATATATATATATATATTTTAGTTCTAATTGCGACTATACTCCGTAAAATATAGCTTGATCTCTGCGACATAAGTCAAACTGACATTCCTAGGGTGGTCATGATATAAAAAAGTCGATAGATATTATCCACATTTCTTACTATTATCGATGCTAAAGTAACATTTAATTGGGTTTAATTTAATTACAAATGTTACTAAATTAAACGAATATTTGAATATAAATTACATTTATTCTTGTAAAGGAGTAAACCCCAAATCCATATCTGGATCCGTTTCTGAATCGCTAGAACAATCTTGTAAATTTATTATAAACTTTTATTCGCATATATTATCATTATGGAAAATAATGTTATGATATTAAAATTAAAATATACAATAACATTTAAAAAAAAAAAATTAAGTTTTATTTGAAATACCGATAGTTTATAGTCAGTGGTCACGTTGATTCATCGCCCATCATTATGTAGGTCGGCATGCCCATAAAGTATGACATTTACAGGTATTGTCTGTACTACTATGAAATTCAGAACTTCTTAGGCGTGATTTAACTGACAGCTGTCGCAAAGATCAAGCTATCTTTTACGGAGTATAGTCAATAAATCAATCAAATCAAGTATTTCTTTATTCAATTAGGGAACATAAAATACTTGTGATTCGAGACTAAGCATTGTATTCTCGTTCTGCAAAGGAGCTCTATTACCGGTTCGGAACTTCGCAAGAAAGAAAAAACGAAAAAAAAAAATTGGCCCACACAATAAAAGGCAATTACAAACGAATGAGAAACAATGAACTGCGACAGTGCAGCCAATAAGTTCCCAACTTAAATTTACCAAAACAGTACATTCTAGAAACTCAGCAGATATTATGTTACAGTAGCATTATGCAAATTTGTACTAAGATAGTTGGAAACATCATCTTATTTTATTTAGTAACGTTACACCAGTTTGCAAAAAGAAAAAAAAACATTCGACCTCAATAAAAATCGTCATTTCCTTATCAAAACTGGCGTTCCAATGTCACGACACTGTTTATCAACAAACCTTTTTATCCTTAACGCTCAACACGGGAAAAACCCAACCACGAAATAAAAAAAATGTAATCTTACCAAATATATCTGGGTCATTATTCAAGAATGAATTTTTATGCCATAATAGGACTAAATTAGTTGTGGTTTTGAGTTCGAGTTAGTCACATATCTGTAGGTATTTAGGTATCTGATACCTTGATGTAAATTAAGATGCAAGGTTGAAATAAATTATGGTATGTTATCCTTTGTTTAAATATATTTTTTAGGTTATTAATGTTATTTGCACTAATCATCCAAATAGAGATGATTATTTTTGTGCAAATAACTGCGCACAATATAATATATCCAACCAATTTTCTTTTGACCGTACGTGAAAATTTTCATTAGTACATAGTACTTTGTATTATAGAAAAATATTACATGTAGGAATTATTGAACAATAAACCAGAAGTGTAGGTACTTTGTATGAGTTAGCCATAAATCGTTCACACAAAGTTCTGTTCAAAACACTTTTATTATTTTGTTATCATGGAGGGAACCCGATATCAGAACGATTTATTGGTCAGTATTTTGCCACATAAAATAAAAATAATTTTAACTATACCTACATATAATGGCTATAAGATAAATTGTATTTGTTAACGGTTCTTAATCCACTTAATTACAGATATTCAGCAAAATATATATTAAATACGTATATGTAGCAACTAGCACATAATTAGGATAGATTTGTAAAGAGTAGGACCCTTTTGAATTATTTACAATAGCTTGGTTAATAAAGGTAGGAAAAGGTACATTAATTTATCAAAAGATGCAAGTTGTTATTTCATATCACCAACTGGAATTAATGGTTTATTACAATCAGAAAATTAACTATATCGAAATTTGGATTCAAATATGGACTTTTTTGTTTCGAATATTAGAGGAGAAAGGAGTAAAACCGACCATGAAAGTATGTAGTCCATGCGAATGAAGTCGCAGGCATAGGTAGTTATTTATAATATCTTCCGATAGTTATTTTATATACAAAAATAAACACTCAACAACGCTATGGGATTCTTAATACAAAAATGATTGCTTTAAAAAAAAAATCGTTTATTCAAGAAAACACATAAACAGTGCATTTTGTGAACTGCTCTTATATAAGGTTGCCCTGTGTTATTTAAATATCTTTAAATCATCAAACTAACGACCTCCGTAGCCGAGAGGCGAGCGGGCCTGACTTTGGCGAGCGCCATCTCTGAGGTTCCGGGTACGATCCCCGGTCGGGTCAATATGGGAAACGAACTTTTGTATATTGTCTCGGGTCTGAGTGTTGTGGTACCGTCGTTGTTTCTGATTTCTGTAACACAAGTGCTTTAGCTACTTACCACAGAATCAGAGCAATGTATGTGTTGTTGTCCAATGTTTATATTTATTTATAACTAACCTCAAACAAAAGCCCATGATTCTAAGGGCATGTGTCCAATCATTGTAGTCACTTTCGGCGGTCGAAGAAAGGTGGAACCACATCTCTATAGCGTGGTAAGGCAGGAAACAAATGAAGAATACTGAAACAAAAACATTTATTAATATACTGACTCGATAAAAACAATGATTCGAACAAATAGCCTGTCAGTTAGATTTAAAAATAAAATAAAAACGCATCTTTTACTTCAACAAATAAATAAAAAATATAACACGCCTCAAACTTCAGTAGACGGGTTTGTTCACGTCCCTAATTCGTTAAAACTGTACGAAGAAGAAAAAGATGTCGGGCTTATCATTTATTAACTCAAATTATGAAGGATTTTGATCCATCATAGGTAAACGTTGGTTAATTTTACGAACCTAAATATTTAGTGTTTAGTTTTTATGGTTAACGTATGTAAATGATCCTCATTGTTAACGTTCACTTATTACGATTATAAGTAGAGACTCTTAAGCTGAACATTCATTAAAAAAAACTCTTCCATTTAAAAAAGGTGACAGTTAGAAAATTAAACAGTTCGCCTTGGCTTAAATTAGTTCTCCACAGTGAAACGTTTTCCTTGATACTTGTGAATTTATCATGAAACCACTTAAAAGTTACTCCCGAGTGTTAGTGGTGCACTTTATATGTAAATAGAGCGATTTTACACCCAGTTCTTAAAGTTTTAAACTTATTTTTAACCGTTTATGAATTGAAGAAGAAAGGGTAAAATAGCTTAAAGGTTTTTGCTTTGATTTTTTACACAAAAAACCTACTGCCCCACAATTTCTCCGGGGTGCTGTCATCTGATCCTAGTTTCCTTACAGTATCAACCTTTTAATATCTCCTTTCCAGGAAAAAAGGAATCATCAAATTCGGTTTACAAACCACGTCTTTATCCGCGAACATAAATAAGGTCCCATTGTTAAACCTTTAACTTATTTTAGAAGTCTATTAAAATCGTTACACATTGCAGTGTCGAGATACATTGCATTTCCGTAACTTTCTTTTGTTTTTTCAGCCCGAATACAATCATCAGCAAGTTTATTGTCCAAACATTGTTTTGATAAGCCAATCCTTGCCAGCAAACTTTTGTTCCCGGTCCAGAGTTGGCGTTTGCACGCGTCTTAAAAGATTTTCAATCCAAATGCTAAGTTCGGTTTTCCTTTCCAAATTCCACATTCCAGTTTAGCAAGTAGGAACCTAATACAACTCCGAGGCGTTTCGTTTCAATAAGTTTTGGCGTTGCAAAGAGATATGTGCGCAATTTTAATGAGTGCCAATGCTAACATGAAAGAGTCTAGTCGTAAACAGGTTTATTATCCAATGACATGTCATTTCGAATTGCGAAGCTCCGTGTTTCTAATTTTAATTTGAGAATCGAATTGCTTTTCCCGTTTCTATCTGCGGTTCCATTTCGAAAGTATTTGTGTACCATTTCTCTTTTGTTTATCGCTCTTGTTTTGTTTTATGGTCCGCGTTCTTACTTATTATTTTATTTTCGTATTTCCAGCCAATTCATTGTTTTGGTAGTTTCAAATTTGAATCGACTAGTCTTGTGTTTTTTTTATAATGTGTGAGTAACTTTTAGAATTTGAAATAGGTTTGTAGGATTGCGAATGTCCTACCAATTTTCATTTGTTTATTAACAAATATTTATTTTAAATCAGCTATTCTTAAACTGTATGTTTGTACCTACTCGAAATCTTGCGAGTTTTGCCAAAATTGTTGTTCGCAAGCCAAAATAAGAGTGTCTTTTTAAAGGTCCCATTAAAATAATTCAAGAAAAATCAATCTGGACATTAAAATAAATATTATATGTGATATGATAAAGGTGAACAATAATTTTTGCTGTTATCAATATTCAGTCAAATCACTTGTGTTTTCACGGAGCCCCTAAAATATTTAATGAATTCTAGCTTTTAGTATTTGTTGTTAGAGCGGACCTCAAAAACAAACCAACTGTGATAATCTTAAACTTTTTGACTGTCCCGGTTTATAACAGCCTGACAATGGGATTAGAGGGTCTTAGTAAAAGGCTTATGTATAAAGGAATTATATTCTAGAACAGTACTTGAGTCCAAAAATACTTGGTGCTCATAGCAGGCTTTAACACTTAATCGGACAATAGGAAAATCGCCTTAAAATTAACCTTATAACCATGACTTACCGTCTAAAAATCCTAATGAAAAATGTTAATATTCCATGCCTGATTAAGGATTAAAGCGCTATTGGGGAATTACCGTCTACTCACTATAAATAGCGTCCTTCCAAATTTAAAAAAGTAAAAATAAACAATTGGTATTGCCGCTAAAACATCAGACGAGCCTTCGATAAACCTTTATCTAACCTACTTTGACAGGTCTCCAAAAGTTTCGTAAAGCCTCGGAAGTAAGAACCCTTCATACGAAAGTTAAGGCTTCCACTTCGCTGGCCTTTCGCATTTGTCTCCTCCGAAACTTACTCCATGTTTACAGTCGAAGTTCATTACCGATTACCCTACGACCGTTATAGGGAGGGGGTCAATCTTCTTTGCCCGAAAACTTTTTCTTCAAGTTGCACGGAATATGGGTCAGTGTTACGTTTTAAATAAGTTCATGGGTTGAAACGCGACCACATTTTTAGTAGTTAATACGAACTGCTTACTGCCCAACGTTTCGGATAAGTTACATCAACTTTTTAAAAACTAAAACACAAAACAATTAGAGGTGATCATCACATGAATTTACGTTGAACATAGATCTCAAACCAGCGGCTCTAAGCGCAGAGGGCAAAGTCTCTACCAAATTGGCAAATCGAGGCTTGCTTAACAGTAAAGCAAAGTATTAGACTAAGTAAATATCCCCAAGGCTTCGTAAGAGCGGGGATCGCAAACTTGAGCTATGTTCGAAAACTTCCTAACATATTTTACAACATACTAGACCCCTCGATCCTAACCCAGCATTTAAACCTCTAGGCCAGTCTTTTTTAATCTGTGGTCTGCAGACCCCTGAAGGGATCCGTGGTATTAACCGCTTCTTTATTCCTGACACTTGAACTGGTACTGAGCCTGAGGTCTTCAAACGAAGATCTGCATGCAAATTTACCAGGTATCAGTGATGGCATCAACAAAAATTGTTGGATTATTAAATAAAATAAAAATAGTTTATATCGGGCCACTTGGCTCATACATAGTGTGTTAGTATTTACAATAAAACTTATCAAAACTAGTGTTAGTAATAAAGGAAGTAATTTATTTTATAGGCTTAAAAAAAAATTCTAAATGACATGGTCACTTATATTAAACCAACTCCTATCCCGTCCTATCCTATTAAGGATCCAGAATCAAACAAGGTTATACTAACAATAGACCATCGAGTACCAAGTGCTAAGTGACAAGTACTTTAGTAAGTGGTCGTAAAAACAACTACAGAGGCACTCACCGATAACGAAGATAAGCACCATACAAGCGACAGATTTCCTCGCTTTAGCTTGGGCCTCTCCCTGTCCTCCATGCAAAGCCCCTGGCATTTCCCTGGTGCTGGCCAGCAAACGCTGAGCCATCAAGGAATAGAAGAACGCTATGACGAGAAGAGGCAGGCCGTAGTAAATGATCGCCTTTGCTAGCGCCATCCATCTGTAAATAAATAGGATTTACAGATCTCATTTTCAAACTTGACTGTTGTCTTGTTCAATGTAACTGTACTACCCTTTTTTTCTTATAGTTTTGAGGTGTTAGGTATATTAAGATACTTTGGGTGTGATGATGGGATAAACGCTGAAAACATTAAATGCACAATAATGCCATCCCGATAAGTACCTACTTTAAGATTTTCGCGTTCCGTTTTAAACATTTAAAATAAATTAACGGGTCAAAACGCGACACCATTTTTATTTAGTAGTTAATACGAACTACTTACTGCTCGATGATTCGGTTAAGTTGCACCAACCGTGGTCACGAGCTGACTGATTGCGTTTTGACCCGTTAATTTATTTTAAAAGTACCTACGTTAAGACATTTGCCTGACTGTTTTACAGAACCGACTAGACTGATTTTGCCTGTTCAAATTATTTGGATTAAAAATAATTATGTATAAAGTAGGTAAGCTATCCAGTAAACTGGAATTATATAGAGGCATAGGTGTATCCAGCGTGGTATGAGCTTGGGCGCACCCACTGAGGTGCTAGTGGGACATTTGCTCTTTGACCCGAAGCTAAGTATACCTGGCAATATTAACATAATGACAAAATCAAATATTCATGTAGGTCAGCCTTTCTAAACCTTTTTTGCTGGGTCATATTATGCGCAATGTGGACACTCATTCGGTAGTGCTCACCATACAAGCCGCAAAAATATATTTTAGGTCGAATTAAAACCTAAATCAATTTAGTCGTCTAATGCCTTTTTTTGTTTTTAATTACCACTGTTTCCTAGCCTCCAACATGAGGCGCCGGTGGCTTTTGAGGATAAAATATATAAAATGCATTTTTTGTTTCCTTTAGACATAAGAACTGTACTCACTTCTACGCCATCTTTTAAAAATGTTGGGTAGGTACTAGCTACATTGCTGATAGATAATAAGGGCGAATGGCCCTCAGGTCTTATAGGGTATAAGGATTATAGTCTTATTGGTTTTATAGGATACCTAATTCTACTAAAAATAGGTCGGAAGAAAATTGAAATTAACTTGGAAGTGAAATTGAAATTAACACCTACTATACGCAATCGTTTACAGTAGGTACGATGTTAAATATTGGATCAGTATTCAGGTAGGTATATAAATATGCTCAAAAGAACTCTGGATACTTAAAAATGTATTTCAAAATCACCGTTAAAGGTTACCTATGTCCTACGTCTTTTTTGGGCTTACCTACGCAAAATTCGAAAGAACGCAACGTTATTTTGTGGCAAAACGAATAGGATTTTACCTATTGTCTGTATCTTTGTAGTGTGAATGTGTTCGCCTCGCTCCAAGTGTTGCCAACTCTTGTTCTGTTCTATTCCAAATAACAAACAAATCTCATCAGACTGCGACCCCAACTAAATTAGCAACAACTACAATCGACGTCGCGTTGAATTGCTCCAATAGCTGTATCAGGCGTTTCGCCTAGTTCTTCTTCAGGCTAATATAGACACTATCGCTTAGTAGTAAGGTTCAATTTCATGTCTTGATTATTTTTCTAAATAGGTTTTCGTCATGCAATGGTCTATACGTGATGTTACCACGTTAAACAATTTGGTACGGGTTAGGGGAAAAGTAATTTAGGTACCTACTGAAGGAATTTGTCTAATCAAGAATGAAAGATTTTGAAGAATTTGACGACCTCCGTAGCCGAGAGGCGCGCGGGCCGGACTTTGGCGTCGCACCCTCTCTGAGGTCCCGGGTTCGATCCCCGGTTGAGTCAATATGGGAAACGATCTTTTCTATATTGACTCGGGTCTGGGTGTTGTGGTACCGTCGTTGTTTCTGATTTCTGTAACACAAGTGCTTATGCTACTTACCGCAGAATCAGAGCAATATAGGTATGTGATGTTGTCCAATATTTATTTATTTTATTTATTTAAAGATAACCCTTCGATTTTTTTTCATTTTGTCCAAAAATCTTTGATTGATCGGCAAAGAATGCACTTTGTAGAAAAGTGGAATAAAGTTCAAATTTGTGAAAACTCCTGAGTAAGCCTTCTTTGACTATAGTGTCGTGACTTACATTGTACCTGCTAAAATTGATCTCACACTACTAAATTAATTAATAAAAATTGTAGTCTTGTAATAGTACTCGGCAACAGTTTTAATTGGCCATTTTCAAATTTCATTTGCACTGCAAAACGCACAAATCATAACGTCAGGCTTTAATAATAAGCAGTTCCGGATTTACCATAAAAGCTGAAAAAGCTAAGGCCTATGATGGCAACTTAGTAGGTACAATAAAAGGAAGACCACGGGCACGAAACGATACGAAAAAATAATTAAATAGCTACATTTGTGTATTTGCAAATTAAGGTTCAATTTAAAACGGTAAATAGGTGTATCTAATTTTAGTAGAGGCTTGTGCGGTCGGCAAAAAATTTAAATCTTTGCGGCCAAAATGGGTAGATTCAGCAGTGATAATGGTAATAACATACTTAGGGTAATTCTCCCAACCGGGAGGATACGGAGTGCAGTACACCAGAGTTAGGTTGTTGTGAATCGGAATGGACACGGTGTTGGAGAAAATGGCCGCCGGAGCCGCGAAGATAAGAGCGGCCCCCCATATGATTGTGGCGCACACGAGCGGCAACTTCCGGAGCTGAAACAAAAAGTTTGTTTAGAACGACAGGAACCATGTAATATGTATATATAATATACTAGCGACCCGCCTCGGCTTCGCATGGGTGCAATAGGTACTAAACCTTTCACTTTATTTTATTACATTGACTCCCCCTGTCAGTACTCCAGTGACGCTTACATGGAGCTTACATCGCATGCTGGCTAGCTAAGCGCGGTGAGCGGCAAACTCGCGACTTTTTTCTAATACTTGCATTTTTAAACTCGTGATATGTTCCGAATGAAATGTCCAAATTGAATAATTTAAAAAGTTATATAAAGGTATTGAAGCCGTCTTGAATATAAAATTATTTAGTTTGATTATGATTATTACCAAGGTACAAATAAAGAGCCTTTTCAAGCGGCGGCATATTAATTAAATTTTTAGAATAAAAAACCGCTTACTGTGACATAACTATAATATTTAGACATATGCTGTCGCGACACTTTTTGTAGATAATGATGAGTTCTGCAAAGTCATTCTACATGATTTTGTTCGATCATCAATAGTTTTCGCAGCGCACGCGATGTAAGGAATTTTTCAGGTCATTTTGGGTTACATTATTGGAGTTTTAGTAAAGATCCCTAATTTTTTTGAAAATATAATATAGCCTATGTCACCCGATGATAGTGTAGCTTCCCAACGGTGAAAGAATTTTTGAAATCGGTTCAGTAGTTTCGGAGCCTATTTATTACAAACAAACAAACAAATCTTTCCTCTTTTATTATATATATTATATTATATTATTATATATATTATCATTATATATATTAATATAGTATAGATACCTACGTACACACGTTTATACATGAAGGAAAAACGTGAGGAGAAATGTCCATATAATCATTCTTCATTTTTTTTATAATATTACAAAATACAAAAGTAACTCCGTCAGTCTGTCTGTTAGTCTGTTTAGCTTTCACGCCTAAACCACTGAAACGGTTTTCATGAAAGTTGGTCTAAGAATACGTTGAACCTCTAGACCTAGTTTTGAAAATAATGCAGGATGGGGGTGATACCGCCCTTAAAAGTTTATATTGAAAAATGTATATTTTTTAATTTAGAGATATGAAATTTGGCACATATATAACTCGAAACTTGGATTAAAATATGGACTAATTTTTTTTCAGTTAGAGGTTAATTAACCTCTACCTCCCCTAAAAAAATATTTTGTATGGCGATCATATCATCCAAATTAACCGCGCGAGCCTAACCTCTTTTAACAACAAGAAACACTCCAGGAATAAAAAATAATTATCTTATACAATATTTTGTTTATTTGTCTTGTAAACGATTGTAGTAAAAATTAACGGCAACTAGGGGACTAGCTGCCGTTAATTTATTTTTTTTAGTTCAAAATGGTAACTGAATTTTGACTACAAAAATTAAGGTGTATGCGATGGATGAAAAAAAATGTTTTGAAGAACTATTTATAACAACGATCATCCCGATAATTCTCAAACTCAAATATTTCTTTATTCAAGTAGATTACATGTAACACTTTTGAATCGTCATTGAATACAATGCAAAGTGATTCTACTTCCGGTTCGGAACCTATATCTACCGAGAAGACACCGGTAAGAAACTCAGCAGATCATTTACAGTATCAGTATCTAACTTACTGCTATGTGTACCGGTGGGTAAGAAACTCAGCAGATAAGTTACAGTAATATTACATAGCATTTAAACCAGACTAAGAAGGTCCTAAAATATACCGATTTACAGTATCAGTATCTAACTTATTGCTATGTGTACCGGTGGGTAAGAAACTCAGCAGATAAGTTACAGTAATATTACATAGCATTTAAACCAGACTAAGAAGGTCCTAAAATATACCGATACTGTTACTCAGTTACCACTTCCTAAAACCGCAATAAAACACAACGAAACTACGGAAAGGATCATAATGTAATAGCGAAAGTTATAAATTTAATACCAAAAGCGCATTTAAGTTAGCAACTCCGTACTTTTCGACAATCAAATTGCGTCAAGTTGCAACCAACTTGTTTGGCATAACGCCGAACCCTACATTGCTGTGTAAGGACTGGACGTGACAAATGAAACCATAATGGAATACGGTAAGAGAAATTGATATTTGTATAGATAGGTAGGTACTCGTAAAAGTTTCTTGATTGTCAAATTACTTTAACGTAATTTAAATTTAGAAACATTCAGTTTCATAGGAAAACAAAAGACAGTCAGTACCTAAATTAAATATACTCGTAGTATTAGTACTAGTGTATGTGTACGGTTGAAAGCACGCCAGACTACACTCTTTAGACTTTGTATAGCCCTTATATCATGGGAATAAGAACTATGATCGAACTTTAATTTATCTTGATGTGCTTTTCACCGTACCTACCAGACAAAAATGAATAAATATTATCTACCAAACGAACGGTTAAAATTTTAGGTACCTATTTTGTACTAACACTATCAGAATCTTTGCCAACTTCGATTTTTAGGCAGAGTATGATTAAAATAACGCCATCTTGCATTCAAAAACTTAGTGTTCAATGTGAACCTACTATTTGCCAGACCAGCTCACCTAAATATGATTAATACTTTGAAAAGATTTATTGCATTTCAATTAAGTAAGATACTCCTCTGTTTGATAATCAACCCAATTTTATATCTTAAGTGGGATAATGTAGTCGGCATTAAAGTAAGTTCATTTCTTAAATGTTGCGATTAAATTTGAGCAGTCTACTTCTATATTTTATTTATTAATAAATGCTTCTTATATATAGCTCTACATTCGCTGTTATGCTCTGAAAATAGACGATTCAAATAAATTTAACGACTACTACGTTAAGAGAAGCAATAAATTTGAATGTTGTGACGTAGTTTGGAATATAAACTTATTCACCTATCGTGGTACGAAAAATAAAACCATCTATAAACATTTGAAGTCAAAGAATTGAAATTGAAACGAAATGGACGTTGTTATTAAACATGAGGTTTTTCTCGAGTCACTAGAAGCTTTCATATTCCTTGAAACACTAGGTACCAAAATTCGTAACATCTTAAAACTAGATAGACGTACTGTATGAGTGCCGGAAATGTGGTACAAAAATGAACCTTTTCCAAGCATTAAACATATCGCACATTCGGTAAGACAAGGGCCGAAGTGCTAATTTTAAAATTTTTCAGGACACTCGTTTTTAGATTTATTTGTGTTTTTCTGTCCTTATTATTGTGCATTAGTATTTTATTTTTAGCAGAAATATACCTTATACATTAGTTATTTATTTATTTATACTATACTAGCTGTGCCCGCGACTTCGTTCGCGTGGACTACATCCTTTCATGGTCAGTTTTACCCCTTTTTCCCCTAATATTCGAAACAAAAAGTAGTCTATATTTTAATCCAAGTTTCGAGCTATATTTGTGCCAAATTTCATATCTCTAACTTCAAAAATAAACATTTTTCCATATAAACTTTCAAAGGTTGTATTACCCCCATCCCCCCCTTATTTTCTAATAAAAAGTAGCCTATGTCCGTTCTTGAGATTCAACGTATATCTATACCAAATTTCATCAAAATCGGTTGAGAGGTTTAAGCAGGAAAGCGTAACAGACAGACAGACAGACAGAGTTACTTTCGCATTTATAATATTAGTAGGGATTTAATGAAATATGAATATTGGTAGGCATACCCTTTTCCCACCAACATTTAATTTTTTTTTTAACTCAGGATTAAATGATATCAGGCAGCTTGGATGGTACTTTTGTTGAAACATTAAACGTGTTTTTTCTTCCTCCAAATCCATATTAACATTCTGCATAATCAGTAAAACCCACTTCTAGTACATACAAATTCCTTGATTCAGGAACACTTATTCACACGGAAATTGGCACAGTGCTCTACGCCATTGTCTTACACGAATATAAATAAGTTTGCTGCATAGTCAACTATGCAGTAATATCAATTTATTGTTTCTCTTGGTATTTTGTAAAAGAAAGCAACGACATTTTAGGAAATTTGGCAACGAGTGACAATCCTCGGTGCAGGAAAGGCATCAACATTTCGAACATATTTTGTAGTACGCTGTAGGTTCTAATGAAGACTTACCTGCAATTTCCTAAAAGGGTTGACAATGGCGCAGTACCGCTCCGCCGAAAGGGCGGTTAGCGTGAACACAGAGACTCCTATGCTCACATCCTTGGCTGCCTCCGATATCCTGCAGATGAGTTCGCCCCACGGCCATGACTCCAGGGTATAGATGATGGAGACAAACGGCACGCAGATGAGGATTACAAGAAGATCCGCAAGTGCAAGAGAGAAGATGTACCTGCAAAGGAATTAATATATCAGAATCTAGAAGAAATAAATGGAAAAAAGGGGGACTAGCAGAATGACGGTCTAAAGAAAGCCACTCGTAGCAATAAGTAAGATGCACGGTAGATTTACATTTCGAATCGGTAGTAGAATCACTTTACATTGTATCCAATGATGATTCAAAAGTGTTTTAACTTAGTTGATTAAATAAATATGTGACTTTGACTTTGCTAAGCGTAAATAAAAGGCCCGATATAAAGTAAAAAACGTTAAAGCTAAAAAAAACGTTAAAAAAAACGTTAAAACGTTATAAAATTAAAACTAACCATAGATTCGACACTATTCTCCTAATTATATGCTATTGTAAACACTGGTTTGTTTTTTGTGAATAAAAATAATAATAATTATTATTATTATTATTATTATAAAGCACAAAAACACTAAAATAACATGAAGAAACCATTTTGTATAAGTTACAAAAGGTAACCTATCAGAACACTAGACTAGACCGGAAATGTAAATAAGAAAAGTGTTGAGCGGTAAATTTAGTCTGTGAATTAATAGCGATACTGAGTGGTATTAAAATAGGGATACCTTAGTTACAAAATAAACACACTTGACAACCAACTAACCAAATCAATCAAAATATGCAAATCAGATTAAACTCCTTTGAAACTAAACCTAAGTAAATTAAATACTTCCAATATTTCGTTTTGTTTCTGTCTGATGTGTTATTTTAGACCACTTGCTTGAAAGGCAGCGGCTTGAAAGATTGACATCTAAAATTCCGAGGTAAAGAGTGGCTGAGTTATTTGTTAAAAATTGCACACAAGACTTATTTCATGACGAATGTTCAAAATATACGCTTTAAGAAATTAATTTCAGTCTTATCCATGCGGTCCTTTACATCTACTCAACTCAAGGACCCTCTGATGAATATAGTATACGATTATTATGATGTTTTTAAGCAATACTGATCCTTAACCGATTTCAAATCAAGAAGGTCCTTTTTTATTATATCTCAGGTACATGATTATTGATAAGAGAGTACTGAAATATTTAAAGACAGAAACATTTCATCGTTGCATCGTTGGAAATATACGGGCGGGGGCCTTTGCCCAACAGTGGGACAGCTTAGCTATAGGCCATAAGATAAGAACAAGATTTCTCAAAATCCATTCAAAAGGTATTTTTATGAATACATTAGTGATTGACGCTCTTTAATTACGTTTAACAAGTTTATATCCACCTGAACGAAACAATCACTCAAATTGTTACAAAAATACTTTCAAACATTATTTAGTTTACTCAACCCAAACAATTCGGATCCTACTTTCTTTAACGGAATGTCGACTAAAATGCTTGTAAACGGTACCATTCCTTAATCCAAACGTAGTGCTCATTCTACTAAAAGCCCCTTTGTATGACAGACAATCATCAGGGGAAATCTATGTTCGGCCACAAAATTATTTGTGCCAAATGGAAATGCATTTGAGGATTTCCCATTTAGATGCAGCAAATGAACATTTTAATAATTACATGAAATTTAATTGACAAAGGCTGTGCTGAAATCAGATTTTCATTTTCCTACGAAACACTAGGATTGTGTTGGTTATCCGGACAGTTTGGTGTACTAAGTAGATAATTTATTTATGAAGCTAAATCACATTACCGGAATGGTTACAGTATATTTCTGAACACTGACAATGATGAGATTGGCTTTTAAAAATTACAGAGTGTCTACCCCAAATTGCAGAATTAAAAAGTTAAATAGGCATTTGGAATTGTAGAAGTTGAAATGCGGGAGCATTATAACAACAATATCTGTTTATACTACTGAGCGCATACGTTAAAGCTTTATGATATTTTATGGAGTTTATTAAAGCTTATTTGTTTTTGTAGTATAAACTCTTTACAATCAAACGGACTGTAAACAATAAAATAGAACGGTTGCCACGGCAACAAGTTGTTTGTTGATTCTTAAGCTTGTCTAAATATAACGCTTATTTACAATGCGACAATCTTTTAATTTGTGATTTTATTATACTTCAGTTTTTTTACGATTTCCAGTCATAAAAGCATCATCAACACCTAACAACAAAATTTACAATAAAAGAGAGTTACTGCACAAAAAGACATGCTCATGAACATGAATGAATATACTTGTGTATATGTGCACAGGGTAATTTTATCTCGCTGACAAACTGTGTGAACAGTTTAATGGGACTGCCTATTGCTCTGCCTACATCACACATGTAAACGTTATTTGCTTTAAAGTTGCACTTCATATTATTCATTTCTAGCGTTTTATTTTTCAATGATCTGTTAAGTAAATTTTAAGACTTTCGCGTTCCATTTTAAACATTCAAAATAATTTAACGGGTCAAAACGCGACACCATTTTTATTTAGTAGTTAATACGAACTACTTACTGCTAGTCAGCTCGTGACCACGGTTGGTGCAACCTAACCGAAACGTCGGGCAGTAAGTAGTTCGTATTAAGGCCCAATACGAAGCAATTGACATTACCCGTTTCGCGGCAAACCGCGCGCCATCTATTGAACGCATTTGGCATTAGCTCGTGCTAGCGCAGCACGAGTGTGCGGTGCTAGTACGAGCTAATGCCATGTAGTACTAATACATACATGTCATGCTGTGCAGAGTAATTTTGATTTAGAGACAGCATTGCGTACGTATAATTTATTAAATCTTACTACTTTGTAATATTAGCAAGTACCAATAGATTATCAATTTTATATTTTATTCGTTACATACATACAAACATATCGATGGTCCCAACGAATAAACGTTCAAACGAAAAACTACTACTTTTCAGGAAACCATAAAAACGTTTGAAATCACATTACTTTAATGTCGTAATGAATAGATATATTTCATGTATAATTAAATTAAAGGTTAAAAATATTTCAGATCATATATTTTTTAAGAAAATAAAACTATCGATTATCTCAGTATTCAAGAAAAAACATATAATTTTATTATTCTAATGAATAATATGTGACTTGTTAACAGAAATGTATCACTGCACGTTTACTCGTGTCATAAATGAAGCATAAACAAGTGTAGTAAAACGATACACGATTCTACAAATTAGTAAAAGATAATAATTCTACATTAGGATAGCTGTATTAAAATTTTTGCGATCTGTAATGAAGCATAACTAATAAAAGTAGCTTCCATTTTTACACGAATAATCGTGTCTTTTTTTTGTGTAGGAGTTATTACCCAAAGGAAAGGTTAGACACAAGCGGCAGATTGATTTAATACGTTTATTTTGGTGTACTCAAAGAAACAATTAGATTCAATAGACGCATGTTTTGTTATTCATGTTATATGAAGAAATTTAATTTCCCTGCAATAAACGAATTTTGTGCTATAAAAGTCTTATTTTAAGGCAAAAATTTACAAAAAAAAAATGTGTAGGCGTATTCTATGCCATAAAAACGAAAAAAAATTTTTGGGCTCTTGCCCAAAAATTTTCTTGCACGTTTATTCGTTGGGGCCATCGATATATGGGGTGTAATTGAGCGTTTGCAGCGTGTATGCTAACCGACCTTTCAAAAGGTTGTGTACATGAAGTGCAGAACTGCAGACGGTACACGCATCCTCACCGGTGGCTCCAAGTAGCTGTGGTACACACAACGATCACACCCCGGCTTATTACGTCGGCTTGTGAGCTAAACCCGATGAGGAATCCTGCATGCTTCGGTTGGCAGGTCTTGCGGTGGAACCTCCTGCTTTGTGTACAAAGTCTAACTCGGCGGTAAAGGCAGTCCACGCTGATAAGCATAGGGCAAGCTGATAGGGCAGAGGTCCAGTTTCATACAGACTGGGCTTTGTCCGAGGCTTGCACTTGGACGGCTCTGGGGGTGTAGTTGGTACATCGTGGTCGCTTTCACTCTACACCGGGGAGATAAAGAGGATTCGGCAGCACCTTAGTGACAAAGGTGGCCTGTTTAGGGGGGTACTGCTTTGCCTGCTCAGCCGGGGAGGGGGCTAGAAAAGATGCCCTAAAGAAATGTTCACCCTAACCCACACGGATGGTAGTAACCGCGGCTGCCTCCCCATCGTTTCACTCGTAGTCGACGATACAATAAAATACGGTTTTTAAAATCACCTAATATGACTTCAGGCGCGTAGAACGTGTTAACCCTACTTGATCACAACTCCAACACCTATCCAGAACGGAAAACCGCAATTGTTCTCGGGAACTTAGCAATTCTCCGAAGAATTAGCGCGCAGTATCAAGAGTGTACGTCTAATCGAGCTGGTACTCTTGTTGGGCGCCAAAATGGCTCAAGACTATGAAGGCTGGCTTAAAATCTTAGGCAGAAACGGAGTGGGTGACATGAACTAGAATGGTCAGCTACTGCTCAATTTATGTGCACAAATTCTTGTTATTACAAACACTTTGTTCAGCCTCCCCGCGAAGCATAAAACTACATGGAGCACCCAAGGCCCAAATATTAGTATCTAATAGACTATGCGAAAGTACGGCAAAGAGACGTTTCCCAAGTCCTAATCACCCGCGGGATGCGTGGTGGTCACTGCTAGACTGACCACAGACTTGACGTTATAAAACTACGTCTTTGCTTCCGGCGTCCTCGCAGATCCGGTCCATCCAAGTCTGCATGTTTAAACGGTATTAGGCTTATGAATCATGAGACAATGAAGACATATGCTGAAGCGCTAACAATCAGTTAACCGTCTGTAAGCCCTGAGAGCAGTGATATCGAAAAGAGCTGGTTGGCTATATCTTCTCATATCTTAGACACGGCTAAATTCACTCAAGGGCTAACAACCAAAAACATGAAAATTGGTTTGTTGAAAACGATAAAGTCATAGTTAGCGCAATCGACAAAGCAGAGCAATTCACCCTGAAAGTGTTGTGGAAATACGACGAGAGTAACCTGAAGTTTCGTCGACTATCTTGGGAAAGGATCGGTGGTGGCAAGACAAAGCTCACTACATGCAGTGGTTTCCTGACACAAACTAGCTTGGGGTGTTTTACAGTGAGGTTCGAAAGTTGATTAGCACGATCCCCTTTTCAAAAGCTCCTTTGAAACCATCGAATGGTGAAGGACTTCTCAAAACAAAGGAGAAAGTGCTCGAGTAATAGATGGGACACTTCAATGCTCTACTCAACGTGCGCTGGTCTCTTGACTTTGAATATGTTCTGTTGATATCTGAACTCCCCACTCTAGCTAAGCTGGATAAGCCGCTGACACTTGCTGAGATTGTTCTTGCGGTCAGTTAACAACTAAAATAGCGCGTGGTTGGTATCAACTTGATACCGGGAGAGCAACTAGGTACTTAAATCCGGTGGTGACGGGTTTCATTCGGCTATATGGAGCCTTTTTGTACTTTGTGGAAAAAAGACCAAGTCCTAGCATTTTTACAGTTTCTCGCATTGATCGATTGCACCTCTTACCGGGGTATTTTACTATTATCAGCCCCTGGGAAAATCTTTGCCAGAGTACTCCTAAAACACACCGAAGAGCACCTGCCTGAAACACAATTTGGATTTTGGCCTGATCGGGGCACGTGCAAAGCTAATTTTTCAGTGCGTCATCTTCAAGAAAAGAGTTGACCTCGAGAAGGCTCTCGATGGCGTGCCCCGGAAAGCTCTCTAGATGGTGCTAGGGAAGCTATGATGCACGGAGCAGTTCTGTCAACGACGAATAGTCTGACTTTTTTCCCCGTCACCTGTGGTATGAAGCAAGGGTAGGTACTAGCCTACACTATCCGCGCTGTATTTTGCATTGGATGTCAGGGATGTCTCAAGGACTTCTTCGAAAGGTTTTCGCATCCGGTTCCGCACTCAGGGCTTGCACGAATGTGTTACACACGCTATGATTAATGAGATCTTGTACGTAGATGACCTTTGTTTCGTGGCAGAATCCCCAAAACCCTGCAGCAAATCATGTCGGATTTTCACCGTCTTGCCAAAAATTTGGTCTAAAAATAAGTATCAAAAAGAGGAATGGCTGTAGATGGACGTTAATGGTCGCAAGACACTGAAATGAAGACTTGGTGAGGACTAGTTGAAGCGGGTTGATAAATTCCGCTACCTGGGAGTACAATAACACCCAAGTGCAACCTCGATGCTGAAATAATAAGCAGAATTAGTGCTGCAGTCGCGGCATTCAGTAAGCTAAATTCAGAGGTCTTCTGCTCTCAAGACATCAAACTTGCTACCGTCAGGTATACATGGCGATCATGATCGGTCAATTCCATCTCAGATGCCTACTGAAGATTATGATTGGCTTTTAGCCACATGCGACCACATTTTCTTAATAGGTGCATCGTACGAAAAATAACTTCACGTACATACTTTGAAATGATTGTACTTGTGAGTCTTACAAAATGACGTTGTAAAAATTGCAAAAATAAAAAATTAAAAACTTTATTCTGTTTTCTCCTTAGTGGGGATAAGGTCCTGAGTATATTAATTCTTACTAGACTCCAAGCGGTCAATCATACCCCTATGACAATGTATGACATTATTTGCCGTCTCTGTGATTGCACTTACTCTGTTCATTATTTTCCGATTCGGTTGTGATATTTCGTCGACGCGCGTTCAATACCGCGTAATGACATTTTCCCGTAAGTTCTAATTTAGATTGAAATAATATGAAATAACAGACCACTTTAATCTTTATGGCAAATGCTACATACGCGGTATTGCACGCGCGTCGACGATTTGCATTTTTGAGTTTCTCACTTGCCTAGAAACGTATAAATGATCAGTTTGGCTATTGTAAATAAGTAAAACCGGCCAAAAGTGTGTCGGTCCACGCTCAGTGTAGGGTTCCGTAGTTTTCAAAGCATCACAATACTTAAGTATCCTTAAATTACAACTTTAGTTAAAAAAATATTTATTCAAAAATTTCAAAAACGATTAAACCCATCATGTTCAAAATAATTTTCCTAGAAAGCCTTTATGCAGTTCTATATTCCAGATTTTTTTCATACTTTTTGACTTATGGTTCAAAAGTTAGAGGGGGGGGGGGACACAATTTTATTTTCTTTTGCAGCGATTATTTCCCAAAATATTAAAAATATAAAAAAATTATCTTAGTAAACCCCTGTTCATTTTTAAATACCTGTCCAACGATATATCACATGTTGGGATTGAAATAAAAAAAAAGTCACACCCCAATTTACGTGTAGAGGGGGTACCCTAAAAAACATTTTTTTATTTTTTATTTTTGCACTTTGTTGACGTGATTAATATACATATTTGTACCAAATTTCATCTTTCTAGTGCAAACGGTTTCTGAGATTATCCTCGGACGGACAGACAGATAGACAGACATGGCGAAACTATAAGGGTTCCTAGTCGACTACGGAACCCTAAAAATGTAGCCTAAGCAGCCTCCCAACAAAAAAGTATTTTACAAAAAATATAATCTCAAAATGGAATTTGCGCAATTCGAGCTGCGGAAAGACTACGCGTGTAAACCAATTTATTTACTATTTTCAAAACAGACAACTAACTGCCGTCACCTGTCAACACTACACATCGAAGCACCTGAACGGCAAACTTTCATATCTAAGAATTATGCAATTTAATCAGGCGTTTGTGTTTAAAATGAATTATTTTAATAACTAATAGATTGTATAAAAAACGAAGAAGGCGGCGACCTTCGGAATCACAATCCTAAAATTTTTTAGTAAAAATATTTTTTTCTAAATATAAATTTACAGAGTTTTGGAAGAAAAATAATTTGAAGAAATCATTTTTGAACATTTTTTAAAAACGGTATAATTTTTATATATTCATTTATTTTAAAATTTCAAGAAGGCGGCGACCTTGTAAAATATCTGAATAAACGTACAAAAAGTGATTTAATGCTTAGAATTACTTGAGGTCATCGTTGTAGTGAACAGAAATACATGAAGTTTCGCTAATTCTCTTCGTATTGGGCCTTAACTACTAAATAAAAATGGTGTCGCGTTTTGACCCGTTAAATTATTTTAGATCTGTTAATTATTGCTATTTGTGTGGTAACAAACCGTTAGTCAATCACGATTATTAAGTTTATATTTATAAAATTCCATATGGTTCCGATCAAAAACGTAATGCCTGCTCCACACTACTCGCGAAGTTACTCGGCGAAGTTCGCCCGAGGCGAGGCAAAGTTTGACGCGGCGAGCACGAGGCGAGCCGAAGTGCCTCTCTACACTATCGTATTCGTCTAACTTCGTTCAACTTCGCGAGTAGTGTGGAGGAGGCATTAGGGTTTTGATATCTTAACACTTGATAACCGTTTTTTTTTATTTATTAAATTTTATTAAACAATGACATCAACTACAAAACTCTTCTTAAGATAAAAAATTGACAAAAATATCCACAAAACCATTTTCAAAAAATTTTATCAACGATTCGATGGACTATCGATTTGAGTACCTACTTAATTATAAGCTCGGCGTCATGGGTTGACTTCTAGTCAAGCAAAGTATATTACGAATTTTTGAAATATAACTCTGGTCTAGGCCGATATTCAATTTTTAAATTTGTATTAGTACCTACATTTTAACCCCTAAATAAAGCTTTTATCTTTTCTTGATAGTGTTAGAAAGTAATAAAGAATGTATTTTCAGAAGATTGCGTTTCGATCGCGCCTCAAGTGTCAAGCGACTTTTCGCGTGGACAAGTCGCTTTTGATCCGATTTCGTCTTGAACGCTCTTTTATTGAAACTGTCTCCATGGAATACTTAGAAAGCACCGTTATTCGTGTTCTGGGAAATCGTTTTATTATTCTTTTAGAACACTGGCAGAAATCCATAGAGATTATTAGTTGCTATTAAAAAGACACAATTGTGTAGGTAGTACGTTCTTTATAGATTTGTCTTTTCAGTATTAAAAAGACGACTAATGCCCGGTTACAAAATTTGAAAAACGATCCGACTTTAGTTACGGATAGTAAAAAATTCTATGAGGCGGAAGCTAAAACCGTTCCAAATTCGTCAGTTGGAGAAAAACGGATTTTTGACACATTACGAATCGTAAAATATTGAAACCTGGCATAACTGGCATATCTCAAGAATTCAATCGAAAAAACCTGACACCAGGTAGATGGAAAAGGATAATTTGAGTAACCTCGGATGACTTGTTTTACTTTGCCCGCTGAATGTAGGTAAGTGTTCTTCATGTCGGTAGAATAAACCGGATTCATTACTTATTTATAGTCCACAATTAAGATGATGACAGAGAATTGTAGATACGTCTTGAAAAAGTCTGAATCTGAGGTGCACTAAATTCCTAAGCTTTTTAAAATGAGATAAACGTCCCCACATGATTCTGAATTTAAGTATAATCAAGCAAAGAACCAGCTTCTATATCTACCATAAAAAAAGCTCTTCACTCAATACACTGAGCTTTGTTTTAGTTTTAGGCATTTGAAAGCATATTTTGGCCAACTAGAAGTGACTGACTTCCTTTAAAGTTAAAAGCACAGTGCAGGGTGCCAAATTATGGCACAGAGCCAAAGCTATTTTGGATCGTAAATGTCAGAGACTTAGATCTACTTCTGGTTGCTGAAACATCGATATAGGCAAGAAGTATAAGGTACTTACGTATTAGGCGCGTTTCTCATGCCCCTGTGCCGTATGTAGACGATGACTAGGGTACCATTGCCCAAGACTCCCACTATGAAGATAATAGCGAATAGAACTGGCACCAGATACGTCTCCAGACGATCCTTATACGGCGTGTACTCGCTATCGGACGAGTTGTCGCCGTAGTCTGTTGAAGTGTTAAGATGCATTGCGCTCTAAAACAAAAGAAAGATAAGAATGAAATTTCTTCACTGCATATTAAAAGATTTGAAACATCGAAAATCAATATGCTATTTAAAATAAGTTAACTAATACTAAATAAGCTAAACATTTCTGTAGACAAGATGGCTGTATGTTATCATCACCAAGGAATCCAGTGATTACCAATGCTTGCAGTACGATCTAAAATGATTGTGACGTCAATAACATTTTGTTTTGGGAGAATGTGAGAGTGAAATAATTGTAAACTCTTCTGGATAGATGAAGACGAGGAACCTACTCAGCTGGTAACTACGATTAATGCAACCTAATTGATACGTCGAATTTGCATTAACTTCTAAAAATGTTGTAGTATGATTTATTATAACTTTTTGAAAATAAAACCGAACACCAAAGGCCAAATAGGTCTCACCAACGCCCATTCTCCTACAAACTTATCTGCCTTTACCTTGATTCCTATATTAGTTATATACTACTCTAGCTGATTATCTCAAGCGTAAATATTCTTAGAAAAAAATGTGTTCTCTGCCTGAGAATACTCTCTCTCTCTCTTTGTCGATTTTGATACTTTTCGCGTAATATGTGAAGCCACGACTGGAATCTAATTGGAATCGTTTCAGACGATTGTTAATAAGAGGGTTGGTACTATCGGATTAACCACTGTGTCTTCAATTAATCCAGTGTTTTATTCGTGATAAACTCAGAAACAGGGATATCTAGCAGAAGTGAAGTCATCAACATAATTCTAAGGTTGGTCCGGTATAAGCAAAATTTATTTCGTCAAAGGATAAAATAAATTAAATTAAATTTTTCCTTAAATCGTATTGTTGTTAAAAATTTAGTTTTAGCTTTCATTAAATAATGTAATTGGAATTACTAAAATATACATTCGTGCAAAATACAATCAACAGACAGACAGATGACGATACCTAATAATAATGAAACTTTTCGGTTCGCATTTCAGGATCTGTTTATTTCTTGAGCATGACGCCCGCAGTAAATATTATTTTATATATTAATCGAATCATCTACTTTGGACAACAATTTCTGATTAAGAAATTCTCAAAATAGCACATTTCCATTGGATTCCAAAACTTCGACGAAACTTATTCAGTAGAGTTTCAAAGCTAGACGTTCTAAATGGGTTACCTATTTTACTATAACGTCAAAGTTATGAACTCTTATTTAATAAAATTTAATTTGACTCTCTAAGTTATCGGGCTTAAGTTTGAAGAAATACTTTGAATTTGCTGAATTAGACAGCTTCTGAAAGGAGAAATGTACGAATATAATTGGATGAGATAATTTTTTTGGTTGTATTAGCAATGGTTAGTTTAGTGGAGTCTTGGGAACGATAAAGGGCTAGCTAGTATTGGGATAGTACTCAAGTATACGTTTATTTAGACGGATGTACAGTCAACGTCAGATATAATGGAGCAGACAAAGTGACCAAATACTTCTGAACAGTTAAAAATGTCAATAAGTTCCATACACTGCAAGTTACCATTCATATCTGAACATTCATTACTTCAGTAATATCTGAGCAGATGCTTGTCAATAATTTCTATACATACAACTAACCAATAATATCGGTCGCGGGTTGGTTTTACCCCCATCTCCCCTTATATCCGAAGAAACAAAAAGTAGTAGCCTATAATTTAATGCAAGTTTCGAGCTATATGTGACAAATAACAGATCTCTAACTTAAAAAATAAAAATTTTCCCATGTAAACTTTCAAAGGTAGTATTACCCCCATTCCCCCCCCCCCCCCTTACATTCTAACAAAAAGTAGCCTATGTCATTTTTGAGGTTCAACGTATACTTATACCAAATTTCATCAAAATCGGTTGAGAGGTAAAGCGTAACAGACAGAGTTACTTTCGCATTTATGATATAAGTAGGGATATAACTTATATTTTGCTTCAACGTAATAACTTTTTGCTTTCTTAAAAACCCTTCTTACGGATCGTCGGTTAAGGCGTCAACAAACATTATCTACTAACAAAATACGAGCCAAGTTCAATCGCGTTGAGGAATTGCCCGAGAAACGTTTTTACGATACTCATACATAAATATAATAGAAACTGTATTTGTTTGGAGTTAGTGATGTGGTGATGTTCCATCAGCGGTTAAATTTATAAGCAAAGGTTGGGTACACTATGATTGTTATTTTATTTTATTGAAATCAGTACCTTATTTTTTAGAAAACTATTTTGACTAATCAAATTAATATATTTTTCATATTAATTGACAACAAATGTAGCAAAGTCTCCCCATTATTATTTAAAAAAATACTCCGCCTGTAATAAAAATAATGATACGTAAAAGATAACACGGCATTACAATACAACTTTACATTCTAATTTGTATGAAGAGAAGAAGAAATTATTACTTCCTCTTCTCTTCAAACATTGAAGTTTTTGTACAAAATATAATTTGTTACAGGCTTTTCTTAGATGTTTTGTAATTTTAGCAAGTGGATTTAAATAAAAAAATATAGGAAAAGTTTTATACACATTCCTCTTATTCTGTGGAAAGTAGCTGAAGCAATTGTGTTACAGAAATCAGAAAAAAAAACGTTGGTACTACAACCCGAACGAGAATCGAACCCGGCACTCCAGAGATGGCGCGACGTCAAATTTCGGTCGGCTCTTCTACGGAGATTTTAAGAGAGGTAAGGCATAGCGATTTATCGCTCGAACTGGAGCAGCCCGACTGGTGAAATACCTCATCCTTACAGAAGACCGCAGCCAAATAACAATCACTTTTATGTTGTTGTGTTTCTGCGTGTGAGTAAGGTTTCCAGAGCTCTTGGGGGGTGCTAAATTAGTAGCGGTTAGGACGACACGTCCAGTAACAGATGTATTATGCTGTACTTGTCGCCCTTAAGCTAGGACCTCATTACCACTTAACATCAGGTGGGATGAGGTCAAATTTGAAGTGTAAAAAAAAAAGTTGAGGACATTTTGAATTAATATTAGAATGTATTAAATATTTATTGTTTATATAAAATACTCCAGCTTGGCGTAGTAACGAGGAAAAGTCACTGCCCGTGCACCGTACCAGTGCTATAATACGACGCATGTCACTTCCCTAAAGTACAATACTCGTCAAATCATAAATCCAGTATCAGTTTGCTTCAGTAGTTGTTATTAACATTCGATATTTTCCTCTTTTCCCGTTTTCTCTATCAGTGGACTGAGAAAATATCAAACCAATAAATCTGAGGAAACGGAAATGTCATTTCATTTCTTTAACAAGATATTTCTCCCGGTCGGACATTCATCTCTATGTATTAACCAATACTAGTGTTTCAAGTCATTGCGTACTTAATATAATAATATATATGTATGCATATATATGGACATTAAGTAAATATAAGTAAAGCTTCATATTTTATATAATTATATGTTATATTTATTCATGTATGTTCATGTATATTTAATAGTTTTCGTAATGACTTTGATAACGCTTAGAAGTTACCATAGTTGTTTATTATGTTTTTTTTAGATTCCTTATGCATTTTTTCACTATTTCCGCACCCAAAAACTAACTCTCTGCATGACCCAAAGGTTGACTGGTAGATAATGCCCCTAGCATTAAGTCCACCTGTTGTACTTTTTTGTATAATGAAGTTTTTAATTAAATAAATACATTTTTATTTTTTCTGATACGTAATGATCTCTCCTAATAATGTCTTAAATCACAGTGTCATTATATGGTAGGTAGTCTAGATTTCAATCAATTAGAAATTTCGCAAGGGATTGTCATCATAAAACACTGGCACTCAAAGCTTAAACCGCAGTCGTTTAATCACTATCAAGTATCTTAATACCTCCTTTAAAAGTATACACATAGCTGGGCATTAACTCGTTAATCCGTTAATCGTTAATTAACGAAGTTAACATTTTGAGTAACGGATTAACTTTTAAGTTAACTTGAAAAACTGTTAAGGCACTCATTAACTTCCGTTAATAATAATGAAGTCCGTAAATCGTTAATCCAATGCCTACTATCCACCGCATGGCACCGCGAGTGAAATATGAGTACGTGTGAGAAAGCTGCGAATAGATTCATTTTTACCCACAACGAAACGGAGCAGGTATATGCGTTTAGGGTGATGTTTGTGTGTGCGTTTGTGCAAAGTAATGTTGCCACCTATCTTTTAATCTAATAATCCGATTTTATGCGTTCATGTTCTTAGACAGGTGTTATGACTGTAACGCACTAGGGGGCGCCACGGTATTAGTGTAAAACAATGTTGCAATACAATCAAAACGAAATGTCTGGTTACAATTCTGTTTTCAAAAATGTGTACGTGGTATAGTGTTGACGTCAATTCGATTGTATATCGATTATTAATCAATTATTCAAAAGGGGCCCAAATAATCTAACAATCGATATGACAATCGATAGTATCGATAATATCAATATAATCGATTATATCGATTCCTATATTTATTAGATATAATGGATTAAAAGATTATAATGCGTAGTCAAATACAATATCATTGATTATATCGATATCAAGTTTTCAAGCGATACTATCGATTTAATCGATTATAAGATTATAATTGTTTAGATTAGACAATACTATCGATTGTTAGATTATTTGGGGGGGGGGGGGGTGTTAATCGATTAATCGATAATCGATTATCCGGCAACACTAACGTGGTAGCTTAAATGCATGTTCCCAAATAATAAAAATTACATATGGAACTCACTAGAGGGCGCTACAATATTAGTGCAAAATAATATGGCAATAATATTAAAACGAATTGTCCGATTTCAAAAAATATTATAGTCTCATGAGTTTTGGGGGCTGCCATTAACCCAGCAAAAGCTTTTCTAGTGCCGTGAATACAATTATTGAAGAACTGTAGATGTTTAACGATGACATAAAATAAACTTATGAGTATGATTAAATTTTTGTTGAAATTTCATATAGAAAAGGCAGCCCCTGACGGATATTTCTCGGTTATGTATTATGGTTATTATGGTTAAATTATTATCGCTAAATTTACTCGTAAGCATATCTTCGAGAAACAGACACGTTAGGAAAAAACTGTAAACATCGATATTCATTGTTTAGGTACTTAAGTATATCTATTACCGATTTCTCGAGATATTAACCCTTTTTAAGAAAGTATTTTTACGTCCATTATAATATTTCGTTACATAATAATTGGGTAAAGTCGGGGGTTTTGAGTTATTTTCTCCGATTTTTACCGTCGTGGTTTTTTTCCTAATTTTTAAATGTTCATTTGGTTTCAACATGTCATTAATTACTTAGAGTCGGTGTTTAGTTAGAATGACGACTGCGGTGTTTGTTTTAAAGAAGGGAGCGTTCAAGTATTACGGAACGCAATTTTTGAAGATTTTTTTGCTCCCCTCCTACCCCTCTATATAACGCACCGTTACGTTTTTCAGTACTCCCCCTCCCTCTTTCTTTTAAAAAAAGACTAATACAATCGGGGGATTCTCCGGAAACCGTAGGGAAACTAAAAGGGTTTCCAGATGGAAGTTTCATATCTTAATTTTTTATTGAAACGCATCGTAGCGTTTTACTAAATTACTGTCAGTGATCCTATCATGGAAGACATGGCATCGGATTTCGGGTCTGGTCCATTTTTTGGATTTCGGATTCCATATATTTTAACGGATTAACGATTAACGTTAACTTGCGTTAATTCTTTAGAAATGTAACGCTTTAACGTTTAACGAAGCTAACTTTTTTAGTAACGGATTAACGATTAACGAAGTTAACTGTTTGATTAACGGTGCCCAGCTATGAGTATACATAGGTCAATAAGAAGATTTCAATATTTAAAATATGTTATCGCAAGAATTTAATTTGAAAACAAAATATTTAATTTCTAGTTCGTTGGCGATGGCTTTTTAAATCAATATCTAAGCAATTTTTCGACATACTCTCAAGTTTTAAATATTATTTGCATTACTGTCAAATACGTTACACGTAAATATTAACGTTTTTTAAATATTGATCTGTGTCATTAGCTTGATATCTTTTGAAATGTCATGTTGACGAGTTATATAATGATGAGCTTCCTCGTCTGCTATTACGCTAATAAAGTGGATAATGCGGTTTCCTTACAGAATTTCCTTCCCTGTTCAATAATATAGATCATAGTTTCTCAAAATGGCTCTAACCCTGTCAATATTTCCAGATGTCAGTAAACATAAAATCAATAGTCTGGTCCAAACCAGCGTAATAGCCTGCTATTCTATTCAAATTAAAAATGCCTTTAGCTGGAAAAATTACTTCGCTATGTGCGTGGTATCATGAAACAAAATTTTTATTTTAGAATAGAATAGAAAATGTCTTTATTCATGTAAACTTTTACAAAAGCATTTATGAATCGTCAAATTAAGTAAACCGCCGTGTTCGGAATGTTGATTCTATCGAGAAGAATTTAAAATATTTTATGCACACAATTCCGATACATTATTTCAATGTTTAACACGTCTTAAAAATAGTAATCAATTCACAGATTGTTTATTTATTTAAAAAAACTTTATTGCACAAAAAAGTATAACAGATGGACTTAGTGTTAGGGGCATTCTCCACCTACCAGTCGACCCGTGGGTCATGCAGAGAGTTTATATATGGGGGCGGTAATAGTCAAAAAGTGCCTAAGTAATCTAAAAAAAATCGTAATAAAAAACTATAAATTAAGCATTACGGTACAGAGCATAGTAATTAGAGATTCAGACTCATACACTAAGACGAAAATGTGTCGGTGCTGAAATTTTTAATGTTTTACTTATGTCATAAATTTCACTGCGCATTTCAACCCCCATTTGGAACAGATTTTGTGAGGAAGAGAAAATAACTCATTATGGGAACTTTTGCACTTACAATTTCACAAATGGGTATTTGAACGAGTTTTGTTGAAAATGAGCCTCATCCCATAAAATTGGCTGCAGTTTTTCACTTTGGTGTATTTTGCTTATGGAAATTATTTATTCTCGTTTTTAAAGACAGTTTTGTCTTTTTACGCGTTTCTGATTGTTTTGGAAGTACCTAAAAGCGATAATATTATTTTACTTCTTTAAATAATCAAATCAGTAAATAGTTTACTCTTGTTTGTTTCTATTCATATTATAATCGCTTTTGCTAATAGTTTGTAAAAATGAATAGATATCTGTATCCTTACAACACTTTTATATAAAAAAATATGAATTTGGATAACATTTGGTAGAAGAGGTGCATTAAACGTACCTACCTACTTCGCATATAGCTCGTCAAATTATTAAATGCAAAACGAAGAAGGAATGTTTTTTGCGCTTAACGCTGAAATATTAGAAATAATGCTATACCTTAATAGGTATGATCTATTATGTGTGATATTCAGATGTAACAAAGATTTGCCGCGCGTAAATTTCGCTACAGACAACACAAAAACTATTAAGCGCTTTTTGATGTTACTTGACGCGTTGAAAATGTGTTGGCTTTTTTTTTCATGTAATTGCGAATGATATTCAATATTCAGCTTGTACGGGTTACCGCACGATAGGTATAATGTCAATGACGTGTAAATTTAGTGCACTTAGAAACAATAACATACACGCACATGATAGTAAACGTACGTTCTACTTATGTGTATTTATTTGTTATTTCTTATGAAATAAACCAGTGTTAGATTTTTGGGCTCGTACATTTCCCATCCTAGTCATCGCACTCATCTCATAACTGTATTTATTTATTTGCATTCATGTATATACAATAAATTAATTACATATGATGTTTAGTATCTAGTTAGTATATATAAGTTAGTATACATGTAGGTACCCTATAAGTGCGTCGCAATAGTTAAGTTTATATTTAAGTATTGAACTCTTATTTAAGTTTAAGGGTCTAGATGTCAGTTTCCAATAATCGGGTTTTCCTATACGAAAACCTTTAATGTTGTAGTGTCTATGTAAGCACCCTACACAGCTCATAATCAAAAGAAATTTATTATCTTATTGTTATACATAATCATTGTTAATGTAAATTGTTATTAAATAGATAACATTTAAGTTACATTATTAAGACTTTATTAATTAGACTTCTAGTGTCCAACGCGCTGTCGAAAGTAGGAAGATATAATATGTGTCCAATTGTCGCCACGTAATTTAAGGAAAGCTACGAAATGCTCGCTGCCTAACCCAATGTTAAGGAAGATGAATAACCACGATGAATAACAACGATGAATTCGTTGTTTTGAGCCGATTTCCTTTTAGGACATACCAGGAAGTAGTGGTAAAATTGGTCACAAGACGATGATGTATCAGCTGTGCTACATTTCACTCGGCCTTTTTCAATTTGAGGGACTTACGTGCTTACATCAATCTTATTCAGGATCCATTATACGTGTAGCTTGGAGCCGATCTAAATAATCACCGATGTCTATTTGTTTGTATGTTTTCCAAAATCCATTCCATGGAATGCTGCAAAAGTTGATGAATGTGATGGTGGTACTTAAAAATTTATGTTGAGAAAAAGGTCAAGCGTGTGTAAAATGTTTCACATTTAAAACTCGTCTCGTCACAATTAAAATTGACAGGCTTTGAGCTTGGGCTACTAGGTTCCATTCCCGGGTCAAGGAAAAGTATGAGTAGAATTGTTCGGGTTTCTGCACCAACCTGTTGGCTAGCGTGATGATGCCTTAATTTCAATGATTGGGATTTACATTGAATACAATGCAAAATATGTCTACAGCCGGTTCAAAATCTACCGATAAGATATCTGTAAGAAAATCACTAGATGGTTGCTGTACGGTTTGTACAGCCTTTTGGTGATAGTTGATAGAAGTGAAAGTCTTTGATATGATTGATACACTCATATATTGATAAAAGTCTATTGCTAAAATGATATGATTATGAATGAGTACGCGCGGAAAGTATTTGATCGCCGAACACGAACTGACTTACTCAAGTAAGTAAAGTAAAAATGCTTGCGTGACAATACTGTACGAGCTTGCCCGTACATGCTCCCGGGCCAAAAATATAAAAAAAATATGAGATACTATGATAGGTGAGTGACATGAGTACAAGGTGATACAACAATTTTGCTTAAAATTATTACAAGATGATCGTACAATACTAAATCTAATTACTACAGAGAACTAAACTCTGTTTGACGAATAGGCGACGTAGATTTATCGAGTAAGCGCGCACTCCTAATTTCATTGAGCTCACTATAAACGCACTGATTAGTACCGACCGCACTACACTTATTCACAACACTTTCACTGATACACTGCACTGTAGTAGGCTGAGAAATGCCAGCCTCGCGCCTCGCTCGCTGCCGCAGGCGCCACACGAGGAACACCGCCGCCGCGACGCCTCCGCAGACCACCACCAAGTAGATGACCACGTAGTGGTGCACATCATGATATGATACTCGTTCTGTCAGAATCCCATCAGCGGCACTAGCTTTCATATCTTCTATTCGTTTATTAATCTCCTCTATATCGCTTTGATAGCTGATAGTCGCGGATTGATTTTCGATGGCGGAGATTGGTATAGGTAGATGCATTACGTGGTTAATAGGTGGGATATTTATTTTGATAATATCTGCAGTAGTATTTAAGGTATTTGAAAGGGTCTTGTGCGGATAAATTGTGAAGGTCGTTCCTTTGATTATGCAATCGCCGCTGAATGATATAATTCCAGCCGCATTCAATTGCTCAGCTGAAACATGATCTCCACATATGACTCGCACGGTGCATTGTCCGCAACAGAAATATAGGTACGTATTTATGTTATGTAATTCCGTCCACGTGTTTTTACAAGTCGTTTTTGTGGTTTCACACTGATCGGAAATATGATTTTTGGTACATAAGTTTTCATCTGATCGCATATGGAATACTGGCCTTTTCATAGGACATAGAAATGTATCGGTGTCATAATGAACACAGTCCTGGAATTCTTTTTCGAGCAAAGGAATATATGAGTCCTTTTGTAGGTTCACAGCTACGTAATCTGATACTGGAATAATATTAATCATATTTTTGTCGATTATCTGTGGGATTGGTATTATTTTGTAAACATCGAAATTGTCACGGCTCACCAAGGGAATGTTTACTTCGAAAATTATGAAATTTTTTAAAGCTTTCGCCTTCACCGTAAGAAGATGATAAATTTTTGATAGATCGGTCTGTATGTTTTCTATTGGGAGTGTTAAATCTTTGGACAATGATCCTGTAATTATACTCAACTCGTCTCTCAATTGGTCCGGTGTTAAAAGATGAAAATTGAATTTTCCAAGATAGATGTTTGTGATCGAATCAACTAGAGTTTCTTGAATATTCTGCAAGCTTACCAAGACGCTATTAGCAATAACTGATGACAAGGTAAAATCGTTCATATTTATTGACTTTTGAAGTTCACTTTTCTGTATATTTATCTCTTTCTCCAGGTTATGTATGTGCTGATTAAAGCTTTTATGTTGTTTATTTATTGAATTTTCTACTCGTTTTATCAAATTAAGCTCAGCTTCGACTACTGATGTTTGGTTCTTCCATAATAAAGCTAAATGTTTCTGATTATCTCGAAGGATCTCAATATCCCTTTCATATTGTTCGGCAAAGTTTTGGTCTAGTACACCGAACAGCTGGTTGGCTATGGAGCCGACACCATTGATAAGGCCGCGACGCACGCGCGCACCTCGCCGTGTGAGCTGCTGACCGAGCAAAATGCGATTGTAGTGTTGTATCTCTGTGTATCCGAGTTGTAATTGAAGAAGGACGACGTCACACTGTGGAATCTTTTTATCGCTGCTTTGTGAACATGAGCCTTCAAGGTGATTTATGTATTTACCGAGTAATTCTGTGCCTTGCCAATATGGTGACATATCATAGTAGATAACTAATTTCCATTGATCTTGTTCTAGACGCATAGCAGCAATGTTGTCAAAATATAGGCCTTGACTGTTGTTCAAACTTGATGTTTGATACGAGCATGAAACAGGTGAGATGATCATAACTAGCCACAGAAACAATAAGTATATGAAGTTTATTGATTTATGTTGATATTTTGATTCCGACCGTTTATTTTCTGATGTCACACAGGTTATTATAGTTTCTTGCTTCTGATTTAGCTTTTCATCTTGTTGATTTTCATTGGTAGGTAATAATGACATTTTAGAGACAGGTCTTTTCATGAATCCGTTTTTGGTCTTAAGGGTGACCACACGGACGTACCCGTCCTTGCCGGGATGGAGCGACACAATTCTCCCTAATGCCCATTTGCCTGCTGGTAAGTTGACGTCATGTATGATTACAATATCATCGATTTTAAGATTATCTTTTGCTTGCCGCCACTTACTTCGGGCTGATAGTTGACTTAGGTACTCATTTCGCCATCTTAGCCAAATATCATCGAATATCTTCTGGGTTAAATGCCATCTTGTTCTAAGATCTTTTTCAGACTCGATTATTGTTAAGGTGGGCCCACTGGCCAGAAAGTGTGATGGTGTTAGATAATCCAAATCTTCACAGTCTTCGGACAACGCGCATAGAGGTCTAGCGTTGAGACAAGCCTCCAACTGAGCCAGCAGGGTTGAGTACTCCTCGTAGGTCAATTTTTGCTCTCCCACCACTCTTTTCAGATGAAATTTCAGACTTTTTACGGCAGCCTCCCAGAGGCCGCCCGCGCTGGGCCAAGACGGAGCATTGAAGTGCCATTGAATTTGCATATCTGTGATAGCGGTAAAGAATTGATCGTCTAATGTAGATTGTAAATCAATAAATTCTCGTTCGAGAATCCTACTGGCGCCCACAAAGTTTGTTCCATTATCGCTGTAGACATGTCGCGGAGCACCCCTTCTAGCAGCGAATCTACGTAATGCAGCTAGGAATGTAGATGATGTTAAATCTGATACTAATTCAAGGTGCACGGCCTTTGTTGCCATGCACACAAATACGGCAATATAGCCTTTGGATGTTTTGATTCCCCGGCCCTTGTTAGATTTTACGTCAACAAATCCAGTCAGGTCAACACCGGTATGATAAAAAGGTCTTGATGGTGTCGTTCGAGCAGCAGGTAAGTCCCCCATGATCTGTTCGTGTTTTATAGGGTCGTGGCGTCGGCACTTGACGCATCTACGCAGTTGCTTTTTAATTGCTCGGTTTCCTCCTAATATCCAATACTTCCTTCGTACAAAAGCTGATGTCAGACGAGCTCCTCCATGGAATACAAGCTTATGAGATTGATCAATAATAAGTTCAGCCAAGCGACAGTTATTAGGGATTAATATAGGATGTTTCATTTGAGGATCCATCTGAGCATTCCTGAGCCTTCCTCCGACTCTAAGTATACCGTCTTTGTCTAAAAATGGATTTAATGCGCATAATTTACTTTTAGTTGATACTATTTTGCCTTCCTTTAGGTTATTTATTTCCGTGTTAAACTCATGTGATTGTATATATTGGATAATCATAGTTTTTGATTTATTTAATTCTGATAGTGATAAGTAATTTTGTTTGTTTATATTTTTTGTTTTTGTTTTAAACCTTAATATCCATGCTAGTATTCGTACGATTTTGATAAAAGAACTATGTTTTGATAATAATTGGTAAATGATGTCGCTGTCGAAATTCTTGTTTTTGTCAGTGACAACGTTTACTTGTTTGGTTTGCTTCAGTTCAACATCGGTGGAATAGGTCGGAGAGACCTCTTGATCGTTGTAAGTTGTTAGCCAAGTCGGCCCTCCCCACCACAAAGGATGATTTACTAATTGAGAAGCAGACAAACCGCGACTAGCACAGTCCGCCGGATTCTCGTCCGATTTTACATAACGCCAACATTTGGAAGGCATGACGTCAGTTATTTGCTTTGCTCTATTTCCCACAAAGGTTTTCCATCTTGCTGGGTCTCCATTCAGCCAACCAAGACATACCATGGAATCACACCAGCCGTACAATATTATATCATAGTTGCTCAAACATTGTTTCACCTTTGACATTAATTTAGATAGTAGAAGAGCTCCACTTAGTTCTAATTTTGGAAGTGATATCTTGGAATTAGAGGGCACTAATCTTGTTTTTCCGACAAACAATGACACATCGCAGTTATTGCTTCTTTTTATTTTACAGTATATGACGGCCGCATACGCCTTTGTTGACGCATCGCAAAACCCGTGTAATTCGATACTGTCACCCGCTGTTGTTTTTATCCATCTGTTAATTTTTATTTCTTTGATATAATTTAAATCTTCTTTAATTTTGGTCCATTCCGATTGAATATCTGCTGGTAGCGACTCATCCCAATCGATATTTGATAACCAAACATTTTGAAAGATAATTTTTAATTTAGTAGAAAGCGGCGCTAGCAATCCCAATGGGTCAAATAATTTTGATATATCTGATAGTAATGATCTTTTGCTGTCTTGTTTTGACGATTGGTTGATTTTGATGTCGAATGATAAGGTATCTTGATGAGGGTCCCAACTGAGGCCAAGGGTTTTAGTTGGTTCTTTTTGCTTAAAATTGAAATTTTCTTGATTATTAGAATTGAAATTAACATCATTTAGTTCGGTGATATTCGATCTCCACTTCCTTAGGTTAAAACCACCAGCTTTTAATAAATTGATTAAATCAAAACATAACTTTTGTGCTGATTCGACACTATGTTGGCCGTATACAAGGTCATCCATATAAAAATAATGTTCTAAGACATCGGATGCTGGGCTACTAGAAAAATTTGACCTTTCGTCCGAAGCCAATTGTTTTAAGGTCATCATCGCCAAAAAAGGGGCCGCCTTGGTTCCGTATGTCACTGTTGTCAATTGATAGTCTTTGATGGGTTCGTTTACAGAATTACGCCAAACAATTTTTTGATATATTTGATCATCTTTATACATCCAAATTTGACGGAACATTTTTTCAATGTCTGCTGTAAATGCGAACTGAAATTGTCTCCATTTGATAATTAACGACTGTAAATCTTGCTGTAAGTTTGGTCCACTTGACATTACTTCATTTAAACTAGTCCCTGATGATGTTTTACTGGATGCGTTAAAGACAACCCTAAACTTGGTACTCTTAGATTCAGTACGTTCTATGCCGTGATGCGTAAGATAGCAATCTGATGACGAATTGCTGGTCGAAGGAATCATGTGACCTAATGATTGATATTCATCCATAAATGATTTATAGTCTTTTTCCATGTTGGTATTTTTGCTTAGTTTGCGTTCCAGAGATTTAAATTGTGCGATAGCTTTCCCTTTGGAGCTACCTAAAAGTTCTGAAAAGTTTTCTTTTAAAGGCAAGCGAACTTCATAATTGCCGTCTTCTCGTCGAGTAGTGGTATCTTTGTAATATTGTATGCATTTTTGATCTTCTACTGATAGGGTAGACTCTTCGGTGATATCCTCTATTTCCCAAAATTTATGTATATCCCTTAGATCTGTCAGTACTACATTGCAGTGAAGTGTTTTGATGTTTCCGCTTAAAATCCAACCTAGACGCGTATTTTGGGCAATCGGTGAAATTTGTTCGGATCTGCATATTCCTTCTAACAGAATCAATGAATAAATATCGGCTCCTAATAAAAGGTCCACGGGTTTGCTTTGGTTGAATTCGGGATCTGCTAATGTTATGTTATCTAAATATGACCAATTTGGTTTTATAAAAGAATGGCTAGGTAAATTTTTGATAAGATTTTTCATGATAAGGGTATCCGTTTCAAATTCGAAATCGCTATTGATAGCTGAACACTTTATGTGTATTGTTCCCTTGCAATTGCTTTCTTTGATACCTACCCCGGAGATCACACCGTGACATCTCTGTCGGGGCAACCCTAAAAACTGTGCTGCGTTTTCAGTGATAAGAGATGTTTGGGAACCTTGGTCTAATAGGGCTCGAATCTTGATAAAAGTCCCATCAGCTTTTTGGACATTGATCAATGCTGTTGCTAAAAGTATTTCAGGTAATTCACGTTGCAACGATACGTGTGAATTACTGCGCATGGCAGGAGAAAGCTCAGATTTCAAATCGCCGCGCTTGTTGTTTGTACTCGCCGCGCCCCCTGCATGCTCATGTTCCTCAAAAGCGCCGTGCAATAAGGTGTTATGTGCTTGGTTGCATTCACGACACTTTTTATCAGAAAAACATGCTTTTCCGTAATGGCAATAAAGACAATTTTGGCACAATTTATGTTTAGCAACGATAGCGCGTTTTGACGATGGCGACATTTCGATGAATTGTTTGCAATGAAAAACTCCGTGATTGTCAGTTTGGCAAATGGGGCACTTAAAAAATTTTGTAGCATAAACATATTTACTCGGTAATGGTTGCGAAATGGCTCGTCCGGTAGATTGGAATTGTTGTTTTGTATGAAATTTATTTGATTTATTATGATATTTAGAACCCAAATATTGTTGATTATTTTGGGAACTATTGCGTATTGGCTTGTCAAAATGTTGATCTTGTTTACGTCGAGAGGATTCTATAGTCGTAAATTTACCTTCCAAAAATAGTAAAAAATCTTTTAGTTTAGGTAAGTCACGCGGGCTCTTTACAGAAGCTATATACTCCTTATGGGTCTCGGAATCTAGCTTTTGGCCCATTAGGTAAATAAGAAGTGGATCCCACGAATCGACATCGATACCTAGGTTCCTGATCGCGTTAAGGCTTTCTAGGATGGCGTCGTGGATCTTTTTGGTATGACTGTATGATGGATGTTGAGCTGCAGGTATGCCGAGCATGATGTCAATAAGAGAATTCAAAATTAGTTTTTTGTTATCAAATCTGTGGTTTAATATCTCCCAACAGATCGAATAGTTGTCAGATGATATTGATAAATGTTGTATAAGCTTCTCCGCTTCGCCCTTGACTTTAGACTTAAGAAATTGCATTTTCTGGGCGCTGGAGAGAGATGGGTTGTTGTGAATCGTCTCGGTAAATAAGTCCTTAAACGAGGTCCAATGATGATAACTACCACTGAACGTAGGTATTTCGATTAAAGGAGTTGATTGATCGCGATACGAGATGGACCACATCTTTTTATTAATAGATTTGATTGCGTCATTATATGCTCGTTCATACTTGAAGAAAGCGGCTTCGTAAGCTGGGTCCCTGCCCCCAAGCTCACTGTCCAGGTCCCAATGAAGAGAGTCAATGGCTGACCAGCGAGTATTTATCACTCGTAACAAATGATCAAACTCCCATTTTTCGGAGATAGTATCTAACACAATATTTGTAATTGTATGCTCAAATGCTTTAAAGTTGCTGCTTTGTTTCCTAAGCAACTCGTCTGATTTGCTTGATGTGCCTTGGTGAGATAGACTGCTAGAGGGTTGACCTTGTTGTATACCTAAAGGTGTTGCCGGTCTGATTAAAGGAGGTAAGCCTTCCTTCTTAAAAGGCTCATAATTTTGTATTGCTAATCTGATATTAGAATACCTATCCTTAACAATCTCGAATTGATTTGATGTAAAATAAACATTCGATTTTTCACCAAATCCACACAATTGAATATGATTTGATTGATATTCCTGCCAGTAACTATCGAGAGTAGCTAATCGACGTTTAATGTAGTCGGCAGTTTTTCTCTCCGCACCGTCTTTTTTGAAATTACTATATAGCTGCTCTATTGCGCTGGAGGTTTGCTCCTGGTTTTTCATTAAATCTTCCATGCTGGTCATAGTTGAATGATACAGGTACAAGATGAAAGCAAGTAAATTGGAAAAATCTTACTTGAATTCTTCTAATTGCTGAAATGATTAGGATGTATCTGGTAGAACCGCAACGTAGCTGCTTACGGTCTCCGTGATAGTCTTGATGTCGCCTGTCAATGCACTGCAAATCCTTGATAGTTCAAGAATAGTTCACCTCACTTGTAAAACAGAGTTGTGTTTTGTCCACGTAGTTACTGAGTCACACGCGAAGTCCGTTTTTTCGAAGGACCATAAAAGTATGTACGGTTTGTACAGCCTTTTGGTGATAGTTGATAGAAGTGAAAGTCTTTGATATGATTGATACACTCATATATTGATAAAAGTCTATTGCTAAAATGATATGATTATGAATGAGTACGCGTGGAAAGTATTTGATCGCCGAACACGAACTGACTTACTCAAGTAAGTAAAGTAAAAATGCTTGCGTGATAATACTGTACGAGCTTGCCCGTACAGTTGCAGTAGAAGTATTTAATTTGATACTCATGTAAACTACTGCGGACAAGTCATGTGGTTTTATATTGATCAGAAAAGAAACATACAGAATTATTTTTTGAGAGATAACCTGAAGCAGACCAGTCAACATTGTTAACACCTACTCTGAAGCATGAAAGAGTTAACAAACATATATACTCCTGACTACTGAGGTACAAGCTTCATGGCTCAGTTTGGGCGTCAGGAGTCTTCATATGTATTTGTCAACAATGATTATGTCAATAAAGAAATTGTATTATTTATTATACCTATATACACCCAAATATCAATAAATCCATAAAAAAAAACGAAACTTTTGCGTTACAAATGACTGCTGCTGACTGCTGCTGGTATTCATTACAGTCATTTAGTAAATTCTTCATGAAAGTGGATGTAAATTGCAACCACCCAGACAATCATACCTTTGTTATCATTGCCTATTTGTCATCAGCTGTCTGTGTTTATGACGTGCCCATTGAAGTGTGATTGCCGTAACCGACATTTTCCTCATATACCTGTTGGTGACAAGAGAAACGCAATAACTTTACAATACTTACGAAGACAACAGGAGTACAATGTTACGCACTCATTTACTTTTAAAACCTTTAAGGGTGATTTTTCAAAAGTCAAAGGTCAGTAAGGATAAGGTTATTTAGGATTTTTAAAGTTTAAGGACTTAAGTCCACGAAATTGACAAATTATTGTGATATTTACAATAAAACACTATCATTTATATTATGTCATTTACAACACTTCTTAATGAAGTTTATAGAGAGCACATCAATGGTCTCGTTATATCTTGTTGACTATATAAATTACCCAAATTAAGCATTATAATAGTCACTTAAATATAAATTGTATGTGTTAGTTAATTAAGTCTCATTTTAAATTAACTGTATTTGTAAAATTTTATCCGTCAAACTTAATTTTATAGACCGAAAACCCAATATTAAACAGAAAGTGAAACCACTAAGTGATTAAAGGAAGAACAGTAGGTACCCAGGCAATACCAACTCTCCTTTGAGTTAACATTTCTCAGAAGGCTGTTTAGACCATACGACGAAAATCTAATAAAGTATATACTACATTCCCGATAGACGGGTAATATAGGTTCTCATATATATATATATATATATATACAAGACCGTTTCACATCAAACGATGTTAATCTACGGAATAAGCTTTCCAAATATAAAAATATTTTGACAAGCGTTAACAAACTTTGTTCAGGTTCGCTATTGTTCCTTCGCCTTTGTTCGCACTTTTGCCGCTTGGTTCGCTGCAAGCGACTCTCATGACGTTTCAATGCAAGTGTGGAGCGAAATCATTTGTAAGCGGACTTTTTCCATTAATTAAAAAAAATCTGTCGCCAGTTTTCCACAGTGTTTTTTACTTTTAATTGTTTAACTTTTATTTTTTGCTAGACTCATTAACTTATATAGAGATATTACACGAAGTCAATCTATATTAGTTGTAGGTATTAATTAAAAAAAACAATAAGTACAGTCATAAAATTTATAACACCTTTGAATCAAATACAAAAACGTCAAGAAGAATTGGATTCGAACTTGGAAACAATGTTTTGTCTCTCTCTCTCTCGAGGTCTCGATTAAGCTAAAAATGCCTATTAAATTTTTAACAAAGATGATATTATTTTGCATGATGGAAGACCGTTTAATACGTATTGAAATTAATCTGATACGCTCCAGTTCTCCAAATACGGTTGAACACTATTTTGACAAGCGTGAACCAACGAGAGGCGTCGCATTGTTCACTAGCTATTGTTCTCCCGGCTTTGTTCGCAGTAAAAGTTTCGTGTCTCACATCGGATTTTGCTTCAAGCGACTCGTGGCATTCCAATGCAAGTGTGAAGCGAAATCATTTGCAAGAAGGTTTCGTTTTTTACCAAAAAAAATATTACCTATTTTTGCTTTCAGTGAACCATTACGAATTTACACTAGAAACAACATTGAAAAAGTATTTTTAATTAACTAAACTATGCCTTTTCAGTTTATTAAGCGGCAATTTTTATTTACGTACTTTTACGTAAGTGTAAAAGCCCGTTTCACATAAAACGAAATTAATCTGATACGCTCCAGTTCTCCGAATCCGGCTGAACACTATTTTGACAAGCGTGAACCAACAAGAGGCGTCGCATTGTTCGCTAGCTATTGTTCTCCTGGCTTTATTCGCAGTAAAAGTTTCGTGCCTCACTTGTGACGACAGATTTTGCTGCAAGCGACATTTGTGGCATTCCAATGGCAGTATGAAGCAAAGTAATTTGCACGAAAATTTCGTTTTTTCAACAAAAAAAAACTATTTTTAGCTTTCGGTGAACCATTACTAGTTGACACTAGAAATGTGTATGAAAAAGTATTTTCAATTGACTAAACAGTGCCTTTTCAATTAAATAATCAACGATATTTCTCACGTAAAAGCCCGCTTCACACGAAACGAATTTAATCTGATACGCTCCAGTTCTCCAAATACGGCTGAACACTATTTTGACAAGCGTGAATCAACAAGAGGCGTCGCATTGTTCACTAGCTATTGTTCTCCTGGCTTTATTCGCAGTAAAAGTTTCGTGCCTCACTTGTGACGACGGATTTTGCTGCAAGCGACATTTGTGGCATTCCAATGGCAGTATGAAGCAAAGTAATTTGCACGAAAATTTCGTTTTTTCAACAAAAAAAAAATCTATTCTTAGCTTTCAGTGAACCATTACCAGTTGACACTAGAAATATGTATGAAAAAGTATTTTTAATTAACAAAACAGTGCCTTTTCAATTAAATAAGCAACGATATTTCTCACGTAAAAGCCCGCTTCACACGAAACGAATTTAATCTGATACGCTCCAGTTCTCCAAATACGGCTGAAAACTATTTTGACAAGCGTGAACCAACAAGGGGCGTCGCATTGTTCACTAGCTATTGTTCTCCTGGCTTTGTTTGCATCAAAAGTTGCAAGTCTCACTTGTAACGGATGGCTTTGCTGCAAGCGACACTCATGTCATTTCGATGCAGTATGAAGAAAAGATATTAGCACGCAAGTTTTTTTCTCAATAACAAAGAAATACTAAAAATGACAGTTCTTTTTTGGTTAGCAACTACGAGTTGGCACTAGAAATTACTGAAAAGGTTGTAATTGGAAGCGTTTGTCTTTTTGATTAAAAAAGCAACAATATTTCTCACGTAAAAGCCCGCTTCACACGAAACGAATTTAATCTGATACGCTCCAGTTCTCCGAATCCGGCTGAATACTATTTTGACAAGCGTGAACCAACAAGAGGCGTCGCATTGTTCGCTAGCTATTGTTCTCCCGGCTTTGTTTGTAGCAAAAGTTGCAAGTCTCACTTGTGACGGTGGGCTTTACTGCAAGCATGGCGTTTACATGTCAGTGCGAAGTGTAATCATGTATACTCGTGTATGTTTCACTAATTTTAGGATAATACTTTTTGCAAGTGTTTTTTTTACAGAAAAATCTAATGACAACTTTGAAATAACATTGTAGCAGGGTTGACATATAAAATATACTAGCTGTGCCCGCGACTTCGTTCGCGTGGACTACATCCTTTTATGGTCGGTTTTACCCCTTTCTCCCCTAATATTCATAACAAAAAGTAGTCTATATTTTAATCCATGTTTCGAGCTATATTTGTGCCAAATTTCATATCTCTAACTTCAAAAATAAACATTTTTCCATATAAACTTCCAAAGGTGGTATTACCCCCCTCCCCCCTTATTTTTTAATAAAAACTAGCCTTTGTCCGTTCTTGAGATTCAACGTATACCTATACTAAATTTCATTAAAATCGGTTGAGAGGTTTAAGCAGGAAAGCGTAACAGACTCACAGACAGACAGACAGACAGACAGACAGAGTTACTTTCGCATTTATAATATTAGTAGGGATTTTATTCGAACCGCATTTTTTATAAATAACTAAATTATATTTAACGTTAAAATTTACAGGCAAACATATATTATTACAATTTTAAGAGAGGCAAGGCATAGCGATTTATTGCCCGAACTGGAGCTGGACGACTGGTGACATAGCTCCACTTTACAGAAGACCGCAGCCAAATAACAATCACTTCTATGTTGTTGTGTTCCTGCGTGTGAGTAAGGTTTCCAGAGCTTCTAGGGGTGCTACATTAGTAGCAGTGGTCAAGCTTTTAAGGTAAGCGCGACAAGTACAGTAACAGATTTATTTATGCTGTACTTGTCGCCTTTAAGCTAGAACCTCATTACCATTTAACATCAGGTGGGGTGAGGTCAATCTTGAAGTGTTATATAGAAAAAAAAGGTAGAAATTGTTACGGCAATGTACCTTTAAATATACTTACGATTAACAACACGACTTTTTTGGACTTTCACCGTCGTTATTTCGTGCGCATGACCATTGATATCGAATTGCTAGTGTTTGTACGACGTGTTGTCGACCGTACAATTAAATTTAAGTTAATAAATAAATATAAATAAATGCGCCAGACAATCACACCAATCAGCTGGTCACAAACGAAGGTTTTCCCTTGTACTATGAGCACCAGACGACGGATACTAACTGAGGGCGTCAACCCAGCACACCCAGACCCAAGTCAATTTCGAAAAGTTCGTTTTCCAAATTGACCCGACCGGGAATCGAACCAGGGACCTTTCGCGCTTTGGCCGCCTACCTTAGCCACTGCGCCACTGAGGTCGACGGATTACAACATGGAAATGTTACCGACTGTCGTAAATAAAATCACAGGGCAATAGCACAGGCAGGTCGCATCGCAGACCGCATTTCAATTTTCCGTTAAAGCAAATTCCTAGTTCAATCTTGTGGGGCGAGTCGGTGACGTAAGGGCAGGCAATCTCGGCAAATTTAAACCGGGTACCACACGGAATGTGGGAGAAACCGTATTAGGAGGTCAGGTACCAAAGTTTATTGAGTTAGGTGGTACAACTACGAGGCACAAACTAGAGTGCGGCCGAAACAGATCTCTCAGCTGTAGATACTTTAAAATCTTTCTTTAAAGCAATGACTACGATTTCGGCGCGGCCTAAAACTTCGACTAAAAAGACATGGTTTCGTAGCCGAAAGCAAAATTATTACCGAACTGTCGGTTGATTACTAATAATATTATACTAATAAGTTAAGCTTGAATGACATTACTTTACAGTTGAACAGAAGGAGGTCGTATGCTTAATTATGCACGTAAATACATATCTTTAGTTCATATGTTGCCTTTACAATTATATCCTTATTTACCAAAGATAAGGTCCAAAACCAATATAAAATGTAGTTCTTCAGTTGAGAGACTTGGGGGCCTAGTCAATGATACCATAATTTTCACAATCTAAACTCACCTAACATCAACTTACCAAAGGCTTAGAGAGATTGATACAACAGAAAAATTCATCGCCTGCGATAACTTGCGGTTTGCTCAGATGGTATTCCATCGATATGTGAAGGTCGTGAGTTTGAATCACACACCGCAGGGAGATTCACTCGTCAAGGTACTAAACATGAGCATCATTTTATATTACAAGTAATTAAAAAGCTAAAAAACTAGTTTTTTATTTTACCATACGACACAATTACGAATAGAAAACTTGAATAATACATAATAATAAACATAATGAGGTCATATTGTTAAACAATAGTATTTTGTTTGCAATGCAATACTCTTCCTTAGTCAGAAGGAAAACTGGCTACAAATACACAAACAGTACAGATAAAAGATACCTAAACATTTAAAAAAATAAAAAAAATAAGAATTATCACCTTTTACTAAGTAGCTTATGGCGGCGCTAGTGTGCTGCGTCAGCGTCTGCAGAATGTATGCTTGTTACTCTCACGCAATAGTTGCTTAATAGATTTGGATGTTTAGGGATTTAGAGAGATGAGGTCCTATTTACTATATAGAATACTTTTATCCCAATTATTACAAACGTAGTCGCAGGCAACAGCTGATAAACGAAACAAGAATATAGAAATCTTTGAAACAGCAGCGCCTTTCTTTCTTACAAGAATAAAAGAGTTCAGTAAAAAATGCAAGACTCACACTTTTTGTTTCTTCCAGCTTTTGTTATTTTAGCCATATTGAAAGCTAGGGGAACATTTTCAAACTTTATAACTTGTTGTTCTTATTGCACTGGCATATTATTCTTTTTTGTTGAGTATATAGCACATGATTTTAGTCCTTTATATTAAAACTAAGCTTCAAATGCCACGCTTGAATATTAAATTTTGGTTGGTTATTATAGAATTACTCTATTTTAAACTCTGTTTTAACCGGCTATTTCTTGAAATAGGTTGAATATCTTGTAATTCCTGATTCTTGAATAAACCTCTTATTGTTATTAAATAACATAGTGTAGCAGAAGACGCGTATACGCATACTTTAAAGTACAAACATTATAAATAACAAATCTTAAACCAAACTAACTTTTGTTATTATGTTAAAATCTAAAAAGTGTTTATTGTCTAATTTGCGAATTCAACACATAATACTTTGAATGCTCTCAATCCATACTAATACTACAAATGTGAAAGTACCTCTGTCCGTCTGTCTGTTTGTCTGTTCGGCTTTCACGCCTAAACCACTGAACCGATTTTTTGAATTTTGAATTTTTTTAATAGTTATTATGAGCATTAGAATAGGTTACTTCTTGAATGTCTTGCGTTGTGCATTCATTTATTTGATTCCTCTACGCAGTTATATATATATGTGTATTTATATAGTATTTCTCTGTAGCCCCGAAATTTAATCAGATTCTTTTGTTGTAGATACCCGTGATATTGCATCATCATGTTCCGAAAAATCATTCAAATCCTGATGGAAGTCTTTGATAGGTTTAAGATTTTTCCGAAATGCATTCCCTTATTTTTTTCATTTGATCCCTTGACATATTATGTACTTTTATCATCGGCATTGTGTTTGGTATCTTCTCTGGCCTTAAAACTAATCATATTTTCTTGTCCAACATTTTCATGTCCGTTGAAAGATGTTTGCCGTTGTAACATTTGCATTTCCAAAACAGTCCTGGGCTCGATTTGACTGAGACCAAAATATGAGTTTTCGTTTACATTCCCAACATAGGTGTTCAGAGCCCAGGAATTTTCGTTTGCATTCTGTTTAATTCTATAAAGTAACACTGCCAAACAGCAAATGATCGCAAACATGAATAATATCATAAAAAGGACGAGATAAACTAAATCACGTAACGATTCATCCACGCAAGCACCTGGAATCAAAAGTTGATATTTTAAACAATCCTTCGACAAACGTTTGTGTTTTTATTGAAAAAGAAAATAAAATTAAAAGAATTAGACTTTATACCACAAGCATATGTTGGAATATCCTTTATGCAAGCATTTGCTTGTGTCAAGAGAGCCCGTTCTTTGATAACAGAACATTTATTGATATTATTAATGGGAAAGATCTGTGAACTTTTATATTTAAAAAAAGTGGAAGCAAATAATAGAACGTCGTGTACGTCGGCGTTACCTTGTGTGTGTGCGTGTGTGTGTGTAGGCAAGTTTCATATGAAAAGTGACCTCTTACAACATAAAACGATGAACTTAGCATATTAACTTTATAATACAATTTTTTAGTTTGTAGCCATTTAATATACTTTTCTTGCTTTTACGAATGGCACGGTGTAAGTTACTGCCTCAGTGTTATCTTGTTATGGGATAACTGTTTTGAATACTACCTTTTGCAAAAGTATTATTTGGCGATATTGATATTTAAAACAAACAATTTTTGGAAATAATTGATTTTACTTTAAAACATGGAACCAAGATATTTTTCATAAATTAGGGATACTATAAAACTTAAAAACTCTTTCTAATTATGACTTAAGGGTGTTTCACCTTCGACATGCTTGGTAAAACAGAGAGAGAAATTTTAATAAGTGATTAAATTTCTTCCGGTTAATAAAAAAAATAATCTTTTCATGCTCCTGAAAAAGGACGTCATTATTATTTTTACTTTAATCTTAAAAATAGTTTATTTGTTAAGACTTTTTTTATGTTTACCGATAACTTGAAAGATGACACATTTTTTTTGTTTCTACCAATGTGCTTGTAGAGTGGTTCCAATTTCACTAGTCCAAAACATGACGAAGAAGACTTTTTAGAAAAAAAAAGGATAAAATGTGTACTTCTATACTTCTTTTTATAAAATGTGTAATTATATGTAACTTGTTTTATTGCATCTACAGAAAAATCGGAATATAAAAGAAAATTTAAAACTGCCCTGAAAAAAAACATATGATATGGGGCCGTCCATAAATTACGTCATTACCAGTTTAACAAAATTTATTATCAATACATAGTATAAAACCAAGTAGCTTTCGCTATCTGTCCCTATGTATGCTTAGATCTTTAAAACTACGCCACGGATTTTGATGCGGTTTTTTTTTCAATAAATAGTGATTCTTAAGGAAGGTTTATATGTATAATTCATAATAAGAGTGATTCTTAAGGAAGGTTTATATGTATAATACATGTAAATACCTCGGGCGAAGCCGGGGCGGGCTGCTAGTATTATATGTAATATTATTGTTAGAGTTTTTTTCTGTAGTTATTACTGTATTTGTGTACATATATGTATGTTTTATGAGTTATTTTAGTATTGTTACACTTCCTAGGTGTGCTGGAAGAAATTTATTTTTAGAAATAATCTTTTTGTACGTGAACAATAAACTATAAATAAATAAATAAGAATGACGTCAATTTCGGAACCCCCCCCCCCCCCCTAATTTAGAATGACGTAATATATGGACGGCCCCTATTACTTTTGATTTGATTGGCCAAAACAAAAAATTACTCGTAAATATGGTTGAAGTCGAAGTAAATCCTTTAAACTATCATACTGTATTGTAAATGCGAAAATTTGTTAGAATCTATGGATGTGTGTTTGTCATTATTTAATGTAAAACTTACTGAATAAATTTGGTTGGAAGATAGATCAGATACCAGTTTAATATATATAGGTTAATTAGAGCAACTATAAAACTAGCCAATCAAAAGAAAAGTAGAATCAAATTTAGAAATAACGAGACATACCAACTACATAATAAAGAAGAGATATCAAAGTACAAAGACAATCTAATTCTAATGTTACACGATTCTAGCACCCGACACGAAAATACAACAGTACAAACCCAGTATGACCACATAACGAATGCTATTACCTACAGCCTAAAACTAGCGCGCGAAACCAAAGACAAACATATACGTTACACTTGTGCCAAAATGATAAATGACGACTGACAAATTTTTGCAAGCACCCGTTCCCTTTATTTTGCCTTAATTTTTTTGTCATGCATTTTATTATTGCTTTTAATTTTTTTTTTATTGTAAGCTGTTGTAGCTTAAACTAACATATTACATAGTCTCACTTACAAGATATTAAGCAATACATATAATTTAACTTAAATATAGATTTGCAGATCATAGATCGATATTTACATTCTTATGATTTTAAATTTTTGTGGCCAGAGTTTGAAAAACTGAAGTAATTTTTTTCTTATTTTTTTTTTATAAAAACGTTTTTATTGTTGGGAAAGTTGCAAAACGGATCTATATACTGTCAAGATCTGCCTGCTGAATGAGTGCAATCATCGAGGATTTGCTATAAACCAATGCTTAACGTATATTCTCTATATTTTTATTTAAATTGTTATAACTTACGCCACGAAGTAGATGATAGTTCATATAAAAAAAAAGAAGAGTAATAATATAAAAAAAAATACTGTGTTGTAGGTGTCTGGATGACTCGACACTCATTCTGCAGCCGGATCTCATACGATAAGTTTATTAGTGTAAACTACGCCTAGCTTAACGGCAAAACTAAAAATGTTATTTGATTTTGTTTTAAATTTAACAAATTGAAAGAAAGCATGTTAATTTTTACATGAATGCTTTAAAGCAATAATTTTATAAACGGAACAAAACCTAAGTTTTTAATTGAAAGTTTTAAGTATGGAAGCTTTACATATTATTATTTGATATAAATAAATAATGAACTTCTGTGCCAAACATCAGGTTCCTGTAACAAACCTACAAAAACTGATCTAAATTTAAAAATTATGATTGTTTAGAATGAGAGAATCATTGAACATTAGTGATTCGACAGTAATAAGACATAGTTTCCAGAATGATCAATAGCCAAATTAAAATGGACGAATAAAGCAATTCCTTCAAAAAATGTGCGATTAGATTTTGGCATAACCTTAAAATATGAACTAGGAGGGTCTACATTATAATTTATACAAATTAAGGGTATTTTTTCGTGCTTTCATCTAATCTGGAGAAACATAATAATTTTCATATCGTAGTAAATATGTATAGCTTTCAATAGTACTAAGCATACCAACCCATAACTAAAATCGAGTAACAGGTTTTTCTTATTATTTACAATCTAACATATCGACTGTGAAGTAACAATTCCACTTAAGCGTATTTTTATGAAAAAATGATTTAAGACCTTATTTTGTACTACAAATTTATGTTTTTATTAATTTGATCACTGATAGTTAGGCGGTGTTGGTACTTCACCATCAAGATGGTCTCTTTAATGTCACACTTTTTCAATACTTGTTTACTGTTTTGCCGGCGTGTATGCATCGTACGTTTATATAAGCTGGTTCTTGAATGGTTTCTTTTGATAAAGACATGAGATAACCTGAATCGCTATCTTTAACTATTATTTTACAATTTGAATTCTGTGATGGTAGACAATCATAGACCAAGTCCATCTCTTTATCTTGCACTGGGATATTTGAAGGGTTTTCGTAAATGTCGAGACTAGGATACGAAGCAGATTTGTCATTGTTTACATCTTTCGTTTCTGTTGGCATCTCTTCGTATTCTTTGTTTAACAGTTCATTCAAATCCTTAAGGCTGGCTGATACCCCGGAGATCTTTGATTTAGCTAGAGTGGCCTCGCATATCTTTTTCATCTGGTCTTTTAAAATGATTTTGTGTGGTAAATTATTTTTATGGTACTTGTGAACTTTGTAATCTGCAGCTAGAGTTGAATGTTTTTCTGTTTTGTTATTTTTGGACCTTTCTTCGTCTGTGTAGGCGTTTGATGGACTCTTGGAGTTGGATGGAGTAAAACATTCTGTTTGTTTTAAAGATGTTTCTGCACTAGTTGACCTATTCATTGCCAGAACGGTCATCTCTTGAGACGTTTCTGTCGTAAATTTAGTACAGGATGAAGGATTATTGTTTGCAGAGTCTTTTTCCATTGTAGGCAACTCAAATATCTTTTTGTTTTGCCTTTTATTTCTATGAATTAGTATACCCAAGTAGATTATGATAATCAGCATTAATACCATCACGATCCCAATAAGACAAATCAGAACTAATGGCACTTGGACATTATTATCATTCTCACAAATACCTGAAAAAAAGTTTTGGCTTATTTTAGAACGTAAGAAGATTTTTATATCAATGGAAAGATAAAATTTTGTTATTAGAAAACCACAAACTATACAACATAAAAACATTTTGACCTTTGGCATGGTTGTAATGCATAGTGTGAAACAACCTATGCCTTTAGGCAATAAATAAAAGTAATCGACCTAATAAATATATTATAACATAATGTAATTTTTTCGATCGAGACGCGAGATAAAAGAATAAAACAATAACAAATAGAAGTTTAGTTTACTGTTTGTTAATGAATGATTTAAAAGATAAACCACAACATGTTAGAAGCAATAAAGAAAAAAACATAAATATTTCTCAAAATTGGGATTAAAAAAACGCTTTATTTCATAAAAGAGATTAGGAGTAAATGTTATAAGTCCATAAAGATTCTATAGAGATAGGTTTACAACCTTTCTAATACAACAAAATTATAAAGCTTGATTCTACTATTTTTACGTGACAAATGAAAAATATGTATTTACTAGCTGTGCCCGCGACTTCGTTCGCGTGGACTACATCCTTTCATGGTCGGTTTTACCCCTTTTTCCCCAAATATGCGAAACAAAAAGTAGTCTATATTTTAATACAAGTTTTGAGCTATATTTGTGCCAAATTTCATATCTCTAACTTCAAAAATAAACAATTTTCCATATAAACTTCCAAAGGTGGTATTACCCCCCTCCCCACCTTATTTTCTAATAAAAGTAGCCTATGTCCGTTCTTGAGATACAACGTATTACAGTACAGATTTCATCAAAATCGGTTGAGAGGTTTAAGCAGGAAAGCGTAACAGACACACAGACAGACAGACAGACAAAGTTACTTTCGCATTTATAATATTAGTAGGGATTAATTATTTAACATAGGCAATATTTTATAAAGACATTTAATTTTTTCTTGTGGCAATGTATTGCTGCAAAAGTCGCACTATCTAAGAGCTCGAATTGGCAGCCAAATTTTACAGAATTGTAGTGCAATTTGCACCGTGCACTTTTTTATCTTTTTTTGTTCCCGAAAAATAGAATTCAAGTAAATAATATCTACTCACCATAAATCACTGTGAACTACTCATTATAAAAACGCTTGATTATGACACAAAATTAAGTGTATAATTTCAAATTATGGTTTGATCTATTCTATAGTGTGGAACTAAACGAAATATTACATCAATTTACTGCGAAGTAAGTCTGTAATTTTATCATAGGCATAGATATTATGATTCATATAGCGTCAATATTTGATTTAGGTACATAAAAAAAATGGCTGCATTAAAGGAACATGGTATCTCTTGCTTTGTTTCGTTTTAATTCATTCTTTTTTAAATTACAGTTTAGTAAACGAAAGCTTTATGAAAAAGGCACTTTTTAGAAATTAACCATTACAATTACGTACAGTCTCATTTTTTTTACTAAGTCTTCATCTCCTGTGCACTAGATACATATATATTGTGTCCATTTAAGACCGTGATCATTTAATATCATTTCTTGTATGTGTAAGAGATAGTTGATGTTTAAAATACAGACAACGAGACGTTTTTTTTAATGTGTACATAATTCATTATTAATACTTAGAAAAAATGTATACACAAATCATTTGAGAGGTTACTTAAAAGTAACTAAACGTACTAAGCAAAATTTCAAAAACTACACATATATTTTCTATGTATGATGGTTTCAGTGACATTTTTATATTTGAAAATTAAAATATATTTTATTTTTTTAATGGAAAGTCCGTTCCGCATTCAGAACCAACGCAGTGATTATGTTATGATAATATATACTCGTAAAAATGAGAGTGAATTATTGTTATAATTTTAACTTTATTAAGTTCCATAATTAAATAAGATCGATATTTTGTATGTGCGAATGGAACGTATCTTTTAGAACAAGTATAATTAATTTACAATTTTTTTAAATACTATTTATTTAGAGATTCGATGTAACTTTTGAAATAAATTTTATAAAAAAGTCAGTTGGAAGAGCACGCGATGAAGCTCTTGTTTTCGAGCCTTAGACCTCGAGGCGAGATGAAATTTATATGTTTCATTGAAATAATTTTATAAATGTTACCAAAAATTTAACGAGTAGTATCCTAAAATAGACAGGCTATGCAAAAAATACACCATGTTAATGACTCTGATATTTGCGTATTATAATGATGAAATTTTATGTACAGTGTACGTTTTTTATTAACTTAAAATTATTTTTTTAGAATTATAATATAAGCATAAGCTAGTATGACAGATATAACTAACTCACACACATTTTCAATTACCTTTCTCTTTAAATATATATTAAGGTACCCACATGTTTGCAGGAGCATATTTTGTTTTACACCTCAGTTTACATAGTCTGTTTCAGACTCAAAATGATGACAGAACTTAGAGATCATAACTTTTTAATCACTTGAGTTCATAGCCCCACCAAGCATGCCAATGGTTAATATTTTATATATGTATAACACTATCACGAACATTTAAATAATTTAAATCACAATTAAACATAAATATCAGGCCATATCCTAAAATAAGTCAAAGTAGACACGATCTCAACTAAAATGCGTAAGGCAATATTATGGCAGCCAGAATTAAAGTTGGTACCACTTTGTATATGGGTATCCTAGCAGTGCAGTAAAAATATTATTTTAAAAGTAAAATTAGCTTAAGTTACTTCTTATTGCATTAGCTACCTGCCAATAAAAGTCCTGTCAAAATCGGCCCAGGCATTTCAAAGATGAGCCGGAACAAATAAGACAGATAGACAGATGTTATTTTGGTGTATGTACCGTTAATACTCGTATATTCATATGCATGTAGTAAAAAGCAGTTATTCCAATATTACAAGCAAACACTTCAATATTATGAAATCCAAGACACCGAACAAACACAAATGTTTGTCTCAGGTGGGGATTGAACCCACGCCCTCGAGCCAACAGCCAGGAACACTAACTCTAATTCCAATGGGCCAGTAAAAAAGACAATGAAAACTGTAATAGAAAAAAATACTTACTACGACAACATTGTCGACAGTAATATTTGTCACAAGCGTAAGTGCGATTAATCGTTAAAATCAAAGCAATAGTTGCCACACAAATCTTCATTTTTACAGATCCAAAATAAAACTTGAGTCCAAAATGTCACAATACGTGTGTCTAGTAACTAAGTCTATAAGAACTGTTTAGTACACAATATTTGTCACGGGAAACAGGAAAACCAATAAATGAGTCGCTTCTTCCCTATTGTTTTATTGTTCGAGTAGTTATCACATTGTTGTATTAATTATTAATGTCTGTCGGTTGTGGCTTAAAACATTAATTGCACCAATATTTTATTACAAGCTTTTAATTTTGTATATTATGTATGTTTATAAATCTAATTTACGAAAAATTGAACCAGATCCGGTGTATCGATTAAGTTGAAATTTTCTAGAATATAATAAAAAATATCTTCATTCGTGTAAACTTTACAAAAGCACTTATGAATTGTCAGTACAAATTAACTATTCTACCGCCGTGTTCGGAATGTTGATCATGTCGAGAAGAACCGACAAGAAACTCGACACTTACTCTTTTCAATTTAACAATGTTCCCTTACACTAGGTACTTAAATAAAATATACAAAGCTTATATAAAACTTTTCCTATCTCCTTCCTATCTATATGGAGCAGGTCTGATGAGGAGTTGGAAGGTATCTATAGGAATACCTGTTCCCGTAGACCTTCGTAACTTTGTTTAAAGCTTCATCTACTTTTATGAGTACTTTATCTTTTTTTTAATTTCTAGAAATGTTTACAATTAATTAACAAATTAATGAAAACTGATATTGCTATTGCAAAAGTAAGGTTTATTTAATTTTGCTTGCTGGATTGCTTTGAGTTATTATTATCCTAGTCACACAGACAAACACAGTAAAAAAAATAGTGTGATTTTTAAAACGGTAAGAAATAAGAAAAAGGAATAAAGTATACCCATAAAGGCAAGTAATGTTAACAATCTATTTATCTTCTATTATATAAAAATAAATTGCAAAATGTGTTGGTAAGCGCATAACTCGACAACGCTTGAACCAATTTCAAAAATTATTTTTTTAAAATGTTCGTTGAAGTCCAAGGATTTGTTTGTTGTTTTTGTTTTTATGGCGAGAAAAATTGCCGGGAAAACTCTAAAGACAGCCCTTTTCTTTTTCAGTTCAACCGTTTACTAACTAATTAAGAGTTATGCTACATTCCACATCTTTTTTAATAGGACAAAGTCTGTCGGTTCCGCTACAATAAATATAAAGAACTAACAATGGGCGATTTCTCTCGAACTTAGCCGGTTTTTTTATAAATTTTGAATTAATGATCAATAATGCTATTACCATTTTTATTGAACTAACTGAAAATGTATTTGCTTTATTAATAACAAATGTAGGTACTTATAATTGACGAACAATTGCTTCAAATAATAATACCTAGGGTATGATAGTATTGTTATTATTAGCAGTAATCCATATTTCATCCTTTAGGATAAAAGTTCACTCACCAACATCATAATTATCATTAAAACTAATTTAATACTTCGTTCGTATTTTATGTCAAAAAAAAAACAAGTAGTAATCCCACTTAAATAACAGAAATATGAACTGTAAAAATATTATCACCTTAAAAAGAGTTGCATGTAAAAGAAAGTTTTTCTAACTAACTGCTAGCACAGTTTCTAGTATCTTAAAATGTTAATATGAATTATCTTTGAACGCTATTTACCAAATCTTTAATTTGCTTTTTAATTAGATCTCTATTGAGAAGCGAAACGTGAATTTACTGGGATGATGTTAAATGTCGATATATTTCACTGTATGCGGTATTATTAATCACTCGATATATCCTAACGATATCCCCTACTATTGTATTTTTAACAGCTTTTCACGTGATGCGTCCTCATGCAAGAACTATGAGTCGCATGCGATCATCCGATAACGTTATAGAGTAAATTTTAACGGTTGTCCAATACTGCAGGGCGTCTACTCCCAAAAACGATTATGTCGGATCCGATGACGTTTAGCAATTTTTATTGCTCATAATCTCACTTCGAAGGCGAATAAAGCGTTATCAAAAAACAAAATATTATTTATACAAATCGAAAACCACGTTTTAAGTCCCTAACTTTTGATCAATATTCAAAAACGAAACCTTTCGTTTGTTCGTTTCGTTTTTGGGAGTAGACCCCCAGTTACCGGGTCAAAAAGAAATAAAACAATTTGCAAATGCAAAAATCCTTTGAGTCTCATATGTATAAAGCTTTTTACATGTGTTACATAATGAAGAAATATTTAATACCTTAACAAAAATAAAAATTTTGTTATGTTTACATAGCGTTGCTGATCCACACACAAATGTAATATATGACGTACTCTATCTATGAATATAATAATTATAAATCCTAAGTATATTCACATAAACGTGACTCTATAATTTTTACAATTTATATGCCACACTGTATGTCTTAGTGCAAAATTAATTATAAGTTCAGCTATATTTGTAATATTAACGGCAGAGTTTCTTGCCAGAATTTTCTCTGTAAGTTATAGGTTCCAAACCGGAGGTAGCGTCATTTGCATTATATAGACGTTTCATAAATTTTATTGATGTAATTGACATGAATAAAATAATATTGAATATGGAATTAAACTCAAACTCAAACTCTAATATTTCTTTATTCAAGTAGTTTACATATAACACTTTTGAATCGTCATTGAATACAATGCAAAGTGATTCTACATAGTCTGATTAGTTACATAATTTAATAAAATTTAAGACTTTGTTTATTTAAACGCGGTGATCTTAGGCACTAATGGTTCGAATACATTAAATATGTTTGTATTGGACAGTCTAGCTATTAAGAAAGGCTTTAGGCTAGATAACATCATACTGTGACTAATAGGAGCAAAGAATCAGTGGAAAATGTGAAAAAAAAAACTGGGATAAGACGCATGCAAAGCCGCGGCGAGCAACTAGTCTTCTACAATAGGGATGATGTTTCAATAAAATTACAAAGATTTTTTTTATATATTACACTTCAAGATTGACCTCCTCCCTCCTGATGTTAAATGGTAATGAGGTCCTAGCTTAAGGGCGACAAGTACAGCATAATAAATCTATTACTGGACTTGTCACCCTTACGTGGAAGGCCTAACCCCTGCTACTAATGTAGTACCCCCCCCTGGAGCTCTGGAAACCTTACTCACCCGCAGGAACACAAGAACACAGAAGCGATTGTTATTTGGCTGCGGTCTTCTGTAAGGTGGAGGTATTTAGCCAGTCGAGCGGCTCCAGTTCGAGCGATAAATCGCTATGCCCTACCTCTCTTAAAAATATGTTGGATTCTTTTCAGTCCATCAGTTAGATGTTCAAAATACATTTAAAACGTATTTTATGCTTCTTGCAATAAATAAATCGTCGATTGCGTGAGTTTCGTTCTAAGACATTTAGTACTCTCTCCATCTGTCAATGTTCGTAAATTGAGTGCGGATATCGGCCGGCAGTAATTACGGCTCCTTCGTTGACAAATGCTGATAAAATGCGCTCGCGCTAATAATAAATCGTGCGTCATTTAACTTGAATACTTATACCGCAATCTAAAATAACTGCAGCCCGGAAACTGTACCAGTAAGTCCACTACCTATGGCAGTAGATGCACTTTTACGACTTCAGTAGCCGAGAGATGAGCGCGCCGGAATTTTGAGTTAGGCCATCGCTGAGGTTCCGGGTTTGATTTTCGGTCGCTGAAATATTAAAAATTAACTTTTCTCTATCGTCTGAGTGCTGTGATAGCGTCCGCTTTTCTGATTTCTGTAAACCAAGTGTTTGAGCTACTTATAACAAAATCAGAGCAATGTCTATACAGCTGTAGCTTTATATCTATACCCTTAATATCTTAATTTAGTAGTAATTATTTGATTTATTGGTGTTACATTATAAATTACTTTTAAATTGACAGTACTACTTATCTTATTGAGCTCAAACTAGATTATTGGTCTCGGTGGAATCTGGAGACACATATAGAATACCGAGTACTCATGTGCTGTAATGAAATTATGTCATTATCAATCGACACTGACTGATATAGACTTCACTAAACGAGTCTCGATGTTTTTTAAACATTAATCATACAACTATGCATTTTTTTTTATGCAGTGAACACAAACGTGCTGCCATAGAGTTTATATTTAAATCATAGAATGCACTTCGATAATGATGAATAATGCTTTTATCTTTATTTATTGTTAGTTAATATAATTATGTTGTTCATAAAATACATCTATAGCCTGTACCTATTTGTTCAAAGTAGGCAGGCAATAAACACAGACATTTGACGTTATAACGGTTGGGGAATATTTTACCAATTAACTATTATTGATATTATAGTCTATCGCTTGAAAACTTTATGTCCAGAAATTAAGGCCTTGTTCCTTTTGTTTGTGTTTTTGAACCACTACCAATTTCATAGTAGGTATGTGAGCCAAACTGTTTTGTTACACACGTCACTAAGTATTGTCGAATTCCAAATTTCCACCAGCATCTACTACTAAAGAAAATAACTTGTTCTTATTTGTTGGTTTACCTCAAACTCAGTTTTACTACGTAGCTGCAATCAGCATTCGCCACTAAATTGCAATGCAAATTACGTTGGACCAGATCCATCACGGATGCATCGTCTAAATTAAAGCAAGGACCAGGTTCAACTTTGGAAACGTGTGATAAATATTTATTAGTACGTTAGTTGGAGTACAATATCAATGAGGCATCAGTCTGGAAGCTAGAACTAATATCATATTACTATCGGACATCACATAACCGTCAAACACCGTGGGAGAACTTATGATTGGTGCTGCATGGCAGTTCTTTCCCACAGCATCAGCAGACCATGAAGCCCGACGTAGTGTTTTAGTGAGTAGTCTTACCTACGATGCTCAAGGCAAGGAATCCTACTTATGCCGTCACCTCCCTTAAGTAATGCTAAGGTCCGTCAATGAATAGTTTCTAGCAGCGACCTTATGAATACTATCATCATAACAGAGTCAAAGAGCGTCCACTATACTTGATACAAAGTAAGTACCCCTATATCACTCATTTTGATACCATCACTAAAATCATCGTTTCAACAGTGGATACTGATTTAATCACCATTATAATTGATATCTGTTGATGATCATAAATCCAAGTATTGTTCGGAAAGTGCAAAATATTATTTGATCAACCCGAAATTGGACTTGTCCTAGGTTCAGGATGGGTTTGTTTGTTAGTGAGATCATAATTCATACTGTGTACTGTAGTAGATATTCAAAACACGATTCCATTGAGTCGATTCTTTGGTTATCCGTGCCCACTAAAACTAGTAACTTACTAATTGCTGAACTATCTGATTCTCATTTATCAAAAGCAAGATGCTTGAAATGTTTTGTAATAAACGTAGTGTTATAAAGTAATAAATATAAATGGTGGTGATTTAATAACTTTTACTAAAAGAACCGACTGCTTTTCAATTTATCTGAGATGCAATGCATGACATTTAGAAAAATTAAAAAAAACGTAAATTTCAGTTCACAAATAAAGAAGTTAACAGTGTATTATTAAGTATATTGTAGTTGAAAACATCCTTTTATTATTTGGTTAAATAACGAATTGAAAACCTCTTTTCGGCGGACTCTGCTCGGAATGTGTCATATTTACTGCTATTTTTTCTCAGCTCAGGACTGCCAAGCTAATTTAAACTGTGATTATACTGGCCTGTTTTCTATAACTCAAACTATGGTTTAGTGTTGCATGTAGACTGTTGCAAGAGTGCTAAACATACAATTTAGAAATGATAGCGAAAGTTTCGCTACGCTCGCCCCGGTTGACCGTTCGGGCCGAATTTTGACATTTAATTCATGCGTATTCATGTTTCGGAACGGACTTTAAGGTACTTTTCCCTCATAATTTATCAGTTACGAAGGCATAGAACTCATATAAGGGGATAAGAAAATAGAGCGATAGTTAAAAATTAAGTAAGTAATAATAATGTAAGGCTTTCATCTATGAGTCCGTGAAAACATAATTTTTTAATTTTAGGAAAAAGTATCCCATCTCTAGCTTCAATATTTTAATTGTTTATTTAAATGGGCTGTTTCATTTACTACCACAAATATTTTTTTTTATTCAAGTGACATGCTTTGGTAGGTCTATATTAACCGCACGCTCTACCCTGAATATTTATAGCTTTCCTGCGGAAAACTGAAGATTTAGCTCGTATAAGCCGTTTTCGATGGAAATGCATTTCGCTTGTGGTTTATTGGCAGTCAGAATTAGATTTATGTGATAGGTGTACAAGATGATTGAGATAGTCTGGAGTCAATTGGCAAGAGTTCAACATGGTAGATGATGCAGGTACGAAATACTAACGACTACAGGCCTGGTGGACCTTGGCTTTGAGATCAAAGGCTGTGGGTTGGAAACCTGGCTTAGCAAATACTTGTTTGATTTGGTGGACCTGATTCATAGATGTTTATAAATAATTCTCAGAATTAGTCAAATGTATGTGAGAACTGAATCCAAAGTAAGTAAGTAGCAGCACGCTTGTGTTATGGAAACCAGAACCTAATTACCACAATACATTTTTAATAAATTAAAGTACTTGACTGAAGTTATTGTGTAAGTCTGTGACTATGTTTTGTGAAATCCAGACTAATACTTTTAAAAGGAAAGATGTGTAATTTTGTATGTTTGTAATGAATAAACTCAAAAACTATAGCACCAATTTAAAAAAATCGATTATTTATGTGGTTTACCTACATGTAACATCTTGGAAGATTTTGATTGTTACAAGTAGTACAAGATAATATTAATGCAACTATGTGAAGCTGACTTTAGTATACTGTAACCTTTTAAACGAAAAAAAAATTAACACCATTTTTTGCTCGAAGACTTTGTCGCAAAGTTCCATTAAAATTCACAAAACATGCCAAAATGACTAGACAACCGTGTAATAATACAATGCGAAATACTTGTGAGTACACGTTTCGCAGGCCATTAAACCTTGTAGCCTACTTAAATTATTACGCTTTAAATTTTCACGGGTGGCAATTTCTATATTAATTGTATTTTTTCGAAGAGCTTAACACATTTAGCTCCATTTCATTCAGCAAGACACAATCACACTCACCTCTGAAAAGGAAAAATACTTGATTGTTTACGAACAAATTAACCGATTTTTTTTTTTAAATATTGGTGTTTTGTAAAATCTATCACTTTATTTCGCATATTCTGCTAAATTTCGTGCATTTTTCAATCATTTTTCATGCATTTAATTATCTTTTTATGTTGTATATAATCCGGTCTCTAATAATGATATATGATTGTTCAAGAATATGTGAAAAGTGAATATTTGCGCTAGTACTGTTAATAAAAAAATATATACGAGTAATCGTCGAGTATAGCACTTCCACATTATAAAGTCACTTTCAACAGAAGTTGAGTTCAGTCGTTTCGGTAAATTTGCCTACTACTTCTGTGAGCGCCAAAAATTAAGTTGTCAAAGTCAAAGTTCACCCGTTGACTTTAATTGCGTTAATTTAAATAAACAACATACAATTTAGCCTTTTGCTCCATAAACGCAGAAATTATGTGCTGGTAACTTTGTTGTAAAAGCAACGTCAGAATTTTGTATTTAATTCAGGAAAATGTTTGAAATGAAAACGTATTTATAGTTTACTAGCTGTGCCCGCGACTTCGTTCGCGTGGGCTACATCCTTTCATGGTCGGTTTTACCCCTTTCTCCCCTAATATTCGAAACAAAAAGTAGTCTATATTTTAATCCAAGTTTCGAGCTATATTTGTGCCAAATTTCATATCTCTAACTTCAAAAATAAACATTTTTCCATATAAACTTTCAAAGATATATTACCCCTTATTTTCCAATAAAAAGTAGCCTATGTCCGTTCTTGAGATTCAACGTATACCTATACCAAACGTTCAGCCGTTTAGGCGTGAAAGAGTAACAGACGGACAGACAGACAGACAGAGTTACTTTTAAAATAATTTAACTGTGCAGTCAGCTCGTGACCACGGTTGGTGCAACCTAACCGAAACGTCGGGCAGTAAGTAGTTCGTATTAACTACTAAATAAAAATGGTGTCGCGTTTTGACCCGTTAAATTATTTTAAATGTTTAAAGAGTCAGCTCGTGACCACGGTTGGTGCAACCTAACCGAAACGTCGGGCAGTAAGTAGTTCGTATTAACTACTAAATAAAAATGGTGTCGCGTTTTGACCCGTTAAATTATTTTAAATGTTTAAAATGGAACGCGAAAGTCTTAAAATTTATAGACAGAGTTACTTTCGCATTTATAATATTAGTATGGATGACACTTCAGTTATGTTCGATAATTGTAATGATTTTCTGACAAGTAGGTTTTAAAAAAACTTTTCCAGCAAATGTAAATGAATTTTGAAACCCATTTAGAAATAAAAACATATTTATTTAGTGTCAACATAAAATTAGTGCATGAGAGAATAAAAAAAATTACTCGTACCAATAGGTAAAAAACACTCAAAAGAAACATACTCTGCATGTGTTTGGGGGCGGGGACGGGTTAAATCCCGAGTCGGATCAGTATGGGAAACAAACTTTTCTGTCTTTTCTGGTGCCATCGTTGTTGCTGATTTCTATAACAAAAGTACTTAAGCTACTTACCACAGATTCAGAGCTATATATGTAATGTTGTCCGATATTCATTAATTTAATATTTATTTGAAAAAAATCATCAGCTATAATCACGTACATTGACCTAAATACTTAATCTCGACGCTCTCTCAGCTTGTGTTATATCAGCAGTTGTGTTATAGAAACCAGAAGCAAAGTAGGTATCACAGTTATACCTATACATATACACAATATATACAGATTAAACAAATATGTTCATCGCATAAATGTAAGTGCCTTTTGGTACATTAGCCGGTTAGTTAAAAGTCAGCATAAAGTATTGTTTTAAAGTTTCGAATGCAAAAGAAATACGTTCTAAGAAATCCCTTGATACTAATTGAGTGAATTTATCACCATAAGTAATAGCAATTTACTGGAACTCCGCAGACAAAAGACAGAACTAATCAGATAATTAGGTAGGTACTTTTTTGAAGTCTAGACAACAAAAACCTTTAAACCTAAAATCGGTTAAGTAATTCTACAAAGTAGTCAAATTGTGAGAATTTTCTATCACTTAGAAAGCAAATGAGTGTTCGGTTCATAAGTAATGAAATTGAATTAGGCAAAATTACGAAGTTGGATAAAGTGGTTGATTGATGAGTAAACAGAAAATTTCTAAATGGGAATTGTTTTGAGTTCAGCAGCACAACTATGCATATAAATCTATGTGTGTACATATATATTATATAACATCGGAATACCACTCATTGAATGATTGACTGACTGATTGATTACAAAGTCTCACAAACTTGAACTTTGGCTAGTAGGTTTCTTATATAGAGAAAGGGGGTAGAAAGTTTGTAAGTCATAATGTTTTTGAAGTAAAAACGTAAAATTAAAAGTTTGCTTTAAATATATAGTGTGGAGGTGTACCTACTAGTAATACATCCTCATCCTTGAAGTATGTAGTATAGATTTTTTGTTTTGCTGGTACGTCAAGGTTATAAGTTTCAATTTAAGGTGGTTGTCATTTTCCCATTGTCCGATTAAGGGTTAAAATTCGACCCCTTTTTGGGTTTAAACAGACAATGCTAGTATGTATGAAAGTCAAATGTTAATAAAGTTAAAGAAATTATGGTAGAAGTTATTAGTTCCATTTGAAAAGAGCAGCTTGAATTGGATTTCAAAAATAAGACTTAATTTTTTTCCTCTCTAAATAGCTAAGGATTTTAAATGGTATTTTTTTTAATATTGCACACCATCACATGCATTACCCTTTCTGTGTGGAAAGTAGATTAAGCTACTTATTAAAGTGTAAGAATTATTGAAAACAATTACCCTCTATTTAAAAGAAGGAATATTTTGGGATCGACAGTGGGGACAGAGCCAAGTTGCTTTGCGCCATGCAGCGCGCGGTGCGGTGAGACGGGAATACTCGTATATGTCAATAAAACTATTGAGATTTTTGTCAATCTAAAAGACTACGGTGCTTGTCATTATTTAGTAACCATTTAAAAAATCCGCAAAATGATAATAACACTAACCCATTCACAAAAAAACGACGATATAGGCCTACACAAACATACCTACTTATACCCCTTTATAAAGGATTATGATGTAAATTATATTGAGAAGTAATAACCCAACAAGATTAAAGCAAGATAATGTGCAGGTGCGAACAAAGCGATTACATGAGCAACTTTAGTTGGCAACCACCTATCGTGTAAACTTTACAAGATATGAGACAAACCAAACTACTTAACTAGTTAATCGAGAGAGAATGTAACTTTTGGTACTACTTACAGAACTGATCTTCAATAAAGATTAGATTTCGCTCACGGATTCACTGGCGAGGTTATTGTTATGGGTCTTTATCTTAATATATCAAAATCTTAGAAGATATCTGATTTTTATGCAGGTTTTGTTGTTGATTAAGTAATTAAAATGTAACATCATTCATCAAACGTGTGCCTGCTAAGTACAGGACTTAGCTATAAGTTGGAACTACCCGTAGTCAGAGGTCTTGTGGTAGCTTTAAAACATCTGACAGTAAAGTTGGCCACATGGCTTATGTAAGGCAAAATTTGGCAAAATTTCATACCAATCTGCACTGTTTTTACCTACCTATAAATGTAACTGATCACTCCACATAGACTACCAGTATACTGATTGAAATGTATTTTTTTTTTGATGGGTCGTATATCCACTTCAAAAGCGCAGCAGGTATTTGATTCCGAAGATAAGAGTTTCACTTTTCTTTTCTGATTGACTAACTAATTATGATGACCGCAGATGGCCTTTTCATTTTCATCGGACATTTGGAGGACCAGAGTGCTCATACCCCTTACATAAGACTGCCCAGCAACTAAAAGCACATCTACAAAAATTAAAATCAGCCAATTGAATCGCGGTTACGTACTGTATTGATTTCAACTAGTCAATTACAATAGAACTCTTATTGCCAATATTGTCTTAAACTTAATGAAAGAACTGGTGAAGTTAATGACCTCGTAATACTTAATTGAAGAAACGAAGCAAGAAAAAATGCTAAAAAAATACACTCTGTTGACAAAAGAAAAGATATTGGACAAAATGATATTCTAGAAACGTTACTTACATTGTTCTACTGAACAAAGGAACGACCATTCATTTTGTTTCGGCTTCTTAATTAATTAATTTATTCTTAAGCAGTTGCTCCGAAATAGCAAATGTGGCCATTCATAAATTTTACATCAGAAACGTTTTGACATTCTCGAGTCGCTTTATAATTTTATACAATATTTCTGGTCTTTTTCTCTCCATTGTATAGAAATCGTTTTGAACAGCATTTTATTCTTAAATATATTGGACAACATCACATACATTGCTCTGATTCTGTGGTAAGTAGCTTAAGCACTTGTGTTACAGAAATCAGAAACAATGACGGTACCACAACACCCAGACCCGAGACAATATGGAAAAGTTATTTTCCCATATTGACCCGACCGGGGATCGAACCCGGAACCTCAGAGATGGCGCTCGCCAAAGTCAGGCCCGCTCGCCTCTCGGCTACGGAGGTCGTCAAAATATATATTGGACAACATCACATACAAATGAAGAATCGGATGAAATTGCCTTGTTTGCCTTCAATTTGTATAAAAAGTATCCGTACATTTAAATCGAGCACTACAGTGAATTAATATCACCATTAATTGTTAAGTATGAAAATTTAATCTTTATCCAGCTATTCCAACTCAAAGAAGCATTCGTTTTCCAACAAAAACTTTGACTTCGAAATGTTACCTAAACGCAGCATCAGACCTCCTTTACCTATCACAGCTCAGCAGGTGTTCCAAATATGGCGTCCTACGAAATAAAACAGGCGCATAACAACGTGGGTAGTAAAATACGATCTATTCCCTTAACGGCTTACTCACGGTCGATCTGTAATGGAATTTTCATCAGATGAACGATAAAACTGAGTGCAGTAATAGTCAGTAACTCTTATGATAGGGGGCAATGTTTTAAAGCAGTTCGATCCGACCATTTTATGAATAAAGCATGGTATTGCCCGAAAGTGATAAGATTTGAAGGTAATCACAAAATTGCTTGCTGCTGTCTTTTATTCTCGTTTCATTTCAAAAATAGTTGTAGGAACCTTTAATGGCAAATAAAAGTTTTGAAAATAAAGTAGGAGACCATTGCTCCAATGACCAATTTAAGTAGCAGTGTATCTACAAATGAGGAGGAAATGAAAATTGGCGTAAGGAGCATTTTCATTCGACACTTTTGGCATTATTTGAATCTGCCATGATCACAAAACTTCTTACTTAGGCATTTATCATTTCAAAATCGTTGTAGGAACTTTCATGGCGAATAAAACTTTTAAAAGTAAAGTTGGGTCCATTACTCCAACCATTTGAAGTGGCTATTTGCAACGTAACTACAAATGAGGACGAAATCAAAATTGGCATAAGGACTTCATTGGATATTGCAGGGTTAAATTACTTTATATTCCTATGATTAAGTAGGGTACGATACTTGTAGCTTTGATAAAAATGTTATTTGCTTTATGTCGTTCTGACAAGTCCATTTTCAGAAAGAAAGGGTACGATTAAATAGTATTACCTTACTACTACGATTTAACCCAATATACTGTGTACCTACCGTCGCTATTTTAATAGATTGTCAATAACGCTTTCAACCCTTGTTAAAGGATTGATCCATAACTTTTAATTAAATCTATGGAGCGTTCAGAGAAAACGTAATTTTAATCTCGATGATTTCGTTTTCCGTTCAAGTAAGTTTGCTTCTATTTCAAGATTGCTTCTATTTGTGCATCTTTGCTAGGTTTCCTTCATTCAATCAGTAGAACTTTGTTGGACTAATGAAAATTTATAGATTTTCTACAGTTGCTGGGTACCCAATAAATGGCAAAGTAAACTTATTTTTCTGTTAAGTGAACTGAGCGTTTGTAGTGCTGTTATTTAAAACGTTTAGTAGTGTTTATTTTTAGGGTCCCGTTTTACAAAATTAAAATGTTAAAACTGTTACCGAAACTTTTGTTTTCCTTTACTATCAAAGTCTATAAAAAATAAAATTGTGAGTAGTAAAAAGGGGACCTGTAGTAAATTTAATAATAAACTATCAAATCAGCGTTCATTCCTATGAGATCTAAGAATCAACATGTCAATAGAGCAAGGCCACACATGTGACATAGGAATATTCTAGGGTCGAGTTTTCTCATTTTCCATTTTTACAAAAATAGAGTTAGCTCTATTCTCGAACTTGATTGCCAACCATCGATTGAAGGCGTGTAAATTCTTCATTCGATTATAATTAATAAATAATAATAATAATAAATGCGCCAGACAATCACACCAATCATCTGGTCTCAAACTAAGGTTTTCCCTTGTACTATGAGTACCAGACGACGGACACCAACTGGAGGCGTCATCCCAGCACACCCAGACCCAAGTCAATTTAGAATAGTTCGTTTTCCAAATTGACTTGACTGGGAATCGAACCCGGGACCTTACGCGCTTTGGCCGCCTACCTTAGCCACAGCGCCACTATGGTAACATTTAAAAAATAAAAATAGGCCTTTGAACGCGTTTTCTTCACAAATAGCGAGTATTTAAAGGTTTCCGGATTTTTCAGCAATTGATAATACCAAATTAGTTTTTAAAATAATATATTTTTTAATACTACTTCTGTAGGTATAATAACACATATACCTATGAAACGAAACATCAATTAAAGTTAAAAGTACTTATACAATTCTGATTGGTACGAGTATCATAATTTTCAAAGACATTTTGATTTCTACGCAAAACTGTGAGATTGACTGCGCCTTTTGTTCGTATTCTATGTTCAATAAAGATTAAATAATTAAAAAGAATAATAAATGTAATCGACAATTGAATCGAAAAAAAATATTACACTACATGTTACTAAAATGTAAGCGGAACCCACAGTGTAAAACTTTTCGAACTTATTCAGTTTTTCTTTTTATATCTGCCATCGCTGTCGCTTGAAGATAAGCGCGATACGAAAATGGAAAATGTTATTAATTTAAGTGATAGCAAGCACTTCAACTGTATTTCACTTCAACTGTAGTTAACTTCCTAATATTAGTAAAAAAATATTTCAGACAAGTTACGTCCATTAGTATGATGTTCTTTCTGTACATTGGTACAAAATATTCAACTTCACAAAAACGAATGCATTATGTGTTGTTTAAATTATTTATTATTTAAAAAAGAACTTAAAAAAGAGATCTGCGTATTAACTAGTTTGGTCCATTTTAATCTTATTATTGCGAACGCATTCTATATAAAATATTTCCATTCTCATATAATGAACCTTTATTAAGATAATGCAAAACTTGCATTAAACCTACTTTATTATGAATGTGCCCACACATTGAGATAAGCGGTGACTAACTTAAGTTTGATAATAATGCACGCTAATTACCTACAACTTATCAAACTAAGCTTATAAACGACGTAGTCCACTTTATTAGCCTAAATAGCAACTGCATGAGTAGCACCTAACTAACTTGGGCTATTGATATTAGGATAATGGACAGAGTAATTTAAATACATTTACCTATATATATTACATGACTCGAATACAAACGCTTATGATGCATTACAAATGCAATACCATAGTAGATCACAAAGAATGCTTAAAAGATACTTTGCGTATGTCTATTGTAAGGAACGTATGTTCTTTACTAAAAGTGGAAGTACTTCCGCCGAGCTATGTGTTATCTGCTCGGGGACCAAGGCCCAACTACCAATCTTGGTTTGTTGTATATATACTTAGTGGCGACGAAAACTCTGATATCGCGATGTAGGATATCGATGTCACGCATTACGTATGGAGCGTTGTTTACTACGCCAATTCTGCTGACGCTGTATTTGTGTCGACTTGTAGGTAAATTCGTAGGTCGGCACATCTATGTACAGTAAACATAGGCTGTTTATACTTGCAGTTTTATTTAAGTTCTTATGCAGATGGCACAAGGGTGGTGCAAATTCCAAACTATTAATTCTGACATGCTTTTATGCCCAGTTCCTATATTTTACGATTCGTAATGAGTCAAAAATGACTATCCGTTTTTCTGCGAGTCGTTAATTCTAATTTCAAATTTACTTTCCATATCAGCTATCATCAGTCGTTCGTCAGTCGTTTTTAGCTTACGCCTCGTATAATTTATTACTATCCGTAACTAGAATGATTAGTTTATCAAATATTGGAACCGGGCATTAATAGATAGTATTATGTTTTGACCACTGAAAACTGTGTGTTTATCAGACCAACAAATAAATTTGTGTGTAGACAATCACACAAATAAATTTGATTCCTATGTCAAGCCAAACACAGGCTTTATCTCAACAATGATATGAAACAAACCATTTACCACCAGCAGTGTAGATTAGTAGATGACAGGTTTTGTTGAACCACCAAGTCAGTTCTTATTGGAACTGACTAGCCTTAACGAATATCATAAAATCACCTGGGACCAACAGCCTAACTTATCTTCCAAAGCATAGTGATATTTGTTTAAAATGTCACACACTGAATTAGCACCCATCAAATCTGCAATGTAGAAGAAAACGGCCAAATTGGAAGTGTGGCAAAATAAAATATCAATTGGTTATTCTAAAACAAGCAATTCTTATAAATCAAGCAATGGAGTCTAATTAATGGAACATATCTGTTAATAAACTCAGTCATATTTTAATTAGTCACAGCTCTTCTCAGAGCGGGAAGTCCCACATACGCCGCTGTCTTTTGTCTGGCAGCGATACAGAGCGCGAGAATGTGGCCCTTTTTAAGGGGGAGAAAGGCATTGTTCTCCCCCTTAAAAAGGGCCACATTTAAATATCTTCACAAACAAATTAACACTAAAGTACGGAGGTACTTTATGATGGAGATCATAAAGCTAAAATAAAATGCACTCGACAATTAAACTCATCATCTGATCTGAACAGAGATTTTCCTATCTGGACACATTTGCGCACTCACTTTGAACTACGCACTTAAATAATGCTCCCAATATTTAACCGTTTGAAAGTGATTGACTCCAGTGACAAATCAATTGGCACTTTCGCAGTGGCAATTCTAAATTTAAAACTTTCTAAAATTGAACGCCTAAGCTGATGGAGAGCCAATCCACTTTATTATTGAGCTAAGGGATTTTCATTTATAAACGAATACTGCTTAATACTATTTTGTTCTAAAGTTTTACGGTAGCTTGTTACTGTGTAAGTATCCGTTTTTTTAAATATATTAAGTTACGTTAAAAGTCTTAATTTTATTGACCTAACATCATAGTATATTATTGACAGTATTTAAAACGTATGTGAGAACTATAATAATATTTTAAAGAATGTTTCAATTCTGATACATCATATTTACACATTAGTGTTTTAATCCTTATATAATCTGGGTATATTATTTATTTCGGTAAAGAGTTAGTAGCAATAGTTTGTTGCGGCCTTTTCTTCTTTAAATAACCAAATCAAAACAATGGTAAAAAAACTAACGTGTAAAAAATCTATTGTAAGAAATAATAATCATTTCATTTACTTGTCACTTCACTCCTTTAATCAATTAACAGAAATCCCAAATATGTTTCACCATCACTCGTGGGATATTTCATTTCCAAAATAAAAATAATCACCAAATTGATTGATAAACGACGGTATCATCTACCGACAAACACTAAATAAAACCGTTTAAAAAAACGAACATACGATTCGATTGAAAGATCACATACATATTTTTTGTGTCCGTTAAAAATAAGCCGGGATACCATCACTCTTCGGAGTCTTAGGTATGTATATGTATCTGTTTTTATTTCTGTATAGTGTATTATCGCACGCGTACTGTCCCAATTTAAGCAAACTTTCTATTACTGCTAATGTTCTTATACTACTACTAATAATATAATAATAGTTAAGAGAGGTAGGGCATAGCGATTTATCGCTCGAACTGGAGCAGCCCGACTGGTGAAATACCTCCACCTTACAGAAGACCGCAGCCAAATAAGAATCACTTCTGTGTTGTTGTGTTCCTGCGTGTGTAAGTAAGGTTTCCAGAGCTCCTGGGGGGTGCTACGTTAGAAGCAGGGGTCAAGCCTTCAAGGTAAGGGCGACAAGTCCAGTAACAGATTTATTATGTTGTACTTGTCACCCTTAAGCTAGGACCTCATTACCACTTAACATCGGGTGAGATGAGGTCAATCTTGAAGTGCAATATAAAATAATAATAATAATAATAATAGGAGAGAAGCAACATGGACAACAATTTGAACCAGTGGTTCCTGAAATTAACGCGTTTTAACCAACTCTTCAGTTTTATAATATCAGTATAGATATAATACTAAAATATTGTTCTCAGTTAAGGACAATTGTAGACGCCCAGCATGTTCCATGTAAATATATATTTCGTGGTACCGAAACTTCCTTCTCAATTACACCTTACGTTTGCAACTTCTCGCGGAGAAGTGAACGCATGTCCTGGTTATTTGAGATTGATGAATTAGGCTTCGAGAGATTTATTTGATACAAGCTTTTGCTCTTATTCCGGGGAGATACAAATTACCGTTCTTATGGGTATTAAGATTAATCGCGAGTAATTTTATTAGGTTTACGTTGTAAATTAGAGTACGTGTTGACCGACTGCTACTGAAAGGGGAATACGAATTTAATTCTGCCTACAGAAATTTATTTAAGGCGTTCTAGTACGAATAGCTGCTAAGCAGACATTTAAATAAAATACAATATTTTAGTTTATTTTGATAAATGATATAAAAGTTTGAATACATTTCAACTATCATTTTATCTGAACAACTAATTCATAGACCTCATTTACAAAATAATATTTTAGGTCTTCATAGAAAGTAGGTCTAGCATGTTTCACTAGTGCCTCAACATTTTATAAAAAATAAATAAATGGTTTTTTTTCAATGTTTTAAAAAGTTTTTATATCTATATTTAATTTCAAAATAAATCCAAACGTTGAATTACGCTTGAACATAATCTGTTTATATTTTTATATTAAATAATATTTCATGCTTATAATGATTAACATTTATTTAGTACTTAATGTATGTTAATTTTATAACCTTGTGAAAAATTGTCTGAAAATTGTACCATTCTCTTTAGTCCTTCGAAGTAATTAAAATTTTTTTGATCCGAAACACAAACTGAAATCTACCTTCTTTAACAATTACACGCCGAACTCCATAAATCTAGAGGGATTGTTCTATTTTCGACCGTTCCTAATACGTGCAAGTTTCTAGGTTTTTATTGAAGTAAGTCTGTAGACATAGCGTAATTTGCGTGTAAAAACTAACTTACTAAATAAACTGTTAGAAACCTTAAAAAGTCGCTTCACAAAATTCCTTTTAATTTTCTGCTAGGTACCGACTTACGTTGATTTTTTTGCTTCGAACGTTGTTTTTAGTATGATAAAATTCTAATATACTCGTTGAAAGGCTTTTGAATATTCTTTTTAATTAACAATGCGTGTTTCAGTAGCAGATGGAAGAGTGTGATTTATAGTTTAATGCATGGTATATTATTTATTTCATTCTATCAATTGTTTTTTATTTCTAAATAGAAGAAAGTCTGGACTACGTTTATTTTATGATATTTGTCATTCGAATGGATAATGTCAATATAATTGATCGGATTTGTACTGAGCCTGACACGCTAAGACTCGGATACAGCAGCACGTTAAGACAAATATAATAAGTCAAAAATTTTATAAAACGAAGATATGATATGTTATGAAGTGTCGTATTTAAGTTTTATACAAAAATGTTTAATGGTTCTAATTTACCTTAATTATTTTATTACATAGGAAACATTTAGTTGGTTTAGTTAAATAAAATTTGTTGTTAAAAATATACTTATTTCTCTGAACAAATTTATTGTCAAGTTTTAAAAAAGAGTTTAAAATTATCCTGAACCTATTCGTGTGAAGCTACGGTGAGCTTTTAGTACCTATGATATAACAAATGATTTTACGGCATAACTTCTAAGAACAGCGGTCGTGCTGCTCATAACTCAGCAGGCACATTATATCACATCGTGTTGTAATAAAAATCTCGCATTTCGGCAACAGTGCTACGTAGACACAGAAAAATTGGGCATTTTTCTTAGGCAGTCTGTGTTTTATATAACAACTGTAATAGGCGTGACATGACATCCAAAATGATCGCACTGTCAATTTTTATCGTGTATATAGGCCTTCGAGCTGCTTGAGTTTGCGTAAAACCAACTGTTAAACATATCTACTGCGCAATTCGACGCCATTTTTTGATATCCAATGACTCAATATGCTCATACTATGTTATTCATTAAATTTTGGTAGAAATTACTTCGCGACTTAAAAGTATTTTTTAGGAAAGATGGTCACTTATTTTGTACCTACTGACATTACTTTAACTGTTATCCTGACTGCCTCAGTTTTTATTTAACAAGGTAGTAAGGTGTATATAAACGAATGATGATGACACCCGCTCTCAATACAAACAATTTAGAGGTCCGTAAGGTGGAATGTGCTATCATCGAAGTATGCTAGATACGGCACCAAGCTGAACAACACCAAAATAATCCAGCTACAGCAGGAAATGGTTAACAATTAATTAATTTTCGAAGAAATTTGTCCAAATTTGTGTTTAAGTAACTAAATTTCACTCGGTCAAGTCCAAGAAGAGCTTTACAAATCATCGTTTTGATTAAAAAGTACCAGGATAACATAGCTATGGAGGCGGTAGTTAATAAATAAATAATAAATATGCCAGACATTCACACCAATGACCTGATTTCAAACTAAGGTTTTTCCTTGTACCTATACCTACCTACTATCAGTACCAGACGACGGATACTAACTGGGGGCGTCATCCCAGCACACCCAGACCCAAGTCAATTTAGAAAAGTTCGTTTTCCAAATTGACCTGACCGGGAATCGAACCCGGGACCTTACGCGCTTTGGCCGCCTCCCTTAGCCACTGCGCCACCGAGGTCGTCAATAGTTATAGAACATAGGAGAAAGAGTTTTACTTACCAGTCGCAACTGTATTATCGATGTTTTTAGCTAACACATCTCTTCTTAAGCCTTTGGTGTCTACTTAGGTGAAGTTTTTAATTCATTGTTAGAGCCTCACCTATTGCTGTTGGAGCCGAAATTCTGTTTATTCCTTACATGACCCGAAAACCTAACCCGGTTGCGGGTTAGCTTAGGAATTTGAAAAAATTAATTAATTTATGCCGAACGTAACCCTATTCCTAACCTGACCCGATGAGTCGTTCCTATCGTAACCCGAATTGCGAAGAAGGTAGTTTAATCCACGATTATTTAATTCGGCCTCATTAATAATGTACAAAATGTAAAAAACTGATTAGGTGCCCATTGGGTCTCCCTCTCCCCTTTTTAATAAAAGTAGGTACTTATGTGTCAAATCAGTGTTTAATATTAACACATAACTAGTTATTTTAATCGCGCATAAATGGAAATAACTACCCAACCTTCTCTTTCTTTGTCTTTTTTACCGATTTTCAAACTGAGATTTGTAACCAGCAAGGCGTATTGATCATGAACGTCATTTGTCAAAGAAATATTTCTCTTTCAAAAATAAATTACTACAAACCGATTTAGGCAGCTCCAACAGATTTCTGATACCCATAACCCATTAATTGGCGATAGGTTGTATTTATTGATCAATTACTGACAATTTGAAGTATAATCTTATTGTGGCCAGTCGTGGCACGTAGGCATACGATGAGTTACGTGACCCGACCACTCGTATGCGTCATATCATGTTAAAATGTCGTCAGTGTTATCTCGTTAAGAGGGGGATAAGGCAGCAGAAAAAAATATGACGTGAACAGGGTTTATGAGTAGGAAGAATAAGGGTTAGCTGCGTTGCGGTAACGAATGACGGTAACGGACAATTTGACAGCTGTCAAACACAGAACCAAGATGGTGTGTGTAGTACAGAAAGAAGAGCGTCATAAGAAGATCTCTATTCAACGTTTACCCACTGAAGATCTTCCTGAAAGTCAAAATCACATCAGCTTGTTGAAAGCCATTCTTTAGAAGCATGTTAAGAACAGCACTAAAAGTTGCGTCACAGTTCTATACGTCATCATCGTCTATGTCATTAATCATTGGTGAAAATAAAATAGCTACATAAAAACCAAACCGCATTGTGCCTTATTTTGTAATATTTTTTTCCGATTTGCGTGTTACGATATAGGAAATTTATTTATTACGATTCACATATCCCCTTAAGACCGAATCTCTTTTGAAAAGCCAAACTTTGAATTTCTGCTGTGACCAGTTTTTTGGGTGTCACGACCATATAAAAGGCATAGATACCTAACAGGCAAAGAACACACTTTTCACGAGCAGTGAATAGTTTTCCTATTCAGAGAAGGCAAATCCAAAGCCTCTATACAAGAGATATTGAGCCCGAAGTTGTATTGAAACATGCCCGTTTCGTCATAGTTGCTCTTGGTGTATTAAAATCCGGTCAAGCTTGAGTTGACTTTTCTAAAGCAGAGTCGAAAAACTCAAACCTCCGATTTTATAGCATCCATATTTTTGTAAAGATTTTCGTTCAAACTGCTCCTTTACGCCGAAAATGGCAGGCCATTAGCCACTTTTTAGAAATAGAAATGAAAACCATATAATTGGTAGATACACCAGGGAGTTGCGGGTACCAGTCGCCCATACCTTAAATTAGTGTTTTAAATAGCAAAGATTACCTATATAAATTTGTTTTATGAGTACGCTCAGATATTGTTCTTATTAATTTAAACAAATAACATAAAAAATCTTAAAGCTTCCCTTTTTTACACACGAAGGCTAATTAATTATAAACGTGAAAGTTAGTTTCGCATTGGTTAATTATAAAAGGGGGGATGTTTATTTGGTATTTAAACACTTTCACTAGACACAGTCCTCCATGTACTGAGACAAAATTTTGTAGCTAGATAGATAAAATACAAAGTATTTATCTAGGATACTTTCTATCCCAATATAACGTAAACGAAATGACGGGCTGCAGCTTGTTTATAAGCAGTCATCAAAATTACGCAGTTTTATTGCTTCCTTGGCACTGCTATTTGTGCTAAGTAAGTGGAAATATGAGGAAAGAAACACAACGTAACAATCTCTACCACGCAAAATTACCAGCTATCGATAAATCGCCCGTAATTTCCTGGAGTGAATAATAAACACATTTCATTCGCAATACATGACTGAGTACAAAACGTTTATACGTTTCTACCTATTCTTTCTCTCAAAGCCGATGACGATTTGTTGAAATCTTTAATCTGCAGGTTCGAATAACTTTAAAGGTGATATGCTGCAATACAAATAAAACAAATAGTCATTTTATCCATAAACTTGTTTCTTAGAATAAAAATTCATAGCTAAATCAATTAAATATCTGTTTATAGATAAACCCATAGCTATGAATATATAAAAAGAAAATAATTAAGAAGATGTACGTCAGAGCCATTCTTTTACAAGTGTTTTTAACCGACTTCATTTTTTACGTGGTGAAAGTACATACTTAAAGAAAATTGTTTCTGAAGATAATAGTGTTGTGCCCTGACCTGTGTATTTGAGAGGAGGGGGGGTTTAAGTGGGTAGGCACCTTTTTTTTTAAAAGGGGGAGTCCCACAACCAAAGTAACGTTCCCTGACAGTGGTACGGTGTTCGAATGCGTTTATGGATAACATATATGGGCATGATTGTCTGCTCGCTCGCACACCATATTTTTAAGTTCTCTAGCCCCAAATATTGTAAGGATTAGGATAACTGCTAAGTTTCTTGCCGAATTCTTCTCGGTAGGATTAGGTTCGAACCGGTTGTAGCTTCAATTTTGGTTTATATTCATTTTAACGATGCATAAGTATTACTTGTAACCAACATGAATAAATGAATTGATTATTGATTTTATTGATTATTTCCCCCCCTTAAAAAGGTAATAGTGCCGTCGGTTAGAATCTACTAAATTTTACTCTTTGTCCGTCGTGCTCATTTCTTTCTCTATGAATAATTAAAACCAAGTAACATTTTCATCTATCCGATTTAACGGGCTAAACTCTACCTATTGCCCTGACCCAAAATGCGTGTGCTTATACTGTATTTCATAATGACTTTTCCTACGAAAACTGGGTAGTTAGTTGTCTGCAGAACCATTAAAACGTTTCAATTATTGTTGCATTTCTTCCGGTGAGTTTATGGAACGGCTTATAGTATCCTAAATCAGTTTTATTTACAATTGCCGGATTATGTTAATGCTTTCCGGGCAAACCGTTCGTAAACGTCTTCTAGAGAACATTACGCGTAACATAATTTTTAAAAATATATCGGGTATAAATCTTGAGGCTCAAAATTTACGAGTGTCGACGCAGCCGAATTGAATTTTTACGGAAACATTACGAGCGGTTGATACACAAATCGATGGTGAAGTACCAATACCACCTAACTATGAGTGTCCAATTTAAGTAAAATATGATTTATCTGGTTAGAAATAAGGTCTTAATTATTTCTTCACAAATATACAGTTAGGTGGTATTTGCACTTCACCGTCGAAATGTGTTTTTACGGTTACCTACGTGTTCATTATGTCATCTGCTGAAATTTAATTCCCTTATGTTCATAATTCCAATATTCGAAATACGAGCCGTTCTGGTAACGAATAGTAATAAATTATACGAGGCGTAAGCTAAAAACGAACGACCGCGACGGACGACTGATGACAGCTGATATGGAAAGTAAATTTAAAATAAGAATTAACGACTCGTAAAAAAACGGATAGTAATTTTTGACACATTACGAATCGTAGAATATTGGAACTGGGCACTATAAAACTGCAACTCAATGAGTTGGGTTATTTTGTTACAAAATGTGTAATGTTCGGGAACAATATCAAAAAATATTCTTAACAGACAGTTTTCTATTGATAAGCGTTAGTCTTAACTTTTTATTTATTTTGTTATTATATAAAATAAGTTTAAGCGCTTAAAAAGTTTTGTATTACAGAGGGATGAAATAACCATGCTCACTAAAATGTCTGTTGGGTGTGGCAGGTCGTTTCATTATTTTAGATAGGGTTGAGTGAAGGATGACACAAACGTAATGCTTGAATACTGGTGCCTTTTTTGGAGACTGGTCTACTCCAGCTTAACTCAAAACGAAATAATTAATTGTTACTACGCTCACTAAATCTAAAGTGTTTTATTTGGTCAAAGTAAGCATAGTATGTATTATGTTACATATTGCTACTGTAATATATCTTTTTTTAAGAAAATACTTTCTCGATGGGAGAGATTCCAGATTAATGGCAGAGTTGCATTGTATTTAATGAAGATTTTAAAAGGTTTATAATGTAACCTACTTGAATAAGAATAAATTTATTGTCCATTATTGTCAAGCTATGTATACGGTTTTGGTGTAATCTAGATATTTTTTTAAGTACATTTAGCTTAAGTTAAGATTGTTACCTAAAATGTTACACAGAACAAAATACTGTCAAAAAAACAAAAAAAATAATTCAGATTTGGAACTCATTTAAGTGTTTTGTTTAAATCAATCTGATATTGATTTTATTAATTTCTTGGAGTGTTGAATCAACATTAGGCAAACGGAGAAATATTTTCATTTATTAAAAAAATATATATTTCTATGTTTTAATGTTGTGGCATGGTACTGTGTTTTAAAATAGAAGAAATGTAAACTTTCCAATTAATTGTGTTTAACAATTTCAAAACTCTCCATCAAACTTTTTGATGAAATAATTATTTCTCGGCGTATTTTGAGATGGTTCTGTAATAGTTTTTAGCGCTTTCACTTACAGAATCGTGCTCGACAAACTTTTCCGCCCTTGCCGGAGGAGTTTTCCTAATTGCACTTGTACTTTGATCTTCAGTTTAACAGCACATTTTGTTTTGACTAATGTTGTCACTAGTTTTTGATTTTAAATAGTTCATGAAGTTATATTAGTTATTAGTGCAGACCAGATCCACCTGCACTCCAGAGAATAAAATTTACTGAGGGTCCATAAAGACATGACATGTTAGACAGTCAACCAATTAGCAAAATAATATAAATAAGGAATTTTAGGATACATTGATGGACATAATCTTAATAATAAATTGAAGTGACATTTTATATTATTTAATTTATATTTTTATTGTTATTATAATTAAATTTGCTAGGCTAGTTTAAATTATACTATTTTAATATTCCACACAATGCAAATTGTTTTTGAATTAATAAATTGAATTGAATTGAATTGAATTTACTTAAATTATCGTTGTATTTTAATATTTAAATGAATCAGAAAAAAAACATCTAATAGGTAGGTACTATGATATGACGGTCTTATAGCGTGGGGCTGGTGCGGCGGGCGTAATTGGCTTAAAGAACCAGATTTTAACTTTATTTATTTATTATGTTTGTTTGTTTCCCACTTAATCAAAATCTAAATATATAAAAGGTGAAACAGACTGACTGACTGACTGACATATAAACGCACAGCCTAAACGGCTAAACGTAGGCACTTGAAATTTGGAAATGACGTAGTATAGGTACCGTAGAGGTGCACTAAGAAAGGAACTCACGATATTTCCACGGGAACGGGAATAAGCGGGAATCCTTTTGTATGAAAAATCTAAACCGCTTAAGTTAGACGCTTGAAATTTGGCATGCTTAGTAAACTTAAAGCTTATTAGCAATAGGATATTGCAAAATTCCCACGGTAACGGGAGTTAGCGGGAAAAAACTGGAAAAACCCTGTAGTCCACGCGATCGAAGTCGCGGGCACAACAAGTAAGAACTAAAATCGATCTGCAAGTATTTACCTTGATATGCTCTTCATACAAAAGTAATATGAACAACATCATTGCTTGAAACCGAATTTTATATTCCAATTTTTTTATTACTCCAATACTTAAGTTTAATGACATTTATTTCTCATAAGAACATTACAAGTTCACTTAAAATGAGATACAGTATAAATCTTATAACTAAGTACAAATATAAATATACCTCTGATGTAGCTGGGGTTTTTTTTACAATTTTATTTTAAATTATGCAAAATATAGTCTTTGAGTTTTTTTTTAAATACAAGCACACTATCACATTCTTTTATGTGATAGTGTGCTTGTATTTAATCTACCTAACTCACCGTATATTATATTATCCATCGCAGACTGATGCTTACGAGATAAGGCACATACGATGACACGTGACCACGTGCCCAATATAAATTGGGGATTATAATGTAACGTTCAAAACTACCCAACGTGTCAGACACAAGACATATTTTATCCTCTGGGAATATATTAGCGTGATAAAGGTGTGAAATAACAATCTTGGACCTTTCAGAGGTCTCACGACGGCGTACAATATTGACATTACATAAATGTCAATGACCTGAAGGTTTTAAATCGTTTTTAAGTTAAAAAAAAAACGGTTTACGCCATGAACTGTGCTCTACAAAACGATGACGGCATTGTTTTTATTTTAATAAAATGTTAAAATAATCCTTATCAGCAAAAACTTCTATGTACTATCAGTTTTCGGAAGACCAACATTTGTGAATTAAAAATTTAAATATGCAAAATTGTTAAGTAAGATAAAGATTTGCAGGGTTCATATTTTAAATTTTATAAATTTAGCCAAAGTTCTGTATTCGTATAGCATTAAAGCAAAAAACGATCCGATATGATTTAATAGCCTACGTGTTTTCATTCCAATGTTGATAAAATAAAAATATAACGTTCATTATTTAAAGACATCATAACACAACATAATTAGTACAAAGAAAAAAAGGAAAATTTAATAAAATAACGAAGATCAGATGCACGAAAAAGGTACGAAAGAAAATGTAATAACACTATAGTGTTCCACAGAGTTAAGTTGCGTAGTTAACGCCCATATGGTACGAAAAGTATTTTCCCCTGGCTCAAAAAAAGAGTCTTCGCCAAAAAACTAAAATATGTCGGATCAGACATGAGACAGTATTTTTTTAATTCTCATAGTCCCAATTTACTTCGAAAGCGAACTAGGCGTTATCATAAAACAAAATATTATTTATACAAATCAAAAACCACGATTTAACCTCCAAACTCTTGATAAAACTTAAAAAACCTTTTGTTTAATCGTTTAGTTTTTGGGAGTAGACTACCTTATTTAGAAAATGCTATTCAAATAAGCATTTTCATAAATCGAAAGGATAAAAAACATAGAAGGCAAACACAACTAATTTAAACCACTGTTAATGACGTAAATCACGTTCATTTTTATTTTCAAAAGGTATTTCATTTATCATCATTTTGAAAAACTGTCTTACTGTTATGCAAAGTGAAAAACCTCTGAAAATAAGAATTGAAAATAATAAACCTCTATTAAATGTACGGACAGAACTTTAAAAATGTTAGATGCTAAAACAGCAACATATTAACAATATGCCACTTTCGAATTACAAAAATTGATATTTTTACGCAACAATCAAAGTAGGTAACGGTAATTTGATGCTAAATACAATTATATATTAGTTCTTATTTACATCATAAGTTATATAGTTCATAGTATATCAGCTTTAGTTAACTAATGATATTCATAATTTTAATCATTAGTTAGCAAATGATATAAATGTGGAACGAACTCCGAAGTGTAACGGGCTTAACATAAACATTTAGAAGAATTGATTTAAGCTGTAAACAAAATATTTTATTAACAGTGTTTAGTAAAATCAAATTAGAATGAAGGAAATTTCAATTTCAATTCCTAAACCTAACAAATAGCTACGCAATGAGGGTTTTCGCGTTCGAAAAATCCACCAGATGGCGATACGTAGGCGTGAGGTCCAACTGTTGATTGATTGGCGATTTAAATGTCATAGTGACATGTCTGTCAATGTCATCTAAACCATGACCAATCAGTAGAACCTCACGCCTACGTATCTTCATCTGGTTGATTTTTCAAATGAGAAAACCCTCATTATAATCCTAGCATTGCTTTTGCAATATTTGTCAAAATGAAAAACCATTATATAGTTTATTCGAACTGCTAAAAATGTTTTTGCCTACCTTCTACTAATACTCGGTTACAATATTTTACGATTCGTGATGTGTCATAAATTACTATCCGTTTTTCTACGAGTTGTTAATTCTAATTTTAAATTTACTTTCCATAATTATCAGCCGTTATCAGTTGTCCGTCGGTCATTTTTAGCTTACGCCTCATATAATTTATTACTATACGTAACTTTTTCAAATATTGGAACCGGGCGTTACTGCCCGACGTTTCGATAAGGTTGCACCAACCATGGTCGCGAGCTGACTTTCGTAGTCAGTCAGCTCGATTAAAATAAAAAGCGAAAGTCTAAAATTCTATATTACAAAAGCTATTTTCATAATTGAATGACTGGCCTCACCTACTCTTTGAGACGTCCCTTTATGTATGTCAGAAATAGCACTTAACATTTATATACCTTTTGGGATGTACCTACATATTCTAATCATACCTTGAAGGGTCACGCTCTAGGCACCTCGAATGGGCAAATAGGTACGGCGACCGCATGACATTCCAAGCATCATTGTCTTTGACATACCTTTTTTTATGAAACCAAAGGTCACCGAGACTGCCGGTGGCAAATGGCTTCCCACTTCTATTTCCGAACTATTAACTTAATTCCTTTATACTCTCTCGATTTAATGCAAAAAAATTAACAACTAAGGTGTCAGATCGTCAACTTTAGAGTCACCTCATATCTAGCACCTCCTTGTGATTTAGGCTCAGAATGTCAAATTCTTAAAATGTGAAGCTGTAATTTTAAAGGAATGTTTAGCTTTTGAAACAAAAAATCTTATTTCAATGACTGCTGTTGTTACTGACCATCTTCTACCTGAAAAATGGTCCCTTTAAAATTAGAGCTTAATATTTTGGAAATTTGACATTCTGAACTCGAACCGATGAAGATTATGAGCCCTAACTGCCATTGAGAAATACGACTAGACTAAAGAAGAGAAAAAGAGAAGAGGCATTTTTGTGCAGCAAAAATAGACGTTCACTTCGAAAGAACACTGCTATCTTGCTCTTTAAAAAAACAATTCATCACCATCCTCATCAGCCCATTCGCATCCATTGCCGCGCAAAGCCTTGTATGCCTCTTCTTAAGTTATCTTAAGCTTTTCACTACGTACTTAAAGTCTTGATCCAGAGGCTGTACGTTCAATTCCCATGGGAGCAACCACACATTTGTGTGTAGATTCCAGTTTGTCAGAAAATGTTCCATTTTCAGATTAATCACCAAAAATATCGGTTACGTAAAAATTATCCATGTTGTCTGAAAGACATGTAAATAGTCAACCCAGCGCCTAATCTCTTTTTGGTCATATCGGTCATCTCTTCATCTATCCACTCTCATAGAGTGAAGGAAGAAAATAGCACTTTGTATGTTGCGCAAACGTTCGGGTTCTATGAAATAAGTTGTGCGCAATTGGTTAATCTCTGAGACTGGCCGCCTTACCCGAAATTGGTGAAATATTATTATTATATTTACTAAAGCCTCCAAAACCACATTGGTGGGACGTGGTATCTTCTTCGAAACTCGTCCAAAGCGGTATTGTGAACAATCGCATCAAACAAAAGTATTTCACAGGGAACCACAGTTCTTAACAAAGCAAATTATGTGGTTGAGACAACCCGACCTAGCGTCCTTTGTTCAACAAAAGTGCTACTTTAGAACGATTATGTGGTACACTCATCTTACCACATATTTCGATGTATCTGTACAATAGAAATACATATTATCTGAGGGATAAAACCTTAATAGATATTGTGATTTCATATAGCATCGTTACTCAAAATTTTTAGTCAAGGAATATAATATAATGCTACAAAAAGATGGAAGTGATTAGATCACTATGTTGAGTTGGTGAAACCCAAAATTAATACAACTTATTATTGCGTCATCTGGACATGATCCGATTTTTACGTGTGTCCAGATAATGAAACTTAAATTAATTACTTTTATGTTTTCACTAACTGGACTATATAAAACTTTGTTAATATATTAGTACCGACTATTTAATGTTTTTTACAAATATTGATATTTTTTAACCAGATTGAATATTTTAAACAGCTATCTGTATTTTTGGTTCTGGTAAAAGTGAGCGAATAATTGGTACCACCTTTAAACCATTTTCCATGCAAACAATGCAATGCAATACTCTGTACTGCGCCTAGTTTTAAACGAAATGGCCACGCATCTAATACTAAGGCAGAACATGCATAGCTGAGCTCAGATATCTTTCCGAACCATTGAGTGCTGCTTCTTTTGCGCCATAAGAATCTTGTCCAATGGAAAAAATGGCCCTCAAAATTTTATACATTTAACATTACCTGTCTACACAAGAAGTTTAAATGGGAGTCTGATTTTAACCTCTATGACGATGACCTACATTTTACACGGTCATATTTGATGACGCATAAAATAATTGAAAAAGGAACCTTTTGTAAGAAAAATAATACTTTGTTCAAAGCTACAAATTCGTAAGGAAATTGTTTTTTTTTAAATAAACTAAGTCAGGCTAACATTTTGACAAATTATTTCTCGGAGTAGTTAAAAAACGCGGCTTTAAAAAAAACACCGGTTGATTTGGAGCAACGATAATGTAACAGACCAGTACACGTAGCAACTACTTATACATTATGAAATTTGTTATCGACCTTCAACAAGTAGGATATGATTGCATTTAAGAATTAAATTCACCATTTAAAGTGATTTTTAATTTACGCACGTAGTCAAAAGAAACAAACAAAAACAATTATCAAAGGCTTTTACAGTCCACGAAAATAAATGCACGCACTTTCACGCAAAATACGCTACTTATTTTCATTAACGCCATTCATTTCCATTGTTTACTCACCAAAGCTCCGTCAATGAGGCGCGATTAAAATTTTCCAAGCCAACGCCGCGCCATAAATCATTTGAAGCCAACAAACTTTTTGCCACTTCAATCTAAAATTACTTCAGAGCATTCCTATCAGTCCATTAAAATCACTAACTGTGCGAAACTATTTCATCAGTTTCTCAAACTAAAAAAAAATTCTACAAATTTTTGAAAATCAAAAAAAGAGCTGGCACATTTTTGTATTTACACAGTCACTAAATAGTTTCAAAAAGATTCTAATCGCTGTTCCGAATTCAATCGGATCGCGTGGTAAGTTGGCCGTATCCAGACGCGTTCCCCCATAGGCGGCCACACTGCCGAGTCTCGCGATTGGACTGGAGTCGCACGATACTTGGGACCAAATGGGAGTTGCGCATGGTTCGGGAAAAGATAATCTCGGGGTAGAAAGCAGGCTGGGCCGAGAAAGGCTTTCGATGTGAATGCATCTCCGCTATTGTGCCAGGCGTAAAATGACACCGCGGTAGATTAGCTCTGAGCTTTTGCCTACTTTCTGGCGTTGCTTTCAGCGATACTTGTTTTTTACTAACAAAACATGATTGGATACCTACGAGTGTACAGCGTATCCTTATATGAACAACAACATCAACAGTCCCTATATTACTCTTATATGTTTATACATATATATAACTTATGTTAACGAAAAAAATTAACTCGTACATGGATATAATAATGATAGTGAATCGCTAGGTACTACGTTCTTTGGCCGTTCTGGTTCTTCAGTTTCCCATAGCGCTGTCACTGGGCGATGAGAAGGTGGATGGGTTTTTTAGTTCGGGTAGTCCTCGCTCCTAGCGGGGGAGTCCCACACACGTCGCTGTCGTCCCCACGGCAGCGATATGGTACGAAAAGTATTTTCCCCATCTCAAAAAAAAAAAGGTACTACGTTCTTAAACCACTATAACTTATTACTGTTAACATTTTAACTACCTTAAAAGATCACAAAACAAAATGATGAAATAAAATTAAAACAAATAATATAAAATGAAGCAATAATCTAAATATTACTGAAAATTCTATGAATTAAAAACTGCACTCAGCTATATACTTGTGTTAAAGTTAATATTATTACCAGTAACTGATTTTATTTTGTTGCTTTTCCCAAGAAGTAAGCAAGGTACAAGTTAAGTTGCAACTATAGAAAAACTTTTAATCACGACCGCCTCTGCAACATAAGATCCGCTTAATAAATCAATTCAAGAACAGTTTCCTTTGAATCGTCATTGAATACTCGCACAATGGAAAGCGAGTTTCCTACCGATCACCCGTTATAGGTTTTACTTATAACTACCGATGAGATACCGGTAACAAACTCAGTGATAGTTTACTGCAGCAGTATTTAACTCATTGTTATGGGTGTATTACCTACTTCGAACCAAGTCTTGTTTTATATAAAAAAATATAAATAAATATTGGACAACATCACATACATTGCTCTGATTCTGTCATAAGTAGCTAAAGCATTTGTATTACAGAAATCAGAAACAACGACGGTATTACAACACCCAGACCCGAGACGATATAAAAAAGATCGTTTCCAATATTGACCCAACAGGGATCGAACCTGGACCCTTAGAAATTGCGCGTCGCCAAAATCCGGCCCGCTCGCCTCTCGGCTACGGCGGTGTTTTGATTTGATGAACAATTTTGTACCTGAGTAAGTATTTATTTTTGAGAACGTTAGGCTCATGCTCACGGCTAATATCTCTGTTAATCGTATATGTATTCAACTAGCTTGGTGCAAAAGATTAATTCCATTTTACAGTTAAGAAGCCTGAGGTCCTATAAAATAATAAATAAATAAAATAAAATCGTTTACTTCAGGTAACATAACCCATATCAATTACATTATTATTACAATTACAATTAATTAACAATTATGTCAAGTGTTCTGATTACAATTAATTAAATAACATTATTGAAATAAAAGAAAAAAAATAAATAAATAATCATTGGGGGATATAAATATAAAAATACAAACATAAAAGTAGTAAAAAATTTAAAAAGGATAAATTGATTGATTAAATACACAAAAACACAAATACAATTAATTGTTTAATATATTGCGGCTCTTCCAGCAACCTTGGTGACGACCACGTGCCCAGCAGCAGTCACGGATAAAGGGGCAATCGACCCTATCCGCGATCATCCTATGGTACTGTTTTTTTAATGTTGGATTTAAACGAGCATTTTATCTCAATAATGAGCGTTAAATATTTATGGATATTATTCATACGAGCATTTTATCATAGATACTAATGAACCCAACTAATTTTATGAATGTGTAGCTGTATGGATGATTGTAATATATTTACACATAAACTACTTAATGAAATTTGCAGGTCGATAACTAAGTTACTAGATGACCCTGTTAGCATTAAATTCCATTTTCAAATAACATGACTAGGACTTTGGTCTGTTTCTTACGCAAAAACACAAATAAGATCATTATTATACCCCATCATTTTGAAAAGATTCAGCTCCAATATTTTCTAACTGTTCGCAAAAGAATCCATTCAAACAGGTTGAGGGTCCAGAGCCAGACCACAGTATGTCATGTGGTGGCCTCTGTACTAGATTAATAAAAATATAATTTTGATTCCACAATAATATGAACAATAACTTTCATTCTGAAATAACGGAAACTAAGTTGATAGTGCTGTCATCTACGTATACTTGAACTTGAACCTTTGATTTAATCCACAACAACTAATTACTTGAAAAGAAAGTACTATAGATGTATGACAAGAGTAAGACATCACATCAGAACATTTATCTAAATTTCAAAATAAGAACAGTTTTTGCAAACGACACGCTGATTGGTTCAGGCAAATAACATGAGTAAGAAATCATCAATCCGACATCAATTACTTTTACATTGCCGTAATTCATGAATATTTCGATGAGCGGATCTCCAATTAATTAGAACCAACATTCCAATCTGACCCTCCAAGGAATTTTCTTTAAAAAATGTCTTCAAAAGTAATGCTTTAATAAGCAAGGTTTATTTGTGTATGTCCTTATTTACTTATTTTTATTTTATTGAACGTATTTTAAATGTATAAAAAGGTGGGCTTAATCAAAGTCAAGTATTTTTATATTTAAGTAGTCTACGTAACACTTTTAAATCTACTTACTAAAAAATACAATGAAAAGTGACTCTACTGTTAATTCGCAACCTATATCCGAGAAGACGCCGGTAAGAAACTAAATATATTGTACAGTAGCATACGTTGACCAATGTGGACAAGACAAGTTGTTTTGATAAGTGAAGATACATTAAGTATTTAGGTAGCACCTGTACACAAGCGTAATGTATGTGTCAGCCATCGCTTCACTCACCCATATTATAAGGAATATAACAACCCGCCTCATAAAGCCAAAGCCACATAATAATGCCTAATAGTAGTCTCTAATAGTCCACCCCAGAGATTTGTATGCACGGATGGACAGATGTTCGAATCTTTTTTTATTCTTACACCCAAAAACTATTATGTACATTATTACGAATGTGAAAACTAAAAGTGATCCAAGTTCAATGCAGCTTTTGTTCGATCAGTTAAATGGAGTTTGGACATTAAACACAGGTTTTTCAAAAGCAGGAAAAGTATACTCACTGAAAAATTTAAGAGTTGGCCGATGAAAGTCCTTTTTTTAGGGTTCCGTAGTCAACTAGGAACCCTTATAGTTTCGCCATGTATGTCTGTCTGTCCGTCCGAGGATAATCTCAGAAACCGTTTGCACTAGAAAGCTGAAATTTGGTACAAATCATGTATATTAATCACGTCAACAAAGTGCAAAAATAAAAAATAAACAAAAAATGTTTTTTTAGGGTACCCCAAGCACGTAAATTGGGGAGTGTTTTTTTTAAATTTCAATCCCAACATGTGATATATCGTTGGCTAGGTATTTCAAAATGAACAGGGGTTTACAAAGATCAATTTTTGATAATTTTATTATTTTGGGAAATAATTGCTCCAAAAGAAAATAAAATTGTGTCCCTATTAGGGGGGGCCTAACTTTTGAACCATAAGTTCAAAAGTATGAAAAAAATCTAGAATATAGAACTGTATAAAGGCTTTCTAGGAAAATTATTTTGAACATGATGGGTTTAATAGTTTTTGAAATTTTTGAAAAAAAAAAATGTTTAACTAATTTTTCTTACTTTACATATTTTTTGTATTCTTAATGTATCTGCTTATATTTTTTGTATTTGCAATGTAACACACAGATAGCCCATTTTTGTAACTTTAAGTGGGGATACTTAAGTATTGTGATGCACTGAAAACTAATGTAGTACCCCCAGGAGCTCTGGAAACCATACTCACACGCAGGAACACCACAACACAGAAGTGATTGTTATTTGGCTGCGGTCTTCTGTAAGGTGGAGGTATTTCACCAGACGGGCTGCTCCAGTTCGAGCGATAAATCACTATTCCCTACACCTCTTAGCCCTGTTAGGGCAAAGGCCTCCGAGATATTTTCACAAAACCAAAATAAGCCCATTTTAGTGGAGGTAAAGCCACTGCATCTCTTCTCTGCCAACAAAACCGCTAATTACAGAAGCGCGGAAGTTCAACCGCTGAATACGACGCGAGACGGCGACACTTACCGAGAGGCTCCTTTGAATCATCAATCTCTTGACAGGGTTGCCTCTTTGTATTTTATGAGAATAATAACTGTGCCCGCGACTTTGTTCGCGTGGAATACAGTTTTTTCAATATATACTTATTTAAATATATATATACTTACGGTCAAATTTACCCTTATCTCCCCTTATATTCGAAACAAAGTGTAGTCCATATTTTAATCCAAGTTTCAAGCTATATTTGTGCCAAATTTCGTATCTCTAACTAAAAAATAAACATTTTCCCACATAAACTTTCAAGGGCTGTATTACCGCCATCACCCTTATTTTCAAAACAAAAAGTAGCAAGGGCGTTTAACAGGTTTAACGCATACCTCCACCAATTTTTTTTTAAATCGGTTAGTGGTTTCGGCGTGAAAGTCGGATAGATAGACAGAGTTACTTTTGCATTAATATTAGTAGTACAAATTGCTCTATAACATAAAACTCAATCTTTCCCTCTCTTATCTTTGCCGTGACCAAAAGGTCCATAACTTGTACTTTTAGTTTTTAAGAAAATACATGTAACATCATTACTTACTTATGGAGTGCTATAAATAATATGAATATGAATAGTATGGATTAAGGAAAAGACGGCACAAGGAAAGTCATAAAATAATCGTGGGCGTCACGGTCTTTGATATGTTGTCATTGGAATACGTCATTATCTTACAATCGAGCCAAGGCGGTTTTTTTATTTTGAACAACGACGAAAAGGATTTATGCCAAATTCCAATATTTTACGATTCGTAATGTGACTATCCCTTTTTCTCCAACCGACTACCAGTCGTTAATACCCTTCCATATGTTACTTTCCATGCAATCTGCCATCAGTCGTCTGTCGGTCTTTTTCAGCTTACGCCTCGTACAATTTATTACTTAAAAAAAAAAACTACTGAGTTTCTTGCCGGTATCTTCTCTTTATTTATAGGTTCCGAATCGGAGGTAGCTTCATTTGCTTTATATAGAGACTATTCATAAGTATTACTAATGTAATCTATGTGAATAAAAAAATATTGACTTTGACTTTGACTTTGACTTTACTATCCGTAACTAAAACTGATCGTTTTTTATACATTGACACCCGCCAATAAACATTCAGTTTTTAACTGGAAACTGTACTGTAACTGTACTGTAGCTTTAATAAGAACGAAATAAGAAGCATGTTTTTCACAATAAATATTTTTTTTTTATAATGCACTTCAAGATTGACCTCATCCCACCTGATGTTAAGTGGTAATGAGGTCCTATCTTAAGGGTGACAAGTACAGCATAATAAATCTATTACTGGACTTGTCGCTCCTACCTTGAAGGCTTGACCCCTGCTACTAATGTAGCACCTCCTCCTCCTAGGAGCTCTGGAAACCTTACTCACACGCAGGAACACAACAACACCAAAGTGATTGTTATTTGGCTGCGGTCTTCTGTAAGGTATTTCACCAGTCGGGCTGCTCCAGTTCGAGCGATAGATCGCTATGCCGTACCTCTCTTTAGAAAATAAAATAAAATAAATCACGAAAGCACGGATGTTCAACCGCTCAATTCAAAAGCTCCTATGCATCATTAATCTTGCATCAGGGTTGTCTTTAAATGTCTATAGAGGGAATGTAATGTAATACACTTCATTATACAAAGTGACACGATATTGAACGTGGGCTACATACTAGCTACAAAACCTAATAATACTAAGTGAGTTACTTAATGACTGTTAAAATTATAAAAATAAAATTTTAAACTACTAATATAATTCAGTTATTTTTTTTCAACGACAAGTGAAAAAATAAACGATTTCAGCTAATTTCCGTTATATACCACTACCAGACAACACCTGGTTAATACAGTCGGGTATAAAGCCTAAATGCATGACATCTAGATACAGTCATCATTACTTTAACAATAAAAACTTAGCTGGCAAGATTGTCTTTGCAAAAAATAATAGTTTAAAAAACTAAAAAACACGCTTTTAGCTCGCACTAAAAATTACAAAATAATTCAGACATTTAAGAAAGAAAGCGTGGAGCGTTTATGTTATCTTTACTCTTTTTGGACAAAACGCTCCACGCTTTCTTTCTTAAATGTCTGAATTATTTTGTAATTTTTAGTGCGAGCTAAAAGCGTGTTTTTTAATTTTTTAAACTATTATTTTTATTTTCTACTTTTTAGTTTTCTCATGTATCAATAATTATATAATTCTTTTTCGTATCCCATTCAGCAAACCCTTTCATTTAATACCCATATCATAGGGGTGCATTTCAAATAGCCTGTCCGTTATCTTGGACGCCCGCCATATTGGATTTGAATCACGTGACTATTTTTTTCGTATTCCTGACAGCAAACCCTTTCTTTTGATACCCATATCATGGAAGTGCATTTCAAACAGTCAGTTCGCCATCTTGGGGAGGCCGCCATATTGGATTTGTAATGACGTTTCTTAGCTAGTCATGTATTGTCATCAGAACTCAGAGCGTGTGCAAAATTTCATCTTAATCAAAGACCGGGAAGTGGGTCAAATTAAGATTCAAAGATTCCGTTACATACATAGATACATACAACCCGAGCTAATAAAAGCGTGTTAAAAAGAGAATCTTTTTAACCTATTTCAAAAAAAAGGAGGAGGTTCTCAGTTCTACCGTATTAATTTTTATTTTTCAGATTCATACAAATTAGTGACGTCATAACATTGTATATAGTTAGTACTTAATAAATGCCGCGTGAATTCTACTATCCCATATTTAATTGTAATTTGCTTAAATTAGATGCATTATTTCGTTTGCAATTTATTTATTACGTTGCATACAAACTTGGACACCATACTTATTGTCACGATTTTTATTCAAAATGTACAATAAGTTAAATCACCCATAATTAATTAACCAATAATAAATCCAAATAAAAAAAAAACATTTAATCCTCAGAACGTACGTTCATTTCAAAAACGAATGTCCCAAAATTCGCCATTAATTAATCATCATTTAAATGGCCACTCGACCTCAAAAGAAACTCATGGAAAATGTTAATTTCGAACCCAATTTGGCACATCGTGTTCATACACAATGGTTGTAATACTTCTGCATGCCTAAAACAATGGCTCTTTAAATAATTTATTCTCTGATGCGCAAAATTATGTCATTGATAATTATTACAGGTCTTATATTACAGACGATAAATTAGGAATGCGACAAAAGGTACCTAGTTATCATAATGAGGCATCTGCTCAATATTGCGTTCAGGTACATGATAATAAAATGGTGATAAATAAAAATTATTAGTCTGTATAATTTTGCGTCGTAATTTATTACGACGCAAAATGGCATGATCATTCGAGAATCTGGAGGCCTACAAACAAAAACGTAGTAAGCCGATGACAGATGGCTATTTCTAATTCCTATAATCATAACCTTCATATTTCAAATGCGAATAAAACAAAGAAAAAAATATTATTATGCACAAAGCGTGAAAAAATATCTTGCGGGTCAGTATGGCGATGCTAATGGATAGGATTTACGGTATCAAATCCGTTGTCATCGCGATGTGGGTTCCTCTCTTGCTTACCATCAGACTGGGAGAAGTATACTGTGCTTCTTTATAAAAAAAACATTTATCTGCCGAACTTTTGATTAATCTTCAAAAACAAAACCTTTCGTTTGCTCGTTTTCCTTTTGGTAGTAAACCTACTGGAAACAATAGGGAAGTAGACTGGATCAAAAATACAAGATTTTGGTCCGTTAAAAGTTATTAAATAAATATTAGACAAGTGTTTTTTAATTTGCCAAATTAAAAAAAAACTGAGATAAAATGATCAGTCACGAGGTGGGGCTCGTTATGTGTACCCACTAATGACATCACAAGTGATTTCAGTTCAATGTATCGCCGCTATTTTTGATTAGGTGGACAATGCAACAACACGTATCTCATATTTTTGGATAAGATAAGACTGCCTAAATAGTACTAGGTATAATTAATATGTAAAACCTATATTTCTGTAAAGTTTTTGTGCAATAAAGTATTATCTATCTATCTATAATCTAATAGACAAACTAAAAACCAAATTTTGGTCCATAAACATTGTTCATCTAAACCTTTTTGATACACATTTTTAAAATTATTATAGTGTTTCACACGCACTAGCAAAGTTTAAAGGGGTTATAATTTTTTCTGTATTATTTAAAGCTTTTTGATATAGCTTTTTGTGTCGTTTGCACAAATATATACTTGATGCGCTATGTCGATATTTTTCCTTGCAAGTGCCATCACAATTAAACTTCAAAATCAACCCGACAAAGGAAATACGACCAGAATATTTTCATAAAATTTACATTCACAGAAAATAACAAGCTCTATTAATAAAATTTGTTGCGTCACAAAGAGCTATTAAAAATAAAACATTGCTTATGCTCTTCAAAGTAGATTAACCCACGTGTGATTAAAACGAGTTGATTTTCACAAAAAATGGAAGTTACTAATTGAGAGGTTAACGAAGGAGAGCCCTTCTAGAACTTTTTATTATGTACCAGATTTTTTAATTTTCTAATTACCAGATTTTCATTTATTTAGAGTTATGTTTTTGAATGAGATATTATTAGAGCGTCATTACACTAGCGGGTTGCGGGCCCGTTTTAAAGACGTGGCAGCACGTACGCACCAAAAACGCCTTTGCGCAATATTTCCGCTTCTTTAAGCTGTAAGCGCTTAGTACTTATACTAAGCGGTAACAAAATCAAGTTATCTGATCCTCAAATACAATATAAAGGTTCTTAAGTGCATATAGCCCTCCAATTCACGCCGAAAGCTGCTTTACTTATTCTTAACTTTACGATTGAACAGAGTCAAAACTTACATATTTCGTATCGGAATCGTTTCTGACGTTTGTAAATAAGGGAGCAAATGCCTTGTTACTATCTGAAATAGTGGTACCCATTCGTAAAATAGAGGGAGGATGATAGTTAATGACCGGATATACTTTCTTACCATGTAAGAGGGCAATAGCCAGCCGTAGTCAGATATAAGCTGATAATACGAGTAGCTGTACCCTACCTACTGAATGTACGTTGTTCTATTTAAATCCCTCCAAATTTTCTGCTTTATCTCATTATAGCGTGGTCACGTAACAATCGCGTTTGGCCCGCACTCTGAGCCGGTTACATCATTGATTAACCGCATTTCTGCATACATGTCACATTACGTGTGGCGCGATGATCTTCGTGGCTTAGATCACATAGATTTTTAGGGCAGAAAGTAATTTAAAGTTCAAAAATTCGACATGTGCAGCAGTCGAGTGTTAGTTAAACTCTTTTTCTCATTTTTATTATATTTTATCTCTTCTTATATTCATAAATGTGAATGAAAAATGTAACCTAGAAATAAAATATGACTTCCCCGAGTAAAAATGAAACAGCGTTTCTCAAAAAATCTATTGTATTGACCTCATTACCACTTAACATAAGGTGGGATGAGGTCAATTTTCAAGTTCAATACCTATATATAAAAAAAAATGTAACAACAATATTTTTCCAATTTGAACCAATAGTGGCTGAGATTAACGCGATTAATCAATCAAACTCTTCAGGTATTACAATTTTAGTATAGGTTTACAAAATTCCTTACATTTATTAGTTTAATTAAGACAAATGCTTAAATAGCAAATAAGTTTCGTAGTCTAATCCAGGCAGTACCTATTTGAATTCGTTTTAAGACCGGCTTAATTATCGAATAACTAATTAGGCCTATACCCCGGCTTACGACGGATTAACGGACGAGTGTGTTGAAATGTTGCATATCGACCTAATTTCACGGCTATCTATTAACTGATCCATCCCATTCCTGCGTTACACGAATACTAATAGCTAATGATAATGGGCGGTATTGATTCGATAACACACAGTTCGCTTATCTGCGAGCGGTGTCCTTAATGAATTTACAAGTGTCAGCTTACTGGATCGCGTTTTCGATTACCTACTGTTTTGTTTGACGTTCAACGCTTCTAGCAAAATGTTACAGTACGAATGAAAGTTTTTGTACCGACGAGCCAAAGCGTTTAAAGTCCAAATCTTTGATCAAAATAAGCTCGCTAGTTCAAACCATAGACTTAGCAAAATCATTCGTTTGATTAAGTAGGTAAAAAATATTCAAGAAGTTACTGCAACGTATTAATGAAAAAAGGGTAGGTACTATAAACTTGATGAATATTTCAACGATAAACATAAATGGACATGATTATCTGCTTGCTCGCACACCATATCTTTAACATACTTCTCTAGTCTTAAATATTAGTCCTATAGCTTAGGATATATTTGAATGCTACGAAATCGTAGTAGGTATTTATCTTTTTTTACGAGTCGTTAATTCTAATTACAAATTTACTTTCCATATCAGCTGTCATCAGTCGTCAGACGGTCGTTTTTAGCTTACTATCCGTAATGAGAACTGATCGTTTATCAAATATTGGAACCGGGCACAAAAGGCAATAAGACTACAGTATGAGTAAAACTTATTTTAGCTCTAATGGCTAACTGCACACAATAAAAATGTATTGTTGTTTGGAAAAGCTGGCTGTTGTATGTTGGGGACTATACAAGTACATAAATGATCTACGCCTGACCCCTGATATCTGACGTGATGATATAGTTTACGGCCCTTATTATTTACTCCACTCTGTTGGAAAGTTAAGGGTGTAAGCTTATTATGCACGACTCAATATTTTCCTACGAGATAAAACCTTTTTCCGGCCGGATCCCATTCAAGCGAAAGGCAAAAACAGTCTTTGTTGTGAGAACGATGTGTTGAAATGGTGCATGATGCCGTTTGAATTACATTTTGGCCTTATCCCTATGGTTTTTTATCTATGTGTTTGTAAGCATGCTAGATAATACTTCAGGCGGAATTGGTTCAATAGCACTTAATACGGTTCTATATTAGATAGCTTTTCATTTAACAAGTGTTGACATACACTTGTTAAATGAAAGCAATCAAAACATGAAAAAAAACGTAGCCTGGCGGCGTAAATCGAATGCCTAGTGCAAATAAGAAGAACGATCCAGCATGCTACATACAATTTTTCTTTTCTTAAGTAATGTTTACTTTCCCATTAATTTGGGGCAAAGTACCTAGTAGTTATCGAAGTACGATATCGTTTGACAAGTTTACAATAATAATAGATACGTGAAATGCTGAATATTTTTTGAACTTGTCGAAACGCTTTCGTAGTTCAATGACTACCATTTGGCTAGGATCCAAGATTTCTCCAGTAATGCTGTGGTAGGTCATTTGTTCCCACAGCATCACCGTCAGGCAATGAGGTTCAAAGGGAGATTTTAATTTGTATTTCTGTTCTCATGAGGGCAGGGAGCCCCATAGACTCCGTCGTCTCCCTTGACTAACGAAAAAGGCTTCAAAATTTAGGAATAGTATTAGAAGATGTTGATAGCGGTGTCCGTTATACATTCCATTCTATTGTATTAGTAATTAATTCCTATGACGCCATCATTGCGGCGATGAAAAGCTTGGGAGCGGTCTAGTGGGCAGTCTTCCTACACACGTCAAGAGCGTTTCCCCCCTTCAAAATAAGGTATCAAAATTCATGTTTTACGTCAGTTTTTCTTTATTCCACTTGAGCGATTTAAGCCCGTTAAATAAATGAATAAATTTTGAATCAGTAACAGTCTGGGTAAGTTCAAACCTTATTCATTTATTTTCTAAATCATGCTTCATAATAATTAATAATACGTCTAATGAATTTCTTGTTAGTACAAATTAATTTTTAACCGGTATAAAAGTCAAATTGTGTCATTTTAAATGAAGTTTCAAAAGTGTTAAATAAAACCAACTTAAATAAAAGGATCTTTCGTCAGTTGACACCACTTCGGATTTGGTTACCCATCCCCATGGTCATACGTATTCGGACATCGTACTAGTGATTATGGCAGTTGTGGCCGGACAGCATGTAATATGCTTGCATAGTCGAGAGCATCCTAATGAATGGGTTAAAGTTTACTTGCTCTAAGTGATTACAATTAAGTGTAGACGCACGTGCTGTTATAATAGGGAAGTTGCCTGATGTTGATTCTGATTTGTTATTTGAAGACCTCTCAAAAGAAACTTTGCTGAAAGAATTACTACGTTAGCATAACAACTTCCTCAGAGAGCGTATTATTTAAATCACTTTGTAGGACTGGCTTCTATTTCGTAGGAATTTGGAGTCAACTTTGTTTATTAACTTTGATTTCGCTGTATTAAAACGAATTTATTTTTCAATCGAAACGGAATTGCAAAGCATTTAGTTTGCTTAAATGGATTTTGAAGAAGCATTGCAAAATTCTACATTTACCATACTATGTGTAACGCAAAATAGATAATACATGCTCGACATCCAGATACCTCGTGAGCCGAAAGTAGTTATTGGTTATTTTACGGCTGTTGCAAATAACCGGTACATTTTATTGGAACCGCCATTGGTCCTTCGAGCCAGATATAAAACAGCGACCTATGAATATAGCGAACTGTTTCCAATAAAATGCACCGGTTACGTGCCACAAGTTGTATTTTCTTGGATACATATTGCCATCCTTTTGCGGTCGTATGGGAAGCAGTGAGAAAATAAATGACATAAAAGTTACTTTTTTTATGTTTACAGACCCATATGAAATTCATGGATTGCATTATGTAAGAGTGTAGCGATTAAAATTTTACTTTTGATTAAAATATGTTCAGAAGGCGGGATTAGGTATAATCAAAAGCACATCAGATTACACACTTTGGACTTCGTACAACCCATATGTCATGGACATAAGCGCTAAAATTGAACTGAAAATGTTTGGTAATATGCAGCATATTTACATCCAACTGCCACTTTACGTCTGTGATGACTGAATTGGTAAAAGTTGGTGCAAAATATTATTTAAGATTATAAAGTACTCCAGCAGCTTTATATTGTTTTTTTTTTAACTACAATTCATATACATTACAATGATTTATAAGCCTAGCCTATTTGTGAGAAGCAAAATAAACTTTTTAAATAGAAAAAATCTTCGTAGACGAGGCCGCCAATAAAAGGTGGCGCTAGAATTAAGCAGTTATCGTACTAGTACGTATCAAAAAGCCCAGGTTGCGTGTGCTCAGACAGTTACCTTCACAAATCGGCGTCGTATTTTACAAAGATGGCACCTAATATGAAACTGTTTGCTATCGTCACAGACAACAAAGCCGGTTGACGTGTTATCAAATAAATCGATTGATCGCTTCTAATGTAATTACGGTGCGTTAACCTTTGTGTTGCGATTCACGTGACGCGCTAAAGCGGGAATATGTAACAAAAGAATGTTAATACAGCGTTATTGATGATGCTTTTCATAGCCTGCTTCAATAAGTTGGTTATTGGAAAAACTGCCTGTGTGGTCGAGTGGTAGCAAGCGTAGGTTCGTGATCTAGAGGTTGGTTCGATTCCCGTGGGAGCAATGTCTTTGTTATTTGTTTCCAATTTGGATAAGACTTTTGTAGACTGACCACCTAAATTGCTTTAATTCGTGCTGTCGGAAGGACACGTCTTTCCGTACGTTTCAGTTTGTCGTCCCATTATATTATAAGAGTGTAGGAAGTGCGAGTGCACTTGCGTATTGCACAAACGTAATATACTAATAATTTAAACCAAGTGCTGAGTAATTAGTGGACCTCTATGTGATTGAAAATGTTTAGTGATGAAAATACTTTCACGAACTGATTTAGTATTCTTTTTCTGCGGACTAATATTTGTATCAGTCCTTTTTTATATTAGTGTACAATTAATTCATCATTTTGAAACCATGAATAAGAAGTTGAAAGTGAATGAATCAATCAATGAAATGTGAATTGAAATGTTTGTGTTGACTCAGTCTAACTCACATTGGCTTGTACGATGCATGGCAATTTATTGTACCAAGTTAACATTAGTGATTATTGAGGCATCATTGACACGAGTGAAATGACACTATTATGTTTGCCTATAGCTGCTATCGTAAAACATAATGTGAATAAAAAACATACATTCATAAGTAGGTACGATACGCCCTTTTTGGCCTACAGCTTTGAATAAGGAAGTTATAATAAATCTATGGCCGATAGCCTGAACGGTTTGCCTGATTTTGACATTCGAAGTACCATTTGATCTAGTATGTTTCGTAAAGTAAAATACGTATATACAAATTGGGAAAATATTTACTTACTTGAAATGTGGTAAACGAAATATAGAGCTCGTGGTTTGATTTTCAGTTAGGTACACGTTTACTTCGCAGTCGGTTTTTTTTTTCTCAATATTGTTTTTTTCTCAATAATTAACTTTATTAATAAATACCGAATGATGACAACAGACACTAAAAACGTTGTATTCCACATTCTTCAATTGTCTTTGTGTGATTTAATTAATTATTTTTGTTATATCTCTCGCTATACTCAAGTGGGAAGAAAGAAAAATGAATTGTCATTTTATCAAATCTAAATTAAACGCCATTCGCAGGTTCCGATTTCTGAAGTTCACGATTCGCTTTTCCTCTAAAAAGTTTTCAATCAAGGAATCTATTCCCGTCCGTTCATTCCCTTTCTTTTCTTTGTCACACTCCAATTTCGGAGTGATCTTATCATGAATAATAATATCATGCCAGTATATTCGTATTATTCGTAGAATCTTAACTGAAATTAAAAGTCAAGAGCCTCTGTTTGTATTTTTTTCTATGTATTTGAAAGTCGAGGAGCAATATCTTGGCATAATTAAAAAATCGAGGATTTGTGGTCTTATTTGTTATATACCGCACGACAAACTTAATTTAAATTTAATTGAATAAATAAGTTTTAGTAAAATGCATTCGATAACATAAAATACATAATCGTAGATTGATAACATTGTTTTTATAATTGATTGCGTTTTAAGTTAGCTATTGATATAAATATGAGTTTGATATAAAAGTTTTACCTATAAGTAAAATTACCTATAAATTTATTGACAGCAAATAAAAAACAAGCATACAAATTCAATCTTTTACCTGTATCATACATACATAACAACGAAAAACATACTACCACATACACTCATAAATGTATAAACACACACACACGTCACGTCACATCTCACTAATTAAAGTACACGACGAGAATTCTTAATCGTTTTGGTACTATTAAGGTAGCAACTCGTTTCGTTACATGACTAAAATGAAGTAGTTCCAAATTAAAGACCTACAAATAAGGCTCAACTTAGAGTAAGAGGCATCAAAATCCTAAATTTTGAGATACGTTTGTCGATAGGTACAGTATTGTGTCCATAATTTTAACAAGTTTAAAAGTCCCAACAAAAAGGTGACTTTGTAATGCCTAATTAAACTTTTTATTTCTTTATTTGTTTTTGAAACCACCCTTTTTTGCGTCTGTTTCAGTGGGCATAAATATTAAACCTTTTATCCAAATAATTCACATGCTGTTGTTTCGTAAGTATTCAAAAAGAGAGCTACAAAGTTTCATTCCCCTGACATCAAAATGATATATCTGTGAAGAGAAACAAATGCTATGGAACAATGCAGCGAAGAACGTAAAATAAGGTGTATTTCCCAAAGGATAAAACATTGTTTCTCTCTCTTCAAAATAATAAGGACAGTGTTCTGCATTTCTTTTGCTCAATAGCACTACCCAGATATTTGGGATTGACCTGATTTCAATTACAACCAAGTTTAGAAAATATATACGTGACAATTAAAACTTGACGCAAACCATCTCAACTCTTTAATTGATTTGATGACATCCTTTAGTTAATTACAGTTACGGTAAACACTTGTAGTTCAATATTTATTCTTATTCCTCCTACATACGGGCTGTAAAACGTGCAAAGTCAAGTAAAATGTTCAAGACTAACGAACTTTTGACTGTGAAAAAATATGTTTAAGAGCAAAACAGTTTTAATATTGCTGTAGATTGTGTTCTGCTTAAAACTTAGTCCATCACCATAAAATTGATTATCCAATGCAATCTCTTTTATTGTTCGAAATACAAATCAGCTTAACCTTAAATTTTAAGCATATAATTTTTTTTTTTCATATTACAGATCGCTTCCTAAACCGACCGTAAAAAGAAGAGTTCGCGTTTAACAACCAGATTACCTAAATTGGCAACCGCAGCAACCATTCCTGTTAATTAATCATAGTTTTCTGCATAGTGCCCAATACTTAACAAAATCTACAATCTAAGTAAGCTACGAGCATTTAACGCTCAAATTTTGCAAATTCAAAATACTCAACAGCAACTGGCACTCTAAAATGCCTCATAGCCTTTTAATGCCCTAATAGTCCCTTTACAGCCCTCCAGACCTCGGACATAGTAATAAATCTAGGTTTAACTGACCAGAACCGGACGATGTTGAGGTAATCTTCTTAAGTCTCTGGTTAAGAACGGTCTAAGGAATTCTCAATACATTGATTGGACTGAGTAAAATCCCTGACTGTAGCATTATGTAATCCGATATCGCTAGATGGCGCTTACTATACATATGCAGCCATAAGTATACCTTCATATTTTATATATATTTATATATATATCTATATATATATATATATTCTATTTAATTTAATTAGTATGTGTATTATCATTGTATATGTAAAAGATACCGTAATGTTATTTTTAATGCTTAATTAATTGTTGTTTAAAATGATTTCTTTTTTTTCTCCCCTATTACCGCACCCATATTCAAACTTTCTGCATGACCCGAGGGTTGACTGATAGAGAATGCCCCTACAATTAAGTTCACCTGTTGTACTTATTTGTGCAATAAAGTTTTTAAATAAAAATAATTAATTGATTTTCAGTATGTTGGAAGGTTAAGAATGTACTAGATATAATAATAGATAATTAGTTGCATTTAATACTGTGGCAGTTTTTTTGTAACAACATATTACAATAACAAACATTAAAGTTTTGCGTGATCCTCGCACAGTTTTTACGAAACAGTGACGTAAACATTTCACAATAACTTTGTCTGGAAAATCATACATTTTTATTTATTATTTGAAACAAAAGTACGTTTGCTAGTATTTTGAAAATCTAGCTGACAACTTACATTTTATCGTAGAATCATTGCTTTATACTACGCCATGATGACTCGAGTCATCAACCCTTTATCTTAGTCCAAAGTCTAAATTTCACAATATGATAAAACAAAAGACAAACTTACGTGTTTCATTTTTTGATCGTATCAAGGGAATGAAAAGCGTCGTTTCATTTTTCAACCGTTACATTTGTGACACGTCCATTTATTGTTTTAATATTACAAGAATTGCGTGCACAGAAACGTTGATGCTTACAACGTTCTTAAAATAATCAGATAGAGACAGCGGGTATTATTCTGAAAACTGGTGATCATAAGTAATCATAACTCTTGTGTTGATGAGTAATTCATTTATTTAACTTTAATGGATGGTCATGGATGCATTCCCCAGGCCTGGTACTTCATCTATGAAGCCAAATCAAAGCCAAAGTGGTCCATAAATAATTATTTATATTTTTTTTGGTTTCAAACTGTTTTTATTTCACTGTATTTTACATAGACGCACGAGTTGACGACCAAAAAAGAAGGTAAAATTTAGAAGTGCCAACTCGCGCGCGCTCGCGAATTTCGCGCTCGCCAGTTGACGATTAAGTCAATACAACAGTAACCTAATATGCACGAAAGAAACTTTCAAACCGTTGATAATATTATGAAGAAAATAATGAATCCTCAAGTGTTTAAGTTCATTTTTTTTAAGTTCTTCACGCCATTCATTTGGAAAAGCAACACGCGCGATACGTGAAAGTCGCGGGTTTAAATCCTGCGGTGCAAGGAGAAATGAAAGTTTTCGATTTTTTTTTAATATTTAATACTGGAGTGTTCCAGTATATACAAAATACTGGTATTCAATTCGCAAGGGTATCAATTGATACGTACTTAAGATATGCAGATCGCATTTAGGTACGGTTCTGCGCACAGTTTTTTGTGCCCTAGCCGATGCGCAATGTTTCCTTTATCTGTAGAGATAAAGGAAAAATTGCATAATAATACTATTAGACGTTGCTTTGTCCCAGCTAACTAGATTCTGAGCTCCTGGATAACACTGCAGGTTTTAGTTCTCCTGCAAATGTCGAAAATTTGCAGCTAAGCGGCTGTATCTTTTGACTTCGTCGTCTTAGAAATTTAAATATACTCCACTAGTTCAGATGACCTACAAAGTGATTCATATTGTTAGTATTCCTTTTGAGAATTTTTTTTTAAATTCTAGTTAGTTGCATGGCGGTCGTTTTCAAAACTTTTGCTTTTTAAAATTTAATGCAACCATGGTATGTTTCCTGCCAATTGCAAACAAAACCTTATCTCCTAATGACAGCACATTATCTTTGCCACCTCAGAGTATCTGCAAGTAGGTTCGTTATTATGCCTTCAGATTATAAAGCTAATTTGAGGCAAGAGCCTCTAACGAATTGGAGTATGTCAGTGCTTGGATTCGATGGTATAAAGCTATTCATGTTTTGTGCAACCGAAAGTGAGATATTTTTAATATTTGGGGTAAGCTAGTTTCTTATATAGTATAAACGCAGATTGCTCGCATTGAAAACTTTCGCATTTTTATTAGTAAGGTGGTTGAATCGAAGGGGGCACCTGTTAACAAGTATTGCGTGGCTAGCCATTACTTCACTTAACTGTATTATAGGGATTGTAACAACCCCCCACATAGCGCCAACATCGCAGTGACATTTTAGTGAGAATGTCTAAATTGATGACGTTAAATGTCACGGTCATATGAGACCAGAACAAACCTTATTGACAGATATTTTAGAGCTACCAATAGCCTATATGACTAGGCTTAGTAATTATTAATATCGAGATCTTCGAGCAGCAATTATTACTGATGTTACGCTCTGTAGTATTTCCAAATGCTTACGCAACAATTTCTGCAAACGTTTCGTGCAATAAAGATTGTATATCCCTAACTGTAACATTGCACTGCAAACACGCTTAAATGTACTCCATTTCGTGACGTCAGAAAACAGTAAATCGTGGGACGTGACCGCGCCATAAACATGTGACCTCACAGTTTACGCGCTGCAACTTACGCGCGAGGTCACAAGTGCGTGTTTATTTTTTTACCCTTTCTCGCATTTTCCGTTTATTTGTACCTTTTTCATGATTTCCGTTGTTGACAAATATGTCAACAACGGAAATTTCTAAACAATAGTTTAGCTTGTTTTCATAGGTGTATTTAAAAATAGGAGAGGCTTAAACTAAAGCAGAGCGAAGTTCTTTTTCCTTTTTACCTAAAGCATTTTGCGTAGGTAGGCACTTTGACCATCACCACCCAGACCAGAAAAGCTCAAGTCTTTATTGCCATAATTAATTTCTAAACACTAGTGCTTATTTGGATCAGAAATTTTGCTGTGTTTCAATTGCTATATTATAATGAAAAACTGTTGAATAGATATTTCAAAACATAATAATCAAATTGAAAGGTAAGTAACCAGATACCTTTTTTCTTAAAAATTAGAAGCCTGGTAAAAACTAACGTAACCACATTAAACTACAGAAGTGAAAATTGGAATTAAGAGATTTACCATCTAGGTATAAATATATTAACGGTATCACTACCGTTAAAGAGGATTTTGCAAGTAATTTTTAAATAGAGATTTTAATTTGTGCTGGTATGTAGAATCCGTGAAGTCATCGCTTGTTTATTTGAAGAAATTGTGTTAACGAGTATTTAAAAATACCTCAATAACGAGCCAAAAACCATCTCTATTGTGGTGATTAACAAAACCTTGAATCAACAAACTGATGTCACTACTGTTACTTGTTCTAGATTTAAACTTTCATGTATGTAAAACCTTTTCACTACACGATATACGGCAAGCGTTTAAGGTTGTTTCGTGACGTCAGAATATTGTACTCATGGCTGGGGCGTGACCACATCATACATTTTTCCGTTCTCGCTGTTTCTCACAATTTATTAGTTAAAACCAAAGTGAGTCGGCGCGAAATATATGGCAGTCAACTTTTAACGCTTAACTTAATGCACGCATATATTTTTGGCTGTCGGAGGTAATTAAAAAGCCGTTGTTTTATTTTCCTGTTTAGAACTGTGTTTATGCTATTTTTTATGCAATAACATGAAATTCACATAGAATGGAGTTATACAATACATTTTGGTTTGAGCACATTAGATAGAAATACTTGATGGCACAAAATATTTACAAAAATTACTTTTACAGACAAATTATAATTCTTAATATATCTATAATATTTAGTCTGCCTTATCGATAGAGAGCAATCTCTTCCGGACAACCTTAAGGTAGAGGGAAATAAGATGATAAGTAATAAATGTATCTGGCCATGCAAACAAAAAAAATTAATTTTTTTAGAATAAGATATAAACTCCAAAAAAACACAAATAATATATAAATAAAGTGTACAAATATAAAATCACACAAAGTATTTTTGACCAAGATAAATATGTAGGATCAGTATATGAAATTTACTGAGTACCAACATGCCTAGCTGAGATTAAGTACCTGGATATACGACACCAGTTTACATTTATTTAGTTAGTTTCGATAAATTCAATATTCTATTAAATATCGCATATTTATTTTTTAAATGGTTGCTATTACAACGTAAATTAATCTAAAAAAATTAATATTGAAGTAATGAATGTTCAGATATTAATGGTAACTTGTGGTGTATGGAACTTTTTGACATTTTAACTGTTCAGAAGTATTTGGTCACTTTGTCTGCTCCGATATATCTGACGGCGACTGTACATATAACACTTTTGAATCGTCATTGAATACGGATCGTAACCTATATCTACCGAGAAGACACCGGTAAGAAACTCAGCAGATCAGTTACAATAGCAGAATCTAACTTATTGCTTTGTGTAGCTCACTTTGGACCAAGTAATATAGTTTTGTTTTGATGAGTGATGAAACAATTAAGTACTCAAGTAAGTATTTACTTTCGAGAGCTAAGCTGGAGCAGACCAGTCCCCAAAGGTGGCACCTGTTCACAAGCATGACGTATGTACTAGCCATCGCTTTACTCAACCATATTGAAGGGATTGTAACGACCTGCCAGATATCACACATCTTCACAGCGAGGTGTATGGGGTGTAATAGGGACGACGGTTTGAAGACTATTATAACGAGCGAAAGATAAATATCATGATTTCTGAGATACGGGTCTCGGAAGATCAGGCAATTTGAACAGATAGTTCCGGCTGATATTTTGATTTTAATCGCTAAGCCTTTGCAATAGTTAGACGACTCCCTGCTAGGTGGGCCTTCGAGAGGTTTTATTCATTGTAAAGGACTCATTAAAACAACTAAGTTCCTCTTCTTCTTAGCCCAAAGAAGTTATCGACATATGTGTCAACTAACAGTAAAACTTTTCACTTTCATTGTTTACTTGTTGGAGCTACTCGTAATAGCCAAATATTTCTCTCTTGACTTAGTTTAGTTTGCTATTGTGAAATAAAAACTACTTATTACGCTATTAATTCTCTCTTATTTATTTTTTTATTTTAAGAACTTTATTGCACAAAAGGTGGACTTAATGCTAGAAGCATTCTCTGCCAGTCAACCATGGGGTCATGCAGATGGTTAGTTTGCGACAGTAAAATTGTGTGTATGGTTTACAATAAATAATAATAAATAGCAATAAACTAAACACCAAATTATAATATTCATACGTACATGATAAAATAAAATAATTAAAATAATATAATATATTAAATATACTTATAAATGTATTTATATAAATTTAAGTAAACAAGTAAATAAATAAAGCAAATGAATTAATTTAACAAATGAAATTCTATGCAGAATGAGAAGAACAGAATAATCTGCGAACTCTCACTTTAAAAGTTCCCTTAGTCAGGGAATGTCGAGTTTCGGGGGGCAGAGCCTTATAAAGCCATGGCTTGCACAGGCACAGCGCAAAGACTTAGAGAAGAAGTCAGAATGATGTCGAGGAATGCGAAACGAAAATTGATCCAAATACAGTTTCCTGAAAGAGTAACATCAATTAATCCAAACTTTTTATTTTGCAAATTACCTCTTTATTTTTTGTTTGCTTTTGACCTCGCTTGTGAAATAAGTTTCTTACTATTAAAACACTACATCGCATAAACGTGAGACCCATAAATAATGACTAGTAGGTAAGTATCGAGAATACGATAACCTCGCTTCAAGGTAATTATTATCTGTAACAAACCCCTCGGGTATAATTACAAGGTATCCAATATTTCCTACTCGATAATTATGTTTAATTAACTAAGTTGATATTGAAATAATGGTTTGTAGTCTTAGAAAGTCCAGGGTTTGCTTTCATTGCATCTGTTTTTATTATTCTGATATCTGTAGTTATTATTACTAATAATATAAATCTGAAGATTGATTATTTGAACGCACTAATATCAGAAACTATTTTTTTTTTTTTAATAAATATTGGACAACATCACATACATTGCTCTGATTCTGTGGTAAGTAGCTAAAGCACTTGTGTTACAGAAATCAGAAACAACGACGGTACCACAACACCCAGACCCGAGACAATACAGAAAAGTTCGTTTCCCATATTGACCCGACCGGGGATCGAACCCGGAACCTCTGAGATGACGCGACGCCAAAGTCCGGCACGCTCGCCTCTCGGCCACGGAGGTCGGTTTAAATTTGATCAATATTTTTGTGTTGGATTGTCTATTTATTGAGAAAAGGTTTAAGTTCTAAATAAATAACTCTACTACCAATGGTAGCGACGAATCAGTGGAAAAAGTTAACAAAAATAATACAAGTAAAAAAAAAATATAGGTTTGTTGTTAAATTAATTAAATCAAGATTTGATGAACTTTGAACAGCGTTATAAAAGACTGAGAACATGATGGGTGAGTAATTTGGAGTCTAATACGAGGAAGTGCGTACTCACACAAAAGAAAAACAAAAAATATTAAAAAATATTAATAAAAGTAATTAATTTATAAATTTATTCTGTTTTTCTTGATATTGTATTTTACTGAAACAAAAAGGTAAGATTTTGTTAAAATTTAAAATTTCGATGTTATTACTACAAAAGCAAACTTTATTTGATAAAATAATGTTTTCTATGTTTAAAAAGGTATAATTAATTAAAATCGGCACTACAGAATTCAGACTCAAATATCGTGTTTATAGTTGTAATTTTTATCAACATACCTCATACCTCGGACAAATGAAGCAGGCTAAATAATATCAAGCTTTAACCAATAAGAGCGAAGAATCAGTTGAAAATGTGGACAAAACGGGGATAGGACAGTCACGTGCACTAATATGTATGTCGCAGTCATCTGGTTTAATCAGCTATTTGATTGGATCACTAGCGCGTTCATTGAATGACGACGTTTAATTGAATGACTACTCTCGTCAAATTGTTTAATATAACGTTCAACTTCTTGACTGAACGTCATTTAGCATAGTCGTTGAATGGGATATAGCTGACAGACATGACATAACACACCTTAATAAGATTTTTTAATATGTTTTAACAATTTTAAGTCTTAAGACAATTAGGCTAAAAAAATATTTTTTTAAGTCACTTTATATCTCAATTTCACTCTAAAAATTATCAACACAGTGCTATTCGATTATATCTGTACCAGCTGTTTGACGCCATCTTTGTTTTGATGAGCACTAACGCCGCAGTGGAAAAAAATGAACTAAATTACAATCACCTGACTGATTACGTCCGCTATGTTCAAAGGGCTATGTTACAATCCGCTAACTTGTTGGACGTTCAGTGAGTCTTATTCATTCAACGTTCGGCCTAGTCATTCAATTGAACATCGTCATTTAATAAACACGCTAGTGATTCAATCAAATAGCTGTTTCAACCAGATGACTGCGACATGTATACAAGCTCATTCTAAAGCGCACCTTATGGTAACGTCATAAGAGCTCAAGTGTTTACATTACATTGCTCGTGACTGTACGTGTGCGAAGCCGCGGCTGGCCGATGGTCTACAATATAATTACCTGTTTACGTTTTGTTTGAATTAGTTTTATGTATACTACCTGATGCTGGCAGGTACCCTGGTAAAATTTCGAATTAATCATCATTTAAAAAAATAGCGTAACTCAAATAGCAATAGTTTTGATAATAGCTCGTAGAATCGATGATCAATACGGCAGAAAGGTTCTATAATGGACATGATGATTAATGCAGCGTAGTGAAGGTCGCCCCACAAGATAAACAGACTACCTTGTCATGGTGATAGAAGCATGTGGTGAATAGACGAGAGTTTTAAAAGTCTTCGAGGGAGATCCTTTGTTCTGCTACCATTTGTATGCAGCAACACTATATGCCACTGTTTGTATCCAGAAAGCAATGTCATATACTCCCACAAAACAACATACCATTTGATTATGTCTTACCATTTTTTTTTTTTTTTTTTTTTAGTTGAGGGGGAAATGCCTACCGCACCGTCACTCTCAGTGGGGAACAGAAAGTGGTGTGTCGGGCTCGCACCGACTAAAACCCCCTCGGTGGCCAACGCTGCGCAATTGTGGGGGAGTCGGGATTCCTTGCGATTCTACACAGGCTCCCCCACAGCGCCTACCGCCAAGCGGCCCATCTCGCCGCGCAAATACGCAGCTGGAGCGTGTCAGGCCACCTGACACGCCCCACCCCCTCGGGACCGAGGTAACGGACGCCAGGCTTACCCCACGCCTGGCATCTCCGGTCCCACCACCCGAGACTCTCAATCCAGCTCTCCCTCCGAGAGCCAGATGAAGTCCCGAGACCCACCGGTCGCGGAGGATAGGGAGACCGGCAAACGTAATACCGTATCCTCCTCTTCCTCCGCGACCCCACCACGACGCGATTCGCGCGTCGCGCGGCAGCGCGCCACTGCCGGGTCGCGGAGGACAGGGAGGCCGGCAACGAAACACCGAGGTCCTCCTCATCCTCCGCGATCCACCTCTGCCCTTGCGGGCTTGCCGCAGAGAGCCACCTTCTCTCCGCAGCCCAGCTCGGGATCCGTCTTGGCTTCACCCTGTGCGGTATTGAGGCTGGGTGACAAGGCCAGCCTCAACGTCCCGGACCACAGGGTTACTGAGCCCCCCCATCGCGACAAGATGCGGAACCCAGCGGGGGGGTGATTATGTCTTACCAGCAACAACCCTTGCAAATACAGATATCCAATTATTAAAAACCATCAAGTCGGATTCGTGCACGAAAAGTTCCATACCATTTATGTATGCAATTTACTGTCGAACAATTATTTATTTTTGACCTAAATATGCTACTAAATGTTCTGTGAATATTTCAAGCATTTACTTATTGCTGTTATTTGAGAGACCAAGCAAAAACCGGCTAAAAAAACTCCCTTAAATAAATTATTTTATTTTCATTTTTAGTATTTGTTTCATAGAGCGGCTACAGAAATACATATTCTGTGAAAATTTCAACTCTCTAGCTATCACGGTTCTTGAGATACAGCCTGGTGACAGACGGACGGACGGACAGACAGACAGACAGCGGAGTCTTAGTAAAAGGGTCCTGATTTTACCCTTTGTGTACGGAAGCTAAAAACGGGCAACAGCTCGGCCCGCGACTTTACCCGCAATACTACGAGATATAAAGTATCCTTTATCTTTATCTAGTATGTTATTTCACTATACATAACATTTCACCCAAGTCCGTTCCTTTGTTTTGAGAGAGTGACAAACATACATTCATATGTATATTCATAGAAAGTTTCCTGTTAATTATATTAGTAGGGTAATGTCAAAACAATATTATGTTAAGCCCTCATCGACACCGTTCCGGCAAAATTGATTCATAAAGGTTTTTGAGCAGTCATATGCCGAAATTGAAAACACAATAGAAATTCAATTATGTCTGGCATAAAGCCGCATTCCAGCACATAAAAGGTTTATTGAATACTTTTCCGCCTTTTGATTAAGGTTTTAATGATTGGGAGAGAGAAAAAAAGCCATCATTATTTTCTCGCCCTATTGGGATGCGCAATAGATAAAAACGTACGGAATCCCTATTTGCAGCCCTATAGCCTTATAGTCAGGTATTTGAGTAATAACAATGTCAAATCAATTACTCAACAACTTGACATAGGGATGATATCAGCTATTCAGCTGAGATACTCTTCAATACCAGTTAGAGGCCAGTGCACGATTTTTTTCATAGATTTTCTACGAATATACAAAACATTGACGTCACAGATTTCACTTAGGTATCAAGACACTGGCTGTAAATTGTCTCACTCGGTTTTGAATAGCTTTTAAAGATGATTTGCCAACAACAACTATGGCCGGCGTCATATCAAATCCACTTAACGGATTTAATACCTAATTTGTGAATGGTGTCTTTAAGCCAATTACGACTCTATTTGTATACAGTGATAACGCGAAATGGCGTTGCAAATGTATACTAGCCTGATAAATCGATGCACTTATGCATCATCTATCTGTTACAGTCAATTTGCTTCTGCAAACTACTTGGTTTATAGTTCCTGAACTGGCTTGCTTTGATAGATTTGATCACTTTGGAAGGTAGTAGGTTTGCACTTGAAATTATTAAGACAGGGAAGTGCAGCACCGAGACTATTATAATGGTTATCCTATTTAATAATCCACCCGAAACGGTAACGAAACCTTTGAAACTTGATAATAAAAATGGATTTGGGTTCTATACTCTTTATGGTAGATATAATATTGGAAAACATCACATTACCTATATTGCTCAGGTTCAGTGGTAGTGAGTACATATGTACCTTATTTATATTACTAGTAACGTTCATGATTAAAGTTTAAGTAACCAAAACCGAAAATATCTTTCTTGAGGGTCGACGTTAGAGATTTAAACTCAACTCTTGTTATAATGTATAATTTAGCCACTAAGAATACCTGCTACACAAAAAAATTTGATCCACTCATGCAAAAAATTGCTGAACATATCAAAACAAAAGTACTAACAACACAGTGCAGTAGATCAACATAACTTCAGAACTACTTTCATATAATTGGATATTGATTTTATGCGTATTATCAGATTTAAGATACCTTTTGGTTCTTTATTTTGAATCTGACTTTTGAAAAGTCTTTCATAAAACATTTAAACCTTTACAATTTTCGTTATTTACACCAAGATGCATTTTATCAAGCAAACATTTCATTCTACTCGTATATTCTGTCTCGATATCCAAGTGCATGTGGGCTGGCTTCCCCAGGGTGCAAACTTATTCAGCTCCTCGCTTTAAGCTCGATCTGTAATATTAAACAGATTTCGTGTACAGTATTCATGTAAATCCGGCTTATGTGCTGACTATGAGAAGTAAATTTATTTAGAGCCTTTTTGCTGTACAAATAAAGGTTGATTTTGTTGGCAAAGTAGAACTTGAATTGTATTTTTAACTAAACACACCTGGATGTTTCGCTGTTGATAACCACGTACGAATATTATGTTTTATGTGACCACTTTTAAGAATAATACATTAATTACTGAACACCACGTATTTGTTAATACATTTTTGGTGGTGCTTTCCCATTCCATAAACGACTTATGGGAGCTGGTTCACAAACGTCAGAAAGGATTCCGATTCGGTAATGTTATATTTTGTTACTGTTCAATTTATACTACCTAAACTAATACATATTATAAAATAATTTGTTGTTTATTTGAAGGCGCTAATTTTAGTAACTACTGGTTTGAATTTAAAAAATATTGTTGTGTTGTATAGAATATTTATCGAGGAATGTTGTGGTCATATAATAACCGATCGACGACCTCCGTAGCTAAGAAGCGAGCGTGCTGGACTTTGGCATCGCGCCATCTCTGAGGTCCCGGGTTCGATACCCGGTCGGGTCAATATGGGAAACGAACTTTTCTGTATTGTCTCGGGTATGGGTGTTGTGGTACCATTGTTGTATCTGATTTCTGTAACACAAGTGCTTTAGCTACTTACCACAGAATCAGAGTAATGTATGTGATGTTGTCCAATATTTATTTATCTACTATATACAAATTAGTAGGGTTTTCCATCCTACCGCTATAACTCCCGAACGAACGAACCGATTTCCACGGTTTTGCATTCGTTGGAAACGTCTCGGGCTCCGTGAGGTTTATAAGAAAGAAAATTTAGATAAAATTTCAACAGAAAAGCGGGAAAATCCTCTTAGACGAAACAAAGTTCGCCGGGACCGCTAGTTATCATCATACTAATATTATAAAGAGGAAAGATTTGTACCTATTTTTGTATGTTTGTAATGAACAGGCTCAAAAAGTACTGGGCCGATTTAAAAAATCATTTCACCAATAGAATGCTACATTCTTCCTATTTGACATAGGTTACAAAATTAGGGATCCTTGGTAAAATTTTAACAATGTAACCGAAGGTGTAGAAATGAGTCTTAAAATGTCTTTCGTCGAATGCGCGGGAAAATCCTCTAAGGCGAAACGAAATTCGCCGGGACCGCTAGTTTATATATATTTATATATAACATCAAGCTTCAACCAATGGAAGCGAATAATCAGGGGAAAGTGTGGAAAAAACGAGCCAAAGCCGCGGCGGGCTAGTCGCATATTATTATATTATTAAAAAGGGACAAAACATAATTCACATATTCAAAACCGATTCCAACGGATAGTAAATAGGTATACAGGTACATACTCTCATGGATTTTTCCACACATATTGTTAGACGCTTACGTATTTACTTAATGTGGACACATTTTTAAGTACTAACTAAACGCCATTTGTCTTCAGGCCCATTATTTTTATGTCAGTATTTCTTCGTCATAAAACAAAATAGCCCGCTTACGCTCCATTAACGATGGCAGCCATAATAACGTAATTCCGATCTGCTACAGTCACTAAAAATTCTGGAGATTTTCTTGAAGGTGATAACAAAGGAATTTCCTATTTGCGTAGCGCAATCGGCCACGTTTTTGCGCTACGCAAAAATGAAGGTAAAAAAGGTGAATTATCACAGCACCCTCGTTTTGCCATTAGGATAAAGATTTCAGTTTATTATGATCCGATATAATGGGGATATTTATAGAATTAAGGATTAAGAACGGATCTTCACTAATTGGGTGGACTAAAAGAAATTCACAGTTCAGATTGTAAAAACAAGCCGTAGATACATAATTATCTCTCGGATCTCGGAAATCTTAATTTAGCAACTCTCAGAATTTTATAACTACGTGTTGTTTAACAAATATGAAATCTGCGCCAAATGAGAATAAGAATCGACGGTAATTTTCAATGAAAATTACGGTAAAATGGTTTATGTTATTAAGTTAATTAAGGTATCCCTGATTGTCAAGAACTGGCGCCATACCAGATATGTTACCACAGAAAACAGAGTACACTCAGCAAGGCCGCAAGAAGCATTAAAAAGCTCCGAGTTGAGTAGGTAAACTAGTACCGTACCTATATACTACATAGGGCATTTGAGCTGCCGTGGCCGGTAAATTATTTTGAATAATTAATTAAACAAATCTTTATCACTTAAAGTGGTAATTACAAAGCTCTCGTATACGCCACAAATCATACAATTTTGAGAATTGAGCAAACTGTGAAGAAAATGATAAACTCCTGATCTTACTAAATACAATTTTGCAGAAATGTCCTGCAGTTACCCAACTATTTTAGTTTCTTTATTAAACACACATGAACTTGCGTTGACTTTACTTTCACCAACGCAATACTAAACTGTTTACAAATATAGTAAAACTTAGACCTTTAGGAATAAAACTACTTAAAATTGTCGTTGTATTTAATGAAGTATTTCAATGAAGTCGAAAAATATTTTTTATGTAAAACTTGTTTTAATGGAAAATGCAGAGACGTCAAAAAAATTAAATCGACTTTCTACAATATTTAATTTCTTTCGAAAATAATGAATCAACAAATTCATTTCGTACTTAGCCTTCATTTAAGTCTGTGCAACTGTACAGAACAATCCGATGAATTATGGAAAAGTATGTCCATATAATTCTCACGTCAAATTCCACTAAAAAATGAATTTGTACTTAATGTGTTCGCAACACACTTAAACACCATTACTTGTGGCACTTGCATTAAAACATGGGGTCGTTTAAGATTTTGGCAGCTATCTTGCTTTGCGGCGGGATATTTACATCTCGTTCAGAATGTTACACCAAAGGAAGTGTCGAAGGTAAGTATTATAGTATACTTAATATTGTGGTTAGAACAAAGTCTCTTCTCTGGCTTCTAAATCAATTAATTCTTAATTTTTAAATCGAAATAGTAAGGCAGATGTTACAGAAATAAGAAAATCATCTTTGACCAACAGTAATGAAAATTGTACAGTACCTACTTGTAATTTAGCTAAAATACGAATTTCTGTGTGTATTTCAAATAAACTAATTGTTTAAAAGGCGTACGTCCATGTCTACTAATGGTGACCTTTCTTTATGTTACTAATATTTGGAACTTTGTCATTAAATAATTAAAGCTGAGTGTAGGCTGGGAAATGACAATTTCCGAGCCTCTCAATACATAAAAAAAATAAGAGTGCTTGTGAGATTAATAAAAGCTAATTAAATCCAGATATTTAATTTGGACCTTTCATCTTTCACTTTACATCCAATAACAATTTGCTCAAAGTAATGTGAAAAACTAAAAGTGTTTGCCACAAAAAGCAGATTTAGCGCACCCAAGACCAGAGCTAGTAATTACAAAACAGCTGAGTTCCAGAGCTAGTTTACATTAAAAACTAGAAGCTAATTCAGCCAGAGAAACGTATTTACTAGATTAAGGACTAGTGAAGCTTGCTCTCCCGCATTCTAAGTCAGTTAGGTTTTGGAGTTTTTTTTTATATTGCACTTCAAGATCGACCATATCCCACTTGATGTTAAGTGGTAATGAGGTTCTTGCTTAAGGGCGACCACTACAGCATAATAAATATGTTATTGGACGTGTCGCCCTTACCTTGAAGGGCCCTTACCTGCTACTAACGTAGCACCCCCCAGGAGTTCTGGAAACCTTACTCACATGCAGAAACACAACAACACAAAAGTGATTGTTATTTGGCTGCGGTCTTCTGTAAGGTGGAAGTATTTCACCAGTCGGGCTGCTCCAGTTCGAGCAATAAATTGCTTGCCCTACCTCTCTTACTCATCCCTCGGGAGTCGTCAACATGGAAAACGAAGTTAACTATTTATCTCGAATCTGGGCGTTGCAGTACCGTCGTTGTATATAAAACACATTTGTTTTAACAACTAATCACGAATCAGAGCCATGTATGACATTGGATTACATTTTACCCTCGTGGACCATTCAGTCATAAGAATGGAAGGCCAATCTTTCTAGTAAACTCAGAACTGAAAATTTCGACTGGTTGTTAGAATCAAAATAAACTCGATCAAAATAAATTTAAGAATACTAGCACCTATAACCGTCTTAATTGTATTTAAATTATTTCCGAATAAAAATATTCTTAAGTTAATCTAGCATTTCATTGATCTTTAGGATACTTCTCATCCCTAGCGCAAATCAAGAGCTAGTTCATAATCTTAGTTAGATTATTCTTTACTTTTGAGATATTCACTCTTCGTTAAATTCGTAAATCTCAAGCTTTTGGAGAAATAAACATATTATAATTTATTTATTGTACTTTATCCATCAGATTACGATCTGTGCGCTCCAACATCACTAGCGCCAGTTCCATACGAGCTTTGTTTAACAATGCGCGGTTAAATAGATTAGTTTGTTTATCTCTAGCTCAGTTGTTTAAACGTTTCCATCTTATTTCTCACAAATTCTGTCTGAGTGAAGCGAAGTGCGATTTTTACGTCGAAACCTAATTCCAGGACACTAATCGTTTTGCAATATTTCTCTGACGTCGGGAGCCAATTTGAACGGACTTCAAAATAAGGAGGAGTATCTCAATTACATCTTTCTTCATACGTCGCTACCATTGGTCGCAGCGTGATTTATATAGCCTGAAGCTTTCCTCAATAAATAAACTAGCCAACACAAAAATATTTTTTCGAATCGAACCCATAGTTCATGAGATTAGCATGTTCAAGCAAACAGACTCTTCAGCTTTATAATATCTATTAGATTTATTTATGTAAGTACTTATTTACTGTCTAGATTTTAAAGGCTTGTAGTTCATGCTTCTGACACAAATGCCCACGAATAATTTTTACTACAGTAACCTGGTTGTTATTATGGAAAACCGAAAATCACTGGATGCCCTTCTGAATTAATGAGACTTTGTTTTTTATTCCAGCTTAAATTCTCCCACGCAACTGAGACGAATCCACTTAGTGGATTCCAGAAATAATCCACTACCTTTTGACACGTGTATTTTTTTGCCACTTATTTTTATCACGACTACGCACCGCCTGTAAATCATACCCGCTCAAAGCTCGTAAGCGAAAAGAATAACAGAATTTTGGTCTTAAGAATATTTGAACAAACGAAGTCCATTTACTTACGTCGTTTACCAAACATCTGAAATGTTATGGCTTGTTAAATGTAGCGTTATTGGTGAAAGTGGCTACTCTAGGCAATCCTACTCTTAACTAAATAACAGTTTAAATATAAATATTTAAACAACAACATCGCATACATTGCTTTGATTCTGTGGTAAGTAGCTAAAGCACTTGTGTTACAGAAATCAGAAACAACGACGGTACCACAACACCCAGACCCGAGACAATACAGAAAAGTTCGTTTTCCATATTGACCCGACCGGGGATCGAACCCGGAACCTCAGAGATGGCGCGACGCCAAAGTCCGGCACGCTCGCCTCTCGGCTACGGAGGTCAAAACAGTATTCAAATATTCAATAAGTGACTTGAAATTATTTTGTCTGTTGCAGGTTTTAAGGCAGTTTTGGATATTTGTAAGCAGTTCAATCAAACTCGAGGTGTGAACCAGGTGAACATTTTTGAACTTTTTTAAGCTTTGTCAGTTAGAAAAGTAAATCTTTTGTCTCAGTCAGATTAGGTCGAAAACACAGCAGACTCCACCCTTTGGACTTAGTAGCGCCCTTCTATCTCGGGCATAAGAACTAAAATTGAACTACAAGTGTTTACTTTGATGTCCTGTTCACCGTACATTAATAAATCTAATATGATCAGATGATAATAAACATGACGTGGTCGTTCTTTGGAAAAGTATTTATGGATCTTTTTGCAGAACCCGCCAAGGGTTCTGCAAAAAGATTTGGAGTTTCGGAGTGCGTGTTTCAGGTGGTGCCTTAAAGCTAACTTAAAGAAGGCACCAAAATCCACATTTAAGAGGGGCCAAAATTATTATGGGGTGCCAAAATATTCTCCTAGGGCACAAAAACACAATTAAGGAGAACTCCACAGGGAGTGGTAATAACTAATTCAGGGCACACCAATTTAGACATAAGTAAAGTTATCAGTCTTGGATCAAAGATTTTACAAATCCATAGTTCGATTCAAGATACAAACAAATTATTGTCCTCCAAGTCATAATATACATAGGTGCATACTTGTAAACACGCATTTTTAAAAATACCTAAAATGTCATAATATAGTCTAATCTTATTTAAACCTTATGTGGCTGAGATAACTCTGGAAATACCTAAATCATTTTGATGTAATGTCACGCGCGTTGCCACGAAGCGAATTAGAGCGAAAGAAGAATTAATAATGGCTTGTCAATATTTGAAGGCGTATTTTATCGGTGCCTTTTTTTAGGTCCCAACCGTGTGTAAAATCTTTGATCTAAGATATCACTTTTAAAATGATACGGTGTGTTGTTGAATTACTGGAATTACCTATCAGACAAAAGTGTGACTACGTAAAATACACGATTACCGTTTTTGTTCGTAATATGTACAGGTAAGTCGTAACTTCGTAAGGCGCAAGGACTTAAGCAAAATAGTTATATTGTGGTCAGATGGTTTTACATCAATCACGTGGAACCTTAAAAAGTAGGTTGAGCTTAGCACTTCATTAATCTAAGCCAACACACTGGTATAAGTAAAGTCAGCGACAAACGAGATAGCGCCCTCGCAACAGCAATTTATTGTTGCCACTTATGACAGTTTGGCATTTTACCAATTGTTAACGCTGTTTGAGTCTTGATAGATAATTTCTGCAGTCGATTTTCAACTGTGTTACTTAGACAATAAAGTATATAAGAGAACAGAAAAGTGTCAAACGTTACAAAGCTTTGACGTCTCGATACATGCTGAATCAAGGCTTAGTCAATAATAAACTTTGATTTCGTAAATACATTTTGAAAAATATTCAATTAATATTTCGGAGATAAAAAGGTAACAAATAAAGCTTAGTTTGATTGAAGAATTGTGTATTTTTCAACCTTTACACTTTTTTTTAAAGAATGGACAATTTTGTCTTTGAAACATTATTATTTAAACTACTCATTTATTAATTACATAATGATTTTTAATAGTTCAAAACTTATCCCGCAGGTGGAACCAACCGGATTCTTAAAGGATAGCAGCTAGCTTTACAATTAGCTCAGTTGAAAGGAGCGGAACGTGAGATACGTGAAGGTCATGATTTCGAATCCCATATTCAACCGGTTAAAACAAAGGATGGTAGTTTCCATGCGTACGATATCGCAAGTGGCTGCTAGTTCATTTATATATACCCAAACACAAAACATACACAAATGTACATCAAATGAATATTTGTCCATGAATGTTGAAAAAGGGGGGTGGAACTCCAACCCACGATTGGTTCGATTTACATCCCCTTGGTCCAAGGGGATGTAAATCGAACCAACAAAACTACCAAGAGCACCAACCATTCTTCCACCAAGCTGAATACAGTCGAATAATTAGAGAGATAATTTTCCAAATCCTGTTTCAGATCCTGTGCCTTTTCTGCAAAGGCTTTGACCCATCATGCTTCACTCATTCCACAACTACAAGTACAACCGCGAGCACAACTGCAAGCACAACTGAAATGACTACTACAACTAAAAAACAAAACGATACATTATACAGATTAACAGACGATGTTAGAGAAACCGGTGATGAAGATCAGTTCTAAAACCAACTTTATTTTCTTCTTTAACAAAGTACATATTGGCTTGATTTCTTTCCACACCAGCGTCCGTTTCCTGACTTTGATATGATGAGATGATGCACCACAGTACAACGCTGTCGTCAGTGACCAATGTTGCAATGAGGTGCTTCATAGTACCTACTAGTCAAAGGAAATCAAGTCTTATGCAACAAAGCCTAAATATAATATAGCCTTAATAAAGTTAAATGTTTTCTGATCTCACATTTTTATTTCCTACATAATATGTTAGGGCGATGATGTGTGATAAGAATTGTTTACGAGTATTGTCTCTTGTGCCCGAAATACTATGAAGGCACGTTCTAACCCCGGTTTTACCACAATGTTCCTCTGATTTCATTCATATTAGTCGGCGCGTGACGTTATATAGACTATAGGGTAGCAAGGCTGTAGCCTTCCTCAATAATAGTCCGTTTATCCCAGAAAATGGACTTACCAGTAGTTTCTGAGGTTACCGCATTCAAACAAGCACACTCTTCAGCTAATATATATTAATATAGATGCGAACCGTCTTATAAGTAGATCATTAATAAATGAATTTTTCTGCTTTTCTCTACCAAATTAAGTGTATATTATACTAACATTGTATAATCCTTCTTTTTGGATCACTTTAGCTATTTAAAAATATGTTGGATAATTTTTTAGATCTAAGAAAATATAGAGACAGACAGTGAGAAGCGACGTCGATTTATACTATGTAATGAAGGTGAAATGAGCAAAAGGACTTTAAGTGGGAACTTAATCAGCTTAGCAACACTATATTTAATTTGGATTCGCCCTTTTTTCTCAATTAAGTCTAGCATTGAACTTCTTTTAACCTTTCATCTGTGGTCTGTGCGCTGAACATTCATCTGCAATCGATGCACATAGTAGGTACGTTTTGCGTCATTAGAAATGAGGTATGAAATTAAAGAAAAATTAATGAGGGTGAAGATTAAAAAATGCGCTATCGAACCAGTAGGATATTTATTTTTTTGATAAAGCTATTAAATTTTTACGTAGGCATTAAACCCTAATTTACAAAAAATATTTTCATAACAGTAAAACATATTTCTATCACAAAATTACAGTTTACGACCTAGTCCAAACACTAGTTATTTCTTGAATACATTATACCTAAACAATAAAGCTTTGTAGACTCACAGCGCGTCATTCGCTTACAGACCTATTCTTTTTATGCCTGTATTTCTGTAGTCATAAAATAAAATAGCCATCTTACGCCCCATTAAGGACAAGCCCATAAACCAATTCCGATCTGCTCCAGTCACTAAAATTACTAGCGATGTTCTTAAACGCAACAACAAAAGAATTTCCATTTGCGTTTCGTAAAAACGTGCCTATAAAATTAAGGTAACAATTCCGAACAATCACGGCTCGGCACCTTGTTTTGCGATACTCCTTTTTCTAAGCCATTAGGATAAAGATACCAGTTCAAGATGATCTTCGAATTATCGGAGTCAGTGTGGCCGTTAATAGAATAACGGTTTAAGAAGGGTCTTCACTAATTGGTTGGGTGGTAGTACGAATTTAACAGTGGGCTGTAAAAAGTAAAGCAGAGATAAATGTTACGTCGAAATGTCTTGGTATAGCTGTTTTAAATGTCCATTAAGATCGCGCGAAAGATTTATGTGGATTGATGATGTGGGCTTTGCCTGATTTTACATTCTTTAATGTTTCAGCGATAAAACATTAAACATTGCATTATATTTGCAAAAAAAGAATGCTTAAATTCAGGGTGGCATATCCAGTTTCAATATAATTATAACTAAATAAATAATATTGGACAACATCACATACGCATTACTTAAGCTTTTAGCACATTTACATTGAAGTAGCTATTTTAAAACACTTTTATAATTGACTAGCTGTGCCCGCGACTTCGTTCGCGTGGACTACATCCTTTTATGGTCGGTTTTACCCCTTTCTCCCCTAATATTCGAAACAAAAAGTAATCTATATTTTAATCCAAGTTTCGAGCTATATTTGTGCCAAATTTCATATCTCTAACTTCAAAAATAAACATTTTTCCATATAAACTTCCAAAGGTGGTATTACCCCCCTCCCCCCCCTTTTTTGATAAAAAGCCTATGTCCGTTCTTGAGATTCAACGTATACCTATACCAAATTTCATCAAAATCGGTTGAGAGGTTTAAGCAGGAAAGCGTAACAGACACACAGACAGACAGACAGACAGAGTTACTTTCGCATTTATAATATTAGTAGGGATTATAGGTAATTATAGATATCATACGAAGATAACGCACAATTCTACAAATAATATAACCACGATGAATCACTTATGTCAGACCTTTTATTTGCAGCGATTTTAAGAAAGTTTTTTTGCTAAAAAAGGAACATAAAATAAAATTTTTACTTGTTGTTAAAGCACCTGGACACTTAAATTTGCGTATATTTTTTATAATAACAAAAGGAATGTTCAAATCAAAATTACCTTTATTTATATATTACACTTCATGATTGACCTCATCCCCCCCTAAAAATATATATGCTAACGGTCATATAAAACTAGGTCCAAATGTTAAAGGCATCGTAAAAGACCATGTCCACATAATTCTTACGTCGAGCTCCACCTATGAATAAAGCTGTGTTTTACGCGTTCGCGAAACACGCTTTAAAAACGTTACTTGTTGTACTGGCGCCTAAATATGGAGTCGTTTAGGATGTTGGCAACAATTTTGCTATGTGCTGCGTTGCTTCTATCGAGATCAGAGAGTTACCCTGGCAAGAGAATTGGAGGTCAGTCTTTTAACTTCTTTGTTGAAGGTTGGTAACCTAAGCATTTATGCCCAGTTCCAATATTTGGAAGACCCGTTTTAGTTACGGCTAATAAATTACACGAGGTGTAAGCTTAAAACGACAGACGGCCAACTGATGACCATTGAATTAATATTACTAGCGTACTCAATGCTGATGACAGCTGATGGAAAGTTAATTTGAAATTAGAAAAAAATACTCGTAGTAAAATATAAGATAGTCATTTTTGACATATTACGAATCGTAAATATTGCAATTGGGCATTAGTTGTTACATATATTGTGTAGTTGTTACGGTTTCTTGACTAATAGACTAAGAGCACAGGTCTGTCAGATATATCAATATTTTTGGTAATGAAGTGGCAGAGTTCGCTGAAAATGATATTTATTGCTTAAGCTATAAATTATAGATTTTATTTTTATTTCTTTGTTTATTTTTGTTGTATTTAAAACTTTATTTAATAAAAAAGTACAACAGGTGAACTTAATTCTAAGAGTATTCTCTACTAAATAGTCAACTATTGGATCGTGCAGAGAGTTCGTATATGGGCGCGGTAATAGTGAATGAGTGTGAGAAGTAATCTAAAAAAACATACTAAAAACAAAAAATAAACTAAAAATTATTAATGACATTACGGTAACATTTTAATTTACATAAACATACATGATAGAACAATAGAATTAAATGTGAGTTTCATTTAAAAGGCCTTAAGTAATCATCCGTATCTGGCAATGTTTTTTACTATATTCATTCGTATTATCATTATAGTTTGTCGAACAAAAATCGACCGTTAGAAAATAAGTTAGTTTCATCTCATTGACTTAGCTATCTCTTTTCAACTGCATAATGTAGTACAATGTACTTAAATCTAGAGGTTTAGGATACATCTATAGAATGTAGCAACTACGCTACTTAGAATGAAGTAACATAGGTATACCTGGCCGCTCTGGATTCTTTAGTAAAAAGTAGAACATTGCTTGCATGCATGGTTAGCGCTTATCAGCGGTGCTCATAAGTACGGTTTGCGACTTATCCGTCCCTTTTACCCTTGCCGCATGAGCGGTCCATGTAAGAAAGACGGGTACATTTTACTATCTACTTCTTAGCATCAGGTACTACTAATAATTGCTGCTGATAAGGGCCTGGGCTCCAAGTAGTTCTGTGGTTTTACAAGAGTTAAAAATTGTATGTATCCTTTTAACGTGTTCGAGTGATTTTATGTGCGACAATCTTCAGGTGTAAACTCATTATATAAGTTTATGACTGATTTTTGCAGATTCTAAGGCGGCTTTGAATTTCTGCAGACACTTTAACCAAACACGTGGCGTCACACAGGTGAGGCAAAAATTATTCATTGTGTCAAAAGTGAATAAAAAGAGGTAGGTATATTAGGTCCCTAATCTGATTACTCTATATCCAACAATCCTCACTGAGTCAAACAAAGGCCAATGTCAAGAAGTATAACATAAATGGCTGAAATATATAATTGAATCCTACTAAGATTATAAATGTGAAAGGTTGCGTGTGAGAATTCCGAATGTTTGTGACTTTTCACAAAAAATGTACTGAATCGATTTCAATAATTAATAAGTGATATGTGAGATAGTAGAAATATATCGTTATAACGCAAACGAAATCGTGATCAACTACTAGTATAATATATATATAAAAAGAGTAAGTGTCAAGTTTCTTACCAGTTCTTCTTGACATCATCAACATTCCGAACACGGCGGTAAAGTACTTGATTTGCAAAGAAAGAAAGAAAGAAGACGAGTATTCATTTATTAATAAGAACAATTTGCACTGACGATTCATAAGTGTTTTTGTGAAGCTTGCATAAATAAAATATTTATTTATTTATTTAAGGACAGTTTACAAGTCACACACGAAACACTTTAACATTCACAATGATTTAACAATAAATTATAGTGTGTTCTTAGTTACAAACTGCCACGGCAAGCACTAAACAAGATTATTTTTTTTATAAGTAGATTCCAATGGTGCTTTTCTGTGCAGCTCCTGTGTTTATTCTGCAACGGCTTTGACCTGTCATGCTTAGGCGCGTCGACGTCTACTAGTACGACGAGCAGCACCACCACAAGTACTACGACGTCGACCTCCAGCTCGACCGCCTCAACCACGACCACTCAGATGACGCCTGGTGACGACGCGGCCGACGAGCGGAGTCTTTAAGACTCCGATACGTATGACTCCAGTCCGATAGACTCCGGTCCGTTCCGTATTCTTACCTCAAAAGTATAATATTTTATATAAAGATGGAACTACTGGGCTTATCAAACTTTATTGTTTTTCAATAAGTAGTCTTCTTTTGTTGATATTACTGTAATCATTTGATTTGTCAAACTAATATAGAAACCAATGACATAAAATAAGCAAAATAACTTGATGATGATTTTTATCAACAGCATTTAAAGTAAAATTGAAATAAAAAATATGTGACCATACTAGGAGTCGTTTGTTATATCCACGTTTAATTTCATAAATCTGATAAACACAAGTTGTATACCTTTTTTTCAAACGTCTCATGCACGGTACCACAGAGCACAGCACGCTACGGGCGCAGTCTTTACGACTCCGGATCGTTTTGTAAACGTACATAAATATTTAAATAGTTTATTCATTCAATTGCTGTGCTATCTAGCTCAGTACTTTATATATAAGTAGTAGTTTTATATATAATTATATATAATATTATCATGTTCGATACCCAATGGGCACTTTAAAAAACATTTTGCCATAGCAAAGACTAATCAATCCATACTATATACTATATTACTATATTTACTATATAATATTATAAATGCGAAAGTAACTCTGTCTGTTACCCTTTCCCGCTTTAACCACTCAACCGATTTTGATGAAATTTGGCATAGGTATACGTTGATCCTCAAGAACGGACATAGACTACTTTTTGTTAAAAAGTAAGGGGGGGGGGGGGTAATGCCACCTTTGAAAGTTTATATGGGAAAATGTTTATTTTTTAAGTTACAGATTTGAAAGTTGGCACAAATATAGCTCTATTAAAATATAGACTACTTTTTGTTTTGAATATTAGGGGAGATAGGGGTAAAGCCGACCATGAAAGGATGTAGTCCACGTGAACGAAGTCGCGGGCACAGCTAGTAACTCACAAATGTTGAAATCCCTGAAACTGTTTTGATTACAGCAAGGAACACATATTCAGTCTCCGACGCTGATGTAGCAAATAATATTATGCCCCTAACTGAATAGATATTATTTAAAAAATGTATCTGCTTTTTGGGGACAAGAGGGGAAAATGTGTGTTAGTAAAGCCTGTAATTTTTGCATTTAATAAAATGTAAATCTGAACCAAAAAGACCCAAACTTTAAATAAGTGTATGTTTTTCCGAATAAAGTAATGAATTAAGTTGACTATCTAAGTGGATCTTCTCCGGCTTAAAAGTTTGCCGAACCCTGTTCTGGAACACCAAATGAAAAATATTTAATTCCTTAGCGTGTAATATGGACGAGTACAGTTCACACGAGTCGTCCTTAAGACAAAATGAAGAAATTCTTCTTCACATCCCCGTTTTATGTTCAAACACTTTAACATTCACAATGATTTAACAATAAATTATAGTGTGTTCTTAGTTACAAACTGCCACGGCAAGCACTAAACAAGATTATTTTTTTTATAAGTAGATTCCAATGGTGCTTTTCTGTGCAGCTCCTGTGTTTATTCTGCAACGGCTTTGACCTGTCATGCTTAGGCGCGTCGACGTCTACTAGTACGACGAGCAGCACCACCACAAGTACTACGACGTCGACCTCCAGCTCGACCGCCTCAACCACGACCACTCAGATGACGCCTGGTGACGACGCGGCCGACGAGCGGAGTCTTTAAGACTCCGATACGTATGACTCCAGTCCGATAGACTCCGGTCCGTTCCGTATTCTTACCTCAAAAGTATAATATTTTATATAAAGATGGAACTACTGGGCTTATCAAACTTTATTGTTTTTCAATAAGTAGTCTTCTTTTGTTGATATTACTGTAATCATTTGATTTGTCAAACTAATATAGAAACCAATGACATAAAATAAGCAAAATAACTTGATGATGATTTTTATCAACAGCATTTAAAGTAAAATTGAAATAAAAAATATGTGACCATACTAGGAGTCGTTTGTTATATCCACGTTTAATTTCATAAATCTGATAAACACAAGTTGTATACCTTTTTTTCAAACGTCTCATGCACGGTACCACAGAGCACAGCACGCTACGGGCGCAGTCTTTACGACTCCGGATCGTTTTGTAAACGTACATAAATATTTAAATAGTTTATTCATTCAATTGCTGTGCTATCTAGCTCAGTACTTTATATATAAGTAGTAGTTTTATATATAATTATATATAATATTATCATGTTCGATACCCAATGGGCACTTTAAAAAACATTTTGCCATAGCAAAGACTAATCAATCCATACTATATACTATATTACTATATTTACTATATAATATTATAAATGCGAAAGTAACTCTGTCTGTTACCCTTTCCCGCTTTAACCACTCAACCGATTTTGATGAAATTTGGCATAGGTATACGTTGATCCTCAAGAACGGACATAGACTACTTTTTGTTAAAAAGTAAGGGGGGGGGGGTAATGCCACCTTTGAAAGTTTATATGGGAAAATGTTTATTTTTTAAGTTACAGATTTGAAAGTTGGCACAAATATAGCTCTATTAAAATATAGACTACTTTTTGTTTTGAATATTAGGGGAGATAGGGGTAAAACCGACCATGAAAGGATGTAGTCCACGTGAACGAAGTCGCGGGCACAGCTAGTAACTCACAAATGTTGAAATCCCTGAAACTGTTTTGATTACAGCAAGGAACACATATTCAGTCTCCGACGCTGATGTAGCAAATAATATTATGCCCCTAACTGAATAGATATTATTTAAAAAATGTATCTGCTTTTTGGGGACAAGAGGGGAAAATGTGTGTTAGTAAAGCCTGTAATTTTTGCATTTAATAAAATGTAAATCTGAACCAAAAAGACCCAAACTTTAAATAAGTGTATGTTTTTCCGAATAAAGTAATGAATTAAGTTGACTATCTAAGTGGATCTTCTCCGGCTTAAAAGTTTGCCGAACCCTGTTCTGGAACACCAAATGAAAAATATTTAATTCCTTAGCGTGTAATATGGACGAGTACAGTTCACACGAGTCGTCCTTAAGACAAAATGAAGAAATTCTTCTTCACATCCCCGTTTTATGTTCAAACAAGCTGTACCCGCGACTTTGTCCAAGTAAAAAGTTTTGTCTTAACCGCTGAGCTTAGATCCTCTCTCTTTTAGGGAGTACATAACCAGGGTTTTGATACCATAATATTTGAAAATATTGCTTGTGGTGATTATGAACAAAGTTTTACCGATTTTTACCCATAGCCAGGCCATGGTTTTCAGTTTTGGGCAAAACATTTTAGCGATGAGTTTCATGGTGGATTGGGGGGTTTTAGGTCCCCTGTGAAGAAACAGCTCACATTGCCCCAATTAAATAATAGACCTCAATTTTAGAGCTTCGATATAAATCACTTTTGCCCACTGATCTGAATCAACATAGGTATTTCAATCTGAAAAATAAACAGACAAACTAACTCATAAAACTCTTGCATTTACATTGGTATTAGAGGCCAAACGCACTGTCATGTCATTGACATCATAAATGAAGACGTAAATAATATGCAAATAAAATTTCCATAACGAAATAACGTGCGGCACAAAAATAGGTTAAAAGGGTTCTGTTTTACGAGCAAAGTAATAAATTCAGCGTCAAGTTAAGGTCAAAAATGGAGAGCATTCAGACATCATTTTATTAGCGATGCAACGTATTTGCGTGTTCGTATTCCTGGAATAACTTCGGAATACCGAATATTCTGCACGCCGAATACCATCATGTCGCGGTTCGCGCGAACTCGCAAATATTTCTACGTAAGTTCTATAATTTTGTCATATAGGTGGAAAACGGCTTGGGGCATCTCTTCTTAGAACTTATTGTATGAATTATCATATTATTTTTACAAATCGTCTACTGATGGTCTCAAAGATATTTATGAAAAAATATCAGTACCCAATATATTAATGGAAAACAGAAGTGGTATTAGATATCAAACTAATTTATAAATGTTTTTTTAAAGAATGAATTGTTTGCAAATTAATTTACCCGATACATTTACTATCGATTTTCAAAACTTAACATATACTCGATTTTTTATTTTTATAGTACTTTACGCCGTACTTTAAATATTACAAACATAATATTTAAGATTCCGTGGTTTTCAAACATTTCTGCAACGAATGTACCACGGGCCGATACGTATGTAGTTCTAAACATATTCGGCAGAGGGCACTTACCGGAAGATAACGGTTGATACAGCAGAAAAATTTCATCGCCTAAGATAACTTGCGGTTAGCTCAGTTGGAAGAGCAGCACGCGCGATACGTGAAGGTCGTGGGTTCGATTCCCGCACCGCAAGGGGAGATAAAATTTTTCTGTTTCTAATATTCAAATTAATCTTACCTGCATTTGATTTGGGTGATGCGCCGTTACTAATAGATACTCGTAGATATATTTTAATGGACAAAAACTTTACAGAAATTGGTTTTACATTATAACAATTATGAGATCGCAAATAAAGCAGAAGATTTAAACATAATAAGATTTATGTAATACATATTGGATCCACAGTGAAATCAGAACAAATTAGAAGATACTTTGTACCTCCCTACACGGGAACACCTTTTATGTTTGACGTCCCACACTTAATTAAATCGGGACCCTTGTCCATTCACTGCTGATCTCATTACTGCCACACAGGAATCTTTTAGTTTCATTCCGTTAGGGCAGTTAGGTTTGTCTTTAAGCAACTTTTTGATCTAGGTCACTTGTTAAAGGTAGTTTTCTTTTTCGCTTACCTTGTAGAAAACTTTTTTTTTATTCTTATTTGTCAAACAGTCTAATACGAACATTTGTTCCCCAACTTTAATGGCACGTACAAGGAGCTCATCAGCAAAATATCCTTATAAGTCATAGCGTTAAGTCATTTCGCGTATCTAATGGACACTAACGCAGAATCTAGTATCTTATGTACGATTTTTAAACTGTACCTTATATTTATACTAGAGGAAAACCAGATGGTTTGTAACGTGATGAATTTTGACCAGAATGAAACTAGATGAAAATGAAAAAAAAAAATATTTTTTTCTCTGGTAACTTATCGACCTTTTTAAGAGTCTTTTGGCGTTCCGCACCGCAAGCGGTTCGAACCGCGGTATGAATCACCTAAGAGCCTCTTTTAAATGGGTTGTTTCGCACCACGGTCCGAATAGCCTAAAAGCATTTTTGAATGGGTCAATTCGGACCGCAATGACTAACAAAGGAGTTTTCTTTCAAATGGGCAATTTCTGATAAATTTATTGTATTTTAATCACACATTTCATAAAGTATGGCCAGCCATAAAATAACTGGACAGTCAAAAATTTAAGTTACAAACAATAATATCATAAGCTCACTAGTGAATTTTATTACCACATAAACATCTTCATCCAAAATATGCGCACATACATTTCAAATATTACTTAGAAATACAATTATATTTTGTTATTATCTGACTTTTTATACAATACACTTTTCTTCTTGTCTGTATACATAAATCACAGGAATCCTAAAATGTTTTCTAAATCGAACTTACAAGGAGCATTGTGCCGTGGTTCGAGCCGACCCATTACAAACAACATTGGCCAATTCGCACTGCTGTAACTAGTGTGGTGCGATAGAACCCATTCAAAAGGGGCTCTTGGGCGATTCGCACCGCGGTTCAAATCTCGTGCGGTGCGAAACGCCTAAAGACCCGATGGTGAAGATGGAATGCATCTTATTCAAATAAAAAAAAATCCTGTTTGCCGTTGGTGTGATATGACTATAATGCACACAAATTTGTCAAACTCTTATTCTTAGGCTACCAAAGTGACAATATGTACGGCAGTTACTATTTAATCCTAATCTTTCACTCTCCTATAATGTCTAGAAAGTAAATTATTATGAAATGGGTAGTAGAGTTAATAAGTTGGAGAACCTCCAGTCAATCACTAATTTGCCAAGACATTTTGGAAAGAAAGAGACGAATTGCATAAAATAAAATAAAAGTTTGAGAGCAAAGAAAATGAGAGTAATTATGTTAATTTCAGGAGTTCAATACAAAATACCTACCTATCGTGATGATGACTGCACATTTATACAAAGACAAACATAGTGCTAATTTACATTTATTTTATACCTACTTTAAATAAAATATGATAATAGACGTGTCTACAAAATTCTCGAAAGCCTTCAAAATATTACTTTGCATAATATGTCACAAAAAGGTCTTTATGAATATGTTTTGTTGGGTGTGCGGTTGGCTGAAAAGCGACGATAAGAGAGGACATACAATGATGAAGAGGTGCTAGCAGTCAAGTAAGGACTAAGAAATATTTGAGTTTTATTACGCTGTTCATTATATTGGCTACTATACTCCAAATATAACTCTTCATTATAGGTAATACGATTTTTTTACAACCTGTTTTATTTTTTATCAATAAACGTTTACAATACTCGTACATTCACATGGTTTGAACTTAGTAGTTTTTTTTATTAAATAAATAAATAATAAATATTGGACAACATCACATACATTGCCCTGATCCTGAGGTAAGTAGCTAAAGCACTTGTGTTACAGAAATCAGAAACAACGACGGTATCACAACACCCAGAGACAATATAGAAAAGTTCGTTTCACATATTGACCCGACCGGGGATCGAACCCGGAACCTCAGGAGATGGCGCGACGCCAAAGTCCGATACGCTTGCCTCTCGGCTACGGAGGTTGTCACATTAAATAAAAATTAAAGAAATGATAACCAATTATCAAGATATAATTTCTCTACTTTCGTCGTTGTTTCTGTTTAAAGACGAGATTTGATTATAATTTTAAGCAAAATAGGCTAGTTAACTATAGTTTTACTAATTAATAAAAAAGTGAATACCTTTTAAAATGACAGAGTCTAGGTTTATGAAGCCTAAGATTAGGATGATAAACTTGATACTATTTCTATGGTTTAAACTATGAGCATTGTAATTTGTTATTTAAATATAATGTAGTCTAAGTGGTCTTAGACTCCAAAGTTAACGTTTGAAATTTAAAACATGGCTTTTTTCAGTTCAAATGCAACGAAACCAACTGTCAAAGATCGTTTATGCGAAGAATTTTCTTATTGCAATGTGAACAGCTGTTCATTCCCGTAACGCTAGTGGATTTGAAACATGAAGAGACATGAATTTTCGATGACTTCAAATCGGAACAGGGGTGTCTCATGCCGATAAAATATATTTCTTGAAATCTTTACCTGGCTTTTTCAGTAGGATGGTTATGTTTTTCAAGTATATGTTTGTCTGTTTGTAGACTTCTTTGATTCCTGCTACAGCTTGATGAGTTTGAAAAAAAAATGCATAAGATATTGTCAATTTGGTTTTTTTTTATATTACACATCAAGATAGACTTCACCCCACCTGATGTTAAGGTCCTAGCTTAAGGGCGACTAGTACAGCGTAATAAAGCTGTTACTGGTCTTGGTCACCCTCACCTTAAAGGATTGACCCCTGCTACTAATGTAGCACCCCCCAGGAGCTCTGGAAACCTTACTCACACGCAGGAACACAACAACACAGAAGTGATTGTTATTTGGCTGCGCTCTTCTGTAAAGAGGAGGTATTTCACCAGTCGGGCTGCTCCAGTTCGAGTGATAAATCGCTATGCCCTACCTCTCTTATAAGTAAGAGCGATTTTAACTAAATAAAGCAAAACGTATTGTTTGGATATACATTAAAGTATCCGAATGCCATAAAAGGCTCATTAAATAAGATTTTACATTATTGTTGAATTTTTAATGATGCCACTGTAAATGTCGTTCTATTTTCATGATTCATAAATTATCTATGTTTTTTTTCATGTAATTCATTTGATTTATTAACTTACCCTTTTTTTATTATTTTAGTTCATAAGTTTTAGGATTTTTCTATTGACTGTGTTAATCTGACTTCCCAAGTTTCAACAGTAGATAGTTCTTCTTACAATTTGGAATAAAGTGGCCGTGGCTTACGGACGGACAAACAAACAGACAGACATGTCGAATATTCAGGGTTCCGTTTTTAGCTACAAAAAATAGTGTGTGGGCGAACCACCTCACTAATATACTTACAGCCGTCCTGATGACATACCGTTATCCTCCCTTATTCAGATTCCCAGACGACGACGATACTAAACGCAATATAAAGTGCTCATAAAATGCAAAGTTGGTACATAAGCTCCATGTGATCCTAAAACGATAGAATGTTTTATGGATCGCCTTATGAACGATAACTAAAATTAGGTACTTAATCCTACGTACTTGAAATTCGCAATATCATTTTTTTTTTCTAAATATAATTAAAGTAAAGTCTGGTAAGTGTAAATGGGTCTGTAAGCTAACGATCCTTGTAAATTTTTATTCCATTATGAATTACTGGTTAAGTTAAACATTAGAAAAAGAGAGTTCCAAATTGGTTAAATAAAACCTAGAAGATCATGGTTAATATCTTATAATTATATAATATAATTTTTGTGTTAACGAGTAACGATGTTTTGAACAAGGTTACTGATATAGTTTTTAAAACCTAGTCAAAGTACATGGTGGTAAGTGATATTCAATTTTTTTCAATAGTTTCTAATCAAATCTTAACCTTCTATTTTCTAGTCTTTTAAGCTGATGGCCATGATAATGAGGACAATTTTGATTGTTTTCTTGTTTTTAATAAATATACTTTTGCATTCATCTTCTTCGACAGGTCATTTAGTAGAGAAACACAAAAATAAAATAAATTAGACACAACACGCTAATTAAACGATTAAACATGACAAAACAAAATAAGAACTGTTCACAGTTAGACAGACATACAACATTGACAAGAAATGAGTGCAAAGGGATCGTGACTTTCAATTATCTAAAAGTCGATCCATCGTACGAAAGTTCGCTCCAGTGGACCGTTGTCTTCTATGTCAAAGAATAGACAAGGAAGAGTAATATTAAAAAAAGGAAAGAAAAAACAAATAGTTTTAGGTATCTAATTGTGTTACTAACTTTTTATCCGAAATCTTAAACCCTTTTTCGTTTAGTTCCATACCCGCTTTTATCAGTATCCAATCTAACATCCATAGTAACATCGCAACTTAATACAAACTTATTCCAGTCAGCCCTACAGCAGGTGAACGTTGATTGGTCGGCGCGCCCTTTGTCAAGGGTTGACGGCGCGTTAAAATTTCACTCAACTCGCTACACGCCGTACTGGTAAAGCTGATTAACAGACGTGTGGATTAGGTTATCACAATATATATGTTCCTGAAGTCTGGAATACCGAAACAACGCACTTATATTCTATGTATCTAAAGTAAAAAGCAAACAGTCAGCGGCTAACGAGGGGACCCACATTTGTGGAACTTCGGGAATTTTAAACAGATTTCAAGTGGATAAATAACCATTACGATGTCGTTCCGCAAAAAATCCTCATCCCTTTAATTTCAATAATACTCGTATGCGACTTGTCTTCGTTACTCGACTAATGTTGTGCAATCTATATTGTGTTGAATTTCACTGTCTCACGTGATGTTAAAAATAAAGATCGCATCTCAGTAATTAAGAAGCTCTCACGAATGCACAGTTTACTTAAAATAACGTGTTCTCTAAACACTTGACATTGGTGGAATCATCGCGTTGTCGAAAAACGCGAGATGAAGTTCATTAAAAAAAGAATAGTTTTAAGGTACGAGTAGATAACGTGACTAGCTTTGGTGATAGGAAATACACAGGGACCCTTGGCAAGTGGAAGTTGTCGAAATTCGATCTCGTTTCGAAGTTTAAAGCGTATGTATTTCAACCAACCAAATGAATCACCGAGCCTGTCAATAATGAAAATTTTACAACCCACAAAGCAATCTCTTATGTTCCTCGGAGCTTGGTAGTATCATATTAGTGCTCATTTGCAAGACTGAGGCCTTAAATCAACGTGGTGATAGAAGAAGATTACTTAGCGCGCGTTTCGGCTGGCCAATTGTAGCTTCTAGACTGAAGTAGATGTTATTAATATTGAGACGTTATCGACTAAACGCCGCAACCGATGGTCGGAAACTAAATACGAACGGTAATGAGACCTGGCCAACAGAAACGAGTTGTGACAAACGGATTTTGTTGTTTCAGGTACAGATATAGAAGAAAAACTTTGTTCGCTAAAATCAATCTTTGATATCGAAACTTAATTCACTCGATCAAGGTGAAGCAACAAAAAAGAGGGCAATAATTGATTTTCTGTAATATGTACTATTTTTGATTCTGTTTCCGTTCCGAGAATCGTTAGAAGCTTCATGTTCGCTCGTTATTTTTATAGACGTCATATCAAAATAAAAATGGCGCATTCTAATAGCCATTATATGTTTTGTATTATTTTAAAATATTTCCTATTATTTTAAGAAGTAGGTGACGTATACTCGCAGTTAAACCATGCTTGATCTGATTTAAGGGTTTTATTTTTCATTCGCTTTCATGATTACCTATATTTGATGTAAACGAGCTCAGTGAAGATTTATCCAGTTATAAATAGCAACTTCATTCAGACAGTGTAAAAACACTTGAGCACGTCTGAATGAAGTTGTTCAAGTCATTTTTGACTTGAACAAGTTAGTTGAAACTCTATGAAGCACCAAAAATCCCAGTTCACAAGTTTATTTTCAACTCATAAAGTACCCATGTGTTCGGCTGGAATATTGCAACTTCATTTTGAAGCAGACATCTTAAACCTTGATTAAGCTGTTTTTCGAAAACTTTTAGTTTGGATGACAATGCGTATTTAGTTGTTTTTTGACGTCACGTCATTAAAATCCAACACGACTGTGGAGTAGCTTTTAATGCTTTCCTACAACAATTGTAGGTTTGTAGAAAATAACTGTAATAATAAAGCAATATCATTGTTAACCCTGTGCCGACCTACGACATGACCTACAAGTCGACACAAATACAGCGTCAGCAGAATTGGCGTAGTAAACAACGCTCCATACGTAATGCATGACATCGATATCCTACATCGCGATATCAGAGTTTTCGTCGCCACTAAGTATATATACAACGAACCAAGATTGGTAGTTGGGCCTTGGTCCCCGAGCAGATAACACCTAGCTCGGCGGAAGTACTTCCACTTTTAGTAAAGAACATACGTTCCTTACATTGGTGACCCCGACTGAGCTGAACATTAGCAGCCTTTGAAGAACGGAGCCTTCGCATCAGGCCATGTCTCCATACCCTCAACAGCCAGCTTAGCCACGACAAGAGCACCGGACCACCTCAGCTGACAAAGCCACCTGGTTCCGGGCCCGTGTAATGAAGCAGGCCATCGCAGCCCTACGACCGAGTCATTGGTCCACACCGGCGTAGCAGCAGCTGCCTCCCTGCAGCTACACGCATCGGGCACGTGCTTGGACTCCAAAGGGGGGGAGTACTGTGCCGACCTACGACATGACCTACAAGTCGACACAAATACAGCGTCAGCAGAATTGGCGTAGTAAACAACGCTCCATACGTAATGCATGACATCGATATCCTACATCGCGATATCAGAGTTTTCGTCGCCACTAAGTATATATACAACGAACCAAGATTGGTAGTTGGGCCTTGGTCCCCGAGCAGATAACACCTAGCTCGGCGGAAGTACTTCCACTTTTAGTAAAGAACATACGTTCCTTACAACCCAATATAGCGGAACACTTAAAGGACGACCTCCGTAGCCGAGAGGCGAGCGTGCCGGACTTTGGCGTCGCGCCATCTCTGAGGTTCCGGGTTCGATCCCCGGTCGGGTCAATATGGAAAACGAACTTTTCTGTATTGTCTCGGGTCTAGGTGTTGTGGTACCGTCGTGGTTTCTGATTTCTGTAACACAAGTGCTTTAGCTACTTACCACAGAATCAAAAGCAATGTATGCAATGTTGTCCAATGTTTATGTTTATTTAAAAAAAAATGTAAGTACCTACCTATGTATACTTTTGCTTATATCAAATGTACTTTTGTGAAATAACTCGAATAATAAAGAAACATCACTTTTAATCCAATATGGCGGACCACAATAAGAATGCTTTTAAGCGTAACTATCAAAAAAAAAATCTTATGGTTGGAAAAAAGAAGGAAGTATAAGGAAAAAAATAAAGAACATAAAATAAAAACGGGAAACAGTGTATTGAAGAAAGATAGTGAAGAAAGTGACAGAATACAAAGACAAAATAAAGTAACTGGAAAAGTTTTAAAAGGGGTTATATCTTATCTGGTGAATAATCTGAACTTGTCTTATTTAAACCATTAACAACAAAGTAATGCTCGTGGAGGAATCGAACCCATAATCTCCAGCCAAAGTTTAACACCACTACACATCGTATCGCATGTGTATAATCTTGGTAAATTTTTAACTTTTTTTTTCTCGAAAATATGTAATGAAAAATTTTATCAAAATAAAGAATCAAGGAAAAAGTCTAAAATTAAAATTCGAAATCGAATAGGAAATAACAGTTCAATTAAAATTTTAGTTAGTAGCCGTAACCGGAGAATCGCTGAGCAGTTTTGTGTTTCAAAGCAACAAATGTTGTATATCAAGAAACGCGATCTTTAATGAAACTAATTGTTCCGAAAATCAACAATTAAGCGAAAATTTCGAAGGCACGAATGAGAGTTGCCGACCTGTTTTATAATTGAGGCGAAAGATAATTTGGCTTATGATATAAAGTAAAAATGACTTAACTTCATATTTTTAACATGTAACATAATTTTCAGTATTAATATCCATACTTATATTATAAATGCGAAAGTAACTCTGTCTGTCTGTCTGTCTAACTTGGATTAAAATATAGACTACTTTTTGTTTCAAATATTAGGGGAGAAAGGGGTAAAACCGACCATGAAAGGATGTAGTCCACTCGAACGATGTCGCGGGCACAGCTAGTTAGGTATAAACGTTCTATTTAACTAATATTTGACGACCATGACACAAAGCACAATAGCTAAGGAAGGTACTTAAGCGTAAAAGCCGACCGAAAAGTTGACCCGGGACGTTTAATTCTTGGTTAAGTCAATTTAGGAATTAAACTTCTCTGGGTTTTGTCTGGGCTAAGTTTACATTCCCAGTTATCCGTCATCTGGTCCTCATTCAAAAGAAAACATTCGTTTGACGCAAGTCGATTTGTGTCATTCTCTGGCGCATTTATTATCAATACAAAAAGTATTTTTCAATTCGAATATGAAGTTTCTGATAATATACCGTTCAAACAAACAAACAAACTATTCGTTTGTCTTTAATAATCACATGCTAGACTTTTGTGCCAGTAAAATACTTTTCATAACATCTTATTAAGCTGACATTTTGTTGTCAAAACGTGACAATAGCTTAAGCTTTCGTATTAATTAAAAAAAAATACCGAACCCCTGCCTACTTCCGGCAGTCAATAAATAATGACTACAAGTTTACTATTTAAATTGAGACTAGCTGTGCCCGCTGTTTTGCCCGCGTGTTATTCAGTTCACAGAGTTAGCGATAAAATATTACATGTAAACAAAATTTTACACTATTTTACTTCTAATTACTACATTATTTATTGTCAGCTATCTGCCAGCTCCTTACCTTTCAAAACAAGTCTAGCCGTTTTAGAGATTAATTAGAAAGAACAAAAAGTACAAAACAATTCATATACATACCGTATAAAAATCCATGCTAGCAAAAGCAGTGTTTGAAACGGACAATTCAATTTAAGTAATCCATCAAGTTGTGTTTAGATTTCACAAACAGACAATGGTTAGGCACTAGTAGCAACGAGTATAAATTCATTTAAGTATCTAACATTTACCTTAGATTTTACGTAATAAAATTGTAGCCTAAATTATTTAATATGGATGTTTTGACATTGTTTTCTTAGAATCAATGTTGACTTGAAAAGTTACAAGTGAATTCTTGATTGCTAATTTAATAGTACATTGAAACTTCAAGAGTTACTGTTTTCTTTTGTAGTAAAGTTAAACTGAGTCTTAATAAAAAAAAGTAGTGTTGAATATATATCTTGTGATACAATTTGTTTAAGAAACTGTGATGCAGTCGAATAAGATGAGTATTATTAAATGTGCACACAAGGTTTTGCCTGAAAAGCAGCGCTGATACGGCATTGTGCTGTAGTGGCTCATGCTGAGGCTTGGACCTTATCAACCAACCAAAGAAATTAATCTTATTTATGTATGTACCTACTGTAAGTGTAAAGTTCGTATAAGTTTATATGTGCCAAATGTTGTCTTTCTTATTTCTTACTTTCTTGTTGTAACTCAAAAGGTTAGGTACGCGACGTGTGAGGGCACCACAGTTTGCATTGCAATCACGGTCTCAAGTGTCGGATTGGCCATTGTACCAAGACTCGAACCCGTGACCTTCCGTGCTTCGGACGCCCACTTTGCCTTAACAACGGCGAGTAAGAGTATTATTATTTTTAAACAACATACTTAAATAGACGAATATTAAAACGCAAAAAGCAAATAGGACACTGTTTACTCGTAATAATTGCTCAAGGGTACATTTAATTTCTTATTATATCATCAATGTAGGTAATCGGTATCGGTACATTTTGCAGTATTCCAAATTTGTTAGTGGCTTCGGTTTTTGGTATGCGCCTTGGCATGGTGTCTGTCCGGTGATGACTAGAAATAAAAAAGGGTAAATTATCATAAACACTCTTTCCTATTTTTTATAAAAACCCAATCAAACTAACCAAAAACATTATCGATAGTATCATGAATACCTAGTGTTGAAGATAGACGGATTCTGGGAGCGTTAGAATTGTAAAAATATCATTGAAGAAAGCCACTGGTTAACATACGTCGTAGGATATGTTTGATATTTCATATTAATTTGTGTTTAAGAAAATGTCACCTTCATTCATATATTATTTGACGACCTCCGTGGCGCAGTCGCTAAGGAAGGCGGCCAAAGCGCGAAAGTTCGATTCCCGGTCAGGTGAATTTGGAAACAAACTTTTCTAAATTGTATTGGGTCTGGGTGTGCTGGGATGTCGCCCCTAGTTAGAATCCGTCGTCTGGTGCTCATAGTACAAGGGGGAGCCTTAGTATGAGACCAGGTGATTTATATATTGATTTATGTATCTCTATAAATAGGTACTTATTGGATGTTAAAATTCAAACAAATTTTTTCAAGATCTGACATACAATTCAAACTTAAAATGATGCCAAAACCGGCCACACATAGGTAAATACCCAAAAATATTTGTACAATTTTATTTATTATATTGTAGATATAAGTGCGGACACTATTTGTAAAAAACTTTACGCAACCTAATAAATATGAACAAGGTTTATAAATTTTATTTAAAAACTAGACTAATTCTAGTTACTAAACTTTAAATTCAAAGTTCAAAAATATAAAATCGTAATAAAATAGGCAGTTCCCAATTGTATGGGAGTATTAGAAAACCGAACTGAATTAAAATGCTTTCACCTGTGCAATACAAATTTATCTTTAAACGGGAAAAGTTTTAACGAGCCGAGTAAAACCCAACTCAGAGCTCGCACTTCGCAAGTATTGCCATTAGTATGAAAAATCACTCAAAATTTGTTAAAACAACAAATTACGGTAGCGAGGAGATAAAATGAGTTTCGCTTTTAACCGCCTTTTCCGGCTCGATGTTGATAAAGGACATCCTAATAACAGACTTTTGATCTGATTATATTTGGTTCGATGTTTTAGTTAAATTTGCATTTTTTTCAATTTAATACCAGTTTTCTTGTTTATTATAGCAGCTAACGATACTGACGTTACGTTAGTTACAGATAACGTTATCACATAGTAGAAAAGATTTAAGAGTTGCTAGATATCTTTTGACAAAACAAACATTAAGATTTGAAAAAATATTTTTATGTGGTGCAGCATTCCGTCTCAAACTGCCACATTTTATCAATAATGTATCTTATGGTACTTGGATCTACGACCTCCTAGTCTTGAAACCAAAATTTATAACCACTACAGCAAAGAGAAATCCACGCTTTTGTCATTATTTTTTAAATAGTGGCCAGTTCATTTTTACTGAATACACGCTTCTTTTAGTCACAGCGTGAAACTCCTTGGTCAATGGACTTATCGAACACAAAAATAATTTCGAACAACAAATTTAAGTCTTTATTAAATTTAATTCTTGAGATCAGCTCGTTGAAACAAAGAAACAAACATCTCAGCTCTATAAAATGAGTGTGGATACTTACGTTATCATTACTAAATCCGGCACTTATTCCACCGCTCGCAGTAAATATGGAAGGTATTTCAAAGCCAAAAACGGAATCAGGAGTGGGCCACTCTGTGTCGTCACCAGTTCCTTCGTCGCCAGTACCACCGTCAGTTATGCCATCACTTCCTGCGCTTGGATTCTCTTCGTTCTTGTTATTCTTGTGTTTCCTGCTGTGGTTGGCTGAAAAGAAAATGTCTTCATTAGTTAACTGTTTAATAAGATCAGTAATAAGTAAAGTGATCAAAGACCTACAGGGGGTAATATCATGCAAGCAAAAAATGAATTGGAGGTTTAAACGTCAAAACTTCCCAGATAACTGAGTCACATTTGAATCAATTGGAAAAATAAAATGCTCGAATATTCATCTAATAGAATTGCCTGCCTAAATTTATGCCTGCCTGCTTAAAGTTAACGCTATAAACTTTCTATGCACCACATAAGAGACGTTTCATTGCTGAAGGGACTACTCAAAATTGGCTAGAGGTCTGCGAGTCAAATCAATTTGGGAAATTGTCGTTTAAATTTATAAAATACATTAAATTATTTCAATTTTTTAGTAATTGTATGTATATTGGAAATCAGCCCCTGAACATTCCATACTCGTAATAAAGCGTTAAGGTTTTATCAGTTCTAGCATATTTTGGTTTGCATTAATTGTATGGTTTATATTAATTTCATAAATTTTCTGTAATTTCCACTTACCAGCTAATCTTACTTCCAGTGAAGCTCAATTTTTTTTTATTAATGTCACTGTCTTATTATCATTAGGGGAAAGGTAACTTCTCTGATGGAACCTAAGTGACAGTGGAAACTAGTTCGATCCCAACAAAACAAACATCAAAGTTCACATTAACTCAAGAGTTTCTTTTATTAGAAAAAACTTTGCTTGTTAGAGGCGTCCTAATATCACTCAGTTGATTTCCCATTAAGTTCCTTCATGCTTCACAAGGTAACATATTCGCACGAGTGGCTTAATTGTATCTTGATTACTCCAAGGGTAGTACTCGTCACAAAAAATCGAGAGAACCTTGCAATCATGTTCACGTATCTTTTTTGCTTCGATGCCCAAGGAAATCCACTTCTGTATCTTGAGTGGTTGGTATTATTTGGGAAGACATAGCAAATGAAGTTTTTGGGGAAGCTACTATTAGGTACTAATGTTTTCGGTGTTACAATAAAAACATTAAGTTGCTCGTACTTTAAGTAAAATAAAGTTTTTCTTGACATTCTTAATGACAAAATTTAACTATTGTTCGAAGCCCCTCACTATATTTTGAAATGTCTACATTTTGAAAACTGATTAAAACCATTTGAAACTTTAAACTTCAAACAGTATTACGAGAAAAAATATTTTAAGTAACTTGTAAAATCATAATGTAAAAATTTGAAGATGCCGTATTCTGAAAAGCAGTAGTAAAAGAAATATGCTACATATTTAATAAAATTTTCGGAACAAGTTAACGCCTGAAACGTGAGCCAACCGGAACATTTTAATTAATAGTAACAGCTTTAAGCAGATCCACTTTAAAGAACATGCGATGCCCACTAAGTTACGGTTAAAAAGTAATCAGCTTAATAGAAATGCTTTTTCTTTGAGAATCTTTTAAAATTATCAAATTTGAAGCTACTATATTTACGTAATTACTGCCTACGTTACTTGACTACAAAACAAATTTTTAGTGTGTCCCTGTTCACAGAAAATACGATGAAATGGGCCCTCGACATCAAATCCGAATATACTAAAAGACTATGATTAAAGAATAAGCCATTAAATATAAGTTCTTGTAAAGATTTCGGAAATATTCTTTCATAAGTCTACAAAAATGTGATATATCCTAGACGTAATGCTGGGAATTATTTAATTTTATTTTAAAGACCATACATTTGAACCCCCTTCCAAGCAATAGAAAATAGAAAATATCTTTATTCATGTAAGCTTTACCAAAAGCACTTATGAATAGTCAGTACAAAAAAAGTATTCTACCGCCGTGTTCGGAATGTTGATCATGTTGATCATGTCAATGAATAGGTACTATCTTGTTAAAAACTATACTAATATTAGAAATCTGAAGAGTTAGTTTGTTTGTTTGAACGCGCTTAGTTCAGGTACTACTGGTTCGAATAAACTAGGAAGTAACGAGGAAGGCTATATAACATCACGTTGAAACCGTAGTAGCGAGAATCAGTGGAAAATTTGTACAATCTAGGATAGTACGAGTGCAAAGCTGTGGCAGGCCGCTATCTATTATATGAGTAAGAGGGGTAGGGCATAGCGATTTATCGCTCGAATTGGAGCAGCCCGACTGTTGAAATACCTCTACCTTACAGAAGACCGCAGTCAAATAACATATTGTTGTGTTCCTGCGTGTGAGTAAGGTTTCCAGAGCTCCTGAGGTGTGCTACATTAGTAGCAGGGGTCAAGCCTTCAAGGAAAGGGCTACAAGTCCAGTAACAGCTTCATTGTGCTGTACTTGTCGCCCTTCAGCTAGGACCTCATTACCACTTAACATCAGGTGGGATGAGGTCAATCTTGAAGTGCAATATAAAAAAAATGAAAATGAATCGCAAAATGTGTTGGTAAGCGCATAACTCGACAACTCCTGGACCAATTTTGACAATATATTTTTTTTAATGTTTGTTGAATTCCAAGGATGGTTTTTACGAGAAAAAATCTAATAATTACCGGGAAAACTCTAAAGACTGCCTTTTTCTTTTCCAGTACAAACGTTCTCTAACTAAAATTTAGAATCAAGCCAGATTCCAAATCTTTTTAACAGAACGAAGTCTGTAGGGTCCGCTAGCATCAAATAAAATCTGCTCTTGCAAAAGTAATAAAACCCACTTACCGCATTCTACTGTCACAGCCAGCGCCACAAGGAATACAAAAATGGCTGCCTTCATTGTTACTGCAATCACTTTCAAGGGTGACTTCAGAAACCGACTATTTATACAATACCACCGGATGTCTAACAAATTAGAGAGATAACAAATGCCCTCAATTTGAAACGATTTGCAGAATCAGCAGGAACGACGTTTTAACGATAAGAACTATTCAACCGTCCGTACAAATCGTTTGGATAATGGAAACCTTTGAGCAGAATTAGGGATCCATTGTAGAAATGGTTGGAAATTTTCTGGAACAAAGACTAGCGAAGGCTCGGTAAGAATTTATTTAAATAAACAGGGTTAAGTGCTTAAAAACGTGGATTAAGTAAATATTCGGCTTTTGTGTAGAATTAAATTGAGTGAGAGGCGTGAGCTTATAAATACAGCAACTAGCCAACGTCCTTAATGAAAATGAATTGCGCATAATTTCAGAAATTATGGACCAAAATGGATAACGTCTTTTTTGTATTGTTCTTGTTCTTGTTTGTTAAAAGATTCTTTTAAAAAATGATTGGTACCGTATGCATGCGAACTAACGGCAGGTATCCAGGTGATGATTAAATGTACGAGTATATTAAAATAACATAAAATACTTATTAAATGCTAGCTGTCCCGGCGAACTTCGTAACGCCTATTTTTTTAGTTTCGAACCTTTTAAACCTTCCCTGGACCTCCACAATTATTTCAGAACCAAGATTAGCCAAATCGGTCTAGCTGTTCTCGAGTTTTAGCGAGACTAACGAACAGCGATTCATTTTTATATATAAGACTAGCGGTCCCGGCGAACTTCGTTTCGCCTTAGAGAATTTTTCTCGCTTTTCTGTTGAAATTTTTCAAATTTTACCAATGATCCCTAATTTTGTAGCCTATGTCAAATTGGAAGAATGTAGCATTCTATTGGTGAAAGAATTTTTTAAATGGGCACAGTACTTTTTGATTATTCATTACAAACATACAAACATACAAACATACAAAAATAGGTACAAATCTTTCCTCTTCATAATTTTAGTGTAGATATTATGACCACATGCATGCATAACTTTAACAGCTAGCTACCATATTCATTTCAGCAATCAATTAAGATCTGTAATTGAACAGAAAACCCTGTATTAGGAAATGTGTGTAGGACAAACTTTGAGGTATCAACACTTTCATTAAAAACAAAGATCTTTAAATAAAAATGCGTAGGTAGTCAGAAGAATACTTCTTTATATCTTTAATACCACATTTTCTAGTAATACTTCGGTCTTATTGGTCACAGCGTGAAAATATTTTTTCGTTCGAACCATTTCTCGAGATTAACGCGTAAAAAAACTCTTCAGCTTAATAATAAATAAAAAAAAAATATTGGACAACATTACATACATTGCTCTGATTCTGTGGTAAGCAGCTAAACCACTTGTGTTATACATAGAAATCAGAAACAACGACGGAACTACAACACCCAGAGCCGAGACAATACAGAAAAGTTCGTTTCGCATATTGAGCCGACCGGCGAACCCGGGACCTCAGAGACGGCGCGACGCCAAAGTTATAATTAAAATATTAGTATAAATTTCTCATTTATACTGTGCCTGACATTTGTTATCCACAGATAGTGGGGACTTTTATATTCCTATAAATTTTGATTGAATACTTGCTAACGCTGCACTTCATGAGCTACAGTCGTTAAGTTTAAAATATTCAAGACAAGATTTACGAGCGACTAGTAACTAGTCAAACTCATACTTATTCAAGAGGGCTTGAATTGCAGTTAAAATCCAATTAAGATACTGAAGTACGTACTAGTCTATGGATGAAAAGTTGAATAAGGTGAACCTTTTGGGGTTAATGTAGCTTTTTTCGTTAATATAGCTGACTCTTGAGACAGTAAAATTGAAGTTTTTAATGCATTTGGCTTTGCTAGTAAACTATAGTTTTCTCTTATGAGATATGAGTGTAGTGGTTTGACCAAGGATTATGATCTTGGGGTCCTTGATTCAATTCTCTATAGGGGCTGAGCAAAGCATCGGAACTTTCATACATAACTCTGGTTTGTGATCACCAACGGCCTCCGTAGCTGAGTAGTTGGCTGTACAAAGGCATCGCCATCTTTGAGATCCCGAGGTTGATTCCCGGTTGAAATGGGAAATTAACAAATTTTTGTTTCAGAATCAACGATTTTCACTCAACATCCAGACAGCAAATTCGTTTTCCATATTTCTGTCACACAAATCTTTAGGTCTCGACTAACTATGGAATCAGATAAATATATGTGATGTTTTTCAACAGTTATGTATTTATTAAGCTAAATGCGTCACCAGGCTAGATAAATAAATAAATAAAAAATGGATTACTGATTCCTAACTCTATCAATGAGTTCATTTTAAAACGGCTGAGTTTTTATTTGGTCTTAGAGACTTGAACCTAAGTAACAAACCTAAGTACGGTCGAAAGCATGCCACGGTGTATCGCCCTTATATCCGAGGTATAGGGACTCAAATCAAACTTCAAGTGTTTACCTTGAAAAGCTGTTTATTTAGGGTAACGCGAGTTGCTGCAAGTGACGATTTTTTCTGCTATTTTAACATTTAAGCTTTGGGTTCGGTTGATGTACCCATGAGGTTTTCTGTTTATTTATTTTGTATTCACTTGTGTGATGTAATACACTTCCGATTAAAGCGTACATAGTTTTTCTAGTCTCTAAAGTCTGAAAGATTCTTGTGGTGTAATCTTGTATGTACCCTAGGTAGGTGGAATTATCTAAACTTTCCAATATCGCTAGTGTCCTCATTCTCTAGCATCGGCAACTAACTTGATTGGTATTAGATACACACATTGTTTAAGTTCCTAACTAAATAGAAATTCTGGAACTCTTGAGGCATCCAATTGTTAACGGTTGCGAGAACTTCTCCAGACATGTACAAAGTTTTGAGTTTGAACGTTATGTGAAATCAGCTGTATGAAATAAAGGTTTAAACGTTTCACTGCGCTATTTTATGGGGATTGAGCTTTATTTTGACCCCTGCTACTAATGTAGCATCCCCCAGGAGCTCTGGAAACCTTACTCACACGCAGGAACACAACAACACCGATGCGGTCTTCTGAAAAAAGGTTGGCTGACAAAGCGGCATTATTATTAACAAGTGCGTACTTTCTGCACTGTCAGGCCAATTCATTTAAGCATTACTATCCGGAAAGTGAACAGCTATCCACGGTATACCGAGAGACAAAATGAAGTGTAGCTATTATTATTAAATTATTTGTAGTCAGTAGTGACAAGATTATCCACACAATTTATTCACTCTAAAACAGAGTTTGATTTAAAATCGTAATGGTTAAAGCTTAATTCCCATAAAACAACACAGAAGTGATTGTTATTTGGCTGCGAAGTTCTGTAAGGTGGAGGTATTTCAGCAGTCGGGCTGCTCCTGATCGATAAATCACTATGCCCTACCTCTCTTAAAAGCATTACCGCTATCCACGTATCTCGGATAGATACTTCATAGTCACTTCAGTTGTACTAAAAATTCTAAACATTTAAAATAACTTAACAGGTCAAAACGCGACACCATTTTTATTTAGTGTCACGACGTGTCGTGGTCACGAGCTGACTCGTGACCACGGTTGGTGCAACCTAACCGTAACGTCGGGCAGTAAGTAGTTCGTATTAACTACTAAATAAAAGTGGTATCGCGTTTTGACCCGTTAAATTATTTTAAATGTTAAAATGGAACGCGAAAGTCTTAAAATGTAAACCAAAAATTCTACTTAGTTACCTTCATATACTACATCAGCTAGCGTGAAGAAACATCTTGCGGGCCAGTATGGCGATGCTAACCGATAGGATATATCGGTATCAAATCCGTTGTCATTTCGATGTGGGTTTCATCTCTTACCATCAGGCTGGCTGGAAGGATCCAATATACAGTGCTTCTATATAAAAAAAAACGTCAACATATTAAAGCTTTTGCAGAAACACTTTTGCATTAGATAGGCTGCACTATAGTATTGGAGTTATTGTTATATCAGACAACATCACACACATTGCTCTGTTGTAAGTAGCTAGAGCTGTGTTACAAAAATCAAATGCTACGACGAAACTGCAACTACCAGCCACGGGAAAAAAACCATTTTTTTATTATTGTTGAATTGGGAATTTAACCTTGACCCCAGCCTTATTCTTAGAATTTTAAATGCAGTGCAGTTGCAGTTTAAATCATGATTCGCGTGTTCTACGCATTTTTATCGTTTTGTCGGAGTATATGCAAAAACGCCGACAGTTAATCGATGTTCGCTACTAACAGATTCAACACTCTGTCGTAAGTAGAGCGTACCTGACCATTGACCATGTTCGAGGGTTTATTTACCCTATAATCCAGGATTCCTGTCACAACCTGTCGCAAAGGGTCGAATAACAATGTGCAAACAGCTCTGTGTACAGACACTCTCTTCGGACTTTGTACTGCCCTTATTGTAAACAGCATAAGAACTACTATCGAACTGGAAGTGTTTACCTTGATGTGCTGTCGACCCTTCGTAGTTGACATGTATGACCTAGCTTGTCCTGTGATTCGGCGGCGGAGTAATTGTGATTACACATCATTTGTTTTGTCTAGTGTAAATAGAGATTACTGGCAAACCAACGTTTGCACTCAGTTAGTAAGTCCTCTATTTACGCTTGAGTTTATTGTTTAAGCCACCAAATAGATGTCTATCATACAAAAAAAATATGTAAAGAAAATAAAAACCAATTGAATTAATTCGAGCTTTGTACAAGTATCGAAAGGTCGTGTTATTGTACCATCAAAACTTCATGACTCTCATAACTTTGGCATTTCTGAAAAAATAAGTAGGCACAGTTCTCACGCTAAGTGCCAGTAGCACCATTAAAAGTGTAACCCTTACTTCATTTTAAACAGACGAACAGTTTTCGCAAAATTTATGATTTTAACAGTTACTAACAATTAAACTGACGAACAGCCGTCAGTTTTCGAAAACTATATGTATGTATTTTTACAGATTTAACATTAAACCAATAAATGTAATTTAGATTATGCTTATTGAAATCCATCTGAACAAGTAATTACAATAAAGATGTTTTAATTTTCTAACATTAGGAACTAGTTACTTATCAAATATCCTTGAACCTCAGAGTAAGTATAATTATGTTATATTTTCGGCTTCCCTCCATTTTATATCTTAGTAATCCTTGAATTTGGAGGCAATCCTCTTTTACTGCCCGTCGCCATGGTAACCGCATCCCCCATATTATACGTCCAATTTTGCGTCCAAATTGAGTAAACAGTTTTTATGATAGATTTGTGTGATTATCAGTCGTGTCAGGTGACTTGGTCACAGGGTCGTAATGTAATAAAAAAAAGCCTTATAAAACTAACATTTCGAGCATTTGATAGAGGGAAGTAAAGGAAAGTCATAATTAATTCAATTTTATTTACTCATCATTTTGTGAACTGAAGATCAATTTTTCTAATGGTATGTTGACAATATTAACAAACATCTTCTACTGGCTTGTTAATATTAAATTGACGATTGAACAACCAGTCTTTAAATGTGAAAATGTTGTGTGGGTTCCTTCAGTATTGTGCAATAAGTTACTACGAAAATCATCAAACCGCATTTGAATATGCAATAAGTCAGCTTTTTGCTCTTTACAGACTTTTAAAGGGATCAATGAGAAAATGACTCTAGTAATACGAAATCAAAAACCAGAACAATGTAACAAAATATCAAGTGAAAGTCAGAGTTGCAATTTTACATTTTAACTCTACCGATGCTACCAGAGAGACTCAATTCATTTAAAATTGTACAGTATAAACGAGTTGGTAACAAACAAACAGAAACACGTCTGTTGGCCTTTGTGAAAACTAACCCATTCCGACTGAATCGTAATTGACGATCAATCACAGGGCGCGAACTGTGCTGATTGATGGGTACTTTTTGGCTAAAGTTACTGAAGTCAAATATGAACAAGAATTGCGTAGGGGAAAAAATAGTATTACGGTTTTGTAATTGCGCAAACATACAAATAAAATTGCGCTCACACACAAATATAATTGCTGAGAAAACTTTACCAGGAAGCGTTTGAATTTCAAATTGTATGTCACATGATCATATTTGGAAAAGTATACTTTTTTAATATTAGTAAATTAAAAGAGAGATACTATTGTAAAAAAAGATATGATTTTTTTTCTATATTTTGGTATTTTTTTATGTTTGATATAAAGAAACTCAATATTTGAACAAAACTATTATGAAAGTATACTCTTTTTAAAGTTACTAAAGTTTCTATACTAATATTAAAAGATCCTTTTTTTCTCTGTTTTCTATGTTGTATCTCAACTGTAAATAAACTCAAAATCTCGACAAGGCTTTTATAGGAACTAAAGCTGTATTTATTTCGTGAAGTATCTAACCCAAAGTGACATAAAGAACCCTTAAAATTCCAAAATAACGCGAATCAAGTCACGGGCAACCGCCAGTATGTTCTACAGAGAAAAACAATATATTTTTGTACATTTGTTAAGATCAAACTAACAAAATATTGGACGATTACAACAATTTAGTTTTTTTTACTATTTCAATGGACACGCAAAAGAGTAAAAGCATCCAAAGAGTTTCGGTGACAACGAATCTCGAGAAATAATAAAAACGCAGGAAGGAAATTCAATTACAAATATAAAAGAATACATCTATTCATGCCATCCACAACGACTTAGCAATTGAAAAACACACCTGAGAAATGAATACCTTCCCTTTCACCGATGTAGGTATTCTCTTTTTCGTAAACTGGCTGAATTCAAAGTGGCCCTGTGACATCTACATGACAAAGGGGTAAAGTTACCAAGTTCCCAAGAAAAAACCCTTTTCGAGTTCCATAGACCTTAAAACGCTTTAAAGATTTACGATACGAACTTTGCTTGGTTGTGCACGGGACAGGTTAAACGTTCCCTCGTAGAAACAATGTTGTTTGTCCTTATTTGTTTACCGGAGATCTTAAACTTTTTCATAGCGTTGCACAATTCCTGGTTTAGAATTTTGTAGCGACCGCAATGTCTTTAGATAGTTAGGCAAAAACATCGCTTATATGTTTATTATTTTACAAACACATACACACACAAACATTCTCAGCGCCTTAGCATAAGATTAGTTATTAGTTTGAATTTAATATAAATGTCACCAAAAATCACTATCTATGTATTAACTAAACACTCATCAGAGGGGGAGGGTTGATAACCTGTGATACAGGAGACTTCCTAGTACAGGTGTCAACCCGCCATAATCTACTTCCTTGATTTACCACTTAACTGTTCATGTATGATTATGGTAAGGATTAAATTATTAAAAAGGGCAGAAACTGCCAACTAGAACCCCTAACTGGACCTCATCATCTTTAGGGTGATGTTGTAGGAAACTTAACTCAGTCAAAACTAACACAACAGAGCACCTAGTGACTGGCTGAAACTTTTCTAGTTACCATGTGTGTTAACCAACGTAAAACAATGTCAATGCACTATTTTTTACTTTAAGAAAATAAGTATTATCCATTCTGATACTATTTTCGTTGCGCTGATTGCTGATTGTAAACTAATTGTAAGTTGTCAATTTTGTTTCCCAGTGTAAATACCTTGTAATTCTCATAAGAAATAAGCTCTCAAACCATATTTTTAATGGAAATAATATTATAACTAAAAAATGTATTATTCCTGCTTCAGTTTACGCCCTTTGTAACATGTACGTATGTCAAATTGAAGCTTTGTAACGTATTTCATAAGATTTAAGAACCGCGTCAAAAGAAAAACTTTCCCGTGTCTCAATATACAAGTGTGGTGTAGTGTTTGAGTTATGAGAACTCCAGTAATACACTTCGTTCAAAGAGCTCATATTACTTGGAAATGGAAAGAAACTTGGGACTCGTGTGAGTAGGCAAAGACATTTTTAAAGTTCTGCCTTCAATCGGTAGAAAGATTTTTGGTACGGGAAGTTCAGAATTTACTTACGCAGAGTTATGCGTTTTTCGTACTTTGAAGTTCCTCAATCGTTGAAATTCATAAATTTCAAAACTTTGTTTGCTAGATATTTATATAGATATGTAAAAGATGCACTGACATAACGAGTTCGGTTGTAACTCTTTATAAAATTGATGGTTCCTTAGAAGTTAAAGTTAGAGACTTTAAGAAGCAATCGGCCAATTGATTCAAAAATTCGGTATACATAAAAAAGTCTAATAGATTAATAAAGTTTTTGACACATGCTCTATACAACAGAGAAAGAGACCAACCGAGGAACTGTTTTCCCTTATCCCACCCTCTCCTTTCCTTCACAGAACTACAAGAGCCGGCCAACGATGTCATCGCTTCACCGTGGAAAATATTCCATCACAAACAAAAAAATTTGGTAACTCTTATATTTGCCAGACCATAAAGAAGTTGAACTCGTTGCCGGCTCATGTGTTTCCTCCTTCCTTTGACATAGATTCCTTCAAAAGGAGCGTGAAGAAACATCTTGCGGGCCAGTATGGCGATGCTAACGGATATGATATTTCGATATCAAATCCGTTGTCATCGCGATGTGGGTTCCTCTCTTGCTTACCAGGCTGGGAGGAGCCAATATACTGCGCTACTATAAAAAAAAACATGCATACTGGTGCGAGATTTTTTGGAGAGTTCTTCACCTTTATACACAAATTTATTTATTAAACAAAACAAATAAGTTTATAAAATAGGCTAGGTCCCACTAATCTGTACACCTGTGTCATCTCTCGTTTCTGTCCAATTAATGTATGTTAAGAATAAACCAAGCAGTTTTTTTTTAATTTTCCGCCGTTTTTAGAATATGGGGGCTGAAAAATATCCTGTTTTCAGAAACTTAAAACACAAAAGATAGAGCTGTATTAATAAGGACTTTGTTCAAAAACCAAACTGGAAAATCCGACTCCTTAGTTTTTCCAACCTCTGAAAAAAAATTAAATAACATTTCTCACAATGAAGAACAGTAAACTATTTAATTTACATCAAAAAAGTTAATATATTGCTTTATTCAAAATTAGCTTTGATGACCACTGTCAGGAGCTATTAAAGGAACTAATTTTCGGATACCCTTTTTTCCTTTTCTGTAATTAATTGATGGATCTGTTAATTTTTCCTCAATCCTGCGTATCCTCTATAGACCGTGGAAGAGTCAATCTTACATTTATACCAAATTATGTAAGTTTCAAGTATATGAACATAATATTGAAACCCTTATTTAGACATTTTATAAAAACCGATTGTTGCATATCAAAAAAATTTTATTTCAAGTATGATTAAGTTTATTTTATGGCCCAAACAGCATCACATTAAATGGATAAAACGGACACATGTGGTATCAGTTTATAAAATAAAATAAATACTAAAACCTGCGTAATGTAAACTGGCGCCTTCAATTGAATGTCCCAATTGGCTACTTGACAGTGTTAACAATAAAATATGAAAAGTGTTAGATACGTTAGCTTAATAGTTAAGTAATAATTTTACTTTTTTATTTTTTTATTAAAAGCATATTAAGTATTTTATTTTTGCAAAATAAATTTTACTTTTTTTATCTGTGGAACAAAAGGACCGAAACGGAAACCACCATTGCAATTCGGAAACGACAGCTGTCGGCAAAAATTATTTATTTTAATGTGGCGAAACAATTATTATTTTAGCGAATTAATTGAATTATTGTGTCTCTAATCGTATTAAGAATTTATTGAAACATTTTCCGTTTATCTAAATTAAGTCGTTCCTATGCGTATCGGTTCATTGTCTAGGACGTTGACGTCATATTGCAACAGTGACGAGACTTGGCGTTTTCGCGCACTTTTTAAATGTGTTACACAAAATCTTATTTTTCTCTGGTTATTTAAATTTTTTCCAGATAAATCGAATTGCTTGGGATATAAAATGAACGGGCGCACATTTTACAATACTTTTTCAAAAACTGTCAAGTAGCCAATTCGCAAACGCAATTTGTATTTCCATCTTTTTTGTCAAGTTAAACTATAAGTTTGTACAAATCAACGACTACAAAAGTTTTATTTTTACTTTAATCAGCGTACAAAGATTCCATGTAACCAGTTTTACACAGCGGTAACTGTTTAAATCTGTTAAAATTAAATCTGTTTCGTTTTACCAGTACTCAGTAGGAGAAAGTGTGATTTCGTTGAATGATTTATGATTCATTGTTTTGCCAAGCTTGTGGTTTAACTTTTACGCGTACACTACTAGACTACTACTAATATATAACTATGCAAAACGAATCAAATGCGAAAAGCAAAACTATGTCATGAAATCTCTAATACTTTTGCGTTTACTTAGAACCATAGCTACAAGGGGCTAGATGATAGGTTCCTATTGGCAAGCGACAAGACACAATAAGCTGTAAACTTTCTGGAAATAAATTACCGAATTTCGAATCACTCTTTCACTTGCACAAATAAGAATAAACTACGCAGATTTCAAATATACATAAACTCTTGATTTATTTGTATCACAGTGGCCACAGAGCTTGACGTGTTTTAATAAGTGTTTTACAAATGTTCCAGTTTGAGTACTGCAAATGTACCAGATCGATGACTGTGGTTTTCAATATAGTCTGGTAGCATAATCAAGCGTTCGGCGGGTACCCACATTTCTTTAAGCACACCATGCATATCCACGTGGGCTCCTGCGTGGTGGTCGGCATTTCCGTGGTACTTGGCGCTGGTGTAGGTTTCGGCTTATAAAAGTGGTACGGATGGTACTCATGGTCTTCATAGTATTCTGTGTATGAGGGTGGCTTTGACGTCATTGTCGTTGTGGGTTTTATAGTAGGCGGTTTTGGTTTGTAGAAACGAGGGCCAGGGTATTCTTCGTAGTACAGATGGTATGGTTGGTCGTCTGTATCGTCGATGTAAATGGGTGTATCTGAAAATGTAAGTTCCATTTTACGTGTGACTTCAAATTTATATAGGCTAAGCAAATTTTTTTGAATTTAAAACAATAATATTGGTAGTGTGAATAATCCCGAGTTCGATTCTCAGTAAAGTCAATTTGGGAAACAAACATTTACTAAATTGACTTGGGTGTCGTATGCTAGTGCAACTCTCCTCGTTAGAATCTCTCGTCAGATGCATAGTACGATTGATAATTTGGTCTGATACCAGTTGATTATTTTACTCATAGATAACTACGTTTTTAGTTATGAACACTTGCCTATTTTTATTTGCCTTATTTGGTTGCTATTTGTTTAAAACTATGAAGCAAAAGTATTAAGCTTTGGTTTGGGACGGACCTCCTGGGACCTCTGGGAGTATGGCAGTGCCTTCGCCAAGTCCAGCAAAAAAGCAGCACGGCCGTACCATACTTTTCTCGAAGCAATCCAGGCCATTTTCGACCGCCGTGGATAAAACTATAAGCAATTTTCAAAGCACTATTTTTACAGGGATAACATAGATCTGACATCTGACTTGTGAGACTTACTTGTTACTATTTTTATAGGAAACACTTGACAGTTCGTCAGTCTAGACACTTTGGACTTTATATCTCTACTGCACTTATATCGTAGTCGTAAGAACTAATTTCGAACTGCAAGTGATTACTTTAATGTGCACCGTACCTGGTGGATCTATTGTTTCTGGCGTTTCCGTAGTTGTCGTTGGCTTCGGGGACGGTTTCGGCTTACAATAGTAGCGATGGGGATACGGCTCATGTTCTTCAAAGTAATCAGAATACCAGAACGGTTGGGGCGTCGTCGTGGTTGGTTTAGGAGTAGTCGATTTTGGTTTCGCTTTCTGTTGACAGGCGCGGTGGCTTGGGTACGACCCGTGATTTTGGTAGTAAGGATGGTCTATTAGCTCGTCAGTATCGTCGATGTAGATGAGGGATGATGCATCTGAAAGTAAGAATAATTGTGCTGTTTTGCTTTTTACGATTTATAACAAACACCTTCTTTGTGCCAAAAAAAGTGTTGCTTCTTCCACAACATTAAATCGGATTTCAAATTATGATCTTGGCTATACATTTTAATTGAAATAGAGTCTAAAAAGACGTCAAGATAAAAAGCGCCTTATTTTTAAGTGACTAATGTTTAGAACTGAGTTTAAAAACCAGATATTTGAAAACATCACCCACTGTCACCAAGAAAAATGTGTAAAGATTAGGTCAGGAAGAGAAAACGGGAAAACTAATTTATCGGCCACTTAATACAACCCTCAAATAAGTTAGGTCATAACATTTATGAAGTTTGCGTTAACCAAGTTGCGAAAATAAAAGTTCCCGAAGTGGGTTGCAAAGGAAAACTTATCTCATAAAAACAACTCCCTTGCAAATTTACAAAGATCTCTTTTGTAGTTACTAACTTTAAGTTGTTAGTAAAATTAAAATGAGATGAAAAAGATGAGAGATCCTTTTAAATCTTCAGTTTTTTTGCTGAAAAGGAATAACGATAAGCAAGTCACTTGAGTTCTTAGCGTAAAAAAATATACGTAAACAGTTTATTGTTTTAAAATTGAAAAACTTTTCAGGTTTTTCAGTAATTACCTTCTATCTACCTGTAGTTAGATTTGTATGAGTTGATCACACGAATATAATTTTGAAACACATAAATCATTAAAAGGCATCTTGAAGTTTTTTAACCGTCGTTCAAGGACCACAGGTTGACTTCATGGGTCAGCAAAAGATTTTTTCGAGTTGAGTTCGCGGTTCAAAGTGGTTCGCAATTTCGGACCGAACATCGAAACGAAATTTAGCCCATCTGACTAATGCCCAGTTCCAATAATTTACGATTCGTAATGTATCAAAAATGGTAATAAGTTTCATCAATCTCCAACCGACTACGAGTCGTTAATTCTAATTTCAAATTTACTTTCCATATCAGCTTTCATCAGTCGTCCATCCGTCGTTCTTAGCTTACGACTCGTATATTTTATCGTTTTTTAAATATTAAACCGTGCATTAGATCAAGATTACATTTTGTCTTAAATTTACACGAACGGAGTTGCAGGTAACGGTAATCTTCTATGAACCTTATTATACTAAATAAATACCCAACTGTATGCAGATTTCAACAAAAATGGAAAAATGGCAATTCGCAAAAAGTTATCTTAAAAGTCTACCTGATCTTACTAATCTTTGAAGAGAAAGACTTATTCAAGAATTCATTTTCAAGATTTTCCTAATTAAGGAATCTTTCCTATCTTAGTAGGTATTAATTTATAAGTCTCGATACGGTCTTCCACTTTTTATTTAAGATTTCAATCTTTACTAAACTGTTACATTTTATAAAGTACCTACTGCAAATTAAAAATAATTGAGATAATGCCCAAAATTAGAATAAAAAATAAAAATGTACCTCTATACTTAAAGATTTAATCGTATTAAACACAACATCATGACACGTGCGTTACGGCAAATCAATGATGTTAACCCAATTTAAATTTGAATACATTTAAAAGCACCCAGACTAAGCTGAAACAAATATTAATCATAGATTTCGGCGTCCCACAGGGAAGCATTTTGGGCCCAACCCTGTTTCTGATCTACATGAGTGAAATTCTTGATCTTCATCTGGAGAGTGCTGATATCTTGTGTTACGCCGATGACGCAATTTTACTATTTCGTGGCAACACTTGGGACGCGACTTACGAAGTGGCAGAGGAGGGTATGAGGTTGGTGAGGAACTGGTTGGAAAGGAACTTACTAACACTAAACGCCTCCAAGACCCAATACCTTACTTTCTTTAAAACGCGGGCTTCTCAGCCCCATCCGTCTAAAATTTTGAGACTGCACACCTGCACCAATCCTAAAGTGTTCTGCCAGCCTTCTCTTTCCTGCGACTGTGACCAACTAGAGCGTGCCACAGGAGTGAAATATCTTGGTGTTATTCTCGACGAAAACCTCTCGTTTAAGTTCCATATTGCTTCTTTAGCAGCTCGTATAAGGAAAACCGCATACGTAATGAAGCTTTTGAGAAACTCCGCTTCTAAAGACATTTTACTCCTTGTCTATAAGACCCTGTGTCAGTCCCTCCTCATTTACTGTATCAGGGTTTGGGGGGGTGCAGCAAAATCGACACTAATTGAACTGGAGAGAGCACAACGAATGGTACTGAAGGTTAAGCTTCGAAAACCCACTAGTTTTAGTACTGACCAACTTTATAAGGAGAGTGAATGTCTGCGAGTTAGACAATTGTTCATACTGGGGGCCGCTACTGGGGTACATGCAATTGCTGTTCAATCACCTGATCATGAACAATTATTAAAAAAACGCGTTTACAAAGTTCCGATGCCAACAGTTCGCATCAGATTTGCCAAGCGTCAATCCTCATTTATCTTACCTCGTACTTATAACATAGTCTGCCGAAAACTTGACATAAGAAAAGCCAGTACACGAACAGTAAAGCGGCTTATAGAATCGTGGTTAATGGGACTTGATTACGATGACACGGAAGAGCTTATCCACTGACTTGAAACTCCACACACAAACACGCGCTCACACATCCACACTCACACACCCACACTCATACATACGCACACCCACACTCTCATGTAGATTATTTACGTTTTTCTTTTTATTAATAATTATATTTTTTTATTTTTACCTCTACTTATTTTCCTTTTTGTTTATATAAATTTGTCTGTTAACAAACTGTATGTCCAAAAAGTACATAAATTTTATTGTAAATGTTACCCGGCCGCCGCGATACAAGCTCTGCTTAGTGCAGTGGTCACTAGTTTAAGTCAATGTTGTACTTTCTTTTTCTTATGGTAAAAAAAAATTATTCTTATTCTTATTATTATTCTTATAAGAAATCCTGGGGGCTAAATTCAAAGACATCAGAAATGATTCGAAAAGTCTCTGACAAAACATTTATTAAGAAAAAGACAGAACATAGTTTCCAAATTCGAATTCAATTCCGAGGTTTTCTTAATAGCTAAGCTGGTTGGCTATGAAATGTAACCTTCCTGACTTCGCAGTAATTAGTCAGCGGCTGTGGTCAGCGGCACATCACGCCGTGTTTAGTATGTAGTTTAAAAATATTACACAGTTATCAAGCGTCGCCAGCCTTAATTTTTGTTAGACTGTCCTGACAGTACATTGCTTAAATACAAACACATTTCAGCTGACTAATCCTACTTACTTATAAACCCGAAAATTTGATAGATTGTGTGGATCTTTGTATGTATGTTAGTTATTACTATTTCAAGCAAAAACTACTGAATGGCTAATGATGAAATTAAAAGAAAAACACAGAAGATACTTTTAGTTCGGAAATAACACGGACAAATTTGAAAAATCCCGTAGCTAAGTTTTTTGCCTAGTATTTTTTTTTTGCTATTTATTTAACCGATAAGAAATAAGTAAAGCTATCTTGTCGTAGCATTTTTGCATTGAACCTCTTGCTTATTTTTCCATTTCAGTGTTTGTACTCTGTGATTGACTGGTAAAAAACACCACCAGACATTAATTCCTCTATTTAAACCAGTGCAAAAGAGATTTAAAAAATCTCGTATAAATACCAGATTCCACTTATCACGACCCCACCTTATGGTTATGTCTGAAACCATAAATCAAAACCCATAGAGTTACGAAGTAAAACAAAAGTGACATAATGTAATGTATGAAAGTAGTTCTTACCCTCGTCACTCCGTCTCGGAGAGCAGTAGAGGGGACAGATCTTAATACAAAAAAATATCGGCTCATGTGTATCTGAAAACAAAAAATGCCATTACGAAACGAAATAGTGAAACCAAAGTCAAAAGTAATACTTTCGTGTCAGCTTGTCAAATGTACCAGAGCTAAGGCATCCAACAAAAATTGGTGCTGGTCTAAGCACCACTGTACCCAAATGTGGGCTGATCATCACAAACCCAAAGCTGTGTACTAAACCATCCAAGGGTTTTGAAATTAGTGAAACAAATTAAACTATAATAGACAATTACAATCAAAAATCATCAAAGTTCACGGATCATCTGTCTCTTTAAATCATAAGAAAAAAGCGTTAAACAAAAAAAATCGCGTCAATTGTGCAAAATTACCATTTTAAGAGAGTGCCACCACATACAGCCAAATTTATTATTTATTTTCGTTATTCTCTCTTAAATTATCACTTGATGTCAGGAAAAAAGACAGTATGTATGAAGTTACATATATATTTATGTGATTAATTTTTATTTATATAGATAATACGCGAGTCACGTTAAGCTATTATCTGATGAAATCAGCGTCTGTATCGAATCGTCTATACACAACAAATGAAGCTTTAATTTGTTATATGTATACATATAGACGAATATAACTTACGTAACTTATACAAAAACATTTCTCATTGATACTCTTATTTGTTCTCAAATACAAATCCAAAAGCATTAAAAACGACTTTATGCAAATGATCGAATGAACTTAAACAAATAAATTTCTCTTCGCTTCTCTAAAATGTTTAGTAAAAAGGTATTCAACACATAGCCGTATATTTATAGCTTATAACAAATTCACGTACCCTTAAATAAAAAGAACGCTCCAACGATTCCAGAATAAAATAACACTAAAGCCAAAACTAAAGTTGAGATTAGCATTTTTTTTCCACTTCGGATACTCGTTACAAAATAAATCAATCAGACTTTTGTTTTTCAAATTATGTTGGAAACATTTCTATCCTACACGATCTCAAGCCTTTCACTTCTACGCTAATACAGGTTTTCTTGAAAACTTTCTGCGCTTTATACATACTTGTTACATGAACAGGCCACATTACGTATGCTTATGGAGATTACAGTTAGAGATAGGACATGATAACTGAGATAATCACTAATGGATTCCAACATCGCACTCGACAAACCGGTAAATGAGATCCTGGTTATATAAAAATAGCCAAGTTTATGTTTAATCTGCATCATCGTAACAACTTGTTAATTATTATGCGTGCATATGTAACTGCATTAACAAGTTTAAAATCTAATAATCGTGTTTATAAAACGAGAAAGTTGCAGTTGTCACACCATCCTGCTAGAGTTTTATTCCGCATTCGATGGCAGTTTGCTGACTTAACATTATTATTTATAAAAAAACAGCCTATTTAGAATAGAATTATCGACTACAAGTTGATTGGAGAAAAACGGATAGTCTTTTTTGACATTTTACTATACTAAAAACGCTCTCATAAAAATGGGGATTCCGAAGGACCAAGTTAACCTTACAATGCTCCTCAGGCGGCCTTCAAAATACATTTCGCGGAACACGTTATGATGTAAATATCTCGGGACAGCCGGAAGGGAGCAGAAATGAAGTGAAGCGATTTTTACGGGTACTGAGAACATAATTTCAAGTGTCTGATAGAGTTAAGGTTAACGTTGCTTACAATTTTCGAAATATATAGGATCTGAAGATGGATTGCAATTTTATGTTTTCGTATTTTCAAATCCTTTAGTAATCCGTAAAATGCAAATGAAAGTAGTATCAGTTTGCATCGTATTAAATGATGATTAAAAAGTGTTATACGTAGGTAACCTTACTTAAATAAAGAAATATTTGAGTTTGAGTTTGAAATCTTGCAAAATTTAATATACAAGCTTTTGAAAATGTATAATGAACAGGACATTAAGGTAAACAATTACAGTTTTAGCGCTTAAATCCACGACATAATGTCTGTATAAAATCCAAGATTTGCCTTCGTGTGTATTTTTTTTTTATAAATATAACTATTTAGGGTTCTGTTGGTCTTCTTTTTCTTACAACAAACTTTTAATATTTTGGGTCTTGATCTTCAAATGGCCGATCCTTGATATGCGTCGACTATAAACAGTCTCAAAAGATAAAGGGTCTTGACAGACACCAAAAAAATATTTTAAGAGGTCCCTTTTCATTTTGACGTAAATATTGTAAAGGTATGAAAAGTCGATGTTTGGTAACTCGAATGCACAGTCAACCAGCCTATGCATTTTGGGCTTTGTACGGCGCTTATACCTATCATGGGCATAAGATCTTTTATTGAACTGCAAATGCTACCGCGATGTGCTGTTGACCATTCAATAATACCGGAACCCTTCTTGACGGAACTGGACTCACTTTTACCCAATTTCTTATTTACAAGGAGTTCCTTGTAAATAAGAATGTTGGGTGTGACTCCAGACATAATGAAGTGTGAACGGACAAAGGGTTGGCAGGGTTCTAGACAAATCGCCGCCATTACGTTATACACAGCTACATCTGACTTGAACCGGATTAATTCGGTATGAACTGGGTCAAACCGGTTCTGTTTGGACTTAATTACGAACCGGTAATTAAAATCGGATTATTGAAAACTATTTATACTGGGAACATGCCTAAAATAGGTTGACCATTTATTCTTTACTCATTTTGTCATAAATGCTCGCAGATTTTAATTTTTAAAATCTGCGAGCATTGATTCGGTTATTTTTATATTTCAGAGCGGATTATTGAAATAAAAATGTTTATAAAACAAATAGGTTTATTGGTCCGATTGTTCCATGCTTAGAGGTCCTGTCTAGTGAACTGAGGGTCGTATTTTCGAAATCCGCCCGTGAATAAAAATCAATATTATGTGTTATTTTTGTTTCCGGGCTATGGAAGTATTTACTGTGGTACAACTGTTGATTTTGGTTTCTGCAAGTTTTAATGTATGTTGTCTTATTTCAATCATTTATTTATATTTTTATTTCTTACTAGCTGACCCGGCGAACTTCGTAACGTCTTATAGAATTTAATTAATTTACATAAAAACCTTATAAAGGGTCTATTCCCTATGGAAAACTACAAAAAAAATCAGCCAAATCGGTCAAGTCGTTTTTGTGTTATAGCGTGATAACGGGAAACGGGTTTCATTTTTATATATATAGACTGCCATGTAGATAGTTGTACTACTTACCAAATTATAAATTTATATATTTTTTAATCACCTAAATGCCCGATAAAATTGATGATTCCGCACTTCATATGGCACTTTAGGCCGTTGATCACAACTTCTAGAGGTTCAGAGCCATTGCCATCTGAATGGCAATGGCTCTGAATGTCAGAACCAATCCCGTCAAAACAGAATTATAATAGTAGTGCACCCTGAATCACTCAATACACAACTGAGATTCACGTTAAGAGAAAGAAGCTCAGCTAGCATTTTTGAGAACAAAAAAAACACAGCCAGAGAGGAAAAACAAGCAAAATTGCCCAACACTGGTTGGGCAATTTGAGCTGATTAAAATGCCCCCAAAAAAAGTATTTCCAATATTCGATAACATTCCTTTCTACGCGAAGCGTTCAAATATTTCAGTCATAATACCTTCCGGATTGCGTTCCCGAGTTTGCGGGAAAACTCATTCGTTTACGCGGTCGCAGGTAATGCCGATATCCTTCCTGTGACGTTAAACACCTGCTATCGGTAAGCATATTAGTAGCAGCCAATTTTTTCCGGTTCAAAAAATCATCATTGCTGACCAGTGGAGTGGAGTGGTGTTGGTGGAACAATGTGCAGCACAGATGCTTAAAGGATCAAGGGTTTGACCCACGCAGGACAAACTTCTGTTTGATGAACATTTGTGATTGTTCTGTATTTGCGTGTTTATAAATATATTAATATTAATATACCTACATATGCACTACTTCTGGTCCATATGTTTCTTTTTGTTTTTAGTTGATTGTTTATTGGCAGAAATAAGTTTTTGTTTATTTACTAGCGATGTGGTCACATGAGCATATCCAAATCTGGTGAAAAGAACAACGAATTGTGCTTCCAAATAGTTTTGGTCCGGTTTCAGTTTAGGTACTTTCCCCTAAATACCTATGTGGAATTGATTTTTATGGCCTGATGACTATAAAAAGGTAATTTTATAGCCACTGTGCGCCTATCCCTACTAATCCCTACTAATATTATAAATGCGAAAGTAACTCTGTCTGTCTGTCTGTTTGTCTGTCTGTTACGCTTTCCCGCTTAAACCTCTAAACCGATTTTGATGAAATTTAGCATAGGTATACGTTGAACCTCAAGAACGGACATAGGCTACTTTTTATTTGAATATAAAGGGGGGGATGGGGGTAATACCACCTTTCAAAGTTTATATGGAAAAATGTTTATTTTTGAAGTTAGAGATATGAAATTTAGCACAAATATAGCTCGAAACTTGGATTAAAATATAGACTACTTTTTGTTTCAAATATTAGGGGAGAAAGGGGTAAAATCGACCATGAAAGGATGTAGTCCACGCGAACGAAGTCGCGGGCACAGCTAGTATATAATATATAGAACAAATAGGCAATAGATAATAAAAGAAATAACGACGACAGCCTTGTCTAGGAAGTTTAGTTTTGGTGTTGAGAGTTGGTAACGATATTGGCTACGGCTTGTACCTAACATATTCGTCAAAGGTATGATGCAACGTCCTGGAAAAAGCGACAGGATATCCCACAGAAATATAAATAAAGGGTTCTCTCTGAAAGGATATCGGCCAAAGTCTAATTTTAACCGACTTTCGGAAGAAAAGGAAAATAACTTAGCATTTTTATTCTACTTTATCGTTCCACCTACGGCCTTTCGGTTCCAATTTTTCTATTACCAGTTCAAGATGTCTCCTACTAATTTTGTTTTACAATGGTATCTTTGGTTTGTGCCAATCTACGACATTACGTACAAGTCGACACGAATACAGCGTCAGCAGAATTGGCATAGTATACAACGCTCCATACGTAATGCACGATTAGCTAATCAATACATCGATCCTACATCACGATGTCAAAGTCATCGTCGCCACAAACAGTAAATACAAAAAAGCAAGATTGGTAGTGGACCTTACCTTACCTTATATTACCTTAGTCCCCGAGCAAATAACACCTAGCTTGGCGGATGTACTTCCACTTTTAATATAAGAACACAGGTACGTTCCATACAGGTTCAAAACAAGCTAAAAATAAATGGAACATGAGTGGACTCAATAGTACCTATCTAGTTACATATGAAAACACCATTGTCATTTAATCTATCAGTCAGCCATTCACCCTCGCTCTTACGAGTGGCAAAGACGGAAAATGGACAATAACCTTTGGCAAGGGTTGTATTACAGTCGGAAGTATGCGACATGTCCTCCTTTCATTGAAAAAGCTTTCTCATAATGATAATGCAACGTTGGAACGGAAATTCATCCAGCACTTACTTCTTTTTTCTTGAGCATTGATTCTTTTATTACCAACCGACAATGGCAAAGCAAACAAAACAGGGTTATGATTTTACTAGGACGTATGTTGTGTTGTTTAAACATAACTTCTGAACTACAATCCATACTGATATTAAAAATGCGAAAGTAACTCTGTCTGTTTGTTTGTCTGTTCGGCTTTCACGCCTAAACCACTGAACCAATTTTGATGAAATTTGGTATAAGTACCTGGAACCTCTAAAACGGACATACTTTTTGTTTTGAAAATAAGGGGGGGGGGGGGGGGGGGGGTAAAAATGTTTATATTTTAAGTTATATTAAATAGGCCGTAGATTGAGTGATGCTTCAGGCGACTCACGTTCTGGTTCGTTCCTGGTGCAGAGGCTGGCCATTGCTATTCAGCGTGGTAATACGGCCAGTGTGATGGGCACCTTTGCGCCGGGACTAACGGGTTCCAGTAACATTTTTTATAATTTCTGTGTTTTTGTTGATTTTATTTTTTTATGTTATTTTGGACAGTTTTCGAATTCCACTTAAGTGAGATATGGATTGAATAAGTTCCAATGTGAAACTTAGCTTTTGTAAGACATCGTTCTGTCGTTTAATTGTCTTCTAGACCTGTTTTCCTAGAAACACGTGTAGAATCAAGTGAATCTCAGAAACTTATTGCGTCTACCTGCCAAGACCCATCTTCACAAGAACACGTGGAGGATCATGTTGAAATTAATATACGAGTATAACAGATACTAAAGTCTGTGATCCTCTGTAAAAATATATGAGCACAACTAATACTGAACTCAAATAAAAAAATACCAACGTATCACCGGTCACACTTTAAGTGGTAAAAAATAATATCGTTAAAGGGGAAGAGATACCCTACTACCATATAATACTACTAAGCGTAATACGTCAAATTTCTCACATGAGACGACAAAAGTTTTGACGCTATTGATTGGCTGATAAAAACGAACTCGTATTTTCAGCCAATCAGCAGCGATTTTATCACGTTTGACGTTTGTGAACATCACTATAAAATTTCCTCACGTGACGCATGTGATAGATATTTTAAAAAACGTGTATCATGTTGTATTTTAAGAATCATATATTATGTTGTTATTTTAAATTATTAATGGAGAATATGTATTAAGGCAATGATTTTGTATTTAGAATAACCTTCATTATAAAAAGTTGTTTTTCATCAGGTACGTTACTTTGTAGCCACCTGTGATAGATATATTAAGAAACGAGTATTATGTTATATTTTAAGAATCATATATTATGTTATTATTTTAAATAATTAATGAAGAATATTAAGATATTTATTTTGTATTTAGAAAAACGTTCATTATAAAAAGTTGTTTTTCATCCGGCACGTGGCTGCAAAACGTCATTTTGAAGCCACCTGCCTAGTTCTTTGTTTGTTCACTGGTATAAAAGGGGGACGTTACAAAGCGTCAGGGAGTTGCTTTTTTCAGCAAGCGAAGCGTTAGCATCGGAGATATACAAGGTACGATCTTATAGTTTTTACTTGACCGTAGGGGGGTATCTATGACCTAGGTACTCTTAATATATTTGTATATACATTGTGTACTGTTTTTACGAATTATATGTCTAGAGATTATATGTTTAGAGATATTATGGTAATAATTAAAACGTGTGGCAACAACCCTTAACTTATTTACTTCTTGTGTACTTAGGTATATGTGTATATAATAAGCAATCCTTATTAGTAATGGTACACATATGTAGATTCATGTCTCTGTAGATATATGTGTATACATATATACAGACTTATTGTGAGCATGTGAATGTTTTTTGTGTGTGGTGACATATTTATATTGGCCAGCACATGTGTATTGTGTAATTGATTTAAATGTATATATATAGGGAAATTAAGTGATGTAAGGTACATTTCTGTTAGATTAGCCTTGTTATTGACTTGATTATAAGCTAAATAGTATTTACTTGCTTGAATAAATATGTTGTTAAGTCAATATGTATTTTTTAATTTCCCTTCACCAGTTGCCTAATCATTATTTAAGTTATATCGATAAATAGTTTGGAAATTGATGTTCAAAGTAATGTAAATAGATATATATATAAACTAAATCTAACACATGCTAAACGGCATGGGTGTAGGTAGAATAAAAAGGTACTAAACTATCAACTTCATGTTCGAATTGACCAATGACAAAACAATTATTGTCGCCACGTCACAATCGCGAGTAATGACTGCGTCTTCGCGCCGTATCGTTTTATTTTATTTGTGAAATTACCACTGTGGATTTGTCTGAAATATTTTTTTCCTTTCTAACCTTTAATGAGGCTGATCCAATCCCAAAGGCCACCCTATCAAGGATGGATATAATTTTATCTATCCTTATATTAGATACTAGCGGTCCCAACGAACTTCGTTTCGTCTTAAAGAATTTTTCCCGCTTTTCTATTGAAATTTTTCAAATTTTACCAAGGATCCCTAATTTTGTAGCCTATGTCAAATCGGAAGAATGTAGCATTCTATTGGTCAAAGATTTTTTTAAATTGGCCCAGTACTTTTTGAGCCTATTCATTACAAACATACAAAAATAGGTACAAATCTTTCCTCTTTATAATATTAGTATGATAGGTACACGCAAAATTTTGTAATAATGTTGTAAGGATGCTTGTTACTCTTTCACGGAAACTTTACTTATGCTCGGGTCCAATACTTTACAATTCGTAATGTGTCAAAAATTACTATCCGTTTTTCGTCGTCGTAGTCGTCTGTTTGTTGTTTTTAACTTACGCTTCGTATAATTTATTACTATCCATAACTAGAACGGATCGTTTTACAAATATTGGAACCGTCCATAAACGGATTTCAGTGAAATTTTATGGGAAAAATGTCATCCAATACTTTTTAAACTTGTCGAAACGATACCGAAGTTCCAGAACTATCACTTAGCTAGCGCCCCGTCTCTTCAATAGCAAGCCACTAAACTAGGTATTCAGCACTCCGTTTCCAATTGCTGTACGACTGAAACTCAAAGGCAGCTTACGGTCTCCAGAACACGCCTAGGTAGGTACCTCATTGGTTTTCGACAGAAGTGACCAGCCCATAGCTACTACACCTCTTTGTTGAAGCAAAATATACGTTTTTTAGAATTTATAAATCTAATTGAGAGACTATGTACTGAGATTTTTTTTTACCCAGTCATATTCCTTGTTCCGATTTTTGGTAATACTGTATTTATTTATAAACTTAATTGCATAAAGTAAATTTACAAAAGGTGGATTTAACGCAAGGAGTAGCATTCTTCAGCGTTCTTCTCATCATCAGCTTTCTCTACCATACTATAGTAATACAATAAAGATATTGTATAAGAATTCTCTCTCTCCAAATGCAAACTTTAAATGCCCTATTTTGTTGGTAAGTTATAATGCAATGTTGGATTTTCACAAGTGATCAGTAGACGGTGGCTACACGGTATGCAATAAATTGATAAGTAATTTTAAACAGTATTTACCACGCATCATAGAGCTCAAAACCTACAATTCATTTTGTACGAGTATTTTCGCATTACAATTGAATTTCGGCAGTAAATCCTTTTCAGATAGGTTTAATCATATCATGAGTTGTGAATTTGGTCAATCAATATGGATATTTAGAGAATGATCGGCATTAAGCCAATAATGCCAAATAGGTATTACGTAGATACTATTTGTACTAGTAAGCTTTTGTGAATTCTTCATCTAAATTAAAAATAGTAGATATCATTTCAGTTACGTGTATCATTTCAGAATAGCACCAACTATTTCGTTAACCCATAAGTATGTTTTATTTATTTGACTATGTATGTATTTAAAAGATGTTCTATGTTTCACGTAAGAGTAACTTCCACAGTCTTAAGACTATTTTATCATTTACAGAATCAAAAACAGAATCGTTTCATTTCAAAAAATTACCTGAATTTATTTCTACAGCAATACTAAGATACGTATACTGTACTGTATACGATTCTAAATAATAAATTGTGTTTTATGAGTGGCTGACATCTAGTTGGTAGGCAAATAAAAATCGATATTGAACAACAGCACAACACTATGAAACTTAATGTAGACACATTCGTTTTTTGAAGGATTTTATGGAAGGTAAATAACATTAATAACCTCCAAAATTCAGATTGCCGGTAAAGCACTCCTAAGCCAATTGATGTGCCATTACATCATCTTTATTGCCTCAAAGGTTCTGATCCACAAAATGTCAAGATTTTCCTAGCTTTAATGCCAATCCGCCCCTCACATGGAGTCTTCAACAGTTTGCTCCGAAATTCAATTTCAACCGACATTTTTGATCAATCACAGACAGACATCAGTGTCTTTGTGGATCAAACGGTAGCTCATTTATATGCGCACCACATCTACATTGAAAACGATTATTTCCTTCCTTCTGAGACGGACAAAGGGATTTGTTTGCCGTTTATATTCAGTGTATGGTATAGGGTTTGCAAAAACGAGTTTGTAGTTTAAACCATTAATAATATTTATTCGTAACTAGTGTGCCTGCGACTGGGCTACAGGTTTTTTTTCCATATATACAATAAATAAATACTTTCATGGTCGGTATTATCCCTATTTCCGCTAATATTCAAAACAAAAAGCTATATTTGTGCCAAACTTCACATCTCTCTAAACATTTAAAATAAATTAACGGGTCAAAATGCGACACCATTTTTATTTAGTAGTTAATACATTCTGCCCGACGTTTCGGTAAGGTTGCACCAACCGTGGTCACGAGCTGACAGCTTAGCCTGTGACCACGGGGACCATGGCGTCGCGTTTTGACCAGTTAATTTATTTTAAATGTTTAAAATGGATCGCGAAAGTCTTAAAGTTTATTTCACATCTCTCATTTAAAAATTAAACATTTCCCACAAAAACTTTCAAATGCCATATTACCCCATCCCTCTTTATTTTCAAAACAAAAAGGAGCCTTTGTCCATTCTAGAGGTTCAACGTTTATATAAATAAGAATTTCATTAAAATCGTTTCAGTGGTTTAAGCGTGAAAGCCGGACAGAAAAACAGACTGAGTTACTTTCGCATTTATAATATTAGTATTGTTAGGTTTGCCGATTTTTATGGTGTATAAATTTAAAATTATCTGATTTCTGAACGTAGCATAAAATGTTTTAAATATCGTTTCGGAACGGAAATTCTCGACCGTTGAATCGAGCGTTTAAATGGAAAGACGCGAATCGAGTCATTCTGGTCGGAGCGCCGAAGGAGAACGGACGTCTCTGGAGCTTGTACAATGCTGTCTGAGGAAATAGAAGCTTTTGGAGACTGTGTAAGTGTTTTTCTGTGTTCCTATTCTTTGTGGCCTTTATTTAAGGAGTGAATTTTACTATAGTATGGATAAAACGAAGTATTTCAATTACAGACAACCAACACAACAAGATTATTTTACACAATTACCTATTTTCATCTAATTTAGTTTAATAACCAAGTGTGCTTATAGATGGCGTTGTAGATGAGACATATTTGATATAATAAATCAATTTTACCAACACGATTAGTTTTTAAACGTTCCACAAGAAAGTTATTTGTAAACCAACTTATTTGAATAGTAAAACAGACCAAATAATGATAGATCATAAAATGGTTTCTCAGATATCAAAAAAATTAAATCAATTCGGTCTATAACGACATTTTTAATTTGAGGAAGATGTAATTAAAAACACTCAGACATATATCTTTGTGATAGTTCACAGCAAAAATGTTAATAAACAATCTTTATTTCCATAAAATCATATACAGGATAATTTGAAACATAACACTTAACAGGATAACGTTACAAACATATTTTCATAAAAATAAAAAGAAAATCGTTAAACAGATATGTCAGTTTATACCCAAAGACATTCCCGATTTCATCCAACCGTGAACCACGTCTTTACCAATAACCATGCTGTGACATGAATATCGTATCGAAATTATCCGTACAAATATTTCATTTTCATTAAACGCTCGACTGAAGAGCGTTGCGGCTGACAAAGTCGGCGTGGGTAGGCCGTAGGCGTTAAAATGTACTAAGAGAAACTTGACAAGCCAGAACTTACAGATTGATTGAAAATTCCGTATGTATACTAGTATCTATTGTTCGACTACCATGCGAAGTAACAGGTTTGTTTTCGTTTGCTGGTGGTTGGGAACTAATCGACATTTGATGAATTACTTCCCACGTGTGAAACTCTGAAAGCTTTGTATGAAACGTGGGGATGTTCAAGAAACACACTTAATCAGAAAACTAAACACTAACGAACGAATATATCGCCCCTTTGGTAGGACAAGGGCACAATTGCAGTTTTTGCAATTTTACAGGAGATCCATTTTATGATATTACTAGCTGTGCCCGCGACTTCGTTCGCGTGGACTACATCCTTTCATGGTCGGTTTTACCCTTTTCTCCTCTAATATTCGAAACAAAAAGTAGTCCATATTTTAATCCAAGTTTCGACCTATATTTGTGCCAAATTTCATATCTCTAACTTCAAAAATAAACATTTTTCCATATAAACTTTCAAAGGTGGTATTACCCCCCTCCCCCCTTATTTTGTAATAAAAAGTAGCCTATGTCCGTTCTTGAGATTTAACGTATACCTATACCAAATTTCATCAAAATCTGTTCAGCCGTTTAGGCGTGAAAGAGTAACAGACGGACAGACAGACAGACAGACAGACAGACAGAGTTACTTTCGCATTTATAATATTAGTATGGATTTGCTTTAGTGTGGTCTAGCTCTGTTATCATTACTCTAAAGTTGTCCTCCTTTGCACGACATAAACCATTATACTATATTATTTTAAGACATGTGCTTTACAAGAATTAAGAACTTTCAGTATTTTTTATTAGTTTTGTTTTTAAGACAGTTGACATTTGAGCCCTTGTTCTACAGAAGGTGAAATATATTTCTATACTTAATGGTTTTGGACAGCCTCCGAACTTTTTAATAAAAACATCTATAATAGTGGATCATTTTAATTTTATTTAGTATTGTATAGATGCAACAACTTTACAACTGCCTACATGGTGTAGTTTGTGGATAGAACGTAGGACACCAAAACCAATCTACTACTACAAACTTGAAACCTTTAGTTTTAGACGATTATTCAACTGTCCAAGAATTAAAATATGTTTTATTATTCGTGTAAACAATATTCTATTTTTTGAAAACGCCTTATTAGCATACGGAGTGAGTTAGTTGTAATTGGCTACTTGACAGTTTTTGAAAAAGTATTGTAAAATGTGCGCCCGTTTATTTTATATCCCAATCAATTCGATTTATCTGGAAAAAATGTAAATAACCAGAAAAAAATAAAATTTTGTGTAACACATTTAAAAAGCGCGCGAAAACGCCAAGTCTCGTCACCGTTTCAATTATGACGTCAACGTTCTAGACATTGAACCGATACGTATAGGAACGACTTAATTTAGATAAACGGAAAATGTTTTAATAAATTCTTAATACGATTAGAGACACAATAATTCAATTTAATCGGTAAAATAATTATAATCATTGTTTCGCCACATTAAAATAATTAATTTTCGCCGACAGCTGTCATTTCCGAATTTCAATGGTGGTTTCCGTTTCGGTTCATATGTTCCACAGATAAAAAAAGTAAAATTTATTTTGCAAAAATAAAATACTAACTATGCTTTTATTTAAAAAATAAAAATGTAAAATTATTACTTAACTAATAAGCTAACATATCTAACACTTTTCATATTTTATTGTTAACAATAAAAAATTGATATTCGTCACGGGACCCTGCATATTTCGCTTTTGGTAATAGGCCTCCATGCGTTAACGGGTTCAATGGATTAGGATTTTTCCTAGTTTGTTTGGCATATTAGAGACTTAAGAATCAACTGATACCCTATAGCTAACTAATAATAACTTTCTTGTGGAATGTTACATATAATCAAACTTACTGCTAATAAGAATCAACAAAAATCTTATAAGAAATATCATGATACCGTGTGCTTTAGACGGCATAGACGGCAGATACGAAGCACCCATGTTCTATTGTGACATTGGTTTTTGTCATAATTTTGGCAAAAATATGCAAACAAAGAAGTCTAGTTGCCATTAAACAAAAAAAAAATACCAACGCAAGGATTCCTAAAAGGCGAAATTACAAAAAGGAAGCGATTACCGCCGGTCCTATCAGCTCGGATGAGCATCAGCGAGCTGTGTAAATGAAATCGCTTCAGGAAGTCCGGACATCCTGTATCGGAATAGAGGAGAGGTGTTCTTTCTTTGTGTGTTAATAACGTGTGTACTTTTCCCCTTTTAAACGTCAACTGAAGGGACCAATACGACGTGTTTCCCTGCTATTCAGGACACATTGTTGAGATGTACTTCTAAAGCCTTTTTTCTGGTTTCCAATAATATGATGACTGTTTATACATAAATTTATTACACAATAGCGGACCCAACAGACTTCGTACTGTCAAAAAAAAGTGGAATGTGGCTTGACTCTAAATTTTACTTAGAAAACGTTTGTACTGGAAAAAGAAAAGGGCTGTCTTTAGAGTTTTCCCGGCATTCATTCGAATTTTTCACACCGTAAAAACCATCCTTGGACTTAAACGAACGTTAAAAAAAAGAATTGTCAAAATTGGTCCAAGCTTTGTCGAGTTATGCGCTTACCAACGCATTTTGCGATTCATTTTTATATAATAGATTATATAACATAGATATTAAGCCAAAGTCACGTCACATTCTTACGACTTAATGACGTTGTCATAAGAACTAATATCGATCCGTGTTCACCATGATGTATTTTTGATAGTACCGGTAGCATGTTTATTTGCTACATCCCTTAGTACCTTGTTACATTAAACTAAAACAAGGAAATTCATACGGCGGTATATCCCCATGTTTTTCTCCTCCAAATAAATCACATAGAAAGTTAGCTTGACACAGCTTTAATCTGACAAGGTCGTGACGTACAGCTAGTAATAATTCTGATAGTAACTGTATCGGATAAAAAATTCAAGTACGAGTAATTATATTAATTAGGGTCTAGACCCAAACATGTATCATATCGTATTATATTTAATAAACTAATTAGTAGACAGTATTACATTCACGAGTCCTTTTTATTCCCGATGGCTCTCATCCGCCGTCGTACCATTTCCTTTTAGTAAAATCCCTATAATTCCCTTCATAAACGAATTCCGAATAAAAGGTATACGTTGGTATCTATACTTACGTACTACGTTACAGTATCTAACAATCTAATTTAGAGAAGCTTTCAGAAAGACACGATACAGGTAGGTAGGTTTTAATGAAACATTCAGTCATGAATAAAGCTAAAATACATAAAGGCGCTTTTTAGTGGTTCCATACTCAAATCATTTTAAGATTTCTCTTTTATCATTCGAAATGACTATCCCGATGTTGGTAAAGTTGAAGACGAATGTTGATGGTTTTATTAACGTGACGAAATTGCTCTTATTCTAACATAGTATCAGTGTATACTAGCAATCTACTAAATTACGGCTAAGTTTTTATACCTTACTACATGACATTCTTACGAATGTAATACCCACATTAGTGCTTAGTACCTAAATAAGTAGTAAAACTATTTTTTGTAGTGGCTTTTGTAAGACAACAAATAAAGGTAGTGTATAATTTTATAATTACCTTCTCTTGAAACAGTAGATGACATTTTTCAATAGGAAAGTCAAGAAACAGTATTTTTCTGTGAAACTAAAAAATAACAATCAGTACAAGGTGCATTCAGCTTATTTTTAAAAAAACTTAAAAAAAGAGGTTTCTCAATGCGATCATTTGTATTTTTTTAATGTGGGTTCGCCGAAAACTTTATGAACCGATGTTTATGATTTTTTGGTCTTCTTAATTAAGTTAAATTTAATGCAAATACTACCATTTTTATTATTTTTCGACAAATTTCATTTCTAAAACTATAAAATATCTTAAAACTTTACACAAAAAAATATTTCATTACTTATGGACGTGAATTCACACAATTTCTCTCAGGCTATGTAAATGACTAGGTTTGGATAAACATGAAGTGGGTAGACTGTATTTATTAGAAGATTCCAGCGAAATTACATAAACTTTGATATTTCCGGCCCAATGAACTGATAATAAGTAGTTAGCTGTCACAGACTTGATGCGAAAGATTCAAAACTTTGCCAAAAAATACATTGTACCCTTAAGAAACATTATAATTTAAGTTTATATAAAGTCCCGTCAAGTTCCTAATTATACCCTTAGTAGTTTATTATAGTTATAATTCTAAATAAATATTTATCCGTAATGTGAAAAGTTTTGATCTTATGCCTCCTCCACACTACTCGCGAAGTTGAACGATGTTAGACGAATACGATAGTGTAGAGGCACTTCGGCTCGCCTCGTGCTCGCCGCGTCAAACTTTGCCTCGCCTCGGGCAAACTTCGCGAGTAGTGTGGAGCAGGCATTAGATTCACTGCTAATCTCTATTAACACGTTCTCTAAAGACATTTCACAGCTATATAACTCATCGTTTTGTCGCTTAAAAAGTTCCATGCCTTTAAACCTTTAGCAGTCCTAAAGATTAGAGATTCAAACAGGGCGGGTACAACAGAGCTCTGAATAAAAGGTAAATACAATAGTGGGCTTAGATGGGCGAGTTTCATGCCTCCAAAGAGCGGACGCATATTCATGAGCCCTCTGATAGCGAGCGACCTATCAACAGTTCCGTTCACCGGATAATTAACAGGCGTTTATTAGAGTTTAAGTTGCACAGCGTTATTTTTGGTATAGCGACTGTATTTCTCCAAATTTCTTTTCAAACGTTGTGACAAAATTCGCTTAATCAAAGCAGTCCGCAATTATTATTCCAAATGCTCTTTTTCTTGTCGCTTTTAAATTGAACACTTGATACCAACTAGACCAATTGTTCACGGTTTCAAGATAGGAAATCAAGTCGTAAGTCGTCGTGACATATTCGTATGACACATACTTATAACCACATAATTATAACATCTTAACACTACAAGTAATCTAAAATAAGATAGTTTTTGTATACTCATATAGTACTTAATATATAATTGATATATGAATTAAAACAAAGAATTGTGATAAATTTATGTAATTTTAACTCAATACTTTAACAAAATGCTAAATTGTTAAAACGCTTGTCGCTTACACATTGTGTCGTAGGTCTTAATAAACATACATTGTTCACGCGCCGGCCGGCGCGGCTGCGCACGCGCTTACTTACGAGTACCCGCACTTACTAGACACAAAAATCGACAAGCATTTTCTTGCATATGCCGTACTGGGTGCGCAAATCGGTTACGTTTATTTACTTTTAAATATTGTCTTTTCTCAGTAAGTGATTTCTGTAATCTTTTGGAGAAAGTAAATGTCTTTAAACTTAATTCCAGTGGTTCGGCCACCACAATTTTCTAATTTCTTCAGAGAAAAACCATTAAGTCATTTAATTTTATTATTTTATAATATTAATTCTTAGGAAAAAAATACACCCGAATAGGATATTTATAGGATTATTGTCCGTCTCTCTGTCAACACAATTTTTCTCCGGAACGCATAATTGTTGGATTCGGGTATGGGTGTGCTCTAATTAGAAGTAATATAATAATAAAATACATTTAAAATTTAATAAATATAACAGGTGCATTTTCGAGTGCAGAACAACGAATTGTGCTTCCAAATAGTTTTGGTCCGGTTTCAGTTTAGGTACTTTCCCCTAAATGCCTATGTGGAATTGATTTTTATGGCCTGATGACTATAAAAAGGTAATTTTATAGCCACTGTGCGCCTATCCCTACTAATCCCTACTAATATTATAAATGCGAAAGTAACTCTGTCTGTCTGTCTGTTTGTCTGTCTGTTACGCTTTCCCGCTTAAACCTCTAAACCGATTTTGATGAAATTTAGCATAGGTATACGTTGAACCTCAAGAACGGACATAGGCTACTTTTTATTTGAATATAAAGGGGGGGATGGGGGTAATACCACCTTTCAAAGTTTATATGGAAAAATGTTTATTTTTGAAGTTAGAGATATGAAATTTAGCACAAATATAGCTCGAAACTTGGATTAAAATATAGACTACTTTTTGTTTCAAATATTAGGGGAGAAAGGGGTAAAATCGACCATGAAAGGATGTAGTCCACGCGAACGAAGTCGCGGGCACAGCTAGTATATAATATATAGAACAAATAGGCAATAGATAATAAAAGAAATAACGACGACAGCCTTGTCTAGGAAGTTTAGTTTTGGTGTTGAGAGTTGGTAACGATATTGGCTACGGCTTGTACCTAACATATTCGTCAAAGGTATGATGCAACGTCCTGGAAAAAGCGACAGGATATTCCACAGAAATATAAATAAAGGGTTCTCTCTGAAAGGATATCGGCCAAAGTCTAATTTTAACCGACTTTCGGAAGAAAAGGAAAATAACTTAGCATTTTTATTCTACTTTATCGTTCCACCTACGGCCTTTCGGTTCCAATTTTTCTATTACCAGTTCAAGATGTCTCCTACTAATTTTGTTTTACAATGGTATCTTTGGTTTGTGCCAATCTACGACATTACGTACAAGTCGACACGAATACAGCGTCAGCAGAATTGGCATAGTATACAACGCTCCATACGTAATGCACGATTAGCTAATCAATACATCGATCCTACATCACGATGTCAAAGTCATCGTCGCCACAAACAGTAAATACAAAAAACCAAGATTGGTAGTGGACCTTAGTCCCCGAGCAAATAACACCTAGCTTGGCGGATGTACTTCCACTTTTAATATAAGAACACAGGTACGTTCCATACAGGTTCAAAACAAGCTAAAAATAAATGGAACATGAGTGGACTCAATAGTACCTATCTAGTTACATATGAAAACACCATTGTCATTTAATCTATCAGTCAGCCATTCACCCTCGCTCTTACGAGTGGCAAAGACGGAAAATGGACAATAACCTTTGGCAAGGGTTGTATTACAGTCGGAAGTATGCGACATGTCCTCCTTTCATTGAAAAAGCTTTCTCATAATGATAATGCAACGTTGGAACGGAAATTCATCCAGCACTTACTTCTTTTTTCTTGAGCATTGATTCTTTTATTACCAACCGACAATGGCAAAGCAAACAAAACAGGGTTATGATTTTACTAGGACGTATGTTGTGTTGTTTAAACATAACTTCTGAACTACAATCCATACTGATATTAAAAATGCGAAAGTAACTCTGTCTGTTTGTTTGTCTGTTCGGCTTTCACGCCTAAACCACTGAACCAATTTTGATGAAATTTGGTATAAGTACCTGGAACCTCTAAAACGGACATACTTTTTGTTTTGAAAATAAGGGGGGAGGGGGGGGTAAAAATGTTTATATTTTAAGTTATATTAAATAGGCCGTAGATTGAGTGATGCTTCAGGCGACTCACGTTCTGGTTCGTTCCTGGTGCAGAGGCTGGCCATTGCTATTCAGCGTGGTAATACGGCCAGTGTGATGGGCACCTTTGCGCCGGGACTAACGGGTTCCAATAACATTTTTTATAATTTCTGTGTTTTTGTTGATTTTATTTTTTTATGTTATTTTGGACAGTTTTCGAATTCCACTTAAGTGAGATATGGATTGAATAAGTTCCAATGTGAAACTTAGCTTTTGTAAGACATCGTTCTGTCGTTTAATTGTCTTCTAGACCTGTTTTCCTAGAAACACGTGTAGAATCAAGTGAATCTCAGAAACTTATTGCGTCTACCTGCCAAGACCCATCTTCACAAGAACACGTGGAGGATCATGTTGAAATTAATATACGAGTATAACAGATACGAAAGTCTGTGATCCTTTAAAAATATATGAGCACAACTAATACTGAACTCAAATAAAAAAATACCAACGTATCACCGGTCACACTTTACGTGGTAAAAAATAATATCGTTAAAGGGGAAGAGATACCCTACTACCATACTACTAAGCGTAATACGTCAAATTTCTCACATGAGACGACAAAAGTTTTGACGCTATTGATTGGCTGATAAAAACGAACTCGTATTTTCAGTTAATCAGTAGCGATTTTATCACGTTTGACGTTTGTTAACATCACGATAAAATTTCCTCACGTGATGCATGCTAAACGGCATGGGTGTAGTAGGTAGAATAAAAAGGTACTAAACTATCAACTTCATGTTCGAATTGACCAATGACAAAACAATTATTGTCGCCACGTCACAATCGCGAGTAATGACTGCGTCTTCGCGCCGTATCGTTTTATTTTATTTGTGAAATTACCACTGTGGATTTGTCTGAAATATTTTTTTCCTTTCTTACCTTTAATGAGGCTGATCCAATCCCAAAGGCCACCCTATCAAGGATGGATATAATGTTATCTATCCTTATATTAGATACTAGCGGTCCCAACGAACTTCGTTTCGTCTTAAAGAATTTTTCCCGCTTTTCTATTGAAATTTTTCAAATTTTACCAAGGATCCCTAATTTTGTAGCCTATGTCAAATCGGAAGAATGTAGCATTCTATTGGTCAAAGATTTTTTTAAATTGGCCCAGTATTTTTTGAGCCTATTCATTACAAACATACAAAAATAGGTACAAATCTTTCCTCTTTATAATATTAGTATGATAGGTACACGCAAAATTTTGTAATAATGTTGTAAGGATGCTTGTTACTCTTTCACGTAAACTTTACTTATGCTCGGGTCCAATACTTTACAATTCGTAATGTGTCAAAAATTACTATCCGTTTTTCGTCGTCGTAGTCGTCTGTTTGTTGTTTTTAGCTTACGCCTCGTATAATTTATTACTATCCATAACTAGAACGGATCGTTTTACAAATATTGGAACCGTCCATAAACGGATTTCAGTGAAATTTTATGGGAAAAATGTCATCCAATACTTTTTAAACTTGTCGAAACGATACCGAAGTTCCAGAACTGTCACTTAGCTAGCGCCCCGTCTCTTCAATAGCAAGCCACTAAACTAGGTATTCAGCACTCCGTTTCCAATTGCTGTACGACTGAAACTCAAAGGCAGCTTACGGTCTCCAGAACACGCCTAGGTAGGTACCTCATTGGTTTTCGACAGAAGTGACCAGCCCATAGCTACTACACCTCTTTGTTGAAGCAAAATATACGTTTTTTAGAATTTATAAATCTAATTGAGAGACTATGTACTGAGATTTTTTTTTACCCAGTCATATTCCTTGTTCCGATTTTTGGTAATACTGTATTTATTTATAAACTTAATTGCATAAAGTAAATTTACAAAAGGTGGATTTAACGCAAGGAGTAGCATTCTTCAGCGTTCTTCTCATCATCAGCTTTCTCTACCATACTATAGTAATACAATAAAGATATTGTATAAGAATTCTCTCTCTCCAAATGCAAACTTTAAATGCCCTATTTTGTTGGTAAGTTATAATGCAATGTTGGATTTTCACAAGTGATCAGTAGACGGTGGCTACACGGTATGCAATAAATTGATAAGTAATTTTAAACAGTATTTACCACGCATCATAGAGCTCAAAACCTACAATTCATTTTGTACGAGTATTTTCGCATTACAATTGAATTTCGGCAGTAAATCCTTTTCAGATAGGTTTAATCATATCATGAGTTGTGAATTTGGTCAATCAATATGGATATTTAGAGAATGATCGGCATTAAGCCAATAATGCCAAATAGGTATTACGTAGATACTATTTGTACTAGTAAGCTTTTGTGAATTCTTCATCTAAATTAAAAATAGTAGATATCATTTCAGTTACGTGTATCATTTCAGAATAGCACCAACTATTTCGTTAACCCATAAGTATGTTTTATTTATTTGACTATGTATGTATTTAAAAGATGTTCTATGTTTCACGTAAGAGTAACTTCCACAGTCTTAAGACTATTTTATCATTTACAGAATCAAAAACAGAATCGTTTCATTTCAAAAAATTACCTGAATTTATTTCTACAGCAATACTAAGATACGTATACTGTACTGTATACGATTCTAAATAATAAATTGTGTTTTATGAGTGGCTGACATCTAGTTGGTAGGCAAATAAAAATCGATATTGAACAACAGCACAACACTATGAAACTTAATGTAGACACATTCGTTTTTTGAAGGATTTTATGGAAGGTAAATAACATTAATAACCTCCAAAATTCAGATTGCCGGTAAAGCACTCCTAAGCCAATTGATGTGCCATTACATCATCTTTATTGCCTCAAAGGTTCTGATCCACAAAATGTCAAGATTTTCCTAGCTTTAATGCCAATCCGCCCCTCACATGGAGTCTTCAACAGTTTGCTCCGAAATTCAATTTCAACCGACATTTTTGATCAATCACAGACAGACATCAGTGTCTTTGTGGATCAAACGGTAGCTCATTTATATGCGCACCACATCTACATTGAAAACGATTATTTCCTTCCTTCTGAGACGGACAAAGGGATTTGTTTGCCGTTTATATTCAGTGTATGGTATAGGGTTTGCAAAAACGAGTTTGTAGTTTAAACCATTCATAATATTTATTCGTAACTAGTGTGCCTGCGACTGGGCTACAGGTTTTTTTTCCATATATACAATAAATAAATACTTTCATGGTCGGTATTATCCCTATTTCCGCTAATATTCAAAACAAAAAGCTATATTTGTGCCAAACTTCACATCTCTCTAAACATTTAAAATAAATTAACGGGTCAAAATGCGACACCATTTTTATTTAGTAGTTAATACATTCTGCCCGACGTTTCGGTAAGGTTGCACCAACCGTGGTCACGAGCTGACAGCTTAGCCTGTGACCACGGGGACCATGGCGTCGCGTTTTGACCAGTTAATTTATTTTAAATGTTTAAAATGGATCGCGAAAGTCTTAAAGTTTATTTCACATCTCTCATTTAAAAATTAAACATTTCCCACAAAAACTTTCAAATGCCATATTACCCCATCCCTCTTTATTTTCAAAACAAAAAGGAGCCTTTGTCCATTCTAGAGGTTCAACGTTTATATAAATAAGAATTTCATTAAAATCGTTTCAGTGGTTTAAGCGTGAAAGCCGGACAGAAAAACAGACTGAGTTACTTTCGCATTTATAATATTAGTATTGTTAGGTTTGCCGATTTTTATGGTGTATAAATTTAAAATTATCTGATTTCTGAACGTAGCATAAAATGTTTTAAATATCGTTTCGGAACGGAAATTCTCGACCGTTGAATCGAGCGTTTAAATGGAAAGACGCGAATCGAGTCATTCTGGTCGGAGCGCCGAAGGAGAACGGACGTCTCTGGAGCTTGTACAATGCTGTCTGAGGAAATAGAAGCTTTTGGAGACTGTGTAAGTGTTTTTCTGTGTTCCTATTCTTTGTGGCCTTTATTTAAGGAGTGAATTTTACTATAGTATGGATAAAACGAAGTATTTCAATTACAGACAACCAACACAACAAGATTATTTTACACAATTACCTATTTTCATCTAATTTAGTTTAATAACCAAGTGTGCTTATAGATGGCGTTGTAGATGAGACATATTTGATATAATAAATCAATTTTACCAACACGATTAGTTTTTAAACGTTCCACAAGAAAGTTATTTGTAAACCAACTTATTTGAATAGTAAAACAGACCAAATAATGATAGATCATAAAATGGTTTCTCAGATATCAAAAAAATTAAATCAATTCGGTCTATAACGACATTTTTAATTTGAGGAAGATGTAATTAAAAACACTCAGACATATATCTTTGTGATAGTTCACAGCAAAAATGTTAATAAACAATCTTTATTTCCATAAAATCATATACAGGATAATTTGAAACATAACACTTAACAGGATAACGTTACAAACATATTTTCATAAAAATAAAAAGAAAATCGTTAAACAGATATGTCAGTTTATACCCAAAGACATTCCCGATTTCATCCAACCGTGAACCACGTCTTTACCAATAACCATGCTGTGACATGAATATCGTATCGAAATTATCCGTACAAATATTTCATTTTCATTAAACGCTCGACTGAAGAGCGTTGCGGCTGACAAAGTCGGCGTGGGTAGGCCGTAGGCGTTAAAATGTACTAAGAGAAACTTGACAAGCCAGAACTTACAGATTGATTGAAAATTCCGTATGTATACTAGTATCTATTGTTCGACTACCATGCGAAGTAACAGGTTTGTTTTCGTTTGCTGGTGGTTGGGAACTAATCGACATTTGATGAATTACTTCCCACGTGTGAAACTCTGAAAGCTTTGTATGAAACGTGGGGATGTTCAAGAAACACACTTAATCAGAAAACTAAACACTAACGAACGAATATATCGCCCCTTTGGTAGGACAAGGGCACAATTGCAGTTTTTGCAATTTTACAGGAGATCCATTTTATGATATTACTAGCTGTGCCCGCGACTTCGTTCGCGTGGACTACATCCTTTCATGGTCGGTTTTACCCCTTTCTCCTCTAATATTCGAAACAAAAAGTAGTCCATATTTTAATCCAAGTTTCGACCTATATTTGTGCCAAATTTCATATCTCTAACTTCAAAAATAAACATTTTTCCATATAAACTTTCAAAGGTGGTATTACCCCCCTCCCCCCTTATTTTGTAATAAAAAGTAGCCTATGTCCGTTCTTGAGATTTAACGTATACCTATACCAAATTTCATCAAAATCTGTTCAGCCGTTTAGGCGTGAAAGAGTAACAGACGGACAGACAGACAGACAGACAGACAGACAGAGTTACTTTCGCATTTATAATATTAGTATGGATTTGCTTTAGTGTGGTCTAGCTCTGTTATCATTACTCTAAAGTTGTCCTCCTTTGCACGACATAAACCATTATACTATATTATTTTAAGACATGTGCTTTACAAGAATTAAGAACTTTCAGTATTTTTTATTAGTTTTGTTTTTAAGACAGTTGACATTTGAGCCCTTGTTCTACAGAAGGTGAAATATATTTCTATACTTAATGGTTTTGGACAGCCTCCGAACTTTTTAATAAAAACATCTATAATAGTGGATCATTTTAATTTTATTTAGTATTGTATAGATGCAACAACTTTACAACTGCCTACATGGTGTAGTTTGTGGATAGAACGTAGGACACCAAAACCAATCTACTACTACAAACTTGAAACCTTTAGTTTTAGACGATTATTCAACTGTCCAAGAATTAAAATATGTTTTATTATTCGTGTAAACAATATTCTATTTTTTGAAAACGCCTTATTAGCATACGGAGTGAGTTAGTTGTAATTGGCTACTTGACAGTTTTTGAAAAAGTATTGTAAAATGTGCGCCCGTTTATTTTATATCCCAATCAATTCGATTTATCTGGAAAAAATGTAAATAACCAGAAAAAAATAAAATTTTGTGTAACACATTTAAAAAGCGCGCGAAAACGCCAAGTCTCGTCACCGTTTCAATTATGACGTCAACGTTCTAGACATTGAACCGATACGTATAGGAACGACTTAATTTAGATAAACGGAAAATGTTTTAATAAATTCTTAATACGATTAGAGACACAATAATTCAATTTAATCGGTAAAATAATTATAATCATTGTTTCGCCACATTAAAATAATTAATTTTCGCCGACAGCTGTCATTTCCGAATTTCAATGGTGGTTTCCGTTTCGGTTCATATGTTCCACAGATAAAAAAAGTAAAATTTATTTTGCAAAAATAAAATACTAACTATGCTTTTATTTAAAAAATAAAAATGTAAAATTATTACTTAACTAATAAGCTAACATATCTAACACTTTTCATATTTTATTGTTAACAATAAAAAATTGATATTCGTCACGGGACCCTGCATATTTCGCTTTTGGTAATAGGCCTCCATGCGTTAACGGGTTCAATGGATTAGGATTTTTCCTAGTTTGTTTGGCATATTAGAGACTTAAGAATCAACTGATACCCTATAGCTAACTAATAATAACTTTCTTGTGGAATGTTACATATAATCAAACTTACTGCTAATAAGAATCAACAAAAATCTTATAAGAAATATCATGATACCGTGTGCTTTAGACGGCATAGACGGCAGATACGAAGCACCCATGTTCTATTGTGACATTGGTTTTTGTCATAATTTTGGCAAAAATATGCAAACAAAGAAGTCTAGTTGCCATTAAACAAAAAAAAAATACCAACGCAAGGATTCCTAAAAGGCGAAATTACAAAAAGGAAGCGATTACCGCCGGTCCTATCAGCTCGGATGAGCATCAGCGAGCTGTGTAAATGAAATCGCTTCAGGAAGTCCGGACATCCTGTATCGGAATAGAGGAGAGGTGTTCTTTCTTTGTGTGTTAATAACGTGTGTACTTTTCCCCTTTTAAACGTCAACTGAAGGGACCAATACGACGTGTTTCCCTGCTATTCAGGACACATTGTTGAGATGTACTTCTAAAGCCTTTTTTCTGGTTTCCAATAATATGATGACTGTTTATACATAAATTTATTACACAATAGCGGACCCAACAGACTTCGTACTGTCAAAAAAAAGTGGAATGTGGCTTGACTCTAAATTTTACTTAGAAAACGTTTGTACTGGAAAAAGAAAAGGGCTGTCTTTAGAGTTTTCCCGGCATTCATTCGAATTTTTCACACCGTAAAAACCATCCTTCTACATCACATAATATATATTTTTTAAATAATTTTAAACTTACTACCCATTTCCTCATAAACGCGTAGAGGTATTAAATTGAAATTCATACCAAATACTCAGGACTATAATACCTTTAAGCTGTAACAAAATCAAACTTCTATGTCAACGCAATCAAAAGAAACAGCAATTTAAGCTGCATATTTTGAAACTCGCAAGTACTCGCAAGGGAATCAAAACCTAAAGGGTACTTCCAGTCGACCTAGAATCTTGAAATTTGGCATGAAGCAACGTTTTATAGCACTCATAAAGGAAAAATTCCGAAAACCTTAAATTTTTAGTTACATTACAAAATATTTATGCTCCTCCATCTTTCCCCATTGTAATGTTATGAATTTCATTTTGCAATAAAAATACCATAGTTATGACTCGATTGTCGGAATGAACGAACTTTGTAAACCTTGCAGGTTTGTACGGAACCCTCGGTGCGCGAGTCCGACTCGCACTTGGCCGGTTTTTTTAATGTGGGTTCGCCGAAAACTTTATGAACCGATGTATATGATTTTTTGGTCTTCTTTATTAAGTTAAATTCAATGCAAATACTACCATTTTTATTATTTTTCGACAAATTTCATTTCTGAAACTATAAAATGTCTTAAAACTTCACACAAAAAAATATTTCATTACTTATGGACGTGAATTCACACAATTTCTCTCAGGCTATGTAAATGATTAGGTTTGGATAAACATGAAGTGGGTAGACTGTATTTATTAGAAGATTCCAGCGAAATTACATAAACTTTGATATTTCCGGCCCAATGAACTGATAATAAGTAGTTAGCTGTCACAGACTTGATGCGAAAGATTCAAAACTTTGCCAAAAAATACATTATACCCTTAAGAAACATTATAATTTAAGTTTATATAAAGTCCCGTCAAGTTCCTAATTATACCCTTAGTAGTTTATTATAGTTACAATTCTAAATAAATATTTATCCGTAATGTGAAAAGTTTTGATCTTATGCCTCCTCCACACTACTCGCGAAGTTGAACGAAGTTAGACGAATACGATAGTGTAGAGCGGCACTTCGGCTCCCCTCGTGCTCGCCGCGTCAAACTTTGCCTCGCCTCGGGCGAACTTCGCGAGTAGTGTGGACCAGGCATTAGATTCACTGCTAATCTCTATTAACACGTTCCCTAAAGACATTTCACAGCTATATAACTCATCGTTTTGCCGCTTAAACAGTTCCATGCCTTTAAACCTTTAGCAGTCCTAGAGATTAGAGATTCAAACAGGGTGGGTACAACAGAGCTCTGAATAAAAGGCTTAGATGGGCGAGTTTCATGCCTCCAAAGAGCGGACGCATATTCATGAGCCCTCTGATAGTGAGCGACCTATCAACAGTTCCGTTCACCGGATAATTAACAGGCGTTTATTAGAGTTTAAGTTGCACAGCGTTATTTTTGGTATAGCGACTGTATTTCTCCAAATTTCTTTTCAAACGTTGTGACAAAATTCGCTTAATCAAAGCAGTCCGCAATTATTATTCCAAATGCTCTTTTTCTTGTCGTTTTTAAATTGAACACTTGATACCAACTAGACCAATTGTTCACGGTTTCAAGATAGGAAATCAAGTCGTAAGTCGTCGTGACATATTCGTATGACACATACTTATAACCACATAATTATAACATCTTAACACTACAAGTAATCTAAAATAAGATAGTTTTTGTATACTCATATAGTACTTAATATATAATTGATATATGAATTAAAACAAAGAATTGTGATAAATTTATGTAATTTTAACTCAATACTTTAACAAAATGCTAAATTGTTAAAACGCTTGTCGCTTACACATTGTGTCGTAGGTCTTAATAAACATACATTGTTCACGCGCCGGCCGGCGCGGCTGCGCACGCGCTTACTTACGAGTACCCGCACTTACTAGACACAAAAATCGACAAGCATTTTCTTGCATATGCCGTACTGGGTGCGCAAATCGGTTACGTTTATTTACTTTTAAATATTGTCTTTTCTCAGTAAGTGATTTCTGTAATCTTTTGGAGAAAGTAAATGTCTTTAAACTTAATTCCAGTGGTTCGGCCACCACAATTTTCTAATTTCTTCAGAGAAAAACCATTAAGTCATTTAATTTTATTATTTTATAATATTAATTCTTAGGAAAAAAATACACCCGAATAGGATATTTATAGGATTATTGTCCGTCTCTCTGTCAACACAATTTTTCTCCGGAACGCATAATTGTTGGATTCGGGTATGGGTGTGCTCTAATTAGAAGTAATATAATAATAAAATACATTTAAAATTTAATAAATATAACAGGTGCATTTTCTACGTCTACAATATTAGTTAACTCACCTATCAGTTGACCTCCAATATAGTTCCAGGTTTATTTAAATATTGACTTTGTTGTTTTATGGAGCAAAACGTGTTTTTGGCACTAAATATTTTTACTTAAAGTCATCTCGAAATAAGTTTAAAGGCCGATACGCGTACCGTCTGACTTCAACTTTGCTGCCACATGTTACGGATCTTACCACAAAACAAAAATCTAAGTACAGAAGGCAGGCAGTTGCACTGAAATCGTTCCAGAAACTTCTTACCACAAACAAGTTTCCTAGCTGAATGAACAAGGAATACTCCCGAAGTTCGAAGTTTAAAAACAAAAAAAAAATTAATAAACTATAAAAATTTATCCCTATTTGCCTTGGTCACGCCATCACGCGTGAACGGCTGGACTAATTTAACTTTCAAAATAGTTCTTTGGTTGTGTTTGTCAGGAGAAGGATCTTATCTAATAAAAAATTAGAGAATCTCGTTTTCCTTGCAAGGATTGTGGAGAGCAGATGGCAATCGCGTATGTTTCTGGAGGTTGTACGTCTGTTCGTTTGTTTGAGCGCGCTAATTAATAGAAGCGAAGAATCAGTGGAAAATGTGTGAAAAACGGGGTTAGCAGCCGCGGTGGGTCGCTAGTAGATTCATTTAGATATTACACAATCAGAAATCAATAACTATAATAAGAAATTTGCCTTCTGTATTGCATTCATTATTACTTCTATCGAAGCAGGTAAATCGCAACTTTGATGTTCCTTCATTGATCGATTACGAACTGTTTGTTCTTACACGGGATCCCGTTCAATCACTATGTACCTAACGGTTGATAATAATGCTGTATTAACTCAAGAACTAATGTTGCCTTGCAGGCCTAGTATGCGCAATACGTCAAATTTACAGTTGATTGGCTAATAGCACACCGCACTCGTATTTTCAGCCAATCAGCAGCTGACGCACTGACTTCAATCGATTTTGACGTTTGTTAAGAGCGCGATAAAATTTAGTAGCGTAGTGTATGCTAGGCCTATTGAACAAATAGTTATCTCATCGGGAAATTAATGCGGGATATCACAAACTATGAAACTACTATACAGTAGTTCTGTGTACGTACAACAGTTTTGTTGCACCATTCGCGATGCGAATGAGAATAATATGTGTATGAACCCATATTGTATCTGGTTTGTTCCTTTGTAACACACTGAAAACCAAACTCGTTAAAAAATTTGAATAATTCCCTAGTAAATCGATTTAATACTGTGTCCGAATCGGTATACGATCGAGTTAGAGTGGTACTTATTATTTATCTATCGTATTTGACTATTCGAAACATAAATTAACATCTTAAAAAGGGGTTATATTTCATCGACCATAAAAAAATATTGTAAAAATAAAAAAAATATTATTTTTTTATACTTACCTAAATAATAGGTCGGCCACAAATTTAATAAGTGAGCCACTTGGGTTTGGGCGACTTGTGACTCAGTCAATATTTGCGTCCTGTGAAACATTTTCGCGTTAAAAATTGTACAGTTTAAAATTAGTGCAGCATAAAAGGTGGTCTTAGTTTAAACTGTTACGTTGACAGTAGCTAATAAATAATTTCATCATAAATGCCCGGTTCCAATATTTGAAAAACGACCCGTTCTAGATACACATAGCAATAAATTATACGAGGCGTAAGCTTAAAACAATCGACAGACGACTGATGACAGCTGATATGGAAAGTAAATTTGGAATTAGAATTAACGACTCGTAGTAAAACGGATAGTGATTTTTGGCACATTACGAATCGTAAAATATTAGAACCGGGCATAAGTGAAGGCGCTCATCTTGTATTTTAAATTTGACACAATGTTACAAAACCTATTATTAATATCCTTGTATACCTATAAAGAGGGTGGTGTGACAAAATATGAAATCCGACATTTTGTGGATCACCATCTTGGACGGATTCCCATCAAACATCTTCCGATTAAATCACCTTTCAAACAAAAAAAACAAGCAACGTGGGTCCATCCAAACCAAACACACAGATACACAGACACGTCACGCTTATAATACCCCTTTGTTTTCGGGATCAGTTGACTAGCCAAAAACATTCTACTACTCTTTTTACTTATATAAATAGAAACATAAATACATTTATTTAAATAAAATATGGTACAAAAGATGTTTAAAATAAAATTATAGCACAAACATATTTTACCAAATTTAGCATGCAAATCTTTTGGTGATATCACCTATAAATCACCTACCTACTAATAGTACATAAAATAAAATTAAGGACCTAACCTACTTTTTAAGGTTCAAAAGTTAATTGATACAATACATACATTTTTCTCTAAGTCACACAGTAAGTTTTTGTTTAAATAATCTATTATGTAGTACTTAGATCACTTGGTATCTTATTAATATTGTTACATAGCGTCACATTGTCGTAGATAAAACTTAAGTTTGGACTTTTATTGTATACTAATTTGTTAGTCTCGTGTACCTACTCCAGAAACTACTTTGAATTTTTTAAATTTGTCAACTCTAAGATGTACATACATGGAACAAGTCATGCCAATAAATGTAGGTACAGTCCCAAGCACAGTTAGAATATACTTTGAACTTTGTACCGCTATATCGCAGCTTTCAAACAATAGGGGCACATCTCAAAATTTAGTGATTTCGCGTTTTCATAATAATTATGGGCACATAATCATCACGTCTAAACGTGTTGACAGAAAGAGTCAGAGCATACTGTGGAACCGCGAAACCTATTTGTGTCTCTTTCACATTTAATAAATATTAATTTTATCAACATTAAAAGTGCTGGGACAAAGTTACTATGCGATACATATTTTTTACATAATGGACATACTCTTATTAAGTTTTATGACTTTGCTATTATTAGTTTAATTTATTTGTGACAGATTTTGTTCAAAAACAGGGCTTCAAAAATCTTTAAACGCGTTTTCCCAACAATCATGTTTTTCGAACTGTGCCCCTATAGTATGAAATAATGTCGTTGGCATAAAAACTAATATCGAACTACAAGACGTACGTTTATAGCGTGACGTGTGTCAACAGACCGTGCACTAAATATGCCGTGATTAACTTGTGTCATTGTGAAGACACGATATGTGACATAAAAAGGGCATATATATGCTTTTACTACATCTGAAGGGTAATGAAGATGGCATGCGACTGATCTAAGTAACGAAACGCTGTTGTTGCTGGCTGTAACTTTTTTATTACCTTGTGAGATAATAGAAGGCGGAGTAGGTCCAATCTAATTAAAAAATTAAGATTTTACGAAGAGTCTGTAATTTTACACTTATGCCATCAGATAAAATAAAAATAAACCTTACTTTGTATCGTCTAACTCTTAACCACCAAAGATAGATGTGTATGTGGTTTCTACCATCAGGTCAGCAACATCACATCAGGACTTCCAGATACAAATACCTGAATAATTAAATAAAACATATCAAACAAACATGCCCTAATAAATGTAAGGCCTTCTCTCTATTTCTCCGAGACCCATCATTTGATCCTGATATAATTAAAAATCTCCATCGATAAAAGTTAAAAGGTCAAAACGCGACACCATTTTTTAGTAGTTAATACGAACTCCTTACTGGGCAGAAAGACGATAAGACTGGACAATAAGACGTTTCAGTGAGGTTGCACCAACCGTGGTCACGAGCTGACTGGTCTCGCTCGTCTTCGTATGTTAACTTAATTTAAATGTTTAAATTGGAACGCGAAAGCCTTAAAGTTTAAATCTACAATTGATGGAGAAATTGGTAAACATACACTTAAGGAAAACAAACAAACACAGTCGCACATAGAACTTCCTCCTTTTTTGAAGTCGCTTAAAAACACACATACTTACACGTTTCAAAAAATCATAAAGGAGCACCAAGCCTTAGCGAAATGGTTTTCCTTCCCCCTTACCTTTGTTCCTCGAAATTAAAAATGTAGCGGCCGTGACCAAGAAGCATTTTACGCGTGACAGATAATAACTTAAAATGTTATGAAAAATGGTACGAATTGCTGGTAGAAATGTGCTTTCACAATATCGTAAGACATTTAGCAAGCGGATTGTTTTGCTAAATCCGTTCTAAACTACATAGAAACATACCTATGTTACATACCGAAGTACGAGTAGGTATATTTTGTTTATGAAGAGTTAGTTTTGACTCAGTAATTTATTATATACTAGATATAAATATAGAGCTAGTTTTTAAACCTTACATCAATGAGAGACAAACACTTAAAAAATACTCGACGAAATTTGAGATTTCTTTTTTTGTTGTGTTGTGTTTCTTGTCAAGCCTTATTTTTGTAAAAAAATACATTTTATCGGAATAGTACGCGCGCGAAACCGCGGCTTAGGTACTTTAAATAAAATATTAAAATTCAAAGTAAGTACGTGTCGTAACCACCAAGACCATCTTGTTACATTTTAATAAGTGGAAGACTGTTTACTATTTAAATTAGTATTTATTTTAATCTATTATAAATTGAACAATATACTTTACTCGTAGTCACGGAATAGAGAGAGATAAAAAAAACAATGACATAGATTATAAAAAAGCCAGAGACACACTTTTCCATAGTGCTGAGTTTAGTTTAGAAGGCGTTTAATTTTAATTAACATTTCAATACATCTATTTTTGGTTCGTTGCTTTGCATCACAAACAATTATTATCATAATTAAAATCACGTTAAATCACATTATCGTACGTTTCCGGACCAATGACACTGAAAGCTGTCACATGTTTTAATGGTAATCTGACTAAACGCGCCTGATGTATGCGAATGTAATTAAATTGATGACAATGTTTACTTGTATTCGTGTTGTAGAACATTTGGAAGTGTAATCAGTGTTTCCAATATAAACATAAAACGTTTACTACAAATTAAGTGCGGGTGTTATTTTTTACTCGTACTTTTTGCATAGGCTTTGATTATTAAAACCCGTTTATTGCGATTACGGGCCTAATCTCATCTGGGGTTCTACTTTTAAAAACAAAATATGTCGCATACGACAACGGATACCAATTTTTAATTATCGTAACGTAAACTACGAATGCGACTAAAGCGTTTATTGAAATAAAATATTATTTAAGCAGATCAAACCCTACGTTTTAACTCCCAAGCTTTTTTAAGCTATTTTGCTGTCAGTGCCATCTGTTTTGCGCAACTTAAACTAGCTTCTCCGTCGCAACCCCTAGCTTTTAATGGAAGTTCAGCATTCTGGACTGTTATGTTTTAGTGCATTCAGCCGCTAATAGAGCTCTCATTTCAATAATTTATAGCTCAGTATGTTGAAGACCATTTTTTTATTAAACGGCTTTTTATTATTATTAAACGGATTTATTTAGCTCGACCCGTACGGTATTTATTTATTTGGGTCAAAATTTGAAATTGTAATTAAAATTGAAGTATCTTCCTGTTGTCAGATTGATCTGAAATTTGGTAGACACCTTTAATTCCGATGACAATTCAATATAATAAAATCAATAACATTGTAAATCTATGATGGCCGCCAGTACAAAATGGCGAATAATTTTTTTTTAGTATAAAAACACGCAGGATTAAGCAAGCAAAATTATTTCGATAATTTATACTCAGTAGGCTTATTCCCAAAAACGAAATAATGTCGGATTTGACGACGGATACCATATTTTAAAATCTCGCAAGTAACTTACAATACGAATAAATCATTATCAAAAAACAAAATATTATTTATACAAATCACAAACCACGTTTTCTTAAAAAACGAGACCTTTCGTTTTTGGGAGTATACTTATCCCCCAAAAGGTGTACCGCTGACCCCAACTATGATCCAAATAGATCTGGTTTATCTACCTTTTACGGGTTGCTGAAGTCCAATGTATTAAGAGACGAGACTTGTCTTATAAAGGCCATAGTCGTAATGGACTCTGTCTCCACCAATGAAGTATACAAGCGGGATGCATGAGAAAAAATATATAAATACGTAGGTATTTAAGGTTTTTTTTTTCGGCACTTTTTCTCGAACAAAACCCATTTGATTAACATCCGGATGTGAAAAAATCTAATCCGAGCTGGATCAACTACATCTGTGGCCACTTTGTAACTTCACAGCCTAACATACTTCGTACCAAAATCATACCCCTAGGGTGTAATCTCATTAGGATACCAAATTGCGTCACCAATTAATTAAATGCTTACTTGTAAGATGAATGTGACCTCTTGGTTACGTGCCCTATTAAATTGATGGTGGCCAACGAATTAGAACCGACACTCTGTTGATATCTTTTATCATGACACTTTGTTGATATATTTTAACATAAAAATATATTCGTCACCAAAAATAAAGGCCTACTAGCAAAAACGAAATATGTCAGAACCGATAACGGTTAACAATTTTAATTTTCATAATAGTAACCAATCCACCTCGAATGCGAATAAAGCCTAATAAAAAACATTTCATGTATGAAAATGCTTAGCTCCCAAATTTTCGAATATTAAGTATTTCAAATCAAAACTTTTCGATTGTGTGTTTTGGTATTACGCCTATAGCCCTGATATTTTTAAAAGCAATTATTAATAATTCCTAAAAAACAGAAAATGCATCTTAGAGCGCCCCAAATAAAATGCCAATACGGTATGAGACATGTGCGATATATGTGCGATTGTTCGCAGTTTTCGCTGCATCGGATTCGCCTGTAATGGATGACAATCGCTCCCGCGACGGTATCAATCTGTGATCTCATGAATTTTGGAATTAAATTGCTTTGAACACTGCGCAGTTTCCATTATATCGTGCCTCTATTGGCGAAATCACTGCCTTAACATAGACGCGGGACAGAGTCCATTGGAAAAAAAAAGTTTTGGAATAACAACGATACCTATCGCACCAAGTGAGTTCATACCGAAATATATTTCGCACTTTAGCAGTTATTTTTCACCGATTTATGTGACCGGTGGAAATTACCTGCCGGCAGCGCATCAGGTGTCTTAGTGAGATTATGCCCTCAGTGTAATCTCGTTTAGGCAAACTGCCCTCTCTCGGTATCAGGTCGGTAACGAACGATACGGCACAGGGGAAATACGAACTCCACCTTTACGTGAGCTCGTAAAGTTAAAATTACTGGGCAGGTTCGGAAGTCCCAGCTTAAAGTGTGTTATTAAGACGTAACAAGGAAAAATGATGTGATAACTATTGAAGGTAATAAAATTAATATAAGAATATCTTTTAGAGAGTACTAGTACTACTTATAAGTCCGGAATGAAATAAGTATTTGGTCCTTCATCGAAAAGTTTTCACGAATATTAAGATATTTCTTTTTATCTTATAAAAGGCAGTTTTTATACAAAAAGTCTTATATTATTTTTCTAGATTTGATTGGTGGGAGTTGGATCAAATTTAAATAATAGTGAGTGAGTGTTCCGAGGTACTGTTTGCCCTTATCCCGCCCTCCCCTTTCCTTCAAAGAACCACAAGAGGCGGTTGAGAACTCGAATTTAAAAGAACCGGAACAAAAAATAAGAACCTAAACTCGATAGAGCTGTTTCATTTCGACGAGGCGTTCCTATCCAGCATCAGCATTAGACCTCATTTGATTAGTCCAGTAAACAGGATACTGGATAAATCAAAGGAGCCGATATTCCATTAGGTATTGTGGAACTACCGGAAACCGCGAAATCGATCAAATTTTTATTTGCAGGAATAGACAACAGAAAAACATTTAGGCATGTGAAACTAAATCAAAGCTTTATAAAAGAACCTAATTTCATAGACAGCTCTCTTCGGGCTTCAGTATATCTACCAAGTGTAGCCAATAAAACTACAGCTAAATTAACAACAGTAAGAATGCTTTTTTGAAATATTTAGTGCTTAACGCCGCAATAGGTACTTTGCATATTGAACTGTAACGTTAATATCGTAAGTTTGTATATCACTTTGCAAGTATCAAATGACATATTTCTTTTTGAGTAAAGTTCCTTGTGCTGATCTTGAAATTACGCTACATTGAGCATTTTATTAAGGTATTTAATACAAGACTAAGCCGCTTAGGATTAAATTTTATCGAGGTCATAACAAATGTCAAAATCGATAAAATTCAGTGCATGCTGCTGATGGGCTGAAAGTACGAACAATTTAAAAAATGCCGGCATCAGAAGGAGTCTTAAGGATTGTGAATTTCAAATACTAAACTAATTGTGAGTGGGGGATTGGACTTACTGCCATCTCTTCAATTGTGCCTAAGCCGCTCACTGGCCCGGTGATTTCATTTGCGATTTTACGCTGAAAGAAATTTAAAACATTATGTGCTGCACTGGATAAACCGGGGCTTTTAGCCAATAACGGGTGATCGCGGCTATTTTATTTTTTTTGTTTTTTCCCTTAACGGCTTTAGCTAGGCTGGAATAATGAAGCCACTGGAGAATTTAATTGTTTGAAGATAAAAGCCCTTGATTGATGTTTGACGGAGGCTATCCGTTCATTAAAAAATGTTAAGTTAAAATCTATTTGATTGGATTTTTAGATTTAACTAAATTCAAGGAAATGTGTAGTGTTTTAACCTTAAATTAAATAATGTTTTCATATGTGACGTGCTTTTGTCATTTTTATTGCTCAGTTACATTTTTTTTTTACTTAAGTTTTACTTCGTGGAAATGTATGTGAATTCTTCAAACTCATGGCATTAAAAGAAGCATAAACTACAATCGGAACCACGGCAGATTATTCACTTTACACCGCCCTTATGTCTGTACAATTTAAAACCTATTTAATGCATACAATTATAGTAAGCATTTAATCGCATTTCTTTGTTTTCATTTTCATTTTGTGAAGAATATTCTTCGTTCAAAAAACATGTAAGCACATTTGCTTACATTTAAGGAACATTTCTCTTTAGACTTTGGAATTCATTATCTTAAGTCTTTGAAGAACTCATTAGTGATCGGCCTAGGAAGATACAAATATCAAACTGTAATGTTTTACGGTAGTGTGATTTTAACCATACCTAATCAAGATGTTTTTAATATCAGTTTTTTATTGTCACGCACTAGAAAACTTTGGAATCTAGTTCCAATAACGTGATTCCTAACTCCAACAACTCAGTAGGTAATAATCACGCTTATTACTTTTAGAAACAAATACGAATCCCTCGTATCCTCTATAAAAAAAATAAAACAATTTCCCATAAAACAGTTCACCTTTTATAAATTTGTTAATTAGCATTTCAACTTCCAGACCGTTGGCCACGATCCCTAATTAAATCCACATTCAACAGTGGACATTGTAATTAACGCCGAATCGCGAATAATTAGCTGAAATCGATTGGAAAAGTTCGATGGATGTGGAGGCTGAACGAAACCTGCCATCCATTGTTTGGATAAGTACTCAGAGTTAATGGTGGTACTTGGTTTATCTTAAATTTATTTGTAAACATTAGGTGGAAGAGAGTTGCAAACATAATTAGATTAATTCATTACAAACACACAAAAATAGGTACAAATCTTTCCTCTTTATAATATTAGTATAGATTTGGTATAAGTGTATTATGTAAGCCAATAAATGTTTTTTTCTTTCTTTCATATATATCGAAAAACTAACCTCAAACTTCTAAGGTTTTTTTTATTTACCTTCTATATCGTTATCAACACACATTGTTAAATAAAATCAATCGGAAAAATGCATCGGCTTCGAGCGAAATAATAGTCCCCACTCTGAACATCCCTTTGACTGACGCAATACACGTACTCGTAGGCCATGGATAGATTTTTCAAAGCATTCCCTCAATTTCCCTCACATGTCCGTTTCAAATTCATACCTGGAAAATACGGTGTTAGGCTTTGTTTGCTTTTTGGGCTAACCAACTGTGATTCAGTGATTCAATTACCGAGTATGCAGCCTACTTCGGAATCCTGCGCCTTTGTAGTGTGATTAACTGTATTATTGCTGAATTTCAGATTTGTATTATCCGCCTAATCAAAAACTAACGGCGATACATTGAATTGTATTGTCGGGTGACGTCATAAATATGTAAACTTTAACCCACCAGTGACGTAACACGCCCCCGCCCCGCAACTTGACATCGATTTATCAAGTATATTTTATTTATTTTATTACTTAAATCATAAGATTTACATTATGAAAATTTGATGAAAAGATCGATTAGTAGTCAATATTACTAGCAAAACAGCTGAATTTAATAAGAAGTGAAATGTGCCATAAAATTACATTTTTTTTTATTGTGAGTACTATGAGTACTACAACGGATTTAAATCCCAGCATACCCAGAACCCAATGTATGAAAATCAGTTCTCCTACCGATTTGACCGAGATACCAACGCGGGACCTTTCACGCTACGGACCTTCACCACTTGCGTTGCGCTACAAAGGTCTTTATATCTATAATATATAATTTGAATAAACCTACCAAATATGTACCTCTGTTTTTTATGTTTACAATTGCTAAATAAATAATTTTCACTATAAACCTTACAATGAAGTAGACACATAGGTATACCTTGTGACAACAAACAAAACCACAAGCAGGCAAGAGTACGTCGCAAATGCGCTTTAAGAATTTCCCGTCTCACATACATCGAGTTCGTCTCAAAACAATTTCATTAGAACTGGTACAACAGATGGCTGGACCTACACAAAGAACATACCTGCATTCCGTGATGCGCGTTGTAAAATGCATCTTAAATTGTTCGTTTAAGGGTGGTTTTAGTTGGTTTTGCGGACTGCAGAAGTAACCTACGATGACAGGCAGATCACAAGGCATTCCCGGGATAATCTGAAGCCAGCCGATCCGTATTCTCGGCAGGATTGCACGCGTGGAGACGAGGGATGTTGACATCTACAAATCGAAAACCGATATCAATCCATTCCTCGTTCCGCTATTGAGTTTAGGTTGCTTACGTTCAAGCCGATAGGCAATGTTTCTTACTGATATTATTTGGATAAAAATATATTAATGATTTTTTTAGTTACTTGAGTGTAGACGGAGAACTAAAGGATGACTCGTGTTATTTCAATGTTCCCAAAAGGAATGCTTTGTGTAGTATCTATGAAGAAGTGTACATACTCAGGCAAATTTTTATTGTTAATATTTTTTAATACAAAGAAAAGTAAATTATCACCCTCCCAAATTGCTAATCGGTTTGATCCAGTTACGATAAAGTAATCGATTTTTACTTCAAGAAGATAAAATATCTGTTTTCACAACAATACCACAACAAAATGTATTTTACTGCTGAAAGAAACTAAAAGAGACTAAATTTTTGTATCGTATGGTGTTAATTGTCATTATAATATGAAGAACGTACTAGGTAGAGTCAAATGAAAGTCAAACCAATTAACCGCCCACTTAACATTTTATAAAGCCTAAGACCTTGTTGTATAGCCAGGCAAATTAATACAATCCACGGCATGATATTATTTTTCGCGTTAATATCGTACATAGCTGTGACGTAACATCACATGTCGTGCTAGTATATCCTTATCTGCTTTATTGCAATACCGCGTAAATAGATTTTTCCTTAAGTTCTAATTTCGTAAACAAATTTAATCTTTATGACAAATGCTAGATAAGCGGTATTGCACTATCCCCGACGATTTGGCTTTGTTGGGCTATTTAAATTAGGTCAACAAAACGACGATCAGTTATACCCTCTAATGAGTTAATAAGTGCTAAAGATGAACGACAAACAACCAGCTTGTTAACGAATGAATGGAATGCACCGTAACTTTTGTACAACTCTGAATGCGATTCATAATGTTCACGTCAAAGGCTCCGCAACAGCTAACAAGGTAAAACGGCGAGTTACATCGCGTTCAAGCTCTGCTCCCTTTGTAGCGACTAAAATACTTATTTACATGGTAAGGATATGCGCGATCGAAATACATACCTACTATCTTTTTTTTCAAAATTTGAGAATGTAATGCTATCATATATTATTATATTAGAACATTACTTCAAGCACAGCAATGTGATTTTTTTGTGTTTGTTTTAGTACAAACAGACAGAAAGCTACTAATTACTTATACATTCAATTATACCTTAAGGTTTTCTGGAACAGATCGCTTTCTAGCGATAAGACCGCCTAAATTGTACTATAATCAATCAGTAAAACCTATTTCTGTAAAGATTTTGTGCAATAAAGTATATCTATCTATCAATTAATTTTCTGCTCTAACCATATTGACACTATGTAAAGGTAAAAGTTTTAAGAGAGGTAGGGCATAGTGATTTATCGCTTGGACTGGAGCAGCCCCACTAGTGAAATACCTCCACCTTACAGAAGACCGCAGCCAAATAACAATCACTTCAATGTTGTTGTGTCCCTGCGTGTGAGTAAGGATTCGTTCTATATTAGTAGCAGGGTTCAAGTCTTCAAAGTAAGGGCGACAAGTCCACTAACAGATATTACTATGCTGTACTTGACGTAAACACAACAAGTAGAAAAGTATGGTGATAAGATAAACTTCCATTCCTATAACACGCCAGCAAAATAGTCCTAAATATATATAAAATGGGTTGTTATCAAATGGGTCATTTTAAAATATGATGAATGTGAAAACACTATCTTATATTTTGGCATACGTTTCTGAAACACTCAACATTAAAGTGCAGATTTTGTTTGCAAAGTTAATTACTAATTACAGGTGTTACTAATTATACAATTTTAACTAAGACCTTATCGTCCTATAAATACTGTTGGAAATTTAATGACAACGCTGATGATATCGCGCTTTTAATTTTCAACACTATTGGCGGAAATCAAAATTACTCGTGAACGTTGAAGCAATGGCCGACAAGCGTTTTAACAGAAACCTATTGAAAAGCAAACTTGTGCTTCTGAAATTAAAGTCGCCTAATATGGTTGGTCTAAATATGTTTTATAATAATTGCATTAAAAACAACAACTAACAAACTCAAGGTGGCACATAATTGCACACTACCTTTATAGGGAACGGCAACAGCAGCGCCCTAACCCAGTAAACTTGCCATTCCAATTAGACTATTAAGTTTTATGTCGTACAATGTATGTTGCCATTTTACATGAAAAAGCCAGCAGTCAGCGCGCTTGCCGCTACTAAACAACCCAACTGGTCAGCTCGCGTCCTTAACATTATTTTTAAATGTATTTTCTTTCTTTCTTTCTTTCTTTCTTTAACAGCGCGCTCACCGCGACTTTACAGCGCGCTAACGACGTGCTTACAGCGAGCCGGCTGCTTGCTTACGCACCGACTCAGCAAGCCAAAGGCGTGTTACAAATGCCATACAACAGCAAGCTTAGACCTCGTGGCCGGCACGCGGGCTGTGAGCTTGTGATGTGAGGTGCAGGGCGACACGTAGCTAGCGCGCTGACGGCTAGCCGTAGCCTAAAGTCGAGGCGACCGCGACCAAGACCATAAGACCGTAAATAACACCATATTCATCTGTACCTTCTACGTGTGGAAACCGTAATTTTAACTTGGACATGATTGTAGCAAAGACAATCGTCGAAGCAAAAAAATACGTTAACGTAAAATTACAAACATTTTATACGCCATTCGTCAACGCCCACATAAAGTGAGATGTGATTTTCAAGCGCGCTGTGCCAGTACAATTGAAACCACGTCACTACACCCTTTGGACTTGATACCGCATGAACATGAACTAATATCGAACTGAAATGCTCAGCGCTATATTTGGCCGTGCAAATATTTATTGACCCATTTATGATTGGAAAATAAACGAAATTATACTTAATACTGACAAATAATGTTCTTCATTAACTGCTCATAAATCATTAAAATCAATCGAAAAACCTAACACTAAGAACAAAAGACAGTAGGCCTGGCCTACTCCCAAAAACGAAACGAGCAAACGAAAGGTTTCGTTTTTGAAGATTAATCAAAAGTTCGGGAGTTCAAACGTGGTTTTTGATTTGCATATATTTTACATGTTTTTTATTATCTTTATTCGCATTGGAAGTGTGTTGGTTACGATTATCAGGATTAATAACAGTTTCAAAAACAAAAACCACGCTTTAAGTCACATGACTCCTATTCCTGACAAACCGTATCATTTGATACCCATATCATGGATGGATTTCAAAAGCTTATATAAAATGAAATCTTTACAAGACCATTAGTGGATACTAATGCCCGGCTTCAATATTTTACGATGCATAATGTGCCCAAAATTACTATCCGTTTTTCTCCAACCGACTACGAGTCGTTAATACCGTTCTATAATTTACTCCCCATACCAGCTGTCATCAGTCCTCCGTCAGTCGTTTTTAGCTTACGCCTCGTATAATTTATTACAATACGTAACTAGAACGGATCCTTTTTCAATTATTGGAACCGGGCATAAAAGTGCAAATATTTACTGTAGTATTATATCATCTGTTAGCAAATAACCTAAAGGCCTGTGCATACTGCAAGGAACTAACAGGCTGTCTGTAATGGCAACTCGCCTTAAGCCAAGACGGTGGTTCGACCTAAGTTTGAGCTGGATTATTCGAAATCTCACAGATCTGTACTATCTATGTAGGTTTATACATTGGACGTTTCCGAGAGATACACTATGTAAACAGTCATATACATACATACATCTAGTTTGTAGACTGATTTCAGATCCCTTATGAAGACTAGTTATAAAAAAGGAACTGTGATTTTTGTAAGCACTTGTCAAATGCTTGTATTTCGTCGGCATCATCGAGGTGATCTACATACTCTTTACCCTAAGGGCACACAGGAGCTATGGCCCAGGGCCCGCATTCTCAGGGGGCCTCGAAGGACCAACAATTCTCTAACACATTTATTCTCAAATTTGGTTAAAAAGTCAGATATATTGGAAGATACTTCCTAAGGTAGAAAATGCTACAAGAATATTCCATTGTCTAATAGAGCGGTCATGCATGCAGCTTTAGATAATACAAAATGACTTGCAAGTATTTTTTTCAAGATTATATTTTTCCCATTCTAAAAGGGAACCAAATTTTTGTATGCCCGAGGTTACCAGCGTAGTTTAAAATGGCCTTGCTCGTCCACAATCCTTCAATCCACATCTTTGTAAGAACTTCTCTTATTTCTTTAAAAAATACAAAGGAACTGCTGACTGTTAATTTTTAACGTTTAAAGTAAGTTAACAGATCAAAACGCGTACACATTTTTGGTAGATAAGCCAACTCCTTACTTACTGCCTGATCACTCGTGACCACGTTGATGCAACTTAACCGATACGTCTAGTATTACGAGTAAATACAAATAAATCATTACAAACCAATTTTAAAATAGGACATCCAACTGTCAACTACGTGTGCGTCACAAGAGCTCAAATAGCGTCCATCCACTACCAGGAGTACATAAGCCGGAGTATTGATTTTTGCATTTACCTACATAACGTGTCGTACATACACTGGCGTACACTGTGTAGGTACATAGGCCGAACTGCCTGGCAAACTGCGCTTTCATTTTCCAACGCGTTTTTCGGCCTGTGGTAGTGATTTAGCAAATCGAATGAAGCATCAATTTCGAACGAAAATAGTGTAATGGACGTGAGGATTTTTTTGTTAAAGAGCAATTTTAATGAAATACGGTTGGTATTATGTTGTTATAAATGGGAAATACAAAGGAACTGAAAAATCGTATTCGTTTAAAATCGGAGCTTAGTGACGTAACATAATAAAGTTACTGTTACGAAGTGAAAATAAGCTGATGAAAAGGGAACTCAGAGTAGTTAAGGAATTATATAATACAATGACATGCGGTTCAATAAAAGTAATAATAATTAACTCTTATTGACCTCATACATTACATAGTTGTTTGGAACTCCTGACATCTGTAATAGGTATGCAATCCTGTGTTTCAAAAACCAGTCCTCACTCCCGACCTCGGTTAACAAATACAGTTGTGTACAATTAGCTGACCCGACAGACGTTGCCCTGTCTTAACGACGACTATGTATATTTATATATTTTATATAAAAAAATTATATATATTTTATAAAATAAATGTTTCGTAAGAACCTTCTACTGACAATAACAAACACAACAAAAAAAATGTAATTGGTTCAGCTTTTCACGCGTGATGGCGTAACCAAGGGAAAGAGGGATTCATTTTTATATATTAAGACTAGCTGTCACGGCGAACTTCGTAACACCTATTTTTTTTAATTTCTAACCTTTTAAACCTTCCCTGATCCTCCACAATTATTTCAAGACCAAGATTAGCCAAATCGGTCTAGCCGTTGTCGAGTTTTAGCGAAACTAACGAACAGCGATTCAGTTTTATATATAAGAAAGATATTATGAAAAACATCAATTAATTTCAAATGGAAAAAAGCTTATCAAGAAGGTTTACTTTATCTTATAGTATAGTATAGTATGTTCGATACGGTAGATATCAGTCTGATCTAATGGTAGCTATCAATTAATCCAGAGCGCTTATAGGTTGTTGACCGACCAAAACAACATATTAATAAAGTCACGATATAAACATCGTAGTCGTTAGAAAACATTTTTAACCCCCGACGCAAAAACGACGGGGTGTTATAAATTTGACGTGTCGGTGTGTGTATCTGTCGCATCGCAGCTCCCGAACAAATGTACCAATTTTGATTTTGATTTTTTTGTTTGAAAGATGAATAAGTCGGAAGTGTTCTTAGCTATTTTTTATAAAAATCGATCCGAGATGGTTGTCGTCATCAAATTATATTATTTTGTTTTGTAAAGAACTGTTGTTATTCCAATTCATTTTACACTTACTTTTGCCCATTTCGGGATAAATAGTATCTTATTTTCTCATCAGGAACCATTTAATTTTGTTTTAAATTTAATCCACACCCATTCATTATTTTTTGTATAAAAGCATAACTAATAACTATTATGCATACCTATGTTCTCACAAACTTTCGTGTTTATAGTATTTGTAAGATTAGAAATAAAGACTAGTTAGTTTTCTCTAAAACCCAAAAATTCCAGTACAACTTGTCTTTCAGATTTTAGTTTCTATGGTTTGACTTTGTGTCGATTTTCGAGTATGTTTCGCTTGTGTATCAAGGATTCTCCATATCAAAAGATGTTTCCATTTATTTCTGACAGTATACATTGGTGTATTTTTTACATTTTGCCAATATTTTTTTTCCATTAATCACACCTTAGTTCGAAATAATTAACGAAGGAATCAACTAAGTGTGTAGGCAGAATGCAATTCGATACCCGGACGTGACACCGGCTAAATTATTAAAACTAACAAGAGTTATGAAAAACTTGTTTTCAAAGTGTTTGATGATTTCAAAACGTAAATGTTCTCATTAGGACATATTGAACACATTTATAATCCTAAAGTAGTTATAAATGAACAGTATCTGCCTTCCCGAACAAAGACAAAGCGGTAATTATGATTTATTGATCCTTTCATTAGAACTTTGTTAGAGGAAATTCTATAATTAGGAAGCTATTTCATTAATCAATTTTCCAATACAGTCTAATGATTTCTAGTACCATCTTAATATCAATACTTATGTATAAAGCAGAGCGCTCATCAAAGGCAAGCATCCCTTTGTCTCCCGAATCTCGTAAACAAAGGATTGTTAGCTACCTAACTAACAGCATCCGACTACTACCTATGCGCCTATTATGGACTAAGTTTACTTGCATCGATAAGCGCCTTAATTGCACCTTGAAACGAAACATGTGGATCACCTGAGTTCGAGGCAGATGCGGCTCAGCTGCCGCCCGGGCTCACCCCCTCCCTGCCGCTCCCGCGCGCAATCGCGGCTAACAGTTTTATTTCCCCGAATAAACTTTATCAAACAAAGCGTGCGTTCCCCGCGCCCTGCATCTGCTTGCCCAGCTGTTCCGTTGCAGCTGGCCGCGGCGTCTCTGTCGCACGCACGCGCGTTCGCCACCGCCGAAAGGGACGGGGCATAGCTGTAATCGCCGAGGCCCTTCAATTCCCTGTACGGCTCATTCGCAGTCTGCATCCCGGCGCCGGCGGGCGGCACCATGACGAACAAACGCAGACGGGAGTGCGACGACGTCGATCGTCGTGCGAAGAGACAGCGTCGCCGCAAGCGGTCGCATAGCGAGCCAGCCATCGACACCGACAGCGCTGAAAAGCGGCAAGCGCTCAAGCGGCTGTTCGGCCGCTTTTGCTCCGTCGACGTCGACAGCCAACGGGAGGATGAGCCGGAACCTTTGGACGAGTCCTCCATTTTCGACACCGAGAATGAGGACCCGCTTCTAGACACCGTTCCGGTTGACATGGACCCAGAGCAGCTTGGATTTCTTGTGTGCGCTCAAGAGACACTTCGATTTCTACACGGGCGGGGGATTTCCCCCCAGCACCCTGTGTTTGCAAGGTTGCGCCTACGTCTGCTGCGAGGGATCGACGAGATGGCGGTGGCCTGAGCCTTGCTCGGTCCAGAGCCCCCTAGGAGTTAAACCCCCTCTGTGCCTCCTCTTCAAAGAATCCAGTCTATTTTCTGAGTGTTTTACGTTGTTTGTGAAGTGTTTACGTATTTCAGTACTACCTATTCGGGCTCTGGTTAGTTCTTAAGATGAACGTTGTAAGGTTGATAATTGTCAAAGCAACAGGTGGCCCGGCGGGGCATTCTAGTCACTATCTAGTCAAGTTAAGGAATTATATTGTTGAACGAAACGTTCTATTGGTGTAAGTAATCAAATAAATGTTTAAAATATATTGGTCTTCACTTATTTCTACCCCTTAGTGAACCCTTTAAGTAATTACTTAAAACAAAATTTCATTTTATCAAAATTAGGAGTACTTAGCAATATTTTATTCACAATGACACAGAGTCCTATATTCATTACGTACTCGTAACTAGAATCAAAAAAATAATTTATAAATCAATTAAATTAAAATTACTTTAATTTATTTTATTTCATATCAGTTTAAAGTTCATAATTAAAATTGAAAATAAATTGAAAACCATTTCAAATTAATTCAAATCAAGCATAAAGGTTCAACATTATATTATTTACTTGAAAGAACAATCTGTGATTCAAAAGCTATCTAAATTATCAAAAAAAGAAGTATAGTCCACAACAGAACAAAGGCTTTAACTTACGAGTAACATATCTTTTGGATTCTAATTTCATGAACCTTTTCATTGAGTGCTTAAGTTTAATATTGACTAGTAATTTTTAATATTTAATATTCTTTTGAATTAACAAAGTCCATGTGTTGATACTCACAACATCAATTGAAATAGTTACAATGAGACAATCAGATTATTATTTTAGTTAGATCACTTACTGCGCTAAAGAAACTCAAATTGAACTGTTAATGGTTTGCAAAATTACAAATTTATTTATTTATTTCTTTAATATTCATATTTAGTTAAATAAATAAATAAATGCGCCAGACAATCACACCTATCACCTGGTCTCAAACTAAGGTTTTTCCCTTGTACTATGAGTACCAGACGACGGATACTAACTGGGGGCGTCATCCCAGCACACCCAGACTCAAGTCAATTTAGAAAAGTTCGTTTTCCAAATTGACCCGACCGGGAATCGAACCCGGGACCTTTCGCGCTTTGGCCGCCTACCTTAGCCACTGCGCCACCGGGGTCGAGTTGATGTAAGTATAGCCTTACCTTATGGTAGACATTACCGTTTATTCCTTGAAGAAAGCGAAACGTCGTTGTATGCAGTTTAGTAAGGCATTGTAGTTCTTCAATGGGATACTTCTTACAATAAAAGCTGCTGGTCGGGCTTACTCAGCATTTGCCGTTCGCAGTACCAGATTTTTAAATAAATATTGGACAACATCACATACATTGCTTTCATTCTGTGGTAAGTAGCTCAAGCACTTGTGTTACAGAAGTCAGAAATAACGACGGGCCTACAACACCCAGCCCAATATAGAAAAAGTTCGATTTCCATATTGAGCCAACCGGGGATCGAACTCGGGATCTCAGAGATAGCGCGACACCAAAGGCCCATTCGCCTCTCTGCTACGGAGATGATCGGATTTTTAAGAAACTAGCTGTGCCTGCGACTTCGTTCGCGTGGACTACATCCTTTCATGGTCGGTTTTACCCCTTTCTCCCCTAATATTCGAAACAAAAAGTAGTCTATATTTTAATCCAAGTTTCGAGCTATATTTTTGCCAAATTTTATATCTCTAACTTCAAAAATATATATTTTTTTAATATAAACTTTCAGAGGTGGTATTACCTCCCTCCTCCCCCCCCTTATTTTCTAATAAAAAGTAGCCTATGTCCGTTCTTGAGATTCAACGTATACCTATACCAAATTTCATCAAAATCGGTTGAGAGGTTTAAGCAGGAAAGCGTAACAGACAGACAGACAGACAGAGTTACTTTCGCATTTATAATATTAGTAGGGATTTCTTCCTCTTGGCACGTATTTATGTAGACAATAATTACGGAGCCCGATGCCTACCATAACTATAATCCTGAATAGACCACAATATAAGTACTAAAACTTGACGAGAACTATATTTCTAGGTACTGAGATTCTTTCCAGATTATTTTTGGTAGAATTAGGTTTCAAACCAGTAGTAGATTCAATTTATAGCAGTTGTACCGACGTAAGCCTGACTTTGGCGTCGCTCCATTTCCGAAGTCTCGGGTTCGATTCCTGGTCGGGTCAATATTGAAAATGAACCTTTCTATATTATATCGGGTCTGGGTGTTATGGTACCGTCGTTGTTTCTGGTTTTTGTAACACAAACACTTTAGCTATTGACAACAGAATCTGTGCAAATGTAGGTATATGACGTTGTCCAATATTAAAGTGATCAGACTTATTTGACGAACTCCGTAGCCGAGAGGCGAGCGTCAATATGGGAAACGAACGTTTCCATATTGTCTCGGGTCTGGGTGTTGTGGTACCGTCATTCTTTCTGATTTCTGTAACACAAATGCTTTAGCTACCTACTTACTACAGAATCAGAGCAATGTATTTGATGTTGTCCAATAATTATTTACTTAGATCATAGTATGAAAACCAAAAGGCTTAACCTGCCCTCTGGAATCTCGTTATTCTTATCGTCCTAGAAATAGGCGAGTGCTTAGTCATTATATGCTTCTCTTTTTGAGATAGTTTGATGTTACCTTACAGGTACGTGACAAATAAAACACATCTTTTTTCTTACTTGATTAGTTATTTTCTTTATACTTCCTCTCGTTGCCTCATTTTATAATGAATTATTATAGAGAAATATTATATACGTATAAATGACTAAGACATTTTATAAAACCTACCACTTAAATTTACCTATATCATTATCTACTTATCAAAAATGTTAGTATTTATCCAAGTGAGGGACATGGACATATGAGTTAAACACGAATCAGTTTTTATTTAGAGAGTTATTAACATTTGCGTAAATATATAAATATATTTCGTAGTTTTTAAAATTAATTGTTTAAAAGCAGACATATTTGTTTCAAGTCCCAGGGGGGTATTTTAAATGCTTATAAAATAAAAAATAATTTCTAGACTAGACAGACTTTGGTAGACAGCATTACAGTCTTCATAAATATGCAAATTAAATAATATATTCCTTATTATCTAGAAAAATAACTTAAAATGTTCAGGCAATATGAGTAAATACAGTTAGCAGTAAAACATTTTTGTATAATATCATGTAAAGAATATAAGCAAACAAATTCGTTTTGTTTCTTAAATTCTCAAATATATAATTCCTCAACTAAGTGCTTTGCTTTTTTAAATAGGTACAATTTGTATAATTGAATTAGTATTAAAAAATGTACACACATTCAATTATTTTATTAGTAGGACATCTATGTGTAGTTTAACGTCTATCAGTGACATAAAGTAAAACCAAAAACCTAAAAGAGTAAAGTTAAGTTTCAAGCGCTACATAGAGCCACATTGATATTCGTGCTATTTTTTTCAAAGTAAAAGTCAAAGTTAATATTTTTTATTCATGTAGATAACATTTGTAATACTTATGAATCGTCTCTATACAATGCAAATGAAGCTATCTCCGGTTCGGAACCTATAACTAGAAGAAGAACTAGAAGAAGAACCTTGCCGAGAAGATACCGGCAAGAAACTCAGTAGTTTTTTTTTACAAATAAAAAGCTAAACTTATTACTAATTTTGCACCAAGACATACAGTTGGTTTGTCAGTTGGAAAAAAAAACAAAAAAAATATATAGTATCATATTTTATCAGCAACTTATTCAGGATAAATAAGTTAATGCTGCAAATTAATACCAGAACAAATTAATGTACCTACGTAAGGCTACTAAGGATGTGGATGAGCAGATTGTGTAAGCACAAAGTTGCGCATTGGAAGCGAGATCGTATTCTCAATTACGAGGAGTTGACTCGCTCTCTCAGAGCACCACCCGAGTCGCTATTTTGTTTGATAACCCCTCCTAAGCTAAACACATAGAACGTGGCCATGTAATGAACGAGAAAACACATTAAATTTTAAAACAGTCGCATACAACTGAACAAGTCAATTTTGGATTAGAAAAAACAATGAAACAACATCAAATTAAAAAATATAAATCAATAGATCAGACAAGTAGTAGGGTCCGGCCGTTATGCCCCCATTCCGGGTTGCCCCCGGCCGGTATGCCCCCACATTTAAAAATTTGTTATTCCGGTTTGCGATTTAAATGTGGGGGCAAACCGGCCGGGGCCAACCCGGAATGGGGGCATAACGGCCGGACTCGACAAGCATGAGTTATCACTTAAGCAACATGGAACGATTTGAGCAGGTATTATTATATATCGCTTAATATAACAATACCTTAATATAATATCCCTACTAATATTTTAAATGCGAAAGTAACTCTGTCTGTCTGTCTGTGTGTCTGTTACGCTTTCCTGCTTAAACCTCTCAACCGATTTTGATGAAATTTAGTATAGGTATACGTTGAATCTCAAGAACGGACTTAGGCTACTTTTTATTAGAAAATAAGGGGGAGGGGGGTAATACCACCTTTGGAAGTTTATATGGAAAAATGTTTATTTTTGAAGTTAGAGATATGAAATTTGGCACAAATATAGCTCGAAACTTGGATTAAAATATAGACTACTTTTTGTTTCCAATATTAGGGGAGAAAGGGGTAAAACCGACCATAAAAGGATGTAGTCCACGCGAACGAAGCGGGTACAGCTAGTATTATAATAAACGTTCTATCGATTTCTTTAAAAAAATGCAATCTAATAGCAAGAAAATTATTGAGGAAATTGTGTACTTTTTTACATGTTAACAAACGGGTTTCTTTCTTTAACATCATACATTGTTAAATCATTGTCGATTTTTTACATGTTAACAAACGGGTTTCTTTCTTTAACATCATACATTGTTAAATCATTGTCGATTTTTTACATGTTAACAAACGGGTTTCTTTCTTTAACATCATACATTGTTAAATCATTGTCGATTTTTGCGTCAGTTTTTTAATGCGCTTACTAGTTTCAAACCAACTGATTTAAATACAGTTTTTGCTCCTGTCGTTCAATAAAATAATAGTACTTAAAAAAAAAGTAATTTTAAATGCCCGGTTCCAATATTTTACGAGTCGTAATGTGTCAAAAATGACAATCCGTTTTTCTCCAACTGACTACGAGTCTAGAACGATTTTCGCTAACGCCTCTTATAATTAAATATTGAAACCAGGCATTAGTCCTTGTTGTCTTACAATATTTTTCATAAATATAATTTAATATAGTTTAATAATATAATATCATAATTGTAATATCATTAGTTAAAATATCGATGTATGAAATACAATATAGATGTCAGTAAATAGTTATACATATGTATATCATGACAAAAAAACCCTATAAATTGAAAATTTTATTTTTATAAATTTTGGCCCAACATACACAGTTCGTGTTTACTTATGGATGTTGTCTTTGCACTTATAAGATACATAATGCGATAATTCACGAGTCATACTTACATTATGATTGACAAAGTATTATTTTCAGAACATGTTTATCCGAATTACTGTCACAAACTGTTTCAAGCCTTTGAAAACAATTCAACCATAGAAAAAATTAAGTACCCAACATATTTTCTCATTAATTTGGATAACAACGTTATTACATAATTATCTTGGTATAAAGCCCACTAGTATCTATTAATTTAATATTTTTAGATGTTAACCTCTTCGTCGCCACGTTCAACAAATAGTCTGAGCTAAGACAAAGAGACACAGATTGAGAAACGTACTTGACGAAAGTTTGCTTTTTCCTAGAACCGAAATGGTTTCTTTGCTGTCTGCAGAACCTTAAAAAGGAAGCCGCAAATACTTTCATCTTTTCCAATTTCCTCGCACTACCTAGCTACCACTGTGGGCGTTCTGTAGGAGTGCTGAGCAGCCCCGGGCGTCTTCGATTTATCTATTTTTATTTAAGTCTTCTTAATTTTTTTACTTTGATTCCTTTCATGACTTTTATTGACGAAAGTAGGCGTTCAAATTTAATAATCAGCCGAAAGCAAATGGTGTATTTATGTAGAAACCTTATTAAGTCGTCTCTTGATAAGTACTCTAAATAAGCCTTGTTTTATTAATTAAGACTGGAATATCTGTTTTTTTACACGCTGTGACCTTATATAGTACCATTAACAATTATTTAGGTTTGTTTGTTACTCTATAAATACTATATGCTTATTATAGTTTTACACTCCCCACATGTAAAACTTTAGTGTTCTTTCTAAATAATAAATCCTTCAGTTTAAAACTTCAGTAAAATAACGGGAAACGGACTGTATTCTCAGCATATTCTTCATAGCAGAGGCTATGCACATGAGAATTTTATATCTGTACCATTATCATCATTTTTTTTAAATATCAATGTCTACAAATGTTTTGTAAAAAAAACATAGATAGATGTTTTCTTCTATTTTCTATTAGATACTTGCCTGCCTATGGCACTAAGTGGTGAGGACACTCATTCACTTGGGTATACGTAGTCAGTAAACTCTACTCTTACTCTTTATAAAAGGTAAAAGAAAACTGTTTGTGGCAGTGTTCAAGAACGTCTCCGGTTTTAGATTGATACTGGATCGACAATTATAAATAAACAAAGGACGACTGACATTCTTGACACTGTGAGATCTCACAGTAGCTTTGTGAATTCATGTGTCAATCAAATCTAAGATCGATACCTAATATCGCTTCCTCTATACGCGTATTCAAGAACCATTCTGTTGAACTGTTCTGGACTAAGGTCGTCCGTTACCATTTTTTTAGTAAGGAATTCTTTTAGCAGCCTTTGGTACAGTTCCTGTGCAGTAACTTTGGGCTTGGGTCGGGTTTCATCTATCGATGCAATTGCCACCGTCTCTGGGATCATTCTGGAAATATAAAAAAACATATTGTAATGCAGTTTACCCTCCGTTGCAAATGTTTTCTCCTGTGTGGGAAAGTGTGAGCGAGTTTATAAATTGTTTTTCGTAGTTATTAGATTTATTATAAGCTCTACGATTTTGACCACGTTATTTCGTGAAAAAATATCTTTTAAATAATATTAGTTAGTTGTTAAGAGTAACAAACATCTATAAAACTTCAAGTAGGTAATAAAAGAAAGATTTGAACCCTATTTAGGTACAACATGGACCTCAACCCAAAGACTGTCTGGAAGAGCTTAATACCATAAGACCACCTATCATACGGCAATGGCTAAATTAATTTAATCCACGGTTAATTTTAGGATGTGTTATAAAAATACAAATTTCTATAGATCTACCTTGCTATTTTCTAAAATTTTAAGACCTCCAATCTAAGCATTCATGTTATTGTGACACAAATCCATTTCAGTCCTATTAATAACATTAGTAACAAACCAGTCCTTCAAAAAAATTAAGTACCTCATTCCACAAGAAAAAGTCTTGCGTCTTACGGCGATATTTTTTCCTACTTTACCGTAACTTTGTAAGCGTTTTTTAACTTACACTCTCAAAGAAGTATTTTCTTATTACGCGTTCTCGCAATATTTCGTAGACTACTAAGTCGTTTTAACAAGGAAAATATGAAGAATGGAATAAGTACCGTTGTTGGGAAAATATGGACACTACAAGGGTGTAACTGGTGAAACATACTTACCTATTTCCTTTATTTTCTTTTGTTGTGATTATGAAAGAGTATTAATTTGGTTATTTTCGCTGTTCTAATAGATATTTTTGTCAATGTAGAAGTTATAGCGTTAGGCTCTAACACCAGGATGTTGTAGGTTTTCTTAATTTAGTAAATATGTACATTACATTTTATTTAATCATGTATATGTAGTTTATACAATCTCATTAAAACTACATCACTTGTTAAAAAAACTAAGACTCGCAACTCAGATGTACTACCGTAAAAAGTTGTGAGATCCATGTAATACCATCGGTTATTTGTTTATTCAGTCTCTACTTCTTTTACTTAAGGAGAGGGGGGTTTTTTGGGGAATGAGAGCCATCCGCTCCTCCGCAATCTTGGTGAAGATGAAAAGGACATCTGCGGCCATCATTTATAGTCAGTTAGGAAAAATTAAAGTAAGGGTTTTGTCTTAAGTTGTCACGTACTTAATTAGATAATTAGTAGATACTAACCTAACAAACAACGTCTAATAGTAACTATACCAATATTAAAAATCATACACGTTTTAAATTATCTACTACATGGTAACTTTCTTCATACTTTAGGTATAGTATATCTTACAGCTAACCTAAAGGTAGTATTTAGTACATTGTTCGAGCAACAGAGCATGCTTAACCGCACCAAATTGTTACTAACTTGGAACAACTGTGGTTAATTGGCGCTAATTGAGCTCAATTGATACCTTAAGTATGTCATCATGATATACCTACAGATACATATGGGCGTAACCATATATAGTGATTGTCTTGGGAATTTAAAGCCCATCACATATATATATATATATCTGTTTACCCAAAAGAAGTAGTTTAAATACTTGGGTACTCGTGTTATGAAATCAGCAGGTAATAGAAGTGGTGGAACTACAATAAATACTAAAGAATACAAAATCTGTGTATCCATTATGAAAACAAACCCACGACCAATGGCATAAAGAGCAGGGTTTCTTACAAATACATCTTAAATAAACTTGGTATAAAATGTGTAATTTAATCACCTAAGAATATAGATTTGTATTTTTAAGTTGAGATTATCAAATTTGAATCGGCAGCATGAGACCAAAACAAAATTAATAAACATCTGGTAACAAACCACACTGGTTCAACCAATCAAAACAGGTCAACAATTTACGAACAAAACAAAAAAATATTTAGACTCAGAAAAATAAATATTTTTAAAAAAATTTCATATTGTGAATAGTAAAAGTTGCACGCAATTAAAAAAAACAGGTTAGAAAACAACGGAAGCGATTTGTAACCCGACCCGTCTTCACATGAATAACTCACTTGTCGACATGCCCTCAAACACACAAGAAAAACAATCCCACCTTAGAATCAGGAACCCCACTGCGTCTCAGACATCCAAAAAACACCTCAAACACAACCAACGCACTCTCCGAACTTACACACCAACTGTACTAAATTATAAACACACCAGTACCCATTCACGACAATTTTTTCTAACCGACTCAAACGCAAACCAAATTGGATCTTCCCACACCGTGAATACAGTTTGGTTTGTTACAAAGTAGCTTTTACTGGGGTGCCGCCATTCTATTTGCGTTTTACCCCAACATGTGGCTTGACAGGGGTTCAATCCTGAGCGCGAACGCTTGATGACGGCTTCAAATTGTACGGTCAACAGCATATCACGATACTAGCCTTTATGCCCAGGACGTAAGGGCGGTGCAAAGTTCGGTACGTACAGTCTGTGCTTTTGACTGTGCGTAAGCTCTTGTGGTTACAAAGATCCTTTGTCGTTAAGCTCAGGCAACAGAAGCTTAGGTACTCTATTTCGACGGAATTGCCGGATTACAATAAAAGCAATAGTGAAAATTGTCTCATCAAAGAGAAAACCGTTTTATTGGATAAATTCTTTACCTTTTTTTATTAAGTATTTTTATTATCGATTAATGAGAATGTTGCTTTGGCCCGAATATACCTACCTTCTTAATTTCATGTTTCAAACTAAAAGGATTAGATAAATTTTCATAATTTAAATAAATAAAATATAGTCTAATATTAACAACCGATTTTCGGGCATTTTTAGAAAAGCAAATGTTAACACAATATACAAATACCTATTTCTTTTTTGTATGATAATAAACTTGTTTTAGTCATCTATATGTTCAAATAAATATAAATTTTTAATCGCTTACCGTATTGTTTCATCAATTATAAAAAGCCTTTCATGTTCCAAAATCAGATAAAACTAAAATCGGGCAACTTTTTTATCGTCAATAAGAACTACATGGTAACAATTTAAAACGTCTCAACTCTGACTGTTAATTCATTTTATCTCAAATTTAAAAATTGCCATAAACCACTAGGATTGAATTATCTAATCAGCATTCTAAATTACTATGTAAGCGACGGCGATTATTGCAGTAATAGATCACCGAATTCATAAATGATGTTAGAATGTTAAGAGTTATTGAACCAATATAACGCGTTACATTGAATCCGTTTCGATATAATTTTAGACTGGTGAAATAAAAATATAAAATTGTAATCCTCATTATAAATAAATGTATAAAAAACAGATTGATCTATAAACGCCTTCGAAATCGAAAAAGCTTCCGAACTCCATTTCTCAAAGATCAATGCAATACGGAACAGATTTCGCTTAAGTTAAAAGTTAGTTCAATTTACCCCACTGGGATGAAATACGGTTCAATAAAGTAGGTAAACTACGCACAAAAGTGCAAAAGTATTTTGAACCTTATTTGCAGCGCTAAGTAGGTTGATAAATTAAATAAATTGTGTCACAAACATTATGTTACATTATATTATACAATACCAGATTAGATTAGATTAGTATAAACAAAATATCAAATGTAGGACCTTATCTAAATACCTTGTTGCATTTTATTTTAAACTTAAATGACTAGTATATACATTAAAAACTTACTCTACGCGATATCTATTTACATAATTATGCAAAGCATGGATTTAGTTAGCATGCTTTATAGGTTCGGCTAAAACGATTTGAAAGAACCTAACATCCAATTTATTTGAAATTGACTCGATAAAGGGCATTTACATTCGGCACTGAAGTTTATTGACAATTGCCAATATCTTGTAAAACGTCCCTAATAACTACAATCTTATCTTAATCCTTTACGTGTAATTGAAAGAGGAAATAAAATGTTTATTTAAATGCGTTTATCCTATTGCATTGCAAAACATGACATGATGTGATAAAATCTTTTTGATAAAGAAATTCCATATCGCAGGCCTTATAGGAATGCTGTTTTTACAAGATAAAAACTATCGAATGCTTATTTGTTCAACCAGATCAATAGAAATAACAAAACACAAACAGTACAAAACTACTATAAAAAGTAAGTAAGTTAGTATCACATCAACAGTCCGTAACCATAAAACGTGGTACCTTCGTTGTTTCTGATTTCTGTTACACAAGTGCTTTAGCTACTTACCACAGAATCAGAACGATGTATGTGATGTTGTCCGATATTTATTTATTTATTTATTAACCTCCCAAAATCCATTAACATATCCAAACGGATTGAGGGCTCTTGTACATTATTTCCCGTGTACCTTTTGATACAAGGTAATGCAATAAGGGAATAAAAAAACTCTATAATTTTGTATTAAACATTCAATTATTTTCTGTAGTCTATATCAGCCAAACACAGCTCGGGTTTGTAATCACCATACATTTTGAATGAGCAAATAATACTGGGTTAATTCCCATTATTGTAAAATATTTAAATGATGGAGGCCAGTGCCTTGAATATAAATAATGCTAATTCTATTATATTTTTAATACGTTACATACGGAACCCTCGACTGCAACAAAGTTGCACGCACATAGGTAACCATTTTTTTCATCCGTGTAATGAGAACAAAGATTCGGCAATTTCGTTTCTCGAAATCCTATTCATTCAAATATTAAATCCTCCTTTTGACAGGGAGATTACGGCATTCTGTATAGAATTAACAAAGGGTCAAGAATTAAATACTGCATGGCGGCGCTGCACCACGCATACGCGTCATCCGAACAACTCCAATAATCAATAAACCGGTCCTATTTGCATCGGATCATATTAAATCCACATCCCCTTTCATGTTTTATATTTTTTGTAAAATTTTCCTTTGAAACGAAATAAAATACGCTCTGAATATGGTTCGATTAATCCGATGCCACGGAAATTAACGCTGTCAAAGAGTGGAGTGGCACAGAAGGTCTCCTGACAAATTTATTTTACTGTACTGGTGTTGGGCAACAACAAAAAATTCTACAATATTTCAATATCGTTGAACTTACGATTCAGTAATGCACGATCATCAGTACCACTTTTTGCGCGGGATATTAAAAGCACAATTAAGAACATTATAAAGATCCTGCTCTATAAATCATGGACGCTATGGCTACAGTCAGCCACAAGCAGTTATACAGGCCTTTTTTTTTTTTTTTTTTTTTTTTTTTTTTTTTTTTTTTTTTTTTTTTTTTTTTTTTTTTACGGGGGGAAATGCTTGATGCACCGTACCGTCACCCGAGGGAGGGTGACGGCGTGTGTGGGACTCCAACCTACCGACCTACCTCGGACTACCCACTAAAACCCCCCGGTGGACCTCATCGCCTTAGTGGCGGCGCTGTGGGAGATTGGTTTAACCTTTTCATCCACAACACCGCCGGCAGTTATACAGGCCTAGCTAACATACGCAACGCGACTAAATTTTATCGCGCTCTTAACAAACGTCAAAATCGATTGAAGTCAGTTATATTGCGGTATAAAGCACTGCTGCTGATTGGCTGAAAATACGAGTGCAGTGTGATATTAGCCAAACAACAGTATAGAAACTTTTGTTGTCTCATGCGATACATTTGATATATTGCGTATGCTAGGCCTGATAGACCCAAGACTTTAAAATATCATCATGTTGATCACTAGCGCTGAAGCCTCTAGCAACTAATTGCTTGGCTTGAACAACCATTTAGCTAGCGTCTAAACGCCTGAACCTAAATAAAGCCTAAATATTTATGCTCGTGGTAAGGCCAGGAGACCAGAAATGAAATATAACAATGAAGAATAGCAATTTTTAGTCCTCATACTTGTACCCAACATCAGTTAAAAACAACTTACTTTTAATGCATATCAAAAACCACAATTTTGCCTGTAGGCCTTTAAGTTAGAAACCAGTCGTAAATGTAAGCAAAGGCAACGTGCCCAAACACATATCTTTATCTTGATTTATGTACGGTGAGCCCTGGGGCTTAAAATAAATACCTATTGACACTATATCTTTCATTATTTTCTCCAATGCTGGGACGCGTTTAACCGACTTCTAACGGACCCTCATGCCTAGCTCACATTTACAAAAATATAATCTTATTCTAACAATTAAAAATAGATAAATAAATTCAGACACCCTTCTGTATTTTCCATCTATTTCCATGCATGTACGATTCATTATTTACTTATTAATTATCTTTTCTATGAATTCGTTCATTCGCTTTTATAATTAACGAGGAGCATCCATTTTTCCTGTAAAACAGACATTATTTTTTGTTTTACTTATGTACAGATATCTTTTTATATAACTAGTTCTTCCATGTAGAATCAATGTGCACAATTTTTCCAGACGATCATCAGTCGTGATTCTCAATCGCCGCTTCACTTAGTACAGGAAAGATACAAGCAAGTGTTGTCAATTGAAAAGCAAATATAAATAAATAAATAAATACTGGACAACATCACATACATTGCTCTGATTCTGTGGTAAGTAGCTTAAGCACTTGTGTTACAGAAATCAGAAACAACGACGGTACCACAACGCCCAGACCCGAGACAATATAGAAAAGTTCGTTTCCCATATTGACCCGATCGGGCATCGAACCCGGGACCTCAGAGATGGCGCGACGCCTAAGTCCGGCACGCTAACCTCTCGGCTACGGAGGTCGTCAAATATCGATAGATTATCGTATTTATAATATTTACATATTACAACGCGGTTACTATTTACTAAGTATATACCCAAACTAGCGGCTCACCGCTGCTTTGCACGTGTAGTACCCCTTATTTTTCCGCTGATCCTTTGCTCCGTGAATTGCAGTGTGATGTTATATAGCCCAAAGCCTTCGTCGATAAATGAAATATCCAACATAAAAATAATTATTCAATTCAAATCGGTAATGCCTAAGGTTAGCCCATTCAAACAAACAAACGCTTTATATAGAAATTAATTATTTACTTCAAAAGAAATAAAACCCCTGACTCGCTTCACTCTCACTTATATTCAATCAATCAAGAAAATAAGTAAACTTAATGTCAAAAAAAAAAAATTTGAATTAATTCCATAAAAATTTAAACCTTACTTAAAGGCCATCTTGTAAGAACGTTTAATACAAGGCCTTTAAGTAGGGTTCGTAACGTCAGCATCACTTCAGCTTCATAATATTATAGATAAAAAATTTATCAGCCTTGAATGGTTTTCGTTTATTAAACGAGAACCATTTTTATATATTTTAGCTACCCACTTTGTAATTATGTAAATTATCAATTGTGTAACATATTCAATACTATACGATCATTTAGTTTTTTTAACAAACAAAACCAAATAAAATATATATAATTTTATATTCCAGTAGGACTGTCTACTGGAATAGAATGTTATATATCTTCATTAATGTTTTACAAAAGTACTTATAAATAGTCAGTAAAAAATAAGTAGTCTACCGCCGTGTTCTAAATATTGTTGATGTAGAGAAAAACCGGCAAGAAACTCGACACAAATAGGACCGACCTATCTATCCGATATGTAGGTAAATATCGACAGTTTGGCAACAATAAAACAAGTATTTTGCTTGTTTTTGTGTAATTTGCTTGCTCTTAATCACAACATTAAAGAAAAGAGATGATCTTTGAAAACAAACTTTCTAACGATCTAGAGGAAGTTTACAATGCCTAATGTTAAACAAGTGAACACTGTAATTAAAATGAGTGATGAGCCTATTGAGGTCATCAACTCGACAGTATTCCTTGGTATTACCTTGGACTCAAAACTGCAATGGTCTCCTCACATTGTTGCTCTAGCAGGAAGACTAAGCTCAGCCGCATATGCAGTTAGGAAAATTAGACATCTGACTGATGAGGAAACAGCGAGATTAGTTTATTTTAGTTATTTTCACAGTATAATGTCATATGGTCTACTCTTGTGGGGGTCTGCAGCCGATATTCAGTCTATTTTCATCTTACAGAAGAGGGCTATTAGAGCCATTTACAGGCTTGGACCCCGCGACTCGCTGCGAATGCGATTTAAGGAGATTAACATACTAACAGTCGCATCGCAATATATACTCGACTGTCTATTGCACGTTCACAAAAACCTGCACAAAATTCCAAAAAAATCAGACATTCATCGATTTAACACCCGAAATAAACATAAACTTGCTGTTCCAAATCGTAGACTCCATAAAATTGGAAATTCATTCGTTGGGTTAAGCATAAAAATGTTCAATAAATTACCGCAAACTATTGTTAACTTACCTACGCACAAGTTTAAGTTCTATGTTAAAAATGAACTTATGAAAAAAGGCTATTATACAGTAAATGATTATCTCAATGATAAAGATATTTGGCCTGATATTAATTAACGTGACAACACATGTTTTGAAACGTTTTTTTGTCTTTTTAATTAAGCGCCAGTTTCGATAATTTAATTTATTATTTCACAAAATGACATTGTTAATTTTAATTTTATACTATAAGTAGACATAAATTATTATTTTCTTTTATTTTAATTATGTGACATGTCGATATTTTTAATTTTCATTTGACAAAATGACATTGTTATTGGTAATTTTGTACGATAGACATGGCTATCACGAATTATTAAGTAGTCTCAAATTAACAGAATAAGATGTAGGTAGGTTACTACTTCGTGCTCCGGGTCCTATAGTTGGTTTGATGACTTAAATTGTAATTACTTTCCTAAGGGAGTTGGGAGTTAGTCATGCTCACTAAAATGTCACTGGGGTGGTGGCGCTATGTGGCGGGTCGTTACATTCCCTTCAATATGGTTGAGTGAAGCGATGGCTGGCACATACGTCATGCTTGTGAACAGGTGCCACCTTTGGGGACTGGTCTGCTCCAGCTTACCTCTTAAAATAAAATAATACTTCATGCTTTTTTCACTCATCAAAATAAAACTATATGACTTGGTCCAAAGTGTTCTACACATAGCTATAAGTTAGATACTGCTACTGTAACTTATCTGCTGAGTTTCTTACCAGTGTCTTCTCGATAGATATAGGTTCCGAACCGGAAGTAGAATCACTTTGCATTGTATTCAATGACGATTCAAAAGTGTTACATGTAACCTACTTGAATAAAGAAATATTTGAGTTTGAGTTTGAGTTTGAGTTTGAGAGGTCTAGCCAAGTGGCAGTTATGAAACTAAGATATCGTTCCGATAATTTGACCTCAGAAAAAATTGCTATAGATTTCTGTCGCAAAGTTTTTGCGTAAGAATTAATTATTATAATTCTACAATATAACACGGGTGTTTGGTGTTTGAGCAGCTTTACTCAAGATTTGCGTGAAGGCTTATAAGCCTCGTTAGAGCTCGTTTTTAGACACAATTGGGTTAAAAGTAAGTTGTATATGTCACCGTAAGATTGTAAAAATCGTTAGATTACAATCTATCTCGCGAGATTGTAAACTGTCGACAGATTGTGAACCGTAACATTATGATTGCAATTTTTCGCCTTATTTTTCGTTATATTGTAATCTATCGATGGGAATCGGTCAAATTGTGAACTGATGTAGAACGAAATGCATCTCGCGCGCTGATTGGTTGAGAGTTATGTGCCCCCCGCCGCCCCGTCATTCGCCATATTTGTTTGTTATTTCGTTTGTTGTCTTTATACTATTAATTTATGGTATGTTTAAAGGACTAAATATTTGTTTATAAAAATTCTTAAAATTTTCCAATTTTAACTAGTGTTAAAAGACAAAATAATTGTTTCATTTTATTGTAATTTTCAATTATAATATTGAGTGTTTGAAGAATAAATATTTCGGTACAATTATTTCTCAACGTATGTCAGGATTATTGATTACCCAGTAAATAGTAAATAAATATTTACTTGAAGATTTTTTGAAGTGCATTTATTTTATTTATACGACATCTCTATTTCTTTAGATAAAAGAAATGATTTGAATTGAATTTCATTCCTAACTTTACGCGGACATACAAAGGCTGGTCGTGATTGGTCGCTCATACAATAAACCGACCAATCAGGAAGAGCTTTCGGACAGTTGACAGTTTGACGCCTAACAGATTGTAATTTAACGGTTTCACTTCGATAGATTACAATAAAGCGAAAAATAATCCCTTAAATTGCAATCCCCAGTTACGGTTCACAATCTGTCGACAGTTTACAATCTCGCGAGGTAGATTGTAATCTAACGATTTTTACAATCTCACGGTGACATATACACATCAAGCAAAGTACACTCTGATTCGTATTCCTTTGACTTAGGAATTATAACAATCAAGTACAAGAACGTACGGCAACAATACGTCACGGGTTAGTAGTCGATTGGCACGAAATTTATTCGTCCAAACGTGCGAATCGTCCCCTTTCAAAAATATATTTTTTTGGTAGGCGTTTCGCACGAATGTATTTTAAACGCGTGCGAATCGACTCGTTCAAAAACTAGTAGTATGCATTTAGTTCTTGAAAGAGTCAATTCGCACGCGTTTAAAATTACATTACAATACATTCGTGCGAAACGACTACCAAGAAATACTATTTTTATTGAAAGGGGACAATTCGCACGTTCGGGTGAATTAATTTCGTGCCAATCGACTACTAACCCCAGGTCACGATAAACACTTGCAGTTCGATATTCTTAAACGAATAAAATAAGGGCGATGCCAAGTCCAAAGTGTGGATTCTGCCGTTCTTTTGTACGTATTTGCTTGAGGATAGGATAATGTGTACCTACACACCTTCATCCAAATACGTTAACATCAGTCGTATCGGATTTCATGTTATTATCCTGGCTCTTATCGATGTATTTAACGTTTTCATAAAACACAAAATATATTTTAAGAAAAATTAAACAACTAGTAAACAGCTAACTAAATACTCGTGCCTAAATGATCACATGATGTTACGCAACGCTGTCAACAAATGGTTTCTTAGGATTGTACACACAGAAGTGAAATAATAGGGCATTTTTATGTAACACTAGCGGTCCCGGCGAACTTCGTTTCGCCTTAGAAAATTTTTCCCGCTTTTCTGTTGAAATTTTTCAAATTTTACCAAGGATCTCTAATTTTGTAGCAGTATGTCAAATTGGAAGAATGTAGCATTAGATTGGTGAAATAATTTTTTAAATCGGCCCAGTCGGCCTTTTTGAGCGTATTCATTACAAACATACAAAAATAGGTACAAATCTTTATAATATTAGTGTAGATTAACCATAACGTGCAGCGCCCTGTTTAAAGTTCGATAACTCTTAATAGATATTGTGTAAATAATTGTATTCGTTGACGTTAAAGTGTACATTTGGCAACGAGTATGATATTTTTAATTCTATTCATCATCAACTAGTTACCAATGTTTTTTTATCGCTCAGTACAACGTTAACTATATCGTAGGAAGATATACAAACTACGTAACGACGCATCAGCATAGGGGCCGTCCATTAATGTGATGGTTTTTTTTTGGCATTTTTAAACCATGATAAGGTTCAAGATTGACCCCCTCCGCCCTACCCTATATCAGGTGTAGTTTTAGATATCTTTTTTTTTAATACAGACAGGTTTAAGTGTCATCAAATTTTATTTTTAAAAATAGTCATGATATATTTCTAAACCCCCCACTACCCCCTTGTGATATTTCGTGATTTATTCATAGACTCCCCCTCCCCTTTTTGAGCCTCGCATGATAAATGGACGGCCCCATACGGAAAGATGAGACTATCAGTAGTGAAGACGGGCAATCAGTTATTATTACTATGACAATGTCTGTTTTTACGACACACATTTTGACTGATGTATACCAGCCTTACACGCACACCGCAGTCATACGCCGCAACAACACAAAGGCATCATTCGCTCGCAAACGCCGGCGCGTGCGCAAGTCGTAAAAACGTCTCGCGCGACACTAGTTCTTATCATTGTGCCGAAACCATGTGATCTATATGGACCCTGAACAGTTGTTTACTTCTCGATAACATGAGGACAGCGGAGGCAAGCGGAGTCGTCGCCGAACCTTCAATTAAGGAGTACCAGCTGGAACGAGTTTGACGTAAATATGCCATTATTGTTTTCCAAACAGCCGTTACGCGGCTTGTCGTTTAACAACAATGACTCACCGTGTACACGTACAATTGCTTCAAAACTACACTACGTCAAGCACGGTTAGATATATTATTTCTGTCCATTTATTTTCCTTCGAAATAAGGTGTCTGTTTTTATACCATTTAAAGTATCTGTATTCTACCATTTTGTTTGCATTTTTTCGTAATTAATTATAAATTGTCTTTCCCTTGTCTAAGTTTGATCCAAATCAATTTTGTAGTTGTTTGCATGCCAGAGTACCTACCTAACAAGTATTCATCCATTCATTCAAACTCTTGCGTCAAAAATCTTAGTGTGATTTATATATCAAACTAAATATCGCAACTTTACTCACGTTATTTCAGGATAAAGAAGTATACTACCTAAATACTACCCTAAATTAAGTCGAAAATGTTAAGTCAAAACTTATTCAGGTAGGTAAATGTGTTTTCTTGTGTATATACAGTGAAAAGAACGTAAGACTACTTAGTACACTCTGGATTTTGTACCGATTTAATGCCGTGGGCATAAAAACCTAGTACTTCTTATTCCCACTATTACAAGTATTTATAGTGATATGTTGTTGACAGAACACATACTTAAAATATAACAAAACTTGACTGTTTCGGTTGATAATGGTGTATACTTTCGTTCTTGTCACAAAATTGCTACCCAATTGGACACAGATCACAGGTGTTGTTCTGACTTATTGTCTAGAAAATCGGTCACTGGAGACGGTCTCCAAGGTTCAGTTGCATCAACTTAACTAACATTAACGGTGATTGACAAGTTAACGCTTTTCATTTTGCAAAAAAATTACGGCTTATGTCAGTTGTGACAGCTGTCAAATTGTCCAATACCGTTAAAGTTTAGTTGTTGCATTTCTAACGTAAAAAAATAAGTGTAGCTAGTCAGCACCCAACATAACAGAGTTAGCATTCGACGGAATTTATTACAAATATATAAGGCCTATTAACATTTTTAAAATTGACTCAAAACAATTCAAACAAGCTTTAATGTCACGCTATGTATTGCTTACGGTCGACAGCAATTTGAATGCAATTAAAACTTCACGCATTGATGCTTGCATTGAAAACATCCCATTTGGTATGGTAAGCCTGCAGCACTCGTAATATTGACGTTTTATTATTCTGCTGTAAATTGGAATTACAAAAATTTATCATTTCACTCAAACCGTTGTGTTGTTTGCCAAAAATGTCTACTCTACCTCAACCATCCGAAATTTGATTGTCATTTTAAATTATTTTAATAAAGGTACATTGTTTCGAAAGGGAAACACACGTAAAATATAAGTATATTTGACAACGTGGATGTTCCTGGGCCCTATCATATAGTTCATACCATTGTAACCTTCTGCGCTTCCCAGAAAATCCCCGTGAAGATATTAAAGATTAGCCGCTATCATGGCTAGTAGGAGTTTTTATTTATATTACACTTTAGATTAACCTCATTCCACCTGATGTTAAGTGGTAATGAGGTCCTAGCTTAAGGACGACAAGTACAGCATAATAAATCTGTTACTGGACTAGCTGCGGTCTTCTGTAAGGTGTAGGTATTTCATCAGTCGGGCTGCTCCAGTTCGAGCGATAAATCGCCCTATCTCTCTTAAGAAGAGTTTTACGTTCGCTTAATTGCAGCACTTGTGCACTGACAGGTCGCCGCAGTTGAACAGTCTCGGCGCGTTAAGCCCGCGCTCCCTGTGATAATCGCCGATTTTGCAAATAAAAATCGCATCCGCGACGCTAGGCATACAAAAAACATCAAATGTATCGCATGAGTCTACTAAAGTTTCAGAATTGTTGATTGGCTGACAGCATACCACACTTGTTCTTTCAGCCAAACATCAGCTCACGCATTGAATTTTATCGATTTTGACACTTGTTAAGGGAGCGATAAGATTTTCTCGCCGGGCGCAGCGTCTGCGATACCGTCAGAAACTGCGTCTCTTGAGTTTTGAAATAAAACCGCTATTTCGGCAATATTTTTCCGCAACGGGCTTGGACGAAAACCGCGTAAGTAATTAATGTAGGGTAAGAATAACCAATACACAATGGCAATCGGCCCTTAGTAGACCGTTGCAGTTTTAAATTATAGTTTATATATTCAAAAAAGATAAAGCAAAAAAACTAAATTTTGTGGATTGGTGGACATTTTGTGACGTGGATATTTTGAATGTTGGATGGAACTTCTGGATGGATGTGGATAAAATTTGATAGCTAGACAAATGAAATACTGGAATGATAATATGTATAATTACGACAGACGTACGTTAACAGCCTACGTAGCCGAAAGGCGAGCGGGCCGGCCTTTGGCGACGCGCCAACAATGAGGTCCTGGGTCTCTGGGTGTTGTGATACCATCGTTGTTTCTGCTAGCGCTACGCTTCTTATCATAGAATCAGAGCAATGTATGTGATGTTGTTCAATAATTATTTATCCCTACTTCCCTACTAAAATTATAAATGTGAAAGTAACTCTGTCTGTCTGTCAGTTACGCTTTCCTGCTTAAACCTCTCAACCGATTTTGATGAAATTTGGTATAGCTAGGTATACGTTGAATCTCAAGAACGGACATAGGCTACTTTTTATTAGAAAATAAGGGGGGAGGGACCCCCCTCCCCCTTTTTTACAACCTTTCTTTCAACTTTTTTACAATACAACCTTTGAAAGTTTATATGGAAAAATGATTATTTTTGAAGTTAGATATATGAAATTAGGCACAAATATAGCTCGAAACTTTGATTAAAATAAATACTACTTTTTGTTTCGAATATTAGAGGAGAAAGGGGTAAAACCAACCCTGAAAGGATGTAGTCCACGCGAACGAAGTCGCGGGCACAGCTAGTTTATAATATCCCGAAATAGCGCGAACAAAGTTCCAGGTAACAACTAGTTCTTATAAAATTATTCTGTCTGTCACAATAATTTTAATAATAACGGTCCAGTTCCGCTGACCTAATGGTTTTTATTTTGGTAATACCTAATACCAATCTAATTGTTATTCTGCAAACGTGTCAGCCTGTTTGATCACTGTTATAACCGTCCGTTTCTTTGTCTACAACGTCTGTATCTATGTGTACTTAACGATATCTAATATAACCTTGGTGACACATTTAACAACTGTAAATATCAGACCTGCAATAAAAACAACAAAACCCTGTTTTGCGCGGCTGATAAGGACCGTTCTGTGTCACGTGAAAAGTAGTACCTACATCTTGAAAATGGAAACATTTTAGTAGGGTCGACTTAATATTATTAAAATTGATAGTCCTTATTGAATGTTTAACATAGTGATCAAAAGTGTCTCTCACTGGTGGGCATACTGGCAGCATATATAAAAAAAATTTCGTTGGAAATGTTAAGTCGGTCCTTTTTTTGGACTTGGATAAAACATTTATAAAATTTGATGTCAAATAGAAGATGTAAAAAAGAAATTTGCCATATATACAAAAAATACAAGTGGAAGTGCAAAACAGAAAACGTTGAATCTGTAAAATTCGTAGTCTATGCAGTATTTTGATATTAAAAGGCAAAGGTTACTGAATGAAAGTTTTATCAATGTGTAATTTAGATTGCGCTGAGATTTAACTCATAAATAGCTTAGAAAAGATAATATCCTATGGGATGCATCAGGGGCTAAATTTTCATGAAAACAAAGTCGCGAAATAAAAAATTGCATATAACAAATATCTTCAGAAACTATAAATCATCCGCATTTCTCAATGTTTGAAAGAATAAAATTGTAAATTATTTTACTGCAACTCCTACGGATTGTAGATGTCCATTCAAATATAAATTTTAACAATTTCTGTGGATGCTCTAACGGTTCAACAGTAGTGTTTGAGCAGTCGTGGAAGGAACAGCTTCGTTGGCAAATCAAACCGCTGTTGGTTTTGATAGCAATAGGAATTGATTGCATTGTGACGTCTGCACTATTCGTTTCGAACTTTTAAACGAAATCGTAACGAGTTTTGGTGTGGACAGTTTGTTTTACGTTTTTACCAAAGCAAAAAAAAAAGATCATTACATGTAGGTACATTTTAAAATTGAACGTGAATGCACGTGTAACTTTTGTAATGACAAATTATAGGAGTCAGAAATAATACTTACGTTTAATTTTATGTCGGCACACTTACATGTTACAGTTAAAGCAAAGAAATAAATGTATAAGCTATTAATACTTAAATCTAGATAATAATCCATAAATCAAGCATCCGCACAGCACGACAAAGCAGAAATATACATTTTATTACAATAAATAGAAAATAATGAAATTATTGATTAAAAATTAGTTGATTTGAAATTCAGTATAGTATAGTCCAGCTATTAATATATTCCCATACATAATCTTTCAATGCACTGTGCCGCCATCCGAGATAGAGGCGTGTGCGGGACTCTCAATGGAGACCAAACCCTGGCTCCGCGGAGCGGGGACTACCCGCTAAAACCCACAATTAACCTCATAATGCCCTATCTTTGTACCTATAATTGACTACATAGCGTCGTTAAACGATAACTTACGAGAAGTCTATCTAAACTAGTTACATTAATAACAAGACGTAACAAATACGTAACAATTTGTAATAAATAATAATAATAATTTATTGACAGAAAGATACATAACAATTATATTTATAAATAAACTTTTTTAATTCAATCACATAAGTGTAAGCGTCAGTTACTGTTGTAGCAGCAACATTAATATTACTGACTATTTCACGGCACTTAAAAAATATATCAGATAGACATGGCTTATTGAATAATGGCAAAGAATAGATTTTTAATAACACACTACATAAATGGGAGTAACACTAACACATAACTGTAAATTACAGTTTGAAAGGTGTCAGTTTTTAAAAATGCACATGACAGCATTGACCTTAGTCTAAAAATGTAAGACCGGATTAATTAACATTCGTTATTCAACAAATACAAGTAAAACGACACCAAATTGCAACTCTATCTTACTAAACAATGATGTCTCAATTAGTGGCTTCAAAAACAACATTTCTAAAACAGTTTTCTGTTTTTGTCAAACAGTCTAATCTATCTCACGAGCAAATTTAAAGTGTAAATACTCGTACTTTCACAAACACATTAAGACCCAATGTCAGATTACTTTTATGATGTGTTTATTCATGCGATTTGTAGGCAGATAGGTATTATACCTACATATATACTGTTATTTAATGTGAACTTTTTCTACAATACGTATATAAAACTAAGCGAAATTTTAATTTTTCTCACTCTGTAGTAAGATATTTAGATGAGCCATAGATAGAACCATTTTTGAAGGTTACATAATTTGCACTTTAATAATTTCACATGTATTACCGGCAACTTGTAGCTAGAGCTACTATGATACCTGAGAGACAAAGAAGCTTTAATATTACAATACTTTTTACTTTCGAAACATGAGATATCATTGTTCGTTGTTTTTTCTAAGGGTTTTGGCGTGTCTTTGAATTTTCTGTTGTGTCTAGTTGTCTGGGTCATACTACTTTAAAGAACTCGCTGCTTCATTCTCCTCAAGATGGATAAAATATAGATTGATCTTGTAGAAACACCAAACAGCCAGAATCAACTTCCCTCGTACGATCCACATCCTGAGAATCAAATCCGAAGCCTTTCACGCTTCGAATGTTACGCGATTTTTCACAAAAAGTTCTAACAATTTTTCGTCTTCTTCCAGGTACAGTTTGCCGCATCGACACAAATGTGGACGTACTCGAGTGTCGAGATCCCGGGCGCGCGGATGACCCGGACTGACCGAATCAAGATATACCTCTCCGAGTGCGTCGTGTGTTTCTGCATCATATTCTTCATTGTCTGTGTCGGCCTGTTGCTGTACCTATTCTTCCATTTATACAACACTGTGACCAATGCTGGAAAACTCGCAGGCACACTGGCTGAAAGTTAGGTAGAAGAGCATTCAGTCAATTTTTACTGACAAGATAGGGATCTAACACTTGAAATACGTGGTATGTTTCTGGATTGTCTGTGTCAGTTTGTTGCTGTACCTACCTATTCTTCCATTTATACAATACTGGAAAATTCGCAGGCACTTAGCTAAAAGAGAATTCAGTCAGTTTTTACTTCGTTTTTACTTCGTGTTCTTACATTGTCTAAGTTAGTTAATTGCTGTACCTTTTCTTTCATATAGACCGACAACGTGAACAATGCTAGAAAACACTAGAGCACCTTAAAGATTTTCAACTTACAGAAATACAAACGCGTCCATATGCTCTGCTACATCTCATTTTTAATGTTTGGATCTGTATTACCAATCCTTACTTAAAACTAAACTGTGACGGATACTGCAAAGCAAAAGGCTTTAACTGAACGGGAGCAAAAAGTATTAATTAGATTAAACTCATAATATCAAGATCTAATTTGTGCAAACTTTGTGTGGATCAAGGTTTAACCTTTATTTCAATTTATGTATTAGGTAACTTTATGTTTTCTTCTTATTTGGCATCAAAATACTCTAATGCATTCAATCAAACATCGTGGGATTTTCAATGTACGAAATTAATCGTTTTTTCATCAGCATGATACAATAAATCACAATATAAAGTAATCAATGTCATTGTTATTAAAATTTGCAAAAAAAATAATATATCTCCAAATATGTGTCGTAATTAGAATGTATGAAATCATGCTGCCTTTAGGAAAGCTACAGGATCTTTCTCCTAGCGTAAACTGAGTTTGTGTATTCAACATAATAATATGCATATCTTCAAAATTTGATTTAAAATCACAAAAAACATTAATTAGCGAAGTTGATTGTTAAGGAGCTTTTATAGTTTACTGAAGCTTGAAAGAAATTAAAAAATAATGAAGTAGGTACTTAATATTAGAGTGTGAATAATTCAGCGCACTAGGTAAAATAATCTGAGGTGTCTGTAGGTACCAAACGAAACAAAAACCTAGCTATCATATTATTTAGAATACATATTATCTGTTACTTATTAATAATTATTTCTAATTATACTGTTTTTTACACATTAATAAATATGGCAAAAAAATTTATATTTATTTTATCATAAAGTTTTTCACAATGAGTTTTATTTCATTAAAATGCGGTCATTACATATCTAAATCACTTATGCTCAGAATTTATAATTTAGTCGATTCTAAGTTTTATTTACGATTATAAATTTATTTGCAATAATAAAAATATGCCAAAGTACACTAGTTGATACAAGGATGAAGACTAGTTGAATCTATGGAACGAATATAAATACCATATTTGGAAAAAATTAGGAAAGTATGGTCCTGAAACTCTAACTTCCAGTAGTTGTTATTTTGTTTCTATTTACTAATTATATTGTTCAAAAATACCAATGAAGTATGAAATCATTGTTAAAACTAGTTACATATTTATGTATTTCAGGTTGCTAATCGAGAAGTAATTCACCGTTATTAACAAGTTTAGCTGGCGCTAAAATTTGCAAAAATATGTTATTGTTAAAAAAAATTACCATACTTACGTTTTGAAACCTTAGAGTAATAAATATGATTGAAATGCTGGTTTTGTTGTTAATGTACCTTCTATTAAGTATACAAAACTTAATTATGTTTTGTAGGTATTATTAATATCTAAATGTTACGAATTACTAAGTATAAGAAACCAAAACTGTGATGTACGCTAGTAATAAATCTAATTAAAGAGTTAATAATATATTTTTCTGTTTTTATTATAAGTTTAATAAGTAGGTATGTGATTTCGTAATTTAAATGCTTTCCCTTCACTTTAATCTGTGAAAAACTACAAGAAAGCGTAAGAAAATAAACAAGAGCTTAGTAACAAAAAGCGTAACATTCGCAAAATGAAAAAACCTTCAGACTTAAGAAGACTCGGCTCATGAAGAATTACGTAAAGAAAACTTACTTGTTTTTAATGTAATTTAAGACCTGATGTTACAAGAAAAGAAAAAGGAAATGTATTTTATCATGTAAGCGTTACGAAATCATTAATTAATTGTCAAATTGCCGTGTTCAGAGCGTTTTTTTTATGGTGAAGAACAAACTAGTGCAATTTATCATATCATAATAAATTTAACATAACATTACACAATGAAGCTTTCTTGATGTATGTTGTTGTATATTTGAATAATCTTCTATTTTAAAATATTCTTTCACATTCTTGTAAGACTAACTTTCAGAATAAATATTTACGAGTATGTACGCTATAGCGTCTCCATAAAGTATTAGGGATACGGACAAATTGCATACTTAATGCAATTAATGTGTCTTCGACTTAGTTGTCATTTTGGTAGGTTTGTTTTTCGTTTAACTGCGCATAATTCTACTGAACTCACTGGAGTCGTCCTGACAATTGGCATTCGTTTTACAGCATTTGTGCGCTCAAAGGAAGTATTCTGTTTGAGTTAACTACGTGTACCTACCTACATATCTACAGTGTAATTTAGCGTCAGAACAATTTAGGAATCTGCATGAAATAAGCAAATGTTTGCGAAAAAACCTACTTCAAACATCTCTCATGTTTGCTTATTCAGATAGTTACTTTAGATAATTAAACCTCTGATGATAAGCGTTTTGTTTTTTAACTACGTACTTATATATTTCGTACTTTCTGGGAGAGGAAAAACAAATTGTGTACGTGTGCAGACGTAGGCCTATTCGAAGTTTTAATAGCGAAGTCAAGGAAATGTCTGTCTGCAGGTGTAATTTATAATATACAGTACTAATCTGGTAAATCTTGTTTGACATTTGTGAACTTGAAAACTTTAAACAGTTACATAACTGTTTAAAGTTTTCAAGTTCACAAATACGAAAGAAAAGAGAGTACCTACTCTCTCTCTCTCTTTTCTTGTAAATGGCTGAGAAAACTACAAACAAGTATGTTTTTTCTGATTTATCTGTGCCGAAGGTAGAAATGAAGGTCTTACTTCATTTCTTTTAATAAAATATTTATTTCGTAGGTTCGTGGAAACAGCCCTAGGTATTCATGCCTTACCTGCTATACTACAAAACAATTGAATTTCAAGAACCGAGATGGTTTCGTATATTTTATTGTAAACAGACAATAGACGTCTCTTAAAACAAGTAAACTGCCTAGCGTTAATTAATGCTAACTATATCAACCAGAAAATAGAATTCAAAACGGACCAGTTACTACATAATTAAAATGTAAACTCGGCCATAATGAATACACAACACGATATCGCGTATGTAAAAAAACAAAGGCTTCGCAGCAGATAATGAAGTCCATTTAAAACCCGATTCATTTTAACAAACCGAAAATTGAGAATTGACCGACAACACCGGCTTTTATTCGAAAATAAACCCCAACTGGTGGAGTCAGGGTAGTTAATCGGACAGCAGTTCAAGTATAGCTATTATTACCGTGTCCTGAACAAAATCAATATCTGCGCTTTAATAACCGTAGTTTTGCAGTCGAGTCCCGGCCAGCTAATTATACAATAAAGCTTCCGGATCCAGTAACTAATTGCAGATATAATACCGGGAGGATCAGGCGGGAACGTGAGCTCTTTGAAATTTTCTAATCATTTTCAAGAGCTGTACATTATTGGTACAATAAAAACAAATATGAACACAACAAACAATGCTTAGCCAAATACACCAATTCGTAACTTACAACAAAATGCTACTAGACCATTATGTACCAATACCACTAATAAGTAGATATTATGAATGCTAAAGTATAAAAGAACATTGTACTTATATTATTATATTGGACCACATCACATACATTGCTTATTCTGTGGTAAGTAGTTTAATACTTGTGTTACAGAAATCAGAAACTACGACAATACCTCAACACCCAGACCCGAGACAATAAAGAAAAGATAGCTTTCCATATTGACCCGACCGGGGGTCGAACCCGGGACCTCAGAGATAGCGCGACGCCACTGTCCGGCGCACTCGCCTCACGGCTACAGAGGTCGTGCGGCTTAAAGCACTATGAAATAATTATAAAAAACGAATGGTGAAAGTCTTTTGGGGAGACTTATATCACTGGACGTCCCTCAGCTGAAATTATGCTGATGAAGAGCTAGCAAAAACTAGTTTATGGCATAGTCAGTAGCGATGTAGTTTTACTACTACACCACGGAATAATTTTAGCTAACCTTTACACGAAACTTCGGCATCAAAATCGGACACTGTTTTGTCTCTTTCATAATAAAAACAATTGACAGAGACCAAAATACAGACTTTTCGAAGGAATCGTTTCTGTCCCTCGAATCAAATTAGATTCAAGGCCATTGTTTATCTTCATATTGTGCTTACTGTCTGGACAATGAATCGGATAAGCCTTAAGAACAGGTAAATTGTGATATCATTTCCACTTAAAGTATAGCTCAACAGACATTATTGATAGATGCTCTAGCCTTTTTCTGTAATTAATACACGGCAATTATAACTTGATATAGAGACAATCGCACAAGTCTTCTTTAAAGAAAGTAACTTGAAAATAAGGCCGCCTTTCACGTATCTACGAGATATATGGAAGGATTCAACTTTCCTTCTCTTTGCGGATATTAAAAATCGACGCGCAGCATCTTGACTCTAGGGCATATTGAAAAGGAAAAGGCAATTGAGATCTAATAAAACGCAGTTTCGTTAATGCCGCGGATCCAGGTTAATCGATCGGTCGGATTACTTGAAATGTACCGCTGATAGCACAAACGCACAAGCCGTGTGCACTTTTACTGGAAACGCCGGTAATTCCCGCGGCAGCTTTGGGCATCACGTTTCACAAACAGCGGCCGCTGCGAGCCAGGCTTCGTTGTAGTTGTTGCGCAAACACGACACTTACCCCCGCACTGAATTGGAATACCGCAAACTGATGCCGCAAGCTCATTTTAAGTTATACGCTTTTATTTCTTTTTTTTCAACTATTTTGCTTACCTAATTAAAACAAAAAAATACGCGCGTCCCATTGTTTTGTTTGAAGATTATTTATAGAATCTACTGGATTTACGATCGCAAATCTTGCGGTTTACTTTAGTAATTTTTCACGTTTCACTATGTACGGTAAGTTTAATATAATGTTATATAATAACAAGGTTTATACTCTAGAGTTTTTAAAGTGTTGCTTAGTGACCAATACATATATTATCAAATCCAGTCTAATACTTCAAACCGTTTAAAGATTAGGTACTTAACACCAATAATTAAACTTCACTGACCATATTAACCCCTTCTTGAAATAGTAAACTTTGATGACTTGGGTCTGGGTGTGCTAGGATGACGCCCCCAGTTACTGTCCGTCGTCTGGTACTCATAGTACAAGGAAAACCCTTAGTTTGTGACCAGGTGTCTGGCGCATTTATTTATTTAAACTGTACTCATTATAAAATCGACTAGAACTTCTTTTTGATTGTCCTGTTGAATAGTCCGGTGACCGGTGTTTGCTTATAAGTTTAAAAATAGACATGACCCAAAGGTTGACTGGTAGAAAATGCCCATAGCATTAAGTCCACCTGTTGTACTTTTTTTGTGCAATAAAGTTTTTAAATAAATAATAAATGCCTAAAAGTTGACACCCACTTGGATATGGTACAGTCGGTTCGAAACTTACGCATTCGCAAAATCGCAACACGAAAACTAATTACTTAAAACCCGCCAATAAATCTGAAGTTATTAAAATTTTGTACCGGGAATCCGTTTTTGTAATTATGGGGCTTAAACATATAAAACTCAATAAAGTTCTTCCTGAAGTTAAGTTGATTGATTATCATTGGACAACATCACATACATTGCTCTGATTCTGTGGTAAGTAGCTTAAGCACTTGTGTTACAGTAATCAGAAACAACGACGGTACCACAACACGTCTCGGGTCTGGGACCCGAGACAGTATGGAAAAGTTCGTTTCCCATATTGACCCGACCGGGGATCGAACCCGGAACCTCAGAGATGGCGCTCGCTAAAGTCAGGCCCGCTCGCCTCTCGGCTACGGAGGTCGTCATGATCTGCAAAATATATGTATATTTTTTTATTATTATTCGGTTCAACATTTTTATTAAATAAGTCTCCAGACGCAAATCTAATCCTCCTTGTATTGGTGCTAATTGGTATTACTAGGGTTTGGTTTAGTCGATGTAAAACTTACGCATTTGCAACGTTAGCTACGTTAGCTATAAATTAGCATTCATCCCTGATACTAATAGGTAGTATAGTACCACCAGAAGAAAATTTAACTAGCAAAATGTTGATAGTTACAACAAAAACTCAACGCATTGGTATCGATAATTCATTCAACACATAAAACGCTGAAAAATTAAACTATCCCGCTTAGAAAAACGTGCAGAATATTGAAAACGAACGATTGATCTATTTACAAAGCTTTTGCTTAACATTTTACTTGTAAAATCTGTCTAATCTGCCCAACGTTTGCCGGCTTTTCTAGGTAATAACTAGGTAAGCTGGAACTAAAATGCTTCTTTTGATGAAAATTCAATATTAAAACGAATTATTCAGTCGTGAAAGGTTTGTGGAGATCAGACGGCAAATCAAGATCGAAGTCTTAGCGGACAGTGGGTAAGTAATGGAGGCACAATCAAAGAACGGTCAAAAGTACGTCAAGGTAAACAATACAGGTCGATATTAGTTCTTATGCAAACGACATTAAGGGTGGTACAAAGTCCAGAGTATGTAATCTAACGTGCTTTTGATCGTAAAAACAAAGGAGAAATCTGAAGAGCTACTTTGGATTAAAAAAACACTCATTAAGATAGCAAACGGGATGAAAATGGTAAACATTTACTGAATTAATATAGTAGATGTTTTATTTGAAAATATTAATGAAATTGTGTCAAAATAATATCTTTCCAATCTCTTTATCTCGACGTTGGTTTTCCCACGCGTGAATTGAATTCACGGATCACGAACCAATAGACTGAACAGGTGAGAAAATAATAAATAAACAGAACTGATATTTGTTTGCACAAAAACGCCCACTTTTTCGTTTAACTCGCTTTAGAATAAACATCTTTAAAAATATTATAAACTAAAGAGAAAAAAGAGTGCGTTTGTTTATTTTTGTTTATTTATTGTATATTAGTTAATATTGAACAAAAATAAGTAATGTTATTTTTGTATATTATTGTTTATTTCCTGTTCACAGGTTTCTTCGGAACCCTACTTCAGGCACCAGTCTCACACAACAACATAGGTTCTAACTCTTTCTTACTGATGCATTATATTAACATTACCATTGTTAACCTTCTTGTGTTGAGAAATTAAATAAATATTATATTATTATTATTATTTGAACGCGATAACCTCAGGAACTATTGGTTTGATTTGAAAAAATATTTCTGTTGGATAGTACTTTTCTTGAGGAAGACTTTAAGCTATATAATATTTCGCTGCTACCAATGGAAGCGACCAAACAGTGGAAAATGTGAAAAAAACGTGGATAGTATGGGTGCAAATCCCCGTGCCCGCTAGTCACTGAATAAAATCTTAATGTCAGTAAATTTTATATTTGGTAGCTTCATTCACACCTATTGAACTACCTACGCGAAATCCAATAATACTATTCCATTTGAAATTGGGAATGAATTCGTTCGAATACTCGAAACTGGCTGCATCAATTCTAGTGAATCCCTGTTATTAGCCGAGCATTTAATAAAATAAATAGCAAGCTATTTATTAAACAGCGATGTTCTCGTATAACTGGATTAGTTGACAGTATAATCTGTAATCAATATTGAATTTTCATCAAAAGAAGCAATTTAGTCTCGTCTTAGTTTTATTATGCAGCTTTTTGCGTTGGAAGTAAGCCGGCAAGCTTTGTACAGATGAGACTGATTTTACAAGGAAAATGTTATGCAAGGGCTTCGTAAACAGATCAATATTTGGCCTTCAGTATTCTACACATTTTCCAGTGCGGATTATTTGATTTTTTTCATCGTTTAAATAAGTATTGACTAGATTATTGATAGAAATACAAAATGCGTTAATAATTTGCTGTGACGAGTTTGTTTGAAGTCAGATATATTTTGCGAATTAACATTTGGAGACCTTTCACTTCTTTTTAATTATACCCTAACTTATGTACAGACACTTAATATGTGTTCTATCCGCGAGGAATTGTTATTTTTGAAATTTTTATTTTAGAGAAAATAAACATTTTTTCTAATATGAACGTTACTTACTCATTACGTCAGATATCCACCAGCGACAGTCCTGTCAAAATCGGCTCAGCCATATCAAAGATTACCCGGAACAGATAGGCAAAATGTTTTTTAATATAACTAATAAAATCCATTTATAAATCAAATACTATCTGTTGCGTGCGTCTTTTCCCGCTTGATTCGGAATAAAAAGTATATTATATGTTAATCTAGCATATCATCTGTATTTCTACCAAATTTCATCCGAATCCCTTATTTATTGCGTAACAAACTCTCTTTTGCTACTTTTTACTCCCATACTCCTAGATATCGATACATGTAGCCTCATTCGCTTTATATAGAGACTATTCATAAGTATTACTTATGTAATCTACATGAATAAAAAAGATTGACTTTGACTTTGACTTTGACATCTAGACATTCAGGCATCCACACATTTCTATAGAATCTTTCGCGTTTATAGAGGTATAAATTTTTACATCAATCGTAATATTAGTACGATTGAGGTAAAAATTTACTTTAAATGCTGAAAGCTTTCTTTGAGACACGAAACGTATACCTCCAGATGTCATGTCGCCCTCTTAACCTTTAGAAGCAAGTTATTGACCCAATACAGAATGATACACGTAACAAAACATAGCAATAAGTATTTCGGACCCGGCCCACAAAGGCGGAGTCGATGACACTTGCTGATAAGTCTACGACAGCAGCTCGCAGATAACCTTTATCGTGACAAGATTTTTACGAGACAAATTAATTACCTACTAATTAGTATATCAAACTGATGACCCCATTCGTCCAATTTGTTAATATTATTTACTGAATCTTAACACTTATTGATATAAATGATGTGAGTTGTTTTAACTTACAACTCACATCATTTATATCAATAAGTGTTTCTTGAAATTAACACCAAAATAATCTTCTTAATTTTTAAAAATGAAGCCCTATTTCCCTTGGTCATGCTATTTATTACGCGTGAAATTCTGGATCTATTTTTTTTTGTTGTGTTTTTATTGTCAGGAAAAGGTTTTTATGAAAGAAAAATATTTTAAAATTGCGCGGAAAATTAAGAATACATTGGTCGTCATGGGTGAAAACCAATTAAATTAAATACTCGTAAAGACAGGACCACGTCTGTCGGGTCAGCTCAAAAATATTTATTGGTTTTAGATTGAATTCCAGATTCAAATAAGCACTACATTGTAGACCTGAGCGGCGGCAGGCGTACAATATTTTGAAATGAATTTAAAATACAAAAGTAAAACTACACTAGTACCCAATATATATAGTCTAAAGGCAGGAACATTATTATTATTTATTGATAAAACTAACATAGAATCTCAATCTCAATTTTTTTTTCTTTATTTGTAGAAGCAAAAAATATGCTTTCATTGTATTTTGAAAATTTCACTGACGGACAAAATATAATGACTGCGTCGTCATCCGAAATGTTCTGATGTAGGTACTTTTTAGAAGAGTAGCGAAACCAATTAACGCATTTAGCGATTAATGAATGAATAAATGTTCATCTGAATAAGTAGGTAATAGGTTATTACAAACACAAGCTGTCGTGAAATTGTATCTAGGTAGACCTTATAAAACTTATATTGATTTGTCTTAGCTTCAATGTCTTGTAAAGATAAGAGGGAAATTTGTTGTTTGTAAATTTTTAGGCCTTAACAGCACTTGACAGTGAAGAGACAGTAGTTGCCTATACATTATACTCGTAATATTTGTATTAAAATACCCATTTTGTAAGAAATAAAACATTCTAATTTGCCTGTCTTTAACTTAATTGATGAAATTACAAAGCCTTGGTAAAATAATGTGATTCATACCGTTCATACCAATAAAGCCCAGAATTGAACAAAATAACCCATTCCGAAAGGATTTATGGAATCGAATCTGCTATACCAATATTTGAGCGGTACAAATTAATTACTTGAAATCCGCCAGTAATTCTGTTAGCTATTAAAATTTGATACCGGGAATAAGCTTTTGTAACTAGGGCGCTTAACATCTGTTAAATATATTTAAACCTAATAAATGTGTGCTAACAAAGTTATTCCTAAAGTAATGTTATTGTGTGTGTCGTTGCACCACCCTTCTTAATTAATTTCACGATTGTTTTGATTGTCACGTAAGTTATTTTATTATATTTTGGTTGTACCTACATTTTTATTGAAGTAATCTTCAGACGCCTATCAAATTCACCTTGTAACGGCTAAGCTTCTGATCGCGTCATCACCTGCGTGAGTAAGTATGAAAAAAACAATACTTTGGTATGCAAGTAATATAGTTTTACAAAGATAAAAGAATCTTGGAACTTTTAAATAGGATTAACACATACTATAGATAGATGATATACTGTCCCAACGAAAATACGGTCATATTCTCTTTCTTCCTTTAATTTATTTTTTAACAAACATTATCAGCCAACACTAGGCTGCTGTATTGTAAGGTGCTAAAAGTGGGCAAAACTTTAAAATATATATGTATGTATTCAATTTCAGTACCTGCCAAAAATACTATAGGTGCTGAAAATAGACTAGGCCAGGTACTCAATGTGCAGGTGCTGTAAAACTGGATGCTAAAAGTGGATTACGACTTCGACCGTTTTTCCACATTTTTCAAACAAACAAACAAAGTAGGTATTCAGTACTAACATTCGTGTGGCAAAAATATTAAAAAACATGTCGCAACGCAACTACGTCTAGTCTTTAAAAATATTTATTTGAACCTAAATATAGAAATCTATCAGAAACCGTTACACAATGGCTACCTTTGGATATTAAAATGTATTGAAAACAGTTTTCGAGCTCCATAACATCTTTACTTTATAGTCCACTTCAAATAACCCAGCTATACCTACAGAATACCTATATGTAACTACTTATCTACCTAGAATATTTTAATAGAACTTAAAAACATCTGTTGAAATATTTACGCAATGAAACACCTACCATTAAGATTAATATTTTCATAGAAATATTTTCAATTTACGACCACCATTTATGTAGGTGTACATTGTTACCAAAGCTTAGGAAAGCTTATTTGGAAATGTACTATGAGGGAGGATTTAAACCTGAATAAAACGGCATCTGGAGTGATGCTTTGAAAACCTGTTTTATCTATTTAATTTAATGATTGTTTTATGAACAACACGTTTCGGATCTTACTATAATCTCCTGGAACGAAATAGTAGGTAATCTCTTTGAATCATAAATATATTGTAGCAGTATTTTACAAATAAGGTTGTTTATTAAGGTATTATGTATCTACTCTTTCGTACGTAGGTAAGCAAGTATTTTTAAGTGTGTAACACATTTTAATGTCAATTTACACGGGAATCTACCTGGTTAATCAGTTTGAAAATTTTAATGCAATGTGCAATAACTACCTACCTACTAGGTAGGTAGTATTGCAAAAACTCACTATAGTACGTACCTACTTACTTAATAGAAAGCGAAAGCATTATAAGTATTTTTCCGGCTTCCCCACGCGTGTGTAGGATGTTAGTAGGGGATGATAAATACCATTAATGCTTCAAACTGTAGGTAAGTCAATATACACACACGCCACATAACATCACATACAACGACCTGCGCGTCGACGTAAGTAGTTCAAGCACAAATAAACTGTCTCTGTTTTTATCTACTTCTACTTATCTATATAAATTTAATAGTTATGGAATTTAAATAGGAAACATTTTAAAATGCACGGTGCATGCTAAAATGCTTGAGTCTTTACCAACTTTGGTGTAGGTATATTTTGTACGTACCTACATTGGTACAGGACCTATTTTGTAAGTAATAGACGCCACTATTAAAGAAATAAATTTCATTACGATTGTTACAGAGGAAAGCTATAAATAATATTTTGTGTTGTATCACAAAACTCAAAGCGGTGAGGAGATAAAGGGATCTTCGTATTGTAAATTTTATGAAAGCGCCTACACAATTTTAGTAGCAGAACACGTGTGAGTGATTTTGCTTCTGAGTCACCTTATTTTCGAGCAGGCGTGAAATCGGGTCAAAACTGAAATTATATTTGGTTTAAATACTGGATTATGTACTAACTTGAGGTTGGGTACGTCCAGGACATAATTGGGGTTTTTAATAACCAACCCGCAATTGTCGAATATGGTTACTTGATTTTCGTGATGAAGTAAATAAATTGGCTCATGCTTTACTTTTTTCGATATAATATTCCTGTCTTCACATAGCCTTAAGATTTTAGAAAAATATTGCAACCCAGAAACCTCATACCACAAAACCGTTTGAGCTGCTTAGAAGAAAGTATCAATTAAGTTGATACACATTAATGGACCCAAATACGGTCTCCTACGTAGTTCCGAATGCCGTTGTTGCGACACACGCTGTTGCGAATCTTTTTCCCACTGCCTCATAGGTTCGAAAGCTTATGGACTCGAATGATGTAGTCGCGAAAGACGCTGATTCGAAAAACATTTTTACTGCTTCATTACTTTATTATTCAAAACGTGTTTAAAAAATATTTATCTAGTAATCGCAAAATAATTTTTATATTTTATATATTTTTTATACATTTCAAATATGAAGTGCTAGTAGTAAGAATAATAATAATAATAAATTATTTATTTGCAAGAATATGGTTACAAAAAATCTTATCCATACTAATATTATAAATGCGAAAGTAACTCTGTCTGTCTGTCTGTCTGTCCGTCTGTTACTCTTTCACGCCTAAACGGCTGAACGGATTTCGATGAAATTTGGTATAGGTAAACGTTGAATCTCAAGAACGGACATAGGCTACTTTTTATTAGAAAATAAGGGGGGATGGGGGTAATACCACCTTTGAAGTTTATATGGAAAAAAAATATTTTTTAAGTTAGAGATATGAAATTTGGCACAAATATAGCTCGAAACTTGGATTAAAATATAGACTACTTTTTGTTTCGAATATTAGGGGAGAAAGGGGTAAAACTGACCATGAAAGGATGTAGTCCACGCGAATGAAGTCGCGGGCACAGCTAGTTTAAATATAATACCATAATATTCTACTGACAAGCTATGTGTAATTTTTACAGATAATTAGGTACATAATATTAATGATTCAGTTTTAAAATTTTACAATTTCAATACTATGAAACTAATACTAATTTAATAACAAATGGAATATCTACTAATGAAAATGAAATTAGTATCGGATCACTATCCATAGGTACTATTAAAACCTACAAGATTGCACATACATTTAAAGAAATAAAACGTTGTCTAATAACAAGATGTAAACCTACTTAAATCATGAATGTTTCAAACATTAAGTACTACTCAAAAACTCATTTACTGTATAGTACATTTTGTTTAATAGGAAGTTAAATAATTAGAAGTGTTAAAAAATAGGAGATGTTAATTTCTTTAAATCATTGGGCAGTTTATTATAAATTTTTATTGACATACATTAAACGTTTTTTGAGTAGAGTGCAAGAAATGTTGATTGACTCCGAAAATGTTGTTTTTTTTAATTACTAGATAAATATTTTTTACACACGTTTTGAATAATAAAGTAATGAAGCAGTAAAAATGTTTTTCGAATCAGCGTCTTTCGCGACTACATCATTCGAGTCCATAAGCTTTCGAACCTATGAGGCAGTGGGAAAAAAATTCGCAACAGCGTGTGTCGCAACAACGGCATTCGAAACGACGTAGGAGACCCATTCACCTACCTACTTACTAATTGTTTAGGTAACTTTCTCGAATCAAATAGGTGAAAAAGTAATTTTATGAATTTAGTAGGTACCCCGTTAAACGGTATACAATTTGGATTTCTTCAAAAGGAGCGTGAAGAAACATCTTGCGGGCCAGTATGACGATGCTAACGGATAGGTTGCAACGGTATCATATCCATTGTTATCGCGATGTGGGTTCCTCTCTTGCTTACCATGAGGTGCCCATATATTGTGTTTCTATAAAAAAAATACAACGGCCTAGTTTGGTAATTAAATTTGTAGGGAATAAATAAGTCTGTCTTTTGTAGGTAAGTACCTACTTTGATTTTGAGAACAACTTACTAAAACATAATACCTCTTAACATAAAGTTATTATTTCTCGTAGGGAACAACGATTGTAGTTCGGTACTTATTACCAAATTTGGGTATGTACTTATGAAGGTACCTTTTTATTAAAATCTAACGATGAAATATGGCTAATTTAATTTATATGAAGCATTACGATTTCGGTCAAGTAGAATACTTTCGGCGCAACAAATATTAATTTACAAATGAAGTAAATTATTTAATATTTTTTTATTTGAAAAGAACGAATAAGTATCTAAATACATAGATAATGTTAAACTTTCGCGTTCCATTTTAACATTTCATACAATAATTTAACGGATTTACTTATATACGATATAAGTTGCGGAGTAGTTAGGTACCTAGTTTCGGTTACAATCTAAAAAAAGTTATCGTGATTTGACATTTAAACTAAATTTAAATATCCATACAACCTTACTTACATAATTAAGAGAGGTAGGGCATAGCGATTAATCGCTCGAACTGGAGCAGCCCGACTGGTGAAATTCCTCCACCTTACAGAAGACCGCAGCCAAATAACGGTCACTTACGTATGTGTTGTTGTGTTCCTACGTGTGAGTAAGGTTTCCAGAGCTCCTGGGGGGTGCTACATTAGTAGCAGGGGTCAAGCCTTTAAGGTAAGGGCGACAAGTCCAGTAACAGCTTTATTATACTCTACTTGTTGCCCTTAAGCTAGGACCTCATTTCCACTTAACATCAGGTGGGATGAGGTCAATCTTAAAGTGTAATATAAAAAAAATACTTAGATACTAATACATACTTACCTACTTTCTTTATTTCAGCTTTCTTCATCCGCGTTATTTTGGTATAGGTAAAAAGTACAGTTTGGTATAAGTTAATCTTTTACTTCATCCCTTTTATCAAGTTCCATCCAAATGCGGTTTTTGCGTGAAAGAGGTACAAACATACATCCAGACATCCATACATTCTTACAAACTCTCGCATCGATACATATAAATAAAATTGGATTGTCTGTTTGTAATATAAAAATAACTGCTTTACCACAAGCATATGCATAAACACATATACGGTATATATCAAAATATAATATTTAGTTTTTAGTGTGAATTAATCTACAGAAATGTACTTTTTTCATCTTTATAACGCAGAGACATTTAGTAAAGTAACAGACTTTATACCAGATGGTATTATCTGCCAGTCCACCACGCAGATTTGGACCCTATAATGCCAGTGTATGAAATTTGAAAATGTTAACTAACTATCATACAGAATCGCCAAATAAACAGTAAACTTTGCATTCAAAATAAATTGTGCAATTTGTTAAATCGTTGGATCGTTGGAGCTTTCAATAGTAGATAATAAATACATTGGTTTCGAGTCTGCCAGAAAGACTTGTATAAAGCAATTTTTAGCTCCAAATATCATTGTTGGAAATCTACAAGTTGCAAATTGTATAAAGTGCACAAATTCTGCAAGTTATACATTTCATATAATACTCGTAGAAGTTACACTTCAAAAAGGAAATTTATAAATACTTTCGTAAAGTTTTCCGTAAATATTAACATATTCTGTTCTATAGGTATTTCACACGGGTGTATCATTATGCTACTGCAAGACTCGCCAAATCCTATGCTTTTTGGCACGCATTGAGCCATCAAGCCTCTCGGTTAAATACCAAGACAGCATAGATCAAAAACCCTATCTAAACCATTATAGCATGCTTTTAACTGCCGAATCACAGAGCAATTCCCCGCATAAGTATAAAAAAACTCTCCTCCCAACCACACTTAATCTACCCATCTATTTTCTCTAGTTTCAGCCGTTCCATCGCCTGTTTTCTGCCATGCTACATATGTTTTTACGATGAAAAACGTCATTGGATGCTTACCATTTTAATGTCTGTGTAAACTTTGTGCTCGTATGTTACTTAGTCGTCACTCTATTGTAACGTCACCAGAGATTCCTTGTAGTGATGCTCAAGTTCGAGTCCTATTAAATAAATTGAATTATTTGCCTTTAACTTGTCAAGAAATTTTCAAGGCATTAAACGGAGTCTAATCCTCGATACATCATTTCATCTATCTTTAACGACCGGACGACATCACGACATAATTTTAGTGGTAAAATAATGTTTATGTTTTTTCTTTCATTTTTCGTTGGAGTTGATTGAATTAAAGGTAAATTGTGGTTGATGATTTATTTAAATAAAACTACTTACTAGATCTCGTTCATACCAATTTTTGGTGGAAGTTTGCATGTACATCTTATTTTTTAGGGTTCCGTACCTCAAAAAGAAAAAACGGAACCCTTATAGGATCACTTTGTTGTTCGTCTGTCAAGACCCTTTTTCTCAGGAACGCGTGGAGGTATGAAGCTAAAATTTATATCAATTACTCAAGTCTACTGTCCCTTGAAGCTGTGAAAAAATCAAACTTCTAAGCCAACGCAATCAAAAGATACAGCCGTTTATGCCGCAAATTTTCGACACTTGCAAGGGAATCAAAACCTACAGGGTGCTTCCCGTGAACTCAGAATCTTGAAATTTGGTACGAAGCAACGTCTTATAGCACAGATAAAGGAAAAATTACGAAAATCATAAATTTTTAGTTACATCACATAATATATATTTTTTTAATAATTTTAAACTTACTACCCATTTCCTCATAAACGCCTAGAGGTATTAAATTGAAATTCATACCAAATACTCAGGTCTATAATACCTTTAAGCTGTAACAAAATCAAACTTCTATGTCAACGCAATCAAAAGAAACAGCAATTTAAGCTGCATGTTTTGAAACTCGCAAGTACTCGCAAGGGAATCAAAACCTAAAGGGTACTTCCAGTCGACCTAGAATCTTGAAATTTGGCATGAAGCAACGTTTTATAGCACACATAAAGGGAAAATTCCGAAAACCTTAAATTTTTAGTTACATTACAAAATATTTATGCTCCTCCATCTTTCCCCATTGTAATGTTATGAATTTCATTTTGCAATAAAAATACCATAGTTATGACTCGATTGTCGTAATGAACGAACTTTGTAAACCTTGCAGGTTTGTACGGAACCCTCGGTGCGCGAGTCCGACTCGCACTTGGCCGGTTTTTTTTTTAGTTTTATCACTCTTATTTTAAAAGTTACAGGGACACACATTTGTCATCACTTTGGAAGTGTTTCTCGGGCAAACTATTAATTTAGAAAAAAATATATAGGAAACCTCAGTATCATTTTTGAAGACCAATCCATAGATATCCAATACGTATTGATTTGAAGAAAAAAAATTGAGTTTCAGTTAAGGTTAAGGTTAAGTTTGGGGAGCCCCTAAAGTTTATTGTTCTTATTGTAAAAAATCTTATGGTATGTAGAATACATCTACATACCAAGTTTTAACAGTAGTTCTTATAGTTTCGGGAAAAACGTGGCTGTGACATACGGACGGACAGACAGACAGACATGACGAATCCATAAGGTTACCGTTTTTCGCCATTTGGCTTCGGAACCCTAAAATACAATATTTGGTTTCGTAACCGACCTCAAAACGATTCGAACAGATGCCCAAATAGGTCCCTAAAACTAGGAACCCTAGCCAATTGACAGTAATCGAACTTCAATTTCGTTCAAACAAATTTTACATAAACCAAGGCACCCCGAGCCCTTAATAAATATTCCTAAAACTTAGTAACTTTCACCAAAAAAAGAATAAACAGGTAAGTGTAGAATTTTTAGTTCCGGCTTTAAATTTGGCGTTTATACAACTTTCGTTAGGAGCAAGTCTATATAATAACGATGCAAGCTTAGCATGCGCCACACGACTAAATTTTATCGCGCTCTTAACAAACGTCAAAGTCGATTGAAGTCAATGCGTCAGCTGCTGATTGGCTGAAAATACGAGTGCGGTGTGCTCTTAGCCAATCAACACTATCGAAACTTTTGTTGTCTCATGCGAGAACTATGACGTATTGCGCATGCTAGGCCTAATGGTGTGCATGTGTGCGATATTCAAGAAGGCAGTTCTCAATTACACACAAAGTTTGTGAAAACTCAGTTTCCCTACAAAATTAATGATGTTAATCAAATTCTTTTTTTAATTTTTGTAACGGACTCGAGTCCTCGCATCACCAATCCCGGATGTTTTTTTGCCATCTGACCGATCGTTCAACCCGAGCCGATTGACGAGCCAGAAATATCGGTGGCGCGCTGCGAACTGCGTTACTGCGTTGCTGCCGAAAACTGAAGCCGACACACGGTCAAAAGTTTTAATTAGTGGTCCGAGGGAAGTTCATATGCAATCACAAATTGAAATAGTGTTGGCGCTGGAGTTGGACAATGCAGGTTTAGGCCTTAATATCATTGTATGTTGTAATTGTAAACCAAAAGCAGTAAGTGGTATTGTGTAAGGAGGTTTTCTGTTTAATGTTAAGTATTTTCCTTGAGCCATTTAATTAGTGTTTTCTTTCATGACCTTATTTTCGTATGGTGAATATCGAGAATCTTATTTATTTTGTTTTTTGCTAATTGTGTGAAACGTCTTCCAGCATAGGCAGTTTTACCGCGAGTTACTTTTGTTTTTTGGATTGTAAGGAATTATAAATGCAGTTTAAAATGTCACATTATATAAATAAAAGACGCGCATGCTTATTGCAAAGAATAACTAGTAGCTTTATTTAAAAAATCCGCACATGCAATACTGAATAGAGAAAAATCACATTAATTCCTCTGATTCTTGAGTAATTAACTATAGCACTTGTGTTACAGAAATTAGAAACAAAGACGGCACCACAACACCCAGACCCGAGACAATATAGAAAAAATCGTTTTCCGGGAGTCGAACTCGGGATGTCGATGTCGTGACGCCACAGTCCAGCCCGCTCCCCTCTCGGCTATGAAGGTTGTCAAAAAGTATGTTACGGAACTTTAGCTCGGATTTGTGATCAGCACCATCCTGTATTTACCTATTTGGCAAGGCTGGTGTTTGAGCAATTTACCCATTATTGTAAAGATGAGTCGATTACAATGATGGAGGACTGTACCCAACAGTGGAATATTTATATTGTAATAAACAAACAAAAACGAGTAGCTTCATTTAAAAAATCCACACATGCAATACTGCGTACCTGCTAGCTTTTGCTAGTACGAAAAAGCAAACTACAAAAACAATTAAATTAAGATTTGAATGTTCAAATTGTCCGTAGAATGTGAGTTGTTGAAAAACAGGAATACAAAACGGGGGTTGCTCCCTGTAAAGCTCGCTTTTCACTCGAAATTCCTGGAAACACTCTACCGAACTCATGCAGGTATCCTCTCGCTTACCCGCGCTGAGCTTTGAAATTCGAAGTTGAAATATGTTTTTGAGACATCTCGTCGACTCCTATTGAGTTTCGTTTTTCATACGAGTGGCTCCATTTCATTAAATGACGGACAACAATAAGATTAATTCGGACTCAGCGTAGGATGCGGACTCAAAGGAAAATAATTGTCGATTTATTTGATTGGTGTTTTGTATCCATTGAGGATTTAATTTTTTTATTATTATTATTATTTTTATTATTGTTTTGAGTACAGTCAGCGTCTTTGGTTTGTAAACAGCATCTAATCATAATTTTAAAGTTTGTTTGAATAATTTACGCAATGTTTTAAAATGGGTAGGTAATGAAGTTAGGATGTAGGTTCAATAGAACTAACGCCTCCGTGACTCAGTGGTTTAAGAACTGGTTTAAGACTACGGCGACTACGTTCTAGGTTCAACTCCCGGGTCGAGCAAGGTATTGGACAACAACATCACATTATTGCTCTGATTCTTGAGTAAAGTAAATAGTGTAATAAAGTAAATTCTTAAGCACTTTTGTTACAGAAATTAGAAACAACGACGGCACTACAGCACCCAGATCGGACACAATATAGAAAAGTTCGTTTTCTATAGTGACCCGACCGGTAATCAAACCCAGGATGTCGCGACCCCATAGTCCAACCTACTCGGCTAAAAAGGTTGTCAAAAAGTATGTTACGGCTTTTTCGAACTTTAGCTGGGATTTGTGATCAGCACCATTCTGTACTTACCTATTTGGCAAGCCTGGTGTTTGAGCTATTTACCCATTATTGTTAAGATTAGTCGATTACAATGATGGAGGACTGTACCCAACGGTGGAATATTTATATGCGGAATATAATGACGAGAGTTGCATGGATGGTATCATCCATGCAACTCTCGTCATTATATTTTTTGTTCACAAAAAACGCGTAACCCACTCAATACACAAAACCCGCGGCTGATTGCACTCATAGGTATATTGATTTTCCGTAAAGCAATCAATGCACAGTATTATTGCCAGAAATTGTACCTACAGAATCTGGAATACGTTTTTACTTGTTTATTTGTTACGGGATTTTGATGCTTATTGCATAGTTTTATATTCAGTTTGCAATTTCGGACACTACACCACAAATACTGACTCGTTTTTGATACCTTCTTATGTCTAGCCAAGCAGAAGCAAGTCCTAGATTTTTGTTCATGTGATCCTTACTGAATAGAGAGCTCGCGTGGCGACATAAAAGCTTTGGGAACGGACGCTCATAAATTGATTTCCCGTGAACTATTTTGGTGTGTTGTAATTATCCCCTGAAGTACATAATGTATTACCTAGATGTATGAGAATTATCTATATCTAAACTTGCAAAATTAGGCAACTGCACCAACCAGGACCTTTGAGATGTTAACGTCCTAAGCCACTTATGGCGAACAATGAAACCAAACTTCCAAATTCGGGCACTAGAATTTTGAAATGGGTCAGTATTTTAGAGTTTTTTGTACATTAATTGACATTTGAGGATTTCATTCTTTTTATTTTTGTTTTTTATATTACACTTCAAGATTGACCTCATCCCACCAGTTGTTAAGTGGTGATGAGGTCCTAGCTTAAGAGCGCCATGTACAGCATAATAAATCTGTTACTGGACTTGTAACCCTTAACTTGAAGGCTTGACCCCTGCTACTAATGTAGCACCCCCCAGGAGCACTGGAAACCTTACTCACACGCAGGAAAACAACAACACAGAAGTGATTATTAGAAACAGAAAATGTTTATCTCCCCTTGCGATGCGGGAATCAAACCCACAGAAGTGATTGTTATTTAGCTGCAGTCTTTTGTAAGGTGGAGGTATTTTACCAGTCGAGCTGCTCCAGTTCGAGTGATAAATCGCTATGCCCAACCTCTCTTAAAAATCCTCTATTCACGGGTGATATTTATTTAAATATAAATTAACGCGCATGGCTTCAGTAATACTAGACCGAATTGTATAATCATTTTTTTGTGGCGTTCGTTAGGTCCGGGCAGGGTTCATAAAAAAGTACCGGGTTCCATGACGCGACGGGTCGCTTGTGGAATATAAAAAGTTTGTATGGCGTCAATTTTTAACGTAGCATTTGCTCTCGATTCGGGGCCGTAGCCGAAATGGATTTCATGGTAGCCCCTCTGTTATCGTGAATCAAGAATGCACAATCATTATTAAGAGTGATACCTGTAAATTAGTATTATCACAGATTGGCTAGATAATACAATTTGAAGCTTCTGTCAAGGTTTGATCCCCATAAAGATCATACAATTATTTGATAAACATAAATGTATTTTTTGTGTCTGGATATGTATTACTTTTTATGCATATTCGTCTGGATTCACCGCATTTTTAAGAGTAATTCTCTGAGTTTTTGTAAACGTGGCGGAAACCGTTTGTGTTATACCTAATTGCGCACATCAAGTCATATACCTACAATTGGCAATGATAGATTACATAATTACACAACAATAGTTCCACGCAAATCTTGCTTGACTAATCTCGATTATTATTATATAGGTAGTAATTAGTGACATTAATTAACCCAATTCCGATAGCATACACACTCGTAGATTAACTCTGCATGAGGTAGAAAAATAGGTCATTCCAATTATTTATTTACGGTTTTGGACGCTCTGTATTGTGACATGATTCCGCACCTAATTTTAAGACCTAAATCGATACAAATCTACAGTCACTAATTGAAACACTAAAATATATTATGTATTTAGCAAATTAGTTAATCTTCGACCTCTTTTGACGAGACGGACGTCCGTAGTCGAGAAATGCGGGCCCGGGATTTGGCGTCGCGCCATCTCTGATGTCATAATTCAATGAAAAAACTAACTTTTCTAAATTTTCTTGGGTCTGAGAGGTGATACATGATTTCTGTAATACAAGTGCTTTATCTACTTACCAGAGAGTCATAGCAATGTTTGTGATGTTGTCTTATTTTTATTAATATTTCTCTTGCGGTTAGGAAATGATTTGTTTTACAACAGTTATGTAATTTTATTGACTTATAACATAGCCCATCTGTTAAAGTTCCGTAGCTAGCTTAAGTGGAATTAATAAAAACCTTATAGAATCACTGGCATGTCTTTATGCACGCTCCAAGTAATTATATTATGGTCTAACATAAATGCCACTATTTAGGAAAAATTAAATAAAAAAAATAGTTTTCAAACTTTTTCGAGTTATTTACTCTTAATATTAAAAGATCTTATAATAATTATAATGGTTTGTAATAAGTTACATTAATTAGTTCTGGAGTTACTAAATTTAATCGATAAAAAAGTTATTCGGAATGTATTAGTACATAACCTACGAATATCCGTCGGGGGCTGCCTTTTCTATATGAAATGTCAACAAAAAATTAATTAGGAAATTTTATGTCGTACCTATATTGTATTCACGTCACTAAAAAATAGTGTAATGGCAGCCCCCGGCGGGTATTTGTAGTTTATGTATTACCGTCGTGGGATTTTTCAAAATTTTTAATATTGTTTTTTAGAAGTGTGGATTTGCATGTTCACCTGTTCCCTCATACTCATAACTATGTCTTTAGCATAAATTGAAAACTGACTAATCGTATGTCTTGATAATTATTGGCTATTTGTAACGTCAGATTAAATAAAATATTATGGCGATGAAGGTATGAACTGACATACTTTGCCTTTTAAATGACTTTAACACTACCTTTTAAAAAATATATAATTTTGCTCGCTCACAACTTTGCTTGCATGCACCTGATAAATTAGTTTTTAATTTTTATTTTTTCCTCCAGTATCTTAATTAATACCAGCGAAACTTTTCCAGGTGACCTAAATTTCGACTCTCCACTTCATATTTTTACCTTCCCTTTCAAATAAAACCTGTATCTAAATACTAGGAACTCGTTTTACATCGAAAATGTTAATTGTTGCTGGTGATGTTCCAAGTAAATCTGATTTAGAACTTTTTCCTGGAAATAGGATCCAATACATTTTCCGACGGTAATAAAAATTTTACGACAGTAGCTTTGTCAATAGAGCTTAAATCACGATTTTTATTCATCCAGCCGTTGCCTACTCAACGCCCTAAAGTACCAATTTCCACCAGTTCATTTCAAATCGTAAAGTAAGAGCCATAGAAACGATGCAATTTGGTCACAATATTGGACATGTAGGGTTGCATTCCATTACGTGTGAAATAGCTCGAACGTCACGAGTATGACGCTTTTGCCTATTGACGTAAAGCTTCTCTGCCATAGTAAATTAAGGTAAGAAATACACACATACGTTTTACGGTTTAAGAGAGGTAGGGCATAGCGATTTATCGCTCGAACTGGAGCAGCCCCACTTCACTTCTGTGTTGTTGTGTTCCTGCGTGTGAGTAAGGTTTCCAGAGCTCCTGGGGGGGTGCTACATTAGTAGCAGGGGTCAAGCCTTCAAGGTAAGGGCGACAAGTCCAGTAACAGATTTATTATGCTGTACTTGTCACCCTTAAGATAGGACCTCATTACCACTTAACATCAGGTGGGATGAGGTCAATCTTGAAGTGTAATATAAAAAAAAAACATGCCAAATCTACGCCTCGTTACGAACGGGGTAAAAATATCATTTTGTTCTGATGTGATCCAGAAGTTAACACTTTTTCCGCTTTCGACAATGTTTTCATGTACATACAATTTAAAGAATTCTGACATATTTTTTTCTTGTTCAAATACTCGGATTTGATCTGTTTCACTGATTTTGTTAAGGTTTTCTTCTTCCAACTCCCGGTTTCAACCCAGCGTTTTATTAACGCGTATGAGCTCTTATTATGGTTTCGCTACACACGCTGGATAGCTGAATACATCCCATTCATCGCACTTCTGATGGCGCTACTGTTAGTATAGGTTAACTTTTTGTCACTTGCGAGCTCGTGCCTTTGATATTCTTAGAACTCATTTATGAACTAGAGGGCTGTATTTTTATTTTTTATTTATGTATGTATTGATCAAACCTAAGCCATCAAATTTGGTCTAAAGTAGTACACATAGTACTTATACGTTAGAAATTGCCACTGCAACATACCTACTGAGTATTTTGCCGGTATTTTGTCTGTAGAAGTAGGTTTCGAACCAGTGGCAGAAACACTTTTCAAGTAATTATTTTATAATTTCAAGTAGAAAATATTGTTGACAACTATTGAACATAATATATCATATATTGTCTTAATCAGTCTTAAAGACATCAACGCGTATGATTTTTTTTAGTTTTTTTTTTTAACTGACCAGGAACCAGTATCCAGATAGGGGTTGTTTTTTATTCTACTTTAGGTGTATAGTAATTAATTGTTGTACATCGCTAATACTTTTTACTATTACACTTATCACTAATACAAACAACATGTGTTACTACATCGACGAATTTTTGAGAAACCTTATTTTCCTGTGTTTTACTATGGACTCAGTAGCGGAGTTATTTCTTCCGTTCAGTTTCCGTTTTATTGAATGTCTACATTTATTGACACAGGATTTTCCTTGAAAACGTTGAAAGGTTTTGATGTTATCTAAAACTGAATCACCATGTTCTGACTACCTAGAAATTTTAAAATATTCAAGTAAAACAGTTTATATAACTACTTGGACTGTGTGTATAACTAACATGACACACTGATATATTAAAGCTATGTTATCTGCGATGGAAATGGAATACAAACTGAAATTTTATGTACCTAACCTCATTGCCACTAATAGGGGTCATATTATAAAACTTCTGTAATAAAATGAAATAATGTACTTAAATCCAGCACATATTGCATTAGTGACACTAATGGGTAACTAATCAGAGTAAAGTAACATATTCAATGTCCCAATACACGGTCTCAGACCTCCATGTATGAAATCAAGCCATAGTTACTATAATAAATAATGCCAACTATATCAAAAGCGTGAACTTTGGGCACAAGAAGTGGGAAAACGACCCCAGCTAGGATCCATCGTCGGGCACTCAGGCCTAGCATGTGCCCCGCGACTAAATTTTATGGCGCTCTTAACAAACGTAAATCGATAGAAGTCAATGCGTCAGCTGCTGATTGGCTGTAAATACGAGTGCTGTGTGCTAAGAGAGTATAAGGGAAAAACGTTCGTTTGAGACCAAAAGGCATACTACTAAAAACTAAATATCAATTTTAAGCTGTAATAAATTTGTAACCAACTCACTTCGAATGTAAATAAAACGTGATGAAAAAACAACATATTATTACTAGTTATGCAAATAAAAAGCCACGTTTAAATTCCTGAAATCTTTCGTTTGTTCTTTTCGTTTTTGGCATTAGGTCTGCAGTTTATATCTGTGTGATTGTCTGCTACTAATCCATACTTACATACTAATATTATAAATGCGAAAGTAACTCTGTCTGTCTGTTTGTCTGTCCGGCTTTCATGCCTAAACCACTGAACCAATCTTGATGAAATTTGATGAAATTTGCTTTAAGCATACTTTGAACCTTTAAAACGAATTAAAACTACATTTTGTTTTGAAAATAAGGGGAGATGGGGGTAATACCGCCCTAGAAAGTTTACATTGGAAAATTTTTAAGTTAGAGACATGAAAGTTAGTACAAATTTAGCTCGAAACTTGGATTAAGATATGGACTACTTTTTGTTTTGAATATGAGGGGAGATCCCTATCTCCGATTAAAACCGACCATGATAGTAAATATGGAAAAAACCTGTAGTCCACGCGAACAAGGTCGCGGGCACAGCTATTAAAATATAAACTGAACTGCGAGGCAAAAGCCTTAATATACTTTTGACAGTAAATAATACACAACAACTGTATATGTTGCGTTGTAAATGAAAACATTTATGACATTAATTTCCCTTTGTGCCAACAGAATTCACGTAGCGCAGGAATATGAATTCAGATTACCTATTTTAAAGCTGTATATCGGTTTTCTACTACGTCGGAAATACTGGTAAAGGTACGCCTTTGATAATAAGTCTGACCCTGTCGATGTGTTTGATCAGTGCAAATTAAAGCGAATGGTAAAATGTTTACTGGTGAATAAATAACTCGCGAATGTCCGCAGCGCAGCAGACTTTTTTACAGGCCTTTGTGATTACGTTTTTCTTATTTTCAATAAAGTTTTTGATTTAATTTCTAGCTATATTCCTAAAGAGTTTACATTTTAAGTTTTTATATTTTTATATAAAGGGCTACTACAAACTAGGTCATTAATTAAATGACAAAAAAATAATGTAACTCACGATAATCATTTGATAAACGTAATTTTTTTATAACTTCGCGGTACTACAACGTAGGTAACGAAGTAGGTTGTATTTTAAAATTAACATTTCTAAATTTTATCAATCTATCAATCAAATATTTTTTATTTAAGTATGTTACACTTAAAACTTTTGAAAAGTAATTTAATACAATGCAAAGTGATTACTGCTAGAAGACCGCATCCAAATAACATTTACTTCGGTGTTGTTGTGTTGTTTGTGTGAGTAAGGTTTCCAGAGCTCCTGGGGGGTGGGGTTTATTCTTTTATGTTACTCTTTAAGATTTATCTCATCCCACCTGATGTTAAGTGGTAACGATGTCCTAGCTTAAGATCGACAAGTACAGCATAAATCTCTTACTGGACTTGTCGCTCTTTACTTGTAGGCTTGACCCCTGCTACTAACGTAGCAGCCCCCAAGAGCTCTGTGCTACATTCGTAGCAGGGGTCGGGCCTTCAGGGTAAGAGCTATAAGTCCAGTAACAGCTTTATTATGCTGAACTTGTCATTCTCACTTACCACATTACCACTTATCATCAGGTGGGAAGAGGTCAAACTTGAAGTGTAAAATAAAAAAAAACCTTACAAAAATAATTGTCACAAAACATTCCATGACACATTTCACATCTTAATACATACAGTTGACATCTTAATACTAGATGTACGGAAATATAGATAGTACTAGAAATGGGCTTACGCCCTTAAGTCCCATTGCTTTGACATCAAATATAATCGCGCTAATTACGAGCTCTCGGAACGTTTCGAGTGTGCCTTTCAGTGCAGACGGTCTTAGTAATTCCGAGGAATCTCTTGTTCACTTTGAGACTTGATACGTTAGGGTCCGCCTGAGTGCAGCCACTACAAACAGACAAACACTTTGTCGGGTAAGTTTGTGCCATCTTTGAAATAACTGCTTTCCGAGGCTTGCTGTCGATTGCGATTGGTGAACAACATCATATACGTTGCTTTAATTCTATGGTTAGCTAAAGCGCTTGTGTTACAGTTACCAGACACAGTTGGTACCACAACACCTAGACCCGAGACAATATAGAAAAGTTCGTTTTCCATTTCAGATTTTCATTCCAGACCCAACCGGGAATCGAACCCAGGACCTAAGAACTGGTGCGACGCCAAAGCCCGGCCCGCTGGCCTCTTGGTTATGGTGGTCGTCATTGGAGTTCATACTTTTTTTAGAAATTATCAAAACTAATAAAAATATCCGTTAGAACTACCTATTCTTGATATCTTATTATCTCTTAAGTAGACAGTCTCTATGGCCAACGATAAGTAGACTAATTATGTGGTTTATTTTGTCCAGTGTATCTTTCATAACTATACCTAAGCCTTAATTATTGAAAATATACATCACGATAACTACGTTTTTGTAACTTTGTACTATCAGCAATGTTGTACGTAGGGACTAGTACTAGCACAGTACGAGTAATAAATACAGTTAGAAAAACAGTTCATAAAATAGGTTACAGATCACTGCAGGATTCCCATATTTTTATTACAAAATACATTTTTTTTGCGTTCGAACCTTAAGCTATAAAACTTGATGTAGTAAATTTTTATGGACAAATACTATATTTAGTAAACTTAATTGAAAATAAAATACAAAAAGGCAAAAATAATGCCTAGGTTGACTGATAGAGAATGCTCTCTATCAGTCAACTTCACATATTAAAATGCTCTAGTTTAATTTATACACATAAGCACACAAAACCTACTTAAAAATGATTGTTATTAAAAAGTAAGATATAAGTATTCATAGTAAGATACAATTAAAGTAATAACTAATCTCAAAAATACAACTACATTTCGTCGAAAAACTTAATTCTTAATGAGAATTATCACCACGAAAAAGATTTAAAAACTTGAATTTTGTAATATCTGAAACCCGTGAATCTAAAAGTTCATTAGATCGTGCGTAATATGAATAAATTTGTTCTGTACTGTTCTATATTCAAGTCGACGTACAAACGGACACTTGCGTAGCCTTAAGAACAAACGGGCTCACAATTTACTCAAATTAGCTGGGCACATGCACCGCGTCATATGACGCGGTAAGAAATGCCGCGAATCGTTATCATTCGGTATCAATGGAGAAGATGCGTGCGCGCACGTTGCACTCGGTATATCACTCGGCGATCCGTCAGTCGACCGGCATTCGCGCTACCGAGCACACGCGCGCGCGGTCCGAACCGTATCCATACCGACCGCGTGGTTCCAACTGACATCCACGAAAATGGTACGTAAATCAAGTGATTCTTATACTTCTTAAATATAGCGTAAAAAAGTGCAATATTCCGTTTATGATTTAAAAAAATGACGCCGAATTTCACGTGTTTGGAAGGCGAAACAAATTTGCGTTGTCGTGCAAAACTTCTGCAAAGCAAAGAATTTCGTAATTACCAAGTGATTGTTCTTAGTCTTGCATATTTATGAATGAAGAGACCACAAAAAATATTACATGGAATATTTTTTTCTCGATAATACGTCTATCTCAAAATCGATGATACAAATTGTGTTTGCAAAAAAGCGGGATCAATTTGCATTTAATTTGTGATAAATTGCGATACTTAGAGAAAAAAAGAAATGTTTCACATACATACTATAAATACGGTGTCTATTAAATAAAACTTTCTAAATCAATAGATGTCTCTCACTAGGCTGTTTTATAAGATGTACAAAATAACTCTACATACACAATGTGTGACATTTGCTAGTACTAGGCTATTTTAATGGGCAGTAATGACCAGTCAGTTGTAAAACTTGACATTGACAGAATATCTCAAATTAAAATAAACATTTAACTAGCATGTAAATGAATGCAAATAAATAATACGTCCTTTATCAAAATACGAACCTTGTTTTAAAATCACCTTGAAGAAAGGCATCGTTAGTACATGTGTGTTCTAAAAAAATATTAAAACACCTATATATTTCATCAATAAATTAACCAAACCCTATTCAGATTATAATTTGCCGAATTCTGTTAGAAGATAGAACGTTTCATTATCATTAAGTTCAAGTACATTTATTTGGGTGGCATTGTAAATGTCATTTGGTCCAAGATGCGTATACATAAAAACACCTTTCTTAGAAAAAACAATTGAAGAATTTTTCAAAGAAACGAAATGTATGAATAAAGTGTTGTTGACCGTCTAACAATGTAACACCGTGGTGGCCTGCCATTCATTCTGATAGCTTCCAGCAATTTTAATGTGTCTACACAACAAGCACAGACTACCGCATCACCCGATCATTCAAGCTTTCCAAAAAACATTGATTGAAAAAAATTAACTTAGGTATGCCGATGTATTGCAGTGTGTACTGAGTTTATTATTAGGTACGCATGCATTTACAGAAGTTTCTGTACAAGGTAATCCTATTAAAGTTGAAAATATAAGAGATTGTTGTATGTACATATACCCATACAAATATTCGTTTCTTACTCTTTAAAAAGTAACTAATACGTAGATTTGGTATTTTACTATATTTGCCCGAAATATGATGTTGATCTACGATCGACGATTTTCGTAGTTTTTAAGAAATATTTTTTGATTATATTTTACGATTTCATGACCAGACGGTTTTAAATCATTAAAACTTATTGTTTTAACTTTTCTTGGATAGTTCATTTTTATTTTAATACCTAGTGATTACAGTTTTATGAGCAAGATAATCTCTGTCCTAACTTTACTACAAGATACAAAAATGTTGATCGATAGTAAAATAAAAGTGAGTGGTGCAGAAAATAATAGAAATTCAAACTGAATTTACAAAAAAGAAAAGATATTTCATAGTTTATTACCAATTTATAACTTTCCCAGCCTTATAAACTTTTATAATAATACAAAAAACATGTTCTTTACGGGGTTTAATGCGCTTTCATACTTTATAATTTTCTAGTATTTTTGCATTACTTTTTGTCAATTCTGAGATAATCTCTTAACATTGTTTCAAATATGACAGTTTATTGTGTTCTTTCAAGATGGTTACTTCATTTTTAGGAAGTTGAAAGTTGTAGTGCAAAACTAGTAATAACTTCAGCTATATTTGTAATATGAACGACAGAGTTTCTTGTCGGGATCTTCGCTGTAAGTTATAGGTTCCGGACCGAAGGAATTGTCATTCGCATTATAAAGACGTTTCATAAATATATCTGGTGTAATTTACATAAATAAAAGAATAGTGAATTGAATTGTATTGAAATAAAAATCCATTAAGAAATTTTAGCATTATAAAGAGAATACCTACATTTATTGACCATCACCCAACTACCAAACAAACACAACACGAAACAATCAAAACGAAAGGGTTGAATCTATTGAAGCGGCAAGAAATGCAGAGATTCCATAGTCTGGCCTTTTTCGTCTGCTTTTTCATTTGACAAAGCCGCATCAGCTCTATGCCTCAAACATTCTTGACTCTATCAAAGCAAACATAAAGGCGCGCACACAACACCGGTCACGTAAAGCCGCGTCCACACTGCCGCCGGCTGCATCTAATCTTGTCCAAGCACAAACTGGCAGGGCTTAGCTTTCAAGCCGACCCCTATTTACATAGAAATTCGAATATTGCCCGTCCTGGAAACCTATCAGTCGCTGAAGATAGATGCAGTCGGGAACTTGTAAGCTACGAATGCCTACAATGTGTTTTGTTCTTCTGCTAAACATATCTTCAAGGTTGGGATTAGGACTAGCGCGTTATTAGCGACGTAATTAGAAGCGACACAATTGCGAAAAAAAAAATAGTGTCAAAACTGACTATTGGACCGCCCCGGCTTGGAATGGGTTCATAGTTTTTTTACACCTTGAATTATATTATTATTAAATTAAACGAACTTACCTTAAGTGAAGTTCTATTTTAATTTTACGAATTTTCACCATCATGGACACTATGCAGCAATATGGGATCTTGCGTTTGACTTCACAATCTATAAAGCAATTCAAAAAACTTGAACGCATCTCTTCTCGTCTCGACCTGTCTATGTCACTCCTCTATATTCACTAACAGTTCAAAGTAAAGCACGAACAACCTTTAAAAGATTAAGGGCTACTTAGTTAAGTGGGATAGGGAGGGTTGCTCCATGATGATGAAAATTCGTAAAATTAAAATAGAACTTCACTTAAGGTAAGTTCGTTTAATTTAATAATTTTACTCTTTTCATCATCATGGACACTATGCAGATGTTTAAAGGAAAGGTTGTGAGTGTAATTCTAAAATTAAAGATATCTTAAGCTTAATCATTTAACTTTTTATAAAATATTTTAAGAAGTATTTACAAATAATCAACGTTTAAATCAAAATAATTATAAATCTATTAAACTTATATAAGGCTTATGTTATTTCACATAATAAGCTTTAAGTACTTTTATAGTTATTTAAAATAACCGTATTTAAGGTCGACGATGGTACTATTAATATTTGGCGAACATAACAGCGTTTTCTTTCGATCTGGCACATTTCCTTATATTATGTTCTTCCCTTTCTACATATAATTTCACTTGCTGCATGCTGCATCAATCTACTTTATTTATCCATTGTTTTCTTTTATACAATTTTTATAAATATATTTATATTATATATATCATGAGATATGAAATTATTTTATTTAAAATATCAATAATGTTTAGTTTATTCGTATTACCTATTATTTAATTTTTTTTTTGTAATCCATACACATATACTTACTTAATATTACCGCATCCGTAAACTAACTACCAGCATGACCCAAGAGTTGACTGGCACATAGTACTCTTACAGTCACCATTTTTTGTACTTTTTGTGCAATAAAGTTTATAAATAAAAATAAATTACTTCGCCCCTAAACAGCGAGACAGGCGAGGTAGGCGTTTGAATATGAGAGCGATTAAACAACAACATCAATGACGACTAGCAATGTTAGCTAAATTTAACTAAATTATTGAGAAACCTGTTTAGATTTGCTATCTTGACCTCACAATTTTTTAAATATATAAATGTCACCTTAAAGCCGCGGTTACGCACTCGCAATAAGTACCATCCATACTATTATTATAAATGCGAAAGTAACTCTGTCTGTCTGTCTGTCCGTCTGTTACTCTTTCACGCCTAAACGGCTGAACGTTTTTGATGAAATTTGGTATAGGTATACGTTGAATCTCAAGAACGGACATAGGCTACTTTTTATTAGAAAATAAGGTGGGGATGGGGGTAATACCACCTTTGAAAGTTTATATGGAAAAATGTTTATTTTTGAAGTTAGAGATATTTTATTTAGCTATATTTGTGCCAAATTTCGGCACAAATATAGCTCGTAACACTTGGATTAAAATGTAGACTACTTTTTGTTTCGAATATTAGGGGAGAAAGGGGTAAAACCGACCATGAAAGGATGTAGTCCACGCGAACGAAGTCGCGGGCACAGCTAGTGTTTATATTTTTTTTGGCGGATTTTTTTTCCATTTTTCTCCTGAGGAAAGATGACAGCGTGTCTCCTGTCCTTGTAAAGGTTATGACTACCCATTTAACTCTTCAGTAGGGCCTCATCACTTTAAGAGACGTACTGAGGAAAATAATGATGCTATTATGCATGGCTGCTATTACGGGGCGCAGTCTCTTCCTTCCGGAGTTGTTAGTGGAAGAGCAAGGATCTATCGGAACCATCCCTGGCTCGCACTAAAACCGTAATGCCGACTGACTGGACGTATGTGGTGTCACGCACTCATCTAGTCTAGTACCCCTTTGGTTGGGAATATTCATGACGCACCATACCGTCTCTTGTGGGAGGTGTTGGCATGCGTGTGACTCTCATACCCTCATTAGGGCAAACCCATCCACTAAAACTCGCCAGTGGACTTCATCGCCTATTGGTGATGTGCTGAAAGAGACTCTAAAATGACTTCAACGACACTGGCAGGATAATTGCTATTAAAGAAAACCCCTAGATGATCGGGGGGATGATGAGATGGTCGATCCCTTAGATCATCCCAGCCTCGATGCGAGCCAACTAGTCCCCTTGTAAAAAGTTAACACGCCCGCTCTGACGTCATTGCCTGACGTGTCTGGCCGTGTAAGGGGCCATTCATTTATAACGATCAAAAGCACGTTAAACTTTCAGCTTAGCGTCGCCCTAATATCTAGCCCATAAGAACTAATATCGAACGGCAAGCATCATGACGTACTGTTAACTGTACAACAGACTCAACCTAGCGTCGAGGCAATGTACCTAATGATTTTTTGGGTTTTTTGTAGTACCATATAAATGTTAAACGACTCACTATGTCTATTACATCGCTCTATCTATTAAAAAACTGTATCAAAATCCGTTGCGTAGTTTCAAAGAAGCATACATAGGGACAGACAGAGGGAAGCTAAGACGATTTCTTATTTTTTCATTACAAAGGGTGGGAGGCAACATTAATAGTTCGTAAGATTACAAATAAACGCAAAGTTAAGATTTGAAGATGTGGGTGTCTTAAGAATGTTTCACGTGCCTTTTAGTTACAATCAGTACAAGAATTAGTAAAGTAAAATAAACATCAAAACTAATCGAACGTAGTCTAATTTTTTCCTTCACGTTCTTAAGTAATTAATATGAAAGAGTGTATTCATATTTTTTTTTATTTGGTGATCAAAACTGGTAAAATTGCCTTACGTAATAAATAAATGGCCTTAAAGACACTTGTATAGCCATAACGTTAAAATATAACGTGGCGTGGGTAACGTGCGAGCCTGCGCAGCTGTGTGTCAGCAATTAAGTCTTTTTTTTTATATTACACTTCAAGATTAACCTCATCCCATCTGATGTTAAGTGGTAATGTTCGGGGGGGGAGCAGGGATGGCCAGAAGGCTTGACCCCTGCTACTAATGTAGCACACCCCAAGAGCTCTGGAAACCTTACTCACACGCAGGAACACAACAACACAGAAGTGATTGTTATTTAGCTGCAGTCTTCTGTAAGGTGGAGGTATTTCACCAGTCGGGCTGCTCCAGTTTGAGCAATAAATCGCTATGCCCTACCTCTCTTAAAAGTCGCCGTTAATAAGTCATAGTAATTAGGTACTGCAAGTAATTCACCTTAGATTTGATTAACATAACATGCTGTTTTCGATACAAACTACATCTTATTTTTCATCACCTTCCTTTCGCTGTTTACTTACAAACCGTTTAAATTATTTATTTATTCAAATGTTTTACTAAGTGCTAACGTACACTTAAAAACAAAATAAGTAATTACGAAAGTGACAACTAAAAACAGTTCTGAACTAGTTTTATCTAGGTACCAACATTTTAACAGGGAACACTTATCAAAATATATCTTTATGATTTAAATCCCAACCAATAAATGTTCTACAAGATGCGATATGGCTGTGAAGCTATGTGTTTATCTATACATTTTTATTTGTTTTTACTGGAAAACATTCTCAATATACACGTGCGAATAAAATATTGTACCCTTCTTTACTTAATCCAGGATAACTACAAGCGTGCAAGATATTGTAAGTAAAATTAAAGTAGTAATTAATGTGATACGTGTTCAGTTCTTTTGGCCATTGCCAGAGAAACGGAGCTTAAAAATTCCACAGAAATGTGACGCAAATTATTTGTAACTAAATTGAGAATACCTTAAAACGATTTGTTTTTTTTTCTTTCCGAACCTGTATTTTACTGGAAGATAATTATCACGTTATCATTAATATTATGTACGATTTTTAATATTTGCGTCTGAATTTTATGATATACATACCTATATGTATATCATAAAATTCAGACGCAAATATTTGTTTGTGAATTCAAAATATCACAATGGCTTTCCTCTGATTCTTGAAACATCAACATTGTGAAACAGGATTGCCTTTCAAATAAAATATAGCGTAGGTAGGTACTTCAGTTCTTCTAAGAACGAGTCCTTTCATTAATAAATGATCCTACTTCGTATCACGAAATACAAAGGTGGGCGTTTTGACACCGCCATAAAAATTCTCGAGAGCCATAAAAAAAGTCAGTATCTATGGAAATAAGTTCATAGAGACCGCAACAATGGCGCATCATGATTTGGCGCCAACAACTAAAAAAACGGTTAAGTGCGGGTCGGGCCCGCACACAAAGGGTTCCGTATCATTAGTTATAAAAACCTCTTAAAAACTATATTGTTTTAAATTTAATTTATTTAAAACTTAATATACTGGGACCGGTTCAATAAAATGTATATAAAGGACAATGCCCGAATTACTATAGACGAATGTACTGACCTAAAAATGTATGTGTCATGATCAAAATAGCTTATCTAAAGTAAGTTATTTTTGTATATCTTTCCTACAAAATTTTACCTATTCTCGTTTCCGGAGTTGGAAGATATTAAAGACAACACATTGTATCGTAGGTTATAAAAATGACTCATATAGGAACCTATTCTCTAGCCAAAGAGAAATAGAACAGTCGACAAATTGTCACTGTCATTAGGTGATGTGACATTAACCAGATGTTAATCGATTTTATGATTTTGATTGTCTAAAATCGTTATTATCTTTTTTTTATTTGAATGCAGTTTAATATATTATGTAAATATTTTTGCACGATTAAAACATTTTAAATTAAAACCTAATTATAATGATTGGAAAGCATTCACATCGTTACTGCAGATTATTGGAAAATCAGAAACATTTCGATTACTTTCGTTATACTTCAAGACGTACTTTCCCCATGGACTTTCCCTCATGGCTGAAATTGTCAAATGTATCGAAAACTTTAAAAATACTTATATTTTTTTAAAAATTACCTCCAAAAGGAATTTTAGTGAAAACACCGAAATCGTGTAAGAAATTTAAACTTTTTTCCCCCAAGAAAAAGATTGTGACACTACAATTTTATTTAGATTTAGGCTACAGGCAATCTCCTTTGTGACCAATAAATATTTTGTTCTATTATTAGTATTCATATTAGTAATTGGTGGTTTTAGTCGCACCAGAAAAACATTATCTGAAAATTTAAACTTTGTAACCATCACAGATTATTTATATACAGCTCAAATAGATACAGACTGGTGACACACGGACAGTCAGACAGACAGTGGAATCTTAGTAATAGGGTCACGCTTATCCGTTTTGATACGGAACCCTAAAAATATGGAGCGGTAACCACAAAGTTCAGCATTATTCACGTTTAACAATAGAAAAACAAAAAATGTATTAGTAAGGAATTTGTATCGGAAATTATAGACATGTAACGTAGATACAGATATTTTAATTAATGACAAAAAACTGTCAATTGAAGGAAATCTATAAAGTAAGTCTTTTGAATTTTTTTTTTATTTTCGCAAAAAGTATTGAATGGGTTTAATGTTAAGGTTAATAAAAGTATGCATTTTTGTGGGAACAGTGTATTTTTATGCTTTTTTCACTTGATTGTTTATCAAAAAATATAGCAAGCAGTACCATTCTAGAAATGATTAAAGACAGAGAAATAATAATTTGTTCTTTGTGACGGATTTATGGCCAGTATTTTCTGGTTAGATATTGGTTCCAAATCGGTAGTAGAGACATTTTTTACTGTTCTTTATAAGTATTCAAAAATGGAACAACCTACTCTTTTAACAAACCGTTAAAACAAAATTAAGGTTTAACAGCCACAGCCAAGCTAGCTCTCGTCAGTGGGGGCCTGCGTTTGACCGCTCTGTGAGTTTCCGACCCCACCACTGGCATAGAGGAAGGCAACACAAGAGTTATAGTCGTTTCGAATCCGACACACTACTCTCTGTCCCCCTGTGGCAAAGAGTGGTGATGCGTGAGCTTTTTTCAGGCTAAAAAGAGGAGGATCTATTGCGGCTTCAATGTCAACTACCACAGAAAATTAAAAGGTTGAATCTAAGAAGGCTATATGCAAGCAATCTCGCATCCGATGTATAGCTGCAGAGCCCAGTCTGAGGCTAGTACCTACTAACCAGCTGTATTGATTTAAACCTACTTACAAAGTAGTTGGATGCCTACATCCTATTTAGAACTCGATCAGACGAACTAGACGTTCAGTGAAGGGCGCTCGAGTACCTAACTTCATTTCCATAAGTCCGCTCTTCAAGCCTGTGGTCGGAGTAATCCAATTATACTTCGTATCTTCCACTGTTTAAAGCGAACACTGCAATTTCTCGTTGCAACCTGTTACTTTGATCTACTTAGTTATTATTGTTTGAGATACATACTTCCTCGATGTTACATGAATCAGGTATCAATTACCAATTCATTGTTTTATCATTTTTGACCACTGTGTTTTTTTATTTTTGTTTAGATAGACGTATTTTATGGTAACATAACAGATTTTGATTTTACAAATACATTATAGTACTTTTTTTTTTATTTTAAATAATTCAATCAAAATCAAAAAACAATATATTAAATATTTTAACAAAGAAATAAAAATCTCAAGCAATCTCTTCAAGAAACCTACAGGTAGAGAAAATAGTAGACATCGCAAAAATATTTTAAAACAATTATTTCAATACCATAAAAATATAAACACATACACAAACTCATAAATAATATATAACAGACAAAATATACATAATTTATTTATACTTAAATACTCTTTATAAAATACATACATACGTTCACATATGGAATATTATCCGCCTTTTTTTGGTATTTTATATGCGAATAATCAAGAATTAGGTTGAACCAACCGTGGTCACGAGAGTGAGCGTGTCGCGTTTTGACCCGTTAAATTATTTTAAATGTTTAAAATGGGACGCGAAAGTCTTAAAATCTACACATTACTTCAATCCAATAAAAAAAATCATTATGACAAAAATATGAAGTAGATATAATTAGTACCCAATGAAATAGATGTAATGAGTATCGTGTCGAAAGTTAATATTGCCTAGGGATGTGCATTATATCAATTAATTATTGTTAATGAATCTTTATTATCGATGATCTCTTCTTTCAACTTTCTTCTCATTTTCCCTTCGTTTTATTTTATTCGCGATAATTACGAAACGGAACTCTAGAAGCGTAAAAAGTGGTATTTTCATTCGGTCCAGTCTCTAGTCTATTGATACCGTAGTATGTAACACGGGCCCATTTCTTTTATTCTTTGTCGCCAATACGGTTGACGACGGACTTTTCAGGGTAAAAAAACGTTGCACAAGAACCTAACTATAATAAAATTAAAGTAAAAATAAATTACCTTCGTGTAAAATTATATGTGTAAAATTTGTAATAAATTTCAACATATATTCACGCATCGGTATCTAATGAACAAATTTTTCTATGTACCACATTTTTTTTTGCATACTGCTTGCAATTTTTTACTCAGCTACTTGCCAACAACCATGATGTACTATAAACATAAAAATCTGTAACATATGCAAAATAAACTGGCACAAGATAGAATCTGGAATGATTCAAGCAAAAGTTCCAATGCAACATTTTTAAAGAGATATTAATGTTCTAACGTACCGCAACTTACCGCTTTGCGGGAGTGACAGCTCCATAATCTGGTATTCCGCCCTGAAAAAAGCAGAGATGAATTATCCACTAAATCTCATTCGCGCCTCTCGTTACCTTAATATATACATATAATAGCATAATCCCTATTTGTGTATATTCCTATGATGTCATCACTAGGTAAACATTATTCTACTTAATCCCTCAATTAATATCAAAATAAAATGAAACCATTTTTTAGCTTCAACCAATAAATAAATAAAATCAAAGTAAGTTTTCACATTGGAGGGGTGTGTTTACGTCACTATTCGCAAAAACTGCGAAAAGTGACCTCATGCCTTAGTAAATAATTGTTTACATAATAAAAAATATATGAATTATATTTTTTGATAATCTGACTGTTGGGCTTACAGACATTTTTAGTTATCTACCCCATTGTAAAACTCCACTTTAAGCGACAACCCTAGGCTACAAGTGTCGCGTTGAGATGGTCAATGGAGGCGGACAATAAAGGATAATAGTATTTCATTGTTCTGTTTCAATTGTACGTAATCGCCCGAGGGTTGCTGATGCATATTCGCTAACTGCTAGTTTGAAGTTACTGAGCATGCATTAGGCTAGTCAGCTGAAAAATCAATATACTTTTTATAGAGAGCAATACAAATTTTAGTTCAACGTTGACAAAAAAGGTTTTTTTGCCCTCTAAGTACAAAATCCAAAGGTGACCAATATATTTAGATGACAGAGTCTATACAAAATTATCTTTTGACATTTCTAAACAGATAATAGACTTTATGAGCTTGCAAATTAGGGTTACCAATCAAAATTGACCAGCCACCATGTGTGTTTTTAATCATGGGATTATAAATTTAAACTTTATAAACTTATAATGTTATTAATATTTAGAATAGAGGTAAGTGACCTAAGTTGAACTCCTTAATAAATAAGATGACACTTGCAGATATCTGATGTAATAAGAAGTATAACTGAGATTGAGACTTCTTAGTCTCATAAAAATCGCATTAGCCGTTTAAAGATTAGGAAGAATAACTAGAAACGTTTTTTTAGTATAAGTAGTAAGTGAGTCATTTAGTCAAAAAACAGTTATTTTATTATTACCAACAGACACTCCAATTATATTTATCTATAAAGACATAGATTCTAATTAATTGGCAGCTCAGCTCAGAGGCATCCAAATCAGCACACAAGACTATTTCACAATGTACTAGCCCACGAAAGACAGTTTCAATGGGACTCCTCAATGCCTTAATGGGCATGGCCTTAATCCGGCCTGCAAACGCACCTGAGATCGCTCAGCAATGACATATTAGAGGCGCAGCCACAAAGGAAACAGGCGCATTTCATGTCAAATCAGTTCCCCCTCACAGGAACTTAAGGAACTATTGTTTGCTGAGGCTAAAACCATTCCGGAAACTGTCATTGTAATGTTTGGAAGTGACATGGCATATTTTAAGGTGGAAATGTGAGGGTGAATGATTATTTGCAAGCCAGCGCTAAAGAATACGAGCTAAACTAGATAACAAGCGACCACAATTGGTGCAACCTAACCGAAATGTTAGGAACATACTCTTCTGCCAGTGCAGGTCTACAAAAAAAAAACAGGTGAAAACGCGATAAAATTTTTAGAAGTTATATGCGATTTACTAATTTCCTAACAGTACGGTGTGCACTCTACGTCTGCTACGTAACATTAATTGAAATGAGGCCTTATTTGGGGAAAACGGTTGGAATCAAACTCCTTGACCTAACGTATGGAGTGTTCCCTGAAATTATCATTGTACATAGATGTTTGTCGCATGAAATACTGACTCGGGATCTCGTTTAGTGTCTTAAACTTGTTTTGACTAGTTCTGAATAAACCTCTTCGAGGTTTTTTACGTTGACTTTTCTTCTAGTTATGTTTCAAGATCTTGAGGAATTACCAAGTACCATGTACTGTTTTGATTTCCCTCTGGGATGTCAGAAAATAAGGGTAAAATAAATGGCAAATAGCCACTATACTTTATTGCGTCATGGCGCAGTTTCGTGCGGAAAGAGTCGGCGGAATAAATGCTCCTGTTACTGAGTTTGCGCTAAAAAACTCTGAGTCCTACCTATGTCTAACAAGCGATAATTTTGGCATGATAGTATTATGCCCTCACGGCACGATCACACAGTGCCGAATCACCGGGCACGCGCACGCGCACCCGACCCGATCAGTATCGCCTAATTGCACGTTGCGCGTCTCACCAATTGCTTCAGGGCCGGCGTGGACGGACTAGAGCAAGCAAGGTCTTTTCTTCTCGGTGCCTTGCTTTAACTCATGGAATCACCTACATTGTAATCGTATATCTACAGGAGTTTTCATTTCAGAATTTAAATAAGGCCCTATTTTTTTAAGACTTCTCAAATAGCATAGTTTAAAAAAAAGGTATTCATTGAATAATAAGAAATTTACTGTACTCATGACATCGGAATTTACACATCTCTTCTTTAAGCAAAAAAAAATTACAATTATCACTATTTTACCAAGATTGACTTTACTATAATTTATTTTTTCTACATAAAATAAATGATCAATTGTATGGAGTCTTTATTAAGTATCTTCAACATAATTTAACAACTACTCTTTTATCTGAGTACTTAATTGAACAAGTTTGTGCAAAAGAAGCACGTCATTAGAAGTAATATATGATTTTGTTTAATCTAGTTTATCTCTTCTACCAGGAAAACAAAGTACTACTTACAAATATAAGGAAACATGGGTTGAAATAATCTTAAGATAGATATTCAAAAAACAAACCAGGAGTTGTCACACTCACCTTCATCAACCTATTTGGTTTACCAACACTAAAAATTTTTGTTGTATGTTTTATCTGTTCCTCAATTTAAATTTGATAACTGTTATAAGATACAGCGTTAATTATCTGCAGATAGTTATCAATATTAGGGAAACGTATGTACTTGTAGGTACATGCCTTTTAATTGTTTATCTTTGAATATCGTGGTATAATCTTATCTCAATCATTAAGTAGTCATGTAAAAAACATCGTTCTTAGATTCACAATCTTTAAATATCGTGCTATAATAGTATCCCAATCATTCGGTAGTCAGTTTTATTAAAAAACATATTTTTAGGATTCATGTTTTGTCTGACATTTATCGATTTATATACTACAGTTGACGAGGCCGAGAGGCGAGCGGGCCGGAATTAGGCGTCGGGCTATATGGTCCTGGGTTCGTTTATTTCGTTGTCATATTGTGTACAAAGGACTTTTCTATACTGTCTTCTGTCTGGGTGATTTGGTAGGTTTGCTTTGTTTTTGATTTGTAACACAAGTGCTTTAGCTACTTACCACAAAATCAGTGAAATGTATGTGATGTTGTCCAATATTGATTTAATTATGTTTACAGTGCATTTTTCTTGATTGAATGCGTCACAAAAAACATGAAGAACGTACTTCCTTAATTTTTAATACATATAGAATTTTCATTATACCAAATAGGTATATAAACATTAAGAAAATATTTATATACGAGTAACTATTTGGTAGGTGCGCATAACATCGAATAAATACACCTCCCATAACAGTTTCTCAATATAGGTCTGGCAAAACCTAAGGAAGCGAATGTTTTTTTTAGGATCTTATATACATACATATAAATCTCAGAAAACTAAGATAAAACAAAAATCTATTGTATCTGGCTTTTAAAGTGCATGTGCTCCTAACTTTGCCTACATGAATAGTATCAACTAAATAAAGGCCAATAATTTCACAAACACTAAGTTTTCCCAATACAGAACAACAAAAATATAGTTTCCTTTTCCTTATCATACGGCATGATACAATCGTGTCTAATTATACGAACAGTCTTTTAATAAATTGTTTTGCCACATGATAATATGTTTGCTTTTGTATCATATTTGAACAACAAATAAGAACTACTTATAATAGGTATAGGAAATATCTGACCGTACTTATTAACAGCATTAAACGTTAAATTGTAGAAGCAAGTAGGTACAAAGCCTTTTCTTACAGTAGAATTAAGTGCTTTCACCACCCACACTATCTAATGAAGAGTAGGTAATATAGAAATTATTGGGTTGGCCAAGGTTTTTATATATTTTAGCACTTATAACTCAAATATTTGATAATTTAAGTTTGGGCAACTCGGTCAAAGGTACAAAAATCATTGGACTACAAAAAAATCTTACAATTTAGTTGTACAAAATACGTATGTAATTTATGTTTCATTTATTTAATTTTTTTGTTATTAGTTTTGTTTAATAAGATTTTACTGTATACTCCTTACTTCCGTTGCGTTTCATGTGTGCACAAGCACTCGTATAACACAACGGAGAATTAACAGCCTAAATAGAAATAGAATACTTTTGAGAAATACTTGAAAGAGAGGCAGGGCAAAGCGATTTATCGCTCGAACTCGAACAGCCCGACTGGTGAAATACCTCCACCTTACAAAAGACCGCAGCCAAATAACAATCACTCCGGTGTTGTTGTGCTCCTGCATGTGAGTAAGGTTTCCCGAGCTCTTGGGGGGTGCTACATTAGTAGTAGGGGTCAAGCCTTCAAGGTAAGGGCGACAAGTCTAATGACAGTTTTACTAAGCTATACTTTTCGCCCTTAAGCTAGGAACTCATTAGGGCCATCCCCAGTCTCCCCCCGAACACTGTGGGGGGAGTAGACGGAGCTGCATAAGCGGCTATTCCGCCGGCGGTGTTGTGGAAGTCAAGGCTTAGCCGATCTCCCATAGCACCGCCACTAAGGCGATGAAGGTCCAATCGGGGGGTTTTAGTGGGTAGTCCTGCTCTTTTCAGGGCAGGGAGTCCCACACACGCCGTCACCCTCCCTCGGGTGACGGTACGGTGCATCAAGGCATTTCCCCCCGTCAAAAAAAAAAAAAAAAAAAAAGGAACTCATTACCACTTAACATCAGGTGGGATGAGCTCAATCTTGGAGTGCATTATAAAAAAAAATATATACTTTTTGTACCCACTCGTCACATAGGGATCGTAATCATTGTTCGTTAAACAAGGATAACTTAGGTAGGTATATTTGGGCAAGTGTTGTTAAAGAGCGATCACTTGTTTACGAGTACTGACTCATGTCCCCGTGATGTTTGTACCTATTTTACATATTATTTGGGTTGAATGCTCATAACACTCATTACTCAAATATTGAATAACTTAAGTTTAGGCGACTCGGTCAATGGTGCAAAAATCAATGGACTACAAAAAATCTTAATATTTTGAACTTTTTATTGAAATAAAATACCTTTTAATTTTTAAAAGTAAGAATAATAATTTAGTTGCGTGCTTTTTTTTGTTCATAGTTTTGTTTAATGAGTTTTACTGTTTACTCACTCTTACTTCCGTTGCGTTTAATGTATGCACATGCACTTATAAAACACGACGGAGAATTGATGGCCTAAACAGAATTACTATTTGAACCCTGTATGATTACGATCCCTATTTGATAGGTAAATAGGGATCAAATAGGGACCGTAGTCATTGTTCGGTCAACAAGGATAACTTAAGTCTATTTGGGCAAGTGGTGTTAAAAAGCGATCACTTGTCTACACGCAGTCTATGTTTGCCGGCGCGCATGCCGTGAGCGCGCACGCGTCTGCGTTCTTATCCTAAAATTACGCAACGGCCAGACAGGCAAAAAACGCATTCATAGTGTAACTAAGGGCAGTGGTAAACATACGTACTAATATTATAAATGTAAATTTTGTGATTATGGATGTTTGGATGTTCGTTAATTTTTCACGCAAAGACTTCTGAACGGATTTGGATACAACGTAGCAGGAAGAAAGATGTCATCCTAGATTAACATAGGATACTTTTCGCGGAAGTCGCGGAACTAGCTAGTCTAATTATATAAAGATGAATCCCTATTTCCCTTGGCCACGTCTCACGCCTCACGCGTGAACGGCTGGACCAATTACTTTTTTTTTCTAGTTTTTTTTTGTTGTGATTGTCATTGTCAGGGAAAGGTCTTCTAAAAGAAAAAAAATAAAAATATATATAATTAAATAGTCACTTTTCAAGACAAGGCAACGTCTGTCGGGTCAGCTAATACCTACTAATATTATAAATGCGAAAGTAACTGTGTCTGTCTGTCTGTCTGTTACGCTTTCCTGCTTAAACCTCTCAACCGATTTTGATGAAATTTGGTATAGGTATACGTTGAACCTCAAGAACGGATATAGGCTACTTTTGATTAGATAATAAGGGGGGATGGGGGTAATACCACCTTTGAAAGTTTATATGGAAAAATGTTTATTTTTGAAGTTAGAGATATGAAATTTGGCACAAATATAGCTCGAAACTTGGATTAAAATATAGACTAATTTTTGTTTCGAATATTAGGGGAGAAAGGGGTAAAACCGACCATGAAAGGATGTAGTCCACGCGAACGAAGTCGCGGGCACAGCTAGTTTCTTATAAAAAGATAGTTCCAAGTAAGCAGATACCACCTACTCCAACTTAACCTTTTCAGTTACTTATGATACAATTTTGGTTTAATTGTATGTGTACGCTATATGATACGCTGACACTTTAGTACTATTCTTGTGGCCGTCTCGAATATGTCGTCTTGCATATAGTGCGTAGTCTTCGGAAAACTTCGATTTATAGCCATTTCTAAATAAGTAGCAGATTGGATAGACTAATTTAGATTTCAGTATTTTTACCTAATTGCTTCCCTACTTTTAAAAATTTGCGCTGTATATTTTTAAACTTCGTATTTTACGAAATATTTAAAACGCAATTTTGATTGGCACATTAAAAGATTACTATACCTGCATAAATATATTCGATGTGGATTTTGGATTAGGTTAGATAAAATTGCAATTGCAATTTTGAATTTCGATTAAACACTACCTGCAAGGTATCTTCCAAAACGCATCCTGAACGATGTCTTACATCTAGGCCGTTTACGGCTCCTATTTCTACACTGTGGCAGGTCATCGACCCTTGCCAGGAGTCGGAGGCTGATTGGGGAGATGCCATCACACACCGGCAGAGGCCTGCCGAATCTTATTAAAGCCTTCCGACAAAAACCCTTTGACCGAAAGCGGAATTTCCAATCACGCACACAGATACTTAATTGTTAGATTGCCGTCGTGAAACGGTTCCTTTATGATACACCTGAGCGAGCTGCCTAACATTTACTCGTACATTTTCCTCTGATACATTTTCTGTTATCTTATTATTGACTGAAGCATGATGGACTTTCAAAATAAACAACTCATTTTGTCCCCTCTGTCTGACAACGTCTCCCCTACCAAAGTTTTTGCCATCGTAAATTAGATATCCATACCTTATACTTAAAAGCTGATATATGAATGTTGATCTTAGCATAATGCGATAACAATAATTACTGGCATAATACGATAACGGTTATATTTGATAACACAACAGGCGTTTTGATAATGTCGAGTTAATAGCGAATATACTAAATCATTATATCTCTATGTTTTGTCGGTAAAAAGACAAAATGTCAACGTTTATATGTATTATAGTACTATGAATACTTTTGGAATACAAAGTTCATTTTATTGGTATTATAGTACCTCATAACAATTACAAGATTAAGCCCTAAGGAATTAGCGTTTAGATTTTAAACCAGTCGCAAGCACTTTTTTCCCCAAATTCACCAACTTTAGAAATATTTCCGATTTTTTCCGCTTACTTACTATCCTATGCGTTAAGGTTATGAGAGAGATATGGCGAAGATTCTAAATTCGAATCGGACGGAGCCATAGTTTTTGCCCTTCTCATTTGTATACAGATATGGGGCAGTTCGCTCGTCCAATACGGTATTGCTTCCAGGCTGTAACAGTGTTTATATAGTGGTTGTAGTTCCACGTCTAGGTCCTTATAAGTCCCTGGTATCTTTCGTCTCCATCCGCTCAGGTGATGGCTTTGACAGCGCGGCGTGGGCTGTGAGCTAAACGATGGTAATCGAGTTTATCGATCTTTACAGTCAAAAGCACAACAGACTACAGACTTTGGGCTGCGTACCGTACTTATGTCGTACGCATAAGAACTAATTTCGAACTGCAAATTAATAACATTTATGTGCTGTCAACACATGTTGAGGCACATGCCTCAATGGCGTAGCTAGTAGTTGTTTCAAAACTGGATTATATTCGCGTGCTGCTGGGATCGGATTCGTGTGTCTTAGAACTAAAATTTTGTATTTTTATTATTAATTATTTAACTTAGCTCAAGTGGTGTAGCCAGTAACTCATAATGTAATTTAGACTTATTTTTTAAATGTATCGCATCGATGGGGTATTAATAAGGCTAAAATGGAACAAAAAAATGAAACTGATGATTGATTCATCAGTTTCATTTTATTTTTTCCCAATTGTAGAAATGCTCTTCAATAAAATTAGGCTGACACCTTGCACGTCCATGTTTGTTGTAAGATAGGTTATCCTTAACTTTAATTGTTTTAAGTAGGTACATCCAGAGCTGTTCCTATAATTTATCTTATATCTTATCTTATCTTATATTATCTTATACCTAGATAAAAAATGATTACTGTTCGTTAGTCTCGCTAAAACTCGAGAGCGGCTAGACCGATTTGGCTAGTCTTGGTCTTGAAATAATTGTGGAGGTCCAGGGAAGGTTTAAAAGGTTAAAAATTAAAAAAAATAGATTTAACGAAGTTTGCCGGGGCAGCTATTACTTATATAAATATAACTACATATAAATATTGAACGACATAACATACATTACTCTGATTCTGTAGTTCGTAGCTTAAGATCTTGTGTTACAGAAATCAGAAACAAAGACGGTTCCACATCACCCAGACCCGACACAATATAGAAAGTTCGCTGCCCATATTGTCCCGACAGGGAATCAAATCCGGCCCGCTCTTGACTACGCAGGTCGTCATATAGCCAACGCAAATTAATATGCACTATGTCATCCATCATAAAATTGAGATGTTATCTATCATTCAGTGATCCGACAAACAAAAAGTCTGACTTCCGATGGCGTGCCGAGAATAGCGAAGCCACAAGTAAAACTAGATAAGTATCGGGAGGAAAATTTGAATACCTACAAAAGAAAATCGTAAATCGCACAAACTACATTGCATGAATTAATTGAATGCTTGTATTCATTTATTCAAGGTCGTAGCGATTTCATGACACAATTCAGAATTTATTTTTTCCTTAATTTTCAACTGAACAATGAAACTTATTAAGACAGCATTTTTTTTTTTCTAAAGCTGCATCAATAAGTGGAATTATTTGAGTAATTCCATTTCATACTCAGACGAGTTTTACGGACCACGCACTTTTTCTATAAAGTTAGAGACACTGCGTAAAAGAATAAAACAAATATTTACGTATATAAATACGTAAATATGTTTGCCTCAGCAGAAAATAAAATATCAAAAAATGTTATTTCGCTTTTGCGTCGTAAACAGAAGTACGGCTTCTCAGCCTAATTAAGCCGGCTAATAGATTCGCAGAAAATAGACCGTTATAGTCAACAAACAGATTATTTGTATCGAAATGATCAATAGCTGATGCTTGAAGGCTATCCTTAATTGGCACGCCTGAGATGGGACTAAAAAATACGAAGAAAAAACATAGAATTATTCGCGCACGAGATAGTGTTTAAAGCAAAAGCTAACCTAGGGTTATCAATCACTATATTGGAATAGACAATTTCGATAATGAGTATGTAAGGCCGGTCGCATTGATGAATTACGTGAGTAATTTTTAAAGATTTCGTTTATTACTCTGGTGAAATTTGATTGGAATAGCTCGAGGAATTTTAATAATAAAATTTAACGTTTGGTCCTACGCGCACGGTTATTTTTAAACTTACAGGGATTCATTCTAGTTTTACTGTTTGTTTTTTTCTGTTCCTTTTTTTACAATATACGTGTTATACAAACCGTGCCTAGACCTCATTTTCCAATGTTCACATCACCCCTGAGAAGATGTCCATCCATCAAACCGATCACATTCGTTTTTTGCCTGCTTTAGTTGGAGGACTGTGCGTGTAACACTAACTTTAAACAAAATACTGGAGAACGGCTAAGGCTCAAAATTTTGTGTTACCAGATTTCCCAGCCATTTGGCAACCTTAGATGAAATACTTATTGATTGATTTAAATAGATACCTATGACTACGATAAAGTAAAAACAACATCAATTAATACTTCCACGCGTTTTCTTAATTTATTCAAGGTAGGATGGCGAAGTAAACTTCCTCGCCATTTCAGTCAAGAAAGTTTGTGTTTGATTGGATACCGGATCTTAACCATTTTTGATAAATTTTCAAATCGCATTTTAAAGTAATTCGAAACAAATCAATTTAACGGCATCTTTTAACGTGTTTTTTTTTCTACCGGTGTCAACATCCCTATTTCAAGAGCAGCTTATTTCCACTACGTACTTTTCAGACTTCTCCTGCATAATGAATATTTATTGCGATTATAGTAACTCTAACTACAATAATATCAAGTCGTTAAATTTTTTGTGGTATGATTACCACCCTCGTATTTTCAGCCAATCAGCAGTTGACCAACTGAATTTTATCCAAGTTGGCATTTGTAAAGAGCGCGATTGAGTTTGCTCGCGAAGCGTATCATTAGCCGGTTGATTCCAAAATACACCTTAATCGTGCATTTTGTTATGAAAACAGAAACCACAATACTTACGCTTATAAAAAAACAGACACAAAAAAATACAATTGCTTTTTACATGCATGTCTTTTTCTGGGTTGGGATGGAACCCACAATCCTTCTTTCAACTTCAGCCCGACGTATTTTGTTGTTTGAACTGATTACAGAATTGTTTCCTCCTGGCCGCTGCCTCTGCCGTTGCCAGATCGTCATAAACGTAATAAACGAGATAAGAATTGTGATTGTCTTTCCATGCAAATGTGAAAGAGATAATAAGACACTTTACTTGTTAACCAACGAGTAGCGAATACGTTATGGTGAATATTGGCTACTAACCGTCAGTTATATAGCTTTCCGTCGACGACACATGCATCTTCGGGTGCATCCATCAACATCGGTCATGCGAAATGCGACGCCTGCTCCAAATTGGCTCGTAACCGACAGAGGCTTTCGGCAGAGCTCTCTACGGAATACCTATATGAATTTACCTGTCTACGTTGTTATCTCTATCAGATTCCATGAAATGAGATTGGCAGAGATAACGATGGGCTAGTGCAGTGTTCGAAAAACGTTTTGTGTTCATGGTACGGTCATCAAGGTACTTGCAGATATTAGTTCTTATGTCGACTATATAAATAAAGGCGCTGCAAAGTCCAAAATGTTATAGTCTGACGTGCTTTTGAATGTACACGTATAAAAACGAAAATGTATGATGAACCACAAATTCAAAATCTGTTTTTAAGTTTCAGAAAACAATTTTTATGTATGAACAAACCTAAACTTTAAATTGCAGAATAAGTATTTATTGCGAAACTGCTGCGCATTTACTAATTTGCCGAATTCATCTGATAAAAGAGAATCAGTGAGAGAACATAATTGGAATTTAATGAAACCTGAACTTTGAAAAGTAAGATGAAAGTTGAATTTATTTAGCTTAATTCAATGCTCAACTTCTCAATAAATCAATTGTTGAAGTTTTATTGCTGTAAATTTATTTTGAAAGGGTTTGATATCATACAATAAGACGTTTAATTTGATGTCCACTTTTTTTACTTTTCCTAAAACTTCTACTTACTGGGCGTCTACTCTTGAAAACGAAATATGTCGGATCCGATGACGTTTAGTATTTTTTATTGCTCATTATTGCAACTAACACACTTCAAATGCGAATAAAGCGTTATCAAAAAACAAAATATTATTTATACAAATCAAAAATCACGTTTTAATTCCCTAACTTTTGATCAATCTTCAAAAACGAAACCTTTCGTTTGTTCGTTTCGTTTTCAAGAGTAGACGCCCTTGTTACAAAGCTTATTAACTTTATCCTAGGAACATGATTAGGTACTACGGTACACATCATTACTCGTGACTGTATTTAATCCTTCATTAATATTTATTTGGATAAATTTAGGTTCAAACCCAATGCCATTAAAGACCTATTTCCAACAGATACATCGTAATAACAGTCTAATGCGATGTTGCGAACATTGATTGCCTCAGTTGCCATAATAGTAATGTTAATGTCTGTTCGGCATTTGATGACATGTGGTCGAATGCCATCGGCGTTTGAGGCAGCTCTATTATGTGCTAGTGACATCATCAGACACGTCATCAGCATCCAATATCAGTTATGTATCTGTAAACTCAGAATAGAACAGAATTGAATAGATAGGTACACTTTAATGCACAGAAAATTTACAGAAATTGGTTTTACAGACATAATTAAGTACAATTTAGGCGGTCTTATTGCTAGAAAGCAATCTCTTCTAGACAATCAGCTGCTTTAGTTTGTAAAAACTTAGTACCTTATCATATTAAGTGATCTATCTATCTGCCTTACTTAGTTAAGGGGAGGTTTAATGTGACAACGTACTGAAGTGTACATAAACGAATGATACTGACTGTATACTAAGAAACACACATAGATCATTGGTTAAATGGACGCGGAAGAAACAAAATCATAACCGTGTTTAAATGAACAAAAAATCTGAAAATGAATTGAGACGTTTAAATTATTTAAGTTTAACGTTTAAGATATAAACGTGTGAAACGTATTAGTGTGTATGCAGGTAAAAACGAACAAAGAATTTTGTATTTAAATGGGTACCTACAAATATTTATAATTTAAGAGACATCTAAACAATTTTAAATGAATACATCAGCTCTAAATAAGTAAATTGTTGAGTAAAGACACAGTGTGTTTTGCTTAAAACCAACCATAGGACCGAAATACGAATATATTTATATTCTTATTTCATTTTTAGTAAAAAACTAAGAGTACTTAAGACAAAATAAATCGTAAAATTTAGGTACTTAATTGTATTTACAAAATAGAGTTAATAATTTAATAATACTACATTGCACAGAGTTAGGCTTAATAATGTGCAAAAGAAAGTAGTAAAAGAAATAAATAGCGGTCACAAAAGTATTCCATCTCACAGTTGAGATATTCAGTGGGCCGTAAATGGCTGACTTATATTTATTTTATGTTATAAGTCAGCCATTTATTGTGAGCGCTACAAGTAACAGCATAATAAATCTTTTACTGGACCTGTCGCCCTTGAAGGCCTAACCCCTGCTACTAATGTAGCACCTTCTAGGAGCTCTGGAAACATGGCGGACTTATAATTTTATGTTATAAGTCAGCCATTTATTGTAAGCGCTACAAGTAACAGCATAATAAATCTGTTACTGGACCTGTCGCCCTTGAAGGTCTAACCCCTGCTACTATTGTAGCACCCCCTAGGAGCTCTGGAAACCTTACCTACTCACACGTAGGAATACATCAACACAGAAGTGATTGTTATTTGGCTGAGGTCTTCTGTAAGGTGGAGGTATTTCACCAGTCGGGCACTTTTATTCATATGTTAAGATAGCAACATTCTGTTTTGACTTAATTTGTATGAAATGCAAATTCAATCTGCATAATTTTGAGAAGAGGCTTACTTTCCTAATGAACGGATAGGTACTAGATGCTGCGGTCTATGTCGGCAGACCCCGGACTTCTTGGAAATGTCTGAGTATCTAGGTCGCCCGGGCGGCTGAGATACATCGATCTGACTTGCCACTACAGCCTGGTTTGCTGTTTACCTAACTACAGAAATGCATCGTATAAGATATACATCATGTACAACAGATAAGATGCTATTCTGCAGTTGATGATTAAACTATAAATTAGGCTACTTATTCGTTTGATAAAGTTTGACGGAATAGGAAAGAAAACTTCTGATGTTTATTTTTATTACTATTCTGAAATGTGTTTAAAAATGTAACTGTCTTTTCTTAAAGGATAATGTTGCGTTATGTATATATATAAAATGTATAATATATATGAATCCTTATTTCCCTTGGTGACACCATCACGCGTGAACGGCTGTAAAAATTCTACTTTTTTTTGTTTTTGTGATTGTTATTGTCAGGAGAAAGTTCTTACAAAAGAAAAACGTTAAGAAAAAAATATAATTAAATAGTCGTCGTTAAGACAGGGCAACAGTGTTGAAATAACGTTAAAGTAATTATTTCCCAAACGATGAAAAAACAACTCGAGCAATCTTATTGAAATAAGGACTACATTGATCGAAAGCCTTGACGTAAAATAAAAGCTCTCGACATTCAGGAACGTATATTTTTTGTTCTGCTTGTTTTCTGCACTCGCATCACACATTCAATTACGAGTTGCCAAAGAGCATCTAATAAGCAGGGAACGTCTCCATTAATAAGGTTTTTCCGCTCTAATTAGGCTGATTATTTTCCCCTTTTCCTGAGACAAAATCAATAAACTCCGCAGTGACCAGTTACGAACAACATCGTCTCGGTACTTTAAAATGTTTGTTCGTTTTTGTAGCAGAACGTCATAGCAAAATAAACCTTGAAATGCCCTTGTTAAAGTAATCTTTGTACAAATTGTGCATTCATTGAAGGCAGTATTTTTTTCAGTTTATACATTATGTTATGCTAACTGATTTCGGATGATTTGGCCGGAGACAGGGCCAAGCAAAAAGAGTCAGTATTTGACTGCCATTTATGTAAAGATATTCTCCTGTAACTTCAAAATTACATATCGTTTATTAATCAATGAGGTATCATGAGAAACGTCATGAATTTTGGCTAGTTCATTATTTTTACTAGTGATGTGACGTTATCAAAAAAAAAAACAAAAAGATACATAATAACTTAGATAAGAAATTAAGCCGTAATAAGTACCTACACTTCAATAGATATTTACATTTTTAGTATTTGTTACTTACCAGATAAAAGTGAATATTTTATGTTTTGCGATATTTCAATAGTCAGGTAAAGTCGTAAGTCTTTAAAAAGTTTTCTAGGTAAATTAGATAGACCTTCATCAAAATCCACCTCAAGAGACGTTAACCCGTATCTTACCGAAACAAGAAACAAAATTTAGTAGGCTGGTAAATAATGCCAAAAGGATATTAAGCAAAGCATACGTATATTTTTACATGAAATTAAATTATAGTCGACATACTGCATAACATCATAACCAGAACATACAAGTATTCACTTTCCAAGTAGGTATGCTTTATTTTCCTGTTTTTAAAAAGTGTTCGGATAATAAGGAAAACGATTTACAAGTAAGATAACGATATGTACGAGTACATGATAAGAAGATTTATTAGTAAAAAGATGAATTTTCGGATAATCCAGTCAAAAAAATAAAAATATAAAATGGTAACACAAAATCTATTCGTTTTTCAAACGCAGAAACATTAAACTGGTAATATAAAATGCGTAGCTCGCCTTCCCAAAAACCTATTTAATCCTTTGTATGACGATCTCGGTGGCGCAGTGGCTAAGGTAGGCGCCGAAAGCGCTTAAGGTCCCGGGTTCGATTCCCGGTCAGGTCAATTTGGAAAACGAACTTTTCTCAATTGACTTGGGTCTGGGTGTTCTGGGATTACGCCCCCAGATAGTATCCGTCGTCTGGTACTCATAGTACAAGGGAAAACCTTAGTTTGAGACCAGGTGATTGGTGTGATTGTCTGGCGCATTTATTTATTTGTAGTGGTACGTACAGGATTTTGTGCCAGCCTAAAACCTATTAATGTCCCCTCAGTAACAGACCTCCATCATTATAATCAAGACACCGTGACAATAATGGATACTGGCTAAATTGCCACGTCAACGAAATACGACGGGACAAGCCCGAACTATGTTCGATAATCCGTAACACAATTTACTTGACACTTTCTTAAATCGGCAGGCATTCGAGAAAATAGGGTGAAATACGTGTTATGTAGCACCATTGGTATATATTGGAAACTCCCCTAATAATTTTAAAACATGAAGTTCCGGAACTAATGTAGATAATTAAATATCCGTAGTGATACATATTGAACCACCAAACATCAGTTAATATGGTACTTCTCAAACTCATTTCATGACTGTAAGCGAAGCCGATCTCAAATTACTTTTCACCATGTTAAACAATTGATTGATAATGGTGCCCATTCTATTGGCTAAAACTTATTCAATTTTATGCCTATTATTCTTTGATGGTGCACTTTCTTCTTTAAGAACTTAAGTAACACGATTAAACAAAAGTTTAACCACAATAAAACAGTTAAAATATCTTACTGTACCAGTTCCGTAACAAATAGAAAACATAAAATTTAGTTTTTAGTTTGTGCCTGTCTTTTTTGTTTCGGCACCAAATTTAAATTTAATAAAGTCAAGGAAAATTGGCAGCCTATTAAATATCCCAAGGCGGGGCAAAGCTTCTTTGAAAATATTAATTCATAGGTATAAAGTCAAAAGGGAAAGTATAAAGGGATTAATCAAGCGATTGAAACGGAAGTCAATTGGGTATAACAAGGTCATCATAGCGCGAACAATTATTGATCCATTACCATCTGATGCCATCTTTCAATCTTCAGCCGATTTAATAAGAAATTATAATATGGCCCGTTTAAAGCGTAATAAATGTAGCAATCTGCTTTTGTTACATTAATGAATAACAATTGAGAAATCGCCAAATGGGGATAACTGTCAATTTCTGTTTGGTTTTGTAAAAATTTTGGTTCGGAACTTAAATTACCAAAAAAGATGAGATAATGAGATGAGTTTTTTCTTTTGCTACGGAAACATTAATTTACAAAGACATTTTGCATAAAAATTAGCGCGCAGAAGGTACAGTTTTTAAGAAATATCGCCGTAAACACACCCCTCCACTAAACGTTGTTACATTGTATCATACATTTTTATTTATTTATTGAATCAAAAAATACGTTGTCATTGTAATTTTAAAATCTAACGGACTTTGAAACGAACAGACAAATAGTTTCGAGTATTAATTAAAAGTTTGGGAATTAAAATTTGGTTTTTGATTAAATTTTTTTTTTGATGAAGCTCAATTCGCTTTCGAAGCGAATTGGATATTATAAGAATTAAAAATTGTTATTCGCCAAGGGATCCGATATATTTCGTTTTTGGGAGTAACAGGTTAGAATTGTTTTTTTAACCGAATCATCATCCCTAAAATGCTATGTCAAATGATGTTTTTCAGACCGGTGTAATCATTTTAAAGTGACCAAATATGATTACAGAAAAATATCTTATCTTCTTATCAGGAGTTAAATCAAACCATCTCTTACAAAATCAGTCGTAACTGAGATTAGGATGATATTACGTACCGATGCGTAGCAATTACCGAAACCTGGAGCATTTGCGGTTTCACTGACCTATTTGTATGGATAGGTACACAGTTATTATTGACTAGCGAGCAATATTTATATATTTATCAGTTCTTATTTTATTTTACATATATTTATATGAAGTTAAAAGTTTATTAATGTTTATCACATTATTGTGATTGGACTACGATGTTCGAAAAAAACTTAATTTATGTTTTTGGACGGCCGTACCCGTTCCTCACAGTCTACTATTTTTCTACCTAAAGGTTGTCTGGTAGAAGATAGTTATTGTTTCTAACGGTAATACTGCTTAAATTGTACTATAATTTGTCTGCCTAATCAATTACCTACTGTAAATGTTTCGTGCAATAAAGCATAGCTATCTATCTGGTTTTTAATATCCAAAGGATAACACATTTTTAACCTTCGTTTTCTACTACAAATCTCTATGACAAAACCGTTCCGGTTAACCGCAAAGACATTACTACAATCATGAACAATGGTTACTACCGACACATTTAAAGTGTCAAGTAACTACTTGATATATCTACGTGTGGTTAAGGTAATTGAGGAAAACCGATAGGTATCCGTTTTGCTTGGTGTTCAAAATCCCGGTAAAATAATTTAACCACCGTGTTAAAATTAATACTTACATTTAATTAACAAAGTTTGATGAGAGTAGTATAAATTATTAGTTATCGTACACATTAATTTATCTATATTGATTATTTGGACTCGCCTATTTACTTTAAATATCTACTGAGTTTGGTTTTGCAAATATTATGTATATTCAAGCATAATATTATAAGTTGGTATGCGTTCATATATATACTTGAAATATGTACTTTACATCATGGTGTTTAATTTTTATTATGTTTTTTTAGATTACTTACACACTATTTTTCTGTTAGCACATCCATAAACCAACTCATAGAGAAGTCTCCTAGCATTAAGTCCACCTATCGTACTTTTTTGAGCAATTTAACAAATAATTTTTAATATAATAAAATAAAAGCTCGTTTCGCAACAAGAAACCACGCTCTAATGAAAAAAATAAAAAACTTGAACATTTGTTAAAATAAATACTTCAAAAGCGTTTTACATTTGTTTTAAGTACTTACTTACAAACATGAATTCCCATAAGTTAGCATTTGGAATGGTGACGAGTCGCCACGGTCGTAAACACCATTTACCTGACTACAATAATGCTATCATCATGATGGCAGATTAGAATATACAATTACGGTGCATAAAATTTACTCTGTGTGCTACTGTGTCCGTTTCAGTTTTGAAAAGGCAGCCTTCACTTAACATATCTGGCACAGTGGGGCATTTGTCATTAATCACATTAATCATCACAATTAACTGCTGAAAATAAAATTCAGCCAAAAGAGTCCCTATGTCATTTATATTGTTAATTTGAATTTAGCTAATTTTTGTTTCTATTTTTTAGTAACTTATTAAGTGCCTCAATCTTTTGTTTCACTTGTGCATTATGTTCCTATATTTTCTACGTTTCTTCCACAAATAATAATTAATTATGTCGTCGCAGCTTTTATTTAAGACTAGCTGTCCCGGCGAACTTCGTAACGCCTATTTTTATAGTTTCTAACCTTTTAAACCTTCCCTGGACCTCCACAATTATTTCAGAACCAAGATTAGCCAAATCGGTCTAGCTGTTCTCGAGTTTTAGCGAGACTAACGAACAGCGATTCATTTTAATATATAAGATAAAACTGTACACTTTAGTTGCATATCTGAACGTGCTATATTAGTGTATGTCTTGTTAGTTTTAAGACACTAAAATAAAGAAATATATATGTTACTCCTCGTAAATAAATCAATAAGCCTACTACCAAAAACGAACCGAACAAACGAAAGGTTTCTTGTTTGAGATTTATCTAAGTTCAGCCCGAACTTAGATAAATGAAGCGCGCTCCTGCGTGATCTAAACTATTTTCTCACTACGTAATAATAATATTCTATTGCCCACCTACTGATTTTTTTTGTAGCTAAGGATAATTGGTGGCATCAACCTAGCACACCCAGATTAAAGCCACTTAAAATTAGCTCTCAAAAGTGAACCGACCAAGTATCGAACCCGGGAATTTTAGCGCTTTTGGCGCATACTTTAGCTAAGGCGCTACCGAGGTCTTAATTGGATCTTACGTTTTTCTTACTTTTATGTAATCTCTTCATCGTTAATTATCCGCACAGCCCGTCGCTGCAACCTATCAAGGGCATCCATGAGGTATTTCGCGGCACCGTCCCAGAGATGCGAGCAGTATTCAAGACAAGACCGGACTTAAATCTTATATAAAAGACAAAGCTAGTCCGGCGTGAAAAACCGACGCACTCTGTTCAGGATCCCCAGTTTTTTGGATGCTAATGAGATGAGACTCTAGATGTACTATGTAAGTGCCATGGTAACGATTATAAAAATCAAAATTTGTTACCGTCATCGGATTCAACATTTTGTTTTGGTAGCAGACTTTTTATCCATCTTATGTTCACTTTTATTGTTCACTCTGGTGGATAGGTTAGCAAACTTGGCATACTATAAGGTAACCTTCATGCTCATTTACTCGCTTTAATGTACTACAATGATGTCACCAAACATCACACTTACAAATTACAAAAGTGATACAGGTAGATATTCATTGAAAATGTCTTTGTTATTTATCGACTGTTCGGAACTAAACTCCTACATCACAAAGTTAATTAATCTAGATTCTAATTAAGAGGAGTCGACCACAATGGAATCAAACAGAAACAACTTAACATCATGTGTACAGACCATACCGCTTAATCAAGATATGTAATAACGTCGTTATAACGAGATACGTTAATTAATGTACCACGTTATACCTATGTAGTAATAAGTATATAGATGTGTACATACTTCTTGACTAGAACACTACTTCGTTTACAGTTTTTCCAAAACAAAATCATGTGCAGAAAACCCCTGTCCGTTTCGTAGTGGTTAGGTAACAAGAAACTCTACCTAACCTTATCTTTGCCTTCTTTATTGTCTTGTGGTAAAATATTTTTTTTTACCAAAGTAACATGTTAGCAACTTATTTTGACAACAAGAGTATAGTCAGTATCTTTAAGTAAAAAAAAAAGACTTTCACATCACGTAAATGAGCTGGCACTGGCACTGAGTGGGGACGGGGGGAAACAACACACTAGGCTGAGGAGGTGTGACGTACCTAACCTCGGAGGGAGGTTCTTATAAAGAGATCAAGAGTAAGGTCACAACGCCGAAAATTCTTCAAAAAAAAAACAAAACAAATCGATTACAAGTCAGACAAACGTATAGCCTATTGTCTTGAGACAGATTGCCATGTAGCGGAAAAAGAACAAAAAAAAATAGAATCTTTAAGGGCTGCGCCCACTATTGGTACATTACTGTTTGTCTTCTAAAAATCCCTTGTCGCTTGCTTAACCTTGCCTTGATACTATACACAGTCCCTTAGTCTCAGTACCTTGTTGCATTAAACCTCTATATGTGACAAGGTACTGATAAGTATTAAATGTAAATATCAGACAGAATGTACAATTAATTAAGCCGGTTTGATTCAGGTTAATTAAGGCATGATAATACCGGTTATTGTACAGGGAAAGTAACATTGAGAGTGAAAGTGGCCTAATAGGCATTTGTTTTAATAAACAAAGATCACAGAAAGAGTACAAACATACGAGAATGTTCTCTAATTCACACGTTACAAAGCTCTATAAAATTAACTGCGAAAAAAATGGTCACTTTTATTTTTCATTAATCAGCCAAATACTTAGCAAAACAAAGCATGGCTTCAATCTCTTTAATCAGAAATGTTTGTCAACATTTCTAATTGCTCCCCATCCCCACCTTTACACGGGCCTGGGGCTAATTCACAAACGTCAGAAACGATTTAGAAAGTTTATATTTTGTCTCTATGTCAAAAAAGAGACAAACACATTTTCCGAATTCTGTTTTTACATCAGCCAACATCATTATGTATTTTTCTGATCCCGAAGTGATTTGCTTGAACACTAATGTTATGAAAACTAGAACCCATATTAATACCACATTATACTCAATTATGTATAGTAACACGAATGTATCATTTCTGTTTGTTTTAGAAATGATATTGCTTTCGAAACCGAACGGTTTTTTTTTAACGTCTCTCTCAACATTTTACATTGTCCATTAAAAAAAATACATAAAAATATTCCGTCACAAGATTGTGTGCTCTACTTGGAGATTCCTTGACCTTTGAAGACGAGACAGGAGCCCAATCCCATATTAACAAAAGCTTTTATTCCAGAGTACAATCACACATTTAACGGCCTTCCTGGTGGCGGTTGCGCTGTCCTCCAGCAGCGTGGTCCCGCCCCCCGCCACCACAGGGGAGAAGAACTTCGAACTGCTGATCCTACACAACAACGACATGCATGCACGCTTCGAGCAAACGTCGCAGCTGAGTGGCACCTGCACTCCGATCGACAGAGACGCCGGCAAATGCTACGGAGGCTTTCCCAGAGTCGCTTACGTGTAAGTCTTTATAGTTTTGTGTAAAATGACATCTGCGTATCTATTCATTATTGATAGGGAGGCCAGCAAACAGCATCCTCCTCTTCCTCCGCGCTCCCACCACGACCCGATTCACGCACTGCGCGGCAGCGCGCCTCACGACAGGGAGGCAGGCAACGAAACACCGAGGTCCTCCTTTTCCTCTGCGTTCCAGCTCAGCACATGCGGGTTTGACGCCCTGTGCGGTGTTTGAGGCTAGGTGGCAAGGCCAGCCTCAATGCACCGGACCACAGGGTTACTGAGCCCCCCCGTCGTGACCAGATGCGAAACCCAGCGGGGGAGGAAATTAAGCAAAGCCAACAGCATACCATACCCAAGATACAAACCAGAAAGTCTGTAAGAATGTTACTCTTCATTTTTAGGATACTTTTTACCCTGAAATAATGTAGGCAAGCTAGTGGTGGATAAATTACAAGTACAAGACAACGGGTAAATCATTTATATTTGATTTTTTTTTTATAGTATTTACAGTACATAGAAAACTTATTTGAATCAAATAACACTTCCAATACCATAATGTACTGATCAATCTGACAAAAGAGACATTAAATTCTATCTCACAGTCCTAACTTCTGATTTAATTTCAATTTCGTAATTAATAAGCAATTAAAGTGGCTGTGTTAAACCATGTTGTTCTCGATAGAATTACCATGATGCTAATTGGTAATGAACATTGATACCACCGTCTGTGTTAGGTAATAATGAACGGAATGCTTTCAGCCGACAATCGTACATTACATAACTACCTACAAATAATTGTGGGTTAGACAGAAACTGAATTATAAGGAAGGATAAAAATGATTCTACATGATATCATGTTATACGGTTCGACGGTAGGAAAGTACCCTAAAGTGTCCTCTGGGTGATGATTCCCGATGGAACTTTGAAGTAATCTGATAATTAAAGACAAGCCATACTACTGTCAATTTATTTTTATATCTACTACGGGCCATGTTTTTACAAAAGCGCAACATTCTTACTCGCAACAAAAAACCTACGTTCAAATATCTTGAATAAAAGAAAACTTCACTTTATTCCTTCTACTTTACTATGATGACCTCCGTAGCCGATAGCCCAACGGGCTGACTTTGGACCGGGGTTCGATTGCCAGTCAATATTGAAAACGGTTTTTCTATATTGTCTCAAAGTCTGGGTGTTGTGTTACCATCTTTGTTTCAGCAATCTGTACTCTGTGCTTCAGCTACATTTCTTAGAAAGATTGAGCAATACAATGTACTGTAATGTGATGCTGTCCAATATTGATTTATACATTTCCCACCAATCGCATTCCAGGGTCAAGCAGGCACGAGAAGCGGCAGCGAGAGGAGATGGACCACCTGTTCTCTACCTGAACGCAGGAGACACGTACACCGGCACTGCCTGGTTTACCATCTACAAGTGGAAGATCGCCGCGGAGTTTGTCAACGCACTCAAACCTGATGCAGTTGTGAGTACTACCTATGTATCTTGTTTATTGATCTGTAAGACCTGTCAATGTAAGAGGAAGGGCGCGGACGTGGGGCAAATCTCTCAAACACATTGATCTGTGCTTGTTTTACCTTTTACAAGGACAACAGTTCGGCGAGAGACGAATCCTTTAAGCCTCTGCTTGGAATAAGGCGGGCAAACAAATGGACCCTCGAAAAATCCTACCGCTACCGCCCGATGCCTTGCTGCCCGCAAAATAACACGCAGAGGCCTTAAAGCTACAAGGCTAGCCGCTCCACTCCTTCCGACTTCTAATGCATGATCAATTAATCTATGTCAATTGCCAGAAGTGCCTTGTCGTTGAAGCCTGTGCAAGAGCGCTTTTAAAAATATTCTTCATACATTGAAATATCATTCTACGAAATGATAACTCCAGCGACGAAATTGCGAAGGCACCGTTGAAATTCGTTTTGATTCAGTCGGATGTTATTTAACAGGCTATCAACTCTAACAAATTAATCGAGTAAATTTAGCAAATCGCAATTAATGCGTCATAGAAACTTAATCCAGTTAAATACATCTGATCGAATTGTCAGTCTCATTAAAGTAACCGCCTCCATCGTTTGCCAGCTTCTGTCTCGGCTTACGTTGTTTGTGAACGGAAAATATGTATATTCATGAATGTGCTTATCGTGATGTCAAACCTGTGAACAATATTATCATCTGACCTTGCGTAGCTGTACCTACCACTCATAAAAGTCCAGGCTGCTTATGATGCGCTACGTTAGTAAATTTATCGCGCTCTTAACAAGTGTCAAAATGGATAAAAATCAGAGCTTTATCTGTGGATTGGCTGAAAATGCGACGTTTTTCGAGTCATGTGAGAAATTTGACGTATTTCGCATACTAAGCGGCCAGACCAGCCACACTCTACTTGGTAGTATGGCATAAATATTACGAATACATACATTACTCAAGCACTTTTTACTACATAAAACTTCACATACCTACCTACAGTAAACTTTGTAATGAAATCACAGTTAGATCCATTTGTTTTTATTAGTTACTAGCGGTCCCGACGAACTTCGTTTCGCCTTAGAGAATTTTTCCCGCTTTTCTGTTAACATTTTTCAAATTTTACCAAGGATCCCTAATTTTGTAGCCTATGTCAAATTGGAAGAATGTAGCATTCTATTGGTGAAATAATTTTTTAAACCAGCCCAGTACTTTGTGAGCCTATTCATTACAAACATACAAACATACAAAACTAGGTACAAATCTTTCCTCTTTATAATATTAGTGTAGACTAGCGGTTGTCCGCAACTTCTTACGCGTGAATTAGCTAAATGTTAATGAAATTAAAGTTTAAAAGAGTAATAGAAACAATCCAGACTATCACACCATCTAAAAAGCATACATTTAAAATTTCAAGTCTTGTTTTTCAAAACATAGGACTTTTAACAATCTTCAAAACCCCGTCTTATCTCTTAGGGGTGAAATTTCGCAAATTTCTAAAGCGAACTCACGTGGTAAATATTAAGTTTGTAAGTGTTATGGGTGTCAGATTTCATGACAAAACAGTAAAGTGAGTTTTCAGCTTTTATGTAGGTACATTACACAGACAGTCTCAAAAACATGCACAGTATTAAAATATAGATTAACACAACCTGTTATGGCTACCATATAAACCCCTTACAAAATATTTACATATTTAGGCTTCTCTTGTAATGTTCATATGTATTTGTGCAAAACACAACGATAAATTAGGCACGTTTTGAACGGAAGACATAAGATAAGTTTTCGAGTGTGTTTAAACAGAACAACGTATTTATCAACGGATGTTAGCATGATTAATTACTTTAATTTCCAAATACACAGGTGACTATTTCATCATGCGGACGATGGGATACCAATTGTAGTTCCTCATCAACAATGACTTAACCAATTATATAGAAAATTTGTTTTCTTATAAATCTCTAACAAAGTAGGTATCTCCATTTAATACAACTCCAAATCAAAACAAGAATCATTCTCGTGTACTGATACGTAAAATAAACCTTTTAGTGTTCCAATTACATTGTTTTCAGTCACTCATTGATAAGAAATATTTTGATACTAATATTATACATACCTAAACAATGGCTGGAACCAATTGAGTGCAAGAAGAAGTTATGTAACTACAAAGGAAAGTACTGTAAGTTAAATCCGTATAAAACTAACATACAAAATAACCTAACAAAGTTTATCGATATTAGCAACCTATTAACAATATTACTAAACATATTGCTACGTTATTGTAACACATCTGCTTGTGGTGATGGTTTATGTACATATTACTGGTATAATGGTTAAGGGTTTGTAAATATTTCGTGTTTAGCATTTAAGTATTTTAGTGTTACGTTAATTTATTATTTACTGAAAGATTTGGTATTTTATGATCATCACAAATAATAAAGAAAGAACGAAAATAATATCAATGGTTCTTCATAACACAGTTCTAAGGAAAGTTTGTATTATTTTGTGAATATAATACAGACAACCAACCTCTGTTAATATCATTATCTACTCCAAATTGAGTGATTTCATAAAGCCTTGCTTAGTTCTAACTTCTAACCTGCTCTTACTAACTCCATACTTACCTATCTTATTAACGTTTCCTTTTAAATTAATTTCCTTAATTCTTTTCTCTTTCAGTCTCTCGGCAACAACGACCTAAAACGGGGATCTAACGAACTTTCACCGCTTCTGAATAATATAAACTCTCCAATACTAGCTACCAATATACTCTTAAAAAATGGAGAAACTAATAACAACTTACATACGTCTTTAATATTTAATGTTGAAAGCACAAAAGTTGGATTAGTGGGTTATTTAAATCCAAATAATGATATTTTGGATAACACTGACAATATTGAATATATAGATGAAGTGATCGCATTGAAAGAAGAAGTAGAAAAACTTCAAGCACTGGGTGTCAATATCATTATAGCATTAGGACATTCTGGTGTGGATAAAGATATTGAAATCGCCAAGGAAGTAAGCGGTATTGACATAGTCATTGGTGGTCATAAAAATGTTTTTAATTGGAATGGAAAAAATCCAAATGTAGAGTCACCTCGTACCGCTGAATCCCATATTATTACCCAATCATCTGGGAAAGAAGTGCTTGTAGTTGAATCATACTCTTACGATTCATACCTTGGAAACCTATTTGTTAAATTCAACAGTGATGGCGAAATTGTGAAATATAATGTTAATTCTATTTTACTTGACCAATCCGTTCCACAAGATATGGAATCTGTAAAAATACTAAATAGCTTCAATTCGGAATTGACAGATGTCTCTCAAGAAGTCATTGGCAATACAGCTGTTGTTCTTGATGGAACATCATGTAATATTGCCGAATGTAATCTTGGCAATTTGGTAACTGATGCTATTATGTACTACTATGCTGTAAGGTATGAGGGAGAAACTTGGACCGATGCTTCTATAGCCATCGTCCACAGCGGAGCTATAGCATCGACTATTTCTCCAAGCAATCGGCCAGCACCTGTTACAAGAGGTGATGTATTATCGGCCTTGCCATTTGAAAGTAACATCGTTGCTGTCACTGTATCTGGAGAAATATTAAATCAAGCGCTGGAACAAGCTGTCGCAAATTACAATATTGAGAATCCTACTGGCCAGTTGCTCCAATTTTCAGGAATAAGAGCAGTATACGATATGAGCAGGGAACCCGGTTCCAGACTGGTCAGTGCAGTGGCGCGTTGTTGGTCATGTGTTGTGCCAGAGTTCTACACAATCGATGGTTGGAGGGATTACAAAATACTAATGCCAGCTGCTTTAGCAGATGGACAATACGGGTACTCAATGTTTGTTGGCTTACCGAGGCAAAACTTGGTTTACGATGAAGTAACGTGTTTAGCTGAATTTATCGGATTACGTTCGCCTGTGTACCCAGAAGTCGCTGAGCGGATAGTATTAAATAATGCGGAATCTTTTGAACCTACCACCGAGCCAACTGAGCCCCCAACCACTCAGCTCCCAACAACTGAACCCCCAACGACTGAGCCCCAAACAACTGAGTCACCTACAACTGAGCCACCTACAACTCAGCCCGCAACAACTGAGCCCCCAACGACTGAGGCCCCAACAACTGAGTCGCCTACAACTGAGCCACCTACAACTCAGCCCCCAACAACTGAGCCACCAACAATCGAACCCACTACAGCCGAGCCTGATTCTGCCACAGCATTAACCTCAACTATAACTATACTGTTCTGCGCACTAGTACCCCTGTTTTATTAAATTAAGTTACAACTTCTTTTCAAATATGTGACATTACATGAAATTAAATTATATAAAATTTATTTTATGTTATTTTTCCACTCTCTACAAAACTTTGACTTTAGTTATTTAAGAGGCACTTTGTTCCCTCAACAACATAAGTTTAAATAATAATCTTAAAACATAATTGTAAATTTTGAAAACTAGATCTGATCTGTTCGTCGTTTTTTTTATTATGTGTGGATTGTGGATGTTATTTTATTTAAAAAAAAATGGAACGAAGGTCAATATGACAAATATTTATTCGGAGCTTTGCAGTTCTCATATTTGTAACTACGATATATGTGCGACATACATTCGACATCTATTCAAAAAATAAAGTTTTAGTATACCTTTCAAGATTTTCACACTAGGTGATTAGAAGGCGGTTTCGATTTACTGGTCATAATAATAGTAAAAAAAGCTGCCACTTATTTTAAGAAAGAATAAGAAGCAGACTTTCCGAAAATATAGCAACAATCTACCTCTTTTCGCACTAAGATAGAATGGCGCATACCTACGTGGGTTTTTAAAACAATCGATTTATCGAGACACGTTTCAACAGAACGGCTACTGAAATCTTAATCAGATGACAAATCAAATTTGTGCGCTTGACATCAATACTAATCAATTATTTACCGCGTAAATGAACATGTCGTTAATACCTAAATGTGTACAGTGCTTATGAGTGGCGACGATGTTCATGGAACATTAGTAATAATCTATATTTTAAAGTTTTTGCTGACTTAGAAAATAATATTCAGAAGGCGCTGTAGGTACTTAACTAAGTTCTTTTGTACATGATGAAAAGATGCGAGCATTATTAAAATTACTCGTAACTAAACGAAGATACATAACGGCAGCTGAAAACTATTTTATCTAGGTATGGTCTTTGATTACATTACTAAACTGTACTATCTAGTTTGAATTTTACTTATAAATGTGTATATACTCATATTGCTATTGCTCATATTCTATAGTTTGGGAAAAAATAAATAAGATACTTTTGAACAGACCTATAAGAAAGTGTTCTTAATAATTTTACCTTACTAACACATTGAAAAATATGTACATATTAATAAACCTTAAATCTTATGTAATTAAAACTGTTTGTATTATAAAATATACCTTACAGGTGTTGGTTATATTTGCTTTGTTTTATCTATAATATTAATAGCATGTAGCATGTATTATTACTTGAAACAACACAAAGTAAAGGAAATTTTCTAAATTGTATGTAAAATACGACTACGTAGTTCGTAAACATCGTACTATTTGCATTTGTTATCTTTGCATGTTCAATTACAACTTTATCTTGATATTCTAAATTCGCCTTTATTTGTTTCAGTCCTTGGGAAATCACGAATTAGATAACGGCGTGTCAGGTTTGACACCGTTTATCGAAAACCTAACATGTCCTGTACTCGCTGCCAATCTGATACTAAACAAAGTTCCCGAGCTAGAAGCCGAACAGAACCTCATGAAATCAATAATCCTTGACGTAAACGGTACGAAAATTGGCGTCATCGGATACCTGACTCCAGACACTAAAGATTTAGCCATACGAAGCGACGTTGAATACATTGAAGAAGTAACAGCAATTAATGCAGAAGCAGCCAAATTAAAGAAACAGGGAATAAAAATACTAATAGCATTAGGACATTCTGGTTATACCAAAGATTTAGAAATAGCTAGAGAAGTAAAAGACATTGATTTAGTTATAGGAGGCCACACTAATACCTTCCTCTGGAATGGGATGATTCCGGACTTGGAAACCCCTGAAGGCCCATACCCGATGCTAGTCAAACAAACTTCAGGTAGATTAGTGCCTGCAGTACAAGCCTACGCTTACACAAAGTACCTGGGAAGATTACATTTAGTATTCAATTCTGATGGAGAAATTGTTGAAATTGATGGTAATCCGTTGCTTTTAGATAAGAATGTACCACAAGACCCAGACGTGTTAAGTATTGTTAATCATTACAGTGGTGACATAAAAAAAGTAACTGAATTAGTTGTAGGACAAACATCTGTTGAATTAGACGGACAATCCTGCCGAGTAAGAGAATGTAATTTGGGAAATTTAATAGCTGATGCTATGATCCACAGATATGCTTCACAATACAATGGATTTGGCTGGACAGATGCTCCAGTTGCTGTCATGCAAGGTGGTGGCATTAGGGCTTCTATAAAAAATTTGGAAAAGACAAATAATATAACAAAAGGCGATCTTTTAAATGTGATGCCATTTGACGGTAACATAGTAGCAGTAACTGTTAATGGATCGGTTGTTTGGCAAATGTTAGAGCATTCTGTTGCGCGCTACAGAACTAAACGCCCACTTGCTCAATTTTTGCAATTTTCTGGACTTCAAGTAGAATACGATTTTTCCAAAAGGCCTGGAAGAAGAGTTGTCAGTGTATCAGTTCGCTGCGGTCTGTGCCGCATGCCAACTTATTCTCCGCTGCACAAAACAAGAAGTTATAAAATATTAATGACGGCATTTCTGTCTATGGGAGGCGACGGATTCACTATGCTAAATGAATTACCATCTACACCACTACACTACGATGAGCTAGAATGTACTGTCAAGTATGTTCAAGCTCTTAGTCCAGTATTTCCAGCTATTGAAAATCGAATAATCATCTACAATTACGATCAATTAAAAGTTTATAATACTGGAACGTCTGTAACAATCTCATTTTACACTATAGTGTTCGTTTTACTGACTAAATTAATTTAACTACTTATATGTGAAATCTATACATTTTCAATAGAATAAATAACGGATCCCTTTTTATGTAACTGCCTTTAACATTTTGAAAATAATTTATGTGACCATTAATACATAAAAGCGATCTGATAATATTTAAATGTAGAATTAAATTAAATTAAATTTTAATATAAGACGTGTAATGTTATTCATAGTATTTAAATAAAACACAATTTTGATTTACGCTGTATAAACAATCAAATTATTTTGATTAGTACCTACGATTAGAATTGATAGGGTTGTAATTGAACGAATGTACAAATTGTTCCGAAAGTAAAATAAATTAAACTAAATAAAAAATAAACATTTAAGCCTATGCCTTCAAAAATGCAAATCATAGTTAGATAGAAACAGCATAAATGACTCATTGACAAAAATCACTTACTCACAGAAATACAGCCTATCAATCATTGAAAAATATAGGTTTACTTACCATATAACTGAAGTAAATACACCACATCACAACAATTTTCTACTCTCTCAGATGAAGACTATTTCGCTACATAAACTACCTACTTTATACTTTGTGGAAAATTCGCAAATTACACTTGTAAACATTTTATTAACTCTGTAAAAGTCATTACGCTTCGCACGAAAACCATGTATATAACGTTTATGTCAGTGCCGTTAATTTTATCTCTGTCGTATTCCAGAAAAATATTTTAAAGATGTAAAAAACGATTAAATCAATTGTTTGTTTCAGTCCCTCGGAAATCATGAGTTTGACAACGGTGTTAGCGGACTCACCCCCTTCATAGAAACTCTAAATGCGCCGGTGCTAGCCGCGAACCTCATATTAAATAAAGTTCCAGAATTAGATAAACAAACCAATCTGAAAAATTCGGTTGTAATAGACGTGGAAGGCACCAAAGTGGGAGTAATAGGCTATTTAACACCTGAGACTAAAGTATTGGCTGTCAAAAACGATGTCGAATATGTCGAAGAAGTAGTTGCACTTAAAAAAGAAGTTGCCAAACTAAAGAACAATAGTATTGACATAATAATCGCATTGGGTCACTCAGGATATTTAAAAGATCTGCAAATAGCAAAAGAAGTAGAGGGTCTTGATTTAGTAATAGGCGGTCATACGAATACTTTTCTTTGGAACGGGACTAGTCCTGATGCTGAAGAAATTCAAGGGCCATATCCAACATACGTTAAACAAGCATCTGGTAGAACTGTTTTAGTAGTTCAAGCCTACGCCTATACAAAATACTTAGGAAAATTGCACCTGGTATTTAATTCAAAAGGTGAAGTTATTAGTGCTGATGGTAAACCTATACTTTTAGATAATAGCGTCCTTCAAGATCCAGAAGTATTGCAAATTGTTAATCGATACAGTGAAAGCTTAAGCTATTTAAAAGAAGTTGTGGGAGAATCGCCAGTATTGTTGGATGGTTTAGGTTGTCAGTCTAATGAATGTAACTTAGGTAATTTAATTGCTGATGCCATGTTTTATACATACACAGAGAATTACAAAGGAAAAGGTTGGACAGACATCAATGCAGCTATAATACAAGGAGGTGGTATCAGATCGTCTATCGATCATTTTAACGTAGATACAAACATAACAAAAGGTGATCTAATAAATGTAATGCCTTTTGGAGGAAATCTAACTGTTGTGGAAGTAAATGGTAGTATTATCTTGAAGATGCTTGAACATTCAGTAGCTAATTACGATGTTTTAGATCCGCCAGGGGAATTACTTCACTTCTCTGGTATGAGAGTAGTATTTGACTTCCGGAAACCACCTGGACACAGAGTTACGAAAGCAAAAATTAGATGTGCAGATTGCATACTGCCAGAGTACTCTAACGTTGAAGAAGAAAAGAAATACAAAATTCTCACACTGAAATTTCTGGCTGACGGTGGTGATCACTATTCCATGTTAATAGGTTTGCCTTCACAAGTGTTGGACTACAATGAGTTGTACAGCACGGAATATTATTTAAAGCATCATAGCCCTGTTTTTCCAGAAGTTGAAGGGCGAGTCGAATACTTACATATAGATGCGTTAAGAAGTCTATCAGTGTCGCTAACTCCATCATTCTTACTGTCAGTCTTCCTTGTTTTAGGTATTTTACACTTATAATTTTCAAAGGATTTAACTAATCTGTAATTCCTTGTGAAAATGTGACCCACAAAGTATTAGGTAGGCTATGTACCTATTTATATGTTATGTTAATGAGAAACAGTATATGCTCGAAGTGTATTTAGTTATAGCAATACTACATTAGGTATATAGTCATAATTGTTTTCAGGTACAACATTTATTTAATCTATAAAGCACAACCTAATAATATTCAAAAGATCTTAATATATTTTATCTGAGTTATAGGACCACTTCAGTATTTGTTACGATATCGACTAGCATCTAAGAATACCATAATGCATTTGAAAAGGAGTACTATTTTAGATATCTAAGTTTAATAATGAAGAATCGTCCAGTAATTTGTATCTGTACAAAATAAAATTTAAGCTTTAATGTTATTTTATTTCCATATCCCTTTACCTATGACTAGTAGGTAAGGACCAACCTACTCTGAAGTCCCATACAATTTTAAAGATACAAAATGTCATTAAAATGAAATATAGATACCATAACGGATTCAAGAATTTATAAAGTTCGCGCTTCATTTTTAACGTCTTACTAATGAATACCTATCACAAGCGTTGAAATATGTGTGGATGTTTGAATGTATGTTTGTACCTCTTTTATGCAATAACTACTGATTGGTTAAGATGAGTATTGATAGAAACATATATTTAAGATAAATTATACCTTTTCATCCCAAAATAACGTGAACAAGGTGCCGAAAAGCAGCTAGTCAATATTTTATAAAGTTGAAAATAAATAAATAAACGATTTAAAACGTGATGACATTTTTGGTATCTTGTTTATTGCGAACTACTTAGTGCCTGAGGATTATGTTGTAGTTGTACCAATCGTAGTTAAGAGCTGACTGGCCTTGCTTGTCGCCATTTGCTTAATCACTACATTGTATAAATCAAAATTGCTTAGTTGATAGAGTGATTCCTAAGGAGGGTTTAATATGATACACACATACATAGACATAGTATATAGATCACAGAACAGAAAAGTAAAACAAATTATTCGTTCTATGTTAAATCCGTGCAAAACCAGGGCGGGTCGCTAGTTAGAAAGCTAGTTAGTTATACATTGGAAAACTCATCACAACTTGCACTTTTACTAATTTTAAATGTTTAAAATGAAATGTCTCAAATTCTTTATTCCGTTATGTGTCTAACACTAAGTAAGTATAAATTCTTTCCAGTCTCTCGGCAACCATGAACTCGATGACGGCGTCGCAGGCCTGACACCGTTCATAAGAAACCTGTCTTCACCCGTCTTGGCTGCCAACCTCATTTTAGACGACGTACTAGACTTACAAAATGTATCAAATCTATACAAATCCATTATTATACAAATAGATGACACAAAAATTGGAATAATTGGCTATCTAACGCCAGAGACAAAAATACTAGCCAAAAAAAATAATGTGGAGTACGAAGATGAAATTCCTGCTATTAGCAGAGAAGTAGAACTATTGAAAACACAGGGTGTCAACATATTGATAGCTTTAGGACATTCAGGTTACTCGAAAGACATAGAAATAGCAAAAAATGTGAATGACATAGATCTAGTAATTGGGGGGCACTCGCACACTTTTTTAGGAAAACCAATACAGGAGGAACCAGAAATTTCACAAGGACCATACCCTACCATAGTGACGCAGCAATCAGGTAGAAATGTCCTAGTCGTGCAAGCATACGCATTCACAAAATACATGGGCAAACTAAACTTGATTTTTAATCCGGAGGGTGAAATCGTGAAGTATGATGGAATGCCGATATTGTTAAGTGATGAAATACCAAACGACACAGAAGTTCTTAATATAGTTAGACAATACCGAAAAGAAATTGACGATACTAATAATTTTGTTTGGGGGCAATCTTTAGTTCCTTTAAATGGAAATTGCCGGTTAGAGGAATGCAATATGGGGAACCTCATTGCTGATGCAATACTAGAATACACCGCAAGGAATTTTCCTATGTATTCCAGTGCTAAAATAGCAATCATACAAGGTGGTGCGATACGAACCTCTATAACTCACACTGAGATTCCAATAAACATAACCACTGGAGACTTAATTACAGTACTTCCATTTGCGGCTACACTCACAATAGTAACAATGAACGGTACCACATTACAAAAAGTTCTAGAACATTCTATATCTAAATGGAATAGAGTGGATAGTTGGGGACTATTTATACAAATGGCTGGAATGAAAGTAACATATGATTTAGCCCAACCTATAGGATCTCGGGTTGTGGAAGCCCAAGCCGTGTGTTCGGCTTGTGAAGAGCAAGGGTTAGCTAACATTACTGATCAGCACGAATACAAAATAATCATGCCTACATTTTTAGCAAAAGGTGGTGACGGGTACGCAATGTTTGAAAGTCTACCACAAGAATTAGTTGAATATAATGAATTAATATGCGTTGAAGACTATATTAATAAACACAGTCCTGTGAAACCAGAAGAAACGGGTCGTATTATGGTGCATAATGATGTGCAAATTGTGTCAGGTCCATGGACCACAAATAAATGTCATAAGTTGTGTGTAATGTTTAGTCTTCAAGTTGTTACACTTGTATTCATATTATTTTCCTAAATATGCAATGTACCTAACCAATCTAGTGGAATAACGTAGTTATTTTGATGTATATTTTAAAGGTGTTACACTGGCCTTAGGTCAATTATGATTTCAAATGTGAGATAATTTATTTTTATATATAACTTTAATAATATTTAAGAATCGTATACTGGCTGGCGAAACTCGATTTAATTTCAACAAGATTTTTGATTAAATTCGATGATAAAGGCCCAAAAACCCAGAAACAAAAGACAATCACTTGTGTCTAGCTTTGAAAAGGCCATTCTGTCTTACGAATTCATTGTGTACTTAAAAATATGTATAACTCGTGTCTAAGATGTTATTTTATAAAATGATTCTACATCACGTATCTAGTTGTATCTTGTGTTACCCATAAAAGTAATTTTGAGTTAACAGAAGCGGTTATCGAGATCAATGTTTATCTCAATGTATTTAAATCACCTCTTAAAATAATTAATTACTTAATTTTTTTTAAATACATTATTTTATATAACATTCCCTAGATATAAATACCTACCTGAGCCTCATGAATGATTCTTAATCATTCATTATAAATGAATATGTACTATTTACTGTGATTATATGAAGTACTTGTAGATATATTTATAAACCTTTTACTTATTTAATTAGATATACCTATATAGGTATTCCTGAAAGGAACCAAGTTCTGAAAGTGAATAAGACAATTATTTTGTTTAATTTACCTACCTACCAACATGTATTATCTGTACCTAATAAGATATTTTTATGTTGTTAATATTACTTTTGTCTAGAATAATCTTCATATTTTAAACTGTAGTGCAATAAAGGATATATATTTTTTTTACTTTAAGTAAGTAGGTCTTATTATCTTTGTTCCCAAGGATCTCTTAAATGACGGGTACGTAATCAAGAAATTAACACTTGATTTCATTAATAACGCTTTCAGATTAGCGTAAAGCGTTACAATTAGTGTCCGACCGAAATTTCGGTTTCGGTTTCGGTTTCGGCCAGTTTCGGCCAAAAAATCAAGTTTCGGCCCGAGTTTCGGTTTCGGCCAAAAACGGCCGAACCTTTCGGCCGCGCCGAAACTTACAAATAATGTATTTTTTTCACTTTATTTATTGGGTAGTTAAATTTTCAAACAGAATTTCTGTAACTGTGCTGATATTTCATAGTGATAAATCTTTGAAAGTAAAAATCTGTAATTATACGTCGGCGAGATATTAATTTTAGAAAAAACGGGCATACTAAAATTTTTTCGACTTTTTATGGTTTTTTTTATAAAAGGTTCGGTTTCGGTTTCGGTTTCGGCCGAAACTAAAATGAAACCGAACATTCGGTTTCGGTTTCGGTTTCGGCAAAATAACATGTTTCGGTCGGTCACTAGTTACAATATACAAGTACCTATAATATTTGTGCCTGTGTATAGCAACCAATGACGTTACTATACGGTGATAGTTGTATAACTTGTTTGTTTTATGACTTTGTTACAATGTAATGCAATAAATAAATAAATAAACAAAAGGCAACGGGCCCTCAACCATAGGACCCTGGTAAACGAGGAATCCTAACTATTTTACATTAACTTTTACAAGTAAAAATGTACTAAAAAGTATCATAAAATAAAAGTTACCTAGTATTAATATGGTTTTATATTTTTTATATTGGGGGGTTGGGGGTCCCACTCAACGATTAATGTGCATTGGGCCTCCAACAGTAGGTATAGTTACGCCACTGAGGGTCTACTCCCAAAAACGAAACGAACGAACAAAAGATTTCGTCTTCGACGATTAATCACAAATTTGGCAATTAAAACGTGGTTTTCGATTTGCATGAATAATGTATTGTTTTTCTAAAACGCTTAATTCGCATTCGAGATGGATTGGTTCCGATTATGAGAATTAAAAATGGGTATCTGTCATCGCATCCGACATACCTACTTCATTGTTGGGAGTAGTCCTCTTGATTTCAATCGATTGCCGTGCAGACACAAGCACTTTGACTATGTACACAATTTGGACTTTGCACCGCCTTTATATCCTACGTACAAGATCTAGTATCGAATGGCAAGTAACTTGACGTACTGCTGACGGTACTTCTAAGATATTCGGACTCGAGTAGGTACACGGTTTTTGGTGAGAGCCGTCTGCGCTCCCCCGAAAGCTCGGTGAAGATGATAAGGCTTCGCAGCCATCATAGATAGTCAGGTAGGAAAAAAATAGAGTAGGTACAGTTACGTGCACTAACATGTATACAAACTCATTCTAATATGTATCTTATCATGACGTCATAAGAGCCAAAGTATTTACATTTCATTGCTCGTGACTGTATATACACGGGCGCAATACGGCGTAGGTATTTATTTGTTAATTGACATGAGTCTCGCGCATCAACGCTCCGAAGAGTCGGGCTTAGGGATGCAACATCGTTCATGAAAAACATCGATGTCGAAATATCGATGTTTTTAAAAGTCAAACATCGATGTCGAAAATATCGATGTTTATGAACGATATATCGATGTTTATGAACGATATATCGGTGTTTTTTAAAATACTTACAGGATTGACAAAATGGCCTTGAAATACAGAGAAAAAAAGCGTTTTCCTATCAGATTGATATAGTTAGACTGATTACTGATAAACAAATTACTTACCTACTTTAAATAATACAGATATAATTTACTAGGATATGAAGAGTGGAAGAACTATGAAATAAACAAAATCAAAGACACGGAGATATATTTATTATACTTGAGAGGAATTTAACAAAACAACAACCTTTTTCTCTTTCAATATAGAATTCAAAAATAATAATTTCGATAATCTACTGCCAAGCAATCGGTTTCTTTCTCGAGTAATAACAGCTCCAGCTTCAGAAAATAGCCGCTCACTGGGGACTGAAGTTGCTACTATTGGCAAATGTTTCATACGATACTACGCAAACTACGCAAACTAAAAAAAAAAACAAAAAATATTAAAAAAGTATTGTTTTTGTATGGCAAGGATTTGAGCGAGCAAGGTTGCACGAGTTCTTGGTAGTATACGCACGAATAAATAGATGGCGCTAGTAATCATCGGTCATAAAACATCGTTCATAAAGAACGATATATCGTCGATGTTTTGAGTTTCAACATCGATGTAAAAACATCGATGTTTATGAACGATACATCGATTTTTTTAAACATCGATGTATCGTTTGGATCCCTAGTCGGGCTTTTGATAAACTACACACAGGTGTGGGTAAAACGCTGATCTGAAACCGTAGTAAACATTTTCATCAATAAACTTTACAATTTATTTATCTTTTTCTAATTATGTAACTTAGGTACAGGCTTAGCCTAATGCGGGGATCAGTAATATTTGTTAACGCGTACTTATCTTGAAAGTAAATGTATTTTATTTTGCTTAATTCTTCTGGAAAATACTTACTTTGTACATTATTAATAAGCATTTTACTAAATTTTAATAAAAATCGTTCTACCTCTGCTATTGTTTTTAATTTATGGCAAAAATTACCTTTGTTTTTTTTTTCTTTTTTGTCCCAGAAGATAAGTGTTAACCACAGACATATAATATATTATTAGATGCCTGTGGTGTTAACGAAATTATTTATTTTTGGTGATGCTATGGGCACTACATTTTTTTAAATTTCATAAACAACACCAAAACTTTGACAATGATAACATCTCCCTGCCGAACATGATAGCACGCTACGCACGATTAGGTACCATTTAGGTACCCAATAGAAAAAGCAACTTATGACAAGTCATGAGGTAGCGTGCGACGATTTGGGAAGTCCTATTATGATGTCATAGATAGGTACTCATTTACGAAAAAGCTGACGAACTTGCTAAAGCTGGGGCACAAAGCCGACAGATTGGACCAGAACCATTCTGTGGCATTTCTAAGAACCAGGCTATGCAACTACTAAAAGAAAAACTAAAAGTCGAGTCGGAAAAATACTGGATAAATCAACCAGGCTTAGAACACTCAAAATCACTCATAATTGGCTACTCGCGCAAATGGACCGAAGAACTGCTACAACTTAGCAGGCCTAGAGCCAGTGCGCTAGTTAGAGCCTTAACTGGACACTGCAAACTAAAAAGACACCAGTTTCATATGAAGCTGAGTGACTGATGAATGCAGATTCTGCAAGGAGGAAAAGGAAACACCTCTTAACCTCTTGTGTGACTGTGAATCTCTGATCCACAAACGAAGCATCCACCTGGGACGACATATAGCCCAACCGGATGAATTAAAAACCCTGAAAGCTAGGAAAATACTAGACTTCCTAGAATCGACCCACAATAGATCTAACAGGTCGCAGTGACCACAGTTCACTAGAACTGCATAGCCCCAAGTACCCTAATAATAATAATAGGTACTCATTTAATTTACTAACAACCGTTTGCTCTGGTAGATTTATTTCAATTTAATATGAATAATCCTGTGCAGGATATGATAAGGTAAGTAGTAAGAGTAGATTAAACTATTTCCTTTGTTATCCTATGAAAGACTGGCACAATTTATATAAATTTTGAATGAAAGTATCACTAAATTAAAACTTCACTCTGTTTGTCAATTTCCAACAAAACAGAGATAGAAGGGTGATTAGTGAACTTAGTTTCAGATGAATAGAGACTTTTTTTTATATTGCAGTTCAAGATTGTCTTCATCCCACCTGATGTTAAGTGGTAATGAGGTCCTAGCTTCAGGGCGACAAGTACAGCATAATAAAGCTGTTACTGGACTTGTCACCCTTACCTTGAAGGCTTGCCCCCTGCTAAATTGACGTTAATCAACTTCACTCAAAATCTTTATTCTGACCAATGTGAAGACAAGACTATGTGAAGTCGCTAGATAAACTGTGAAATCTCTTGTTCAGTCATGATGACGGTATTGGCCTAACAGCTGTCCTGAAGCCACACACATATCAAAATTATCACCATGTAACTAACGTAGAATAAGTAGGTCCCTACAGTATAATCGCTAAATAACTTTACTTAATTACCATACAACTTGATTTCATAATTTCAGTCTTTAAATAATATGGTGGCGTTACTGTAAATACACAGAGATATATATTGTTCACAGTGCCTCGGGAACCACGAGCTAGATGAAGGAGTCGCCGGCCTTACACCGTTCATAAGAAACTTGTCATCGCCCGTCTTGGCGGCCAACCTCATTTTAGACAACGTACCAGACTTACAAAACGAACCAAACTTGCACAAATCAATTATATTACAAGTAGAAGACACTAAAATTGGTATAATTGGCTACCTGACACCTACAACAAGGTTTCTGGCCCCAAAAAATAAAGTCGAATACGAAGATGAAATAACCGCCATCAAACGGGAAGTCGAACTCCTGAAAAAGCAAGGCGTTAGCATACTTATAGCTCTGGGACATTCAGGCTATGTAACAGACATAGAAATAGCGAAAAAAGTGGATGATATAGATTTGGTGATAGGAGGACACTCTAACACTTTTCTATGGAATGGCAATTTGAAAAAGTTTAACGAGAAACCGGAAATACCCGAAGGACCCTATCCTGTCATAATAACACAACAATCTGGTAGGAAGGTACTAGTCGTTCAAGCATACGCTTATACAAAATATATGGGAAAACTGCATTTGAGTTTCGATTCAGAGGGAGAAATTATAGAACACGACGGTTTCCCATTATTATTAGACCATGATATACCAAACAATCCAGACCTGTTAAATACAATTGATAATTATCGAAAAGAAATCGATAAGATTAACAATGAAGTCTTAGGCCAATCTCTCGTGATTCTAGATGGTGATTGCCGAATAAACGAATGTAATATGGGGAACTTGTTCACTGATGCAATCCTGGAGTACACAGCGCAAAATTATCCCACATATTCTGATGTGAAGATAGCGGTGGTGCAGGGCGGGAGGATACGGAGCTCAATAGATCATCCTGAGAAACCAATAAAGATAACTAGAGGTGATATAATGACAGTACTGCCATTTACAGATACCTTCACAATAGTAACTATGAACGGAACCATACTGAAACAAACGCTAGAACATTCTGTATCGACGTGGCGTAGAGTGGACAGAACTGGACAGTTCTTGCAAATGGCCGGCATGAAAGTGACTTATGATTTGTCCAAACCACCTAGGTCTCGTGTCGTGGAAGTCCAGGCCATATGTTCGCATTGTGAAGAACCTCATCTAGCAGATATCAAAGATCATTACGAATATAAAATACTGATGCCTACATTTTTGGCAAACGGCGGTGATGACTACTTAATGATCGAGAATCTGCCGAAAGAAATAGTTTCTTACGATGAAATAAAATCTACTATTTATTATTTAAATAGACATAGTCCAGTAAATCCAAAGGTTTCGGATCGTATAAAACTGCTTAATGAAGACAAAATTGAAAGTCAAGCTCCAAATCCGAATAAAACTAACAGGTTATTTGATTGTTCTAGTCTGCAATTAATCAGTCTAATATTATTAATTATATGGATTCAATAATTATGCACTAATCAATTAGTAGGATATTCAATGTAGAGACGAGAAATTTATCTGAATTTTATGTTCTTTGCACTCTATTAGTTAATAATATTGTTACATTCAAGATGGGATATCATGAAAAATATTTTAAAGTGTTGCAGACATTATACCGTTTCCTATTATTTTACAACTTTATGATAGACATCTTATAACATGAGGCTTAGGAAATCTGGACAAATCTTAAAAATAGGTCCTGAATTAACCAGGTCAATATGGCTAAGGCAAACTATATGAGAGATTTACCTGCTCATTTCAGATTAGATGACGATACAAATTATCAATCAAAAACGCTCTTCAATCAAAAACCAGCCAGCTTTAAATAAAAAAATTCACTAGTTTCTCAATCTAGCTAACGGAAGTGATTCTGATGAGTATGTAATCAAAGTGAAACAAAACTTTTAGCAAATTTCGAGCCAAACGTTTAGTAGAAAAATCTAAAATCTGTGTCCAGCTTTGAATTTACGTGTATAACATCTAGATGGCGCTTTCAAAAAAAAAATGTGACGACCTTGGATATGCAAAAAGTCGTCAAAATCATCTCCGTCCGTTACTGGGGTCTACTCCCAAAAACGGAACGAACAAACGAAAGGTTTCGTTTTTGAAAATTAATTAGAAGTTCGGGAGATAAAACATGGTTTTTGATTTTCAAAAATAATGTCCGTTTTATGTAAACATTTAATTTGTAATCGAAGGGAATTGGTTACTATTGTAAGAATTATAAATTGCTATCCGTCACCCGATCCGACATATTTCGTTTTTGGGCGTAGATCCTCAGATATTGATAAATCAGTGAAGTGGTACTTCAAGCTACTATTATCGATCGATTTTCCAAGATTCTGTAAAATCTGGAATATATTTTGTGATTAGCTGTAACATAAAGTGCCCTATTGCCCCAGTTGTAAACTATTTTGAAGATGTGTCCAGCCTATTGATATAGCCTAGATTTGTATAGCCTCAGCCACATCGTAAAACATAAGTACAAAATATGCGCGTAACAGAATATTTAACGGATCTGTATAATAGTTTATAACAATAAGTACAAATAATAACGGACACCAAAGAAAATAAGGAAGTTCTGGATTCCTCGAAATCTTTTTTGACGCGACAACGTCTTATAATTCGATGGAATCGCTACAAGGCGTCTTTATCTCCTAATTGAGTGAGCGATACGTCCGCGTGAAAAGCTGCTATACAATAATACATTTACCTACATGCTTTCGTCATGTATGAAGTGCAGTGAAAAGTGGATGCGGTGTCAAATGTTTGTAGCGGCGACAATTGCAATAAATTTAAAATTTTCTTTTGTATAATGCAACCATTTCATCAGTACTTTCTTATGACGTTGCCACGTTCAACTATCGTCAGTAAATCTTTACAGACAACCGATTTTTTTACCTGCATTCTTATCTCGTAGGCGTCGTAAATATTCCAGTAAGATATATTATTTTAAGTGCCCCCAAAATTAATTTGTTTTGTAAATGTACTTAATGTGAGTGTTCTACTCGAAGCTCTTACTCTTAACTTTGCGTTGAACGATATTAGGTATTATTTTTAAAATAAATTCGTTGTTGTCAAACGTTGAAAAAGAATACAGTTTTGTTTCTTACACATTAAATAAATATCTAACCGGTAAGTAGGCAAGTCCTGCATTTAGAAGAGGCGGTACAGCACGAACCATTAATGTCCGGTTCGAATAAAACGAACCGTTCTAATTAGTAACAAATTATACGTGGCTAAGCTAAAAATGACCGACGGACGACTGATGACAGCTAACATGCAAAGTAAATTTGAAATTAGATTTAATGACTCGAAGAAAAACTCAAAACTCATTTTTGACAGATTACGAATCGTAAAATATTATTGTAAATATTATTATTGTATTAAAGGTATACTTTTAATGACAAAGATAAGTTAATATTGTTTTTAAATTATTTGTTGTGCTGTGTGGAGTAGACTATTTAATTATATCAACCTACATAAAATCCTTTTTTACTAATATATACTAATTCCTCAGTGGCTAGAGTTAGAATGAACTTTTGGATATCTACTTCTATAAGATTTATTGGTATCTCATTCCTAACGCGATCCTAAATCGTTAACCATAACAGTATTTTAATTACTTTTATTGATGTATGTAGTTAATTATAAAATAAAACAAATTAAAAATATTATTTTTATTTTTTATTATTCCCAGTCTTTAGAGGTTAGATAGGTACATTACTAAAATCAAATTGTAGACAAAGATGTAGATGTACGATCAATAACACGTCAGACTTTACACTTCGTCAGACTTTGCCCCGACCTTATAACGTGCGCATAAGAACGAATATCGAACTGCAAGATTTTGATGTTGTGTTGACCTAGTACCTACAGAGCTAAGAAACTTCTAAATAATTCACTATTGAATGAGCCCATCCACCATACTCACAAAACCTCAGAAACTGATTCAAATTCGGTTACTATGCTTTGTCTCTTTCTTAACATAAACGATTGTAGAGACAAAACAGAGTCTTTCCGTATCCGAATCATTTCAGACGGGGGCTAGACAGGGAAAGAAAAAAACATGGAAGCATTACTAACGCTTGAAAATGGCACCACGAAAAGTAAGGCACAGTGGGCGTGGTTTAATGGAGTGAGATGCCGCGCTACATTGCGCATAGCGCCGTTTCGCTTCTTAAGGCTCATAGTAAGGCCCCTTGTCACGGTAATAAGACTTAGGTAATATTAGATTACAGACAGATTTTTTTAGACATTCGTACCTATAGAGTAACGCGAGACCCTGTTACTAAACCTCCGCGGTCCGTCTGTCTCTCCCATGAGTCGTGATAGTTAAGACAAGTATTTTTGTTGCCACTATAGGAGCTCCAATACGGCACAGGTCAGTAAGGTATATTCATTGACCAAAAGTCTAACAGTTTAGTTCCATATTACAAAAACATTCATAGATGTTTTATAACAAAATAAGCTGCCCATTATGTAGCTTATTACTGAAGTGTTAGGCTACTTTTCTTGCAGACTTTACAACACGACAATAAAATTTAATACTTAACATGGCAACAATAGGTACTATTTTAAAAATCCTTATAGGTACAATACTTATAATGTAAGTAATAAACACTTAAAAACATAACAATAATCTCATTACTATATTACCTACTTCAAACAGTCTAACTATAAGCGCACTTTCTCATTTTAATAAAGCGAGATTAACTTACAGAATAATCTTATTCGCTAATTATGAGATAAAAGATCTCATTTCTCACAAAGTTTCACATAGTAAACAAGATCAAATCCAAATTCGAGAATTCACATCCTCCAGATTGTTTAATCTTTCTATATTGTTTATTTACTTTTATAGTTTAGTTGTATCATCATAGTATCTTACAGTGTGCGTCATCTGTCGAAATCTTTTGGAACAACTTTATTATAATTTATTTCAATAGATGTCGCCACAAACTTTTATCAGAGATTTGATATACTCTGTACAAGACCTAACATAAGCAGGGCGAATAGAAGCACCAAAAAATAAATAATAATACCAACTTGACAATTATTTCTAAATAATATGTAGTGAAAAAGCACAAACAAGCACCTCAATTAATCGTTCTGATAAGTACACTATCTACTTGTGTACTTAAATCTTAGGCCCAGATACACTCCAGTTTACTGTACAACTATAACCATAAGGCAAAAGTCCATGGAATATCTGCAAGCACTGTTTCATTGTTTCCTGGCAGTCACTAAGCTCCTGGCACGGGGCGTACGGATCTAACGCCTCAGTCAATTCACATAATGGCTTAAAAAGACGCTCAGCAACCAAGGCGTCCCCTTTCTGTAGACTTTTCAAAACTTCAGAGTTCAAAAGACTGTCTTTGCATTTTATCAAGTTCGCTGGTAGGTTTTTGGATGGTTTCATGGTCAGATACAAAGGCCAGTTGTCAACACAAGCTTCACAGAGACAAGAGAATTTGTATTGAGACTTGAGGTTCTTCTGACGAGTCAAACGATCATGAATTGCGTGGTGAGCTCTGTAATGATTAATTTTAATGATAAAGTAGGTTTTTATTTGATCACATAAATTACTGAAATAGAGAACAATTATCACAATGAAATGGGAATTTTGGGTCAGCAAAAAAAAAAAGGGGATAATAACAAAAGCCAAATACAAATTCTTACAACTGCTAAGTTTTTAGTGTCAACTCTACATGGGACACAAAAGCTGGCTACTACCCCGCCCAGCTACATTCAATCGCCATTCAGCCAGGTTATGCATTTTGGGTACCTTTTTTCTTTATTTGCTATATATTTTTTAATTAATTTTATTCAATTATTTTTATTATTTTAATTTCATTTATTAAGTTAGTGTTCATTCATTTTATGGTATACTAACGGCCACCCGCGACCTCGTACGCGTGGACTTAAGACTTTCTAGCAATAAATATAGATGGTCGGTTTTACCCCAATCTCCCCTAATATTCGAAACAAAAAATAGTTCATATTTTAATTCAAGTTTAGAGCCATATTTTATATCTCTAACTTAAAAAAAAACCCATATAAACTTTCAAGGGTGGTATTACCCCCATCCCCCTTACTTTCAAAACAAAACTAAAAAGTAAGCTCACTTGCGGTCACTGCGACACAGGTCTGCGAGCCTAGTGCAGTGACCACCATAAACAGTTGTTTGTTATGTGCTTTCATAGAAATAAACATGCTAATTAATATTATTAAAAAGTAGCCTATGTTTGTTCTAGAGGTTCAACATATACACAATATACTGAATTTCATCCAAATCGGTTAAGTGGTTTAGGCGTGAAAGGCAGACCGGCAAACAGACAGACAGAGTTACTTTCGCATTTATAATATTAGTAAGTATGGATTTCTGTTCTATATATGGATAAACATATTTATAACTTACCCATAGTTGTCAAACAGTTGCATCCCTTTCTTAATAGGTCTCAAAGCGAATAATGTCATCGTTCCTGTACCCAATTTGTTGAATCTAACCACATTGGAAGCACAAGAATGATTCAGCAAACTATGAAATGCATAAGGGGCACTTGCTAAACCAATCTCTACTACGTAGTCACCTTCAGGTGTTTGTGTATTAGTGCTAAGGCCATGCATATTTGTAGGACTGGTCATTATGTGAAGAAGTAATGTGCCAGCCACATATCTCCTTATATTATATCTTTCTTCTTCATCATCACTTTCTAAGTATGTTGTCTTTTGCTCAATAAGCCATAGAAATACAGCAGCAGACACTGCTTTTAAAAATATATCTGAGACAGATCTCTGCTCTACATTTGATGCTAATGTATGAATAGAAGCATAGTATTTGGAATCATAGACCCATTCATCATTGACTTGAACATGGCCCCTAAATTCTGATTCTTCATTTGCTTCAGCCTTTTCAATAGTTCTAAATAATTCATTCCAATTGGCATGATCATTTCTAGATTTAATAGTGGTTCTGAGGGCCAGTAATTCCAATTTGGTAAATTGCATTTCAATTAAGTTTGCCATCAGGGGACATTCAATTTCATGGTATTCATTCCATGCATTGTTTCTACATTTATCATCACAATACAAGGCAAAACAACAACTCTGACAAGGCAGTAAGTTCTTTTTTCTTGAAAGGCAGTAGCTACAACAAAATAAGAGCTGTGACTCTAAAGCTAGTGTAAAATAGGGGTTTTCTTGTACTAACACTTCACCCACTTTGATATCTGTTTTTGCAACAACATGCCTTCCCATTTCCTTGCTAAAAACCACCTGAAGCTTAGAACTTGCACATGGAAATCTAGGATTTTGAGGATCTTCTAAAATAAAGTCAGTACTTGTGCTTGATAGTTCTGATTTATCTTCATTTATTTTCTGCATTAATTTCTCTTCACATGATGTTTGTCTTTTCTCAAGTTTTTCCTTTAGTCTTACTGGATATTTCATTTTGAAAACCTCATTGATATCATTTGAACTTTCAGCAAACTCTCCTAGTGAATAAAAAACTGCAGATCTATTAGCCAAAGCTAAACAGTAACTTTCAGAACCCAAAGGAGCATACATCAAAGACAAGTTATAATATTGCCATGCCATGTAATCTTTGGATTGTTGGTACATCTTGTTGCCAAGGTTACGGTAATATGTAGATATTGTGTCACATTTAGCCACCTCTAACAATTTTGGGAATGAATTTAAAGTTTTTATAAGATCGTGAACAAACAAAACTTTGTCGTTTATGCTATCCAGACATGATATCTGCTGTGTTACAGTCATAATACTACCTTGTTTTGTCAACTTTTCAATTATGCCCCGGTAACAAGAATCAATACTCATTTTGAAGTTTATGTGGAAAGATATTGATTTTCTTAGTGTCTTGTGCTGAAGAGCAGGCGACGCAATGTCTCACTTTGCGACACCATTTATCGTTGTTAATCTGGGCTGTGAAATGGTGTATGTCATCGACCAGCGTTTAAAAGCGCAGAATATCACACCGGATAAGTCTGACAGAGGTTAGAATAAGCTAAACCTGAAAAATAATATTATATAAAGTTTATCCACTGTACTATTGGACAGATATCAATGTAATTCATTGTTATTTTTCAGTACTTACCGACGTAGTGACCGTGTTGCTCCATCCGAAACTCCTAGACGAGCTATTTATACCTCAGCCAGTGGCCACACACGTCGTGCTAAAACAGCTTCTGCAAGATATATCCGCCACTTCTATTATGAAACTAGACGACTATTCCATGTCCAAGTTATGGGATTTAATGACCATGATATTCAAATGGCAGCTCTCAGTTGCAACAAATCAAAATATATTTGACATAAGCCGGCGACATCTAAGAAGTGTGGCCACTCTCATGCCACAGTATTTCACAAAGTGTATTATTGAACAAGCAATGAGACGATTCGAATCTTTGGCACAAAAATTTACAGATGATGATTACAAATCGTTAAGTAACACTTTGATTTTGTGGTTTTCTGAATATCATACGAAAATATCAGTTCTACTCAGACTAGGTCTTCAAAAAAAGGATGGGACTTTTAGCTTACCGGCGACAATAAATCCAAAAATTTTGCATAACCTTGGAGAAAACATTTATATTTATGATAACAAGAAGAATCCCGTTGATGAATATGAAAACAAATGTGCCGACACAAGCGAAATAAGCTGTCTCTTAGGAACAATAGATTCGACTCCGAGTAAATCTGGTGTGATAGAGTTAAACTTGCCTTTTGAATGTGGGATTGAAAAAACAAAAAAGAAGACGCTATCAATAGCAAGAGATACGCATTTTGAAAGCATAAGAACCAATGTTAAAATTAAAAACACTGAGCTGACCTTCACTCCCGATGTACCTAAATCAACACAAGAAGATTTGTTGGAAATGTTACTCGAAGCGGAGTGAATATACGCCAAATTATTAAATTCAATAAGTAGATTTAGGACTTGGAGTAAGTTACAAAATATACAGTAGAGACAAAATATAGCAACACCACCTTTGAGCACAACATACCTTCGTTTCGATTCGGTGATTCCCCGATCTTTGTCCTTGATGAATTCCTCTAATTGTAATAAAACCGTTAAAATTATTATGTACAGTACTTTTCATGGAATGTTATACAATGTAGGTATGAGTATAAACAAGAAACTATTCATGATCACACTCTACAAATTAAAAATACTGCAAGCAACGCACTTTGTCCAGGAAACTTGGGAGCTCATTGTGGAAACCTTTAGGTCGTAGGTATAAAGATTCAATTAATTTATTAATATCCGTCTGTAAATGGGCTTTATTTATAAAAGAGTTCAAACATTATAAATATTTTCTTTTATGTTCATAATATTATTTGATCTGCACAATACTTTAAAATTCAATTTGGGAATTATGATTAGCATTGCATTATTGAAATATTTTAGTTTATTTTATAATCATTGTGCGCCCTCACCCGCCGAGGATCGAAGTGGCCTTAATCTCAACTAGATAATTGCAAATGAAATAATATGCGAAGTTCCATGCCAGAATCCAATCCAGAGGAGAAACACGCAGGGTGCAAAGATGAATGGCGTTAATAAGACATATTTTTAGAGTTCCATAGCCGAATGGCAATAAACGGAACCCTTATGGATTCGTCATGTCTGTCCCTCTGTCCGTCCCTATGTCACAGCCACTTTTTAACTATAATAGCTATACTGTGGAAACTTGGTAAGTAGATGTATTCGGTGAACCGCATTAAGATTTTCATACAAAAATAGAAAAAAAAACAAAAAATTTTTGGGGTTTCCCATACTTAGAACTGAAAATCTATTTTTTTATCAATCCTGTATGTGTGGAGTATCTATGGATAGGTCTTCAAAAATGATATTGAGGTTTCTATTATAATATCATTTTTTTCTGAACTGAATAATTTGCGCGAGATGCTTCTAAAATGTTAAAATGTTGGTCCCCCCCCCCCCCCTCTCGCTAACTTTTAAAATAAGAGAAAAGAAAACTAAAAATATATATGATGTATATATACATGCAAACTACCAACGAAAATTGGTTTGAACGTGATTTAGTAAGTAGTTTTCGATCGATCAACTTAGTAACCGCAATTTACCTTAAATTCAATCAACTCTTTTATATTATGTTACTTGTTTTACTTGCTTTTGACATGATTGTATTGGTTTGACCCAGTGTCATTCCATTCTGAGCTTTCGACTTTGAAAGACTGGCTTACATATCAATTTGACATACAAAGTATTCAAGGACCAGCAACAAGCCTAAACTTGAAACCTATTTAAAATTTTAAGGAGCAAATGGTGCTGCGGTATTTTCCACTAGAGGGCAAGAGGAATGAGGTGTTCTGTTGATCATAGTGCAGAATAAATAGGCCAGGATTGATCTAAAGATACGACAGCTACTTGCCATGACAATAGATTAAGTTGACATGAAGGCAGTTTTAGTTAACTTAAGTAACTCGCAAACCTTTATAAAATAAACAAGCAATTTCAAAAATACTTTATTTAATACTTATCAATTATTGTTTATTACTACACTTAAATCAGAAAAGTCAATTAATTTCAAAGTGAAATGTCATTTCGCACATCACATCACATGAAATCAGTTTCTTTTATTTTAATCCTTAGTACACTGCGAAATTTTGCAGCGCGTTAATCATCACGAATTAAACTCGCTGCTAACAGGTATTTGTATCGCTCTTTTATAATATGTAGCCTATCAATAGACTTCACACACTTAATTTGGGATTCCCCATTGGGATCATTAAAAAAAACAATTAAACAATCAAACAAAGCGTGATACTTTGACAATCACAAGATTCGTAAAAACAATTAAGTTTACGTAATGAATAAAGACTAGGAAATTAAAACAATAAATCATAAAAAAAAAACAATCTTAACTGTCAAAGTATCATCGAAAGCGTAGTAGGTACTTAAAATAAGCTGCTTTTGAACAACAATAATTTTTACGAACGAAATAGAATATAGGTAATCCGTTTGATTATTCTGAACTATTTGACGTTTGAATAAATTAACTATTTTCAAAAGTTGTTGTTAGTTCAAATTATTTGATTGCCGTAATAGAATCCCGCCTAAATAAAATAAATTTTCATTGACTACAACTTTCAAACAAGTTAGAATTAAACTAAAACGCAATTCATTACGGGCTGATTTTTCAAACGACAGATACCTACACAGATACAGAAGAAGCCGTTTGAATTATGAATATTTAAGTTATATTCAGAAAGAAACAACATTTGATGAACAGTAATGTTCGACTGTTATTTGACATCGGACAATTAAAAATTCTGACTGGAATATGATACTGATCTGTACAATTTTATGCATTAGCAAAGTTATTTTTTTGTAATCTATTTGTCAATACAAATACAAAAATTATAAATGCCTTGTTCTCTACGAAAGTATAAAAATATTGTATTATTATTATGTAGTTAAATATTCATTTTTATGTTCTCTTCTATAAACAAGTAAGCATTCATTACGGTCATAAATTGAATAAATATGCAAACTATTTTAATTATAGGCCGTAACCGTAAAAACAATTTGATCAAAGCATTTGAAAAAAAAACTAGATCACATATCCAAACATAACACATTTATGAGAGAAATTTGGTACAAAATATCACCCATGACAATTTTTTTATTTATTAGTGCCAATAATCAAACCATACTAATTAATTCGAAAAATAGATCTTTTACCTCTTAAAAACACCAATATGTTAATTCATTCTTTAAAAATTAATTTTTATACAATGTAATTAAGCTTCCAATTTCAAATGAAACAATATTAGTTACCCGTGTAAAGTAGCAAAGTGCAAGAAAAGCAAATAAAATACCGCCTTATTAGATACAAACAATAGACACTTAACGTTCATACACAATACATTCAAAATCTTTCATTTACATATCACATGTTGGTGTTACTATAAACATTGATTGAACTAATTCAGATTAATTCTAAGAAAAGAAAGAAACAAAGAGATTTAACCACGTCTACTAGATGTGTCAGTCACAGCACAAACTTATTTTATGCTTCTAGGTGAATATCACCATTATAACAATTTCAACCATTGAAATTATATGACCATATAACGGCAAATGGCCGCTTTGACTTAACTAAAAAGATATTTTAGTTAAAATTTTTACTTTAAAATAAAAACAAGAGGTACCAATACAAATCCACCTTTAAAGGGGTAACTGGTATGTCAAATGGCGCAGTAACTAATCTTTAACCATTTTTTTTTCATGTTAATAATAGGCTGGCGTGGCAACCACGTCAAAGGATAACGTACAAAGGATTTACGAAAACACTTGTATGAACTAATTCTTTCCATATCGTTCAATCACAGCACATTTATATAACTCACTCAAAGGCAGTGGCGTAACTCTATCATCAGCGCCCTACGGCCCAATCATCAAATGTGGATCTTAATGTAATGGAAATTAACTGCCCCATTAGATCAGCAAACATCAGAAACGTTTCCGATTCGGAATGTCTATACTTTGGCACTGTCTCAATCTTGAAGATTCAAGAAGACACAAAATTAGTGTCTGAATTAGATCCGTTGTAAACAAGAGAACTAGGGCCTTGGCGCGGGTAGTCATGTAAATAATAAATAAGAAACATTAATATTGGACAACATTAATTGCTCTTATTCCGTGGTAAGTAGTTTAAGAACTCGTGTTACAGAAATCAGATAAAACAACAGTACAGTTAGAGACAAATATTAAAACTGGGGGTATTCAAATAAATGCAAACAAAGTTTATATAATTATTATTGTCAACATTCTAGTCGCTCAATAGGTCGAAACATTTCAAATGTCATTTATTAGTTCCAATATTATATACGTTTTGGTTGGGTTATTTGAATAACCTAAGTGTCACTAATATTTGACGCTTTCTATACCATAACAACCAGACCGAAGACAATATAGTAACGTTCATTTCCGATATTCACCCGACCGTGAAACGAAGCCGGGACATTAGAGAAGGCCAAGGACTGGTCAAAAGGATCCAAGTCAATGAGGATCGTCATAAGATCTTCGTAAATATTATATCCAAAAATCGTAATCTGGTCCGGCGTCCTATTAGGGGGCGTCCATAAATTACGTGAGATGTCAAAGGAGGGAGGGAGTAGAGTCAAATCTCATCTAATTTTACGTTAGATAAAAGGGGAACAATATTTTTTCTGATTGAAACAAAAAAAATCTACTATTTTGGCCCATTTAATCCAGATAGAACATTGCCTAGGTCTTGAAAAACGTAGTGTGGATTGCGCCTTATATTTGAGATTACTTAGATTTTTTTCATTTTCATCATTCAATAGTTTGTTTAAAGAAACCCATATTTTTAAAAATATCACACGAGATTGGGGGAGGGGGTTCATCTCACCAGAAGAGGGACAGACATTTTTAAAAACACGTCACGTAATTTGTGAACGCGCCCTTACTAACCTCTTGAGGTTCTCGATTACCAAATTATTATGCCACGGTTCACCCTCAGATGAACCGTGGCATTTTAACGGGGCCAGTATATAGTTACACCACTGCTCAAAGGAACCTTGAATGCATTCTCGTGGTGTTCGGCGAGAAACTGCTGTCGGGTAGCATGCTGGCGTCACCGTACACCGGCGAAGAGGGCCCGTTGGAAGCGAACGGACTCCTAGAGAACGTTCTAGAGCGGTTGAAGGGCGGCGACCCATCCGTCGCTGGCAACACCGTTTGCACTGGCTCTGTGGGCATCCGGATCGGGGCTTTGCGCTGCAGTCTCGATTGTACTGGAAAAAACAAATTATGTAATGTTAAAATATGTAACAATAGTAAAAATCTAAAATGGGCACTGTTCCCTTTATGACCCGTAAATTTAATATTTTAAAGTTGCTTTCAACTCAAAATCACTCATTAATTGTAAGTAATTGTTGCAAGTAATTTGTGAAAATTGTAAAGGTTTATTGACACTGCTTCTAATGCTAAAAACCTGAGTATACATGCCACGACTAGGTGTTGTATGCAAAATTACAAATCATACCTAATTATTTAAAGTATTTGTATGTAAATCCCATAGAAAGCACTTAGGACAACTATTTTTGACCATAATTAAAATTTTTATACATTTAATGTCTACGGAAAGTAATTTATCAAGTACTTACGGTACATATACGCTGCAGCTACAGCCGCTATGCCCATCAAGGTCGGCACATAAGGCCTCAAGATCGAGAATATAGCACCCAGCAGCGTCCCGCACGCCACGTCACACTCCCTCTCCACTTCAACCTGGATCTCTTGCGCCGTCAACTTCGATTTAACTACCACCAAACCAACACCACAAGTCGACGCCTCATTCTTCACTACAACCGAAATCTCACTGTCCTTATGGTAGATATCGAGTTTGAGGCCGGGCGAAGTGGTGATCTTAACAAGTTTCAACGCGCGAGGGTGGCCGGTGATGGTGAAGGTGGTGGGGGGGCGAAGCAGGGAGACCTTGGTCTGGGAGACGGCGACGGGAGGGAGGAGGTGCGCTTTGGTGCATGTACGCGCGACGCCCCACTCGGCGCAAAGCTCCACTTCGGTTGCGTCCGTCACAGGCGAAGCGGGGAAAATGGCGCAGCCGAGTTGGCCTAAAAATCAAATCATATTTTTTAAGGTACCAATACCGTAAAAGAGGTGTTTAAGTTATCGTCAGCGTCAAATTTAGAGATACTCAGGGTATTAAACTATTAATCAATGAGACGCAATCAAAAAGTCAATAATAACGGTATGAAGCACCATACGTTTATTAAAACCTATTCAGATGCCAAGGTGTATCGGTTCCGTGGTTTTTAAATATTTCTATGGAGAATGTACCACGGATCGGTCGGCAGAGGACACTTACCAAAGGCTAAGAGGGAAATATGACAGAAAATTATCACGCTATACGTAAAAGTCATGGGTTTGAATCCAACACCGTATGGGAAGATGAACATTTTCGGTTTCTCTAAAATATTTTGTCAGTGCGGCGTGAAGCACTATAAAAATTGAAAAAATGTATTATCATCATTTTTAAGCATTCATATAAGCATGCATATTACTCGGGAATTGAACCCAGGTCCTCTGAAATGGCGCGACGCCCAAGTCCGGTCCGCTTGCCTCTGCCACGAAGGTCGTCAAACAGTTCAAACGTATGCAACATACCATTGATAATATCCAGCACAGGCTTGGCCGTGTTGGGCGGCATGGTGCGACACGTGTACGGCAGCTCCACCTCCACGCCGTCCACCGCGTACCGCTGCTCTTCGGTGCACAGCAGCGGCCCGGACTCCAGCGACGAGGCTTCGATGCTCAGCGGCACCATGGCCGACGGCCAGTCGCCGGCTATGAACTCCATCTGTTCATATAGATTAAGTGGGTCAGCTGAAGTAATTAATTTAGAAAAATGTAAGTAGCCATGGGCGTAACCAGGTGAACCTCCGCCCCCGCCTTGACTTTTGTGTACTTACGTCCCTACTAAGTATCCTACCTTTGAGGATAAAAGTTAAGCCAATTAACTTTCCAATTTTTGTTGCCATTTCCAATGCAATATTTAAAAAAAAAATGTGCTGCGCGCCAACTCGCTAGCTCCACTGCAGGAAAATCGAAATAAATAGAAATACATATATTATAATAAATTTAATAGTTATCATTGGACAAAATCACATACATTGTTCTGATTCTGTGGCAAGTAGCGTAAGCACTTCTGTTTTAGAAATCAGAAACAACGTCATGTTATCATCAATAAAATAACTAGTACCTACAGAAATTGATTTCTTTGGTTTTTCGCTGGATCACTTCGTTAGGTTTTCCCAGAGAGAATTGACGAGCATTGTTATTTACTTGTAGATCACTTGAAAAAAAAAACATTAAGTCTAATGCGTTTAGTTCGACAAAAGACGTTCGTAAAAGGGGTCGTTAGTTACGTCATCTCATAGAACGTGATGGAACACGCACTGTGATTGGTCCGCGCCTATGACTCGCGGCGTCCGCGGAAACGGTATTCGTACCGGCGCTAGTTCACTTTTTTAAGCCACGCCGAACGGGGTGTATCCCAGTTGTCCCCTCTGGCGTTGTCCCCTTGAGGGACAACTGGGATTTTTTTATAAATGTCTCCCAGTTGTCCCCTCTACCCTGCGACAAGGGGGACAACTGGGACTTTAATTTTTAGACGTCCCGATCTCCCTCACTTGAGATGTCGCCGTATAATTTTGCTAGAAGTGACAAATAATATTATAGCACTTTTTAGATTTCATATACCACTGGCTCGGATTATGACGAAGAGTGTCTAATGAGGAACAGGAATAGTTAATTAAGGGAAAAATCATGATGTTAGGTATAGTTTATTATTTTATGTAAAATATAACGAGTACAACAATGTTTTCATTTAACTATACTCTGGTAAAATAAACTTTTAAGTATAGGTAAAATTAACAACTACCTTACCTTTAAACTGGGCTCTTTATATTAAAGAACTATATTTTACACCCCCGACTTCACTCAGAAGTTAAAAACAAATATTTCGGTAAATAAAATAGAAACATAAAGTAGCTTAGTTCAAGATGACGCCTCCCGCCATTATAAAAGTATTGTTTCTATCCCTTTCGCACATGTAAACTTAAAAGTAAACAACTCAGTTTGTCGGTGCAACGTGATTTTACCACGATCGCTCATAATGCCATGGAACGTAAATGTCATTTTTCCATGGCGGATTTCTTGAGAGAATTTCTGGAGAGGGTGTTTTTGCTTGGAATAGTACATGCAAAAATGAACTTTATTTGTATATAGCTAGGTACTATGATTACTTACCACAGGTTAACAAGGAACTGGCTTCGCGACTTATAAACAATGAGGGTCGTAAGAAAAAACAAACTGGAAATCTTCTTAAAGATGATCGGTTTAAGGTGAGATTAATTAATTCGAATGTTATAAGTGAAATATGTGTATTGATGACCAATTATCTAATTTTAAATTAGTTTAAATGTGAAAATATTTGTATATAGCTAGGTACTATGATTGATCGGCTCGGTCGTTGCACGACAGCAAAGCATTAAGGAATTTTCCATTTCTTATCAGTGCATTCCTAACAATGTCAATAGCAAGTGCTTCATGTAGTTCGGGTTCAGATTCATTAGTGTTTATCAAAAGGCAACATGGAACTGTTTTACTTCGAGCAGGTCACCAATACTCAAGGGGACAAACGCCAGAGGGGACAACTGGGATACACCCGATATTTAAAAAATTAAGTCCCAATTGTCCCCTCCATCGGTGAGACGGGGGACAACTGGGAGATCTTTATAAAAAAATCCCAGTTGTCCCTCAAGGGGACAAACGCCAGAGGGGACAACTGGGATACACCCGCCGAACGTGCCTTACTCGTGGAGCTATTTTCAAGTGTTAGAAATGCTTCTATGTTTTTTTCGTTGACTGCCTTGTAAGTGATATCATACGAACCTTGTCGAAAGGTATCTGGTGTATGGTGGCCGTGAGCGGCGGCCGGTCGAGCCGCAGCGAGTGCTTGGCGGGCGCGTCGCGAGCCAGCAGCACCAGCGTGACGCCGCTGCCCGCCGCCGTCACCACGCCGGGCGGCGCACGCCAGCCCACTCCCTCCAAGCACACTGCCCAGCCGCCGGTAGCTGTTGGTGAACAGTCAAACCAACTCTTGAAAACATCACCATTATAAAATTTCCCTAAAACGTCTCTCTCTAAATGTAAGGGGCTATCAATATGAACCTACTAGTTTCGTAAATGACATCCCATTACCATCGCATCAAATCAGTTTCAAATGGTCGTAAGACAATCGAAAATCAATGGTGTCTGGCTTTTACAAGGTCTTTTGGCCTAACGAGAATATAAAGGAATGGCAACACGAAAATACTTTTAAGTAAACAGTTATAAAATTGCATAAAAGCCAAGCTACTACCTACTTATCTCGTCTTTAGGGCAGTACTACCTAATAAACTCCTCAATGGTCCTCGTCACGTTACTGGTGATGATATGGAAATATCATCTGGGAACCACAACATATTGTTGATGTGTTCTGTGTGCATCCAAGACTTAATCCAAGCCTTGAAGGAAACAAGGCTTATATATTAGTCCATGTAGTGTGGTTTTGCCCTTCCTCAAAGATAAATTGGACGGAGAGAATATAGCTTTATAATATTCAACCAATGTGAGCTATTGGGGATGTAAAAAAATCCGCTAAATGACAATAAGTTAGCGAAGGGTCTTACTCATAATATGTATGTTTGGTTATTTTTGAAACGCATAAAAAACCACCAAATACGTAAACGCGGTTTGTGATCCACGAACTGTTTTCGGCAATTTCATGAAGCATGTAAGCCGAAAGAGTTAAGTGTCATGCGATTTACGTTACTTCGAATACGTACCAATAATCCTGGTAGCCTGAGCATCGTTGCCGACGACCAGGACCTCATCTTTGACAGTGACACCACCCGCCGTGGCTTGGAAGCTCATGAACGCGCCAGCAGGCTCCAAGTTCGTTATGAGGAGCTCGTTGCCTAGGGCACTGGAGTATGACATTACATCAATATTTTGTACGCAGATACGAAACTACTAACTGATACCCTTGATCTCGATTATGTTAACGTTAGTTCTGAATAAAAGTATGCCATATATTATCCTAGTATCTAATCCGTCTAGCTACAAATTGCATAGAAATTCATTAAGTCGACTTTACGAGAAAGAATGACATGTATAGAAAAATCCTTCCAAATTTCATGTATATTATTAGTTAATTAAATTACTTTATTTGGCAAATTTTTATTGGCAGATTTAACCTATTTCCATGTTTTCTTAGGGAAAATGCACTTTACACAGAAAATAATCAAATAACTATTAGTAAATGTTTATTTATTTATTTATTTATTTGCATTTGCATACATGTACATACAGTATTACATAAGATGGTAAGTAGTAAAGTAGCATACATGTACCCTGTTAGGGTGTAGCAATTGTTTAACAGATCTCAGTTATCTTAGAATACAATAAAACATAATTATTCAGGTGTCCAAGTGGCAATTTTCAAAAGTTTTTCAAAAGCGCCTATGCTTCCAACCAAACAATTTACATCTCAAAATATTTAGTATGTACTCATATTTATTAGAAACCAGCAGGCTTGAGGGAGTGGCTCGGCTGCTCCGCATGCTTGCCCGTAGATTTTTAAAATATTTTATTTCTTACGAACCTTCTTTATTTTAGGATCACAATTTCGTTCATTAGTGGATGGAAGGTGAATAGTTAGTTTTTGTTTAATGTTACACGGTACAAATTTGCTTGCGATTTCGGCCCCAATATATCACCAAAAAATATAAGACATTATGAATTATTTTCTTTTATCATAACAATAGTTTCATCAATTATTTGCTATGATACACTGCGTTTAAAATTTACTGCGATGTCATCAGTTTGCAAAGTTGTTACAAGCCGTTGAGTAATTATTAGTATTGCGTAATCTAGTTATGCCGCTGAGTACTTAGTACCGATTGGACATACTAATTACTCAACCGCTTGACATAGTAACGTAAACGATAGTTGTTTTTTTTACTCAGTCACTATGCCTACCTGTCAGTGGCGCGTCGCACGTGCGCCATATTGGGCGCGAGGACGGACACGTTGGCCTCCGGCGCGAGCAGCTCGCGGCCCAGCGAGTTGCGCATCACGAGCCGCACCGCCGTCTCGTCGGACTCGCCCGCCGGCTCCGCCGTGCAGTAATGCGGGACCGCTACTTCCACGTGGATTACCTGCAACATTTAAAAAATACTTAAAGACCTAGCCAGACACACAGGCCTAGCATGCGCAATACGACAATTTTCTCGTATAAGACGACAAAAGTTTCGATACTGTTGATTGGCCAATAGCACATTTCACTCGTATTTTCAGCCAATCAGCAGCTGACGCAATAACTTCAATCGGTTTTGACGTTTGTTAAGAGCGCGATATAATTTTGTCGCGTGGCGCACGCCAGGAATGACAGTGTGGTTCAAAAAGTCCAAACAGATAACATAATTTACTATAGGAGGTTTTTAAACCCTCTGCTGGCGGTTCACTGCTTTACCCGCAAAACTACCTATCGCCTGCGACTTTGTCCGCGTTATTACAGGATAGAAATTATACCATACGTTAATTTAGTATTTTATTATCTTTCTATTAAATTTAATACAAATTCAATCAGAAGTTGTTGAGTATCCAATATATGTACATACCTTCTCCCAAACGCTTCTGTTTATAATATTTTTTATATTTAGCATGACAGAGACTGTAATGTGCAAACTTCTACAATTATTTCTGCAAGGCATTTTTAACCGTATGCTTATGTACAGGTATTTCATATTATTTTTGCGTTACAACTTTTATTATTGTCTATAAATTCATTTAAAAGTTAAAACTCACAGTTTCTCTATAGATATTATTCCGATCGTCCCTATGTTGTGCGACGATTACTCCATGGCCAGGCGCCAACGCGGTCAACTGCCCGTTTGGCTTCAAGTCAAATACTCCATCTTGGTACGCGTTCCAGTTGCTTCTTGGCAGTGAGTTGAGTCGTATCGTGGAGCCGACGGCGACCGCTAACCGATCTCCCGATACTAAATCTTTAGGGAGGCCGTCCACCGAAGTCCGGATATCGGATATGCCGAGGATCTCAATCGTGCTGTCCCAGGAACGCGTCTCTGCGGCCTACGAACGAAATATTATGGTCAAAAGCACATCAAGGTAATAATAATAGTAATACGACCCACGACACCAACACCCAAAAGGTGGGAAATAAGGCTTGGTACTCAAAGGCAAGTGGCGCAGCATGACTTTCCCACAGGAGACTGGTCCCCCAAGTAGAGCCGCGAGTGTTTCATGTTTTCCCGCTAACCTAACAGTTGTCAGAGCTGCAATATCATCCCTGATATGTAATGCCATACCAAAAATGACACTGAGGACTATGCGCATAAAAAATCCATACTTACATAGATTACTACGCGGGTGGGGCCTCATTGCAACGTGATTGGTTATTTTTGACATGACACTGACACCATGACATGTAAATAACCAATCACATAGTAGTCGGACCTCACGTCCACGTATTGCCACTTAGCGGATTATTCATGCGCCAGTCCCGATTAGTAACTCCTGTTGTCGATTTCATAGGATACCATAGGTCAAATACAAATGCAGGCAAAGATAAGGAACTAGATAAACCACTATAATTTGAAATGAGGCGCAAGTGATTAAATGTTTAAACAGTAAACGAGTGAGGTTCATCTGTATTCGGGTCGTTCTTCTTTTTTACCGACAATGGACATGACTGATAAATCAATATTTAATATGTACATATCATATTAGTAATCATTGGTAATACTGCCTAAATTGTTGTGTGAGGAATCATTTTTCAGATGGTCTATCTTATGATGTAATTTATAAGCAAACAATATCGATCAAAATGTACAACTCCGTCACGGTCTTCAAAAATAGTACCACTTACACCTCCGTCACGCGATGTAACTTTTTTCTTAAGTTAAATAATTAAGAGAAGTACCTACGACATGATAACATAATTCCTAATCTATCATACATTAGGAATATTTCAATAGTTTGAAGTACTCATATATTTGTTTTTATAATTATACATTCGTGTTAATGGGGACAACTTATCGTCGGTAAAAAAGAAGAACGACCCATTCTCATTTTAAAATAATACTGCAGACAGCCTACTTCTATTCTAGCTGATTTATGCCAGTTCTTCCCCAAAACGAAAAAGAGAGCCATGCTTAGGATCCGTTATTAATCTCTAACACCATTTAAAAATATTAATGTATGTGTTGCAATACCTGTCCCATGTTCCGCACTCTAACATCGATAGTAATAACTCCAGGCTTCAATGGTGTTACTCTTACTGACAATCCTTCAGCCACTGATCTTTCAAGCATATCTGGAAACAATGGAGATTTTTTAAATTAAAATGATTATTTTAACTACCAAAAATCTGGTGTATATGTCGCAGTCATCTGGTTAAAACAGCTATTTGATTGAATCACTAGCGTGTTTATTAAATGACGACGTTTAATTGAATGACTAGGCCGAACGTTAAATGAATAAGACTCACTGAACGTCCAACAAGTTAGCGGATTGTAACATAGCCCTTTGAACATAGCGGACGTAATCAGTCAGATGATTGTAATTTAGTTCATTTTTTTTCCACTGCGGCGTTAGTGCTCATCAAAACAAAGATGGCGTCAAACAGCTGGTACAGATATAATCGAATAGCACTGTGTTGATCATTTTTAGAGTGAAATTGAGATACAAAGTGACTTATTCGTAAAAAAATATTTTTTTAGCCTAATTGTCTTAAGACTTAAAATTGTTAAAACATATTAAAAAATATTATTAAGGTGTGTTATGTCATGTCTTTTAGCTATATCCCATTCAACGACTATGCTAAATGACGTTCAGTCAAGAAGTTGAACGTTATATTAACCCATTGACCTCCATTGACGCTTTAAAGCGTCATCAAGAATTTTGATCCAGACGCCGACGACGCCTTTAAGCGTCATTATTTGCCTTATGTTTGACGTTGAAATAAAAAGTAATGAACACCATCTCGTATACATATTTATACACACCGCGCACCAGGATACGATAGATTATTATAATTGATGTCTAAAAACGTCCTACAGCATAGAATTGAGTTATAAAATGATAAAAATCAACAACTAAAATTATTAACGTAAAATCACACTGCACGACGCCGTGGACGTCTTAAAGCGTTAGGTAGTGATGTGACTAAGTGGACATTTTTAATACATTTTTTATTTTTATTTAATATGTAGGTATTAGATGATAACAATAAAATGTGATTATTTTTTTATTGTTCTACTGCTAGTGTATTAAAAGTGTATTAGTAAATAACTATTATCATTATCTCTGCCTATACACATACTTGATAGATGGATTGATGATGCTCACTCGTCATATGGTTAACGTACGAATTTTTTGTCTGTTTATATTTTACCTAATTATTAATGTTTACAGTCAATTGAGAAAAAGTTTGTAATAATAAACAGATGACATGCCATTGTGAATTAATTTCATGGCTAATGTTTTTACTATTTATTATTGAATTTAATCTGCTTAAAATATACCTTAATTTTTTTCATAAAATTTTATGTTATCGATATACCCACCTAACTCCACTATGTCATGTTCACTTTAATGTACTGCCAACGCCAACGACGCTTTAAGTCGTCCGCTTGTGACGTCATAAGCGGGTATGCTGCTATTGATAGTGTTGGGAGTTGAAGATAGATAAAATATATTTTTTTCAATTACCATACAAAAGCTAAATGCTACTGAAGTTATTGTCCGTGTTTCTATATTGTAGCCTTTTTGAGTAAAATCCCACAAATACATTATTTACGAAAATAGTTTAAATAATAATGGGTTGTTTTGAACTTTTACATATTCTGGAAGTAGTTGATGATGATGATATTTTTAATAAATCTTCGCCTGATAGTGAAGTAGGAGAAGTGTTTCTTTTCGAGGCACTTATTTATTTGAATCAAACTAAATTAATGAGCATGACAACCGGATCAACAAATTCTAATTATTTCGTGAGTTATTCCATAAAGATTATAATACCCATATTTATTGTTTACTCAATCAACTGAAAAAAACTATGTATGATAAAGCTCATAAAAATTCGAAGTTCACTATGTCGCTGCTAGTTTTAAAATGTATCTAGATGTGACGTCATACGACATTTCAACGAAACACTGCACCGTGATTTTTTGATTTATTAAATAAAAAAATATGAATGTTTATCGTTAAGTGTATATGCACCGTAAAAACCGGGAAACATGATTTTGATGTACATTTGTAAAACGCCCCTTCGTATTATATATTTTGGTTTCTGTCTATAGAAAAAAATATACAATGTTTTGTTGCTCTTCTTATACAAAAAATTAAATCATAATAAGTTCAAAAGGTGTACTTATTATAATTTCATCACCGACATTAATTCATATTATTTTGTTTTTAACCAACACAGTGGCGTTTTTTCCAATTACATCGATAAAGTCCTTAACAACACTATAAGAGTAGGTAAAATTTGTCAAACATTTAAGTTGTGATCGCCGATGACGCTTTAAGGCGTCGACTAGTTGCGCCAAAATTCCTTGCATACTTTAAAAAATCTTGTGATAATTTTCTGATTACTAAGACATATAAAATTACTATTGATCTATTATTTCTTATTACGTTCAGTATGTATGAGCATTTATTTCTTTATCCTTAGTAATAGGTAATAAGGTTCCGAAACAAACGTTTATTCTTATCGCTTAGTGCAGCATGTCACATCACTATCGTATTGGGCGAAAATTCTAGCTAATAATACGCATGGCGTCGGGAGCAATATTTTCTATTTGAAGTCCGGCGGTCAATGGGTTAAACAATTTGACGAGTTGTCCTTTAGTCATTCAATTAAACGTCGTCATTCAATGAACGCGCTAGTGATCCAATCAAATAGCTGATTAAACCAGATGACTGCGACATATAGATTAAAGAAGAAGTCAGGTTACATTTGGAAATCGAAGTCATTGTCACTTTCGATCAACAATGTAAAATTAATTTACGTCAAAAACTGTATTTTTTTAGTTTATTGGTACTATGGTGTACTATAAAGTATATATCTCAGTAAGCGAATACAGTTCACCGTATATAGTATATCCACTTAAATAGCACTTATTATTTAACAATATTACAATCTGCCTAAGCAAATTTGCTTAAATCATGACAATCGATTTCATAATTACTTTATCATAGCTCTCCATACAGATCATACCTTTCCTGTACCATACTCTTGAATTGTTTTGTAGTTTAAACTAATTACCCATTTGTTTCCTTATACATACGTCATGCACGTAACAAAGATCTGTGACACAAAAGACGCTTTTCTTTACACAGCGAATACGTTATATACTTCAACTGTACCTAGCGCATGAGTGGTCGAGAGTGTAGCAGAAGTGGGGTCGCGCACGGTCCACGTGAGGCGCGGCGGCGGCACCAGGGTGGCCAGGGCCGAGGCCGCCAGGCCGCCCGCCTCCACCCACACCGGTGTAGGAGACCCCACCATTAGGCTCTGCGTCGCTGCGCGGACTCGCAGACCGGATATCGGGATCACCTACAACAGAATTAACGCTGGTATAAGAGTGAATTGAAGCTATGGATCGGCCTCTCAAATTTTCTTTGTTCTAAGTATGTGGGATAACTAAATATAAAAAAGCGACATACCACATGATTAGTCACGAAATCCCAGACTAGACTTGAAATTTGGCAAATAAGTTTCTTAGAGGGTTCCCCAGGGGTGGAGTTTCGTAAAATCTGTTTTTAGCGGATGTCTACAACATATGAGGAACCTACCTGCCAAATTTGAAGAGGTAGAAGTTAAAGTTTTGAAATTTCGTGATTTTTCCGTCAGTTGGTTAGTGGTATTTCGCTTTTATAGGCATATAAAGCAATGTATGTGATGTTATCAAATATTTAAAGATTAGGAGGATTAAAACTACGAGCATTTGATCACGTAATAAGTCGTTTAAAAAGCAGCCTTAAACTCTCACAAGATGATTAAAATTTTTGGCTGAAATAGCAGCTTACAAGTGGAGGAGCTAGAAGTAGAGTTGCTATGTCAATAGAAAAGATAAAATGGTTACCTCCACTTCGGCTTCAGCACTAGCGATTTCGACGTTAGAAATATCAGTAGCGACCAGCTTAACTCGACCGGCGCCTGTTGACAATCCGTGCACTGATCCTGAAGGCGAAACCTGGTGAATACAATAAATGTGTCAGCTCGATTGTTAACGTGACACAGAATTGAATTTGGACGCTTACTTTACTTATACATAATTTGAAAACGTTTATACTGGAAAAAGAAAAGGGCTGTCTTTAGAGTTTTCCCGGCAATTATTCGAATTTTCTCGTCGTAAAAACCATCTTTGGACTTTAACGACCATGTCATAAATAAAAATACGATCAGGTTACAAATACCGGGGTTGTCTCAGGTACTTACCTCGATGTACGTATTTTTGGAGGGCACGCGGTACCGCAGGGCGGCGAGGTGCGCGGGCGGGCCGCCCTCGTGGCGCAGCTGCAGCCGCGCGCCCGGCGGCATGCGGGACCTGCCCGGCGTGATGCGCAGCGGGGGAAACACCAGCACCTATACAAACATACATTCATACTAATATTATAAACTAGCAGCTGCCCGCGACTTCGTACTCGTGGACGTAGTCTTTTCTCACAATTTTTAACAATTGGAAACAAAACGTAGTCCATTTGAAATAATTTAACGAGTCAAAACGCGACACCATTTTTATTTATTAGTTAAAACGAACTACTTACTGCCCGACGTTTCGGTTAGTAAAATGGAAGGCGAAAGTCAAAAAGTAGCCTATGCCCGCCTTTTAACGTACACAAATACCAAATTTAATGAAAATCGGTTCAGTGGTTTAGGCGTGAACGCCGGACAGACAAACAGACAGACACAGTTACTTTCGCATTTATTAATATTAGTATGGATGAATGTGGTCAATGCACCATTACAAGTTCCATACACCGTCAAAAATGTTAAAATCACAGTCTTAGTAATAAAAAGAACCAAAACTTACCTCAACTTCGGGACTCCAAACGCCACCTAACGAAGCGCGCACGCGTCCCGCTCCCTCCTTCACGCCGCATATCGTGCCATCCCGTATTGTGACGTCACCAGCCACGCGCCACTCGGGCGCTCGATTCGTAGACAAATATCTATGTGAAATGCCTTTGACCAAAGCGGTGATGGGCATACAGCCGCCGACACACACAGCGCGGGACGTTGACACTTCCACGCTTAGGATTTCTTCTATGTGAACCTGAAACAATATTTTAGATACAATCATCACAAAAAACAGTTTCATTTTCTGTAATTTTATTTCCAAGTAGGTACCAAGTCCAAGTATAGTGGATTTTAGCAAGTCTCATTCTAACTTAACGTCAACACTGAACTGGTACTAAACAATTACAATTCTAAATCAGAAAGACTATGTTTTGTCTCTGCCCAATCATTTAAGAGATAAAACATAGAAATATATATTTTTTATAAAAACTTTAAATAATTTCAAGAAACCAAAATGCGGCAGGTAAGTATTTGTAGTAGTCTCATAAGGCAACGGGCACTTGCCGAATGAAAAAAAACATAGAAGCATTTCTAACGCAAAAACGGCACCACATAGTAAAACACAGTGGGCGGGGCTTAAAAAAGTGAGCTAGCGACGGTACATACCATTTCTAAGGAAGCAGCGAGTCACAGGTGCTGATCAATCACAGCGCATGTTCCATCCCTTTCTATGAAGTGATATAACTAACGAACCCTGTCTATTTGTCGACCTGAACACATTAGCCTTAAAGTTTTTTTGAAGTGTTGATACTCTACTACTATTTTGCGTATGTGCTTATGTGCTTTACATTTGAGTGTATTGGTGCGATTTTCGATTGAAGTTATTATGACAGGAATTGGCTACTTGACAGTTTTTGAAAAAGTATTGTAAAATGTGCGCCCGTTCATTTTATATCTCAAGAAATTCGATTTATCTGGAAATAATCTAAATAACCTGAGAAAAATAAGATTTTGTGTAACACATTTAAAAAGCGCGCGAAAACGCCAAGTCACGTCACTGTTGCAATTATGACGTCAACGTCCTAGACAACGAACCGATACGCATAGGAACGACTTAATTTAGATAAACGGAAAATGTTTCAATAAATTCTTAATACGATTAGAGACACAATAATTCAATTTAATCGGTAAAATAATCATTGTTTCACCACATTAAAATAAATAATTTTTGCCGACAGCTGTCATTTCCGAATTGCAATGGTGGTTTCCGTTTCGGTTCTTTTAATCCACAGACAAAAAAACTAAAAATTATTTTGCAAAAATAAAATACTAACTATGCTTTTAATTAAAAAGTCTAACACTTTTCATATTTTATTGTTAACACTGTCAAGTAGCCAATTCCTTCATGCTTTTTTCGGTTCCTGGTGTTCGCTTACCTCCACAGTCTGCCTCTCTCCCTGCACGCACAGGTCGCTGACGAGCAGGTCGTAGGAGCCGGGGCCGGGCACGCTCACGCTCAACGCGCCGTCCGCCACACTAGCCGAGACTCCCTTGGGAGCGTCCACCGCGTACCGCCCGCTGCCGCCGGATATTACCACCACGTCGTTCACGATTTCGCCTTCCCATGCCACGTTTACCTAGAAAATATTAGTACATTATTTACGCGATAAAGTAAATACCCATATGTGTACAAGACCTCGAAGTTCAAATTAATCAACTTTGTCTTTTATGTTGTGTCATACATAAGTACTTTTAAAATTTAATTAAGTATAGGGGTGATAAAACTAGGACTAATTGTTGTAACAATGATTTATTAATAATTAAATTTCTCATTAGTTACTTAAATGTAGGTCACACATCAAACAAAGATCTTTGAAAACAGTAAGTACAGCACAAAGCACAAATAAAATAAACAGTAATGTCCATACTTACTTTGATTTCATCAAATTCTGACCCTTGTAGAAGTTCATACTGTGGGAAAGTAGTAGAAAAAGCAAAATAATTATTTAACATGCAAGAAAGTGCATTAAGCATTAGGAATATAAGAGCAGCAAGCATTGAAATTTAATAGTGATTGTTAAAAATTCAAAAGCAGAAAATTAGTTTTCATTCTAATTGGCTACTTGACAGTTTTTGAAAAAGTATTGCAAAATGTGCGCCCGTTCATTTTATATCCCAAGCAATTCGATTTATCTGGAAAAAATGTAAATAACCAGAGAAAAATAAGATTGTGTGTAACACATTTAAAAAGCGCGCGCAAACGCCAAGTCACGTCACTGTTGCAATTATGACGTCAACGTCCTAGACAACGAACCGATACGTATAAGAACGACTTAATTTAGATAAACGGAAAATGTTTCAATAAATTCTTGATACGATTAGAGAGACAATAATTCAATTTAATCGGTAAAATAATCATTGCTTCGCCACATTAAAATAAATAATTTTCGCCGACAGCTGTCATTTCCGAATTGCAATGGTGGTTTCCGTTTCGGTTCTTTTGTTCCACAGATAAAAAAAGTAAAATTTATTTTGCAAAAATAAATACTAACTATGCTTTTAATTAAAAAATAAAAATGTAAAATTATCACTTTACTAATAAGCTAACATATCTAATACTTTCATATTTTATTGTTTACACTGTCAAGTAGCCAATTGGGCAAGCCAAAAAAATGAACCACCAATAAAGAATTAAAAAATCAAAATTTAAGCATACGGTCAAAAGCACGTAATGGTATCATTCATGCAAATAAACATAAGGGCGGTACACGGTCTATAATTGACTGTCCGTCTAGTGAGACATACTTGAAATGTCTAGTGAGACATATTTGCGTATGAAAAATCCACTAGATGGCGACAGGTAGGCGTGGGGTCCAACTGCTATGTGATTGGTTATGGTTGACATGACATTGACGGACTCATCACAATGACATTTAAATCACCAATCAAATAATAGTTAGACCTCACGTGGACGTATCGCCATCTAGTGGATATTTTATGCGGGAACACCCTCATTCTCAAAGATTGGTACTTATATGTAAAAAAGAAAAAACATTCAACAGGGACGATGACTCGTAAAAAGATTTGTCAATTTAGTTCGTCAGTTAGATTTTTAAAATACAATAAAAGCGTATTTTTGCTTCAACACATAAATTAAATATTGATGTATGATACAGCTCCTCAAAGTTCAGTGAAGGGGTTTCTTTACGGCACAAATTTGTAAAAACTGTGTGAATGGTGGCGACGCGCTAAATTTAAACGCAATGTATCTTAGAATTTTTTTTGTGACAAGTTCGTTTCGTTTCTAATCTAACTGTTGGACTTAACATATTTTTTGTCATCTATCCTAAATAGAATACAGGGTACTCTACTACAGTATTACTAAAATCTTACCAGTCAGCGTAGTATAACGTGCTTTTGACTGTACATTCTCAATCAGACAAAAACACAATCATATTCAACATCAAAAAGTTGTAACCTAACATTAGTAGTCAAAAGGCACATGATAACTCCGCTAGACTGCAATGGACGCGAATTCCAACTACTAGGTATGTGATTGGTGATTAAAATGTCAATGTGACATGTTTAACAATGTAATCATAAAAATAACCAATCACGTAGCAGCTGGCCTTCACGCCCACGTATTGCTCTCTAGCGGATTTTCCGCGCGACAGTCTCCGATTAATTGAACACTCACTTTGAGGGGATCACATCTTAGCGGGCCCACGACCCTAGCCTGGATGCTGGCCGACGCTTCAGGCACGGTGACCTTCAAGGCACCGCTCCAACCGATTGCTTGCTCTTCAGCCAATACCAACTAAACAGAGAGAAATCTTTTTTACCGAACTATCTACTTGTCAAACTAATGTATACATAATTATATAAAAACCATTTATCTTTTTATTTGCTGTGGCACCAACATACGTCTTTCGTTTCTTCTATATATTTTAAACAATCTTCTCATGCATGCTCGTTGAGAGTAATATTGGCCTGGCCTTGTTTCAGAAGTCTCCGATTTAATCGTCGAATTAATAGATAACAAAAGATTAAATATAATTTTCTTTGAAGGGCATGTTTTGCAGTCATAATAAATGAACACATACATATACACGAGATATTCGTATTTGAGATCCTACAAGTTGACAAGTTTTATACCATTGAAGACCTTTATATTCCGTTAAATATAAAAAGACCGCGCACCGAGAGCTCTACTTTTTTCTCATAGTGTTCTTTAATCTACAAATGAATGATTAACATATATTTTCCTTTAGTTATGCTGTAAAACCTTAGAGTTACTTTTGCCAAATTACAATGATTCTGGTCCGTAGAAGTTATGATTTTAGAAAATAAGGCTCAAAATGCCATCAATCTTTGAATTGCATTCTCTCATCAATCAAGCTTCTAGCGTGTTTGATATTAATTTCTACAGATACTTCAACGTGCTTCTACGAAAAACGGATCTTGACAGCAAGAAAACCAGACACAAAGTAACCCTATAAGGGTTCCGTTTCCTTTTGAAGTACGGAACCATAAAAATAAGCTAAAAAATATCACCTGATAGTACTTGTACGGTACAGGCACCGGCGCATATTCCGGGTGTATCTCTACGAACAGCCTGTCGAGCGATTTGTACTCTATCGAAGGGTGGTGAGGCTCAATTTCCCACGACGCCCTCGGACCTCGCTCGTCCAGTAGTTCCCGGCCGATTGCGTCGAGTAGCGTCACCTTCACTGTCACTTCTTGGCCGGGTCGGAGCCACACTCTGTACGAATAGAAGGGTGAAAAGACTCAATTGTTAGATATTTCAATAAAGAAAAAATTGTTAGATATTTCTTTATTGAAATATCTAACAATTAAGTCTTTTCGACTTAGATTTCATTGTAGGCATCAAGCTCTACTACTAAGTCTCCAGAAAGTACAAAGGAATTTAAACAAAGACTTGGACAAAGATTTAGTCTGCATTTATAAATAATATTTTTACAATTTTTTATAGTGCTTCTCGACGCACTAGCAATCTTATAATATTTTAAAACAACAGAAAAATTCATCGCCTACGATAACTTGCAGTTAACTCAGTTGGAAGAGCAGCACGCGCGATACGTGAATGTCTTGGGCCCGAGCCCCACACCGCAGGACAAAAAATAAAAATCTGTTTCATTAAAATATTGAGAACATTCACGAAAACCTTGATCCATGGTGCATATCAATGACTACATCCTCTTTATATTAAATTCGCGCATTTATCTTTTGAGAGAGATATTTGTTGGTAAGTATAGTTAGTCACAACATTACTTGCTGTACCAACAATAGCAAATCTCAAGGCTTCAGCGTAAGCTAAAAAGAAAGATGTAATATGTACATACATACGTTCGAAATTCGAATGCGCAGGCACATGTAAGTGTGAACAATGATATTATTTTTTAGTAATAGGTAGGTATATATCAAAAGGGAGGACAATGGAGAAAAGAGGATCTTCAACATTACAATCCAAACGTTACAATACCTTGGTCCACCAGAACAGTTGCCCGGTGTCTCCGAAGGCTCGAGTCTTATACGGGACACGTGCGGAGCACAAGCAGCTTCAAAGTCGACCGATTCGCGCTCGTCGTCCAAATGGGACACCAATTCTAAGCGAGAATCACCTTTCTGCAATATAAAATAGGTTTTTATTTCCTAGATCGTAGACTGGAATGATTAATGATTTTCAAACAAAAATGTAAGCGAAGCTAAACAATCTAAAGAAGATTAAAAATAATTATAAACAGAAATTAGGTCCCCCAAAGCTCCAAGTCGAAAACATAAATACCCATCATCTGGCAGTTTGGTTAATTCTTCATATAAATGCTGGCGTTTGATGTTTAGGGCAATAAGCTCCTTTGAATTACAGTTACAAAACTCAAATTCAGTTACAAAACAGATTTCATCGCAAATTATTAATAGCTACTTACCCTTCGGCATTTCATAGTAAACAGTTGCATGTCAGGGTAACGGTGTGGCGGCGGTCCGTCGCGGAGAGACAGGTCCGTGATACGAGGCTCACTCGATTGCGGGACAAGCGATTCACCTTCCGCTAATACCTGTTATGAAACAAATAAAATGACATAGTCTAATTTTTTGTTTCTTTGTAAGACTAATATATGCTATTATAAAGCTTAAGAGCTTGTTTGAACCCGCTAATCTCAGGAGATACAGGTTGGAATTGTTTTTTTTTGTAGGATAATCCATTTATCGAGGTTGACTTTAGGCTGTATAACATGCCGGCGGCGCTGTGGAAGTAAAGGCTGAGCCGATTTCCCATAGCGCCGCCACGTAGGCGATGAGGATCCAACCGGGGGGTTTTAGTGGGTAGTCCGAGGATGGTAGGAAGGTGGGAGTCCCACACACGCCGTCGCCCTCCCTCGGGGTGGCGGTGCATTAAGCATTTCCCCCCGTAAAAAAAAAAAGGCTGTATAACATGACACTGCGATAACAATAGAACTGAAGAATCACCAAAATGTGGAAAAAACAGGTTCATCATTTTACTAAATCTTTTTCAGCTGACGTTACGCTTCACCGAACGAACATCGTTTTGCCGTACCGCATAAAGTTATATGATACGGCGAAACGATGTTCGGTTGAATAATACGAGCCCAAAAAGAACGGGGAGAGTATGTGAGCGAGGCTGCGGCGGGCCGCTAGTTTGGGTAAGTCTTTGATAATAAAAATGAGTTGGGTGTGTGAGGTTTCGTGCTTATTCGGTAACACGTTGTATCGCTGCCCTACAGTCACTCACCGTTTAGGGGTGAGAACCTTCCGCTCACCCGCAAGCTCGGTGAAGAGACCATCATCATAAGAGCCATGCTACATACATAATGCAGTGCGGCGGCGGTGTACCACTCCGGTTCTACTTACAAAAATGTATGGTATGGCACACGGCACCGTCCGTTGCGCTCCGGCGCTGCACTGCACGCGCATTAGAATCTAGACGAGGCGGGGATAGGTGTATGTGTTGCGGACCTCGAGTCCGTAGCTGCTACGGTACCGCAAAACGTTACGGAGCCGCACTCATCTTGTGGTCGGTTGTCCGGCGAGATGACCTGCGGTGCCTGTGGCATAGCTCTGAGTCATTCAGGGAAAAAAAATCCACAGACCGGCAGGGTGGCGCCGAGCAGCGCGGCGACGGCGGGCGGCCACAGCAGCCGCGGCGCCGCGCGCACCGTCACGCGCGCCGCGTCGCCGCCGCGCCCGCGCCACACGCGCACCGTCGCCGCGCCGCGCCACATGAACACGCACTCCACCACGCAGCACGCGCCCTCTGACAACGAAACAGACCGACAATGGGAAAAAGTCTAAAACCGCCCAACTGCGACTCGGACTTCAATATTTCAACCGTCTACCTGTTACTGTTACACAAATAAAGAAATATTGGACAACATTTATTTATTTTATTGTTATTTTAAAATCTTTATTGCACAAAAAAAAGTACAACAGGTGGACTTAATGCTATGGGCATTCTCTACCAGTCAACCTTTGGGTCATGCGGAGAGTTAGTTTATGGGTGCGGTAATAGTCAACATCACATACATTGCTCTGATTCTGTGGTAAGTAGCGAAAGCACTTGTGTTACAGAGATCAGAAACAACGACGGTACCACAATACCCAGACCCGAGACAATATTCATAAGTATTACTAATTTATTCACATAATAAAATAGATTGACTTTCGACTTTGACTTATATAGAAAAACTCGTTTCCCATATTGACCCGACCGAGGATCGAACCCGAAACCTCAGAGATGGCGCGAAGCCAAAGTCCGGCACGCTTGCCTCTCGGCTACGGAGGTCTTCAATAGGAGATGAGTATTTACTACGGCTAAAAATCACGTTTGTTGAATGGGAGTCGCCCTTTAATATTTGTTACATTTTAATTATTTATATTTGAAGTAAATATTCTGTAAATATTTCAAACGTTATTCACCAAACCGAGCTATTGCCGTTATTAAAATCGAGCAAAAAAACGGCTAAATATCACACGTTTATCTCCCTAAATAAATTATTTTATTTTTAGTATTTGTTGTTATAACGGCAACAGAAATATATAATATATGAATATTTCAACTCTCTAGCTAGCACACTCACTGTCTGTACATATAAACATAAATAGAACAATGACTCGATAAAAAGACGATGGTGATATTTAATCAGACAGTTATATTTTCAAAATGTAAATGAAATCGTACATTTTTCATCAACAAATAAATAAAAATGTATAATAAGTACATAACGCAATAAAACCCAACCAAACAGACTTTTTTTTTAAAGTTTTTTTTTTAAATAATCTATCTTGCTTAGATATGTTCTCAACTCACATACTAAATACACTTGCAACAAATTTTACTCACCAGCAGGCTCTACCCACAGAGCTGAAGTAACATTATGAGGTTCTGGACCTTCGAGAAGTGACACAGCAAACGAGCCGCAATTACACCTGACAACATACCAAACTTGTTAATATGATTTGTACAAACACTACAATTTCAACCAAAGAGAATAACAATAAATTTCCTTGATGTATCTACAATGTGATACTTGAATAGAGTTTGTGATAATCCTGACCTATGGAAGTTATAGAGCTCTCCAGTTGTAGGATGGGTGGCCGTAAGCGCGATATGCAGATGGTGGGGCTTGCCAACGCGAGCGTGTCCCGAACTAGATACTTGCACCAGCTCAGGTGGAAGTGACCATACTCTAGAAACAGGAAAATGTTTCAATGACATGAAAATGTTGATAGTTAAGAAGGTTCACAGTTCAATGTAAAATAAACCGTAATTCAAAGTATGCAGACTCACTTTCCAAACGCCTTTACATGAGGATAGTTCTTAAGTTGGACGCGCACCTCCAATTCGCCCTCACCGCGGACTGACACCATCCCCTCTGGCGTGAGCGAGAGGGCACTAATTGACGATGTCTCACTCACCGACCAAATCACCGGTTCATCTCCTCCACCAATATGTTTTAGGGGCACTTCTCTACAAATGGAGAATGAATTATTAGGTCAGCTGAAGACACATGGTAATTGGTGAGAACTTTTTAAAAATAATATATGATTGGTAGGTGACGTCAATAGTGTCATATGTAAATGCGAACCTGATTGTATCTGTCCATGCTATGAACAGTTCTGGAGGCACCACTTGTAAAGGATCTACAGCAATGCCCGTTGCCTCTCCTTCGACCTGAATCAATTAATGGCATAATTAACTATGGCACTCAAGCATGTAATCAGACTCAAAACATTGAACTGATTTTACTCACTGTCTGATGCAAAACTTTTCCCGCGATCGAATGGAGTCTTGCAACAACACGTAACGAACCAATGTCCTGCGCGACCGCATCGGTTATTGTTCCGTTTTCCGTCGATCGGATAAGTTCCACATTGGCCGCCCCCTCCACGCTCAGCCGAATTAACGTATCTTGACCCGCCATCAACGGGTGACCAGCCGCATCAAGAGCCACACAATGGATCACAAAACTCTCCCCACGAATAACTAAGTTAGATGGACGCAGTGTGACTTTTATGCTATGGGGTTTGGCGATGTTCAGAGTGGCCGTTGTCACTTCAGTAACCCCAGACATCAAGGCAACTGTGGTGCTACCAACTTCAGTCCCTCTAACTAAACTGACTTTATCCTCCAGATAAGCTAGGCCTGTCTCAGGGACCGTCAAATAGTATAAGGTTTCTGAGACATCTTGGACTGTTAGACGCCCTGCACGTGCTCTGACAACTCTAGAAAAAAAAGTATAATATTATTATTTTTAACCTCGCAATGGACGGTACACTCAGCAAGAAGCCCCAAGAAGCTTCTTGTCATTAAAGCCAAATGGAATGGTTCGAATAGATAGGTATCCCACATTTACACAAAATAGGCGCATAGATGTTAAACTGCAGAATACATATACCCATATGATACAACTATTACTCTTTCAAATATTTTTTTTTCTTACTTGTATCGTAAAGTATCTCCCGGTGCAATATAAGCCACAGTAGGCGTGAGCACAACACTGGCCACAACATGCAGAGAAAAGTCAGTGCAGATGTGCCCAAGGCAAACGGTAACTTTACACTCGCCCAGTGCTTGACCATATAGTAGCACAGTGTAAGCACGTTGACCTATTGCCTCGAGTTCTGTCGTCCCTCGTGGGGCCTCGTAGTCAGTGTCACGCCATCGTACGAGACTGAAACATTAAAATTAATTACACTTACTTAGTTGTTTGAAACATATATAAAAAACTAAACGGAGCCAAAATTAGAACTTACGTAACAATATTATCTTCACCAATCGTATTGCCAAGGTTTTCTATCGACCAAGTGAAACTAACGCCCTCCAAAGTTGAAAATTTATTTCCTAAAAATAGTAAGATCACCAGATTAGATTTCTCATAAATATTTTTCCTGTTCACACTTGCCCAAAATATTTTAATCAAATTTTAACTTAATAAAATACAATGAACTTTAGTAAACAGCCTTTTAGTTTTATTTTCACTTGTATGAATGTGGATAATAATCTCATAAAAGTACATTAATAAGATTAACTGTGTCCATTATAAATTACACATGGATCCAGAAGTGAACATTTTAATTCTTTTAAAATTTGAATGCTTTTTCAAATGAATAATTGGTCTAGTGTTGTTATAATGAAGGTTATCTGGAACAGATTGTTTTCTAGTACAAACTAATGATGTGCCAACTCGGAAAAAACGTAACTCGATTTAACTTGAGTTAAAATTCACGGAACTCGGGTTGAACTCGAGTTTCGTAACCCGAGTTACCTCAATGGAAGAGTGAATAATTTTTACCAATAAATTCCTCCAGTGTCGCCTAATAGTCAAAAAAATTAAACAGACCTAATATTTTCTTATCTGTTTCAATTAATATTTTTTATATATTATTTATTTATAATTTATTGGGAGAGTTATACTAACAAAAGTAATTTGTCTATTAATATTTGGCGTGATTGAATGAAAAAATATATTCTTATTCATTATTAATAACACTATCTAATTATAATATAGCAGTCTTTTCAAAATTAAATCAGACTAACATTATGCACGTATCTCATGGGTAAACTTATAGGCTAGTAATCACAATTATGATTGCATAATATTACAAGAAGCTAATTACATAATTAGTTTCACAAGAAAAAATAATGTAGTTAAATTATATGTTGAGATATCATACATAACTGTTCCTACAAAAAAAGTGTTACTAGAAACAAAACGAAAAATATATTCCTCCTTTCTGTCAATTAACTATTAATAAGTTATTAGATAATAAACAAAACCTAAAAAGCATACATAAATAACTAAAAAACTTCTTAAAGGTTTTAACAAAAATAATCTTTTTTTTATTTAAACTAAAAAAAAAACAAAATCCATATCGGTTTCATTCGGATTTCGAACTCGAGTCGGAGAGAAGTCAACTCGAGTTGGTTCGAGTTAAGCCCAACTCGAGTTAACCCGAGTTAGTTACTCGAGTTAACCATCACTAGCACAAACCCTATGATTTATACTGTTTCTGTAAATGTTTTGATCATACCATATACAGGAAGACATTTTAATCACTATCCAATTTTTTTCTGGGCATTAGGTATCGTTAATAGAACCCATTTCTGAAAAAAAACATAGGTCCAACTTACACAATAAATCCATTACCCTGAACCAATTTTAAAGTTCGCATGGTTACCCTACCTAGCGTAAATATTATTACAACGCAAAGCGAAAACATCAATAGGCAATACCCCCAGGCTGGGGTGAGGCAGGGGTGAGGCGCGGGACGGCGGCGGCGGCGGGGGCGGCGAAAGGCGACCCGACAAACAGAGAAATGGTATGCACTTTGAACATTTATTAAAATACACGTAATTGGAGTTTAGGTAAATAAGTTGATTTTAATTAGTTTTTACATAAGTTGTTTAAAATTTTTTAAATACGCCGTATTGAAAAAGATACCTACCAACTTCATATTGTTTAGTTTCGTGGTTAGAGCATAAAACAACTTAATAAAAAATATCGTATTTAAAATAAACTATTGGGGCACCTAATAAGTACCTACCTAGTTTAAATGTCAAGGATTACAAGGTAGGTGAAATGCTTTTTGCAATCAGACAGTCCTAAGCCCGTAAAAGTATGAAGGAAAAATTAGCAACTAACTTATGGATGTCAATGAAACGGTTCGGCGAGTGGCGGCGGCGCGCGTGGTCGGTGACTATCGCGGCGCCTTTTTTTGGATAACTTTGTAATGCTATAACTCAATATTTTATTAAGTCATACTAAAAAAAAAATATTGTATTTACAAATTTACGCTACAGATTACAATATAAAAATTTGGATAGTGATTAAAATGTCTTCCTGTATATCTAACTAAGTAGTAAAAGTGAAAACAAACCTTGACTATCATAAGCTGTCACTTCAAATGCCTCTGGAGCCTCTTCTAAGTACAACTTTATTGTGGTACTCATTACTTTCAAGGAGCTGATCTTATCTATGTCCACATCACCTCTCAAAATCTAAAAGTAAATAATTAATACTAAAGTTTTAGTGTGTAGAATTTAAATAGAGTACCTTAAAAAAAATAAAATTTAAAGCGAGTGAAAAAGGAAAACTTTCAGAATTAATGCAGGCTATTTTTGCAGTCTCTAAATTTATATGAGATACTTATAATAATATAGAAATTCATTTATTCATATAACTGCAAGAAACACACACTTTCAAAATAAATAAAAACTAAATAAAGCTACTACTATCTGGAGCCCCTATTTGGAGCCTAATCCTATCAAAAATGAGGCAAGAAATTCACCATAATATCTATTTATCCTAAATCTAAATCAAATCAAAAACAAAACATGGATTATATCTGATCTACCTGGACCTACGTGTCAGACACACATAACATAAAACATTGTGATCCCAAGTGCTAAATGTATTGTAGCATGTTTTGAACATTTATCATTATGACAGCTTGTGCAGTTATACTGTACTGAAAACATTAAATTTGTAAAGATTATAGCAAGATAAGATTGTTAAGTAAGAAAACATTAAAACAGGTCATTTTATTACTTTTATCTATACAATTTGCTTCCCAAGGAAAAATAAAATGCAGTGTTATATTTGATTTTACACCTATCTAAATTTGTTTAAAATATTCTTGAAACAACAATATTTTATTTAATTTTAATAATTTAGATCAACAATATTTTAAAGAGATAAGTCAGTTATAGGGTCAGTCAGTTTAGATAAATTATTTTTAAGACTTCAAAAGAAAAAGCAATGTTACAAAATTAAGAAAAAGGTAATTTCTTGAATCATTGTGCTATAGCGTATTCCCGCCAATTCTAGAATTCATATTACCTCGCCTGTATGGACTTCTTCAGCCAAGATGATGACGGTCCCAGGAGGTACGCATCTTTTGGATACAGACACACGGGCCGCTCGAGAACAGGTGTTCTCATACAAAGGTTCAAGATCTATGATGTCATCGCGAGACAAACTCCTAAAACCAAAACAATACAATATGTATATTACGTTCCAATGTAACAACACGATAGAGATAGTAACCAGATTACAATTACATCAATACTTACCATGAATAGCAACCTCCCTCAATGATTTCAAAAGTAAAATTCAAATTCAGATTTTCAAACCAAGGTAAGAGAACTCTTGGAGTATTTATTTTAGCACCTTCGCACATGCAACTACATAAATATGCAGCCAATGCCAAAACCACACTTCTCTGCGCGTTCATTATGTTTTATCTATTGTAATTACATAGAAAATGATAATTAAAGTCTACTTTTCCGTGAAATATAACCTGTAAACACCAACTCGCGGATTTTAGATTTTAAAATGTTTGACAATCGTTTTTTTCAACGATGGTAACCAAGACTACAGATAAAATATTTTTAATGCAATAGATTGTTCCGCAACTTTGACAAAAATAAAAAACAAATATCGTGACATGACATAAAACTAAAAAGTATAAATGTCAAAATGGTAGAAATGGCTGCTGGTGTTAGTCATATTTTGTGTCGTATTTTATGTGATTTTTGTAAATATAACTCAAAATGAATGCGAAAACTAGTAAAATTTGACTGAGGCATAATAACTACTTTGAGGATAAAATTTACACTGCGCGTTTAATCACTAGAAACCACCATGTCGTTAGACAAGGCTACAGAAATAAAAGGCAATGAGATCGATAAAAGCAAACGTCGTCATAAAACTGACGACACTGTTGTTGCGACAGCGGCAATGAGTGGTGGTGAAGATACATTGCAACAATATACAAAGATGGAGAACGTAGATAGCGCGGGGAAGCCTACGGAGCTGTGTTTACAAGGCAACTCGCACTTGATGTCAAGTACTACAAGTAGTTTGGCTGATACTCCCGGTGATTCTGGTGTTTTGTGTTTAGATAGTGAAGCTTCAGAAGCCACCAGTCAGGCTCTCATGTCTCACAGCCTCATTGGGGCTGAAGAATTAACGTGCGACAGTCAGTACGATGCTCCGCCATCCTGTTCACAAGACATGATCAAGAGCACTACCAGCAGTGTTATGACACGCAGCGACATAGACAATCAAAATATTGGAATTCCCGATGACTTAGTGCCAGAACTCCTTGTTGAAACACAAAAGAAACCATATGAGAATTTACCAGATGTAGTTTTAAAAGCATTAGAAAGTGAGAAAGTTTGTACAGATGAGGTCAGAAAGCCAGCACTCAGAACCAGTGAGCCTAAAAAGTCTTTGTCTGAGGATATTGTGTATAGGCGAAGGTGTAGAAAAAAGTCACAAAGTGGGCCAAGTTCACAGAAAAAGAGAGTTTCGTTTCATGAAGACATTCTAAACAATACCAAAACTGATAATATTCACATAGAACGTGGGTTTGTATCATATGGACCGGACAGTGCATACTGTGATAGATTTAGGCAAAAGAATAATATTATGACTGATAGGTTTTCCTGGTGTGCATCAGGAGATCGACCTAAATATGCTGCAGATGTTGCTCAGCAGACTATGTCTGATATTCTCTCTTATGGTGACCCTAAATCAGATAGAAGTGGTATATTTGAATATTGCCAAGACTTTAATAAAGAAAATCAGGACAATAATGATAAAGAGAACAATAATAATGATTCTAGGCCGACGGGCAAGCTTTATGGGTGTGATTCTAACAGTTCCGATTCTAATTTTAGTTGTGACTCTGAGACGTCTTCTTCAGACTCATCCTCCTCACATTCCAATTCCAACAAAACCGAGACAACTCTTTTACACAGGAAATGTGATAAAACTCAAAAATCGTATTCTTGTGATGGTTTTGAGAATAATGGGCATGTGGCATTTATGAGGAAGACATACTTCTCTGAAGCAGATATAGATCAGACCCATGACAGGAATAAAAAACCTCTTGAAGTCTCTCAAAGTCCGAATACTGTAAAATCTGTTTTGAAAAAGAAGAGATACATACCAACTAATATTGTGGAAGAAAGAAAACAACTTAAGAAAGGTCTGAACTTACTTGATGCAAACAACATTATTGATTCCTTGAAAAACTTTTACAAAAACTTCAATTTCAACTTTGCACCTGAAAAGGGTTTACCTGAAAACAGTTTGGAGCTAACAAATGTTGTGGAAGCCTTACCCTGTGATGTTAACCAAAATAGAAAATTACTTTCCAAAAGCTTAGATTCTGGTATACAAGCAGAGGATGAAGATGATTTTGTTGAAATCAATCTGAATGGACATCACCTGGAAGCAGAAAAACCAAAAGATATTTCTGTATCTTCCAAGTGTAGTGTAACTGAAGACAAGACTCCTAATGAAGGGTCACCTCGGCATAAACTGACTCTAGACATGAGGAGTCAACTTGACAAGAAATCCAGTAAAGCTGATGCATTCCCAGCCATCAACAAATATGTTGTGAACTGTGAGAGCACCGTGTATGAACACAAAGGTGTATCTTACAGCTATGTTCATGATACATTCCAAACTGCTTTTGATGCCCCTAAAGAGACTTTTGTCCCCATCCCTGAATCAACACCAGTCAAAGAACTGGTCTCCAGTACTAGTAAATCTGACTTGACACCAAAACAATTTGATGAGACTTCCAGTCGAACATCTACACCCAAAAGACAATTCAACAAAAATGTACTAGATGAAACAGAACAAAAAAATGGTGTTTCCAAACATTTGTCGTCACCAAAGAAACAAAATGTCAACAGATACAGTCGTAAGTCAGCATCAACCATACAGAAGACAGAAGAGCCAGCTCAAACAAATAGTGACAATTGTTCAAACACAGACAATTCCACGTTAAAAGGAGCTGAAGATTTTAATGAGGAGTATTTTGACAGTCCTGCTAACCAGAAACTACAGTCAAACAAGTCAGCAATGTTGAATAGATACTTGAAAAATGTCTGTCAAAGAAAAGACCTGGAATTAAAAATAAAAAACAACAAGTTCTTTCAATTCAAACTTAAATTGGAAAAGCATTTTCCTAGCATCATATTTCCATTCAAAGATGTTTCTAACACCTTTCATATGTCGGCTGAGAGGATGTCTCGTCTCATAGACAAAGAGGTGATTGAGAACAAAAGGTTGTCGGTGCGGCTGCTAACAGCTGATGAGCCATCATACTTTGACAGTTTTGAAGACAATGTGGCTATTGAATGTAATGAAAAGCTGAGATTGAAGATATTCTCCTATCCAAATGAAACCTTAAACAGGGTATGGGAAAGTTCTTTATATTTCATTACTATTTTGAGCTTATAAACAATACTTTCACTAAGGTCATTATACTGTGTATTGGATTTTTATGCATTTTTTTATTTAGAGTGATTTAATAGAAAGGTTTATTATAAGCAAAGCATATTAAATTACACTTGTGTGGGAATTCCAGGAACAATAGAAAATCAAGTGCTTTTTTACTCAACAATGAGTCACTGGTATTTGAAGGATTATGGAAGAAAACAAAATATTGGAAATAATTTTTTATTTCAGTTATCAGTTTAATAACAAAAAAAATATTGTTACAGATGATGAAGGTCCAATCTCCATATAATATGGATGATGGTTCATGGTCCCCAATGCTTGTTTTCATCACGGACTATGCCTTGTATGTGGCTAGTGTAAAGCAAGGAGGCACCGAGTATGAAATTCTTTGCAGGCTGCCACATAATGAACTTGATGCAATTGCTGTAAGTATTTGATTGAAAGTCATACATAGATGAGTGATATGAAAGTCATTCACCTATCAACAATGGATGTTATTAGTCTCTGAAACTGTTGTTTGTTATTAATTGGTTATGCGTGACCTTTTATAAGATAGCAATACAGTTGTTATACAAGCCACTTGTAGAATAAATCTTGATATTACTTTACCTACCTTCAAATTGAATTCCAACAAAATTGAAAAGAAAGTTCTCCTGTCAAATATACAAATTGTTTATCTTTTGCTCCTTTTCTCATTATTAAAACAAGGCATGTATAATTACTTCTATATGTACAATTATTTCACCAGAAAAAAGCAACATAAGTGACTTAAGCTAAGTTTTATCAAAAAAAGTCCCAGGATAGTTTTGAAAGTTTTTGAAAGCAATTATCTCGTTCAATGAGATATGAAAATAGATGTAAGGTTAAAGGCGATTGCCTTTTTACGGTCAAATAATGTTTGTTTAAGATTAATAATTCTGTTAGTAAATTGTTTACCTGTTATAACTTTGCAAGGTGGTTCATTGTCACATACGCCCCACCTGGCGGTGGGGTAGATGACAAAAAAAATAGGCTAACAGTTAGATACCAAAAGACATATTTTCTTTTCATCATGTAATCAATAATCACCAATGCTCAGTTTTTACAAATTTTTGACGTAAACACACCCTTGAGTGAACTTTGATGCGCTGTATCGTCATTAATTTTTATTTATTTGCTAAAAAAAATGTAATTTAAAAACCTAACTGACGCACTAAATAGAATAATTATTGTTTTACCCAATCATCATCCCCTTAAGCAACCCATTTATTTCTGTTGGGGTGAAGCTCTGCCCAGCTGTTGGACTGTATATAGCTAAATTTGTTTGTTAATTGTGTTAGGTGGGTCCCGAGGCGCATTACATTCAGATCATAGACATTGCGGGTAACATCGCGTGTTCGGTGGTGACCGCGGAGTCGTCCCTGGGCGCGCGCCTCGCGTCTTCGCTGGAGTGGAGCGCGCGCACCTCCCCGCTAAGGATCACCAGACCACCAGCGATGCTGCCGTTGAACTGCAAGCACCTGGCTTCAGCAGTCGCGAGGCAAAGGCATGAGAAGAGGGTATGATGTTTTCAGAAACTTATTCAATTCGAACGCCCCTAGGTTATCCTAGGGGCGTTACCACATATTAATGTGGGCTTCCTAAATAAATGTCATCAAGTAATCACTTTGTTGCCTCCTGAAAGTCGATCCTTCAAAGTAAGCAAAGAAATTGCCTCAGGACTGCAAGCACCTGGCTTCCGCAGTCGCGAGGCAAAGGCAAGAGAAGAGGGTATGATGCTTTCAAAGACTAATTAAATTCGATAACGCCCTTAGGCAATATGTGGGTTTCCTAAATAGTAATCAATTGTCGCCTCCTGATAGTGGACCCTCCGGAGTAAGCAAAGAGATGTTGTGTTTCCACAGCAGTGATCACAATCCCGGGTCTCGAACGTCGAGTTCAAATCCCGCGTGAAACACTTTCATTGTGCGGATTTACTACTTTTGTTGGTTGGTATCGTTTGATCGTTCGAGAATGAATTCCATACTTTGGAAAGCACGTTCAGCAACAACTTGGTTTAATTGTGATCAATTATGATCTGTATTGATGCGGTGTCGTTTGTAAGGGTGGCGTAGATCACCGTCATACCTCCCTACCGACATACATTAGTACGACCACGTTACTATTATTGTCTCCGCCCAATCGTTTTAAGTAAGAGACAAAGCGTAGTTTCGAATATTCATACACTTGTGTTGTTTCATAACATATAGAACACAGACACAACATACACTTTTTATGTTAGAATTGTTTTTAACGTTTGTAAATAATGGGGCTGATATTTTAATATATATGATTAAAATACAGAAATATTGAATAAAAGTTATTAAACAGTCATATAACACATTTATGACTTACTAGCTGTGCCCGCGACTTCGTTCGCGTGGACTACATCCTATCATGGTCGGTTTTACCCCTTTCTCCCCTAATATTCGAAACAAAAAGTAGTCTTTATTTTAATCCAAGTTTCGAGCTATATTTGTGCCAAATTTCATATCTCTAACTTCAAAAATAAACATTTTTCCATATAAACTTTCAAAGATGGTATTTCCCCCATCCCCCCCTTATTTTCTAATAAAAAGTAGCCTATGTCCGTTCTTGAGATTCAACGTATACCTATACCAAATTTCATCAAAATCGGTTAAAAGCGTAACAGACACACAGACAGACAGACAGACAGAGTTACTTTCGCATTTATAATATTAGTATGGATATGTAGTATTGATTTCAATGTCCTGTACAGATGACTGTTTCATGATTATAAATGGCATGTGATGCTGGTTATTTATTAAAGTCTACTAATAAAGAATGAAAACAATTATCATTCAACCAATGATTATAATTGTCTTTCGTAGTGTTAATAAATCGTAACATAAGACTTAATTAGATAACTTAGTCATAACAAATTATGCATTATTATTTCTTATACTCGTTAGTAACGTCTTACTTTATCAATTGTGCATTTGTATTATTTTGTGTTTGCGACACACTAGCTCTTCATGACGTTCCTAGTTAATATAGCTCTTGTCTATATTTTAAACACAATTCAAAAAACAGAATAAATGCTGTAGAATTTAATAAAAGAAAAAAGTTAGCCCCTGTAATAAGTAAGTCTTCTTGCAACACTTTCAGTTTTTATTATAAGACTTACATTGTCCTTTCCATAAATAGCTGCCGTAATGGTTACCAATGTCCGCCTCGCTATTTAAATTATGGTTTATGTTAGGAGGAAACGAAACAGAACTTGGAAATATTCCAATTACGAGTATGGCAGTCGTTTGTCAATTTTATTAGAATGCCATCCTTACATATGAATGTTTTCGGGATCATGAATCAACAGTTTCACATAAACTGACGCACATATGACATCGTAACTTCATTACGCTATATATTTCCTTTTTACAACTTTGTAAGGTAGTGAGAAAAATATTAATTGAAGGAAATTTAGACCCGTAATAAAATAAAAAAAACATGTTTTATTGAAATCGATTAGTGTGATTCCACTTATTCAATCTTTGCCTTTAAATATTGAACAATGTTTGTAAGTAAACAATGTTTCTGATGAGATTGTCTACTTGTAATCAAAGTTTTATCAGTATTAAAAGAATCTTACTATCTAGAAAACCAACTCTATCTGTATTCATAGAAACATATTTTTTACAAACAGAAGCTACTATTCGGATCAGATTTCGTATTAGACAAAAAGCAAGACTGAACATTTATATTTTCATCAGGATAACAAGTATCATATTATGTTGAAGTTGTGTGCAAAAGCAAATTTACGATCGACAGCACGTTAAAGTAAACACTTGCAGTTCGATATAAGTTCTTATGTACAGGACATAAGAGCGGTATAAGGTCCTAAATGTATATTCTGATTGTCTGTTACAAAATTTATAAAATGATGCATAATATAATATTGCACATTAAGTCCTATAGTATTTTTTTTTAATTAATTCATTATATATATATTTTTTCATAGATAGATAGATACACTTTATTGCACAGAAAAATTTACAGAAATTGCCTTTACAGACATAATTAAGTACAATTTAGGCGGTCTTATTGCTAGAAAGCAATCTCTTCCAGACAACCTTTAGGTAGAGGAAAAAGTAGATGACGGGTGCGCCCGTGCAAAATATTTATTGAGGAAAACAAAAATAAATAAATAACCGGAAATATAAATAACATAATATGATAAATACATAAAAAATAAAACACAAATAAATAAAAAATTTCATTGACAAACTTTACGTCTTGGTGCAAAATTTGTAATAAGTTTACTTTTTTTTGTTAAACAAACTTCTGAGTTTCTTACCGGTATCTTCTTGGTAGTTATTTAGTATCATTTGGTTTATATACAGACTATCTCTATACTATAAGTGTTACTAATGTAATCTATATGAATAAAAAATCTTTTGACTTTGACTTTAAACAAAATTGTTATTCCTGCAGGTACCCGAGATCCTGTACTACGGGCGTGCGTGTTCGGGCGACGCGGGCGACAGGCTGATAGAGGCTCCAGGCGCCTTCGCCCCGCCGCTGGAGGGCTACTTGATGTGCCGGACTGACAAGACGCGGCGCTTCGAGCCTTGCTACTTCTTACTCAGGTAACTAGCTTTATTCATAGCCTTTGCCAAGGAAATACGGTCGTCACATTCCCTTTAATATGGTTGAGTGAAGCGATGGCTGACACCAACCAATGATCATGCTTGTGAACAGGTGGTAATCTAACCGTCGCACAGTGGTCAATTTTAAGAATTTAGGGGTACAAAATTAAATAATATAGAATATCATGCTTAAACGTTAAACACTTTTATTTCAAATATAATTTAGGTATGTGAAAGTCATCCCTCAATGATTACGACTTCTGGTTCCTGTAACAAATTTAGAACTTCAGCTGGCAAGGTATTGTTATTGTTATCGGTTATAGATCTCAAATTAGACATGATGGGATCTGAAGAAAGAAGCAATATTTTAATCTTCTCAAAAATCTTCATTGGTTAGTTTTCTGTACATTTTTCTGGTGTTGTGTTCCCTATAGCAGCGTACTCCTTTATGGTGACTTTCTTGCGCGTCTTGTCCGTGCATGCCCATTGGTAGTATGAAATTGACTATGATGTCTTTGACGTGCAATCGTTTCAGCCTGTTCCTGTCCATTGCTGAACATAGGCCTCTCCAACCGATTTCCAGCGCGACCGGTCCATTGCCACCTGCATCCAACGAGACCCAGCAACTTTCAGTAGTTTGTCGTTCCATTTGGTAGGTGGCCGTCCGACACTGTGCTTGGTGGTACGCGGTCTCCACTCAAGAACCTTTTTGCCCCATCGACTGTCCGATCTTCGTGCTATGTGGCCAGCCCATTGCCACTTCAGCTTACTGGATTAGTACGGGCTATATCAGCAGCTTTATTTCGTCTACGGATCTCCTAATTCCTGATTCGGTCACGTAGAGAAATGCCAAGCATAGATCTCTCCATAGCTCGCTGAGCGACTTTGTGCCTTCTAAAAAGTTCTTTTGTGAAGCACCACGTCTCAGAGCCGTAAGTCATCACTGGTAACACACACTGGTTGTACACCTTTGTTTTAAGGCACTGAGGGATGTTGGACGAGAAGACATTTCGTAGTTTACCGAACGCTGCCCAGCCGAGTTAGATCCGTCTAGTGACCTCTCTCTCAAAAGTGGACTTACCTAATCGAACTGACTGTCCTAGGTAAATGTATTCGTCTACAATTTCAAGACAACAACTCTTCTTTGCTTTTTGACTGTTCCTCGCTATTCAACTTTCTGCGTTTGATTTTATCAGTTAAATCACGGAAGTTTTTGCGCGGACGTCCCGGTCCTGTACAAATCGTAGAACTAGAAGGTGTTCCAACAGTTGTTACGATTGTTTTATTAAGCCATTCAGTGTGTTTATTTCGATTTTTTTTACTGTTTCGAGCAGATTTTAGCCACAATCTCGAAGTACATGTACAAACATTATTTATCGCATTTTAAACAATTTTTTGGTTAGTTATGTTCAAATCTGATACTCCCAATAGAGTCTAAAATGAAGTTAAACAACAAATCTTTACTATTTCTGGACATCGGCTTCATCGGAAGAGTTTTTGATAATAATTCAAATAATTCCATGTTCTTGATAGCAGTACACTAGCCTAAAAAATTTAAAAAATCCAATGAAACCGCAAATTTCCGCAAATAAAACTTATATTTTTTAATAGGTAACACTTCAGCCTATGACCACATAACAAGAGTTTTTATTTCTAATTAGTTCCTAAAAACGTATGTGCATTTTTATCCGCTAAATTTATGTAAAAACGGTAGTCAAGTTCCCTATTTATTTATGATATGAAAACCTACCGGATATTAAATTGTAAATATGAAAGTAGAATGTACTGACCTTCATTAATTGACACTATTTTTTACTAAACTCACTATTGGATAGGTACTTAGCAAATGCCAAAAGAAAACTCTCACAAATCAGTCTTTTTTGAAATCGAAAAACTCCAACACCCAGATTTTTAACTTTAAATTGTCGAATCTTAAGAACCGATAACAGAACACTTATGATATTTCTTAACAATGTAAACAACATACCTTGAAATATAAATATCATATATTTTTCGGATTACCTTCACATTGATAAAGTCGAATTATCTACCGCTAAAGTTTGAAAATTGATCACCGTGTGTCGGACCAATTTTTTAGTCGTGTCCCCTTTTATTTGTGAAATAATCATTAAATGAGCCAACAAAAAGATGCAAAGGTCTAATACAATTAAGAGTTGAAATTGTTGTTTTAATTTAATCTAAAATACAAAACATTCTACTTGTATGCTGTTGTTCATCTACTGTGTAACCTATACAAAAGCAAATAAATTATTCCTATTTATATGGATATGCAATCAGAATGACTTGTGGGTATATTCAAAGATAATGCATGTTTTGATTTAGACTTTTTCATAAAACATATCGTGTTAATCTCAGATAACTCAGAACACAATTCACAATCACAACACAGTACAACGTCTAAATTACCTATACAATTTATCTTGCTTTTGACTCTACATTTACTAAGCATATTAGCTTTTCGAACACGATAAATAAATCCAAAAAAATAAAACACATTCAATTTACAAATGTTCATTACCTAGTATTTTTTTTTAGTTTAACTGTTGCCCATTGGCTGTTTAATAAAACTGTCAATGCATCATTTAATTGGACTCCAAGTTTACTCGGTAGCCAGGTTACTTGATAACCTTGTTGACAAACCTATTGGTTATTTTAGGTAAAACATAAACATGCTTACATTAATTTTAATCTTATCGGTTTTGTTGGATGGTGATAGTTGTAACCAGTTCTTTTCCAATGAATTAATAAATCCTTATAATATTATAGACAGGAAAATTAATAAGAATCTATTGTATAGGCGTTAGCACGTATTTTTGTTACTTTTTGCCGCAAAAATGAATGAATGGATTTGGATTGAAATTTGGTAGAAAGATAAATGAAATGCTGGGTGGACGTTTATATACAATCGTATTTTTTTTTTAACTAATATAGGTTAATAATGGGCTAGGTTAATTAGAGAAAGTATTAAGTTTATTTATCAGACATTTTGATTGTGTGTCACTTATAGAATTTGGTCTCAACATATTATATAAGTTAAATTATGTTAGTATTTTTGATGCGCGAATAAACACAACCCATTATAAAACAATAACGCAAACCAAGTCACGGGCAAAATCTAGTATCTATTACAATTGAAGAATTGGAAAATTCTTAATTTGATTTTTTCTTCATTACCAGGGCCGGCGTCCTCCACTGGGGCCCCCATTCCCCCGACGGCATCACTCCCCTGCCCAACAACATTGCTCTGCGCTCAGTTGTCGGGGTCCGGAGACACCTGGACTCTTCGCGACGTCCTCACTGCTTCGAGATCGCGCTTGGCGACAACAGCAGACTCCTGCTGGCCGCTCCTGATGACGCGACGGCTTCGTCTTGGCTCCAGTCTTTGCTTCTTCATGCCGCTCAGGTGAGGCACAGTCCTTGAAACTAGTGATAAGGGTTTGAAAACCTTTGGATTCTTCCTGACTGCTTCACTGCTAATAGAGTTTGTAGGTGAGGAACTTCTACTGGAGGTGTCTGATAACGCGACGATTACCACAAGGATCATCCCTCTGCTTCAGTAGTCCTGCATTTAGTTGTAAGAGTCGCAAAATACCTGAAGTGATAAGGTATTGGAGACTCCAACAAACATCTGCTGCAACAAATATCGATGCTTGATAACGCGACTGTTACTGCAGGGATCCAGTCCTTGATTCTTTATGCAGTTTAGATAATATAGTCTTGTTAACTAGTCATTACATAGCCTTGCATTTATTTTTAGGAGTCTGAAAATACCTGGATTCTCTGGTCGAGATCTTGTTTGGAGACTGTCAACTTGCATTGGTTAGACACGGCTGGTGATATGACTGATAACATATAGGTCCAGTCTTTGCTACTTCGTGTAGTTAAGACAAGATAATATAAATAGTCCAGAAAAATTAGTCATCTGCATTTTGTCGTAAAGGTCTGTTGAACTCATCTCGACGGCGTCGAAATCTCAAGGAATACAAAAAACATCAATTTATAATCATACGTCAATATTTATGCTTCGTGATAATCTTCCGCAGGCGTTGGAAGAAAAAGATGGTGCGAAGAAAGTGGACCCCTTGGCGGGGGAGCCGCCCCCCGCGTGCACGGTGCTGGTGACCCCCACGGAGGTGATCAGCGTGCGCGACACGCCGGACCTGGCCTTCGTGGCCGGCGCCGCCGGGTACCTCAAGGACCGCGGCTCAGAGGCGCTGCTCAAAGGTAAGTAAAATAATAGCGGTTGGCCGGCACTTCGTACGCGCAGAAAGCGGATGCTTACGTCATAACATCTTCCTGCATGCCAAATTTAAGCAATCCGTCCAGTGGTTTGGGCTGCGCGTTGATAGATCACTATGTCAGTCAGTTACTGTCGAGTTAACGTATACTAGCTGTGCCCGCGACTTCGTTCGCGTGGACTACAGGCTTTTATTTTCGCAATAAAAGGTAGCCTAAATAAAGGACATACCTTTCTCAGGGTCTAAAGATTGTCGGTGCCAAATTTCATCAAAATCGGTTGAGAGGTTTAAGCGGGAAAGCGTAACTGACAGACCGAGTTACTTTCGTATTTATAATATTAGTAGGGATTATGAGAGGGTGGTATGGCCTCAGATGGTACATGAGAGTGGGCGGCAACATTGATCTCAAACCTTGATGACTTGGAGCGAGAATAACAAAAATTGGAACTTGACCGTCCTATTCCCCTCCTAGTCCTATTCGTCCTAGTCCCTGCTAGTACCTCCTTTTAGGTCAAGTGACATTTTTCGCTCCTAGTGACAGACACCTTAGGTGACATCTCTACTCGCTCTATTTCAAAGCCGATTGGCCTTCACTTTTAGATGTAGGTAAATATTTATACTTTTAGCTAAGTATCTAAGATACATTTTCGGTTAGCTCTGAGCGAAACCTATGCCACTGACATCGGAAAAAAATCTTAGTAGTTCCCTATTACTCAATGAAATGTGTTATAAAATGACGTGTCAAATTATGAAAGAAACAGGATATTATATATGTAATTGAACTTTGTTTTCCTCAAGCTTCTTTCAGTGACAGAATAATGTTGTTGATGTAAAACTTTTTCGTTAATTATACATACATTTATGAAATAATTTTACTTTTAATATGAATAAATCAAGGTTTCCCTGACTGTGATTGTTACGACGCGCAGCGACGTACGAGCGGCATTCTATGTTATTTTAGTACTAAAAAATTTTTTTTTTGTTAGCAAATTGTTGTTGCAAGAAAACTAAAAGTTTGAGCAACTTAACGATAGTCGTAAAATAATTTATAGTACTAATATTATAAATTTGAAGAGTTTGATTATTTGCAAGGCACTACCTGTTCGAATTAAAAAATATATTTTGTATTTGATTTGATAGTCTGTTTTCTGAGGAAGACTTTAAGCTAGCTTATAATAGCTAAAATAGGAGCTAAGATAGATATGTAAAAAAAACAGGGATAGAACGAGTGCGCGCCATAGCAAGTCGTGCCCGGCCGCTCGTAAAGGATAAATCGGTTTTTTCTTCGGCGTATTATAATTTTTTTCATTGCTAAGAGAGTTCAACAAACAGCGACTTAACATCACTTAGGTATATTGTGATATTGTATTTTTTATTATTTCACAGAATACATCGAAGAAATGCGAACAGACATCGAGATCCTAGCGTGCGGCTCAATCAAGAATTTGACAGCCTTCAAAATTCCCGATACCGATGAGAATTGGTGTTGTTTGGTATGATTTTATTATTCTTACTTAGCACTGAACGTTCCGTTTTAAAGTGATCCTATTATAATTTGTAGCAACCTATTCACAGCGTCAACTTATTAAAATGTACGGTCACGGTTACGGTTTGTTAACAACTCAGTACCTTGTCACATTAAGTTATGTGACAAGGTATAAAGACTATGAGCTCGTATTTAATTTAAGAGTTTTAATGCGACAAGATACTTAAATATATATACACACTAATGACAAGTCAGCCACTTTATATAATTATGTGGAAACCAATATTCGTTTGTGTTGTTCATGGGATTGCGGATTTTTAAAATATATATCGAAAGTTGTATGTTGTTTGAAGAACAAAATAGAACTTGTCTGAAATAGCACTTGTCGCGAACCGTTGTATATCCTACCTACCTGTTTATAGATTGCGATTTGTATATCGTTCAGTTATAGAATAAAAGTTTTCTTATTTGCCGGCATAACCCGTTAATACACCCACAAGGCTAGGAAAATGAACGACTCTAGCCTAAAAACATAACCATAACGCCTACGAGCTAAAATAAGCGTTTGCACAGGCCTTTAAATTGATTCGATGGTTAACATTTTCATGGCAAACTAGTACGTATGGTGTTTACAATAAGTGTGTGTGTTGTGCGCAGGAGTGGAGCGTGTGCGAGGCGCGCGAGCGGGGCGCGGGGCTGGCGCTGCTGCTGGCCAGCGGCGCGGAGCTCGAGCGACTCATCGCCGCCGTCGAGGCTGCCTTCTGCGACCTTACCGTACGTGCACACTTAATATCACTTTTAATGCCAACCTTAACAAGTAATAAGCTGTATACACACAATAAAAAACAAGTTATAATGCACTGGTCAAGGTATAAAAGCCCAATATCATCCACTATCTTCCTGACTGACTATTTAATTACGAAATCTTACAAATAATAACTACAAACTTGAAATTTGGCCAGTAGATTACTAAAATCTAAGCAGTGCAAGACTGTAGACTTAAATAGGTTTAAATTACAATTATGGTAAAATTTATTGCATAAAACATATATAATTTCTATAAAATTTCTAATTAATTGCTATATATTCCTATGAATAGGTTTCATAAAATTAAATAATTAAATGTATCTTAAAGGCGCATTTTGCACATGTACACCTTGTAAACCCACGTCAAGACTCTTAACAGGTGCAGTGTAATAAAAAAGTGCAGATCATACATACATTTCGATAATTATCTCATAGTTAACAATGGCGATGCTAGAATCAATAAACGATACGACCCGTTGTTGTTTGTGCAGAGCGAGCCGTTCCCGCTAAGCGTGGTGGAAGCCAGCAAGTCTGCTTGCAGCGCCTTGCACGGCAAGTACGAGGCGGCCTGGAGCCACATGCTGCCCGCGCACCAGTGAGCGACGCCGCACGCTGCTGCACGCGGCACCTGCTGCAGTGATGCTGCAGGTGAGACACGGACTAACTATGGAAGATTAGAACCGCCACACCGAACGTTTGGTCCGCCGCCGAATGTTAACTATTTACACAAAAACTTCGTGCGATATTAGGATACCTTCGATTGAAGATTCGTAGATGCAGAGTTACGCCCTAAAAATGTCAAACACAGCATCAAATTATTAAGCCTCCTTTTGCTCTCATTCGCTTTACGATCGCGTATTACATCAAAATTGTTTTTTTTTTCACACTTATCTCAGTCAAATAAGGTTTAAATTAGATTAGACTACTATGTAACTTAACGCCTTTTTTGCAATTCTGTTGTTGATCTAAAGACGCCTGTAATAAGTTTGTATTTTGCATGGAACTGTCAACGAATTCTTTGATCAAGGGTAGCGTAGTGCGAATGATTACAATTAATACAGACACTTGAAAGATAGATGTCGTCCACGGGCTTTCGGCGGCAGATAAACTGTTTGGTGTTAGTGAGATAGGCGTTTGGAACATTAAAGCACTCAAGGGGTGCTGAAATCTGGTCCTGGATTTGTCCTTTGATTGTGTAACACAGTTATTGTAATTTTTAACAATAATAATAAGGAAATATCAATTTTCTCGTATCTTTTTTCCTAGTTACCTCTATGTTCATTATCTTTCCTAACAAATTACAAATGACTAAGGTGTTACAAACCATTATAGTTATGTATATTTTTAATTTTAAAGGACCTCAATAGAAATTAAAAAAACAAGGTAATTCGAAGAATTTTAATAACTGTGTTATAGAAGTCAAGTATATTATTATAGGATACTAATATTTTTGGTACTTTAAGAAAGATAGATAATTGAAGTATTATCACTTGGACAGCTATTTTAATTTGTAAAAATTATGATATCACAGTTTAAATTTTTTTGTTTAAATGCAATACCTACTATTTTTAGTTACTAGATATTGGTAGACATATTCAAAAACGTAAAAATGTAACCTTCTATTAGTATCCTATATTAATATCATTGTACGGTCAACCACACATTACAGTCAACTCTTGCAGTTAGATATTATTACTAATGCAACTGTGACTGACGGATTTGACTATCCAGTCAATGGCATGTCAAGGTAAACCCTGCAGTCGAAATTGGTTCTTATGCGTACGTTATAAGGGTAGTCCAAACTGTATGGTCGAACGTGCTTTCGATCGTACAAGTAAATAAATATCGGAGGAGATTGCTGAGAGCACAACTTAGTTAAATTTTACTTTAATTATAACGTTACAGCTTCCTCACGTTATACATAATTGACACGTGTATAGTGTAGTTCGCAGCTCATTAAGTAGGTTTCGACGTTTCCTAGCTTAGGTCACAAGTAATCAATAGTTTAAATGAAATACTCGAATCGTCTATCGCTTGTAATTTTTGAAATTCATATCCACATTGTTGTAAGTCGATCAAAAATGTTGAAAAAAAATGTAAAAAATCTCGGTTATTGTAGAGGTATATAAAAGTATAGAAAAAAGTTCATGAGACTTATTTAATGGTGGTGGGTAGTAACATAAATTGCCCTCTCACACGATTGGTTATTAAATACACAATATTGATATTATAGCAGATATTCGAATATGAGATTTATTTGTACGTTATTGTGACATGAATTTAAATATGAAAGTCGTCAATGGACAATTATTCCGTGAATATTTGATTAACAACAGCAATATGGATATAACTAGTATAATATTTTATAGATCAACGAATATTTTGTGCAATCCCAATTAAATATAAAAAAGGGATTAGGTATTTATTAAATGGTCCTTGGCTCAACTACTAACCCATTTTGTTATTCTTAAAACTCTAAATGAATCTTTTATAAACCGATAGGTATCAAGCGAATACAATACTACCTACTTATGGGAAAATCTCGTAAAACGTCAAGTTTTTATGTTGATGTCAAAATATAGATTAACAATCATTTATAATTTGACTTTAGCTTAGTTCAAAATAGAAAATGATAGTAACCTGACGTGTGGTTTAGCTAGTGGTTAGATTGGGAGAAACAAATCAATCAGTCAATCAACCAAAATAAGATTTTTCAGGTTATTTCGAATTTGAAAAGAAAGCAAAGGCTTTTCTTTTCAACTTTTGAATCATGGTTATAGTTTTGTATAAATAACATTATGCGGACAGAATGTAAGCCAAAGGTTCCTAACCCCTTTTTAAATTAAACTTATTATACCTTAATTCATGGTTTTTAGGATATTATAAAGCCAGAACAATAAAATCATTATTCATTACAGTAGAATATATATTGTATTGTAGATGTGTTTATTTCTTTGGTCTAACTAATTCTTATAGATATTGGAGTATTCAATCAGTGCTTTTGGTAGAATATAGTGGTTGAGAGCGCTTTGCAGCGGAGGTTGTGTAGAAGTTTCCCTAAAATGTGCTTTCTTTGTCATCATGAATCATGGCTAAGGCCGCACTATGGTTTTTTCCCGCAAGCGGTAAATCGCGAAACCGCGAAGCCGCTCGAAACGCACGCACTAGGGTTAAAAACCGCGACGCCAATATAAGTCCTATGGACTTCACATTTTGGCGCGGTTTTTTTCCGATAAACATTCCGTAACAAAACGCGGTTTTAAAATCAGTCGCGGTAAAAATCAATCGTTTCCTTAAGGTACAAAATCAGGCGGTTAATTCCGCGGCGGTTTATCCGTAGTGCGGCCTAAGCCTTATTCGGAGATGATATTTCGAGCGCGTAGCTCTCAAGCACTACATTCTTCCAAACACGATTATATCTATTCGTATGCGTATCGTATTGTCCTATCATAGTGTACTTAGTATTTTTTCAAATGTCCAATTCCATATTTTTGAGGGAACAGATATTGCGGAGGCTTATGTAAAGTGATGGCGCTATTCTGAAACTTGTGGAAGAATTCCTGATCTATTACGTCACGTTCAATTAAATCTACGACATAATTCATAAACCGTATGAAATTGTTGATCGAACGGTGAATTAGGCAAAATTGAGAGATAGCAAGTTTCACAGAATAAGGCTGAAAATGATTGTACGCGTAGCTTCTAGATTTTGTACAAGGGAAATCAAGTTTTGTATTACGAGCCTTTTGTAGCTTTAATTTTTTTAAAGCTATTTTTAATGGTTTCGTTTAGTTTCCAATTAATTTCAATGAATTGGCATTATTTGGCTTTGAACTCTATTGATTGGATATTATTATAATATGATATTGTTATATTTAAGATTTAATATTTTGTTAATATCTATTATTATACTTTCACTGTCAGAATTTATTAAATGGCTGCTTGTTAAATTATAATTATTATTTCACAATGGTTGTCTTTCTAAACTAGCTGTTACCAAATATATCAATGTATTATATCATTGCATATGTGTATTAGGCCACTGTAATGGCCGTGTGATATTAATGTATGTTAGGATAGATACTAGTTGATCGTTCGTATATAATGTATAACTTTGCGACAACATGTACCGCATTTTACTTCACTTTAGTGAGTAGTGAAAGTGTCAAGACGCATAGTTATACATTTATAAATACGTTATAGAGATAAATGTAATGTAAAGTTATATTTACAAAACTAATTTATAACTCAGTTCCATATCTCAGTGTTTAAAATAGTTTTTTTTAGTTTTATTCAAACATCTTCGTTCCTCGAAGGCTTATGCATCATTTATTTATTTTTATCATATTAAAAATTAAACATGTGCTAAGTCGTGTTCAGTGCTGGTAAATAACCCTCAAAATAAATACCTTTATTGTAATGGACCTTTTTTAAAACCACGGAGAAACTATTGATTCCCCACTGATATACATTCCTATTACGATCATTAAGCTCTGTGTAAAAAAAATAATTAAATGACAATAGGCCTTTGAGCGATGATTTTTCTCACGAATCCATTCGTAGTTTTAATTTATTGTAATAGGCGAATCTTTTTTATTTCGTTGACAGGGTTGTACACTGTTATACTGCCTCTCGCACTGAGGATGTGGTGATATTGTTTGTTCTCAGGCTTACTGTGTTAGTGTATACGCGCCTTTATTAAAGTTATATATCTGTGATTTGTGTTATTATAAGTTTCTTGTTAATGCATAATATTAGAGTCGATGTTTTAGCTAATATTTTAATGTGTGTCGCTTTTGGTTCGAATAATAATGGAAATACTAAGAGATCACTTAATTAACAATATTTTTAATAATGTTTATATAATTGCATGATTTCTTTTTTTGTACCATGATCAAACAAGAACAATTAACCAATTCTACTTTTATTTGATCGTAAGATTTTGATTAAATGATTTTATCTATCGCTTATATGTTTACACACTTATTTTAAAAAATATATTTCTCATAGTGTATTTACAATTTAAAATAATCGTACGATTACCATTCCTCTGGATATATTTATTATTGCGGAGTATGTACTAGTATTTGGATATGCGTCACGGAAATGGCAGGCCTGAATGAAAATTGTATAGTCGAAATGCTTCTTGCCTTCTATAAATACATATAGGAATTTGATTATAATGGATACTTTAAATTATTGGCTATGAATTTATTTATCAAGTACTAAAATATTTAGATGAATTTGTAATTGACAATATGACATCTTCCGTTTGATCAGTAACATCGGTAGCTATTATGTGAAGTATTATAAAAACAATAATAATGTTAATAATATCGTGCTGTTAGTTGTAGGGGCTACATTTTTAATATATTCGTAATATACATAATTAAATACTTAAATGTTATAACTCCATCCACAGTTTGGTCGCCTGATGTTCGGTGTCTCTGCAAAGTTTTCTAATCCATATTGCACTGTAACAGAACCCACGGTAATTAATTATTAGGAATCGCTTTTTAACTATTTATGTAGGTACCTAATCAATTTCAAATAATAGTCGAATGTTATTGCCCTGAAGTGCTGTGTAATTATTTTTTGCGTTTACTCTAACTTTTATAATTACTGCAAATTTTGGTAAGCTCTTACTTTTATGTCTACCACTGTAACATTTATTTAAACTTTAGAAAAGGTAGTTGAAATGAAATTCTTAAATGAGTATATGTATTTCCAATTGTTAAAATAATCTGTTAATATCTACAAATTGAGTTTGCAATATAAACAAAAGTAGCCATGATTGTTTGCGTGATTTATTTTTGCAGCTATAAAGATATAGTTTATTTTCAGTTTATACAATAAAGTACATATAGTAAATTAGAAAACTTTGGCGAGGCGCCAGTTGTGGTCTGTTGTACTATACCACGATTTATGCCCTCAACTGATCTCAAATACAACATTCTATGTCATTTTACTGCTTCACATTATTCATGTAAAGGGTTAGTAATAAATATTTGCGGAAGTATAACAATATGAATTTTTCTTTATCCTTTTTATAATCCCACCAACTTGCAATACCAATAATTTCGTTATGGAATCAGGTATTTTTTATAATGTAAATCCCATCATGATATATTTATGTTACGGACGACAGCACGTCAAAGTGAACACTTGGAGTTCGATATTAGTTCTTATACGTTACAGCATAAGGGTGGTGCAAGTACAAGGTCATAATGTAGTCTGACGTGCCGTTGGCTAAAACCAGGCTTAATGTAAGTATGTGCCGGACTTTGGCGTCGCGCCATCTCTGAGGTTCCGAGTTCGATCCCCGGTCGGGTCAATATGGGAAACGAACTTTTCTGTATTGTCTAGGGTCTGGGTGTTGTGGTACCCTCGTTGTTTCTGATTTCTGTAACACAAGACCTCTATCTACTTATCACAGAATCAGAGCAATGTATGTGATGTGGTCCAATATTTATTTATCATGAAATTCAAGATCATGAATTCCTAGATCAAATTTTTTAAATCTATATTCAGCTTTATACATAGTTACGTCACATAATGCAAAAATCAAACTAAGTAAAGCAACAATTATTATGCATGTCAAAACTTTTACAATAGGAATCGAAGTTCCAACGGTTCGCTAAGACTGCAAGAACTGCGTTATTTAGTTGCATAATATGGCACTATCGTCATCTCATTAATGTTGGTTACCTACTCGTATAATCCAGAAGTTGAATACACAAGTAAAGTACCAAGTGGACCCATAGAAAACAGGTCGAAATGCCGCGCACTTGTTTACGACTAAAGACCAGTTCGCCCTATTAGCATACTAGAAACACACCCATCACTGTTCATTTTATAATTGATAAAAATAAAATCCAACTTCTCGTATCGTATATTATCATTTAATCTATGTTTATTATATACTAGCTGTCCCAGCGAACGTCGTAACACCTATTTTTTCATAATTTTCTAACCCTTAAACCTTCCCTAGACCTCCACAGTTATTTCAAAACCAACATTAGCTAAATGGGGCCAGCCGTTGTAGTTTTAGCGAGACTAACGAACAGCGATTCATTTTTATATTTAAGATAGCAGATTTTTAAGAGTCAGATAACCAACAACTAAGAGGACCTAGTATAGAATTATATTAAGAAGTTTTGTACACAAACGTTTGCTCATTCAGATATACATTTTGTTGTGAAATCTAACCCGCGACCAAGAGTTCCCTTACGTGTAAAATGAGATTATGTACTATCAGCTCCATATAAAACCCTGAGGGCTACAAATATTTGCGTAAATTCTTAGCGTTTCTTCGAGATGTTTTCGTGTTTATCAGCATCAGTGCTTAATACAAAAATACCACTATCTGTTAATAAACATACCGGGCGCATTTGCATACCAGTCCCGTCGCAAACAAGCCACTAGATATTGTGATACGTGACTCGCAGCAACAGTGCGCTTCTGACCGAGTACGCGTCTACTTCAAAGAAAACGACATGACAGAACTGAAGGTAAGTAGGTATTTTCATGGTATATTGCCCTCTCCAAGAAAGTGGTCCTACTTGAAACATTTAGTAGGTTTTCCGCAGGTACTTAGCTATAATTAGATAAATGAGCATTTATAGAGAATACGGGGTCCGTAATCGAACCCTTTTTTGACATTTGAAAATCGTTTCGTTTGTTTTCTGACGAACAATTTATGTCGCACTAACGCATGGACACGAGTTATGAAAAATAAAACCCACACAGGGGAGATTCACGCGAGGGGATTACCTGTTTAGGCTATAAAAACCTTATAAACTCGCATACCACAAGTTATTATTTTTTTCATGTTCAACGGAAAGCAACATTTTGCTTCCTTTTTCAAGATGTCCAGACCGAAATGTACAAATGTAGCTATGACCCCATAGGTACCTACCTCTATAAAATGCATTGACTTAAATTTAATATTTTATTTTTTACTGCTTCTAAGAACTATAAGTTATCGTTTTTTTTATCAGTATCTGTCAGGCTTTGGGTCCGAGTTCTCCTCGGAGGATCCCCGCAGGCCTGGAGCCCTGCCCGAAGGGCAGAACAACCCCCAGAAGTGCCCCTACGGGCTATACGCAGAGCAACTCTCCGGAACTGCATTCACGGCCCCCAGGCACGACAATAAACGCTCATGGTTGTACAGGTAAGGAATTAAGGCTTAATAATTTATCTACCTATTTACTTACTGATTACAATTTTTTGTGCAAAACTCATTTTTAACTAAAAATACCTATTGTAAAATTGTGATAGTGAATTCAAGTAGGTATACTAAACCAATATATATCTACACATCACATGATAGTACAGTCAGCATCATTAGTTCGTATACACCTCAGTACTTTGTCACACTAAACGTCCACTGACTGAGCGTGACTGAGTAAGTGAAATAGTCAGTTAGATTAATGTGACAAGGTACTGAGTTGTTTACAAGCTAAAGACGCTGACTGTACTACCTAACGAAATTTCAGCCGCTTTTTTAGTAAGTACCTTGATTGTCTCAGGATCCGCCCTTCGGTCATTCACAAACCGTTCAAGAGACTTGATGTTGCTAAACATCTAACTCACAATTGGGACGAACAGGAGCCAGATCCGAATCAGGTAAGACTTACGAGGGATCGATTTCTGGCAGATCATCAATATTTGACCGTCAGGCAAGACCGGATTAACAAGTAGGTACTCAGGCAGAATAGGTTATGTCTAGACGACTTATTAAGAGTCTTATTTTATACCTTGGGATAAATTTATTTGATGTTTAGTAAGTATTAATTTCCTTTTTATTAATTTATGAGATAGATTAAGACAAAATAGCCCCTAACACGGGTTGCCTTAGAGCCGACTCCCTCCTCATTTGGGTAAACAAAAGGCTTCTGCGGCGCCCTCAGCGGGCCATTGCCCAGCGAGTGTGCGGGGCATATCGCTCCGTCGGTTTTGACGCGTGCGCACTCGCTGGAACGCCGCCCTGGGAGCTGGAAGCCCAGGCGCTGGCGAGACCTATAAATGGCAGGCCCTGAGAAAGGCCTCCGGGGGAACGCTTCTACCCGAAGGACCTGTTGCGTATGCGCCGAAAGGCGCACATGGAAATGGTCCGGAGTGGCGCTGGGCGGAGTCCCTTCAGTCGGCTCCGTCGGGTCGGTGGAACCTAGATGCGCTCGGGCCGGTAATAAACGCTGGGTCGAGCGCAAACTAGGATTTGTAAGTTTTCGTCTAGTGCAGGTATTGTCGCCAGATCGGCCGAACTGCGAGAATTTACTTTTATTTTTTTAGCATTTTAACAGAACGACGATTTGGGTAGGTACAACGATAGTAGGTACAGCTTATTTTTTTTTTAAATGATGAGAGGGAAGGCAAACAGTGTTGATGCTAATTTACGATCAATCGCTCACGTTACGATTGACAATGTTTTGCATGGACATCGCAACTTGGAGAAAGGAATCTTGTAGACATTTAGTAATGAAACAGAATTTATGTAATAAGAGGAGGTCTTCAACTGGAATTTAATTTTTTTTCTTCCATATTCTGTTGATCGTGTGGTAACGCCCCCTCCAACTTTTTGTTAAATTGTTCGTTGTAGTCCCGATGGTTGCCATTCGACGTCCCATCATCAGACCAGAGTGTGGACTTCGTGGCCGGCCTGCACACGGTATGCGGCGCCGGAGACGCACGCTCACGTCACGGCATTGCCATACACGTCTACCTTTGCAACAAGTCTATGGACAAGAGCGCATTCTATAGCAGCGATGGAGACTTTCTTATTGGTAAGTAAGTAGTGTACCTACCTACCAAGTATTTATTAGTAGTAGTAAGGCTGAAATCTACACTTGGTAACCTTATGTAGGTAGCTTTTGTTGTGCAATAAAGTTATTAAATAAATAACAGATATAATAAAAGCCAGAGGTGGGAATATATAAATTAAAAAAAAAATGTTTTTTGAAATAAATTCCATTTTGTGCCTATTGATTATTTTAGAGAACTTCCAGCGCTATTTATTCCTTACGGTGATAAGAATCGACCCGAGGCTTGATTGCAACCACTGTGTTAACAGTGCACGGCAAGAGTTAAGAGACTCCTAGTTACTAAACCTTATATAGTTAAAGTCAATTATTCCATACCTCAAATTATTAAGCAAATAATAATAATAAAAATAATAAATATTGGACAACATCACATACATTGCTCTGATTCTGTGGTAAGTAGCTTAAGCACTTGTGATACAGAAATCAGAAACAACGACGGTACCACAACACCCAGACCCGAGACAATATGGAAAAGTTCGTTTCCCATATTGACCCGACCGGGGATCGAACCCGGAACCTCAGAGATGGCGCCAGACAATGTTTTATGAGGGCCAGACGTCGGACACTAGCTTGTAGCATCGACCCAGTAAATGTAGACCCAAACCAATTTAGGTAACTTTGTTACCTAATATTACCTGACCGAGAATCGACGGAGACCTAATGCCTTTCGGATTATCTTAGCCACTGCGCCATCGAGGTCGTCAACTTAGAAATATGCCTCTCACCATTCCCTCACATTTGCAGTATCTTTATAATCAACTTGGTTTTCTTTACAGTACCACAGAAAGGCGTGTTGAAGATAACAACTGAGTTCGGCAAGATGGTGGTGGCTCCGAACGAGATAGCAGTGGTGCAGCTCGGTATGAGGTTCGCTGTGCAAGTGGAGGGGCCATCCAGGCATGTTCCTTTTAATATTATTTCTCTTTCATAGGTACCGACGTAATTATATCTTCTTTTATCAAGTACCTACAGTCAAAATTTGATATGTCAGACTTTAACATTTTTGTCATATGAAATGATTTTTTTACCATGACGTTCTTTTGAACTTAGGTACTAATAAACACTTACCTGTCTCTGTAGGTCTCTACCATCTTTTTCCAAAGCAGTGATGCGCAAAAAGGACCATTAGGGCAGATGAATTCTTGGCAGATCATGGTAACTAATTACAGAGCGATACGATCTGTGCCTTGGCATGATTACCAGATAGCAAAAGCGTCTACTTAAAGCGATGTTTCTAGCAAGGCTGAGTGATTACAAATATGTTGCTGGATAAAAAACTGTTGATATTAATGTATCAAAATGTTTTAGGGGATACATCTTAGAAGTGTTTGACGGTCATTTCAAGCTACCTGACCTGGGCCCCATTGGCGCCAACGGCCTGGCCAATCCGAGGGACTTCCTCACACCCGTGGCGCACTACGAGGATTTAGAGATTCCGGGTAAGAAACACATTTAGCTGAAGAGGACTGCTCAGATATAGGTATCCTCTCTACAAAATATACGAGTGGCAATTTGAACGTTTTACTACGATTGATGGTTAAAAACCCAAATATTTGAAAAAGTACTAAAAGTTCAAAATTATTTTATTCATGTAAATTACAATAGTACCTACCTAATATTTATGAAACTTCATGCAAATGACGCTATGTTCGATTCGGAACCTATAAGTTATAGAGAAGATCCCGGCAAGGACATGGCAAGGAATTCTGTAGTTCACATTTCAAATAAATCTGACTTTGAACATCATATCGATCAGCATCGAAAGTATCTACTTACTTATGTATCACTCTTTCCTACTACTTACGATTAATTTCTTGCTAATTATTATTTAAAGCTAAAATAGTGCCGGCGTACGTTTTTGTTTAGGACACTTTTATTGCTGATCGTAGTTACATAATGAAAAATTAACGAGTCAACATTAAACTGCAAGTACATAGGTGATCTATAACCTACTGTTTTTTTTACTAACTAAAATAATATTTGAAAATTATCTTCAAAAAATTACGAAGATTTATAAATTAAGTTTTATGATTACAGGATTCAAAGTAATAAGCAAATACCAAGGCGTGCTCTTCGAGGCTGAGCAGAATCACTCGCCGTTCGACGTGGTGGCATGGCACGGGAATTACGTACCGTACAAGTACGATTTGAGCAAGTTTATGGTCATCAACGCCGTGGCCTACGACCACTGTGTAAGTATTGCTTAAACGATCTGTGGTATTGCCTAGCTTGTAAATAAATAAAACTAGATTTAGGTAGGTACCTAAATATAATTTATTGTTTAAAAAAAATGGTAGGTAGACAGCACACGACTGCCTCATTAGTGTTCCTACCTAGTGTAGTGCTTACACACTTTCACTTATAACGATTCTTCAGTTAGGTTAGGACATTAATTTCACATCACAAACACCTGATTATAAAAAAAACATACGTTATTGAACATTTTATCTCCTAAACTCTAGGACCCGTCAATCTTCACGGTGCTCACCTGTCCATCAACGAAGCCAGGCGTGGCGATCGCAGACTTTGTCATATTCCCGCCGAGATGGTCCGTGCAGGAGCACACCTTCAGACCACCATACTACCATAGTACGTTATCTTAATCACTCGTTTTGTTATCACTGTTTATGACATGCCATGTTACTTATGCCACCCATACCCATTTAGCATTTATTTTAGAATATAATTCATCAAATATACAGAATTCGAAGCATTTTAATAAGCTATTCAATATACCGGACTTCAATCCACACCATCTAATTAAAAAAACAAATGGGGAATATAGTCGAAGGTCGTCTCACCGTTCATTCCTGAACCGTTAAGCTTTTTTGTCCTCATATGGCAGGCTGTTACTCAACCTCAATTTTTTAGGGAATTGCATGAGCGAGTTCATGGGTCTGATCCTGGGCTCATATGAGGCGAAGGAGGGCGGCTTCTTGCCGGGCGGCGCCTCACTGCACTCGCTGATGACGCCGCACGGGCCCGACGACAAATGCTTCCACGCCGCTTCCAACGACGCACTACAGCCGCAGAAGATTGCCGTCGGCACGCAGGTATTGAAACGTGGTAACTGCTACACTCTTCAGAGTCACAGCTAGTAGTCTAGTGGCGGATTTACCAATAGGAATAGGGTGGACCCTTGCGCGGAAATTTTGGTAAATATTAGAGAACCGTAAAAGGTAATTTCAGGCAGGACGAGTATTTAGTTTTTATAAATTGGACACAATTGTTCTGCAAGCACAGATGAGGTGAAATGTATCTTCTTAAAACAGAACATCAAAATCTCGACACGTCTATATTGACGTCGCCATAAGAGTCATAATCGCATACATGATTTAACCTTCCTCGGTTCTTTAAATATTATTTACACTTAAGGCCTTCGGGTCATGTTGACCCGATTTTAAAAATAGGAAGCAATCGTTTTAAATTAAATACAAAATCCAATTGTTTGTGAAACACATTTATTGAATAAAAATAAGAATGCATTGAACCATTATATACCTATGTGTATTTCTAATTTTTCTGCTAACAAGAAAGGCACAAATTTTCAGAATGTTTCGGATTGTTCGGATTTCGGTTTTCGGGATATGTTTCTTACATTATTTACAGATTTTTGAAGTTTTTACATCTTTTGAAGATGGACATACAGTACACATTTTTCTTTTATTAGAACTCTATGTAGTGGAAGTATTCGTTGTCTCAGTAACACCTGACTGCACTTGTAGTACTTATTCTACTGAAGCATTAGTCCTAAAAAGAGTTTTCCTACGCTCAATTTGATCATTTACCAATTCCATGCCTAATTACTCTAGAAACAACCGTCTTTGTACTGTTCTCTTCTGTCTGGTCTATTCAGGGTGGGTGTCACAGTATAATACGTAAGTTTTATTAGGTTAGCAAACGACCTCGGACTTCTAATGGGGTTCTTGAACCATACAAATTCACAATTTTTGATAGCATTTGATTTTCATTATCACTGGTATTGGTACGTATCTTGAAAGAGGGTCTTCGTCGCTATTTATTTGGTCACTACTGCATTCACTGTCTAAACTGGGTTGAATATTTTCGGTTGAATTTACGTCCAAACTATTCATGGTTTCACTAATATTTCATCTTCGGAATTTATATTGTAGTTTAGGATTTGTGAAATCGCACAATCAGTAAAATTTTGAGCCATTTCTAATACCAACGGAACACGTCAAGTCCAATATCCAAACAATGAATGAATCAAATACAAATTATTATAATCTACCCGCATACAAATATAAATTAACAATTATTCCCAAAAATACCTGTAACAATAACACACTGTGATTGAGATGTGACTAACATTTACAAATCGTGAGTGTGTTCCTAGAATGCAACAAGTTATTATTGTTTGCAATACTCGGGCTTTTCTGACCCGAGGACCTTTTTCATACTCGGGTATTATTGACCCGAGGAACCTAAGACGGAAAAAACTTAATTTTCTTAAGATAAGAGACTTCACTATAGTTTAACAATAACAAGATACATTGATTGCATAATTAATAATTGTCATGAAGTCTTAATAAATTATACTCATAATTACGACTTTTATTGAGAGTCAAACTTCAGTTCTTCTTCAGAAGAACCGAGGAAGGTTAAGGCATGTTCATTGATCGATAAAAAATCATCAAATTGAAATTGAATCGTATTGACACGATGAAGATCAGTCCCATGATAATGACACACACACCCACATATCTTGATTTATCTTTTAGGTGTCGTCCAAAGCACGTGTTTAGTTTACATACCTTGGAATTTGCACCGCTTTTGTGTTGATATATACCGCATAAGAACTAATCTCAGACATGTTCGCCGCGGTGTGTTGTTAACTGTAAAAATTTAATGTTTTGATATTCTTTATTTCTCAGGCGTTCATGTTCGAATCCTCCCTAAGCATGGCAATCACAAAATGGGGCGCGGAGACCTGCCAGAAGTTGGACGCAAAATACTACGAGTGCTGGCAGAACTTACCCAAACTATTCACTGAAAAACTGAATGTGTAAATTATTTAATGCTATAAAGGAATTTTGAGTGGTATGTCATTAGGCCTTAGTACTTAGGCAATGGAAATAACTTCCCGCCGAGACTTTACACAATTGAAACTGAAACTACTTCTAAATAGGTGCTATGAAAAATTTGCTAGAATAATGTCATACCACTCAAATTGGTGATCAGTGCATATTTTTTATTAAAACGAAAATAATTATTACGATAGTTTTAATCATAATAATAATTAGCAGAGCTTAAAATTACATTCCATTGTTGAGTTAGCTTAGTATAATACCCTTGGTCAGCCGCTTCCTAGCCTCGGGCATATTCCGAATACGAAGCCCCATGAGAACTATCTCACGTTGACCCTTCTGTTCACTCACATCTTTGACAAGCAGCCCGAATTACCGAACAATACCACAATTCCAACAAAAACAATCCTTGTGACTTAAAAAGGATAAAATAAATTAAAATGGAATTAATTTCACGGAAGTGACTGATTTCATTTAATGGACTTCTAAACATTTTGTTCTTGCAGTGGTTTACATGCACGTTGCTTGCTAACCTTTACAAAAATAATATCTTTACATCATCCTTGAATTAAAATACATACAACAAAAACGTCTCCAACGAGATTCAGGTGCACATAAACCACAACTCCTGGACCATCGTCTGACCCTTCCATTGACAGGAACATACCAGATATTATCTAATTAAAGTATAATTACAGTATTTTTTTATCCTAATATTAGAAATACTACCCCGGATTAAAACATAGTGCTACAAAAATAAGTTTCTGAATTTTTAGTGTGAGATCACAAACAGTTTTATGGTTAGTTAGATCATACAATCATATCATATGATTCGTATAAAAATCCTTTAACATTAATCTCTGCTACTAATCGAAGGAAAGGGGGTCTTACACATAATAGTAATTGTCGTAACATCAAATTAACACCAACTTATAGGCTAAGTTCACATGTTCCCATCGCCAATCTATTCTGTGTTTATCACCAAGCGCTCTACGTGAGATGGGTCCTAATTAATGGGATTCTAATTATTTTAATCAAATTTGTTAAAAGATTGTCTATTGATATGATGTAGACACCAGGAACATAATCTAGACGCCTATTTTCAAAATCATCATTTACATGTGCAGGAAAGTCTCTAAAAATTAAAGAGCAAATGGGAGATGACATGTCACAGTTACTAAAATAGATATTAAGTAAATTATCTATGTATCGTGAGTATCAAGGAATCTACTTAATCCATAAAACGAGTAACATACAACATTGATTGAGGAGTACAGAACACTCCCAGAGTTTCTTGTAACGGTTAAACGCGGGTGATTATTGATGCATACAAGTTATTTATTCAAAATAATACAACACAGAACAGATCAAATCCCAAAACTAAATACAGAACAACTTAATATTTAGATTTTATCCATGTCGAATAAATCAGATCGCGCTCGGTAAGGACATGTAAAATTTCGAAACGTTTTCAACTTTGCTCCGTCGCATTGCGGTCACAAAGGTAAGCCAAAAAAAAGAAATCATAAGATATGATTTTGAAATTGGGAAGAGGAAGTTGGGAGGCTTTTGTAACAGAGAACTCATAAGAATTAGTAATCAAAACCTTCATTGAATACACACACTTGTGTCCATACACTGAGAAGTATATTCAGACAGTCAACATCATGTTTATCAGATACAGTTTTATTTTTAAAAATATGCTTTTACTATTTGGCCCAATACTGTAATTGAATGTAGCTAATGTTCTGGCACACTGGTCTTCATGTACAGATCAATGGAAAGCCAAGGGGGCTATCGCGCTGGAAACACCTAACGGTGGGCGTAGATGAAGACGTCTCCTGCTTTGTGATTGGTTCACCTTGTAAGGGACGTACATTTAGATATTGAGTTACGTCGTTTTAAAAATCACCAATCACATTAAAGTCGGACTGGAGTCGCCCCATTTGCTAGATGTATTAAATTTCCCCTTTACCAATCTGACGGGCACTAAGTGTGTTATGATATACGATTCACTTGGAGCAGATCAGTGAGCCTCACACTAGTAGAGGGGCGGGTGCCGGGCGGGTCTAGCCGTGGTTGACGTTGACGCCCGACTCGAGCTCGGACGCCGGCGTCTCTGGTTCTTCGTCATTGTAAATGTTCTCCGCCATTTGCCAAACCTGAAAAAAGAAACATTTCAAATTGTTCAAACACAATCTTTAAAAATAAAGCTTGAATGTGACAACTGTTGTGATTCCTCGCAGCGCTGGTAGATATTGCAGTCAATCTGTGATTGTTTATGTTGTGTGTATGTGTTATGGCCTTTTGACTTGCTTGCTTCACTTCTGTCTAACATTAAAATTATAAGGAACTAGCGGACCCGATAGACTTCGTCTTATCACAAAGATTTGGAATGTGGCTTGACTCAAAATTTTAGTTAGAAAACGTTTGTGCTGGAAAAAGAGAAGGGCTGTCTTTTGAGTTTTCCCGGCAATTATTCGAATTTTTCTCGCCGGAAAACCTACCTTGGCCTTCAACGAACATTTTTAAAAATAATTGTCGAAATTGGTCCAAGCGTTGTCGAGTTATGCGCTTACCAACACATTTTACGATTCATTAAAATGTGTTGGTAAGCGCATAACTCGACAACGCTCGAGATTATAGCTTAACCAATATTGAAAATCCTTGTTCGGGTTGTCAAAGGTTTTTAGTGGTGAAGGTAGCCAATCTCAAAAGGGCAGACTGGATCAAACCCGCCCTAAGGCCCTATTCACAAACATCAGAATCAACTAAGTATGAAAACTGTTTTGTCTCTGTCCAATTGTTAAAGGTAAGAAAGAGAAAAAGTGTACTATTTAAATCCGTATCCCATGTTTTGTGAATATGTACGCTGTATAGGAATTAAAATTCATCACCTAAAAGTGGTCGTGTTGTGAGTTGGTATCAGAAAAAGATATATTTCTAACCTGCATTATGTTATCCTCGGATACGGAGCATATGACCCACGGCTCGTTGGGGTTCCAGGAGAAGTCGGAGATCTTGGCGGTGTGGCCGCCGTGGATGAACAGCAGCTCGGGCGGACCGTCTTCCGCGTCCTCCGCCGTTTGCTCCTCACCGATCTTCGACAAGTCCCAAACATGTAATCTGAAAATGATCGGCATTGGTACAATAAATCTAAATCGCCGTAATGTACGTACGTGTATAATTTTACAATACTGGACCAAATTAGATTATGCTTTTTTTGCTGTATTTGTAATAGTCAAGACGATTTTTGAATGTTGAAAATCTACCGGACTCAAACGCTAGCGATGTCGCGGCGGGCCGTTAGTTTAACATAATTTGCGTCAAGCACACGACATAGTAGTGGATCCACCAACACACATTATACTTTATAGCTGAGCGTTGATCAAAAGAAAAAGGATGGTCAAATCTCAAAAGTTAAATTGAGGCCTAATGAAGAAAAATCTTCTGCCTGAATTCAAATCAATCAAGCTACTCTATAATATCCAATTCCACACAGATGGGAGTAGAAACAGTTGCGTAGTTATCAACATAAGAACTATATCAATCAATCAATCAATCAAATATTTATTGCAAACATGTTGTAAATTACATACAGGTGTCATTGTAAAGAACTTAGGTTCAACATGAACCCCGTTAGGGCACAGCAATATTAAACTTAAAACTACAACATGAAATACACAATAAAAAACAATTAAATATGGCACATAAAATAAAGATAACTTAACAAAAATATTATAATGTACCTTCTATCAGTTCCACTGCTAGCGAGGATTGTCTCGTTGTGAGGCGACCACTGTACTTGGAAGATCTCATCTTTGTGCGACTCAAATGAATGAAGTTTCAGTTTCAGATTTCTCAAATCCCATAAAGCAACCTGTGACAACAAAACATTTACTACACGCATGACAATTAATCTGTTGGTATCCGAATAAATAAATACCCTTCCCCTATGATTAGTCTCAGAAAAATATATTCAAAATTAGTGATGATGACAGGCATTTCCAGTCTTTTACAATCTTTACTCACAATGGGAATGTATTTTTAAAAGATGTGCATCACATTTGTTCTTTACTTACAGTTTTATCAGCGCTGCCGGTGGCAAGAATGAACTCCGAATAGGGGTTGAAGCTCAGGCAGTTCACCTCGGCCGTGTGCGCGTCAACTGTGTGCGATGGCTTCGACGTGTTGTTACATCTGAATTAAACGAAATAAACAATAAAATATTTGCATCCAATAACTACCAAATGTATGCATAGTAAATGTCAAATGTTATCTGCAATTCGAGTTGTCATTCTGTCAATAAATTTGTTAACATGCAAACATGACACACTAATAAAATTAAGTAATTATTCACTTTTACACAAGATTCCAGGCTCTCCCAACAAGACATAAGTAACTTATGAGACCATTTTTGTTAAATAATCTTAAATAAAAGAGTTATTCAACATGGAACTTATATTGTCAAAAGAAGTGCATTTTCTGCATTGAATTAAAATTACCTAGTGTCCCAAATCATGAGTTTCTGGTCATCGGCGACGGAGCCGAAGAGCGACTCGTGCAGCAAGTGCCAGGCGACATCCTCCACGACCGCCGTGTGCCCCGTGAACACAGACTTGGCCTCGATCACGCGCCCCTCCTTCGGCGTGGCGTTGATGTCCCACAGACAGATTGTGTGGTCGTCGCTTAATATGGAATAATTTCACAAATGTTATCTATGTTGCTTTTGCAAAACAAAATCAATAAAATGCAGTTTATCGACAGCTAATTGGCTGGAAATATGAATGGGGTATGTAACAGCAAGTCATAAGTGCCCCTGTTTTTGTCATCTTAGAGATTAAATGTGGTACGCATTCTATATCTAATGGTTTCTGAGCGAGTAAATACGCCCTCCATAATAAAAACTTATTTAGAGCTGATATTTCAATCAGCACAAGAATATTATTAAAATATATATATTAATAAACAAAATATTATGATAACATTATTGTGATGTACTTCATTCTTTTTTTTTATAAGTCAGCAATAGAAATATCTCCTCAATAGAAACAAAAAAAAAATTTAAGTACATACATATCCACAGCGACAGCAGAATTATTATTATAATTGTCTCTGATAATGATGATTATTTGGAACTTTTGATGTTGAGAAGTGTTTTACAAAATCAAACCTACGCCCTACCCCATTTGGTATTGTGTCTGTGGGATATCATCTAAAAAACAGTTCACATGATAGAGAAAATGATGTGTGATATCTCCTTTTTAAGTTTTATTGCTCAGCCTGCCACAAGGCTTTGCAATAAGAAAAAATAAACTTTGTAACTGTTAATTTAATACTTATTGTGAAAATATAATCGATTCTGAGCCAGCTTCATATAAAAACTCGCTTGTCCACTATATGCCAACAACGCATCCTATCGTATTTCGGCCATACCGTGCGCAGAGGCGACGACAATTTGGAAAAGTTGATTGTTGTTGGGAACACCGAAGGCAAAAGATCGCGTGGTCGCTCACCAACTAGATGGACCGATCAAATAAAAGGAACGTCGTCGTCCAAATTGTATACGGTTGTGAGAGACGCACTGGATAGAAACCGGTGGAGGCAGATCGTCCGTTCCAGATGCAACCAACATGCTGACCACGATCCTCAGATATGAGGGACCGACCAAAGAGAGTGAAAATATAAATCTACAATTAATCCTTTACCAAAACTCAAAAACAGCTTACCTGGCTGATAGCAGATAACCATTGAGGTTGGGATTCCAAGACAAGCCATAGCCTTCTTTTTGATGACCCCGTAATCTAGAAAATCAAAATATTATTTAATAATACACCAAAAAAGGAGATACTTCTTTCATTATGTTGGTACGGATCAAAGCTGATTACTCCTTGAAATAAGTATAATTGGAAGCCTAACCAGATTTATGGCAAACACAAATATTAAAGTTAAATTGCAAATTATATTTTACTGTCCTTAATCCAATGTTTAAGTAATCCTTACATATTATGTAATAAATATATTGCAGCTTGCACTCTGCTGGCATTTACAAATGACATCTAGGTCTAGTTTGTCAAACTTAGGTAGCTTTCATTTACTTTATATAGAGACAATTCACAACTATTACTAATGTAATCTATATGAATAAAAAAATTTACTTAATATTAATCTTCTTACCTAAGATCAGGGTGGCATTCTCCTGATGGCTCTGGCTTGGAGGGGTGTTTTGTATAGTCGAAGACCAGCACATCAGATGATGGGGTCTTTGTTGCTATGACACAGGGATTCTGCGGCATGTAACGTGCCCTATTAACTTCACCTTCATGGTTTATTTTTATTTCTATATCAATCTTGCCCGATACTGAGCCAAAACCTCCAAATTCTGAAACATTTTCAATAAAAAAATACAGCAGGCAGAAAAAATACAGAATGACTCTTTGCTACATCAATAAATAATTGATTTTATACTGTGTCTGGAATGCTGAGACCAACATAATGAATAACTTATAAATAAATTTATAGGTAAAGTCAAATTCTTTACTTACCACCCTTGTCATTATCATAGTGGCTAGCATCGAATTGTGCATCTTCATTAGGCAGTTGAACACTGGCAATCAGCAGGTGATTCTGTTCGTCTGATGTGTGTGTACCCAATATCAACCTACATGAAACAGACGTGTTATGAAATATAATGAAGTGAAACTGACAAGTACACCTCTATAATGAAAATGTCAATATAATAATAATTAAAAGGTATTGGTGACTATGATATTTGATGTTAGTTAAGGTAATGACAACCAAGAAACAAAGAAAATTTTAATCTTCTAAGAAGCTGCTAGAAGGCAGCATGGTATTTTTGATAAAATGAACGCACCTGTGAACAGAATAATCCTTCCCTTCAGGTCTGGTCACGTCCGGCAGCCACTGAGCCGTGAGTGAGGGCCATTCCAGGGCATGGGTCATCACCAAGTCGTATAAAAAAGGGGTATTTTTCTTCCATATTTTATACTCTTCATTGATAACCCTTTCTTCAACTGCATCGTCGAAAGTTTCTAAAACCGTAAAACACAACTCGATTCACATTTGATAACCAATAAATAAATTTGATTTCCTCCAATCGAGCTGTCATGGACATGATTTCGCTGTAATACATGCACAAATTGCGAACCAATCACTTTTATACAATTACCTCCGTCACCTTTGTCACCCATTTTAATAGTTAACACAAATTACACTGCTTTTTTACAATTATTTCAATATAAATTTATTAGCAGAATAACCGCCCGGCCCCAAAAGGCGCCAAACAACAAAAATCCTTGGCGTTGCTACTCGACAGACAGCACACAAACTTCCGGTAAAGTAGCCATTGAAAAGTTCTGTTTTAATTTAAAAACGCTCAAATTAAAATTTATTTTTTAAAAAAACCTTTTTTTTTATTTAACGCTAATGTTATTTAAAAAAATGTTATTTTGAGCTTATTAAATTATTGAAATTTATTCAGTAATTAACTTGACAAACACTATTAAATCGTAATCAAGTATTAGATTGTATTTAAATATAATCGAATTCAGTAAACTCTAAAATGAATATTAAAAAACTTGTATTTATTTAAGTAATGTCTTCAATGAAACAGTGTTCTGTTTCTACTATCGTGTTCGGAATATTGTTTCTTTATTTAAAAAATATTGTAAGGTCGTAAAAATCTCGTGTCTGGCTTTTAAATTGTAACATTGGGCCTAACACGAGCTTAAAGTTGTTTTGATTTTAAATATAATTCATCATCACGAAGCTACATAATATTCCAATAACTTTATTAAATTCAGTCTCAGCTTTAGAATAAATAAGAAATATATATATACTAAATAAACTGGTTATCAAAAAAGTCTAAAACCAAAAAAAGTATTGCAAGAATATTATATTATCCCTTTAAATACGGTATCCATCACAGTACAGTAGATGGAACGTCAAAACCAAGTTATATTTTTAATCTATCATCTTTTATTCTTTTTCTACTCGGCTACAACCATACTACAACTCGATAATGGGATCTCATTCTTTCATCTAGTGCAACATATCACACATTATCAACAGGCCTAGCATGCGCAATACGTCAATTTTATCACATGAGACGACAAAAGTTTCGATAGGTACTGTTGATTGGGTAATTAATAACACACCGCACTCGTATTTTCAGCCAATCAGCAGCTGACGCACTGACTTCAATCGATTTTAAAATTTGTTATGAGCGCGATCTAATTTAGTCGCGTGGCGCATGCTAGGCCTGTTTGTCTTTTGTAAGGTAATTGAATTAGTTAGTACCAAAATATAAAATCATTTTTACGTAGGACTATTTATCTTAGATACTTTCGGTGAATAGAATTAACCTAAACAGAATTAAATGTAATCCTGATAAAGTTGATTAAGAAATCGCAATGTAATTTGACAGCCGCAATACCTGTTAACATAATAAAGGACGGACTCAGTAGGTCTATGATGTTATTATCTCCGCTCTCGTATTTTGTTGGATTTTGAATGTGCGATTATTTTGATTAGGTGATTTTGTAAGAGAAATGTCAATCATTTCTCTTACAAAAAATTTCACATTGATTACTTACCACGGACTTATTCATATCCTAAAGTTATGGGATATCAAAAGAAACACGTTGTATATTACGTACTAGGTACGAACTTATATTTTTTGGAACGTCGAACCAATTTTCGGCAATAAGGTAGTTATATAATGTGTGTAATTAGTTAATGAGACAAACAATTTTGTTCCAGGTTCCCAAGGGATGAAAGTGCTCGAAATGTAAAAAAATGGTAAAAAAATATGAAACGTCAGGATTGGCAAGCCAATACTTTTATTGTGCTATTCTCAAAGCATTCGAGGCTCACTTTTTTGATTATGGCAGTTATCGTGTTAGACTGAATAAAACACCTTTGGACGAATTTATATTTATATCTAAGTTCTATTAGTTCGAAATAAATAAAAAATCAACAATTCTTTTATTTAAAATTTTCCCAATTATACTAGACTGGGTATGTATTTTAGAATTTTCAGGTTTCATAATATTCGCCAAGAATTTAAAATGTTTCAAGTTAATCGCGTGGATATTTCCAAATATATATTACAAAAATATACACAACGTAAATTTTTTTAGTATCCTAAATGCGACCCATGCTTTGGTGTGCCATGCCATGTGTGTGTGTGATATGCCATGCTGCTTGGTATCTCATGTCTGCTATATTATTAGAACATATATTCATCTTAATCTAAGACTCTTATTTTAGTTTCTTTGGTCTGACGGTGGTTCCTATTTTTTTATAATGTCTTGTTACCAGGCAACAATTTTGTTAAACTGTCAAAGTCACGAACAAAATGTCAAAAAATTGTTGTCAATTTGTGAACGTTGTGAACATGGCTGATGATGCTGCTGCTCGTCGTGAGGCTCGAAGAAAAAGGATTTTAGAGAATTCTCACAATAGACTTCAGCTTATTTCGGGTAAAAATAATGACGAAAGCTGTAAAGGTAATCTAACCTCAATTATTTGACTTGATAGAATTATAAACTCGTAGGAAAAAATAACTAAACTAGAGTTCTTAATTTCCAGAGTCACATAAGTCTCCTAGATCCCAACACTACGAAGCCAAAATAGAAACAGACAGTAACTTAGCCAGTAGCTATGCCGTTCCCAATGGTATACCTGAAATTGAACTGCAGACCTTCGAATCTTTATCATCGAGGCATGACATCGTCGCGGCAGGTGACGGCGAGTTAGTCAATGACTTAGCAGCTTTTGGGCCCTCCACAGCTCCAGAACAAATTCAGCCTCCACTCTGGACAACTCTCATCAGTTACAAATATGATGTAGTGTTTCTATCTTTATTTATACAAATCTTACATGGCGTATCTTCAGTTGATTTTGAAAATACTTATTTTTTTTTCCCTCTCATAATTTACACCGTCACAAAAGTACTTTGGTTCCCGAACCAAAGCAACTCTGGAATTGCCAATGTTCTTTTACTTTTAAATGGAATGAATCCCAGCAAAATACAGAAGATAGTTAAAATAGTACAAGTCACAGGCACTATAAGTCAAGATATTTCCATTTATTTATTCATAACTATTTGTACTCAATCCCTATATTGCACCCTGAGAGACAGCTTTGTTACCTAATGATAGCTTAAGCCATAGTTAACCCTTATTTGGGCATGGCATATTAAACTTCCTAAGTTTTCATTGCTAAGTCAAGGGTAAAAGTTCAATTTGAAGTGGAATCCATACTATCTCATTCCACAATTAAAAATTGACCCTTGTCAAGGCATTATTTTGACTGAAAACTTAACAATAGCTGGCTAGAAACAACAACATTGTTCCATAGTTTCGATTGCTTGTGCCTTTATAAGTGAGATGATTGACATGTGTGTATTTTAGTCACATATTGCCATTTTAGTTTTTTAATGTTTTTAGAACCAGATTTAGGTGGGCTTGCACTGAAACTCACAACACTCATATAAAACTGCTAAAAATATATGAAACTGTGTTATTGAAATTGTAAAACAAGATTTTGAATTTTGGTTCAAGCCCACCTTATTATAACCAACTAAAAATGTATTTTGCTCAACATTTAAATAAATGCACATGACCAAATGTCAAGAGTGTGTACTTACTTAGGTTGAGTAAGTTAATTGATTTTTTAAATATATCATGGGCATGTGCATTTAACAACAAAAATTTCAATGTTCTTTTTTAACACCAAAACTTTATCTTGCATTTAATTTGTATTTAACTTTTGAATATAATGAATTAATTACCTCTGAACATATTTACATGTAAAGTATTTGTATATATATTTGCCAAATTATAAAATGTATTTACCTAGTAAAATGTCTTCAGGCTTTGAATTTAAACATGTTAATGAAAAAAGTAAAGTAAATATAAAAATATCTCCCAAAATTAAGGCCTAAGTATGGAAAGCAGAAAACTTTTATTTTTTTTCTTACTTGACTTTTATCACAATAACTTTACTAATTTCCACACTAATAAATTTTTGTGTATGTAAAGATTTCAATTGTTTCATATGTATTATAGTTTTCGGGAAAGGTTAACAAGGAAATTAAGCTGATATATCTAGTACCTACCTTTGTACCAAAGTTATGTTTCCATTTTGTATTACAATATTTAAATATTGCCTGTTTATATTTCACATGAAATAATATCAGCTTTTTCTATTAATGTAAATAAAGGTCAATCAAATTGTAAATAAAAGGTTTATTGTAATTATATTTTGTAACAATTGAAATAAAAATGGGTTTTTTTTTAATTTGCATCTTTATTATTCATTTTACTCCTCTTATTTGCTGCATTTTCAGGACAACTGTAATTAAGTAGCCAATGTTATAAAATGCAAAAATAACTTGTTTTATTATTTTAGTACAATTTAATTAAATAATGTATACTTTGTCTATTTGTAAAGAAGCATTATTGTATTTGTCTAAAAGCTTAAAATCAATGGATAGGTAACATTTGTCTGATGCAGTCAAGAAGTACTTAAGTTTACACAAAATACAACATGTACTAAATGCCTACTTAATGCAAATATGCAAAATAAATAACCGAAATAAACTTAAATAGGAAATAAAGTATTATGGACAAATAAAACAAAACATAATGAAAAGATTTGTATTTACATGGGTATGAAGTCTACAATGTATGTATTTCTATGAATTAAAGAGAAATGTTTTGAAATCATAAAAGAAATAGAACTAAAGTGCTAAAATTTAAAGAATTTTTTAATACTACTCACTATGGTGTGACTTTTTTCTTTGTCACTTTGAGGATTTTTGGATTCGACATTTGTCTGAGTTAGTTTATTTTCACCCGTGCTCTGGCGTTTTTCTGACTCAATCTTATTATAATCAGGTCTCGAAACTGTATTTTCACTTGAACTTGATTCCATTGTGGGACTAACAGATGAAGTCTTACTATTATTAGTGTGTTGTTCACTAGTTTTGTCCTTATGGCTAAGCTCAGGTTTTACAATGGAGTCAGTCAATTCGTCAGAGCACCCGAGTTCCTATTGGGTAGTCTTAGGACTTTTTACCTTTTTCTCTCGTAAGGGTTTAGCGCGAACAAGGTCTGTGCGGCCTATACTTATCATTTTCATTTCCCATGCCTCTATTTCTTTCCTGTAACAATAAACAAATGAAATTTAATAGTTGAAAAAGCCAATATGACTATAATCATTTGAAAGTATCAACTTAATCTGATTACTATGTATAAACACTTGTTAATCAGTAATGTTAATAGTTTTAAAACTAAATAAGCAAATCTTATCAACATATATTTCTTACTATTTAGAATATAGGTGAATTTAATCAAACTCAAACTCAAATATTTCTTTATTCAAGTAGGTTACATGTAACACTTTTGAATCGTCATTGAATACAATGCAAAGTGATTCTACTTCCGGTTCGGAACCTATATGTACCGAGAATACACCGGTAAGAAACTCAGCAGATAAGTTACAGTAGCAGTATCTAACTTATAGCTATGTGTAGAACACTTTGGACCAAGTCATATAGTTTTATTTTGATGAGTGAAAAAAGCATGAAGTATTATTTTATTTTAAGAGGTAAGCTGGAGCAGACCAGTCCCCAAAGGTGGCACCTGTTCATAAGCATGACGTATGTGCCAGCCATCGCTTCACTCAACCATATTGAAGGGAATGTAACGACCCGCCACATAGCGTCTAGTCTGTTAATTTGAGACTACTTAATAATTCGTGATAGCCATGTCTATCGTACAAAATCATTTGTGTTCTTAGTATACTGTGTATAATATAATGTTATACTGTGGCTAAGAAAAATTATTATGTGATCATTTCTAGGGTCTATTTATTATGTTTAAAAAGACATAGCTTTCAACCTGTATGAACATGTAGGTATCTAAAAACTGCATTCAGACACCAACCTGAAACATTTTTACTAAATTCCAAAAATACTTACTTATACTTAGTCATCAGATCTTGGGCTTGCTTTTCATACTTGACTCTTTCACTTTCAGGCAGTTTGATCCATTCTGCTTTCACCTTCTCTTGGAATTGTTTGATATGTGTTGCGTCAAATTCACCCTTTTTTGACTGAGAAAATAGGAAATAAGAAGACATTGGTTTCTTTGGTCGACCTAGTTCTCTGTACTCCTGAAAATGAAAATTTACTTCATTAATACATATATAGTCTGATTTTTAAAAAGTCATTCTGCTTATAAGGATATTGTGTTTTGAATCACTATATGCTTTTGTTATTTTGTTAAAAGGCTGAGCCAACTTATGCTTATTTATTCATGAATGTAAAAATGCTTCAATGTTAACATACTGCTTTCAATTTTCTCTTTTCTCTAGCTGCAGCCAATTCCTCTTTCACCCTTTTGATGTCTGACTTTTGCTCCTCTGTAAGTGACTTTTCATAAATTTCCTTAATTTTTTTGTAATCTTCTAAATCTTTTTCATATTCCTTTACCATCTGTGATTTGGACTACAAAGAAAAAAAGAAATGGTTAAGGCTATGTTTGAATTAAATATAATACAGCCATATACTAGATAAAGCAATTAATAGATTAATCAATGATTATATTATTTTATGGAAGGTAAATAAAACAATCAATATTTAAACTATGTGTTTCCACAATTATTACATCAGTATCAAGCTGCTGCCAATGTTTAGAGCTCCAGGCAATAGCCTCTTTGGAAGAGATGCCCGGGTTCTTGGCAAGCAATGCTGGTCTCATTTGTGACATGAACTTAAAGAAGGGAGTCAGTGGACGCTTTGGCTTCTCTATACCAAGACGCTCCTCCGCTGATTTCCTAGTGTAACTACATGCTTGCTGGCTTATCCAGGTATTTCTGAAATAATTTACAAAACTGATTATATCAGGTTATGGTGAGAACATAATATTAAAGCAATCACAAATCAAATAAAACATTCTATTCATCAATACATTAAATCAATGTAATTTAGCAGTGTATCATAATCTAAGAATGGGAAACGTTCTTTAGATGACACTGTATAATTGCACACTTTACTATCCAGTAAAACAGTAATAGAAATACATTCACATTTATTAAATAATACCTCTTCCATTTAAAACTTTTCGATTTTAAACAAAGTTGGTCCTTTGAACTAAAAACTGGCAATGGTAAACAATCAAAAGAACGGCATCATAACCTCAAACATACCTTCCATGTAAAATTGATCTGTAGGTTCCTGTTATAATATTACCCAAACGGGTGAGCTGATTAAATGAAGACATTTTTACAATGTCTTGAAGATAAATAATGGTTACTTATTTCATACAAAAGACTCAAAATAGAAACAAGCACGAATGCACAGACAACCAATGTGTCAGATAAAGTGACACATTCTTTTTTCAGCTGCTATGCTGCATTTAGTGCAAAGAATTAAGAATTATACAAGAGTTTGTAGAGGAGTAAATTATTTGCCCTGGAGAGAAACATCGTCGGTTCGGTCTTTTGTTTTTCAATTAAAAATTTGTAAGTTTAATGCAAAAACTTGGTGTTTACTTTGTACAGTAAACCTCAAAAGTCCACGTGAATAATTTGTTTCAGACCTTATTGTGCCTACATTGCAAAGAACTTAAGCTGGATATTGGCTTATACGGGATCCTCGAAAACCTATTTATAAAGCGCCGTACCCGTGTTCTGTTGTAAAGTTAAAAACAATTGTTAATTTAGTATACCTAGTATATATTCTAACCTCACGTGACACTGGCGGAGGTAGACTAAAAAAAAGCTTAAAAATTTCAAATTTGCCTCTCAATATAAAAACTGACTGTTTACCATAGTCAAATCTGTTGATCGTATCAAAACTAAAGCCCTGTAATCTCTACAATACTGTGTAATCAAGTGAGGGGCTGCTCTAGAGACATCATTAAAGCCTACCGCCAAAATCAAAATACCTATCAACAGGGTTTTTTCATCAGTATTAGGACTTACTCTAACCGAAAGTACCTCCAAGACGTCGCTCCCAACATGATGCTATGTTGTGTAGTGCTGTAACCTCTCATATTCTTGATTATCATATCAGTGCTGATTTATTTGCTTCTATTACATACGGTCAAAGATTGGGAACCAAAAATGCCAATGACGTCCCGACATCTGCTTGATGTGTAGGGCTCGCACCGACTGAAACCACTTCTGTGGCCAACGCTGCGCAGTTATGGGGGAGTCGGGATCCCTTGCGAACTCTACACAGGCTCCCCCACAGCGCCTACCGCCACGGGGCTCTCCTCGCACCGCGCATAACGCGCTTCTGGGACGTGCCAGGCCACCTGACCTGCCCCACACCCTCAGGATCGAGGAACTTTCCCCACGCCTGGCGTCTCCGGTCTCAGCATCGGATCGACTGTGCGGCTCCGCTGCCTACCGCCACTGCAGACACCCGAGACTATCACTCTAGCTCCCCACCGAGAGCCGGATGGAGTCCCGAGACGACCCACCGGCCGAGGAGGATAGGGAGGCCGGCAAACGCAATAGCGCATCCTCCTCTTCCTCCAGTCCCACCACGACGCGATTTGTACCTCGCACGGCAGCACGCCACTGCCGGGTCGCGGAGTACAGGGAGGCCGGCAACGAAACATTCAGGTCTTCTTGTTCCTCCTTGATGCTCCTCTGCCCTCTGGCCTTGCCCGCAGAGAGCCACTTGCTCTCCGCGGCCCAGCTCGGGATCCGTCTTAGCTTCACCCTGTGCGGTATCTGAGACTGGGTGGCAAGGCCAGCCTCAATGCACCAGACCACAGGGTCAGGGTCAACTGAGCCTCTCCCCCATACAAGATGCGGAAACCAGCAGGAGGGTGAGGGGAGGGGCTGTTTACATCAACTAGTTTAACAAGTAGTTATTGCCTATTACATATTTTTTGTATTAAAATGAAGTAAAGTAAGTTCGTGCAAACGCTTTGAGAAATGAATAGTGTAGAGTAGTAAATAGTAGGTGATGAATTCGATGCCCACCCAAGAAGAATATTTTTGTGATGAGCATTAGTGTTTTGTTCATTATATGTATAATACGTAGACTGGGTTCTAATTAGGTATGCCAGGGTAAATGTAGTGACGGAAGTTATATCAGCAAAGTATTGAGATTGAGATCAAGGGGTAGAAGTGCTAGCCAGCGGCGTAGCGTGGGTGTCAGCCGCCCGGGGCGGAAGACAATTTTGCCGCCCTCTTATTTAGATATTTCAATTTAATGTATACTATACATTACATAACATACATTTGAATAAAAAAGTTTATCTAAGTTTTACAATCATCTTTATTATACATTGATAAATTTTTATAACAGGTACACTCAAGAACGCGTCAACCTATACACTTTGGACTTTGCACCATTCTTATATACAAACGCATAAGATCGAAACTTGAACTGCGAGTCAGGGTTGCCGGAGCCAATTCATCCAAATCCCCAAAAATCCTGATCGAATTCCCCAAATTTGGGGATAAAAATCTGCTGATTCCCCACAAATTCCCCTCAAAAGTTTTTTTTAACAATAACATTTATTTATTTGCATTAAATACAGTGTGATACAGGAAGATGTTACAAGTCGTATCTTGAGTTGTATTTGACCTGCAAGCAGGTGTGCAAACAATAGTGTCATTTTAGAATTATCTTAAGTACCTACATATTTAAATTTAACCATTGATATATTCGTTGACACTATAAAAGCATTTTTGAAATAGCCATAACGTTAACGCTTTTGTGAAAACCTTACCATCTAATAATTTAATCGAGTCAGGTAGTTTATTAAAGAGGGTGATCGACATGTTATATACATTTTGTTTATATATGTATGCATGGCAAGGGGGCTGATACATCAAATTTTGATATTTTGGCCGCATTTGTCTGGAAGAAACCTCCATTTGTTTTTTATAGTAATTTGGATGTAATTTTACAAAAGAGCAAACTTCTCGTATGTACAAACAGAGCAAAGGAAGAATATTCAACTTCTGGAAAAGCGGTTTGCAACTGTCTAAAAACCATGCGTTACTAATGGCTCTAATGCATTTTTTCTGTAATCTAAATGCTCTATCGACTTCTACTGAATTTCCCCACAGTATAAGACCATAGCTAAGATTTGATGATACGTACCCATGGTAAGCTATTAATGCGGCTTCGGTGGAAATTGTCTGCCTTAATCTTTTAAGCGCGAATACGTAGCGGTTTAATTTGTTGCAATGTGGTCTTTCCAGTTTAAATGCTCATCAAAATTAAGTCCCAAAAATTTAAATTTGTTTACTTTTTCTATCGGGGTTTGATTGTATTTTATTTCTAAATTTTGTGTTTTAGTGTTATATGAACGGTATTCCATGTGTTTAGTTTTAGCTATATTTATTACAAGATTGTTTGATTTCATCCATTGTGCAATTGCCGATAGAGTTGTGTTTATAAAATGCTCGTAAAATCGCTACTTTGACAGAAACAAACACAACTTTTTAAAACTTGGATCTACTAATTAAGTACAAACAACAACGAACGAAGCCAATGCATGCATTACATGTTCAATCATTCATTTATCAGTCACAAAACAAAACATTTAATAAAGAAGAAAAGGAAGGGATGTGCCGTCATATCATAAGTACTTGAGCATACTTAATAATTAAAAAAAATGTTGTTAACCCTACTATACTCCGTAAAATATAGCTTGATCTCTGCGACATAAGTCAAACTGACATTCCTAGGGTGGCCATGATATAAAAAAGTCGATAGATATTATCGACATTTCTTACTATTATCGATGATAAAGTAACATTTAATTGGGTTTAATTTAATTACAAAAGTTACTAAATAAAACGAATATTTGAATATAAATTACATTTATTCTTGTAAAGGAGTAAACCCCAAATCCATATCTGGATCCGTTTCTGAATCACTAGAACAATCTTGTAAATTTATTATAAACTTTTATTCGCATATATTATCATTATGTAAATAATGTTATGATATTAAAATTAAAATATACAATAACATTAAAAAAAAAATTAAGTTTTATTTGAAATACCGATAGTTTATAGTCAGTGGTCATGTTAATTCATCGCCCATCATTATGTAGGTCGGCATGCCCATAAAGTATGACATTTACAGGTATTGTCTGTACTACTATTAAATTCAGAACTTCTTAGGCGTGATTTAACTGACAGCTGTCGCAGAGATCAAGGTATCTTTTACGGAGTATAATATTTTAGATGCGAAAGTAACTCTGTCTGTCTGTCTGTCTGTCTGTCTGTTACGCTTTCCCGCTTAAACCTCTCAACCGATTTTGATGAAATAATAAATGGCGAAATATTCTCAGATGAGAATATGATGTCAAAATCCCCGCATTTTCCCCACATAATGCCAATCCCCAATAAATCCCCAACCATCTTGAGATTCCCCGCAGTTTGGGGAATTCCCCACAGATTGGCAACCCTGCTGCGAGTGTATAGCTTGATGTGAGCTCCACTGTACAATACCTATCACCGCAGATTAGGTACAGCTGTCGATCGTCAGATTGACAAAATTAAATAATTGGAGAATTGAATATAAAACGCAAATAAATTTTTAATTAAAAATTAGGACAATACTATTATAATAAAAGACTTTGCTCTTAAAAAAAGTAGACGTCAAAGTAAATTTATACGTCTACTTTTTTTAAGAGCAAAGTCTTTAATTGCACCATCAATGTCTATAGCATCACACATTTCTTGCTCAATAGACAAGATAGTCAAATTAGTTAGTCTTAAAGTACTCATGGTTGATCTTAAATAATTTTTAATCAACTTCAATTTTGAAAAACTTCTCTCACAGCTGGCATTGCTTATGGCAACTGTGAAAAATATTCGTAGCATTATTAAAATATTGGACAGAGCATCTTCCAGGTTGGACTCCACAATAAATTTTAATAATTCAAGTGAGTCTGTATTAATTAATTTATTTTCGTTACCTGTAGCAGCAACGAAAGTCCGTAGTCGAAGTCGTTCCAGCTTGAAATCCTGCTCGTTAATTTCGACAGATGCGTAGTCTAGATTACATTTAGTGTCGTCTGGATCTAATAATATAGCCGGCGATAGATAGTCAGTCATTCTCGCTGTTGTTTTGTTAGCCATAAACAATCCAAGCAGTAAATAAAATACGGGGAATCCCCGCAAGTCGTAGACGGTGTTGCCAGCAGTCGCTACAAAATATCATTCAAAGAAAGGGGATTCCCCGAATCCGTTACAGAATAAGTAATGAAAAATTCCATGCTCTTTTCAATCGGTCCTTTGTAGTTGCGTTAAAAATATGAAATGGTTCAAATATTTTTATTATTTATTGTGAAATTTTGCCGCCCCCTAAAATGTGCCGCCCGGGGCGGGCCGCCCCTGCCGCCCCCACTACGCTACGCCACTGGTGCTAGCATATTTTAAAGAAACAGACAAATGTCATCTCCTCTTGCAGGCACTATAAAAATCATAAAAATAGATTAAGGGCTAGCATGTCTACCTACCTACCCTGAACCGGTGTCATCATAATAATGATTATTCCATTCACCGCCGTGTTTCATGAATGTTACCAGAAGCGTAATAAATTGAATTTAAATCTCTAAAAGTAAACTAAAATCAGATTACACAAAAGCTGATCTCGATTATGTGCATGCAACTGATAATCTCTATCTTTGAAATAAGTTATGTGACATACCTACAGTCGTAGTCTTAATTTGCTGCAGTACACCTCATTACCTGCCTACCTCAGTTTACATTTTACTTACAATATTATGTGCCCGAGTCGGATTTACGACTACTGAACTCCTTTTTTTGTTTTAGTTCTCAAAAAAATGTGATAAAGCAGTGGGACGTAATTTTGTATTATTAATTTCCTTAACTATCGTAATTTGTAGCAGGTATGGGACTCTGGGAAAGTAGGCCATTTAATGAAATAAAACATATACATTTTCAAAATTATTTCATGTATTACAATTAGATAAGTAGGTAGGTATTTTATGATGAAATCAAATAAAAAGGTACCTAGGTACAGCTTGCGCGTGAAGTGCCACTTACAAAAATGCTTTGTATTTTATTTTCCGCACACGCGTACTCTTAATTATTTTAGGTATATTACAGTCTTATATTACATATACTAAGATTACTTACGACGATATTTACGTATTTACAAATATTATTTTGTATTTATTTACATTAAAATACTATTTTGGCAGGCGGTCATATTTCACGTCCAAGGAGTGAAAAATATTTACAAATTACAGTGTAAAGGTTTCAAAGTTTTCAATATCTCCGTTTTATTTTTTTATAGGTAGGTACAAATAGTTGAAAATAGATATCAATATAAAATATAGTGCACTTAGTACAGTCAGCATCTTTAGTTTGTATACAACTCAGTACCTTGTCACATTAATCTAACTGTCTATTTCACTTACTCAGACACATAGACGTTTAGTGTGACAAGGTACTGAGGTGTATACAAACAAACTAATGATGCTGTCTGTACATCTAGAGAAAAAAATCCGGTTGGTACTTTTTTAAGACAGTTGATGTTGTTATATAGACACTAATAACATAACATAGTGAATAAAACATACTTATAACTGATTACAAAAGTGCTTAATTAAATATTTATGATTCTTTGAACCCTAAGAGTCAAATACAAGTATATTATCATCAATGGAGGAAACAAAAATTGTTGTAGAGTCGAACGTGTTACGTATATTTTTGGATTAGTAAATGGTACTAGGCCATGTACTGAAATTAAATAGTTCTGTAACATTATAAATACACGGTCATATTTAGCCAAACATAAGTAAAACAATCAAAGCACGATAAAAAGAGGTTGTACCTGCTACTTATGAGTAGCAGTAGAAAAATTAAGATCTACGTTGAAGTGTAAAAGTTCCCATATTTTTTTAACTTATTTACAATTTATTTTTCTTACATGTATATACAAAATTATTAAAGGCAAAAAGTGGTTTAACGGTAGGTACAGAATAGTTGGCAGTTATATTAATAACTTTGCGATTTGTAGATTGCATGAAATAATATGAATGTGGTTAAGCCAAGATACATAAATTACCCACCTGAAGAGTGCATCCGACAGTAAAAGATCAGGAGGCTTACTATCGAAAACGAAATATGCCGATTGTCATAGTCGTAACTCACTTCGAAAGCGATTAAAGCGTTTTAAAAAACAAAATTGTATTTCGAATAATCTTCAAAAACAAAACCATTCGTTTGTGCATTTCGTTTTCGGTAGTAGGTAGTAATAAGTTTGGTAGATATATACCTATGGTGTTACAGTTTCCAAATCTACTCAACAACTGGAGTGTTTCAATAAAAATGCCCGGTCCAATATTATTGAAAAACGACCCGTTCTTGTTACGGATTGTAATAAAATATACTTACGAGGCGTAAGCTAAAAACGACCGACTGACGACTGAATACAGCTGATATGGAAAGTAAGTTATGGAACGGTAATAACGACTCGTAGTCGGCTGGAGAAAAAATATAGTAATTTATGACACATTACGAATCATAAAAAAATATTTTGAAATTTTGACCGAACAATTAACTTAGTTCTTTAGGTAATTGTACCTTTTACAAAACGAGGTATCACCACAATTTCTTTTCTGATTCTATGGTTAAAATAGAATTCGTTGAAGGTATATCTTAACTATCTTTCTTGCAGGTACCTGATTGTTGTAACCGTTAAAATTACATAATTCGTTTATTTTCAGTCACATTCGTTCACTCATAAATAAAAATGGCACTTAAAAAGCTTAACGTTACACTATCCAAACACACGGCATACCGATTTAATTATAATAAATGCACTAACCAGAGGAAAAGCCTCTGTAAAATGTCTTTTAATCTTGAGCAATGTTTTTAAGACGGTCAGAGAATAGTTTCCCCGGCCGAGTAATGGTAGTGCCGCGGCTTTCTGTAAGAGTGTTGCTGAGGCGGCCGGTAAGTGGCGTACTTATGCATCTGCCTCGTCAGTGTATGCGGGTGCGTCGCATAGCAATGCAACGTCAGGGGCGTGGGCGGCGGGCCCGATGGACACTTGGCCAGCGGCGGCTTCCGAGGCCCTGAGATCTTGCGCCAGAGAGCTTTTAATCGCGGAGTCGCAATCCACACTGCAACCATAACTCCGAGAATCTGCGTTGCGAAGATTCGGAACAGGAACACCCAAAAAGCTGGACGTGGCTGAGTCGAGGGCTCTGTAGACGGAACCGGTGCGGCTAACCAGTCATCTCTCCATGCGTACTCGTACATCCACGTAGCTAATATGCAGGTGGAAGGCACGGCGTACAATGCCGCGAATGCACCCAACCTCAGTACACTTTGGTCGGTAATAGCCTGGGGCGGAGAGTTCAGCAGAGAAGATGGTGCCGGCACCGGCGCAGGTCGACGTAGCACCGCCCGGAGTCCAGACGCGAGGAACACCGACCCCAAAAGAAGACAAATCGCTTCTGGGATGATGACCAACGCCAATAGGGACTTGCTCGACTGATTGCCGACGAAACATGTGCCTGTAGAAAAAAGTAATTTTAAGTTTAACGAACTAAGTAAATATCGGGAGAGATAGGTTAGTGGATACAAATTCTTAGATAAAGCTGAATAACATTCCCATTTCCACTAAAGCCACTCTCAAACGAACACCTACACAAACATACGACGAGAAAAAAGGCGTGCATTAATAAGGCAGCGGTTAAAAGGGCCGATTTAAAATTGAAATATGAGAGTGCGAGGAGGAAAGGTGTCGTATTTAACGGCTCGAATAATGGTCGCGCATTTCTTTCGGCCGCCATAATGGAAGTGGGAATAATAAAAATAAAAGCACAATACTCGTGGCATGATTGAAACTGCAATATGCCTGAGAAACGAACTGAGCTAAGCGGAGTGCCAAGCACTTGAAATAATGCCGATAAAAATGAAGATCAGAAGTGTTCGGATGCAAGATTCAAATTTATTTAAAGGAATTTCTTTATAGAAGGAATCATTTCTATTCAATTGGTCAACTGCGTGTCAGTCCACTCGCATTTTCGGGTTCTGTAGCTACCCACTCCAACTATTTTTATTCAATCATTGTTACTTCGAAAACAACTTACTGTTTTCTTACTACCACATGTTTGTAAAAACTTTTTTTACTCGGTGGACCAACTCTAAATCTCAGTGCCGAAAACGGCACTAGGCCTAACACCCAGAACCCATAATTGTTTTCCCTTTCTTATCGTCATGCCTTCTATACTATGCTTTAATGTGATGTTTTATGTGAAATGATAAAGATAATAATAACATTTAGTAACCGCTTGCGTAGGGTAGGTATCGTAAAATACCTAGATCAGTTAAAAATAAATTACCTATATTTATTTTGAGCATGGACTGATATTAATTTACAGTATGAAAGTTTGCGACGTAGTAAATCACAGCTTTTAAATGGCCACTTTTTATTACAGTTCCGAAAGTTTTGTTTATCTGATTTATGTGTAAACGTTGTTATACAGGAAGAAAAATATTTTTATAAACGTTGAAAATACATATCTAAATTTCTCGTTAAACATTTTATGTAGCTACGCGTTTAAAGTCAGTTAGTACTATAATATGATACTAAGTACCAACATTGGAATTTGTGTTTTATTATTAGATATTCATGGCTTCGGCATTTCTATAGCGCAAGTTAAACAAGGGTTCACCTAGAGAACAAATCCACGCCAGTGTGAACTACGGAGCTGATAGATGCTCAACTCAAGCAATAGTTTGATAAATTAATGAAACCTACAGAATTTTTCGATTCATCTACCTCGCGTCGAGTATTAGGTACATACCATGAAATATTAACGTTGGAAATTACATACAACCTCTTTTATAAATTTCGGAAGACCATTTTAATATCTTAGAATAAGAATCTACTTAAGTATACCTACATACTTACTTTCATAAACAGTTATGTTATGAGTAAAGTAACAATTACTATTGAAATCTAATTTTAAGAATTTGTTTATTTTGCTTCACTAACTGTATGGTGTTACATATTATAACACTAAACACATTTTTTTCAGATCAACGATTATAGACTTTATTTACATAATTATTTATTTAAAAAAGGTGGTATAATGCGTGAGGCATACTCTACCTACCTGTCAACCCTTGGGTCATGTAGAGAGTTTGCATATGGGTGCGGTAATAGTGTAAAAGTGCGTAAGTAGGTAATCTAAAACAAATCATAATGAAGAACAATTAATTGATTAATTAATTATGGCTGGCTGTTACCTTGCCCAGCGTCTTTCAATCGCCATTCAGCCAGGTAATGCAGCCAGCATTTTGGGTACCTAACCACAGGGACCATCTTTGTTTATTTAAAATGTATATGTTTTATTAATTTCAGTTTTAATATTTTGTCACTTAGTTATAGTTTACTTTATGTTCTCTTAAGTTTATTTGTTCCGTAGAAATACCTTAATTTATTAAGCATTAAATAACATTACGGTAACCTAGTACCTACAGGTAGGAAGCTGTGTTACATAATTATGTAGCCAGTTTCATGAATGCCGCTAAGAAGACCTTTTAAATACCCCTGCCTCCCTAGTAGTTAGGTACATCGTGCTATCAAAGCGACGCGCGGCGTCCTCAAATGGTCGGTAGTGTGCTTGACTTGAAATAAGTAATAATCCCAGCTTACGCGATAAGGAATTTGTTTGATAAATGAACATTTGTGTCACAGACACCGCTCTGTTTCTGTGGAATTAACCAAACACAACAGAGCTACTGTTTAAATCAAGGAGATATGATGCAACGATATATCGCTTTGTACTTAGCCGCTAAAGTCCCAATGGGGCTTAGGAGATATTAGCGGGTTTTTTAATGTACAAACGCAATTATCTTCAGTTTCCGTTTTGGTATTTATTATTTAATAAATATACAAATCTAAAGGATTTGAGAGGACGATATATCTTATCACTTAGGCCTGAATAATAAGAAGAAAAAAAATCGAAAATTAATGAAAATACTCATTACCTAGTACCTACCATATTGTATGTGTAGGTATTGATAATTATGCTTTTGCTCATAACAGTAACTTCACATTTTCAGATTGATATTAGTTCATCGAAAATATGAAATGCTTTTCTTAAATTCACCTAATATAGGTATCAGTTAATTCTGTTCAAATAGGTCCATATATGTTGTAAGTAGAGTGAAAATCTGCGGTGTATTTATTAAAAATGAATGTTCGTGAAATTTGTGTAAGAAATAGTAATAAGTATTTATTGCATGTAAGTCAGGGCCTCATCAAACATTACCGGCTCACAATACGCCATTCGGTCCAAACAAAACACTCAATGCCATTATCGTATGAATGCGTGCTCCTGCGCACTCGTACCAGATTTAATCGCTTTGAAAAAGGCCGCCGATTAAACAATCGAAGACTATAAACCGAGAATTGTTATGCTATTGTGATGTGTACCAAGGTGTTCCTATTAACATTGATTGATTAAGTCCCAGGACGTGTATAACTTACACGTAGACCTTGTCATAAAATCATTATAATAATAGGTACGGAGTTGGTATTTTTCAGTTCCTTTACGTTTAGTTTACCTACTTATAATAGTTATTTTGGTCATACATATGAAGATCTTATATTTCCAGCCGTCTGTTAACTTTTTTTGTTAATCGTATTTCTAACATATCATAAAATAAATTATGAAATAACCGTTTAGTTAAAATATTTATGAACTCATTGTTGAATAATAATACAAGTGGACATGAACTCATATCGAAGCATGGTGAACAATTAAAAACCGGTAACTATTAGAAAAATACTTTAAAATCGCACACAGTTTTTGCTATTAAAAACGTATTATTGAAAAAATATATTTTCATCATATTTCACTATAACTACATAAACTTAAAGATGTTATAAATTAAACCTCGATATTAATTTTAATAACACTCTTACCTTCCTTAACTAGCAATGAACGATTCAATATTTATGAAATTCTCAACAGTTATGGCCACCAACTTATGTGGACTCGTTCAGCCTTAAATGGCGCATAGGTGCAGCCTCTTTGCGATGCATTGAACTCATAACATAGACGAATTAAAAAGTCCCACGACGAGAAAATTTACCACCACAGACGTAACCAACGCAACATGGCAAGGTAATAGATAATTGTATGGTATCCAGAGTAGGCTGTACTTATTGAGCAACGAGGTGTTATAAAAACGAGACTAGTTGATGGATTATGCCAAGAAAGGTGGTTCACGTTTTAGTCGGAGAATTCTAGTTTAAAGGTGGAATAAAGATAATAAGTACATACATAAAATTCTCATGTAAATAAATAAATAATAAATAAATATTGGACAACATCACATACATTGCTCTGATTCTGCGGTAAGTAGCTTAAGCACTTGTGTTACAGAAATCAGAAACAACGACGGTACCACAACACCCAGACCCGAGACAATATAGAAAAGTCCGTTTCCCATATTGACCCGACCGGGGATCGAACCCGAAACCTCAGAGATAGCGCGACGCCAAAGTCCGGCCCGCTCGCCTCTCGGCTATGGAGGTCGTCATGTATTTATGCTTTACAGAGGCGATTTGAATTTCAAACACTTAGAACAGAAAATAGCACACATAATGATGCTCAAAATAAAAATCAGTCACGTGCTATCTTAACTCGTCTGGAGATGGCTCCGTACGGAAATTAAAACCTAGATTTTTTCCTGTTATTACGTATGTATGGAAACACACAGGTCCGTTCAATCAAAAGTAATAAAATCATCAATCACGCGCACCAGACATATCCTTTAATAAACTATTATAAGTTAACGTGTTACTCAAAAATATATCTGGTTAATCCTGTAACTCCGCAGGTAGGTGTAGATCAGATCACCTTGACAAAGGGAGAAGTTAAAAAAATAAATAACACAAAACATCACATTCATTGACTTGATCCCAAAGTAAGTAGCTTAAGTAGGTACTTGTATTGTGGATACCAGAGGCAGCAGTGGCACCAATATACCTACCTATACATTTACCTACATACATTTATAAACTTTAGAACTTCTATGGACTCGACCAAATGTTTAAATCCTGGATCCTTTTGCTGGTCCAATAGCTAAGCCAGTTAACCATTGTTTTCATAGACTGGTCCGTACACAATTATTGTCCGCTACTCATTTAGCGTATGTACGATTGCTTCTAATCCATTAAACATTTACAATTCTAAGCCAATTAACAATAAGAATACGGGCTATTACCTGTCAGCTCATCGGCGTCGACGTCTCTGGTGACCAGAACAGCGGCTGCCAGAGCTGCGGGCACGCCCCACGCGGCGAGCTGCAGGAGCGAGGAGTGCCGGTCGTTGCGCGCGGTGGAGCCCGGAGCAGCAGAGGGACGCAGCACGCTAGCGCGCCACGCTCCAGCCACGACGACCCACCTGGAACACCAAAAATAAAAGTAAAGAATCGTTCCTTTCAGGCTATATGATCGATAATCGGACAGGGACCCAAAAACTTAGCGTAACCCCACACTAGCGTTCTTTGAGCGTCGACGCCCACGCAACTCTGACGCGACGCCGACGCTACGCCGACGCGACGTCGACGCGACGTCGACGCGACGCCGACGCAACGCTTGCGCAGCGGCGCGGTCGAAATGACGAACGCCAGGACTGCGCTCCACAGGCGCCGCGCCGGCCCGACGCCGGCGCAGCGTTTATTTTGTCAACAGTACAATGATCAACTCAATTGTTTCGGCCCGACCGTGTTTTAGAATCAGTAGGTAGAAGACTTTTTGGCTGATAGCAAATATGGATGTAGCTTAAAATACTAACTCATATTGCCGAAGAAACCCATTTTCAATTAAGTACTTTTAGTTTTCGAGAAAATAAATGCTAAAGTTGCCTATTCGGGCCATGTGTCAAATAGGTACAATATATGTTTTCCTTTACAAGTTGAGCATTAATTTATCACTGCAATATAAAACATTATATTGTGCGTTATTCAAATCTTACATTTCCATTTTCGAAATAACTATACATGACGTCAGCGCGGCGCGACGCTCGAACGCGATGTGCAGAGGACGCCCAGCGCAAGCGCCGCTCAAACGCCGCGCCGACGCTGTGCGGGCGCCGCGTCGACGCTGAGCGGGCGCCGCGTTGACGCAACGCCCAACCAACGCTAGTGTACGGAGGTCGCCGGCAAGACGCTGACGCTCGAAAGACGCTAGTGTGGGGTCCCTCTTAAACTACCTTTCGCAGCCGCCGCTTGTAATGACGATCCGTATTAAATGTACTGGTCGTGCATTTAATACGGATCGCGATCTCCTAGCTATACCTGGCATTGGGACTTATACAGTCGATTTCAACCCCACATCGCTCAACAAAGTCGGTTTTGGGTTCTACCCGAGCCCCAGCTCCTCTCGCAAGGTAGATCGTCTACTCCGGGAATGTAGCAGACGGGCGCTTGGACACAAGGGGGCGGTAATGCCACAGGGTCCAAAAGGAGGAAGTACCGACTGGGGAAAGCATGTTCACTTATATCGAGTACTTATTTTCCTAACTCGCTCAGTGGGAGTCAAGACAAGATTGGGGACGAGTGCTGCCGCTTTTTATAATTGTAGGACGCAATTGATCGATTGAAATTTGTCACCGATACTAATAATAATCAAACATTTCATTTAGCAACTTTATTTTTCTTTTAGGGAACCCCTTTGAATGGAGGGGAAACCAATAAAATCATCTTGTGGACCAATTTTAAATGTAGAGAGATGGGGCACAGGAGATCCAAATAACAAGTTTTAAGGAACTTATATGTATATAATAATTCTATACTTTACACTCATTCTAACGCATAACTTCGAACAAATTGATGCTCCATTTCAAAATAGGTATCAAGTCATTCTTTGAAGAACTTATTAATTTTAATTGGCATTGGGTACTACATGCATTCAGCTATTTTAATGACAAAAATTTCAGGAACCCCACAAATTCTAAAATTACACGGTACCTCAATGTTAATATATTTTCAGTAACTAAGCAAAATAAAAAAGGCGATTTACGACAGCGAGCTTAATGAACGTACGTACAAAACATGTAACGTCCAATTAAGTAGATAATTAATGTACATATTCTAGTTTTAACTACACAAATGTAAAAAGATAGAGCAAAAGAAAATGTTAATAAGAACTTGGGTTGTTGACTAAGTAACTTAAAAAATACTGAAACCTATGTTAAATTTGTGTAATGTACGAAAACAGACGCCTACTTCTATTATGTGCCTAATTTGAAGAACCGAACGTAGATTATCGTGTTCTGTTTTAGTAAATTGGTCTTATTTATAAAACAACGAAGTACTTACACAGTTATGAAAATCTGGACCTGATGAAATATTTATTTGTTAGTTTAAATTTAGGTAACAAGATTGAAGTTTATGTTCGCAATCTCATAAAACACGTTACTAATAAAAATAGTTTGCATTTTATAGTTATTTATTCCTCCCATAAACAAGCGCGAGAGTTTATTATAAATAAAGTAACATAGAGCGTATCTGAAGGCTACGTTCTGCGGGTATTCAACTTTTTGCAATTACGAGTACAAATATTGGCGACGATAGGTCAGATCAGATAATTAAAGCAATTAAATAGTCAATAAGCAAGTCGTTAAAGTGCCAGACAGCTGTTTAACGGCAGGTGGTTTTGGATAAGTTGCCGTTTAGATAATGGTCACGTAACCTATCAAGGTAAGGTGTCATCTTATGGAGGTCTTCGGTGAATACTTTAATTGTACCTGAGACCAAATTGCTCCTTCCCCAGGTGAAGCAAATACCAGAACCTAACGCTTGAAAGCTTGAAAACGCAATTTTCGTGAAGTACCTACGGCTAAATATCTATGATCCAGTACAGCATATTTTTGTTAGGTGATGAAACATCGTTGTACTCGAGTGCACTAACAAACCTGAATTAAAACAGAATATAAACGTTATAAAAAACTAGATGGAACTAAGATACTAAATTAATTACCAAACACAATAATTAAGTACTGTTATAATTTACATTATGCCTTTGTTTCTTCCATTTATTCCTTCCTATAAATACGACTCGAACAAGCACTTACGACAAACGAACTGATATCCTTATCAATGATATATGAACAACTGGATAAACTACTATCAAACACCGAATAATAGAATAGTAGTAGTGTTGACCTATACTAATTTAATTATAACTATAGCTAATTTTTGAGTTCAACCAACACAACTTGATTGAACTCAAAAATTAACCAACACAACTTGGTTGAACTCAAAAATTAGCTATAAAACTTTTGATTCCTTCGCTTTCACACAAAATTGTAGTAGGAGGTACCAATATTGCTGAGCATTTGAAAGTTCAATCCTTGTACAGCCGTTTGTTGAACACAGCTCCACGTAAATTATAGCCATTGTCAACCCTTACTTAGCTCGTTAAAAGCTCTGACAGGTAAATCCATCGTACAGCGTATGAGAAAGGTGTCGCCTTGTTTGAACCGACGCCAGATAAGCGAGACCTCCGCGCTGTATAAGTAAACAAGCTTAAAACTTGTAATTGAAAGGATTCGAAGAGGTAGGGTTAAGTTGGTCGCTGAGGCCGCGGTGGCGTGTCGCGGGCACTTGGGCAAACAGCCCTGTTTGAACAGATCCAAAAGTGGCGATAGTCCAGGCTTCGGTGTTTGCTCGCTCGGCCCATGTTTGAGCGGGCCCCGCCGCCAACACATGTTGGCTAACATTTTACCAATGTTTGTACGATTTGCATTGTGATAATTAGGTGCTCGTTCTTTGAGGTGCGTACCTACGCAAAGGTAGACTCTTGTGTGGTGAGAAATATGTTAGATTCCGATGCACCTGACACTGTATAATAAGAGTTTTATACAGTTTTAGTATCGCCGAAGCGATGTATCCTATAACTTGACATGTAACTGAAAATGGAGGATGGATTGCAACGTAATCATCAAACCAATATCGCCAAAACGACGCGATGTTTAGTAAATACGGCTATAGAATAAAGCTATCCTGTGAGATGTGTCCAATAGTTGTTCGATTTACAGTTCAATAAAATGTTTCCTCGATGTCATCGGTGCATCGTAAGAAAATGCAAATGTTATTACCAGGAGAGGCGCGAACCGACATACCTTCGCTTTTAAGAGCTTTTTATTTATGTTTATGTGACATCGGGATCGTATAAATAGGGCTGCTAGAATCAAGTTGAATCTGCTTAAAATGCATTGGCTTACATTCAAGTTTATAATCTTATTGTTCTCATCAATTAACATCTAAGGACCCCGTGATCCTCGCCTCCTGCCATCATCAGAAAGGGAAAATTTCTTATTTGACCATTCTCAGTTTTGCAAAATAGATTAACTATCCCTAGGTATTCTAATTCATCCAACACTTCGCATTATAAGTAGTATCGTTCTAAATATGTAAATGATCCAATGGGGTAATTAAGTATATTTTAATGAGATCATCGAATTAACTTTTGGTTTTGAATGCAGTTTACGTTTGTTTTTAGTTATTTTACAATAGTCACTCTAAACCCGAGATGTAGAACAGTGGATGGCCTGCAAAATAAGTAGGTAAGTAAGAAGACAAGTATGTACAGTCAAAAGCTTTGGACTTTGTCCCTATTTCGTCGGCATAAGAACTACTAATATAAAGTGTTACCTGCCTTCGCATGTGAACTGAATGAATGTATGGTTGTACTCTATGTATTATTTTTCTAACTGATTGAACAGGAAATAATTTGAATAAGACTAAGAAAAACATCACAGATTAGGTGATGAGCATTTCGCAATAAACGAAAAACTCTCTCCGAATCCATGTGTATTTCGTTTGAAGACGAACCTAAAGGGATACCAAGTTTCACAGCTAAGTATGGCAGCCCTAATCATGTCGGCATGTATCGGGGCCCGAGTGCCATTAGCGATAAGGTTATCTGCCAGCAATGATCGGATTCACGCCGTAAAATTATGGCTGAAGAATCGAAATTTACGTTGTCACACTCTCTCTAATAACTGTACACGCAATAAAACGGGCAAACACATTCTGAGAAGATCCAGGGCCATCAAATGGTTTAATCGCATTGTTACGTAGCGACATTTGCCTAAGTTTGTAATTCGGGAATAATGGAGGACTTGATAGTCACATTGAAACTATGCATTTAATTGAGTAAAGTGAGAACCTACCAGTTCATCAGGGTGAATGTTTACAAATGTCTAAATCGATTGAAAATATTCTTGTAAACTGCTGATTTCAAAATTTTTCTTATCTCATGTGAGAAATTTGACATACCTAGCACATGTTAGGATAACTGAAATAAAACGCGCATTTATTTTTAAAAGCTTGCATACAACCGTTAAAATGCAGTTAATTCCAAGCAATTAAGTATGTACCTATTTCTGACGTGATCTACTTGTTTAATACAGACTACAGTTGATTTTTGTTGGTATACCTCTGTTGCAGACGTCACCAAAACGACTGCCACCAAATGCAACCTGTATTCCGTATAAAGCTTGGTATAGTATACATGTTTTTTTTTTCACAACAAATAACGAAGGTTACTTGTGGTTTCAATCAAGCGCTCATAAGCGTATCCAAGCGCGGCTGTCGGCTCGTCCAAGCACAAGTGATGCGACATCGGATATTTTCGGCTAGGTCGTGTAACCTTTCCCCGCTGACCGGTCCGGCCACACGCAGAGCATATTACAGCCCTGTTACATTCTTATTTGTGCGTGTCGTAAACGTCACGAAGCGACGTAGACATATAAGTACAGTCCAACTCGAAATATAGGTTCAAGAAACGGTACAATTACAAAAAAAATAACACGAAATACTGACAGGCTCTTGGTCGAGTCATGAATTAATAATCTAATCAGTTATCCTTGTAACCATACCAGAAGCTGTAAGTCTTAGTACCAAATAAACGGTGAGCTTGTACGCAGTTACTTACTTAGTTGTATTAAACGTCCAGTAAATGTAAACTTATAACTTTTGCCAAGTGATATGATTACTAATAAAATCACACGTTTTTGTCTAATTTCTCATTTTTATAGAATGTTTTATCTCGCTTTTTGGGAAGAGAAAATATCATAAATAGATTAGCTCTGTTTAGATTAACTAACGGACGAAACACATGTGTCAATCAAATTGTTTGTAAGGAAACTATGTAGAACTTTATCTGCTCCTTTAGGTGGTGAATAGATCAATTATAGATTTTAAAAATATTTGATGTTTGTAAGGTTGTTTTAAGTTGGTATCTGTACATTTAGAAACTATCGTTAAATTAATACTAATAACTGAAATAATGTTTTCTTATTCACTAGCGAGCGAGGAATGTCTACTACGCTGATGAAAATGGACCACGAGATAATGCTTCATATTATTTGACGGTAACTGTACCTCGACACCGCGTCTCCACTTTTCTCACAACTGTCGTAATTCACGAAGGATTCACGCCATATAATAACAACTTGGGCAAATCTTTGGCGCAATTTTGCCATTTCCATTACAAAAAGCACTACAAACAAACCTTAGTGACATACAATGAGGGTTATGGAGTTTTAAATATTTAGATGAGCATTTTTGATTGAAAAAAAACCTTTTCCCCTTCTTAGGGTTTTTCACCAACTCGACACGAAAGACTGAGCACACGTGAGTCTAGTTGGTGAAACTCAAAAGTAATATGACTAATCATTTCGTCATCTGGACACGCTAAGATTTTTTCGTGTGTCCAGATAGTGAAACATTAAGTTTCATGTTAAATCACTTTTATGTTTTCACTACAATCCGTGCAGTGTTTTTGAACTGTGCGTAACAGTTGCCTTTAATTTTTAAGATAGATGACAGCATATTATTATATTATGAGTAGGTACGCACTCAGACTTATTGAAATAAATCTTATGACCCCTGTGATACATTTGAAAATAAATTAATGTTAATTTCGAAGTAGGTACTTGACTAACGAATGATTTGCGAACAACACGGCCCGTGGAGCTCGCGACCTCCAGTTTGAAGAACACTGATTTAAGTTAATCTCAACATACTCACTGCAATTCCAGGAAGCGAAAAGTCTGCGTTGAGAAATTTCTTAGAATTTGAGCTGCAAATTCTAAGAAACACATTGATTATGAATTTATCGTATTCTCAGTCATATTGCATGTTTATGTATTTGCATTCCCACAAATTCGCCTTTACTTGCAAATTGCATCCACACAGGGTCAATTGCCGTATGAAATGATAAAAAAAAACTTAGTTGTAAGAATTACAAAAAAATTATTTCTAATCGTGAATATGATGTACATTCACGCTATTTTTGAAATCTGACATTTTTAAATTAAAAATTTGTTAGTCAACTGCTGATTGGCGGAAAACCGACTGTGATAACAGCTTTATCAACGTTTTTGTAATCTCATGTGACAAATTTTGCCATTTCGAGCTTTCTTAAGTGTGTAGAAAACCAGTTAATAGGTGACTAAACGCCGGGCGACGTGTTCCTTTAGCAGTCACAATAATAAACTCGACACCCACTGCACTATTAGGTGAACGCACCCATTTATTGGCTAGAACTGTCGGCGTGCATCTTTTGATCATTGGAAAACTTAGAAACAGTCCTTAACCCTCTATACGGCAGAGCATGTTTAAAATTTTCATTGGTTTTGGACCTTCAAGGAAGTAAGGTTCAAATTATGGTGGTCATATAGTTGGCAGAGCCTTATGAAGGGTTAAAATCAGTCACCTTAAAAATAAAATCTACCATCTACGAGTACGCTAAAGGTGATTATTGCAATACTGATTGGTGATCACAAACCCGAATTTTGTTCCAAGCATCCACAACGTCTCTGGACATGGGAATTGAACCCAGGACCGCGATATCATAACCCAGTCAGTCCAACCAACAGATCACTGAGGCGTTAGAAAAGTACTACTATTAAATACTTCAGTAAATTTAACCAAAACGTCTAAATGTGAACGTACGCTTTTTACTTTTTAAATTTCTTACAAAATTGAATACATATAGATAGATAGATAGATATACTTTATTGCACAAAATCTTTACAGAAATAGGTTTTACAGAAAAATTATAGTACAATTTAGGAGGTACATATAGAACAAACAATGATTATCTCAAACCCCTAGGTGACCTAGGTCCCTAGGTTGCCTTCAGGAACAATGGATAGATTAAGGAGAAAAAGCATAGTAGTATTCATAACTGAAATGTTAAGCATAAACATTTATAATCAGAGACAGTTGCAAAACGGGCGAGCGCATGATGCATGCACCAGAGACGGTTATTTCGGGAGCTCGTAAAATCGATTACCCGTCCGATGCGCGTCGCGGGTCGGCTGCGCCTGCGCATACAAACAGGATGCACTATTTCTGACGCCATGACAAAGACATGTGTATGGTAATTAGTGAACTGCTGATCTGCCGTTCTGTAATTACGCGGTCGGCGAGCTTGTTCGACAAAATATGCAAAAGATATGAATTTATGCCGCAATTTTACTGAATAAGCACGTTATGTTCACAGCATTTTACTGTTAACTAATAATAAGGTTAAGTTAATTGATTTTTTTTCGACTGCCAGCTTGTAGCAAAGATTCCTATAATTAAAAAGCGTTTAATAAGACCATTCTTAGTACATTCCTACCTAAGAAATCTCTTAAATACCTAAGAAACCACCTTAAACAGAGAATGGTAACAAATCTAGGGTTGCATTTTGGATCTCTGAAATTCTAATATTAAACCAAACCATCTCGTAAGAACAAATTTCAATATCAGTTATCTAAAATTAGAAATGTAATCTAACTAAGGCCATATAGAAGGTGGTAATCTCGCTGCAGTAGACAAGAACCTTTGAACCGCTCCTTAGCCGTTCGAAATGGCGAACAAGTTCACAGCAGGTGGCTAAATATGGACGCACTTAACTTGATCGGTCCAGCACCACATAAGTCAGTCCACCGTAATCGGACCCACCACGTTCCAGCGACCGGTGCGTGAACAGGATGAGAAGGTGAAGATTAATGGACAAGCAGAGGTCTTGTCGGTCTGGTCGCGTTATGCATACGAATGATGGAATGGATATTCGATCAACGGTGTTGAGATCGTTTATGATTGATGTTTTTGGTAAAGAAAATAAATGAGCGGCGCGCCTTCAGACGCTGTGAACACAAACATGATATGTTACACTCGGCAAACACGCGTTTGCGCATGGGTTCGTCTGCCCTTATTTTACCTTATACCATTTCGATATTTAAAATGGAAAACCATTCCATTTCGGGACTGAAATGGAATTTGGAACTTATTAAATCGTTGTAGCAATCAGAAAATAGAAAAAAATGGCTTTGATCCTCTTAATTTACCTTAATTGTGATTAAAATGATAAAATTATAAGCATTTTGAGATGCAAGCTCTTGACCTTGCCCATTAGCATACAAAGTAATTTCCATTAAAAATTAAATTTCTTTTATTTGCAGAGGTCACGACGGCAACGCTTATGAATTGTCTAACTAAATCACACACAGTATCTAAAACTCTTTCTCAGTCTTTTGTATCTTACCACCAAGTAATGTAGTATTTTATTTTTCTGGATATTTTATAAAGCCCATAGTTCGTTATTGTTTTAATCGATGTTATTCGATGTTTCAAGAGCCGCTTGTCAAGTGGTTTACATGCGAGTGCGTCACGTCATGATTCCGTACCCGCTCGAGAGCTCGTTTGCACGGGTCCAATTAGTTGAATTAATTACTGAGGATTTATAATATCCGGTGCTGTTACTGAGACCTTCCCACTGTATAATAAACTACGTAATTAGGTAGTATAATACCAGGCATTTTATTAAGTTATTTAAATTATTTTACTACAACCGCAACAACTAAAACTTATTTTAATTATATTCCCTGAATGACAATCGCGGAATTATTGTTGCTGTATTAAATCATTGGATAGTTATTAGACCCGTTTTTACAACAACAATGAAGTGCTTATGTTTATTAATAAACTAATATCAGTATACTCATTGAAGTTCGAGCTTACGATCTTTATAGCGTGCAAGCGCCGAGAAGCATTCGGATTCCAATGAACCATACCGCAAGTTAAATCACTGCTTGAGAATCGAATGAAAAACAAAGCGGCGATACCGGGGCACTGTCTCGTTAGCTCACAATGTATAATTACCGCCTTCCTCTCATATGTTATTCCTTTAACTAATAAATATTGATCGGTCGGTACTGGGAATTGTGGCAAACTAGGGATGACACAAGGCGAGTTTTTTGGGCGGAACAGAAGCTTTCAAAATAGAATGGTCAATTAGGGCTCTTACAGGAATGTATTCTTTGACATTTTCAAAACATGATTTGATTTTGCATCCTGAATAACTTTTTGCTCTTGCGAGAGGAGCGAAAGACAAAATATGGACAGGTAGGTAAGACGAATATGCATTGTAGGTGGTACACATACTTCAGAGCTTTTTACATTTTTTTTTTATGTTTTGGCCAGACAGTCCAATCTTGCAAAGCGATGCTACGAGCCGGGAATCTGACCGCATTCTTAACTACGCTTTCAGGTAATTGGTGCTTAAGTTCAGGGTGATACCTTCTGTTTTCACTTTTCGTCTGTAACTGACTGCTACAAGCCAACGGTGAATTTGTTCAAAATAAAAGAATACTTTTTGATCGTGCTGACATTTGGATATTTACGGACGACGTCCAAGAGGAAAGCCGAAAATGTGTTGGCGTGATAACCTGGACCGTTTTTTCTCAAAGCTGGGAAGACTTGGCTAGACAGAGAAAGCTGCAAGTGTATGGTGGAGGCCTTTGCTCAGCAGCGGGACAGTTTATAGACTACATATATACAAAAATAGAATATTGTCATTAAAGGGACAATAGGAAGCATCAGTTCCGTAGTAGGCAGCCCTATCTCTGCGGCCATTGTGAGTGTAAGGCTAAGCTCAGAACCAGTTGCGTTCCTCGTTATAGACCCGACATGGCTTGTCTTTTATGGTTAGGCGTTCGGTTGATTGAGTATATTTTACGATGGCAAATTGCGAACACGCCCCGAGAAGAGGCACATATTTTCTCGTTAGTGTACAACAGCCCTTGTATTCAATGGGCTCATGGCAGTTTTATTCTGTGGCAAGTGATTGTAGTTTAGCATATCTGTCCAACTAATGTGCAATAATGTCGAGATCAACGGTTTATTTGCGTCTTTAATAAACGAGCATTTTTTTACGGAGCAGATTTTTTGTTTTCCTTGGTTACTCTGTCTTTTGCAGTTTCAACTATTATCTTGTTTTGGAATAGGTATTGCTCTCGTATGATCAGAACCTCTTGGGTCCAATGTATCAGAATTTTATTATTTTTTCGTCGATTTTGTTCACCTAACAGGCAAGCACTTGATAATTTTATTGCCATAACTTGAATTATTTTATCGATATTTTAGGTAAGGCACCTATGTAACATATAGTTTTTTTTTTCGGGCAATGGCTAAAGTTAATAAGACCATAATGGCTTGTGCTTTTTTGTATTTTATTTTTACACCCATTGCAAAATCGATGGCTGTCTATGTGTATTTGTCTATGGCATCATAGCAATCAAACGAATGGACTGATTTAGATGCGTTTTTATGTTACGGCCAGTGTCCGGCAGAAGTTGATAGCTATATTTAGTTAATATTAGTCTAACCGTGTTAAAGTATCAGTTATTTTACAAAATGATAACATGAAATTTTGGTGTATTTAACGCGTGCTATTTTTATATTAGAAACAGAAAAAATTTATTTCCCCTTGCGATGCGGGAATCGAACCCACGACCTTCACGTATCGCGCTAGCTGCTCTTACCAACTGAGCTAACCGCAAGTTATCGTAGGCGATGAAATTTTTCTGCTGTATCAACCGTTAGCCTTTCGGTAAGTGTCCTCTGCCGAATATGTTTAGAACTACATACTTATCGGCCCGTGGTACATTCGTTGCAGAAATGTTTGAAAACCACGGAATCGAAGACACCTGGCTTCTTAATCGATTTTATTATTTTCATAGTACTAAACGCCGTACTAGCGAACTTTAAATATTAGAAACAGAAAAATTTTGTCTCCCCTTGCGATGCGGGAATTTTTCTGTTTCTAATATTTAAAGTTCGCTAGTACGGCGTTTAGTACTATGAAAATAATAAAAGCGTGCTATTTTTCTTTTAAATATTAGTATTTTTTTAAGTTTTTATTTATTTTTAAATTACTTATGTGTTTCTGTGTGTACTATTAAGATTGCAAGTAAAGGATTACGAATAGTTCAAAATGTTAGTAGTATTCATGTGTGTTTACAGGCTTCGTTAACATTTGCCGTTCCCGGCCCCGGGTCGCAATTATCGAGTTATTGTAAGCTAGTGTCGATTACATTACGGCTTTCGACTTGTAATTGCCTCCGAGATTGATGAAGCGCACCTTCGGGATGGCGTGTGAGAAACACACTGCCTGCATCTGTACAGCCGGTTAACACTGATATTACAGGATCAGGCATTCTCAATCTTAAAGCTTCGTGCACAGGGGCTTAGTTTGATTAATAGTAAATATGGGTTCTTGTATACAGGTACAAGAACCCTCGTTTTAGATTTTTGTCAAAATGTCGATCTACTTACTGTCACCCAGCCAGATTACAAAATATCTATGAGGTTTATATCACTATTTTTTAATACCTTCATTTGGGAACTAGAGATCGTATTTTGTTCCCATAATCCTTACTTATATTATAATGAAATTAACTAGGTCTGTTTGTCAAACGCGCTTTCGCGCCAAAATTACTAAACTGATTTGCAATCTCGAAATAATAGTTTTTATGCCTATACGTTCAAAGAAGTAAACTGGTATGAATTTATTAAGTTTTTCTCCTCTCGATATTGTGCCAAAAGTCCAGTGTCTAATAGTCGACCACTAACTGTCTCCTTTTTACTCTTTTAAATTTATTTAACCTCACTCGCTTCGTCTCACTGCTGAGCAAATTCGTCCACACAGCTCTATGTCGACACTTCTTTAAACTTTTTAAATTCAACGAAACTAAATATTCTTCTTTCGCTTGCCTAATCTCATGATCAATGCACTCTTTTGGTTGTGCTTGCACATGATTGGACAAGATTTCAAAACGTTTTAGTGAGTAGGTACGCTGTTGGACTATAATTGGTTGCTTGTTGAAAATGTTTTTCGGCCCATTTTTGTTGCTCTGAAGCACGTCTAAAAACTGCAAGTCAGCGTCAGATAAACGCGTCCCCACTTATGTTTGTATTTCACGCTCTTTATTTCTAAAAAGGCCATCACAATTCTCAAATCATAACAAATGCGTTAAGATTTTCGTTCAAAGCACTCAAGTTCGATTCGTAGTGCGGCCATAACTAGGCTTTTAAAGGCGCTATTAGGGTTGCCAAGCAACCAAAAAATACGTTTTATAATACATTCGGAATTAATGGTTAATGGTAGGGGTAAGCAGTTTGGCAGAAAGAAACAAAGGATTTCAAACAAACCGCAAGCGCTCCTGATAAATTTAATTTGAATTTATTGCATTATTTTGACCTCTAATTTTTTTTATCGTTCTTATTCTATCATTTAACATTTCTTCTTGTATACCGTGTTATATCTAATTTTATATTATCTGTATGTGCACATGCTTGAACAAGTAAATTATCTTTATCTTGGACCGAGCTAGCCCGTCACAAAACTATTGGTTGCCTGTTTTTTTTTTAAATGATTCTCCAATGGGATCAATGATCTGATGAAATTGGCCACGGGATTGAAGAAGTTTCGGATGTCGCCAGGCGACTTCATTAAGTACGAAATTATACCCTGACTTACAGATATTCGACTAATTTGGTTGTGGCTACTGAGCCACAACCTGGGACTGCCCACCCAACGCAAAAGCTCGTAGTATGATATATATGTACTATTGTACAGTAGTGCTTAAAGAACAAGAAATGCGTATTGTGTATATTAGTAACCAGTCAAGTACTCACACTTCACTAACAATATTTTACACTAAGTCTAAGAGTTTGTTCATACAAGTTTAGCATGCGTCCAAGGACAACAGTGAGCACTGTTTTGTTCTGTAATACAGGTTTGCATCCCTAGCACTGGAACCAGGCGTTGGACACGTAATTTTGTAAGTTTTAGGTCAATAAAGAAATAATTTGAATAACTCCATATTTAAGGTATTTAAGCAGAAAATACCAATGTTAAAATTTACGTACGATTCGGCAGGTATTTAAAAGTGGCTTTTTTTGTATTAGGATGGAGGTAAATGTGTGAATTTGGAGAGTCTCAAGACTTGTATTTAAGGTGTTTCGTGCAACTTCGGTAGTAGAGATGATGACTGGAATAACCGTTTGTTATATATTTAAAAGGCTGAAGTGTAAAGAAAAGGTTGGCAACCCTATTGGTGAGTGACAGCGGGTCGGGCGCATGACGCTGCGCGTTCGTCGTAAGGCGTAGGTGATTTCAAAGAGATTTGAGAGCCGTGCGCCTGCGCACCTCGGACTGTTCGGATAAGGGGGCGTTTACACTTATTGCCTTGTTTTATTACACGATTTTATGCATGTGGATTCCGGCATTGATTTGTAATAAATTGAGGAATAAAGAAGCTGTATTCTTATTGAATTTCTTACATTTCAGAGAACTGCTTCTATCAAATTGTATTTAATTTTCGATGTCAAAAAAAGCAATAAAGTGCATCTTCAACTAAGGGTAATTCGTCTATCTTATTCCAATCGAATCTGAAATTGAAAGGACACAAAACTTACTTAGTTTTTAGTGCCAATGCGGGCGAAGCCACGGGAAAAAGTAACTAACACTGACGTCGTAATCAATAAATCAAAGCTAATTTAACATAAGAAACATTAGAGCGAGACAGCAGGAACTAAAACCAAAATTAGATTAGAATAGTTCTAACTGTAATGTTTTATTTTAGAGCCAAAATTCCTCCCATCTTGTACACCACGCTTAACGATTTCGAATTAGTTCCGAACAGTGATTATCAGTTTGACGGATTGACGCGCCGACGCGGCACAAGCGACTAAATTGTTATAATGGCTCGTCGATGCGGCCGTTACTCCGGCACACCAAACATTACTTAAACAATAACTCGTGTTGTGACAGCTAGCCCGACCGATCTGATTAGGAATAAATCATGCGCTAGGTCTATAAGCTGACAAACGTATAGTTAGCAGGGCACGTTGAACGTTTTAATTGCAGCTGGTGGTAATTTACTTTTGTACTGATGATTCATCAGTGCTTTTGTGAAGCTTGAATGGACAAATATTTTTTCTAAACTAGTCTATTGAATAAGCTAATTTATTTAAAATCTTATAAAAATCACCGAAAAAGAACAATATATTTTTATACTCGCAGCTAGAAATCTTTTTCTGCTAATATTGCGTGAAATTAGACATTTTTTTGCACGGATTCAAAGATTTCGTGGAGACGAATGAGTTTCGTCGTTTCAAAGAAATCAACACCAAATTTACACATTTATGTTCTACTAGCTGTGCCCGCGACTTCGTTCGCGTGGACTACATCCTTTCATGGTCGGTTTTACCCCTATCTCCCCTAATATTCGAAACAAAAAGTAGTCTATATTTTAATAGAGCTATATTTGTGTCAACTTTCATATCTCTAACTTAAAAAATAAACATTTTTCCATATAAACTTTCAAAGGTGGCATTACCAGCCCCCCCCCCCCCCCCACTTACTTTCTAACCAAAAGTAGCCTATGTCCGTTCTTGAGGTTCAACGTATACTTATGCCAAATTTTATAAAAATCGGTTGAGGTTTAAGCGGGAAAGCGTAACAGACAGACAGACAGAGTTACTTTCGCATTTTTAATATTATATTATAAGTAGGGATCATTATGTATCATTTAATACGTTTTGTTACAATAACAATTTCTGTAAAAACCAACAAATAACAAAAGAAAATTAACTTTCTGGTTCTAATTCAATCGGGTAAACAAAATTCCTACATGGATATTTAAATAACAGTGTTAGTAGGTATATCAGTGTCCAATGTATAATAATGACTAAAAAAACCTATTATTTCGTCGTCAACGCAAGCGACAAAACCTAAAAATAATTATTTCGAGTAGGTACACAAAAATAATTGCACAACTTGCTTATACTTGCAAATCTCTAGTTTGGTTTTTCTAATACTAGGCTAGGCTAACCGAAAAAAAAACGGCGTACAGAATGGAAGCCCTAAGAACACGCGAGTAGAGAGGAAAACGCGAATGAAGACAAATATGAGTCGAATACCTTTGATTATCATTAGATTATCCACAGATACAACATCCAATTTGAAAACTGTCCCATCACCGAGTGAAACGTTTTCCACCGAATCGGTATAACGTCCCGAGACGTGAAATCGATACAAATAATCGTGTCTGCATCGAGTGGCGCGGGCAGTAACGAGGCAATCGATGGGGCTCGTTTTCCTCAGAAATGCCACTTTTTACTCTCGTTTCTTATTTTTAGATTAAGAGCTAGCGAAGGTGGTGCGCACCGTCGCGCCCAGGAAGATGTACTTATTGTTGTACACTAATAATAAAATAACTTCAAATTCAACGGCCTCATCTAAACTATCCCATTATTATTATAAAATAGTGAAAGTTTGTTTGTATGTAAATGCATTGGGATGAAGGTGATTTAATAGAAAGATAAATGAGCTTAATGAATTCTTTTTTACCTAAAATAACGCGAAAAGAGTCGTGGACAGTTCATGGACACCGAATTGCATGTGTTAACGTAATGTATTTCTGATAGTACAACAATCCTATCTTCAGTATCTATCTCCCTTATTTATACAACGTCTGAAAACGAATCAAATTAAAAAACTGCCACACCAAGTGGCGTTGTGCTCAACTCTCCATATGTGTATGTAGGTTAAGCAGCATTTAAGGATTAAGTCAAAGGGTAAAATAAACGTGTTTTTACACAGACAACACCTCTTTAATTAGTCGCGAGATCCCATCGTTCTATTGCTTTTTTCCTAAATTTTCAGGTGACAAAGCAAAAACTCTTCTAATCGGAGATGTTTTATACTGACTTTTCTTAAAAAGGGGGCAGTTAGGATGCGATGTTTGCGCCCCAACATCACCAGCCCTTGTTCTATTTTGACCGGCGCAGGCGCGGGTGCAATGCTCCGCCGTAATAAACGAGAGCTCGCTCGCATCGCATCGAATCGACCGGATAAACGTTCGTAATCTAAGTAAGTACACCTTTTATTTAATTCGTATGTAAAATTAACGTTTTACCCTGATTACTTACTACTTTGAAATTGGACGGCGAATTTAAAAAGTTAAAAGCGTTTTTCGGCTTCCCAAGATTTTATAAAGTCACACCGATTACAACTACTTACTTATTTAAACGTGTTTTTAAATTTTGATAAGTAAATAAGGAATTGAATTCGTCAGATATTTTTGATTTGAGGGTTAAGTAATGAATGCCTTGATAATTATTATAATAACTGCATCTGATATAAGAAGGCGTGTTAGAGTACTCAAACTTAAATATATCTGCATAATTAAATATATCTAATAAGTTTTACAGGTTACAATTGGTCACTTCTGTTCCAGAATACTGATCTGGAAGAGCGAGTGGGACGGCGACATCCCTCGAAAGGGACAGAAGATCGCGCACGCCGCAGGTGTGAATGGGACACGCGGAAAAAACGAACGAGCCTACGGACATTGGCTCTCAAACTGCCTTTAGGTAATTTTATCCCAGAATCACAGAAAATATGTATCGAAAGATTTTTTTTATGTAAATACAACAAAAACATTTTTAATTTTCTTTTCCTTATTATAATTAAAAGAGATATTTTTGATGCCATTTAGCCCTTAACTCTGAAATAATTTGACTGAGATAATGTGACATACATACCTTTTACCACAAATAACTTATAAGGGTCATTCAACTTTTATTTGTCCTGTAAGTAATATGTTTTGTCCCTGACCAATAATCGCAGTTCTAAAGAAAATTAAGTGTTTTTTTTGGCATATGTCGCATTTATCTTATTATTAAGCAAACATACGAGTAAATTATTTTAAATAAATCACTATTAAACTGGAATTTTAATGGTTGTCCAGGTGACAAAACATCTGGATGTAGTGTTTTTTTATTTGTCCCCCAGTCGCTAATAACAATGAAACATTACTTTATACAAAAAAATATTATATGGCTATTAATTGCGCTTGTACATAATTATTCATTACAGTGTTCACTAAGATGCTAGCATATATATTTTTGTTTGTTTCATAATTTTACCGAATTTTTTGCATGTTCGTTTTGGTCCCTATTATATTTTATTATTCCGACTTCCACCGGACAACGGTAAAAAAGTTCTGAAACCAAAACATAGATGGCTTGATCAGTGCCTTGACAATAAGTCGGTCGATTTGGTGACAACACTCATCTAACTGCTATTTTTATTTCATCATTGCCGCGGTGTCAGTCGGTCGCGCGCGCTTTGAAAAATTAGGTGGCTTTATTGTGTGTCCACCGGACAACCAGCACAAAAACGTAAGTATTTGATATATCGTAGTAAATAAAAGTGAAATATATTCTATTTTATCTATATTTTTTACTGCGCGTAAGACCTAATATAAAATATAATTATTTTTTATCAGGAAACGCAAAGACTGATAAATGTCACTCGGACAACCAGTCACTTGGACAACCAAAACCATTGTGCGTGGGACATAGGACAATTACCTAATGATAGAATCAGCATAAAGCAATACTTTTTCTTTCAATAATTAGTCAATGAAGAGCCTCTTACAAAGACTAGAGCATTTAATATAAATTAGATTGATATTTTGACCAATTTCAACTTTTTACTTCTTGACGTGTGGAACACCGAATCGATGAACGATCCGATGATCTCTGGTGTAGAGTTTTCAAACCACCTACTACTAGCAGTAGGCTTTTGTCTGACATGATTGTGTAACGACTGCCATCTAATTAATCAATAACTAGAGTCATGTGGATTTCGGAGTCAAATTTACTATTTTATTTAAATAAATCGTGCTGCTCTATGTGAATTCTTAAAATATAAATAATTATCTAAAGAAAAAATGTTAAAATATAAAAAAATTCAACTAAAATTAAAAAACTAAAATTTATGATTGATGTACACTTAAAAGTTGATTGACCCATAACCTACTTATGACTCTTAAAAAATAGCACATACATTGATCCTAAATTTTCTTAACAACATATGAAACGTGAAACAATATTCACATTATACATATTTCAATAAATCATAACATAAACTAAAATGATTTCCAAAATGTCCAAATACATGGCTTTCAAGCTAACAAGGTAACTGTAGCAAATATAAAAACGAACACATTAAATTTTTACACGTTTATTTCCCCACACACTCATAACATTATATAGAACCGAGCTGTTTCATTAAAGGCTTTAAAAGCGAAGATTAAAATCGAGTAAGACAGCAGTTAACGACCAGCGACGTTACTAAAGCAACGGTAAAAGTTTGAGCACCCCATGAAAGCCTGTGCTTTTCCTTCGGCTCTCGTTAAAAGCTTTTAACGAGCCGACCTTGCCGTAACGACTAGAAAGAGAAAGAAAACACCTTCGTCATCATCCTCGAACGTCAGACAAGGAGAGACAACGCACTACCAACAATGCCTTTACTAACAAGCCGGACGCGCCCACTGGAAAAACGCCCAAAGCGCCGCCATCACACATTGAATTATGCAACGTATTTTTATTTTGTTAAAGCGTAATTTTAAATAAACAAACATCGGCGGTTGTTTGACAGCTGCCGACACGAGAACGACTAACGAGAATGACTCAGGCGCTTGTGCTTTAATCTTTTTGTGATATGCGCCTTAACGTCAAATGAAAGAGTCTGTATTTGATTGACGATAGAGAGGCTTAAAGCTTTTCTCGTAAATGCCTTTTTAAAATTTATTTAAATTAGTTTTTCGTAGCGGAGAGATACAAAGATTGGGGCTATAAAGAATGTTACAAGCGCACTTAAGAGATCTTATCATGCTATTATAATTATGGTGTTTTTTATAATCATAGGGTACAACAAGTTTTGTAAGTTTTTGAACTTTTACAAATAAGATATTATAATAGGACATTTCCGCTTTTCAATTTATCATAACATACAATCGCTCATAAATTCTATCAAATATTATTCGTAAAGTACATAATATTATTTCATGAACATTAAAACTGTAAAAGATCTCCTTAACGGTGCTCTCTTAAAAACTCCGGTCATTATAGGTTTCATACAAAAGACATCAACGGCTCTTAAAATTTTAGCGACAAAGATTTTTTTGCTTTGCAAAATATTTTCGTTGGAATTATATAAAACTGGAACGTAGTTAAATACGATATATTCCAGTTATTAAAACTTAAAACTTATTTACAAATCGATAGCAACATTATAAGTTTTCTAATTGTTAGCATTTTCTTGGAAGAAACGAAGCATGCACTAAGATGATTAAATTAAATGATGCTCAATGCAACAATGCTTAATTAACATTTGCTGAGAGATACGTAATTGGGCAGATGTATATTTCAGTATGTTATATTAAATGTATACAGTACCGCATGTACGCATCTAATCAGTAACGACGCGAAGCACTAATGCATTATTTATGATCTTACAATCGTAAAGAGAAGAAATGCGATTCGCCGAACTAATAAAGTGCGGTCGCTATGAAATTGGCGCTAGTTTATAGTATCGATCATCATACGTAATAGACCGTGGGATTCGGTGGAGGCTAGTAGAAGGAAAAGTAAGTTGTTCTGATTTACTGGATTTAAGGTTCCATACCCAAAGGAACATATTACTAAGACTTCGATATCAATATAAATTTGTCTATAAACAAAATAAATAAATATTAACCTCGGTGGCGCAGTGGCTAAGGTAGGCGACCAAAGCGCGAAAGGTCCCGGGTTCGATTCCCGGTCGGGTCAATTTAGAAAACGAACTTTTCTAAATCGACTTGGGTCTGGGTGTACTGGGATGACGCCCCCAGTTAGTATTCGTTGTCTGGTGCTCCAAGTACAAGGGAAAACCTTAGTTTGAGACCAGGTGAACGTGTGATTGTCTGGCGCATTTATTTATATTTATTTATTTATTTATTAAAGAGAGGCTTCCATACACCAAACACGATTTCTTTTTCTTGCCCTTTTGGGCTCGATATTAATAATGTAAATTTTAAACTTGTTTTAGTGCAGATTTGTTAATGAATTGAACCGCATTTGAGTGTCAAGCAACGTGTCTCTCGTCTACGGACCACGAATATTTGCCATAAACCCGATCGGGTCTTGAAACGAACTTAAACTTAATTCAAGCTATCTTTTATCTTACTGGCTACCACGGAATCATTAAAAAACTAAACAAAACCTAACAACCGTGTCTATCTTGAAATTGTGTTAATTTTTTCGGGACATTGGCAGAAGTAAACCTCGGTGCAGAAATCTGAAGTTCATGATAAAAAAAAGATATGCAGTGGACCTTAAATACAGATAAACGTATAATCAACGCATCATTTGGGCGGCTACTGCTGTGTATAAATAGTTGACTTACAATACTATGATGATGTAAATACCTACTCAATGATTTTTTTTCGATTTGGAGGTAAAACAGTCTACGTCAACACTGAAGTCAAATATATAGAATGTTTTTTTATTAATGAAAAAAAATTAACATGTTTAGTTGGGCAGCTCGTTTACTGCCACAGACTGCATATTATAAGCCAAACTCTCGATGTTATTTTTTTTTTTTAGTGCCTTGTTCATTAATTCCTTTTCACCAAGAGTGACTCTTGGCCCAACCACTCGATCTCGTTATGAGGGCTGCAGACATGTGTGTTGTACGTCAGCAGTCACGGCACAACGTCGGATCACGTCAAACCTCGTTACAGCTCGCCTCGTTACTCAATAGACGAAAAATGATGCCGAAAAAACTATTATGGGGCCTAAAACTGCGCTCGTGCAGGCATGAAGTTTTAGATAGGTTTTAGTACAATTTATTGAAGATAAACGAAGTGAGATGTTTCTTCGCACTTGTTGGGTGTATTTAATCAATTTTGAAGATACTAACCGAATATGGGGAAGCAAAAAGGGCGGGTTATAATTTTTACCAGAAGGTGTTTTATTCATCTCTCTCTCGGTCACACGAAACCACGTATTATAGTATATAAATTAAGAATTGTAACAAGTGTATAGTAATTGCTAGTCAAAAGCAAACAATTTAAATGAAATAAAAGAACCTCAGTGTATTTAAAAAATATTATGAAAGAACTACCGTACATCATGGTAAACACTTGCAGTACTATATTCGTTCTTGTGCTAATGACATAAGGGTGGTACAAAGCCCCAAGTTTCTGACGTGCGGTTAACTGGGCATTGTTAACATTTGTACACGGATATGCTTGAATAATTTCTCTAGGGTGATTTTTTAGTATTCTGGTTTTACATTTTTGATTAACGATGAAACCAGTGATTTTACAATTCGGAATACAGCCTTTGCTTTAATTTGAATCTGTGTTCAAAAAAGGTTTTATCTCGAATGTTACACTTCAATTTCTTCAATAGAATTCCACACATTTTAATACATACAAGACGTTACAATACTGCTTTATAAACGTATGGTGGAAAGCACATACCGCCCTTATGTTACTATTATACGAACTAATCGATCAGCAAGTGTTTACCTTGATATTCACCGTACATCGCTTTCCAGCAGCAGCTTAGGCCCCCAAATGCGTGCTCAGAAAGTTTCGTTGTCAGTCCGGTCCACGATTACACCTTTGAAGGTGCCGCCCGATCCGATGCAAAATAGAGTTCAAACCCGCCGCCCGCTGCCTAGTGTTTTCAAATTATAGTCATGTTCTAGCACTTTTGCGCGTTGACGCGTGATTGGCGGTTGCGCGGCTCGGAATTTTTTAATGCGCGTATGAATTGGTGTCTGTGAAAGTTTGATTTTCATAGTAAACCAAAATTCAGATAAAGGCATAATATGCTGTTTTAATCAGTACCAGGTTTCCTATAATATGTAATTCCTTTTTAAAATAATGTTATTTTGTTCTCTTTTATATCTAGGAATGCATAATCAATCAAGGAACAAGGTTTTGAATTGATTTTATGAGAATCTAAGTTAGGTACCGATTGTTCTAGATTTTAAGTAGAAGAGATTTTTGAAAGTTATACTAACCAAATATACAGGAGAAAACACTTAAAATTAACAAAACGTATGTTAGGTACCAATTATTATCTCAAGAATTGTAATTTCAAATAGGTACTTATTTTAAAACGACTTAAAAACCCACCCATAAATGTATATAGTAAAACATGAGTATATGAGATGACAAAACTGTCAATACTGCTGATTGGCTGATAACGTACCACACTTCATCAGCCAATCAACAGAAGACAACCTAAATTTTAACGATTTAACGATTTGGACATTAGAAAAGACCTCGATAAAATTTATACGCGTGACGCATCAGAAGCCATATATGTATTTTTCTAGAGGTAAAGTAGGAAATATGCTTGCATATTAAAACACATGATAAATTTATGATAATATTTTAGAGGTGAAGAGTTTGTTTATTTGTTTGTTTGAGCGCGCTAATCTGGAAACTACTGGAAAGTCCTAATATTATTTTTGTGTTGGATAGTTAATTTATCAAGGAAGGCTATTGTTTTTTGTTTATATTACACTTCAAGATTGACCTCCTCCCATCTTATATTAAGTGCTAATGAGGTCCTAGCTTAAGGGCGACAATTACAGCATAATAAAGCTATATCGTCGACGCGCGGCGAATAAAGCTTATATCGTTGAAATAATATGAAATAGCAAACAAAATTAATCTTTATGGCAAACGGTAAATACGCGGTATTGCACGCGCGTCATATCGTGGCCATAGGTGGAAAATGTGGAAAAAAAACGGGATAGAATGCGTGTAAAACCGCTAGTAAGATATGTATATAGGAAGTAGTAAAATCTATTGTAATTGCGGTCCATTATATGTGTCGTTTTGAAAGGATGCGCGAGCGCAGGGTCCATCACGGACGGGTTTCAATTTCCACGCGTTCTTCGCGCATGCGCCATTGTTGCCGGAGGATAATTAAATTAAGACTATTGTGCAGGCGTCTCTGCTACAATTATTACATTTTCTAGCAATACACTTTGGCCATTTCAAGTAATTATGATGGAAGTCAATAAAAACTATTTTCTAAATGTTTTGTTTTTTTTCATGAGCAAATTTCCCTTTTTGTTAACATTTTTAGACAGGTACATTTGGTGAATGATTTATTTTAATAGTCAACTAATTCAACTGAATCATATTTCAGTGAGGGGTAGTGTTAGGACTATAAAAATTGACACTTTTCAAATATCCAATAGTAAACGGCTGGTGTTAAATATTCAGTTTCGTATTGAATTTTAATTATCGTATCACGCTATCTTCGGACCGGCGCGAAGTGTAGTGGTACCGAGATAAAAATCCAATCGTTTAAATTGGGCAACAAAATAAATTGCTGTGAAATGCTAATGGCGGCGCGGGAGCAGGGTGCCGGCTATGTAAACTCGATCTCGTTATATCGAGTTTATGGTTCATTTATGACCACGCTTGTTTTACATACAATTGAGCTTCATATCTTGGCGATGTAAATAAACTGGTTATCTGCCCCTTTGTTGTTGGGAATACGAGGGTTACCAGATCAGAGGCTGTTCAAGGAAAAAAAAGAATCGAACGGTATCCTATTTAGACTTATGCCCGGTTCCATTATTTGAAAGACGATCCGTTCTAGTTACGAAAAGTAATAAATTATACGAGACGTAAGCTAAACACGACTGACGGACGACTGATGACGACTAATATGGAAAGTAAATTATGGAACGGTATTAATGACTCGTAGTCGGTTGGAGAAAAATGGGTTGTGATTGACACATTACGAATCGTAATATATTGGAATCGGGCATTAGTCGATTTACCGATATTTCCCTGATTGAAAGTAAACCATGCCAAGAACTCTGTGGTATTGAGTTTTTAAGTACTAAAAAACGTCATGTGCATGTTACTACTTTGTAAAATGAGGCAACGTAGACCTGATTGATAACAATAATACACAGTCATTAATAGAAGGCATAATAATAGTAATTTTGATAAGTTACTCACACAAAATTAATAAAATGCTTTCATACAAAAATGAGGGCGGTATGTGTAAAATTACTATGTGTTTCCTATTCACTATAGAAATATAATTAATAATATTCAACTAGAATTTCATCAAGTTATTAGTTCCATTACTTCCAACAAACATTTCGTTAAGTTCACTAGGAATATGGTTGAAGATTATTTATTTCTTAAAAAGAACTACATAATTCACTTACTGAGAAACTTATGTTACATAATACTCACACTATGCACTAAACATAATGAGAACTATAGTACTATAAAGGGCGCACTTAAAGTAAAATCACAACACGTCAATACAATCACAATACGAACATCTTATAAGTAGAATTAGGCTAACATTAATTTCAATAAACGGCGATATCTCGGAATCGGCACCATCGTACCTTCTTTCCTAAGTTTTAGGTTAAATTGGCAACCACAGTAAGCTCATGCATGATGAGCTCAATTTAAAAATCATGAATATATGCAGTAGATATGTTTGAAGGTTTGTCTTCGTAACGAGCTGGGTAACCATGTACCAGTGAATCCTATTAGCATGAGAGACCGATATCAGACAAGACGGACTGAATAATGTTTCAGTTTCAAGCAGATTAACTTGGATTTATATCTTAAGTTTTATATTCAAAGGAAATTTCCATGAATGCACTTATTTATACACATATCGTTACTAACAGAGCGCAATACAACAAGATAAACGGAGATTTAAAAATAAAATATATAACTAACAAGGTATGTGTTTACAGCGTAGTGTAGGTAAACAGGTAATCTAATCTTAATCGGGTGTTAGATAGCATTGTTATTTTTCATATCTCGTTATTTTAAAACGCGATTTATTTATGGTATTTGCTTTCTGTTTTCATTGTCAGAGGTAGTGTTATTTTCAAAACAGTGCTTTTGTTTCGGAATTAATGTACACGACAAATGCCCAGTTGCAATATTTGAAAAACTAATCGTTCTAGTTACGCAAAGTAATAAATTATACGACGCGTAAGCTAAAATCGACCTACGGACGATTGATGACAGCTGATATGCGCGTCTAGCATGCGCAATACGTCAAATTTATCGCATGAGACGACAAAGGTTTTGGTACTGTTGATTGGCTTACAGCAGCTGACGCACTAGCTTCAAACGATTTTGACGTTTGTTAAGAGCGCGATAAATTTAGTCGCGTTGCCTATGCTAGGCCTGGTGGAAAGTAAATTTGAAATTAGAATTAATGACTCGTAGAAAAACGGATAGTAATTTTGATACATTACAGTTTGTATAATATTGGAACCAGGCAATAAGTAACTTTTGAGTTGAAATTATCATTATATTTACGATAAACGAAAAAGGGACGCTTTTAATTTAAAAACAATAAATACGTCTAACGCAAGAATGAATAACACAAATTTCAATCAAAATAATACCTACCAATGAACCAAACAAGCCTACGTGAACGTTTATTCGAAAACCGAAACGCAAGAATAAACTAAACTTATTACCACAACAGAACGCATTCCTCTAGTCGTAATATGGCACAACGCCGCAATAAAATAATTTGTAGAACTTGATTTGTTATCTTTTGCGCCCTAGTCGAAAAGATGCGTGGAGTGAGAGGGACGACGATGGTTGTAAAAGGATAGATAGTGGGAGGATGCAGGTACCCCGCTGGTCTGGCATGCATGTGCATCTGCTTAGCGGACTCGAGGCTTAGAAAGAGAACTAGGAAGCCATGGAGTAGCAGTTTCTAACAAAGGAGGTTATATATTTTTCCTGGCACTACAATCTACCGCCATTTTGAAAAATAACAAAAAAAAGTTAGTAGGGATTACTGAAACAATAAAAAACCGATATGTATTATTATTAAATTGAAAGTGTTAGTATTATTTCGTAAACACACGAAAAAGTCATTAGCTCTTATGTAGGACTAGATATGATTGCCATTTTTTTGTTAATTTCCATTATTTTCGGATACTTTTATTTTGTGTATTTTTCCTAGTTTGGTTAGGGCATTGCTGGATTAAATCACATGACTGTCCAATAAGAATGATGATTTCGTGCTTTGGTAGGCATGTTAAGCCGTTGGACTTGGCTGTGATCCAAATAGGTCTGGGTCCCTTTTTAAGGATTGCGGAGGACAGACGGCAACGTACCTATGTAGGTGTCTGGATGTATTGTGGACCCAAGCATTGCACAAAAGGCCTAAAGTGTCATTATAGTTCAATCTAATTAAGAAATCTTTGATCAAAACCCAAACTATGCCAAGTAAGCACAGATCTTATTTTTTAGTGTAGAGATACATACATTAAAATATAATGTCGAATAGTAAATATTTTTCATGTATGCAGCTTTAGTGGTATTTTTAAGTTTTTGTTAGTAAGGTGCTTCTTTATGCCCAAATTAAAAAAAAATGTTCATGTACTTTCCCAAGTTATAAACAAAAATAACTTAGAAACTAATTTTCAGTAGTAAGCAAGGGAAACAAAACTGATTGCCTGCGAGTGTTGCGATACGTGTGCCAAGGGAAGCCAGTTCAACGAGCTGGTCTAATTCGTCATCCCGATACGCCTTCGCGGCGAAACCCAAACTCACACCAATCACAATCACACCCGTATCGCAACAGCGAGAATTAAAAAAAAAAATTAAATTAAATTAAAAATTAATTAATTTAATTTAAATTAAATTAGTTTCATATTAAAAAATATTTATCTTAGTCTTATGATTAAACAAGAGTACTATTAAAGCGCAAGTTGTCTAAGCGCCAAAATAAATTAGTTTTATGATTCGACAAAAATATATTTTTCATCAAAAGAACACAAATTGAGTACATTTACGGATCTCAAATCGAATCGGATCTATGAACAACTGTGACGAGTTTCATGTCATGCATAAATTAAAAGCGTTTCAAGTTTAAAAATAAAAAAAAACAATAACAGTCGACTCAATGCCTTCCAGCGGAGCACATCTCCGAAAACGGCCCGGGTTTTTGGCTGCGTGTTTAAATTACGACTGTCGGGATTTCTCCTTACGATCAATAAATCAATAAATATATACGGCTAGAGTCCGCCTGTCCGTCCGTGTGTCGGACATTAATGGAATAGTTGTTTGTTTAGGACGCGCGATCCTTGCGTGCCGCTGCTACACTATTATTATATGGAAGCTAGGTTACGGAGCCGTTTTAGTTCAACTTCCTGTAAAAATGTATACTTACCTTTAAACTAGTAACTCATGTGATATTTTGAGAAATAGTTGATCATTTGCCGCTGTGTTCTGCGAGTACTTATTTACTAACCGTTTCATAATGTGCCCCACATTTTTTTTTAAATTACATTACATATAGGAGTTATCGAAAAAAAGTTTTTGACCTTGATTTGATTTTTTTTCGCATTATATAATAAAGGCGCGGTTCCCATGGACGGAGCGACACTTTGCTATTTCACCTAACGCGATTCAATTCAACTCAATTCAAAATTCCGTGCAGAGTAATAAATAGTGTTATTTGTTTCTCGTGGAGTTTAACTTGCCTTACGTTATTCTCGTTCCGTAGTACCTATTTAGACTGGGAGCTATCGACCTGGTTCCACGGGTTTGATTTCCGGTCGAACCCAAAAGTTAGAAAAAGGAAAGCACAGTAATTATCTTCAGTGTTCGACAAAAGTAAATCAATGACTTTTTGACTAAATACTTATTTACAAAAAACAATTAACTGACTGGCATCAGCTTTATAAAAAAGACTAACACTTCATACATATTATAATAACGTCTGAGAAATAAACTCAAGTCAAGATAACCGCATGCACATTGCACAGGTTGCATGAAACTACTGTTCAAACTTAAAAACAGCCGGTGACCATAAATTATGTATTTTTTTACCGCCAACAAACGCAGCCTGTGAAAAAAGTATTTGTGAAAAAAGACTACCTGCGCCTGCGCACCGCCACAATGGCGGCCCTATTTATTTGGGCGACGTCGTAACATTTCACGATTTCGTATTCGGAAAAAGGAACAAATTCAACAATAACGTATGCGGGCTTTTCTGCGAACAATAGTGACCTTGTTTCCGAAATAAGATGCGGTCCACCGATGAAAACACACTGCAGCACTCATACATGTTTTATTCAAAAACTGTCTGGGATGGAAATTGATATTTTTTATGTCGCGATCGTAAATCATATTCAATGTCTGTCATATTATTATTCAAAATATGTGCATTTTACAAATACATTCAAGTTGTAATCCCTACTAATATTATAAATGCGAAAGTAACTCTGACTGTCTGTTACGCTTTCCCGCTTAAACATCTCGACAGATTTTGATGAAATTTGGCACAGACAATCTTTAGACTCTGAGAAAGGACATAGGCTACCTTTTATTGCAAAAAAACAACCCTCTAGTCCACGCGAACGAATGACTATAAAAGATGTAGGTCCCACAGGTCATTTTTTGCTTTAAGAAAGCTTTCTAATGAAAATTAAAAAAGTACTTATGTACTGTAAATATCACAATAATGTGCCTTGTGAATTTAAAATAACGTGAATGCACGCGCCCTAAGCCGCTAATGACCGGCTGCACCAGATACATTATAATTTGAGATAGTCCAACAAAAATAATCGAGAAAATTAAACGTACTCGTATCTATATACTAAGTCAAAGATACATTTTAAGAAGAAACCATCTTTAAACCTTTCTTAAATATAAATAATAAAAAATCAATATTATGCAACTTCACAAACGAGTAAATGATTTATTTCCAAAGCTTTAGCTTTCGTGTTAAGGAAAAAAGAGAATGCGATTTTTTATAATTTATGAATTGTCTAATAAGCAACAAATGAAGAAGAACTAACGGTTTTATGTAACCATCAATTATACTTAATATAACAAACACAAATGCTTGCCCTAAGTGTGGATTAAACCAATAATCCTTGATTCAACAGCTTAAAACGCTATTTTTTAAGATTATTAGAAATACTGCATACTTTTTCAAAGTTTAATGGGGCGTCTCGATCCACAACACTCCTAGAGAATGAGAGTGTTAAAAAGTCCATTGCTTCGTTTTAACCGCAAAACATACACACTTCCAGCATTGAACGGTACATTATAAAATGTTAAAAGCCCTCAGTGATAGTGTGAAAATGAGCCGTGAAAGCTTTGAGCGGTAAGACAAGGCGCAGGCTCGCGCGCCCGCTAAATGGATGCGTGTGCGCATCCGCTAGGGTAACCACACCTAACGGTATTAAAGTATGACCATCCTCGTTGTTATTGTATTTTAATTTATGACATTATCAACATAATCATCCGCATGTGAAGAATTTGTAACAAAGACTGAATCTTTCATTTTATAACATCCATTGTTAGCAATGTCAAAAATATTTATAAAGTAGATAAGCACTTATGGTATATGTACTTTATTGGTAAAGTTGATTTAAATGTAAAACGGAAAAACGTAAATAGCAACAAAGGCCAACAAATATATTTTGGATAGTTTGGATGTAACTATAAAAGGGTCTCGCCGGGTTTCCATATGAAATCTGCACTGGCGACTTTTTTGACATTGGTGCCTTTAATATGTTGCTAGTAGTTTAAAATAATTTTTGGCCAATTATCAAACCCCTAACTCCATTCGTTTTTGGAAAATGAGGGTTGAAACCCCTAACTTCAAAATTATTTTTCTACGAAACTATGATAGATATTCGCATAAAACCAACGCGACATAAAAGCTCTTAATTAGCTTTACATTCCCTATTTTTTTATAATTTTTTAAATAACTATAGGGCTGCAAAAAAAATATTGAAAAAAATAGGGGTGGTTTTTAGTAGCTATTTCTTGAGGTACCACGACCAAAAAAAAACCGTATAATCAGTACGTATCCAACTATAATATGTAATAATTACATAGATGTGAGATAGGTGGAACATATTAAAAAAAATAAAAATTGTATGTAAGTGGACACATATTGAATTCTAGCTAATTCAATAAAAGTCACTTAAATTAAAATTAAAACAGTATTTTCCATGAAATATTAATATTTTATTTTCCATATAAAAATATTGAAATAATTTAATCTTCGTCACTATTTTCTTCTATAGTTGTAGTGATATTTGTAACATCAAATATATGTGTTAATATTTCAGCGGGCTTGATGATCTTCGATTTGTAACGGCCATGTGACAAATAATAAATTATTGATGCTACATGTGAGCAACAACCTATAGTCCTATTTCCATTAGCACAATCACAGGTGTATCTCTTTATGCCCTTATAGTTGTTCATATTTGGTTCGTATTCAATAAAACATTAATATGTTTTGCTATTGATGTGTCGAGAACGAATTTTCATCCTTATTATATGATCATTTTCTTTTAAGTATTCAATATTAATATTGTTGTCACTATCCAGCAGCTCAGCGAGGTAACATACCGCTTGTGACATTTGATATGTTCCTGTAAAGAGTATTTTGAGGTATTTTTCGGTTAATTCTGGAAAATCTATGAGGCAAGTAGAAGACAGTGTTGTAAAAGGTTTTTTGCAACGATTTAATTTTTTTGCTTCAATTAGATTTTGTAGTGTATTTTGTTGTGTTTCACGTTCCCTTATATAATCAATTATCGTGTAAAAATCTAAACAGACGTCAGGTTAAATCAAGTTTAAGTAACAAAATGAGATTTTTATTTTTTTTAATATGTTCCACCTATCTCACATCTATGTAATTATTACATATTATAGTTGAATACGTACTGATTATACGGTTTTTTTTTGGTCGTGGTACCTCAAGAAATAGCTACTAAAAACCACCCCTATTTTTTTCAATATTTTTTTTGCAGCCCCATAGTTATTTAAAAAATTATAAAAAAAATAGGGAATGTAAAGCTAATTAAGAGCTTTCATGTCGCGTTGGTTTTATGCGAATATCTATCATAGTTTCGTAGAAAAATAATTTTGAAGTTAGGGGTTGCAACCCTAATTTTCCAAAAACGAATGGAGTTAGGGGTTTGGTAATTGGCCAAAAATTATTTTAAACTACTAGCAACATATTAAAGGCACCAATGTCAAAAAAGATGCCAGTGCAGATTTCATATGGAAACCCGGCGAGACCCTTTCTAATGTAACTTATTAGTCACCAATATTCTACGAAATTAAACCAAATAGGTAAAAAATTGTGACTGACTTTAATTGTTGTTGGTTGCAACTTTAATGTTACCCTAATACTCGTAAGTTTGCTAAGTACACAAATGCTTGTCTGTGAACGCTGTCAGTTCAAGACACCCACTCTCAACTCTTGTTCCGATAACGTAGGTATATCTAGTCTTACTGCGAGGTGTTTAAAAACTGCGCAGACCATAGCTGACAATGCAACTGCTATAGATCTACTGACGATATGTGGATTGTGTAGAGAGCAGACACAACACCTCCATCCGGCTGACTAATGCATTTTATAATATTTTACACACTGACTTAACGGACGGAACCAAACCATATGGTAAACAAAATCTAACACCAACTGACAATAGTAGGTAATAAGAAAAAGTTATCATAATGAAACAATAAAAAAAAAGAAATGCGATCCAAAAGGAAGAAAGATAGGAAAAAATTATAAAATAGGACAGAAGGCCTTTTGAATTTTTTAATTTTAGGTGACTTGTTTTTTATGTGCGCATGCATGACATTTTAATGCAGGTGGATATTTACGTTAAAATTACCAAAATATGAAACAGATGTCGTGAAATAATCGATAGGTATCAATTTATTAACTGAAGGTAATCGGTTGCTTGAGAATTAATAACAATAATTAATCCTCTTGGCGACCATTTCGCGATTTTCGAGACCGGTTGTAGTAAAGCCGCTCCGCACTTATTGATTCTTATGCGCAATAACCGTTAACACAGTAAAGAAAGCCTACTAGGTACTCGACCGGGCAATAACTAGCCCCGATAATAAGCTGCTTATTACCATAACCAACTACCTAGAAATTAAAGGCAATTTTTAAATTCCTGTCAAGCGGCGAGTTTCCAGCGGGCAGATAATCGGCCTTAATTACACGGCTATCCATCATCGAAAACCAACAAACGATGTGGGTTTGGGAAATGAGAGGCCACCCGCGCGGCCAATTGGAAGGTGTCCGACCTCTGTCCACGGTCCTGCGTCTGTTCGCATCGCATATCGGGGCCCAAGTATCCATAGTTAGCTCTTGTATTCGTACCAGTCTTAGTTCTGTTAAATAATTACATTTTGTGGTATAGCGATCGATAATATTACGCTGCATCACGGCATACATTTTCGAAATTTAATTCAGAATAAAAATATTAGATATATTATATCTAATATTTTTATAATATTAAAAAGAATAGTAAAAAGAATTAAACAGACCTAATATTTTCTTATTTGTCTCAATTACTATTATTTATTTATAATTTATTGGGAGAGTTATACTAACAAAAGTAAAAAAAAATCTTGTTTGAAGTCGAATAATTTTTCTATTGATATTTAGCTTCAAATTTATTTTAAAAAAATATTTCTATTCCTTTATTAACAAGACTAACATTATAAGTCCTTTCTATCAATTCACTATTAATTAGTAGGTAATTAATAAACAAAACATAAAAAGCTTACTTAAATAACTAAAAAACTTATTGTAGGTTTGAACAAAAATAATCTCTTTTTTCTTTAAATTAAAAAACAAAAACAAAAATACATAATATCGGTTTCATTCGGATTTCGAACTCGAGTCGGAGAGAAGTCAACTCGAGTTAGTTCGAGTTAAGCCCAACTCGAGGTAACCCGAGTTAACCATCACTAGATATTTCACCTTAGTGCTATAAATCTATTTAATTTGTAGGTTCCTATTTAAAAATTGATTTCAAATTTCCAATACACATTAAGACATTTTTACCTACTTGTCACGGGAAAAACGTTGGAAACTGTTGGTAACAGTTGATAAACGCATCAGTGAGCCAGTCTATTCACATTGCCGAAAGAATAATTAAAAACTTCATACTCCGTGGCAAATTATGATTTTCGGAAGTTATTTGTCGGAAAAAAAATGACAAAAACAGTCGCAAACAGCTTTCGATACAGTGAAACTACATCCATTCAGAAAAATAGTAAATCCTGTAAAATTTTCTTAGCGCTCAACCATGATTTTAAGAAAATCCTGGCTGGCAAGTCTCTCTGGCAGAGCGCAAAGGCGATAGCATCAGGGTGCGCTGGCGCAGCGACTACGGGCGGGTATCTGTGGCGTGCATCACTGGCTAACAAGGCGGCTTTGTGCCGGCGGAATTCGCAACCCAACCAAACTTGCGCCAACGTGAGTGTATTTTCCATGCCTGTGTGTTTTATTAACCTTGCGGGATAATCGCATACAAGTTGCAAGTCGCTGGAAAAGTAAAATCGTGGAGTTCATTAATCATGACGGGAAATGAAAGGATTACCTACCGATAAAGGTTATTGCTCAGACATTACCAAGATTACGTTAGTAAGATAGATCAGAATTAAAATATTGTATTTAAAATTGGTACATGAACTATGAGTAATAACGTACAGGCCAATTACATTAAAGATGAAATGACATTATTAATCAAATTATTGCATGGCGTCAATCAATAATGTTTTCTATGTAGCTGATCGAATCGGTAACTGACGTTTGTTTCTCATATCTCTTTACTTGTATTAATACTCGAATTGTGATTCGGGAACATGTAAGAAACTTGGTTTTATAGTGTAGCATAGTAAAGGAGACTACATCTTTACCTACCCGGATTCCTTGAAGTAAAGATCTACTTAGAAGATCATGTAATAGTAAAAAAATAAACAACATTATCACGCAATAGACATCCTACCAGAGTCCTGATCACAATACGCCCGTACGCAACTCATCCTCGTTTAACGCTTCTTTTTCCCCCGATCTAGATATCCCCACGATTCCGAGTACACTATTTGAGCCCAACAAAGCGTGTTCCAATAATGAGTATGACGATACGATCGGAGTCTGCGCCCGATCCCGCCGCAGATACGTCGTCTTCGGCTCCTTTGTGCTCTCGCCACGCAAACACGACCGAGTGTGCCCGATACATCACTACATACCTTCTGGTCACCTAAGGACTACTTTTTGTTTGGTATGCCGCTCTTGACCACAATGATGGAAGGCTGCGATGCAATCGAAAATAGTACCTAATGCACAATTCGTACCCTCGTCTAGGTCTTTCCGTTTAGGACTTGGTTTAAATGGCTAGCTGGCATGATTTAAGCATGGTGTAATCTGTTTTAAGCATGATTCTCGAAGTACTCTTTCTACGATCATAAGCCTTTGTATTCAGCAGTTCGGATGAGCTTCCTATTTTTCTATTGCAAATTGGTATTTTTTATTAATATTTTAACCAGTTACCTCATAAACGATCCTTAAGATATATTCCGTAATTTTTGGATGAAGTTTGTATCTCGTAGCTATAATTCTTTGAACCAATCAGTTATTAAAAACATGTTTTTGATTTCATGATCCGTAATTGTTGACTTTACTTTATGTAATGTCAAAGGAATTCTATTGATTGCTCTCTTGATTCCGGTTCGCTGGGTGTATACACGCTGTTAAAAATGAAAATTATTCTGCCAGCGCAAACCACGGTTATTACATATCAGGCGGGCCGGCCTCAGGGGATCGAGTCTCTCCCGCTTATTGCCAGATGATTGAAGACCCCGCACCTCCAACGCGGCCTGCCGAGCGAGCGAGACACCCCACACCACCTCACGAGAGAGACAAGGACGCAAACAGCTCAGCATCTGATTAGCATCCCAATTATGGCGCGGGCGCAGTAGGATCGAATCTTCGGTTTAGAGCAGTGTTGTTAGCGTTTATCGATGTTGGAACGAGTCCGACTTAATAGGATTCGGTGATTGATAGAAAAACAAAAGGAAAGTAGGCTTCTTTAATTACCTCGCGTAGCTAATGATCGTTTCTTGTTTTAAGTTTTTGCAAACGGTCGTGGAAGTTAAATTACTTTACGACCGCGGCAACTGTTGAAAAGCGTAAAGTGTATCACTATCATAAAAACTATGTAAAAGCAACTAGCGTTAATACCTTTTAAAAGCACTCAGACAAAACAACCTACTTCATAAAGTCTTCATCAACTACATTTATCAGAAAAAATATTCATTGCGGTATGATCAATGTACAAAAATTTATATTTTTGAATACATATCAATTTGTATATTGTATAACGCAAAAATATGTTTTTTTAAACCTATAAGTAGTACTTAATGTGCAATAAAGTTATTAAATAAATAAACAAAATAGTATTGAGCACATACCTCATGCTTGATCCAGCTTCTGAAATGATCAGTAAGCTACAGTAGCATTTAATTATGTAGGAGAAAATAATATAAAAGAGTGAAGAAACGATATATTTGTCTTTTATAAAATATTCGTCAACCTTAAAAGTCGATATCGCTGTAAGAGCTTGCGGCAGCCCTAATAACAAGGATGCCGGCGAGGCGGGGCGCGTCGTGTCAAGATTGCATCGGCAGCGGCAAGGAAATTTTAAATAAACAAGAAATTATGAACCAGACGATTATACACCTCGTATCGCTGCGGCAACTAGGGAAATTACGACGCGACCAATTATTGTCGGTACTTCGGCGGACATATTGGATTAGTGTTGTGCCTTCTATGCGACCAGTGTTGAAATTAAACAAAGAAAAGACCGCAGCCAAATAACAATCAGTTCGGTGTTGTTGTGTTCCTGCGTGTGAGTAAGGTGTCCAGATCTCCTCAAACAATCCATAACCATTTCGTCAGGAATATGCAACCAAGAAAATTTGTATTTCAATAAAACAATGCGTTAAAAATAGTCTTGCATTTGAATTTAACCAAACTCTTGCCAAAATATACCCAATAACGTAGGAAATACGAAAAATCGAATAATGGACCACAGTTCTTGGCCAACTATCAAAGAAAATTTGGTTCAATGTGCCAACAATAACGTGGATAACTGTTTGATGATAACCGACTTCTATAGGTCGATACATGCAGATTTAATGCGATCAGGGCAGTAGCTAGATACGTACCAATTTAGAACTTTAAGAGTTAGATATTATGTATTTAGACAACATTGTAAAGGGAAATTAATATCTTTTGTTTAAACACTATTCACAATTAAAACCATAATCTGAATAAAGGTACCGTTTCGGACCAGACGATAAATGACTCAAATAATTAAAAAAGCTTACCGAATAAATTTAAAAACCTATAGTTGCCATAGAAAACAAACAAACACGCAGGTGATTTGTGATCTCACGTTATTCTTGGAACGTTGTAAACGATTTTCTACGAAAAAAAACCTACTTCAAAATTGTAAATTAAGGAGCCTTAGGAATTAGATTCTAAAAACATCGTAGCTGGGTCAAGAACCCGGATATTGCTGTCAACGACTCACTAAAAAGCTGTAATAAAATTGTTGAAACTGTTATGTTCGCAACGTATAAATTACAACGCGTAATGTAAATGTTCAAAACGCAACAGTTGGATCTCGTAGAGTTTACAGCCGCCTCTGTACGTACCTACAACCGAAATAAAGTTGCTGTTATTCACAAATGGCGAACGATTAAAACTGAAATTCGGGCTCGATTTTGCACTTTACTGTTCGTTAGAAGTTGATGCAAAATTTTCCGTTTATTGACTTTGCCTTTTCTGTGAGCATGTTACGTGCTTTATGAAACTCAATTATGTTTTGATCATTTATTTTTCATTTTTCAACAGGTTTCCTTCACTTCATCTTTTGTTACATATTTTCTTTGCACATTGGATGGGTTTCTTCAAGTTAAGTGTACCCTTCTCTACTCCGAAAGCTCGGTGAATATGATAATGCTTCGCAACCATCATCAATATTCAGGAAAAAAACGTTTTCAAATTGAGGCGGAAATAAACTATTTACCTAAATTTGGGCGTCCCTTCTATAGGAGAGTTCAAGGGTCACTAAAGGATAGATTTGAGTCCGTCGGTTTGCAGTCGTGTGTACGTACAAGTTGTAATCTGAAGCTATTGTAAATCATGTTCAGTGTTAAATTTTAGTCAATAGCACATAACAGTACATACTTAGTTCTTACCCAATTGCAAAAGTGTAATAAAAAATGTAGCTTATAGTTCGTCTGCACAAATGTAAGTGTAAACTCGAGCTTTTTAACTACTTACATACTAACATTAGGATTCTGTACAGTTATTGTACGTATTATTTACTACATAAGGCTGTTAATAAAAGTAGTGCGGATGTCATTACGCACGCGGGATTTACGGGTGTATTCCGCACGATATTAAAAACACCGTGAATTGTTTGTGTTGAATCACAGATCGCTGCAACATTGTGTACGCTCATAACGGGCGAGCGGGTCGCGTTCCCTGCGCCTGCGCAGCGCTCATGGGCACAAAACCAATCCGACGTTTCTCATTACACGGCGACCACAATATGCGCCCGGCTAACTAGTTCCGTGCAATGCTAGGGGCACCATTTCCTTGGTGTCTACAAAAGAGACTAAAATTCTACGAGTATTTATTTATTCAGAAAACCAAGAGCGATAACAACAAATGTAATTCCATACAATTTACATACCACACCTAATGTGTAACAAAAGTTCATACCAGTTCATCATAGAGTGTGCGTATTTTTGGGACAAATTAGTTTGCACTTTCCTTAACTGATTTACCTGTCGGGCTTGGGACAAATTATCAAAATAATTTAGTATAGCTAGTATAGTCTAGCCCAAAGGTTAGCCTTTGGGCTAGACTAGTCATATTGTGTTTACAAAGAACTAGTTTAGCCAAGGCAAAACTAGTTCACACAAATCCTCATCACACGAATATGAGTCCTGGGTGTGGAAAAACCCTGGGTCAACAGCCAAAAGTAGCGCTAAATATTGTTTCATTAGGCCAATCAAATCAAGTACAAATATCAAATAAAATTTTCTGTGTAATAGTAGTTCATAACCAGGTCATCAATGAATTAAGATTAGATTAATACCTTTATCATTAGGAATCGTGATTCAAATTAAGTTAAGGTAACGCACTTTTCTCTCATGCACAGACAAGGTAAATCTTTGACCAGGTTGTATTTTTTAAGGACTTGTCCATAGCCAAGCCGTGGATATGGCAGCCCTATGCGTGCACACCGATCTGTTATTATGTTAATGCGCTAGTTTAGAGGCAGCGCGCTTCGCGGCCCTACGCGTACCTTCTAAACAATTACCGGCCTCTTTCATGTGTCAATAAAACGCGATAACTGCTTGTAATTGATGCTGTAAGTTTTGTAACAGGCCCGTTGGCCGCCATTGTTGCACCGCCATTGTCTGTGCCGAAGTGTCGCAGTAATTGTTCGATGCTTTACTTTGTCTTTAACGGCTGGAAAGCTATAATGCAAACAGATTTATACGCAGTAAAAGCAGCTCATGTAGTTGCAGTTAAATAGCCGTTTTAGTAGCAGTAAAGGACCGCGACTGACGCGTTTGCTGTCCGATTTAGAGCGAGCATGTCATGGAGTGACAAAAAATACAAAATACCTACGTTTGATGTCATTGTGACTTGATTCACATTGCATCGCATTGCATATCGGGTTGCATTATCACGTCTGCCACAAGATTCTGCTATACCTACTCATCAATTTTATCAACGCCTACATAAAAATATTTAGACACGAATGTTTTAACCACGGTAATAAATAGTGGTAATTAAATAAGCAAGTAGGATTTTAAAGACATGAAGAGAACTGTTCACAGAGATGTATAGGAATTTACGCTAACTAAAATCTTAAATTTTTCAGGTTTTCAGCTAAGTAATTACTTCATGTCACCGAAATTCTTCCGCTAAGTCTTCTGAATCTTTCATCGCAATCATGCGAAACATATGTTTGTCCTAAAATAATCGTACTTCTCAAGGGAATTACTAATAAAGCGAATCCTTGCGTTCTAATATCCAGGTCTTTGCCCCAAGCAAGTAGACTTTAATAGACTGCTTCTTTAAATAAATAATGGAATGTGTTATCTCAGAATTATCTCCACCGTCAAATCACTTAAGATTAATTGAGCATGCATAGAGCGAAAGGTGTCCAATCAGATAATTATCTTTTTCGACTCCCCTCTGAATAGCGTGATATTACATGAAATATTATCCAATTAACATGATAAATATATAACTTTTTTTATCTGATAAGATCTCCTGAGTGAAGTATGCAATGCCGTTTAGAATACAAACGACAAACAGACGACACGTTAGATAATAATTAACAGTTTTAACAGTATTCATATCTGTCGGAGTGGGTCCACTATCAAAGGGTGCCGCCGACACATAAATCCACTCGAAATTATCATAACGAGTCTATTTTGTAACAAATTCTGGCTTTCCAAGATATTAATAATGTCAGTCATAAAGTCAGATTTACAACTAAACTGACCAAATAGGCACAGTCTTCCTGTTAATGCCTGAGGTTATGTGATCGCGAATAAAATTAATTGGGTGTTGTCCGATAACTTCGTTGATGAATATAATAGAGGAAGGATCGTAAGAGAGGAGATTAAAAGTTTAATCACCTCCATAAAAATCTCGCGATTCGAGACAAGAATAAAAACTTCAGAGGGACCATACGTAGGCAGAACATAAATAGTTATGGCCTCTGTTAGATCGAGCGCGCTATTTACGTTTTATGTTTGTATCGCAAGGGATTATGGCGATTTTAATGCGCTCTCCGCGACTATCAGCACGAGTGTAGTTTTATTAACTTTTAATCAATCGTTTTCAAGTATTTTGTAAAGTAATAGAGTTACTTTAATAAATCCACACTTTACCAACCAGTCAATCGATGATGCAATATAACTAAACCACAACATAATTTTAAAAGCGGTCTCGGTGTAGATGTCAGCTGTCCTAAAAGTCTCTGGCCCTTACATTTAAAAGCTCCATTTGAAGTGCATAATTGTACTCCAGCCTTTCAATTCCGAAGCAATCGAAACTAACGTCAAGGATTCTTGTTGGTTTAATTAACTCGAGCCATTCACGTAGCTAACCACTCTTCCATATAACTTAACGAAGTATTTTCAAACAAATGCAGTCTGAACTTGTATTTGTTAATTGCTTACTTGATTGAAAAGCACACTTGTATGTCAGTATAATGAATCGCTATGTGGTGTTAAATGTTTTCTGGTTAAACCGGTAATGCAATTAATTGAAGAACAATGCAAGGAATGGGAAGAAATCTTTCGAGGCGGCGCGATATAATTTCGAGAAATGACTTCTTTAGTTGGGTTTCGCGAGCAAGAAATGGACGTTTGAAATGACTCAAATACCGCAGCTACTACACAGTTGCCAGTAAAATGGGAAAGTTTAATGAACATGGTATTTTAAAACAATTGCATGCATTTGCACGTATGCAGAATAATTCAGTCTCTGGAAAAAATGTGAGATTGAACGTGTTTGACTGAAAGACAATATCAAAATCAAAGACACATGTGTTATTCCCCGTGTTTAATTACAGGGTTTTTAACACGCTTTTATTAGCTCGGGTTGTATGTATCTATGTATGTAACGGAATCTTTAAATCTTAATTTGACCCACTTCCCGGTCTTTGATTAAGATGAAATTTTGCACACGCTCTGAGTTCTGATGACAATACATGACTAGCTAAGAAACGTCATTACAAATCCAATATGGCGGCCTCCCCAAGATGGCGAACTGACTGTTTGAAATGCACTTCCATGATATGGGTATCAAAAGAAAGGGTTTGCTGTCAGGAATACGAAAAAAATAGTCACGTGATTCAAATCCAATATGGCGGGCGTCCAAGATAACGGACAGGCTATTTGAAATGCACCCCTATGATATGGGTATTAAATGAAAGGGTTTCCTGAATGGGATACGAAAAAGAATTATATAATTATTGATACATGAGAAAACTAAAAAGTAGAAAATAAAAATAATAGTTTAAAAAACTAAAAAACACGCTTTTAGCTCGCACTAAAAATTACAAAATAATTCAGACATTTAAGAAAGAAGACATTCTTTTTTAGGGTTCCGTAGGCAACTAGGAACCCTTATAGTTTCGCCATGTCTGTCTGTCTGTCTGTCCGTCCGAGGATAATCTCAGAAACCGTTTGCACTAGAAAGCTGAAATTTGGTACAAATATGTATATTAATCACGTCAACAAAGTGCAAAAATGTTTTTTTAGGGTGCCCCCCTATACGTAAATTGGGGAGTGTTTTTTTTTTATTTCAATCCCAACATGTGATATATCTAGAATATAGAACTGCATAAAGGCTTTCTAGGAAAATTATTTTGAACCTGATGGGCTTAATAGTTTTTGAAATTTTTGAAAAAATATTTTTTTTAAATAAAGTTGTATTAAGTATTTGTGATGCACTGAAAACTACGGAACCCTACACTGAGCGTGGCCCGACACGCTTTTGGCCGGTTTTTTTAACCTTAAAACTGATATGATTTCGTTATAATGATTTTAAGTTATTAAGTGTAATATTTGGCGAAAACAGATCGTTACGCACAAGCGCACCAAATAAGATATGTTGGCAATAAGTATACACATTCTGAGCGGCGATATCGTTCGATCGCTTCGGCGTCGTTAAGCCAATATTTATGTAGAAATGTGAGACTGCAACTTTTTATACCACCTCCTCTTCGGATACAGATTCTTTAACTTTCATCTCCATGCATTTTTAACTTTGTTCCCCGGTTACTAAGTCTACTTTGCCACACAGGATCTTAAGCATCCCTGGAAGCACTCTGTGAGCTAGTTTTTCTTGTATCCCATCAACAACATGTATTTCGTTACAACCACGTAAACTTTTACAGCTGCTTCATATTACGTTTTTTGTGTCGACCGTAACTCATTTCCTATGTAGTAAAAACTGTCACTTGTCGTAATTAACGATGATAAATTTCATAGAAACATTAAGATAACTTACATATTGCTCCTTTATCCTGTTGGATACTATTTAATGTTTTTTTTCTAGCAGTAGATTGGAATCTATAGGTTTTAGTGACCTCTGTGAAGTTTAATTCGCAACTAGGCTACTCAAACCATTCTGGCAATCGTTATCTTGTTTGCGGTATCTTTAGGTACGATTCAAGCAATGAAAATATTACGTTTTGAGACATTTAAACGTGTTTAATCAAACTAAGCTTGATGGATCTCTCGGTCCTCCATTTCAATAATCAAAACTATTCAATAATTTGTATTATCATTTTAATCGCATATTTATGAATCGTTAGTCGGAAGCAATTGATCGTCAAAAAGCTATTATAGGTATAACTAGGTAAAGCTATAGGTATATAGGTGAATCGACGACAATATTATAAGCCATTTTTTTACAAACAACAAATCATGTGTTTGAGACATCAGATCAGCAGGTTTGTCTTAATTCGGCACTTATGTTAAAAGTCTGGGTATGACCATAACAAAGATCTATCTGACAACCCTAGTGTTTGTAGTTACGTTGTGTGGATGCGCGGGCGCATCCCACGAGGCATGTTCCGTCGCCGCTACAGTCGCCTAGCCGTGATTTATTGGGCCTCGTTTATTTTATTTCCCAATTCGTTTTGCTTTATGGCCCGACCGTCTTCTAATCTTTTACGAAACCGTTTTACGGGGAATGACTCTGATTTATTCTGTCCGTTTGTAGGAAATAGAAAATTTTAATAGTGTAGGTCTTTCTTGCATAAGCTCATTGAACCAGCGTGAAGTGTTGTAATTTTGCGTGGTTTTTTTTTAATGTAAATTTTTATTTCCTTAATTTTCTAAATAGTTAGGTTAATGAACCTTGTTGGTTTCAAAACCGTACAAAGCATGACTTATTCAGTTATTACCAACCAAACAATGCTCGGTAGCCAGTCAGAGGAATTTGTGAGCGCTTTTGTAATTCCTTTCAGTTCCAAAGCCATTGTCTCAGCCCTGCGGCTCCGACTAAGAACAATAATGATTACTTCTGATTTTGTATAACAAATAAGTAAAGACCCTACGAACATTCATTATCTGGTAAATAAATTTCTTGTAGACATTACTTTTCAAATTTCTTTCAAAGTTCTCAGCCCGCGATGGTTAATATTTAATCTGAGGACGTAATAGAATCGAAGGTGTCGCGACAAGTGACAAAACACATAATTGATGGGCGACAAAGTTAAACCTTGGAGGGGTTCTGACAATGGAGCAGGTATCGGTAATCCAAACACAAAAGGGAAGCAGGGATGGTGTCAGCGCACAGGTACCGATTGTAATGGCCTGCAATTTTTATCCGTAACAATGTTTACTTGTAGGTACTGAGTTTGCAAATTTTTTGCTACTTGGGTAGGTAGGTAATCACTATTTGTCGTAACAAAGGTTTCTGAGTAAAGTTGTGAAAGTTTACGATTATTGCATTTAAAACAAATGCCGGGCCTACATTTACTAGAAGTAGGTAGGTATGTAGGTACGGCGTTCCGCAAATAATTGACGCTTCAAATAGGTAAGGCTATTGTTATCATAGATTGTTATAGACTGTCAATAATGTCAATGATGCATTAAACTGGTTCATTGAACTTACCAAACTGATGCAGCCAGCCCGAAGTAATACAGCAACAGAAAGACTACAGCGCAGTTGGGATTAGCCAGGCCGTCGTGAGCCAGGAGCATGCGAGTAGGAGTCGTGGAGTCCTTGGCGCAGCCGGCGGCTGTCCGGCCCGCCGCCGCGCGCACCCCCCAGCCGGCAGCCGCAGCGCAGCGGCAGAGTGCCACCAGCACCAGGGCACGCTCGCCGGCGCCGCCGCGGTCGCCGCACGCCAGCTGCGCTCCCACGGCTGCCAGGGTGCATGCGAAACTCAGGGCAGCCCACGTCGCCAGCCACACCTCCGCTGCCCGCCGCTCTCCGCCCTCCCAGAGAACTTCGGCATCGCAAAACTGCGCACAACGTCCCGAACCCCTCACCCACACCCAACTGTTCGGTTTGATCAGGCGCCGACAAGCTCCTCGACCAGCCCCGTTGGCCGTGTCGAGAGTCACCGTCCCTACGGGAGCTGCCCGCTCTCCTGGCCCCTCCATACACATGTGTTCATGATTATTCTCAGCTGGAAACAGCGAGCAGTCCAATTCTGCGGGCCAGGGGAAACCAAACTCACTGAGAACAGGGTAGCATCTCTCGTAGACGCTCTCGCATAAGCCTCTGCACGGACCTATCGGCAGAGCCACTTTATCCGTACACATCGGCACGTACACCGTACAGAGAAACAAGTCCAACTGAGAGGAGCACCCATACTGGACGAGAGGGCTGAAGGTCTGGAGGGTGACGTCTGCGTCGGCTTGGAGGGTATGTCTCGCCAGGTTGGGCATTCCAGTCTGATTGTAACCGATGTTCTTGCACATAGCCACTTTTATGGGTTCACATGTCCGCACTGAGGCCTCGGAGGCGGCCCTGGTTACGAGAGTCACTGTCACGAGGGTAGCGATGAGACACTTCATTGTCGAGAATGGTGTTTTGAGTCAAACGCAAGATGTCATCGTAGTCGTGTATGTTTACGCGCGGGCGCCGAGGTGCGGGCGCGAGCCGCGAGCGTTCGTACCGAGGCGCGCCTCAAGACGTTGTGCCGAGTGGAGCTTGCGCCGCGACGCGGGGGACGGGGCGGACAAAAAAAGGTCCGCAGGTATGCGCAACACACTGGCCGCGGGAAAGGGAGAGAAATTGATGAGGAGCGTGGCCTGCGCCGGCTCGTTAGGCGCGGGCGACTGTCCTCGCTCTCGTTATCGCGCTTATCGGCTCGCTCCGCGGCTGACGCGCCTCATGTCCACCGGTTTATCCATCGATTTTTAGATAACTACGATAGTATTAGATAATCGATACTAAGTTTCGATTTATGGTTTTAAAACCTAATTGTTGTTGTGTTGCTACTTGCAACTACTGTAATACACCGAAATATGCATTGGCACCAGTTTCAACACATTACCTTCACTTATCTATATTATATAGAAATCATGTTGGTAGGTACGTAAATTTAACTAAAACGTGAAAATATGTTTCGAAATATGTTTTACAAGCATTATTTTCCCGCTAGGTACTTATTTTCTTCTGCATAGAGTATAGACCCACTATCACTACAAAAATTCGTAAACGGTAGTTTTTGGAGAGGTAATAATAAACAGATAACCATTTAAAACCTAATAATTATTTTAACGTTTTGATTGTTCAAAGTGTTTTAGATCTATTATTAAATTGTTTCTAAAATGTAAAATTATTACTTAATATCTAACGACTCTTGCACCATACACAATTATTGTATCGCAGGGTCAGGCGATGCTTTACCAGAAGTAACGTATTATACTAATATATTATAATATATATGGTAAATAATATCACTCGACCAGACACTTTTCGTGTAACATACATACCTACTCAATAATACTACCTACGCTTCCCACTAGATATGTGTAATTGCAATGATGCACAAGTCAAAGTGGGCCAATAATCCATTCGTCAAATGTTTTAAGGTCACTTAGATGATTCAGAGGTTTTCAGAGACCATTCAACATTATACCTTAACAGTAAAGGCTAATATCGCATCCCCGGAGCGACACTGTCACTTTTGCAAAAACTGCAAAAAGTAATTAAATATCTGATCTGATATTATGATCCTAAAGAACCCGTTTACTTGGAGCGATAACGTTACTTGTGTAGTACACATAGTTTCTGTGTGACGACGCCAGTGTCATTGCGACACATCTACAGTTATAATTTTTCGTTAGAACCACAACATCACTTTTGAGGGAGTTGAAAGGCTTAAATAAAGATTAAGTATATTTTTTACAACATAAAGGGATTAATATTTGTCAAAAAGTAAAGTTAAAAGTTGAGGTTAGTAGTAGCTGTTCATCTCATCTTTAAATTCATAAGTCCTCTCTACTCCTGTAAAACTACATTTTTGCATAAGTGACAATGTCGCACAAGGGGGTGCGATATGAACACCTAACACAGACTATTTTCAAAAATATAATGTATTGAGCGAGTAGTTATGTAAATAGAAAAAAAGTCTAGATGATTGCTATTTTTCCAGCGACAATGTTCGAAAGCCTTTGTTGCTCGAAGCTATGGCAGCTTCTATGTGCTTGATAAACTCGATGTAGGTATATGATGATTGATGTATTTTGACTAAACTTAATAAGAATGCCAATGAAATTTGGAAATAAATTTATTGTACATAATTTACTACAATAATGTTTAAGCAGTACTGTATAAATTTTATGAAACATAATGGACTTATGGTAGGTACAATATTAGTATTCAAAATTGGACCAAATGTAGACCAACAATTTTTATTAAATCGCGCGGTTACTGCAGTATGAACAGAAAATGTTTGAATTCAATTAGTATTATAAACTATATATTTTTAAATCGATTTTAAAACATTTAGAGAAGCCAAAAGTTATATTTGCAGCAATTTTTTTCATTTTAGGACATTATTTTTTAAATATTTAATGTATTTTAATGGAATCAGTGTTATTCCAATTTATTTGAATTACAAATTAAATACAGTCATTAACCGCGCGAAATATTTCAAGCTTCAACACACATCAACGTAACTTCAAGTGTCGCAATAAAATATAATATTTACACTGCAGAAGGTAGACTGCCAAAGGAGATTAATATCCTTAACAATACAACTTAAATAAGAGATAAATACTTTTACAATATGTAATCTTATATATTACAGGATGATCTCACACATTGCCAGCACTGTAAGCAAAAATGTGGCGAGAAAACGTTATATGCAGCCTGTCTTTACAACGTATTTAAAAGATTAGTTTATTAATCTACTGTCATCGGGGTTTTGTGTGGTATGATACCTATTGTGAAATGTGTAGACTGCATGATTTCGCCCAATAAATCCCGCCACATTTCGCGACTGTATTCAGTATTTGTTTATAACAATACTTCTCCAACGGCTGCGGGCCGCGTGTCTACTTACATACAAACCGATCCATCTCAATTATTGGATATCATCATTCTTTATAGTTCTTAGGCTTCACATTTTTTACATTCCCTACACTAACGCTTTTTATACAACATTCACATATTTTAAACAAATAAACCTTTTTGATGTTTTACAATTTTGTTATTATTTTTTTTTACAATAAAAGCAAAGTAAATTACAATCAATAAACATAAGGAATGCTATCCAAGCAACTTGGCGTTACTCGCTACTAATAAATAAGACTTTGTTAAACAACATTTATTGAAATGTTATCTTTGAATATTCATTAAAGTTTTTGGATAATAGTGCTTATTAATGTAACAAACAAGGTAAATGCCACAATTTATTTTTGTAGTCTAGGAAAAATCATTTACACATCGATTGGTTATTTAACATTTGTCACTCAACAACTTCTTGATAAAAAGTTTCGAGAATTATTTTATGACTGGACTATGTCAAGTTAAAATAATTACTATAGTTATTTTAATTAATAAATAATTACATCAGTCCAAACGATTTAGGACTTGGAAGATTTAAAATTATAATGTTAGCACAACCATTCATGCACATAGAGCATGAGGCATATTGTGATGCAATATAATAAAAAAACAACATCGATTTCAGACAGTTCATGATAAACAATTTGTAACATATACAAAAAACTATACTATGTTATCAAAATAATGATACAGTGTGTCTAGTCTAAACAAAAAATTCTCTCTCTAGCATAAAATATAAGCCTTTATATATCACCTAAATTAATTTTAAGTCTTCACAGCTTCTGACTTGTTGGAAATGTACTAGCATGACCACAATTTGTTTGTTTATTGATTAGATAAATAAATTAAATAATGTGGTAAAATAACAAATAAGCGAATGTTCAATTGTGACATAATATGCGTAACAGTGTTAATATCTCCAACATTGATACACAAACGTTTGAAATACATATTGTAGAAACTAAACTGCTTAAAATGTGATATAGCCTCATAGTCATAAAAGTATATGGCTCATGAATTTTTTTTTTTCTCAATAATATGTTCAAATGACAAGGTCTTCCAATAGTTCTGGTTTAATATTTCGCATTTTGTTGAGGGAAACCGTACTTAATTAGTTTTACTAAAGATAAGTTTACAAGGAATAATTTAAGACATCTCGCTAGCAACAGTCGATTTTAGCAATGAAATGCCTTAAACATTAATAAAAACGTAAATATTTTAATTATTAGTTGCCTTTGAAACGCAACAGGAAAAATACATTTCGATAATTTGGTCAAATTTAAAGAATGTAATAAACGCACTGGTATAATCTAATTAAACCATAAACGTAGTACATCGCTAACATAAGTAAGTGATAACTAAAATCGTAGTAAGGAGGATATAAAGATGGGGGTACGATCGGGGAGGGATTACACTAAGTTAAATGACTTACGTTTGATAGAACTTAGTAAGAGATTATACAAAAGTTGGGTATAAAATACGGGAATTGGTGAACTAAATACTAACGCACCGGTCGTGGCGAGTGGAGCGAACTAAGGGCTGTTTAGATTGCGGACATACATCTCTATTATTTCAAAAAATATCGTTAAAGAAAGCTACATTTGCTGAATTAGGGCAGATAAATATGGTACCTAATTTAAACAGCCCATAAGTCGAGTGTCTGAATAGCTACGCCGTGGAATAAGAAGTAGTAGTGGCCCACAGTCTACTCTTCATTAAACTACACAACATCGTTAGGGATGTTGACTTATTGTAACAACATGTTGACTGTCCAATAACCTATATATAGTACACAACCATATATTACTATTGTATCTGCTCTGCAGACTGAGGATATATGTCTTTGAAAATAATTCCGAGACTTCGCGAGCCATTTAACGGGCAGATACTCTCTAAAACATGTGACAGGTTTGGATCATATCAACAAATGATTTGAAAACGTATTTTTCGTTTCGGAATAGCACTTACGAAGTCAACATTCCTTTCGCGGTCGTGTGGGCACGCACTAGACGGGTACTAACGGGATAGCAGCGGCCCAGTAGAGGCGCAGTAGGGCCGCAGCGAATAGTCGAGGCGCACCCGCAGCGACTAGTCGAGGCGCACCCGCAACGACTAGTCGAGGCGCAGTAGGGCCGCAGCGACTAGTTGAGGCGCACCCGCAGCGATTAGTCGAGGCGCACCCGCAGCGGCTAGTCGAGGCGCAGTAGGGCCGCAGCGACTAGTCGAGGCGCACCCGCAGCGACTAGTGGAGGCGCACCCGTAACGACTAGTCGAGGCGCAGTAGGGCCGCAGCGACTAGTCGAGGCGCACCCGCAGCGACTAGTCGAGGCGCACCCGCAGCGACTAGTCGAGGCGCACCCGCAGCGACTAGTCGAGGCGCACCCGCAGCGACTAGTCGAGGCGCACCCGCAGCGACTAGTCGAGGCGCACCCGCAGCGACTAGTCGAGGCGCACCCGCAGCGACTAGTCGAGGCGCACCCGCAGCGACTAGTCGAGGCGCACCCGCAGCGACTAGTCGAGGCGCACCCGCAGCGACTAGTCGAGGCGCCCCCGCAGCGACTAGTCGAGGCGCACCTGCAGCGCCTTGCGCTCTCGCTGCACGTCGGCCAGCTCGGCGCACAGCGCGCGGCAGACGCGGTGCAGCACGGCGTTCTGCTCCTGCAGCGCCTTCACGTCGGGGTCCGCCTCGCACGACGACTCGCGCGACGGCTTGCGGTACACCTCGAAGGCGCCGTGCATCTTGGGCGCGTCCTCGCGGCAGTAGCCGAAGCCGTCCGTGTCGTAGTCGCGCGGCGCGAAGGGCGGCTCGCGGCGCGGCGGGTCGGCCGAGGGCGAGGCCCGCGGCGGCGGCTGCGGCGGCTGAGTCCCCTTGAAGCGGTTGAGGTCGAGCGAGCTGGAGCGGGCGTGGTTGCGCAGCGGCCGCGGCGGCGGCGGCGGCGGCGGCTCCTTGCGCGGCGCGAACTGCAGCGACTGCGGCCCGTCCTCGGCGTGCGTCGCCTCGCGGGCCGGCGGCGGCGGCAGCACGCCCGCCGTCTTGAGCGGCTTGCGCGGCTGCGGCCGCTGGATCGACTTGATCTCGGCGGGGGCGCCGTTGGGCGGCGGCTCGGTGGGCGGCTGCGAGTTGAGCCGCTTGGGCGAGGCGAGCTCGAAGGCGTGCGCGAAGTCGTCGCGGCGCGGGGAGGCCCCGGAGCGGGTGTCGTCGTGCGCGGGCAGGGCGGCCGCGTCGGGCGTGACGCGGAGCGCCACCGGGTGGAAGATCTTGGGGTCGCGCTCGACGGCCGCCTTGTGGAAGTCGAAGTTGACCGGCTTCGGGCCGGGGCTCGAGACGCTCGAGGTGGGCGAGTCGACGAACTTGGTCCACTCCTTGTTGTTCGGCTGCGGCTCGGGCTTCGGCGGCGTGAGCGAGGGCGGCCGGTCGGGGTCCGGCTTGCGCGGCGGCTTCGCCTCGTAGGGGTCGGCGTCGGGCTTGTGCACGAAGCTGAAGTCGGCGGAAGAGCCGGAGCTGAACATGTCGGCTCCGAGGTCGACGAGGTCGGTGGTCACGGCCTGCTGCGAGAAGCGCGAATCGACCTTGGGCACGAGACACGCGGGCAGCGCGTCCGGCACCGGCACGTTGTTCCGCCTCAGCACGATCAGGTGCATCGCTATACTGAACTCCTCCAAGGTCAGCATTCCATCTTTGGTTATGTCGGCTAGCTGCCAAATCTTTCGGAGATCGGGAACCGATAGTCGCGACTTTTCGAAGAAAAGCCTAGAATAAAATTAACCTTGATTTAAAAACATTGTTAACCATATTTCAATACTCAGTCGGTATTATAAATGTTAAACCTTTCAACTCTGGCAAACGATCGTTTGCTTTAAGTTTTAAAATTCGCCCTACCGTATAGTAGTAGGGCGAATTTTAAAATTTGCTTGTAAGTAGGTAAGTTACCTCGCCGTCTGTCCGGACAGCAGGCCCTGGTCGGGGCGCAGCTGCGCGAACTGCGCCGCGTAGTGATGCGCCTGCGCCTCGCTGATGGCCCACGCGGCCGCGCCCTCCGCCGCCGAGCCCTCCTCCTCCGACGAGTGCCGGTCCGACGACTCCTCCTCTGTGCCTGCAACGACAGAAATATATCTCAATAACACTCCTCCTCTTAGAAGTAGTCAAATAACCAGCCAAATGCGAGTCGGACTCGCCCATGAAGGGTTCCGTAGCAGCAAGTAACATATATTATAAAAGTTTATATTCGAGTTCATTAAATGTAAACTGGTTGCTTGAGAGTTTTTTTGAAAAAGTTTTGTAAAATGTGCGCCCGTTCATTTTATATCCCAAGCATTTCGAATATAAAAATATCTGGAAAAATGTAAATTACTAGAGAAAAATAAGGTTTTCTGTTACACATTTAAAAAGCACGCGAAAACGCCAAGTCACGTGACTGTTGAAGTTGTGACGTCAACGTTCTATACACCAAACCGATAGGGATCGGAACGAGCTAAGCTAACATATCCAATACTTTTCACATTTTATTGTTAACACAGTCAAGTAGCCAATTGTAATCGCGTATAAACAAATCTACTGACTGTGCTAGTATTTTTCTGGAAGTGCGTCTAAAAGTTTCTAGAGAAGGGGACGACCACCTACGCCTTTTCTTCCATGACCGAGTTGGCGTATCATAAGATAAAGAACAATCGTTTTACGAAAGAGCCAATCGATAAATTCGTTAAATAAAATTTCCTATTCCCGTCATACTAACTTCATCCAAATATTATCGATAACCAAAACACACACAAGCAATAGATACGTATATCTATACTATCTATACTAATATTATAAAGAGGAAAGGTTTGATTTTTTGTTTGTTTGTTTGTATGAATTGAATAGGCTCCGAAACTACTTGGCAGATTTGAAAAATTCTTTCACCGGTGGGAAGCTACACTATCTACGGGTGACATAGGCTATATTATATTTTCAAAAAAATTAGGGATCCTTACTAAAACTTCAATAATGTAATTAAAGGTGACCTGAAAAATTCCTTACATCGCGTGCGCTGCGAAAACTATTGATGATAGAACAAAGTCATGCACTACGACTTTGCAGAACTCATCATTATCTACAAAAAGTGTCGGGATAGCATATGACTAAATATTATAGTTATGTCACAATAAGCGGTTTTTTAATCTAAAAAATTTATTAATATGCCGCCTCTTTTAAAGGCTCTTTATTTGTACCTTGGTATTAATCCTTATCAAAATAAATTACTTTATATTCAAGATAGCTTCAATACCTTTATATAACTTTTTGAATTATTCAATTCGGACATTTAATTCGAAAGATATCATGAGTTTAATAATGCAAGTATTAGAAAAAAGTCGCTTGGTTGCCGCTCACCGCGCTCAGCTAGCCAGCATGCGATGTAGGCTCCAAGCGTCACTGGGGTAAGGGAGGAGTCAATGTAATAAAATAAATTGCAATATTTATATGTATAATACGTACATATTTTAGTACCCATTGCACCCGTGCGAAGCCGGGGCGGGTCGCTATATTAGATATAGCTAGAAGTGGTCATGTATAAAAATAAAAATATATATCTATACTAATATTATAAAGAGGAAAGATTTGTATTTTTGTATGTTTGTAATGGATAGGCTCAAAAAGTACTAGGCCGATTTAAAAAAATCTTTCACCAATAGAATGCTACATTCTTCCAATTTGGCATAGGCTACAAAATTAGGAATCCTTGGTAAAATTTGAAAAAAATCAACAGAAAAGCGGGAAAAATTCTCTAAGGCGAAACGAAGTTCGCCGGGACCGCTAGTATAGTAATAAAGTATCAACGCTTGAAAAAAACTTTAAGTCTAACGCGTTGAGGTCGACAAATAGACAGTTCGTTAGTTACGTCATTTCATATACCTAATGTGATGAAACACGCGCTGTAATTGGTCCGAACCGCAAGTCCGCGCCTGTGACTCGCAGCGTCCTTGGAAACGGTATTCGTACAAGCGCTAGCTCACTTTTGTAAGCCACGCCCACCGTGGTGCCATTTTCAGGCGTTAGAAATGCTTCTATGTTTTTTTCGTTCACAGGGTTGCCCTCACTCCACGTATCTTGCAACCAGGCGGCCGAGTAGGTACTAGTTGGAAGAACTAAACCGTATTTAGCACAATGCTTGCGGCCCCGGTTACGACCGGATGGTTTAGTATTAAAAGCATTTGCAGCAACAAAAAAATGGAATTTCTATTACGCAAACAGAAAAGAAAAAATATTTTTTTCCTTTAAATTTCAAGACACACTTTTCCTCAACATAATTTCATCCCATTACCACAGTCTTTAAAATAAATTTGAATTGAGTATGTCCACTAAATTTATTCATTACAAAACCAATTATTTAAACTACGTCCCACTGTTGCGGATATCATTTTAACTACAAAATGTAGACGTAGTAGTGATGTGGTAGTTATAGGTTCCGAACTGGAGGTAGCTTCATTTGCATTGTATAAAGACGATTCATAAGTATTACAAATGTAATCTACATGAATAAAAAATATTGACTTAATATTGACTTTGACTTTGAAGACTTCATTGTGCTACCAAATCTTTTGTACAATGTTTTTAATACGAAGCAAAAATAAACGTTGTATCTAGTACATGTAATCAAATAAGCTCAAAAAGTGTTTATGGATTCACAATTAGCTGGCTCCAAAAAACAGCTATGTGACAAACTTGACGTATGAGGAAGTCAACTCAATCACGCCGTTTATTGTCTTCAAGATAACCAGTTCAATAATTTTTTGCAAGTTGATCAAGTGAGATTCACTCGCGTAACTATATTTGGAGGTCACATGATTAAATTAACGAGGCGCCAAAATGAGACCTCGCTAGAACAATTAGCATTTCGTACAAAAAACGTTTTATGTAATAGATCTAACAAGATACATCATCTTTGACTATAGCGCATAGAATATACCTGCTCAAAGCAAAAGGCTTGCAATGAAACCGAAGGCCGTCAAATTATTGCTTTTAAAAACACTCCAAGTACAAGTAAATTACAATCAATTATAAGATATAAATCGTCGACGCGCGTGCCGCGTATTTACCGTTTGCCATAAAGATTAATTTTGTCTGTTATTTCATGTAATTTCAATCCAAATTAGCAAGCGCGTAGACGAAATGTCTTTTTTCGTTTTTATCATTCCTCAAATTGTTTTCAATAAATAAACAATCGTAAAATGGCTATTCTCATAAGACTTTAATTATTTGGAGTAGATAGATTTCATAAGAAAATTTGTATTAATACATCATTCTAGTGCCTTGTCAAATCAAATACTAATTTTCGTTCCAATACAGGCAGTAGTATTTGCATGAAAGAGTAAAAAACATACATTCAGACCTCCATATATTCTTACAAACTATTGCATTTATAAACATTTAAAATAATTTAACAGTTCAAAACACCATTTTTATTTAGTAATTATTATGAAATACTTACTACCCGACGTTTCGGTTAGGTTACACAAACCGTGGTCACAAGCTGACTTGAATCAGGTTTTAAATGTTTAAAATGGAACGCGAAAATTAGTAGCATGTGCGTTGTTAATCAAATTGTTGCGGATACGTCTGTAATGAATTTCAGTGCATACCTAGCAGCCTGGTGTGCTCTTCCCCAGTATTAGTGGGCCACACGCCTCGTCCTGTTGCACTATGCTCCCACACAGGGTGCACTCGTTCTGCCACACTATTTGTAGGCGTGGGACTCTCACTTGCTGTACTCCATGGTGAACCATTCTTACCTCTTCTCTGCAATTATTTATTTTTTATTAAATTTTGGAATTTACTGCTACTATGCTTACTATGCAAACATTTAAGATGATAATATTTACTCTTGTTATTCTTGCAATGCTTGTCACTTTCTCTTATTAAATTAAGTATTGAATAAGTTAAATTAGAATCTATTTATCCCATTTTAAGAATAAAAAAACATTTTATTCTAACTGCAGTATAAAATCGGTGATTCATAAAAACTTGTCATTGTAACTCCCAGGGAAATATACAATGTAAAAAAGTATTCAGAGATACAAATGTCCAATGCAAATAGCAGTGACAAAGTAAAATATTATTGTTCAAAATAATTTAATCACAATAAAACCACAATAGAGGTCATTAGAATGAGTGCAGCACAGAGCATTTGAACAATGTCATGCAATCACAAGGTCAAACCTCCAAGCACAGTGATAACTTAAATGGTTTGTTTGGCAACAACTGCAGTCAATGCAGTGTCTTGATAAAATATCATTTATATTCAACTAGCGACCCACCCCGGCTTCGCATGGATGTAATGTAAATACTTAGAAAGATTGGCTTTTCTATTCTTTATTGCAAGTAAAAACCTTCCTCTAAAAATCACTCTAACTATTTAAAAAAACTGCATTAAAATCCGTAGCGTACTTTTAAAGATTTAAGTGTACATAGGGATATAGGGACAGAAAAAGCGACTTTGTTTTTTACTATGTAGTGATTGGTTCCAATTTGTTTTTGTCTGTGGATTCCAGTGTTCATAATAAAGGAAACATCTTTAAATGTACTCATGACAAATGTTTTTCTGAATAGATTATAGATAACAATTCTAGTGTTCATCTACTAACTATTCATAAAAATAATTCATAATATCCTCATTCATTATTAAAATAACAGATCTATAGTTTTGATCAACAAGTTTTATCTTCAAGTGAAGTATTTTAATAACTTGTTTGTCTATTATTATTTATATTGACCATTTAGGTCATTACTTTACTAGCTGACCCAATATTGTTTATTAATGAAAGTTCCAAACTTCATCCAAGTCAAAAAAAATTAATGAGTAAGTAATATTGCATTTTTGAAAATACTTTTTAAAACATAAATAATGCTAAATAATTTCCAAAAGACAGTTCTCAACAACATTTACAAAATGTATTCCCTATTATAAAATTATACCTTAAAAAATGTTAGACCTCTGTGTTTACATTTTAAGCTTCAGTACTAAACCTGGCATTTAAATTATATTGATGCATCATTATAATACCATCATTATAATATATAAACCATTGTTTATAATGATGAATATGTCACATGAATTGTAAAGTAAAAATTACTAAGAACTCACCCCATGTGAACCTGATCTCTGTGACATTGTTTCAGACTCCATCTCAGAGTCCGTACTCAATGCTTCTGTTGCATCGTGAGATAGGGTTTGTGGAACATCACTATCTGACAAATTAGAAGACAGACGAATTGGTTCATATGCACCTAGATTTCCACCAAAATTTCGCTCTCGTTTTGAAATATGTTGTTCTTTTGGTGAATTAGATAATTGTATTAGATCGGCACTAGCTTCTGAATTAAGAGCCCACGTGAACCTGGGCAATGGGAGGTCCAGAGGCGTCGATAACAAGTCAGGCTTCAATGTCATGTTTGTTTGATGTGCTGCTATTAATTTCAAAGCTGAATAAAATTGTTTCCTATTCATATGATTCAGTGTAGCACAGTTGTTAGGGGCGACACTGATGTCCATGATCTGTAATGGATAATTAACGCTTTATTGGCTTATTCAAGAATATAAACGGTTATATCTATCTAACAAAGGAAGTCGCTTACCTGTTTAAGGGCATCGTTAGATACATTAGATGATCTAAATAATTCTGTTGCTTTTAAAATTGGTATTTTCCCGTTGGACTCCTCATCGCAACATAAAAACAAATCACCGAAATATCTCATTTCGGTTTCTGTCAAGTTCAGATCCTCCATTATAAAGTACAACCAAGATTCTACAGCTTCTCACACAGTTCTATTGATATACAGTAAATTGGGCAACAAAAATATCCATTATCTATTAATGTAAACCATTATTCATTGATAAAATAGACGGATTTGTAGCTTGTACATCACAAGATTTACACGAAGCAAACGAAATGTCACTGACAGCTGCCTGCAGACATTTCAGCCATTACTTCTGAGTGATGTACACTTGAAGGTTGCTAAACATATCGGTGTTAATCGGTTTCCACAATCATTTGATTGAACAAAAATATCTGCAAAAATGTTGAACATTTTCGTTCAGATATTTAATTGAAATCTATGTCTAAGTTATTATTCGTTTACCCAATGAATCTTGTTTCAGTTTAAGAAACAAGTAATTACCAAATTTTTAAGTTTTCTATATTCTTGGTATCTTCAAATATAAAAAGTTCGTATTACCTACGTTGCCTTCAGACAAAGATACGATTAAAGTTTACCTACACCAGGATTTGGAATGAATCTAAAACTTTTAAATTTTGTCTAGGTTTCGAAAAAGTCTATTATTTTATTTCATTAGTGAACATACCTAGTAGGTATTCATTTAAGATCATAATTTGTTTTATGATACTTAGAAAATATATTTACCCATATAAATAATGTTTAAATTAAAACCGGCCTAAGATTATAAACTGTGTTATTTTATTTTAATGATTTTTCGTATGTAGTTAATGTAAATAATATTTCATTAGTAGGTACCTAAAGGTTATTTTTATTTTGTTCTATTAACCTTCAACCTTTTTTTGTAGCAAAACCAATGAGAAAAAGAGCAAAACTTACAAAATGTCTAAAGATACATAATGGCCAGTGTGATTTTGAGGAAAGAGTAAAATAATACATAAGACATAGGTATAATAATATTAATAATATACCTAGATGTCTGTGAGGTTAAGCAAGAACTCGCTAATAGATGGAGTAGGGAATTATGATCAAGTACCTGCGATGTACATAATACCTACTTGATTAAACAAGGCGTAATTACAATTTTGGTTGAGATGTTCTCCTCTTATTTACATAATTTATATTCTCCTTTACATAATCTAAGAAAACCGATTTGACCTTGGCAAAGAAAATGGTCACCAACAAGGGTAAAGTTGAGGTCAAGATATTTTATTTATGGACTACACTTGATAGGTTGAATGGCCGGTCCGCATGATCTCAATTTATTAAAATACTTTAAAAGCAACCTTGACTATTTATTTAAATCATATTTACTATCAATTTGAACGTTTCGATTTTTGTATTTAAATAAAAGTGGAATAGATTTATTATTCTTACTAGGTGACCCGGCGAACTTTGTTCCGCCTTAGAGGCAATAAATGACTTTAAAAAAAGCAAAAAAAAATAAATCAAAAAGTATCCTATGTCCTTCTCCTGGTTCTAAACTACCTCCCCACCAATTTTCAGCCAAATCTGTTCTGCCGTTCTTGAGTTATAAATAGTGTAACTAACACGACTTTCTTTTATATATATAGATAATTGCGCAACTTACTATCAAACTATCAAAAAATATGCCCAACGGTACTTTTAATGTTCTAATTGTTATTAATGTGCTGAAGAGCTGCTCAGTCGTGGTACTTTTCGTCCGTTTTTTAAAGTCAGCATCTTTACTTTCTGTAGGTACCTACACCTAAGTCACATACATTAAGTCACCGGGTAATTAAACAGTTATAAGTGACAGAAGTAAAGAACTAAAGGCGCGTACAGCACATTCCTTGTAATTAAATTTTCAAAATTCATAAATGGAATATGACATGTGCAGTGCGCATTTAAAGAGTACACCTTGCATGTCTCACCTGTGTAGTCTTAAATATGACTTCCTCAAAAACACACTCACGTAAGTCATTTATTTCCTAGAATGACCTGACCCGATATAATTTCAAAAGCTTTAAGGACAATGAAAAGAACATAATTTTTGTGTAGTTAATTTATTTGTTTCACTTACACATACATAAATGGTTTGATTTGTTGTTTTTCCTTGTTCTATATAACAACACTGGATAAATTACACATTCATAACACTACTTTCAAAGTAGTTCAATAATTTAGATTTTATAACACAGCTATAGTTAAAACTTAAAATTATAAGCATCGGTAATCTCGACAAATCATAATAATCAGCATCGCATTTATACAACTATTAACAAATATATTTAATCCTTAGTCTGGATGTACTTGATAAGGTCAATGACTCTGCTGGAGTATCCGTACTCATTGTCGTACCAGCTGATAAGTTTGACGAAGTTGTCATTCAGGGAAATGCCGGCAGCAGCATCAAAGATCGACGAGTGAGAGTCGCCGATGAAGTCGGAAGATACAACTTGGTCTTCGGTGTATCCCAAGATGCCCTTCAAGGGACCTTCTGCGGCCTCCTTGACCTTCTGTTTGATCGCATCGTATGAGGCGGGTTTGCCCAGACGGACCGTGAGGTCAACAACGGAAACGTTGGCAACAGGGACACGGAAGGCCATACCGGTCAGTTTGCCGTTAAGAGCGGGAATGACTTTGCCGACAGCCTTAGCGGCACCGGTGGAAGCGGGAATGATGTTTTGCTGAGCGCCACGGCCGTCGCGCCACAGCTTGCCTGACGGACCGTCAACGGTCTTTTGGGTGGCAGTGGTAGCATGTACAGTTGTCATAAGACCCTCAACAATCTCGAAGTTGTCATGGATGACCTTAGCCAAAGGAGCGAGGCAGTTGGTGGTGCAGGAGGCGTTGGAGATAACCTTGGCAGAGGTGTCATAGGCGTCAAGGTTGACACCAACGACGTACATGGGTGCGTCAGCACTGGGAGCCGAAATAATGACTTTTTTGGCTCCACCGTCCAAGTGAGCGGAGGCTTTGTCAATGGTGGTGAACACACCAGTCGATTCTACGACGTATTCAGCTCCAGCCTTTCCCCAGGGGATGGCTTTGGGGTCCCGCTCGGAGAAGACAGCGATTTTGTTACCATTGACGATGAGGTTGCCATCTTGGATTTCAACGGTGCCCTTGAAGCGGCCGTGGGTGGAGTCGTATTTGAACAAGTACACCATGTAGTCCAAGCCGATGAAGGGGTCGTTGATAGCGACCACCTGCGCGCCCTTCTCGATGGAAGCGCGGAGCACCAGGCGCCCGATACGGCCGAATCCGTTGATACCGATCTTCGACATTTTTCCCTGTAATAAGAAATTATCTGATTATTACTTACATATACTACACATATTATAAAGAGGGAAAATGTAAGTTATTTTAAATTTCTTTCAGCGGCGAAAAACATTTTTTTCAAAGTCCCCAAGGTCTTATTCTTATACCTAGTTATAAGCAATTATCAGTGAGATGCACATTTCGATCAATAAATGTTTTATATTGACATTAATGTCGTAGGTATATAAAATGTGTGATTTTTTCAGGTTTTGCTTATGAAGGTCCAGCTCAAATTCTGGTTTGCAAAAAGGTTTATTGTATTTCACAATTATAAATCACTATAACACTAATGTACCACTGTTGAAAGTTTTCATTATTTTTATTCGAGTTTATACATATAACTGTTTTTTATTAGATTACGAAAAACTAAAATTTTATGCCAAATTTCATATAAGCGCATCTTCAGATCGACAACATCTGAGATGGTTTATGTCAAGGTTGAAAAAATATAATTACCAGGACCATAAGCGCGCAAAGTCGCGTAGGCCCGCTATCTAAATAATGATTGACTAGCGGGCCGGCAAAACTTTGCAAAACGAAACAACCAAACATATAAAAGTATATTTAATTAAATATGCCATAGCTATGTTGTAAAATATTGTAATAAATTGCCATTAAATTTGTATTTGAAGAGAAAACTTCTGAACTTCTTGCCAGTATTATCTCGGTTGTTTGGTATATTTCTGAATCAGAAGTCTGTATAAAATTGTTACATACTCTTTGTAATTACAAAAATAAAAAGATTTTGAATTTTTACTGTAAGTTTTAATTGAAAGAGGAATCTAGAAAACAGTTTTCTCGACTATAGTCACGTATGTAGGTGCTCGCTTTCCATTAAGGTGTGTACTTATGTGACTCAATATTGCACAATACCATTAACAAAATTCCCAAACCAAAAAAATAATTCGCATTTGTTTGACCTTGGTGTATCATTTTCTATCTATTCCAAGTGGTATACGATGCAATTGCTGATGCCGGCAAGTGGAGGTCATTTAGAGGTCACCCAAGGAGGGGGTTTCATTCATGGAAAATTACATTAATTTCTGATATCAGTGATTCAAATCTTCCAAAGGTGTAGTCAGTACATATCCATATGTTATTTACAGAATAATACACGTAATATTTATAAAATACTATCAATTAATGATCCGGTATGTGTTACGTGGAAATTAATCACCGATTTGTATTATAGTGAGACACTAATAAATCGATTCAACAATTGACATTAGGAAGAACAATGCTTGTATTTGCATAATGATAATAAAACTAAGGACTTACCGGAATAAATTAGAAGAAAATTTATTCAACTTGTTCACCACGTACGTTCCCCACAAGATGGAGATTGGAAATGTCAAGCTAGCTGGGCCTGAAGGACATGGCGGCCGTGTCGGCCATAGATATTATAGAAGATCAATTATAATCATAGTATCAAAAGATACAGACCAGACATAACTTATGAATAAAACACGCTAGCCAGCAAATACAACCTTTTAAGTGTGGAAAAAATAATCTCTTATCTTAAAATGATTTTTGAATCTTGGACGTTTGCCGGCCCGTTCCGTATTTTGAAGCCATTTTTACTAACTTGGCTATTGATGAGGTCTGCGAAGCCTTTTCAGCTTCATCGAGATTGCCAGAAGAGCCTGTACGCTGTAACTTAGATCGAATGTTCTTTAAAAATGTAAATTTAAAATTATTCATTACGTTTGTATGGAAGTAATTAAATACGCAAGGAACCGAAAAATATTGTATTCATTATTTATTTTTCTCGACTACGCAAACGGCTGTGCGTAAAGATTGTTGTACGTGATCTCGTTTTTAGATATTCCGGCGCTTTTTCCATAGGTTTTGTATTTGTTTCGGTGCCGTTATGGCATCAGGTAGGTACACTAATTTGCAGTTTATGATTTTAAATGTGTATTTTTTAAACTTTATTACAAATTGGATTTTAGTAAATTATGAATTAAGGTCAGCATTTAATACATCTGAACATAAAATATTACAAGAACCAGAGCTGAGTACTTTATTTTTTTTATACTTTTGGATCAAAATGTATTTTCACAACAAATTTATAAGTATAGTTAGGTTTTTCACAATAACTAGTTCTTACTTTTTGTTACTTTATTGAGCACATTTTTTCAAACATTCATGTGTTTTTGTTAATAACTACAATTTAATTTTTCAAGTGATTGTTTATTATAATTTGAGGATAATAAAACGTCGGGATAAAAGAATTATATGGTAAAAAAAAATTAAGTCTAATTAAAAACATAGCAGGATGTTGAATATTCTTCTAAGATGTGATGTTGTTGACGAAATTAAGCATTATGTTTTCTTAATCTCTATTGATTATAGTACAATTAAAACTAATTCGTTTACCTTTTAGTATTGTTTTGCCATATGTTGATGTAGGCAGTCAACATTATTTTATCTATTTTCCTTCTGTAAAACGAAGTTCTTTGTCTCTCAAATCTATAGTCAATGATTCTGGTGTTGTACATTAAGATTGATCAAAACACCGGTTTTTTTAAAAGGCTTAATCATAATCAAGTAAATTTCGTTGTCTCTGGACTTCCTAAAATTAATATAATCTGTAATCCTATTATTTAATTTTGACGCGGGTTTTTTCAAAGATGTCTTTCAGAGATTTTGTTGATATGCAAATAAAATTGTAAGAAGATCAAAGAATTTAAAATTTACCAGTTTATTTTATTTCGGGAATGGTGAATAAATTAGGAATAAATGGATTTGGACGAATCGGCCGCGTAATTTTCAGGGCCGGTCTCAAAAAGAAAGATATTGAGGTGATCATAAAGAACATAGAAATGTTTAAATTGTATTAACAAAAACATACGACTTACTTTAGTACCTAATTTACTGTTTTGCAGATAGTTGCGATCAATGACCCTGCTATCGACATCGAATATATTTGTTACTTGATAAAGTTTGACTCTACACATGGAAAATTTGGTGGCAATGTCACACACACAAAGAACGAAATTTTTGTTGATGGTAAAGTCCACTTATATTATCGTGTGAGTAGAGAGACTCTACTATCCCATAGGGTTCGTGGGTTTGATTCCCACATTGACCAGATAATAATTTCTTAAGTTGGGAATGACATACCTAAGTATAATTATTGCATTAAGTGCATACCTACTACAGTAGATACCAACTAGTTGCCATTCTTGAATTTTTGGTTGAGGGGGGTTGCCTGTTATTTGGGTTATAATTTATATTCTTTTTTTTTCCTACCTGACTATCGATGATGGCTGCGAAGCCTTATCATCTTCACCGAGCTTTCGGGGGAGCGCAGATGGCTCTCACCCCTTTAATTTTAAGTAAAAATTTATATTGAAGTAGTGTTATTCAGTTAAATAGAAATAGGTACTAAGGCAGCCAAAATTACATTAAAGGTAGCAAACCTTTCAAATAAAGAATTTAGGCAACAAAATGTGTATGTGCATGTCTACGCCTTAGGCTTAAACTGGTGAAAAGATTAAGATGGTGTTTTTTTTTAAAAGCAGATTTATTTAGTTTCCTTTGCTTGCAACTTTATTTAAGGCCATGCCTAAGTAGCTCTAAAGTGTTTGCCTAATATAAAAAATAGAGATGATGTCAGTTACAATTTAAAAATACAATGAACACGTATTTTTAGTTCTACAAAGAAAAACAAAATTGATGATGATTCAACACAGTTCAGTCAAATCCAAAATATTACAATCCGTAACTAGAACGATTCGATTTTAAAATATTGGCAACGGGCTGTATAGTTGATGATAGATGTTTCGTTTCTGCCCACAGGCAATGGTATTAAGGTGTTCCACGACAAGTTGCCGTCAAACGTTCCTTGGCAGGCCGCAGGGGTGCAATATGTGATCGAGGCTTCGGGGATGTTTACGTCCCTAGAGAAAGCGTCAGTATGTAGTACCTACTTAATAATCCGTTAAATTAAAAATTAAAAAAAAATGTGCTTTACGGTTTTGGTAGCCGATTAGACGCTAAGGCCAATATGAACACGTCCTATGATTTTGAACCAGTCTCAAGGGCTCCTACCAGAGCATATAGTATTGTATCCTTATCATTAGTATACAAATTTGGAATAAGAAAAGCTACTTTTATCCTTTACTTTACAAATACCGTAGGTATTTAGGTAGGTAGGAATTCAACAGCTTTATATCAAAGGTAAGGACATATTTCTATTTTGTCCAAACGAACAAGTTATGGTTCTATCTGGTCTCCATAACACAAATGCCTAAGCTTATTTATTTTGGTATCAGATCAATATTACATAAGTATGTAAATGTTATCTGAAGTGTATTTTGTTAAGAAAAATAATGAACTATGAAACAGTGGGGTAGTGATTATGGGTAGGTACCTACGTTATCTTTGATTGGATAAAAAGAGGCGGGTCGCGCCGTGCCTCCGATGACCCTTCAGAGATAAATCTAAAACGGGCACAAGTATGTGTAAACATTGGTTGAATGTCATCACTAACGTTACAAAATGTTTAGAAACTTCTGCACTTCAATCTGTTGATCGCATTTGTCACTTGTTGCTACTTGAAATCTTTTGAAACTAGGGAAATGCCTACTTACTGATACTTATAGGGTCTTGGAAATGTAATTAAGAGGCAAACATAATGTTGAAATAATTCTCGACCGATTTCCAGATATCGGTTTCAAACAATATACATATATCTTAGATCATAGAATGGTGATCTTTTTCATATTTCTGTAATACTTGAAAATATTCATCTGTAGTGTAGGTTTAGAAATGTATGCAAGCACAAAACTTCCGAAAAAGTGATCGTTAACGTTTTATCGATTATTTGGTTTCCTACAACTTACAGTTAAAAATTCAACGTCAACGTTCAATGTAATAATAATTAAGCCTTTTATCTCCCACTGTTGGGCACAGGCCTCACCAAATTACAATGTAATTTGCAACATTTGTATTACAATGACACCTACCCTTTGATCGAAGTTCTAAGGATTTTTTACCGATACCACAGATAGCCGATACCAACTTACCCATTTCTTTTCGCGAACTCATTTCAGGGTCACCTGGCTAGCGATGGCGTGATGCGGGTCATAGTAACCGCACCCAGTGTCGATGTGCCTATGGTAATACTTGGGGTCAATCAGGACAAGTTAAATGCAGGTAGGTTAATGTTTGACGGTGATAATTTCTTAGAAACTGATATAAGGTCAAGAGCTAATCCATAATTTGCTCTTTATTGGGTCGGGTATGCAACTTAATTTTGTTTACTAGTTTTTCCAATCGCATCCTAGGTTAGGTTCTAGGTAGGTACCTACTACTACTTATTCTAAAGCTTTGTTATATGTGCGTCTCGTCTGTTTTTTTATAAACACGCAAACAAACATGCTTTTTAAACAAGCTCAATAGGTATCCCATTAATCGTTGATAAAACAAATAATTTCGTACCTACCCCAGGTACATTTTTTTTCTTTTTCAGAATAATTAGTGTCCGTTTTAGGTAGGTAATACTAATCAGCAGACCAACATGCGAAGTACTCAATTCGTTTTGTTTAAAAATGAAGCCATTAATGGAATTGGTTAATAACTTTCGGCATCCTTTAGTGGAGATTAGAGCGAATTTCCACTATGAGTGTATTTACTGTACCTACTATTTATAAGAACAGGTGCATCGTTCAACAGGACTTCGGAAGAAGTTTGTATTAGTTGGTTATATTAACAGGTCAGAAGGTGATATCCTGCGCGTCCAGTACGTTGTACTGCCTGGCGCCGATCGTGAAGGTGCTGGACGATAGCTTCGGAGTTGCTGAGGGGTTCATCACGAGCATCCACGCCATGACGCCTTCACTCAAGCCTTTGGACGGGTTGTGCTTGAGGGGAAAGGTAAATTTGCTTAGATGTTTAGAGACACTAGCTAATTAGTAGCGTACAGCGTATATTTATTAGTCTCATAGTTTTTTTTCACTGTGATATGTAGGTACCTACCTATTTGTGTGTATTAACCTAAAGTATCTTGAGGACGTGTAAAAATCAAGGTTAAGAGTTTATGCCAGTTTCACGGTGTTTAGCCTAGTGTCATTTTTACGTAATGGCGACGAAGGTATGCTTCATGACAGGATTAGAATCATGCTCCCACAAGTTGTATTTGTTTGAGCAAGACAGAATTAATTTAGATATTGTAAGCGAAAAATATCGTTTATGCCGCACGATTTGTTTGTCTTTGTCTTGTGTGTTTGTCCAAGCACCCCTATTACATAGGTATGGGTATTTTATACCGCTTTTAAATCTAGGTACAAGATTATGTTCCGGTTACTTACAAACATGGAATTGACAATGCTTACCTCATACTTTTGTTGACATCAAACTGTACCGGAACGTGATCAAAAATCAAAGATGTAATCTCAATGTTCCTGGGAAGGTGTTAACTTATCGATATAATAATCTTGCTAATTGGTAGCTATATGCCAAATGTTTAATAATTCGATCGAAAAGTCTCTCAGGTCTTAAATTTGTGTCCTCAGCACTGGCGAGACCACAGGAGTATCCACCAGAACATAATCCCGGCGACCACGGGCGCGTGCAAGGCGCTGGGCAGGATCATCCCGCGCGTCAGAGACAAGCTCTCGGGCCTGGCGTTCCGAGTGCCCATCGTCAACGTGTCGGTATTGGACCTCACTATAAGGTACAGACACATATTCATATTTATTAATACTAAAATATCTACGTATACAATTTTAATTATTTTCTTACAATTGACAAACTACCCTGTCTTGATGTAAAATTAATTATAAGTTCCGTTTTTTTTGTGAAAACTACAGTTTCTTGCCGGTATCTTTTCTCTAGTTATAGGTTTCAAACCAGAGCTTCATTTGGTTCATAAAATAAAGTTTCTGATGGTAAAAAGCTGGAAGTTGGTTTGGTTGAATACGTTAATATCACGAACGACTACTCCTTTAAAGGAAAACAATACAAACGAAGAAATTCAATTTTACAGGTTAAGTTCGAACACGACAATACATGATATAATTAAGAATGTCGAAAAAGCAAGCGGTGGACCCATGCAGAACATAATAAGGATATCCAAGGAAGAGGCGGTGTCGTCAGATTTTATCGGAGAGAGCCACTCTTGCATCCTCGATGTAGACTCCAGTCTTCAACTGAAGCCTAACTTCTTCAAACTAGTCTGCTGGTATGAAAACGAGTATTCATATGCATGCAGAGTGCTAGACTTAGTATTCTACTCAGAGAAGCAGATACAACAAAGTTCGTCACCTAAATTTGTGAACGTGAGAACGAATCCTTCAAAAAAACATGACATGGTGCAACAAACGGACTGTTGCAGGAAAGACGTTCTCTGCAGCGCATCGGAAGATACTGGGCTGAAACCAAAACAACCTCAGACTCGATCACTAATTTTAAAGAAGCCAGCATCACATATTTCAGGAAGTATACAGTCTATGAATACTAATAAAGATTTTAAAAAGAGAAACGAGACGTTTAAAATTTGGGATGACGTTACAGAGATCCCTAAGTCTATACGACAAAATAGAAATTCCTTTTTTCATAGTTGTGTAGCAATTCCACCGCCAAATCGGGAAGAAATAGAATGTATAAAAGCCCATGAACGTTTAGAAATGCTTAAAAAAGAATTTTCGAAAATGGTCAATATTACCGAGAGCCTACTTAAAAAATCATTCATTCATATTGTTAAAGAAGAAAATAAATCTGTAAGTAAATCGTTTAACATTTTGCCTGAGAGTAATAGAGAAGAAAAAAAACTAAGTTGCGACACATTTACAGAAACGTATGACGATACTCCGAAGAGCAGTGCTTTATTTAATGTAGGCGGCGATTACATTTCAGCCATTAGTTCAAGAAATACCAATATTTTTAACGTAGCCGAAGGGCCAAAGAACATTCCTCCATTTCAAATAGCACAACCGAAGAAAATTAATTACGAATCTCGGAATAAGTTGATCATATTTGAAAGTATTCCTAAAGGGCAGACGCCATTGAATGTTGTAAATAGATTCGTACCTGATAAGATTTCAAAAAGTAATGATTGCAAGAAAAACTTTAAAGAAAAAAATAATAAGACGAGTTTGGAAACCACAGATATGTCCCAAAATATCCAAGTTCAATACTGCGCAGTGGAAGATAAGATTAAAGATCATAAAAAAACTAAACCCTCCTTTAAAGCTGTGAAACGAACAAATGAAGGTCAAATATCGAATTGGAAAAGTCCTATTAGAATTAGTGATAGTGGCTTCTTCTCAGTATTAAAGAAGCATAGCGCAGCTGAATTAACTCAAAATAAGGAAAAGGTTATCAATGTTGATAACAATGCTGTTGAAGGAAAGATATCGGCTGATTGTATTAATTCTGATTATCTGAATAAGGAAAATAAGATACAAAAAGATATCAATCTATTAACTAACGCGGAAAATGAAATAATCGCCAATACATTCCTAATAGCTGAAACTGACACAACGAGTAACGAAATGAAAAACTCACTAAGACGTATCGATGGCAACGGTAGCAAAAATGTAAGCAATAATTCTTCAGAAAATATTACCAAATTTACATCACCAGATACAGTTTTGACAGAATCTGATAATACGTCTAAATGCGGAAGCCCTGCAAATACGAGTCTTACTGTTAGCAATGTAGAAATGTACAAAAATAAACAAGACATCTATGATAAATTAGACAGCATAAGCGGCACAGATTCAAACAACTCATTCCAAATACACGAGAGAAAGTCCCAAGTAATCGATATCGCAGATTTAACCAGTTCTTTAGAGGACTTGGCACGTTTGGATAAAATTTGTAAAATTATTGAAATATCTGACGAATTGTCCAACAAATTATTCGCGGCCCTAGACGATTCTGATGGAATTGGTATAAAAAAGAAAAAATGGTCATTCAAAGATTTATGTGATAAAATAAAATTAGATGATTTCTGTGAAAAAATATTTGGAAAAACTTCGGATTAATGATTTTGATTTCTTGTTGAGACACGTCTGAAAGTAAAGTGAAATAATAAGAGTGACTACAGTAATAAACTATTCTTTATTGCAAAATATACATCTGTTTCATTTAGTAAGTACAAAAGTAAAAAAAAAACCTCAGTGATTCAAAACATACCTACTCAAATAAAATCTCAATGCAAAGTATCACAGTTTTCTTATGAAGTAATTACTACACCAGATCCTTAACTTAAACAAACTATTTTAATTTGAAATACAGTTCAACTGGACTTGTGGCAATAAATCTGGGTTTCATAAGGCATAAATCGGTGTGCTTGTACTTCAGTGCTTCAATATATATACACACTGCGACTTTTAGCAGCCCTGGTATCGCAACCGCATTATATTATGTAATAGGCACTTCGTTTTACGTTAAATTTATGTATTACGTTTAGAAGTACAAAAGTGGGGAAACATCTCTAGCAAACTATTCAAGCTAGATATTCTGTGATTCAGAATTTTTAAAAGAAAATATCATTTTAACGGATTTAAAATCACCGTCGACGATTTTCTCTTATGCTCTCAAACTGAGTAAGGCTAGGTGTTTCAGAAATACTTTAACAGTGGCAATTAGCATATTAATTGTGCGGTGAGTATACCCGCCTAGGATCTAAGCATACACACTAGGGTATCCCATCCACTGACAACAAATTTATTTAGGGTGACTGCAAACCGGAATTGCTTTTAAAGCTCAGCTACAACGCCTTTTTCTCTTTTGTGCATCATGTTGCGCACGCGCACCAAAAGTCGCAGCGTGTATAGCCTTACCCATAGCTGTGGTACACGGTGTCCGTGTTCCTGAGCAGCTTCAGGTTGAGGTGTATGATGGTGCGGGGGAACACGGCGTCGTCGGCGTCGACGAAGTCCGCGATGACGACGTTGACGGGCGCGCTGGAGCCGTCGTCGTGCGCGGACGGCGCGCCGGGACGGAGCTCCTTCGCGACGGCGGGCAGCACGTCCTTCAGCACCGGCAAGGCGCACTTGTCGCGCAGGTTGGATCTCCATCTGTAAAATACAAGTAAAGCATTGAACTTACCTAATGATCATTTATTTGATCATACATGTGTGTGTGTGTGTACAGTTATAGTCAAGCCGTTGAGATAAAACGTATCTCGTAACCTATAATATATTATAGTTACGCCACTGGGTTATTACTAATTTGACATATGTCAAATCGGTAATTACTCAACGGATGGGCTATAGCATCTTTAGTTTGTAAACAACTCGGTACCATGTCATTTAAAGCTTCTATTCGACTTACTCAGTCAAGCCAATTTTTAACGTGTCAAGGTGTATACAAAAACGAATGATGTTGACTGTACATACAGGCTTTACATTAATTATAATAATAGAAGGGAATAATAAATTTAAACAGGCCGTCCTATACGGCGTACGATGGGTAGTTAGTTGATTGAATGACTTATTTGATTGCCGGTTGACTGTCAACACTCACCTAAACACGGTAAAAAAACGACTGCAGTATAGTCTTGAGCACCTCCATGTGCAAGAAGCACCTGCGATTGCCAGAACTGCACGCATCTGAATACTTAAAACAGCGGTATGAGCACGACATGGTGCACGAAGAGTTTGGTTTCCATAAGTCGATGCACGCTGTCACCACGCATCTGAACAGGATAATCTGCGGCCTGCGGCCTGGTCATGAGCATGCCCTGGTGCCCGAACCATCAGCGGTTGCCAGAAGTCACTGCACGGACTTGAATACGATAAACTGCGGCGTTGGCGTAAGCATAGCCTGGTGTAGGAAGCGTTTGGTTGCCAGAAGTCGATGCACGCTGTCACCACGCACCTGAATACGATAAATTGCGGCGTTGGTGTGAGCACGGCCTGGTGCACGAAGCCCATGCCGGGGTGTCGGCGCGCGGCACGTAGGAACGTGAGCAGGTCCGATGCACGCTCGCGCTGCGGCCACGGCGACGGCAGCATCTGAGGCTGCCAGAAGTCGTTGCACGCGTACACCGCCTGGTGCCTGTACACCACCACTATCTGGGGAAAAGCGAGAAGAGATATTCGTGATTTTTTTTTAATAACCATCGAACATATCTTTTCTAAATAGTGAAAGGCAACTGAACTAAGTTGGGGATGCCCATTTAAAAATTTACATAATCCCTGGATAGAACATGAGTGTTTGATGTTCTATTAGCAGTCTAAGGATTCCATGGATATTGATGATTCAATATTGCCTCGTTTTAAAGCACAATCGGGTCTAAAGTATGTTATCAACATAGATAAGTTGGTTTACATTGATGCGCATTTGAATGTGCTTCACTTTTGCAGATAGCTTGATGTATTGCTTACAACTGAACATTATAGCACAAATCAACACCAAATTTACTTATTAAAATCCACTAAACTCTAAATCAAACAGATCGCCCATGCTTGTCTTGGAAGTAAAAGCATTTCGTGTGGAACTGCACAGGCTCTTATTCAGTGTGTGACTTTAGCTCTCTTTTGTACTTTGATTTATCGGCTGTCAAGTCGATCAAACAACATAAACTTTTTGATGTAGCCATCAGTAACAGTAGTGTTAGTAAAACTGAAACTGTGAGACAGGAATAATTTCACACACAAATGAGTGCCTACCTCATTGTCAATTGTTCATTAATTGGCTACTTGACAGTTTTTGAAAAAGTATTGCAAAATGTGCGCCCGTTCATTTTATATCCCAAGCAATTCGATTTATCTGGAAAAAATGTAAATAACCAGAGAAAAATAAGATTTTGTGTAACACATTTAAAAAGCGCGCAAAAACGCCAAGTCATGTCACTGTTGAAATTATGACGTCAACGTTGTAGACAACGAACCGATACGCATAGGAACGACTTCATTTAGATAAACGGAAAATGTTTCAATAAATTCTTAATACGATTAAAGACACAATAATTCAATTTAATCGGTAAAATAATCATTGTTTCGCCACATTAAAATAAATTATTTTCGCCGACAGCTGTCATTTCCGAATTGCAATGGTGGTTTCCGTTTCGGTTCTTTTGTTCCACAGATAAAAAAAGTAAAATTTATTTTGCAAAATTAAAATACTAACTATGCTTTTAATTATAAAATAAAAATGTAAAATTATTACTTTACTAATAAGCTAACATATCTAACACTTTTCATATTTTATTGTTAACACTGTCAAGTAGCCAATTGTCAATGTGGCTAATGAAAACATAAATTAGTATTAGATCTTCCCATGCTTAATATGAATGTGATAACAGAAGTTATATTTAATTTTATAACAAATGTAGCTAGAATACAATTAGAATTAAGTTATTACTTACCTGTTGCCTAAGCCTATTAAGGGAGTTTAGAGTGATACGCTGGATATCTATCTGCCTTGGTACAAGTAAAGGTCCAAAGAAATTTAGTAAAAACCTCATCAGTCTCTGATGGTCTTTAGGCTGGAACCCATAGAAGTGTTGGAAGTCCAATATAACTACCTGAAAATTATATCAAAAATGCTTAGTGCAATTTTGATCAATGTATTTACATTACATAGCAGTATTAATAATTTAGTGTTTCGACAGTTGAGAAACAAAACCACATAACTCATTTTGTTGAGAACATTTTTTATGACCTTAGTTCAAGGTCATAAAATACTATTTTAATGAATATTGAGACAGGTAGGTTAAGTGGTTTCGTTTCTTAACCATCGACATTCTGGCTGAATCAGCATTCTGTTAATTATTACTATGAGCTATCTCTATGAGTTATTAAATTTGACAATTTTATGGACAGACATTAAAATGTTACCATTACAACACAGCCTTCACAAAGATACAAATTTTTAATAAATAAACAAAATGGAAACAAAAAATATATAAATGAGAAAAAAAGTCCAAAGAATTTGGTAAGTACAAAAAATTCAAGATACTTCTGCCCTAATACTCACCTCTCCAGGATGTGAATCCACAAAACTCTTTATTTGATTAAGTGCTTCTGTCATTTCGCCAGCATACAGTCCGTGGGTGAAATAAAACTGTTCATCATCTTTTTTAGTTGCTAATCTCAAGTCAAAATATCTAAAATATTAAAAGTTAATTTTGTATGGTACAAATACAAATGATAAATTTAATATACTGAATTTATACAGCGAGACACATCTAACATGTCAAAGGAAAATCTTTTTTAATGTAAAGAAGACGCTAGCTTTGATTGATATGAGGATATGATTAGTATGTGGAAAGCAGGAACAAATCTCAGTAAGAGATTTGCTATACATGGTGTTAAATTTTAACCGAGAAAAAAAAAAGTGAGTAGTAGGATGATCATAATTTTAAGTTAAGTTAGGAAGTAAGTAATGTAAATTATTAAATTCGTTTTCGCCAAATAGTTTATTAATCAATTTTGAAGGTACCTAATGCCTATAAGGAGTTGCTGCAATGCGTCACTGACTTGGGTTACTGTCCAGCGAATGATCGTACCTCGGAACAAAGGGAACAGTCTATGTAGAATGGGCTCTGCATCAGGAGCAAGCTCACTTGACCGAGTGATACCGTATGTCATTGAATCATGACTACCTGGAATAATTTTATTTAGTTTTGTCAATAATCATAAATTGCAACTAAAATTTCAATAAAGAATCACCTATACCCACATATGTATAGATAGCAATAATGTCATGCTACCTTCATACATAGTAATGAGTTGCTTGTCAATGAATACAAGTGCCAATTTTTATTTTAATAATAATGATACACAAACAAAATCAAACAAAGTCAAAGGAAGTTTGTGGTGGAAGACTTAAGTTTTTAATAACAGTTGGCTAAGGTAAGTTTCTTAGTCAGTCCTACTGTACTAAATTATTTCTATGATGAAAAGGTCAAAGGGTAACAGTTATTTATAACTCTTATTTACCTGGAATAGCTAGATATATAAATGGTACATCTTTCAACTGTTCTGGTAGGTTTGTCATCCAATATTCCAAGTTGATAATTTGAGCAGACCCATGTTCCATTGTGAATAAAGCTGCAAACAAAGGAAACTCCACATTATCTTCTAAATAAGGTAAGAGTTATTGCTGAGATTCGATAGCTGTCAAATGTAATAATTACTATTCAGGAATTAATAGTATAGGTACCTATTTTCCAAAATTCACTGAAGTAACACTGGAATTTTTGAATTGAGGCCACATCTAAATCTTATGATTCACGCCGTCCCATTATGCACTAATTATACCTTTGTTGATTGCCCTACACAGGGCTTATTACAAGAGCGATTCACATTTTTGTAAAATGTGAAATACATAGTAATTATGATTTTATTCGTTTAAACAAAAACATTTTTGGAGCCATTTCGAAAACTGTGAAATTTTGATGGTTAAATAATTATCCGACGATTTTAGATCGGTAACGGAAATGCATTAATAATTTCAGCTACAGGATCTTCAAAATTTGGTAGGATAGCACTACGTGCCGAACAGAAGAAATGTCAATGTCTAATTGCGTTTTGTTCAATTCTATTCGAGCAACAAAACGCGTTTAATTCATTTTAGTATTAATTTCTATTGCTTTCCTTATTTTGCTGTCTGTACAAATAATCCTAATTATAAGACCCAATTCGATGTTCAATTATTAAAATTGAAATTTAATTATAATATTTTTGCTCAAGCTATAGTAAAAATAGGATAATCTTACTTCATTGCTCTTCACAAAGCAAGTTTATTATCAGATTAACAGAGTTCATAAGTTCAATTAGATAACTGACTGCATCAGATCGATTTGCAATAGTAATATATAGGTACAACTAGAACTAGGTATTTTTCGGATTTCCAAGTGTTATGTTTTATTTTCAAAAAATAATACTTCGAAATAAAGAGCGAAATAGGTAGGTACTCGTATGTAATTTAGACACATTTATTTACTTTACTATATTCGTCTTCCGGAAGCAGTTACACCATTTAGAATTACGAGAGATGTTTTCTGTAAAAAGGATACAGTATTTAATGGTACATAAGTAAAACTTATTTGTTTTGCAAATCGCACATTTAATATTTTTCAATTTAGTACTTACCTGATTGTATTTAAGTAATGAGGTAGCAACCATCGTTTTATATACAAGATACGAACAAACCTTAACTTTAGTAGTGTCTATTAGTAAAGAAAAAAAAATGCAAAAATGCTTACCCACCAACTGAAATTAAAAACAGTCCAAATTTCATGATTCGCACTGTCACCAAAATTAGTATCACAAAATTTTACAGCTACCCACTGAACGTCCTCAATTTGTAAACAACCGTTATGAACGTTGAGTCAAATTAATTTTATGAGAATTTCAATCACGTATGTGCGCTGACTCGAGGAGTGTAGTTACTAATGAACTTATCATGCAAGTACAGAGTCTGTGCAAATAATCTCCAGTAAGGTTGTTATAAGGTAAAAAACAAACATGAGGATTTCGATCGCTTTGTTCCAAATCTGCGATTCGACTGGCTTATTTGACGGATTAGGTGAAAGGTAAGAGGTAAATCGAGTTAAACGGTAGTTACAAGTTTTTTGTTACGCTGTGACATTTGGGTGCGTTAATTTTAACATTAACCTTGATTTCTTTTTGTTAAGAACTCGTTACGCATTTCCCGTGAATTGACTCTGGTTGTAAAGTACTTACTTTTTTGCGAAGCCAAATCAAACAAATGGTCATGTTTCTTTCGATGATCCGATAAGGTACGAATCAAAATAACATTATTAGATGATTAGTTAGAAGAGTAGTTCTTGGCTTGTGTGCTGTTTTTAGGTAGGCACTTTGACTATATACTTTTTTGAGTTTTATTATCGGACTAGCTGTGCCTGCGACTTTCGGTATTTTCGGGTTTTCGATTGGTTTTTCCCCTTTCTCCCCTATAATGTATATTATATTCGATTCCAAAAGCATATTTTAATTTTAGTTTCGAGCTATTTTTGTGCCAAATTTCATATCTCTTAACTTAAAAAACAAACTTTGTGCCATATAAACTTTTAAGGGCTGTATTACCCCCATCCCCTTTATTTTTAAAACAAAAAGTTGTCTATGTCCGTTCTAGATGTTTAGCGAACATTTTATACCTACCAAATTTCATCAAAATCGGTTCAATGGTTTAGGCTTAAAAGCCGGATAGACAAATATACTATACTACATACACACTACAGTTTAGTTGTGTACGGTCAACAGCACATCACTGTAGATACTTGCAGTTCAATATTCGTTCTTTTGCCGACGACGTAAGGGCGGTCAGTCAAAAGTATGTTCGGACTTTGTGCCGCTCGTCCATTATAACTCCAGAATATTAAATTGTAATTATGATGATTACATGATACACAGAGAAACCACCTATATTATTATTCATACAGGATGTAAGTCATTTATTGCGTAAATACTTAGGAGGACAAAATTATGCGTTAAGGATATCTACATTCCAAGACAAGTCCATACAGATTGAATTATTTTCCGTTATGAGCCTGCCTTTGCAAAATTAAAAAAATAATTGATAGACTTTTAACATCTAGGGGATAGATTATTAATTATTATTGCATTTTGCCTCACTGAATATGAGTTATGCAAATGCCTACGTGAAGGTATACTACGCGCACTCGCGTCTGTCGTACGGCATTATATTGTGGGGCAACTCGTGTAGCATCCAGGACATATTCATCCTACAGAAAAATGGATTCGAATAATAAGTAATATATAGTGACCGACCGAAACATGTTATTTTGCCGAAACCGAAACCGAAACCGAATGTTCGGTTTCATTGTAGTTTCGGCCGAAACCGAAACCGAAACCGAACCTTTTATAAAAAAAACCTTAAAAAGTCGAAAAAATTTTAGAATGCCCGTTTTTTTCTAAAATTAATATCTCGCCGACGTATAATTACAGATTTTTACTTTCAAAGATTTATCACTATGAAATATCAGCACAGTTACAGAAATTCTGTTTGAAAATTTAACTACCCTATAAATAAAGTGAAAAAAATACATTATTTGTAAGTTTCGGCGCGGCCGAAAGGTTCGGCCGTTTTTGGCCGAAACCGAAACTCGGGCCGAAACTTGATTTTTTGGCCGAAACTGGCCGAAACCGAAACCGAAACCGAAATTTCGGTCGGACACTAGTAATATAGCTCAAACAGACTCACGTAAACCTTATTTTAAAAAACTTAACATACTAACAATACCATGTCTTTATATTTTTGAAGCCTGTAAATTCATTAAAAAACACACAAATCTATACTCCCCAGTAAAAATGATCAGACGTAGGTAATAATCGCTACGAAAACAAACTCAAAATCCCATTTTCTAAATTAAAACTTTATTCTCCTTCGCCGCATGCAATGTTAATCAAAATTTACAACCATATTCCAAATAATATTAAACAAATAGAATCAATGCCAATATTTAAGGAGAAGTTAAAACAATTTTTAATAACAAAAAGTTACTATAAAATTTCAGACTTTTTTGAGGACAGAATATAATAATTTACCTACAGACAGCGAGATTTTCCTTCTTAACCGTGCAATATAAAGTTAATAGATTGTTGATATAAAGTTATTAGATTTATTTAATGTTATCTTAGAGTACCGCCCTAGTTTAAAAAGTGTTAACCTCTAATACATTTTATAAAAACATTATATAGAATCATTGCAACGCCCTCTACAGGGCTTCACATGTACTTAATCTTAAGAGAATCTGTCAACTTACTCCATGTGAAATGCAATAAAGATATTGAAAAGGTGATGGGTTCGAATTTCTCACACTGCAAGAGGAGATAATCTGTTTCTTTAAAATAGATGAAATGTTTTGAGAGAAGTTCGAAAAGTAGGTAGGTAAAAGCATCTTATTTTTGTTTTATCCTTCCCAAGGGGCCATCTTGTTCATCTTAGATCTAGCTATCTAGGTATTTACAAAGACAGAGCCAAAAAAGCGCTCATATCACGAATGCATTTTATCCCTGACCTCAGAACTCGTTTTTTTCTTTGGAAGTTAGACTAAATTACTTGCCTCTAACAAAGTGCTTAGGTATTGTTCACATCTGGTTGCATAAGTATTTAACACGCACGCAATTAATTAATTTTAGCTTTTCGTGTCTATCAAACCTTGATGTTTTTAAAAGGTCAGAATTAAGAATAAATCTCAACTAAGTACTTGGTTGGTTTACTTATCCTCAAAAGTGGGTATGTATGTATCCACTTACCCAATGGCTGTAGGAGCTTAGGATCAGGTATTATACCAAAAGCTTACCTTAATAGCTTCTATTTCGAACTATAGTACTTCTCTGAGTACTAAATTGTGGTTCGGCCACCGAGGATCACACAAAAGGTTAATTTTTATGGCAAACAAGGTAAATACTTACTTGCAAATCGAATATCGATCTTATGCACGGATAATAAGGGCGCTGCAAATTCTAAACTGTGAAGTCTGACGTGCTTTTGTTTGTACCTACATACTTAGTACTTTCACAAACGAATTATTTGTATCTTAATTCATTCCTTTCCTACTGACAGGTCAGTTAGCCTAGAAAAAACCTATCGCTACTTAGATGATAATGGTCTAAATACCGAGAACAGAAGCCCTGGGATGCTTATGCTTATTAGGCAGATATCAAAATCCGATCGAAATACCTAAACGATATATTCGAATAAGAGTGCTGCTCTACAATCCACAGTATGATATGATACTTATGCATGCATATGCTGCATCGTATTTTGAGGTATGCAAGTGGCGTAGTGTGCGTATGTATCTGAGTGATATTACCGGTTTCTTGCTTGCACATGTCCAAAGTTATTGATTGTAAACAAAGAGACAATAGGTACAGGAGTTAGTAGAGCGACTGTTTTGATTGATTTGGGCGTCGGTTGGCAAATAACACGATAGACGATAGGTACCTTCTGTGGAGAAAAGCTTATGGTAGGGTAGTTCATGAGGTAAGCCTGGGCGTCCATAAACTCGGTTCCGAGGGAGTGGTGTGTTCCAGGTAGACTGTTTCGCCCAATGTGCACGTTTCTCGATGTGGAGGACCGTTTTGCGGTAGGCACTGTGGGGAAACCTGGAAAATCCGAGAGGAAACCCGACTACTTCAGCACACTAAAAATGGATGAAATTAATTTCTGTAGTGCCGATTTACATTATTCTTAAGTGAGTAGGCCATTTTATTTGCGGTAACGTCTCTATGGAAGCACCCATCGTATTGTGATATGACGGTCTTTGTCAGCCCATTTTTTAGTTTATTTTTTGCTAAAGGGCCCCATAATTAGGATCTTGCATCCCGCCCTTAGCTTCGACTACCACAATGCGATCGTACGCTAAATGCCTTCTTTGCTCTTACAAACGTTGTTCTACCTTTGTTCTTGTACTTGCAGCGAGACAATTTTTCATCTCCATTAATTTGCTGTGTGAATAGAAGTGGTTTATCTCTGAACGCCTTATAAAACTACGTATCCTTGTAATGTTTTGATTCGTTCTCCTTTATGATCGTGTTAGACTTAGAACCGCCGGATAAGCCGTAGGTGGATGTAATAACAATGCTTGTATATGGTTATCATTTCCGTCTGTAAGCTTTGAATTTTATTCCTCCACCGTACAATCACGTGCACTACTTTATAGGTAGGTATAAAAACTCAGTAAAATATTTTTTTGGTAATTTCATACAAGCTCATGTATAATCAAATGTCCCCAAAAGTGTCGGATCGTTAGTGTTCGTCCTGGAAATGTATTTTGTTGACTAAATAGGAACATTCAATTAAAAATACATCTGGAGAAAAGTGCATCAATTTCCAGTTTTTGCCCATTCCGTTCTATCTTATTTAAAGTTTGGGCTCTGTACTAATAATATATTTGTATTCGTATTTCCAGATTTATGTATTTTTTTTGAGTAGGTTAATTTACAGAAAAGTATAGAAATAATTTTCTGGTTTCGGCAACTGCTACGCTCAATTCAGGAGTTCAATTCGAAGGCATTTATAAACTTTTTATTTTTTTATATTGCACTTCAAGATTGACCTCATCCCACCTGATGTTAAGTGGTAATGAGGTCTTAGCTTAAGGGTGACAAGTACATCATGATAAATCTGTTACTGGACTTGTTGCCTTTACCTTGAAGGCTTGACCCCTGCTACTAATGTAGCACCCCCCAGGAGCTCTGGAAACCTTACTCACACGCAGGAAAACAACAACACAGAAGTGATTGTTATTTGGCTGCGGTCTTCTGTAAGGTGGAGGTATTTCACCAGTCGAGCTGCTCCAGTTCGAGCGATAAATCGCTATGCCCTACCTCTCTAAAAATTTAATTTCCCTAAACAAGGCTTGATCAATCGAATGATTGGTGGTTGAGCAATCCATTTCTCTCACGGTCTACTTTTAAATGTTTTATTAATGAATAATATAATGCTAAATTATTCTAGAGTACCTATATGAGATAACAAAGTACAGGAAGGTATAAATAAATTTATAACATCGTCCTCATTCCTAAGTGTTTTTAATGACATAACCATTTGACGACCTCCGTGGCGCAGTGGCTAAGGTAGGCGGCCAAAGCGCGAAAGGTTCCGGGTTCGATTCCCGGTCGGGTCAAATTGGAAAACGAACTTTTCTAAATTGACTTGAGTCTGGGTGTGCTGGGATGACGCCCCCAGTTAGTATCCGTCGTCTGGTACTCATAGTACAAGGGAAAACCTTAGTTTGAGACCAGGTGATTGGTGTGATTGTCTGGCGCATTTATTTATTTTTATTTCTCTTTGTATTTGCTTTTCCTCTTGGCGTTAACTAAAACATGCCAATGGTTTTACGTTATTTGGCGTTAGTTCAACTCGCTGCAAAGTGTCGATGAAAATACGATGTATGACACTATCCCGATATGTCGAAAATTCTTTAGCGATATTGGACTCTGATTTTATAATCAAAATCAAATTTACTAAGATTATTTTTAGTCCATGTGCCGCTCTGTGTAACATACCAAAAAACGTACTTATCTACAAGTATCAGTCTTGGAGTGGAAATACCAGTAAAAATATCCCACACCTACCTAGTATTATTTACGAACGAACGAACGAACGAATTTGACCACAGTTGCTTGACGTGATTCGTTTTATGATTTTCCGCATAGCCATTCGTAACATAATCTCTCTTCTCATCTATCGATAGGTATTTTTAATTACCAAACCGTTCTACATTTATTCAGAGATACGGGGTAATTAATATTTGTATAAAGAGTTAAACCAAACTATTAGTTATTATGTAATCTTAGTTTGCCTATGAAATTGGTATGCCTTAAACTAGGACCTCATTACCACTTAACATCAGGTGGGATGAGGTTAATCTTGATGTGTAATATAAAAAAAAAGATCATTTTTACTTAATACACTCAGTTATAAGCCAGTGTTTCCCAAACATAGTTCTGACACGGTTCGGTAATATTCATAATTTATGTAAAATAATTCAGTTCAATCTATTTGCTTAATTTATACTCAATGTTCAGATTTATACCAATTCAAATTAGATATCGACTTCTATCTACCTACTGATCATCTGTTTCATGCTTCACTGTAAGCATGGTCGTCTTAGAAGATTTTTTCTAATAAAAAAACACAATGAGTCACTCTTTTCTTAGAATCGTAAAAAGCAAAAACCGCAGCTTAATCATATTTTAAAGTACCTATGTATGTCATTTTTTTGTTTTCAGAACTAAACACCAACAAAAAGTACCTTAATGAATTTCTTCCTAAATTAAATAATTAGGTATGTATATTATACTTGGGTGAATCAACTATTTTTTGTTTTTCCCTGTCCCTGTACTTCATTTTGTTTTTACGTCCAAACTAAACTAGTTTTTATGTTAATATTATTATAAAAATATTTTAAATAAACAAGCTGTTAGCGAGATATAAATTTAGACGAATATTACAATATTTTTTTGTTTTTCTTTGGGTAAGCCAGCGGACAATTTTTGGTTCCCATATAAAAATCTGCTGTCCCCGCAACATCTCGTTGTTCCATTTTTGAACCTGTCGTAAAATAATTGTATCATCACAATTAAATATTATATTTTATCAGTAGGAAGAAAGTCCATAGTTCTTGGTTTGTCTTAGAATATTCACGAAATTTCTTAAATTATTTTTTTATTTTGGTTTTCTTACATGTCCCTAAAAAGTAGGGATACTGCTGTCTCCTTACTTACACAGCATAAAGTGCGAATTATATTGTGAAATGGTAGCAGTCCTATTTGAGGCAATTAGGAGGTGTTTTAAATATCACCTGATCGAGTGCGCGAAACCAGCGGCTGTCGTTTTACTAGGTCATAGCCTCTAAGACAAGAAGTATGAGTGGGTGGCTTTATTGTTGATCTACTGGGAGACCTCGATTTTTAACACGCTTTTATTAGCTCGGGTTGTATGTATCTATGTATGTAACGGAATCTTTGAATCTTAATTTGACCCACTTCCCGGTCTTTGATTAAGATGAAATTTTGCACACGCTCTGAGTTCTGATGACAATACATGACTAGCTAAGAAACGTCATTACAAATCCAATATGGCGGCCTCCCCAAGATGGCGAACTGACTGTTTGAAATGCACTTCCATGATATGGGTATCAAAAGAAAGGGTTTGCTGTCAGGAATACGAAAAAAATAGTCACGTGATTCAAATCCAATATGGCGGGCGTCCAAGATAACGGACAGGCTATTTGAAATGCACCCCTATGATATGGGTATTAAATGAAAGGGTTTGCTGAATGGGATACGAAAAAGAATTATATAATTATTGATACATGAGAAAACTAAAAAGTAGAAAATAAAAATAATAGTTTAAAAAACTATGTTATCTTTACTCTTTTTGGACAAAACGCTCCACGCTTTCTTTCTTAAATGTCTGAATTATTTTGTAATTTTTAGTGCGAGCTAAAAGCGTGTTTTTTAGTTTTTTAAACTATTATTTTTTTGTAAGTATTTTGAACTTTCTACAGTTTTTTAACTTTATAACATCAAAAATATGCTCTAATATGAGGTGTAAATATATCTCAATGTGATTTTTTTAGATAATTTATCGAATAACTTAACTTTTTCGTTCAATGTCTCCTGAGTCACCGGTCCCCTTGCTTACTTTTCGGGTGACCCAAGAGACAATTGCGGTGACTCAAGAGATCGCACGTTGGTGTGTATAAGGATTATGTTGAAATTAGATAATTCATCGAATGATATTGTATCTTCTGAACTACATTACACATAAACGAATCGCTTGGAAGTGCTTACAAGTAATCATTGCAACTAGCAAATGAGTTCTAGTAAAAACTCGGATTTAGTCGGTGCGAGCCCGACACACCACTCTCTATTCCCTGCTGTGAGTGACGGTGCGGTAGGCATTTCCCCCTCGACAAAAAAGGCACTAATTTGCTAGTTTGATAGCTAGTCAGTTGTGTCACAGGATAGCAATGTCTTCTGAGTCACTTATTTGTCTCCTGACAAACGCATTTGTCCCCAGATTTTAGTAGTGATTGTCTGATATTATTAATTGAACAAGAGTTATAGCATGGATATTTTTATGTATATTGTTTTTATAGTATGCGAGGAGTTTGCCTAGTATTTCTTTTCTATTTATGGTGATTTGTTATAAAAATATCACAAAGTTTGTTTACTGGTTTTTCATTAGTGACTCCAGAGACATAATTGTTAATGATTTCGAGAAATTCTTTACAGTTTAGAATAAGTAAAACCTGTAAAGGTTTATTTTTGTACCATTTTAACTATAATTAAAATTTAATTCCAAACTTGCTGTGTTTTTATTGATGAAAATAATAGTCACCCAGGGGACTCATTAGACGACATGTATCTGTTCTGAAGCAAATAACTATATAATTACGATATAAAGATCGTGCCCTATCCTGAAATATTGTCTAGGCATGCAAATAGTATTAATGTAACAAGAAATTCGGATTTATTTTTTATTTCAAATTTCCGCACGTTAGGACAAAAAATAGTTGATTCACCCACTTACTTATAACCTGAGAGAACCTTTGAAAGAAATCGTTTGGTAATTATTTTTATAATTAGATGGGTGCAAAATGTCACCCATGTGTTGATCCACCTACCCAACTTTTCAGAATTAAAAACACTACCTTATCAGGTAAGAGGACCGCAATAAAAAGTACGTAGTTGGTATCTTTGCTCCTGTCTACCTGCACTACGTTTGACGCGTGCTTGCAAAGGCAAATGTGGTAAAGTGGACAGGAAAAACAACCGCACCGTGCCCAGAATACACCCGCAAATGCACAGTGCGCCGCGCACGAACCGAGCCGAGCACAAATCGATGTCAGCCGAGCCCCGCGTGCTTGCTGGCCCACTCGCTCCCTCCTACCTACCACATTATCTCGCTTTCGCCACGCCACAACATCGCACGACCTCACAGTCCACGTTATCGTCCACATTGGTACGATCACTCCGTCGCACTGCGTAAACAACGCTCTAAAAACTCATCCAAAACCCCAAAACAATTTTGTCCACTGCCTGTCACTCTCATTTCGTTGAAAATGAACAAAATAAGATCGGGTGTGAAGTAAATAGGCGCGCGTCCGTCTAGTTTCTCTTTTCGCGAAGAAGAAAACCTCCTCAAACTGTATAACTTTTGTGCGGTGTTCCCAGTGAGATGCTGGGGGAAAGTGTTGGTTGACAAGTTGACTAAATTCGTCAGTTGGGACATATTGCGAATGTGTATTGAAACGTTCATCGCTATCCACGGGCGCACTGCTATGCGCCACGATTTGGTGCATTTTATAAGACACACTTCATCTGATCACTACTGCGAAGGAAAAATTTAGTTATCCTGGCGGGTAAGAATGTTTACCGACTATTATTTACTAATTAATTACTTATACCTGTTCGCTACTGCAAATTAAAATTAACAAAAAGTTAAGCAAGGTCTCAAATGAAAGGTCTTTTGTGAAGTTGGCTCATAACAGTATGCATTGAGGTACGTTATGAACAATCTAGAAAAAACTATCGAAGGAAATTACAATCTACTCAAGTTTGGTAATATTAATTTGCAACTTGGTTACGTTTGAACAATTGTTGTAAATAGTAAATCAAAGACCAGTAGGTATTATGGGATGCACGGCATCGCATACCGAGTGACTAGGTATACAGGTGAGTTCTTGGTTTGTAAAACAAAGGATAAAATTATATTAAGTACCTTGTATATATGCTATGTGCTTTTTGTGCTTTATTAAGACCACTTATATAAAGAAACCACAAATAGCATCTTGACTCATTAAAGCAGTGTTGATTTTCGAGCATACCGTTTCGGTATTTGGGTTTAAAGTTCATTGTTGGCACACAAAAAGAAATCTCAACTTCGTCGTTAATGTATAGATTTTTCTTCAAAATTCATCTCAAATTAACAAAACCAACAATTATTCAACTAAACACTTACATAATGAATACGAAAGTACTCAACTTAAGCACGATTTTAATAAAAAATAGCATTATCTACCAACTAAGTTACAAAACGCTCTTCTATCGACACACCATTTGATAACTTCTATCGACACAACATCCGAAGATTGTGTACAAGTAACTTAAAAGTTGTTTTGGATCCAGTTTTGTCTGGTCGACACCAGTTCGGCAACGTGCGGAGCAACAAGATCCATAATAATGACACAGATTAAAATAATGAGTAGAAAGCTTCGCATCAAGATCTTGTTAGTTGTTATTCAGTCTGGCATCCGGGTTATATAGCAACCTTCGATAACGTTGTCGGCAGGATAAGGGAGGAAGAGATAACGAGAATAACGAAGTTTTATCTTGGAAAATGCAATCGTCTGATGCGCAGGCCAGGGTATTAATGGCATGACACAAAGATGTGCATCTGCTTGTTGTCCTGTTGTTGCTGCAAATAGGGTTAGATGAATTAAAATGTCTGTTTGGTTCAACCAACAGTAAGATGAAAACAAGAAGAAATACAGACACTTTTGCGTTAAAATATAGGGCTACGTCACTTCTTTGCACTGTTTTTACGAATTTGTGACGTAATCAAATCCCTCTACTGGACTGTGTGCTGTATAATCATATTTTTTTGTTTATTTGTTGTAGCAAAAAACACTTTTTCATTTGTTTTATGAAAATAAAACTACCTGACGGACTAAATAGAATTATAGTACCTATTGTTTTTTGGCTAAAGCCTTCCGCCAAAATATGTTTCTTTCTCCTGTTCCACAATACATATTTGAAACTATTTTCTTTTCAAATTTCCTATAAGTTTGGCTAAAGATACCCAGAATTGATAAATAGAGTAGAGCATTGCGATTAGGAACGGGAGCACAAGCTACAAAACGTGACCGAATCCGTGCGTTTGTATCGGGGCAGCGTAAAAACTTTGGCAAGCGTGTCTTTATCACGTCATTCGATTTGAAATGGAATATCTTATCCAGACGCTGCGCTCCTTCCAGTTAGATAAATATATAATCCCAAGGTAGGTAAACTGAAAAACAACGCACTAACACAGCTTTCGTCTGTTTAAATACTTACGACGGCAGCATACCTAGTGAACAGTAAATGGGTAGGTACCTCACATGCCCTTTATATCCAGAAATTAAAATTGAATCGAATTCTAAATGAAGCTTCAACAACAGGTCACTATTGCTGTGATTGATGCTTCGTGACATACAGGGCTATTGGCGTTGAGTAGTAGAGTGAACTTATATATTTCTACCCACCTATATTATACTCATAAACGTTTCACTAAGAAGTTATTCATAGCAAATTGGAACTAGTATTAAACATTGTAATTAGATACATGCGACATCTATTCATATCCACATAGCACGTTACTCAATAGTTCTCGTGTCGAATTGCAATACTTATTAACAGAAACAGGCATATAAATACTAACAAATTGCAAACGATGACGTTATGAATACATTGACCCATTCATACCTTAAGTTTTTAGATACGTCCTTCGTATCGATAATGTTTTATTTAAAGCAAGCCAAACTTTATTGTGTGAAAATGTGTCAAAAAAAGATGTTCGATAAAAACTTCAAAAGGTTCACCCGGGCGAAGCCGCAATCCAATAATTTGCCATTGATGAAAAAGATTAATTACAAGAAGATGTTTTTCCTAGAAGGAGTTATTTTCATTATGTACTACATTCCTTGATTGATAAATCGATGAATTATATTTATTCTACATCCGTGATGGTTTTAAATGAAGTAAAACAAGGAATAAGCCACCAGCATATATGAATTAAACATTTATAAATCATGCAATAATAAAGTTACACAGTGGATGATTACCAATGAACTGTTATAAGTGTACAGTTGCTGTTCTATAATAGTTTTAATGTACCACTACATAAGGGCGTTACAAAGTCCATAGTATTTTGGCTTGCACGTAAACTGTACTTAATTTATGTAAAAGTATTTCTTGAGTTATGATTAAAATAAAGTTTTGTAACAAAGGTATTGTTGTACCTACTTTTTTAAGAAAATTCCTATTTTTCTAAGTATGTACATAAATGAAAAGATGTTAACTAACTAGGCTACATAAAACTGCATAAAACACTGATGGTACCCATTGTATAGGTTCAAATAAATATACATAATTTCAGCTATATTAGGCAGGACTAAAATTTCGCACGCGTAAATTCGATCCTGGTAAATTCTCAATGTTTTTTTAACGAGACATATCTTAAAATACGAAAAATTATACTACCTGTTCAATTTAACCTAGTATTTCAGAAATTATCCGCATAATACATACATTTCGGCGACCCATTTATAGACATTTATATAGAGAAGATTATTTAAGTCAATTCTGTACATACTGACTGAGTTGGGTGTAAAGGTATAGCAATTATAAAAAAAAACCTGATGATGACATCAGGGGTAATCAAGAAGAATCATATTTATATCAAATATTAAATATCTTCAAACACTATTAAATGTATAGTTCGGTGTTGTTATAAACTTCAATAATACTGTCCTTTAAATAACCAAATGCTATGGACACCCTAACGGTTTTTTTTTACTTTTTAAAACTATACTTCAATTTTCCTGGGCTTTATAAAGATAGTGTGTGAATCGTCGATCAAATGTTTAGGCAAGATACATAATGACACGGGAATATATATTTTGCCTTCGGCAGTTTACAAATCCGCATTCGTTTTTAAAGTGACGACGCCGTATGTAAACGGCGGATTTACTCAAAATGCATGCGACATACATACATACAAAAACAAATTCTTTGAAAGGGAAAATACAAATGTTTTTTTTTTGTAAAAACACAAACATTTTTAGGAGAATTTTCGTACTATACTGTATAAATACCTAATCAATACTTAGGTATCACCAGTTCAACCTTTTATTATAAAGACAATCCACTTCATAACAATGTGGACGAGTGCCAACCATACATTTTCCTTAAGTTCTCTGAAAATTATTATTTCCCTTTAAATAATTAGGTGATAATTTTATAAGCCACCAGCTTAGTGGGTGAATTCTTATCTGATCTCCTTTCTTTGTGCCTGCATAAGTAAGATGATGCCGAGATGAGCTTTTGCAAACAATGCTATCGTATTAAGAGGACGTTATAAATCTAAAGGCGTGTAGGTACAACAGACGCAAACATTCCAAGTCGTTTGTAACTACCAACTTCAATAAACACATTAATAACACGCTTGTCATCTTGTTTCAGGTCGCTATTGATGGCGTTACTTCGCATCCAACGCGATTGGCATATTTATATTTGGCTTATTTACTGCAAAATCTACTCGGCCATTATATGGTTGTTCGGTAATCACTGCCGCGGAGCTGATAAGGTTCGTTCCGTGATAACCGCTGGAGTCAGCGTACAGTCGCCTGGAGGCCTTCATAGAGTGCGCACGCGTCGTCGAAGATCGCAACAGCAACACCGCTGCAATAAGCACGTCGTCGCGTTGGCAAGGAGACCCTCTCTAAGAAGAATCGTCATGGCACCAGGAGCAAGCGCCGCCCACGCAATGATGGAGGACAAAGAGAAAACCCTCCACGGAGCCTTAGCGACAGGTCAGTCTTGAGCGAATGAACTTTTCGCCAAAAATTTTACACTAGAGTTTACGGACAATAACGGAAGTTTGTTGTTGTATGATGTGGACACTGTTATCAGACACACCGGCACGGTGTCGATACCTAAATTAACTAGCAGACAATTCGGTACCTTGGAACCATAAATGAGATTTATTCGTCAATCCGGTATACGTCCCTTTTAGCGGTCAGTTAGCGAGAGTTTAATTTGTCGACCCGTGGCATTGACACCTTTAGTGAAATGAAATGTTGAGAAACAATTTAGGTAGACAGTTAAATTGATTCGTTATTAATAACTGTTTAAGCAATCGTTCATTGAAATAATTGCTCCAACAATTAAGAGTTTGATAACAGTTAAAATCACATGATGGTTTTTTGGCCCGGCTTGTTAGTTCTACCAATTAAACGATTAATTTTCTTGTGTTTTCTTGTGTTCGTTAAGGTCAATGAATCCCACACTCTTGCGTTGTTTTGAATCAGTGTTTGTATGATTTGATTGCTGTATGTTGAGGTACTTAATTTTTTTGGATGTTTGCTCGATAAAGCAGACCATTCTCTTCCGCTCTCAACTTCCTTAATTCACGTCGTATTCATAAGGTCATTCTAAATAAGAATCAATGCCTAAGTATTTAGAAAAAGTCGACGATATTAGACGTTTGCAAAAATAATGTTTAAAAATGTTCGCAAATGTTTATGCCACGGTTCTGTTTTATAACCCGGTTTTGAGAACAGGCGCTTTTTAAAATAAGTTCTAAGTAAAAGTATTTAGAAATTAATTCGAAAAAGAAACCATTTTATTCTATCGTGTAGATTAGGTAAAAATGTTTTTAGTTATTTATTTTATGTGTCAAGGAAAACCCAATTTAATAATAATATGACACATTTACTGTTTATTAACATCGGTAAATCCAATCATCGGATTGGTGATAGTTTCAAAACCACAATATGATCTCAACTTTGCGATTACTAAACGTATTCTGTCATTCATCCATTGCCATAAATACTGGGTGTCTTGCTTGATCTTGATTAATACTGTGCTTTTGGCACTGGACCTGCTAAGTAGAACTGCAAGGTCTTTATGATGCCTGAACCAATTGTTGTACATACAAGGTACATGTCTATTACCTTCAACCGTTCGATGCCGATCATGGCACCTAGCCAGTAAGAAACATCTTGTATTGAAACTCTGGCAGATGTCACAAAGGTGGTGATCACACAGTTTGGCAGTTCTGCTTTCACGAGAATCTTGCGTGACATGTTTTTAAGATTGATAAGCGTTCCGGATTACCTAGGAATGAGTCATATTTTATCAAAAAACACGATACTAATCCAAATTGAAAGTTTGCGACTTTGAACGCAATCGTTGAATCACTTCTAGAAGTTCACATGCTCCTGTAAATTCATAAACTTTAATGAACGCCTTCTGGACATTGAAGTAAGTAAACTAATTTGCTCTAAATTGGCTGCAAAATTTATTTTTTACGTTATTTGGACAGTCTAATAATTGGACTCTAATTGGAATGTTGGGATTGCAGAGTTGTAAGTCTCAACCCAAATATTTCTTTATTCAAGTAGGTTACATGTAACACTTTTGAATCGTCATTGAATACAATGCAAAGTGATTCTACTTCCGGTTCGGAACCTATATCTACCGAGAAGACACCGGTAAGAAACTCAGCAGATAAAGTTACAGTAGGAGTATCTAACTTATAGCTATGTGTAGAACACTTTGGACCAAGTCATATAGTTTTAAAGCATTAAGTATTATTTTATTTTAAGAAGTAAGCTGGAGCAGACCAGTCCCCAAAGGTGGCACCTGTTCACAAGCATGACGTATGTGCCAGCCATCGCTTCACTCAGCCATATTGAAGGGAATGTAACGACCCGCCACATAGCGCCACCACCCCAGTGACATTTTAGTGAGCATGACTCGCAACTCCCTTATGAAAGTAATTACAATTTAAGTCATCAAACCAACTATAGGACCCGGAGCACGAAGTAGTAATTATTCTGGTCTTAGAAGTCTTAACTATTCTGGTCTTCGAGGGTCAGTGTTGAAATCACGGTTCTACAGTTTCATATTGGTAAAGGCAATACATTTGTGTTATTATTTCATTGAATAAACAGAGCTGTAATATTCAGCTGTGGATAGACCATGTAGGCATAGATGATGTTTTGCGTAAAAATATGTCAAAAGCTAGGAATATCCAAACTATCCTCCTGGTTCCAAACAGCCAGTCACGTTTGCGGGAGTGTGTTACCAACTTGTTTGTTAATTCACTTTCCCTGTACCGAGAGTCGCAATGTTGCAATCAAGTAGTTTTCCGCGTCATAAGTAGGCATCATGATACTTGCGATGATAGAGTCAGTAAGAGCCATAGTTCGCGCTTATATTATCTTTGCTGTACCAAAACAATGTCACGTCAGGTTCCCAACCTCTGAATTATTGACCCAAAACGGAGATTAATATTGATTGAGCCATTACTTACTTCAATGACATCTTCACCAGCTTATAGGTAAAAGTTTCTTAAAACGTAGGTATGTCATTAAGGTCAAATTATGCAAAGTGACCTGTTTTTGTAATATGGATCCCTTTGGATTTTGGCGGATATTCGCCGTTTCCCCTGAAACTGGGTCTATTTTTAAGCACGCTTTCGTATTTTCACGCGAAAACTAAAATACCTCAGAGAGGAAAGTATGCGTATTGAATTCACCATTCTTACAATTTGTCTCGCGTTTGGACGAGGTTCCTGGAATCATCTACTCTTTTGTAGATTAGATAGATAGATAGATACACTTTATTGCACAGAAAAATTTACAGAAATTGGCTTTACAGACATAATTAGGTACAATTTAGGCGGTCTTATTGCTAGAAAGCAATCTCTTCCAGACAACCTTTAGGTAGAGGAAAAAGTAGATATCGAGAAACGGGTGCGCCCGTGCAAAATATTTATTGAGGAAAACAAAAATAAATAAATAACCGGAAATATAAATAACATAATATGATAAATACATAAAAATACATACATAAATAAATATCAATAAATATATACAAATCCATAAAGTATTTACGGTTTAAACAAACATATAGAATAAACAAATGAAATCAGATTAAATACCAACAAAAGCTTAGCTTTATTTTAACACTTTGATAAAGAAGTTCGCGTTTAGTTAAGAGAAAGAAATAAAGATTTTACTCTTGATTTGAAAATGGGATTTGACCACCTATATCAAAATCTTTGTTGAGACACCAAAATCAGTGATTTTAAAGTAGTACGTGACTGTGCACAATGACGTTAACAGTATTTATAACAGCAGACCGGCGACATATAAGTGCGTATGTAAGATATTTTCCATTTCCTGACAAAATTGTTACGCAATTATGATACCTATTACATTTTAGCTGATACGTTGAATGAGTTATTTGGGTCGTTATTATGTTTATTGATGAGTTTGGTCGGATCAGACCACGGCCGTTTATATGACGTAGTGCCACGCCCCCAGCCGAAGAGGCCATGCGCGGGCGCCGCACGCAAACTCAACTAAACACGAACGGGTGCTTTGCCTTCCGGAGCTAACTATCAATCATCGTAATAAAGAATATTTACAACAACATTTCATATTAGTTAGATGTGTTCACTCTCAATACTTTTTAATAAATCTAAATGATAAAGACTAGGCATATGTTTTCCTATGTTATCAGCATCATACCCCCAACAATAAGTTTATCAGTAGGAGTGTTGCTACCTACACTATCGCCAAATATAAACTGTTTGTTGCTAGTACATATATACTAAACAAAGACGTTGATGAAACTCTTGTAACGTATGACCTAACATTGATAAAGATGTTTTTCTCGAGCGTAGCTTTTGATGACTTGTGATGTGACAAGAAGTTTTAAAGATGACCAAGTTTCATGTGCTATTGGTGCTTTGAATCGATTCGGTATTAGACCTTAAAAATTAGAATTTCATACCTATATTGTTTTAGAACATAATGTTGCATTATAGTGGGTATGACTTTTGTTTATTTCATATTTACCGTTCATTTCATACCTATTTAACGGCGAATTAAATTTCGATATACCTACTAAACGATAGAAATAAGGTTATCAATAGTAGGTATTTACATAAGTTAACTTTTAAAATGGACTTGTTTATTGAATTGTTACTGCCCTTATTGAATTTGTTTACCTACCTATTGGAAGAGTTATACTGCACTCTCAGCTATTTAAAAAAACAAGTAGATTAAGCATTTTTGCATGTTAGTTCATAGTAAATGCTAAGTAAGCTTGGTTTCAGGGTGTTAACTTTAGTATAGATTTTTTTTAAAAGGTCGCCTTAATATTGCCTTTTTAGACAACACGGTGATTCTGCCAATATCACCTGCGCAGTGGTGAGAGCTAATCCCTACCATAATATTATAAATGCGAAAGTAACTCTGTCTGTCTGTCTGTCTGTTACGCTTTCCCGCTTAAACATCTCAACCGATTTTGATGAAATTTGGCATAGGTATACTTTGAACCTCAAGAACGGACATAGGTTACGTTTTGTTAGAAAGTAAGGGGGGGGGGGGGTAATCCCACCTTTGAAAGTTTATATGGGAAAATGTTTATTTTTTAAGTTAGAGATATGAAAGTTGGCACAAATATAGGTATATTAAAATATAGACTACTTTTTGTTTCGTATATTGGGAAAGATAGGGGTAAAACCGACCATGAAAGGATGTAGTCCACGCTAACGAAGTCGCGGGCACAGCTAGTTCATTTATAAGAGATCTAGATTCTCTCACAACGCGTACAACTGACGAGTGGAACACAATATAGGCAACAACATTAGTAGAGAATTATTTTTCATTAACAACTATCAAATCATACTTAAATGACGGATCATAATGTCATCGTCCTCCTCAAAACGTAGGTACCTATAAATCTAGGTATATTTAATAATTTAGTATATGTTGGTTAATTTTTATCTTTTAAACCCGTCTTATGATTCATTTTATTTACAAATAACTACCTAACGATGACGTATCAGCGTCTATTTGTCTATTCTTAATTACGATTGATCTTAGGGTCACTTCTGAGGAAATACGTCAGCAGGAACTTGAATGATTAGAAATAATGCGCTTTATTGAAACCGACACGCTATTGATGCATGCACTTTGGAGTTATTTGAATAACATCGAAGCAAAGGCAATATTATCATTCCTAAACTTTATTCAATAAGTGTTATAGAAATAGTTGACCTAGACTGAGTAATAATATCTTAGGAGCAGAGAAGTAATACGTACCAAATTAAAGTGAAATAATATTTTGCTTTTGAAATATTTATGTATATGAATATTTTTAAGTTATAAACAAATGATGCAATCATTAAATAAGTAGGTAAGTACGTACAAAACAAACGGACAATATAAACATTGCAAGTGGAACAACATTTTCTATGATAAGTCGTACGTACTTGCACGCCCATGCGACTCGCAACGTGACTGGGCTAAATTAGGAACACCAAAGTGTTGTTTCGGTGTAATGCACTTAAAATGCAATTAGTTTATCAATTGAAATACGACACCAATTATAAAACTCAAGCATTTTTAGTTTCCGTTTAGCATAACATACAACAACAACAACAGCCTAACCGCAATAAAAGGTCTCAATCGCGATGCCGAATATAGTAGGACATTTCAGTTCACTTTCAATATTGATGTTGGATGGTGCTTTTGATTAAGCTTGGAATTTGAGCTAACAAGCCCTAATAGCATACGAAATACGTAAAATTTCTCGCATGCGACGACAAAAGGTTTCGACACTGTTGATAGGCTGTTAGCACACCCCATTCTTATTTTCAGCCAATCTGCAGCGATTTTATCGATTTTGACATTTGTTAAGAGAGCGATTTAGTCGCGTCCCAAGCGACTAGGCAACTGTTAAAACTGTGAGGTTATTACAGACAACGGCCACGTGCAGACGCTTACGTCAACGTTTGATGAAAGATGGTTTATTTTAAACGAAATGCCATCTCATACAATAACGAGACCAGAAAATGAAGAAATACAGTTAAAGGCACAACAATTATGATGGCATCCGATAACAGACATACTGTTATAGCTCACCCTAATTAGACTCAATTGTTATTTATTTGTGTAGGAGACACGCCTCCTAAGCCGTGATGGCATCAACTGAACATTGCCACATTGATACGGCTTGTGCCCAGCGTTGTAGATATGAGTACAAATCGTGTATCAGATATGCATGCCTCGGCTGCCACTCTAGCAAATCGATCGTTTCCTACGCCGGTGCAAAGTCCACGTTCGTTGGCATCTACAGCGATCATTCTAAACGGACCTTGTTACGGGGCTGAACGTAAATTGGAAGCTATTTTTAGATTCGAAACCAACTGACTTTCAGCCCTATAGCAATCTTTATTTGAACAGTGGGCAATTTCAATTAACCAAATTAATGTCGTCAACCATTAATGCTCGGTTCCAATATTTTACTATTTGTAATGTGTCAAAAATAACTATCAGTTTTTTCCTAACCGACTACGAGTCGTTTATACCGTTCCGTAATTTACTCTCCATATCAGCTATCATCAGTCGTCAGTCGGTCGTTTTTAGCTTACGCCTCGTATAATTTATTACTATCCGTAACTAGAATGGATTGTTTTTCAAATATTGGAACCGGGAATTAACGGAAATGTTCCTCATGAGAGGAATTAATATGATGAAATGATAATGAGGAATGAAAGTCACATCGCGACGATGTGGCCAACCGAACCTACATACTTTTTAGATTTATTTTTGCTTTTAAATTTGACGTCTTATTTTGATATTATTTTTTGTTTATTTTTCGCTGTCATTCATTCCTTCTGTACATACTTGCACTCACTTGGAAAATACAATATTTTACATCTTTTCATCATCTTTTTCTTCGCTGATCCCTCACGTCCGCAACATTTTAATTCAAACTTAGGCGTGGAAGAAACTAGCTACCTACTTTTAAGTTCGAAAAACACAAACATGACTTGTTTGCGCTAAAGAAAAAAGGTTCTGCACATGTGTGCCAACAATGTAAGCAGTACCTACATCAGGAGAGAGCTAAATGGCACTTGTTTGTGTACTTATTTTATCGGCTGGCTGTAAAAGAGTAAAAAGTGGCGAGGGCGCGCCAGCTATAGACGATGTTATTGGTCGATGTGTTCGTACCGATGCGGTGGTGACGCAACCATACGACCGGTCGGCATTTAACATTCAACGGAGCAAGTCTCTGCTGGCAAACTTTACCTTAAAATGGAATATTTAACAGTTTTTTGCGGTTAGCAACGTTCGAAATTCATTAACGTGTGTATATATTATCATTCGAATATTCCAATAACAACCTACAGAGCACGTCGATAAGTTTAAAAAGAAAAATGTTTAATATTAAAAGTACACATGTTTAAACAGTTGTATTTTACTTTTGAGTCATCATTATACATACCATTCAATACAATGGTACTAAATATCAATGAAGGATGAAAGGAAATTTTTAATAGACATCGATGTAGGTACTCGATCGATGTATTTAAATGTAATAAAATTTAATTAACTCGAGTGGACATCAACAAAGTAGGTAGCTACTAGTTGGATATTGATAAAACGAAGCATTTTGAACTGAACTGCCGATGCCTTTATCGTTTTGACCCGGACAGACTCTGCAATGCCAGAGATAATGTCAGACTTCTTGAACTTAACCACCTATGTATAGGTTTTACAAAACATCTGGTGTATTAAAATTTATTTCGTACCCTTAATATTTCTCGTCATTATTATTATAAACTAAGAGTCGTAGCAATTCATGATTGTGATATAATTAAACGCACTTGTTTTCTAATTTTGCCGCAATTTGTTTTAGCTTTACGAGACAGACTTTAATCTGAAGATAACATTTTATTACTTAGTATCTTATCCGAAAACATTAATGTTATTTCCTCATGTCATGGACGAATAAAAAATGCCTATAAACGTTTGTTTCGAGTTAGTAACAAAAAATATACCTCTTACAGTGAATAGGGTTAAATTTGATACAAAGATGTTTCTTTCCCGATATGATTTCATTCTAACTAATACTCTTTATGTTGATCACATGTTAGCTAAAAATCCGAAATAGTAAATTTACCTGCTCGCCTTTGCCAAATCTAGAAGGTTCTACCTGTATTCATTGCGTTATGTTAATCGTTATCTTGTCACTGTGTCTTCTCTCAAGATACATAACTTAACACTTTTAACATTAGCATATTAGGTAGGTTTTATTTATAAAACATTTGGAATAATCACAATATCAACCAATATTTAAACATCTAATATTGTTCCAGTGTCGATGCGGTCGCGCCGTATCAGCCAGTTCGCTCCTCTCCTCATCGCTCTGGTAGGTCTACCAGCGCGCGGGAAGAGCCAGCTAGCTCACAGGCTTTCGAGGCACCTCAACTGGAATGGGGAGAGCACTAAAGGTATGTCTGAACTGTGGCTCGAAGAATCTGGAGAACAGTACTGTTAACATTGCAAGAGGTCTGCAGCTGAATCAGCAGACATTCCTTCAAAAGGAGCGTGAAGAAACATCTTGCGGGCCAGTATGGCGATGCTAACGGGTAGGATATTTCGACATCAAATCCGTTGTCATCGCAATGTGGGTTTCTCTCTTGCTTACCATCAGGCTGGGAGGAGCCAATATACTGCGCTACTATAAAAAAAAAACGAATATTTGTCTAACAATACTAAAGTGTTAGAAACTGAGCATAATACGTGTCTCATATAAATGCCTTTTTTATGACTCTGCAGTACATAGACAGGCATACATGATGCGAACTAAGCATTAATATGCATTAATAAATTATTAATAATCATTAATATTCTTCTATAGTTTCAGTAATCTGAAACTATAGAAGAAGAGCTTTCTCTAACAGCGTTTGTCGTTAATGAATGTTTTTTAACAATACAACTTATAAGTAATAGGATGTACTTAAATTAAATATAACAAGGGTATAATCGTTAAATATTAATTTGGTAGTTACTGTAAAAGGTATCTATCCTCGATTTGGATAACATCCAATGCTAAGGAGATAACAAACCAACTACTTAATCATCGCCTAGTTTATCATAGAAGTGTTAATTCCGTGGAGCACCATGACCTAGATGACAATCAGGCGTTGGTCTTGAGTCTCGTCTCACTAACACACCGATCACGAGGCTATAATATGCATGTTTACTTATTATTACACAATATGTAATTTGAAACTTGCCCTAGATTGTGATGAATCTCGAGAAACTGACAGTCTCTCTAATGTGACCTATTTGAAGAGATAAAAATAGTGATTTAATGTCTTGCAAACAATCCTTGAAAGATGTTGATATTTTATTCAGGACAATTTAATACAGGTAGGTAGGTAAGTAGTTATTTAGTTAGAGGTTTATTTCAAGTACAAACATTAAATGAGCAAAATAAGTAGTTCGTTTTTAATTTAACTTTGAGTAGCTTTTGTCAGAAGTTTTGTTGGTTTAAAATAAAAAATGTATTCTCAATTGTTTGCATTATTTCAGGTTAGTAATTTACAAGAGAGTTTATAATATTCAAGGTCTTGCCTTCAAACATGGCAATAATCAATAATTTATTTATCGATATGCCTCTGACTTCGAGTGCTTAGGTTATTTTTCCATGAGCTCGTCGATACATTATAGTTCTGTTTTTTATTCCCATTTTACAAAGGTAAATATTGACGTAAGTTTAACAAATAGGTAACAATGAACATAGACCTTCATTGTTTCTGTCGTCAATTATGTTTATATACCTACTCGACTGCTTCGGAAGGAGTTTTAGGTATATCTTCGACTGTATGTTATTTTGAAAGGTAAGTATACTGTTGCATAGCATTCACTGACTTGTAGCTATTATTAAGGTGCACCTAATGATGTCTGTATGTAATGTCTAAAGTCTAGAGAAAATATGTTTAATGATTTTACCTTCTGCTCCATATTTGCTTAGATTTGTAACAGCAGATTTCATCGTAAATTTTCACAAACATACTACAAATATAACCAATATACACACATTGCCGATTTCGAAGCTAGTTACGTATAAAAATAGTTTCTTAGTACTTACTTGAGTTCTAAAAAAATATTTTAGCTACTTTGGGAGGTCTGACATTTTCTATGTTAAATGCCTACATGCCGGATTTATGTAACGACTAATTTCTACAAAAGTCACGTGAGAATTGACATTACTTCACGCTAGACCACTGTTGTTCGGTATCAAATCTAAAGAGGCTAAAGATTTGGCACGTTTAATCTCATTTCCAGCCACGATTAGGTCTGAAGTAAGTTGCCCATGTGTAAAAAGCAGCACATGACACTCGATGCGAGTTTGAACTCGGACCGCTTTATGTTTATTTTATTTATCACTCACATCTGAGCATAATTGGACAAGTCTTAACAAAATTTACACATTCAAATTCACTAGATCCTCATATCATACAAACGAAAGTTTGTAAGAATGTATGGATGTATTTTTGTTACCCTTTCACGTTTAAACTACTGAACGGATTTGGTTGAACTTGGGTACGGATTGACCATGTTTAGAAGTCATTTGAGGACGTCTGTAGCCGAGAGGCGAGCGGGCCGGACTTTGTCGTGTCATCTCTGAGTTCCCCGGTTCGATCCCCAGTCGGGTCAATATGAGAAACAAACTTTTGTAGATTGTCTCGGGCCTGGGTGTTGTACCGTCGTTGTTTCTGATTTCTGTAGCACAAGTGATTAAGTTACTTACCACAGAAAATGTGATGTCCAATTTATATTGTCCTTAAGGCCATCATGTTTACGCCATTTTGTTCCTTGCAGTGTTTGACTGCAGCGAGTACCGGAGGCGGCACATGGCGCTGTACGGCAGCCACGACATCTTCCGCGCGGACCACCAGCAGGGCTCCGCGATCCGCCGCCAGAGCGCGCGCGAGGCAGTCCAGGACGCTGTGCTGTGGCTTAAGGACGGAAACAGTGTTGCAGTAAGTTTAATGTCAAATCGTAAATTGACAGGCATCGGAACGTGCACATGTATATTTTATTCACGAAGATTGAGGTTGAATATTTACTTCTGCAACTGTGGATTGCATAATAAACGCTTCCAAATTAGCGCATCTTCGATTTGAAATTTGTCATAATGTAGTTATGGTATTTTATTTGATACTTTATTATGGAGTTGTGTCAAATTAATTAATCCGACATTTTGTGGCGACGAGAATCTTGGACCAGATCAAACCATAACTCTTACAACTAATTCACCTTTCAAAAATAATCAAAATCGTTTCATCTGTTAGGGAGCTACGATGCCACAGGCAAGATACTCACACAGACAGACAGTTCCATCAAACGTATGTTATTGTTCACAGATAGATCACCAGATCCCAATTAATGATCACAATTAGCGAACAGTATAGCAACCCTTTGGGGCTATATGGACTTAAAGCAACATGGGAAGATCGGAAGCCTGTGTTGCTCGAAGTAATTGGACCACCCCATGCTGCCTATTCCTTTAAATATTAAACGATTTCTGAAGAAAATCTCCCATCCTTAAAAAAACTATATCGTATTCTTATCAAAATGTTCTTCAATTCCGAAAGTTCTTTGAACTTGTTGTTTTATGATAATAGTTATTGTGATGGAATTGGGAAAGAAAACAAAATCTGTGTGTTTCCAAATTCCTCTAAACATTTTTAATCATTAAATGTTGGTACTTGGTGGTAGTTAATCTCCCTCAACTCAATAGCTGAAACACAGATTCCTTCCTAATATAACAGAACATTCATGTGATGATGTAATTTTAAAACTTAGTTGTTATTTACAGATATTCGACGGCACAAACATAACTAGGGGGCAACGTCGGGAACTGAACGAGTACTGTCTCTCCGACATGGGCTTCAGGATTCTATTCATCGAGTGCGTCTGCGAAGACCAGCAACTGCTGGAGAGGAACATCATTGAGATCCTGCACTACTCCGCCGACTATAAGAACATGAGCGAAGAAGAGGCGGTCGACGACCTGAGGAAGAAGATGGAGCACTACATGCGCCAGTACGAGCCCATCGACGCAGGCCTGGAAAGCATCAGCTTCGTTCGCGTTGAGAATGCCGGCGAGACAGTCTCCGCGCACAAAGTCGCCGGGCAAAAGGAATCCGGCATTCTTGGATACTTATCCGGCATGCGGGGCTTACCCCAGACATTGTACTTCACCCGGGTAAGCATTTGCCTATTTATTTTCCCCTATTAATTACGTAACTTGCGATCCGCAAGTCATCGTGATTTAGATAAACATGTTTTCCAATCCTAGTTAGCTCGAAAGATTGCTCGTTTATCAAACACGTGGCTGTGTAGGTAAACAAATTGTTCTCAGATAGATCACTAGATCCCAATTAAGCATTTCTAGAAAACGATAAATTCTACTAGTGGACGCTTGTTTAGCGGTAAAGTTGTAAACACATTTTGGATTAATGATGATAAACGCAGCCTGAACGGCTAGTGGAATAAGTAATTATAGGTCTTAATCGTCTTTCATTAATGATAAAAGGATAAGTGAGTAATAACAATTTACGTACATTAAGTCAACATCCTGAGCACTACGACTGAATAGTATCTAAGTATTTAATTTAAAAATTATACTGTGAAGTTTGCTAAATTATTTATTTTTACTTTGGAGTCGTTCTTATCTTACGTTTCACAAGCTACGGGATTATGTACTATACAAATTAAACCTGTAATTTTTTGAGCAACGAGATAAAAGGCGCCGTGTGTCATGTAGGTACACAAATCACATGGTTGCGGTCATTTAGTTCAAAGAAAATTGAAATAAAGGACAACTATTTATATTTCTATTCCACAACTGCGATTGGAAACGCCACGCAAGACTGTGCCAAGTGCGTAATAAGCCAAATTTTTTATCGCTAGTTCTTACTAAAACTAAATCTCTTAAATCTGTCGCAATCCGTAACCGATAAACGTAGGTATGATGAAAACCTTTGATTATTATTGAAAAGACATTTTCAACAAGAGAACTTATCGAGGTGGCTACTTTGGATTATCTTTGTTTTCACAGCAAACGTAACCTCAAGTTTTGTTTCATCATCATATGGATAGCGTTTTATCAATTGTTTTCGTTATCTGGAGTGTCCTATTGTATTTTTAAATTAAAACATGACCTCGGAAACCATAAACAGTTTTTGGAGTAAGTTTGTTGTTCTTGACAGAACAATTTCAATCGCTCAAAACAATACACACAGTAGTTCACGACGCGTCGGTATCTCTTGACTTAGTAGACTTAAGATATCTGTTTATTTTCGTCATGATGTTTATCTGTTTTCCATAATAAAGGTACAAAGAATTTGTCTTTTTAAAGTCTAAATTCTATTTGCCAGTCTTTCGCGCGCGCAATAGGTTTAGGTAGATATGTGTTTAGATATTAGTTATTACAGTACGTTAGGGTAAACACTTGTAGATCGATTTTAGTTCTAATGTTAGCTAGCTAAGGGCGATACAAAGTGAGTTGTCCGACGTGCTTTCGACCGCAGGTACTTATACGGTAGTATAGGGAAGCGGTAGCCTACTTTCTCTTCCCTCATCTCGTATACTGCAAGGGGCTCTATGCACTAAATGAGGTTGATTAAAAAAAAAGTTTTTCTATTAAACCAAACAATTGCCTTTCGTGTAATATTTATAGGTACCTAGATAAGACTTAGACTGATCTGTCAATCATCCATATGTCTTTCATTCGCTCCCTTTGTTGAAAGTGGCTAAAAGAGGTTGAATGCTCAACGAGTTCTTTAATTCCAGCACGGTGAAAGCGAATATAACGTGCTTGGGCGCATCGGAGGCGACGCGTCCCTGTCGCCCCGGGGGCAGACGTATGCGCGTGCGCTGGCGGAGCACATGAACTCGTTGGCCGCGCGCGAGCCGCTCTCCGTGTGGACCTCCGAGCTGCGGCGCACCAAGCAGACGGCTGCCGACATCAGGGCGCCCAAGCGAGCCGTCAGGGCCCTCAACGAGCTCGATGCAGTAAGTCACTGAACTCGATGATAAGTTGTAATGGGTAGTTCAAAGGAATCCCTTGCGCTAACTCAGAAACTCGGGCGCAGTTTTTTGCGCTGGTTGGTACAGCTCTCAAAAGTGTACCATAGCGGAAATGGATTGTGATGAAAGATAGATAGGTAACACTACTAGGTGTACTTAATTATTAAATTGCTAGTTGATTGGTCTATACTGAAAGATATTAGTATTAATAAGATACATAATTAAGCACTGAACACACACAAACAATACGCAGGTGGGTACTACAAAGAATCTAAAATTATCTACTTTGATTGTTGTGATTTTAAATAGAAGACACTTCTATTGCTTCCGACCAATTTTAGTACTAAATTGCAAAAATTCGTTTTCCGGTGAATTTACAGAGAATCGTAAATGCGGGTGCTTTTACCTAATAGCCAAGTTACGTAAAATATTGCAGACAAATTTAAAATAATAAAAAACAATTTCAATTTTAGTTTTTCTTACGATGCAATAGCGAACACTATGTAGGTCACAGAAGCGCATAAACTTGGCATCAAACTATATAAGTGACATACGCCAATTGCTGTAGCGACCTACATCAATATGCATTAAACGAACGGATATTTCCGTGACGCTCTGGGAAATGTACTCTTAGTTTAACCATTTACATTCATTTCATTGTGGCTATTTAGAAAAGCTCTATGCGGATATTAACGATGAAATTGATCACGCAATGACTCAGATATATTTAGTCTGCAAACGATGACATTGAAAACATTTTTAGCAACAGAAGATTTAATACCGGCTACCGAATGATGTCAATGATCTTGATTTCGGCTTAGAATGAGACAGTTTTACGGATGATTTGAAAATAGCCAGTTTAATGTCGTCACAAAAAGGATATCGAAAATGTTTAACTTCAACCTTTACCTAATAAGTAAATATTTGTTCCGTTACAACGATAGACTTAAAAGTAGGTAATAAAATATTTATTTATCATTAATTGCAATACTTATAATAAGATTTTAAATATAATTTACCTAAATTCAATCTTAAACCAAAATTTTCAACACATGATAAGAACTGCCTACTTTATTATCTGGTCATAAAATGAGTGGACTTTGAACACAGTTTCAGGCGTGATTGATCGCTGACACTTACTCGTAATAGGCGGTGAGTGATGCCTCATGGTTATCGTTATATCCACAAAATTACTCTGCATTCAATCAGTTGTGTTCAGTTCCAATGTTTTAAGAGAATTGTAGGTGTGTCAAATAAAACAAATAACCCATTTAATTTGACACATTGAGATAAGTTACCAAGGTAACATAATTAAAGAAGAGGTGTATATCTTACTTCTGAAATATTAGGACATGCGTGTGTTTCCTTCTTCAACAGACCAGTTATGTACAGGCGACCTACTACCAGAAACGAAATATATTAGGTTTTAAGACGGATAGCAACTTTTTGAATGAAACATAACTACTACTTACTATTTATGCTAAGCAAAAAACTTACCTTGAATCCCAAACTTTTGATTCATCTTCAAAAACGAAACCTTTACTTGGTTTTTTCCGTTCCTGGTAATTGGCATAATGTCCCAGTAATAGCGGAATAACGTATGGAACCAACCTATCCATATAAACACACAAACATTTAAATTTGTGACCTCTCACTACTTGAAGCATTAGAAACTCTGATGCTCGGTTCCAATATTTTACGATTCGTAATGTGTCATAAAAAGACTAACCGTTTTTCTCCAACCGACTAAGTAAGAGTCGTTAATTCTAATTTCAAATTTGCTTTCCGTATCAGCTGTCATCAGTCTTCCGTCGACTGTTTTTAGCTTACGCCTCGTATAATTTATTACTGTCCGTAAGTTCTAGTCCTAGGATCGTTTTTCAAATGTGATGTGAATGAATCTTGACCGTTCCCTTCCTTCCCCAGGGCATCTGCGAGGGGCTCACTTACGAGGAGATGCAGGAGCGGTTCCCGCAGGAGTTCGCGTGGCGAGACCAGGACAAGCTGCGCTACCGCTACCCGTGGGGCGAGTCGTACATCGACATCATGACGCGGCTGCGCCCCGTCCTCTCGGCGCTGGAGGACGAGCACAACGTGGTCGTGGTGGGCCACCAGGCTGTTCTGCGCTGCATGCTCGGCTACTTCCTCGATGCTAAGCTTGGTGAGTACTTAACACATTTTTATTAGCTACCCGCGACTTCGACCGCGTTATTACGGGATAAATATATCCTATATGTTAATCTAGTATGTCATCTCTCTTCCTACCAAATTTTATCCAAATCCGTTCAGTATATTATAGGTGAAAGAGTGACAGACATCCAAACATCCAAACTCACAAACTTTCAAATTTATAATATTATAGAAGGATTACAAAGCTCTAAACTTGATATCCTTTGAAGATCAACTGATCTTCATGAGTTATTCAGCCTCCTTTAGGCAGTGGTATTTAATCTCTACAATACTCACCAATTAATTGCTTGTATTTTTGTAAAGGATGGTTAAATGAGTACAGAGCTGGCTTGTCTTTGTTTAGGGACTAATTTGTTATGCTACCTACCCTACATGGTGCCCTTTGTAGGACCTTGTCGTGCGCATCTGGGCTAATGTCAAACGCAACATAAATAATACCTTTGATAAATTTACAGTTCGCCATTCTCAAAGTGCAAAGAGTACTAATAAAAACAATACCTACTATCTATTTTTAAAGGCGAAACAAACTTGTTCACCGAACAAAAACAACTTTATCCGATACAAAATCTGCGATTAAGTTTGTGCAAAATTGACAAAAACATAACGGGATTATGACAAGTCAGATCGGACCATTTGATTACAGGATAAAATGATAAGTTCGTCGTGATGTGAAATTTTGTATATCTGCTATTTGATTAAATGACTAGCGCGTTCATTAAATGACGACATTTAATTAAATGACTGAAGGATAAGTCGTCAAGTTTTGTATTGTAAAGTTTAACGTCTTGACTGAACGTCACGTCGCAATCATCTGGTTAAATTGTTTGTAACAACATTTACTATTTTAAAGAAACAGAAAAAATTCATCACTCATTTACTATATATACATATCGAAATTGTGTATTTCAGATGAGCTCCCATACATGAACGTACCGCTACACACGATCGTAAAGCTGACGTCATATGGCTACAAATACAAAGTAGAAATGATCAAGATGGGCATCGAGTGTGTGGACACACACCGCATCCAGCCCAAGGTGAGGAGACAGGCCTTATACTTATTTGGCTGCATTGTTCAACTAACTCGAACGCACATAACACTTTATCAGTATGTCAACAAAGTTCTAGAACTTAGGAAGTTTCAATGAGATAGCGATCAATCATGATGTATCTTTTGTTAGTATTTTAAGTGATAATTATTTGATACTTTTCTACAGAAGAATCCGAGAGCACCTACAATAATTTATTGGTACTTAGCTACATAGTTTAATCTTACATTAATATGTAATTTAGTTTAGTAGTCAAGAGAAATGTAATTACAGTAATTTGACGGCTTAATAGTCTTGTTTTGTGAAACTCTAAGCCGATAATGTCTCTATGTACACCTAAGTACTTAGGTATCCGCTGAGTACCTATCTACATGCGAACAGGTATCTATATTTTCATTGCTTTAACAATATTTTTTTGAATGTTCTATACTGTTAAAGCTACTTAGTGCCTAAATGCCTAATAAATATAAAGCTCACTACAATAATAACCATTAAAATTTAAATAGGTATTCCTCAATTGGTTCGTTAAATATTTATTCTTGCTTGATTATTGCTATATGTTTACTTCTTTAAAATATAGGTTGAGTTAAAGATTTAATAACAATATTGGCAACAGACGCATATTCTAAATCACGTTTTAAGTCACGCCTACATTTGGCATTGTGCACTAAATTGTAAGATCCATCACATTTTCCATGTCTATATTCAATTCGTTGGCTTACTCTTATTAAAAATTCCGCGAAATGTAACGAACGAAGGCGTAATACCTACGCAACACGCAATAAAATCACAAGACTCGTTTCGAAAACGTGAATCTGTTATGTTACAATTTGTGAACACATGTAACAAGGAACCTACAGAAAAAAATTAAGAGCAATTTGTTACAATTTTTTTATATTGCACTTCAAGATTGACCTCATCCCAACTGATGTTAAGTGGTAATGAGGTCCTAGCTAAAGGGTGACAAGTACAGCATAATAAATCTGTTACTGGACTTGTCGCCCTTACCTTGAAGGCTTGACCCCTGCTACTAATGTAGGTAGCACCCCCCAGGAGCTCTGGAAACCTTACTCACACGCAGGAACACAACAACACAGAAGTGATTGTTATTTAGCTGCGGTCTTAATAAAAATCAAGGGAAAATCCGAAAGTTAGGTTCAGTTGCACCAACTCAAACTTGGTAGGTATTTAACTATTAGATACCTACCTTAAACTTAATGTTCTTTTTCAAATGTTGTCTGCTTGTCAGTAAGAATTGGGATGTCGACATTATTCACAAACAAATTTTAAAGATATCAATGCCGTAATAGAACTGTATGTTGCATCGGCCATGTAATTTGCAAATTATCTGTGTATCGTGTGTTAAATATACGAAAAATAGTGTCTTGCTATCTTCATAGAAAATCCATATAGGTTTAATTTTGACAGGTACCTAAAAGTATCTGCATCGATTGGCCAATCAACATCCCTTTTTAAAGTGAGGTGGTGCAACTCTCTACAATTGCCAAACATTTTAGATAGCACAGAAGATTTTAAGAAATTGGATTTACAGACACATTATAGTACGTACAATTTAGGCGGTCTTATCACTAAAATGTTACACATTTTTTTTCTTACAAAGATTTGTTGGTTATTTCCAGAACTGCTCGATCACGCGCAGCGCCTCCGACGCGCTGGTGACCGTGCCCTCGCACTACGACACGCTCCCGTCCAACCTCTGGCAGAACGCGGCCGAAGCACAACTTTAGGGCCCACGCGCGGGCCTGCGGGCCTGAGGCACCCACCTCCTCACCCACGGGGCCTAGCCCTCGGGGACCGCGCGTCCACGGTTGTGAAACGCCATGGACTGACCAGACGCGAAGCCACACCAAGCGCTTCAGGAGCACTCGCGAACGCACAAGAACTGACTTTGGTGTGCCTGTGACATCGCCGTTCTGCGTCGAAACGAGTTCAACTTTCACCCTAGTTTTAGCACTAGATTCCTTGTATGAGCGTCGAATGCTCGTAGATCTGCGATCAGCCCTTAGCTCAATTGAATTTGTACAAATTTTAATCCTGACACTAAGCTTCCAAGTTTGTAATAAGACTGAAAGATGTAACCTATCCATGATGATCCAATCGAGTCGAATTCGTTTACTTTTAAATCTAGCAAGTTTTGTGTTCTTAGTTTAAGCAAGTGTGCGATAGCTCCCTTATCTTATCGTTTCTTTATTTTGTTTAGAACTATTTTTATTCGACTAGAGTAAGCACGTTTGAATCTAAAGAAATATTTGCACTTTTTTTTATAGGAATTACGTTTTACTTTTTAGGGAAAAACATAATTTTTCATTTTAATTAGCACTATATTATTCGCAGTAATTGATCTTTAGTGAAGTAAACATTAAAATTAAGGATTTAGTTTGACAGTAAACTTAAAGGTAATGTAGGCGCATTAACATAAGTTTAAGTGGAATGGAAACTAATTTTTAAGTTAATAAGACACTCGTTAGTTTTGCGATAATATTATGTGCTATTTGTATTTTACACATTTTTCATTACTTACTTGTTAGGCCTAAGCCGGGATCTGTATCGCAATTTCGTAACTTGCAAGGGTTAATGCTATCAACTTGCTTACTTTGTTGTGTGGAGACAGTATCATGGATACTTGTCAATTAGACATAAGACTTACGTACTTATAGATTAAGATACTTCTCAGTACCTATTGTGCCGTTATTGGGCTTTATACTACTTTAATGGGACTAATAAATGTCGTGTATGACTTTTGGATTGAAGATAAGTTGTATCTTTGTGATTTCTCAAGACTGGAGAATTCGGGAAGGGAATGTCATGTTTGGCATAGTTAGGAATACCTATTAGGATTTTAATAAAATAGCTTTTCATAAAAATGAAACTCATTTGAGTCAGTTTTTTTCCATGTTTTTTCTTAGCATTTGACGTCATGATCGTTCATGGAGACTGTTTGGTAATGATCATAATTTTACGGCCTTTCGTCTAATTCACATTTAAACATTGCATGGGTTGAAATCATGGAAAAGGATGGATTGTCGGATGTTGTGACAATCGAAATATCTTTTAAATAAATAGTTCTAAGATAATAGTTAAGACAAGTGTTTCATTTAAAATTCCCCATACCGTAACAAATTGACAAAGATATAAGGATTTATTCACTGTACAAACCATAGATACTCGTAGATACAAGAAATATAGCTGAAATATGAATATTCACTAGAACAATTAAGTGTGAGTTATAGCAGCGAGGTAGTTACCTATTTATCTGACATTTCAAGTAATAAGTTTTCGGGAAGGTATCTGGATACCTTCCCGAAAACTTATTACTTGATACTACTGGTAGTATCGCGTGTGGGGAGGTCGTTAAAACGCTACGGCAGCAAGGAGTGAAATGGAATGATTGGAAGAGGACGGGTATAGGTAAACTTGGCGAGGGGGACCCTCCCTCCCCTAGTTTATACCCGTCCTCTTAGATCCAGGGGCGCCCTAGTGACCGGCGTTTTAGGCCCCTCCACTTCTTTTTTTGCTCCAAGGTAAATTAGCTTTACGGTAGGTTTCCAAATTTCCGGTTGACCCTGGGCTGTGAAAACTCGCACTAAGCCAATGATGGTAGGTATCCGAATCGATCCATCAACGTCAATCTATGACTCTAAATTATCTAAGATTTAAGGAAATTGAAATAAAAGATTACGTTCATCCAACAGATAGGTACACAACCGTTTTATTTAGTAATTGCGAATGGTATTCCCATTTTTTTCTTCTTTAACATGATTGTGTACCTGCCAACTAGATGTTAAAGTATTGCTTTTTGCGCAGAGGCAACGACAATTTGGAAAAAATGATTGTTGTTGGGAACACCAAAGGCAAAAGATCGCGCGGTCGCTCACCAACTAGATGGACCGATCAAATAAAAGAAACGTCGTCGTCCAAATTGTATACGGTTGTGAGAGACGCGATGGATAGAAACCGGTGGAGGCAAATCGTCCGTTCCAGATGCAACCAACATTCTGACCACGATCCTCAGATATGAGGGACCGACCACAGAGAGAGAAGCTTCTTTAAAGAAATCTACCTCCATAATAATTGATAGGGTGACAACTACACAATATAACGAATGTATATTGCTCTAATAGCTTTTCGTGAACTTCGAGGTGGTCAATATCCAGTATGACACAATTGGGTCTGAAGCAAGTTGCTCACGAGAACAAGTGACTTGACATTCGATACGCATATGGAATTCACTCACAAAATCTGTATAAATAAAAATTGATTGCAGAAATGTTGCAAAAAGCTGTAAGCACGAAAGTAATACGTAAACGGCAAGAGAAGGCTTATAAAATAATTGAAAATTTACCGGGATCTTAGGTAAGCAGAGGCCTAGTGGTTTTGTTTAGGTGCGTACGCTAGTAGTAAAATAAATATTAAGGGTGCAATGGATGTCTTGGAGTTGCCAATGATGATAAAATCAATCGTCTCAGAATGATCTGATATTGTAACTATTGTTTTCACATTAGGCATCAGGTACACGACACAATGATTGATTACGTTTGGGACACGTTTGAAAGTCAATCGTGAGCCGACTAGTGGGTCGATGTCTGCCGGGGGTCATTGCCGAGTGGCTGGCAGACCGCATTGAAGGTTAGTCGTGAGTCAATGGAGATAACATCTGGGGTCAATGAAAGTAGACCTATTACTAAAATAGCTATCCATGATAATTAGAACCCAAATTATTATTAGGTACAGTGAAACTTCTTGCAAATACAGTTTGCGCCTAGGTACGAGTAGTTTTAAATATCGACTATCAAATAATTAAAAACACCAAAATTTAAAAGTAGTAAGAGAGGTAGGGAAAAGCAATTTATCGCTCGAACTGGAGCAGCCAGACTGGTGAAATACCTCCACCTTACAGAAAACTGCAGCCAAATAACAATCACTTCTGTGTTGTTGTGTTCCTGCGTGCGAGTAAGCCTTAAGCTAGGACCTAACCTAGCCTCGGAGGGAGAGCTGGATTGAGAGTCTCGGGTGTCCGTAGAGGCGGTAAGCAGCGGAGCCGCACAGCAGATCCGCTGCTGGGACCGGAGATGCCAGGCGTGGGGTAAGCCTGGCGTCCGTTACCTCGTTCCGGAGGGGGTGGGGCGTGTCAGGTGGCCTGACACGCTCCAGCTGCGTATTTGCGCGGTGAGATGGGCCGCTTGGCGGTAGGCGCTGTGATCCCTCACACCTGTGTAGAATCGCAAGGAATCCCGAAATTTTGGACGGATGTTTGTTATTCAGTCACGCCAGAACAGCTAAGATAATCGGAATAAAATTTGTTATTGACGAAATCGGGGAGTTTAAAAATCCTATTAATATGTCAATCAAGAACAGACCCAAAATTGAGGGCTGGATTTAAAAAACTATCCTTCATATTAAAATGGAATTGGAAATCAATCTGCAAAAGAAATTGAGTAGTTTAAGTAGATATACATAATCATGATTTTCAATAACATCCCTACTAATCCCTACTAATATTATAAATGCGAAAGTAACTCTGTCTGTCTATATGTCTGTTACGCTTTCCCGCTTAAACCTCTTAACCGATTTTGATAAAATTTGGCATAGGTATAGGGGGGGGGGGGGGGGGTAATGCCACCTTTGAAAGTAGGGCACAAATATAGTTCTATTAAAATATAGACTACTTTTTGTTTCGAATATTAGGGGAGATAGGGGTAAAACCGACCATGAAAGGATGTAGTCCACGCGAACGAAGTCGCGGGCACAGCTAGTATTATATAAATACTTCAAGCCTAATCATCTGATTTTTTGGGTTTGGTGCGTCATTTGAAGAACGTTTTACCTAAAACGTAAATGGCTACTTGACAGTTTTTGAAAAAGTATTGTAAAATGTGCGCCCGTTCATTTTATATCCCAAGCAATTCGATTTATCTGGAAAAAATGTAAATAACCAGAGAAAAATAAGATTTTGTGTAACACATTTAAAAAGCGCGCGAAAACGCCAAGTCTCGTCACTGTTGCAATTATGACGTCAACGTCCTAGACAACGAACCGAACGACTTAATTTAGATAAACCGAAAATGTTTCAATAAATTCTTAATACGATTAGAGACACAATAATTCAATTCAATCGGTAAAATAATCATTGTTTCGCCACATTAAAATAAATCATTTTTGCCGAAAGCTGTCATTTCCGAATTGCAATGGTGGTTTCCGTTTCGGTTCTTTTGTTCCACAGATAAAAAAAGTAAAAATTATTTTGCAAAAATAAAATACTTAATATGCTTTTAATTAAAAAATAAAAAAGTAAAATTATTACTTAACTAATAAGCTAACGTATCTAACACATTTCATATTTTATTGTTAACACTGTCAAGTAGCCAATTCCAAGTCAGTAGTAGGTAAACGTTTGATACTTGAGTTTTAATTAGATTTTTTTCCTTTTATGTATATGATATTGGCATCGTTAACCTGTAAAACAAAATGATAGCATGTCTCGTTGTGAAACCATATGTTTCAATCTCACGACTTATTTTATTATTACATTGCTGCGATCAGAGATAACATTGCAATAATGACCAGATAGTTATTGATCAGTCACGTCGCGATCGCAACAGTTGATTGATGTCCATGTCATGTCGTGTTCGTAATGATTGATCCGAGCAGTTCTATTCAAACTTCGTATAGATATGAGTGCATTCGTTGCCAATTATTTTTTTAGGCTTTGTTCCCGGTCCCGAACCCAGGGCGGGGCGGGGAGCAATCGAGGGCACTTACCTCGGTCACCAAATTGTGGTCATCAACAATCAAGTCGACAAATAGTAAACTAGGTAATGTCATCGTTTTCATGAAATGTGCTAGCCAGGGACATATCTACTAAGTGAGCTCGTCTATTTTCTTCCTATAAACCGTGTTCTATTCTCCACTAAAGGAACTAAAAGAGCAGCAAACGGCAGCACTAGATCGTTTTTGTTGGATAGCGTACTCCGCAAGAGAGAGGAGAGTACCTACGTACACAAAGGGAGGGTATTTTGTAGGTGTATTTTCTGATTTTGTGCCCCGCCTCGAAAAAATCAAGCTCGGGGTTCCACTGTATGCGTCTGGATGTTCATTAGACTTGAATTAAACAGTTTCAGTAGATACATAAAAGTAATTGTCTCCTTTCAGCAAATCTTCATCTGTCTGCTGATAGAACCATTACCTAAGCTTGTCAATGGACAAGTTATCTCTTCTCCCTTTCTCCCTCAATGTTTGCTCGGACTACAGATGACCATGCGTCAACTTTGCCGTGCTGCCGTACTAACGAAGAGTGCAGTAAGTCGCGTTTCTCGGCAAATTGACTTAAGACCATATCTAATTACAGATATGGTCTTAAGTCAACCTGCCCAAAAACACGACTTACTGCACTCTTCGTTAGTACGGCAGCGTGGTTGGGGTGTTGAATACTTAATTTATCATACAAAGTAGGCACTAAAGAGTAAAAGTCATGGTTTAGCCATATACTCGTACTTCACTATAAGTACTGCCTACTCTGGTAGATTGCCAAGTTTCCACCCTATCTGTTGTATTTTAAACATATGGTTTTCAGCCAAAGAAAAGGGTCACAAATTTCCAAATACTACCGCTACTGTACAGTTGGTTTCAATACTACAGCAGCTCAAACTGATTTTGAATAGAACGTCATTATCTGCATAATATTTGAAATAGTTGGTAGATAAATGTACGTGCACGTTGTGTGTTTAGAACAGTTTTATTAACTTTATCTTTACATAAGGGACTTCTTTTTCTTAACATTAAGGACAACAGTATGCCATATTATGATCATGGGTGTCATTATTGTATCTTTCTATAAGTCTCAAATCTATAATTATGAATTAATCAGTCTAAAAATGCAATTAGTACGCTGTAAGTACCTACTAGCTGTAAGTACGTAGGTATAAGAATCAAAAATCTCTGCAGATAAAATATCTAGATAGGATGCTACGAGAACACAGGCCCATATAAATCCTTTGGTACCGTACACTACAGGTTGAAATGCGATTAAGGAATATAGGGTGCGGGGTGAGCTGGCGTCTTCTACCCCGTCTAGCCGTAGCCGGTTATGCCCATCGATCGCGAGTGAGAGGCTCCACATGACCGTGACTTACTTCATTGACAGATGGCGGGCCGCGACCCCGGCGCAGGCGCATTGTCATACAAATCGCTAAGAGGCGCACACGCGCCCGCCCACCGCGTTTCCGCACGGATTGTCTAGTAAACAAAACCACCTTTGATTCATTTGTGCTGACAAATCTGTTTCCGTGATATGAAGTTGACTTGAAGGTTTTGTGATCTAACATTTTTGCAAGTAAGTAAGCACATACTGTTATATTTGTAACTTGTGTATTCATTATTATTACTTATTCAACGAAAAATATCAAGTTTTTAATTTGCATTTAAAGATGTATTTGATTAGATAGCATCAATAGACTTTAGGATACGTTTAACAATTTCTAATTACCTCCGCTAAAAATAAAATAAAAGAAAGAACTTTCAAATTGATTTAAATAGGTAGGAATTCTTATTTGTATTAGGCAATCCCCGAATTAGGCAAAAATATTCATCAAATTTAAATCAACTTTTAAAAATATCGATGAACATAAAATAGGCAAAGATACCTACTTCCTGTTATATAATTGTAAACACTTAACTTCATGTTTTACCTTGCTAAAAGATGAAACGAATATTGTATTTAATTAGCCAATTAGACAAGTGTTTCCAACATCATCGTCGATAGACAAGATTACCGAAAGCATCTATTATTTGAATAATCCTCAAAACCAGTCGCAGAGCTAGGTACCTACTTAAGTGTGTGTACGATGCAAATATTACACTTTACCTTTGATAACAAATGATTGATTGTGCCTTTTGGCATGAACAAAACGTATTGTGTAATGTAGGTAGGTAGGAAGGTACTAGTGGCAAAATTAAATAAACAGTTATTGTAAGCACCAAATTAATAAAAATGATTACTTACAAAAACATAGATACAGATAAAATGTTTAGTAGATACCGATTAAACAACTATAACTCCTATGTTATAATAACTTAAACCAAATAACAGTAAACGAATCTCAAAAAAAATATATTTGATAGATTTCTCAACCGTCACTCCGTACACACAGTTAGAATTCCAAGTGTCTGAGATTTAGCTACTTTTTTTTTTGGCGGGGGAAATGCTTGGCGCACTGTACCGTCACCCGAGGGAGGTGAGGCGTGTGTGGGACTCTCCTGCCCTAAAAAGGACAGGCCTACCCACAAGATTTACCTACTAGGTACTTTTATTTAATGAGTTACAAGGAAGTAGTAGCTGGTTAGAATTTATACGTAGGTACCTGCATGTTATCCTGCTATACCTACCTACACATTCTTCAGAATCGTATAGAAGATTTGTTTTTTCTTTTGCGTTTCTTTTAAAAGGAACATTTTCAACTTTTTTGAACTACAAGTTAGTAACTTAACTAACTACGTAGTATTGCTATCTTCAGTCGGTACGGTACCTATTATAGGTATTTGTGACTGTATATCACCATAATTGAACTATGTACCTACTTGACGTAAAGCTTCAAACAATCGATAGGAACGTAATAATAGTGCGTTACCTACGTATAGCTCAAATGAATATGTGTAAAAGCTAAGTCAAATATACCTGCCTAATTGCTATTAGTTATTGTCAAATAATTAACAATCCAACCACATCTAATAATAACCTGACTCTGATCAATGATAAGGTTATGACTGACTAACGCGATTAGGTACGTGCCTTTTACTTTTCTTAATAATATAATCAGCTTCGTTTAAAGTGTCGACAACCGCTTTTAATTTATCGCTGACAACATTTGCATTTGTGCTTGATAATACATAGGTACTTGCAGCATTACAAAATGAATTAAAAATAATATTCCATCGGTTTGACTGTGATTTAAAATTATTTGTGTTTTTTTTAATGGCTTGCTAGCTAACAACTAGCTACTTAATCGATCAAAGCTTTAGATTTGTTACGAGATGTTCAGACAATTAGGTACCTAGCCAATATAAAGGGAGAAAATTAAAAACGCAAACCAAATTTTGATATCGTTGCCATAAAGATAAAATATTTGATTCACATGACCCATATTTTGACGCCTATGAGAATCTAAACACTAATCCTATGTTGTTATAGACACATTTGTTTTCTTTATGCAAGGAAGAATAAATAAATGTTCGATTATGAAGAGGTGTAGTGATGAGATAGAATCAAAAGACACATTGATAGTTCGGTTACATTTAAATTACGCTAGTTTGTAAACGTAATTCGCCACACATGACGTTTTATGCCTAGTTGCTCGTAAATAAGTCTCGGCGTGGTGTCGAGATGTTCGCCTTGAGAACTGGCTCCCAATAAATTTTTATTTAGTTAAACACCTCTGCATTGAACGCTTCGACTGGCCCCCTTACTAAGCGAGTAAGGTTGAAAATTGGACGACAATTACCCGGTGAACCTGTCTTCGGAACAGGTGATTGAAGGCAGTGCTGCCGTATGTTCATGTATGTCACGAGGAGGCGACATTGACAATATAGGTCAGTTGTAGGCTGGGCCGTCTGATCAACGTATGCCAATGTTAGAAAATAATTAAATAATACTTGGGTACATAAAGTACTTACATACAAAATAATTATTACGATTATTGAGTCGAATCAAGTGTTTGGAGAAAACTTACAATGTTTCATAAAAATTTGGAGAATGAATAAAACTCATTTACTTATGTACATTACAGATTGAGCTTATGCCTACGTACTTATTTTCTTACATCTTCTTGATATTTTGTAATATTGTGTGGTACTTTTATATACTTACTTAGCTAAATTACCTACCTAAGTCAAAGATTACATAAAATCTTTATTGTCGATCAATTAAGTATCTAAAGAGGTAGGTGCCTGTATTACAAACCATGTTTCATAGTTGTTTTAACTTATGCTTGCCTAGACTAATCTCATTATGCCGCAATTTTATATAATATTGAAAATATATATCATATAGGTACAAAGAAGATAATAGAGTGTAGGTAAATTTATTAAATATATTATTTTAGTGCATGAACTTGTCGTAATCCTTAATAGCTAGCGCCTAGCTACCTTTATTATATTCCTTCAATAGATCAAACGAAAAACCAACATTAAATACCTACAAATTCCAAAAATACTTAGTTGTATTGTCCGAAAAAAACAATTTAAACGTTAATTATAGAATGAGTAGGTAGATGTAGCTACAATAAATTAATATTCTTTACAGGCTCTTTTGCACGAGTCTGTTTTATGAGTGTAGAATAGTTTGATCTCTGTGTTGTAGATATTTATTTTTCATGCTAACTTGATAGATTGAAGCGTTTTCATTAGGAGGGATTGACTAGTGAGTACTGCCCCGAATTGCATCGGCACACACTGGTCCGGATTTTTAATATGGAAGACTTAGGACCCAATGTCAATATTTCGGGCTGAAAAAAATCATGTGGATAGATAAATGAACGTTCATCAACGTTTGTTCTAGCAGTTTTTATGAAATTGGTTATTTTTGCGAAAAAAAAAACATTGAAAAAAAATTTGTATGGAGAAAAAGTGAAATTTTTTTTTTTTTCGAAAAGTTCAAAACTGTTAGCAGTGAAACCTTTTGTGTGTTATTGTATTACACTTATTCGTTAATTCCATATTTTTTTTATTTGCATATACTTGCAGCCTTGGCCAAAATATGCATCGGAACTTTCATTGTATTTATTTCAACTATTTGTGACAATTTAATTTTTTTATTGATTTATAGTCACATAATTTACGCATATTTTCAATATAATAAATTTTAAAATCCATTAATGATTTTGAAAAATAGATTACAATTAAATTTTAAAAATCAAAATAATATTTTACTTCTTAGTGGTTAGCTGTTGCTCAAAGCGCAGTTAGTGATCGAATGAGGCATTGCCTGCTAATATTCCCCTCCCATTCCCTAATATTGCTATCTCTTTCATTTCCTACTATCGCTATCTCTTTCATTCCATACTTCTCTCTCTTTCGCTCCTTGAAACCCTTGCTAGTTGAGCGCTTATGAATCAAATAAAACAGACGGGAGCTCATGTTGGAGCGTCATTAGACATTCAACCCTTGAAGAGTCAACATACCTGGAAATTTTAACGTGAATAATCTAGCAACTTGATCATGGCTGGATTTGGCACTAACCTGGACATTTACGTGTTTCTGCGACAAGAGGACCTCAAGGATTACAAACGACTGCATCAAGCAATTTTGGATTGCGTTTTGCTTGAAATTTCGCAAGAAGATTCAGAAAAATTATTGAATTTTGCAAGATCTTTTACTGTGAACTTAAATCGTCGATGGACCGAGGCACACAGGGTGCAAAAAACATTCATGAAGAAGCATATGAACTGGTTGGAAACAAGAATTAAGTGGCCTGAATGTGAATCAGTAAATCTCACCGAAATTTTTGAAGGGACCGAAAATTTGGATCCTCGTTCTACAGAAGAAGAAGCAGCTGTTCAACCCATTCCATCTACTTCGAAGGCGACTAGTGACATTGGAACATCTACAGACATTGCATCAAGGAAGCCATTTGAAGACTTGGGGAATAAGCAGAAGAAAAGGCGATCGGGTACATTACTCGACTATCCGGAAGAGGAACTGACTTTTGCTTTTGTCACGAAGCTAAAGTCTAATGGGAAAGAAGGTCTTGCTCGCATCATCGATCACCTTGTGAAGAATCCTGAAAAGGTTGAAGCTGTCGAATCACTTTTATCAACAAACGAGAAGACGGACACTATGCAGGAAGATCAAGCGTTGGCCCTTACTGCATCATTGGATCTGTCAAAGTGGAAGTATCTTACTTTACGGTCAGCATTGTCACAGCAATTGAAGCTTCCGTCTTACTACAAGTTGTTGGAAGCTAAGCAGAGGTGTTATCCAGATACCAGAGATATTGAAGTATCAGAACATTTAGTGAAGGTGAAACTACAAGCACTGTTAGACGTGACAACTCGAAGAATACTGCAAGTCGTTGGTGATGATTTAAATATGTGCAGTGAAAACTTGAAGCTTACCTCCAAGTGGGGATTCGATGGATCTTCAGCACAGAGCAACTACAAGCAAAGAAGTGAACTGGCAGAATTCGACGACTCCTCTGTGTTCATGACGAGCCTCGTTCCTTTGAAGCTCGAGAGCGGCAATGTTGTTATTTGGAATAATCCAAACCCATCTTCAACATCTTATTGCAGACCTATTAAATTTCAGTTTGCGAAGGAAACGACCGAATTTGTTAAGCAAGAACAAGCGGCAATGGAGGAAGAAATACGAAATTTGACTATTTCAAGTTGCGGAAACTTGGAAGTTACTCATGAGTTGCACATGACAATGATTGATGGGAAAGTGGCTACAATTATTACAGATACTCCATCTGCAGCTACGTGCAATGTTTGTCTTGCAAAACCTAGTGAGATGAATAATCTTTCAGAAATGTTTTCAAGACCTGTACGGGACGATGTGTATCAATATGGACTATCAACACTCCATATGTGGATTCGAAGCATGGAGTGTCTTTTACATATTTCATATAATTTAGATTTCAAAATGTGGAGTGCACGAGGTGACAACAAAAACCTTAAGAAGTTAAGGAAGGATATGGTGCAATCGGAGTTCAAACAACAAATGGGACTTTTGATTGATGTTGTAAAGCAGGGCTTTGGAACTACTAATGACGGAAACACGGCCAGAAGATTTTTTCGGGAATACAAAAAAAGTGCTCAAATAACGAAGATTGATGCTGATTTGATAAAGCACTTCGCAGTTATATTGCAAGTGTTATCTTGTGGAAAGGCTGTCAATATCGATAGTTTCCGTGAATACTGCAAGGAGACTGCTGAGATCTTTGTACATCACTACCCCTGGTACAATATGCCTTCCAGCATACACAAAATGTTGATACATGGCGCTGACATATGCAAACATTTCTCTTGCCTTCCTATCGGAATTTTGTCAGAAGAAGCAGGAGAAGCAAGAAATAAGGACTTTCGAAATACCAGAGAGCGACACACGAGGAAAACAGGAAGACTGCAAAATAATGAAGACATTATACACAATTTTTTGATATCATCAGATCCATATATATCTCATCTGAAACCTAAATACACCAATTTTAAGTCATCAAGGATGTTTCCAGAAGCTACGCAGTTGATATTATCAGATGAATTAATAGAAGTTGAAGAAGAAATTGAAGTTGATGAAGAAGCTCCAGAAAATGTGCCAGATCCTTTAGAATAAGTTTTAAGTTATTTATAACTATTATTTTGCGTGTTATATATAGATAGTTTTAGTCAATAACTTTAGTTTTAATTTCATTTTAGTTATTTTATTATTATTTCCTATTTACTAAATTAATGAAAAATGTATTAAATTTAATGTAATGTAAACAACCTTCAATTATTTTCTATTGTAGTTTTAAGTTATTTATATTAATTTGTATGTTATGTATAGATAGTTTTAGTTAATTACTTTATTTTTAATTTAATTACTTATTTTATTATTATTTATTATGTACTAAATTGATAAAAAATGTATTAAATTTTATGTAATTTAATTATATTAATTTATTATATTGAAAATATGCGTAAATTATGTGACTATAAATCAATAAAAAAATTAAATTGTCACAAATAGTTGAAATAAATACAATGAAAGTTCCGATGCATATTTTGGCCAAGGCTGCAAGTATATGCAAATAAAAAAAATATGGAATTAACGAATAAGTGTAATACAATAACACACAAAAGGTTTCACTGCTAACAGTTTTGAACTTTTCGAAAAAAAAAAATATTTCACTTTTTCTCCATACAAATTTTTTTTCAATGTTTTTTTTTCGCAAAAATAACCAATTTCATAAAAACTGCTAGAACAAACGTTGATGAACGTTCATTTATCTATCCACATGATTTTTTTCAGCCCGAAATATTGACATTGGGTCCTAAGTCTTCCATATTAAAAATCCGGACCAGTGTGCGGCATAGAGATGTTAATGAAACTCAGTTACTGGGACATAGATAAACAAGGTACGTTTTATACTGTATCTAATTAATAAATCGATTGACTTCATTTATGGACAAATATTTAGACTATCTTGAATATTTCGCTTAGAATAACAGATTTTGAAATGTGTTGACCTTAATTAAAAACGAGATAAAATAAATCACTTCAAACATTCCTCGTGTCGAAATCATTTAGGATCTGTAAAACAGAACGTTTTAACAATATCATGAGAATACTGAAGCTGTAAGTATCTACCTACCTATACATATATTTTAGGAACTAGTGGAATCTAGGTATATGTAATTTTAGAACGGTACGCATCCAAATAGTAAACACTATGGCCGGCACCACACATAATTATATTTATTCGTTAAACAACTATTTTTTTTCAGTGACATTAATTTCAGTCCTTGTCACGTATGTTTTCATGAGCACTAGCTGTGCCGGCGACTTCGTTCGCGTGGACTACATGAGTTTGAATTTATTTTTTCTTAAATAAAAGTAGCCTAAATTATTCCTTATTTTATCAGCTGAAGTCTGTCTATATTAGTTATAGACAGACTTCAGCATAAAAAAAAAGAAATCGAGCAAAAAAGCTTAAATATTATATAGTACTTGTCTTGGAATTGAACCTTAATAAGCACATTCTATTAATAGTAAATTTACATGTAAATCAACTCAACGAAAAGTAGTTAAAATGCCGAGGCACTTCCTGGCCGTCTTTTCACTGGCACAAATACTGAAGGGGTTCCGTAACCCATTTTGTACAAAATGGGTTACGGAGTGGTTATTAAAAAGCCCTCGCCTGTCATTAAAATAGTACCTACCTACCTATTAGTAAAGTCGTTTTTAAATTACTAATGTTCTGTGACAATAAATATTTCAGTACCTACTTTGCCGGTTTATGAAAACAACACTGTTTAACTGCGTAACTGATTGTGCTAGTAGAAGTCTCTTTATAGAGTTTTGGACTTTCGTAAGGTAATTAAAACCGATTATAAAAAACTGTATCTTTTTCTGTAATAACTGCCAAAACTCAGGTGACTGAGTATGGTTTAGTTTATTAAAAAGTTTAAAAACTAATACTCGTTAATTAGGTACTTAATTAAGAATGGACGCGTACCTACGCGAAAACCATACTTTGTGTTAATGTATGGATATAATTTTCTTTCGATATTTAGGCAAAATCTATTAAATGACTAGATAAATTATATACTAGAAGAATATTTTTATGCCGTAATATATTATTTTTAATTCTTACACTTAAAATAAAAAAAAAACATTTTACTAAGTTTTATGAAGTAAATTTAGAAACCGATCTTGATTCATCCAATGCTACGATTTGAGACTGCATACCTATAACTTTAAAAAAAATTAACGCTGAATCAGCGAGAACAAAATCACACGCAAGACCACGTAGAATTTATAACCCACGAAACTTTTACCCAAAATGATTTCACATTTCTCCTAAATAATGATTTCAGGATGAACGAGCAAGACCTGATGGTTGCTCGCGCTATGGTGGCGGAGTCCAGAGAGAGCTCCCCGGGCGGGTCCCCAGGGCCACTGCGGAAGACTCCGCTTACCAAAGTGGCGGATAGACTCAACACGTTCAGGTATGTCCTTAAAGAACAACTTCATTTAACAAGAAGTCAATTGATCAACTCATTCCAAATATTCGTAGGTACCTATAGCGACCCATTTATGACATGAATCTACCCTTGACTTTACAATTGAAGTGAATAGTTGACAAGATTTGGGTAGGTCGGTATGATACCTACATTTCTAAAATCATATCCATTAAATATAATAACGGGCGTTATTATTACATCAGTGCAGTAGTGACCTTATGGATTTATGGATGGATTACTTACTGTCTAGTCTATTTAAGTTATGTGAAGTATATGGATATGTATCTGACAGTAATCTGTCTGCGTACCTTATAATAAATAAATAAATTATGGTTAGACTTGTTGGGAGATTGCCCAGATACCGATTTTTGAACTTTTTTGAACTCTATTATAAGTGTAACTATCCATATTTACTAATTTTACAAATGCGAAAGTAACTCTGTCTGTCTGTTGGTTTGTCCGGCTTTCATGCCTAATCCAATAAACCGATATAGGTATACGTTGAACCTCTGGAACGGACTTAGGCTACTTTTTATTTTGAAAATAAGGCCCCCCCATCCCCATGGCGGTAATACCGCCCTTGAAACTTTATATGGGACAATGTTTATTTTATTAGTTAGAGATATATAAATTTTTGAAGGTCGAACCTTAGATTATAATATGGAATACTCTTTGTTTTGATTATTATGGAGATTATTATTAGGGGAACACCACTTCCTTCTAATTACAACCACTGACTAACTATCTACGTTTGTTGATAAAGGTAAGAATAAAAAATGGCATTTGTAATGCAATATCTCTAAAGAAGTTTGATAATGTGGCCCACCACTTTTGACAAATTTCGAAACCTACCCTCAACCGAAAACACATAGTTTTTATAGTAAGATTCGGACAAGTAGATTTACAACGTAAAATGTCTATCACCATCTACTGTCATTTTATGGACGTCATTGTCAGTGTCAGGCGATATTATTTTCTAAATAACCTAAAAATTAAGTAAATTATCGTAATTTGAAGGATTTTAAATCAGATATTGGAACACAGACATACATTTAATATAGGAATTCATAGAGGTGTGAAAATGATGTGTCATTTACTGCTAAATAGTGATGGTATCAGACTTTCTGGAAGATAATATATATTATCATGAAAATGGAAACCAAAACCAAATTAAAACATCCATCAACCAGTAAAGAATCAGCAGAGGAAGAAGAGAGGTATGTATTCCGTTTTTGAATGTTACCAATCATTCTTCTTTAATACAAATAAATAATCAAAACAAATCCTTCTTACCTGTTTAAAACGAACGATGAAGCCGTTGGTGGGTTATGAAAGGTGCTTAATCTGCTTATTCTGAAATATGTACGTAGCTTTTTTAATTTGTAAGATTTAATTATTTATTTTTCAAAGTGTTTTAAAGATAATTTCAAAACCGGTAAAGTTTATCCAATGCTACGATTTGAGATGATTGATACATCACTAGTCAGATGTATGTCTAGTCTATGCTTAAAATTAATGCTACGATCTATAGCTAGACCTTTTTTTCTTCTTGGCAAATTTTGTGTGGGAACTTTGAGTGCCAAATTTATATTTAGAGAAATATTTTTGATAGAGGCTTCAAAATAGCATGCACAGTAGGTAAAATTCGTCGTGTGAGCTAACAAAAATGTACTGTAGATTAGTTCATCATACTAAAGCCATGCGTGTTTTCGCTGTATCAGGAATCTGAATATTATTGTAACATTTATTTATTTATTTATTTATTTCTTGCATTACATTGTAACAAAATCATAAAACAAACAAGTTTTAAGACTATTAATACAAGAACCCTGTAAGGGTATAGCAAGATACATACATTGTTACATCATACATGACAATTAAATAACGAACAATAGGTACTATTTATTTACATAAAGCATATACTAATAACAATTCTAAAATTATTATACTACCTACCTAGGAAGTAATATAAAGTTTATATCTACATTGAATTTATTTTTTTAAATATGTGTTTAAGTTGTCTTCAAAATAATCTTGAATGGTATAATAGGTTCGTAATGAGCATGATGTTCACTTCTTAGAACCATAGGTTTTGCGTGACGTGGTGCTACAACCTCGTCGCCTTTGATTTACTTACGTTCAGTTACAAAGCCTGTACAGAAATTATCTTACAAAATTATGAAATGCAAAAAATGATCTTAGACTTTGACATTCGAAAGTTTACTCTGTGGGCTCTAACAACCTGTGGTAAGTAAACGTCAGACTGACAGCTGTTGTCAATTTTGTTTGCAAAAGTTTGTGTACACTCAGATTTTATTATCCTTTGCGTTCATAATTTATGAATTATCAGTGCTTTTAAAGTATGGAATCTATTGCAAATTTGTTGAATGAAATCTCTGTCAACAATTTTGATATTGGATCGGATCACTGGGTGGACGTCACACACATAAACAATCCACACAGCTTTTACGTGCGTCCCACTGTTTACAGAACTTATCTACCAATTTTGCATACATATGATGATCAGCCGCTCCCTACGGAATTGCATGTTGGCTGGATAGTTATTTACAAGTCGAACATGCGGAATTCCTACCTACGAGGCCGCGTGATGTTCATACAAGAAAAAGATGAAGGAGATATGTTCTGCGACGTCTTTGCTCTGGATTACGGTTTTTTTGAAAAATCCATTCCATTAGACAAGGTCCGCAAAACATTCTACTCAATGGATGTTCCACCCTTAGCAATTCATTGCCATCTTGCAGATTGCAAACCTCTCACAGAGGACTGGTCTGATGTAGCAATTGAAAGCATGAAGTTTTTTGTAGGTAAAGAACGAGCAAAGATGGTGGTCAGAGGGAAATCGCCAGGTTCATTAACTGTGGAGTTATTTAATTCTTGTCCTGAAGATATTGCTACAATGCTTGCATATGATGGGCGTAGTACTTTAGGATATAGCAACAATATAGTAAATAGATTTAGCGCAATAGAATCAGAGAAGCAATATTACAGATTTAAAGAGTATGATGTAGGTGAAATTTTAACTGTACGAGTCCAATCTGGAGATTCCTTGAAGAGCTTTTTTGTTGCACAAATTGATGAGTACAGAGATTATTTGCAACAAAAAATTAATTTCACCTGTTACTGTAAAAATCAGAAAAATTTGGAGCCAGAATACATACAAGAAGGGATGGCAGCAGGTACTCTTATGGTCTCTTCTAATGATTATGAGAGAGCTTTAGTGACAGAAATTATTGTACCAAATGATAAAGTGAAAGTTATGTTAGTAGATTGGGGCAAGTTTATAGAAGTTCCTGTTAGCAGGTTGAAGCCTATGGCGGAGAAATTTTTTCTACGTCCAGCTAGTGCAATTCTCTGCTCAGCAGAAGAAAACCAGACATGGGATAATGAACTTCATAAATATCTTTATCCTGGCTATGAATTCAAAATGACAATTGTTAAACTTGGTGAACAATATGAATCTCCTCATGTTGTTAGAATTAACCAAAGGTAGAAAACTAAATATTTTATTTAAATATTGTTACAATTATTAAGATTCTAAATTATTTCTTTTTGAAAATGATTTGGTAGATTGTGATATCACAATTAAAGAAAAGCCATTAAATTTGTCATGTTTTGCAAATGGTTTCCTGCTTATAAATAAGAGTATTATTTGTTGATTGAGATGACAAGATGTCCTCTTAAAAGTTAAGATTATATTATTTTTATAGTAAAACATTAAAATGTGTGTGATTGTATTATTAGGAAAGGTGTTGTGGCGAAGATATTTTAATTAATATTCAAATGAACTGATTACAGCTATTCAAATAAATGACAAATCAATGTAATTTTTTTTTATTTCATTAAAGTAGATACTTAAAAACTGTCACATTGCTATTTCACTATCAAATCATTAGTGGTAGTTTTATGATTACCGTTGTTCTAGACAATATGTCCACCTTAACTTCCTCTTGATGCGATTTTGATCCTTGAGAGCACGGTGGCCAAACCAATTCATACTGATAAACTTTTGAAATGTATTAATTGGTAACCTATGGAATATGTTACCCTTTAAAAACCCCATGGTTTTATTTAAATAAACAAATATGTATTGGGACTTACTACAGGTTGAACTGATGAAGAATCAAAAATCGTCAAGATTTGAATTTAGAAACTATGTTTTAACTCTGTCTTAACATAACAGTTGGATAGACAAAACATTGACATCGAATTTGTTTATGCCGTTTGAGAATCAGCCCCATAAGTGACCTAAGTAATTGCCTGCCCAGGCCCACGTAATCTCTCCTGTGACACGGTTTCATTCACCATAAAAACTGCTTTTAGTCTTTCCATTATACATATATTATTATGAAAGCATAATCAAATATCGACAGTGAAGTACCAATACCACCTAAGTTTATTTTTATAAGAAAATTATTTGAGACTGTATTTTGTACTCAATAAATCTTTTTTTTTTAAGTTTTGAGCACTGATAGTTAGGCGCTATTGGCTCTTCACCATCGATATGTGCCTAGCTACCTAATCAGTAGATATTTATTTTAGAGTAGTAGGAATAATAGATAATTAATGCCGGTAACGTTTTTATGTAATGAGGGCAGCCTTCCTACTCAGAAAACGTCGGAATTAAATTCGAATACGGAAATATGTTTTATCTTAATATAAACGATTAGACAGAGACCAAAAATGGACTTCCCAATCGGAATCGTTTCTGACGGTGGTGAAAGTCCCTAGGGCGCCAGTTTGGTGTGGCGCCCTCTTAGTTCTCAGATTCGATTCTCGGTCGGGTCAATATGACAAATGAACTTGTCTATATGGGCTCAGGTTTGGGTCCTTGTGGTACGTCTGTTTTTATTATTTTTTTATAACACAAGTGCTTTAGTTACTTACCAGAGTTTTAGTACAATTTATGTGCTGTGGTCCAATATTTATTTATTAGGTATTTGTTAAAAGAAATCGCCTCAAAATCTACAACATGTGTTCATACATGTAATACTATACCTAGGGAGCTATCAACATTTCACCAGATCTAGCCACTCATTAATGAACAGTACTAAACAAATTAAGACTCTTTAATTCATCAAATGATCAATATCAACGAGAAATCAGATCGATGCGTTTCCGTCCACAAGGCTTTCCTTTTTTTTAAGTTGCTTCACAATGAATGCGATTGTTTAATAATGTGTCGGCGGTGAACAATGAGCACAGTTTCAGCGCAGTCGCGGGGCCCTCACGAGCTGAGTCACTGAGTCACCACCGCGCGACCCGCCAGGAATGTAACAGTTTTAGGACGATGCCTTTTGGTTCTACTGACCGTACCACACCTACGTATTTACCGCGGCCAGTATTTGACCTTTCGATGTCTGTTTCGGAACGTGTTCTTATTTCGTATTCGAATTATTAAATATTCAAATGTAGGTTAACTTCTATGGTGGAATATTTGGGTCGATTGGAATAAAAAAGAGAACGTTAATTTACAAAAAAATACAAAGACAACAATAAAATATTTAAATTAGCAGCTGATGTTGTATGCGCTTACATAGGTCAATTTCAGTCATTTCTTTAAAACAAATATTAAGTCTAGCCCACAAACCAAATTCCACTACTATTACTATGTAAAACTAAAGTATAATAAAACCTAATAATAATAATAATGTTTATTCTGTAAAATATGTATATTGAATTATTTACGAAAATTTGCTATTCGCTAGCTTTTCAATTGCGCTAAAATGTATCTTGCTTAAACCTCTGCAAGGATATAGACCTCTATCTTAAAATTAACAATTAACGCAGGTCATTATATTAGTTATGCTACATGCAATATTTATCTAGTTCAACTATACTTCCATACTTTTTTGAAAAATTAATTAATATTAGCTGCTCCAACTCATAGTTGAGATCTTTCCACCTCGTGAGGCGAGAGGGCCGGACTTTGGCGTCGCGACACCTCCGAGGTCCCGGGTTTGATTTCCGGTAGAGTCAATGGAAAACAAACATCTCTTTATTGTCTCTGGTCTCGAGGTTGTAGTATCCATATAAACAGAGAACAATGTATGTGATGTTGTCAATATTATAACTAGCTGTGCCCGCGACTTCGTTCGCGTGGACTACAGGGTTTTTTCTATTTAGTCTAAAGATTGTCTGTGCCAAATTTAATCAAAATCGGTTGAGAGGTTTAAGCGGGAAAGCGCAACAGACAAACAGTTAGGTACTTTCGCGTTTATAATATTAGTAGGGATTACAATCAATATTAAAACTACTATCTGAAAATATTAGTAATTGTTTGTGAATTCTTTTGGTAAATGTATGGTTTTCTATCTTGAGAAGAATTCGTTATTCAGGTAGGTACCTAATTTTTGCAGTCTCCTGCAAGAACTCATTGCTCCTTAATATCAGATATGTTGTGTTAACTAATGTTTGTGTATTTTATTAATAACAATAGTTAACTTAAAAGATAACACGGGTTACTTACTAAACACATATATTTATCAACATGCTTTGGATATAACTTAAGGGACACTTCTTTTCAATTTGTTCATTTTACGCTGTGGGAATGGTAAAGTCAGGTTCATTGAACTAAAATCGATTTATTTCACATAAGACCTTCTTTATGAATGGTACCTGGGGTGGTATATCTTTTCGATATTATTATGGTTTCAAGAATTTCACAACTATTGTACTAAATGCTTTGAAAACTATTTAATGCCATGAAACGCGTCAGACAACGAACCTATTAATATAAGGATAGGTACCTGTAGTTAGGTATGCTAAATTATTATTAATGATAAATATAAAATATAAATATAAATATATTGGACAACATCACATACATTGCTCTGATTCTGTGGTAAGTAGCTATAGCACTTGTGTTACAGAAATCAGGAACAACGACGGTACCACAACACCCAGACCCGAGACAATATAGAAAAGTTCGTTTCCCATATTGACCCGACCGGGGATCGAACCCGGAACCTCATGATGACTCCATATAATTAATTTAGATATTGTTGTTATCATTATTCCTTACCTACTCCTTGATACAAAGTATCTAGACTAATGTTATACATTGGTCTGGTCTTGGAATCTAATGAAACTCTCATACTATGAAGACTAGTTCCAGACCAATGTAGTGAGCATTTCTTATTTATCGGCAAGTTATTAGAACAATTAAATCCAGGCTAGATTACACGCGACGTATGCAGCAAGCACGCAAGATAGCTACCTACCTACATGTGGAAAGGTTGCGAAAAATATTTAAGGATTTAGCGACATAAGTAGTTATTGATTAAAGAACTTCTTTTCCTTTTTCTAACAAAATGAATACCTAGTATTAAAAACCGAAGTCTGTAACGTTAATTCGTGATCAAATCTGAAAGTTATGTAGAGCTGACTTAGGTATCATAATATTCATACCGGCAAAACATGATTGACCCCCCAAATTTGTGTCACGATCCGAATCGTCTGATTAGCTGAAATACTCGCCGCTCGCGATAACGGCGTCCTAGACGGCTTTTGTTTGCGATTTTCGAACACTCGATCCAGTCGTGTTTCGCTCGGACTCGACGCGACTCTACGCTCAACAAATTCAACAGTCAGTCAGGCGCTCCTCGCGCTCTCTCACGTACGTCGGGCACGGCTGGCCGGCCGAAACTTCGCTTACGTTACCGTGTAACTCGACGATTCACGAATCGCAACTCCTTTAGCCTTGCAATATACAAGCATCCAGTCGAACAGGCTTCATGTGTCAATTTTGCAACGCGATTTCACGCGCACAGTAGCTAATAGAAGGTTGCCGAGCCTAAAGTAGTCGAAGTTTAGTAAACTTTTAATTTTATATCTATGGCTGTTAAAATTTGTGATAACGTTGAATTTTGATTGTAAAATCGCGGTACTCTAGTGATGTATTGATATTGCTGAAGAATGTTGTCAATGGATTCGCTTTGGTCGGGGTCGGAGAGTGAGCTGACGACGTTGAAGCTGTGCAAAAGCAGTATCGAGAGATGCGAGTACCGGCTGAGTAGAAGAAAACCTAGCAAAAGCCTGATTCCCCAGGCCTTGCTGCACGCTCTGCCGGAGCTGCAGCCCAAGGCGCATCGCCGGCGGCGGTCTGGCACATGGCCGTAAGTGAGCCATCACATTATAGCACATTCTCGAACAGCACAAATCTGCTGATAAGACACAATACATTATAAACATTCACTGGGAACGTGTCGTTCGGTATTTTGCCTAGATTCACTTAAACATTCGCCTTTAAGAAAACGCTGTTATAAGGTGCAATTTGAATGCTTTGTCATTTGTTTTGCTTCCGTTGTTAAAAATTGCACCGTTGAGCATAATATATCTCACCGATTTTAATTTAACGATCCGTAACAAATATTGCCTTTCACACTTTCATAAAACAAATGAATTGGCGATAAATTAATGTTTAGTGTGGAGCCTCACGAATGTACCGGGTGTGTAGCGGGCATGCAGTCTTCAAGGCTTGTCGTGTAAAAGGATGTTATGCCCTAATTGTCACGAGCAGCTGCATTGGGCGTTTTTGGCCTTTATAGTAATCAGACTCTCACGAAATTTACCCGTTCAGTCGTTTCATTATTTTAACTTTTTAAATGTTAATTATTGACCTGGTTCTCGATTATTATACTGCTAACGTGCTTATCTAACGTAATAGTTTATCTTTCAGCTGGTATATTAGCAGACAATATTCGAATATAATATCAGTACCTAAATGACCAATTTTTGATAAGAACATATTTTTATGCACAACTAAAACTTTGCAACCGGATCCGTAATCTCGTTAATTTCATTAATCACATAAGTAATCGGTGCAAACCCTAATACATAGATAAATGTTTTCGTATCGTGCGTGACTAATAACATTAATAAAGAAAGAGAGACAATATTTATCACCTAGGTATATTGTGGTGGCTTAAAATCGTTACACTTTCGTGACTGTTATTTTTTATGAGATGTTCGTACCTAATTCACTTCCCACTGTTTATCGAAATAGGAAATTATATAGGTAATGAACATTCAAATAATATTTACAGTAAAACTGACGCCAGGCCAACTTAAAAGGCATTTTCAGCATCAAAGACATATAATTATAATATAGGTATAGTAGAATATTTGTGTCATTTCTGTAGATTGTGGAATGTAATACACTTAGGTACCTAGATGAATCAAAAATCAAATTATTATCAAGTTTACATAGATACTCGTAAGTGAATAAGCATTGTCAACCAAAATGCCGTTATTGCTCCAGTCTCACTAACATAGTTTAGCAACATACATCAAGCTAGACCAGTTTCAAACCTGCCATTGGTTTGATATCATAATCGTACGTAATCACAGTCTAACAAAGAAAAACGCCTTAATTTTTATTAATGAATTTATTTGCGTTTTCTATATGTATTTCTGGGCATGGATTTCCAATAGTTCACACCTTACTCGCAAATACATACATCGTAATGGATGCACATTTCGGAACCCGGGTCCTCTGTGACTGATCCTTAATTGACGCTATCTGGTAGTAGAAAAATAATTAAACCCAATCAATCTTGTAGTTTAGGGCAAAATTATACATATTCTGTATCTTCTACGCAGCTAGCAATATCTATGATAAATACGCGTGATTACACAAGCTAATGAAACATCTGTATTCTCTGTGAACAGCAATGTTTTAATTTTAAAAGCAAACGCAGCATCTCAGAATTCGTTGTGCTCAATGCAAAATCGTTAAATTACATACATTAAACATTGATTTGTATTTATTTCAACATCATTGAAAATGTATTCTATGTATTTCTAGTTTCCAAATATTGCACTATTATTCTGACTGACCCGGAAAGATCTACAATCTTGCGATGTATCAGAAGAACTGTGAAGAAACTTATTAGTTTTTTTTTGTTTCATAGTGGATGCTTGTCGAACGTGTGTTTCTGTTTTCGTCTCTTCTAGTGTACGTATTGTTAACGTTATGAGTGCATTGTCATAGTGGTTCGTTGGCTCTCCGGTGCATCGTATTGTATCTGTATGGTTTCACTCAGGTTACCCTATTTCTCTGTAAACATATTTGTGCCGACCCAGATATTTCTCGGTGCGCGACTGTAGCCTTCGTCGTAAATTGGTCATTATGTCTCTAATCTCTGTTTATGTGCAACAATATACAACACAACAGCAGTACTTGTACCAAGAAGTTTGAAAGTATAATGTATGGGCCAAACGTTAGAGAGCAATAAAATATAATACAATTTTTACTAACAACAAACTACTGTCAACTGATTTGAATGCTTCAGACGTTGCACAATACGTGGTGTAATGTTTCAGAAAGTGTCTTTTTACTCCAAATCAAGCTCAATTTTTTTTTTCAAAGCGAATCTCCAATTTCGTGCATTTTTCTAACTAGATTGTTTGTCTTCTCTAATGTCACATTTGTACAGGTTATTAACTATTGACTATTATGATTCATCTCCTTTTTCATCATCCATGCGAATGGTGTAACTTTCTTGCTTGTGATGATGCGTGGGTTGAGAACTCAAATAATAACTAGGAGTTGTAAAACTATTTCAGTGGAATTAGCATTACACATAGTTGATGCAATTTCAATCGCTCAGGAAAGCCGGCCAATCTGCAAGCTACTGTGGTGCGTGTCAAAAGGTTCCTAGAAATCGCATTGCTTCGGCTTTCTAACATTGAAATGCATAGGAAAATGCACTAATTAAGCCCGTTTTAGTACGACCAGTTCCATCTGTGAACCGCTGCGCTAGGATTCTGGTTCTACGTGTTTGCGCACTCGCTCGTACCTGATACAGGTGTGTGTTTATTTTGATTAATATCAATTTGATAAACTTGTCCTGTATTTTTAATTATGCTCTTAGATTATAATTATGTTAATTCGTGCCACTTGGCTGCTGTGGGATTTGATAAATTATAACGGTTTTGTAACATAATTTGCTCTTTCCATTTCCTATTTAGAAAGGTTTGACTAAGATCCTTTACGAATTTTTAACAAATCGCATATTTTATCGGCAACTTTTATATTAGAACAGGCGGATATTTTTTTTTTTATTATTTTATTTTGCACTTCAAGATTGACCTCATCCCACCTGATGTTAAGTGGTAATGAGGTCCTAGCTTAAGGATGACAAGTACAGCATAATAAATCTGTTACTGGACTTGTCGCCCTCACCTTGAAGGCTTGACCCCTGCTACTAATGTAGCACCCCCCAGGAGCTCTGGAAACCTTACTCACACGCAGGAACACAACAACACAGAAGTGATTTGATATTTGGCTGCGGTCTTCTGTAAGGTGGAGGTATTTCACCAGTCGGGCTGCTCCAGTTCGAGCGATAAATCGCTATGCCCTACCTCTCTTAAATGAATGAAGAGAAATTAAGACATAATCGTGTTTAACACATGTTGTGTAAGTGCTGAAGTGTTAAATATTTTTCAATGGTTTCTGAATTCGGTCAGGTTCAATATTACATAATAACTTATGTAATATTTAAAAGTATGACTAACAGAATGATTAAGGAAAGCAAGTAAATGTGCAACTTCAATATTTGTGCTGTGTGTTTGGGCAGCGGGGTTGCCCAATGCGCGTGCGCACTCCGCAGCCGTGTAATAACAACGTAATCCGATTAGCCGCTAACAACGTTATTACGTTTAGTTTGTCAGTACAAAGTTATTAACTTAGTTTTAGTTTCTCACTTATTTCTTGTTAATGTTTTCTATCTAACACGGTTGGTAAAGCAAATCATAATATACGCATATTATAAGTTGGAACTTTTATTATTCGAATCCCTCGGATAATACTCTTGCTGTGTGAGGTTGTCCCAGTTTGGTTAGAACATGACAGCCACCTGATCATCCAAAATAATGACCATAACATGATTAGAATGGCACGAAGCCTGTAGTCCTATGATTCAGTTAGGTTTGGTTTCCCTTGTTGGGGTTTTAGAAGTGAGATGGCAATTGCTCTAATAATGTAGGCTTGTCAATATAAAATCATATTCGTAGTGGAGCTCCGCATTGGATGCAACTTAGAGATAAAGAAAAAATATTAATTTCTGACATCAGACAAAGAGTCGAAATTTACAGACTTTTATTGATTAATTAGATAGCTTATATACATTTTAAGACTTTCGCGTTCCAATGTGAGGGTGGATGAAGATTTGCAAGCTCCCCCGAACAGACGAAGGCGAGCAAGACCAGTCAGCTCGTGACCACGGTTAGTGCAACCTAACCGAAACGTCGGGCAGTAAGTAGTCCGTATTAACTACTAAATAAAAATGGTGTCGCGTTTTGACCCGTTAAATTATTTTTAATGTTTAATTAGATAGTTTGTTTTACTTCCTACCTATGTAGTAGGTACCGTTCATGGCTACGGAGTACAAAGTACGAGTTTCTTGGCAATATTTTCTCGGTGTAAGTAGGTTGCAGCAAACCAGTGGCAGACACTTTACAATGTAAAGAGACTCAAAAGTTTTACTTGTAACCTAATGGAATAAAATTATTTTTTAATTTCAGCCTTGGATCGATGTCATCGTTCGGCACGATCGATTGTTGTAATGACATCCTAATCATTCTTTATGACCGTTGCTCTGTGCCCTTGTACAGCTGTGTATTGCGGTGATCAATAACGGCGGCCACATCCATGTTTTATACGGAGTGTTACGTGTTCTGCCGCGTGCGGTGTGTGCACATGAGTTATTCAACAGCCCGTCTCGTGCAGCCTATCTTGGGCAATTCATTAATGCACACTGAATTAGGTACACCGATTGACCCTTGAAATTGTATCTTTACAACTACCGCTTACTAGACGTAGGTTATCTTTCATTTTGTTCTCGTCTAAACTCATCTTTTGTTGACTAAGCTTTCTATCTAAAATACTTTTTAATGAATTCAGGCTCAAACTCTCTCTCTCTTTTGTAACAATCAAAATGTAATTTTACAGTCTAGTTCTTACATCCAGTCTGGAAACAATTGAAAATTATAATCACGCGAATGTTTCGCGTCTAGAGAGAAACTGGTGGAACTTTCTAAAATACTTAAATTTATATGGTTTTAGTCTGTACAATTTTGATTGCGCACAATTTCCTTGATTCAAATGTTTTTTTTTCATAACCCCACTCTTTGAACAAAAGTTAATTCAAAACGTTAAAGTTACACGTTTATTTATGAAATGTTCCTTCAAAAAGGTCTCTCGGAGAATATGCACGTTTTGTCCAGTACTTTAAGCGCTCTGTTAACATATGTGTATTGTTGAATCATTTTGCAGAATTGGTTCATTGTAATCCTATGAATAGTAGTTACTACATATGTATGTGAGCTATTTGCGGGCTATCAAATTGTACCATGGAGAGGACAGAGCAGATTTTGTACTAAAAGCTTTGATATGCTTTAAGTACAAAATCCAAAATACATGCTATTTTAAGGCACATAAAATACTGTTTACCTGCGCTGAAAAGATAAAAAACTAAATTTTTTATTATTAAAATACAACTAGGTCAATGTTAAATAGTCGACCCATTGTCACATACACTAGGTACTGAGTGTTTTTGTAAAAAGAGACTTAAAACAGCAAAATTCAACTTAATTTTAAATGGTATAAGTAATTATTGACCTTAACGTGAATCCATATTTTTTTTGTTTTTTTAAGATTTTCACAATAACAGCGTTTTACATTTGCTGACTTTGACTATCTAACAACAATACGTTACTACGTAATGTTACGTCTGGTGTTTGTTTTAGATTCATATTGCATAGATTTCCATACAGTTAAAGTATTAATCTTTTCGCTTGCAATGCATAATTACTTTTTATTTACGTAGGTACTTTTGCTTGGGTACCCACGTTGAAACTGAAGCGGATTTGTTGATACTTTCGTCGTCATAGTGAGCTCACGTGTCTTGCCGATTTTATTGATATTAAAGTTTTCATTTTTAAATCTGTATAGGTCTGTCTAGGTACGCCATGATTGAAAATTTAATTGAAAGATTGAAATTATATTTATGGACTTGATGGAGCTGTGATTTAATGTCGATAGAGTCAATTCACTACCTATTACTTGAAAACGACCTGATTTTATTCGTTTTTTGTTTAGGTTTTTCGATATTATTTGATTTCATAGTGTGGTCTATGTAGGAATCTAAGTAACAGCGGAAAATTACTAGTCACAAAAATCAACTTATGTCGATCCGTATTTCATAGGCGAAATTTAATTCCAGTGACCATTGTTATGGTATTTTTAATTCTATAACTCATATCTAAGAGACTGTGATTTAGGTAATCAATAACATGTAGCATATACAACATATGCTACGAGTAGATGTTGGCTGGCAGTTCACATTCAAGAAGGCCCTGAAAGGGTCTCGCCGGGTTTCCATATGAAATCTGCACTGGCGTCTTTTTTGACATTGGTGCCTTTAATATGTTGCTAGTAGTTTAAAATATTTTTTGGCCAATTATCAAACCCCTAACTCCATTCGTTTTTGGAAAATGAGGGTTGCAACCCCTAACTTCAAAATTATTTTTCTACGAAACTATGATAGATATTCGCATAAAACCAACGCGACATGAAAGCTCTTAATTAGTTTTACATTCCCTATTTTTTTTATAATTTTTTAAATAACTATAGGGCTGCAAAAAAAATATTGAAAAAAATAGGGGTGGTTTTTAGTAGCTATTTCTTGAGGTACCCCGACCAAAAAAAACCGTATAATCAGTACGTATCCAACTATAATATGTAATAATTACATAGATGTGAGATAGGTGGAACATATTGAAAAAAATAAAAATCTCATTTTGTTACTTAAACTTGATTGACATGACATGAAACAATAAAATGGCGCTGAGTTAAAAAAAAAGTATCACAGCGCCTCTTTTACTAGGCTGTCAAGTGAAGGACCAAATAAGTTGAGCAGTGCGTACATTTATGTCACTGAGATAATCAAAGAAGTCATTGATCGTTTTAGTACAAAACTCCCAAATGCAAACGTTAATTTTATTATCATAGACTATTGTTCTGTGCAGACCCCCCAATGCGTCTGTGACGCACAGAGACATAAGTAGACAGTGAAAGTTGCGGTACAGTCCATAAAGCGACCCAATTTAAACAAGCCAATCTCACCTTTAACACCAAAGTAATAAGAACCCCGATAACAGTCCCTTTGGGACGCAGCATCATAAAGTGTATAAATTCACTTTCTGTGATGACATTTTGACCAATATGAGAAAGTTTTGCGGGCAAGGGTTATTTTGCGGTCGCAAACGGAAACCTCGTAAATTGAACTCGGGAACGGTTTTGTGTTAATTTTATTATTCACTTGGGACCAAATAACTGCCACATTTGATTTTTTTTCATGATTTTATTTTATAAAGTAAAGTCAATAAACTTTGAAATATCAGTATGTCTTCAGATAAAGATTTTTAGGGCGAGTTGATGATTCATGAATGAAATCTTTTTGTTTCGTTTATTCCTCTTTATTTGAAGAAGGTAAGTGTTTTGAAGGTATCTAATGACTGGAGTCCTCTTTATGCTCAAATGCAATATGATTTAGCACATTTGTTGTTATACTGTTTTCATAACCCTCTGTGTGTCAATCAATGGCAGAAAGGTCATAGGATATCATCTGCTCGTTAAGAGTGCATTTTATTTGTTTCTCTTACGTTAATGTTCTCAGCACATATAATTATATGTGTATGTTATAAAACGAAAAGTGTTTACTCTACTTTAATATTTTAATTGGCTACTTGACAGTTTTTGAAAAAGTATTGTAAAATGTGTTATTGTAATATTGTAAATAAAAACTCAAACGCCCGTTCATTTTATATCCCAAGCAATTCGACTTATCTGGAAAAAATGTAAATAACCAGAGAAAAATAAGATTTTGTGTAACACATTTAAAAAGCGCGCGAAAACCCCAAGTCACGTTACTTTTGGAATTAAGACGTCAACGTTCTAAACATCGAACCGATACGCGAACGAATTAATTTACATAAATGAAAAATGATTAAAAAATACTTAATACGGTTAGCGGGGTTAGGTGACATCTCGTCCCAATCCAAAACTGGGATCAGAGACCAATTCCACCTTTTCTCATTTGATAGTAGGCAACTGGGCCCACCTTGATGCTGGTGTTGGGACGATTGTATCACTGAATATTCTCTAGGGGTTTATTGGTCCTAACGTGTTGTTGGCTCCAACAAAAGTAAATTTGCAAGTTAATGCACATATGTGACCGTTTCGTTTTATATAGGAAATAGTGGCGAACTATCATATTGTTTCATAAATTAAAAAAAACACGCATTTCTTATATTATTTTCTTTAAGAAAAAACAGTTCTTTTTACACTTTTGGTCATAAATAACAAAAATAAATCTTCTTAAAAAAGAGTATGTACTAAAATAAATTCGTAGTAAAGATGCAAATAAACAAAAATGAGTTATTTTTAAAAACCATGTTGAATAAAAGTAATAGATTCGAAGCATCATATTCTGCACTGATGTTATTGTGTTAATTTATCGATACAATGGCCTGTACTAATCTCGTTGTCAATCAATTCTCGAAGCATTCTTCTGGAACGTTTTTATGATTGAATTTTAGAATATTTTTGTTGTAAGTACAACAATGTTTGGTTTTGCCAAACACGTGGATTTTATTCCCATATACTTATACATCTTTATGAGCTGAGACATGATATTGTAAGTTCTTTTTTTTTTAACACTATGCTCATATTAACTAACAGCACTGCTAGTCACATATACATGCATACATTCGTACTGGACCGTGTGCCCCTGTTTACAAACATTAAAATAAATGCCGATACAGAAAATGTATGCTTTTTCGCTGTCCAATCGTTTAGAGACGAAGCATAGTTTCTTATTCGAATACTCTTGGGCTGGACTCCGTAATGGATGCATAACAGAGAATCACTTTAGGAGAGAGATATCTCTTAATTTAAGATCTTCTTAGTTAATAAAAGTGAGTTTAGTTAGACACCTGCACGATAACTGTGCTTGTTCGTTCGTCGTCATGATACTGACGACACGAAATGAACATAAAACAAACTAATGGTTCACTACATCATTATCGGACTCACGAACCTTTACGGGATCACAAAGTAGGTTCGATTCATGCCTTATATTTAAATTCTCATTTTAACCAAAATATAATCATTAAAATCAGTTTATAAACGTCAAATTACCCACGAACTTACTTAAATAAACATAATATAATATTCTCAACTGGAGAATAAACCTCTTCCTTTTTAGAAGTCGATTTAAAAAAGGTTTAACCTCGACCCAGTGTACAATAAATCTGGTTTAATGTATTATGAGATGATAGTGTGAGTACACATAAATTACACAGATTTCTAAAATACGAGGCCATCTTTGATGTATGTAGTATAAGTGTAAATGATGTACACATGCCTAAGATGGGCACATAAACAAAGGGGTTATGTAAGCTAAAACTTGTATCTTACGTAACCAACTTTGTCGCATTAGTTAATAACTTAAACAAGTCGAATAAATAATAAAAAAATCGCATGCAATTGTGAAAATTAGATGTCCGGCACTTAAATTACATACTATAGAATTGATTGTCTTTATGCTTTAATTCAAATGCCGAATAGGTTTGCTAATACATTGAGAACTCTGAATAAAACATTTTATCAAAAGGAATAATAATTACCTAAAAAATAATATAATTAAACAGAGAACTTCGCCAACAATTAAATAGTTATTATTAAAAAGGTATTAGCAAAACGATGATTTCTAATGAAGAAATATTGAGTTGGATATATTAGCTGTAAAATCGCGCTAACTAACAATTTATTATTGTTGTGTTCTCCTTTAGAATGGGTCCAATGTTTAATCTCAGTTTTTCTGTACCTTACAATTCGTTGACAAACTTAACTCGAAAAGCAAATGTTAATTTATTTCATTTAACTATTAACTATATTTTAAAGGTATAGCTTTCGATAGAAAATAAACTGATTTAATTTCATCTTTCAAAAAAAAATTCTATTGCTAAAATGCCCTAAAAATATACACCAATAAATGGTATCTTTGGTTGATTGTAAGTGGTAATGAAATCTATAACTCCACCCTTATTCACAATCGTTAGAAACGCTTTCAATTTGGAAAGTATGCTCTGTCACTGTCCAGTCGTTTAGATTCAAAGAGAGACAAAACATTTTTTCCGAAATCGATCAGTTTTTGAGGGGTGAGATCTTATCTGAGGTAACTGATCGAGTCTTTAAAAAAGAGTAGATAAACGTAGCGAATCGAATTATGAAGCTATTGTGATAACGTGGTCATCCTGTAACTAGCGCGTGGTCGAAGGTCGGAGCGAAGGCTGTCGGGCAAAACGCGGCGCCCGCGCAGCCTCAGCGGTCAGAGTGTTGAAATCGCGATGAGCTGCTAACTCGGTCAATGCTGCCGAGTTGACACCTAACACCGGCTGATACTATCGGCAGATATTCTACGATAGATTCATATACCCGACTCCCTATAGGTATAGTCAACTTATTATATATGTATAAATGAATCCTTATTTCCCTTGGTCACGCCATCACGCTGGCTGGATCAATTTCACTTTTTTTTGTTGTCCAATATTATTATATTAATTTAGATTGCAATCGTATATTTACTGAGCGTGACTGTAATGCGATAATCGAATCTCAAAATTCGTGATCGAATTGTCTACCGAATGTAGGTAAGGTACATATTTAAATGAGTACAGAGGTCTAAATTTTTGTTATAAAGTCAGAACGCGCAGATTGTTACTTGATGGAAAATTCTTGATGCGCGTTTGGCAGTTCATCATCATTCGCCAGCCCTGTTCCCAAGTTAGGTAGGTTGAAGTCGGCACACTATGTTTGCATTTTCCATTCGTCTTTGTTAACGGTCCCAGAACTACGAGTATTCATACTAGTTTGATTTGCCAGATAATAAATAGTTATATTTTATACACAAAGGTAAAATTAGAAGGCAGCGAATTACTTGTATTTTAAAGATTAATAGAGTTGTTAGCTCACATACCTAATAACTTTAAACATTTTGTAATGCTTAGTTTTTGTTGAATTGGAATTAATCAATTTAACAACAATGAACGAAAATAAAAATCTATATAATTGCTTAAGGATGATAATATTAAAACCATAATGAATTAATGATCTCATTTCATCATTAACTTAGTGCTCAACCAATTTGCTTAATTGGTCTAATTAGCACACAAGGGAACTTGCCTAATTTGATTAACCTCTTATTATTACACATTGCTGAAATAATTCCTTTGTAAACATAATGTTAGGTTTGCCGATTTTTATGGTGTATAAATTTAAAATTATCTGATTTCTGAACGTAGCATAAAATGTTTTAAAATATCGTTTCGGAACGGAAATTCTCGACCGTTGAATCGAGCGTTTAAAATGAAAAGAGGCGAATCGAGTCATTCTGGTCGGAGCGCCGAAGGAGAACGGACGTCTCTGGAGCTTGTACAATGCTGTCTGAGGAAATAGAAGCTTTTGGAAACTGTGTAAGTGTTTTTCTGTGTTCCTATTCCTTGTAGCCTTTATTTAAGGAGTGAATTTTACTATATCTCAGAAGTGGTATGATACCCTGCTAAATGTCGCTATACCCTCAGTATGTGTGTGCGTGACCCAAATCCGCAAGGTCATGTGGCGGTCACCACACGTGTGACTAAAATGTTGGTGGGATAAAAATTTGCAAACTTAGTCTACCCCTTGTGTAAGTGGTAAAAGATTATGCAAAGTCAGTGTGCGGTCACAACACATGTGGTCAAACTTTATGTCGGTGCACGCCCTGGGTCTACGGGGGCCAAAATTTTCTTATTTTTGAGCTACGACGCACCGTTTTCGAGACATTTGAAAAACAAAGTTACAAAATTTGAGTTCACTTTACAAAGTACCTAGAGGTTATTAATTCATAAATAGTTTACGCCTGGGTATACTTTTGAAGGCCGACGAATGTGTCGTGTAAAATATTACTGGTTTGGTAGTACAGTTCAAATATTTTTCAGATATCGAATCGCAATCTTTCAGGAGCCGGTTGTTAAATTGTTTTAGAACAAAATACACAGTTTTGTTTTCGAGTTTCAGAAAAGCTGTGGTTACCGTAGCCGCAGCAGGCTAAGGAGTGTAAATCGCGACCAAGGGCGTGTGGTCAAGCCTACACGAACAAGAAATTGCTTTTGACAACGAGCGTCAACGGCTACGCATCATGGAGGACGACCTCAGGCGTGAACGTGATTCACTTCACCACATGGCGTAAGGACAGGAGCAACACGGACGCGTCTATCGAGAACGTAGCAACCGGGAAGACTGTCGCTACGCTAGGGCGGAGTTACGAAGATCACGCACCAGTCAAGGCATCACCAACGGTGCACCAGCACATCAGGATACACGGTCAGAAAGTCTTACTTTTATGGCTAGGGATATTAGGAATCTAATTAATTCGCTAGGTCATTTAAAACCTCAACCCCAGACGACAGCAGTGACTACACAAGTACCCTCGAACAGTAAGATAAAAAAATATATATATATATATATATATATTTTACCAGACTTGACCCTTCATCGAAAAGCCAGTGTGCCACTGTTTTCGGCTGGACTACGATTCACTTTGCAATGCAGAGGCTCCAAGGATTGGCTAAAACTTGGTATAAAAGTCTAAATTCAATATTATATAGTTGGTCTGAGTGGCAACAAATCTTTTAGAAGCTTTTCCGTACGAACAAAATTATGGCCAATCCTTGGAGGGTATGTTGAAAAGACGTAGCCGATATAATGAACCTCTTGTAGTATATTACTACGAGAAATAAGCCTTGTTGAACCAATGCGACAAAGAGTGCGAGCGTGCGGTGGATTGTATTATTTATGGATTGAACGATAAGACAATGCAATCTAGTGCCAATGCGTTATGCTGTTTCTGTCTCGATCAGCTATTACAGTTTTTATGTCTAATAAAGAAGTTTCGCAACCATTTTACCGTGGAAATTATAAAGGAAGATCCAATGATTTTACGATTAACTCAGTTAGCCATCAGTTGAGATTAAAGGCTAGTACTAGTAGTAATTCTTATATACTTTGTTATAATTGTAAGGAAAAGGGGCAACCATTCAGTGTCCTAAGTCATTAATGCAATGTGGAAAATTTCGTAGATTTGGACATAAAACAGACGCTTGTAATATAAAGTCAGGGAATCTTTCAAATAATTATAATGCACCAGTAACTAAAACTATGCGCATACTAAGTTCAAATGCGAATGCAAAGTTTATCAAAGAATGTAGGGTAAACGGTATATCAATGAAGTCTTTTATAGATTTTAGCTATGTCACACTACTTACTCGTTTAGCTATGTCACACTACTTACTCGTTCAGCGGCATCATCATTAGGTTTTACGTACAGTGTTAGCTCCGTTCCAATTCAAGGCTTTGGCAATGGAATAGTTTACTCTCTCGGGTCGTTGAACATTAATCTAAATATATAAAAGGAGAAACTGACTGACTGACTGACTGACATATCAACGCACAGCCTAAACGGCTAAACGTAGGCACTTGAAATTTGGAAGGGACGTAGCTTAGGTACCGTAGAGGTGCACTAAGAAAGGAATTCCGGAAATTTCTACGGGAACGGGAATTAGCGGGAAAATCCTTTTGTATGAAAAATCTAAACCGCTTAAGTTAGACGCTTGAAATTTGGCATGCAAATAACTTAGTAAACTCAAAGCTTAGTTGCAACAGGATACTGCAAAAGTCCCAAAGGAACGGGAGTTAGCGGGAAAAAACTGGAAACACCCTGTAGTCCACGCGAACGAAGTCGCGGGCATAGCTAGTTTGAATATAAATGGTGTTAATGCAGGACTAGCGTGTCACGTTGTAGATGACAAACTGTTAGACGTACTGTTACTAGTGAGACAAACCTTCACTGAACAGGCGCACATTGTAGTACATAAAGATGCGGAGAATTTAAGATTTTTCAATTTTAGTGATGAATTACCATTCTCGATATCTGACAATGCTGGGGACATGGCCATCGTGGTCCAATCAAAGGAAAATATCACGGTTCATGGACCAGCTTCGATTAGAGTTTGCGTGAATATCGAAAACGGAGATATCTTGTGGCATAGTAAAGTTATTGGAAAATCAAATAGACAGACTTGTATCAATGGGGGAGTGTATAGCGTTAAAGAGGGGCAGTTTTTCGTCTCTATTACACCGTTATGTAATCCCTGAAAGTTTTGAGCAATCCTTAATTGGGAGAGGTACTAGGGTACAATTTGTTTATTGCGTGAATAAGCTTTCGACAAAATAAACGTGACGTTAGCATCGACATTGATAAAATTCATGTAGGTGACTCTGTAAGCGATTTACAAAAGAAAAACTTAGTGTCGTTACTTAACCGATGTAAGCACTGTTTTGCATAATCCTTGGGGAGCTGAGATGCACTAACGTAACTGATATGCACATAGGGCTGAATAGCAAGCAACCAGTGGTATATCGTCCTTACCGGTTGTCGCATAGGGAACGTCGGCAAGTTAGAGGAATGGTAGGTGACATGTTGGAATTCGGGGTCATAAGAGAATCTGTTTTGGAATATGCAAGTCCGATAGTCCTTATGCGGAAGAAGGATGGAAAGCCTAGACTATAGACTTCTTAATTCCCTGACAGTAAAAGAACGATACCGGAAGCTCGTGATCGAAGACGAGTTCGCGCGATTATCAGGACAGGTATAATTTGTAACGTTAGATATGTCATCGGGCTAATTATCAGGTACCATTATTAGAAGAATCTAAGCATCTTACCTCCTTTCGTTACCCCGGACGGTCAATACGAATTTAACCGTATGCCGATTGGACTTGCCAATGTTAGCTGTAGTATGTTTGCTGAGAAAATTTCGTGTTTATTTGCCTGAGTTAAAATTCAAATTGTGACTGACTGTAGTGCCTTACGCACAACGTTTTCCAAGCGAGATCTGATCCCTCGAGTAGTGGCTCCTATTACGGGAATTTGACTAAAATATAGAATATAGAGCGGGGACTAAGATGGCGCACGTTGATGCATTGTCTAGGAATCCTAGTAGAGAAGAAGATAGCACGGTTTACTGTGATGGTTTCCCCAATGTGATGTCCATTAACCAGTTAGATTGGCTACACACCTTACAGTTAGAAGACTCGGAACTTTGTAGGATTCGTGATATTTTAAGTTCAGACTTAGACGCTTATGGACTGGCAAATATTAGGGAAAACTATTTGATCAAAGATCACAAACTGTATAAGTGTGTAGACGGAGATAAAAGTAATCTGAGATGGGTAGTACCAAAAGGGGCACGATGGCAGTTCTGTCTGATGAAGCATGATGAAATTGGACATTGTAGGTGGAAAAGACTCTTGAACGTATCAGGAAATCCTACTGATTCCCCGGAATGTCCAAGTTTGTCAAGAAATATGTTCAAGTTTGTATCGAGTGTGCCTATGCCAAAAGGTTAGTTCAAACGAAGGGCTCCTACACACAATAATGAAAGTAGATGTGCCTTTTCATACAATCCATTTAGATCACCTTGGGCCTTTTGTGCGATCTAAGCGAGGGAATTCATATCTTTTAGTTATAGTAGACGCATTTACAAAATTTATTTTTACTACGCCGGTACGCAAAACCAAATCACAAACTGCAATTAAAGTTCACTTCTCGTGCATTCAAGCGTTTTTATGCAGACAAAGATATAAGGCATGTTTTGAATGCCGTTGTAAGCCCACGTTCAAGTGGAGCGATGCAATCGCACAATTTTGAGTTCATTAACTGCACATAACTTAAACTTTGATGAGAGAGATTGGGATGACAAAGCGGGTAAGGGTCAATAGGGTATGAATAATACCTGTCAGAAAACCACAGGTAAAGCACCAACCGACATCATGTTTGGAGTGTGTATGAACGCAAAAGTTGATCCCAGATTGAATGACGTAGTTAAAGAAGCTCATGAAAAGACAGATTTGGTGACTATCAGAGAATCAGTTAAGGATAGGATTGAAATAGAGCAAGAAAAACAAACATACAAAAAAAAAATAGCTTCATTTGCAAATGACGGAAACAGCAAAAAGCTTAGGACACCTTATCAAGGCCCTTACAGAGTCGTTGCGGTATTGGGTAATGATCGCTATAGGGTAGTTTCTATTCCGGGACTTAATGGCTCTTGAAATAAGTGCAAAACCGCCGTCGCTGCGTATAGAATGTTGCCTTGGGTCCACGTGGCCGCTCTAGGAGTTAACAAAGGTAATGAGAATAACTGTACGGAGGAAAGTGAAATAGAAATCTAATTTATGTAACTAATAAGCATACAACCAGTGATTTAAACTATGATCTGTGACACTGTTTTTACTTTTTGTTTATTATGTAAGAAGGAAATACGTAATGATAAATTATGGAATCTAAATATTTGTTAAGCTTATATTATCTTATATGGTGAAAATTAGTTCCTTGCTCTCATGTCTACTAGACAACGAAACTTATTCCACGAAATCGGTGTTAGCTTTCACTCGTATAATTTCTTTGTACATTGATTGTAACAGTTCCTGGGTAAATTGTGTTAAGAGTTAATTAATATTGATTTAATTGTTAGTTATAATAGTACAGAGGCCAGCGAAGTTCACATATTGTAATTAGAATACCACATTTATTCACTATTTTTATGGAGTATTGGTAAAATATGAATATGAGCTAGGAACGTACATGAGTTAATGAAACTTATCTAATATCTGTAACTAAGAGCGAATGTAATTATTTTAGTAGGATACATTGATATCATTATGGATGTTTACATGACTGTAAGGAGGGTTTACAGTTCATTATGGATGTTTACTATTTATTATTATGATGTTTATTATTTATTTACATGACTGTAAGAAGGAGGGTTTACAGTTCATTATGGATGTTTACTATTTATTATTATTATGTTTATTATTCATTTACATGACTGTAAGAAGGAGGGTTTACAGTTCATTGTGGATGTTTACTATTTATTATTATGATGTTTATTATTTATTTACATGACTGTACGAAGGAGGGTTTACAGTTCATTATGGATGTTTACTATTTATTATTATGATGTTTATTATTTATTTACATGACTGTAAGAAGGAGGGTTTACAGTTCATTATGGATGTTTACTATTTATTATTATTATTATGTTTATTATTCATTTACATGACTGTAAGAAGGAGGGTTTACAGTTCATTGTGGATGTTTATTATTTATTTACATGACTGTAAGAAGGAGGGTTTACAGTTCATTGTGGATGTTTACTATTTATTATTATGATGTTTATTATTTATTTACATGACTGTAAGAAGGAGGGTTTACAGTTCATTATGGATGTTTATTATTTATTATTATTATGTTTATTATTTATTTACATGACTGTAAGAAGGAGGGTTTACAGTTCATTATGGATGTTTACTATTTATTATTATGATGTTTATTATTTATTTACATGACTGTAAGAAGGAAGGTTTACAGTTCATTATGGATGTTTACTATTTATTATTATGATTATTATTTATTTACATGACTGTAAGTAGGAGGGTTAACAGTTCATTATGGATGTTTACTATTTATTATTTTGATGTTTATTGTTTATTTACATGACTGTAAGAAGGTGGGTTTACAGTTTTAATATTAGAATGATTTTTGTATAATGACTCGATTGGCCGAATGTTAGGTGTGCATGAGGACATGCACAATGTCAGGATGGTCGAATGTTAGGTTTGCCGATTTTTATGGTGTATAAATTTAAAATTATCTGATTTCTGAACGTAGCATAAAATGTTTTAAAATATCGTTTCGGAACGGAAATTCTCGACCGTTGAATCGAGCGTTTAAAATGAAAAGAGGCGAATCGAGTCATTCTGGTCGGAGCGCCGAAGGAGAACGGACGTCTCTGGAGCTTGTACAATGCTGTCTGAGGAAATAGAAGCTTTTGGAAACTGTGTAAGTGTTTTTCTGTGTTCCTATTCCTTGTAGCCTTTATTTAAGGAGTGAATTTTAATATAATAAATAAAAACTGTAAGAAATATCGCTTTATAAAAAAGCTTTTTAGACTCAAAGAGTCGGTAGAAGTGACGTCATTGCCGTTAATCCCTACTAATATTATAAATGCGAAAGTAACTCTGTCTGTTACGCTACCCCGATTTTGATGAAAAAAAAAAGCTCCACCGATTTTGATGAAATTTGGTATAGGTATACGTTGAACCTCTAGAACGGACATACATAGGCTACTTTTCGTTTTGAAAACATGCAGTTCACGCGAACGAAGTCGCGGGCATAGCTAGTTTTTTTATAAATGGCGCGTTAAACTTCGTTAAACCACTGTCATAAAACATTGGATCTTATTAGTTGCTCAGTATTAGTTACAAGACGAAATTAAATACGATTGACCCATAATAAAAAAAAATATTGAAAAAGTAATGCATAAAATAAACATGTAGGTATAATGTTAATTTTGATCTGACCTATACACGTGAATTTTCCTGCTACATTAATTTTATGCGTACATTTGATAATAATTTACCTGATAGTCACTGTATGCATTTCAAACAAATCATAAATATCGAACAATAGACAATATGTATACCTATACGATATATCGCACCCCCCGGCGAATAAAGGACTCTATAAGTACAGAAAAAACTATCAAGACGCCTATATATAGCCTAAAATATGGTTTTGTTTTCATTAGAAAAAGACAAAACATTTTAGAAACACCCATATGAAGAACAAATATATAGGTACGATGTTCGTCAAATGGTCTGGGTTTGGTCTAAACCCACGGTCCTTGGTTTAACAGCCAGGCGAACTGGCCATTGTTCCAACGGACCGTAGAGGTTTTTGTAACTTAAGGAATGACCTGATTATACTATCGAGGACAGAGCTTGGGTTAGTGACCTGATAAATATACAAGAAGCCGTACCTAAACGGAACGTCACATACACACTTATCTAAAAATAAACAACAAATTAACATAAATATGTTTGTCCGTTAAAGATATCATTAGCAAAATAAGGTTACTCGTTGCGTGTCCCATCAGGATATTCAGTCTCTGTAAACACCATTCTAAAATTACTGGATTTTTTTGCTGTTTAACACAACCAAAAAAGGGGTAAGGAATAATACTTCCAAAAAACGAAATATGTCGAATTTGATGACGGGTGGCAATTTTTAAATCTCATATTCGTAACCAATTCACTTCGAATGCGAATTTTTAACAAAATATTGTTTATGCAAATCAAAAAGCACGTTTTAATTAACCTTTCGTTTGTTCGTTTCGTTTTTGGGAGTAGACCCCCATTTTTGCAGGCCCCGCAAAGCCAGCGGGCGAGGGCGCGTGCATAAGCTAACTTGTAACTGATAATGGCGAAAAGTCAGATAATCTCGCACGCTGTGAACTCATCAAGGTCACCACTGTCACTCGGCCGGCGGAGGCTTCGGGCGAAGTGCGCGCGCGCAGTCGCGTCTTCCGCGCTCACCGCTCGAGTACCTCAAGCATGCTCTGCTCACACTGAATCACGATTGCTAACAATAATCAAATGCTAGTGCACCGAGACCCGGAAGTAACCTTAGTCAATGCGCTTCGAATAACATTTACAAGCTAAAGTGAAGTTGAGTCGCGTGTGTAAACAAAAAATGTGTGTTTTGTGCTTATGATCGATATCTCGATAATGTTGCGAAGGCAGTTTTCCTGCGAGTCTGGGAAGACGGAACTCGTGAGAGCCAAAGAGGAATATTTTGATCGGAGGTAGGATAGCGGTTTAAGTTTGTTTCTAAAGGTAGGGTTGCACCAACTCAGTTTTAACTGGGGCTGAAGGTTTAAATTTATCTAGCGTCAAACAAACAGTACACAAACCTTTCTAAATCACCGTCAGATTAAATACGAGTAGGTACTCGTAGGAGTAGGTAGAAAACAGTCAGATTCAGTCAGTAACAGTTAAAATTGAGATGGTGAAACTGGCAATAAGAATTGAAATAGCCAATCAGTGTAAAGGAAACAAACCTACTTATCAACATATCAAAACAAAAGTTTATCACTAGTATCACTGTTTTTAAATCCTTACAACGCTCTGTTAAAAAAGTTATCCTAAAATCATGATCTGATATTAAGAGTTTACTTCGGTTTGCATAGCTGAATAATTCCTTCAAATTTTATTAGCTTGAAAGTTTTTTTACGAGTAAATGCTATAAAAAGGTCTTTCTTTTGCTATATGAGTATTCTGTGGTTTGATAATGTTTTTTATTAATAAAATTGGTTCTTAATTAAGATTATTTATCCCTTATTCATGAATAAGGTTACTTGCTTCTGGTAAAATAAAAACGTTTTTATTACGTAAAATTGCGTTGATTCATAGAGTAGGAACCTAGTACATACGTATTTAATTTAACCTTTATATGCGGTTATGTATCAAACTTGTCAACACATACACTTTTTTAATACCGACAACGGATATTCTGCCAGTAATATGTATGTTGATCAAATGAACAATAATGTAACATTTTTTTTTTAAGTTTATGATAAGTGAAATCGGAACTCCACCATGGAAATTGAGAACGACAAAAAAAACATTAATCGCGCTCTTTAATGTGAATGCAATGTCATAAATAAAAATATGTTTTAATTGTAATAATTATGAAATAATATAAAACGTGAAAATCTATTTTAAGGATAATACACGTTTATAATAATGTCATTAACGTTTTTTATACCAAAAAGAATGTGAGTGATAATACCTACATTGGGATTATTCGTACGTATTCATGATTCATAACAAAATAAAATAAGTTAACAAGAAGAATAAGAATAATTAGTAAGTTACGCATCTTTAATTGCATTGCAATTATCCATTGTTGTTAGTAATAGTACTTACTTACAGTAATAGTTGTAATAGTCATAATACTTTTCTAAATTCGATTCAGGTTTTAAAATGTTTTTATTTTGTAACAAGTTAACTGTTGAATACTATACAAATTTGGTACGTTTGGTTTTTCGTTTCATTGCCCTGTTTCCGTACTTCAGAAACCAGTACCTAATTAGGATAAGATCCTTCATATTATCTTAGTAAGATTGATGTAAACTGCAGCGAAGTATTATATTAAAGGTAAATCGAGTAATATTTAAATACCTATAGTTAACTAACTTATTTGATACAGATGTTAAACGATCAAGAAAATCAATAAAAATGAAGAAGGTTATCGGTATTAAGAACTGTACCAAATTTAAATAGGTAGTTATTCAGTAGTTTTTGTATGAAAGAATGACCTATGTATTCATAAATACAAACTTTCGCGTGTATTTATAACATTAGTAAAACAATTTTGTTACGATTATTATTACCGGTGCCTCTCAAATTGCTCAAGCGATGTTTATTATGGCAATTTCGACATTTTGACCTCATAATGTAGCATTAGGTATGTGAAATAGTTGGTATTTTATTAAGGAAAAAGCCTTTGTTGTTGAAAGATTGCTTGTTTTTTTTGTCGGCCGTACTTACGAACAATAGTTGTGTTGTTCGACTGTTATGATTAACATACAATACAAATCCACTACAACGCGGTGAATCTTTAGAAATAATGATACTTAGCTGTTATATATAAATATCCAAACTTCCATACTAATATTATAAATGCGAAAGTAACTCTGTCTGTCTGTCTGTCCGTCTGTTACTCTTTCACGCCTAAACGGCTGAACGGATTTTGATGAAATTTGGTATAGATATACGTTGAATCTCAAGAACGGACATAGGCTACTTTTTATTAGAAAATAAGGGGGGGGGGTAATACCACCTTTGAAAGTTTATATGGAAAAATGTTTATTTTTGAAGTAAGAGATTTGAAATTTGGCACAAATATAGCTCGAAACTTGGATTCAAATATAGACTACTTTTTGTTTCGAATATTAGGGGAGAAAGGGGTAAAAGCGACCATGAAAGGATGTAGTCCACGCGAACGAAGTCGCGGGCACAGCTAGTTTCCTATAAAGAGAGTTCTTGAGATTCAACGTATACCTATACCAAATTTCATCAAAATCGGTTGAGAAGTTTAAGCAGGAAAGCGTAACAGGCAGACAGACAGACAGAGTTACTTTCGCATTTATAATATTAGTAGGGATATTTGTATTTTTATTCGTAACTTATTTAAAAAATCGTTTGTTATTTGAAAGCTACATTACTTTGTAACCTAGGCTATATTGTATTTAAAAAAATGGGATCCTCACTAAAAGTAACTAACATTATTGAGTATTGCAAAACAAACTGTAAATAATGAATATAGCCGTTCCGAATACCTATATTTTATAATCATGATACTTTTTAATATGTAACAACGCTTTTCGATTGCAACAAACGTTAGGTATGGTTTTCATGGTCTGGTCAAAGAAGTAACAATGCAGAAAAACCAAAAAGGCATAATATTTCTAACAATTTGCATAGCAGCTATCTGGTCAAGCCAGTTGGTAGAATGCCATAGGCTGTTAATTAAACGCCGGTATTATGTAAGTGTATGTATCAAAAATCATAATTATTATCGGCTTATGCCGGTTTCCAATGTTTTACGATTCGTAATGTGTCAAAAATGACAATCCGTTTTTCTCCAACCGACTACGAGTCGTTAATATTGTTCCATGACTTACTTTCCATATCAGATGTCATCAGTCGTGTCTCGGTTGTTTTAAACTTACGTCTCGTATAATTTATTACTATCCGTAATTAGAACCTATTGTTTTTCCAAAACTAGAACCAGGCATTAGTTTAGTCCACTGCTACGCATATTAGGCCTCTAAAATAGCACGTCACTTAGCGTGATCCTTTTTTAGTTGTAACCGTTGTCTGCCGTGTACCTATACTTATACAATATGTATACTTAGGTATATCGAACATCCACCGTGTATAAAGCGCTTTGGAATGTAAACCGAGCGTCTTTTTCATTTAGTAATTACTATACGGCATACGGCATTACTATACGGATTATACTATACGGCATCTACCTACGATATGAAACTGCAATAAACAAGTCGTAATGTGCATTTTGCAGAAACAAAAAACGTAAATGGACTCCCATGGACTTGGGCATACAATGCGGTTGTGATGACTTGGTTCGGCCGGTTCTAGTACATTCCGAATAATAGTAAAGTCTGAGAGCTAGTTAAAAACTTTTCAAACTGTGCACCTAAATAGCCACACAATCGGTTATTTATAAGGATGATCTAACTTAAGCGTACCTGTGTTCTACGGCAGAATAAGCGTGCTAGAACAATCTCCTAATTGTTAGTCAGTCAGCCAGATAGAAGAAACTACAGGACTAAGTGGCCACGTGAGGGTCATTTTATATTTTCGGCCTTTTGTTGCTTGTACCTATGTGTACTGTGGGAATATTTAAATTGTGGTTCTAGTTTTTGTGGTCATCATCGAGTCTGTACAGTCGTCCGATTCATTAGCAAGGTCGCCGGGTTAATGCCGGTACTTTTGCTTCTGCAATTGTATTGTAATTCATGGATTACTCAGGGTGGTTTTTTAAGGCCACTTGGTTGACCAATATATTACCCATAAAAAATAAACAAATCAGATTAGCATTAGCTCAAATCGAATCTACTTTTTATCATAATGATAGATTAATTCAGGCGTTGATAATAAACATGCTGTGATGTTACGTCATAGTCGGCAATGTATTATGTATCAAACCCAATGAATCCTAAACTGGGTACTATAAAATCAGCCTGTTTCTTTAGATGTAAAGATCATCACTTAGGTTTAGAAGGTACTATCAACAGTACATCCATAAACACTTGCAGTTCAATATTAATTCTTATGGCTACGCAATAAGAGTAAAAATGTAAAGTTCAAAGTGTGCAGTCTGACTTTGACCAAATATCATACCGGACTGAATATGCATGCAGTATTGCAACGGATTTGTTTTGTTAAAAGGCTTACAAGATTATATCTCCATAACAAGGTCACTATTAAATGTAACGTTAAAAACGTTAAAACATATTTGTTGCGGTCATGAGGAAACAAGGAAGGAAAATATTAAAAAGATGGAAAAATTGTGTATTTATCAAATAAGGAGAATGATAGAAGGAAAACAATATCAAAAACATACGTCAAATACGCAAGAGAAGATGATTATTTTCTGTTTCTTTAAATATACCCCGAATTTCAAACCAGAATAGAAAAATAAATCAAAACATTATGTAAGTAGATCCGGTTGGTTACAATACTAACATACCTTCTATCTCTCCTACCTGCTTTATCAGTCTTTGCAGCACCCTGTATACGTAATGATTGTTTGACCGAATCGTATAGCAGTAATGTTGGTGGCCTCCAGTCAAACATACCGTGCACGCGTGTAGGAGGCGACTATGTCACATTGTCGGAAATCCTAACACATTCAGGTACTAGTGCTATTTGTTTTGTTCTGTGTGGACTGCATTTGGTTTTAAAACTTAAACTAAATTTACGGTTACAAATGGTAGATTAGGCCCCAACCACGGCGTTTGTAGCACTCGTTTTTTTATATTTTATTTCAATATTGACCTCATCCCACCTGCTGTTAAATGCTAATGAGGTTCTAGCTTAAGGGTGACAAGTACAGTATAATAAATTTGTTACTGGACTTGTCGCTCTTACCTTGAAGGCTTGACCCGTGCTACTAATGTAGCACCCCCCAAGAGCTCTAGAAACCTTTCTCACACGCAGGAACACAATAACACATAAGTTATTGTTATTTGGCTGCGGTCTTCTGTAACGTGGAGGTATTTCACCATTTGTTTCGTCAACACTTGCAGTTTGATATTAGTTATTATTATGCACACGGTATAGGGGCCAAACAAGGTTCAAAATGAAGTCTTAAAGCTTATTTATTGTCCAAGAAGATACACTTAAACAACTTAACTTTTTTTTTTAATTTTAGCCACAAAGTTTCCAACCTTTTTGCCCTCTGGGTTTTTCTGCATCTGCCCGGTTAGTCTTGGTCGCTGATCTTACGTCAAGACCTATTTGTGGGATAAATACTAATTTACTATAGTGTTTTGTTTTGATTTAACGAACAAAGTAGGTACCTACATATTTATAAATGACATATTTTTTTATTAATATATTATTTTATTACAGTAAAATCTACCCGGAAAAGCATTGAAGTAGTTATCTGTTTCATTTTACACTAATAAATCAATTTTTACTCATACGCATTGTTCCAAAGAGTATCTGAAAATATATTTTGATAGGTATACAATTTCACAATTCGTCCTAAATCTGGAACCCTTATTTAGAAATATTTGTTTTTTTTACGTCTAGGTATATTAAACTGTCATTAATGTTATATTTTTCTTTTGTTTCAGGAGGACTCGGTCCCTGAATGCGCCGTCGCCAATTCAACAGTTTGGACCATGCGGCAGAATAATGAAAAACTCGGCTATGGTTATGTAAGTAAAAAGTATGACTAAAATCATCAATTATTTAATTAAAATACGAAACAAATGTGAACCTTGAAAAAGAGCACGATGATGTACAATTGAAAGATGCACTATGTTAAATTATTATTTGTTTAATAATTAGCGGCCCAGCGCAGATTCGCTCACGAACTGCCCCCGTTTTTTCCACATTTTTCACTGATTTTTCGCTCCTGTTACCTACTCGCAGCGTGATTTATATAGCCCTTCGTACCGATAAATTCAAAGCAATAGTTCCTGGACTAAGCGTATTTAAGCAGACTTCAACTTTACGATATTAGTATGGATAAAGTTCGTAAATTGACTTAAAATTCAGAAATTCTTATCTGAAAGAAAGCTTACACGATAAAATGAGAATGATAAAAATGTCAGTCCTACTGTTACATTATAAAACAGCATGCAATCGGGTCAATACTAATTTGCCTTTACAGAGAGGTGTGTATTTAAAAAAAGTTTCATTGAAACACCAATCTTCGTTGCTGTCCTATTTTGATTCTGATAATTGACCGTAATACATAACAATACTCCTTAACTACGCAGCAATTCTGTTTTGCTACAATCAAACGATATTTTGTTTGTCTTTGTGAATTTGTAGGTAACCTAATATAAAGTCGGAAGTTTGTGTATAACGCAAAAACTACGAATGGATTTAGGTGATACTTGGCAGATAAGTGAGAAGAGATAGGATAGGAGCGTGAAGACACATCTTGCGGGCCAGTATGGAAATGATAACGAATAGGATACTACGGTATCAAATACGTAGTCATCGCGGTGTGGGTTCCTCTCTTGCTTACCATCAGGCTGGGAGGAACGAATGAGCTACTATAAAAAAAAGATATCAAATTAAAACGTAGGACACTTTTTATATCAAAATATTGCGAATATAGTATCGTAGTTAGTACACTCATCTACTTATTATGTCATATATTTGTAATCTTACGTAACTAACTCGAAAAAACTAAGCAAAGTGGACTCCCCTCATCCCCTTTATTTGCCTCACGTATTACAGTATCACGTAGTACAGTTGTAAGCAGTATTTAATTGAACTGTTGCAGGCAGATCCAGGACCCGGCGTCGCAGCGGCTGACGTGGTACAAGCCGCCGCTGACGGTGCTGGTCATCAAGAAAGTGCACGACGCCACCATCCTGGCGCCCTTCGTCCAGCTTGTTCATTGGCTAGTTCATGTAAGCTACCGTTAATTGCTTCGTTCATGTAAGCTACCGTTTTCGTCCTATTAACGCAGGGCTAGGCTTGGACTACTGGATTCTGCTCCTAATCGGCTGTACTGAAATCTACTGGTGCGTAGAGTGCCTTATTTTCTAAACCTTCGGAAACTAGGTTTGTTTTATTGTGTTTATCGCAGTGACAAAGTATACACTTTTCAAATCGGAAATATTTCTGACGTTTGTTACTTCTTACCCGGCTTTCTCTTGATGGTCAAACCAATAATATTAATCTATTTTTATTTGCCATTTGAAAAATTACAATCCATAGAGTTCTACTACTAAACTGGCCGCACTGCATTCCACTATAATCTTGAAACATCATGATGAGTCGTCAAACTAAGAACACGTGTAGTAGCCTGTAGTAGGTACCTACCTACTAGTTAATATCTATAAGTACCCTGTGATTATCATACTCTTATTATTGAACGGAATAACAACAATGACTAAGGATTTTTACTTAAAACTAAATTACGAATGCAATTTAGAATAAAATGCCAAGGACGAAAACGAAACGCCGAGAACATTATTCTGTTTTCGGATACTGAAAAGGTCTACCTTAAGGGAGCTTAAGGTACCTTCTGAGAATTCCACGTTTCCACTTAATGACGGAGATGAGGAACAAGGAACGAAGGAACAATGATGATTCAATACCGCCCTAATTATAGCGTGTGCGAGAGCAAGTTGATTCAACTTTGTATTGGTTTATTGACTCAGCACGTGGCGTCGTTAACCACATTCGATCGATTCACTCGAACGCCGGTTGTTTACTAAATACGATTGTTATCTGGAACATTGGAATCGTCGATAGTGTGTGAAGTGTCTGCCCTTTGAAAGACCCATATCTGTTTCAATCAAAACTATCGACCGGTAAACTGAAAAAATGAGTTAATGCCCGGTTTCAATATTTGAAAAACGATCCGTTCCAGTTACGGATAGTAATAAATTATACGAGGCGTAAGCTAAAAACGACTGATAGACGACTGATGACAGCTGGTATAGAAAGTAAATTATGGAACTGTATTAACGACTCATAGTCATCGTCGTTGGAGAAAAACGGATTGACTCATTACGAATCGTAAAATATTAGAACCGGGCATAAGTAAAGATGGCCGCACAGGCTAGTATTTTTTTTTCATTAAGGCTCGAATTGTATTATTCAATTATGGAGGGTCGTGATTAGGTCCTTAGGTAGTTGATCAACTGCTTTATTTATTGTGTCATTAAATTATGATTTTTATGGTTCTTCGTTTGTCTGGATTGTACGAAAAATTCTAAAACTATTCACCACATTCAATGGATCTTTGTATACCCACGAGGATTCATTTTATTCAGTGACAGAGTACTTATTGATACTGCACGTCAACGTAACCTTCAATCATTGAATGTGCTAGTAAAAGGGAACTCGTTAAATTTTTAATTAACAGCTAATTAGAGGTAATTACTATCTTGATAGTTACACTCCGACAGCCAATTTCCCAGAAGATAATTGCTTAGTAGATAGTTAGGCATCGACTACCGGCAGTTTCCCAAGTTTTAGAAGGAAATGTAATCAGCAGCTAACTTTCAGTTTCATTAAAGTTTTAAATGGAAAATGGACCTTCATGGTTCTTATTGCTGCTGGTATTTAAGAATGAAGCAGAAATAGCTGGCTGGTACATTATTGTTGAGTCGTGACGTCAGCATAAGTCAACGGGTGCCAGAACGATCGATACAATAACCTCATGCAATGTTAATTAGGTAGCTCGAATGCAATCGAAATTAGCATATGCATGAAGAGCTAACAGAAATAGAAAGAATGACGAACAACGTTAATTCTTTATTTAAAGCATTTCATTTGTTAGACTACAAAACTTAACAGTAGGAAGTAGGTCTTTCCCAATTATCTGATGGTTGTTCAAAATTATAGTTCAGCGCTTTTACTGTTACTTTGTAAGACTATAGAATTTCGTAGTTGTAGCTTTGTAGGTACACTTGACGTTACGAGTGTTCAGATATTATTGGTTGTGTGGATAGAAGTAATTGACTAGCATCTCCTCAGATGTTACTGCAGTAATGAATGTTCCGATATTAATGGTAACGTGTAGTGTATGGAACTTATTGTCATTTTTAACTGTTCAGAAGTATTTGGTCACGTTATCTGCTCCAATATATGTGACGGCGACTGTACAGCAACAGCTCATCAAGATTCAGTTGCAATTCGGGGTTATAATGACCATGACACTTATGTCTACCATTAGGTAGTACAATATCCAAGTTATTTATTCTGACGTTCTTTCGATTGGACTTTGTATTGTCTTATGCCGTAACAACCGAATATAGGTACATGAGCGTACTTTCCATTTTTTTTTTTTTAATAACTCACTTCAAGATTGAGCTCATCCCACGTGATGTTAAGTGGTAATGAGTTCCTAGCTTAAGGGCGACAAGTATAGCATAGTAAAACTGTTACTAGACTTGTCGCCCTTACCTTGAAGGCTTGACCCCTGCTACTAATGTAGCATCCCCCAAGAGCTCTGGAAACCTTACTTACATGCAGGAACACAACAACACCGGTGTGATTGTTATTTGGCTGCGGTCTTCTGGAAGGTGGAGGTATTACACCAGTCGGGCTGCTCCAGTTCGAGCGATAAATCGCCTTGCCCTGCCTCTCTTATATTATCTATAGAACCCCAAGACATGCTGTCCTGTTTTGCTTCCAGGACAAAAGTATGGTAGTGTTCGTGGAAGCGGCAGTCTTAGATGACACGTTGCTGAAGGAGTACGGTGACTTCACGTCGGTACGGGAGCGGCTCATGACGTTCAGGGCGGGCACAGATGACCTCACCGACAAGATCGACTTCATAATCTGCCTCGGCGGTGACGGCACATTATTGCACGCCAGCTCGCTGTTCCAGGTAAGACAGTGCGTTCTATTCAGCGCCGAAGAGTCTCTCAACACCGCTGCCTACCTTGACGCAGCGGTACCTACTGTGCGCCAATGCATTTAGAACTATGTAGCCGAGAGGCGAGCGTGCCGGAGTTAGGTGTCGCGCCATCTCTAAGGTCCCGAATTCGATGCCCAGTCGGGTTAATATGGGAAACGAGCTTTTTTCTATTGTCTCGAGTCTGCGTGTTGTGTGTACCGCCGTTGTAACTTACCCCAGAATCAGTTCAATGTAGGTAGGTATGTGGTGTTGTCAAATATTTCTTTATTTATTTATTTTCCATTCACCATAAAAAGGTAAGACAGTACCTAAAATAGTAAACTGCGGACCTCACAGCATATGACGATTATATGCGTCTAATGACCGCTAATGAAGTTCAGGGCGGGTATTGACGACCTCATCATTGAGATCAACTTTATAATTTCCAGTGATGTGGACTCGCTACTTAACGTTAGCACACTATTTCTAATGGCGTTTAGGGTAGCCACCTACAAGACTCGATTATCTGCCTCCTACGAACTAGTTCACTGTTCACTTGAGGCATTACCCTATTGTGCGTGCCATATAAACAAGCAAAACAGGTCATTGATCTCTCTTTGATCTGCATTGGGCTCACGTCCGAGACGCATAACTTTTGGTTATATTTCAGATTACTATTTATATGAAAGCAAATATATTTCTATTGTTCTACTTCGCCTTTGTTATAAAATAAGAAATGATAATACCCATAGTATAACGTTTGTGTTAGCTAAGTATTCTCTCATTTCCAGCAATCAGTTCCTCCCGTGATGGCATTCCACTTGGGCTCGCTCGGCTTCCTCACTCCGTTCGAGTTCAACAATTTCCAAGACCAAGTCATGAACGTTTTAGAAGGTAACCACAATTATAATTTATGTGTTTTTAATTTGTTATTTTTTTTTTATATTTGCTAATGTATCTAATTCTTAAAAGTGCCTACTTAACAGTTAGATTAGAAATAAATATGAGACACATATTTTTTCTTTTATAGTAGGTATACTAGCGGTCCCGGCGAACTTCGTTTCGCCTTAGAGAATTTTCTCGCTTTTCTGTTGAAATTTTTCAAATTTTACCAAGGATCCCTAATTTTGTAGCCTATGTCAAATTGGAAGAATGTAGCATTCTATTGGTGAAATAATTTTTTAAATCGGCCCAGTACTTTTTGAGCCCATTCATTACAAACATACAAAAATAGTAATTAATATACATCGCGTTAAAACCTATTGTTTTTCCTACCTTTATTTATTACGTTAGGAATATATTATCTTTAAATATGTGTGTACATACAATGTTCAATTTTCAATCATAACACTCTGATCTGGTCTGAATCTGGTGCTCGTGAATTGGGAAGAAGCTAATGTGTTTAATTAAGCTTTTTACTTTTTGCCGAGCGCAAATGTAAACTGGTTTTTGCGATATGAGTCCAGGTACTATCTACTTTCTAGAAAATACGCGACGTAACTAACAACTACATTTTCGTAAATTTACATTTCCATTTTAATATCTAGGGCACGCGGCATTAACGTTAAGGTCACGTCTCCAATGCGTGGTGCTGAGGAAGAGCAGCGACAACAACAAGGACAAGAAGAAGCCCACCACGATACTGGTACTGAACGAGGTGGTGGTGGACCGCGGCCCGTCGCCATACCTCTCCAACATCGACCTGTTCCTCGACGGGAAGCACATCACCTCCGTCCAGGGAGACGGTAAGCATGATCGCCTCTTTTGATTAGGTACCTCCGTAGCCGAAAGGCGAGCGGGCCGAACTTTGGCGTTGCACCATCTCTGAGGTCCCGGGCTCGATCCCCGGTCAGGTCAGTTACTTATAGGTATGACGAACAAGCAAATAATAACATATGGATTTCAGTAGATATGTATTATAGTATGCTTAAGTTATTGGGGCTTAGCCCAAATATTTACGAATCTCCGGAAGCGTACGCACGAAGCCGCGATATTAATGCTGCGATTGGTCGCATACACCGTCGCAGCATTAGTACAATCGCAAAATCACTCGTCGCCAATGTAAAATAGCATGTCTGCTGTGGCTCTGAAAGTCCATAAAATCTACTCTTGATACCTCTGATGTATTCTGCCCTTGGAATAAATTAAGTACTAAATAAACTTCCAGGGTTAATAGTGTCAACACCAACGGGCAGTACGGCGTACGCAGTAGCGGCGGGCGCGAGCATGATCCACCCGTCCGTGCCCGCCATCATGGTGACGCCCATCTGCCCGCACTCGCTCTCCTTCCGGCCCATCGTCGTGCCCGCGGGCGTCGAGCTGAAGGTACGGAACTCTTGTATACATACAATAATATATGTAGGCGTCACATGCCGGCCGTACGTGCCCGCCATTACGGCAACACATCCGTTCGTGCCCGCCATACAGTGTCCGTACTCGCTCGTCTTCGGGCCCCAGGTGCGTGCGTGCGGTGCGTGATGGTAGATACTACTGTTGTATAACCTACGCGACATTTACATGATTTCCCTTCATTTTCCGCCTCCATAACACATACAGATCCGTCCGCCTGTGCCCGTCATCATAGTGATGCCTATCTACCCGCACTCGCTCTCCTTCTGGCCAAAGGTAGGTACTGCGGTCTTGTATAACGTACTTGTCACGTAAATGATGCGTCTGTCGGTGGCCACACTCTATTGTGCCTGTGTGATGACTTGGTAAAGAAACAAGGATTATTTAGTCCGTCCGTTATATATTCAAAATACAATAAAAAAGTATTTTGCGTCAACAATTAAATAATATTGATGAAGATACAGAGCATCAAAGTTCAGTGGAAGAGTGTGTTTACGTCAGTAATTCGTAAAAACAGTGCGAAGCAAGAAGTATCGGTAAATGTTTGTTTACACGGTAAAATAATAAAACATGTGTGTTATACTTTTTTGTAATCTAAAAGCTAGACTAAACAGAAACATTTTAATTCGTATATAGTACGCGTCATGTAAAAAGAACGCTGGAAAAATGTGGAGGGGGTGTGTTTGCGCATGGGTACATTCGCGTACAAAATTACTAGGCCTAATATTGTTTTATTTTTTAACTTCAACACAAGCATTTAGTTCAGAGTTTCATATATTGGTTATTGATATAAACTTTGAAAAAAACATCATTAAATTGTAAATAAAATGTGTATTTTTAGTGTAGAATATAAAATATAAATTACAGTAATGTTGACACTCCTTCCATTAAATCATCGTGGGTGATGTTAAAAGGTCTTCCTTCTTCTCTGTATTTATTTATCTTTTTTAAATATTCAATTCTTTGAAACCTAATCTGAGACTGCTCAATTAAAATCTTAGCGCAAAGGAACGTGAACACAGAGCGGAAAGCAAAGGTCGACTGACGAACCAATAGCGCACCGGGAAGCATGCGGCGCGTGACCCGCCCGCCCCGCGCCTCACCTCATACCACCAAATAGATCGATAAATCGCCTATGCGCAGCTTGATCGCCAGCGTTCTTTTTACGTGACGCGTACTATACCTATTATTGTGATAAACGTCATCCACCAGACCGTCCACCGCAATCATAGTCACAAACAATGTCCACCAAAAAATGGTCCAACGCACGGGGTACCTCCCTATGTATGGCTACGTAGGCACACATTTATTGTCAAAACCATGGTCCGCCTAGATAGGCGAGTAGATACTCGCTCTCACTACCCTGCCCTTCGTAGGTTCCCTGGCCATCAAGCTAAGGTAGGTAACTGCTCTGTTGATAATTCTATGTTACATATATTTCCCGCCCTGACGATATGCTGACCGGCGTCTTAAAGATAATATTGGATTTCTATTTTTGGAAACAAAGGCTGGCTCTAAGGCTGCGCAACAGAGCCGCGACTTGACCTGGTATTAGGTACATAGAGACATAATGTAACTGAAATCAATAAATGTTATTGATTCCATCGCACAATTGTTTAACAGAGATCGCTCGTAGACTCGTCTGTCTTTAGTAGAAAATGATACGAAATTGACTATTGCACTTAGTTTTTTTAATTAAATAGTTAAAGTTCTAATTAATAAGAAATTTAACAACGCAGACTGACAAACTCAGTATTAGGTACATCTTATTTATTAGTCACTGGCACCTTTTGTAATAAATATCTTTGGGATGATAATAGAAATTGCACCATAATTAAAGGTTATATCTACCTAATCAGTCAGTCAGTCTTATTATGAAAATCATAACTTTTATAGCTGTATTCAAACAAACTACTTCTTGTTAACGTAATCTTGACAAGTGCACATTGTTTTTAAAACGCACCGTTATTATCTGCTCTTGGTCGTCATTGTAAATATTTTTGTTTTGTTCATTTTCAATGTGATTACATTTTAATAGACATAAATATCTTACCTGTCCTCCCCTGTCCTTGGTACAAATCTACATTGTCAGTGGCCGTTAGTTCGGTAAATAAAGTATGGCCGTAGTTTTAACTGCATGACTCCGCATTTTTTCAGCTGTATTCTATTACATCGTCTGACCCGACTCGTGTAATACTTAGAGCGACCATAACCATTAATACCGTTCTAGATTGCACTTTCGCCGGAGGCCCGTAACGCCATGTGGGTCTCGTTCGACGGACGCAACCGACAGGCCCTGCAGCATGGAGATAGGTACAGCAGCTCTCGCGTCGGAAATACGGACTGACACTCGGAAACTGATCCATCCTAATTAAATTATCTACTCTTGCATCCTGATGTTAGGATACGTTACCAAATTGCATACTGTTGCTTTAAGCAGCGATGAGAACGCAACGAAACTTTGTACGCGCTACTTAAAACATTGATAGAATGATGATATGATGCAAACGACAGAAGCGATAAAAATGCACGTAATGAATTGATACAAATACTTACCTATGTATCGTTGGTGCCGCGATGCATTCGCGCGTTTGTTAAATATCGTTCTCTACAAAAAGTTATAATATCTACGAGCGCTTAGATAAAAACTAACTATGTAAATAGTGCCTATTTATACTACGGCAACATGCTTTAAATGACATTTTTTAAGAACTAATGCACGCTTAGGTCAAAGGAGAATACCAACTCCCAAGAATAATTTTATAAATACAAGATTGACTGATGTGCTCACCGCATTTCTGTTATTTCTCACCATTCTTGTGACTACTGTAAGTGCGGAGCAATCATTTTCAAAACTAAAATTGATAAATATGATTTCCAGTCGCCATCATTCTATCAGGCAAATTATTCCTTCAACCTATTTCACTTAAAAAGTCGCTAAAAGATTACCTATTGGTAAATAAAATGATAATTTGATTTAAGATGGATCAAGTTTTAATTGCAGTGTGATTCCGACTCCGCCGCACTGCACCGTATTGCTTGAGCTTGTGTAGATGCATGCGTAAATTATTTTTAGGTTATTTAGACATTTAAAAATTACGTTATTGTAGTTAGCATAACATCGAACCACCTCTTTAGTCCATTGCCTTAGAAAGTTTTAGTTGCAGTCCCCGTAATTACGGTTTATAATTTGTAGGTGCGCTGTTAAAAAAGATACAGATATCTTAATTTTAGAACAATTCAATATAAAACATAGCCCTAAACCTAATACCTAAGATATTCATATCGCCAGTGATTCTGGAGTGTTCTGTGCCCCGTCTCACATGTCTGTTCTGTTTTCTAAGCTAAAGGAGCTTGTTTCAGATAACTCCTAGCCTAGAGGCTCGCTCGTCGGCCAGTGTTTCCTTCGACGGCCGGTCCCAGTTGACGCTCAGGCCCGGGGATAGGTAATTCCCAAAGAACCCCACATCCATCATGAAAAACACATTTTTAGGGACAAATGGGATGACTAAAATACTTAATTCCCGACTGTTCCTTCTCAAATGAAGAACGTGAGAAGAATGGGAAAGCGAACTAATGAAATCTGTTACGACACAATTGTTTTCTGAGATTGGTGTAAGAATTAAATATATAACACCCCGTCGTTTTTGCGTCGGGGGTTAAAAACCAGAAACATTAATTCAGAGCGAAATCCAAAATTTAGGGCTTGAGAATAGAAAGCTAAAATTCAGTAACAGAAAAATTCCCATTCATCCCACACATGGAAACAGGGTAGTCATAGACAGTATCCTATTGTATGATAGATACGAGTTTATGGTGTAGGTATCGAGGTGGTCATATAGTTTAGATTCGATACTAACATTGTTAGATATTGTTGCTTTGCATGTATTTGTTGGTTGCTTATGCAGTTCATTTATTTTTACATGTATATTTAACAATAAGGTGAGTTTACAGTAAGCCAAAGGATTTGTAATTGGAATTTGTGATTTTTGTACAAATTCATTGGCTTACTTATACTCGCCTTACAAACGACGGTGCTAAAATTGAATATTACCTCTTGCAGCCTCTACGTGACCACGTCGGTGTACCCGGTACCGTCTATCTGCGCGCAGGACCAAATCTCTGACTGGTTCGACTCGCTCGCCGAGTGCCTGCATTGGAACGTGAGGAAAAAGCAGAAGCAGATAGACGAGCTGAGCGACATGACGCACTCCTCCAGCGACACGCTCGAGGACCTCGACCAGAACCACCACGATGACCGGCCCGCGGACACGTGACTCGAATGAAGGCTGTTAGTGTAGGACGTACCCTTGTTATACGTATTTCTGTCCCGCTTTTGGGTCGCAACGAAACTAATTAACACGATCGCGGAGCGGACAACGTTTCGTAAAATAACCTCACGCTTATATACGATTAAAGACTAGATTGCTGTATACTGTATCGTAACTCCCAAAATACCTACTTACTTTGTATAAGCGAAAGATATTAGCAATATGAGGTCATTGTACGAAATCTCTCTTGTCTTCGTGACAGTGCTTTAGTTAGTTAATTCGACCACGGGCAGTGATTTCTATTTATATAATTGCGCTTTATGCTAATTCAAGAAAGAAATAGATCTTTCTGCGCGTAACTGTGATGAAATGCTCGATGACCTGCCTGCGATTCAGATATTCATCCATTTTCTCATTTGCACCGTTTGGAAAGCAATTCAAAGTAGATTTAAAATACTTTGATCTGTAATGGTTTGAAATGTTTTTTTTTATTTTACAAGTGCGTTGTTTATTACAACAAGAAAGATGAAACTCCTCAGGGTCGCGTCATTTCGAGCAACGAAAGCGAAAGAAAAAATGTTGATAAACTATATAAATTTTGCATCGTTAAATAGCTTGAAATAAAATTGTATCGTGTGGTATTGGAAATATTGTTACATTACACTAGTTAAAGTGATATAAAGCGAGTGGCTTATTTAAAAACGTACACTCTTGCGTGAATACAAGATGATCTTGTACGAATAATCGTTGTATTTGTAAACATTCCCTGAAACTGTATTTAATATTGTTTAGCCGCTTTAGGCGATCGCAATATTTAATTGTTTAAGTCCCATTTGAAGCCAGGCTTTGTAAATAATTTAATCACATGTTTGATCTTACCTTAGCTCAATATTTTTAAACCCATTACGGAAATGTTTTTAAAGAAATGTGTTGGAACGGCTTAACTAAAATAGGCAAACCCATTTCATAGACAGATGTGGTGCTACCTACCTGTAATGTTCAGTGCCAATACAAGTAAGAATTAGGTTTACTTACTTACCACAGGTGTTCAAAGGGAGCACAAATCTAGATGTAGGTTACTACTTAATTATTTTATATTTTGTTTTAAAAGTGCAGGGGTTGGATTGTTCCTAGGTATTTAAGGTATTGCGGTTTCGAATATTACCTAAAATGATCATTATTGTCTTTGTGCAGAATTATGATTTGTTAAAAAAAACTCCAAGGGTCAAAGGTTAAGGTACTGCTTTTGATTCCATTTGATGTTTTATCTGTTATTTGAATGAAGGTTTGTTTGGTGTTCATGAGTTTAATAAGATGAATAAAATGTATATATGTTTTATTATAAAATTATACAAATTTGACCTAAGTCGTTATGTTGTTTACATTTTTAAAACCATTATCTCACTTCCGGTTTATGGACTTTTAATCCTATAAAAGTGTAGGTAGGTTAGATAGGTACATTAAATGAAATGCGCCTGTTGAGATATGCATAACGTGACCATTTGTTCTTTGACTCAAAACGGGACATCGGTTTATTTAAGTCATATAATTTGTCAATAAAGAAAAAACACTTATTTTATTTAGAGTTATTTATTCAGAATAAGTTGGTTGGATTAAAAGTTACGAAGCACAAAATGTTGGTACCAAAAATATTTAATTGTATTTATATTTATCAGAGAAATATATTTGTTTTAATAAAGGTGGTGACAGAGACAGTCCCGTTCAAAACGGGACGTCTGGTCACGTTAGATATGCACATTGTACTGAATATACCTACATTTTGAGTTAAGTGCTCATTTTTCACATTTTTGTCAGACCCAACTGGACCTGGCTTTTTAGATTATAATTGTTAGATAGAGGAAGCGAGATGATGTATGTATAGTGTGTTACCGCGTCCAAATCCTTAAATAAAAAACATCATAGTAAAATACGTTTTAAATGAGAGGGTTTTTGTTTCAAAAGGGCACTAGTATCATTTCAAAACATAAGAGTCAATGATTTCATGATCTTTTTAAAAGAAATCTCTCGCATCGTCATGTCATTACCGCTAGAGGTCCATACTGATTATTTTTTATATAACACTAGCGGTCCCGGCGAACTTCATTTCGCCTTAGAGAATTTTTCCAGCTTTTCTGTTGAAATTTTCCTTAATTTTGTAGCCTATGTCAAATTTGAAGAATGAACCATTCTATTGGTGAAATAATTTTTTAAATCGGCCCAGTACTTTTTGAGCCTATTCATTACAAACATACAAAAATAGTTACAAATCTTTCCTCTTTATAATATTAGTATAGATGATCTTGCAATGTCCAATAAATGTATTCCATTGAGAAATCACTTCGGTTTCATACAACTTGCTCAATGTAATCTATACTTTTCTAACCTCCGGAATAAAATAAAATCTTCCCGGCATTCAATCTAAGACCCCGTTTCTTAACGCTTAAATCGAGAATCAAGAATAAACGGTTATAGTAGGTTTACATCACTAAAACCAGAGCCAAGAAAAATAAATTGACAATTGATTGTCAAAAAGTCTGACAGCCTGAAAATAACCTAAAAAATTTACGAAAAATCTTTAAACTGTTCATTGTTTACATAAAATTAAACAAAATGTCTAAATTATCAGTGCTTATAAATTTTATTTCAAAAAGAACCATATCAGTAACAGCCCCTCGTGAGGGCAAAAGAAACTTCAGAAAGTTTTTAGTCCTCAATAAACGAGGGTCTCGTCTACACAAACAACAACAAATGGGCCCAAACCCTGAGCTAGAGGTAGACAAGAGAGGTGTGCGAGACGTCGGTTACAATCTTAATGGGCGCTTTGTCAAAGTGCCAGAAATGATACCAGAGTTGATTGTACCTGATCTGAGTGATTGTGATTTAAAGCCTTATGTATCTTACAAGGCTGCTGATGTCACACAAAGTGAATTTACAGCACAGCAACTCTTTGACGCTGTGTACAGCAAGAAAATAGTAACGGATTACAAGCAAGGCAAGTTAGATGCAGATGGAAATCCATTGGAACCTTCAGAAGAAGAACGATTGCAACCTGAAGAAGCAGTTGCTCAAGCCAGAAAAACAGGCTCAGATTTACTCTGAATGTTGTATGCAATAACTTTTGTAGTTTTAGAACTGTATATAATTGATAAGATTAGGAATTAAATGTTAAAAAACATACTTTTTTATTTTTCAATACATTATGATTCTATGACTGTCTAGATTGCCTGGAGATGCATGTAAACCTACTGGCACAGAGTGGGACAAAGAAATCGTGCACACAATTACATGAGCAGATAATAAACAATTGAACTGATCTCAATAAACACAATAAAATATGATTTATTAAAAAAACGGCACAATAGGCACAACACAAAAATGTAGTGCTTTAACTAGGACAGTGCCAGAATTGGGACAATCCTGGCCAAATTTATCCTTTTAATCCTTATTTAAATCTAAGGATTTAGAGGAATGCTAAGGCATAATACTGGGATTTCAGCCTGAGAAATAATATTTAAATACCTGTTCTTTTGACTGGTTCTCGACTAGTCACAGTACTAAAATTGTATCCTGAAACCTACATATGTCATACCATTAATTTCCAAAATTAATTTTTAAATTACTGAAATATGCTCAGGTACATTACTAGTGTTGCCTTTGCCTTTATTCACATTGTTTTGGGATATTGTCCTGGAAAGGTTGAAAACGAGCACTGACAGGGAGTTTGGCTCCGTGTCTGCATTAGCTGAACCATTTCCTTTTGTCTTCCTGTGTAGTAGCGTAAGATAGTTTAAGTAGAAATTATGTAGTAGTTTAAGGAAAAAGACAATAAACAATTTTTATTTTTATTTATATAAGGGTAAGAAGTAAAGTGTTATAACTAGGTTTCATCAATATCCATTCATTCCACCTCTCACTCAACACAGTTGCCAACTTTTGTGTGGTCAACACTTGTTGGCGACTTTTTTCAGAAAAATCTCACCAGTGCCGGTTCTAGCATTACTGGCGCCCTGGACGAATTTCCGCCAGCGCCCCTGTAAAAGCGTATACCAATACATTTATTTAGGGGAATATATCTGGGTATCTCAGGGTAGCTTTCTAGCGCTCGTTCAAGTCCGAACGCCCTGGGCTGTTGCCCAACCGCGCGCCACCCTTACGCCGGCCCATAATAATAGTTAGATAGATAACCATAGGTATGTAAGCTTTTTCTTGTTAGTTATTAATTCATTCTTATTATAATTCATTCATTAAATAATATAAATACTGTAGAAGTTATGGAAGCCAACATACGCATGCAGATATCGTGCTTAAAAATCACGCTCTCAGTTATTTATCACATCGCGGGAACGTGCATACGAAGACGAATTGATAATAAGGAGTGTTTATTATTTTACATTTGGTGCTAATTGACAAAACTGTAGACATGAAAATATGTAAACGTTTAAGAATATTTTTCTTTCATTTAGTCGTATCTAATAATAGAAGAGCTAAGGGTTCTAGTATGCTCCCTTGAGGCACACCTTGGGATTTATTTATTCATGTTAACGGCACCCACGTTTTATAAGCCTCCTATGTTTTGTGTATAATTTTATCAACTGAAGGACCCCCTGGTCCGTAATATATTTACTTAATCAAATAGGTAGGTATATTCATTTTGTGGTCAACAAAAAAAAAACTATTAAAGGTCCTACATAGGTACAATAAAATGCATTACCCCCAAAAATCGTTGTCAAAAGATTGACCATATTCTCATCGAAGGTAGCCCGATAAAATATAATAATCTTAATTAATAATGACACCCAATAATTAGTAGCACATGTAAATAGGACTCTCGGAGACACGCTGACCTCAAAGTTTATCATAGTACGAGATATATTGAAGTTCAGAAAATAATCGTTTCTCCTGTATCATTTAAACAAGAGATATCATTTCGCGCGGTTGTGAAGCGCGTGCGCAGTTGAGCCGGTTAGATATCTACATACATATTTATAATGGGTGGTAACTATTCCGCGATGGATCCGATGGAGGTTCCCGTGCCCGATCTTGCAAAATTATTCGAACGCGATGGTTATTTGAAGCCGTACGAAAGGGAAATTCGTCGCAGGTCAGTATTGCAGTTTTTTAAAGATATTATAAAAACATTAGTCGTAGTTATTCGAAAATGTCGAGAAAAACAATGCAATTTAATAGAAATATTTGTTTGAGGTTAACTCGGCTATGTTTACAACTCTCTACTACTGGAGCAAAACAGCGCTTTATCGAAGCGGCTCAGTATATCACTTTTCCGATAGATAATAAGTTTAGCACTTTAATCAAATAACAAACGTATTAAATGCAAAAATACCGTAATTGTATTCCTTTTTCGTTGAATAGAAATCGAAATAAAATATCAAAACATTGATTAGCTTAGTAAAATTGCTGCTAATGTTTTGACAAAAAATGTCCCGTGTATTTTGTACTGCTGCAAGCGCTTTAGTATCATGAACATCGATTCCAATGTCAAACTTAAGGTCATTGAGATGAAACGTTTGAAAATAATCCTCTTGTATGCAACGCAGCAAGTAGCTAATTAATAACAATCAGTTACCTATCTGCCGAAGACTTTTGGAAAACTAGGGTAATTCTTGTACCTAACAATTTACCTGCGTAGGTACAAATGGTACAAAGAATTGTTTAACGATTTGGATCTACCTACCTACCTACATAAAATTACTAAAAAGTGTAGTGGGTAGGTATGTATACTTAACTATAAATATTATGTACACCCATAACAATCACAGCACAGCATACTTAGTTATTATTAGAGTAAACTTCAATGGAAAATGCAAAAATTTTATGCATACATTTTCATAGAAGTGTGTAGGTATACTTATTTGGCAATTTATTTTCATACTGACATACCTACCTACTGCATTCAACTACCCTCAATAATATCCTGTATCCATTTGCAGGAAAATAAAATTCCAGATAGAGCATAATAAAACGAATAAGAGTCGATACACAAAGAAGAGAATTTTTAATCTAAAACGAACCACAAATATAAAACTAATAAATTAATAAAAAAAAAAAAAAAAAAAAAAACCCTCAATAATACCTATGTAATAGATATATTGTAGTAGCTATTCAAGTTCTTTATTTTCCAGTTACCATTCATTCTTACATCTATTTGTTTTCAATCTCAAAAAAGGCTTGCATACATAAAAATCACAATCGAAGACAATAAATAGAATAAAAATGCCTAAAATATGTCTTTTTTTAGATATGCTTGTTATAAAGACCTATGGAACCGCGTCGAGTCGTGGGAAGGCGGTGTGGACGGGTTCTCCAAAGGATACAAATACTACGGACCCCAGTACAACGCGGACGGTTCGGTGACTTGGAGGGAATGGGCTCCGGGCGCTCACAGTCTGCACCTTCAAGGAGAATTTAGTGAGATTATTTAATAACTAGTGGGCCGTTACGGCGTCGCATGCGTAATAGCCCCGTTTTTTTACATTTTCCATCGGTTCTTCTCTTCTATTGGTCGTAGCATTATGTTATATAGCCTGAAGCCTTCCTCGATAAATTGACTATTCAACACAAAATCATTTTTCATTTCGAACCAGTAGTTCCCGCAATTAGCGCGTTCAAATAAACAAACTCTTCTGCTTTCCTATATTAGTAAGTAGGTATATCTAGATTAGATGTCCCAAAAATAACAAATACGCAGGCACCCACCAAATGTACAATTTTCCTACTAATTTTATGGCGAAATGATAGCAACAGAAAAATACTGTTAAGCAAAATGTTTCTCTGATCTTAAAAAAAATGTTTATCTTAAGCACCAAAGTAGGTAGGTACTTAGGTAAGTCAAAGTAAGGAGATGTTTCAATCTTGAAATTGGGTACCTATTTACTAAAGTGTTGGGTTACGCCTCTAATATTATGTTCAAATAGTGGATTTACTAAATACAGATCATCGTGTGATCATTGCGTGATGGAAAAATGCACTTGGCATCAAATTGATGGCGGAATCACTTTTAGACGACTAATATTTTAGGAACAACATTGTGTGAACTTTAAATTCTTTGAACATCATTCGACCGCGTGCACGAATCATGATGCGGCTGAATGATTAAGAATTTAAGATTGATATTGGACGCTAATATATGGTTTATTATTAGGTACACAAACAGGTTTTCTGCTATTTCTGACATATGTAGATATCAACTAAGATAAAACAAATAGCATTTTATGTAGATAACTTTTAATATTCAAGAATAAGGTAGTATTCATGATTTTTGCATCGTTTAGACTTACCTAATCAAATACGGCCCGTTTGTCTTTTTTTTTCAGCTCTACTAGGTATCTAAGACCTCGCGTTAATTTCTCGTACAAATTTTGATTATTGTATTTAATATTTACCTATCTATATGAAAAATGATAATTCATGCTTATTCTTTTCTAGTAGGTAAGTATGTACCTACCTAAATAGGTAACCAAGCCTACCTACCGACGATTTTAGGAAAATTCCGTTTAAAAACCAGGTCAAAAACGGTTCCTTCGGTTCATTTTGCTTTTCTTCCTGTTGTCAGATGGATGGAATTCAAAGAGTCACCCATTTAAGAAACTGGAATATGGCAAATGGGAGCTCCACATACCGCCAGGTTCTGACGGCAAATGCGCCTTGAAGCACGACAGCCGTGTGCAGATCATAGTGAACGATCACCTATACAGAATATCTCCGTGGGCCAGCTACGTGAAACCGTACGAGGGATTCACATATCAGCAGTTCATTTACAAGCCAGACCGGGTAAGTCTCGCTATTGATTAGAAGATTACGTTTATATAGTCCGACACCGATAACGTCGTTGGTTTATAGCTAATGCAGAGTGCTTCACTTGTGTACCTTCATATTATATGTATAGGTACCTAGGTTCACTTGCATAACACATCATTATATCTCGTTAGACACATTAGTATTCTAGATAACCATACTCAATGTTATTGTTTCCTTGTGTGCCTATTTACCTAGGTATTACATAAACTGTCGATAGCAAATATATTATGTACTACTTCTTCTTATTTCAATGTAAACTACGCTTATTACAACTTACCTGCTTACCAATACACTTTTGTCATGTAACAGGTATGGCAGCATCAGGTAGGGCTAACTTAATAACTACTTACTTAGGTACAATCTTTTGCAAAATGGTACGAATCTATCGTCTATCTATGTATCTATATTTATTATAGGTCTATCTTAGATATTAATTGAGACTGAACATGTATCCATTTTTTTACAGCCATACCGATTCCTACACCAAAAAGTGAGCAGACCAGCGTCTCTTAAAATTTACGAATGTCACGTTGGTATAGCAACTCAAGAGGGAAAAATCGGAACTTACAATGAATTTAAAGACAACATACTGCCGAGGATAAAGAAACAAGGTAACTAAATAAACTATATCCACAGTATGTAATACGTATTTACTTCAATACCTACATATATACTTAGTACCAAAACCCTGCTAAGGAGTTGGGTAGGTACAGTGAAAAGTATGTCCGACTATATACCTACATATTTTGGACTATTTACCTACACGCCTGGAGAAACTAATTAATATTGAACTGCAAGTGCTAACTGTGATATACTGTTTACTGTACCTTTTATTTAACCTACTGTTCATCATTTTCAGGATACAATGCGATACAGTTGATGGCCATAATGGAACACGCTTACTATGCGTCCTTTGGGTACCAAGTTACAAGTTTTTTTGCTGCTAGCAGGTAGGTACAATTCAAATATATACTTAATTCATCCTCGTCTCCTTATTAAAGTTTTCTCTAATTTACTATTTGTCTTAACTAAGATTTTATTACTAAAGGATTAGGATGTAACTTTAAGAGGTATAAGCTCTCCGCTCTTCCGCAACGTCAGTGAAGCTGAAAAGGCCATCTGCGGCCAAATTCTATAGTTAGTTAGGAAAAAAGAAAAAAAACGATGTAACTAGATACTAACCTGTCTTTTTTAGGGCTCTCACGGATTCGTTTACATTGTAATATATGATCGGATCACATTTACCTCGGTTATCTAGTGGTTTAAGTACCGGGTTAAGATCTAGTCTATCTAAGAGGTTCTGGGTTCAATCCCCGCACAAGATAAGCTTCGGATTTTTTGATCACAGCCCGCGATTGTGATAGCCGATCCGCATTAATTGGCTGGCGTGGTGTGATCAACCCAGTGCCAATTGTTGTAAAGATGACTTGATTTCACGATGGAGGCCCCTAAATAATTAAATTTAAACATTTAAAAAAAGTTAACGGGTCAAAACCCGACAACATGTTTTAGTAACTTAATACTAACTACTTACTTACTGCCCAACGTTTCGGTTAGATTGCGCCAACTGTGGACACGAGCTGAGCTGGAGTCTGTAGTAAAAAGTAGTGTCGCGTTTTGACTCGTTTCATTTTTTATACCTACATTGCTCTAATTGTAAAGTAAGTACATACCTAATAGGTAGGTAGTTAAAGCACTTGTTTTAAAATTCGGAAATAACCACAAAAATGCCTATAAGTCGTTTTTTTATATTGACCTCATCCCACCTCATGTTAAAAGGTAATGAGGTCCTAGCTCAAGGGCGACCAGTACAGCATGCCTAAAGCTGTTACTGGACTTGTCGCCCTTATTTGGCTGCGGTCATCTGTAAGGTGGAAGTATTTCAGCAGTCGGGCTATAAATCACTATGCCCTACCTCTCTTAGAGGGCATTAATAGGCTGATTTGCAAGAAGGTACTTTGTAGATAGAAGGAAAAAAATATTCAGCTTTATTCCAGTCGGTACGGCACGCCGTGTGAGCTGAAGCAGTTGATAGACCGCGCGCATGAGCTCGGCTTGTACGTACTGCTCGACGTGGTCCATTCACACGCCTCCAAGAACACACTGGATGGACTGAACGAGTTCGATGGCACCACCTCCTGCTACTTTCATGACGGCCCGCGCGGCACCCACTCACTGTGGGACAGCCGGCTCTTCAACTACTCCGAGTGAGTTCTCATTTAAGAACCTACCTGAGTGGAATATACATACTAAGATACCTGTTGGCCTCATCCATAATCGCTCCAGTAGGTACCTACTGCCAGAAGCCAGTCGCTTACGTCAAGAGACAAAGCTATTCTCACCTACTAAGGGTTAACACGTGTTAGTCATGTGTATGGGGGCTAAAGCGTCTATGCTTAACTGGGTCTCCTTTTACATTGATACCTTAAAATAAAATTATATAATACCAATTTGTATCGTATGTAGGTCTAGGTACCTACGTATGTACCTATGTGAAATAACTTTACAGGGTCGGTTTATACGCCTAATTTTCATTATATCTATATAGGTTAACAGTACCTAATCTAAGATACCTACTGTCTGTATTAAACATCATTTATTTTTTCAGGACCGAAGTGCTCAGATTTTTGCTCTCCAACTTGCGGTGGTATCAAGAGGAATATCAATTTGATGGATTTAGGTAAAAAGTTGCATTTTACCTTGGCCCATACCTACAATAGGTACTTTGTATAAACCTCAGTACTTTTTCACATTAAACCTCTCAAATTAACTAATGAACGATACATTATGTACCTAGGTAGGTACATAGTTAATTGATGACTAGGTAGTCAATTACTTAGTTAGCTTAAAATGACAAGGTACGTAGGTACGAACTAAAGATGTAAACCGTTCACCAAATCCAGACTTAAGTTGGTCGATTTGGTGTCATCTTCAGATCGGCCAGTCTCCTGAATCTGCCTTTTATTGAGAGTACAATTTTGATGCCGGTGGTCACATTTCAGGTTCGACGGAGTGACGTCGATGCTGTACCACAGCCGCGGCATCGGTGAGGGTTTCTCGGGCCACTACGACGAGTACTACGGCCTCAACGTGGACACGGAAGCCCTGGTGTACCTGATGCTCGCCAACGAGCTTATACACAACGTCGACTCTAGAGCTATCACCATTGCTGAGGTACCACAACACCCAGACCCGAGACAATGTAAAAGTCTCTTTGTTATATTGACCCGACCAGGAATCAACCTCAGAGACGGCGCGACGTACATTTTCGGCCAGCTTGCCTCTCGGCTACGGAGGTCGATGTATGATTTCAGAGTACCCTCTTTAGAGAGAAGGTATTTAATGTTTACCACCGCGAGGTGGTTCAGTGGATCGGCCGTCCTTGCTCCTCCCCCAAAACATTCCGCCGGTGATGCTGTGGTAGGTCTTCTGTTCTCATGGCTTCATTATCAAGGCGATGAGGTTCACCGGAGGGTTTTAGTGGGTATTCCTGCCCTTTTTAGGGCAGGGAGTCCCACACACGCCGTCACCTCGCTCGGGTGATGGTACGGTGCGTCCAATGCATTTCCCTTTGCACAAAAAAAGGTACCTATTTAATGTTTTTAATGAATATTTTCCAGGACGTGTCCGGCATGCCAGCGTCGTGCCGGCCCGTGTCCGAGGGCGGCACCGGGTTCGACTACCGGCTGGGCATGGCCATCCCCGACATGTGGATCAAGCTGCTGAAGGAGGAGCGCGACGAGGACTGGAAGATGGGCCACATCGTGCACACCCTCACCAACCGCCGGTGGATGGAGGGCACTGTTGCTTATGCAGAGAGTCACGACCAGGTAAATAAATCGATTTACCATATAGATAATGATCTGTAAATCTCGGTCTAAGCCCTACCTACAACATCAACTCACCAATGACACTTTTAGAAGTAGCTACTACTGGTACCTTTACTATTCTTGAGAGATAAAGATGGTCTAGTTTAAACAAACATTAAGATACATGTTTGCATTGATATACCCACCCATCTATGTTCGCATTTACCGTAGCGTCATCCTAAGACTTAACCCAATAATTACTTCAATACCTAAGTACTATAGGTAGGTACAATACCTACCAGGCCTAGAGCGAGATTATCAGTAGTAGTTAGGTAACGTACGCCATTAGAGAACTTGATATTGAAAATTTATTCTTTCCTCAAAGTGATACCTGCGTAGGCATCTCTCGCTCCAACGGAAATATATACGACGCTGACTTTGCATTGCAACTAACGTTCAACCGATTTAAAAAAAAGAGGACGCTCCTACTTATATCGACTGCATGTATGTTTATGCGCGTTGTTCACGGTCGAAATACAATTCACAGGCGCTCGTGGGCGACAAGACGATAGCGTTCTGGCTGATGGACGCGGCGATGTACACGCACATGAGCACGCTGAGCGAGCCCAGCGCCGTCGTCGAGCGCGGGCTGGCGCTGCACTGCATGATCCGCCTCATCACGCACGCGCTCGGCGGCGAGGCGTACCTCAACTTCATCGGTTAGTTGGTTAAACGAGGTGATCATCACGCATGGAAGCTCGCTGAGTGGGCCTAGCCTGAAGTTTGGTCTAGTACCTACTTAGAGCGGAACCTATTTCTACAGTAACAAGTGCTTCTGTATCATCCTACCTACCCTAAGATAAAGCAGCACTTAAACCTTCAAGTACCTATACTCAGATGTATTTTTTATAATAAACAACAAAATCGGGGTATAGCAAAAGGCTCTCCATTCGCTTTACCCCGATTGTCGGTGACGACAGTAAAGGTAAGAGCACCTAGCCTGAATTGAAGATAGAAAAACAGCACTCGAGTTATGTGGACGTCGTGGGTTCATGTTCCATACTGCGTGAGGATATAAAGGTTTCCTAATTTGTTAAAATTCATAGTAAAAAATCTTTACAGGCAACGAATTCGGGCACCCTGAGTGGCTGGACTTCCCGCGCGCAGGCAACAACTCGTCGTACCACTACGCGCGCCGCCAGTGGAACCTCGTCGACGACGATCTGCTGAAGTACAAATTCCTAAACGCGTTCGACAGGGACATGAACTTACTCGACGAAAAGTATCGCTGGCTCAGCTCTAATCCGGTACGTATCCCTTAACTCATGTAAGTCTGGAAGTCTCACTAGCAGTTCTTAAAGCAGGACGGAAATATGCCACTTCACTTCATTACTCAAAGCTGCGTCTTGCTTAGAGCTGCTGATACCATGTAGACAAGAGGCATCTTTGTGTAACCAAAGCTAAAGTTTAGTTTGTTGAAGTATTTGTCTTTGTCACATAAATAATAAATACTTACTTATGATAATGTTGTTGCAATAGATTATTGAAGCCAATTTTTATTATCACCACACAAAAATGCCATATCTTGACTGTTTTACTGTTACCCTGTTATTTGGACCAACATTTTTGTGTCATTTTTACAACCCAATATTTCAAACACAATAGAAAATCGAGTATTTATTGGTAGACCTATGAATCGTTGGGATACGAAGGGTTATTACTTATTGTTTTATATATTCTTAGGAAGAAAAAAATTACGCTCTTCAAACATGCATTTTAATTTGTCAGGCCTACGTTTCCTGCAAGCATGAAGGAGACAAAGTAATTGCATTCGAGCGGGCAGGCCTTCTGTTCGTCTTCAACTTCCACTCGTACCAGAGCTTCACAGACTACAGAATTGGAGTTCAGGTTGCTGGCAGATATAGAGTAAGTGATTAAATAAAAAGTATTTTCGCCTTTCACAATAACAACCTTGAATGTGCCTACTGTGTACCTACTTATCGCCCTTACTTAAGCCAGGACCCCATTTCTTAACATCAGATGGTAGGAGGTCAATCCTTAAATGTAATATAAAAAAATCTGCACCAAATGCACATTTAACTGCCATTACCCACTCAGTGCAATATCACAATTGTCACATATTGGGTGTGCTTCAAGCTGGTATCCTCATATTTGAAAATTTAATGAAAACGAATTTTGACAACGCTAAAAATACTCCTGAAATAGTCATATAAGTAAAAAAAATAGTTGCATTGTAGTTTTGGCGTTATAGCTAAAGGTTAGTGAGAATTATAGCTTGAACGTCAAGCTGTAATCCTCATTTCTGGTGCAAGCAAACCTTAGAGTCTATCGAATTGGCTTAGGTTCCAAAAAATAGTTTTGAAATAGTCTCAACGACATGCCAAATTTCAGAAATAGTCCTTAAGAGATTCCAAAGATATAAAGGTACCCTAGTGAGGATTATAGCTTGAACATTTGAAAACTTCAAATTTCTCCAAAACGACTACGAATTTCGGTTTCAAATTTCAAAAATAGTTCTAAAATAGTCATCTGAAGCTAATATATATTTGAGCTGATTTAAGTTGGAAATGACATGTTTTAATTTTCCCTACATTTCTATGGAGGTACAGTCATGTAACAATGTCGGGTTTAAAGCTCTGAAGGTTTTGCAGCAACCATCGACAGGGTATCTCCAAGGTGGCCCTAAATTATTTTCCTTTGGCAGTATTTTACTTGGTACAAACATACAATGTCACATTTCTACCAATTTCGTTCTACTGAGATGTTCTAGTGGATTTTTTATGTAACCTACTATTTCAGGTTGTTCTGTGTTCGGACAGCAAAACTTATGGAGGCTTCGGCCGCGTCGAGCCAGGCGGAGAACCTCATATTACTCAAGGCCAATCATGGGCCAATCGCATGGACTCCATACAGGTATATAATCTTCTGATTTGATTAATTAAACATGGCATTGTTGTGAGTGCCTTTAAAAATGAAAATATTAATCCTTAAATGTTTTGTTAACAGGTATATATTCCCTGCCGTACTGCCATAGTTTATGCAAGAAGTGATTAAATATTGCAGTTTAAATTTTATAAATGCCTTGAGTAGGTACATACTTTAAAATGTTCTTCTTGTTGAAAATAGATATTGGATGTTTTATATAAATAAATTTCTAATATATAGGATTGACAATAATGCTCAATAGGTCCTATTTCTAGTGGCTAGTCTTGATTGTTATTGTTTCAGATGGTACACTGATGTTATTCTTTTAATTAGGATAGGTTATATTGTTGTAAAAATAAAAGATTTGTAGTACAAAAACTATATTTTTATAAATAAATTTGTTATGAACAAACTGTTTTATTGATTCATGCTGGTATTCCTATGAGTAAGTTATTTTTTGGTGTACAAGATAGTGGTTTTAACCTTGAAAGTGTAACTTTGTATCCAAACTCTTCTGCTAAACGACCACGGTCTGAATCTATTATGGCCATACATAGAGATCCTCTTGCAGTCAAAGGATGATCTTCGTGAGTTTGATCAGCAGTATGGCCTATACACATATACTGGTCTATGTTTACACCAGTAAACTTAACACTACTGCGCGGGTAAACTAATCTATCTGTGCAATGAAGAGACCCATAGCAACATGGGCACAAGACAAATTTAGCATTTGCTTTCAGACATTTATCCAAAACAAGGTCTGTTGCAATACCACAAGCATGCAATGCTACTCCAATGTCAAACTTACCAATGAAAAAGTCCACATTGCATTGAAAAAAGATGATATTTTTTAAATTCATCTCATGAACCCTTTTCCTAGCATTTAATAGCGACTGCTCTTTATTTTCTAGTAGAATAATAGTGCATGTTGGCAACAAATAGGCAATTAGTATACCTAAATGTCCACTACCACTACAGAAGTCAACAATTACATCACCATCTTTAGCTATACTCAGCACTGCTAAAGTTAGGTTCTCAAGTTGCTGAGATTTTCTAGTAGACCTGGCATCAGGTAAGTGACCTGCATTTGGATTGGCACCATCAGGTATACTGCTCCAGTCAATTTCTGAGCTAAAGCTATTTGTGGTAACTTCATATGTTACACCATCTACAATGGCATTCAAAGCATTTTCTATGTCATCTTCTTTAGTAAATAGTCTCTTCTTAGGATTGTGTCTAGTTGGATCCCTTTTATAAAGACTTACATCTTTGATAGTAGGTAAAGATACATTCTTAAGTATTGAAATCTTGTTGTCTATTTGTGTGAAAAGATTTTTAACTGTTTTCATTTCATCTTGCTCCAAAAGATTGGTGTACCATTGGTTAGTTAATGGCAACTGTGATTGGGTTTTTGTGTCTCCTAGAGCATGTAGTATTAAGAAATATGATGGCAACAATACTAAATCTGCCAATGTCAAATAAGGTCCTTCAGCAAACTGATGACTAATACCCAAATCTTCGATTTTTATAGAACTATTAATCTCCTCATTTTTCTTAGCATTTGATTTCCACTTCCTGACTTTGGATACTCTGTTTGTCTCTTTTTTATCCACAGTATTTACATTATCTTGAGAATTAACTTTGTTTTCGTTTTCAACTTTGTTTGAATTCTTCTTCAGTTCTCTTGCCATTTTATAGACATTGTGAACTCTCACTGGTTTGCTCAAATGGTTTTCAAAGCGTGACAGGTTTTTTAAAATCTCTTGTAGATTTTCAATATCAATTTCCTTTTCATTCTCTGTGGACTCAGCTCTTTGATCAGAAATACCAAAAATTTTTGTTACTGTTTTTATTACATCAACTTCACAAAACTTAGTCCAAATGGATGCTTCATTAGGAGCTTGTAAACAACTCTTGCGAAATCCTAACAAACCCTCTTCATGTTCTTTGGGACTTTGCTTACTTGTTCTATATTTCGTAAGATGTCTAGCCACACCACAAAGACCTGTTATAACAACATCTTCAAACAGAACTACAGGGAAGATACATGACGTGACCTGCCATGGTACTTCTTCACAATTAATAAATATCAATTGGTTATCACTATTGATACGAATAGTCTCGTGTGTGTAAGGATTTGCTGAGTATATAAATTGTAACTTTACCTCTTCTGGAAGGCAATATTTGTAAATAGAATAGGTTATAAAGGATTGTATGGGTAATAACAACTTGTTCGACTCAGTATATTCTGTATTACTTGAGTATGTTTCTAAAAACAAGATATTCACCATTATTTTAGTTGGTGTCTTACGCTCAAGTAAACTGAGTGATTTTATTAATTTACTTATTATACAAACCCATACCATGGATATTACGATAAGACACGATATGACACTTCTGTTTCTGTTCTGTTTTTTTTTTTTTTTTTTGTTAATTTGTTCCTTTAGGAACCGGCTAAGGTCAGAGACCATGCTGCCAAGTCATGAGTAGTAACTATTTATTACAAAATACATATAACACATTTCATTTTGTTACAAAACAAATAATAAATGTAACATTTTGAGTTTTGTATGGATTATATTTTACCAATGGAATGTATAATAAATTTGTACAATGGAATATAAGTGTCATTATTTGAAAGAAGGGCCGTTATGGAGCGCGGTACAGATTGAGAACAACCATAAATTTGAATTAACTCATCCATCAGCACAAGGCGCTGAATGCCGAAAGATGAGCAGTCAAAGAAAATGTGGACCAAAGTTTGCTCTTTTTGTGAGTTACACAATTCACATAATGGACTCTGCACCAATTTTAAACGGAAAAGATGATAGTTCAAATGACAATGACCAAAACGGAGCCTTAAGATGCTGACATAAAACTTCCTAGGCAAGTAAGTAGAACTTTTACAAAACCATGGTCTAGTACTAATGGGGACATTGAATGTTGCATACCACATGCCCTTATTTTCAATCTGAACAGTGAAATTCCAATGTTTTTTCCAAATATCTACAGACCTTTTCTTTAGAAGGGAGACTATATCAGTCCAAGGAATAGAAATATTAAAGTGATTACTAGAATCAGGAATATGGCTACTTGACAGTGTTAACAATAAAATATGAAAAGTGTTAGATATGTTAGCTTATTAGTAAAGTAATAATTTTACATTTTTATTTTATAATTAAAAGCATAGTTAGTATTTTAATTTTGCAAAATAAATTTTCCTTTTTTTATCTGTGGAACAAAAGAACCGAAACGGAAACCACCATTACAATTCGGAAATGACAGCTGTCGGCGAAAATAATTTATTTTAATGTGGCGAAACAATGATTATTTTACCGATTAAATTGAATTATTGTGTCTTTAATCGTATTAAGAATTTATTGAAACATTTTCCGTTTATCTAAATGAAGTCGTTCCTATGCGTATCGGTTCGTTGTCTACAACGTTGACGTCATTATTTCAACAGTGACATGACTTGGCGTTTTTGCGCGCTTTTTAAATGTGTTACACAAAATCTTATTTTTCTCTGGTTATTTACATTTTTTCCAGATAAATCGAATTGCTTGGGATATAAAATGAACGGGCGCACATTTTGCAATACTTTTTCAAAAACTGTCAAGTAGCCACAGCCCTCTCATTACCAACGACACCAACATGAGAAGGCACCCACATAAATTTGACAGTTATATTTTCTTTGAGTAAATCAAGCCAATCATGTTTGACTTGAGAAATTAAATAGTTAGTATCCGCATGAAATCTATTATTTTTAAGATTTTGTAGAACACTCATGCTATCGCTAACCACTAGCCAATGACAACATCCATTGTTTTTTTGCTTTATGTGCTTTAGTGCAGCAAGTATAGCTACAGCCTCAGCTGTGAATATACTTGTGTTCATATTTATTTTGTGACCTGTGCCTGTTTTAAAAAAACTATCATAAATAGCAAAGGATACACTGTTTTCAGTTTTAGAGCCATCTGTATATACAAATCTATAGCCCATAAACTCTAATAATTTACTATGTACATCTTCTTTAGTTGACAGATTATGATCAATAATAATATCAATTGCAGGGAATTTACTATCAAACTCTCCTTGATAGCATGGAAGTAGAATTGTCCTATAAATTTGTAAAGTGTCAAGGAAATTTATATATTGGTGAAAGCCCTGAAGTATATACAAAGGATTGCGACCAGAAGAATTTATGAATGAATGTTTTAAATTTACAAACAGGTGATTATTATTTTTACTATACAATTTTAGTAAGAATCTTTCCTTCAGATAAGAGAATCTTATGCACAAAGGGGGCAGATTACATTCCACTTGCATTACATTAATGGGAGTACTTTTAAATGCTCCAGTAATGAGCCTTAAGTTTTTGTTTTGGATTTTATCTAGGGCATCCACTAACCTACGATCACCAGCAAAACAAAGAAAACCATATTCGAAATGACTACGAATCAATGATTTGTATAAAAGTAACAAAACTTTGGGATCAGCTCCCCAAGACGTTCTACACAATAATTTTAAAAAATTAAACACCCTATTAGCTCTTGTACTAATTAATTTAACATACTTTTTCCAAGCCATATTATGAGTAAAAATTATCCCTAAGAACCTAACTTCACTAGAGACAGGAATGGGGATATTGTTATAATGTACAGGAGGAATTGAGTTGTTCAATTTAGAAAATACAACTATTTTTGATTTTAATGGATTTATGTCAGATTCAAATAAGAGAAATATGCACACAAACCTTTCAAAGATTTGTTTAATAATTGACTAATATTTGTTAAATTATTTCCAGATGCATAAACAACTAAGTCATCAGCAAATTGAAGATTTTTAACTTCTGAACCCAAAATCCTATTTAATCGACGAATATACAAAATAAAAATTAATGGAGATAATATGCCACCTTGACATACACCAACAGAAGCAAGCCTTGGACCATATAACTGACCATTATATTTAATGTAAACTTCCCTTTCTGTTAAAAATTTATGGATCCATTGAATTATTTTTTTTGGAATTGCAATTGTATTTAGTTCTTTACACAGTATATCAATATTGACGCTATTAAATGCACCTGCAACATCAAAGAATACAGCTGCCAGAGTATTTCTTTCATTAAAGCTGTTTTGGATATCCAGCTGCAGCTGACAAATACTTTCACGAGCTGATGTCCCTCTTCGAAAGCCATATTGATTCGATGGTAATATATTATTCTGTTCAATATATAATTCCAACCTTTGTTTTATAAGCTGTTCAAATACTTTGCCTACACACGAAGTAAGAGCAATAGGTCGATAGGAATCAGGACTTGAGTGCTGTTTGTCCGGTTTTATAATGGGTACTAAACAATCAGACTTCCAAGTTTGCGGAATTTCATTTAACTGCCATAGATTATTTAATATGTTAAGAAACACTTGCAACCCCTTTTCGCTCAACTTTTTAAACATAATGTAAGGCAGACCATCCAGACCAAGGCACTATCTTTCCTTGAGAAAATAGCAGATATTAGCTCTTGTATTGTAAATGGTTTGGTTAAGAAGTTATTTACAGAATTAGTTTCATTAACTGAAGAGAAATTATATTGATTATTTACAAAGTCCGGTGTATATTTTTGTAGAAAATCTTGAACCCAACTGGCATCCCCATTTTTATAAGTAAATGTGTTATTGAATTTTCGCATATATTTCCAAATTCTCGACAGCGGCGTACATCGGTTAAAAGAGTTGCACAATTGAACCCAACTATTTGTTCTTTCAGTTTTTAATGTTAGTTTTTTAATAGCTTGTAATCTTTTAAATGAAATGTAATTTTCATCCGAAGGATTATTTTTAAATTTAACATATGCAGATTTAGAGTTTTGAACTGCTTCGGAACATTTTTTATTCCACCAAGGAAGAGAGTAATTTTTAGAGAACTTTCCACGAGTGTTTTTATTCAAAGAATTATCAGTAGGGGATCTTGGTGAATTATTATATGGAAGAGAGTTGTCTATTGCTGAATTGAGAATATCACAAAATAGACTATATGCCCTTAATGGAGCATAGTTATCTGTCTGAAAATCAGAGAGCTGAAAATCTACATTTTGTTCATACATTTTCCAATCGACCATTTTGAAGTTTGGGTAGTTTGGCAAATGTATGCTACTATTATTTACAGAGTTAATATTTACAGAATGATTTAAAAACACTTTTATAATTACAGGAAGATGATAACTTCCAAGAGGATCATTATGCAAAGACCAATCACAAAAGAGTCCAAGAGATGAGGAAACGAATGTCAAATCCAAAGCATTTGGTCGCCACGTCAAAGAACCCACTGTAGTTGGTTCACCAGAGTTTAACAACACCAAATTTTTATCATCCATAATGTCTAAAACATCCCTGCCTCTTATATTATCTGAATGACATCCCCATGCTGTGTGATGTGCATTAAAATCACCAGCGAAGATCATAGGTTCGGGAACAGAATCTATCAAAGATTTAAAATTATTTTTATTAAATGGTGGATTACAATTCGGAGGACAATAAAAGCTAACAATACTAATTTCTTTTTTATTTATGGTAATTCGAACACAAATATTTTGCAGAGAACTATCAGAGTATGTGTTTATATTTTTGTAATTTATACTGTTATGTATTAAGATGGCAACTCCATTATGTTTGTTGCCTATATCATTTCTTTCTATTTTGTATCCTTTTATATTAAAAACTTTAATAGGTGTTAACCAGGTTTCGGAAATAATAGCAATATGTATTTTATTGTGGTAAAGAAATTGTGTTAGTAAAAGTTTATTGCTAATTATGCTTTGAGCATTCCACTGAATAATGTTAAGATCCATTATTTGTTTGTGGCAAAGGAGGTATTTCTAAATGTTTGTTTGAGGCTTTCTTTTATAGATGTGGAATTAATTGGAGTTTCTTTTTGATTTGTCACTAGTTTGGTTATTGTTTGTGTTAAAATGTTCATGAAAATATCTGATTTAGTCAAGTTCTGTATTTGTGTTCCTATATTAGAAATGGTTAGTTGGGGGAATGCATTTTCATTAAATAATTCGGAATACTTTGTAGACAGAGACTTGATTTTAGTTTCTTCTATTTTCATTTTTTTTTGGGGACATAAATTTGAAATTGCAATATGATTGCCACCGCAGTTGCAACACTTAGCGTTTTTGGGATCTTCTTTACACTCCTTATAGTGGTGGTTTTGCGTGCAAATGGAACATACAACAGAGTTTCGACAAAACTTAGCAATGTGCCCAAATTTCATGCATTGCAGACATTGCTTGACTGGAGGAACGTAAACTCTTACCTCGTGCCTCCATGAGTCAAGATAAACATATTGAGGAAGTTCAGTAGAGGCAAACGTAACCGCGACTGTCTGGGTGGGCTGGTATTTGACATCACCGCCCTCGCTCCTGACACGTCGCATGAAACGCCTCACCTGTATCACGTTCCTGCTGCTGCCAATCAGAGTAAAAATCCGTTTATTAGACAACTCGGTAGGGACAGAGGAAAGAACCCCTGTCACCTCAGTATCCCTAGCTGGAATTGACGCCCTTAGACCTAACTCTTCAAGCAATTTTTTATTTTGAAGGAACACGTTTGCGTTGTTAGAAAGATCAAAGGTGATACCAATTTTATATTTATTCATTGACTTTAAATGTAAGATTCCTGTGACGCAATGCTTGCGAATTGCATGAGACAGGGCCAGTCTATCCTTGTCTGTAAAAGATTTATCATCTGCGCGGTTCAAAAACACGATGTACTCTGATTTTTTACTGTTTTCTGGGTACTTCCTTGAATACCCAGGAACCTTAAAGATTTTATATCTATTGCTTCGTTCATCTTGGTCAGAATCCGAAGTGAAGTCCGTGCTTGGATTTGACCGCACATCAGGGGGGTCAGATTTTTTCCTTTTCTTTACACCTCCCATCTCCTCTAGAGAACTGTACAAACTTTACAACTATCTATATACACTATTTTTTGTTTACTTTACAAAGAAATATATAAAAACAACTGAGTTTAGATTTTTACAAAAACAAATTAAATTTGGGCGCCTTTCACGTTCGAGGTTCCCGCGCTTCTCCTCGACAGTATTTAGATAGATAACCTATTATTTTTATTTAAACGTTTGGCATTATAAAGTGCATGTTCCATCTCATTACCGGAAAAAAGTCTCGTGGCAAGCAGTGCAATTAAATTTACTCAAATGACGGATACCCAGAGCTCAAAATACTCTTGCAGTTCGACTTTAGATCTTATGAGCAGTACTTACGGGCGGTGAAAAGTTCAAAGTGTGGACATTTATAGCAAGTTTGACGTGCTTCAAGTACATTAAATTTTTGACATTAAAAATAAATTATGTCAACAAAGCTGAGCAACAAAGTCACAGACAGAATGAAGGATGAAGTTCATATTGGTCTGTGACGAAGTTTGAAAAAAACAATCAGTTAAGCAACGGGTTTATACTTCCTTGAAATTTAAACTAAAAACAGAGAGCTATTTATTTTTATAATTGCAGTGTTAAATTGCGTGTTTATGTTTATTGACGTGCTTTGATATTTACTTTACTAAATCAGGGACAGAGATTACGAGAATGTTGGAGGTTATAAACGGTTGTCTTATGGTTTACTTCGCAACACTATGTGTATTAAATGTATTACTTCCTTTTCTTATAAAGCCAGTAAGTTTATTATTTACATAAGATGTAATTACCTACTACCAAATGCTATATTTAATGTTAACATTAATAAAGATTAATCTAATCACGCAAAATTTTATTCAGATTGCAGCTTGCTTCAGCAGACCCTCAAATGTGGAAAGGACAATATGGGCTGAAATTCAAAGACTAAAATCCGAGCAGAAAAACATATCCATGAAGGATGAGTTCGCTATGTACTCTAAATTGCAAAGAAAAATCAACAAACTAGAAAGTGAATTGAAAGAGGGTTCCCAAACCCGGGTCAGCAAAAGTATTGCCATCAAAGGTTCAGCTCAAATAATAGTACAAGTTATATTAGCTATAATAACTGTAGTATCAGTCATTTGGTTTAGACGAGAGCCAATAGTTGCGTTGAGAACCAACCTTTTCCCGTTGTCTACAATGCTCAGCTATCCAAGTGAAATGCCTAATGCAGTGTCAACTCACATGTGGGTTTTAGTTTCCAATGTTTCAATCCGATCTCTGTTAAAGCCTGTTATAACATAGGCTATGTTGAAATATTGTTACTTACCATTTGAAGGGGATTCAAAATAAAAACATTATTTATTTAACCATTTTATTTATTTATTTATAGAACTTCATAGAATTTATTATTCAGTCCAACTCTGCCTCTAAATATTTTAAGATCTGGCCACCCATTATTCTTAAATTCTTCAATTTAAATTCTTAATGTAAATTTTTAAACAAAAGTAAATGTATCTAGTAAATAGAATACAAACAACAAGCAAGTGTATGGTTTCCTTATAAATTATTTAAAAAATGAATTAATAATGAGGGACAGACTTTTGCCCTTGTGCATTTTATCTGTGCATTTTAATTTCAAATTAATATAATACCAAAGCTCTATATCACAGCTTACAACTTACTATGTGAGCTAAAGGCTCATTATATCTTATAAATTAAATGATTTGACAAAGAACTGCCTCACCAATAATAATGTCTGCAATAATCAAAGTTTATACCAATAATTGTATTGGAAAATCTGATGACCATGCACCAAAAAAACGCTGTTGGACTTTTGAAATCTCAGTACAGGTTACATTTTGATCATTTATCAAACACAATTGAATATAACTGGACACAATCAACTTCAGACTAGAACTATGACTAAATAGTATATCAATAATTGTAGGCGGATTATAAGGAAGATAATAAAGGACCAGCATACTTTCCATGAAACCCAGATAAAGCAATGCTGACCTAGAAGACATTCCCAATAACCAACTTCCAAATAATCAAATTAACTGACAGGTTTTCAAAAAAAAGTAACTAAGACTTGCTTCTAAATTTATCCAAATCACTTCACTCATTACATATTAGTATCTGAGTATGATGAACAATTATTAATTCTGCTTTATTGCTCACATTGTAAACAAAAAGAAAATGTATCATATTTTTTAACGATTTTTTTATTTTGAGAAAATGTTGATGTAGCATCAAAGAAAAAAAAAAAATGTGTATTTTATTAGGCAAAAAGCGATATATTTCTAATATATTTGGCCAATCATAACAAAGATTACATCAAGTACTTATACTTATTTGAAAATATATATATCCCTTTTTTTCTTATAAGTACATGTCTCGTTATCATCCACTTCTCACAAAACTAGTAAATTATAAAAAAGGAAGCAAGCATCTATAATTATAACAACACTAATTAACAACATCTATACAAATCAGTCACTTATGTGGCACAGTGAACAGTTCACTACTGTATTACAACATCCTTACTAATAATAACACCCTTAACTAAAAACAAGGAAGATTCGACAGGATTGTTACGAATTATGCTAAGCAAATTATAATTTGCGTCGCATAATGTATAATGTAAATTACAGGCAGCAATATTATTATTTTCTGCACAAGATTTTAAAGTTTGCTTTTTTACAATAGTTGGATTACTTCTCGAGAACTCATTTATGGCATGATTTCGACTTTCACTGAGCTTACCAGCTTAGTTGTTACTCTTGGAATTCTTCGCCTTTCAACAAATTCAGATATTATTTGCACATGACTAATCACAAAGAATAAATAAAAATTTCACTTGAAATTTTTTAACATACAATGACAGGTGAAAGTAAATAAAAGCTTGTAACAATACCATAAAACCTGTTCCTCGATTGTTTATATCAAGAATAAAGAATATAACTTTTATGTAAAAATAACATCACCGATATCATAGCATAATGGATTATGTTAAAGTAACTCTTCTCATATTTATAAAAGTGCTGCCATTTATTTTTGGGTAACTTTAAATAACTGCAAAAACTAGGAAATTGCAAAGCTTTCGATGGAAGATCCTTCATAGGTGTAATCTAACTAGAGAAAGACCAATGTTTCGTTCTGAAGCCTAAAAATAAGGCTGAGCTAAATTTGTTTCAAAGGATTTGATGCCAAAGTAATAATTGAGTAGTTAAGTGTTCTCGTAAAAGGAACTATTGAAATGAGTAGTAAGAAGATAAACAACAGCTTCATATGTCGACATCATGATTGCCGTATTTGGTATCTGGCGCACCAACTGCGTGCCTAAGCCCCTGTAAAGTAAAAACATTGAATAAGAATTAATATACATTGCTAACTGGATTAGATTATAGATGGAAAGAACGAGATTTTTTTATTAATTTGCCCAGTAAAAGTTTACTTATGGATTCAATTTTCAAATAATTCTAACTTTTTTTGCATCTCAATGAAAGGATACAGTGATATTACCTTGATATTGAATACTTAATTTAGATTTCCACCATTAACATTCCACTGGAGCCACAGGCCATACAAGCCGGCCCAGTGGGTTGTTAGGAGAGTTGTGAGTGAGACAAGTGTAGTGAAGGGTTGGAACCCTACTTTCAAATGTTCTCTCGCCCCCAAAAGGTACAAAATGTACAATTTGTATTAAGATTTCAGGCATTTAATTTCACAAAACCAACATCTGATTTGATTCCATAAAGCCACGTGAATGAAGTTACTGTAAATTTTTGCAATTTTAAAAATAATATCCTATAAATAACGTAATAAGCTATAGCGAAGTGTCTCACCTATAAACGCCACGGTAACCTTCTTCCATCCAGACTGTGTGTAAAGTTTGCCAGAATTTGCGGTACTTGTCACCTTCCTCTCTGAGTCGTGTTCTTGCTACCTCTGTAATTAACATAAAAAACGTATACAATATAAAAACTTCTACGGGTAGTATATCACACACAACATATTCTCACCCCCCCTGCGACACTGTCACTTATGCAAGAATGTATTTTACAGGAGAAGCATTTAAAACTTTGACACCTCACACAAAACAATTACTTAAAAATACATAGATGAGATGAATAGCTTATACTACAACGTCAACTTTTAACTTATCTTATATATAAAAATGAATCGCTGTTCGTTAGTCTCGCTAAAACTCGAGAACAGCTAGACCAATTTGGCTAATCTTAGTTCTAAAATAATTGTGGAGGTCCAGGGAAGGTTAAAAGGTTAGAAACTAAAAAAATAGGCGTTACGAAGTTCGCCGGGACAGCTAGTCTTTTTAATTAATATTAATCACTTTATGTTGTAAAATATATACTATATCTTTATTTAACGAAAAATTATAACAGTAGATGTGTCGCAATGAAACTCACGTCCTCATATGGAAACTATGCGTACTACACAAATAACGTTATCGCACCAAGTAAAAGGGTTCTTTAGGATCATTTTCAGATATTTAACTCATTTTTGCATTATTTGTAAAAGTGACAGTGTTGCACCGGAGGTGCAATATTTAATGTTGAAGTTATTTGTATTTAGGTACTGATGGGCATTGAAGTAGCTTTGTATAGATTGACAAATGAAGAATGTTCATTATTTTGTTTTTTAGCTTTCTGTATATTATACATTATATACATACATACATTTGTGATGAAAATAAAAAATACACGTAATTTAGATATGTTTAGGAACGCGGCGAACGTTTGAATTTCTTTTGGTTTCACGTAGGTAAACCCTAATGTGTGTCACCACAAATCAAACGTTATTATAACAGTCACAGATTGTGAAAGCCTAACTATGTAGAAGCGTAAAATTTTAGTGATTCGGCAATACTGTACCTACAGTTAAAAATTTCTTAAAGAGTGCTTACCATGTGGATAAGCAATGCAGGAGGCGATAGTCTTCGAGAAGGCGCCAGCGCCCATAAACTCGAGGAAGTCTCGCGGCGAGCGCTGGTCACTGGGCACGCCGTCCACGCTCCGGGCGGCTATTAGCCGGGCTTTCACACCTTCGTACAACACGAAGTGGACCACGGTCTCGCTGATGCCCATATACGATGCTGTTATACCTTTATAGAAGCCTCTTATGCCCTGAAATTTGTGATGCCAAATATGATTTCACATCTAGGTATCTACTTATCAAATTTCAACAAAAAAACGCAATGCAATTATCTGCGATAATAGTAAATGTTTCTCTGTAATGGTCAGTGTTTTAGCTTAATACTGATGGTTTCATAAAAAAATTGTTAGTTACTTTATTCAGTTTAGTCTAATTATGATTAGTAATATATTTCTAGAACAAAATGAAATTTCTAGAGGTTTTAAACCCCAGAGGTAAAGTATCTGCCCTTTGAGAATCACTTGTCGTTAGTTGTTAATGCCCATAATAAATAATTGAGCATATAAACGGTCGGTTATTTCAATAGTTATTATGTTTTAACTAATAGTTAAAGGGAGTCATATCAGTTCGGTAAGGTTCTTGAAAAATCGCGTTTTACATCAATTTAATACTTGTTACAATAAGATTGCCACCAGATTTATAAGGTTTTAGGATGATAATGCTTTAGATAGGTATTTAGTTATTTCCTAGCTTGGATTGGTATATTGAAGTATTTACCGTCTTCGCGTATATCCTTTTTATACATTGCAACGCTGTCACGTTTTGCCCGTCTAACTGTAGTCGCGTCTTCACGAACCATATTGGATTTGTCATTGTGCACGACACGAAACCTGAAACGTATAACTAATAAGACTTTGCACCTACAAGTAAATTATCCTAACAACTAGTTAAGGGCTTGCGGAATTAAAGAAAGACACAAAAAGTAATAAGAATAGTTTATTTCAACGATTTTTTTATTAAAATAATATTTTTTATCAGAATTACTTATATTAATATCAATGTTAGACGATGTCTTACCTGCGGCACTAGCTGCAGATAGATGTACAATGGGCGTATCCGGAGGTATATTTTGATTCAATATTGCCTTAGCTTGAGAATACGTGCAGAAGTATATAGCTCTGGATGGCGCCACGCCTACTATGTTGGGTCCCAGCCCTTTGAACAAAGCTTTTGGACCTTCATTTTGGACAATATGTCTGAAAGCGTTAAGATCAAGGTTAACATAATCACCTTTGCACCCATTAACATTAAGCGTCACAGATATGTGTTATGACGTAAATCGACTCTTAGAGATAAAGTTCTGTTCGTTCAATGAGAACCAAAAATATTATGACACAAGAGCATATTTGCCGAGCTCCGAAGGCGTAGCTCCGATATCCCTGAAGAGTATCATCCAAGTATGAAAGGCCAACTGATAAACGATAAGCGATCAGCCAATATTAGCAAGAGCTGCTAATCAGAAAACATTTGGCGAGCCAATGGGTCCAGCGCAAATCCGGCTCACGCGTGCTTCTCGTGACCACTAGTGAGCGCATTTAATTTCTTATCTATTAACGCGCACGTGATAATAATGTCAGTTAGCGGTTCAAGTCTCTAGTATTTGCTAGCGGCAGATGTTGTTTAAACATTCGAGACCACTTTTTTAGTACTTTTCCATTAGAAAATTATTCTTGCCTTTTCATCTCATCATCCATCACTCATGATAATAACATGGACAGCTTGACAAGTAAAGCATAGCAAGAGTCGATAGGCAAGGGACAGTATGTGATCACGTTTGGGCTTCGCGTAATTGTATGAAACATGCGATGGCTCCAAGCCAATATGTCAGTTGTTACACTAAACAAATACATATGTAAGTATTGATACACGATATTTACACACACAGAAAACTGCACATAACACTTGCACTTAGAAAGTTATGTGTTCTTTTAACTGTTGGCATCGGGAACTCTTTAATTTATGTATTAGGCAAATCTACAATATTTTTTAGTAGGTAGGGTAGGGCTTAGCTGCAGGCTACTGCCGGGGTCCATAGGTGGCGGATCATGGAACGGCTGTGAGATATCACGGCTAGCTGCATACGCAGTCCCCGACCAAGCAGCGGCAGAGATTAGAGGGTGTAAGTAGTGGATATCTCTTGGGGAAGGGATAGCTTATAAAATACTACATCAGACCCGATGATAACTCTGTGTCATGGCGAGTCAGTGCCGCCAGTAAATAAGCACTCCCCCTGTGCGCGGGCAGCTGCGCGTACAGAAGACTCTAGGGCGCAGGCTGCAGAGGCCACGACGGCCTAGGATCATCAATGCTACTCTGGAGCAAACAGCGATGCGGAAGGCAACGGAAAACCACCGCATTACATCGTCCCAGGAAAAATCATTATGGCTGTACACAACTCAACAACGGCCCTCAGTCCCCGGCAGACCTTAAATGGTCAGAGGGTGCTAAGAATCTCCGGGTCAGCCATAAGGATTGCAACTTGGAATGTGAGGAGTTTGTTTGAGGATGGCAAGCTGGACAACGTTTTATTGGAGATGGAACGTTTGCGTTTAGATTTTATGGGCATAAGTGAATTGAGATGGATAGGATCTGGGCAGAGAGCAATGAAAAACCATGTGGTCTACTATTCAGGAAGTAGCGATGCACAATATCACAGACATGGAGTAGCTGTAGTCATAAAAAAGGAATTAAAGTCGTCGGTCCGCAATTTTGTACCGCTGTCCGATCGCGTCATGCTTCTACAACTGCACGCCCAACCTGTTAACATCAACATCATTCAGGTGTACGCACCCACTGCCGACAAAAAGAATGATGATATAGTAGAAGATTTTTACGAACAAATTGAAGAAGTGTTGAAAATTACAAAGAACCATGAAATAAATATCATCTTGGGAGATTTCAATGCTAAGGTGGGCGAGGGTCGACTCGATGGCGTGATTGGCGATTTCGGATTAGGGGTGAGAAATGAGCGCGGCGATAGACTTGTACAGTTCTGCCAGGAATACGAATATGTTATTACAAACACCTTATACAAGTTACCACCAAGAAGACTCTACACATGGACGTCACCCGCACACAAACCAGACAATATTATAAGGAACCAGATAGACTACATTCTAGTAAACCACAGACACAGGAACTGTATAAAATCAGTTAAGACCTGCCCTGGAGCTGATATTGGTTCGGACCACAATCCCTTAGTGGCATCTATTAACGTCAAACTGAAGAAAGTTAGGCGTCGTACTTCAAGATCTTTGATAGATACGTCCAGGCTCAGGGATCGTGATGTACGGGTGCAATTCCATTTAGCCGTCAATAATGAGATGACACGATTACAAGAGTCTGACCCTACACCAACAGATGTAGAAACCACCTGGAGGAAATTCAAGTGGACGATCACAGGAGAAGGTAAAGAAATTCTATCTCCAACTGCTATTGTGGCAAAGCAAAATTGGATGACTCCGGAGATACTGGGCCTTATGACTTCGAGACGCGAGGTAAAGGGTATCGACGACCAGAAGTACAAAAATTTTCAAAATATCATTCGGAGGAAAATAAATGAGGCTAAGGAAAGTTGGTTATCAGACAGATGTCGGGAAATTGAGCAGTTTGACGCAAAGCATGACTCCTTCAATATGCACAAAACCATCAAGGAATTACTCGGTAACAAGAACACCACCCAAAAACATTTGACATTACTAAACGAGGATGGCACATTTGCTACGTTCATTGCTGAGAAATTAAAAGTTTGGGAAAAGTACATACAAGAGCTTTTTTATGATGAACGCACAGATTGCGTCAATATCCAGAACGATAATTCCGGCCCACAGATTACCAAGGAGGAAGTAGCTAATGCTATTAAGCAAGCTAAGAATGGGAAGGCTGTCGGGCATGATGAAATTCCAGCAGAACTACTTAAGGAATTGGACGAGAACAGTTTAGATTACTTGACACATCTTTTTAACCTAATCTACACCGCAGGCACACTACCAATGGACTGGCTGAAGTCAACCTTCGTAACTATTCCCAAAACAAACAACCCAAAAAGCTGCAGCGAATATCGTACGATATCACTTATGAGCCACGTGCTTAAGATCTTCCTCAAGATAATACATGGGAGAATACACGCTAAGTGCGAAGCTACCCTCTCAAATTCGCAATTCGGGTTTAGATCCGGACTTGGAACACGTGACGCTCTATTTGGATATCAAGTGCTGGTACAGAGATGTTGGGACGTCAATAAGGAACTGCATATATGTTTCGTAGATTATGAGAAAGCGTTCGACAAAGTAAGACATCAGGAACTGATAGGCATCCTGCAGAACATTGGCATTGATGCTCGAGATTTAAGGCTCATTAAAAATTTGTATTGGCAACAAGTGGCCAATGTCAGAGTAGAAGACCAGCTTTCTTCCTACGTAGAGATAGTAAGGGGTGTAAGACAAGGCTGTATTCTCTCGCCCTTGCTGTTTAATATATATGCTGAATCTATTTTCTCTGAGGCTCTGTATGATCTGCAGGAAGGAATTGTAGTCAACGGCCAGGTCATCAATAATATACGATAAGCTGACGACACCATCTTAATAGCCGATAGTCTTATGGGGTTGCAAACACTCGTGGATCGCGTACACGAAACCAGTGCTAAGTATGGTATCAACATAAACTGTAAAAAGACCAAGTACATGACTGTGGGCAGAACAGCAGATCCAGCTTCTTCCTTGAGCATCAATGGTAAGAACCTAGAACGCGTTAATCGATACAGATACCTTGGTGCGTTGGTGAATGATAGAGGAGATAACAGCCTAGAAATAAAATGCAGAATTGAACAGGCCCGAAATGCGTTTCGAAAAATGGAAAAGATTCTCTGCGATCGTAGGTTAAACCTAAAACTGCGCATTAGGACCGCTCGATGCTATGTGTTCTCTGTGCTTCTGTATGGAGCTGAGGCTTGGACGCTCACTAAGGCCATGAGTGACAAAGTAGAAGCATTTGAAATGTGGGTGTATCGGAGAATGCTGAAAATCTCGTGGACACAGCGGATCCGTAACGAAACGGTGTTGCAGAGAATGGGCAAAAATACAGAGATTCTTACCACAATAAAGACTCGGAAACTCCAATATCTCGGCCACCTAATGAGAAACAACAAGTATGACCTTCTTCAACTGATCATGCAAGGAATCCAGGGCAGGAGAAGGCCTGGTAGAAGAAGAATCTCTTGGTTAAGAAATCTTCGGGATTGGTACGGCAAGAGTACTAGATCGCTCTTCCGTGCGGCGGTGTCCAGAATGCAAATAGCCTTAATGATCGCCAACCTTCGAAAGGAGACGGCACCATAAGACAATATTTTTTATTCAAAACATAAAAAGACACGACGAATGTATGTAGACTTTAAACATCTTCTAAGAAGGCATTTTTTATATTTTTCAATACAATGTGAAAATAAGTAATGAACATAAAGAGAAATCGTGACTGCTGTCAGAAGTACATAATTTGAATAAATAAAGAATTGCCGGTATGAGGCCTTGACTAAAAAGACCTAACCTAACCTATCTATAAAATCAATAGGTTGCGAGTCTGTCCTTGAATAAAACACGCAATAGCAAGGCCCAGTAAACAAATTACAGTTTAATTTCAGTACAGCGAAGCATGTCTCCCCAATCAATAGTAGTACGAAAAGTGGATTTAAATTGGTTCTATTTTAGCTATCTTTAGTATAAAAGTTAAGAATAGGTACCAAACTACTTTAGTGAAGATAAAATGCCTAAAGGGTTGTCAAATCTGCCAAATCATACACACTTGGAAACAGACATCGATCAACCTTTAGTAACAGTTGAGTTGCACTAACTCAGCTTAGAGATTTACCTAGAGATGTATCTCAGACTTTAGACGCATCGTTCAGTAACGTTAATGTGATAAACCTATTGTTTTGTATATAACATGCTACCTAGCATGACTTATACACATTGCAGACAGTAAGCGTACTTACCTGATGAATTGTATAAGGCTCATCCTTGAAGTGGTCCTCGCGTGCCCTGCGCGCGCGCACTGCTGCACCTGACAATTGTACGACATCAGCATGCGATCGCCCTGCTTGCTGTATGCGAACATCGCGCCCATCGTACGTCTGTAGCCCCATTTGGCCTCCTGCATTACACGGCCAATATTATACCATCGCTTGTGTCAAGCTTACGTGCTAGCATTTAACATTAAGTGAAACCATTTGTTAGAACTAACAATGTTTTCAGGGTATTTACATAAAGGTCTTAAGCTATTGTGACTAAGTCGTAATGTTAGAACAGTTTTGCTAAAACGACACGTGGAAGCGCATAAGTCGAAAACTGCGACAACTACCTACTTGCCACTAGCATTAGTTTCTAACAAATTATTTGCATGTATGTGAGAAAACAAGAGGAAACAACGAACCGACTCATGTTGTACAGTAGAGTCCCGATTATCCGAACATTCGATTTTCCGGGCTCTTTAGTCTTGGCTCTAATCAATGTCAATTGTTTTTTTGATTATACGGAATACCTACTCCTAGCTTGTTCGATCCGGATAATCGGAATTCTACTGTATTTTTGATATCATGAAAAGAGTAAACAAGAATGTAAAACAAAATTTTGTTAAATGTGAGCACATAGAAATATGATGCATCTTAAGTGGTTGATGATTCCTTCCTATGATTTTGCAGACATAACAGTGACGGTTTAACGCCTACATAGGTTTAAAATTATTAGATATTTCTAATGCCTATAGCTAAGTGTATCAATCTGTGTCTATTTTGACAATGTTTACTAATTAATGCTGACAAGAAGCGACACAGAGTATGCTTTAACACAAGAGATGGAAATTTTAAAAAAACCTTGATAAGGCTCAATGTTTCCATACTGCTTTTTAAAATAGTAACACGTTAAAGGTAATCATACGGTAGGTATTAATGTTATTACACTTTGTCGGGTTAGTCATGGTGTTGTTTTCAATAATAGGTACTCCAATCAATTATTTTTAATTAATGATTGCCTGCAATACCATCGTCTTCATCACAGGTATGTAAGCTTTATCATAATAGTAGGTCAAAACTAATTAACATTTTTACGGAATATGTTTTCATTACCGCTATTGTATACGTTGTGTTTGGATCTGTATTTTGACGTTGTATTTTTTAATTCTTTTTCATTTGTTCTGTTTACGCATAATTTACATTCATAACGAAAAATAATACTACTCAAATGTAGTCCATTATAAATTACTCGCACCCGTTTCGGGAATAAGTAAACAAGTTGCAAAGGAAGACCCACACATCATCATGGCAATCAAATCACAATCGTAAATAGACCAAGACTGACAGTAGCATGTGAGCATCTACGCAAAAAGATAATTAACTGAAGCAACTCGCGTTGATAAACTAATCCGATACCAACACAATATTACATAAATTACGTTCTCCTTTATTATTACAAAATACCTAAGTACAATTTATACCTACCTACCCAAGCAAGTGTTTTATCTTCAGCCAATCAAAAGCAACATAGCTCCTCCATATTGTGTATGTGCGTCTAAGTTTAGATCAGCCTTGAAACTTCGTTAGGTTCAACACATCTGATGACATTGTAAGGTCATTGAGAAATCACAGTTTTGTATCGAGAGTAATTTCTCGGAAGGACTGGTTTTAGAGAGAATTTATTGATAGTAAGTAACAGTAAATAACTTCCTGACTATTGTAGTCTGCCTTCGTAATGGCATTGTATAAAGATAAGAGAATGTTTATGGACCGAGTTCTTATTGAGAAATTGGGGTGCACTCGTTTATTATGTTATATTAATTTATAATAATGTAGCCTTATCATCCTCTCTTTCTTTTTTACTTCAAGTGGTAGATAGGTATATGAAAAAGGAAGCAGATCACGCATTGCACGAAATGGTTATTTCTGTGGTTTAAATATAATTTATATAATATACACAAATTGCTTAATGATCGCCGGCATCTGTATAATTTGCCGAACAATGGACGAAACGATTCCCAAACTTTTAATTGTTATATTGTAATTTTTTTTAAAGATGATGTTTTCGGGATATTTGCCAGTATTGAACCTAGAATTCTATCGACGTTTGGAGAACATAAAGGTAAACTATTTTAACACCCGCGCTCGTTGCCACTAGTAGGTTAAAGTCCTCAATATGGTTTAGTAGCCCATAGGATAGCTATTCTGCGCAGACAAGTGGTAGGCATACCTACAAGCGCTGATAGATGATTTCTGTGAACGAAATGTGGCAATCTCAAAACAAGACCTGATTGTACTTTTGTTAGATCGTAGACGGAATGTTTAGGAGTAATCTAGATTGTGCTGATTTTTCAACAGCTTTTGAGTAATATCCATTAAATCTTCTCCATTTGCAATACATGTATCTACAGCTAGCGAAGTTGAGTAGGTACGTCTCTCTCGTTCATTTTGTATAATAATAATCATCCTTGGCACATTTACCGCCTGAAACGTGTTTTAAAACTTACAAGTTGGAGGCGCCAATAATCTATTGCTTTGATATTTACAGGCCTTTCCATCTTCATTAGTAATTAACATTAAGTTAAAAATAATAATAGCTTATAGATAAGGCTACACTGAAGCGAAACGAATATCTAATCCTTTAGGGCTGTTTTATGAACTAGAAGCAACAGAAACGTAGATATCATTGAACTAACAAAATGTGTATCTATGTTTGGATAACTGCCAATTCGAACGACGTGATTACCGGGTCACTAGCTCCATTAATTAGTTTTAATTTCTTATTTGCGTACGTATGTTATGTATGTTGATGAGCAGCAGTAATAACTGCTAAGAGTATTATCTAACTGATATGCAATCTATTTTCATACAAGGCGATATTGATTTTGTGAAGATTGAAGGATTGCATAAAATTATTGTATTTCTTTTTTGATCGTATTTGCCTCCTTTTTTTTTAAAAATAGTAAGTAATCATGTTTAAAAGTAAATAATATTCAAATATTTAAACTAACAAATAATGAATACACTTAACCTCTAGATCAGGTTTTGCAAACACTTATTTAGCCCATTCTCCTCTAACCCAAAATTCATGTTACGGGATACTAATTAACATTCAACAAAAAGAAAGAACACATGTTCTTTCATATACTTAATTATTCATTTGAATTTCGTTCAATATAGATACAAAACATTTATTGATAATGAATCTGAAGATTCATAAAGATAGGGGATGGATGCATGGGGGCAGCGCCGGCCCAAAGTAAATTCTAGAATGGACCGAGATTCAATTATTGCGCCTCTCCTGTTTGTTCCTAATAATATATTATACAAATTTTCAGTGCAAAGTAAGTACGGAACGCGAAGATCTCGACCATAATTAAAAAATAGGCGTAATGTCGTCAACTGGCGACTAGGATTTTAAAAGTAAATAGTATATCGATAACTTCTAAAAACCTACTCCCGGACACCGGATGGCGAGGCTTATAAATGAAATTAGACTGGACAACTCATAAACTAATCGACTAATATAAACAATAAAAAAAAATCTTTATTTTTTATGCAAACGTAACTGTTACGCCCTCCCCTATTCCTTACATTTTTCAACGCCTCCTAAGGGGACTCCCCCTGGTTAAGAAGTTCTGCTCTATATTAACAACTGCGTAGCATAAGTTAGAATAGAAAGAGAGAGAGAACTCATAATTTCATCTTTATCAGCTGAAACATCTGTTTAACCATATCTTTAAATAAACAAAGCTTCTGATTGCGTGATACGAAGATAATGTGTAAAAAATATACACACATGCTTATTTTATATTTTCACAAATTGTACTTATATGTGCTTAGTCATTATATCTTTTCTAAGTTTTTAGGATTCTACAAGCTCTTCTAAAAATGCAGTTGTAATCGGATGAACATTACTTTCTGTTAAACCTTTACCTAGCTGACGGTTTTATTTTAATACTTTTTTCCGCGACTCGTACGCATGGAATTTGTATTAATAATAAGTAACTAAAATAAAATTTGTAATATAAAAGCACCCTAAGTTACTCATTATTACGCTGATTATCAGCAATCTTCCAGTGAAAGTCCTGTCGATATTGGTCAAGCTGTTTTAGAAAGTAGAAGGAACAAACATACAGATTTTTTTTTAATAAATTATATTTTAGTTTTCATAATTTGCAAACAGATAAGTAAATCGATTTTATTATTTTTATAGTACTATACGCCGTACTAGCGAACTTTAAATATTAGAAACAGAAAAATTTTATCTCCCCTTGCGGTGCGGGAATTGAACCCACGACCGAAAACCGAACTGAAAGGCTAACGGTTGATACAGCAGAAAAATTTCATCGCCTACAATAACTTGCGGTTAGCTCAGTTGGTAAGAGCAGCACGCGCGATACGTGAAGGTCGTGGGTTCAATTCCCGCACCGCAAGGGGGATTAAAATTTTTCTGTTTCTAATAGATAAGTAAATTCTATTTATCTGTTTAGACTGTGTGTAACCACAAAAATTGATTTATCTATTATGCTGTCTGATTTAGTCAAAACATTTTGAAATTTTCACATCACTTAAAAACTAGAAAAGGCTATAGGATATATAATACAGGAACTAAATTAGCTTTTGATTTAAATTAAAAAAGAAATAATTATAATAAAATGTCATACACCTTTACTTTACCCGTAATTATAGTGTATTTAACAGAGTAAGCCCCTTACAATTTTGCAGTATCAATGTTCAAATGAAGAGAGAAGATAAAAACACATTTACAAATGATGTAATAGAACAACACTCCTTCTGGATTGTTCAAAAATATATCATGGCATAACAACTACTTTCTGTAGACAAACAGCGTCACTACAAAACACTGTCTTAGCTATGTCTATCTTATCAACAATGTTTGTAATCAATCATATGGCGCATTTCATAGTTTAGTTTAATTAAGATAAAAATGAAGACGTGATATTGGAAATATGTGTTATCAACTGATAAAAATGTATTGGGGACATTATTTTAGGTACTTTTACACCAGTGTTATAGTAAGAAGGACTTACCTGATGTTTTGGTATCTTTGAACAGACTTTTCTTGTGTTTGCTGCATTGTCTGAGGGTGGTGGGCCCGTTGGAGGCACCCCAACACCTTTAGACGATTGCAAACGTGTCTTCACTACCTCCAATGGACAAGTCACGACAGCCCCAGCAGTCCCAGCCACTCTAAAAATTTTAGATGAAATTTTAATTATTCTTTGAAAATATATAGTTTAGATCCGTAATTGATTGATGTAACATTTACTTGACACAAGAAATCCTTTAAGCATTAAACTTTTGTCTGGCGCATTTATTTATTTATTTAGGTTTTCTACATTGTGCATGTTATTTCAAACACTTGCGTATTTTATATTTATATTTTTTGCCTGGTTCCATTATTTTTCTCTTTTTAAATGTGGGTCCTAAAGGGTAAAGAATGGTACTGTGAATTTTGGACAGCATCCATATTGTTTAAATTTAATATAATGAGCATTTTAACAAGAAAAAGAAACAACTCTTGTTGAATAACATTTGGCTAGTGCTATTCAAAGTTCAAGGAACCTTTAAAAATTAACCAGTTTTTAACTTTTTTTGTATATAAGGTTAATATAGGACTTATTTTCGAATACTCTTAAATCATCATCATACACTACTAACATTTTATTATAATTTCAAAAGGAGTTACAAGAAATATTAAGTAATAATTATCCTCATCATAATGAAAAAAAATCCTGACATGATATCAGATATCAATCTGATATAAAGAAATAAATGAATATAATGATTTTGTGAAGAGAGATTGGTTAGGGCGTAGCAAAGGGAGTCCCAAGACATAGTAGATTTCTTCATTGTTGTCCATTCTTATTAATAATAGAGTTATTCTGGGTTAAAATAATAACAGCAACAAAGCTAGATAGATAGATATAATTATATAGATCTAATTGTTTCAATTGTAGATTTTTATTAACATACTACCTTTTCAACAGCCAGATATTAGTTTGTTATCTTATTCTATTTAGAGCAGATTATTTATTTAGCAGCATCTATATATTTGCTCACAAGAATATATAAAAGAATGTGTAAAGTAAAAAATGTTTTAAATACATATCCTACTTTCAGTGGGATAATAGATACATAGTTGTATATAACTTTTTATAGATTCCTTATGTCTGATATAACACTAGCTTTTTTATTAGTATTAAGCATATTATGAATCAGATCTTGAGGTTGATTTTGGTACCTATCTAGACATATATCCTAAAAATCCCACTACACTATTCAATGTAACTTTTAGATACTCTATACAAATTTTTCATAAAGTTACATCATGTTCTAAAACATTTTACTTTGTCTTACTTTGGTAAAATACTAAAATCAAGAATATCCCTGCAATTCAATACAAACAAATTTAAATAAAACAAAATAAAAAATAGTATGTATGTACCTTTTTGTTTATTTTGTGAACATCACAATAGTTATAAAATAAACAGTACATAATTGTTGGTGAAACGAAGACAATATTCAAGCAACAATACGTGTATTTTGGGAGAGCATTGGTAAACAACCTCCGACCACATGTGCCAATAGAAATCATTATTATTGATAAAGATGAAGGTAATGATAGCACAGAGGTGATACTACGAAGTTACGTTAGGTACTCACCCGCCGGCCACCAGGTGTATCGCAGTATCTCTTTGAGACATTTTAGCGCCACAGAAGTAATTACATGACTGCAAATTGCGACTGTCTATAAATAAACAAATGCACCTTTTAGTACTTGTTCAAGCACTAAACACACAACTTGGTTAATTCAAGTGAAAATTGCCGGGGGATTGTTTCCAAAGAGAAATAAATCTTTGATATTATCATTTAACTTCAATTTACAACGTTTTTCTTGGTATTCAATTGTAAAATAATATCGGCGAAAATCTTCACAACACCGCACTCGCTAGATCGCACTTCGTAACAATTGCACACACACAAGAAATAAATAGTGTTCGAACAAGAATTCCACACACACTACTAAAAATGCGTACGTGACGTGAGTCCCGAGGACGAAAACAACAACTGCGGTCCGTCAAAAAGAGAACTGAAAAGTATTTTTTGATAAGATTATGATTATGAAAACTCAGAAAGTTATTTTATTTTGAACAGAAATCGAATCAAAGTTTTTTTAACATTAACTTTTATGAGCTTAAAAAGTATATAATGAAATATTATGATTATGAGAAGGAAACAAAAAAATTTTTATTAGAATGTAACAAATGGAATGGAACACGTCCAATAATAGAGATGAGAACGACCACCAAGTTACAAGTATCGATAACAGCAAAATTAGTAAACAGATTTTACAAAATATTAATCAGCATATAGTGTGTATATTCTACGCAGATTGAGTGAAAAATTCACACTATTAAGTACTATGAACTATTTATTAGACTTTCGCGTTCCATTTTAAACATCCTTACTATCCTTACTATAATTTATTATAAATCGGAAAGTGAGTTTGTTTGTTTGTTCCGCTTTCACGCCGTAACTACTGAATAGATTGCTTTGAAATTTTGCAGACATAAAGTTAGAAGTCCGTATTAAATATTAAGGTACTTTTTTATTCCGTAAAAAATTGATATTCTCGAGGTAAAACAAAAATATAGTTTGCTTGATGGATGGATTGGAGATGAGGTATGCGATAAATGGCGCTAGATGGTGGTAACGATGTGTTTTTTAAAATACGTAAGAAGTGGAATGATAGCTTACGCTATTTAGTTCTTGAGGTACGCGATAGATGGCGCTGGGTGTTTTTTAAAATACGTAAGAAGTGGAATAAAAGCTTACGCTATTTAGTTCTAAAGGTATGCATTAGATGGCGCTGGGTGTTTTAAAAAAAATGGTAATGTTGTTTTTATAAGACACATAAGAAGTGGAATGATATCTCACGCTTTAACCTGTAGTTCATACACTTATTCTGTTACTTACTTGCTGTTGTATCTTTATTCGCAGTTTTTCGCTTTTTTTGGTTCATACCGTTTTACATTGAATTGTGTGTGCTTTATACCACAATATAAACGAACTAAGACTTTCGCGTTCCATTTTAAACATTTGGAATAATTAAACGGGTTAAAACGTGACTCCATTTTTATTTAGTAGTTAATACGAACTACTTACTGCCCGACGTTTCGGTTAGGTTGCACCAACCGTGGTCACGAGCTGACTGGTCTTGCTCGCCTTCGTCTGTTCGGGGGAGTTTTGACCCATTAAATTATTTTAAAAGCTTTAAGTTTATTTACTTTATTTTATATAGCGGTCCCGGCGAACTTCGTTTCGCCTTAGAGAATTTTTCCCGCTTTTCTGTTGATTTTTTTCAAATTTTACCAAGGATTCCTAATTTTGTAGCCTATGTCAAATTGGAAGAATGTAGCATTCTATTGGTGAAAGATTTTTTTAAATCGGCCCAGTACTTTTTGAGCCTATCCATTACAAACATACAAAAATACAAATCTTTCCTCTTTATAATATTAGTATAGATATATATTTTTATTTTTATACATGACCACTTCTAGCTATATATAATATAGCGACCCGCCCCGGCTTCGCACGGGTGCAATAGGTACTAAAATATGTACGTATTATACATATAAATATTGCAATTTATTTTATTACATTGACTCCTCCCTTACCCCATCACATCGCATGCTGGCTAGCTGAGCGCGGTGAGCGGCAACCAAGCGACTTTTTTCTAATACTTGCATTATTAAACTCATGATATCTTTCGAATTAAATGTCCGAATTGAATAATTCAAAAAGTTATATAAAGGTATTGAAGCTATCTTGAATATAAAGTAATTTATTTTGATAAGGATTAATACCAAGGTACAAATAAAGAGCCTTTAAAAGAGGCGGCGTATTAATAAATTTTTTAGATTAATAAACAGCTTATTGTGACATAACTATAATATTTAGTCATATGCTATCCCGACACTTTTTGAAGATAATGATGAGTTCTGCAAAGTCGTAGTGCATGACTTTGTTCTATCATCAATAGTTTTCGCAGCGCACGCGATGTAAGGAATTTTTCAGTTCACCTTTAATTACATTATTAAAGTTTTAGTAAGGATCCCTAATTTTTTTTTTAAATATAATATAGCCTATGTCACCCGTAGATAGTGTAGCTTCCCACCGGTGAAAGAATTTTTCAAATCTGCCAAGTAGTTTCGGAGCCTATTCAATTCATACAAACAAACAAACAAACAAACAAAAAATCAAACCTTTCCTCTTTATAATATTAGTATAGAAGTATAGACTAGTGACGAAAAATGTTTAATCTGATTGCGTGAATACTTAATATCGATATCTTTATCTTGACTATCAGTCTCTCTAGAAGTTTGACAATTGAGCAGCTGACAAAACTGTCAGATTTTATTGCATAATTTTTGTATCGAACAAAATTATATTGAGCGACTGATATTGGCAAAGTTGCCGGCTCATTAAAGACGTCATAAAGTTCTCTTATTCTGAAAAATGTTTGCTTCGCGTAGGATGGGTTCTTTAGTGTAATGCAATTGTATTGATTTATGTTCTGCATCTCTTTCGCCAACTATGCCAATTAAATGATGTGTATTTTCTGTTCAAGCAGGTTAGGGGTTGCTGCCCGTCAAAAGCACAGCCTCCCCAACTTGCCATATGAGTACAACGCGTTGGAGCCGGTGATCAGCCGCGAGATCATGAACCTGCACCACAGCAAACACCACGCCACTTACGTCAACAATCTTAACGTAGCCGAGGAGAAACTAGCGCACGCACAAGTTAAAGGTCTTGTACCATTCTTACTTCCTAGACTACCTTCAGAACTATAAAATGTTACAAACATTAAGAACATTCTTATGACTCTCAAATTATTAGTACTGGATAGAATTAATTTTATATTATTTCCTACTGCTGGATCTTTTGTAATATAAAATCTAAAATATAGTAGTTTTATTATATTTGTATTGTTAAGTGGAACTTGGCTTGATGAAACAAATTATCCTGTAAGATCTAATATGAATTCTAAAACCAGAACACTTTGGAAGTATACTCAATTTTGCTGGACTTCTTGTTACAACATAATTAATTAATTTAACATGATTTGTCAGCAGCTGATACAAACACAATCCTGGCCCTTTTAAGCACTATAAAGTTTAATGGTGGAGGACATTTGAACCACAGTATTTTATGGAACAATTTGAGCCCTATCAAGAATGAGCCCTCCTGTGACTTTTACTGTGCAGTTGAACAGTAACTTCTTTATTTTTTTTCTATTTCATTATTTATTTTCTTATATTTGGGGCCATCTCTATTTTAGACATTACTTTTGTAGAGGCTTTTGGTATCTATATTATATTAGTCTTAGGTATATTTTAGAAAGTTTAGCAATTGAGAATTATACCATGTTATGAATAATGTATTGTTCATGTTTTATCTAACTCTCTCCAATAACTAAGTTGTCATGGTTCTTTTTTAATTTATGTTTGAATATTACATTTCTGAATATTTTGACACAGGAGACATTGAAACTGTCATCAATTTGGCACCAGCTCTGAGGTTCAATGGCGGTGGTCACATCAACCACTCAATTTTCTGGCAGAATCTCTCCCCTAATGGTGGCAAACCTTCCGCAGAGCTCACCAAAGCTATTGAGAAGTATTCAAAATTTATTTCTGCATGTTCCATATCTGTGGATGTCTCATTTTCTGCACTTTGATTTGCTAATTACATTGCTTAAATGTGCCTTTACCGAATAAAGTTATAATAGATATAAAGATAATCAATTATATATAAATTATAAAATAAATATTATCAATAGGAACTTTGAAATAGTAATATCATTAATGTTTCACTCCTGAAATCTGCTAAGACTTTCGTTGTGTGCGCATATTTACTTTTTTATGTTATGCATTATTGTTTCTTATCTATCATTCTATATGTATATGGCTGCATGTAGCAAACGGCTTGTTGTTGTTATTTATAAACTAGACTACATATCTTATACCTTGTCTTTTTGACTTTTGATAAATGAAAGTCAAATGTAATTGTTATTTATTGATAATGAAATGATTTTCTGTCAGCTTGTATATAACAAATGCTCAAAACACAATTAAAAAACCCTTAAACTTGTTTTGTCATACAACATATTTTTCGGTAAATTATTTTTACCTTAAATAATTGGTCTTATCTTCTGATTATTCTGTATTTTTAAGTTGTACAAAATTAACTTCCAGAGATTTTGGCTCTTGGGAAAACATGAAGAATCAATTAGCTGCTGCTTCTGTGGGAGTCCAGGGCTCTGGATGGGGCTGGCTGGGGTACAATCAGCAAATGAAGAAGCTTATGATTGCCACATGCCAGAACCAAGACCCTCTGCAAGCAACCACTGGTATGTACTATAATCTTAACTTATTAAGATGCTGTTATAGCAGAATACCTAATTATTTCTTCCATAACTTTCCTGATTATCATCTATGAAGAGTTATTTGTTGACAAATTCGAGTTTTTTGCATATTAGCGTCTATCGCGCGCTGACTATCCTGGTGTTTTTTTAGCGTACCTTGTCCTAACAATCAGTAATAGCATAAAAAAATATATCTCATTTGGTAGTCCCATCCTATACATTACATTATTCTATTATTTAGACTTTGACCAACAAGGCTTACCAAAAATATTTTTCAAGTAGTTTTAACTAATACTCTCCAGAGTTTTAAGTGGAGAGTTTCTTAATGCATCATGCATTGTGGTTAGAGTTACGTCCTTGCGTCCATAAAGACACATGGATCGAGATTTAGCCGCCTGTACTAGAACGCGCAACGATAACGGTATTGCCTCATGGTATGGACAGTCAGCATCATTAGTTTTTATACACCTCAGTACCTTGTCACACTAAACGTCCATGTGACTGAGGAAGTGAAATAGACAGTTACATTAATATGACAAGGTACTGAGTTGTGTACAAACTAAAGACGCTGACTGGACATGATCGTTTATTCCCGGTCGTCCCCACTCTGTCGTCCCCACTGGGGACGAGTGGGAAAAAACAGTTTCGTTCGTCCCCGGCGGGGACGATTGGAACTTTTTATTTCCCACTCGTTCCGCTATAGGCCGAAAGTCAAATTGAAAGGGGGTTTAATAAGAGATTTCACGGTTTTTCAAAATGCTTTAATTACGCATTTCATACCTAGACTGATCAATGGGTTTGATTGAAAGTATCAAAAAAACTGAGGTCATTAGTACAGTATTAACGAATTTATAATAATTCTTACAGTATTAAAGTGTATATCACAAATAATCAACTTATTAACAATAATTCTTACAGTTTTAAAGTGTGTATCACAGATCACAAATCTAATTAAAACAACTACAAATTATATATTTTACTGCACGTAAAATATATAATTTTTAGTAATATATTATATATAAAGCTAAATATAATTATATATACCTACCTATAAGAAAAAAAAACTTACTTTGATTTTAAGAAGACCTCTGCACTTTAATTTGCGTTGACAGCAATCCCACACATTTAAGCCACTTTTATATTCCCTTTTTTTGTAATATTGGTGACCCCCCTATTGTAAAACAGTCCCATGTTTTCTTTTGATATACACAAGCACTGTTTGGCCACTTGAACTACTCGCTGCACTTGGTTCCGTCATGATGATTACACAAACTTTGCTAACTAAAATAATAATAAACCCATTTGCGGGTAGCAAAAAGCGCATCAACGACACTTATTGCGTTGCTTTCATTGGCTATTTCAAGGTCATGCGTACAATGCAAATATGATAAGCTCGGGTGGTGAGGGTGAGTCATTCCGCATCTATTGTTTAATACAAGTTGATGAGATGTATTATGATCTTAAGATGATAACTTGTTGATAAAGTCGTGTAAATACCGCTGTGGTGTGTATTTGGAGAAAAACAAAGAACAACAAACTTTGCAGAAGGGTGGCATCACAAATTAAACAGCGCTGTTGGCAAAAAAGCTCCCAATTTGATGCATTTACGGCATTTATTACAAGAAGATGCATCTTTTTACTTAGTTCAGTTTCGTCAAACAGAAAATGATAAGAAACCAGCTAAAAAGAGAAACGAAAAATCAAAGCAAAGAGACGAATTTATACAAGATTCGCAAATTGAATTAACACAAGGTGAAATAGGAATCGGGCATTTTCTTGAAATGGTACGGAGTTGACAATGATTAGATATGCAGTTTACTTTTAAAATGTTTTTTTTTTAAATCATTCAAACTTATAATTTTGTAATTAGTCCTCATTTTTTATACAGAACTTATTACATTTTCACAAAACTGTTATAGGAACATTACCTGTAATAATAATAATTGTAGATAGGTTGATTATCTGTGATACATAATTTCCCAATAATAATTAGGGTAGTTAAATATTTATAATTTGTTGATTTTCTGTTATACGCTCCAAAGATCTGTGAGGATTATTACTTTATAAATAATTTGATTATCTGTGATACGCAGTTTAAAACTGTAAGAATTATTGTAAATAAGTTGATTGTTTGTGAAACACACTATAAAACTGTAATAATTATTGTAAATTCGTTAATACTGTACTAATTACCTCAGTTTTTTTGTTACTTACAATCAAACCCATTGATCAGTCTTGGTATGAAAAGAGTAATTAAAGCATTTTGAAAAACCGTGAAATCTCTTATTAAACCCCCTTTCAATTTGACTCTCGGTCTATAGCGGAACGAGTGGGAAATAAAAAGTTCCAATCGTCCCCGCCGGGGACGAACGAAACTGTTTTTTTCCCCACTCGTCCCCAGTGGGGACGACAGAGTGGGGACGACCGGGAATAAAGGGACATGATTAGGACTTTCTTAAACACATTTGCTTGAATGTTTCCAGGTTTGATCCCCTTGTTCGGAATCGACGTTTGGGAGCACGCTTACTACCTCCAATACAAGAATGTGCGCGCTGACTATGTGAAGGCCATCTTTGACGTCGCTAACTGGCAGGATGTCTCCTGCCGCTACGAAAACGCCTTGAAGTAAAACCAATCTCAGCATTTTAGGATTAAAAGCTTTAAATTGCAACACTCACATGGTGAATCTTTGCATTAGTTTGTTATAATACCTAAGTTCTAAATATGTATTCATGTTCATTTTTGTGTTTTATTTCACTGCCTGCTTTAATGGGTGTAAAACTGATGGATCGAAGTTAAAATAAGAAATTCTAATATTTCGAAAAGAAAAGAAGAATACCTCCCCTTGCGGTGCGGGGCTCGAACCCGCGATCTTCACGTATCGCGCTTGCTGCTCTTCCAACTGAGCTAACCGCAAGTAATCATTAGGCGATAAATTTTTTCTGTTGTAACAACCTGTTAGCCTCTAGTAAGTGCCCTCTGCCGAATATGTTTAGAACTACATTATGTTTATTGAAAATATGTAAACTCGCATCGGTTAGAATTTAGTTCGTTGAATAGAACATTGACCCTCGGTGCACTATTATTAGCTTATTGAGAACTACCTGACCAAGTTAATACGGATTTTATTCACACAAATTTTCTCTTGAGGGAATTAGTTTTTGTTTCGAAAAAGAAATTTTGGAAGAACCATCTCTTTTATTCACAAAGGAATATAATATAGTCAGACAATGATGAAGCATACCATTTTTGAATATGAAACGATTTTAACGTTTTAACAAACGTACGTCAATAAAGAAGCCAACTATACTGCTTATGGCGGCATCTCGTTTCCCACAGAGCAGTGAGTTCGGAGTTCCCAAAATATACGCTGCTAGTAAATGATAAATTGCTCGGATTCTATGATCCCCCCCCTTTAAATGTACATGAGGAATAAAAGTTATCATAAAAATATAGAACAAATTTGCTTAGAAAGAAACGCTATTTTAATGCACCATTGCATTAGCGAAACGCAAAACGGAACGTCCTAAATGACAGCACCTGTCAAATCAGGTGATTGTCAGGTTATTGTCAGTTCGTTCGCATTGTAACATTTTGTGGTGGAAAATAAATAAATAAAAAGACTTTGGAGAACTTTCTACTGATCGCTAGTGTTCTACGGTCGTGATCTTCTCGTGCTCAATTTGGTAAGTGGTCAAAGAGGTCGTTTTATCTCAACTTCGTATGAAACAACAATAAGGCAAGTTGTCTGCTCTTATTGATTTTTCAGGGATTGGCTAGTAGTAGCCTGCTATGTTAATACGCGAGTGACTGCTCCTTTATCAAGCTGTATTAAACGATTATTCTCAGTTTAATATTTGCTGTACGATCTCGTCAGTTCTACAGGTATGTAAACCATTTCTAGATACTTAGTAAGATATTACGGAATTCTTGTCTGAAGGTCGATTTTCAGTGTTTTGAAATAGATCATCGGTTCTGCTCCGTGCTTATCTAGGTTCTGATTTGTTTGCACTCAATTATTTATAAACAGTGTTAAAATATGTTGTGGAATTATTTCATTGCATCAGTGTGTTTAAATAGAATCTTTTAAGGGAGATGTTAATTCAGTTTTGTGGAATATATGGCGGTAAACGTTTTTTTATAATAATCATTAACTTTATATAATCATAAAATATTCATATGCCAGGGGTTTTGATTATGCATGCCATATATTTACAAAATAATGAAAATGGTGAAACATTTCTTCTTTCCCTTTCAAAACATAATAAGTACCTATATTAAAAAACTTGTATAAAAATCATATCAAGCAGTATTCTAATCCTTTTATGTCTTATTATTCAATAATTATATTTCATTAAAATTTATTGCAAGGATAAACTTAAAATTCAATTCTAGAGACCATTTTAACATGATAAAATTAATTCATTTCACATACATATTATTGCAGTAGGTACTGATGAGTTTACCAACCCTTTAAAATACATAAATCTGACTCTATGATATATGGAAGAAATAAACCAACTGAAAATATAGGCTATGATTCCTTTGAGCTAGGGTATCTATTAATATTCTTGTTACCCAGGATATTCAAAATTCAAAATAAAAGATAGAAATTGTTGTTAAAAGAAATAGACTAATTCAAAGATGTATAGATTTACTTCTTACTTTAATTATTTACAAGGAAAAAAGGATTTTTCTCTGATTTTTATAGAATGTCCAGTTTTTCATTGTTACTTAATGGTAAAGGGGAAGACCAACAAGCAAAGTTGATTCGAACTTTCAAAACTTCAACTAATGCTCTATCTGTATAGTCATATGCACTACATTACTTTACCATCAATATTGTTTTATGAATAAAATAAAATGTTTCCTGTTTATAAATACCAATGGATTTCAAGTAAGAACTTAGTCCAATATTTTCATTCTTGACTACATATCTATCAAACTGCATTTCTTATTAATTAAATATCTTTTAGGGCAATTCTCATAATTCTTTCCCCAAAAGTCAGTTATTCAGAGAAAGGTTTAGGCGTGTAAGATTGAATGCCAGGTAAAAAAGGGGGCTGGCTTATGTCTATGCATGGTGATCTGCACAATATCCAATATTAGTTTTTATGCCTACAAGGTAAGGTTGGTACAACATCCAAAGTGTCTGACATGCTTCTGACTGTACATAATCCAGCTTCCTTATTTACAAAAGGTTGGAAATGGATAGATAATCAAATTATATATTTTTTTCATTGTTTCTTTTTTTAATCTATTTGATCTGATCAGACAGTGATCTATGCATGAACTTCTAAACCAGAAAGATTAACATTTGTGAATACAGGGGTAGCTCTTGATTGTAACAATTGTGAACATACTAAAGTAGATATTATTAGCTTTTAATTAGTAAAATTTACGTCCTATTCAGCAATTACTTAATATTTGGTATCTTAAATAGAACTGAATTACAAATTAGTAAGTACTTCCTTTGATGTTACAGTTTATACTGTAGATAATCTACCATAGATATAAAGTATAATATCAAAGGAAATACCAGACCTACTAACCCCATAGACAACTTTCATGTATAGTATAGATAGGTCTTCAGAATAGGAATTAATTCTATAAATGGGTGATTTTCATATGGTCATAACACCAACAACCTGGATTGCTTGTGTGAAACCAATTTTTCTTATTGAGATTTGTGCTCAAATTTTTTACTTTTCATAGTTTTGTTGATGTTCGTAATTTAGATATGGTATGATAGTAAAGGGTGTAATGTGTGGTCTCTATAGTAGTGCAGTGCGATGGTTTATCGCGGTCGGCGCCGCACGCGAGCGCCCGACGGTGAATGCACTCGGTGCAGCCCCCCACGGGAGCGTTACAAATACATAATTGAGGTGAGCTCCCCGGGTTATTGTGTCGATCCATGGTAATTCATAGAATTCCAAGTAAACGCAATGCAAACCAGGTTGGGATAGGTCGTTAAATTTAGTGTTGTGAATTTTCCGACTTTCAGGTACTGCTTACAAATAGGTACTACCGATTTTAGTTACAATAGTTCATTTATCGAGGAAGGCTAGGCTATAAATCACGTTGCGATCAATAGGAGCGAAGAGTTAGTGGAAAATATGGAAAAAAGGGGGTAATAAGCGTGCGAAGCCGCGACACGTCGCTAGTTGTATTATAAATTGACACGCAAATCTATTGAGAATGTGTTTCTTGGTCGTCATCTTGACTCCTGCATTTGAAATAATATAGGTACCTACTTAGAAAACTCGAAAGTCTGCTTACAAATCTCACAAACCATAATTATTTTTATTAACTCGATTCTAATATTATTTTAGAATATTTAAAAATATTGACATTATTTGGAGATCGATAAATTTTCAAAATAAAAGAGTTAGTTTGAAAATGGTTATTTTTTTGGACAAGATGTAGGTACCAGATTATAATTTAAGCTAGCGAAAAGCATCATTCATGTGTCCGTATTTCAATAATTTGACATTTCTTTTAACGATTCACTGTATTTACTTTTTCAATAGTTAATATTCTTTACAGCGAAAATAATTTACCAACGAGCTTGGGTTCCTGTAGAAATCAATTGCGCAGTCCAATAAACTTTTATTTCTCCCGAAACCGAAAGGAAATAGCGCAGATATTATTCGAGGTAACAGCGTTCATGGAATAGGGTGAACGAACTGCAAATTTCGCGTCAGGAAATTCTTCATTTCCTTTGTGCGAGAGTACAAAGAAAATTTCTAATCGCAAATTTATGTTTCATTCTTTAAATCAAACAGCTGTACCGTTATCAGATTATTAATTCACTTTTCTCAAAACTCGAGGACCCGTAAAAGTAAAACGATCTCGTTGTATGATAGGGCTTTTGATTAATACATTTATTTATTTTTGTATTTTAACTTGTTTTCATCGAATGTACTAGTTGCTGTTACAAACTGAATGTAACGGCTATTTAAGACATCAACTGTCATGGCGTCTACAAAGACTACACGCCTTTAATTGTTGTGTTAGGTATTATTTGTATCTATTAAAACATGCAAGGCTATGTTACTTTAGATTTTGTTCCTATGGGGTACAAAGTCTAAAGTAACATAATAGTATGACGGCATACATAAGAACTGATATTTAACTGCACGTATTTACTACAATGTGCTTTAATGTAATCTACGTGAATAAAAAATATTGACTTTGACTTTGACTTTTAGACGGTAATTGAATTATTCAGTAGTAGCCGTTGCTCGCGACTTCTTTCACGTTATTTCGGGATAAAAATAATTCTACGAGTTAATCTAATAACTCATCATTCTACCAATTTTAAACTGAATCCGGATGAGGAACAAATATATATCCATAACAAATATTTATACACCCATGCATTACATTGTGACATGTAAATGCGATATATTATGTACCTGTCTGCAATGGAATAATATTTACGTTCATAACGAACTCGTTGCTCGGTATCAGGTGGCTATCAAAGGGGCTGTTAACCTGTATACTTACATAATTTCAATATTGCCATTAATTATGAATCTTGCCTCGCCGTAATAATACTTTATTGTTTGCTAGGCTCTTTTGTTCCGAGTGCGCGTGTTAAATAAACGAGTTCTCTCATATTATATTACGCGGTGTAACTAGGTGTCATATCGCATGACAATGGGGCGCGAGATACAGGGTCTATTTAGCGTTTACTACGAGCTTTCAGCAGTTTTAATCATTCTTTAAAAGCTCAGAACATTAAAACTGTAGTAACAGCAGTAAACTTTCAAATATCATCCGAATTATTTCAGAGAATAGAATAATTTGCAGTTACAATCAAAAATACTTACATAAAACAGCGAAATAAATCATAAAAAGGTGCTAAAGAGGAATTAATATAACAATAAAGACGATAAAAATAACATTTTGTATTTAGGTATTTGGCAATATTAGACTGACGAGTTGATGATTGTTAAATGGCATGAAATGTATAGCATATACCAGTTTGGACAGCTCTCATTTACTGTTAATTTAAGTGAGCCTTATGTATTACTACGTTCTTGCAGCAGTTTTTACTTTTTGGTGACTTGTCAGTATTTGTAGTACGCTTACTATAATTTACAAATATGTCTACTAACCATATTTTGATTGTCAAAACACAAACATGTTAAGTGGACGCTTAACTGTTTTAATAACTAGATCTTAACAAATGTTTAAATATAATAAAACATTATATCTTGTGGTATTTCCGCTTTTATATAAAACGTACTGCTTGTTTATTGTACAATCTTTAACATCCAATGAGCGACATCTGCCGAAATTAATATAAACATGCCTGTAACCGTACAATGTGTCAAATTATTTACTCTCTTTTCATAAATTTCATCTTTTCACAATCATTACCTCTTTCTCACCAAACAATTAAACTGATGCATTTGCATGATGTTATGTTACGCGATGCACCACCCACAAATAGCGCGGGCGTGCAGATAATGTTAGACCTAAATTTGATGTTATTGTATGCGCAAGTTATAATTTAATCTCGATGAGGTTTGCCAAAATGATGCGGGACGACATCATGGCAGCAATATTGAATTTCAAAATGCGTTCATCCTTTTTAAAGCTCTCGTAACTTAAAAGGAAGAACGGAACCGCTAATCACTTTGTTGTCTGTCTGCTCGTATGTCAAGATCCTTTTTTTTAGAAACGACTGGAGGTATCAAGTTAACATTAATATTATATGTGCTTATATGTGTTTGCGGTTCCTTGAGGCTCTTAAAATACAAAGATACTGTCATTTTCTGACATTTAGCTAGTAATAAAACTTATGTACTTGTAAGCTACTTTTCTTAAAACGTCAAAAGTTGGCAAAAAGGCAGTTATATAAGCTTAATTTTTTACATACTGTTATACATTTGTACGAAACCTTCGGAGTAGCGATTGCATGAAATCGAAAATAGTGTTTACACATCTTTTAGGCAAATATATGGACTGTACGGTAGTTCATTTCACCGAGAAGCAAAGAAAAACAATATCAAAAATACGCGTCAAATTTCGGCCACAATAACCTTTCTCAGTTTACCTAAGTACATTTGAACTTCATGAGAAGGTACTTTATTTTAGATATATAATATATGGTTTGAACTATCTACTGTCCAGACCACATATTATTGATTACTTCGGCTGTACAATCCTATTATCGATGCTTTGGCCGCTTTTTTGCTCGGATTGGCGGATGCACTACGTGCCCCCAGATTTAAATCACGATTATGTCGTCTATCAGGTCAAACGAGTTTTGTACATTGTACGTTGACATTAAAAAAAAAAATCTGACTTGACAGTCAAGTCAACTTTATTCGAGGCGAGTTTCCAGCGAGTTTCAGCAATAGCACCTGGGCGCTTGAAGAGCCTCGTGTATCTGAGCAGATGCAAGCCGGTACCTACAACAATGTTTCGTGCAGCAGCATTGTTCCCAGCAGAATACCCTTATTCCGGCTGGGTTCTTTGTGTACCGTAGACAGCGTTAATACGTACTATGAGATGCTATCGTATTATATTTTAGTGAGGGACGTGGAGCTATTGCTTATGTAACTGAAAACCAAACAGGTATATGTATATTTATTTTATCAGGGTGTTAAAATCTTCTAAAAATTCCTTTTTGGTGATTGTTTTTGACTTTAAGACGCAATAAGGGTTTAATATTAGCTGATACGGCGAACGTCGTAACGATTGTATTTTTCAAAATTTTCTAACCTTTTTAGGTAAACCTTCCCTGGACCTCCACAATTATTTCAAAACCAACATTAGCAAAATCGGTTCAGCTATTGTATAATTTTAGCGAGATTAACGATTTAATTTTTATGTATAAGATGATGGCCGATTACTATTAATAATGCTTGTAATTCCTTTAAAATAAATCACGAGAAATTAAGGGTATCTTATGTTTTAGCTTATACTCATAGTAATAGGGACTCTAAAATATAGCAAACCTAATACCATCTGTTCAAATGTGGTCGTTATTAACTTTGGGACGCGCAACACGCAATTGGAACGTGATATCATTACAGATACCAGAATTATTTCGGCAGTCGGCACTGTTATTTAATTTATCACGTAACAGGATTATATGACAGTTGTATTATAGGAAGATTCTCGCCGCACGGTGACACATAAAAATGATTAAATTGACGTTGAGAAGCAAAAGTGTTGGAAGGCGGCGTTATAGGTTAACTTTCGTTACAGACTGCATATGCTGTATAGAGCTAGTTATCTCTATATTGACCGAAAGTTAGGAAGTTGTTTGAATAAAAAAATAATTACCATTATTAAAATCTCCATCTGGATATTATTAGGAAACAGATTGTATTCTTCGACGTTACGATGTCCTCAAGCATAAATCAAAATTAAACTGATTCTGTGTGAAAATATTTATCTTTGTATTAGAAACACTACTAACACTACTAGCCCTTCTGGGTCTAGTCGGTGAATCCAGGCCATGACCTCGAAGTCCTGGTGCAATTCTAGTATGCTACGGGCTTTTTGGAAACTTAATCCGTATTTGTGTTCACTAACTCGCATTTAGATTGCTAATTAAGCACTGGCTAAATCAGCAATTTAGCCATATGCGTGGTACTGGTCCGTTGAAGAAACAATGACATGATTTCAATGACGCAAGCCTCTGGTCTGTAGCGATATATAATATACCAGATACGTCTAACATTAAAGTAATGTAGCAGGGAAAACTGCCTAAAAGAATAAGATGTCGTTATAAGTTAACTGTCGTCGCAGATCGTATGACTCTCCCCGCATGTGTAAAAGGGTTGGCAATAAGTATGTGTTTTTAACCGCCTTCAAAAAAAGAGGAGGTTCTCAATTCGACCGTAGGTATATTTTTTTGTCATCTTTCTTAAAAATTCTTGTGACAGAACTACAACTATTACATAGTGTACATCTTTTCAAAATTGTTATCTCTAAGATTTTGGATACTATTTGCATAAATGTATTATGATTTTCAAAATCTCCTCCTGATGTAATTATGTTATTACCTATCTGTTAATATGCAGTAATTTTCCTGATAACCTACATATATCTTTAGGCGCGATCGGTCGAGATTAAATCAAGCTTGAAGAAATATCTTTGCCAAATCATGAATCTTTGTAATAGTAGCAGCACCTTTATCTTAAACTAGCGGTCCCGGCGAACTTCGTTTCGCCTTAGAGAATTTTTCCCTCTTTTCTGTTGATTTTTTTCAAATTTTACCAAGGATTCCTAATTTTGTAGCCTATGTCAAATTGGAAGAATGTAGCATTCTATTGGTGAAAGATTTTTTAAATCGGCCCAGTACTTTTTGAGCCTATCCATTACAAACATACAAAAATACAAATCTTTCCTCTTTATAATATTAGTATAGATATATATTTTTATTTTTATACATGACCACTTCTAGCTATATCTAATATAGCGACCCCCCCCCCCGGCTTCGCACGGGTGCAATAGGTACTAAAATATGTACGTATTATACATATAAATATTGCAATTTATTTTATTACATTGACTCCTCCCTTACCCCAGTGACGCTTGGAGCCTACATCGCATGCTGGCTAGCTGAGCGCGGTGAGCGGCAACCAAGCGACTTTTTTATAATACTTGCATTATTAAACTCATGATATCTTTCGAATTAAATGTCCGAATGGAATAATTCAAAAGTTATATAAAGGTATTGAAGCTATCTTGAATATAAAGTAATTTTGATAAGGATTAATACCAAGGTACAAATAAAGAGCCTTTAAAAGAGGCGGCATATTAATAATTTTTTTAGATTAAAAAACCGCTTATTGTGACATAACTATAATATTTAGTCATATGCTATCCCGACACTTTTTGTAGATAATGATGAGTTCTGCAAAGTCGTAGTGCATGACTTTGTTCTATCATCAATAGTTTTCGCAGCGCACGCGATGTAAGGAATTTTTCAGGTCACCTTTAATTACATTATTGAAGTTTTAGTAAGGATCCCTAATTTTTTTTTAAATATAATATAGCCTATGTCACCCGTAGATAGTGTAGCTTCCCACCGGTGAAAGAATTTTTCAAATCTGCCAAGTAGTTTCGGAGCCTATTCAATTCATACAAACAAACAAACAAACAAAAAATCAAACCTTTCCTCTTTATAATATTAGTATAGATAGTATAGATATAGATAAACTACCTTCTCATGAAGTTCGAATGTACTTTGGTAAACTGAGAGAGAGTATTAAAAGTTAGGTTTAGTTGTACATTGTAATTGGTGCTAAATTCAGAAGATGATTTCTCTTTCTTGAAAATTGCTACAAAACCCATAGTCTAAATCATTTCAAAATCGTAGTACCAAATATGGTTGTGTCTTAAAAATTTCATATAAGCTACCGAGTCAAAACGCGATCACATTTTTAGTAGTTACTGACTGCCCGACCAGTCTGTCAGCTCGTGTCCGACTTTTCGTTAACGTCGGGCAGTATGTAGTTGGCATTTCTACTAAAAATGTTGTCGCGTTTTGACCCGTCAACTTATTTTTAATGCTTACAATGTAACTCGAAAGTCTTAAATTCTACATCTATATGTCTGGCAGCTGGTGGATGAAATTTTGGATATCTTGTGGCTTGCTCACGTTGTCAGCCCTGGTCGTAAAGCGGCCTTAAGGCTGCAGCGGTGTTTAAACGAGCGCTGCAGCAGTGTTGCGCTTGAATAATTCCTCGCCAGTTTTACCAGTGAGCGGCAGTGAACCACCTCTGTCTGACAGCTTGTTAAAACAACCTACTACTGATAGATAAACTTCACAAACTAAGGATATATTCCTTGTGCTTGTTACTTGTCAAACTCCAACAATAAATGTATGTTTGGGCTCGGAAAAACCTATCAACGGATACGATGATGTACAATTGTAATTTTGTAAACTTACAATTGTACATCATTGTATCCGTTGATATAATTTTATTCTGTTCTTTGAATTTCCGGGGTTAGATATTTACGAGTATATTTGAGGAAGTTTTACAAATCTATGCCTTCTCCTGAAAGTGATTCTAGTTCAATTTTGTATACGCGAACCTGTTAGTATTAGGTATAGCTTTTTCTCCCATTGCATTTCTTATTATACTGTGTGGTGGGGTAACTACATACTGAAGCATCTTTGTGGCGAATATACTGCGCTCGAAGATGGATTCAGTAGGTACTTCTTTTAAATGGAAGCCAAGTTTGGTCGTAAAGCTACAGCAACACTGGTTTGCTGTGTTAAACACATATATTGACTCGTATTTATCTGTTAGAATTATGCTGGAAAACGTATGGTTTGTTTAAAGATTATTTTCCAAAATCGTGTATTTTGTCATTGCTTCTACAAACACTATAATCCGATAAATGATATGATACTTACAATTACTTATAGTAAAATAACAATTGCGTATCTTACTGTTTTAATGAAGATTATATTTATAGAATGATCTTAGTAGGCTAGTGATTAACTCACTTTGCATGTTATGCAAAAATTCAACTAAAGCAGGTGTTACAAACAAAGAAATACTTGAGTAGGTTAACTCACTGCTTAGCTGGTTAAGGATGGCGGTGACGCATCTCTCTCACTTGCAATATAGACACACAACGCGGATGCAATCATGAACTTTATTACGTTTAATTAATGAATGTTTTCATCATGCTGCCTTACAAGTAAGGCAACGCAAGTAAAGACACTCGACTGATGCAAATTTAATCGGCGTCAACTCAACGCTACCTGAGTGACATCTTGATTGCGGTTCTGCCTTAGCTTTTAACGCTTAATAACCACATCTAATAGGGTCCCGCGTTATTAGACATTCTGACGAGGAGTTTAATGATTGCCGAGTTAAATATTTGCTAATGGATCTTGCGTGATGGAATAAGTCTATCAAAAAAGGGTGCATCCTTAATTCTGTTTGATGCCTTGTTTTACTGTTTACTGCTATTTTTAAGGTCGCGACTGTGCATCTACAAAATGTTCGATCAAAAGGATGTATTGTTTAGTGACGTCATTTATTTCATGACACAGAGAATCATTGAAGACAATTTTACAAATGTTCCTTACTGTTGAGTATCGTAACTCCTTTACATCTTTTCAAACCATTTGTCGCCGTCTAAATAAGGCTAAATAATCATATAATACTCATTGCTTTTGAACAATGCAATGATATATGTATATTGTACAAATGCTTAAAAGCTTATTATGAATCGATTTCACCAATAAAAGGACCGGAGTAGGAAATATACCTACTCTTCTTTTTTTAAACAAGAAATGTCTCAAAAGAATTTCTGTCTTCGAAGTTTCTAAATGAGAAAATGTTATTTTCCACGTTCCAACTCTTCGCAGTTCAGCGATTCGGGGTAATACCAAAGTATTTGGCGAAGTGGGCATACGCAGCGAAGCTTTAATTTTAATTGAAAAAGGGCTAGTGAACTTCGAGTGTATCCATCTAATGCTGTCGTATTAACGAATGCATATTGTCAGCTCTATGTACCGTTATTAGATGTGGTTTCTCGTAAGTCAATAAATATAATTAGATGACATTTCAATTAAAGGTGCAATTAATATATTTCATAAAAATACGATTAAATGGCATCCAAAAGCAAATGTAAAGTAATGGTCGATTAAAGGCTGGTCGGAATGCACTTTGTACTTGTTAGATTCATCATCATCTTCAGCTCGCCATCAGCCACTTGGCGTATGTTTTTTTGCTACGTTTGCCAAGACGTGGTTCCCACTCCCAAAACACCTATGCCAGCGGTTAACGCTTCTGCGTCAGATGTGATCTCAAATATTTTTCTCTGATTCTGTGGTAGGTAAGTGCCTAATTAACTTATGTTATGATACAGAAATGTTTTATATATGTTGAACCGACCGATGCGCCGCGATGGCCAGCCCGCTCGCCTTGAGGAAACGAAAATGAAATACAAGTCCAACTTCATTAGCTCTGGTTCCATAATTTTAAGGCTTTGCTGAAAACCTTTGCAGAAGTTACTCTTCCTTTGAAAGACGCAGCATATTAATAACTAGAGCGAACCTTTTAGAATTGGATATCACTATTTTGATTGATAGATTTTTTTATGAGCATACAAATGTGCCACACAATATTTTTTTTCTGTACTACTATCTACAAAACTTTTCAATTAGTGGGGATGTAAACAAAGCCACGACAAGACGTGTATGTGTACCCGTTTTATCACCTTTAAAAAAATATTGAAGACAATATTGTTATAATAATCTCAAGTTGGCCTATAAACCGCGCGGCGCCATGTTTGCCATGCAAATTAATTGGCGCTCTGACGTCGCTATATTGAGCAGTAAGATAGTGTTTACTCGATGTTGCTACGATGGCCGCTTTGTTCGCGGAGAATGGCGGAAAACTTAACTGCCTGTCTTCATTTACATCCTTTCTGTCGAGAGTAATGTTACGAAACACTATTTGCAATGCGGCGCCTTCTCCTGGCATGCTCTTACTATAAAAAATATCAAGGACAGGCGTCCGTAATCTGATCGCATTACCCGACAGTATTTGTTTAGAGTCCGCTTTTTTCAATTGTCAATCGAATGAAGTATAGTACGACTTATTTAAAATTGTATCATAATATTCCGTAGCAAAATATAAGATATAAGAAAAAAATATAAAAAAAAAAAGCAAAATATAAGATAAGACCGCCTAAATTGTACAATAATTTTTCTGTAAAACCTATTTCTGTAAAAATTTTGTGCAATAAAGTATATCTATCTATCTATCTATCTATCAAAATTATTTAAACCCGGTTCCAATATTTCAAAAATGATCTCTTTTAGTTACGGCTAGTAATAAATTATACGAGGCGTAAGATAAAACCGTTCCAGACTCGTAGTCAGTTGGAGAAAAACGATTGATAATTTTTGACACATTACTAATCCCTACTAATATTATAAATGCGAAAGTAACTCTGTCTGTCTGTCTGTGTGTCTGTTACGCTTTCCTGCTTAAACCTCTCAACCGATTTTGTTGAAATTTGGTATAGGTATACGTTGAATCTCAAAAACGGACATAGGCTACTTTTTATTAGAAAATAAGGGGGGGGGAGGGGTGTAATACCCCCTTTGGAAGTTTATATGGAAACATTTTTATTTTTGAAGTTAGAGATATGAAATTTGGCACAAATATAGCTCAAAACTTGGATTAAAATATAGACTACTTTTTGTTTCGAAAATTAGGGGAGAAAGGGGTAAAACCGACCATAAAAGGATGAAGTCCACGCGAACGAAGTCGCGGGCACAGCTAGTCGTAAAATATTGGAATCGGGCATTAATGTCGTTCTTAATTCAAAAATTTTGTCGGCCGTTTTTTATCTGTCAGTTTAAAATTAAACAAAGAGAGGTTACAGATTAGTGTTCGTCAACGTTGTGAGGAGTTCTCCGCTGCTTTCTGTTATGTTTATACAAACATACTCACATCCACAGAAGCTCGTATGACAGGGTCGTTTTAGCCGATCAGTATTTTAATGTGTTTCGCTTGTATAACTGATGCGCCATCATCGCCCAATAAAAACGTATATCATAAAACGTACATATAAAAGAGATATCTGTACGGGGCTGCCATTTGTGTGCGTTTCCTCATGTTTGTTCTACTTTAGAGTTCGCCTGTGGAGAATCCTGTCAGAGTATGCTTCATACGAGAGAATTTGTAAAATCATGATAATTTGTCGGTGATTATCCTCGTCATTCCCGACGTTGTTCAAGACAAGCAATTTCGCTTACAATATGTCATAATTATTAATAATGTTTTTAATTTATGAAGAGAGCGTAAGGCTGTTACGAGAATTACTGGCTATGTTGTAGAAATGGTTCTTGTTGACGTCTACATTGGCGAAATTAAAATCTAATTAATTTTCATCTTGTCCTTGTGTCGCATTCAATTATGTAGGTACGCTTATTTTTATGAGAAGTTCCGCCCATTGTATTAAATTATAATGCTATTGAACTGTTATTGAATTATGATGTTAGTTCAGTTTTTTTCACCGTTCACTTACTTTGTACTTAATTTGACAAATTGATTATCATATTTTTAAAACTAATGTTTTGGTTATTAATGGGTGTTATTAGTTAATACAAATAATTCCCTGTTAACTTTGTTCAGTAGCAACTTTGCCTGTCCTTTTTATATTCACAGCGCAATTAACCCGAAATGAGTATCGAGAGATCGCGTTATCAAATTTCCATTAAGTACATGAGGAGGCCCGCCTAATATTCGACCTCCGTCCTCTTCTCTTAAAAACTTCACCGGACGTGCTGTTCTGTTTTCGTATTTATTACTGCCAAAGTTCTATTCAAGCGAAATTCGTTTCTGTTGTTTGGTATGAAGGTGTCTTTTCCCGGGCGAGAGGTCGTCGGAAAGTCTGAGGTGTCGTTTAGGGAGCTTACTCGGGTCCCGTTATTAGAGTCTTGTCCTTCTTTATTGGAATATACGACGGGCCGATACCGCCCCCCGCGCGGTGAGAGGCTGCGGTATGTTGAGGTTGTGGCCTTACCTCTGGCGAGTTACGTCACGTTTTGTAGGTGTGTGCATACTAAAATGTGTCAAGGTTTTCATAGTCGCAAGAATGAACGGAACGGGGAAATTGTAACGAAATGGAAAAGCAAAGTCTTTTCAAAATTGAAAATCCTTTGTACTTTTTATTGTATACTTGTATCATTTATTGAAACATGTATTACATTTTTTTTAAGAGAGGTAGGGCACAGCGATTTATCGCTCGAACTGGGGCAGCCCGACTGGTGAAATACCTCCACCTTACAGAAGACCGCAGCCAAATAACAATCACTTCTGTGTTGTTGTGTTCCTGCGTGTGAGTAAGGTTTCCAGAGATCCTGGGGGGTGCTACATTAGTAGCAGGGGTCAAGCCTTCAAGGTAAGGGCGACAAGTCCAGTAACAGCTTTATTATGCTCTACTTGTCGCTCTTAAGCTAGGACCTCATTTCCACTTAACATGTGGTGGGATGAGGTCAATCTTAAAGTGTAATATAAAAAAAAATCATTTTTGCCATACCAGTTTATTTAGCCTGCTATCAATAGAATGCCCCTTTATTTTTAGATTTCTTACTTTGTTACTTTATACACAAAAACAGTATTTTAGGTGGACTTTTTGCAATTAACTTTTAGGCTATATAAAATATGTACCTACAACCATGAAAGATATTATTTATTAAATGATTAATTAAGTAAAAAAAATAATTATTCAGTAAATCTAGCTTAACTGGAAAAAAAAAATTATTCATAAGTATAAAGCAACTCAAAATGGATCCATTCTTACCTTTCCTTTCTCGTTCTTGAACTTGTTTGTAACATCACACGCTGTGTGTAAAATACTGCTACAATTCTGTAAACAGCTTCAGCTCGCCCGCTGTTGTTGAATACGTGGCCTAACCGCAGGTCTTGTCATGGCGTCTAGAATTCGAGATTGGTAGCGTCAATCCGTGTTGATGTCGGTGAAACATCGGCTACGTGTGAGTTTAATATTGGACGTTGTACTGGACACACTGAAAAGGAACAAATCCAGTGGAAATCTAAGGCCCGTTGTACACTACAAACGTTTTATAGTCGCGACGTAGCATTGATACCGTGACAAAACGTCTAACCTACCATTATTGGCTACTCAATGCGATACCATCGTAAAGCAGCCGCGATTGAGTGACGATTGTAATGCTATTTGTTAGATAAAGACGCACGATATTAATACTTGTTGATCGATGATGGCGCGCTGCCGTCCGTACAGTTATCAAATACCTTACCTAATTGTTTAATTTGACTCATGCTTTACTTTAAACGAGATACGGAAAGTGTGAAAAGGAAATAATTTTGTGCTACGAAAAGTTGTAGCGACTACGCTACTGTCATACTACTATTGCAGATTGTCTACGAATGTGCTACGATTTTTCCGAAGTTTAACTACACATGCCAGGTGTAATATGGGATTAGATCGATTATGTGTTGCTGTTCTCTCATTAATATTAATTTTAGTTATTCGTGGGGTTTTTTAATGAAGGACCATGAGACTCAAAAATTAAATACATAGTCTTTGAGAAATGTTTGTAACCAATTAGGAATAAACAAAGCTTTTAGACATATTACTAACACAGAATGCGTACTCACCTAAGGTTAAGTGCTAATGGGGTCCTAGCTTAAGGGCGACAAGTACAGCATAATAAATCTGTTACTGGACTTGTCGCCCCTTATCTTGAAGGCTTGACCCCTGCTACTAATGTAGCACCCCCCGAGAGCTCTGGAAATCTTACCCACACGCAGAAACACAACAACACAAAAGTGATTGTTATTTGGGTGCGGTCTTCTGTAAGGTAGAGGTATTTCACCAGTCCGGCTGCTCTAGTTCGAGCGATAAATCGCTATGCCCTATCGCACTTAAAAGCTGATTTAATCAGTCTTGAAATAGATGTTTCATAATAATAGTTTAATGTATTAAGCCTTACCTAACTTAAACGTTAAATGTTAGGTTTAAGAGGTACAATATTTGCTAAAAGCTGCATTTCGTCCTAGGTGAACCAATGTTAGCTATTATATAGATATCCACGTGACTGGTCACGTGCTGGCTCGTAAAGAGATGTAGTGGGCTGCTGTAACTTTTATAGTTTACAACTAGGGTTGTCCTAAAAGCATTAAAAAACGTAAGTTCAGTGATTTTAGGCTGGTTATTTTATTGAGTAGGTAAATAAAGTAAACGAAAGTTTAAAAAATAAAAGAAGTACTCAAAATGCTGACAAATTAGCTGTCTATATTATGCAGTATGTAACTAAAGTCATACATTGAAATTATTGAATTAGTGATCACATCACAATATTAAAGACAAGGGTTTTTTAACTGACCAAGAGATGAAATATTAGTTAAATACACCTCATGCACAAATTATTATAATTTACGTTGTCTATTTTGTTCATTAATACTAAATAACACAATAAATCGACAGGCTTGTCTTTAGAAGTAGTCACTACCTGTCAATTGCAAATAGTATTTCAGTTCAGTATGCTACTGCTTATGTAGTAGAGTACTCGAATTCCAAATGTCTTAAATAAACAAATCATCAAAAAGTACATACAAATTGGCCAATATCACACTACTGATACTGCTCTAGTTCTGTGGAAAGACCTAAAGCAATTATGTTATAGAAATAAAAAAAACGGCGGTTTCACAACATGTACAATTTAATCAAAATTCCAAATTTAATATAGTTTTTGACCAATTCATCAATGACAGTCATATGACCATAAAACAATATGACCTCTTGAAGGAAATTTCCTTCATGAGGTCATATTAAGCCTAATTGGCTTTGCAGTAGTGCAGGTAACCCGAGGAAAGTATACTCTAGACTAGAAGATCGTAATTTGTTCCTGGCGGTGGCAGCCCTATTAAAGTACATAGTTGTAAAACATGTTGCTGCTCTCCGTTAATCTTAGTAACAACATACGGATGTTGCTGGATTTTGGTACTGGATTTAACAGTCTCTTTTACATTTTAAAGTAAATGCTTTTATTTGCTGTTAACTAGATTTAAAAAAAATACATACTACCTTAATGTTTTTATTTTTTTCTGCGATTTAAAATACCGAATTTGCAATATCCGTCTATATACTGTTATTTTCGATGTATTTCTTAAGTAGTGTATTTGCAGTACATAGTATAAAAAAGTAGAGAATTGCCTTCTTCTTGATACCTCGAGAGTTTCAACGAGGTATCAAGTAAGTAGGTAGTTCTCTTAATGAAGTAGTTCCTTGTTACATATTCGTCCCTTTACTTAAAACAAAATTTGATTGGTACTAATCTTAGGTATCGTAGAAACTTTATTTCATTGTGATTTGAAAAAAACAAGAGTAATTTATGTTTTAGCTTGAATTGAGGTATTCGTTAAAATTTGAAACGCTTAATTACGTTTTTTTTTGGTTTCAGGTCCATTGAACTTTGAATTTTACGGAAGATTTTAAGCAACGAGAGGTAAGTCAATAGATCAAATATTCAGAAATTTAAATATTCAACTATTGTTCTATTTTCCGGATTTCACTGGTTTTCTTCGTAACTGTGCTAAATTCGGAGATGGGTCAAGACAAGACAATTTCAAAAGATTAATTGATTGAAGTAAAAGGAAAGAATAAAACCATAACTTGAAAAAAAAACGTGAAGCAGATTTTAATGTAGAATTATGTAGTTTTGTTTAAAGATTTGAAGTATTCTCATCTAAATTGCACCCATAAGCACAATACCTCTGGAGTAAACGGAGATTTTAAAAATATATTCAATACAGGTCTGCAGTGAATTAAATAAAAAAAATATGAATAATACAAAATTATCACACCCTGTCCGAATGGACAGACTTTTGAAATATTTTTTTAGTGAAGATCTGACACCATCTAACATTAAAACGGTCTACCACAGCCATATCAGTGCAATTTATTGGTGTCGGAATCATTACCAAAGTGTTAATTGTAAAACTATTAATTTGCATAATGTCCATAAAGAAATTATTTTATTCCTTCAGAGCTTATTCAGTTTAGCGGGGATAGTGTACGCCTTGCACAGCCTTGTGTATCTAAATATATATTTATATCTACTATGGAGAATAATAAAATGTATTCTTAAGTTTACCTACCTCGTTATCAAAACAGAAAGTTACCTACTACGTCGTATGTAGTCGCAGGCATACAAAAACTGCGTAGTATTCGTTTTTTATTATTCGTATATGCCCTTGTTGGACTGTACTTGGTGTATTAAAAGCCATTAAATTCTCAAAGGAGTTGTCGGCCGGCGCCGTGGGTTCGTTCGCGTTTAGACCAGTTACTGGATTACACGTATGTTTCATTAGCGGGAGTGCCGTCTTGCTTTCTACTTTTATTCTCTCTTACTTAGCATTTTATATGTGGTATTAAAGGAAAATTACATATGTGTCTGTATGCCGTATCTTTCTTTCTGTATTGTTTACAAGACTAAATTCACCTAATATAAGAAAATGACTCCTAACGTAGGAAACTTAACATATTTTTCATACGATTCCTGTGGCGGTTTTTCTGATGTACGTATGTTTTCAAGTAACAAAAAGACTGATATCAGATGTTAGTTATTACATTTTCAGTTTTCAAGACTTGAGACTTATAACATCTAAGCAAAATTAGCAATTAGTGATTCGGAACTTGCTTACGGTTGGAGCCTTCGAGCAACACCGAATTTCGTTGGAAGGGAGCATCTTCAGTATCATATTCTCATAAATATCGTTATGTATAATGCGGGGGGTTGGTGCACACAAGTGCAATTCCTACACATCTACACCCAAAAACCTAACTGTTATGCCAACACTAAAACATAGAAAATAAAACAACATATTGCCTAGTGCCGGTATAGCAATATAATATTGTTTGATATAGGTGGAGGACGTTGTTTTTTTTAGGTTAATACCTAGTAAAACAGTATTTTAAAAAGCATGCTTTTTAAAATTACTGACCCAGATTACCTTTATTCGGTATATAAATTAGTTTCGTGGCATTTAATATTCCGTTCTCTCGCCAAAAAAGGTTCTCAGGTGCGCGCGCTAATCGGTTCTGAGTTACTCCGCAAGATGGCGGTGCGGTGGCGCCACCTGCCCCTGGCTACAAATAATTATATAGTATGTAAACTATGTAGGTCTCTACATTACTCTTGTTTTTGTTTCCAAATAATATTTATTATTGTTATGACTATCACTAAATTAATATCATTCAGACATAAAATATATTAAGGCTTCGTTACATAGACTTGACTTTAACGATAACTGACGATTTGACAGCTGTTTTAACTGTTATATCCCTTAATTTATTAGCAATTTGACAACTGTCAAATTACAAATAAAAAATAACAATTTACTCAAATGTCAAAATAACGGAGCCTTTGTTTCATTTGAAATACAAGTATATGTTATGAATGTTATGAAAGTCGAAAATAAATAAACGAATTGCATTATTTATAACATCATTACTTACCGTATTAGTTCAGTTGGTGCAACTGAGTCTAAATGTGCAGCTAAGATTGTAATCTAAAGTTTTTAAAATGTTACAAATTTTATAAAGGAAATATTTTCATTTTTATTTATTGTCTTTTTATTCATCATTTCAATAACATACAGACAACTCAATTAAAGTACTTAGTATTTACAAAACCGTATTTTGACTTGATAATGAAAGCGCCAAAATGAACTCTTTCCTGCACTATATTTTTTCAAGTAAAAAGATACTTAACAGCTTCCTGTTATCTAAGTGTTATTGTGTCATTAAAAAGTAAACGAAGATACGATGACGATCGCCAACCGTTTAAATAAACAAAATATTCGAAAGCGGATATTAAAACCTATGTTCAGCTAGAGCGCAACTTATTTCCTCTCCAGACAATTCGATTGACACCCTGTTAAAAGCTACTAAATGTAAACATTGGCAAACAAAATTCGTCATTCGTTTTCTTTGTCGTGTAAGTTACTAATATTAGTATGAATACTTAAAATTTTATGAGAAGTCTTGTTAGTAAAATGTACTCTAGTAATTCAGTCATAGGTATCAATGAAAATACGTGAATTGCATTTATTTATATAAAAATACGTTATTACTACCTCGAATGCAGTAAGTAACGTTAACTTCTGTGTAACAGGCCGTAAATCAATTTTAAATTTTTGTTTATTAAATTTGATTATATACTCGACGCTAGTGAACACTAGGATTGTACATCTACTATATAAAAATAAGTCGGGTTTTCCTTCCTGACGCTACAACTCCAGAACGCACGAACCGATTTCCACGGTTTTGCATTCGTTGGAAAGGTCCGTGAGGTTTATAGCAAAGAAAATTCAGGAAAATTTTCAACAGAAAAGCGGAAATATCCTCTAAGGCGAAACGAAGTTCGCCGGGACCGCTAGTTCTTAATATTCATTTTCTTACCGCTAGGCAATGGTCTGTGTGTGGATACAAAGTTCCTCCGACAAATAAATTAATATAACCTATTTATTTAGGCCCTATCCCTCTCGAGCTTTACCAGACTGGTGGTCATATTATATATAATATATATTTTGTTTTTCGTTCTGTTACTAACATAGATTGCAATATATTCAGATATATTGCATTTAATTAAAGCTGAACATTTCTACAAGACCCTTTCACTAAGTGTTGCGATTGCGTGTGATTAATTTTAGTTGGAATAAGTAATATTATATAGTCTTCACGTAGTGTTAAGAACTTATGGATGTGTGTTAATATTTTTCGTAAAACTACTTAATGGATTTGGATGAAATATGGTAAAAATATAGACGAGATAATAGATTTATATACAGGATACTTTAAATCTACACTAATATTATAAAGAGGAAAGATTTTTACCTATTTTTGTATGTTTGTATGTTTGTAATGAATTGGCTCAAAAAGTACTGGGCCGATTTAAAAAATTCTTTCACCAATAGATTGCTACATTCTTCCAATTTGACATAGGCTACAAAATTAGGGATCCTTGGTAAAATTTGAAAAATTTCAACAGAAAAGCGGGAAAAAATATCTAAGGCGAAACGAAGTTCGCCGGGACCGCTAGTATCAATATAAAGCAAACGATAAAACTAAAACTAACGCTATAGCGACCTATAGCGTTAGTTTTATTTTCGTTATACTTTGTCCATTGATGAGATATTTCTTTGGTCATACGCGTTTCTCCATTAAACCCGGCCCTCATTCACCCACTCGCCCTTATTAGCGGCGACAGTGTAACCTCTAATCGTCTATAAATAACCGAGTCGTGGGCCAACTCACCATAACCGTGGGCACAGACGCTAATCCCGCCAATCCGAGCATGCGTCACGGGCGCGACAACGGGGCGCCGTCTCGTGCATTCACTTAGATTTGAGACGGTTATGCTCCGACCATTTTGTTTGTTATGCTACAGATAAGAGCATGTTAGACTGTAAACTTTTGACTTTGCACGACCCTTATGGCGTGCGCTTAAGGACTAATAGCGAACTGCAAGTGTTTACCTTGACGAGCGGTTGACTGTACTTGTAGTAATTGCACGTATCCAGATTTTTGGAGTGAGTCAGAGGGCTGATTCACAAACGTATTCGCATACCTATTCACAATACATCGGGGTCTCATTCGAATTCGGAAGCTGTGTTTTATCTCTTTCTTGACAGAGCTGCTTTGGGTGTGCCGCGCGAGTCAATTTTATTGAGTTTTTAATAAATGTCAAAATCGATAAAATTCATTGCGTCAACTACTGATTGGCTGAAAATACGAGTGCGGAGTGCTATGAGCGAATCAATAGTATTGCAACTATTGTCGTATCATGCGAAAAACATTGACGTATTGCGCATGCTGATAGGCATAGATACAGGATTGGACTGAGATGAGACATTGACTTTCTGACTCGAAATCGTTCCTAAACTTCTTTCAGCCTCCAGATATTATTTCGATTCGGAATAAATGGGTTCCTATGTTTGCTTTAATCGACCAAGGCGGTTCTTTTTGTGCACAATGACCACTTTGCCATTACCAGTTGCAGTTCTTGCGTATATGTGATGCTTTTAAAATAGAGAGCATTTCTCAAAACGACATTTGGATGGAAAATGTCTCATTTCTCATCCAATGTTTCTCACTGCTAAACGTAGTCTATGTAGATTGATAGATAGATTCTACATGTCAAGATGTCAAGCAGATGTAAATTTACTAATAAAAGTTTACTGTTTACGCACATAAGTCCTACGAAATGTAAAATGCTATAATTTGAGTTCTAATTTACTGCAAATTCGGAAGTCTAAGATAGAGTGCCAATGCTATTTTATTTCACGCCCTAGATCTGGAGAACATGTTACTGAAACCTTTTTTGTACTAATTTTGCGTTCTATTAGGCTTGAATACATATTTAACACTTGAAAGGTACGGTTAAATGTACTTCCCTTTAAAATTCCCTTCCTTTCAAACACTCCCTACACTAACGCTGAAAAGCTCACACGACACAAAACAAAAGAAAGCATGACAAACAACGAACAACGATAACCGTTGCACTTTCATTGTTTCCCCGTCGCGCTGTGAGGCCGGCAGCTGCTGACCTTGCCCAAACGGAATTCGTTTGCGCTGGCGAATTTTAAACTGAAATTATTCACGACCCGTATGAATTTCCCAGTACCGGTTTAATGAAAGGTATTTCTTAGTAAATAGTCGTGTTGCGTGATTAAAGTGGGGTGGAACAGTCCAACAGTCGATACTTGACGTTGATTGGCTGTCGGGCGCGACGCCGCGGCGCCTGCCCTGTATTATCTAAAATAGAGTTTCAGTTTTGACCGAGAAAATGGGCTGAGCTACCCAAAGCCATTTTTCTCAATGGCGTCGAGACGATTATATCACTGCGTGGTAGGAGAAGTCCCAAAACTTACATGTAATTGAATATTCGACGTATGTTGTTCAAAGACATCACAGCGCAATCTCATTTAATGTACTGGGAATTGGCGCATTCGTTTTGTTGTCCGTAAATGTGAAAGACGAATTACATATGTAGATGTTTATGTTTATGGAATGATTAAGAGTTAATTATTTAATTATATTTAAAAATTTACAAAGGATGCAAATTTAACATCCCATCTAGATTTTATTGCTGTATAAATATAATTCTTCACCTCTAAAAACCCTCTGTTCTTTTTTTATATATTGCACTTAAAGATTGACCTCATCCCACCTTATGTAAAGTGGTAATGAGGTCCTAGCTTAAGGGCGACAATTACAGCATAATAAATCTGTTACTGGACTTGTCGCCCTTACCTTGAAAGCTTGACCCCTGCTACTAATGAAGCACTCCCCCAAGATCTCTGGAAACCTTACTCACACGCAGGATGACAACAACACAGAAATTATTGTTTTTTGGCTGCGGTATTCTGTAAGGTGGAGGTAATTCACCAGTCGGGCTGCTCCAGTTCGAGCGATAAATTGGCTACTTGACAGTTTTTGAAAAAGTATTGTAAAATGTGCGCCTGTTCTTTTTATAGCCTAAGCAATTCGATTTATCTGGAAAAAATCTAAATAACCAGAGAAAAATAAGATTTTGTGTAACACATTTAAAAGGCGCGCGAAAACACTTGGCGTTTTCGCGCGCCTTCGTCACTGTTGCAATTATGACGTCAACGTTCTAGAAAACGAACCGATGTGCATAGGAACGACTTAATTTAGATAAACGGAAAATGTTTCAATATATGCTTAATAAGATTAGAGACACAATAATTCAATTTAATCGGTAAAATAATCATTGTTTCGCCACATTAAAATAAATAATTTTCGCCGACAGCTGTCATTTCCGAATTGCAATGGTGGTTTCCGTTTCGGTTCTTTTGTTCCACAGATAAAAAAAGTAAAATTTATTTCGCAAAAATAAAATACTAACTATCCTTTTAAATAAAAACTAAAAATGTAAAATTATTACTTAACTGATAAGCTAACATATCTAAGACTTTTCATATTTTATTGTTAACACTGTCAAGTAGCCAATTGCCCTACCTGTCTTAAATCTTGCAGTAAGTAGTAATAGAGTACAGAACTCCCGAGCTGTGTTGTCATCAGGTTGTGCCTTGCAAATTTATCGCTTTCATATTATCTGGTGAAACTGATGTTGGCCTATATTTCATACTGGAACCAGAGGAAGGGCGTAAACAAAGGTAACTTATCGTCACCCGAGGACGTGCTTTCGGTATTCTGTCGCGGTAGACGTGATCGGAATGTATCACGATATTATTCACAACATTTTTTTCTTTGTCATCCACTGTTCGTTTTAAACTTTTGCTTCTTACAACTGTATGCACTTAATTAAGACACAGGTTACATAGTTTCATCTTCACGTAGTTGTTAGTTTTGCCTTTCCTTATGGTAATCTATATCGAAAACGATTTTTGTTTGTAAACTTAAATGGGTGTTCGACGTCTAGCTAGTCTACAAATTTTATAAAAGCCACTTTTCAGGCTCTTTACAACTCTAATTTGCTGATATGTCAATATTTCTTTTTGTTTAATTTTTGTTGGGTTCAGATAACCTAAAAAAATTGACACAGCAACGCTGATAACGCTCACAACATATTATAATTAGGTCACATAACAGACCCTATTTACTGATGAAGTATGAACGTCTACGCTTAATGATGTAGTTGTCTATGTTTGACGTCTACAACCTATGGGCTCTCTTTCGTCCATTATTCTTGCGACATGTCATTTTGTTGTCCGTTATTTAAATGTTTTAAATATAGTTTTCATTCAATTTGTATTACCTTTACTTATTTTATCAGGTTATGGGCCCAGCACGCTTCCAAATATATTTGAAATGAGAGATCCAGTTCAATGCCGTGTTTTCTGTAATGCCAGTCACCATTGATTAATTAAATTTTTCATATCCTTAGTATAAAGTCTCACGATAAACCTCTTGAGGTTTTTTGTTTATCATCAAAATAAACCAAAAGAACGGTGTTCTATGATGCTAATCTAAAATGAAAATCAACGTTTTGTACTTTGTACGTACGCAGTCCCTACACATTTCCATTGGTGATTGCACCGAGTGCCTGGCCCGTAGAGATGTGGGTGATCTGATGCTTCTTATGAATTTTATACACCCCGCCGAGAAATTGGCTCATGTTACATTTAAGATAATGATGGCGTTTGTTATTTAGTATCCCTTTATTAATCATGCTCTCTTATTGTTTGTTTTGCTCTGGTAAATATGGATGCTGAAAAGAAGAGAATAGAAATTACCTAATGTTAACGCAATTACATTTTTGTTTTAAGAAATTAAAGAAAAGGCAAAAACAAACAGAACAAGTATGTAAAAACAGTGTGGATTTATGTGGGAATGTTTTATTGGTAAATAAAAAACCTATTTAGGCCAAGTCATAAATAATGTAGATACGGTAAACGAAAATATCTGCCACGCAGCTATTTTAGGCATCCATCTGTTACCTATAATAATGACGTATTTCGTGACTCGGGAGACAAATGTTTACGAGAATAAAACAGATTCAGTTACAATCTGATGGAATCAGATAGAGATTTTTTTCCTTATAATTGATCGATTTGGAAAGTTTCCATGACATTGATAAACGTGACCCTTGTAATAGTACACTATTGATGAATTACATTGTTAACACAGAGTAGCAGAGCAAAGTGGCAGAACATCTTCAACATATTTAGGTACTTAATTATCTTTTCGCCCATTAAATTAAAACTATATTGAATTGCTCCATAGTAATTTACGCACAGCAAAAATATAGCGATATATTATATCGCTACTGTAACATTTTTACTGAGTTTCATGTCAGTATTTTTTCGCTAGGAATACGTTTCGAATTGGTAATGGAGTAAAATTATATTGTGTTCAATGACGATTTTGAATGCAACCTACTCGAACCTCTTACATTAGTTTGTTCCAGCTGGAGTGGGTCGTGGTGTTTTCTGCGTGGTAGTATTTGAGGTTACCTCATAAGTAATGTGAAATGTATTGGGAAATTTGATACAACTAGCTCTATCATCGCTCAGTATCCCAATAGTAGACTCTATGAAGTTCATAAGTCTTATTTTTCACAATTTCGTAGAACTTCCACTACTTTTTATACTGAGTAAGGCTGATATAAAGTTCTCCTAAAGAGATTAAGCACGTTAAGATCGTCTGTATATTTGTCTACTTTAGACCTCTCATAAGTATCATGTTACTTGGTAGAAATAATAAATATGGAGCAAAAACGATGCCGATGAATGTGTGTGCGTGCACGTGGCCAAATACTACACGAGGGATGAGCATTGGGTGCGATTTATCGCATCTTGCGGAGAATTTGTGCTCCTCCTGGTCGTTCTACGACTTACACGCACACATCCTCTCACAGGACTGTTTCATATAAGTATGCTTGCTGTGCCTGCGACTTCGTTCGCGTGGACTACAGGTTTTTCCATATAATAATTTCATGCTCCGTTCTTATAATTAATTATAATATTTATAATAGGTACACTTCTAGTTGAAACAAATGATAATTGTTATTAAACGTATCAAAATTATTTATTTTTAAAATATTACCTGTAATTCACGGAAGATTTAAAGTGAAGACGACGAAGTTCTTATCCGCGTTTCTTCTACACTCATTCTATTTGTCTGAATCACGGATTTGTCTAAAATGGTCTTTGTCCGAATCTAACTTCGTCTTGAGTTTGAATAAAAAGCCTATGTGCGAATCTGTATAACTGAGTTATACATTAGCTACCAAAGTACCAATTCTATTAAATGTACCTCGTGACGAGTTTTGACTTTATAAGAGTTCCCGCTAAAGTCATTACAAAAACTGGCTAAAGTTATCCACGTGACCAATTTGTAATGTGAAAAGTGCTTATTCCAGATTTAACCAATTAGGAACCGGAGAGGTTTTCTTCGGTATTTAATTTTGATAATTACATTGCTTTATCAATATTGAATAAAAATTAAAAAGCTTCTTTCCGTCAAAAAGATTTGTGAAAATGGACAAACGAACAATCATATATATACATATAGTATGCGCAATACGTCAAATTTATCGCATGAGACGACAAAAGTTTCTGTACCGTGGATTTTGTAGTTTGTCTGATAGTACACCGTACTCGTATTGTCAGCCAATCAGCAGTTGACGCATTGATTTTGACATTTCATAAGAGCCCGATAAAATTAACTCGCGTGGCGCATGCTTGGCCTGGTAGATATCTTAGATTTAGTAATGGGCAAATTCGTTCTCATCAATTAAGTCATCTATCTACTTGAAACCCACTAAGCTGAAATAAGAAACAAAAACGTTTCGGACAGGCAGGATTTAGGTCTTCTGATGAATCACCTAGGTCTGGGTATTAAATGTGCCTGGTCTGGCATTTCCAGAGGCGGTAGGGAAAGGGGGGAGGGTAGCAATAAATACTCCAACTTCCAGAAATATTTCTCCCACGCGGCACAATGTGACGTTTTCTAGATACGCGTTAAATAACGTTTCCTAAATTTCTCACGTGTAGTTTCATGTTCAATTTCGTTTAGGTTTTTTTTTGCTAGTCAGAAATAGAGATTTATAAATGACTCATGAATTTGACTTTTAAATTTATTGTATAAGCGCTTTAAGACCTAATGGTTAAAATTGGTATATTTTCCTTATTCGTAAAATAATTTTAGATAAGAACTTATAGTATAAAGGATTAAGCTTCTATTCTAAGTTGCTACTAACAAGAACTTAGCTCTCATAAAATACCTTTGTAACTTACATGAGAATATAATTAAACTTAATTTTACAAAGATTTGTCATCGAAATTACAAAGTTGGTAATTCAATTAATAATGATTATGACATTAATCATAACAACTTGGATGTTCAGTGTCGACCTGTTTAACGTATTCTTAACCGTATCACTAATAAAAATCATATTCATGTGTTTGTATTAATTTTTATGTGTTTTAGCTTCGATAATTTGAACGAGTAACTCTTTTTTATCTGTGAGGGTGTTTAGTTATAAAGATTATATTTAGTTGTGTTCTGGATTGTTATTTAAACTGATTCACAATAGAGGTTATTCAAATGTATTTTTAGTATGATACCACGTACACTCAATAATGGAAGTGAAATGCAAATTTTACTCATTTCAGTCCATAATATGGATTTGATTAAGTGGAAAACTTTACAAAGTGAGGGTATTGATCGAACATTTTCCGTACAAGTTTCCTCGTCTTACATGTTGGGTAACTTGGTATATTAGTTATATTTTCCTACGTAAATGCGATATTAATGTGAGCTGTCCATGAAGACGGGTTCGGCTCATCCATCATCATACTAAACACGTAAGCAGTCGAGATGCCCGCATTAACAGCTTTGCCCGGGATTACAAGTTCAACCTCATTCCATGAAATGGCCACCTAAGCTCTCAGATTAACAGAACAAGGTTTATAGTTGAATGAGCTTAATTATGTGTGTGCGTGTGACTGTACATGCAAGGTCATCGCCCCGTGGAATAGTAAATACGCCAAAATTGGTATCATTATAGAGGTTAACGTCACGCTCAGCTTATTTCGGTAACTGTTATTGGCATACGCCCTTTTTTGTTTGAAAAAAGTTTGGTCCTCAAAGTGCTTATATCAGTCGAGGTAAATTTATACATTTGAATCTTTTAGATGTCGATGCTAAGAGATTAACTCACAAAATAAATAAATGTAATTATTTTAACACCGTTTAAAGTGCTTGATTCGATATATTCCAAGCGTTTAAAGTCGTTTAGTGTATCAACATTTTAGTCGTAATGTAGCTAATTTATCCGTCGTTGCTTTATCTTAAGGACATTGTCGTGAAGAACTTGGTGACTGATTACATACATACATATACTGCTTGCGCACACATTTACTTACATAAGCTTTGTAGGATAATTGCCAACAATGTACAAATTAAATATGTTACAGAGTGTACTATGTTAGACGTTGGCTTTTGTTGGGGCTGCTACGAGTATAAAAAGCTCCTGTTTTGATTTCTTGAACAAGAGATGACATGATCTCCTGAAATAATTATACACTATATATTCGATTTAATTATTTCATCATGCGTATTTCATTATTAATTCATGTAATGATTTACGTAGGTACCTATATTTTTGATACGAGAATTAGAGAAGAAAAGTAGAATTTGATTTCTTTTTTATAATCTAACGTCTAGGAAAAACTACTCATTCTCTATATTTAAATTACACTAGTATGTTTTAATGAACATTATGCGTTTAATATCGTTACCATATATTGTACATGGTCGGCTAAATAACGCAGATTACTATTAAAAATTACCATTCGAACCACAAATTTAAACTTTTGGCACAACAAAAAACTCCTCGCTTCTGGCACCAAAAAATCCGGACATATTTTTCCCTAACCCTTCTTTTCTTATAACTTTAATTCTTGTGCGCGATTTGTCGCACTTATTACAGTTTTAAACAGTTTGTTCTAATTAACCGGAGCGGAGTTTAAAATCGTTTGCAATTTGCACCGCCTCTGGGGTGGTGGCGTCTACGGCGAGTTTTACTTTCATGCTGGTTTCCAAACTGCACACACAAAAGTCGCTATAGTGTAAGCACACTCATACATGCATAATTTCAAACGGCTTCCTTGTTGTCTGTGACGTGTTCAGGGCTGCAATGAGGTATAATTTGTCACCATTTTTAATTCACTATTAAATGTCATTTGTATAATCCTGAATTTATCTTAGTGTGACGACCGTCGAGATCATTTGGGACTGACAGATTCATATTGTAGAATTTGGAGGATGGCTTTTTAAAGAAACATTTTTTTATTAAGGCTCGTTTACCTACGTAAACGAGCCTTAATAAAAAAATACTGGTACAGAGAAGTGTCCTTTATTGGAAAGTTTAGCAACGATCTTTGTTGCCTCTGTCACTATCAAATGTTTGAATGGAGATAGCAGTTTGGCTCGGCTTTATTATTAATTTTCAGTTAAAAATTTTAATAAACGACGTTATGCTTTTAAGGCTCAGAACTGTTAGTTTTTATTTGTCCGGATAGATTTTACATTGCTAATTTATTTTTTTGACCTTATGCTAAATCTTAAGCAATGCCCTAGCTAGAGTAGTTTATTCACTTACTTCAAAGCATGCCTCCTTCTCAATGAAAAAAACCTTCTGAAATATATATCAACCCTGTCGGAGTCCACTGTAGATCAAAGATATCACGTTGCATAGATTACCAGAAACAAGCGAAGTAGTTTACTAATAGTCAGTGAATCTGGGGCGCACCGAAATCATACCGGATAATAAAATACTTTTAAAATATGCCAATTTCTTGCTCAACTTACTTTGTAAGATTGGTTGCTGTACTAACAGGCGATTAAAGAGTTGTCGGAAAAAATAAATTGCTTAATAATAAGTTTTTAATGAGGTACGTTAAAATATTTTTAACGTTTATCTGTCAGACAATAACTAGAGTCAAAATTAGATTGTTTGCCATGCTATGATCGTTTAACTCACAAAAATACACACTTTAAGTATGACATTTCTATCTTACTTATATCTTCAAGTTCGCAATCACTGCGCCCCAAGTTCACTAGCTCTTATTGCAAGCTGTTGTTGCTGCAAAATATACCTACTGCACGTGTTACCGACTGCCGGCCTTCTACTAAAAGCTTTTGCGTTCTATGTTAAAAAGAAAAAAAATATATTCATTTTGAACGATTAACTTTCACAGCTACTTATTTATACTTTTTAAGCTGACTTGTACTAGAAATCGCACTAATTACATTTCTAGATCTGTATTTGAATTACCCATAGATACATAAACACATCCAGGCCTCGCATACGCCACGCGACTAAATTATATCGCGCTCTTAACAAACGTCAAAATCGATTGATGTCAGTGCGCCAGCTGCTAATTGGCTGAATATAGTGCGGTGTGCTATTAGCCAATTACCAGTATCAAAACTTTTGTCGTCTCATGCGATAAATTTGACGTATTGCGCATGCTAGGCCTACTGGATACGAAACAAAGACAAATGTTCATCAGACGAATTATTGTTCTGGGTATTAAACCCAGACCGTTGGTTCAAAAGACAGGACTGCTATATTAGTTAGTATGTTCTACCATCTAGATTTTTATAATAAAGTTGAAGAATTCGTTTGTTTGAACTCGCGAATATCAGGAACTACTGGCTCATATTGAATAATTTTGTGCATAATCGATGAAGGCTTTAGGCTAAATAACAACACGCTGAGATAGAAGGGGAAAAATTTGTAGAAAATGTGGTAAAAACGAGTATAGTAAACGTGACGGGCCGCTTTTTTTTAAACAAGTACTATTCGCGGATTCCAGACCGAGTCGCGCACTGTCCAATAAAACGACTCGACGGATAGATGACCACGTTGTGAGTCGTACAAACAGGTCATAGGTTTAGAAGGGCCATTAATCCCTTTGGCATTCGCTGGCGCTATAATTAAAATTCCGTCCCGGGATTCGACCTTAATCGTTTCAATTGATGCGGGTATTGAATTCCTCTGAATACTTATGCTTGGATACAATTTTGGGTTTTACTGTGGTTTTTACGAGCGTTTTGAAGGATTATGCGGGTTAGCGGCATCGGACGGGTGAATGTTTTCCATTGAAAAATTTAATTGGATTTGTTGAAATGAAGTGATTGTTGTACGGAATACGGGTGTTTCTGGCTGTTATCAAATAATATTTGTGAAATCAATTATTCATTAATGGCAGAGTGTGACTTTGTTGGGAATAAAACGCTCACTTATTATAAATATCAGAATTAATGTTATTAGATGTTCAGTTTGAGATCAGTCATAGCGCTAACATTTTAGGTTCTTCTTATCACAATACTTATTTGTGTATTTTAAATCACTGTACAAATCAATAACACACAATATTGCAATCAAGTCATCGTTACAACAGTGAGTTCTGGCTTTATCATTACATGTCACATGCCTAGCTTTATCGTTAATGGTCGCAAACTCGAGTTATATTCGGAAAATCTGAAATATCCTTTTGCTGACACAGAACTCGAACCTAGAATCCCGAGATTATGAGCCAGGACTTCAACCACTAGACCATAGCGGTAATAACACAGTTGTAGAACCAGTCTCAAAGTTTGACATCTGCCATAATAGTATTTCGTGGATTCAATTCAATAATTATTAGAGTTAGTATTTTTCTTCATAAAATAAACAATATGTATTTGCCAAGAGGCAATATGCATATTTCTTTGCTGTGCTATTATTGTTTTAGGGCCGCGAAATTCGTGGGTGTAAATAAATATAAGGGGCATAGGTACACGTAGGCGGGCTGGGTAGGTTCGGGTCTCGTCTGACGCACTGTCTGCCAGGGCCCTTGGCCTTGGACCGGCAATCAATGGTCGTCTATGGGAATGTCTCTTCGTGCCAGCGATCACCTCAATTGAGAGAGCCAGGCGATTAGCTTGATGGCTTGTGATTTATGCTAGGAGTTCTATATTTTAATGTTGATGATGTATTTAACGTTATGTTATGACTATGCCACTTGTCACGAGGAATCAGTAACTGAGAAAATATGTATAAATGTTTTACTGACACACACCGACTAATGCCCAGTTCCAATATTTTACAAGTAAAGTGTCAAAAATTACTATCCGTTTTGCTCCAACCGACTACGAGTCGTTAATACCGTTTCATAATTAACTTGACATATTAGCTGTTATCAGTCTTCCTTCGGTCGTTTTTAGCCTACGCCTTGTATAATTTATTACTATCGGTAACTAGAACAGGTTCTTTTTCAAATTTTGGAACCGGGCAAAAGAGAAATCGATTGACGTATGAATTATAAAAATCGGTCCAGGCGTTTAGTCTGTATTGGTTGATAAACACTTTACCACTCCCTAGTCTATATGATTAGATTAAACTACTATATCCTCTGATTAATCAAAGAAACACATTTTTTCATGTTACTTTATATTGTTATTATAATCGGTTGCACCCAAATCTTAATAACATTTTAGCCTTTTTTATATCTGTTCAATTTAGATACTCTGTAACTTTCTTATATTTTTAAATGCGGGTTAAAATATGTAGCACTCTTTTAATTTAATCAGATCAATCGTTAAGTTACCTCTACAATACACATTCCTGCATCACTCATCAATTATGATAAGAATTGATTTCACTATCCCATCATTGAATAGTTGACATAATCTAAAATTTTAAGCTCAAATATATGCTAGCTTTTGCCTGCGACTTCACCCGCGTTATTTTGGGATGATAATTATTTAGTATGCCATCTCTTTCCTACCAAATTTCATCTATATCTGTCCCATAGTTTTGCGTGAAAGAGTAACAAACATCCCTACATTATTTTTCAGACATCTTATAGATTTACGCAGATTTAATATTAGTACAGGCTCGATGGAATGGTCAAAAAAAACAAAAAAATATGTTGAACAGAACTAAACGGACGCCGTTCGATATTAATTCTTATGTCCTCGACAAGAGCGGTGCTTAAAAAGTCTAAAGTGTACAAACTGACGTGTTTTTCAATGTAATGGTTTTGCTGTTGAATCAAGTTGGGCATCTGGTGGGCATATTTCTATTTAGGGCAAACATTCATATAATTAACATTTCGTCGACGCGCTTGCAATACCGCATAAGTAGATTTTTCCGTAAGTTCTAATTTGGATTGAAATTATATGACAAAACAGACAAAATTAATCTTTATGGCAAACGGTAGATACGCGGTATTGCACGCGCGTGAATGTTCTGAGGTAGGTACTTAGTTTGGGATCAGGTTGTATGTTTAAAAGAATTAAAAAATTAAGGCTATATCTGCCTAACATATTCCCTGAAAAATGATTTTAACTTTTGCATCTCTACCATACATCATAAATCATAAACTATTCAGTAAAAGAAAATAAAATAATTTGAAAACTGAAACGATATGTTTATCCTGTAAACGAATGTTCATCAACCCTTCAACAGACGCATCGGCCAATCGCGTTGGAGCGTGTCGCGCGACGCATGCGCGGACGTGGGCGTCAGGTCGATACCGCACGTGACGTCACGCGCGGTGACCAATGGCGCCCGCCCGTCGCACGTCAATCGATGTGAACGATTCCGCTGCTTTTATTTCGTTTTGTTCCTATGAATCGACCGATATTGCCGACATATTGAAATGAAGGCTTGTCATTTTCAGGGTCAATCTGTTTAATCGTTATGTTCTATCCGATTGAGAGAATTCATGACCATGGAAAATAACTTAATAGTCTTTGTTATTATATCTTAGCAAACTAAATCAAAGTTACTTGAACGTTTTATTAACATTTTGATAAAAGTACAAGTGGCAAATTTAATGCTTAATGGCTTTGCCTTCCTACCTACTCAATTTAGCAGATATTATAGAACTAAATATGCATTATTTTCTGTAAGATTTAACATTTCCTGACTTAATGTCCTTTGAAACAGTCATGTGTCATCACATAGCTTAGCCCCACCTACGGACAATCATTACCCCACCATAATCTCACTGAGGGGTTTACGAGTTTATGAGGAGACAGAGGATCAATGAACAATTTCATTTAAAAAATCCCGGTCGTAATCATAACCTTTTTTGCTTCTCTGCAGTCAAGTATTAGGCATTAAAAAGGTTACTTTTAAACGATGTTCAAGTACTTTATCACTTAACGCAACTTTTGCGTATATCACACATCTTTGATGTGCAGATTAATTGTAATATCTCTCGTGGGGTGTATGTGTTCCACAAATAGGGCCCATTTGCTTACAATGCTGAAAGTTATTTAATTGGTAGATTTATAACACTTTGTGAATCGTGCTTTTATGTTTTAACGATGGTATAATGTACTTACCTTCGAAGTATATTTGCATTTAACATGTTTCTGCGTATAATTAATGAGTCTATTATTATTGAACATGCTCTTTGAAAAGATTTCAAAAAATATAATAAAATTTGACCTCTTACTGACATAGCTCGTAACTTGTATATGTAGTATAGCGTATCTCATTAATCATAACGTATCGTATAATAGATGGTGTCAGGGTTCTCTGCTGCGGAGAAGGTTAGAATCCTGGTCGGACCGCGGAAACATTAAAGGGCCTGAAAATAGTGCGATACTGTGCTTCAAAATGTATGCAAAATACCAGTACGAGCAACAGAAAGGATTAAAAGCTTGGCTCTCGCCTTCTGTTGTGGCCTTAATAGTTAAACTACATTCCCATGGCGCCATCAATAGGCATTAAGAGGTGTGGGAGGGTTTAAGTGGGTAGTCTCCGCTCTTTTTAGAGCGGGGGAGTCCCACACAAGCCGCGTGCCAAGCAGTGGTACGGTGCGCCAATGCATTCCCTTTCCTTAAAAAAATGGGCCTTCACTCTCCAGAAAATACTAGACGATAGAAAGCGAATCTTAAAATGACGGATCGCAAGTTTTTTTAGTATCTAGCCAAAGATGTTTTTCAGGCTATTATTTGACTTATTTCCTCATTAGCGCGATGTTATGCAATGTGATGAGCTGGCTGCTACCTGTATAAATAGTCAAGGGAAATCATTAGGGGTAAGAGTTGTGAGAGCCGCGAGCTAGGTGAAGATGTAAGGCTTCGTAGGATTTATTGTAAAGTATCATCAGCAGGAAAAAATCCTTGTATTATGGGTATACACAAAGAAATAACAAATAGTTAGCGTCTCACTTTAAGGCTAGTGGGGATATACAATACAAACCGTATACTAATATCAACATCTGTTTCTATCAAATTACATTAGTTGAGTGTAAGAGTTCGATGTTGGTCGTTCGTTCTCTTTCAAAGTCCTGTAAGGAGTTTCTGAAACGATGCTTTCAAAGATTAATGTGTTAACCTTACGGGTTCGTATTGTTGACTCTTTAACGAGTCAAAAAACAATAGGTTTTATTGTTGTGTCTGCAATTGCGGTTTGTGATTAGTGAAATAGGAAGAAAGCATTAAAGATCGAACACTTTTTCGCTATTATTCGATTAAGAATCACTAATTCAGAACCAAGTTTTTATTTAGCATATTTCTCAATTATCAAAAAATGTTGAGTAAAAACTCCACGCGATTTTCAGCGTTGAGCGTAATTTAATTTCTGTGTTTTGCTAGCCCTGCTATGAATTTTTAAAAGTGCCAGACACACGTTCATATAAAAGTAATTTTAACGAGTAAGACTACGCCTAAATTACCATATTAAGTTTAGATATTTACATCTGTTTTAGTCTAAAGGTGCCTTGAAAGTCATTTATTTCTTATAATAAAGTTTTCACGATATGCATAGCAAAAATATGGCATATTATATTCCTGTAACAGTATTTTGTGTTAATTTTTTCGTTTAAACATATTTCATCAGACAAAAGTCCAAAACTACTCATAATTTTTAACTGTCATTGATTAACTTTCAATTCCTGGGCAAAATTTTGAACTGTTATAAAACCCTAACCTTTGGTAAAATCAGTTCGATTACTAATCAGTTAAAATCTGAAAAAAGTATTCAAATGCGTTTTCGTAGTAATAACTTCGTAATGATAAATAAATATTAGCACAAGTATCTGTTAATCCTTTATAAGGCTCCGTCAACTAAATTACCATCATAATTCGAATCTTACCTCCTTGAATTAAGGTCCAAAGCAGATGTAAAATTGAAACGTCATATAAAGGGTTACAAGATCGCAAAATTATTCCGTAAAGTTAAGAACGCTTGCTTTTGTGTATTGATTCAGTAGAGCGCTGGAACGGGTTTTGGGAGAAATGTGTATATTGTATACCAATTGTATGTCTGTCGAGATTTGTTTCAGTAACTGCGCAGCGGGCTCGCCTGTTGACCCGGAGCCGCGCTTAGATATGCCTTTTGTGTTATGGTTTTTGGGTCTTTGTTAGATCTGGGATAGCGAGTCATTTTAGATTCTTATTCTGGCCTTTTATGTTTTAGACAATGTTTTTATTCATAATTATCTTTGGTTCACCATACAACGACCTAAGTAATTTATTAACGAAATTATTACAGAAGAGTTTTCACAAAAATCAGCAAATCTTTAATTTAAATTTATAATAGTTAAAATACAATATATATTATGTCTGATTCAGTAACCATAATAAAAACTTAATAGGAATGAGAATATTGAGTATCCAAATTAATTTGTAGAAAAGCCGTCTGTGCGGCGTTAAGCCATGTTATTAGGGAGATGAATCGCTTATTAGCTTATATGGTGACAGATTTAAACCAGTTAACTAGTAACAAACCATCGATTCCAAAAATATAACACTCTTAGCAATCACTCAAGACTTCTGTAATACCTTATTACGTATGTAGGTAGTAGGTAGTCTGCGTCATTTCAAAGAGTTATAAATAGAAGCCTTTCGCAAATTCGCTTCCATTGTTATAAGATGAAGCAGAGACGTGACACAATTATTTTACGATTCAAGTCTATGTTTAAATTATGCTGTGCCCGTCAAGTGACCTAGACCTTGTAAATGTAGCTAGGAGGCGCCCGTGAAAATAAAAAATATCAACAAGATAACGTTTTTGTTTTCAATATAATGCAATTGAAATATTGAATAACGATGGAATAAAACATTTGTGTTCCAAAATAACACCTGTTGTTATTTCAAAGACGTATAATTAAACGATAACAGTCCTGTCTTGAGGTCTGGTCAACTAAATATAAGTGCGTGAAAAAATAACCCATATGAATACACTCGTAGTAACACTAAAAGCTAAACCTTTTGACTAAATCAAATATGAGCTTTTCCCCGCGATCACTTTTTTTGATAAAAAGTATCCAGCAACATAAAGGCGGCATGATATATGACGTGCTGTAGGCTGCCATTGTAATAACCAAATCAATTTTTTTAATAGATATATGAGCACTATAGTCCCGTTGTAGACATTTACGCCAAGGAAGAACAATTTTGTATACACTGTTTGTTTAATACTTTAATTCGGTCTAAGAAAGGTATTAAAATATCAACCCTATATTTCAAAGACGAAGGTATTTAATTCTCGACGAATGTGTCAAGTGTATTCGTCATCTTGTCACGCTTTTCTCGCCTGATAAATGATGACTGTATTTAATGTTGACACATTCGGGTCGCTTCTTATCGCCTTCAAGTCCCATTTATTAGTAATAGCGCATTATTAGAGGTGTATTTTATCTCAAAAATGAGCTGTAAAAATAATAATAATGTTGCATAAAAAATCATACTTAGTCAATACAATAATTCTTAATTTCAACTGTAAATACGGTTAGATTGTTTTGAGTTTGTAATTGTTTAAAAATATTGTTATTTATTTAAATTAACGAATAATTGAGTTTGCTAGTCAAACCAATGAATCGGTCTCGAAATTAAATTTTCCCTTGTATTAGACAACGATTATATTATTATCTAGGGGCTTGCACACCCAAACCCAAGCCAATTTAGAACAGTAAGTTTTCAAAATTGACCTCATCTAAAAACTGAGACCTTTCATACTGTGTATTAAATAAATCCAATGTCCATAAAGCAGCTAATCCACCAAAATGTATAAAAATCCCAATTGAAATTGGGCTTTATCGAGCTCAAGAAATTAAGTCAGTAATTGGCGGGGACAATTTGACAGTCGACTTTTGGTCGGTTGGTATACAGACGAGTGTACAATAAAATTTAGAACTTACCTTCTACACACCAAGAAGAATTACTAAACATAAAGGTCGTTTCACGCGGTCTGTCTGAGCAATTTGTGGTCGTCATCTCATCAACATAATGGCGGAGGGTCAGTACCTAATACGGTGGATTCGGCCGCTTCGTTCCCGCCACAACGCGACCTGGTAACACTCGAGGCGATTTTGTAATTTCAACAAACGCTTTGCAATTACGACGCAGACTTTGTGGAATGTTATTACTTTTTCGCGCTTGTTAATGTTTAAGTAAAATAAAATTATCACACCTATTTACATTCACTACCGAAAAAAATAAAACTATTTAGTTTATTTCAACTATGTAAATGTACACATTCATTTCATATATTTGTGGCCAACCGAATCTATTTTCTATTTTTACCTATTTGTATATTTTAATTATGATTTAAACTTTTACGTATGTTTTTATTCCTTTTGTTTACTTTTCTGTCCATAACTCTTCCTTGTTTCTTCTCTGTTACAAAATTTTTCCTTAATGCTAATTTTGATATGATTCTTCTTCCCTTTAACAACCGCATCAATATTTTTTATCACACAAAGGTTTGTATTGCTTGGGTATCTCAAACAAGATCTATTTCCGCTGTGTGTTTGTCCCTATGAATGCTTGAATCTTTAAGAATGCGCAACAGATTCAGTTGCGGTTTTTTTAACTGTTATTAAACGAATGGTTTTCCTTACAAGCAAATTTATGTTTGGGCGTCTTTCTTAGTCACTGCACCAAAGAGTACTTGAGTATCTAGCCATTTTGTATTAAAACACAATGGCTAGATATAAAACGAAAATGTCATATCTGTCAGCACTTTAACGCTTATTACAGTAAGAATTCTCACAGAGCCCAGGTAGGCCAGGTAGGCCCGGTTTTCTGACAGTATTTTCCTCGTTTCCTTCTGACGGCTGGTGATGTCAAGGGAATTCACGAAAATACGTGTACTGTTAGTCAAGTAACGATTTGTGTGTATGATTAGAAACTCTTTGTATTTTCAATGGATTCAACTATGAGGAAAAGAGTTTCTTAATTCTACCATATAATATTATTATCGTTTAAGAATGAATTTGGGTTGTGTAATGAGTGAGATGGCTGTATTATGATACGGAGACATGGATCTAATGATGGCATCACAAAGAAAAACCACGAAGGTTTGTGACCACTAAGCCGCATTTAGCAAGCGTGGTGGTTAAGCCAGTGCTCATTATTGTAACAATGACCTGATTTCTATGATAGACGCCTTTGACCTGCAGTGTAGTACAAAAATAGGATGATCCATTTATTATTTTCATTATCAGGAAACGTTTTTTTATGATAATTTATTTTGTACACAATTCAAAAGAATTTTTACTCATCAGATCATCCTTTATTAAAGGTGCAAAGAAGCTGGGCGTCATTAATCTCATTTTTACTTATAGACTTGCAGATATACCTAATGAAGATACGACTGTGGCAAGAAACTAACTATTAGTAGAAATAACTTCTCTTGATAAAATTATAGCATCATAATTTATATTTCGCCTCAGTGTAATCAAGTTTGATGTCATCCAATTCCAGCCTTTTTCAAACTGTAGCCTAATGCCGTCGAGCTTCATAAATAATGGCCCATAATGTCAGATCTCGGCGACACCGACTCTTAGCGAGAGGCTTAAAATCCTAGTTTCCAATATTGCATTTGTAATTTATGTCAGAGCTTTAATATGAGCTTCTAATAAATCTAATAGGAGTGTTATGGTGACATAAATCTAGTTACCGACAAGGGACATGTGATTAGTTGCTATTAGTAGACATTAATGGCAACCATAAAGATGAAAAAAAGTTGCCCGACTGTTGAAAGTATTAGTAATCCAATCTAACATTATTATCGGCATATTATGTGTGGGTGTTGATGAGTATTTTAAGCGCCCCTATTCACAAACGTTAAGGTCTATTCGTGTACGCAAACTTATTAACTGCCTGCACGTTTAGGTAAGAAAGAGAAAAAGCATAGTTTGCGAATTCGAATCCGGTTGTGAGTTTTTTGGGAATATGGGGTCAGCCCTTGGAACATGTACAGTAACGAGCAATTGGATGGAAATGCTTTAGCACTTGACATTACCAGGTTTAATACACATTTGATAAATTTGTGTAAATTACGTAACTGGATTTCTTTACAAATTTAGGGAATGTAAATCAAGGATGTAGCATTTTTTTAAGGGGTTTTTTATTCTGCATACACTTAGTGGTTTGCTATAGAAAAAAGAAAAGCGTTCTCATTTTCTGACTCTCAATATTAGTATTGATGTCTTAGCTCAACGCTTGCCAAGCGGAATTAGTTGGCGTTATTGGAATTGCTCGCTTCGCTCCGAAGCCTATGAAGGTGACCTTCGGCATAAAAAGATGAACGTCGTTGCCTACAGAAACCTAAATAGGTAAATATTTTTTAAGTTGTCACGGCTTGTCGTTAATATATGTCTATGAACTGTCTATGAAAAAAAAGAATTCCTTTTTATTTTAGTAACATTTATGTATGTTAATCTGATATGAACTTAAAGGAGATAAAATCAATTAGGAATTTCCAACTGATTATCACCTGATAAATTCCACGTTCCTAATTTAAACCTGTACGACTACAAAAATCCATAATATGTACTAAACTACAAATTGTAACTATCTAGAAAAGCATAAGAGAACCTAATGATACCTTAAATTTCAAAATCGAATAAGACGTTTATACTAAATATATGTATGGTCAACAACAAAACACGGGAAACATATGTTGTTCCATATTAGTTCTTATGGTTATGCAATAGAGGAGTCCAAAGTGTGTGGTCTGCCGCGCCTTTGACGTTACACACATATACGCAAACACATTGCGTCCCTTCTGGGTCTTGTTCACTCAGGTACCAAATATAAAAATCAGAAGATATCAACGTCTCTAACGTTCACCAAGAGGCACGGTAAAAAGTTGTAAATAAAAAGCGCGTGTAATGCGTTGAACACATTAGGCGTCGGGTCTGGCGTAATAAACTCTATGGCGGTGCTCGCTCATGAGGCTCGGTTATTACGCCAAAATAACCGCAATGTGCCATAATGCCTATACAGACGCCGTGATTTATCTTGTACTAGTGGATCGCTCCGGCTTTGCACCGGTGTGTTTTATACTCTGGATAACATTTGGAGTTTTAATAAAGATTCCTATTTTTATTGATATCGGTCACATGTAGTTTCTACATAGTTTATAGAAACTACATAGTTTCGGAGCTTATTCAATGCAAACAAATATATATAGAATCAAATCTTACCTCTTAAATTAAGTATGGATAGGTATTAAGTATCATGTTAAGCATTTTTTCAAAAACTTTTTATGTTAGGGAAAAAGCCTGAGGCGATCTACAATTACAGCCTAGCGGCCTTATTAATAATATATTAGTCCTGGTTTAACCAAGACTAGAGAACTCCAAACATCTTAAAAAGTCTCACGTTGAAGGCCAAAAAAATTTGACGACTTATTTTTTAAAATTGATGTGATTTAAAAGACAATAAAAAGGCATAGCAATATCTTCTATATATATAAAAGGAGAAACTGACTGACTGACTGACTGACTGACATATCAACGCACAGCCCAAACGGCTAAACGTAGGCACTTGAAATTTGGAAGGGACGTAGCTTAGGTACCGTAGGGGTGCACTAAGAAAGGAATTTCCGAAATTCCCACGGGAACGGGAATTAGCGGGAAAATCCTTTTGTATGAAAAATCTAAACCGCTTAAGTTAGACGCTTGAAATTTGGCATGCAGGTACCTTAGTAAATATAAAGTTTAGTTATGGCTGTATTTTGAGAAATTCCCACGGGAACGGGAGTTAGCGGGAAAAAACTTTTGTATGAAAAAATCTAAACCGCGTAAGTTAGATGATTGAAATTTGACATGCATATACCTTAGTGAATGCAAAGTTAAGTCATGATTGGATTTTCCAAAATTCCCATGGGAACGGGAATAGCGGGAAAAACTTTTGTACCGCGAGTTAGAGGCTTGAAATTTTTTAGTATATGGTATCTTAGCAAATGTACAGCTTCATGGGAATGGGAAACATCTTTTTCATGAAAAAATACTGCACTAACGCCAGATTCAGAATAATTGTTATGTTGTTTTTTAATGTATTTTCTCAAAAAAAAAAAAAAACTTTTTAAAATTTTTGAATGCAACATTCATTATTATTTACATTCGACACACACCGAGAAAAATACTGAAATGACACAATAACACGCCACGCGGACGAAGTCGCGGGCAAAAGCTAGTTGCGTATAAATACAGTCAGGTGCATCATAGGTATATAATCTCATACTGAAGTTAACCTTAAACAAACGTCATAAGAGCCCAAATGCTTACATCACTACATAGTATAAAACAAAGTCACTTTTTATGTCCCGGTTTTTTTAAATAGATAGAGTGATTCAAGAGGAAGGTTTTTATTTGCAATAAATAATAGAAAAGCCAATAATTCTAATTATTTACATTACATCCGTGCGAAGCCGGGGTGGGTGGCTAGTTTTAAATAAAGCGTTAATCCGACAGTTCTTTATGAGCTATTTAATTTTCGTCATTCTCTGTGTATATGACACACGCCTCTCAAAATATATATCTATTCCTATACTTGTTTAGTGGTCAAAATATGTTTTATGCAAAGATGTTATCCATCACACGTTACTTTCACGCCAGATACGGCCTTTTTATATTCACGAATTCGTTTGAAGCTAAAATATGTTATAAAAATTCATAATATTGGACACAGGCTTTTCGCTGAACCTTTCCCGACAAGTGCGTGGGTGCAACGTTCTCCAGACTTGAAAATTTTCCACTGGCAACTATCGCAGAGTTTGTTCTCGTTTCTTCGTTATGTAATAGAATTTATATTGCTGGAAACCGGTAACGTGAGCCTTTTCGGTGTAATTGAGTTGTGTAAGTAAAGTGGTGGTCACGTTGGGCACACGTTGGGCGGGAAGGTTCATTCACGTAATGGCTGCTTTTACGTACACGAGAGAATACGTCATCCCATTCCAATACACTTCGCTACTTTATTTGGATACATTCTAATATTCTTTTTTATATTTTATTTATTATAAGGAAACATACAGTACTTATAACAGTGTAGGTAATACAGACAAACAATATCTTAAATCAATTAAGTGTCCACCTATAAAATACGTTATCCATAAGTTCTTAAATTACATAAATATATATATAAAAAAACTAAACAAATTTCTTAATTACGTTAAATTAAGACACAATTTATCCGCAACAGCCTTTTTGTACGCCCTTAAGGAAGAACTAAAAATGTCTAGGTCATGAAAATCGCTATTGTATTTATGACATGAGCGCAGCATAAAGGTTTAATTCATTCTTTTTTTAATCGATATTACTCGTATATTAAATCTTGTTATATAAGTGCTTAACTATGATTAAATTAGGGAATTATATAAGCGCTTTTTTGTATGCATGATTGAAAAAAGGGAATGCTTTTGAGAAAATGTTGCTTTTGAATGATATCAATAAATAAACATGATATACATTCATTTAATCGAAATCAAAATCTGCGGTACCTACTTATGATAGTATGAAGTAATAGGGTTGTAAATTGTTCCACATGATAGCCAAATCCCCCATAACAGATATAATAATGGTTACCGGCTTTAATCACGCTAGCCAAGAAGGTGATGATAACAGACTCATAATACTTTAAAAAAATCAGAAACATTCTATCGACGACCCAGGAGCCGAACTTGAGGTCATGACCCGATAGTATCGGTTCTTAAAGCACTAAGTCATCGAGACATTACATGAACTAACTGCGGAACAAAGTCAAATTGTGTGTATACTTATATTGTAAAGGCGAAAGTGTGTGACAATATATGGATGTCTGGATGTGTGGATATGTGCTTAATACTCTTTCACGCAAAAAATACTCATCTAATCCAGAACGAAATTTAGTGTAAATTGAGAATATATCTTAGATTAATAAATAGGATACGCGGGCGAAGTTCGTGCGACAGTTAGGTCTAAGAATCAGACGGCTCACTTTAACACCAGTACCCTTACGACGAACAAAAAGAGCAATCAAGTAGCTTTGGAAAGCATTTCCTTTAGTGCCACTACTTGCAGCTCTATTATTACAATTGCCATACAAATTTCTATTACTATTTAAGATAAGATAAGATAACATTCCTTGTTTCTTCTATTTCTTTCGATTTATAGCAATATTAATAATTCAAGATCGAAATTTGTCGAGGCATCGTTAACTCGTTTATGTTGTTAGGCGCGTTATTAAAGTGTCGTAAAGTTAGCAGTTTTGTTTGAGACCCGTAGGCGAGTACCAAAAGTAAGTTGTAAGACGCGTCAGAGAACGCTGTGACGCAGTTCGGAACCTATTGTTGGAAACGCTTAACTTAAATCCTACGACAAGAATAGCAGGTGGTCTCTAAACAACGCAATTATTTTTTTTAATTCAAAGGACATATGAGAGATGCTCTGGATATCTTGTCTATTTTAACACATTTACAATTAGTGCAAAAATATTTGTTATTATAAGCCGTAGCTACAGAAGTTACTGCATGCGATTTTTTTTCCGTTATTTCGGAATAATAAAAAATCTTCTACGCCGTCCCATTATCAATGTACCGGTCAATATGAAATATTATTAAGTAGAATTAGCAAATAAAACTCGTCATAGCTTACATTGCTTGAGAGTTTGTCTGACAAAGCCATATATATATTATAATTTCTTTATTCTAAGGACAAAGCAGTAATAGACATATTACAATTTGTTTCCTTTTTCTTAATATAAAAGTTTTATTAGTGTGTTTATGTAAAAAAAATATTTACTTTTTTGATATAATAAACTATTGGTCAAATTAACTATAAAAGTTAAAGCTACAAAGTAACTACTTGCTTTCTCATTTGAATCCCTAAAAACTGATCTGTAAAAGATATTTTGTAAAATAACGTGCAAAAGCAATTAGTATTAAATGTTCTCTTCTAGTTTAAACGAATTTTCCAGAATTTTCCAGAGCCATTAGGCCGGGATCCCGCGTCGAGCTCGCCCACGCTTTTGGCTATTTCCACCTCACCCCACTTAGGCATTTTCGGAACCTGGCTTCCAACATAGCTACGTCATAGTGGGGATTAAGAATATGTGGCTGTACCATGCTGTCTTCATTTATATATTGCTTTACATGCATAGGTAAACACATAACCGTGTTTCTAATTGCATAGACTATCTTTAATCATTTTCATAAAAAAACAACTATCCCTCGACTGCTCTGGAATACCGTAATCAGATTCTGGTTTCTTTATTGTGCTATAACTGTCTGCATGTCTCAATAATTTTCAACAAAAATCATCAAATTCGGTCTCTAAATATATAATAATATTTTTTTAAAGTCGGTTAAGCAAAATGCGGAATTCTTTCTTAAATATTGCCCTGTGTCCTATTTGTAAATATTAATTCATTGAAGATACTTACATAGTGCAGTTTAGTTCTTTTACTAATATAGTCGTATTGAGGTTCAATCTGTTACGCAAAACAAATTAAAATTATTTCTTGCAACCAATTGTTAGGTCTATAATATAATTTGTTAGGTTTATAATTATTTGCTTTCATGAAGTATTTATTATTTATTTTAAACTTAATTTACAGATAGGAAACTTGTATTTCAAATTGATTTGAACACTTCCGGTGAGTGATTTTTCTGATTGGCCGTAGCTTTGGTTCGTGGCTCCACCGCATGGTGGCGCCACGTGCAAGAGTAAAAACAGAATAAAAACTCTGTTGGGTGGCATTTGAGGGCGAGCTGTCGAGGTAGACGGACGTCTGGTGAACTTAATTTAAGTAACACTATGTAGAGTTATGTGGAGCAAGTGATGTTCAGAGCGTACTTGTAAAAGGAATTACAATTGGAATAAATTAGTCGATACCAACCAACAGTGGATTTATTTATCTCACCTGACCCCTATAGGTCACAAGTGGGATCCACGAGAAAAAAAACATATTGTTCTCGTCACGCCTACAAAACGTAAGTACTTTTTGTGCCAATTTTTTTTTTACGTAGCATGCCTTATATCTTATCATTTTGTGAAAGAATAAACTTCGTCAAATTATAGTTAGACCAATTTGTTATATTTAACGAAACGACTTTAAATTACAGACGGTGAAAAAAATAAATATTTCAAACATAGACTAGTGTCTATGATAGTTAAGATAGTTCAGTACCTATAATTTTTATTAACAAAAAAGGGATTATAACAGCGTACGGGGACTACCATTCCCTCTATATGATAAAGATCTGAACCAATGTTACATTTAGATTTCATTTATGTATACGTTTTAGCAATACGCTTTTTATGTTATCTAAGGACTTCCACAATTATTTAATTCGTGTTAACGTATAATGGTATACGTAATACGTTATAAAGAAGGTAAACTATTAATTCCTTATCACGAATGAGCGTTAGGTTTCTAAGCAAAATGAACAAATCCTCCTCTTGCAATATATTTTAAATAATTATTCTATCATTATTCTTTGTATAGTAATTCTTGATTCTAGCTGCTACATTTTTTCCATACCAAATGAGACTAGTGAATTGTATGAAAAAGAACACTTTATAAATAAACCTTATACGGATTTTATGGCAAAGGTCTTTGCTCATTTTGTGCATATTTGAAATACCCAGATATAATCAACGAAATAGTTAAACCTATTTTAAATAGATCCAAAAAGGTAGTTTTTAACATTAATTATCTAAGAAAATTTTATGCAATAGAGCAGTCAGAGTCGGAATCCTAATGTCGGGTATTGTTAACAGCTATCTGTTTACATGCTCCAATATCATTGTGGCCCTGTGATTATGATGAATGGAGTATTAAGTTTTTTTTGGAAGTTTCAGAATAATAAACATGGAAGATAATAGTGGCAATAGACGAAGTCACAGGAAAACCCAAGGTAGAGGGTTGAGTGACTGTGAAAATGAGGATAGTCACAGGATAACCCAAGGTAGAGGGTTGAGTGACTGTGAAAATGAGGATAGTCACAGGATAACCCAAGGTAGAGGGTTGAGTGACTCTGAAAATGAGGATAGTCACGGGATAACCCGAGGTAAAGGGTTGAGTGACGCCCGAGGTAAAGGGTTAAGTCAAATAAGGAAACAATCTGAAAGGGTAAACCAATGCTTAGAAGACGATATGCACGAAATGGAGGACCTACGAGCTTCTCGCGCTGGATCTGTTATTTTAAATACACAAGTGAATCTTAGGGAAGAAAAGAGATGGAAAAAAACCACAGCTAAAAGGAAAAATGAAGAATCGGTGTGTGTGCAACAAAGCCCGGAAAGACATTCAAAACGTGGTAGATATTATAACTATGATAAGAGAGTTGAACAGGAAATGGACCATACTATTTTAGATAAAGTTTTATGTATATTAAGGGAGGTTAAAAGTTCGGAAAAGCCCAAGCTGACATTCAATACAAATGTCATCCCAGAATTTGACCCGCTTTATAAAGAACAAACTATTCTTATGTGGGTTAATAAAATAGAAGAATGCGCCGAAATCTATGGCTGGGATGAAAGGGAAACAATTCACTATTCTTTGCCGAAACTTTGCGGTGTTGCTAAATCATGGTATCAAAGTCTCCCCTCTTTGCTACATTCATGGACAGAATGGAAGAAAATGCTATTCGACTCTTTTCCATGTCGCGAGGACTATGCCGAACTTTTAACCGAAATGTTAGGTAAGAGATGTAAATACGGTGAGTCATTGGAGCATTACTATTATGGAAAAATAAGCTTATTGAACAGGTGCCAAATTCAGGGTAAACGGGCTGTTGACTGTCTTTTGCATGGAGTAGACGATAGGGCAATCAAGGTTGGCGCTCAGGCAGCATCATTCAAGGAACCGGAACAGGTACTAAAGTATTTTAGGACAGTCAAACCTAACCAAGCTAAGGAGTCCCGCGAGTCTGGAGGTAAAGGAAGAATCGAAAGGCAAAGCACAGTATTCTACAATAAACCAGGTACGAGCACGATGAGAGCTGGTGGTATAAATAACAATATACGTTGTTATAATTGCAGCGAAATAGGGCATCCAAGTTTTCGTTGTCAAAAACCATTAATTAAATGTGATAAATGTGGTAAATTAGGGCACCAAACATCGAATTGTTTTACTAATAAAGTTCTGGTTGGACAAGACAAGCGCGACAATCAAGTGACTAAAGATAAAAATGGGAACGAGAAAGATGTATCCCAGTTAAACATAGATGATTCGTCTAATGACAAGTACTTGCTTGATATTATGATTAATGGTAAACCAATTACATGTCATGTTGATTTAGGAAGTCAATGTTCTTTGATAAGAGTGAGTAATGCAAACTTATTACAAATAACTTATACTCACAAAGAAGGATTGCCGATTCTTAGGGGTATAGGAGGTTGTTTAGTTCAACCATTAGGTGTAGCTAAAGTTTCTGTGGAGGTACAAGGGATCAACGAAGATATTGAGATGTTGGTAGTCGAAGATTACGTCTTAACACATCCTGTTTTACTTGGACATACTTTTACTGAAAAGCCGAATATTGTCATTATAAAAACTCCTTCTCAATTAATTTTTAAAAAATCCTGTATGACTAAAGTACACCTTCATGTTCAAAATGATGTGACTATACCTGCAAATACTATGCGACCTGTGGTTATAAACTCTTCTACGTTAATTAATAATATGGTGCGTGTAAGGGGATCTATGAGGGGTTCTGAAGGTTGTGAGTATTATTTGTTGCCCGGTGAATATGAAATCAAAAACGGGAAAGGTGCACTGCTTGTGTTTAACGCTTCTAAGGGGCCCATTATTATAGAAAAGGGAACCTTGATGACTCGAAGTTATTGTAGATTTGCCCCTGAGTCTGAAGTTATAATGGAATGTAGTACTGTCTCTTTATCGGAATCAATTGTCGACGAAACTATAAATTGCGGTGATGATTTAGGGCCTGAAGACCGTTTGAAACTACAACAACTATTATGCAGGTACAGTAACTGTTTCTCTTCTGGACTTGCTGATTTAGGGTTTACTTCAGTTACAGAAATGACAATTGAGCTAGATGATGCAGAACCAGTGGTATATCGTCCATACCGCATGTCATTTGCCGAGCGAGATCTGGTGAGAAACATGGTGCAGGAAATGGTGGCTTATGGTATTGTACGAGAGTCGTCTTCTCCGTACGCGAGTCCAATTGTGTTAGTACAAAAGAAAACTGGAGAGAAAAGACTTTGTGTCGACTATCGATCACTAAACCGAAAGACTAAGAAAGACCATTATCCAATGCCAAGGGTTGAGGATCAGCTCGATCGTCTAACAGGTAACAACACGTTTATATCTTTGGATTTAGCATCAGGGTATTACCAAATCCCAATTCAAGAGGACTCACGGCACAAAACTGCTTTCGTAACTCCTGATGGGCAGTTCGAGTTTAACAGAATGCCGTTTGGGCTAGTCAATGCGCCTTCAGTATTCCAGCGGACAATCAACAAAATATTGAATGATGCTAAAATAAAGTATGCCATAGTATATATGGACGATATTTTAATCCCCGCTAAAGACGTTAGTGAAGGCTTAGAGAGATTGGAAGAGGTACTTGTACTTTTGCGTACCGGGGGGCTTACGCTCAAAATTAGCAAGTGTAATTTCTTTATGAAAAAAATTGATTTTTTTAGGTTTTGAAGTAAGCGCTGACGGAATTCGACCTGGGTCAAAGAAAACTGATGCAGTCTCAAAATTTTCTGCTCCCAAAACTCAGCACGAACTACGTCAATTTCTGGGTTTATCAGGATTTTTTCGCCGTTTTGTAAAAGATTATGCGTTAATTTGTGCACCTTTAACGAATCTCTTAAGGAAAAATATGAATTGGGTATGGGGGAAAACTGAAACTGAATCTTTTGAGAAAATAAAGCAAAATCTCATTGAACGTCCTTTGCTAGCTCTGTATAACCCTTGTGCAGAGACAGAATTGCACACAGATGCAAGCAAAGACGGTCTAGCCGGTATACTACTACAAAAAAATATTAAAGGCGCCCTTCAACCAATATCATACTTTAGTCGGAAGACGACAGTGGATGAAAGCAAGTTACATTCGTACGAACTAGAAACTTTGGCTGTCATTGCCTCTCTGAATCGTTTTAGAGTGTATTTGGTCGGGATCCCTTTCAAAATTTTAACTGACTGTAGCGCGCTTAGATCCACAATGGTGAAACGGGACTTAATACCCCGGATTGCAAGATGGTGGGTCCAATTCCAGGAGTTTGACTGTACAATTGAGTACCGAGCAGGATCACGCATGACTCACGTAGACGCATTAAGTCGCAACCCTGTCGACGAAGTTACAGTTGAATCTCATATTTTGGATGTGTTAGCTCTGGATAAAACTGAACATGATTGGATTACCACTGTCCAATCATCTGACGATGAGGTAAAACAAATTAAAAATGTTCTTGAAGATTCTAATTCAGAAAAAGTAGCAGATATTCAGAAACATTATAAGATAAAAAATGGTCGCCTATACAGAGTCGTCGATAATAATATGAAATGGTTTGTACCAAAAGGAGTAAGATGGCAAATTTTAAAGAGAAATCACGATGATTTGGGACATCACGGATTTGAAAAAACCCTGCAGCGAATTCAGCAATACTACTGGTTCGCCAAAATGAGAAAATTCGTAAAAAAATACGTATCATCATGTTTGGAGTGTGCTCACCATAAAACGCCGGGAGGAAAAAAAAGAAGGGTTTCTTCACCCTATTGAAAAAGTAGCAATACCATTCCACACCATTCATGCAGATCACCTTGGCCCATTTATAACCAGTAAAAAGGGGAATAGTTATTTGCTCGTCTTAGTCGATAGCTTTACCAAGTATTCCAATATTGTACCGGTACGTAACACAAAGTCCACCACATCTGTTAAAGTTCTGACGGACCACGTAAGAAATTTCGGCGTGCCGACTCGCCTTATTACCGACAAAGGTTCTAGTTTTACAAGCAAAGTATTTAAAGACTTCATTGACTCTCATGGGATTAAGCACGTGATTAATGCTGTGGCAACACCAAGGGCGAATGGGCAAGTCGAAAGATTCAACAGGACCATCCTCAATGCTCTATCTACAGCAGCACATGGGAGCGATGACAAAACATGGGACGAGTTCATTCCGGACATACAAGTAGGTATAAATACAACTATTCATAAAACGATACAAAAAAGTCCCTCTGAATTACTATTTGGGTTTAATATAAAAGCAAAGTCAGATGGAATTCTCAGTTCCATCATAAACGATACTATAAATGAATGCCCGTCTGAGGCATTGAACGATCTACGAGAAAAAGCCAGTAATAGTATCAAATCTCAACAAATTAAAGATGCAGACTACTTCAATAAAGGTAGGAAAAATAGCAGGCAGTATTCTGAAGGTGATTTGGTACGAGTGGAACGGCAAGTTCCTCATGATGGTAAGTCTCAAAAACTAGTCGTGAAATACCAAGGCCCATACCGTATTGTTAAAGTACTTTCCAATGACAGATTCATTATTGAAGATACTCCAATGACCCGTAAAAATAATCGCAGGTTTGAATGTGTAGTAGCAATTGATAAAATCCAGCCATGGCTGAATTTTGATAGAGATTGTGGCAGCAGTTCAGATACTATAGCATCAGAGAGTAGTGATGACAATGACTGTTAAACATATGCTTGCAAAGTAGTCGAAATCTGAGGTTTCAAATTACCTTTAAGTTGCATGTTGATTTTTTTTTTTTTTTTTTTTATCTTTTTTGTAAATACTTTTTTTTGTTGTTGTCTAGCGAAAATGTATTACTTATCTTATTATCTTACTTAGGTATGCAGTATAATATAGTGTAATTTCAAAATAGTTTATATAATCAGATTTATGAGATTTATTATCTTCTACGCGAAGGGACTCGCTGTTAGTAGGACGGCCGAGCTGTTAGGTCTATAATATAATTTGTTAGGTTTATAATTATTTGCTTTCATGAAGTATTTATTATTTATTTTAAACTTAATTTACAGATAGGAAACTTGTACAAATTAAAGTATTTCAAATTGATTTGAACACTTCCGGTGAGTGATTTTTCTGATTGGCCGTAGCTTTGGTTCGTGGCTCCACCGCATGGTGGCGCCACGTGCAAGAGTAAAAACAGAATAAAAACTCTGTTGGGTGGCATTTGAGGGCGAGCTGTCGAGGTAGACGGACGTCTGGTGAACTTAATTTAAGTAACACTATGTAGAGTTATGTGGAGCAAGTGATGTTCAGAGCGTACTTGTAAAAGGAATTACAATTGGAATAAATTAGTCGATACCAACCAACAGTGGATTTATTTATCTCACCTGACCCCTATACAATCCACTTTATTTCGTTTTTATGTTAAAATTTTAACTAAACCTTAACTTTAATATCGAAATAAGTTAAGTTAGTAATTGAGTTGAGTCACATTTGTTTATTATGAGTGATAGGTTTGGCTTAATCTAATAAGGTTCACCTGAACACAATCACTTAACCGAAATAGCATACCTATACTATTATGGAATCCAATTGGCCTCATTGACTTTAAGTTTTGTGTTATATTATTATATGTGTAATGTTCAATAAATATATATGTATTTCTTTCCATAGACATAAAGAAAACCCTCAGGATTAAACGAGTTTTCCTTTCGTAGGTTAAGAATCAGCTAAGAAAAATTGTGTTAAATAAGACTCCCATTATTCTTGCTTTCTTATTATGAATGCCTTCCCATGTTGATTGCGTAATTTGTAGAGGAGTCCTATATTTTTCTTATTTATGAATTGCCTACGCGTTGTATCAAGTTTTATGGTGCATTTTATTCGACGCGGTAAATTGGAATGAGAACCAATTTTGTATAAGTGCTCGCTGTTTGTGCTCCGTTTAACCCTCATGGCGAAAACAATTTTATCGGATCACAATTGTTATTTCTTTAACATTTCCAATGTTCAAAGTGAGTTATATAAATAATTTGTCTAGGTTTCAAATTTTGTTCAAATGCCTTCAGTAAAAGAGTAAAAAAAACCACAAACTTTCATGTTTAGAATATTAATATCAATAAAAGCTACGAAACCTCTGTCGAATACGTCAATATGTCCCCTCAGGCTACGGAAAATAGTGGGAACAGCTGGAGATGAAAAATTAATATACAGAAGACCGTGCAATTGTAGTACATTCCCCACCGTCTCTCCAGTTGGCGAGGCAAGGCTCTTTAATATGACGACTCTTACGTCTCAGCTATGCTGATTTGACGCTCTCAGTTAAATTATATAATTATTGTGTGGTACTCATAATACAAGAGAAAACCTTAGTATGAGATCAGATGATGAATGTGCATTATTACTATAAAATTAGCGGGTAGGTTATATCCGTCATTACAAATTTAGCAACAGTGGGTGAGAGCTATTGCATACGTCAAACGTGCTACAAATAAATACACGTTGCTTGTCACACAAGGGACCGTATCGCGGTATGCAATCGTAGCGCCATAGCTCGTAGCCGTAGCACGTGCCGTTACGGTTGCACGTAGCATGTCACACGCCTCAGTTGCTACCGTAATGGATTGCTTGCTCAACTAATTGGCAACTAAGTTAGATCATCTTTGTTCTGAGTCTAGATTTAGATGCACCAGTCTAAGTTTAAACAGTGTTTTCTTTCTCTGTCGTAATGAGCTTCCATACTAACCTCGTGATGTCCTTACACAATCTTTCAAATTTTTGTTGACAAGTTAAGTTAGTCCAAAAAGTATCAAATAATATTGATAATTTTTCAATACTTCTAAAAAGGGTATTTTTTACTCGTCATTTACTAATTAAACATTTTAGAATTATATATTTCATAATAAAACACTTCATTTGGCCAATAAACGCAAAATAAAAATGTCTCAACTCTCTGCTTGAACAATTTATGACATATTTTTACGACGGCAACTATTACATTTTTATTTCATATTAAATGATGTTTTAAATATTCGCGCAAATTGTTCAGAGAGCTTAACTGTACACGATTAATAATTATATACGTCTGGGACATTTAAGATGAGACGTGTGATATATGTGATGTCTTATGGGTCCCACTTTCTTAAGTTGGAAAGTTGTGTTATAAGGGAAATGTTCCCTTGACCGTCTTCCGCTGCAACGGGAGCGAGGTTGCCCCCCCCCTGCCCCCTCCCGACCCCTTAAGGATCGTAAACTAATGCTATCAACGTGGTGAATAAGGGATACGCTAAGAATCTTTATTTTCTCATAACGCGTCAAGGAGAGGCTTACATCACTTTGTGCTTTGGAACATATGTCATATAGTGAACGATTACTATGTTTTTTAGAACTGGTAATTACTTCATAGATTGCCTTACTAGTAACATCAACTTTTATTTTCTTTTATCGTATGTAAATGATTTATGTTCCATGAGGCATACATATCTGGTCCAATTTATAAATAACATAGATGTGGAATTAATGTTCTAATTTAAATTAATGATTCTGCCTACTATTACCAAAAATATTTCGTTATGGTTGAGTTAAAGTGAGTAATAAAATCATGTGTGGTTTTCTATGTTTTTGAAATAAGCCTGCATTTCGATTAAAACCGCGAATTAAGTCAGAATGAGTTAATTATCCTTTTACAATGACTCCGTTAGTAGGTAAAAAAGTAAAGTCGTAAGTTGTAAAGTATTTTTGAATTGTGATTCTTCATAAGATGCTATTTAATAGAAATGCTGACGTCATAATATTGTAATTAGAGTGACTTGCTTCATGAAGCTGAGACGAGTATCTTTACTTTGTTTTCCTAATCTACTATATAAAAATAAGTCGGGGTTTCCTTCTTGACGCTATAACTCCAGAACGCACAAACCGATTTCCACGGTTTTGCATTCGTTAGAAAGGTCTCGGGCTCCGTGAGGTTTATAGCAAAGTAAATTTAGGAAAAATTTCAACAGAAAAGCGGGGAATTCCTCTAAGGCGAAAATAAGTTCGCTAGGACCGCTAGTAACCTATAATTAAATTATTTATTATCAAAAGTTAGCAGTTAGCTATTCAAATATTGTTTGAAATGTAACTTTAACTTTGATATTTACTGTATCTTGAGTTAGTAATCCAATAAATAAATAACTTAAATTTCGTCTTTCTCTTGGAATAGTCGGTTCGTGATCCTTTCTACTAGATAGATAAACTATAGTTGTAGATTCCCCCCTTGGGTCGGGTAGCTTGTATTGATTGCACACGGAAACCTTTGACCTTTGTCGACGACGGGAAGTATTGTTACCTCGGCGCTGTTATTATTAATTACTCACATTAAGCCCTGGCGGTGAATGGAACCGATAATGAATGTCGTGCACTTCATTATGTTGGCGCTGAAGTGGTTCTAGGACACATAATGTACGAGTAAATTGTCTACTGTATTGGTTCCTTTCAGGGAATCCTTTAAAGTAAAATGAAACTATGTCGACACGATATGTATAGATCCATGGATAGATATTATTATTGATTGTGAATTATAAAAAAACGTAGGGCTATTTTACAGAGACAAAATTTATCTCTTTTATTCAATTTTTAGATTAAATGAAAAATGCTATTTCTAAAAAAATGCATATTGAATACGTAGACAAAAATACACGTAATGAATGTAAATAAATATTTTTATTAAAATGACGGAACAGTTATTGCGACTCATATTGATTAAATAAATCGGTGTTCAACAGGTCTAGCATACGCAACGCGACTAAATTCTATCGCGCTCTTAACAAACGTCAAAAGCGATTGAAGTCAGTGCGTCAGGTGTTGATTGGCCAAAAATACGAGTGCGGTGTGCTAATAGCCAATGAACAGTATCGAAACTTTTGTCCTCTCATGCGATAAATTTGACATATTGCGTATGCTAGGCCTGCAAGTAAGTAGTCAAGTGGATTACAACGCCCATCATAGTCTTTATTACAGTTGCCACTGATTTCAAGATTAGTTCTGTGAAACAGTGTAATCTGTGAACATTCATATTTATGAATTTATAATTATTTTTATAAGGCTTATGAAAAGCGTCATATTGTATTGGTATGGTACTTTGACCATTCCAGTAGTGGTAAATTAGACTATATAACGAAGGCACTTAAATATGTGAAGTTTAGAAGTTTTTATAAAACAGGCATTGATATAGACATGTAGGTATGTATACAAATACCAAGACAAATACCTTCCTTTTCCGCCGTTGTTGAGTAAAGAAGAACAATTTGTGATTTGATAAAATAAAGACCTTTTAGCGTATTTCTATTTACGCAAAGCTTTCAAAGATAATGTTTCCTTATTCCACGTTTATGCCGACACAATCGTTGTCCGGGGGTATTGAGATTTAATATAATTAATGTTTTCGCAAGAAGTGTGCGTGGGCGGGAGCTTCAGTAAATGACCTCTAATACTAATGGTATTAGCGAAAGAAAAAGCTTTTTGTTTTTCCCTTCGTCCGTGCCAATTTTAATTAATTCTAGGTACAATTTACCTAAAGTTTACGAAGAAATACGAAATTTATCAGAACCTTTTTTTAAAAAGCAATGAAGATTCTTATTCATGCAATAGCTAAGCCTGTAATCAAATTTTAATATAGAAACGGGTTCAAATTAGTCTTGGTTGGTAAATATTAGATTGGTGGTAAGTAACTTAAGCACTTGTGTTACAGAAACCAGAAACAACGTTGGTACCACAACACCCAGACCCGAGACAATATCGAAAAGTACGTTTTCCATATAACCCAACCGGGGATCAAACCCGGGACCTCAAAGATGGCGCGATGCCAAAGTCCGGCCCGCTCGCCTCTGCTACGGAGGTCGTCAAATAAAAAATATGGATTTGTTATTTATTAAACATAGAAATGTCTATCTTTATAAATGATAGTGTTATTTTGAAACTTTAATTTGTTGTGGATATACTCGTATATTTTTTGTAATTAGCTACCAATAACTTTTTGGTAAATCTAAAGAATAGAATATCTCAATAAGCATCGCGTTACCAAAGGGCATTAATCTGGTCCCCGGGCACTAGTTTGAGGCCGTTGATCTGCCGAAGCCCTAAATACGTTAAAGGGCATCTTAGTCCCAGCTCGAGGCGACCTTTTTGCTGGAATAGCTTTCCGTTAATTGAGGTTTATTCTAATTACAGGTTCTAAGTGCTGGTATTAAGCTACGGTAAAAGATGTACGAGTATCTTAGTAATAGGAGTCGTAGTACCTTTAGAGTTTGTACAGTCAGCGTCATATAGTTCGTGATACTCAGGATTGGATGAGGTTTCATGCTGGCGTATTTTTCTAATGTGTTTCATATTTTTGAACACTTAGAACGTTTGGATACCATTGGCGGGAAGACTGTAACCATATTTATGGCAGTTTGACTGAGCCGATTTATATGACATTTTAGGTGTGTCGACCTCTTGAGCGACAAAACTGATGACAACAATAAGAAAACTTTGTGTGTACCGATATTATCGACTTTTTAGTTGCGTCTATTTATTAGAGTACCCTGAGTATCACGAACTATATGACGATGACTGTATGTAAAATTAAAATAATTTATCTAGTTATATATTTTTGGTGTATTATTTTTTGTGTGGTAGGTAATACATTTAAGAAAGGAATGTTTATATATAAACATTAATATGAAACTTATATTTAAAATAATTCTAACATACCAAAGAAATAACCATATTTTTTTTTAAACGACTGTTTTTTTTTCAATTTTAAAATTAGAACAGGTCATTAACATAGAATTTCGTCATCATCATAACAAACAAAGCTAAAAATTTAACATTACATACACATATATAAAAAGTATGGATAAATTATGACATTATACAAAACAATTGTATTTACCTTCGTCCATCATTATTATGAGACAATCTTATGTTCTAGTATGTAGACGTGGTATGCGCCACGCGATTAATCTTTATCAACGAATATTAGTATGTCAAAATCGATAAACCTAAAGTCAACTGCTGATTGGCGGAAAATGGGCATGTAGTACTTCCTACATTATCATTTTTTGTCATCTGAGAAAATGTATGTATTGTGTTTGCTTGGCCTAATGTAAATTTGTACGAGTTTGAGTTTGTTACGAAGAATTTGTTTACCCACTGTCGTGCTTTGCTCGATAAAAGGGACATAAATCACTTCCCCTCACACTTTCAAAATCGTACCATTCTGTCATCTCAACATCCTGTACCTTTGTTTGTTCCGTAATTTCAGTGGGTTCATTGGACCCATAATCTGTCGCCATTACCGAAGTGTCTACGGAGAGTTAAGCGTAATCCCATTTACCTCTAAACGTTCAAGAGACGTTTCCGCCAGTCAAAGTTTGTTGAACTGGTGTCAACTAATTAAGCGATTTGTTACATCTAATTAGCTGTGTGGGTGTTTTGAAAAATTTACGTTGTATCTACCTGCTGGATATTATTTTTCTCGCTAAGGCATTGCCCTTACCAAAGCAATCTAACTTTTAAATATTCTCAGTAGGCAGATAAAAAGAAATATACTTTATCTTTTTACCTAACAAAGTGCGTGTTGTAATAATAACAGCGACGGTTTCGAAATACTTTTAGTTAAAAAAATATTTTACTTCAACTAATCAAAATATATTCAGTATAAAGTGTGCATGTTCGATTTCAGGATCAATGAATCCTACTTCTTTATATCTACTAAATATATGAAACTACTGCTATCTGTAAAAACATTAATGTTTAGATAATTTTCGGGGCTTATGAATGTAAGAGGAATATTTCACTCACAAACTACCGAATGGATTTAAATTATAATTTTACAGTTTGATGGATTCCATATTAAAATTACATTCAGGCTCGATCCCGAAATACCTTTTTTTTTTTAAATTTTAAGACTTTCGCGTTCCATTTTTAACATTTAAAATAATTTAACGGGTCAAAACGACCTCCGTAGCCGAGAGGCGAGCGGGCCTGACTTTGGCGAGCGCCATCTCTGAGGTTCCGGGTTCGATCCCCGGTCGGGTCAATATGGGAAACGAACTTTTCCATATTGTCTCGGGTCTGGGTGTTGTGGTACCGTCGTTGCTTCTGATTTATGTAACACAAGTGCTTGAGCTACTTACCACAGAATCAGAGCAATGTATGTGATGTTGTCCAATAAAAAAAAAAACGCGACACCATTTTTATTTAGTAGTTAATACGAACTACTTACTGCCCGACGTTTCGGTTAGGTTGCACTAACCGTGGTCACGAGCTGACTGGTCTTGCTCGCCTTCGTCTGTTCGGGGGAGCTTGCAAATCTTCATCCACCCTCACATTGTCACATAACAAAATGTTATTGAAGTCACTTCGACACACTACACTGACAGTATCCGGAATTGTTTTTGATCGTTCTAACCGCGATAAACATTTGCTAATCACTGGATTCCATGCTGATGATAACTAAAATCCGTCTTCTCTATTAAAATGTTCGTACTTTTTGATTTCAATAGCTTCACGTACTATCCTAGTATGGTAGTGGCGATCGGTCGAGAGGATTTTAGGGACGTGCAACTCCATCCAATGATTAACTCCCATTTCTAATAGATGTTCTGCTACCGCGGATTTATTAGTCTGACGATTTTTGACCGCCGTGATATGTTCTTTCACTCATTCAGCTATTGTCCGCTTAGTTTGTCCAATGTAAGAACTACCACAACTGGAGGTCGAGGGGGAAATGTCTACCTCAGCGTCACTCTCAGCGGGGAACAGAGTGGTATGTCGGGCTCGCACTTACTAAAATCCCCTTGGCGGCCAACGCTGTGCAATTGTGGGGGAGTCGGGATTCCTCTCGGATTTGACACAGGCTCTCCCACAGCGCTTACCGCCAATCGGCCCGTCTCGCCGCGCAATACGCAGCTGAAGCGTGTCAGGCCGAGACCGAGGTAACGGACGCCAGGCTTACCCCACGCCTGGCATCTCCGGTCCCAGCAGCGAATCTGCCGTGCGGCTCTGCTGCCTTCCGCCTCTGCGGACACCCGAGACTCTCAATCCAGCTCTTCTTCCGAGAGCCAGATGAAGTCCCGTGACTTGCCGGCCGCGGAGGATAGGGAGACCGGCAAACGTAATACCGTATCCTCCTCTTCCTCCGCGACTCCACTACGACGCGATTCGCGCCCCGCGCGGCAGCGCGCCTCTGCCGGGCTGTGGAGGACAGGGAAGCCGGCAACGAAACACCAAGGTCCTCCTTTTCTTCCGCGATCCACCTCTGCTCCTGCGGGCTTGCCGCAGAGAGCCTAGCTCGGGATCCGTCTTGGCTTCACCCCGTGCGGTATCGGAGGCTGGGTGACAAGGCCAGCCTCAACGTCCAGGACCACAGGGTTACTGAGCCCCCCCATCGCCACAAGATGCGGAACCCACCGGGGGGATCCCGAAATACCCACACTAAGTCGAAAGCAACGTCTAGTATTTCCCAACTTCCCTCTCAAATTGATCACACATCCAAACCTACTGTCTAGGTATGTACTGTGTGTGTGATTTAACGCTGGCTCCGATGAAAAACAGAGAAACCATACATTATTCAGAGGGATCCGCCTCCATACATCTAATTTAAGAAAAGATACGTCTACAAGATCGCTACCTTAACAAAGAAGAGATCCCTCTTGAGCGTTGGGCAAGCTAATCCGTAAAGGTCATGAATTCACGAAGTCAGCTGGGAGCGGCGCGGATAGGGCGGAGCGTTACCTTTAACTAGTAGAATAAAAAATAGATTTCATGGGTTTTGAACTTTATTCCAAGTAAATAAAGTAGAATTATATTCTGGAGATATACCACTTAGGCTTTGATTCAATTTTCTAGTTGTCCAAATGAATATAGCAAATGTGAAATAGCAGTGTAGTTTTTATCGACTTCAAAAAAGGTGGAGGTTTTACGTTTGACTGCATGTATATTTTTGATTTCTATACTTATGTTGATAATAGCTGTAAATAATTTAAAGACAACAAAAAATACCAACCATAAAACTAATAAAATGATAAATTGAATGCGTCCGATAATCACACCAATCAACTGGTCTCAAACTAAGGGTTTTCGTTGTATTATGAGCACCAGACGACGACGGTTATTAACTGGGCGTAACAGCTTATTACTTTGACCTAAAATCCTTATACACTGCTCCATAACGTAGGTACTAACGCTGAGTATTCGATATTAATTTCATCTTATATCTACCTCCAAGCATTCCTGAGAAAAAGCATTTTGCCAGCTAAAATGTGCCCTAAAAATGAGTTCTAGTGTGCCATAGTTGGAGTGAGTTCTAGGCGTCATAGGAGTATAGTGGCAAATTTTGTCCCTAGCTCAGCTCTTTTTCAATGGATCTTCAACCTTACCGTGCTTTGACGTAGACAGGCAAACACTGCCTTTGACGAGTTCAATATTAGCATATTCACGGCCCGACCTGACGCCTCGTCTGTCATATAATCCTGAAGGAAAAATGTTGAAACAAAGGAGTTAAAGTCACACTGGGAAATCTTCAACATAAAGTAAAGTTTTTATTGAGTACTAGCTGACCCGATGGACATTGTACCGTGATAACAGCGACTATTAATTATATATATTTTAATTTTTTTCTTCCTTAAGAACCTTCTCCCGACAATAACAAACACATCTAAAGTAGAATTGGTCAAGCCGTTCACGCGTAATGGCGTGAGCAAAGAAAATAGGAATTCATTTTTATATGCATATATATAATAGATTAGGAACATGAATTTGAAGACTTATAAAGCTGTGCACATCGCGGTCCGGTTTTCGATTGCTGGCAATACAATTATATCTAACATTGTCTTTGACTTGTTCCATGTTATTTTTAGATAAAAAATAACCCTTACGTTAATCTAGTATCTACCTCATCTATCTTTCTACCGAGTTTCATCTTATTGAATTCAATAATTGTTGTGTGAAATAGCAACAGACAGACATCCATACGTTCTTAAAAAAATGGTGATTATAGTATTAAAAAACATTTCGAAGTCATCTGTCTCTTAGTAGTATTTCGTTACAACCAATAATAAATAACCAATTCCCGGAGTATAGGATTCCAAGCACCCGAAACTGGGAACAAAATTAATGATAAGTGCTTTGAAAAGATGCTTTGGAGAGATTATTAGTCAATTGCCAACATCTTAGATAACATAAGCCGAAGCTTAGGTATGAGGTCCCTTCGTCGATTCCCAAGGGTTGTGATGACCAATAAAATGTGTCCCTAATTGGACCAGCCTACCGTTTGTTTCTAATTAAGGTCTTTATTTGCAAATTAAGGGAGCTGCGTCGATTCTCGAGTCGACATCTTGCTTGTACTTATTTGCTCTCGAATGGTGGTTGGCTGTGAGAAAAATAGATGCTTAAATAATTTAAAAACACCAGAACGGCCCCATTTGGATGACTGCCTGTTTAAATTGGTGGGAAGAATAGTATTGTTTTTGTGCCCATCGTAATTTTGAATTTTTTTTCTAAACTTTTTTATAAGTTAATACGGTTAACTTGATGTATCTTCTACGTGGTAACACAAGATCCTAATATACAGTAAATTGCATTTTTTTTACCATTTCGTTTACCAAAATTAATTTAAAGTCAGTATTTTTTCCAGCCAAGACGATTTTTTTTTTAAATTATGTATGTATGGCCAAAGTACGAGTAAAAACAACATCTACTAGCCTCTGGGCATAACAAGGGATGGTGTGGGCCAAAGTTGAAAGGCTCAAGGCCTCAACTTAGGACTTGACTGTTTAAATTCGAAATGTTATGATACCCTTTGACTAGTCTATGTATTTAGAATAAATAAATAAATAAATAAATGCGCCAGACAATCACACCAATCACCTGGTCTCAAACTAAGGTTTTACCTTGTACTATGAGTACCAGACGACGACGATTTAGAATAATAAAATATAAACTCATTTTTTTCCACAGCACTCATTTTCTCATGTGCCAATTATATGTAGGTAACTATAATGTACAAAGATTCTTTTGATAGCAGTACCTACAGGTACTAAAGTTTACGTTCTCCTAGTGTTGCACATTCATTAGGGAGCCCAGGGTTCGCTACGACAATGGTCCTGATTTTGATAGTTGTAGTTAAATTGGATCAATCGCCTTCTGACCCCGGAAACCAGACCTTAAATTGTTTTCGGAACCGACGATTTTGTGTGTTAATCATGATCGTTTTTAACAGAAAATAGGTTATCCAAGCCTACAATGTCCCCAAAGCTAAGGAAACTTAATATCTGATTAGTGTGGGGAACACTCACACCAAGATACGAAACTATGACCTTCAAATATCAAAGCCCAACGCTCTTACCACTGAGGCAATGTTAGTGCTATATTTACGTTTACTTTTAATAGCGGTACAACAAAATTTTAATTCTTACTATTTCCAATATTTTTTTCATAGTGATTGTTTTTATATACTTATGCAAGGTCTATTCTTCCAAAAGACAGCTAGTACCGCTTTGCAATATTTATGTAGTTTGTGGTTTCTATCGAACGGCTCCCCTCACAAACATCTTACTCTTTATTGATAGGGTTCGTTCCTTAGTTTAAGAAAGGTAGGGCATAGCGATTTATCGCTCGAACTGGAGCAGCCCGACTGGTGAAATACTTCCACCTTACAGAAGAATGCAGCCAAATAACAATCACTTCTGTGTTGTTGTGTTCCTGCGTGGGAGTAAGGTTTCCAGAGCTCTTGGGGGGTGCTAAATTAGTAGCACGGGTCAAGCCTTCAAGGTGAGGGCGACAAGTCCAGTAACAGATTTGTTATGCTGTACTTGTCGCCCTTAAGCTAGGACCTCATTACCACTTAACATCAGGTGGGGTGAGGTCAATCATAAAGTGTGATATAAAGAAAATAGTTCATTTATTTTATCTAATGCGCACGCATATATCACTTTTTTGATAAACAAAGTTGAAAAGTTGGTAGCCTGTTTGGTCATTTATTTCAGTATATAAAAGCCCATTACCTTTGGAAAGTTCGAAAGTCGCAGAAGAAAAGTTGTTCAGAGTAATGAGTGGTTGAAAAAGGCGTAGTACACGTAGACATTAAAACACATGAGAGTAATAAAATATACAAGTTTATAACAATGTTACTCTTTCTCTTATTTGTAACAGACCGAAGTTGCGTTTTCGACGATTTATTTGTCGGCTCAGTGAAATAAATTGCCTCTCTATGGGCGAGCGCAAAGGCAATTTTGGGTTAAAATACCTTAGTGCTGTAGTTGTTACTTTTAATTACGTAAGTACATGTATACCTCGTAATGGTCAAAATGTGTAAAGTAGATAAGGTTTCGCATCTTACTTTGCGAATACTACTTGGTAAGTACTATTGATCTAAATATATGAGAGTCTTTAAAGATTTTGATTTAAACTTTAGACAATTTTTAATCTTTTTGTTTATTTTATACATGCAACCCTATACGAGTTGAATAGTAAATGATACCCACCCGCCTGGCATATTCTTTTGTTAAATAATCTGTATACATAATCGTATCATATCTTATTATCACTATTCAATGTTCGAAAAGGTGGTAACAAAAGAAGGATTGTATTTGTATCCATCGTACTCGTAATATTTATCTGCATTGAGGCTTTATGGCCAACTTTATTCTTAATGCATGTGAAAGGCATTGAAAATCAATACGGGAGATTGAAACTCACGTCATGCATTTGAAGACTCAAACTAAAAACGATACTGTTTGAGCCTCACTTCACAGTCTCGCAAGAGATGCAATTTTGCTGGTCCTGAAAATATTTCAGTTTCGAAGGAGCGCCAAAGTAATATGCATATTCAAAATATCTGCATTAAACAGATACAAGTTGTGCATCGTACCTTGAAGTTATCGGTCGCTATTGTGTGAACGATGAATACCCGGCACCAACAGATCTAGAAATTGTTAACGCCCCATTGCTTTTTATCAGTGTCAAGAGTTATATCAAGTGTATGGTGTTAGTTACTGAAGTATGAAAAAAACCCTATGTTACGAGTGATATTACAAAACGTTGGTAAAATTAAGTAATACTTTGCACTGTCTTGCCTGAACATTTATAAGTGTTAGTACCTTATGTTTCGTTAAATTCGTTATCTAGATAATTGACACTTTTGGAGATTGTGTTTCTCAAATCTTTAAGCCGGATTTAATTAAACGAAAAGTCCTTTAAAATTCCAAGGTCAAAGTGTTACTTTGGCCGTTTCAGCCCTAATTTATATAATCTGCAGTCAAGTGAAAACGTTAATTGACCTAATTTTATCCATGACAGAATTTCGTAAATTTTGTAATTGTTCCTTCATAATTAAGTATCAATTATTTAATATAATTTAACTCAACTTCACCATTGCAGTGGCATTTATGTTTCGGTCGATTCATAAAAGCTCATGACTCGGCCGAATGGCTGGGAGGACGCAATTATGCCACAGTATAAAAACCTAGTGTAAATCCTGGTGTTGATAATCTTTACAATTCACGGAATGGATTTTCGTATTATTCGTAGGTAGTCCATGGACTTATGCTACATCAGGGGACCTTGATAAATGGCTGTTCATGGTTGCGAGTTTAAAATGTAGGAGACTAAAATTTCATTTTTAAAAGTCTTCGTGGTCTTGAAACTTCAATCTCATACTTTTTAAACGACTAAGATAAAAACCTTGAATAAACCGTGAGCGAACCGAAATTGGTGTATTTTGAAGTGTATTAATAATCATATTATATACGCGTCTTAATGTTCGAATAATTAATTATGAGACGTGGCCATAAATAATATAAGTATGTGGTGCATTCTAAAACCCGTAAAATAGCTAGGTATCAACTAATCAAGTTTTAGAATAGTTTGATACCTAGCTATATTAGGGGTGTTAGAATGCGCCACATACTTATATTATTTATGGCCACGTCTCATAATTAATTAGTGGAACATTAAGACGCTTATATTAATTGGCTACTTGACAGTGTTAACAATAAAATATGAAAAGTGTTAGATATGTTAGCTTATTAGTAAAGTAATAATTTAACATTTTTATTTTATAATTAAAAGCATAGTTAGTATTTTAATTTTGCAAAATAAATTTTACTTTTTTTATCTGTGGAACAAAAGAACCGAAACGGAAACCACCATTGCAATTCGGAAATGACAGCTGTCGGCGAAAATAATTTATTTTAATGTGGCGAAACAATGATTATTTTACCGATTAAATTGAATTATTGTGTCTTAATCGTATTAAGAATTTATTGAAACATTTTCCGTTTATCTAAATGAAGTCGTTCCTATGCGTATCGGTTCGTTGTCTACAACGTTGACGTCATTATTTCAACAGTGACATGACTTGGCGTTTTTGCGCGCTTTTTAAATGTGTTACACAAAATCTTATTTTTCTCTGGTTATTTACATTTTTTCCAGATAAATCGAATTGCTTGGGATATAAAATGAACGGGCGCACATTTTGCAATACTTTTTCAAAAACTGTCAAGTAGCCAATTATGCGTGTTAGAGTTTTGTAGATGTTCTGAGGGTACAGTCACGTGCACTTTTATGCATACAACTACTTAACGTCATAAGAGCTCAAGTGTGTACATTTCATTGCTCGTGACTCTCACCTACAGGACCGGCTAAAATCGTAACTATACTTTTCGTTTTCCGGGTAAACGTAAATTATAGTCAGTTTAAAGCAAAACATCTGTACTAGTGTTTAGTGGTGTGTACTGGTTCCCCGGTCCGGGGTCAAATATCGTAAAACAGTTCCGGTTCGTGCTCCAGCCCGTGGATACGTGCTCGCCCGATATTTGACTGGCTCTATTGTTTGTTGGGGTGAGTTAACTGCACAGTACTGTGTGCAGCTATTCGAAAACAATCACATAAAAGTGTTGTAAGTTGTAACCCATACCTACTGATGTTACAATACGATTCATGTCGCTGTTTTAGTGATTAAGCGATCATATGCTACAATTATTTTAGTTAACTTAGTTGGAAAAGCATCACATGCGTAAGGTAAATATTTATTAGTTCGAATTATTTATTCAATGTCCAATGTTCTCATTTTTCACCTCATATTCTATTATCAAAACAGTAAATCGATTTATGCAGTTTGTATTTTTTGGAAGAATTGAAGGGGATTTTTTTCAAGATAATCCTTACTCGCAGAGGCTAAATAAAATAAGTACATGGGAAAATTCTCAAGAAGGAGCTAAGTTTTTAAAGGCACAGTGGTCTGGAATCTTAATAAGGCCATTGAACGTGCGTTTCATTGACACTTGCGACTTTTGTGGTTACCCTTCACTTTAACGAAACCCTCTTAGGTAATACACTTCAAGTCACACTAAATGAAATCGAATCACGTACCGAATAAGCGTTTGCCTCGATTTTATGTTCCTGTACGTTTTTCTGGTTGATCTGAAACCGTTTTCGGAGACAATTTTCGAAAAAAATTTTAGTTTGTATAGTTATTTTCTACCTGAAGGATGTCTGGAAGAGTTGGTTTCTAGCGATAAGACTGCCTAAATTGTACTATTATATTTGTATGCAATTGCAATATATATGTCTATCTATCATTTTAGCAAATAAAAAACGACCTTTCCTTGATTTCTCTGGGATGCTATTGGCACATACTGGATTTTTTATCATAGTATCTTCTTCCCAACGAAATGATATTAAAGTAGGTTCATAAACGACGGGAACACATATAAAAAATATTATTCGGTCGAATGGTGAAACCCCCTTTTTTAAGTCGGTCGAAAATGAGCTCCTTAGTGAATTAGGTCCCGCTCGCGTGCTTGGGTAGCTTAGTCGATGTCAGATTAAGATTGAAGGCCTGCGTTAGCCTCATTCATTTTATCCTCTCTCCCCGCTATACTACCCTCATAATTCATCTCGCCCTTCATAATGCTTGTGTGCCCTTGTTTACTAAGTCTAAGTTTGTTAAGCGTGTTCTGACTTTGTGTTGTCTGTGACATTGGATGTGTTTGTAAAAAGTGCACAACACTTTTCGTTGGTGTTGATGTCTGAATAAACAAAATGGCGGCTCTTAATAACGTCAGCAAGGGATATAAATTGCCTCTATTAGCTGGGACTAGAACGTATATTTCAAGTTATATGTAGTTACAAAGACATAGCTTGAAATAAATGTTATGCGCGTAAAATTTTACTGGGACATATATTTAAAAGGCTTTATAGTATTTTGATTAAAAAAAAAATCAGCCATGTCTCTTATCTCTTAGGAAACCTGTTCCTGTTTTCTTTTGGTGTTCGCAACAAATTATAAAGCCTAACAAAGCCAAATAGCCGATTAAGTATAAAGATTTTTAATGAAGAATGTCATTAGGTATTTTTTTTACGAAATATCAATTTAAATAAATCGTATACTTTTAGTGAATTTTTTTTTGGAAATACGTTTTAGTATGATCGTCTTGATAGAAAAGTAATTGTTTTGAACATCAAACACTGCAAATTGTTTTGTGTAATAGATACGTCGTAACTGCAGATAGTAGGGATTCGAGTATAGGGTGTTTACTTGTATGACATTAGTTCAAAACAAACTGCTAGGCTAGTAACATGTAGGCCATATTTACGCGCCAAAGAGGTAGATAGAACCGACAAGAATGTATCTAATCAAGTGAAAAGGAAGGGAGGGCCGACCTTGAAATGTGTGCCGTAACACAATCCCAGCCTCGAGTGACGCAATCAGCCCGCGCCAGCTTCTATGAAAAACATGGAATGGCAGAACGCACTCAATGCGCAATGAATAATGCAAGGAACTAAACGTATGTTTAATGCAGTGACGTAGTGGTTTATGCACTTGGACCGTGATGCGAGACGAGTGATTCTGATCAGTCTATTCTGATTAGTTTACGTTTTTAGGCTCTTAGTTGCATGTCTAAACAATAGTCAATTTAAGCCTCTAGTCTCTATTTTCACGCAAAATGATTCCTGGAACATTTAATAATTTGTCGGAATTACTCATTTACCAATTACTGACGTTTTAAAAATGATAAAATTTACTCTTAAACATCTAATCACAATTTCATTTCATGTAATCAAAACATTTCAAAATTCTATATCATATTTAAAAATGCACAATTTGTTATATATCCATTTGTCCTAGTATATCTTATCATAATAAGATAATAATGCATGTTTTCATATCGAAATGAAAGAAAAAACAAGGTCAAATTTTGATTTCATCAGGCGAATAGAGCACCATCATCAAAGTCGAAAATCTTTTTATTTATGAAAATTATATCAGTAACATTAACCAAACCTATAACTACAAAAAGGTACAATAATCTCTAATTTTCCTTACAAATTACCACCATTGTGATTTCCATGTATACACATGACATAATATAATACCTACATCCATAAAGACCTGTTTCACAATCTCTGAACAATATAGCTTTATTCTTCGAGTTCATAACTTGTTTAATGAAATCATACAAAACAGAAAGACGTTCTGACAAGTTAAACTAACTAAGCAATTATGAAATCAATCCTTAATTAAGTTTCGAGCCACAGCTTTAGATACAATGATATTACAATTATTAGAAGTGTTAGTACAATCTCAACTCAATACCGTTGCGTCATCAACTAAGAACAATTAGCATCTGATTTACATAATCTTTCCCCATTAAGCCATTGCCAAAATTATCTTAACAGAATTTCAGTTATACGTTTTAGCAGACTTGGCCTGGTTTATTAATAGCTTGTTATGTATTGTCTAATTCAGCAAGACGACATACAAAGAACCCAACCTTCATGCCTTTGCTTCTTTGGTGTGCATGTCATGAGACTATTAGTTGACTTAACTTACGACACAATAAGCGATCTTGATTAAAGATGTGATTGGGCAAAGAAAAGCCTTAGAACACCAAAAGGTATGTCTAGATTAATAAATAATGAGCAAGATTACGTAAGATGATTCCTGTAACAGTTCATGTTTGACAATTGAAACGAGGTTCCATAATGAAAAGTATCGATACTTTTTTCTGACAATCGAAGATTGACCTCATCCCACCTGATGTTAAGTGGAAATGAGGTCCTAGCTTAAGGGCAACAAGTAGAGCATAATAAAGCTGTTACTGGACTTGTCGCCCTTACCTTGAAGGCTTAACCCCTTTTTTTTTTTTTTTTTTTTTTTTTTTTTTTTTTTTTTTTTTTTTTTTTTGACGGGGGGAAATGCGTTGATGCACCGTACCGTCACCCCGAGGGAGGGTGACGGCGTGTGTGGGACTCCCTGCCCTGAAAAGGGCAGGACTACCCACTAAAACCCCCCGGTTGGACCCTCATCGCCTACGTGGCGGCGCTGTGGGAAATCGGCTCAGCCTTTACTTCCACAGCGCCGCCGGCGGAAAAGCCGCTTAAGCGGCACCGTCTGCTCCCCCCACGGTGTTCGGGGGGAGACTGGGGATGGCCGGTCCAACGGGACCATCCCCACCTCGCTGTGGAGACCGGTGCAATGCCAGCTGAGGTGCCCTCACACCATCAGCCGGCCGGCCTCCACGCGGTAACTGGGCGCGGTCATACTGCCGCCGCGCCCTCAGCCGCCGTCTTTTGCGGCAGGCGGGAGCGGAAGGGTCATCCTCCCGCTCTCTCTCTGCGGCCTCCTTCTGCGACATGACGTCCTCGCAGAAGGAGGCCATCCCGTCCCATGCCGTCTCACTCCCGAGCATAGCCTCGACTATGCTGGGGAGTGAGAGATTCGGCCCCACTGAAGCGCGCAAAGCCGCGCGCTGCGCATCCCAAGCGGGGCACACTAGCAGTGTGTGCCCCACTGTGTCCTCCGCCGCGCCGCAATGGTGGCACGACGGAGACTGCTCCCTACCGATGCGGTGCAGGTACTGCCCAAAACAGCCGTGGCCGGACAGCACCTGCACCAGCCGGAAAGAAAGATATCCCGACTTGCGCTCGAGCCAGCGAATTATTGCTGGCCCGAGCGCATCAAGAGTCCAGCGACTGGCTGGACATTCCCGTAGGCTTTGGGACCACTCTTCAAACATGTGGTCCCGGGCCTCCCGCCGGACGCGCGTCAGGTCCTCCGGGTAGAAGTGCTCCCCGGAGGCCTTCTTAGCGGCTTGCCATTTATAGGCCGCTGCCAGCACCTGGGCTTCCATCTCCCAGGGCGGCGTTTCTGCGATCGCGCACGAAGCGGCAAAGCCGACCGTGCGGTAGGCGCGTGCAGCCCTTTGGGCGATCGCCCTTTGGGGGCGGCGCAGACATCTTACATTCTCCGCCCTCTGCAGAGACTCTGCCCAGATGGGGGAGCCATACAGGGCCATACTGCGAAGAATGCCGGCGTAAAGCCGCCGGCATTTGGCCCTTGGCCCCCCAATATTCGGCATGAGCCACGAGAGGGCGTCAGCAGATCGGAGGAGGCGAAGTGACAGGGCCCGGAAATGTGGGCCAAACTGCCACTTCGCGTCCAGGACGAGGCCCAGATATTTCATCTGGGCCCCAACCACGATGCGCACGCCCCCAACAAAAATATGGGCGTCGGGTGGGCAGCGCTGCCGAGGTCCCGGGAAATAGACGGCCTCGGTTTTCTCCAGCGCCACCCGAAGCCCGAGGCGCTCAATGCGCCGGACCACAAACGTCCCCCCCGCGGCAGCAAGACGGGCCGCCGAACCAAAATCCTTCCCCCGGGCAGTCAGCAGGGTGTCGTCGGCATAACAGATGACACCCGTGCCCGGGAGAAGGGCGCCCCGAAGAACCCAGTCGAACCCTATGTTCCACAGGAGCGGACCCAACACCGACCCCTGTGGAACCCCAGCGTGGACGACAAAGCTCTGCAGGACCCCATCCCTACCGACGCAGGACACACTTCGACCCGTCAGGTAGTCCTCGATTAGGCCGACCAAATAAGGGGGGACGCGGTGGTGACGGAGAGCCCCCAAAATAGTCGAGTGGGGGATGGTGTTGAAGGCGTTGGCGATGTCAAATGACACCGCCACAACACCCTCCCCCCTCTCCCGTGACTCCGCTACGGCGGATTTTAATTTGGACAGGGCGTCAATTGTAGATCGCCCTGTCCGAAAGCCGAACTGAGCATCCGAGAGGTCCGGTCCAACCTCTCGGAGATGCTCGTTTACCCGCTGGGCAATTATCTTCTCGAACAGCTTACCGGCCTCATCAAGTAGCACTATGGGCCGGTAAGCTGATGGAGAGTCCTGAGGCCTCCCCTCTTTCCGGAGGAGGCAAAGAAGGCCCTCTTTCCAGATTTCTGGGAACTTCCCGACTCGGAAACAAGAGTCGAGAAGTTCCCTCATTTTGGCCTCCATGGCCACAGCGGCCAAGGCCACAATTTTAGCCGGGACCCCATCCGGTCCCGGCGCCGTCTTCTTAGCACGGAGGCAGAGTGCCACCGTGCTAAATTCCTCCTCCGTGGTCGGAGGGCAATGCTCATCGATGGGCCCAAAGCTGCTCGAAAGGCCCATGGCCGGCGGGACGAAGCCGGGGTCACTGTCCGGGAACAAAGCCCGGACGATATTGGTGAGTAACCCCGGCTCGAGGGTCTCGGTTAGTGGGGGACCAATTGGGCGCAACTGGTTACGTGCGGCCCTGTACGGTCTCCCCCACGGATCTCGGTCGAGACCCTCTAACATCTCGGCCCGGGCGCGGTCCTTGGCGGTGCCTATCTCCGCCTTGAACCTTTTCTTGACCTCGAGGTAGGCCTCGTACAGTCGGGCCTCGCCTTCGAGGTCACGAACTGCCCGGCGCCGGCTCCGAGTGTAAGCCCTACGAGCTGCGACGGTCCTGGCCCGAAGAGCAGCGAGCTCCCCCGACCACCAGAAACAAGCGCGCCGGGGGGGCGGACGACGGGACCGAGGCATGCAGGAATTGCACACCTCGGTCAGAGAGTTGCGGAGGCTCGCCGCAGAACTATCGACGTCGGGGCCGGCCAAGGGAGGGGAAAACCAGTCCTGAAGTAGGACCGCCTCCCTGGCCACGTCGCGGTCCAGGCGGGACAAAGCCCACCTGGGAAAGGGGGAAGACGACGATGGAGGGCGGCTAGAACGCCCCGGGGACACGGCCGAGATCTCAAACCGAATATATTTGTGGTCGGAGAGAGTCTCGGCCGGATCGACGCGCCAATTGCGGACACGTGCGGCGAGAGCAGGGGTGGCGAACGAAAGGTCCACCACAGACCCCCCCTGCTGTCGCACGCACGTTTGCGCAGATCCCCGGTTTAGCAGGGACAAGCCCGATGATGCCGCCCAATATTCGACCAGCTGCCCTCGCATGTTGCACCTGGCAGCTGGGTTCCCCCATGTCGTGGCCTTGGCATTAAAGTCGCCAAGAACCACGACCTGATGACCAGAACTGACCCCGCGTACGACAGCCCCTTGCAAGGCCCCCAGAAATAACTCAAATTCCTGGAGTGCACGGTTCGGAGAACAGTACACTCCAAGAACAACAATGTCCCCCATATGCCCCCGACGAAGCCGGCGCCCCTCTCAAAAAGGGAAAGAGGGGGGGAGGACGACGAGGCCCGCCTAAAAATGGCCACTGTGCCGTCCCGGTCCCCCAGCCAACTATTGGCGACCGAGTACGGCTCGGAAACAACAACGACGTCGGCCAACCACTCCGCTGCGGCTTGGGACAACAGGTCCTGTGCCGAGCGGCAGTGGTTGGCATTGATCTGGAGGAAGTTGAGTTGGCCCATTATTTTTCGGACATCTCAACTTCCTCCACAGCCGGATTGGCTGCTGCGGCGGCCGGCCGGGTCCTGACCGTCGCCTTTCCTTTTTTGGGGGGAGGTCTGCAGCTCCTGCCCCCCATTACGTGACCGGACGGTCGTCCGCTGTCGGCACACACCTTGCAGTGCACCTTTTTCTCGGTGCAGGCCGGTGACTTATGGCCGGTCTGCCCGCAGCGGTAGCACATTTCGCTCCGGTTCGAAGTGGAGGGGCACATGGGGCGAGTGTGCCCAGTGCCTAGACACCTAAAGCACCGGAGGGGCTGCTCCTCCAGTACCCGGACCGACGCCGAACTGAAGCCGACCAAGAATCGGCCCCCCTCCACTACTAATTTGGCTGCAGCCACCGGGCATTGCAGCCGAATGGTGCCCATCCCCATGCGGCCGGAGCGAATTTCGCCGGCCTTTATTTGGTCTGCCGGGCACTTCCCGATCCCGGCGACCTTCTCGACTATTTCGGACTTGGAGACCGAGTCGTCCAAGTCCGATATGACAAGCCCAGCGTACTTGACGGGCCTTACTATTTTAGCAAGGCCCTCATCAACCGCTTGCCGCATCTTTTCGGCAAAGACGTCAGCTGTCTTCACCGAGTCCACACCCGGGAACTCAAACAGTCGCGCCCCCGCTTGAGTGGGGCGCATACGTATTGACGACGCGGTCGTTATGCCTATCTCCTTTAAGTCCATGCTGCCGCGGGCTTTGGACAGCACGGACTCGTAGGTCTCTCCCTTTTCCGTGGCCTCAGCGGTGAGAGTTATAATCACCGCTGCAGTTTTAGGAGGGGTCAACTTTGGCTTAGAAGCCGGAGAGACCTTCTTCGATGATGACGACGGGGCAGAGGCAGCCGCTCTTTTTCTATTTCCCGTCAAAGGTGACGGGAGAGTCGCAGACTGAGGGGGAGAGGAGACAGCAGGGGACTTCTTCCCCTTGCCTTTCCCCTTTTTGACCACAGTTGACCACCCCTCGTTTGTTGGGGTGGTCGACGGAAGTAGTAGGTCCTCTTCCGGAACAGGTGCGACCTGACGTGGCGCTTTGGGCAGAGTGGATTGCTCCACAGCCTTGGAAGGTCCAGGCACAGCGACTGGGACGGAGACAGGTGTTGCCTTAAGTGCTCTGGACCTTGTGGCCCGCTGAGGCTTCGGTGGCTCCGGGGTCTTGAAGGGCTCAGGCAGCCTTTCAAGCACCACAATTGGCTCCCTATTTTTATCTGCCGCTAATGGTGGGCGGAGCTGCCTGGCAGGGAGTAGGCGGTCTTGGATGCCCTCGAAACGGGCATCCATTCGGGCACAAAATATTGCGCGCTCCTCCTGCATCAGCCGGCGGAAAAGCTCCTCCATGTTGGCTAGTTCTGGAGCCTTTCCAGCATCCGCCTTCTTTTTTGGCTGAGCCGGAATCAGGGCCGGAGATCTGCGACCGGTCCTGGTTATCTCGGCTACAGCCGCCTCCAGCTCGGCGACTCGCCTCATTTGAGCAGCCAGTTCGGCCTGGAGACGGTCGACGGTGGCCTGTAGTCTTATCGTCTCCTCAGAAGACGAGCGCTTAAGGGACTCCTGGCAAATCTCCCTCATGTTGCCAATGCTCTCCTTTAGTGCTTTTTGAAAGGTCCCCTTGAGATTAGAGGACCTTGACACCATGGACGAGGAACCATTTACTTCCTCGTCCATCATCCGCTGCAGTTCAGATACTGATTTGCCCTCCAGGATGGAGCCAAGGGGGACACCATAACCCGCAGCACTCCGAGCCTTACGCAGCTGTCGTTCCTTAGCCGCCGCTTGGGCCTCGAGCTCCAGCTCCAAGGCGGCTTTCTTCTCGGCATTTAACTGCCGTTGTGCCTCAGCGCGACCCACATAGTCGCCAGTGGTGGCGGGGCGACCACGACCTTTCTTGGTCTTACTTTTGCCTTTGGTGGACTGGCATTTCCCTTCTGGAGCTTCCGACGATGACCCTCGCTCCACGTCCTCAATCGGCCTTTTGCGTGACCTAAAATATTTGGACCTCTCCTGTGTTGCTGACACGTCCGCTGACGTATCAGATATGTAGGTCAAAGTGTCAGACTCATCGCCTGACATGTTGACACCCGGCTTGGCAAAAAAGCCACTAGATGCCGACGCTATTGAGGCCACAGAAGGCGCGCGGCTCCTCACATCAGCATTTTTCGTCTCCGACGCAACTGCACAATCGGCGTCATACACAGCGTCCAAGGACGCAACCACGTCTACCGGCGCAAAAGAACAAGCGGCGCCCTCCGCATCCGAAGATGCCACAACAGCAATAGGGGTTTTTTGGTTTTGGTTTTTAAGTTGAGAAGTATTCATATTTATTCCCACGAGTCATGCTGGAATATTCAGTCACCCCGTGCAGAGCCAGTTGCACGGGGAAGCCTATTACACGCCCGGGGTCGGCCGGTGCCGGGCGGTGGGGTCGATCAGAGGAGCTTTAACCCAGCTCCTCACCATCCCTCCGAGGGAGAGATGGCCCCGACGTCTCGAGCCACGCCCAACGTCGGGCTTAGGGGGTTTTTTAGTGAGGTGTCCTTCCTCTTGGGCCGGCCAATTAAGGCAAGCCCCCTACCCCTCCCCCCTCCCCAGGCCTACCTGGGCTACAGAGGGAAGGAACAGGTTTGCCGGTGGTGGTCCTGAAAAGGACCGCGTCTCCCCAGCCACTTTGGCCAGTTTGACCCACCGAGCCCTAACGCCTACACGCCTCGCCCTCAACTGCTCTTCTCAAACCGAGAATAGCAGAGAGGACGGTATTCCCCACCCCCCCATTCCCCATCCCCAACCCGCCTACCCCACCCCCCCAGTGTGTTTGGTCCGCGGGAGCTAATCTCCGACCGCCGACTGCCGTCCGCAGGGCATCCCTGTAAGCGGGAGTACCCTCCGGGCGGCAGCCGACGGCTTCCCCTATCCGCCGGCCGGGGGACGCGCCAGGTAGGGGTATCACCTCCCCCCCTGGTGAAGGCTTAACCCCTACTACTAATGTAGCAACCCCCAGGAGCTCTGGAAATCTTACTCACACGCAGGAACACAACAACACAGAAGTGATTGTTATTTGGCTGCGGTCTTCTGTAAGGTGGAGGTATGTCACCAGTCGGGCTGCTCCAGTTCGAGCGATAAATCGCTATGCCACACCTCTCTTAAAAATGAAATTGAAATTGAAAATATTATTCGTCAAAAGATATACTTTATTGCACAAATACTTTACAGAAATAGGTTTTACAGATTGATTATAGTACAATTTAGGCGTTATCGTAGTACTAATTATTCACTACAATAGATAACCAGGTACCTAAATTAGTGGAAATCGGTGCATGTTATTTTACGTTAATCGCACTGTATTGCGCATTTGATATTAAAACACTATTACGAAATCCTATTGTTAAAAATTTCGCTTTATCTGTAGAAGAGAAGTGTATGTAGTAATTTTGCCTACCTCACCAATGTCAGAATTGTTTCCGAATCGAAGGTCTATGATTTGTCGCTGTCTAATTCATTTAGGAAAAGGCAAAGTACAGTTTCCAAAAAGAAACCCGTTCCCGACATTTTGTGAACTGCGGGGCAGGAAAAAGATGCCTAATTTGATAGGAAATACAAAATTATGTTTTAGCAGTATCGATAACATGAGCGCATAAAGAGGGGTTTCTCAATAAGGGACGGGAAACGTACTGGGACCCGCTCGGGTTCTTCATAAAGTTTTTTTATCGGTGCGTTATGTTGTAATGCGTGCCCAAACGTGCCCAAACGTGCCCAAAGAGGCCCAAACGGGCCCAACAAGCCACTTCAGTTAATACCGTCTGTACATGCGACTCGTCCAATCGATTCGCTATTGCCTTTATTAGTATTGCCCAGGGTACTAACCGTCTCTTGCATTTTTTGTCTATGTATTTTGAATACAAATTGTGCGGAATGAGTTCTATCGGGAGGAATTTAAACGGACTCTAGCGTTTGGTGTTCACAGAAGTTTAGAGCTTTAAGTTGAATCTTAGGAAAAGTAAAATTTAAATTTAAGTGTTGAGCAAAAAACAAAATAATTGCTAATCATTTGTTCAATTTATCATAAATAAAAATAATTAAATTAGTCAAATGATCTTAAGTTGTTTATACCAAAAAATACTAACGAAAAGACCACGTAAATTATACTATAATTTGTCTGTACGAAAAATACTGTTTATTTTTTTGTAATAACCAATATTTATTTATCTAATCTAGTTGTAGTTCAAAGTAAGATACAAAAATGTACAATAAATGGCAGTGACTTTCATCTTCAAATGTAACTTAGAGGTACTTTATGAACTATCTTACACTTTCGACCAATTATACGTAACTATAGTATCATACATATCTCGACATGACTCTGACATAATATTAAGTTCTGAAGGAGACCTGTAACTTCTGTACAAGTTGGGTCCCATACATCGCTCGTGGTGGCAGGCCCAATCAATACGGAGCCATTACGTCATCGGCCGTGGGAGCTGGTAAGTGCGTAGTTCGCGACTAGTTCTTTGACCCGGCTCTGCTGAAGGTACCCCAGGTCTAGCAACCTCTGTGCACTGGTCGGTGAGGTCAACTGTCTAATGCAGATTATGAAAATAAGTGCGGGCTATTAAACGCGATACGTTTTCAAATAATTTTCGCTAGTTATTTATTTAATACATTTTGGGATAACGTTTGCTTTTATACAATTCTTTCGACCATGTTTTATTAGTGATTTGTTAGTTTGTCACAATTACGAACTTACAAACTGTAGCAACTAAACATTCCGAGATCATAAATCATAATTATGTTTATAGTGATTAATTGCAACTATAAGAGCAGTGAAGTGAAGTTTTCACTTTTAATAATTTAATTTCTTGTAGAGGTCACAAAAATAATTACGGCATAATAATTAGTCTTGGGAGAATTAAAGGAAGGAGTCTTTGAAGTTTAACCTCTGCTATTACTCATGTTTATACTAATTGCATTTTAGCTAAATTTAATATATTTTACAGTGTCAATCCTAAATTATAGATGTTGTTTTTTCTAGATAAGACCTATAAATAATTGTAATGTAAGCAAAACCTGATTTAGATTACAGAATCAAATTAATTCCGGCCCATCTCTGGCGCGTCTGTTAGATCAGGATCAATTTTAATTGCCGGACCAAATTCAAAGCGGGTCGCCGATCAACTTCAAAGCTCCTTTCATAATGTCCATGACAAAAGATGCCGGAGATACATAAGATTTATACGAGTCAGACAAGAAAAATAACATGGGTAATCGTTTCAGGCGCAATATCGATTATATTATGGGTCCAACCCAAGAGAATGCATGCCAAAAAAGATCGAGTGACGCCGTTACAAAATCTCCTTAAAACTCGGCGATTAGGCCCAATCCAAGTGTGTTTAGGGAGTTGTCGGGCAGCTGAAACGGTCAGAGTTGAGTAGATTGTGTTATTTGCGGTGTCGGGGCTGCGCGGAGGGCGGGCGCGCATCGCCGTTAGATCGAAGGCTCGGGGGGCAGCGCGCATGCGTCGCGCGGAGACTCCGCCGCCTCCGCCGGCGGCCCGCAGTCGCACCGCGCACCCACCGCGACGCGCTATGTCGCCCGCTGCGACTTGACGGAGCACCGAGCTCAGCCAAACAGACACACGCGAGCCGAGACCAACGCCTTCGGTCGCGCAACCTTCCGGTAAGTTCCTCTCGCCGGGACTGCGGCAGTGCAGTGTCCACGGTTGGAGACCCAGTGCCATTCCCTGATACCGATCCGAGATCCCCGATGTGGGGGTGGTAGAGGGCGCTAGTGCGCGCCGTGAGTCATCTCTGCGACACGTTTTCATGGCCGCCCTTTCGATCTCCTGGCTCTCGTAGGTGTCCGTCCTCTGGTTTGGTGCAGTGGTGTTACGTAAGACGCAGGAGTGCAGCGGCCCGCGGCTCCGCTTTCGAGCAGCGCTGCGCACTCGAGCGCGGCCAATTACGGCACGCGAGGATTGCTTTCAGGAAAACATTCACCATTTTGTACGCGAACCTTGTGCTGGCGACTGTGAGTTCAGTAAAAACCGTTCAGTTAAGTGTAGTTGACCGTCATGAGAGCCGCCGCGCACTCCTCCGCTAGTTTCAAGAGACGATGCGTTCTGTGTGATTACTCCATTGGATTGTGAAAGTGTTTATTCTTGATCAGTTTAAGTGCTTCATTGATTCAAATTATATAACATTCGTGGGACTTAAAAGTAGGTATTGTTTTACTTGTATTAGGTACCTGAAACAAAAATAAATGCATTTTATTGCATTGACCGATGCGCAGTCGGTTCTGGTCGCAACTTTCATATATGGTAATTGCGTAATAGTTTTTTCATATGATGTGCACGCGTCTACCTTTGCAATAAAACATTCGGAGACACCAGATTTCATTCTTTCAATATAGTTTAGTTGCAAGTTATACTTATGTTATTTATAGATAATAAATGAAACTCATAGTGTGCAGCCATATTTGAAAACCTTTTTCAGTTCTATTTTTAATTTGATAGTTTCATAATTTTATTGATAACGCCACATTAACGCATTTTCGCTTTCCTTAATAATGTATTGTGTGTATTGTGTTATACTCGCTATTATTTGACAAATACTACAGGAAATTTTATTAGTAATTAATAACAATAGAGCATTCTAACACTTTATAAAAAATATTAGCCGGTTTTAAATTTTAAATAACTGATATAAACAGTTAAAAGTAGCAGCATGCATGAACTGTTTTGATATTATTATAATTGTTAGTATGTTGCTTCTTCAAAATTATTTCAATTTTTTATATTATTTCAATTATATGGAAACAAATCTACTGTGGCGCCTCCTTAGTAATTTTAAATTTATTGCGACGCCCTGATTTCACAAAAAATCTCTTATGCCAATACTTACAAGTGACTAAGTAAGCCAGTTTTGTAAATGGGTTCATAACACCCCACAGACTAGAGTCGCGATACCCCGACGGTCAGTTACAGTTGACAGTTTAGGCAACCTTTAACTAAGCAATAACGTCTTACAAAATAGGTAAAGCAAAACATATTTTGCTCTCAGAACGTAAAGTTACTTTTAATGATGTTTGAGACACGAATCGTTCTGAGAACACTAATGACCAAATAAGCTCCACAAATGATGGTAACATCCCGTGAAATGAGATTCGACCGTCAAAACGGTGTATCTAACACAGTAGCCTAGTTAGCGGTCGGCAAAAAGTGAATCAGCTGAGTGGCGCACGCGCACGCGACTGGCGGCGTGGTGCATGACCGCTCGCGCCGCTGATACCGTCATTAAACGGGGACCTGACCCAAAGCGTCGACGGCAATACAACCTAATCATCGTAACACTGTTATATTATAGCACTATACTATTACTCCATCTTTATATGGTCACAACAAGATCTTTCTGGAACTTTCCGACGAAAGTCAAAGGTTGTTTGAAACAATAAAGAGCCTAACTGAGATACACTTTAAATTCTGAGATAAAATTGTTACAGCTCTGTGGTTAGAATTTTGCATTTAATTTTTATTAAGAATTTTCTTTTAATCAGACTTGATTAAAAATAGACAATAAACGTTATATTTTAATTCTTAACAAACGAAACATGGCTAATAGTCCAATCCGTTTTGTAGATTTCTTCTCGAGTTCTCCTCTAAATTAAATTTTATGTAGTTTAACGCTTTCAATGGTATGTAGAGCATATTATTATTATATAGTGTACATAATTATATTGCGACAGAAGACAAAGCCTTGAGAAAACAGTTGATGTTTCAAAATCAAAGTCAGTTTTAAGTGTCTTATATTACGTCATTTAAAATCGTATATATTACAACGTTGGTCGCTCATTAATAAGCTTCTAGTACCAAAAATGAAAACCGCTTGTCAATTCGAATAAGTTAACGTATCGCGGTAAGGTAAACTATGCACAGCTAATAAACATTTTATCTTTCATTTCAATATCTTAAGATTGCATTAATATAAAATTAAAAATGGTCATCAAGGAAATTAGCAAAAGTTTTACAAAAAAAAGTTTAAAAGACTTTACGCGCATTTACCTTACAGTAAAGACTATATTTAAATGAAAACTTCCGTGGTCAAATTATGTTCTGTTTGTTTTAAAATATGTTTTTTTTTAATATCTAATATATTTCATAGAATGTAAGTGATAATGCGCATTTACCTTACAGTAAAGACTATATTTAAATGAAAACTTCCGTGGTCAAATTATGTTCTGTTTGTTATAATTGTTATAAAATATGTTTTTTTTTAATATCTAATATATTTCATAGAATGTAAGTGATAATATGCATAAGAAACTTTGTCTTTTCACTTGTTAGTTAACAGAATAAATACAAACATAGTGAAGTATCTCTAATCAAAGCAACTCAAATAAGTAACCCAATAAACAAACCCACTATTACACGACCGTTTTCCGAAGTAAATGCTATTTAAGTCCCCTGATAGCGGCGTGTTGACGTCAGCACGACATTTACAGTAATTCTCGAGACTTGGATAATTGTTATTGCCCGACGTCTTGGGCTAGCATTAGGCCCCTCCGATCCCACGCCATGCTCCTATTAGCTGCCTTTCCTTGTGGGAACGTCACGAAAAATCCGTTTGTCATGGTCTTTTACTGCCGTGGCATTAAGGCTACATTTGCGACATATTATGTAGTAAGTTGCTTAGCTATAGACGGTGATGAAAGCTCTGATCTCGGAATGTGTCGTTTGTCATGCAAAGTTTGCATTACTGATCAATTGTACTTTAAAGCGAATACTTATTTAATTTGGAATAACTGATATTTATACCTGTGAACTAATAAAAAACGATTGAAAGGGAATAAAAGATAACAGGAAACACTCATTTCTCAAATATTTCCTCAAAACATATTTATGATACCGAAAATCTGGATTTGTACGGTTGAGTAACCTAGAAGTGCAATTATGACTGATTCTTGATTGCTTATATTAAGTAGCTAGCTACTATATTCATTTTATAAAGATTGTTCCATATTGAATAAAATCAACAAAGGAAAATAGTCATATTATACACCTATTTAGTCGGTAAAGTATTTTAGATTATTCCTCTCTCTTTTGTTGATAGGATTAGATGCTCGAAATGTGACCATACCAGACAACTGGCTCTTCTGGGATTGGAAGAAAATTAATTGAAGAATCCCACATATATGTTTACAGTTAAATATGAATTAGTATCATAACCTAAAAAATAAAATTTGTAGATCAGAGTTTCTTGTCAGTACAGTAAGCTAAATATGTGGTTCACCACTTAAACAAACCATCCCTTGTAGGAAATCAGTGAATTTTCCTATTCTAACAAGGTAAAGAATTGTAAGGGCGTATCAATCATACCATTTTATAACATGTAATCTTTATATCGGATTAATAATCTTATACCACCATATTTGTTGACCTATCTGCTCGTCTGTTAAATCTTTCCAATATAACTGCGGATGTACAGTCAAAATCACGTCAGACTTTGCATACGATACAAAGGCTAAAGATTTTGTACCTCTCTTTTGTCATGAGTATCAAAACGAATGACTAACTGCAACCATGATGTGCGTTAAACAAAAGTTAAAGGATCAAAAAGCGACCACATTTTATAGTAGTTAATACGAATTAATTACTACCCGACGTTTCGGTTAGGTTACATCAACCGCCACGAGCTGAATGGTCTTGCTCGTCTTCGTCTTTTTATATAAACCAAACAAATGTTTTCGTATTTTGACCCATTAACTTCAATGTTTAAAATGGAACCCAAAATTCTTTGTCACAAACGATTCCAATTTGGAAAGTCAAAGACAGAAGACCGCAGCTACAAAACAATCATTTTTTCGGTGTAGTTGTGTTCCTGTGTGTGAGTAAGGTTTCCGGAGCTCCTGGGGATGTGCTTCATTAGTAGCAAGCACGCCTTTAAAGAAAGAGCTATAAGTCCAGTAATAGCTTTATTATGCCGTACTTGTCGCCCTAGGACCTCATTACCAGTTAACATCAGGTGGGATGAGGTCAATCTTGAAGAGTAAAATAAAAAAAAACTCAAAGAGATAAAAAAATAGTTTCCGAATTCGCCTCTGCTTCCGATGATTTGTTAATAGGTATGCTGGACAGCTATTAAGCCATTGTTCGTGTTACAGGTACCAGTAGGCGCCAGCACCGATGCTCTAGAGCGGCTTAAGTGCAGTAGGAGCAGCCACAGCCGCCATGTCGTCGGTGAAGGTGGCGGTCCGGGTTCGCCCGTTCAACTCGCGCGAGATTGCCCGCGAGTCGAAATGCATCATCGAGATGACTGGCAATACAACTAGTGAGTACCTGGCTTTTTTATTTTTTTATGTTAAACTAGCGGACCGTCGTCCGCACGTGTACAGGCTATATCCTTATAATTACAGGCGTACCAAAAAGTAATAATCCTTTTTGGTCCAATATGTCTGAAGACACGCGAAATAATGTTTACATTCATTTATTACTTCTTCTGCTTCTTCTTCTCAATTACTTTTGCCAAATTTGGTTAAATAGTGAACAGCAGACCAGGTTTTACTTATAAACATCAACCTATTATCTATTACTTCGTAGTCAATGAAAAAGTAATATACAGGTGAATTTACAAATACTTGTTCTAGCAAATCTGGTCCTGTTAATACAAACATAATAAAAAATGGTTAAACCAAATAGATGCAGCCAATCTGGAGTTATGGTCTTCAAAACATTTTTTCAAATAATTTTAGTATTCGTACTTTTACAAGAATAATTACCGGGCGGATAAGTTTTGAAATAATAAAAAAATGTATACCATATTATAAAATAACCGTGAAGAAAAAATAGGCATAAATGACTTCAACAAATATGTGTGTCAAAGAGTTCACACTATAATTTGTTTAGTAACCAAGTAAACAATAAATTATTTACGTAGTGTAAAAAGTGCTAATCTAGACTAATCTCAGAAAATACTGTTTTGAATTGAAAAAAAAAAACCTTTTGTGTTGGATAGTTCATTTATCGGGGAACGCTTTAAGTTATTTAAAATCAAACTGCGGCCAATAGGAGCGAAGAAATACTGGATAGTGTGGAAAACGCGGGAAGAGTACCGTGCGAAGCCGCGGCAAGCCGCTAGTTTTTATTAAAATTTGCAGTATCTCCGTGTCTTTAACCACTTATCTAGAGAGAACTCTAAACACCACAGTACAGTAGTAAATTCTCGCCAACATGACCCTGACCCCGTAATGTTGAGTGACTTTTACAGTCGGTTTACTGCCCTGTATAAGCTCGAGCGCCCATTGTTTCAACCTGCCACCAGCTGTACTGACTAATTGAACTTTTCAATACTCCTGTATTTGGAAACACCCCTCCATAACCCGACAGCAGTCAAGTGAACAGGCGTTAATTTGACCCTGACCCTTCGTTGTTGAGTGACGTTTACAGTCAGTTAAACCCTTCACCAGACCCTGCTGTATTGTTTTAAACCGCTACGTTCATTTGCAACCTATTGTCCATACCAACCGTTGTACTGGTACAATCGTTTTTTTAACCAACTTCATAAATGGAGGTTTCTGAATAAGATCGTATGTATTTATATGTGGGTTTGTGGCGAATTCCGTCATTTATGAATTGATTTCAATGGTTTTTTTTCTTCTACATAAGATATTTCTAAGATTTTTTAAATAAGATATGGGTAATAAGGAAACCAAGATCTTATGATGGGATCCCAGAAAAATCAAAGGAAAATCGTTTTATTTTCGCTATGAATAATTATTAAAATTTCACCTTTCACACTGAATCAATATAACTCTGCTACTATGTGATTTGTCATCGAATTTTTGTGATTCTATAAAGTTCTATATCACTGTGTGGTCGACGTCGAGATTCCACTAGCTATGTTGCCAATGTCATGACATTACACTAAAGACAAATGATTTATTGTAAAATTCAACCGTTCAGATTCCTGCCCCATTCGAATCTAAAATATAGTTGATATTATACGATAGCGAAGAATTCAGACGGAACGAATAATAAGTATACTTTAGTATTGCGCGCAGTAGCGAGTGGGTGCTGTAAGATTTTTCATGGAGCCAAGACAGCAAGCAACCGAAAGAAATCAAATCCCCCGTATTACCGGCAGGTTCTTAGTATTAACTGACAGCAGTAGGCTTATATTTGAACTAATGATTTACAACTGAGCCATCACACAGCTTAGTGTTAGCCATTTATTGGTGCGTAGTAGACAGAGTGCGAACTGTAAGAAGGCCATGAAGCCTGCCAAGTACGCAATGTCAGGAGAAATCAATCGCCGGCCGCTTTATGTAACGCCGGCAACGGCACTACTGGTATTTGTACTCGCAGTTACGTTGGCCTGAAGGTATACATCGAATATTATGTTTACATAGTTAATTAGTTTTTGTACTTGACGATTACTTCACGTAGCGACAAGTATTGGTAAGATTTTGACAGCACAAAGAAAATTCTCAGAGAATCGTTCAATAACGAATATAAATCCTGTTTCTGACGAAACAGGATTTATATTCGGTATGATTGCACGTTTATTTAAATGTTTCTTATAAAAGTGCATTCATCAAATTATTTTAACATGCAAAATAAGTTTTTCAATTAAAATTGCAGTAATGCATTCGTTGAAATAATTTTGTATGAGAACAAATTGGAAATGAGACTGATTTTTTGTACGAATATATCATTTAAATGTACACTAGCATGTACTAATGTTTAAAAAAATCAGTGCACTGAAATTTTTGGTGACTTATGTGTTTTTAAATGACTGGCCTACATTAAAAGTAGAGAACCTGCACTACCAATTTTTGAACACTATCCCTTATTTAGCTACGTTTATAGGTATGTAGGCATAATTGTCTCAATGTTCAATTAAACATAGGCAGCCTAGAGTAAATAACTGGCGTAGGACGTTCCAAGGGTAGTTTCGTGGTCTGTGTGTTATATACGCGAGGCTCGCCTCGACCTCTCTCCACTTTTAAATTTACTGCCGTCCCGACCTCGGTACAATTTATTTTCATTAAATGTTCAACCTGAGGCGAAAGTCAGCTGGGTACTGCAGACGACAAAGAAACTAATGCTAAGTTTCGAACAAAAATAAAACCATTCGACAGATTCTTTTTAACTTGAATTGGCAGCTATTTTGGCAGCTATTTCCCCACGTAATTAATAATATATATATTGGACAACATCACATACATTGCTCTGATTCTATGGTAAGTAGCTTAAGCACTTGTGTTACAGAAATCAGAAACAACGACGGTACCACAACACCCAGACTCGAGACAATATAGAAAAGATCGTTTCCCATATTGACCCGACCGGGGATCGAACCCGGGACCTCAGAGATGGCGCTCGCCAAAGTCAGGCCCGCTCGCCTCTCGGCTACGGAGGTCGTCAATGTAATGTATGTGTTACCTTTTAGTCCAGTAAATTAAGTATCAATTAGGAATTTATTAATTACCTAGGTTGATTTATTTTTATATGACAGCTTCGGTGGCGGTTGATTCCATTTACCTGTTATTGAACCTGGAGCCTGTTTCAAAAACTATTTTCCTATTGGTTGCAAACATTATTAAGAAGGATTATTTTTCGTTGAGTAAGCGGAGATTTAAATCTAGAATATCTTATGAATCGTTGGCCGAGTTGCCCATCTACTGAGCTTTGTTGGAGATGAGTATTATTTGATGACTGGCTAAGGAAGAAGCCCGAAACATGAAAGCTAATATCCATCGTTTAACGACTTACTTAATACAATGGAAAACATTAGTTTGAGTTGATTGTTGCAGTGGTTTGGCACGTTTACTCGAAACAATAGTGAGATTTTAGTACCCGGCGAGGTTTGTGAAAGCGCTTGAAATTCGTATTGAGACTGGGCGACCAATTAACGCTTTTTACCAGCGCCGTCTGTGTTTAGGTAACGAGGTGCGGCGCTCGTTAGCCAACTTCAGTGAGGGTTGAAAAGTTACCAGTGAATAGAAAAAATTGCGTCTAGTGAAAATCTAGATTTAAACTGTGCTATATTTTAAGTGTAGCCTTAGCAGAGCGACAACTTAACTGTAAAACTTGTTCTGCCTAAGCTAATAATGAAAAAAAAACTGTATTTATAATAAATTTAGCAAAAATACCGTTTTTCCTTCGATTTTCCTACGATGCCATTGTAAGGAACGTATGTTCTTTACTAAAAGTGGAAGTACTTCCGCCGAGCTAGGTGTTATCTGCTCGGGGACCAAGGCCCAACTACCAATCTTGGTTTGTCGTATATATACTTAGTGGCGACGAAAACTCTGATATCGCGATGTAGGATATCGATGTCACGCATTACGTATGGAGCGTTGTTTACTACGCCAATTCTGCTGACGCTGTATTTGTGTCGACTTGTAGGTCATGTCGTAGGTCGGCACAGTACTCCCCCCTTTGGAGTCCAAGCACGTGCCCGATGCGTGTAGTTGCAGGGAGGCAGCTGCTGCTACGCCGGTGTGGACCAATGACTCGGTCGTAGGGCTGCGATGGCCTGCTTCATTACACGGGCCCGGAACCAGGTGGCTTTGTCAGCTGCGGTGGTCCGTTGCTCTTGTCGTGGCTAAGCTGGCTGTTGAGGGTATGGAGACATGGCCTGATGCGAAGGCTCCGTTCTTTAAAAGCTGCTGATGTTCAGCTCAGTCGGGGTCACCAATGTAAGGAACATATGTTCTTTACTAAAAGTGGAAGTACTTCCGCCGAGCTAGGTGTTATCTGCTCGGGGACCAAGGCCCAACTACCAATCTTGGTTTGTCGTATATATACTTAGTGGCGACGAAAATTCTGATATCGCGATGTAGGATATCGATGTCACGCATTACGTATGGAGCGTTGTTTACTACGCCAATTCTGCTGACGCTGTATTTGTGTCGACTTGTAGGTCATGTCGAAGGTCGGCACACCATCATTAGATTATGGTTACATTATCATGGTAAGTACTATAGGATGATGATGATAAATAAAATCATTTAAATCGGTTTATAAATGACAAAGTCATCAGAGAACATTATAACAAAAGGATAAAAGCATATTGAAACTGTGAAATTAGACTTTTAACATAAACATCTTCTTTTTTAGAAGTCGCTTTTTTTGAAATAAAACATTACGTTCGATTCTTTGTTTAAAAAAACTCTATCTCAAATGATGCAAGTTAGTTTGTGGGAAATTTTTATCGTCATCTCAAAATAAAGTCTTTCGACAACCCTTCTATGGCTTTTAGTCGCATCAACTATTTTTAAACGTATTAAGTTGACATTTTGCAAGCAAAAACGCTCTCTACCTGTCTAGTTTTAGTGCACATAATCCTGTCAAGTACACTTTCGCCCTCAGAGAGACTCTTTTCAGAGTGCTTTCGTAGCGTTTTATGAAAGCTTTTACTTAGTTTTTTTAATTATGTGTTTTTCCGCGAACAGGTTGAATGTAACATTTCACTTTATGTTTTTACAAAAGAAAAACTTTAGATTCATAAGATCTTTGTGATGTTTTGACAAGTTTTAGTACTTTATTTTATTTGGCCATCCAAAAATACATACACTTATGAATCCGTTCAAACATCTAACAGAAAAATAGAAAATATGGAAGAGAATTTTATTCTGTACAACAACAAAGTGTATTCTTAACGTAATTCTTGTCAACGATTGAGAAGTTTTGACGTGTATTTTAACTTGGGTAAAAAATAGGCCGGGCATTTAATAAAATGTTTAGTAAAATGCTACCCAATATAAAATCCTCCCTTATTTATTAAAACGGCACCCCAGGTGTAGGTACATCTAAAATAAATTTCCAATATTACATTTACAAAATAGTACTGTTCTTTTATACATGTCAATTAGTGGTGAGCATAACGCAGATGAAAACGCTAAAATTAAATTGCAAAAATAATCCTAAAACTACTTAAAATAATATAATTTATCAGATAAATAAAAATATAGAAAATAAATGTGTATTATAAAATAATATAAGACTAACGTTGCTAACTGTTTAACGTCTTAATCTCCAGAGATTTAGACACTCCAGAGATTAAGACCAGTCTTAATACTCAAGCTATCAGTTCGTAAAGGTGTTTGATTATGGAAATCAAATATAAAATATGATGTTGAGTCTCCGCCTACTGGTACACCTACATGTAACGAGGATGTACTCGGTAGTTCTCTGTTGACAAGTTCATTGTCACGCGCGGGGTGTAAACCGCCCAGCGTCGTAAACGGCGTGACGTCACGCGTGCGTCACGCTCACATTTTTCCACCCACCAGAACATTAATATGCATTAACTGGACAGCGAATGGCTCTCTCGTATCCGCCGGCATCTATAAAATATAGTCGCCTTTTTGCTGGCCATTAGGGAGCGACTTGACGTCCTTGAGGAACTCCTAATTGTATCTAATGGTCTTATTCTTGGGTTGGGAAATGCGAGACGTTTATAACTTTGCTCGGAAGAAAATAGATAATTTGTTGGTGTTTACCTTTTTATCTTGTTGATACTTTTATATTTTTCTTTTATTGATTCTTACGTTTAAAACGGTTGTACGTCTATTACGGCGCCCAGGTTTGCCACAAATCATAGCTACGTTCATATCTTTTTTGAATGCACTAAACTCGCGTAGGTAATAGCAATTAAAAAGACATACCATACGCTCGCGTGATTGCAAAATACTTTTTCGAGTTACCTTAAAAAATCGAGTCGTTAATAAAAATATACGCAAACTGCTCTGCCCATTTTATTAAATCGCTACCAATTTGTGTACACCGGCCATAATAGGCGGGTAAAATCCTATTCCCGCTCCATAAAGCCTTTCTATTTTCAAATTCCTGCGGGCCATAAATTCGAATTTAGAACGCGTATTGTATGAGAAACGTTCGGAACATGGCGGAATGAACGCATAATGGGTATCGCACGCCGCACTGTGCTGCAATGGCCCATAAACCCTATTATACCCCGTAAACCTTGTCCATGGCAGCCGCCCCTCGTAAATACGCCATGGTGTTCCATTCTGTGTGATTCGCGGCGGTTAATTTCACTTACTTTGATTAAATGGATAAGGATTTAGGATTGCGCTCTGAGTTGATTAGTGTTTACCTGTTCATGAAAGAATGAACGTTCGTAGGAGTGATATTACCAAAATGCGTTAGGTAATTTGTTTACTTTTTGAGCTAAGACTAATGATTCAAATCTGAAGCATGATAAAACAGAAACATGTAAAAATACAAAAATTATCGATTATACTGTGCGCTATCGTGCTTGAAAAATATGCTAGATAGCAAGAATTCGCTCGTTTATGGTTTGGACATTCGAAATTTGGGAATTTCATACATATCAGCTAGAAGACCAAATGACTGCATAGGTAATGACATCTTAACGTTTTTTTTCACGACAACTTCATTTGTGATATGAACTACCTATTATAAGTCAAGCAAAAAAAAAGGAACTAAATGACATAACTGTAAAAGAACGTAGTTAATTTATTCCGCCCATCCGCCACTCGGTACGTAAATCAGTTTCAAACTGACTGCCTTTGCCAAATTCCCTTCAAAGTGGCACTTATATTCATTGGAGTGCAGTGCGAAAGTTCGTCAGAGTTCGGGCACAACAAAAACATTATTTCAGTCTGGAAGCCAATCGTTAATATTTCTTGCCACGAGCAATACATTCCTCCTGACTTTGCTACATGAGTCATTAAAGTGCACGAAGTTATTAATACCTGTACTTTACTATGTGATTGGTATCAACGTATTTTTTCTTTCATATTCAGTAATAAGCATGCCGCATAATAAAATGAAATGTTTCTAAATCCTCATTCTTTCTGTTACTAACGGACATCAAAAGGAGGTTTCTAATTCGAACTTATAAATATATTTTCGTTTATGTTCGGTGATTTTACGTCTTTATTAATGAACAAATTGTCTGATGATATTCTGACGTACGTAACGGTGGTACCAAGATACAGAAATCAAGATCTGATGATGGTATTTTTATGCAGTTCTTAGTGCATGAGTGTAAAGTTACAAAGGTAAAAAATCGATTATTAGATTAACACCCACAGACGCACTCAAACTTGATTCATGTAGCACAAACGGATTCAAACTAAAATCAGAATCTTGGCTACATCAATATCAATATCAATACACAATAAAAAAATCTTGGGCGCTAATACACAATACTAAAACTTGCGCTGTGTAGAGTCCACGTTAGGCTCTATTTTCAGACTGTTGTTTTTTTTTCACTGTGGTTCGGCCATTATCACCCCGTCGCGACGCGAAGGCGCTTTTCCGCGCCAACGCTGCGCTCACAGGCTTTTATTAAACCTCCGCACTCTGACCTCTCTCTTTGCCTTTGTTGTTACACTAAAAGTGTTGACGGGTACGAGTATGAACATTTCATTCGTTATTTTGAAGTTTTTAATAGGCGCTTTTTAAGCATTTGAGTTTCTAGGGATCTGTGGTATAGATCAAGCTTCTTAAAACCATGTTTCTGATCTATTTAAATTGTTTTATGGACATTCTCTTCAACAATGAATTGTGAACTGTTGTTGGTTGTAATTACTATACGGTCATATATCTTTATTTTACCATTCATAGTATATGTATTTAAACTGTTAATAAAATAATTTTTAGTCTTATACCTGTTTAAATTAATTGATTTAAAACTAAGAATATGACCAGTTTTGTCTGTATATTAAAACTAGTTTTTGCCCGCGACTTCGTTCGCGTTGATTTGTAAAAAGTATCGTACGTTATCTTATCTATCTTTTAACCAAGTTTGAACTGAATACATTCAGTACTTTTTGCAAAACTTACACATTTATGATATAAGTAGGATACAAAATTCCAATTTGAAATGTGTTAATAGCCACAACACAAATAATTTTGATATTTTTTCTAAACAATAACGTGACAGGAGATTGAAAAAAAATCTCAAGCAAGTTTTTTTTGCAATTCTGTGCAATTTCACACATAGTAAGACTTTTCCTAAGAAAAGCTATCATCCATCTCTGAGCGAGCCCAAAAGTTGGTCCATTATCGGCTCGAGGGCGGCGACACTAGCATTACGCGCGCCATTGACTCCCGCTCGTTCGCTCGTTCGACACTGCCGCTCTTTGTTAAATCGCCGCACTTTGACCCCCGTGACCCCGACAACACTTTTCTTATACTACCCGCACTCCGGGTGATTTTTGTTTTTTTTTTAAGAGTTAGGTCCCGGCACAATTTATTGTACAATTCAAAATAGAAAACAGCCGTGACATTGTAACGATTTAATAAAAAATGCGAACTTGCTTTTAATTGAATTATTTCTGTATATCTATTTTTATATAAACCAAACCGAATCTCCGAAATGTATTTTTGAAATACTGGATCAAATTGGATAATTCTTATTTTGTTATGTTCGTAAACGTTTTGACAAGGTTTATACAAAAACACTTGAAAATTAACCAGAATTAAACGTGACTGCGTGAAATATGATTTTTCAAGGTTTATATATTTTTCAAATGTCACAAACATAGATGGAAAGCTGTATGCTGTCCTTCTCAAAATCATATTATACGAAATCAGTCAAATTTCAGTTACTATCAGAATGAAGGTGCCAATTGACAATCTTTAATTACCAGGGACATTGAGTACAAACCGTTTGTTCACTTGTTTCGACCTTTTTCGTATCGCCAGAGTTTGACCTCTGACCTCCTTGACACCGCTGACGTGTTCACATTCTTCCCCCGTTTTAGGTTATTATTCATTTGTAAAAAAGCGGTGATAGATAGTGGCTTTTATTTTCAGAAAAATATCTATATATATAAAAGGAGAAACTGACTGACTGACTGACTGACTGACATATCAACGCACAGCCTAAACGGCTAAACGTAGGCACTTGAAATTTGGAAGGGACGTAGCTTAGGTACCGTAGGGGTGCACTAAGAAAGGACTTCCCGAAATTCCCACGGGAACGGGAATTAGCGGGAAAATCCTTTTGTATGAAAAATCTAAACCGCTTAAGTTAGACGCTTGAAATTTGGCATGCAGGTACCTTAGTAAATATAAAGTTTAGTTATGGCTGTATTTTGAGAAATTCCCACGGGAACGGGAGTTAGCGGGAAAAAACTTTTGTATGAAAAAATCTAAACCGCGTAAGTTAGATGATTGAAATTTGACATGCATATACCTTAGTGAATGCAAAGTTAAGTCATGATTGGATTTTTCAAAATTCCCATGGGAACGGGAATAGCGGGAAAAACTTTTGTACCGCGAGTTAGAGGCTTGAAATTTTTTAGTATATGGGTATCTTAGCAAATGTACAGCTTCATGGGAATGGGAAACATCTTTTTCATGAAAAAATACTGCACTAGCGCCAGATTCAGAATAATTGTTATGTTGTTTTTTAATGTATTTTCTCAAAAAAAAAAAAAAAACTTTTTAAAATTTTTGAATGCAACATTCATTATTATTTACATTCGACACACACCGAGAAAAATACTGAAATGACACAATAACACGCCACGCGGACGAAGTCGCGGGCAAAAGCTAGTATCATACAAATGTTGATAGTGAACTTGAAAAGGGTCAACGGTTGTCTATGTTCGCGGAAATTGGCTTTTTGCTTGCCATGAGTAATACATCCCTCATCACCCCTTTTCATTTGTTTTTAATTCCCAGTTACTGTGAGTCATGTCGTCTTAAGATTGATGCCTACCCAGTCATAAAGAAAGCTTTGTATTATAGTTTGTTATAAATAAACTCAAAAACTACCTTGCTACATTAACTACTAAATGCTACATTTTTCTTGAACAACATGAAGTATCTTCTAACAAAGAATCCACGTGGGCAAAGCGGCAGGCAACTGTTACTGTTTGGATATTTTTTTTTAAGTCTCTCCATGACACTATTACCGTGCAACATTCACACGCAGTTCTGTGTATTTACTTGAATACGAAAGAGTTTATTATAAAAGTGCCCAGAACAAGCGAGATATAGCCCAATAAAGCAGCCACGAGGGTTTGAAGCATCAATGGGTGAAGTCACGCCATCTGACGATTATGGCGCAGAAACAAACAACTTGCCACGTTTGTGAAGGGGTGAGTTTGTAGGCCACGTGACGCACCTTACAGTTCTCTCGTTTTGGTTTGTTGTAACGCCAATGCACTGTTGCACATTTTGATTTACAAATATTTGTGGAAATATTGCGATTTCAGCATATGTAACAATTTAGGAATTCAAACAACTGCTTTGTCCATTTGCTAATCAGAATGCACAAACTCAAAGTCTATATGAAGAAATGTATGCAATCAAATGAAAGTGAAACGGAACAAAGAAAAAAAATACAAGTATTTTTTAATAAAAGATATATCATTAAAAATTTACAATAAAAAATATAATAAATGAATGGCATAGTTCTTACTGCAAATTGGAAGTAAATTAAAAAATAAACAGATTTTATTCTCAATTGACGATTTTCAACACATTTACGTAATTTAAGAAAGTATAAAAACTTTAGTCTAGCAAATTGCATGATGCCATATTATAACACAAATTTAACCAAAATCTGTATAGAGTTGTCCCTTGATAAATCTCATCACCATCATCTGATTGAATGATATCAATTATTAAAACAACATTAGCTTTCCGTCTTCGGTAGTCGGTTAATGTATTTTTATAAATACATACTATATTTTTATAAAACTAAATTATAAAACGACTACTTTAATAATAAAATAGTCGTTTTATAATTGCCATTTGGGACCTTGGGACTTGATATTGTATCAGATTCAGCTGAAGTTAGAGCAACCTTGATGTCGTAGCATCCGTGTTCCGCTTCCGAGTGCCGCCCGCTCCCGTGGGCACTTCCGCTCAACATGGCGACTCGATTGTTTCCGACCCGCATTGATTCACTATCGAGAATACGGTTCTAAAAGTTATTTTTTAGCACGAGCAGAGAGGTGTTGCCTCTGGAAACTGTTTTCATTGATTTGGTTAATTCGACCTTTTAGAATAGTATATTTCGTCAATATTGTTTAATAATAACATAATAATTATTCTTTATTTATTTATGGTCTTACACACTTTATTATGTATATAAATAATTTAATAGTAACTGTAGTCAGAATATTGCCATAAATAAGAAAAAAGAAATATTAATAAAATCGCGGATGTCTTTGTTAAGAAGATATCACGAATTTTTGAACAATACTTAGTTACAGAAATTCAGTATTGTTTGAAAATACGTTGGTTCAAGTAATCGGGCATCGAATCGCAAGCGTTTTAATCAAGTTGCACAGACTGCACCCCATAAAGAGACAGACTTTCCAAGAGGCTGACTCGACACGACGTGCAAAATGGTCAAGTTCGAGTCGTACTCACACAGAGAGTTCAGTGCAGTTCTTCTGTACCTTTTTTTTCATATTACTCTTCTCACTCTTCTGGTTTTCCAGTATTGTGACAGCAAGAGCTTTTTTAATATTCAATATTTTCAAAAACAACGTTTGATTTACCACACCTTTGACTTTGTAGGTACTGTCTTTAGATCGCGGACACAAAAACTGCACTCCGTACAAAATTATTATTACCGCATTGGTAATGTTTTTCATAAAAAACATAACAATTTTTGCGCAGTAGAAACTTTTTTCTTGACAATCTTTTATCTTAATACCTCTGTGAGGTTGTTTGCCACTGTGATCTTATAAGGATTCCATTATTTCCGTTTTCGACTTAAGCAAGGAACCCCGCAAATGTCATTGCTTGCACTCGGTTTGATTACTCAGCTATAAAGGAAGCTTGACTCACACATACACAAGTAACTCTAGACTGAATGCATCAGTGAGTCAGACGCATTAAGCGGATACCGCTGCGCCATCTAGCGTTTTAAAGTGTTATGAATATTTCATAAAAGTCGTGCCATCAATGTTGTTCGTTGCCTATGCCATTGGACGTTTCTAGGAGTAAACATCACGCTTTATTGAAATAGGTAACGTTATATATCTAACGTGCATTAAATGTGTTTGCTATGTTATATCCAGCTATATTCATCAAGAAATTAATTGCTTTGTCCTTGATTATTTATCTCTTAAAATACTGACTGAAGTCTGTCTATGTTTAGGTACACCTTAATACTTTTTCATGCCATGTTTTTAATTATTTGCAATCCAATTGTATAATATACATCTAACGCTTGTGTTTTTAAAACCTTGACCCTTGAGATTTTCATAATTTAAAAGCCAGGGGACGGATCTTTTTGTAAAACCAAGTTTTAGTTTTAAATGCATATGCTTTTTGGTTACTTTATTATTGACTTATTGCGTCTTTATTCGCCTCTTGATAGTGTGATGCGCGTCACCGATTACGCTCATCAATTAAATTGTGTCATAAAATCCTCAATGAACGTTGCTGTATGAAAGTTCTATAGCTAATAATATAAATTACAATGCCGAGATGGGATTCCTGGTACTTGTCATTATCGTGGTTAAGCGACGCTGCGATGTGGTCTCAATAAGGCAATATGTACAAGGTTATCGCTATTGGTCGATAGATTTTCTAATTCTGAATGGTCCGGATGGTTGACCGTCTCCTTGGACGTACTGTCTCATATCGTTGCCTGTATTCCTGGTCGTCTCTGTCGCGTCGTATCGACCGGTGTCGGACGCCGCGACTCGGCGCCTCGCTCATGACCCTCTGTCTTTCCTCATTTTGTCTACATAAAGTAAAAATATGGAGGTACCTACGTCTAAACTCCTGTCAATAATTGTACATTTCATAGATTTTGTTGCCAACCTTAAACTATAACATCATTAATTTTTTTTTGCCAATGAAACGGAGGTAGGAATGGCTAAATCAATTAGTAGTCTTTGGTCAACGCGTAGATGGTCCAATGTTTATGCTATCATAAAAAAATACCTGCCTCTGGTTATAATCTCGATGTCCTGGGATCGATTTTCAGCTCGAGCAAGGTTTTATGATCACAATCTGCATTTGGCAAGCCTGGTGGTTAAGCTAGTACCTGTTATAGTTACATTATCTACTAGCATGAGCAATATGACCAATTTTTCACTTGAGATGACAAAAGCTTAGACATTGTTGATTGGCTGATAGCACAACGAACTCATATTTTCAGCCAATCAGCAGCGATTTTACCAATTTAGATAATTGTTAAGAACGCGATTAAATTTACTTGCGTGGCGCTTGCATTAACTTGATTTTAAAAATGGAGGCCTTTGTCTGGCATTGGGGCATTAGTTTATTCACTAATTAATTTAGGACAACTGCCTTACGTACATTATAATACGATTGTCTTTAGTGTCTCACTAAAACATTAAAACCATGCAATTTGATTGGACTATATTTTCATAATCGACTTTAAATCACAGAAGGAGGTTCTCAATTCGGCTGTATGATTTTTCGTCTCTTATTATTCCGTGAAAATGAAATGTTTACATAGGCAAGCGTCGCGACAGACGCCTTCCCAAGGAGAATTCGTTCGTTGAATAATTCTGGGCAAACACAAACATTGTTTAATCTAAATGTAAACCGAAATGCAAACGTTAGTCGGGACTGGAGAGTAATTTAGAATTATTTATAAAAAACTATAAATAAGTGTTGCTCAAAACAGAACAGAAAATTATGAGCTTATTATGATTAAATATGACTGGTAGACTTAACGTATCAAGCATACGGCTAAAATTTTAAACGTAATAGTTTCTAAGAATTTATGGACATTAATGTAGGTATTTAAATATACATTATTTGTTATTCTTCTTGGCAAAAACTTTATGAACGGATCTGGATGTGATTTTGTAGAATGTAGATAAGATTACTAAAGTAACGTATATGAGACTTAATATCGATGTAAAGCTTACGAAGTGAACAATAGCTAGGAATATTGCATGGCTTTTATTTGGGGTCATGTTCATCAAAGTCAAAGTCAATATTTTTTATTCATAGTAATCTATTATGTTATTAGTAATACTTATGACTAGCCTCTATACAATAAAACAAATGAGTCATTATCATCCAGAAAAAGACAAATCTACTAAACAGGTTTACTGCTCAATGACTCAGATAAGACTTACCGCTAAACAGTTCAATTTAATTTACCTTATCCTAATTATTCATTAAAAACATTATATTTAATCATGTGTGTGTAATTGAGTAACTGTTATTTTTATTTGTGTTGTTTTTCTAATTAAAATTGTCGTTTCTTTGTTGCAGTTATAACAAATCCAAAAGCACCGCCTGGCCACAAGGAAGCAGCTAAAAGCTTCAACTTCGATTTCTCATATTGGTCGCACAATGTAAGTATACTAGGAGATGTTACTTAGTCTGCTGATGATCCTTCGTGGCCTTCGTGTGATAGTAGTTTAAGCTAATTAACATTATTTTCGCCTTACACTTATGCAATAATGAAATGATAACGAGAAAATTTTGGATGGATGTGTAGATATTTGTAACCTAGTCTTTTACGCAAAAACTAACAAATGTATTCGAGTGAAATACTAGGTTAACTTAGAAGATACATATTGTTCCGAGAATATGAATATATACATAGATATTAGATATGTACTTGTTGAAACGAAATCGCAGGTACTAGAACGGTCAACATAATTAGTTACCTTGTCACCAAATGACAGAATGCTGATTAAGTGCTACTACTAACGAAAAATCAGAGTTATGATTTTCCAGTCAGAAATACCTACATAATGCCTGGAAAAAAGAAAAGTCGCACTGCAAATGTTTACCGTGATTTACTTCTGATAGTAAGGTACTTGCGAATGCTACAAAACCATTATAGCGATTTGTATTACTGCATCCAATACATGAAGTGTTTATACCAATAACATGAGCTTACCATAGGCACAGAAAGTATCTGTTGACAGAATCAATAGTAAACACGAGATGGCCCCGCCTGTGGCCCACCCCGCGCGAAGTCCCCGCCGCCCCGGGCGGGTGGGGCGGGTGGGGCGGAGAAAACATAACGGGACGGAACTACAGCGAACGTGTTGTTGCTTTCGCATTAGTCTGTTAGAACAGAAAATTTATCTTTAAATAAAAATAGTTTTCTAACGTATTTATTATGAATGATGCATTTTGCTAGGATTTGTGAAAGTCCTTATCTAAACAGTAGATAGGTAACTTCAGAGTTTCAAGATCCATTTTCAAACATTTAAAATAACCTATCAGGACAAAACTAACTAAAGTGTTATCGTGTTTTCACCCGTAAACTTATTTTAAATGTTTAAACTGATTTAAATTGTATGGTAACAAGAACATAATTACTTTAATAGCTATACCCATATACTTATCACTCAGGGTTAATCCTTTAAGTTAGGATATCAATATCTTGACTAAAATGGACTTATATATACTTTAACTAGCTTTTGCAGCACGCGCTTCGCGCGCGTCTGCTAAAAGCTAGGCCTGCGGCGCTGGCCGCTCCCGGGCTTCGCCCTCCCGCGGCGCTCGGCCTTCGGCCTCGCATACGCAGCTCGGCCTGCGGCCTCGCGGGTGTGACTTTCGGTGTTTGACCGTCCGCAATGGGGGCCTAGTGCTTCTTTTGTACGGCGCTAGAGTTATTCAACTGTGGCCTAAGGAGCCTTTCCGCTCCGGGCTCCGCCCTGCGCGGCGCAGCTCGGCCTGCGGCCTCGCGCCTAGGGTGACTTGGATTGCACTTTAATAAAATGGCCAAAGTGTTCGACGAAAGCCGCTTCGAGCTTCGCTCTACGCGGGCGCTCGGCCTACGGCCTCGCATTCGAAGCTCGGCCTTTGGCCTCGCGAAAGTTACACAGAACATAGCCGCTTCGGGCTTCGCCCTACGCGGCGCTCGACCTGTGGTCTCGCATCGCAGCTCGGCCTACGGCCTCGCGTGGGTTACTTGATCATTTGTCTCGTCTATATCGGTCGAAAGTGTTCGATGGCAGCCGCTTCGAGCTTCGCTCTACGCGGGCGCTCGGCCTTTGGCCTCGCATTCGAAGCTCGGCCTTCGGCCTCGCGAAAGTTACACAGAATGTAGCCGCTTCGGGCTTCGCCCTACGCGGCGCTCGACCTGTGGTCTCGCATCGCAGCTCGGCCTACGGCCTCGCGTAGGTTCCTTAATCAATTGTCTCGTCTATATTGGTCCAAAGTGTTTGATGGCAGCCGCTTCGAGCTTCGCTCTACGCGGGCGCTCGGCCTTTGGCCTCGCATTCGAAGCTCGGCCTTCGGCCTCGCGAAAGTTACACAGGATATAGCTGCTACGGGCTTCGCCCTACGCGGCGCTCGACCTACGGTCTCGCAACGCAGCTCGGCCTCCGGCCTCGCAAAGTTACCAGTTCCGAGTTTTAATAGCACTCAATACGGTACTATATTACTATGCAACAATTTCCCCATACATTTTCTTCCTACGGTCGATTTCAGTACAAAATGTATGGGGAACCAAGTACTCCATAGAAAATTGATTTTCCAATTTTTCCTAAAATTTCGTACTTACTCGCTTTTTTTTTGGTCGATCGACCACGGATAGACATTTTTGACAGGACCTCATACTTATTTTTTTTAAATTCGATCATTTTCTTTCGGGCCCAAAATCTCCGAAATTACCCCGAAAATGGGGTAATTTTTTTAACCATCATTGGGGCATCATGTAAACCTCCAATAAAGCTCCGAGCATATTTTCCCTACGACCCCTCCTTCTACCCCGAAATTTAATAAATACATTTGGATTTCTGCAGATTTTTTATAATGGCCGCCAGCGCATCCGCCATTTTGTTTATCGAAAAGTCTTTAATATAACATCTCATCTAGGTTATATACTGCATCAAACCTCATTTTTTTATTTTTCAAATTTTATATCCTGCGGCCTACAGGACTTCTGGAAGGTGACCATGTTTTTTGCACATTTGTCCCAACAGCTCCCGGTGTTGCCAGGTCACAGAGATAAAAATAGTCAAATGTCATTTCAATGGGGATGTTTCATAGGCACATGGAAATGGTTTGCGCGAAATGTCATTATTTCTATTTTCGACTTTCGCCGGGACCTGAGTCAAAAACTACCAAAAATAGTAGAATTTTTATTTCACCTGGCAACACTCAATAACAAAATACATAACCGCCTAGTACATTGCGACTCGCTCAGATGTCGCCATATACATGAAAATAAAGATTTAACGTTTTCAAAAACACAAAAGTTTTACAAAATGGCCGCCAGTGGGTCGGCCATCTTGTATTTTTGAACGTTCGTATTTTTCCTGTATTCTGGACTATATTTGACATCGAACCTCATTTTCATTTTTTTTCTCGCTCTCACCCAATCGCCATATTATTTTTTGGAAAATGACCAAGTCACAAAATATATATTTCGCTCTGGCCCCCAGTGTGGCCAGGTGATATGGCTCAAATTGGTAAAATACCATTCGGCCATAAGGTTGCCATAATAACGTGGTAGACATTTAGACCAAATGTCAAAAAATTTTTTTTTCGTTTTTTGGGCAAAAGTCAAAAACTACCAAAAATGGTAGAAATTTTATTTCACTTAGCAACACATATAAACTAAACATGCAACCGCTTCATACATTGCGACTCGCTCAAATGTTGCCATGTGCCTGAAAAACGGTTTTGAAAATCGTGAAAAATTCAAAATGGCTAAAAGGGGGTCGGCCATCTTGAATTTTGAATCGGCCGTATTTTTCCCGTATTCTAGGTTATATAATGCACCGAACCTAATTTTTATTTTTTTTCTCGCTCCCACCCAGTCCTCAAAAGAACTTTTGGAAAAAACCATGTCGAAAAAATGTTTTTCCCCGCCATTTCCAGGGTTGCCAGGATTTTTCCAAAAAACTACTTTTTTGTCACTTCGGACCTCCATGGCCACCCCACTGCATATTAATTTTTTTTCTACAAGGGTAAATTTTTTTTCTACCATTCGGGGCCATGGGGCAAAAACTACCATGAATTTGGTAGAATTTATGTCTCAAAACAATAGACAGATAAATAATCTACCACTGCTCCATACAAACCGATTCGACATGGTGTTGCCATCCTTGTCAAAATCTACTTTGAAAATGACAAAATTTTTGGTCCTTACAAAACTGCCGCCAGCGCCGTCTCTATGACCAAACTCTATAATCTATGGATGAGGTATGCAAGTTGACTATACTGCCGGCAGAGTTCAAAAAAAATTTTTCAATTATCTGTGGAAACCTCTCCACCACGACCCCGCAAAAACACCTCTAAATCGAATTTTCGATCCAAGATGGCGGCGCGGACATCTTGTTTTTTTGACATTTTACTTTTTCAATATAGTAAACAGTAAAATACGTTCCTAAAAAAGTCTGCGCAGCTTGGGCACTCTATACATTTTTTTTATTTCAATCCAGCAAAATCGGCCGCCATCTTGGATTTTGGAAAAAAAAAATATAAAAACCTGCTTTGATTGAAAAATAACCCACCCCGTTAGAACACACCAAAGAGGTAAAACAACTCGAACACCCCCAAAAACACCCCCGATGAGTGAGTGAGTGAGTCAGTGGTAATTTAGCTTTATATAATATAGATATAGCTATATTCATTCAGTGAAACACGCTACAATAGACTCGGCCATTTAAGTCCCTCTGCTATAATAAGATCTCAATTATGGACCCACCCATGTAGTTTGTAAAATAATTTGCCAGTCATATATATTTCGCTCTAAAAACTCCAATAAAAGTAAAGAGATTATTTCCGGTTTTCCTTTCTGGATCTGAGAACAGGACAATTTTGCGTGCGTTACCTCTCCTCTGTGACAGAGGGACAAAGTCGCCAAAAATGGGACAATTGCGTTTAAATCAGAATACATTGTCATTTTAGTTATACATATGCATTAAACTGCAGGGAATCTCATTGTGTTTGCTTAATGAAAGACCTTCCTTAGTAGTAATGTTACCTTGAAGAGCATCTCTCACTCAAGGACCGCTTAGACTCCATGTTGTGTGTTTAACCCTTGCCCTTCAACGCTAGGTATTGATTTACTCGTTTCTCTACAAGAAGTCTGTACAAATGACCTTTGCCCTTCTTTTTCCGCAATAGCATCTAGGAATTGTTTACAAGTTCCACATCTATCAGATGTCTTCGTAATAAGAAAATGTATTGTGCGCTTTGATTTTTGATATCAAATGATATTTAGGAATGATCGTTAAACTTGTAGGTACATGTTTAAGTTTGCAGTCCTGTGTAGTCGACATATAGATTTACGTTTTACCAAATATAAGTATATTTAGTTGGTATTTTTTGAACTGCTACGGTTGTAATTTTCAGTGCATGAAAAAAAAAAGAATCTTGATAGTTTATTTCTTCCACGACATTTTGACGGCAAATTACTTAACTTTTGTGTCGTAAAATAAGAACAAAAGTGTAGCCATATTATAATTTCCAAATACATTCAACATGTATTTTTGATACTTAAACTTTGCTAAAGTTCGCCGCAGCTGTAATAGTCTTCAAACCACATGACGGACGTGGTGTACCCAATCATGTTCATAATAAAACACTTTAGCCAACCTTTTCAGCGTTTACTTAGAAATCACTTGATAAACAAAATATGCAAAAGTTGCTTTGTCATCGTCCGTTAAATTTTGGGATAAAAAGTATTCCCATATCTAGTATTTAATTTGCCTAAAACAATGTCATCCAAATCCATTCTGTATTTTTGCGTGAAAAAGTACCGAACACAATACCAAACAAGCTTTCGCGTTTGTAATAGTAGAATTTGGACGCAACACACGAGGACGTGGTATGGAGGAACATTGTGTGGTTGGATGATGTGATGAAGTATCGATTGTTTGGCTAAAGGGCCGGTCAACGGCGCCTTGTGCGCGGTAATGAGATTTCCCTCCAATCGCCGAGGCAGCGTTTCCCGCTTGTTTTGGACGGCAGCCATATTGGATTGAGCCGCAACATGATTATCGGATTTGTCTGTCGATGAGCTAGCTCTACGGTTTCCGTACTTTCTGTCCTTCAGTTCAAAGGTCACGAGATAACGTTTATTAAAAAGATTTTGTTATGTTTACCTCTTTCTTTCCTTAAGCTTTTATGTTGTTTATTTCGGTTACAAAGTAAGAAACTTTTGTAAGATTTCGTAAACGAATTTCTTGGTTAAAATTAAAGAGAACAGGGTATAAACAAGCGATGTCAAAGTCAGAAGTCGAGATATTCACATTTGAAAATATAACCTGATCTGTTACACCAAGGCATTTCCTGATCTGTTACCCTGTAGCGTGACTGCACATAATTTTTGAAATGCTTAAAAAACAAATAACCATCGCTAGTTTCTTTAGTTTTCGTTGATGCAGGGTGTAAATACAGGAGTTAATGTAAATTTTGGTGTCATAACCTCATTTCCGAGGTTTATGTGATATTGCTTCTTTTCCACCTGTAGGTAGGTACTCTTCAATTGTTTTGTCCACATAAATTGGTAATAACCAGTGCAGCGGGACATGTTTCGGTCGACACAACCACGTATTCCAATCTCTTTGATGATTAATTTCCAATAGCTCGCTATGGCTTCGGTCTGTGGTTTCATTTCGAAGCTTAGTTCCATTCATTGTCTGAGGTTACATTCTCGTACCGATAACTAGTTTTTGGATTGATCGTTATTGCTACAGGCTTAATGATTACGGTTTAATACTTGCTGGTTAATAATAGGTTTAAAATAAAAGAGAGTGCATTCGCGTAATTTAGCCTATCTAAGTAGGTAATGTCATCGATTTTTAAAATGGGGGCAATAGGGCTTCACTCAGTGGTAATAAATAATATATGCATTGATTGACCTTTGCGTTGTCACATTAATAAAACGCAAACAAATCATGGGCGCACATCAACTTGACGATTCTACGAGACCCTTTATTTATGCAAGTTTAGTGAAAAATGTATGTCCGCTGTCGATGATTACAACACAAAAGTCAACATGGAATTAAAAAAAATACAGTCTAGTAAGCTCAGTCGAGAAATGTAATTACAAATTACAGTTCTTTTAGCATCTGGGGCTTATAATTAAATAGGTAGCGAATGCAAAGATCAGTGGTGCTGCTATTCAAGATATCTCATTTACAATTGTAACGAGCACCAATCCGACAGATTCATTCAAATTTATGCGAGTGCCGACTCTGCGTCGGATATCATATTATGGAAATGCGTTTTATTTAACTACTGCATTGTTATTTAATTTGTTGGTACATTGCGACCCTGGTTTTATATACAAAATATTTTGATCTTGGACCGAGCGATTAAACTCTCAGTAAAATATTGTAATAAAAGATACTCGTAATAATAACATTTTACACTAACAATAATATGCAGAGAACCAAACTCATAACTCATTTGTCGCGACTTACTGAAGATTTTACCTGAATACCCTATGTGATCCAGTAGTGACCACTTATTAATTGGCGTATGATAGGATGAAATACTATATGTAGATAAAAAAAAAGTAATTTTGGCTCTATGAAGTTTGTGGAATCAATATAAGGTTTACTTTATATCTCTTATAAATTGCAGTGCACACTTTTCATTGGTCTCAAGTATCAATATTAGACGATACAAATATCAAAAACATTCCAAATACCATATTTACTCATAGATTAAGAGCTAACTATTGTAACGAGAGGCAGGTGACATACAAATTCCGCCTTGTGGTTTTGTAGTATCCAATATGTATAGTGCACTTACTAATACTACTAATATATCGCTACTTTTCTGTACTGTAAAATTCAGTACATAAAAGTGAGAGAAATAAACGCATTAATTTATTAGATAGATTACTATACACCGAATTTTTGATGAATTATCAAGAATAGTTTTTAGAACTCTGTTAACATAACTGATACTTCAATTTTTGTTGCAGCAAAATGATCCACAGTTCTCCTCCCAAATCATGGTGTACAAAGATATCGGCGAGGAGATGCTGCAACATGCTTTTGATGGTGAGTACTTTGATCACATGACCCGCTGAAATAATATTATCTTCTTGTAAAGTTTTTAATAAGTTATTTTTAATTTTATTAAATTACTTTGACGACCAAGCACAACAATGTGAACTGCAAAAAAAATGCTCAACAATAAATGCTCTATTTGTCTGCATCTTAGTAGTATATCATTTCTATAATTACCTAAGGTATATGAGCCAGACCTGGTGTTTCAATTTCTGCCCGCTTTATTGTCACGTCCTATGGCTTAAATTTCTAACCGATTTTTAAGTGTCATTAGATTTAAAACGTCTTAGGCTGTGTGGCATCAGCATAGGTGCCTACAATCACTAAAGTTAAGCATAGTAATAAATTATACGAGGCGAAAGCTAAAACCGTTCTAGACTCGTAGTCAGTTGGAAAAAACGGGTTGTCATTTTCGACACATTACGAACCCTTAATTATTGGAAACAGGCATAAATAATACCGTCTCTGTTCTCCTATTTGTAATACAAGCTACCACTGAATCAAATCAAAGTATTGTATATTATGTTATCAAGTACCTCGTGTTCTCAGTTAATCTTAATCTGATTTGTTTAGTTCTCAAATTTATTTATTTTATTCATAAACTTCATTTGCAGAAAAAAGCACAAATCATCAAATGTTCAATATGACTTGGTTTAACGCGTATTATATTAGCAAGAGATAATCTAAAGATCAGCTGTCATTCACTTTTACCATCACCAAGCAAACAAAATGTCTTCACGCCACATAAACTTGGAAGTGGCGGCTCTCTCTCATTTATTATGCTAACTAGATTAGGCTAACACAGCTGACCGCTGAGATCCGGAGATAATAAACTATTTTGTACTAAAACGAGTACATGTTTAGTGCTTCTAACAGTATTTTATTATAGCACCTACATTACATAATTTCGGTTTCTCCGACCGTAATGTGAATGTTGCTACAACAAGCTTCGGTTAGAGCCTGTCCCTAAAAAGAAAACAAACAATATGCAGCCTGATTCCGAGGCTATTCTAATATTAAAAATAGAGAATTGCTGTAACTAAAATATGCGTAGGCATTTAGTAAAAGCAATCTATCTATTCCATGGTGATGTTTATATACAACAGTAGAGGTTAAAGACACCTCTTACAAGTTATATCAGAGCAATCCTCAGATTGACAGTCACGTTGATGTGAATAATATAGTACTGAGTCGTACTACTATATCATCATTCTTCTGTCCTGTTTTCAAGTTGTATGTGGTCGGCAAAATATGTTTGCTTTTACCATTCGTCGCTGTCAGCCAACACATACCTATTCATGTCATGTTTCATATATTCCAACCATCTCTATTCATCTCTCTTCCAGTACTAATTATTTATTGTAAATATTAATAAACTTCCGTTGTTCTCAGGCTATAACATATGCATATTCGCATATGGGCAAACCGGGGCAGGCAAATCGTACACGATGATGGGTCGCGGCGAGGATGGCCAAGAGGGCATCATCCCGCAGATATGCAAAGACCTGTTCCGCCGCATCAGGCAGACCACCAGCGAAGACCTCAAATACTCGGTAAGATCTACTAAGGAATCCTAACTCTCCCCTTTATTATTGATCTACCTTAGTTTGATTATGGAATTAACCATATAATGGTTTGTATCGGCGCCCGGATGTGCATTAAAATATACATCTGCATGTATTTAAATATAATAGTATATTCCTGCATAGAATAGTATACTCAGGGATATGGATTTTTAAACAACCTGTGTCGATTAGTCAAAGACAAAGACTTCTTTATCGATGTACGTTACATTTAACACTTTTAAATCGTCATCAAATACGATGCAAAGTAATTCTACTGCCAGTTCGGAACCTACCGAAAAGACAACCTTGAGAATCTCAGTACATTAGCTAGAGTAACAGTATCTAACTTATTATGTAGCTACACTTAGTAGCTCACTTTGGACCAAGTCATATAGTTTTGTTTAGATGAGTGATTAAACAATTAAGTACGTACTCAAGTATTTATTTTCGAGAGGTAATCTTTGAAGGCATCTGTTTACAAGCATGACGTATATGCCCGCCATCGCTTCCCTCAAGTATATATCCCTCAATAAAATTAATCTAAAATGAAAATGATTTTGAATATAAGTATAATTTAATCCTTATTTCCACAGGTGGAAGTGTCCTACATGGAGATATACTGCGAACGAGTACGGGACCTCTTGAATCCAAAGAACAAAGGGAACCTGCGAGTACGTGAGCACCCAGCCCTGGGGCCCTATGTCGAGGACCTGAGCAAGCTTGCCGTCACCTCCTACCAGGACATATACGACCTCATTGACGAGGGGAACAAGGCTAGGTGAGTGTGAATTGGAAATATGTGTAGGACGCCCTAAACCCAAGGTTCACAGGGAACCGAAGAGTACCTACGTGAGCACTCAACACTGGACCCTTAAATTGAGGATCTGAGCAAGCTCGCCGTCACATCCTACAAGGACATATACGACCTCATTGACGAGAGGAACAAGGCTAGGTGAGTGTGAATTGGAAATATGTGTAAGTACGCCCTGGACCAAAGGTACAAAGGCAACCGAAGAGTAGGTCAGCACTGAATTATTAAGTTGAGGATCTGAGCGGGCTTGTCGTCACATGGACAACGCCAAGATATCTGCAACCGCAACAATTGGGGACAATCCTACTAAAATTATAAACGATTGCTTGTAAGGATGTATAGATATTCGGATTTACGGATGTTACTTTTCCATGCAAAAACTACTGACTGGATTTGGATGAAATATTTGGTAGGAAGAGTAGTTAAATTACAATTAGATACCTTTAATTCCAAAATTGCAGTATAGAAATTAACAGTAAAAAAAATTGAAGTATTAAAGAATTTGGAGCTATAGCTACACAATGTAGTATATATTCTACTATAGCCCTTACGGCTAAAGTCCTAAGTTTTGAAATCATAAATCCTCTAGCTCTACTTTTGTTATTGTTGTTTAGCCGAAAGTTGACTTCGTGCTGGATTATTCTGTATTGTCTGAATATCTACTGATTATTTTAATCATAATAATTCAAAAATTATTATTTTTTTATTCCACTCGATAAATACCGAGTATCTCTGTTGTAACGTTATTGCATTAAGCTTTGAATATCCACTGACGTTGTCATACTGTATCATGTCTTTCGACATCTGAAGCCATGATACAGAACCGGAAACGTCTATTCTTTTCAATTTCTCGCTGCCATTCACAGTTGTAATAGCCGTATCTTTATGAAGATTTGTAGTGTAAATATAAAGTCATATATTGACGCACATTTTATTGTTAAACAGGACAGTAGCCGCTACGAACATGAATGAGACTTCGTCGCGTTCGCACGCGGTGTTCACGATATTCTTCACACAGCAGCGTCACGATAAGGCCACAGATCTCATGTCGGAGAAAGTAAGCAACCACTAAATATTATACATCATGAAAACGCACGGTATTAGATAAAAAAGATAAACAAAAGGGGTTTTAATCAACTTCTGCGTGAATATTGATTTCTGACATGGTTTGTCAAACTATCAACTTAGACGTTAATTACATAATAAATCTCACCAATGAAACTAACGAAGCAGTGTCGTGTCTCTCTTAACACGTGACATTGGCGGAATCACTGCGTTGTTTTTAAACGTGGGATAGAGATGATGATTAAAAAAGCAGTGAATTAATTTAACAGGCCGTCTTTAAGTACTAATTACAAAGGCATGGATAGTAAAGAATGATGTTAGAATAAATTAAAGGATTAGGGTTTGAGTTAGGGTTCAACACTTCCAGAACATGCATATTTTGTCTCATAAGAGGAAGTGCATAAAAATAATATACTATTTTATACGTGACTAAATTTTACATTCTTTCTTTTTTTCATTGAAAAAAATATAATTTGGCTAAAATTAATAAAGTATTTTGATATCTCGCTTTTACTTCCGCTTTATAAATTTATAATAGCTTAGTCATTTTAGTAACTTAATTTTGGAATTTATGATACTGACGCATTTCAAATAAACTTGTATATAGAAGCCCTACAATTGGGTATTTCATATTCCAAGATTTTTACTTAATTATAATTCTTATTTGTTTAAGCTTAAATTACTAGATTATAAAGGCACATAAAATGATTATCAAAATATTACGTGTTAGTCCTACGCTTAATTCAAATCAAGTAGCAAAATTAAATCGTTTTAGTAACTTTGAATGAATGCACTGGATTAATTTAAAATAGAGTCGACTTTTGATTGCAAGACTGTCAACTAGAGACATATTTTCTCGAGTGCCATTGGAAAGAGTGAGACGTTTCTTATGCGTCTCATGTCGGAAGAGGTAAAACATGTTTCGTTAGCGGCTCGTTCCCTGCGAGGCCGTAAAGTTGACTTTACGGGACACTTTACATGCGGCGGCTTTAGACCTCGAGGGATGAGTAAACATTATTATGAGTCTGAAGGAGCTTTTATAGACGACACGAATGTCTTATGAAATAATTATTAGGAATACAATGAATTCAATTCGCATTGGTCGGGTATATTAGATATCGCAAACGATCTTAAGTCCTCTTTCCGAATCGAAAGTGACACTAAAACCGGTTCGGATTCTAAAACTACAAACATGCCGGAGATAAACTTAGTACTTTCCTATATAAAGGAAACCTAACGTAATACTTAATTTGCACAAATTTGCATTTACACAATTATACCTATCAAACACACAGATTTTGGCAAAAAATGTGGTAGTTTGCCAGTTAGTCATAGAAAGAAAACTTTTTAAAGAGTGCTATGTTCAGAATATAAATAATGGCTCATTCATGTATTATATAAATGAAAATAGCATAAAACTGAGATTAATTATGTTTAATCACTGTGAATAAGATAATAGCGTAACCTGCTTAATATTACCTTGGAACGATAAAGTCCAGCGGCTTTTTAACGAACAAATAATTAAATGCCTGGCAAAGTCTTCTTATTATGATAAGTATAAAATAGGGTTAAATCTGCGGGTTATTACGTTTGAATAAGAAAATACGGTACGAAATTAAAACGAAATTCTAAATTTGAATTTACCAATTTATTTCTCCATTAGGTTTCCAAGATATCTCTGGTGGACTTGGCGGGGTCCGAGCGAGCGGACTCCACAGGGGCAAAGGGCACGCGGCTGAAGGAGGGCGCAAACATCAACAAGTCCCTCACAACCCTCGGGAAAGTCATCTCAGCACTCGCTGAAATCGTGCGTATATCTATATTATCTATACTAAATGTGAATAAGGTATACATACAGTAATATGCAGTTACATGTATACCTCATTCTACAATGAACTTTAATGCAATGTACGGTCGACAGTACGTCATGGCAAAAACTTGCAGTTCCATTTTGGTTCTTATACCCACAAAATAAGGGTGGTTTAAAGTCCAAAGTATGTAGTCTGACGTGCTTTTGTCTGTACTAAGAGTCTAAAAATGTAAATATGTTATTATAATTGACAGTAATCCTTATTTATGTGTCGCCTCCTTCGGTAATGATATTTTGAAATATGTATGGGATTTGTTCCAAAATGAGCAAATTATATTGAAAAAATAGTAGAGTCCTCATTTTAGACTGATATATAATAAAATTAACGAAAATGCATGAAGTTTACAATTTGTATTGTTTTTGCAAACACAGTATAGTTTTAAAAGATTGCATTAAGTCGATCGCGTAGTATTTTAATAATTGGGAAACGGAGTGTCTCATTTTGGAACAAGTTTAGTGATGATCCCTTGAGCATTCTTAATCAGGTTACGATTCTTTTTTTTTAACATATTTTTCTTACTTGTGAAAACTTTTTGCTATTAATACGAATTCATATCATTACACAAAAGTGCACAAAATTTAATTTACCTATAATGGAATGCATATGCGGAAACTACCTGTAACATTTAATACGATCCTCGTGAATAAAAACTTGTATTACGATAACGATAACGTTAACGATTATGAAAGTAATGTAACTATGACATTACTTTCATAATCGGTTCATCAAACAAGTCATTAATCATAACACAAATCACTCTTCTCTTTCTAAACTTCAATTTAAATATTCAACATTCACCGTAACTTACAATTGTTGCTAATTTAATATCAATATTATTAAACATTCTAATAATAGCGCTAGTTTTCACGTAGTCACTCATTTATTTTTGATTATTTTCACTGCAACTCTTGTATTTGGATAATCATAGTCGGTAAGTGTGTGTTGGCTATGTCATCGTCTTCATATTGCTTATACAACAGCTACTCGAATTTAAAATATTTGTAATACCAGAAAAGCAATCAAACGTCAAAAATAAATAATTCTTGTAGATTTAAATCGGTAAACAGCTACAATGAATACAATAATCTCAATATTCTGGAAAACGTCAAATCCCGAGTGCCTTAGCACCTATTCATATTCTATGATTGGTATTCATATTTAATATTACATTGAGATCATTGAGGCATATTTACCGGTTTAAATCTTACATTGAAATGTCAACACAATGACACAGCATTTCATAAGACACATGCGTTCAATCGAACGCACTTATTTGCAGAATACTCAATGAGTTAATGATGAAGAATGGATTTGTCAGTTCTTGTAGAAATCATGACTATTGATCAGCTAAATGGGGGCTATCGCGTATGAAAATTCCTTAAAGTGGTAATACGTAGGCGTAAGGACACATGATACATGACATTTAAATAACCAATCACGTAGCAGTTGACACTCACGCCCACGTATGAACCTAGTGGAATTTTCATACGCGATAGCCCCCATTGAGCGAGATGACCTATACTTCCGTCTTGTTACTAGCTTAGGCATGCTTGACGACTCTGGCTTGACACGCTAACTGGGTCAATGACACATTTTAAACATTTAAGTTTTTGCCGTTTCTTGTTGGTCATACATTGAAGTAGGAGGTTCTTCTTAGGTATATAATTAATAGTGTTACCACAATACATACCTATGTAATACTATTATTTTAAATGCTTGAGCGCCTTGCTATGAGATTAGATCGAAATATGTGATGTGCGCTATTTATTTAAAAAGGGTCTTAGTGCATCGGAGTAGGTATTATAATTTTAACACAGTACAAATCAGTAAACGCATAGATAATAATCATGTGTCGTAATCTTCAAAATTGTGCATTAGTTTCAGGGTTAAAATGAAAACACTGCTTTCATATTTTGAGCAAAACTAATGTAACGGTACGCTTTGAAATTGGCATTGTTGAAGAGTTACCTATTGTCACTGATATAGCCCAATGTGTCACAGTAGCGAATGCTACGTACTACGTTTACGTAATAATCTCAGTATACATATCAGACTTAGCGTTCGTGTAGAATGCTACTTAGCAGAATAAAGATTATACGCCAAACACAAACGCACTTCTAAAATTACCTATAGTTATGTTTAAAAAAATTCACACAATAATTGCGGAATCAACTAATCACATTGCACATAACGATTGGGCAGAGATAAGACGCTAACGATTGCTGTGGAAATGCCCTTTGTTAGCAGTAAACGTTATTGGGCTGAAATGCATATTCGTAAGAATAAGCCTTTTGATTTGAAACCAATCGCAAGCGCTCCTGAGCAAAGTTAGACAGTATTCTACCTTATGCAAGTTTATAGTTATATGGAAGTTTGAGACAGAAGTGGCGCTTTGCTTTGCTCACTCCGCAAAATCCGGTATACTTGCCCTGTTATGAGATTTCATGACGCTTTATGAAGAAACTTCTCTTTTCGGTCACCAACATCATAAATATAATATCAGCACAATATAAATGGTTAATGATATGTGTTCAGGCGTCAAAGAGCAAGAAATCGAAGAAGGCGGACTTCATCCCGTACCGTGACTCGGTGCTGACGTGGCTGCTGCGAGAGAACCTCGGAGGAAACTCCAAGACGGCCATGATTGCCGCCATCTCGCCTGCTGATATCAACTTCGACGAGACTCTCAGCACGCTGAGGTATATTCATCAATACACACCGGCTATGTAGTAACCGTATTAAGCAAAGTATCTACATTTTTAACACGCTTTTATAAGTTTAAGTACGCTTAGTTTCTATCTACGTATGTATATATGTAACGTAATCTTTGAGCACGGCTTTCACCGGTTTCTAAACATCTGATCAACTTTAAACTTTGCAAACATCTCCTCCAATAACAATGCAATAATTTGATATTATTTTTTCCATTATATATTTAATTTACTATGTTAATAGAAAATTAGACTTAACAGTAGGTACAAAAGAAACAGGTAAAAGTTAAAAAAAAAATTAAAAACACGCCTTTATAAGAAATCGATCAAAATAAGTACAAACATAATTATTCAATTCAGTGCAATACGCGTGGGGTGCATTTTACAATATTTTTATCATCATACATATAATAATTGTAACGTGTAATACATCAATAAGCAGCAAGTTAAAAATACGATCACAACGCCATCTACTGGGTTCAATTCAGAGAGTTCCGGAATCTACTCAAATACACGCACAAAATTTCAACCAAATAAGTACATACCGATTCGAAAAAAAAAATGATGACAAAGGATTAATTATTTTTAGTCAATATTTATTTTACATTATAATGACTCGTGTTGTTCACAGATACGCGGACCGCGCTAAGCAGATTGTCTGCAAAGCCGTTGTTAACGAGGACGCGAACGCCAAGCTTATCCGAGAGCTCAAGGAGGAAATCTTCAAGCTTCGAGAACTGCTCAAGGCTGAAGGGATCGAGGTCGAGGAAGGTACGTACTCGTGCAGTATCGGGACATTGTGGCTTGGCAAGACTCCGTCGACGGTCGATAGATGGCGTTGTTACATATTTTACGTTTTTCATAGGTTTGTGTAGCGATTATGTTCAATACATTGCCACGTATCCTGCTCATAGTTTTTGTTGCGCGTTTCTGCAAATTTGACGGTCGCACAACTCCATTGAAAACAAGTCTTTACTCTGCGTTGGTAAGCGTTTTAGCTGTCTATTTTGTATGGAAAAATAGATAATAATTCTCAGTTATACTGGCTAACCCTGACGCGCTCCGCCTTATCAGTTATTGTGTGAAAAATCGAATCCATTCCAACAAATTAGCTAAAATTCGAGCTGTATGCGTGGCTCTGGGGTATTGATCCTTAGAATTAACCGTGTTAAAGCCGAACGTTAGCCAGGTATATTGAATATACTGTGTTTTAAAATGGTTCTTAGAAAAAAAAACTGATAAAGAATGTTGCCTTCGGTGGAGTAAAACATTCAGAAACTATGTCACGTTCTATAAATAATACAATAACGCACGCGAACATGCGATAGGTCAATCAGAAACGTAGTAAAAATAAAATTGACTAGTATGTTTGTTGTGGAAAGGTACCTTATTCAAGTTGTATTCTTAAATCCGGAAGAATGTCTAGTCTACTGAATAGCTGAAAGAACCAAATCATTCACTTTTCAGAAAGAATATTTGGTGTAAATGAGAGTTTTTACGAAGCACCTTCTGTATTGACCTTCTTATTGAGATGGTTTCGACCTTTTTACTGTAGTGAGGTGTAACTGTAGATAAAGTTTTCTTTATTTCATACCATTGACTTACTTAAGGCTTGGCTTAGTAATGAGAGTATGAATAGAGGGGTGTTGATGTGAATCGAAATATCTGTTTATACTGAGCAAATAAAACACAACTGATCTATGTTTTTTTACATAGGCAGGTACAGATAGAGGTCTTAAACTTTTAAGTCAATTATTAGAAGTAAAAAGATTTTTGTGAGAGTTTCTGTTTGTTATGACGAATTGTACGTGTTTTACTTATTGTAATTGCTATATTATTCATCTATCGGCCTCGCCTAGAGTGTGCTCCGCCATAGGTTAGGTTGTGACCACTGTTAGCCGTCTTGTGACCGATAGAGCGTCTTGTGAGTGTGTGCATTGCGGGACAGGGCTAGATGAAACGCCACAACGTTGTATATTCCTGATACTAAAGCTCAACTTTTGTTTCCAAAACCCACATGAACTAGGACCAGATGGTAGAGTCGTTTACGAAAAGAAAGAACCGACTGCCAGTAAGTAATATAAAGAGGCTTGCTCAAGCTGCATCTGTACACCCCACCTGTACGCTTAGCCTCCTGGTATGAGGTTGCCAGACGCAAACATTTAAAAATATACAAATATGTGTTAAAATCTTTTGGACAATTATCTGGCAGCCCACACATGAAAAAAAAATAGCAATTTATTTTGCACCCTTGTCCAGCTTGTGGCGTTCGTAGGCATAGTTTTATATGTATTCACTTCACGATAATGCGCATAAAGTATATAATTGGAGTGAATCATACATTATCATAAGTATGTATTTGCGCTTATTAAATTGGTGTTGGTTTTGGTTACACTTCTTAGAAAGTAGTAGGATATTTATATTTTATAATTGCGTATTTATTGGTGTTTATTTTTTTAAAGTATGTGACGTTGCCAGGGATACAGAAGTCATATTTTAAATCGGTTTCGGTGGCTACATTGATGAAACACAATAAATCCATTCTATCTCCATAATTCTCTGTGATACCAGATCAGATCAGGTATCTTTCGTCCATTTTTTTTTAATTTACTACCTTTTGCAGTATCTTATCAACTTGACGAGTTATATATTTTAGAAAATAATATTCGCCTTAAAAATGGAATGTGAATGGATATAATAAAAAAAAAACAGAACGAATCCTGAGCATTTCATATTTGCGTACAATTTACTCACACGACTACATACACGTATTATATTTCCAGCGTTAAAATGTAATTATTATATTATGATATTACCTTTATTGAAATGCTCAGTAACACTTATATTATACATGTAATTAAACGTTACAACCCGTTCGCGGCCACAGATGTTTTCTCTAAATAATTGGTTTTATAATATCGGGATAAATAATTAACGGTATCAAATACAGAAATGTATGTAATTTTATTGTTTAAAAAGTGGAATAATATCTTTTTTCCATATGCCCTTTGAATATTAGAACAGAACCTCTTTGTATTGACAGAAATCAAATATATTTCTGCCATAAAAGGGAATGACGAAGGTCGCGGACGGTTATTATATTATTTTATGCAAAAACATAAAGCTTAATAGCTTCATCAGCCTTTGCATGTTTTCCTTTATATTTGTGTCAATTTTTAAACTAACTCTGAATGTCTTTTATACTTTAAACGAAACTCGAATTAATTGATACAATTTCAATTAATGAAGGTATTTTTTTTTTCGATGTTATGTCAATACTAGTACTTACGTGCAATTTGTACATTATTGGAACAAATTGCAATGAATAAAGTTTATAATAAATAAAAATGAAGGATTAATGAAAGTTGTTACGGATATCATAACATGCAATAGTGAAAATGTATTATAGTTTACGATTAGCAAGAACTAGTGTTGCTGTAAACTCACAGGTGTAAACTTATGTGCTCCCACACTCGATTGGCAGCTTTAATGACTAGCAAATAACGTCTTCAGTGTTTAATCAATTAGATTGTTTTCTATCTTTAATGACTTAGTCATGAATTTATTAAAAAAGTTACATAACGAAACTTACGCTGCATCTGTAAAAGGTTATCGTTACTTGACTATTAACGAATCTACGAATATGTTTTAGGTAATAATCAATAAAAAATTAATGCCGTTCCAATTACCTCACGCATTAATACAATGAAAGGTAATCACTGGTCACAGTTTCGGAGTGGGAATCACCAAGTATCGGCGTGGGTATACCCAGAGTAGAGTAATGTACGTGTGTTTAATGTGTTCTTGTACGACAGCCGAAGAGAACGCGTCGCCGATCCGCAAGAAGAGCGAGGCCGAGGTTCTGTCGCCGAAGCTGTCCCGCGCCGCCACTACCATTGCCGAGGAGGCTGTGGACCAGTTGCAGGCTTCGGAGAAACTTATTGCAGGTACGTTGAAGATACTCAGTCATATAGATCATTGACCTCGTCTAGTCTATTTGGTTGCGGTCAAGTACCTCAATACTTGACCAAATAGACTAGAGTAGTAGACCAAGTAGACTCCTTGAGTTTCCTCGATCATTGTGAGGAATAAAAGATCTGGGCACAGCTGTGGAACATTAATTAGATTGAATACTACTCTATAGTCGTACTTCAGTTAACATTATAAGTGTTGCGGCAGATTTTTACACAAAGCTGCCATTATCTCGCATTGTCAATCATGAATCAATCTCGATTCCTATTTTTTGTTTATTTACGAAACAACAGATAATATATTTCAACATATAATCTATTTGTCATACAAACATTTTATACAAATCAGAATCATACATGGTGATACTTTTATAGAGATCAATCCTTTAAAGCAAATGTATTCGTTCCGCTCACGAAAGTAGACAGCGTTCCTGTAAATTGTCATATTCCTAATGGGAATAATGTGTCTAACCTACAACGTTAAAGCGTTAAATAAATTGTCAATTCAAAAACAATACATTCGTATACACAATATGTGAAAAAAAAATCATAGATAAAGAAAAAAAAACATGTTCCCTATTGTTAAGTAAACCTAGACTTTTTGTAATACAAACATTTTGTTGCAATTGCCCAGAACTGAACGAAACATGGGAGGAGAAGCTGAAACGCACCGAAGAGATCCGGCTTCAGCGCGAGGCCGTGTTCGCGGAGATGGGGGTCGCCGTCAAGGAGGGCATCACGGTGGGGGTCTACTCGCCCAAGAAGACCCCCCATCTGGTCAACCTGAACGAGGACCCGAACCTGTCGGAGTGCCTCATCTACTACATCAAAGACGGTTAGTTAAATTTTACCTTATCTTTCGGCTATTTCTGTGGTTGTACTATAGCATTCCTTTTTTACCTACCGTACCGTCACTCTCAGCGGGGAACAGAGAGTGGTGTGTCGGGCTCGCACCGACTAAAACCCCCTCGGTGTTGGGGAGTCGGGATTCCTTGCGGATTCTACACAGGCTTCCCCACAGCGCCTACCGCCATGCGGACCACAGGTTACTGAACCCCCTTATCCCGACAAGATGCGGAACCCAGCGAGGGGGACTATAGCATTCCTATGCTATGCTATGCATATGCATGGTTGTAACCCAAGCTAGGGAGCTTGGGTTTGAGCCATGGCATACGTACCTACTCTTAATAGTTGCCCCATAGCTAATAGTTAATAGTTAGCGCTCCTGAAGGTTGAATCGTCAAGTGCGTGAGTTCGATTGTCGCTCAGGGCTAACTGATTTTATTTTGCTTGACCTCCATAGCTGAAAGGCGAGCTTGCTAGGTAAAAAATCTGGCATGCTTCTTGGCAAACTGACGTTGTTCGTAAGATAGTTATTATTGCAGAGGTTTGGGTGATAATTGCATGAAAGTGTACTGTTGGGTTAATGAATGACCATAGACAATAGTTTCATAAGTATAATAAGCATATATTGCTATGTGGACCAAGTCACATAGTTTTTTTTGTTGAGTGAAATAACATAAATTTTTTATTGAGAGGTAAGCTGGAGCGGCCCAGTCGCCAAAGTTGGCACCTGTTCACAAGCATGTTCACTCACTCGACCCTATTAAAGGGAATGTAACGACCAATAAAGGAGGTAAAAAATGAGATAAAAATAAAACACTTCCACAGGAGTGACCCGCCTCGGCACGGCGGAAGCGAACATGCCTCAAGACATTCAGCTCTCTGGGTCCCACATCCTCAGCGAGCATTGTATCTTCGAGAACACAGACGGCGTTATCTGTCTTATCCCGCACCACCAGGCCCTGATATACGTCAACGGGCGTGAGGTATGTATCACTTGAAAAAAAAAACTTTTAAGGCTAATGCGTTTAGGTCGACCAATAGACAAGGTTCGTAAGTTACGTCATTTCATAGAATGGGATGGAATACGCGCTGTGATTGGCTCGCGCCTGTGACACGCTGCGTCCTTAGAAACTGTTTGTACCTATAACGTCGCTAACTCACTTTTTTAAGCCACGCCCACCGTGCCTTATTTTTTCTGGTGCCGTTTTCAAGCGTCAGAAATTATTCTATGTTTTATGCGTTCACTGTGTACAGCATACCCTGTCTTGCCCTTCAGGTGACAGAGCCTATAATCCTGAAGACGGGCTCGCGCGTGATCCTGGGCAAGAACCACGTGTTCCGTTTCACGCACCCCGGGCAGCCGCGCGAAGAGAAAGAGCGAGAGGGCAAGGAGCAGCCGGCCGACAACGCCGCTGACAATACGCCCGCCGCCGACCGTGAGTCTACTGATATGTTTTTTTTTTATTTTATACTAACTGTGCGCGCGAGTTCGCGTGGATTTCCTACTTTCATGGTCGGTTTTACCTATACTCCTTAAAAATCGAAACAATAAGTAGTTCAAATTTTAAACCAAGTTTCGTGCTATATTTGCGCGACTGTCGTCCCCACGGCAGCGGTTTGGTTACAACACGCAAAGGTATTTTCGCCGTCTTAAAAAGGTAGGATGATTTAGAAATATACGTATCTTCAGTTTTAGACGTTTACTACAAAATATTTTGTAACATAACAAATACATAGTTTACATTAATGTAAGAGCCAAAAGTTTGTGACGAGAACACGAACTTTTGTACGGCAAAGTAATGAAGTTGGCACAGTTCATTCGGTCGAGACGTGGCGAAGTTCGCCTTATCTTGGGGGTTTACTGTACAAAAAATGACGACGGATAGCAATTTTTAATTATTAATATCGTAGCTTACTCACTTCGAATGGGACTAAAGTGTTTAAAAACACACACAATATTATTCATGCAAATCAAAACCACACTTTAATTCCCAAATGTTAGATTTATCTTCAAAAACAAAACCTTTCCTTTGTTCGTTTCCTTTTTGGGATTAGGCTTACTGAAGCGCAACATTTAATTATCTCATTTTAATCAGTTCACTGACCTCGAATGTGTATTTCCAGCCGGCAGCGACACAGAGAACGTGGACTGGGATTTCGCCCAATGCGAGCTGTTGGAGAAGCAGGGCATTGACCTGCGCGCTGAGATGCAGAAGAGACTTCTCGCTCTCGAAGAGCAGTTCCGCCGCGAGAAGGAACACGCCGACCAGCAGTTTGAGGAGCAGAGGAAGGTACGTACCGTTATAGAAATATCGCGGGCATATCGTAGAATAAGCCATATCATAAAATTGAAGTAGTTACATTTCGTTCATGTGTGACAGAAATACGACATCAGCCATAGCGACAAATACGAAGACATTCATCAATGCTGGTATAGGAGGACTTTATGAAACTGCCCAAATTATTTTTTTGCAAATTATCTTTAGAAGCAATTTCAAACCAACTGGAGCTATTTGATAGGTTTGTTGATATTCGTGACGTCATATTTTCGTATTTTTATCGAAAATCGTGTTTTGACAGGTATTTAAAGTAAGTTAAACTAAAATTGTATAAAACTCATAAATATGACTGAAGTCCTCAGTAGTTCTATAATTTTAATGGATAGGTTAACTTAAGAGAGTCCTCTTCCTAATACTTGATTTGTAACACACTGCGAGAGCTGCAACGGTTTAATAACGAACAAAGAATACGAAAGTTACTTCGTAATGATATTTGTAGATGCACAGTGGCGACGGTAAATTTTATCGCGCTCTTAATAAATGACAATTGATGCGCCAGCTGCTGATTGGCTAAAAATACGAGTGCGTTGTACTTTCAGCCAATCACCAATATCGATTTTCGTCTCACGTGAGAAAAGAGAGATAGGGCATAGCTATTTATCGCTCGAACTGGAGCAGCCCGACTTGTGAAATACCTTCACCTTACAGAAGACCGCAGCCAAATAACAATCACTTCTGTGTTGTTGTGTTCCTGCGTGTGAGTAAGGTTTCCAGAGCTCTTGGGGGGTGCTAAATTAGTACCACGGGTCAAGCCTTCAAGGTGAGGGCGACAAGTCCAGTAACAGATTTGTTATGCTGTACTTGTCACCCTTAAGCTAAGACCTTATTACCACTTAACATCAGGTGGGATGAGGTCAGTCTTGATATGCAATATAAAAAAAAAATGAATTGCTAGTAGGACTGGTGGTGAAGGCAGACACTACAATACTATACGATTCAAATATCAAGAATGCTTTGATAAGCTTCAGTGGTTTGCCAACAGAACTACGAAGCCCGCATCGACGCCTTACAACGTCAAGTGGAAGAGCAGAGCGTCACCATGTCTATGTACTCTTCGTACACGCCCGAAGACTTCCACAACGATGAGGACATATTTGGTGAGAGAAAGATTTGTTAACCTCATCCTTTTGACTGGTCGCGCATGTCTTAAAATTACTAAACGGTTCTGTTACTCTTAAGTCTAGAAGAATTAGTGAGAAATTCTCAACTGTTCAGCTCTCAACTCAAAATGTTGTACTAAGGATATTCTTTAATACCATCTTCTCAATGGCCACACATTAAAGATAAATCAAAGATTTAGATTTTTCTGAGACGAACTTATAATAAGACATTCCTGACCTATTGAAAAAAAAAACATTGTTTTGATTTATTTGATTGATATTTATTTCAGAGTTTTTGATTTGGCATTGTATGACTTCATACCATATTTCTACATTGCATTGTATGAACTAATCAAAGCATTTGTAATAAGTTTCCTAGATTAGATAGTCGTAACCATAACATATTTTTTTCTATGTTGTTATTATTTATTAAATCATCTCATATTTAATAGTATCTGTTTGAATACTGAGTGTCCAAAAAATATATATTTCGTCCGTTAAGATATAATCGCTATCGAAGAGCGCTATCTGCTAAATGGCTGATGTCTACTTAACATTTATGGCAATAATAAAAGTAAAAATAAAGAAGAAAGCAATGTATTAATCATCCCGAATTAAATGCCTTTAAGTTTTAACATGAAGTAAGCACAAACGGTACACACGTGGACCCGTCTAGACTATTATTGTTATGTTGATACAAAAAACGAAAGTGCTTCTTTCGAGCGACATAATACTATGTGATCGCTAACAAGGCTTTGTTTATCAATCTTGTATGTTTCCACATATAGGTAAATTGACTTTGCAGTCTAGGATTGCATTTTTTTTAATAGTGTGTCAACAATCTTATACATTGTATGGTAGAGTTGGCGCCTTCTATTGGCATCTTTAAGTACTAGTCCTAAGCAGCTCGATAAGTAGCCATATCGGCTTAAGGTACTAGTTCCCAGCAGCTCGATAAGTAGCCATATCGGCTTTAGGTACTAGTTCCCAGCAGCTCGATAAGTAGCCATATCGGCTTTAGGTACTAGTTCCCAGCAGCTCGATAAGTAGCCATATCGGCTTTAGGTACTAGTTCCCAGCAGCTCGATAAGTAGCCATATCGTCTTTAGGTACTAGTTCCCAGCAGCTCGATAGCCACATAGAGCATTCGCGAGACTTTTTGGGCACGCCGTATCGACCTTTAATTTGTTTGTTTACTTTGTTTTTGTTGTTCACCACACAATAGTGACTCTCCGCTCCCGTTTTAGTGAATCCCCTGTTTGAGACAGAGTGTTGGTCCGCGCGCGAGGTCGGCCTGGCCGCGTGGGCGTTCCGCAAGTGGAAGTACCACCAGTTCACCTCCCTGCGAGACGACCTGTGGGGGAACGCTATATTCCTCAAGGTTAGTCAAATATTTTTATTCATATAGAAACAAGATAACACTTATGAATAGTCTCTATTTAAATCAAATGATGCTACCTCAGGTTTGGAACCTATAACTACCGAGGAAATACCGGCAAGAAACTAAGTAGTTTTTTTTACAAAAAAAAAGCTAAACTTATTGCTAATTTTGTACCAAGACATAGACTACGTTTGTCAATTGTAAAAAAAATATAGTACCATTGTCTGTCGAATTTTTATATTAGGTAAGTGTTTAGTGGTATTAACAAACAAGCGCATTTTAAGGTGTACCTAATGATGTTTATTAAATGTTATTCTGTAATATAGCCATTAAAACAAATTGTAACATTATATGAACATCGATTCGTAACAACAGTGTAGTGTAAATTTGTTAAAGGACTATTGAAAATATATGAAAATGGCGTACCTACTAGACGAAGTAACAATTTGATGCAAACGCTACACGATGCCATTTTGACGTAGGATTGACGTTCACGTTAACATCTTGAAAAGTCATGTTCATATGTATCAATAATATTTAGCAATTTTTTCATGTTTTTTAATTTTACTACAGCGTAAATTGAATTTAAAAACGCAGGGAATACAATTGAACATTTAAATAGACAAATATAGAAAATAAATACACTCAAAAATATTTTAGGACATCAAAAGTAACATAAAGTCTCTGAGTATTAAAGCGAAGTTATAACCAAACTATAAACTAAATTTTATTTTTTCATTGGCTCCGTACCGTGCGTGAAACCTGCTATTTAGAACTAAAAAAACATTGAAACCCAACCTCGTTCACCAGGAGGCGAACGCGATATCAGTGGAGCTCCGCAAGAAGGTCCAGTTCCAGTTCACGCTGCTCACGGAGACGGCGTACTCGCCCCTGCCCGGGGAGCTGGCGCCCCGCGACGACGCCGACGACGAGTACCGGCCGAGCGCGCCCACCGTCGTCGCCGTCGAGGTCACCGACACCAAGAACGGCGCCACGCACTATTGGACCCTGGAGAAGTTGCGGTGAGTGACAGAAAAATACATTTTTTAGCAACATTGGTCTTCGAATTCGAGGTCCGTCTTAGCACTTAGTTGTCTTAATAGTCCATAAGGGTGATAATTGCATTAGAATTGACTGTTGCCATACGGAGCCATTATGGACAGGAATTTTAAAAGACAAGTTGTGCTACTTCTCGTTATTTATTATCGTGTACAGGTTCACTGTTAACTGAAATATGTTGGCGCCAAATATTACGTTGTATGAATGCGCTAATTGATAAATTTGACACGATTTGGAATAAATATCTCAGAAAAAATACCCACTTTCTCATTTCGGGTTACTTTTGAATAATATTTCTACTAAGTGACATTTTCACTAAAACAAATATGCAAAACTGCAAAAACTACCAATTGAATTTAATAAAAGATGATGATTATTATTTTTTAAATAAGGAGAGATTTGAATTTATAGATTATCCCGAAAAACCCACAACGGGCCAATTAGGTTTCCTTTTCAACCCGGTTAAAAGATACAAAAATGTACTTTCGTTTAATTGGAACGAGTGCTTAACGGGCCTCATTCCAGTACTTATTTTTCAGCTGATTTAATTAAAGTAGGCATTATTCAAGTGTACCTTTTATTATTTATTATAACAACGTTACGGATTCGTATGTTCGAATTTATGTTTATGAGTTTGTATGTATTATTTTTGTGAACTACTTCAAAATACAACAAATTGAAAGTCACATTATGTTTTAATTATTTTGTGTTGCATTATGTTTCTTTGTCCCGTGGTTTATTTTTATATTTTTCATTTTTAAAGGTTGACAAACAACCATTTTGCTAGAGCCAATGTCGTCGTATTTACTCAATGAGTACTTACGTCACACAAGAATACCTATTATACGTATTTTAATATGCTCGGTAGTTATAACTTCACTTTATGTATATTTAGGGGTAAGTAATATATTTTCTACTATTAAATACTGTATAGATGGCGATGTTTCTATGAAATAGTGCTTGTTTTAGTTGCTGCTTTTTTACTTCTGTTTTTATTTGTGAAAGCTCTTTATCGTTGTCATAATATTTGTACTTTACTAATTACATTAGTAAAGCAAATGATAAGAATGTATTTATGTTTGTAATATACAGTAGTAGTTAATAGTGTGTGTGGTCGAGGTCTTAGAAGTGATTGTGTACATACACATCTCGTTTTAAAATCTACTTAGAGGTATACATTTAAGCTCAAAATAAGCGGTTGATTCTCATCATTTGCTTGTGCAGTATGAGAACAAAAACATGTCATTCCTTAGTATATTTGTGCGTACTAAAATACAAATAAGAGAAAACAATGACAACGCTACTAAGAAATACTTCAATGCGTCTAAGAAAAAAATTGGGCGCATGTCCTATTCAACGAGTACCGAAAGGAGGGCACTATAGTTTACAATGCAATGAAGCAATAGTGATGCGACTCGGGAAATTAAAGATGGCGGGACTGTAAGTCAAAGTGCTACAAAGTAATCGCCAAAAGACAAAATAGTGGATCGAATAGCATGGTCGATCCAGTTGTGTTTAATCTGGATATTAACCTCCACGGAATCTTCGAACATGTCTTCGTATTCTATCATGAATATCAGTTCTCACGTAACATTGAAAGAAATAGACTTCACCAAAGATACTAAGTTAAACAAAAATACATAAAGGTTTTTAGTAACATACGACATAGACTAGCTTCTATTCACAAAAATCAACTGCAGTTTTTGTTGTCATTAGCTAACTTATAATTCAGGCATATTGTGGTTTCGATCTCGGAAGGAAAAATAAGAAACTTAATTCTTGTATAATCATTTAATTTGGCGTTCTATAAGTTATATCCAAATCTCATAAAATCCGATGTTTGAGCCTTGGGATATTCAACGCCAAATGTCACAAAATACTGTCGGTATCTCACCACATGTTAATAAATATTCTAGATAATACAATATCTAATAACTCTAGTGTTAGATATACTTTTCGATCCCGTTGAGTTAAGTCACTATTCGCGACCATTGCAACCGGGGTAGAGCCGCATCCCGGCGGTAGGCTACAGCGCGTGTGTTGTCCGTAGCCACCGCCTGGAGCTCATGCGCCAGATATACAACATGAACGAGAGCGCGTGCTCGGAGGAGGAGGAGCCTCAGCCGCTGGAGCTGGCCCCGCCCCCCGCGGTGGCCAATCAGCTGCCCGCGCCGGCCGGCCAGGCCCCGCCCGACATACTGCAGTGTATCTCGGCGTGCGCGCAGCAGACGCGCTTGTCGCTAGCCAACCTGCTGCCTTCGAGGTTTGTGCTCGCCTCGCCTCGCTTCTCACGGCTAGCGCAGTTAACGCTTAATCGGAATGGGAAAATCCCTCAATGTTGCTATCTTTGATGGAATGCAGCTACATAATCTTTTGCGCTACGATTAAGGGTTAAAGCAGTATCGTGTAACGGCAGCAGTGGCAAACTTCAATGTGATTCTATCATTCGGATGACTGTAGGTATTCTGAGGCGCAGCTTTATGATATCAAAAGCAACTGCTGTCGTTTATATGAGGTGTAGATAAATAATTATACTAGAAAGTGACGTATGATTGTTTAGCCAGCACTCCTTTCTTGACTGGTCGTTTAAACATTTATCCCAAAATTACAATAGTAGATATGTATTATTTGAGACCGAAGTAATAACAATTCATAATTTTAACGTACACACATTAATCCTATCATGGGTGTCATGGCACATCCTACAAAGTTGGTAGACTGCTTATGTATTACTGCCCTAACATTATGCTTGTAAGGCTTGTTTTTTCTAGACACCCTGTATGTTGAACCCTTCAACACTATCTAGCGCGTCGATGTTGTATTTTTTTTAATACACCTGGCACATCCCATGATTGAATACATTTGTAACATTTCATGTATAAGAGTAAATATCTAAGTAAGTTTATACTTTATATATGCATTTATAAAATGTTATCCGTAAGACGAATGTATTAAATAGCTGACGTGCATCAATTCAGTATTTTTATAAAACCAACGCCAGCAATATAAAACATTAAATAAGCCTATTCTGGGAACAGTAGGGATTCAATTTTTTTTTTAGTTTTGGGAAAGTTTCTTAAAAATCAAGACGAATTTGTTTTGTTGTAAAGCTCTTTATTATTGTCGTTACGTTTTTTATAAGTATCGTTGCGTGCGCGTAAACAAACACAAAAGTTAATCTTATAACTTGAGTATGCAGGGAAACTTTACAAATAGTAGCAACATTTTTGAAACAAGTAGTTCAATGTGAGGAGTACTGAACATATTATTAAAATGTTAAATGATTTTTAAACTATAATTTACAAAAAAATAAATAAATTTAGTCATTCAGAAATCTGAGGAGCTACAAGTGAACATAGATCTTATGTCTTCCCATACAGTATAATTTAAAAAATAACTGTGTAATTCGACATTCAAATGGAAAATAGTTATCTATAGATTGCCTAATGTTTTGAATAAAATAACACTAATAGGAATTAAAACCACAGTATAATTTACTTGTAGCAATATTTTAGTTACAATTTTCACAAATGTGTTGATATGTCATTATCACGTTTTTCTTCTTTTATTTAATTTACATTGTTATTATATATGTGAACCTATGTTCTTGTTGTGTATGATTTCATTTAAAGATTTGTTATTGCGCTTAATTGCATTTTAATTTATGCTTGCAATGTCTAAGCGCATTGTAATCTATGTATTTGCATGAACGTTCTGTTTTGTGTTTATCTGTCATATATAAGGTAAAGCTGGCATCAGGAATATGATGCGACAACTCGATATAGTTGAGATAATACTCGTATGTACACATATTTTTGAAAAAGATTTTTGTGCACATTTTTATTTTAAAAGTCACAGTTTAAAAGCGTTGTTTGTATCAAAAGTGCCTTTAATTTTGGCTTTTTACAGGTATTTATTTCAACGCAAATAAAACCCTTTTATTGTTATAATTTTTGTGCCAAAGATGCAGCTATGCGACGCAATCAAATTTTTAAGTTGTTTAAATTTCGCACTCTACAATGTATGCATATTTTAAAGGCAGATCTAAAAATGTAACTAGTAAAGTAGATATTATTTATCCGAACTTATTACGAAAAACATACAAATTCAGTTCACAGCCCATCGAAAGATATGATACAGGCTGTTTTTTTAAACAGCAACATGCAGGGTTATATTACTAACATCATTAACACTTCAGTTCTGCAATTTTTCCGACCTGGGTTAAATAGTTTACGGTCATACAAACTGAAAAACTAGCTTAAATATTTTGCATGGGAGTTTTTTTTACGATGCCGTAAAAGTTCCAGTACTTTAGTTACCACCAATGTAGTTAGTAATTATTACCTATAATCTTGTGAGTATGTTTATGTTTTAAAAATATATACGGTCGAATTGAGAACCTCCTCCTTTTTTTTGAAGTCGGTTAAAAATTACCCTGTATGTAGTTATGTAGAGCTGCCTTTGTCACCATATGTTAGTTGTAGGTGTAGTTACGAAGCTCCAACTGTAAGTAAAGGGCTAGTTGATGACGGTACATGTTTTCCGCAGGCAACGTCTCGAGCTGATGCGTGAGATGTACCACAACGAAGCTGAGCTCTCGCCGACCTCGCCCGACCACAACATCGAGTCCGTCACCGGCGGGGACCCCTTCTACGACAGATTCCCGTGGTTCCGTCTGGTTGGACGGTAAGTGATGTCATTATACTATAATAGATTTAGCATCGTTACGAGAGCATCGATTGGCGGAGGAGTGTATAAAGAAGATGATCTCAACTTTTTAAGTACGCCTAAAATACCCAATTTCTCTATTAATTAAAAAAAAATGCAAACTGTTTTATGAATTATGATATTAATGAATTCAAGCGGTTATTATTATTAAGTATTTTTGACCCGTAAAGTAGGAAGAAAAATGATATATCAACCAATTTATCATCATGCACTGGGCGACTAGGCCACGCTTACTTTGTGTATTCCCATTGCGCCTGTTGAACTGGCGAGTATGAATTGGTTTATTCCTATTTGTACTGCAAAACCAAATTTACCAAAAAATAGTGTCCTTGAGTTATAAAAGCCTCCAGTTTATCTAAATTGTTCCCTACTTTTATCTTTGTGAATATGGCAAGCATGCAAAGTAACTCGGTGTATTATAATGGTAATATTGTAAGTCTACTCTACAATAACCATTGTTAATTGTTAACAGGAGCTTCGTGTACCTCTCGAACCTGCTGTACCCGGTTCCACTCATTCACAAGGTGGCCATCGTGAACGAGAAAGGAGACGTGAAGGGCTACCTACGCGTGGCCGTGCAGGCTGTCATCGACACTGACAAGAGTAAGTTTATACCATACACTGTACGCCTGTCACATATGTTTATTTATTGAAGTCCTTATATACAAATTATGAGATATGTTACGTGATATTAGAGGAAGTTTAAAAATACAACATCTCACAGCCGAAATCGTCACCTAATTTCATAAAACCGTATTTGAATGAAATGTTGATTGCCATTAAAAAATGAAAGTATCCTCAAACTATGGTCCAGTTATTTTAGTGGTGGGCAATATTTCATCCTGAAGTCTTTATGACTGTATTTTGTAGATGAACACGCTTAGCAAAATTACCAGCAGTACCTAAACATCAGAAGCTTATTGCTTTAATGTATGAGCATTTCGAAGTTAAGTTTAAAATCTTGCTAACAAACACGTCATTTCAAACGCAAAGTAGTATAACATATGTTGGTAAGCAAATTGTACGTACTGCTCCGATGTATTTGCTTATTATTGTTTGTTATAGATTGAGATAATTGATTTTACTGCCAAAAATACTGATCGCATTGCTTTGGACCGAACTTCCGCTTACGAAAAAAAAAGCGGTTTATCCATCGCACAAGCACAAGACTAAACCCGTTAATACACTATTGACTATGCCCGAATATTTGTAGACAATGCTGAATTCGTAGCCGGCGTGAAGCAGTCGGCGAAGATATCGTTCGATGACGACGTGGCGCCGACGCGGTCGCGGCTCAAGGCGCTCACCAGCGTCGAGAAGCACAACGCGATCAACTTGGAGGAGCGGCTCGACCAGAACGACTCCAACATTAAGATCGAAGGTACCTGCATACGAAACCTTCATGGTCATATTGTCCACGCCTAAAGTTTCTTCCTTCGAGCGAGGTTATTTTCGGGGATCACGGCCGACTTGTTTGCTATTATGTACCTATATATTTGACATTACACATAACTAGCTGTGCCCGCGACTTCTTTCGCGGGGATCAGAGATATAGGATAAGATTTTTTTTTAAATCTCTAACTACGTTTGATCGTTTGTGTCACTGGCATACTTACACTAGGCAATATTGTTATTTGACTACACGTCACGCTCAGTGTCCCAGGTAATCACGGCAAGTAGGCTGAGTTTTGGTACAACGTTTACAACCTCTCTCAAACAAATGACGTTCGTCGTTATTGCAGTGGACGCTTAATATAGATTGCTTCGTTTACAGAAATGGCTGTGGGCGAGTGCGACGCGGACAGCGGCCGCGGCGACAGCTCGCTCGCCTCCGAGCTGAAGGACGAGGAGCTGCCCGAGCACCTGACGCTCGGCCGCGAGTTCACCTTCCGAGTGACCGTGCTACAGGCGCACAGCGTCGCCGCAGACTACGCCGACGTCTTCTGCCAGTTCAAGTGAGTGCTGAGCTGTGACGTCACCTTAGCGATGCCTCATGGCAACGCCCACGAGACGTGACGTCACATTCGTGTCTGTCTTGCGTGTGGTGCAGATGTCCACGCGAAATACACTTTTTTTACAATAACCTTGCGGCTCGCCGTGGCTTCTGACTTGTGCTATTCCAGTTTTATTTGTTATCCAATTTGTTCTAGTATTTCTCAAGTTATGCGCTTACATATACCAATCATTATTATTTCAATAGAGAATAATAAATCTAATTAGATAATAATAGGCTCTGACTCTGTGGTAAGTATATAAATAACTCAATGGAACAGTTCGTCTTTAATATTGACCAGACTGGAAATTGAACCGGGGACCTTAGACATGGTACACTTGCCTCTCGGCTACGGAGGTCGACCTTTAAATTGAATATAACAACATTGAAGCGCCTTCTCTTTATCCTGACTGTATTGCTAAAAACGAATGTTCGTTTCAGCTTCCTTCACCGCAACGAAGATGCATTCTCGACAGAACCCGTCAAGAACACAGGAAAAAATACACCCCTCGGTTTCTATCACGTACAAAATGTAAGTAGTAAACGCTAAACAATCTAACGATTATACTCTTTAAACACATTAGACACTATAAGTCACCAATTATGTTTGTTTGCAGATTACTGTACCTGTTACGAAATCGTTTGTCGAATATATTAAAACGCAACCGATCGTTTTCGAAGTCTTTGGTCATTATCAGCAACATCCACTGCATAAGGTAAGGGTCTTTTCTTAGATGTTGATTCTGTGTAATTAGAAGTTACTATAGAAAGTATCAAAACGATTCTAAATAGGTTCGCCTGCTGTTAAGATGTAACAGATAAATATCTAGATATGAAACTTATAACATATCTATATGTCAGGGATCTATAGAGACCTTTTGGTTTGTGAATGAAAAAGCAAGGTATGCTTCACATACACAAGAATATGTTATATTTTTAATTAAACGCATTTATGAAATTTGTTACTTAGGAGTGCCTCTCACTTTATGTTTACGGTTTACTTCTTTTTAATTGTTTGTCAACAATATTCGATACAACTATTGTAATCGATCTTAATACAAATGGAATACCTTATACCATTTACAAACGCTACTAAAAAAATTGAAAGTTTGTATGGCCAGAGGGATGTTTGTTGCTCTATCATGCAAAAAAATTTAATGGATTTGTATGAAACGATATATCTATAGATAGATGAGATACTTACTAGATTAACTAATTTAGATACTTTTTATCATGGAAATAATATCCCAAGTAACTAGTTTAAAATTGTAAACATTTAAAATCGCTTGCAACTAAATGGTTTTAAAATAACGTGTGCATGAAATTTATTTGTTCGCAAAAAACACAGGAATTCATCCGTGCCTTTTCTCCTACACTAGAATCAAAAACCCGGCTTTCAAGACATTCTATTGTACCAGGACGCGAAGCAAGACGGTGTGGTGGCGGGCCGCACTCCCCCCCGGCGCATGCTGCCCCCCTCTATCCCAATCTCGGCTCCGGTCCGGTCGCCCAAGTGGGGCGCCGCCGCCGTCGCCCCGCCCTGCTGCTCCAGCCACCTGCACTCCAAGCACGACCTGCTGGTCTGGTTCGAGATATGCGAGCTCGCGCCCAGCGGCGAGTACGTGCCTGCGGTGAGTGTGACAGAGTAATCTAAAAACAGTCACCATCATTAGTTTGTATGCACCTTAGTACTTTGTCACATTAAACATCCTTGCAGTATGTCAAATAGACTGTTAGCTTAATGTGATATGGTACTGAGTTGTTTACAAATTAATAATGCTGAATGTTCAGGCTGTCCGGCTCGAAGGACCAGGTGTTATAGTTTGTATACACACTAGAGATACTCTCTATTAGGTGAGGTATATGAAGCACTAATAACTCTAATAAATGCATACAACTGATGACATAATCAGTTTCTGATCTTCTAACGATCAATTTCTGATTGAACTGTATAATAATATATATTTTTTTACAAAAAAGAATCTTCGTCGCTAACATTGTGGCCCTATACGTCTTATATACTTAAACTGTTATCGCAGTGTGAACTAAGTAAAGCGTCTTTTCAGTTTTACATTTCCAAACAAGAGCGCTTCGACTAATATTAAATCACATGGGTTTTTATTATTTAACTAAAATATAAATTTTAAAACGCTAATTCTAAATGATTGATCACTATGCGAATGATATAGGTTGAGTGAATTGAATTTCATTTAAAGTAAGCATGAAAAAACATGAGTCGTTATTCTGTACAGATGTGTTATCAATCAAATTTGAACCTTATGCCTTTTCTAATAGGTGGTGGAGCACAGCGATGACCTTCCATGCCGCGGACTCTTCGTCCTGCACCAGGGCATTCAGCGACGTATCCGCATCACAATCCTGCACGAGCCCTCGTCGGACCTGCAGTGGACCGACGTCAGGGAGCTTGTTGTCGGTAAGTAGCCCACACACAAATATGCTATCAGTATAAATATTCTTAGCTAAAGGGACTTAGCTATTCTACTTCTATGCGTCTACTTGGCGTAAGAGTTGGAAGTCTATTAGAACTACCCGAGTTCAGCAAAGAAGGGAACCAGCTTCTTTGTACTGCTTGCAGCTGATTTTTCTGGAAATATTTCGTCCCGTCGCCTGCTCGGAATAGGTACGAGTAATAATAATGATAATCATACGTGAACATTGTTCCATAAAACGGATTCTTGAGGCGTGCTTGGTAGTTTGAGTCAGCCTTTATTGACACGACGCAAACGTGTTTCTACTCTGCGATTCTGACTTGCGAGCCAGTCATCATATTTCGATATCTGCCTTAAGACTTGTAGAACATTATGAATCGGCATGTTGGATTTTTAAACAACTCAGTGCGTTTTTACATTAAAGCAAATATTTATCTGACTTATTTAGTCACGCGAAGGTTTGATTTGACAAGGTACAGAGATGTATACAGTGGGTGTTGTTTTCAGGCTGATAGGTTTTATTTTAGCTTAGCAAATAAATGAAGTTGGGTTGCAAAAAGGATTGACTACTTAGTAAAACTTGGCGGCGGCTCATTTCCTTGCTTTCCAAAATATCTACAAAACATCAGTTAAAAATATAAACCTTCATTCAAAATAATGAAAAAAGGATATTATAAAATAGTAGATTATATTAACGACAAAAATGTTTGGAATTGATAGCATTAATTATGTAAACTAGTCATACGCTATGTTGTTTATATGGTTTTTTTTTGCATGTTATCATTTTTGTAAGTTTTTGAAAAGAGTAACTATCGAGTTTCTTGCCGGTTCTTCTCGATAGAAGCAACATTTCGAACACGGTGGTACTATAATCTGACAATTCATAAATGCTTTTGTAAAAGTTTACATGAATAAAGAAATTTTCTATTTCTAATATAATGCATAAAACTGATATCCTTAGGTCGCATCAGAAACACACCCGAGGCAAATGAGGACACAACAGACGGCGATGAAGACGGAGCCCTTTCTCTTGGACTGTTTCCTGGAGAGAGGCCCACCCTTGATGATAGAGCTGTCTTCAGGTAATTACAACAATCCCTCAGTATTATTTACCAAATACATCTGCATATCAATTCTTACAAGCCGTACAAGCTTTTTCAAAATTAGTTTTTAATGAACATATTCAAATCCTGCTTTTTGTTAATAATTTTCTCTTTTTAATAGTTTTCTCTTTTTGTTAATAATGATTCATTTTTGCAAGTTGGAGTCGCACCACTGGCACGCATATTATATGTTGTTATATTTATTTTTCTGGCTTTACGTCATGTCATGATGACCTATAATGCCAATCTTTTCATAATTTCCGATCGTGATTGAATTATCAAAAGTCTAAAAATGGCTTTCTTATTTTTATTTTATTTTACATGGTTGTTTTGTAGTTTGTCCCTGCTTCAATACTGACACGGATTGCCACTGAAAAACAAATCATTCTAAATCGACAGTATTCGCAGAATAATCAAGTCACTGAAATGGTGAGCTTCCATAGTATTGATTGGAAATCAGATGATTAATTCAATAGGAACAAGACCATTATTTCAAAACAGTTGCAAGTAATATTCTGTTCTTACTCATGTGACACTGAGAAAGGGGTTTGTTTGATTCACACTGCGAATAAAGTGTTAATGTAAAATGTATGAAAAAAGTTACATGTTAACGTCAAAGATTTTCAATCCCCACATGCAAGGTGGCCAAAATCACAAATTGTATCTCCAATCAAAGCCTAAGAATGATAATATCTTTCCGCAGGTTCGAAGCGGCTTGGGACAGCAGCTTACACGGCTCGCCGCTGCTCAACAGGGTGAGCTCCAACGGGGAGGTCGTCTACATCACCCTCAGCGCTTACCTAGAGGTATGATTTTAACGGTGTAGTGTAGAAGTAAATTAATAGTGTATAATAAGAAGTAATACAAAAACGTATTTTCTGGATGGAACCATTTAGTGGTTAGTTATTGCTTTAACTGGAATATTCAATGATAATCAGAGGCTGATATTAAGTAGTGTAGTACTGATTTTAGTAATTGAAAGCATAATGAATAGATATTCCTGAAATACCGAGATTTATTTTACAGAGCCAAAAAAACTCTTCGATTTATTAAATAGAAAGTTATTTACTTTGACATAATTGTATCATGGGAGGTTGGAGGGTCGATGTTATTGAAACAACGTCTACTGTATAAGCATCTCTTTATTAACACATCCACATCTTATATACTAGTTTACTTATCTATAATACGTGGTCAGGGTAGAGATGCCTACGCGCATTGTACTATCTTTATCGATCACGTTTAAGACGTGATTGATAACATTCACTTATACTACACCTCCCCTAAAAAGGTTAGGTAGGTATCCCTTCCCTGAAAAAAAAAATTTACACTTTCTCTCTCAATGTCTTAGTTTTTATGAACTACATACATACATTTTTCATATTTTCTTACTAGTTTTACATTTGGTCTCATGTCTTCCAGGACCTTATTAATTTGATTACAATTTAATTATTTTTACTAGTATCATTTATCTTCATATACATACCCATACAATGATTCAATTTCACCTTTTAAATTAGTTGTAGGTACATTTCATGGTTTACCAAAAAAAAAAAATTCATAAGGGTATGCCCCTTAGTGCTAGTACAAAATATTATAAGCGAAACACTTTTATACTTACATACATTATGTACCTATCTATATATCTGCTTTTGGCAATTCTTACAACGCCTTACATAAACAACTATATCTTTATTCAAATTATGAAAAAAAATACATTTCTTCTGCTTTTTTTTTATTTTAGGCATTTTATTAACCATACTGGTTATTCTTCAATCAATTCCTTAGGTATCTATGACCTTTTCTGCGCAATTTATGCTGCATAAGCGGTTACCCTTCATTTCCCGCAAAATCTTGAGCTAACTTTTACAACATTCTTTTAAGCTCATTTTTTATTAATATAACTTCTACTTTATTATATATTTTTTTACATATCTTTATCAGGTCTCCTATCGTTGCGTCTCGGCGCACCTCCGTTAGTAAAGAATTCTGATTTATGTATGTAAATTGTAGAGTTACAAACCATATATGGGAACATTTCTCCCTATTCATATTTCCTCTTGCCAACTTATCAAAGTGTTTATACACACAAATATTTAAGCTTACGTCGTACTTTGTTTCCTTATAACATCTACCACTTTGAACTGCCTATCATTCGATGTAGACTCATTTCCTTAATTTATCGACATTTTATCCTCTTTTTATTATTAAAACACGTGACTTATACCGAGTTACTACTCTTTTCTTTCTTTAGGACTATAGTTCCCTTTTTAACTTCATTATCACACGTATTTCAAATCATACAGGGTTTTTCCCCGTTTAGGCCTCATCATAGGACCTGCTACAAATACTTTACGACATATTACCCTTTTAACTCAGTCGAAATACATTTTATAATCACATATCTTCCCGGAATAACCGTTATTTGATCGTTTCCCAAAATAATTTCAACAACTACCTTATTACCTGACTGGTGTTGTAAACTAAAGAACCTATCTTCATAATCAATATTACATTTATACTTTAAAAAGAAATCCTCACCTAAAATACCATTATTTTTGCAATGTAAATCCTTAAATACATAGAATTTATGTCTAAAACTGTGTCTATTAATTTATTAACTCACATATCATATCCTAACGATACTAAATTCCCACAAACTTTTTTTTATATTATTTCGTCTCGTATAAAATTCAAATTTTTTCAATTTAAAATCTGTTTGTTACAAATATCAACATTAATACAGTTTCCTTTTCCATAACATAATATTTCTCTACATTTATTCACGACAAAAAAAAACAAAACGAGTATTAAGTTCGATCGTCCATACAACTAAGATCAGCTGAATCAGCTCATTCCGCGCGATTACTACGCGATGACGCACAATTGCTTGGTAGGTCAAGCAATATTGCTGATTTCGGAATGAATTACTTACATAACATGCATGACCTTGCTGATTCGTGACATTTAACTTTAATTATTTGTGACATATAAACAATATCAGCTTCTATCTTTTCTATCTCTTTTATTTTCTCAAATTTAATTTTTATATAAATTGCTTTACAAAAAAAAAATTCTACCTGATTAGAACATCTTTTACCCAACAATACTGTCACTAATTATCTTTAAAACACACTTAATTACATCACTTACACTTCCACTGGCCACTTAAAAACTTATTTTTATACACTTTAACGTAGTTGGTTGCTCGTTGCGCTGTTCTTCTCCATCTCTTCTACGACCATTAAATATCTCGTTTCACATAGTGCCAATAATATAATTTCCATAACAATGGCCAATAATATAATTTCCATAGATCCTGTCCTTTCATTTGATTTCATTTTCACTTTTACTATTTGAGACGAAGCAGATGTAGTGTGCGCCTGGCTGTCAATATCATTGTCCTTGGAATTTCGTGTATCCATTCTGGATGCCAATTAATATTTGAGTGTTGCAGGTTAATTATCACTCACCATTTATGTGTGGAGGCACCGCCGTACAGGGCACAAATCGTCTTTTGTCCCCATCTTCTAAACTGCCGGGTCCGCGTCACTCTCTCACGGTCGCCATGTATCATGGGAGGTTGGAGGGTCGATGTTATTGAAACAACGTCTACTGTATAAGCATCTCTTTATTAACACATCCACATCTTATATACTAGTTTACTTATCTATAATACGTGGTCAGGGTAGAGATGCCTACGCGCATTGTACTATCTTTATCGATCACGTTTAAGACGTGATTGATAACATTCACTTATACTACATAATTAACTCTCGCATGCGCGGCGTTGCTTAAATTACATCAGACACATTGAATGTCCGAAGTTGCTAAAATTTCAATGCGCACATGAGCAATGTTGCTACATTTGGAGTTTTCACAACACAGCTTGTAAGGACAAAAAAATGGAGACGCGGGGCTCTAACCGTTTAACAAGATGTGGTAAATTGACCATTACGATTTACATTACGATTCAGGTTCATAAAAAATCTATTTAAATCCGACCATTGGTGATAGTGATAAGACGTCAGAGGTGGTATTCAAAATCATATTTGCAAGAGTTCAACCTGCCTTTTAACTTGTATGCGTAGTTATGTTTTAGAAGGGTGTGTCGTGTGACCCGTCCGTGACTCTTAAGGTGAGTTTCGTTTAACCTAGTGTCTCGTTGTCAGGTGGAGAACTGCGGTCGGCCGGCCATCGTGACGAAGGACCTGTCGCTGGTGGTGGTGGGGCGCGAGGCGCGGTCGGGGCGGTCGCTGAAGCGCGCGCTGTTCGGGCCTCGCGCCGCGCGGGCAGACCGCATCGCGGGCCTCTACGAGCTCAGCCTGCACCGCGCACTCGAGCCTGGTACGTGTCACCACAGCCACACCTGCGGCCGGCCGGCCTCTACGAGCTCAGCCTGCACCGCGCGCTCGAGCCTGGTACGTGTCACTACAGCCACACCTGCGCCCGGCCGGCCTCTACGAGCTCAGCCTGCACCGCGCGCTCGAGCCTGGTACGTGTCACTACAGCCACACCTGCGCCCGGCCGGCCTCTACGAGCTCAGCCTGCACCGCGCGCTCGAGCCTGGTACGTGTCACTACAGCCACACCTGCGCCCGGCCGGCCTCTACGAGCTCAGCCTGCACCGCGCGCTCGAGCCTGGTACGTGTCACTACAGCCACACCTGCGCCCGGCCGGCCTCTACGAGCTCAGCCTGCACCGCGCGCTCGAGCCTGGTACGTGTCACTACAGCCACACCTGCGCCCGGCCGGCCTCTACGAGCTCAGCCTGCACCGCGCGCTCGAGCCTGGTACGTGTCACTACAGCCACACCTGCGCCCGGCCGGCCTCTACGAGCTCAGCCTGCACCGCGCGCTCGAGCCTGGTACGTGTCACTACAGCCACACCTGCGCCCGGCCGGCCTCTACGAGCTCAGCCTGCACCGCGCGCTCGAGCCTGGTACGTGTCACTACAGCCACACCTGCGCCCGGCCGGCCTCTACGAGCTCAGCCTGCACCGCGCGCTCGAGCCTGGTACGTGTCACTACAGCCACACCTGCGCCCGGCCGGCCTCTACGAGCTCAGCCTGCACCGCGCGCTCGAGCCTGGTACGTGTCACTACAGCCACACCTGCGCCCGGCCGGCCTCTACGAGCTCAGCCTGCACCGCGCGCTCGAGCCTGGTACGTGTCACTACAGCCACACCTGCGCCCGGCCGGCCTCTACGAGCTCAGCCTGCACCGCGCGCTCGAGCCTGGTACGTGTCACTACAGCCACACCTGCGCCCGGCCGGCCTCTACGAGCTCAGCCTGCACCGCGCGCTCGAGCCTGGTACGTGTCACTACAGCCACACCTGCGGCCGGCCGGCCTCTACGAGCTCAGCCTGCACCGCGCGCTCGAGCCTGGTACGTGTCACTACAGCCACACCTGCGCCCGGCCGGCCTCTACGAGCTCAGCCTGCACCGCGCGCTCGAGCCTGGTACGTGTCACTACAGCCACACCTGCGGCCGGCCGGCCTCTACGAGCTCAGCCTGCACCGCGCGCTCGAGCCTGGTACGTGTCACTACAGCCACACCTGCGCCCGGCCGGCCTCTACGAGCTCAGCCTGCACCGCGCGCTCGAGCCTGGTACGTGTCACTACAGCCACACCTGCGCCCGGCCGGCCTCTACGAGCTCAGCCTGCACCGCGCGCTCGAGCCTGGTACGTGTCACTACAGCCACACCTGCGGCCGGCCGGCCTCTACGAGCTCAGCCTGCACCGCGCGCTCGAGCCTGGTACGTGTCACTACAGCCACACTTGCGCCCGGCCGGCCTCTACGAGCTCAGCCTGCACCGCGCGCTCGAGCCTGGTACGTGTCACTACAGCCAAACCTGCGGCCGGCCGGCCTCTACGAGCTCAGCCTGCACCGCGCGCTCGAGCCTGGTACGTGTCACTACAGCCACACCTGCGGCCGGCCGGCCTCTACGAGCTCAGCCTGCACCGCGCACTCGAGCCTGGTACGTGTCACCACAGCCACACCTGCGGCCGGCCGGCCTCTACGAGCTCAGCCTGCACCGCGCGCTCGAGCCTGGTACGTGTCACCACAGCCACACCTGCGCCCGGCCGGCCTCTACGAGCTCAGCCTGCACCGCGCGCTCGAGCCTGGTACGTGTCACCACAGGCCACACCTGCGCCCGGCCGGCCTCTACGAGCTCAGCCTGCACCGCGCGCTCGAGCCTGGTACGTGTCACGACAGGCCACACTTGCGGCCGGCCGGCCTCTAGGAGCTCAGCCTGCACTGCGCGCTCGAGCCTAGTACCTACGGCCTGTCTTGCCTTTGATCTAAGACTTTGGACATCCACAGTTCTACGCAAATTTCAAACAAGTCCCCTGCGTCATGTTCTGTCAAAGCCGCTTAGGATGCGCCACGCGAGTAAATTTAATCGCGCACCCAATAAATATCGAAATTGATAAAATTCAGTGCGTCAGCTGCTGATGACTTAAAAATACGAGTGCGCTCATAGCCAACCGCACTCGTGTTTACAGCCAATCATTATTTAACACACTGTATTTTATCTAATTTGACATTCAAAAGAACTTGTTTAAATTTTGTCGCCTAGTGCATCATACGGCATTAAGAGGCGGATATATCACTTTCATCATGTCACGTCATTTATAGATGCTCTCCACTCAGTTAACCTGTAACTACACGATCACTAAATCGCAGTATACAATACTGTGCGCAGGAGTGCAAAGGCGGCAGCGGCGCGTGCTGGACACGAGCGGCACGTACGTGCGCGGCGAGGAGAACCTGCACGGCTGGCGGCCGCGCGGCGACTCGTTGATCTTCGACCACCAGGTAATACTCGAATATCTATAATACTCGTACACTAGCCAAGCTATAAAAAGCCTCTATCTTTTTACCAAATGTCATGTAAATCAAATCAGGAGCTTTAGCGTTAAAGAGTAACAAACATATTATATCTATACATTCTTACAACCTTTCCTGTTTAGATTTTTAGCAGGATTATAAAGTTTGCGTGGTTAAACATGCTTTTCTCAGTACTAATAAATAATATTTTTTTAGTCGAAAACTGTATAAGCGATAGACTTCGTTGAGTAGCTAGCGTGCATTAATGATCTTCATTTATGTTTTCAAAGTGACTGATCCACATATTATTATAAACGTGAAACTTTGTATGGATGGACATAAAGATGTCACTCTTTTGAAAAAAACTACCGATAAAAATTGGTGGATGCACAGATAATAATTATAGTCAAGTATCAAACTCAAAACCCAAAAATATGTACATATTTCTTTTTTCAAGTAAGTTACATTTGATCATAATAATCCAGTTCGGAACCACAACCGAGGAAGACACCAGCAAGAAACTCAGTAGATTAGTTACAGTAGCAATTTTATTGCTATGTGTGGCTCACTTTGTATCTTTATTAGCTTAGGTTTGCATAGGTAACTTTATCTGATATTTGCGTATTTATATCAGTGGGAGCTCGAGAAAATGACCCGGCTGGAGCAAGTGGGTCGCACGCGGCACTTCCTTGCCCTGCGCGAGCGGCTGCGGCACGGACACGACAACACCGTTGCGCCCAACGACTTCACCAAGACAGAGAAGGTACGACACTCGCAGTTTCATTTTTTTTTTCCTAGCTTTAAAGGCTTGTGGATATGTCGCAGTCATTTGGATGAATCAGCTATTTGATTGAATCACTAGCGCGTTTATTAAATGACGACGTTTAATTGAATGACTAGGCCGAACGTTGAATGATCAAGCTTCACTCAACGTCCTACAAGTTAGCGGATTGTAACATAGCCCTTTGAATATAGCGGACGTAAAATCAGTCAGGTGATTGTAATTTAGTTATTTTTTTTCCACCGCGGCGTTAGTGCTCATCGAAACAAAAATGGCGTCAAACAGCTGGTACAGATCTAATCGAATAGCACTGTGTTGATATTTTTTTGAGTGAAATTGAGATTTAAGTGACTTATTCGTAAAAATTTGTTTTTTGCCTAAGTGTCTTAAGACTTAAAATTGTTAAAATATAATGAAATATTCTTATTAAAGTGTGTTATGTCATGTCCTCATTTTTTTATCTAAAGTTAGTTATCTTTTAAGTGGCGAACTTATGGTCTGACAAGTAAGCTATATCCCATTCAACGACTATGCTAAATGACGTTCAGTCAAGAAGTTGAACGTTGTATTAAACAATTTGACGAGTTGTCCTTTAGTCATTCAATTAAACGTCGTCGTTCAATGAACGCGCTAGTGATCCAATCAAATAGCTGATTAAACGAGATGACTGCGACAGATATATAACATCACGCTGCGACCAATAGGAGCGGGGAATTTGTGAAAAAAGTGATTAAAACGCGGATAGTGTGCGTGCGAAGCCGCTGTCTATCGATGATGGCTGTGGAGCCTTATCATCTTTACAGAACTTTAGCGCCCTGACTGGACCTAAACCATTTGTTTAGATACAAATGGTCGCTGCCTTGCTTTGATATCTCTACGAACGCGCAAAGCGGCGTATCTAATACGGTACATTTTATATCATATTTGGCCAAGTGACAGATGTCGTTTCAAATATTTTCAAATGTATGGGATTGACATTTCACTTAGAAAAGTGATGTGAAATATCAAATTCATAGATAATAAATTTGTTGAAACAGTATAGATGTTGACTAGACCCCGCTTTAGGTCTTTTGAACTGCTTAGGGTTTTGAATGTTTTCAGCTATAGTTAAATGTTGCTGGCTGTACATTGTCTACAATGCAGCCAAGCGAAGCCGTGACAGGTCCCTAGTACTTATAAATGAAAGAAAGGTCTAGAAAGAGGATGTCATAATTTCTTTTTATTCGCAGGAGGTATCGAACATGGCGGCAAAGGCAGCCGCGGAGTGTGCGCACGCGCCGCGCGACGAGTCCGTGTACGAGCCGTGGGACATGACGCCGCGCGAGAGAGAGCTCGCCACCAAGTACATCAAACTGATACAAGGTACAGCAAAGTCATCGATATAAATCGTACTTAGGGCCTGTTAATTAAGCAAGTGAAGCCCACAGGAAAGTGAAAAAGGGAAGACAACGAAAAACTCATTATCAATTTCATAAGGTATAGAAAGATGTTGACGTGTATGTTTTTTTCTATATCCTGCATTGTTCACACAGTATGAGGGTGTTCGTTCGCTAGATAGCGATTTGTAGGCGTGGGGTCCGACTGTTACGTGATTGGTTAATGTTTACATGACATTGACAGACAGGTGACGTTGACATTTAATTCACATGGCAGCTGGATCTCATGCTCTCGTATTGTCGTTGGATGTTTTATGCACATAATACCTCTATCAAATTGTAAAACCTTTCGTTTGTCCCACAGGGCGGATAGGGGCACCAAACAAGGAAGTGGAGACGGCGGTGTCACCGGCCACGCCCGTCGACGAGGGCGTCTCCGCAGACATCTCAACGCCCAGCCTGCTCTCCTCAATCCACAGTGCCAGCAGCTTCGAGTAAGTGTTATACTCACAAAAATTCACCATGACTATGTTATCCACTCCAAATCTGTTGGTCAACTTTGATATAAGCTCGTCCACCTTTTATTTCTGAGAGCGTGGGGAAATGCGTTGATGCAAATTGCAGGATGTACAGCGATACGAAGTAGTGACAGTGGGACTCCTTTGACCCCTGCCCCCATTCGTGTCATCATCTATAACTGTCACGGCGCGGCTGTTATTCTATATTTAAAATCTCTTTATTTTAATTTCATTTGCGGCTGTTATTCTAAATTCAAAATCTCCTAATTTTAGATTATGCTCCCCTGAGCGCGCTCTCCTGGAGAAGTGCATGGCGGGGTGGGCGGGCGCGGAGGTGACGCGCGCCAGCTCGGGCGCACTGTACGTGCCGGACTGCGAGGAGGTGCGCGTGTCCGCCGCCGTCGCACGCCGCGGACACCTCAACGTGCTGCAGCACGGCACGCACGGCTGGAAGAAGCGCTGGCTGGTGAGTACGGCTCTACGGCAGGTGACTGTGCTCTTATGACATGTTGTACGTGCCGGACTGCGAGGAGGTGCGCGTGTCCGCCGCCGTCGCACGCCGCGGACACCTCAACGTGCTGCAGCACGGCACGCACGGCTGGAAGAAGCGCTGGCTGGTGAGTACGGCTCTACGGCAGGTGACTGTGCTCTTATGACATGTTGTACGTGCCGGACTGCGAGGAGGTGCGCGTGTCCGCCGCCGTCGCACGCCGCGGACACCTCAACGTGCTGCAGCACGGCACGCACGGCTGGAAGAAGCGCTGGCTGGTGAGTACGGCTCTACGGCAGGTGACTGTGCTCTTATGACATGTTGTACGTGCCGGACTGCGAGGTACTTTAGAACGAGGTTGGATACGTATTTTTTAGCGCCCAACTTCGCTAAATGTTTGATAATATATATTCCGATTAGTCCACACATCTACAGTGTTGACGTGCGGCAACAGTTAAATTGAGGAAAAATTAAATAATTTTTCAAATCACCTCTACTTCTCTAAATCGGCTAGGGCTCGGCTCTTAACCAAACCTGAGCTATGTTTAAAAATCAAAAACCTTGAAATCATTGTCTTGTACTTAAGACTAGGCTATCGAGTAATTTGGCGTAAGTTTTGTGGTGACAGTGTTATTACTTTTTAAATATTGTAAGTTGGAGCCAGCCGGTCTCTAATGGTAGCACGTGTTCGCAAATCCAACTTGTTACCTTAATATGAAATGTGTCCGTTTGTGTGCAGGTCGTCAGGCGACCGTACGTGTTCATCTACCGCGACGAGCGCGACCCCATAGAGCGCGCGGTCATTAACCTCGCGAACGCGCACGTCGAATACTCCGAGGACCAGCAGCAGATGGTCCGCATGCCTAACACCTTCAGGTAACACACAAATTTACCTCTACATGGGCGTACCCAGGGGAAAGCAGAGAGGGGCAGCTGTCCCTTGGCTTGAGTGTCAGTCCGTAATAACTGTCCATTTTAGACAATAGAAGGTAAAAAAATGTCGTTTGAATGTATAGTATATACACATACACATATGAAGAATTATATGTACGAAATAGAATTTTAATATTATGCTTATTTGAGTAATTAATTCGATTTTTACAATTTTTACAGTGCATCACGCCGCACTTAAATATTTTAAAGAAACAGTAAAAGTTCATCACCCCTTACAATGTTCTCTCTTTCGGATCTGAGTGTTATGTTACTGCCGTAATCTAAAGAGATTTCTGTCTTCTTTTATATGTTTTGGCTATAAGTAGCTACAGAATCAGTCAGTGCAATGGATATGATTTTAGTTCTTTTAATGGTTTTCCTAAAAATCCGATTAACCACAAGCTTGAAACCCTTGATGGGGAGGACAGATTGTAAGAAAATAATTAAATATGAATTAGTGTTACCCGTGTGGAAGTGCGGCCCTTTGATACGAGTTTAACTTGACGCGTTTTATGTATCAGTGTTGTGGTAAGACATCCCTAGTAAACGCATTTGATTCCGTCTCTCACAGCGTGGTGAGCAAGGAGCGCGGCTACCTGCTGCAGACCCTGGGCGACAAGGAGGTGCACGACTGGCTGTACGCGATCAACCCGCTGCTCGCCGGACAGATCAGGTGAGGCCGCTTATATGTACTAATAATATTTACTATAAAACGTAAAAACACATTAGCTTTTATATAATTACCCTCTTTTCGTAAAAACACATTAGTACCTATTAGTTACCCTGCATACCTAATTAATGCAAATGCTTACGTCGTAACCTTGATGACTGCATTATCGATAACGGCCTTGCGCGCGCGCATCCCTAGTCCGATTATGATTTATGACCGACTCTGCAGCGAGGTGATAACACTACTATACTAGCTGTTGCACGCGACTTCGGCCGCGATATTTTGGGTGAAAAAGTATACTACGTGTTAATTTAGTATGTCATCTTTCTTCATACTATTTTACATAATTTTATTCAAATCCGTTCAGTACTTTTTGCGTGAAAGAGATAGATTCAGATATCCGTACATTCTTACAAACCGCTTTTATAATATTGTTGGGATATGTTCCAAAAACAAGAAATCATTTTGATTGGTAGGATCTGTTTCAAAATCTAGAAATTTTGATTTAGTATTTTTCGTAAATTAAATATTTACAATTAAATCTTTTGAAAAATTCGAATCGAAATTTTTTAATGAAATTCTTTTTTGTTTATATTTTGAAAAGTATACCAACTTTTTGTAGCATCATATCGAGGTAACACTATTCGAGGTGTTCCTCTTTTGTCTGTTGTTGAGGGTCGAAAAATGTTGGTGTACTTTTAATATTCAATTTAGTAGATTAGTGTGCTTCACTGACCTTTATCGTACTACTGCGTTGGACTGTCTCTATAAAATATTTGTTATAAAAAACACTTTTCCTTTACAAATTTCTTGATTGTATGGTTATTAAAAAACGGTTTTTGAAGTATTTTTACTTTTATGGGACTTGCTCAAAATAATTTTAAAGTCGAGGTTCACAGCTGGATGTGCTCGCTCCGGACACTTTTCCCACATGTATGGCATTGTCGTAAAAATATGATGTGCAAATTGGAATAACCAACTGGAATATAAAACTATAAGTAAGTTTTTATGAATTCTGAAAAGTGTTCTGAGTTAAGTCTCTAGCCAAAGTTTCGATAAAAAAAATTCAACACAAACAATATTTAACAGAAGTGGAATGTTCGTTCCTTACAAATTCATGATTTTCTACTACAATAATTAGGAATGAAATGAACATTAACCACTATTTTTGACATAAATGACTCGTTTGCATAGTTCAATCACAAGATATATATGATAAAAATATAAATATGGTGAAAAATACGGCACCTCAACAAGAGTGTAGCCAGGCAGTCCAGTGAGGCAGTAAGGTAGAGGGGTGTGGAGCCACGCCAGTATAGACGCATGGAGGTGGTCGCCCTCAGGTCGCGGTCGGCGCGGCGCGGGGACAGCAAGCAGCCGGCGCCGGCGCAGACCGCATGAGACAGCCTCACAATGGAGTCTATCCTCGTTTATTAGACGCGTCGCCGACCCCCGCCCCGCGCACGCTCTACGCGACAAGCATCCCGGCAGGTATTGAAACGGCCGCCACTACAACTGAACGGTGTTACCCCTCCCGTAGGAACTATCTGTGGGCCTAGAATGCGCCACACAAGTTAATTCAATGAAGCCTATCGCGTAAAAAAATCCGCCAGGTGGCAATACGTAAGCGAAAGGTCCAACCATTACGTCATTGGTTATTTTTGGCATGACATTGACAGACATGTCACCATGACATTTAAATAACCAATCAAGTGGTAGTTAAACCCCACGCCCACGTATTACACGTATTGCACCTAGCGGATTTTTCACGCGCGATATGCCCCGTTGCTAAATGGCTGAAAAAAATACAGTATGTTATTAGCCAATGCTGTGATCTGGCTCTCCTTGAAAGGGTTGCAAAGGTCAGGCGGCAATCGCTGTTATAATAACCGGCCATCGTAAAAGTTGCAGACCGGTGTACATGTTGTGTTAAAAAAATATGTCATCGACATTTTTGTCATCTTATGTGAGAAATTTGATGTATTGCGCATTCTAGGCCTGCTGGCCAGTGACGTGACTGTAGGCAGAGTTAGGGAAATGTCACTTGCGACGGCAGATAATTCCTAAGTCAAGGAAGGTATTTACGGACATTCAACTTATATTCTATTGAGATGGTTTGCCAAGGACCTCTATTTGTATAGTTACGTCACTGAATGTCACTGAATTTAGCAAAAATGTTTCTAATACTGACGTTTTTTCAATAGACGCTGCATACTATTATGTATTATATTGCAGTGATGATTGACAGATACTTAACGTGTACGTCAGTATTAGAGAAATTTTAGGCATGTAATATTTGCATCGAGTATAAAATCAAACTGTGAGATGATGATTTTGACGTGAAATACCAAAATCAAGATTGGCTTTTTGTAAAAACAAACCATCTTATTTCTAGTTCTATGAAATTCCTAAGGGAGGGGTAAATATTTACGTCTAAGCTAGGAAAGTGCAATGTACGACTTTTATGGTCACTTTAGGTGCCGTAACTTTTGGTACAATCTTGGTATACATGTTCGATACCATATGGGTGGAATGCAGTGTTATTTGGGATACAATAAAACACGCAAAATTATATATGCAAATTCCAGAGAAAATACCTGTTTTTTGCATATAAAATTGTATTTGTTGTCAAAACCCCTTAGAGCAATCTAAGAGTTGATATTGACTTTATGACGCGTTTTAGTATCATATCCTTTAAATTGATTATTTACGGGATCTAAAGTGATTTTAGGTCGTCATCGAAGACGAATTAAGTATATCCGTGGCTGGTTTGGTGGAAAGTTTCCTTACACACTCGAACATTTCGTTCAGTGAACGACGCGAAACGATTTGTGGTCCATTATAGTCTGATTTTATATTTACCTAATCTTTATTTGTATTTTGGGACCACAAAATATTGAATAGGTAAAGAAATATCAATAATTATTACGAATCAATTATTTTAGCATATCTCAATTTTATAAGCAGTATTATTATTAAATCCTGCATTTAATGCGAAATACGAACTATACGTAAATATATTTATGTTATATGTTGATCGTTTACAGTATTCGAGTCTTATTATATATTTGGATGTCAAATGAGAGTAGTTGGGACCAAACCGGTGCACTGATAATGGGATCGGGGTAATGATATGAGTACTATTTACAGAGAACGAATTTTACCAATCGGAACAATAATGTATTAGAGTAATCATTTGGCTGTTTCAATGTCTACTACCGCGGATGCTCGTTGTCTATAAGCTATACATTTATCTTATTTAATTGTACTATACTATTTACGGCGGTCTTCGGATCACGACGTTCTTGTAACTACGTAGTTATTAATATTTGAAATGTTGAACATAATAAGTATACATACGGGGAAGATTATACAAACATATAACCAATTGGTAAAGTTGAATAAGCGGTATCCTGTCTTCCCCACTGTTATGAATGTCATCAACGCTTTATCATCGTACATCAGGTCTCGTTGGGTTCGAGCGTGGTGCAATGACTGGCTGACCGGGAGGTCGCCGGGTGACATACCTACTGTTGCGCACAAATGTAACACGTCGGCGACGTCTGATAGACTCCATTTTGTAACGAAGATAAGAATTTAATATGAATCGTATTGAGAGGACGAATCACTGAAAATATTTTAGATTTTCTTCTAATGTTGGATACATTATTAATGTAATTTACCTTGTATATACGTATGACCCGGATGGTAGTATAAATATATTTTGAGGCTCAAAAGGCCAACTTAAAGATGGCGATAGACCGTATTCGTATGATGTCATACGTAAAATTTCTTTCACACTTTAGTATTGATTGTAAATACATAACATTAATTATAACATTTGTAGTTAATTATAGACTGCGTACATTAAACGCGATACGTTTTTATTATAATCTACTCATTTGTAGTACAGTCTTACTTGTTTTGATGTTTTGTCTTCAATTCGGTTCCATTACGAAGATGTTTCAACGGTTTGTATAAAGTAGGTTAATTGGATGTTACTGACGGTCGTCCCCCTCTCGGACGTCGAGCCGATGTTCATGTGGGATTCAAGCATTCCGAATCTAGTCATGTACCCTCTCTGTAGGTACATCGTATGTGATAGAGGTACTCGTAGCTCCATAGTGACATCAAGCTGTGCCGCAAACACTCACGTTGTAGCGTGTCAATAGATGGTCTGTTACGTTGTTCACCATACAGGAGTTCACAAGGTCATTCGAGTTGTCCATAGACACTGATATTTATACAAAATAACATTTATATCATCGTAGCTAGTTAATGTATGTGGCGGTAGTTTTTTATGGACGCTGTTACTTTACCTTTTCATCTCAACAGGCTGTTGTAAGTCCAAGCATTCTTGAATCTTGTTACCGCTTGATAAATGTTGAATAAATAAATTATATCGTCACTGTACTATTGCTTCTAGGTGACTACTTTCCATTCGTATAAATCCTGCATAAATAGTTATATTTATGACATGATTGTAAGCTTAAGTGACTCAGTCGTTGTAAATATCTTAACTGTTTGTTACTAATTGAGTTACAGTTTAAATTGACTTGCTTTCTTCTGTTCGAGTCCAATCACCCGCTTACACACTGATCGTAGACATAATACTCGGCTAACACTAGGAAATATCCTGATAATAATTTAGCATAGACTAAAATAAATAGGTTTAAGATCAAAAAGTATTATCCAAATTTAGACATGCTGTGTGTTATAATATTTCTTAAAATTGAAATTAATACAATTATTGTCGTCGAGATTATGTGGTTGTATTACTTCTGTTGTATGGACTATGCTACGTTTATTTTCTTCCATGTAACTGATGTATGTTGGCGATGTTTTCATGTTTCCTACTTACTTTGAGGCTTCATGAATGTCCAAAAAATCTAAATGTATAGAAGTACGTCCTTTTTTCTCTCATGAATAGGTACCTAATTGCTTGTATTTAATTTTAAAGTCTCTAATGTTTTTATATTTAAATATGATCGAATGAAGAGATCTCATGCTAAATGACACTAACATATTATATAATTTTCTTTCTCTAGTCATTTTGTATAACATTCCAAAGTGTGTTAACTGTTTTTTATTTCCTTTTCTCAAAATAATAGGGTAATGTATTTTGCATAGCAAAATGGTGTTTACGTAGTTGAATAGTGGGCAGGAATAATAATCACGAGTGAGTATGCGGTGAATGTTAATGTAATGTTTTTGTGAACGATTTATTTATTCTTTTTTCAAATACTTAGTTTGCAAGTATATTTATTTGTTATATTTTTATAATTCTAAAAAGAGAAAAATTAAATTAGAGATTGCAGCAGAGGCTGGGATTATATTTTTATAGAGTATACTGTTTAAGCTATACCGCTATTTTTATAGGAGTAGCAGTTGTTTTCAAAGTTATTTTTACTGTTCATTGTATTGGTTGGTTGGTATCACGTGACTTGTCGGCGGATGGGGCTTGTGCTCGTGGGCTGCGCCCGCGCTTGTGATTCGATAGTGATTGTTGATTGTTGGGCGAGAATGATATTTAAACAAATTATATATTCTATATATAATTTATGGATTTCATTCGATTTATGAAAATAAGAACAATGTAATGATTGGTAATATTACTCATTGCTCTAAATGTACTATCAAAATATATTATACACAGTGTTAAAGGTCATAAATAAAATGCTTTGAAAATTTCCACAACGTTGTTTCTTTTACGCTGAATGTTATGCCCCTTTAGTCGATGAGAGAGTGTGTTATCTGAAATACTATACAAATGACAATTTCGTGCGATGATAGCGACTGTAAGGTTTCTCCATAGCTCCACAAGTTTTATTTATTTGTGAGAGATTTAAGAAACGCAAGTATGCTATGGCTACACAAGTGTGTCAACAACGCTTTAAAATTGAAACAAATGAATGAGACAGGAAATATACGAAAATGTAAAACTCTGGATATTGGAGTCAATTATGAAACCTCTTACCTAACCTGAAGAGAAATACTCGTCATTCTGATAAACTTTCGATCCATCACAATTTATAAAATAAATCAATTTTTGCTTACTTTTGCAAAATAAAAATAGATAATAATAAGACGAAGACAATTTATATGTGTCCTGGTATGGACCACCACACCACACACTCTTAAGGACACGAGCTTTAACTCATTATCACTAGCACAGAGGTATTAGATATATTTATATGAAAGAAACAAAACAAAGCCAGTTAAGGTATTTTCTTCTTATTAACGGACTGCTCTGGGGATGCCCTTCGCATCGCAACGTAAGAACGAAAGATAGCCATAACTACTTGTACACTCATTAAGTAGGTTAAGCGCAATGTGACGTTACATGTGCACAATAAGGAACAGTTCTTTTTTCATAAAATCCATTTGGCTCTAATTCTCCAAACTCAATGAAAAGATGTAACGTCATAGCTGCGTGGTCGGATGAATAAAATAAATACATTTTTGTGAAAGATTTTATTATGACACTGCATCATTATGATCTTACATTGCATACAAAATTGTAAATTCAATCAGTTCAATTTGACTAAATAGGTATAATAAAAATTATAATATAAAGATTGACATGTTATACCAACACTTACATCTTTTAAATATCTCTTCAACATAAAAGTAATGGAATTGTTAAATCCTTTCCTTATTTTTACTATACATGATCGTAATAAACATTTCAAATTTACATAATTTGAGAATTGATTAATATAATTCATTACAATAAACAACAAACTATTTAATTTAGGAATTCAAAAATAAATAAAACAATATAAAACACCCTTAAGTGTGTTAAATAAACTTATTTGCATAGTGACTCAGTCAAAGAATTATTGCAAAAGATAAGATTTTGCCAATAAACACAAGCCCTATAATTTTAAACCAATCACAGCGGTTCATGGCCGAACTTTTTCAAATTTTGTAAATTTGAAAAATTGAAAGCGCTTTATGTGGTTAACACTGCGTATGCGGCATTTTATTTAAATCAATATGAATGTTAAAAAATATTTTATATTTGCCCTTATATAAATTATTATACAATATTCCTATCGATTCTGAGTTTTCACCACATACCGCGATAGTGTGCCGTACTGCCATCGTAAGAATGAGCCGACCAGTAACTCGGCCCAAGTATGCGGTACAGCTATAGGCAATAGAACTCGTCCACTCGGATACGAGTTTTTGGTACTGTACGTAGTGTGATAAGAGATATAAAAAACAAAAAGTATTCTAGGAATTGCCTCTCGTCTGCAAAGGCCTAAGTCTTATGAATACGTGGTAAAAAAGATTAGATTGTCCCACGCCTTTAAAGCAAGACTACACACTTTAGACTTTGCACCGCTCTTATTGCGACAGCATAAGAACTAATATCGGACTGCAAGTGTTTACCGTGATGGGCTGTCGACCGTACATATCACAAAGCTAAACAGCGTAGCTTGCAAACTCCCCCGAACAGACGAAGGCGAGCAATACCAGTCAGCTCGTGACCACGGTTGGTGCAACCTAACCGAAACGTCGGGCTGTAAGTTTGTATTAACTACTAAATAAAACTGGTGTCGCGTTTTGTTGACCCGTTAAATTATTTTAAATGTTTAAAACTAGTATCACCTCACGAGAACGGATTCAGGTTCTTATCGTAATCGTCGTCCTCGCCGAACGGGTTGGTCGGGTCGCTGGCCTCCTCGTCAGCAAACGGGTTCTTCGCTTCGTCGTACGCCTCCTCCTCGAAGGGGTTGTTGTCGTTGACGATAGCTGTGGATATCTTGGGGGAGCCGGCGGGGTCGTTCTTGCGGGCTGCATGGGGGGAGGCGAGGGGGGAGTGCTTGGCGACGTGCACGCGCGGCTCGAGCCGGTTCAGGTTCGCCTCGAGGCTGGAGCTGTATCGCTGCTGCTCCATCACGCGCATGCGGCCCTCGGGGACGGGGATGACGCTCGTGCCTTTTGGCGGGACTTGCTTTGCTGCGGTCGCAACGAATACTGGAAATTTGTTATAAATAAATAAAAATCTACTGACATCACACACGTAACTCAAATAATTAAGTAACTAAGTACATTTGTAACTCAAATCAGACACAATGACGGTGCCTACTAAACCCAAGACAATATAAAAAGTTCGTTTGCCACATTGATCCGGTTGGGAATTGAACCTTCTGAGATGGGAAAGACTTCTGAGATGGCGCAACGCCAAAGTTCGGCCCGCTGGTCTATCAGCTACGAAGCTTATCAAATGCCTCCTTATGTATGTAGCGTCAGTGTAGACTTTGTACAGTAGGCCACAGCTGAGTGAATATGTTTAGTGAGCGACTATAGTGGCTCCTAGACACAAAAGTTAACTAAGTATTTATAAAACGAACCTTGTTTGCTCTGGCCTTCCTGCAGCCTCAACTTGGCCTCCGCCCCCGGGCCGTAGGTGGGGGCGGGGGCGGGGGCGAGGGCGGGGGCGGGGGCGGGAGCGGCAGCGGGCGCGGGCGCGGGCGGCTCGCCCGTCACCACCGTCAGCTTGTTGAACAGACCGCGCCCGTAGTACTCAGATACCACTGCGTAACTAAAAATAATACGATATACGATAAATATTATAATATAAATATACATTGGAGTAGGCATAAACATAAATGTGATTCCAAAATAAGTATCTTAAGCACATGTTTTATGGAAATCAGTTTTTTTATTAAATTACCGAAAAACCGTGACTACCACTGTCTGTCTATGTATTTATAAAAACACTCGTATTTTAAACAGGAAAGATTTGTATTTTAGTACGTAACGAATACACCTAAAACTACTGGGCTGATAACATATTTTTGCCGTTAGAAAGCTACACTATCATTGAGTAACAACGTTTAGAGTAACCGCTAGTCAAATAACGAAGGTCTGCTGAAGTTCTCGTCAGCTAAGTGGGAGTTGAAACTACAACTTAAACTATATTTGACTATCTAACGACTATCAGTTTCCTTAAAAGTAATTATTTTCTGCCTTAATTAATAGTAACTAAAATAAAAAATATCGCAACTCACAACTAGTTTATTCCGAATTTGAAAATATAAAGTTAGTTGAACAACGCTAAGTGATAATTAAATGTAAGTAGTTTGTACGATAACACGAATACGGATTGTAGAAAATGAAAATTATGCAGAAAAGTCGTGTACCTATCGCAAAATTATTTCATAGAATTACAACGTTTATACTGAGAATATTGTTAGTATCTTAAATCGATTTAATTAACGATTAGCTATCAATAAAGCCAGATGTACTAAATGCACTTTGATTATTAGGTAGTTGTCAATTAGCCGAAACTAATTTTTCATATTTATAGACATACAATGCAAGCCGACGTCACAATCACAAGACTATACATTTAATACCAAAAACCCACTTTTCATAGTTATATATCTACAAACATTAACTTCTTATTTCAAAAACATAAATAGCAAGCAACAAGGTCAGCTAAACCAATAATTAAAATGTTCAGGGGTTATTATATATTTTATTGGATGCCCATTTATTCTACTGCTCTCATTAATTAATCATAAGGTCTTCTTAGTTGGATAATGGTCAGTCTAAAGTCTCTGAGAAATAAATACTAAATATGTCCAGCAAATAAAACCTTAAGTTTTTATTAAGGTTAGTTACACAATCTTACCTAACATTCATTAGTCACTCTTAAAACCCAAAGCGTATATTTAAGTGGTGATTCATCGCACGAATTAAAAAAAAACAATTCTAATCGTCACCGAAACACGACGAGATAAGCTAATCGGCCGATTGTAATCAAAACAACATCGCAAAATGGAAGCACGTTTAAATGAATGTCAATTAGCACGTTACCGCGTGTACTCGTCGTCGGGGGGCGCGGGAAAGCACCAGGAGAAGGGGGGGATCATCACGGATCTAAACTTGGTAAGGTCCATGGCTGTAATTCGGTAGCGGTTCGGAGGTGGCACGGCCTCCGCGCGGGGTTACGAACGATTGATAACGGGTAATCGGCGGCGGTAATCCGCGCATTGTTTGTGACGTGTCGATTCTGAAGGAGATTGCCGTTTTAAGGTGTCATTAATTACGGTGTTCGATAAGATTCGATTTTGAATAAAATATATGCAAATAGATATGTCACAAAACAACAAAGTAGGTTTTGTTGCTATTTTTACTTAGGTATTGTTCTATATAGAAAATAGCCATATGCATTGCTCATAGATACTGTAGATGTGTGTAATGGTTAGGTAACCATGGTAGATAGGTACCTACTTATAATTGTAATACAAACACGTATGAAATATATTTCATACGTTTACGTTACGTTGTACCTAAGTCTGTTTCGTAGTTTTAAATATTTAAGCATATTTTGGTACGGGCAGACAGCGGTAAGCGACTTAGGTTTAGACTATATAATGAAAATGAATTGAAAGAAAAAACATGTCTTGAAAAAAAATATTATGAATGACACTCTAATTTTAATGTCTTAGTATGGCCTACTTATATTAGAAACGTGAAATCTTTTTAGATATTTGTTACAATTCTGGGTCTAATATCTTAACATAAATGATACTTTTATATACCGAAATAATACCAACGATGTCACGTGAAAAATAAGGTTAAAATATATTTTGCAAAATCGAATGTCTGTTACAGAATAGGGCGCAGTGTTTACACTGTTCCACCTCAGCTGAGACAACAGCGGACAATGGCCCACATCAACCGCTTATTGTTATACAACGCGCCTGTAACTTGGTTATCCTACTATTCGAAATACCATAACGAACTTTGTAAGGGGTCGGCCAAGAATCACGTGAGCCTCGGAAGAGGTTCAGAGAAAAATTAAGAAATATAAGTACGGGCGGGGGAGGGGAAACGGATAAGATCGCCACGTTTAGTCGCATAATGCCTATTTCACAAAATACACACCGAAAAGTCTTGAATGGAGAAGATCACAGAATGATCACTTTCCGACTATTCTAATGTTTTACGATTCGTAATGCGTCAAAAATGACTTATCCGTTTTTTCCCAACCGACTACAACCTACTACGAGTCGTTAAGTAATACCGTTCCAAACAGCTGTCATCAGTCGTTTGTCTTTTAGCGTACGCCTCGTATAACGTACGTAGAACGGATCGGTTTCTCAAATATAAAAACCGTGCATAAGTCACGTAAAGTCGAATTTGACAAAGTACTAATTCGCAAAATGGCTAATAAGCCGAAGGACTATTTCGCAAAATTACCAATGTTTACTTATTTTTCTTTTAAAGAAAATATCAACAAAAATGTGAGAATTTATGTATAAATTAGGTACATCAAATGTAACTAGCAGTCCGTTATAATATGTAAATAAATTTAATTGGTATTAAATTTGATTACAACTTATGCCACTTTATAAACACTATCAGGTTATTGCAGACGTAGTGAATTAACTAAAAGGTTTAAAAAATATTTAAAAACTTATAAATTATTTAAAATTTCATTTAAATAAATAAATGCGCCAAGTAATCACACCAATCACCTGGTCTCAAACTAAGGTTTTCCCTTGTACTATGTACACAAAACGACGGATACTAATTAGGGGCATCATCCCAGCACACCCAGACCCAAGTCAATTTAGAAAAGTTCGTTTTCCAAATTGACTCGACCAGGAATCGAACCCGGGACCTTTCGCGCTTTGGCCGCCTATTAAAGACACTGCGTCCCCGAGGTCGTCGATTCATTAGAAAATGATTTTGTGGTTGCATCTAATTATTTATGTACCCTGGGTGTCATTAATTATTCGACGCAGTGTTTTTTTTTTCACTTAATTATATTTTACTAGCTGTGCCCGCGACTTCGTTCGCGTGCAATAGTGACTTGCCAATTAAGCATTTACATTAACCTTACATTATTTTGATACAAACTTTTGTCCCCTTTTTATGTGATATAAAGTGGTAATGAGGTCCTAGCTTAAGGGCGACAAGTACAGCATAAAAAAGCTGTTACTGGACTTGTCGCCCTTACCTTGAAGGCTTGACCCTTGATCGCGCGTGAAAAATCCGCAAGGTGGCAATCCGTGGGCGTGGGAGGAATGACGTAATAGTTTAACCTCACTCCTGCGTAGTGCATATTGAAAATGGGCATGAAAAACTGACGCAGTGAAGTTGGTATAATGGGGGCTATCGCGCGTGAAAAATTCGCTAGGTGGCAATACGTGGGCGTGAGGTTCAACTGCTACGTGGATTGGTTTTTTAAATGTCACGGTGAAACGTCTGTCAATGTCATGCCAAAAGGAACCAATGACGTAATAGCTGGACCTCACGCCTGCGTAGTGCAACCCTTTTTTATGTTCCTTTTTTCTTTAGGGGGGGGGGGGGGATGCATTGGCGCACCGTACCGCAGCGTTAAGGGAGGCAACGCCGTGTGTGGGACTCCTCCGCTCTGAGAAGAGCAGAAGACTACCCACTAAAACCCCATGCACTAAAAGCGCCATGGGAACACGGCGTGCGTAGTGCCACCTAGCGGATTGCTCACGCGCGTTAGCCTCGTTGGAGGAGGTGGTACTCACGGGTCGTGGTCGTCTCTGAGCCGGTGGTGCAGCGCGTCGGGCCGCTGCGGCGGCGGGGCCCGTCGCTGCGGCGAGCACGCCGGGCACTCGCACTCGGACTCGGAGTAGCTCGAGAAGCATCTGCATACACAATATCACGTCACTACTAGTCATTTAAAGTAACAGAAAAAAAAACATCTTCCCTTGCGGTGTGGGAAACGGACCTATGACCTTAGTTTATCGCGCGTGCTGCTCTTCAATCAATCAAAACATTTAACGTGTTCGGTTTGACGTTACATTACATGTCTTAAATAAATCAAAAGTGCAACTGCGGGGGAGGCGAACAATTTCTTTTTATAAATAAAAAAAACAAGATTAGCGTATGAGTCAAAACATAGGTCATAATTAAATGTCATTAAACACAAATACTTATCCAAAAAAATACGAATTTAAATCAAAACATAAAAGATAAAAAACATTTGAAAGAAATGAAATTACCATACAATTATAAAATAACAAATCAACAACGGATTGGTTTCTTAATTTACAGTGGTAAGAATTAAATGTCATATGGTAAATTATATTATTTTGTCCTGAAGAAAAAACCTGAAGAACGTTTTTGTAGCGTCAAAGCATAAAGTGTGCGTCTGGCAAATGTTTTTCTTAACGGTTAACGGAGTTAACGGCAAAATTCACACACACACTCATCCATCAACACGGCAGCAGTGTTACACATTCAGACGTAACTCACTCTGCGTGGTAGGAGTGTTGGCAGAAGAAGTGCACAGAGGGCAGGTCCAGCGGGCGGCTGCAGGCGGCGCAGCGCGAGCTCTGGAAGGTGATCGGCTCGTTCTGTATCTTCTGTATCTGCGCCTTCATGTTGTCGCTCTCGGTGCGGTACTTCTCGGAGAGCTCGTGCTCGCGGGTGATGACGTCATTCTCCGTTTTGAGCACGTTCATTAGGTACCTGGTGGTAAGAAAATCGTTGATTCAACTCCAAAGTCGTAACATCAACATGTTAATGTTCTTATTTTATTTCGTATATTTTGCGTCAATAAGCATTTGCGTACATAATATGGTAATATACTATCACTAGCGGTCCCGGCGAACTTTGTTCCGCCTTAGTGGCAATAAATGAAAGACTTAAAAAAAAAGTAAAAAAAAAATAATATAAAAAGTATTCTATGTCCTCCTCCTGGTTCTAAACTACCTACCCACTAATTTTCAGCCAAATCTGTTCATCCGTTCTTGAGTTATAAATAGTGTAACTCACACGACTTTCTTTTATATGTATAGAAGATTCGGTGCTGATTCAAGACTTAATAGTAACACTTTAAGTCAGTTAGCCGCTCACTGTTCACTTAATGGGGACACAGTCTTGTTCATACTTACTTCCGAACATCACCTAGCGTGTAGGTGGGCGTGCTGGCTAAGCAATCTATGACTAGTACAGGAGACAGCAATTTCTCCCTATCTGCGAAATAAAATACACACATGGTTACTTTCCTCATTAGAGTAAACAAGAAACTGAAAACAAAAACCAAGGTTCAGTAAATAAAAAAACAAACTCATTTAAACTGACAAGTTGGCGGTTCTCAAATTACAAATTAAGCATGGAATGTGACAGTTTTAACAGCTGTGAAATCATAATTTAAAGTTAAGTTGGTGCGAATAAGGCTCACTCTCAAACGTATTCTGTTAACAATAAAATAAAACAGACCGCTGCATTTTTAAGACTTTAAGAAATCAATTAGGCTATTAGTTCAAATAAGAAAACAATTGGGCGGTATGGAGTGGATCAGTGGACTTAATCCCGTGGAAGAAAAAAATATTATTTTGTTTTTTTTTAACTTTGCTAATGGAAACTTACCGATGACATGTAACAGCTCGGGCAGGCAGGTGGCGGGCGGCGGCCACCACAGCACGTCAAGCCATAGCCTGGGGCAGACGGGGCCTCGGCGGCGGCACACGGCCAGTGCACCTTCAGCGTCGTTGCTCCGCATGTGAAGCGCCACTTGAGCTCGCCATCTGCGGCCAACGGATATACACAATAAAAAATTAAAACTTTTTTTTACTTTTAAATATACAACTAGCGGCAGCCCGCGTACTTCGTGGGCTTAGTCTTTTCTAGCAATTAATAAAGATGGTCGTTATAACCCCTATCTCCCCTAACATTCGAAACAAAAAGTAGTCCATATTTTCAATCCATCCGAGTTTCATGCTATATTTGTGGCAAATTTCATCTTTCAACTTGAATAATAAAAATGTTCATATATAAACTTTCAAGGGCGGTACAACCTCTATCCCACACTTTTTTCAAAACAAAAAGTAGCCTATGTCCGTTCTAGAGGTTAAATGTATACCTAAACCAAATTTCATCATAATCGGTTCAGTGACTTAGGCGTGAAAGTCGGACAGACAGACAGAGTTACTTCCGCATTTATAATATATAAGGTATGGATATAAAATACACACAGAACATTTTATGGTCAATTGGATTCCCACCTCAGCATATGCTGCTACGGCATTATTTCTAACACCTCTACAGCGCTAGTATTCTGGTGGGGGTTCTACCATCAGTATATCAGCGCTACTTTGCTGCTTCCACCATACAAGCAGGTAGCTTGGAAAAATAAGTGTAGGCAGGCTATTTCTAAAATAGCTTCACGCCGCATTAGCGAATTTTAAATAACGTTAAAGAAACAGAAATATTTCATCTCCCAGGCAGAGAAACATCGATGTCAAACTTATAACACCTTAATTTAATTTAATTCTTGTGTAGGGGTTGAAAAAGGCTTATAGGGGCGAAAACATTGTCAAATATATTCAGTCATAAAAGCTTTTTTATGCTGTTGACAAATCTGGTGATTAACGTCACATTAATAACATTATGACTAATGTTTTAAACACCGTCAATCAGATACAAATCTATATACAGGGTGTTTAAAGAATTAGTAAAAGTGATTGATCCCAATGAAGGTTTTCGTGTTCTAAAAATCCACCATATGGCGATACGTAGGCGTGGGGTCCACCTGTTAATTGATTGGTGATTTAAATGTCATGGTGACATGTCTTTCAATGTCATGTAAACCATAACCAATCACGTAGCAGTTGGACTCCACGCCTACGTATCGCCATCTGGTGGATTTTTCGAACGCGAAAACCCTCATTGAAATTTAATAAACCAGAATAAGTCAAAAATCACGTTCATAACTAAATACCTACACTTTATCGCATTTGTGTATGTAACGAATATCTACGAATAAGCTTAATATTAGCTTGGAAGAGATTGCTTTAGCAATAAGACCGCCTAAATTGTACTTGAATATGTCTTTGAAACCGATTTCGGATATTTGTTTTTCTGTGCAATAAAGTGTATATATCTATAAACCAATTTACGATCATATTAAAGCAAAGCATATATGTATATGTACCAAATTAATTACAATGATAAATTTTATCTAAGACAGCAAATAATGTTTTTTAAACCATGATTATGTCTTCGTTATTTATTATTTTTTAAATAAAATGGAGTGTATGAAATAGGCAGAGTCTCACAAAGCTGTTCACAGACCAATTGAAATTTGATAAACACGTTATTTGAAATGGAAATAAGTATAAATTATTAAATATATATAAATTAAAATAAGTATGTACGAGTATAAAATGCGTAAATCAGTATTCGTTATATTCACAATAGATAATTTTGATTTTGTATCCGTTCATGCTATAATCAATCCTTAATGACGAACAAATTTTGGCTGTCCATTTGTAAACAACCTTTATAAAACAGATATCGATCTGATAACGTTGTATAAAAATCAATCATGTATATTATAATCCTCATTCCATGTTCAGATAAAAACAGAACCAGTCGTCGTTTCAGTCCGCTGGGTAAAAAGAAACCTTATCAGATACTAATATCGACGCGCAAATAATACACTTCAACTGAAACATATCAGTATATTAGTATTTTTCGTCGCTTATCTTTAGTATGGGAGTTTTATCACCAAAGCTATTGTGCGTTTTTGTTGTGTTGATTCTAAGTGCTACCACTTCGGCTAGAAGGCCCGGTAGTGGTGGGGGCAGTTCAGGATCCGGTGGAAGTGGCTCTGGATCCGGCGGGAGCGGTTCAGGATCCGGCGGGAGTGGCTCCGGGACCGGCGGGAGCGGTTCAGGATCCGGCGGGAGTGGCTCCGGAGGGAGTAGTATTGGAGGATCAGGTCAGCACACTTATCCCCCATCGAACGGGTGGTCTGGCACGAGCTACCGCCCGCCGCAGCAAATCCAACACGGCTCCAACAGTTTCCCGATATCTCAAGTCCAGCCGCCGGTATACGTTTATCAAATACGTGACTCCGGCAGCAGATACAACAACTTGTTGACCGGTTTAGCGCTTTGGAACATCGGCAGGAGGCCGTCGACCGTTAATCAGAACAACGACAATTCTCAGAACGCGCCAGATGAGGTCTGCAAGTTCAGGCTGAGGAGCAACGGGACTGTTGAAGACAGACGCATCGAATGCAGGACTATATCAAGTTTCATTTGGGAGTGGGAGAACCCGGGTAACAGTACGAGCGCAGGCAGTGGGGCAGTAGGCGAAGTAACTGTTGTCGAAAACGGTGGCGCGAGCGCGAACGGTACGGGCGTTATTGACGCTTTAGATGACAAGGGAGATTCCATACTGGTGTCTCCTGGAATGACTTGTTATATCATACGGATACTGCCGGTCTCAACGACGACGCAGCAGGTGGACTGTGAGCTGTTGCAGCTGTACACGGCCAACTCTTGGCGGAACAGCGGCAGTCGCTTGGCGCCAGCGCTGATTATTATCCTCGCCATACAAGTGCTACTCTTCAAAATATTGTGAAAGAATTAAAAGAATGGATTGTTACACTTAAGATTTTTTATTTTATTTAATTTCAATTGATTTCTTCAAAACCTTTAATGTACTTACCATTATTGTAACAGACAAAGTGTTTTGTTACAATAATGTTTATATCAGAAATAGCCTGGCCAGTAATTTGGTTGTAAGTTAGATGTTTACCTGTATAGTTTTCCAGAAATTTTGTTAATGGATATTTCTTTGGGTTTTAGTGTGGTATTTTAGAATTTCTACCTGGCTAGGTATATGTCTAAAGATTGGTATGTTTTTAACATATTTTTTTTTATAATAAATCACCACGATAAAATATACCTTACTACTACAAATTTAAACAAATTAAATTCTAATTCCATGCCAAAAACAACATTACCACGACAGCCAGACCCGAAACAATATAGACAAATTCGTTTTCCATATAGACCCGACCGGCAATCGAACCCGGGACCTCAGAAAGCGCTGCGTCAAACTCCGGCCCGCTTGCCTTTTGGCTACGACTACACAATCCAATCAAAATGAAAAAGCTTTTCTGCAATTCTAAAAAAACACACCAATATCTTTAAAATTCCCCATTTACAAAACTCTCGTGAACCTATCAAGGTAAAAGAATTAATTAACTGGATTTGCAACAAGGAAAACAATATCACGATAAAAATCGCCTGTAGGTTCACCAACTACAAAACTATAAATGTATTTTTATTACCTGTTTCGGCAAACGTCATACCGCCGATTTTTCTAACCTGTTACTCTTTTCTACACCTTCACATTAATTTCAAAACCAATATTACCAAAATAACGAACGAACAGCAACATTTTTATATCTATCTATGGAGATATATATAGATTATATGGATAAGACAGGTAACTGTCAAAGAGAACATATTTTAAAACGTGAAATTGTACAGATAAAGATCGTAGTCCATAATTAAGTAAGCTCAGAAGCTTACAAGTTTAAAATATCCTCAAATTCAAATAATATAAATTTTGTGCAGTTATAGATACACATGATGTTTTATTAAAGTAGCTATTTATTGTACAAACGAATACACTGATAGGCTTTCACTTCTAATGATATAACGAACTTGCTGTGCCCGCGACTTCGTTCGCGTGGACTACATCCTTTCATGGTCGGTTTTACCCTTATCTCCCCTAATATTCGGAATAAAAAGTACTCTATATTTCAATCCAAGTTTCGAGCTATGTTTGTGCCAAATTTCATATCTCTAACTTAAAAAATAAACACTTTCCCAATAAACTTTCAAAGGTGGGGGACATTATTTTCTAACAAAAAATAGCTTAGGTCCGCTTTTGAGGTTCAACGTATACCTATACCAATTGTCATCAAAATCGGTTAAGAGGTTTAAGCGGGAAAGCGTAACAGACAGAGTTACTTTCTCATTTATAATATTAGTAGGGATTCCACGTATAAACATACCTATATGATTATATCTTTCCAGCGTTAGCAATTTTTCTATCATTTGGTAGGTACCTACAGTTCGTACGCGCCGTAAGCGTGTTATAGATTAGTAGTTGCGTGTGCACTACATAATTGGGTGTCCGTATATCAATAGCCGTGAGGAGAACACGCAAACCGCACCCTGTGACGTCACTTAATGGGATCGAGGCGACCCTGTCAACTCGACAACTACATATCCCTTCGCGACAAACAGAGCTCAGTCGTACTTTGCGTTTAAGCTTGGAACAATGCGGACGTTCATTATACTACTTTGTGTATACGGGACTTTCGCATTCAAAAGGATCTCGTTTTACCACGGAAGAACGGGTCGTGGCAACAGTAAACCGCACTCTTATCCCGCCTCACCCGGCTATTCTGGCAACCACTACGCCCCTTCGAACGTGCACAACCGAAATCATATACAAACCACCAATATACACAACCATTACTACAGCCCACCTCAGCACATAGGATATGGCGGACACAGCTATCCAATCTACCATGGAGTACCACCAACGTACGTCTACACGTACAGAGATTCCGGAAGCAGATTCGACAACTTACTAACAGGCCTCGCGTTATACAACTTGGGCAGAATGTCTGCACATAACGACCATTATGACGGGAGCAGAGAATACCGGGGACCTCCAGGAGAGATTTGCAAATTAAGAATAAGAAAGAGCAACGGGGATTTCGAGGAGACGCGAGTCGATTGCAGGCTGATGGCGAGTTTCGATTGGCAGGACTTGAAAGAGACGGCCGGTACACATCAAACGAGGACTGTCAGCCAAACAGTGACGCAGACAACCAACGCAACTAATGGTACAGTGACGGTTACTAATACGACTGTAGTGAACGCCTTGGATGTGAAAGGGGAATCATTGAAGGTTACAAGTGGTATGACGTGCCACCTCATCCGTACTGTGGGGTACGTGTCGAAGGAGAGCACCGTCAGCTGCGGCGTCCTGCAACAGTACGCGCAATCATCGTGGCGACCGAACTGTTCTATGCGAGTTACTTCGATTTCAACTTTGTTCATAGTTCAGTTAGTTCTTTTGACAACGATAACATAGTAGAGTGTTCTTTTTTAAATTTACATTTGCATTTATTCAATTCACCTCCGGTGCAACACTGTCACTTTTGCAAAAAATGCAAAAAATTAGTTAAACATCTGCAAATGATCCTAAAGAACCCTTTTACTTGGTGCGATAACGTTACTTTTGTAGTACGCATAGTTGCCATATGAGGACGTGAGTTTCATTGCGACACATCTACTGTTATAATTTTTCGTTAGAGCCACAACGTCACTTTTGAGGGGGTTGGAAGGCTTAAATAAAGATATAGTATATTTATTACAACATAAAGGGCAGTGGCGTAACTATACCATTCGGGGCCCGTGGCAAATTCATCAATCCATCGACCACCCAAACCACAAACAAACAAACAAACAAACTCTTTAGCTTTATAATATTAGTATAGATTTAACTCATTTTTGCATTTTTTGCAAAAGTGACAGTGTCGCACCGGGTGTTTTTTATAAACTGGCTGACTGACAGTCGAAAAATTTCCTGTATTAACTGATTTTTCATAAACATAATTCATAATTATCATAATTTGTCACCAACTTAATTCCTAGTTACTTTTATTTAATAAAATATTAAATTTGTACTGTTAATTTGGTGTAAAAGGTGTTGGTGAACTGTAAATAAAAAATAATAGCTATTGAGTAATATTACTAAAAAAAAACTTTGTTTATAAATACAATGATTTGTGTGAAATGTATAACCACGACGGGTGACTCGTGTTACGCTTTCCCATTATTTTACATGAATCGAGTCTTTTTCGAGAAAGATATTAAAAAACAATAGTCACCATTGAAATTAACTTTACAATTTTCCTCGTTTCTGCCACAATTATGGAACCGTTTTAACACGTTTTAATATAAATGAATAATAATAAATATCGACGTCCAAGAGGAAGGCCGAAAATGCGTTGGCGTGACGACCTGGACCGTTTTTCTCAAGGTTGGCAAGACCTGGCACCAGATAGAGAGCGCTGGAAGTGTATGGGGGAGGCCTCTGCTCAGCAGTGGTCCCACCCATGGTCCCAGTTTATAGGCTAAGTAAGTTAGTAAGTAAGTAATAATAAATATTGTATAACATCACATACATTTATTTATTTTTGTAATAAGTAGCTAAAGTAATTGTGTTGTGGTACTTTCGTACAGTCGTTGTTTATTATTTCTGAGATAATAGTTCGTTTTACATATTGACACGACAGGGAATCTAACTCGGGACTTCGCTCGCCTCTCGGTTACAGAGGTCGTCACGTTACCCTAGCTTCATGGCTATGCATACGATATTCATAAAAACCCATGCTACATTTATAAAACTCTTCTTAACTACAAACGGTTGTATGCGATTTACTCCGGCTTCAATTTTGTTCATAGTTTATTAGGTTTCACCTGGAGGCAAGTTGAAGGAAACACGAATTCGCCTTATTATTCTACGCCTACAAAATCAAAGAGTCGACGCCACACCGTCACCTGTAGCCCTATACATTGATATCTACAATACATCAACACGATTACATGTCCATATGTTGTCGGTCATATCGTGACAACAAAGTTTTAGTACAAATCGCCCCCGCGTCAGGTCAAGTTAATTAGGTAAGTACACCACTACATACCCTTGATATAAAACTACCACTAGGTGTGAGGGAGTGACGCACGTCCTAAAAATGGTAGGTAAATAAAATTTGCTGCTTTGCTGTTTGTTAAAGCAGAACACACTATGCACATATCAAATACTAGTTGTGGCTCGCGATTTCGCCTGTGTTATTTCGGGATAAAGAGTTTTCTATATGTTAATCTAGAATGTCATCTCTGTTCCTACTAAATTTCAGCAAAATCCGTTGGGTAGGTTTTTCATATACTCTTACAAACTGGCGTTTATAATATTAGAAGGATGTTAAGCATTGTTAATTTACAATTTTTAGATGTATATGTTCAAAGCAACTGTAACGTTTACCAAAAAAATATTAGATATTCAAATAATATCAACGCCAATTAAATCCAATTTTGAAGTTTTTGAAATTAAAAAATGTAAAACCTTCTACGAAAAAAAATTGTAGTTAAATTAACCAACTACTCGATTTATCGATATTCGCTTTTCAACATTCCGAAATATATGTAGGTAGTGAGATAAAGTCGCGATTAATTCGCATTTTTAATAAATGCAAACACTTTAATAATATCAAAACGGTTTTTACGACAAAATCGCTGACGTCGTTCATTATTCGGCTTTTCTGTACTCTTTCAATAAATAAATAAATGCGCCAGCCAATCACACCAATCAACCTGGTCTCAAACTAAGGTTTTCCCTTGTACTTTGAGCACCAGACGACGGATAATAACTGGGGGCGTCATCCCAGCACACCCAGACCCAAGTCAATTTAAAAAAGTTCGTTTTAGAAAAGTCAATTTAGAAAAGTTCCTTTTCCAAATTGACCCGACCGGGAATCGAACCCAAGACCTTTCGCGCTTTGGTTGCCTACCTTAGCCACTGCGCCACCGAGGTCGTCAATAAGAAACCAATCAAGATACGTTGCGTAGTTTTAAAGATCCAAGCATACATACGGACAGACGGTGGTCTTGTTTTATTACTACATTATGATAGACAGGAAATTGTATAATGGTCATTACAAACATATTTTTAGAAATGCGAAATAAAATAATAATAAAAATAAATGCGCCAGACAATCACACCAATCACCTGGTCTCAAACTAAGGTTTTCCCTTGTACTATGAGTACCAGACGACGGATACTAACTGGGGGCGTCATCCCAGCACACCCAGACTCAAGTCAATTTAGAAAAGTTCGTTTTCCAAATTGACCCGACCGGGAATCGAACCCGGGACCTTTCGCGCTTTGGCCGCCTACCTTAGCCACTGCACCACCGAGGTCGTATATAAAATATCAAAACCAATATTGGCGCCTAATCAACTCCTTGCGCGAAAACCTTTTTCATACACACGATTTCGACCCGTGTAAAAATCTCCACACTACTCGCGAAGTTGAACGAAGTTAGACGAATACGATAGTGTAGAGAGGCACTTCGGCTCGCCTCGTGCTCGCCGCGTCAAACTTTGCCTCGCCTCGGGCGAACTTCGCCGAGTAACTTCGCGAGTAGTGTAGAGCAAGCATATAAATATTGATCCTTTCTTGTTTTATCCATTGGCATAAATTCTGAAGGACCCTCGCCACTGGAGCGTGTACTGTGAAACTCTGGAGGAGGTACGTTGATGATATTTTTTGTATAATCAACGGTGGTCAACAGGAAGTAGATCTATATCTAAATCATCTAAATTCTATCCACGCAAAAGTAAAGTTTACCTATGAAATGGAAAGGAACAGATCGTTGGCATTTCTTGATTTACAAGTGAGTGTTAAAGATGATGATACGCTGGCACACTCTGTATACAGGAAACCTACGCACACTGACAGATATTTGCACGCTTCTTCGCATCATCACCCACGACATCCTCAATCTGTTGTGACATCTCTTACTAACAGAGCGCATAACCTTTGTGACCCTGAACATTTACAGGCGGAGCTCACGCATGTTCAGGAGGTACTCAGACGAAACGGGTATGAAGTGTCGAGGAAACCAAGAAGGTGGAAATCAAAAGGAAAGTGTCCTGAAGTCAGTCGACAAGCAGCGTTTTTGCCGTACATAAAAGGCGTCACGGATAAAATTGGAGCAGTACTTAGAAAAAACTCCATCAAGACTGTATATACACCGTTATGCAAAATGTCAAGATTACTGCGACCGCCGAAGGATGTTATTCCTTTTCAAACGCCGGAGTTTATAAAATTGATTGCAGTTGTGGTAGTTCTTACATTGGACAAACTAAGCGGACAATAGCTGAACGAGTGAAATAACATATCACGGCGGTCAAAAATCGTCAGACTAATAAATCCGCGGTAGCAGAACATCTGTTAGAAATGGGAGTTAATCATTGGATGGAGTTGCACGACCCTAAAATCCTCTCGACCGATCGCCACTATCATACTAGGATAGTACGTGAAGCTATTGAAATCAAAAAGTACAAAAATAGAGAAGACGGATTTAAGTTATCATCAGCATGGAATCCAGTGATTAATAAATGTTTATCACAATTAGAACGATCAAAAACAATTCCGGATACTGTCAGTGTAGTGTGTCGAAGTGACTTCAATCATATTTTGTTATGTGACAATGTGCGGGTGGATGAAGATTTGCAAGCTCCCCCGAACAGACGAAGGCGGGCAAGACCAGTCAGCTCGTGACCACGGTTGGTGCAACCTAACCGAAACGTCGGGCAGTAAGTAGTTCGTATTAACTACTAAATAAAAATGGTGTCGCGTTTTGACCCGTTAAATTATTTTAATTGAATATCCTAAATGCTCGATAATAATGATGCTCGATGATCGTGTGCTTTGGAAGGCAAATTAAGCCGTTGTAAACTGCGGATTCACTCAGAATGCTTGCGACAGACAAACGCTAAGATAATGAAGAAGTGGTTATATTTAGACCTAGGCTACATTTTAATAATATGTGAGGGTTAGAGTTGGATTTTTCATTTCGAACAGAACACGCTAAGAGAAAGAAAAAGTAGTAATTTTTAGACCTAGACTACATTGTTGTAATTTATAGAGGTTTGAGTTAAATTTTTCGTCTCGAAGCGTTCGGGTTTCGGTTACTTACAGCTTATTCTCTTCGTAGAGGTACAGTATGCCGGCCTTGAAGCCCAGCATCTGGCAGATGACCAGCGTCTGGTCCTTGTCGTAGTTCGAGTCCGGCTGCTGCAGCACTTTCATCACCTTCGCTTCATACTCTGCTTTCGCAACGCCTTCCGACTTCGCCCTGTTGTAATACACCATTAATATTACCATTCAAAAAATATTTCGTTGTTTTTATGTATTATAATCTGTATCTATATCTATAGGTATAAATAATATATCTATATTTAATATATCTATACATTTTATATTCTATACTAGCGGTCCCGGCGAACTTTGTTCCGCCTTAAAGGCAATAAATTACTTTAAAAAAAGCAAAAATAAATTATTTAAAAGTATCCTATGTCCTTCTCCTGGTTCTAAACTACCTCCCCACAAATTCTCAGCAAAATCAGTCCAGCCGTTTTTAAGTTATAAATAGTGTAACTAACATGACTTTCTTTTATATATCTATATATATATATATAGTGTGACTTTAATTGCCGTTGCCAACGGGCGGCCGAGTTGGCAACGGCAACCGTGATTTTTCAAAGTCTTCATATATATTGCCGTGAAGTGAACGATATTTTATTTAAAAAACAGATGAACGAAGTTTTTACCGGAAAATCAATAAACAATAATTTAATTAACAATACTAGCGGCCAAATTTTCATAGGCAACCTAGTAGATATATATTCTCCTAATTATAAATAGGCATAAAAATTTAGTGTTTAGCATATACTCGATGAGTGCACCGATCCTGCAGTGGGATCTTAGACTATGAGGTCAAAATTGAAGTGTAATATAAAAAAAAACCTGGCACTAACTAAGCATCACTCACCAAACGTGTATATAGTGCTCTATAAGCGCGTTGTACAGCAGCTTGGAGCAGTCCAGGCCCGAGGCTGTCATGTGTTCTAGGAACTCGATCAGCCGTTCAGAGTTGCTCAGGAACATGTGTATGTAGTCGTCGGGGAGGGCTCGCTCCGGCTCCCTCCGCGCGCCAGAGAGGCTGCTCTCGTCCACCAACGGCTTGCTGTGAGGACGGTAGTCCGTGCAAAGTACTGAGAGCAAAGAAAAAATATAAGACGAAATTGTGTACGTATACCAAAGCCCTGGACAACAGAATAAGAAATTCCCTTCTATAGAAATTGGAAAATGTTAATTTTCAGAGACGACATAAGCTAATAAAAAATATTTTATATACGACTTCGATGGCGCAGTGGCTAAGGTAAGCGGCCGAAGCGCAAAAGGTCCCGGGTTCGATTCCCGGTCAGGTCAATTTGGAAAACGAACTTTTCTAAATAGACTTAGGTCTGCGTGTGCTGGGAAGACGCACATAGTACAAGGGGAAACCTTAGTTTGAGACCTGGTGATTGGTGTAATTGTCTGGGGCATTTTATTTATTTCAAGGGTTTTAAGTATGCTTTTCTCGCTTTGTTTAAGCCACTCTTAGGGACCTGATGGAAACAATAGTGACTCCAATAATTAAAAATAATACTGGTGATATCTCAGACAAAAATAACTACAGACCGATCTCATTGGCTACAGTTACAGCTAAAGTACTGGATGGTGTGCTTGATTCCGTCTTAGACGCGCCATGCTTGATTCCGTCTTAGACATGACGCGCAGTTTGGGTTCAAACCAGGGCTTTCAACTGAAATCGCAATTCTAGGCCTCAAGCACACTGTCCGTTACTACACTGATAGGCAGACTCCGATTTACGCTTGCTTCCTTGATCTCTCCAGGGCATTTGATCTTGTAACCTATGACCTTCTCTGGGAGAAGCTGGGGAAGCAAGGTGTACCGTACGGGATAACACAGCTATTGAAATATTGGTATGCCAATCAGGTGAACGCAGTAAAATGGGCTAACGTTTTTTCTGAGGAGTATAGGTTGACATGCGGGGTGAGACAGGGGGGGCGGACGTCTCCCAGGCTTTTCAACTTATACATAAACGACCTTATCGTTGCTCTCAGCAGCATGCGTGTCGGCTGCTGGGTTGATGGTGTTTGTATCAACAACATCAGCTATGCTGACGACATGGTGCTGCTGGCACCAACGTTGGGTGCACTCAGGAAAATGTTAAGCGTATGTGCCCATGATCATGGTCTTTGCTATAATGTAAATAAAAGTGAGTACATGGTCTTTAAGGCGGCAGGAAAGTGTCCAAGTAAAGTACCCGAGCTCCTGTTGAACGGAGCAAAGCTTAACAGGGTCTATCAATTTAAATACCTCGGTCACTACGTTACAGACGACCTTAAGGACCATGTAGACATTGAGAGGGAACGTAGGGCGTCAGCGATCAGGTGTAATATGCTGGCCCGCAAATTTTCCCGCTGCACTGATCAAGTGAAAATCACGCTATTTAAGGCTTATTGCCAAAGTTTGTACGCAAGCAATCTATGGACCACCTACACAAAGAGGTCGCTGAACGTCCTGCGTGTCCAATACAATAACGGATTCAGGGCATTGTTGGGGCTGCCTCGTTTTTGCAGTGCGTCGGAGATGTTTGCTCAGACGCATACTGACGGCTTTTATGCTGTCATACGCAAGAAAACTGCGTCGTTACTGGAAAGAGTGCGGGCTAGTACCAACAGTATCCTGAAGACGGTTGCTGAGAGATATGGCTCTTCTATTACGAAGCATTTCTTGCATTTACTGAAGCCTGCTGCTTAAATTGGTGCATTTATCAACGTAAAGGCTGGGAAAATGGCGCGAAGTGGCTTTGTTCTGTACTTTTTATGTTCTATTTTGTTTTTACTAACCTTATCTTAAGTCACACTAACACAAATGGATCTCTGTAATCTTGATTTAAATAAATTATTATTATTATTATTATTATAGTCGTCATAGGAATCGAACCCAGGACCCCGTAGCGTACACATATACGGCCAAGCACATTACAATAAGTTAAATACTTGCAGTTCGACTTTTATTGAGGCTCAGGACATAACGGCCATACAAAGCCCATATTGTGTAACCCAGTGAACGAAAAAAACATGGGAGAATTCCCATCATACTATTTTAAATGGCAGGCGACTATGGCACCAAAACACACACAAATATAAAGCACCCAAGCAATAGATACGCCATATAGTAATAAAATATCGACACTTGAAAAAAAACATTTTTTAGAGAGGTGGGGCATAGCGATTTATCGCTCGTACTGGAGCAGCCCGACTAGTTAAATACCTTACAGAAGACCACACTCAAATAACTATCACTTCGGTGTTGTTGTGTTCCTGCGTAAGGTTACCAGCGCTCCTGGGGGGTGCTACATTAGTAGCAGGGTTCAAGCCTTCAAGGTAAGAGCGACAAGTCCAGTAACAGATGTATTATGCTTTTTTTTTTCATATTGCACTTTAAGATTGACCTCATCCCACCTGGTGTTAAGTGGTAATGAGGTCCTAGCTTAAGGGTGACAAGTACAGCATAATAAATCTGTTACTGGACTTGTCGCCCTTACCTTGAAGGCTTGACCCCTGCTACTAATGCAGCATCCCCCAGGAGCTCTGGAAACCTTACTCACACGCAGGAACACAACAACGCAGAAGTGATTGTTATTTGGCTGCGGTCTTCTGTAAGGTGGAGGTATTTCACCAGTCGGGCTTTACTTGTCACCCTTAAGCTAGGGCCTCGTCAGGTGGGATGAGGTCAATATTGAAGTGCAAGCAACTATAAGGCTAATGTCCACAAAAATACTTACGTTAAAGGGGTCATTAGTTTCATCATCTCATAGAATGGCATGGAACACGCCCCGTGATTGGTCCACACCAATGACTAGCGGCGTCTGTGGAAACGGTATTCGTAACCGGCGCTAGCTCACTTTTGTAAGCCACGTGCCTAACTTTTCGTGGTGCCATTTCAAACGTTAGAAATGCTTCTATGTTATTTCGTTCACTGGTGTAACTTGATTCGACTTGTACAATACAGTCATCATATCCCACTGCGCTACCTGCACCATATTGTTACGTGCCGCGGTTGATGTTCGATAATCTAGCGCCATCTAGTTTCGAGTGGCGGAACTAATAGTGGAGATTTCGATGACAGAATTTACTAGAATGTACCCGAACATTCTAGTAGTTTCTACAATGGAACGTTCTTAAATAATGGTCGGTCGGGGCCGGAATGTGCGCGAACATTCTGGATGTTTCTACGATGGAAGATTTGGGAACAATGTGCGGCATTATAAAAGGCCGGGACTGGCCGCGACCGGAGTAGTATTGAATTAGTGATACAAGTGTAATCACTTATCGATGTAATCATCGAAAGCGATCTTGAAGTGCGACTTAAGAGCGATTGTGTTTTTAATTAGTGAGTTTCTAAGTTGTTATTAGTGGTGTTTAATGAAAGTGTAACTTTTGGTGATTTTTATCGGCAGTTTTTATTGTTACGAACCCGAAGCTCCTTACAATATTATCAGCTACTCACATTTGAGGAACTGCGTGGTCTCGTCTGGGTGGTGCTGTATGAGACGGTGGCCATACTTCCGCACGGCCTGGTCAGCTTCCTCGAACTGCAACTCCCGGATGTACTCGAGCGCGCGTATGTAATCCTTCTTATCCTGCACCACCATCTTGAGGTACCAGTCGTGACGCTTATGATTCGCTGCGAGAGTGAGGGCGTCTTCTACGCTAACTTGACGGACTACCTGAATGGACAAAGTGTATTAATGTTAATAAAAACTCATCCGGAACACCAAACGTAGGCTTATGCAGTTCCAACATTTTACGATTGTCAAAAATTACTATCCGTTTTTCTACGAGTCGTTAATTCTAATTTCAAATTTACTTTCTGTATCAGCTGTCATCAGTCGATTTTAGCATGCATAACACTTCGGTGTTGTTGTGGTCGTGCGTGGTTAAGGTTTCTAGAGCTACTGGGGGGTGCTACTTTAGTAGCATGGGTCAAGCCTACAAAGTAAGGGCGACAAGTCCAGTAACAGCTTTATGATGCTTGTCGCCCTTAAGCTAGGACCTCATTACCACTTAACATCAGGTGGGATTAGGTCAATCTTCAAGTGTATTATAAAAAAAAGCTAGGCATGTGACGCGAGGCCGCGGATGTACCTTGATAGCAACATCTACGTCGAAGTCAATGGCCTTGTCCTTGGAGTTGATGAACTCCTTCAGCTTGCCCTGCTGGTCGTGCTGGTCTATCTTCACGTAGCAGGTCAGCAGCAACGTCGTGTGGTCCTCTGTTGCGTAGCCCTGGTAAGAAGAAACACTTATAACAAAAAGAAAACTAAAACAAGAGCTCCAGGGGGTGCTACATTTGTAGCACGGGTCGAACCTTCAAGGTAACGGCGACAAGCCCAATAACAGCTTTTGTTATGCTGTACTTGTCGCCTTGAACCACACAAGTCTGAACTCAGCTTTTAACCACATTGTGAGTCACACAAGTCTGAATCTTTTGTAGCGCGTATAGAAGCGAATGTTGAATATACGACTTAATGAATTTCTTACTTGACCTGACGACTTACCTTCTTATGAAGCTCCTCTAAGTACTGCACGAGTGACTCCTGGTGTCTCGGCTCGAGGTATTTGCGAATAACGTAAGAGGTCTCGAGCCAACCAATGGTTTTCACGTATTGCTCTATCGCCCCTTTCAGATCACCCTGGGAATGTACGAATACCACTTTTATGCTATGTCCAGCAATATGAAAAAAAAGGATGCTTTCTTCAAAATATTAAATGCGATATTTTGGATACCAATATTTCTTAAAAAATACTTGAAAATTTGCAAATCGTTGCTGTTAAACCAAAAACTGCTATGTGCAAAAAGTATTTTTTAATATTTCCAAATATTAAGAGGTTTCAGAACAAAAATCATACGAAGGTTTATTTTTAGAAGTATTTTTTATGAGAGTTATATTTGTTAGACTTTTATTTATTTGTTTTCTAAACATGTAAATTAAGTAGATTTTATTATTGTTTCATTTAAAGAGAATAAAAATCACATAACGGATTTGACACATAGCAGGTTTTCGTTTATAACGACGAAATTTAAATGTGCCGTGAAAATGTAGAATTAAGTGTTAGTACAAAAACAATAAGTAAATAAATATAAACAACAATATGCATTAGGTTGAATATAAAGTTTGTACTAACTTGTGGAAAACTAACTTTTCAGAATCGCTGTTGATTCAGATTTCAGTAACACAAGTACTTTAGATACTCACCATTGAATCAGAGTGACCATTGAAACGTATTTTTTTACAATTGTTATTTTTATATAATAGAAACGAATTGGTTCCAGTGATGATCAAATTTTTTATATCTTTAGTCGAATCTTAGAGTTAATTACCTTACTGTACAAATGGTCCCCATACTGCTTGTATATTTCCGTGAGTCCCTCAACGTCATAATGATGCACATTTGCTATCCTTATTCCAACGTCATACAGGTTCTTTTTGAACAGCAACCACAACTTAGACTGGAGGTCTTTCTCTTCCAAGTGTATCAACTTTTTGTCTTTTGTGAGGAGGAAAAATGAACCCCATTCTGTGATGACTGCATCTAATGATCCAAAAAATAAAAGTTATGTTAGTATATTTTACAGGCTTGGTGGAACAATGGTTACAGCTTCGATTGAACTAAGTTGAACCAAGGATCCCAAGATATTCATGTGATCCCCCCGCCGGATTCCGCATTTTGTCACGATGGGGGGCCTCGGTAATGCTGTGATCCGGTGCATAGAGGCTAGCCTTGCCACCCAGCCTCCGATAGCGCACAGGGTGAAGCTAAGACGGATCCCGAGCTGGGCCACGGAGAGCAAGTGGCTCTCTGCGGCAAGCCTGCAAGGGCTGAAGTGGATCGCGGAGGAAGGGGAGGACCTCGATGTTTCATTGCTGGCCTCCCTGTCCTCCGCGACCCGGTAGTAGTCAGGGGCGCAAATTTAATTAATGTACATAGGGTTGCCCGCGGCTTTGACCGCATTATTTCGGGATAAAAGTATCCTATAGGTATTATAACCTAGTATCACATTTCTCTTTCTACCAATTTTTATCCCGAAATAATGTAAACGCATTCGCGGGCAACAGCTAGTTACATAACATGCAACATACTTCGCATTTACATTGTTAGTAGGATATTTTTTAAATATTCGGACTAGCACCATACAGAATGTGTGTTTCTTATTGCAAATAACTTAATAATATTTAAGCAATAATCGGAGGGCGCCTCCTAACAAGGCTCGAACCTCGGCTCCGGCTGCTTACTGGAACTTTGTAACCTAACGTAGGAAAGTTTGGGTAGAAAAACGACCCGGCACGTGCCGGTAACGCGAAAGAACCCTACCTACTACTACGCAGTGCACCTATCTATCTAACGCGTACCTATGGGCTGGAATGTGTTGGCGTAGACGATGAACTTGTTCTGTATGTCGAGCACGGTGAGGTGGTGCATCTTCTCCGCGTCGCTGGAGGAGGCGCGGTCGGTCTCGTTGGTCACGATCACCAGGTACGAGCGGAACCAGCTCAGCTTCACCTTCTCGCCCTCCAGCGCGTAGCACGGCCCGCGGGCCTCGCTCGTGTAGCAGTAGATGGCCTGAATGTAATAGGTAATGGCTTCAGGTATAAGCTATCTAGCCTATTTTTCGTGTATTATACATGCAAGCATCTAAATTTCTACATTTATACACTTACGTTTGCGTTATTTCGGGATATAGAACGATTGTTACCCTTTCACACAAAAAAACTGACTGAATTTGAGGATGGCAACAGGAAATTTCTTATATGTTAGACTAGTATATAATCTGTCTACCTACCAAATTTCACCCAAATCCATTCAGTAGTTGTTGGATGAAAGGGTATTACAGTCTTTTATTTATACATAATTACATATCCATGTATCAAAACTTGTACGTTTACATGATTAGTTGAATTCCTACATATTTGTTTGAGTAAAAACTACTACATCATTTTTGTTAATGTATTTATGAGTTTATGTAAAAACTCTCATCATTTACTATTTCCTCTATTTAAAGGTTGACTGGAAGAATTCGCTCTCTAGCAATAAACCACCTAAATTGTACTATAATTTGTCCGTAAAACCAGTTTCTGTAAAGTTTTGTGCCATAAAGTATAACTATCTATTAATGTATTGTGATCGTTTGTCATAGTACGTTGAACTTCACCTCAAGGTGCACTTGCAGGTCTTACTTCTTAAGCGTGTGATATAAGGACGGTACAAAGTCGAAAGTGTGTAGTCTGACGTGCCTTTGTACGGTACTTACATCATCAATGGCGACAGTGAGGCGGTGCTTGTCAGCGAGCACGCTGCAGCCGGGCGGCGCGCCCTTCGTGTCGAGCGTCACGCTGCGCTCCGTCGCGAGCCAGTACACCATCACGCACGCGCGGGACACCACGAACAGCTTGTCGGTGCCTCTGTGCAAATAAAATGCAATACAAATTGTTTTTACTGTAAATTTTGTATAAGCGCTGTAAGGTAAAGGCGCGGCAGGATACAGAGCAGGCGCGAAACAGAAGCAAGGATGCTATTAAAATTTTATCAAAGAGGTGAAGAGATACTAGGCCTAGCAAGACCAATCAAATTTCTTGCATGAGACGACAAACGTTTCGATACTGTTGATTGGCTAATAATACACCACACTCGTATTTTCAGCCACCAGCAGCTCACGCACTGACTTCAATCGATTTTGACGATTGTTCGGAACGCGATAAAATTTAGTCGCGTGGCGCATACTAGGCCTGTACGAGTCGTTGCACAGGCTGACTTTCTCGTGATAAGCTTAGATGAAATATTTTGTAGGTGCATCGATTGATCACTCTTTTTCGTCAGTTCTCACAATCACGTATTTTCTTCGAAAATGTATAGACACTTGTGGACATGACTTAGTTGTATTTCAATGTTAATGGTAACGTTCTAATACAACTCAATTCAGAAGTAAACCTTACGGTAATTAAAAATATCTCATATGTTTACATTACATTATTAGTGTCTGTACCATTTCAAGCAAATAATACCTAGTCAAAAAAATCATTGTTAAACGGATTTTGGTTAAAAATGAATATAAGTAAGAAAAGCAAAAAAAATGTTTTGTTTATTATACTTACTTAAAAGCCAGACCCGTTATGGGGCTGGTGCCTACGTCAGACCAGGTTTTCATTTTCCCACTTCGTTGTCGCGCAATGTCACCACGGAACAACGAAACGGAACCATCTTGAAAACCGACAGCCAAGAGATTCTAAAAAAAATAATTACATAATTAAAATGTGCCTAACTACAACATACTCCTTTTTCTCCTTCATTTTTAATCCGATAAGAATTCCATTAAAACAAAATTATTACCCTAAAGTTTTTTCCTAATTGACTATTGATGATGCCTGCAGACCTTTTCATCTTCTCCAAGCTTGCGGGGTGCAGAGTGCTCTCACCCCTAAAACGCTATATCTAGTTTCAAGAGTAACACACCTCTGTTTAGAAAAACTGGTTACAAACAGGATTACTTTGTACTACAAATACATGCTTCCTAAATATTATTATATGGAGTCCAAAAAAAAAACTACACTTATAATACTGGAAATTTTTAAGCTATACTTGCTACTTGTTCTTTGACTATGCTTGGACAAGTGCGTAAACATTTGAATCTCTGCAAAGTCCAAACTTCTGACGTGCTTCTGACGGAGATTCCTTTTAGATTTCTATTTTTATTATGTTGTTGCTAAGGGTACCTTGTATTCATGTACAGCGAGTGCCGTGGCGGGCGTGGGCCGCATGTGCGAGGGCACAGCGCGGGACACGCGCACGCACGTCGGGTTCCCGTGCCGGTCGCGGCGGGACCAGTCCCACACCTTAATCAGCGGGTTCACGCCTGGCTCATCGTCCTGTAGTAGAAATAGTCGCAGACATTATGAGTGAATCCACCATTTACATACAGTGTCGTCAGCTTATTATTATTAGGGTACTTGGGGCTGTTCTAGTGTTTGGCAGTTCTAGTGAACTGTGGTCACTGCGACCTGGCAGATCTATTGTGACTCGCCACCAATTTAAAGTAACTCCTTCAGCCGGGTCGATAGTAGAAAGTCTAGTATTCCTGGCGTAGTTTTTAATTGATCCGGTTGGGCTATAAATGTCGTCCCAAGTGGATGCTTCGTTTGTGGATCAGAGATTTACGGTCACAAAGGAGGTGAAGAGGTGTTTCCTTTTCCTCCTTGCAAAATCTGCATTCATCAGAGTCACTTAGCTTCATATGAAACTGGTGTCTTTTTAGTTTGCAGTGTCCAGTCAAAGCTCTAACTAGCGCACTGGTCCTAGGCCTGCTAAGTTGTAGCGGTTCTTCGGTCCATTTACGCAAGTAGTCGTCAGTTTAGAAACGCTAGCTGTTGTAACATGCCCATGGCAAAATTATAACTTGTTTATTAATTAAGTCCAATGTTGGTTATAGTTTTGTGTTAGCATGTTCGGGAACTGTGTCAAACACTTGGTTTAGTTGATTATGACAAACAGTCTATTATTAAAGATTGAAACCCCTTATATAATACATACACATACTTAAATGAGATAGTAATGACTCACACACTACAGTTCTGAATGACATTCAAATATATCTAAAATGTATTTGTCATTTAAATAATTATTTAGGACATTTAAGTAATTGTAAACAATGTTGACTCTGATTTTCTTAACACAAATGCTTGTATGTCCGCACATACAATAAATCCCCGCGGATTGCATTATTAACAGAAAATAAAATATTAAGGGAATGACTCATTGTAACAGTATGATATTTCAAACCTGCAATGTACAACCATAGCAAGAGGAAATGCTAACTTTTATTATGTTATCTTTTCGGATTATAGATAATATTTTTCAGTGTGCATTAAATGTTATTATACATTTCAAATACTGGAATGTAAATTCAGAGTACAGAAATTTCAATACAATAATTTAGTGGTTGTCTGAATGTGCACATTAAGATCCAAGAAATTTATCACAAAAGACATAAGCTATGATTAATGTAACTGGACAAATGGAATAATGGTTAGCACTCTAGGCTGTTGAACCAAAGGTTGTGGGTTCAATCCTTACCAAGGAGCATTTGTGTGATAAACATTTGTTTGTTCCAAGTCTGGATGTTTCCGAGTATATTTAGGTTAGTTCTAAGTGCTTAAGCCACTTACTACTACCAACTACTTTATGATCAGGTCAATTTATGTTATACTAGCGGTCCTGGCGAACTTCGTTTCGCCTTAGAGAATTTTGGCCGCTTTTCTGTTGAAATTATTCTAATTTTCAAATTTTGTCAAATTGGAAGAATGTAGCATTCAATTGCTGAAATATTTTTTTAAATCGGCCCAGTACTTTTTGAGCCTATTCATTACAAACATACAAAAATAGGTACAAACCTTTCCTCTATATAATATTAGTGTAGATCTAATATTTGTTTGAAAATATTTAATAAAGTAATGGAACACTTACTCCAATGGTGACCAGGTAAGGGTCATGGGGCAACTGTTGAGCCAGCGATACAGTCAGCTCATAGGCCTTAAATGACGTTACTTCCCATGTTCGAGTTATTAGGTAGGCCCATCCAGTTACATCACACAGAATTACGTGCCCATTGCCACTTGTTGATACTGTTATATGAGTATCCTGGAAATAATAAATATTGGTTATTTTTGCAATTTAAATACTTCTCTTTATGTTTGTGCAAAATAAGTTATAAGTTTAGATATTTTTGTAATAAAAAGCAGAGTTTTTTGCCAGTATTTTATTGTAAATATAGGTTTCAAACCAGGGGTAGCTTAGTAGCATTAGTTTTATGCTGAAATTTCATAAACAGTACTGATGTAAATTAAATAAATAAATTGATTTCTGATTTCTGAACTCAGAGAAAATATGAGGGAAATTGGAATAATAAATATATTTACTGGCAAACAGGTATTTATTATGATCTTGTAACAATTTAACAAAATATTTAAATTATACAAATGTTACTAAACGCAAAACTAGAGATTAGCTTAATATTTTTATGGGTTTTTATGGACAGAATAAAATTTGATAATTGTTGATTCAAGATCCCATGCTCACAAGTTAGTATAAAATAAAATGTTTGTAACTATTGATGTATTAGAATCATTCCCGTTCGTCCCACCAAGCTTCGTCCCACCAGTGGGACAAACCCACTTATTTAATTTTTTATTCCCGTTCGTCCCACTGGACTCGATGGTAGGACAAACGGGAATATTTTTTTTACATTCCCGTTCGTCCCACTCAATCAAATGGAAAACAATTTTGGGCAGAAATAAATTCTTATGTTTAATTGGATTATTTGTTATACAGCGGTTAACATAGAAATGCGTATATCAGGTGGGCTCGTTGATCACACCAACACGTAATTATTAGTAATTTTTAGGGTTCCGTAGGCGAATGGCAAAAAATGGAATCCTTATGGATTCGTCATGTCTGTCCGTCCGTAAGTCACAGCCACTTTTTCCGTAACTATAGGAGCTATACTTGGTAACCAGATGTATTCGGTGAACCGCATTAAGATTTTCATACAAAAATAAAAAAATAAAATGTTTTGGGGTTCCCCATACTTAGAACTGAAACTCAAATTTTTTTTTCATCAAACCGTGAAGTGTGAATTAGGAGCGATTGTAGTTTTAAAAGTGTAATTGGTGGCGTTTAATTAAAGTGTAACTTTTGTTAATTTTTATTGTCACGAACCCAAAGTTCGTAACATTACGAAAATAAATATAATCTGTTCAAAAACCCGCTATGAATCAGATATCGATCAAAACCAAAACATATTAAATATAACCAAAACTACTGAAGTTACGTAAATAATTGACAAGAAAGAAATATTATTATTATTAAAATAATGAAAACAGTTTATGTGCTACGAGTTTTTGGAATTTTAAATCGCTTTTACTCGAAATATCTAATTTTGAGTTATGACTGCATATGTTGTCACGTTTGATATCGTGATTCACTTTTGATCAGACGTGTTCGACAGGATTAAAAATACAGTGCTATGGCATTAGATTTATGTAAAAACCGGCCAAGTCCAGTCATCGGCGAGTCCAAGTCGGACTCGATCATGAAGGGATCCGTATCTGCAAATAAGATAATATAAAAGTTTATATTTGAATGGATTGAATCAAGGTAAATTTCGGTTTACTTACGATTTATGACGTATTAAAAAAACTAGTTACTAGATCTCGTTCAAATCAATTTTCATCATATATATATATTTTATATTTTGTCATCCTCTTTAGAAATTATTTTTTTTATTTTTGTATGAAAATCTTAATGCGGTTCACCGAATCTAGTTACCAAGTATAGCTCTTATAGTTACGGAAAAAGTGGCTGTGACTTACGGACGGACAGACATGACGAATCCATAAGGATTCCATTTTTTGCCATTCGCCTACAGAACCCTAAAAATTACTAATAATTACGTGTTGGTGTGATCAACGAGCCCACCTGATATACGCATTTCTATGTTAACCGCTGTATAACAAATAAACCAATTGAACATAAGAATTTCTTTCTGCCCAAAATTGTTTTCCATTTGATTGAGTGGGACGAACGGGAATGTAAAAAAAATATTCCCGTTTGTCCTACCATCGAGTCCAGTGGGACGAACGGGAATTTAAAATTAAATAAGTGGCTTCGTCCCACTGGTGGGACGAAGCTTGGTGGGACGAACGGGAATGATTTATGTATTATAAAAATGGAATGTGGAATAAAAGGATCAAAAATTACATTGCATTGCTGAAAATTGACATTGTAAATGCTGATACAGTTAAAGTTCCTATTCTATGTAATTGTGCTAGTACATAATTGATGAAAATCTATAAATCGAAGTTCAGAAGTTAAATGCTGTTCAATTTCATCCAATGTAGGTATCCCTTTTAAAACCTTTAAGCTAGAAGAACTTATTAGTTACCATCGGTTAATCTTTCAACGTACCAACTTTAAATCATGTAACAACTTACTTGTAAGCATTCTGCGATCTTTCCATTGTCGACATTATTTTGAACATCGAAGAAAGTGAATTTTCGCCACTGCAATCAACATGTAACACTTAGACACGGTTGAATTATTTCAACTATTTTATAAATTACCGATTCACATAGGTAGGTACCTATCGAATTCAAAACATATAAAAAAAAACACAAAATTGTTGTACAAAAACAAAAAATACAGAATAATGGGCGTAAAATGAAGCCTTGTTAAATTCTGTTAAAACATAAAATTATTCACTCTGAATACCCAAGCATACCTCTAAAAACGCCATTACGATAGAAAATCTCTAATTAAAATAATCAGCACGCATTTCATTACTTATTACACCAATTTGTTTTAATGAAACTCAGTTTTTCCTCTTTTTATGGAATGATTATAATTAACAAACGTCAGTTCACTGAAATGTCAAAACCAGAACATAGTGATGCCGTAATCTGTATAAGTCGATAAAATAAAATGGCCAATTTCTTTTTTTTTGCAAGCTAATAAAGAAACGGGTCTTCACTACTGTCGCACAATTTTTACAAATTTGTATCGTAAACACTACCCTCCGCTGAACTTTGGAGCTGTGTTTATTATTTATTTGATGAAGTTAAAAAATATATTTTCATCGTATTTTAAAAATGTAACTTATTTAAAGCATCATTGTTCTTTCACCCCGTCCTTTAACCCCATTGAAGCCGAATGTGAACATGCATAAAATAATAATAAAAGTTGGCAATAAATAATTCGCAACTGTATTCTAAGCAGAGTAAAGAACATCGATGACAGTGGGTTCCAGAATACCTAGTGTGAATCTGGTAACTTTATCGTATTGGAATCCTTTTCTGTTTGGTAGATAAGTAATTTTTGTTTAAACTGTTTCAGATCCGGCATATTAGTTCGATGTGCTTTCCATGATATTCTTTCCTGTGTTTTCCACCTAAAATCGATTTGAAAGCGGTTATTCATGGTCAGCTTTGTTTGGCCTGCTGATATCAAAATATTGAATTCTTTAGGACAAAACTTATTGGATGTCTATATAGTATTTGGACTTCCATTTCAAGGGTACTCAAGTCATAATATATAACAGAGTTTCAAATTGCATTACTTTTCTATTTTACTTTTTTTCTTAACTGAATTAGATGATGCCTCAGGTGGAATTTTCATCTTCACCAAGCTATCGGGGAACGGAAGGCTCTCATAACGCAAGTTTATCTTAAATTTATGACAAATTTTGAAAAATAATCGATATTCGTCGTGGACAACCCTTTACATGTCACAACATGTCTTTGGGTTTATTTTTTAATGTTGCCAATGAAAATATTCTATTGTCTTGAATGTCAAATCCTATTCATTTTAGCCTGTCAACCATTTCAGGTTTCTTAAGGGTTTTGCCGAAAATTTTTTCCATTGATCAAAACTAAAATACCATAACTTATTTAATGATGAACTTTTAGCTTAACTTACAAAGTTATTTCAAATTATGCCATTGTTAACATTAAACTGAAACAAATTAGCATTGGTTTTAAAATAAATTATTTATTTTGAATCACTTTCGCATTCGTTAGCTTCACTGTAGTTATCGCCGTTGCTTGGCTGAGTAGCCGGTTCCAGACCTTTTCTGTCGTGTTGCCCGTAACAGGCGTCTGGATGTCGACACCTATGAGGGTGTACAGCTGCTTATTTTCGAGAAATTTCACCTTGTAACTGAGCGTCGACAGGCCATCGATGAGGTTTAGGGGAGACGCGGTTTGAATTGTTTGGAATCTGTGGAAATAAAACATAGGATCTGTACGCTCAGCGTTAGTAATTACCATAGCTGGGCACCGTTAATCAAACAGTTAACTTCGTTAATCGTTAATCCGCTACTAAAAAAGTTAGCTTCGTTTAAAAGTTAAAGCGTTACATTTCTAATGAATTAACGCAAGTTAACGTTAATCGTTAATCCGTTAAAATATAATCAAAATGGGCCAGACCTGGAATCCGATTCCATGTCTTCCATGATAGGATCACTGACAGTAATTTAGGGAGCGTTCAAGCATTACGTAACACAATTTGAGGGGGGTAGGGGACGCTATGTAAAACGCTACGATTGGGGAGAAAAAATCTTAAAAAATTGCGTTACGTAATACTTGAACGCTCCCTTCTTTAAAACAAACAGCACTCGTCATTCTAACTAAACACCGACTACATAACCGAGGAATAAATTGTTAAGGAAGAGTGGCTTTCTCTGACACAGGTGCTTAGGTACTTAATAGAGGAAGTCAACACATCAAATGTAACTTAAAAACTTGAAATGAATAAACATTTTTATTTATATTTATTATTTATTAAGAATATCCGTCAGGGGCTGCTTTCCTATAAGAAATTTCAACAAAAATTTAACCATACTCATAAGTGTATTTTATGTCATCGTTAAACATCTACATTTCTTCAATAATTGTATTCACGTCACTAGAAAAACTTTAGCTGGGTTAATGGTAGTCCCCAATACCCTTATAACTATAATATTTTTTGAAATCGGACAATTCGTTTAAATATTATTGCCATATTATTTTGAACTAATATTGTAGCGCCCTCTAGTGAGTTAGGTACAAACGTAATTTTCATAATTTGGGAACATGCATTTAAGCTACCACGTACACATTTCTGAAAACAGAATTGTAATCAGACATTTCGTTTTGATATTGCAACATTGTTTTACACTAATATTGTGTCGCCCCCTAGTGAGTTACAGCCATAACACCTGTCTAAGAACATAAACTCATCAACTCACAAACCCGTTGTTGAAAACCCGCATCAAAATCGAATCATTAGTTTAGAAGATTGGTGGCCACATTACTTTGCACAATCGCACACACAAACATCATCTTAAACGCATATATCTGCTCCGTTCCGTTGTGGATAAAAATGAATCTATACGCAGCTTTCTCACTCGCATTCGTATTTCACTCGCGGTGCCATGTAATGAATAGTAGGCATTGGGTTAACGATTAACGGACTTCAATATTATTAACGGAAGTTAATGAGTCCGTTAATAGTTTTTAAAGTTAACCTCAAAGTGAATCCGTTACTCAAAATGTTAACTTCGTTAATTAACGATTAACGGATTAACGAGTTAATGCCCAGCTATGCTAATTACATACCTACCTACACCTCAGTACCTTGTTAAACTAAACTCCACCGCGTACCTAACTAAGTCAGAAAGACGGTTAACTTAACGTGACAAAGTATTGTGTTGTTTACAAACTAAAGATGAGGATTTTACACCAAACTGTAAACGCCTTTTGGTCCATAAGGGACTGGCGATTTTGCATATAAAATAAAAAGCATAGAAAACTATCTACTTAGTTGTGCCTTGGGCACTTGCGACTTGTTTACAATCATAATGCTTGTTCTTATCGGCTTAAGAGTCTTAGATGCGACCTTTTACATCAAAGAGGAACAAACAGGATAGATTGCTTCCAGGATTGGCTATTAAGTTCCTGATAACCTCACAAAAAAATTTTTAGGATAACCTCATTACCTTGTTTGATTGGCATCAACGCTGTGCTTCGGTTGTAAATATTTTCCAAACGTAATACTCCTCGTCAAAGTGTAATTTGCGTTTAAAAATCTGCAAATTGTACCATAATTTAACATAGGAACTTTCTCATGAATAAAAGCGCCGATTACTAATCCCATTATTTTCATAACTAAATTATCGCTAATCGGACATTTCATAACACTAAATATATTGTTATAAAAGAGCGATAGACATTTTTTATCATTAAAGAGATTTTATGTACCTAATGAGGAACTAAAATATAGTGTACCTATGTGTCAACCATTCAGAAAATCAAACAAAAAATTAAAAATATCACATAAATAGGATAACAAATTAAAGGGTATACCTACCTACCTAATATTGAATTTGAACTTGTCCGTCGGCTTCTAAATTTGTTTAATAGAGTTAGGATTACTTTAGATCATTGGTCCCTGGAGGCATTCCAAGTGGTCCGCGAAGCCATCCTAATAATATGTGACGTGACGTAATGAGTCGAATAGAAAATACGGGAAGCCACGCGCGGCATAAGTCCGAAGGCGAAACGTGGTGGACGAGGGTGGGGGCTGTGGTTTCCCTAGATTATACAAAATTAAAAAAACTAAAATACACGCTTTAAGTCACGTGACGACATTTTTTTCGTAAGCTCGACAGCAAACCCTTTCATTTGATACCCATATCATGGGAGTGGATTTCAAACAGCCTGTCCGCCATCTTGGGGAGGCCGCCATATTAGATTGGAAATTCTACGTTTCTTATCTAATCATGTATTGTCATCAGAACTCAGAGCGTGTGCAAAATCTCATCCTAACCAAAGACCGGGAAGTGGGTCAAATTAAGATTCAAAGATTTTCTTACATAGTTTCAAGTGGAGCTACTAAAAACATGTTAATAATAATAAAAAAAAATGGTTTAGTTCCATTCGTTCTTTGTTTTAGCGATGCGGGGTAACGATCGTCACTTGTAATTACTAGGTGGTCCCGGGCAAGACTTTGGTAAAATGGTTCTTCATGACTAAAAGGTTAAGAACCACTGCTTTAGATGATGTAGTATAAAACATTAGTGTGAGTATTGTCTGAAGTTTTAAGTTCTCGTTAATCTAAGATGTTAAACATAGTGTGTTATATAAATAATGTTATGTACCTTTTATACAGGTCATCATATACAGCCTCGTTGCCAGAGTAGAGATTTGAAAATCCATTGACTTTATTGAATTGTGAAGGATTTATAGCAATGGCGCCTCCAAATTGATATTCATAGGATCTAGTTGGACAAATACTTTATAGGTTTGAGCACGTGATTATTGGGTTTATAGCGTTAGAATTATTAAAAATAAATATAAATTAATAATTTAATATTCTTTCTGACCAAAAAGCTGACCTACCGGTAAACCTTAGTAAGAAGTACTAGTAAATCTCCACAGAATTTACATACAATGTTAGTCTTTTTGCAACTATGGTGACGGTACAATGCGTCAATGCATTGCCGCCTCTCAAAAAAAAGGTTCAAAACACGCACCTATTATTAACAACAGTAATTAGCTGATGAGGGTTTGCAGAACATCTGTAGAGGTTCCGCGTGTCTGTAGGCAAGAGGTCCAGCTCGTGGAACACCACGCAGCTCCAGCCTTCGTCTTTCTTCGCCTGTTGCATCCTTTGCGCTTCGCTGAAACCAGCGTTCAGCATCATGCCGCGGTTCAGAGTCGGCGAATCGCTACCTTGAATGAAAATATAGAGGAGGCTGTTAAAATGAAGGTGTCCTGTTATTTTACCAACTTGATTCCTAAAGCCAGAGCTTCTGACAGGGGTTAGGGCTTTAGGGGTTATACAGTCAAACTGCGTCTTATCTAACCGATCGTGTTTTTGGATAATAGGTATATTATCTGGCATGATAAGAACTTTGCCAAAATGTTTTATTTGTCATCAAGCCCTTTTATTATTTGGGGCCGACCGCGACTTTTTACTGGTGGAGTTAGTCTTTTCTAGCAATAAATACCTATAGCTTAGGTGAATGTCACCTTCCACTGGTGAAAGAATTTATGAAATCGGCTCACGAATAACAATTAACACAAACTTTCATCATAAAATATTTGACAACATAGTTACTTACTTTGTTGTGTAACGAATATCTGGTAGTCCAATTGTTGTTTCATAAGAAATGGATGAAGGGTGTACAGAAACTTAAGAAGTTCATCCTTCCGTCCTCTGTAATGTAATATGAAAATTAAAACTAGCATTTAAGAAAGTCTCACGAACGTTACTAGGTGCAAAATTAAACTTAAACAATGTTAATTATTCATTTAGTATATCTGTCGCAGTCATCTGGTTGAAACAGCTATTTGATTGAATCACTAGCGTGTTTATTAAATGACGACGTTTAATTGAATGACTAGGCCGAACGTTGAATGAATAAGACTCACTGAACGTCCAACAAGTTAGCGGATTGTAACATAGCCCTTTGAACATAGCGGACGTAATCAGTCAGGTGATTGTAATTTAGTTCATTTTTTTTCCACTGCGGCGTTAGTGCTCATCAAAACAAAGATGGCGTCAAACAGCTGGTACAGATATAATCGAATAGCACTGTGTTGATAATTTTTAGAGTGAAATTGAGATATAAAGTGACTTATTCGTAAAAAAATATTTTTTTTTAAGCCTAATTGTCTAAAGACTTAAAATTGTTAAAACAAATTTAAAAATCTTATTAAGGTGTGTTATGTCATGTCTGTCAGCTATATCCCATTCAACGACTATGCTAAATGACGTTCAGTCAAGAAGTTGAACGTTATATTAAACAATTTGACGAGTTGTCCTTTAGTCATTCAATTAAACGTCGTCATTCAATGAATGATCCAATCAAATAGCTGATTAAACCAGATGACTGCGACATATCCATGCCAACCACATAATTATTTTTGGCAAAGGTTTACGGCTGTGATTGTGAAGTAAAATCCTTGTAGAGTTGGGGGCGTGTAGAGTTGAAATAAGCTTGGCTCTACATGACATCTGATCAGTCTTCGACAGTTCACGCCATTTGGTTTCGCTGCCATCTTGGCTACAATTTACATGAAAATATTTTTGGGGCTAACTTTTCTTCGCTCCCCAAATTTTTATACCTAGCTAGGTAGGTATTAAGGTTGCTGCCCCAGTACGAAGATCCCTGACCAGTTCGATACCTCTGACGACCTCCGTAGCCGAGAGGCAAGCGTGCCGGACTTTGGCGTCGCGCCATCTCTGAGGTTCCGGGTTCGATCCCCGGTCGGGTCAATATGGGAAACGAACTTTTCTATATTGTCTCGGGTTTGGGTGTTGTGGTACCTTCGTTGTTTCTGATTTCTGTAACACAAGTGCTTTAGCTACTTACCACAGAATCAGAGCAATGTATGTGATGTTGTCTAATATTTATTACTATTATAATTATTTATTATTATTAATACCTAAACCTCATTATCGAGTAATCTACGTTTTAGTTAGTTTCGTGTCCAGTTTTATGAGGATGTAAAGACTTAGCCGCTCTAGGGTTTGGACCTAGAACGGTATTTAGGGCGAGGTGTTAGTAATTATAGGTAAAGTTTAAACGACATTCTGAATTCATCAGATTTTATTCTATAAAGGTTGTTCTTCGGTTGTCTTGTTAATTTTTATCTGATGTTTAATAAATCAGCGCTCAGCGGATATAATTATGCCAATGGTTGATATACCCCGTTCACCCTTCGTTACATCCTAGCCTTATTGTATCCAAGGTTCCACCCCTTTTTGATTATTGATTTGTACTTTATTTAATACCTTGGCCTTGTCGGTCTTAAGACAAATCCACCATGTGGTGTCGTACTTAGGCGTACGGAAAAAATGTTCATATAATATTGTCTAACTTTAATTCCCTTAATTATTTAATAAAAAACCTGTGCGGTATGATGATAGCCACAGATTGCCGTGCAGTGCATTCTGTCTCTTCGTAAACGCCACCCAATAATAAAGTTTCGTACAACTTCTCTACTTCTTCCAGGCTCATTATCTCCGTGTAGTTTATAGGACCTAAATGTCAAACAAAACAAGTTTTATTGAAAAAACATCCCATTCCAAGATAATATGGAATTAAGGTCCTTTGACAAGAAAGCAGTCCTAAAACGGCTAACGTTTTTTATACCAAAAGCGGGTCAATGTCTGTGGGTCTCCTTACTAGTGTTAACGTTTTAAAAAGCTATTTTCTTTATTTTAAAACGCACGTGTTTTCTCAACACATCTCCTTTCACCGGGACATACGCGTGATTGTGTGTTAAGCCACTCAGGGATAGATCTATGCATCTTATCTAGAGTAATCAGTCCTAAAATGCCGTTAATCAAATTCAAGACAATCAAGGTAAGCTTAACCCGTTAATATAAGTACAAAATCGATTACAAATTAGTAATAAATCTACTTTTCCACCAAGGATGAGCTAAGCTTATATATGTAAGACATCAACAAATTACCACCCTGAATGAGATAATAACCCTTCAGTAAAAATCTTTTTGGTTTGGAAAGCGCCCGACTTAAAAATATTATACCCATAGGTGTGTAGTGTACATGCATGAGTAGACATAGGACGGATTAAGGCTGTTGATTAATCATATGAGTAGCGCGTGAAGGGGCGCCCTTTAGGCAGTTGCCCTGCCCGAGACTGTTCAAGAGTTTGCTCCATATTACTCGTCTGGTTTGCAGAACATTTCTCCAAATACCCTCCATAATAAAAACTGCCTTACCCAGTCCCGGCGGCTTTTGAGGACATTTATCTAGTCCCTTGTTGTACTCATACAGGTGACTGACTACCGAACTCTGATCTCTGTAATCGCCGTCTATGTTATCAGTCTTCAGCTCGTTGATTGGAGAAGGGGTTACATCCGGATTTTCTTTGGCTAATAAGAAGGCCGGCCATTTTATGGTATGCACACGTCGACGTTTGGTCGTAAACCTATTGAGCAGTAAATAAACGAACTAATAAAAAACCTAATTTCGAATTAGGAATTGCCGAAAAAATGTTTTAAGATTAGATTAGATAGAAGACCTATATAACACAGACTAGCTTTCTTAACGTCGAATGAGATACTATAAAGGGTAACGTTTACATGAGCTTATTGAATTGTGTGTTATTCTAAGTGTAGTATTTGATAGAGGAATTCAAAAATGCCATTATCTCGAAATACATGCTTTAACTTCCTGGGGTATTAATCTCGAGATGCGCTGTTTGGTGTGTTATATTAAAACTCCCACTCAATATACCTATCAGTACAGGGTTAAGTAGATATTATAGCTATTATAATTTAGGATACTTGTAACTCCAAATTAGACAGCAAACAGTGCATTTGATGCAATCTTTGATATGGCTCACTTTCTACTTAAGTAAGTACCTATCTACCTATCTTTGCAAATATACCTACCTATAGGTATTGAACGATTGTTTCGTATCAGCATTTAAATAGCAGGAAGCTACGGTACCTTCACAAATGTACGCACGTTCCTGATTGACCTATTTATTATTTATTTATTTAATTAAATATAAACACTTGCCCTCTTATGACATTATTATAAGGTTCACTTTAGAATGAGTTTGTATACATATCGGTGCAACTACTAAAAGAAAAACTAAAAGTCGAGTCGGAAAAATACTGGATAAATCAACCAGGCTTAGAACACTCAAAAACACTCATAGTTGGCTACTCGCGCAAATGGACCGAAGAACTGCTACAACTTAGCAGGCCTAGGGCCAGTGCGCTAGTTAGAGCCTTGACTGGACACTGTAAACTAAAAAGACACCAGTTTCATATGAAGCTGAGTGACTCTGATGAATGCAGATTCTGCAAGGAGGAAAAGGAAACACCTCTTCACCTCCTATGCGACTGTGAATCTCTGATACACAAACGAAGCATCCACCTGGGACGACATATAGCCCAACCGGATGAATTAAAAACCCTGAAAGCTAGGAAAATACTAGACTTCCTAGAATCGACCCGGCTAAAGGAGTTACTCTAACTGGTGGCGAGTCACAATAGATCTAACAGGTCGCAGTGACCACAGTTCGCTGAACTGCATAGCCCCAAGTACCCCTAATAATAATAATAATACATATCGGTGCACGTGATTGTACGTGAGATTTCATCTAACGTCGTAAGCGACAAGACTTTGTTACCAACTCACTTTTTAGTAACAATCGTTTTCCAATCTGACTTCATAGCATGATGAGAAGGCGGGTCGTAGAGCAAGTAAAACAAATAGTTAGTAATGTTCAGTAATGCCATGGCCAGGAAAAGCATTAGCACCAATTTCACTGTTTGGGGACTCATTTTCTGTAACTGTTGATCAAAATAAACACACTGATCAAAGACATATATTAAGTATCACTATGTTTTCAGGCGTTCAGAATATCGATATGTCAATAATTTGAATAAATAACCCAAACGTGACGCGAATGAAAATTTGATAGGTAAAAATTCATATCAAAGTTTTGTTTTTTGACAACCTTATCATAGATAGGTATAGCATGGCGTGTAATACCTTTAAAAAGTAAAATATCTATGGAAATAAATTTTTTAAACATTTTGAAACATTGTCACCTTTATTTTGTCAACGTGTTCAATGTCAAAATAAATAATTTATTTGATTGTCATAACAGGAATGTCATTTTGGTATCAGCGCGCATGTATGTCCATTTAATTTTTTTGCAAAATTCCTTTTGAAAGATGCCGAAATATTACAGGTTTAGAGCAACGTCGCCTACTCGGAAAACAAAACGATGTCGGGACAAGGAGAAAGAGGGGGGAGTGGAAAGGTAAGGTATTACTTTATTATCATTGTCATCATCCTTAAGGCGCGTACAGACGTTGGGACAGACCGGCTTTCTTGACCACAAAAAACAATAAAGACCACGTCTGGCCGTGAAGGCTTGTGACTGATGACTGAAAATTTATTAAGATACCTATATTGCGTTAAAATTCAGTGTGACATCAACGTTTTTACGTATTTGTGACGTAAACCACTTAACTTTGATGCCCTGTATCTATTTTTATTTATTTGCCGACACAAAATATACGTTTAAATTGTATTCCGGAAATCACTCTGTCCGCCTAAATATAATCATTGTTATTTTACCCATAACCATTGCTGTTGTTTTAATAATTGTAATAATTTTCCGTTTTTTTCTCACAGGATCAAGTATGTCGCCGAAAAGAGTTGGCTAGACGTCAGCCTAGCATGCACACCAGCGCCATCGTGGTATCTGCGACGCACTTCATGGCGCGAAAGTCCACCCCTCATGGGTCTACCTCGAGAACTCGCCGCCGGCCTCCGGGCCTCAGTCCACTTAAGCAATCGACCAATCTTCGTCTTCAAAATCCCGCCAGCCGCACTTGCGTTGGATGGCATACGTCCAATGTGAACCAAGCCGTGTTGTCTAAATTTTCGCGTTCTCCTTTTGATGAATTGAAGGTCGTCCTATATTTTTTATTTTTATTAAAGTTCAGTGGTTTTGTTGTGGTTAGACCGAAAACCGATTGCTGTGATGGCTAATACAATTTTTCATAAAACTGACGGTTTTTTATTGAAATTTGTAATGGTCCTAGTAAATTTTAAACTTTTTTCACAAACCTTAACCTGACAATTACGATATAAAAGGATTATCCAATTCATCCATATTTATGAAAGAATGCGCGTACATACATTTCGAAGATTCATTTTTGATTTTGAAGGTGTATAATGAAGAACAGCAAAAGCGCGCCAAGACAAAACACTGGCCCTTAAGTTGTAGGCATAAGAACGAATATTGAACTTTGATGTGTTGTGGATCGTACTTACCTGCCTGTTAACAGATCGTGGGCTATCTATGATATAAGATAATATATTATAAGAGAGGTAGGGCATAGTGATTTATCGCTCGAACTGGAGCAGCCCGACTGGTGAAATACCTCCACCGCATGAAGACCGCAGCCGAATAACAATCACTTCGGTGTTGTTGTGTTCCTGCGTGTGAGTAAGGTTTCCAGAGCTCTTGGGGGTGCTACATTAGTAGCAGGGGTCAAACCTTGAAGGTAAGGGCGACAAGTCCAGTAACAGCTGTATTATACTGTACTTGTCGCCCTTAAACTAGGACCTCATTACCACTTAACATTAGGTGGGATGAGGTCAATCTTGAAGTGCAGCCTACTTGTTTTTTTTAAATATCGATTTATCCTAAATTAAGTTTAAAATTTTATTCTGTTTGAAAAAAATTCAGCCAAAATGTACATAGCATAAGAATTGCAACTCCGTTTAAGATAAATTGATAGACGATTGCTGCGAATGGACATAGACTAATAAAGTAATGAGTTTCTTTCATCATTTTTATTAGGGTTCCGTACCTCAAAAAGAAAAAACGGAACCCTTATAGGATCACTTTGTTGTCCGTCTGTCCGTCCGTCCGTCTGTCAAGACCCTTTTTCTCAGGAACGCGTGGAGGTATGAAGCTGAAATTTATATCAATTACTCAGGTCTACTGTCCCTTGAAGCTGTGAAAAAATCAAACTTCTAAGCCAACGCAATCAACAGATACAGCCGTTTATGCCACAAATTTTCGACACTTGCAAAGGAATCAAAACCTACAGGGTGCTTCCCGTGAACTCAGAATCTTGAAATTTGGTACGAAGTAACGTCTTATAGCATAGATAAAGGAAAAATTACGAAAACCATAAATTTTTAGTTACATCACATAATATAATTTTTTTTTAATAATTTTAAACTTACTACCCATTTCCTCTATTAAATTTAAATTCATACCAAATACTCAGGTCTATAATACCTTTAAGCTGTAACAAAATCAAACTTCTATGTCAACGCAATCAAAAGAAACAGTAATTTAAGCTGCATATTTTGAAACTCGCAAGTACTCGCAAGGGAATCAAAACCTAAAGGATACTTCCAGTCGACCTAGAATCTTGAAATTTGGCATGAAGCAACGTTTTATAGCACACATAAAGGAAAAATTCCGAAAACCTTAAATTTTTAGTTACATTACAAAATATTTATGCTCCTCCATCTTTCCCCATTGTAATGTTATGAATTTCATTTTGCAATAAAAATACCATAGTTATGACTCGATTGTCGTAATGAACGAACTTTGTAAACCTTGCGGGTTTGTACGGAACCCTCGGTGCGCGAGTCCGACTCGCACTTGGCCGGTTTTTATCTTCAAAGTTAGTTTAATCTTTTTAATGCTGATGACGTATTTTATTTGTTTTATCTCTTACCAACACATCAAGAACTAGGGAATGTTACTGAACATTTTGAAAACATGACAGTTATGACTAGTAACGCCTTAGAATAAGGAAAGTAATATATCTATGAGTAACCCTCAAATCTAATTCAGCTCAAATTAAATATGAGTAAAACAATGCTTTAAATAAAACCACCAGTTCATGTTATAAAAACAAACAATATATTTTATAAAACAATACATAGACAAAGGAAAACTAATGAGTGTACATAAATTTTATCACCTTTATTAAGTAACTCAATTGTTTCTAGACTCCCTAAGTTTGCCTTATTCAATTTTTATTATGAAAAGGTTGGCTAAGCGGTTACATACAAAATAGAATACTTAATACTTTCTTATCTGATTTTCATTATTCAACTAAACATACATATGAGTTTATGCATCGTAACTATTAACGTATCATATTAAAGTAGCTTGATAGGACTAATTAATTTTTGGATTGGTGAACTGTTAACGAAATTTTAACGACGTGACAACGTCTAATAACTTGATACTACGGGCTGCATGGATGAAAAGGATGACGTCATTGACCCGTTACGCTCATTGTTGCGTTCCGCAAGCGAGAGCGCGGCGCGAACGAGAGAGAGGCATGATCGGCTCACTTGTCACGTCAAGCTAACGTCCTTAAACCGACTTTACAGACAACCACTTTTTTTTTCATAATACATTTAAGGACTTAATTTAAGGAAAAAAATCTACAAATATATTTGGTTTCTATTAAAACAAATAAAGTATAATCTTCTTGAACATCATAAAATTAGGTATTTAAAACCTATTTGTATTTTTAAGATAAGGTAAGTCACAAGTAAAAGTTAGTAGAATCAGAGGGCCGACAAGAAATTCGGAAACTATGCTTCATCTCTTTCTTAATATAAACGGTTGGACAGGGACAAAACGTTAGTGAATCAGTCCAATAAGAAATCACTTTTTGAGTTTGACCTTTGTCCTTGTGAAGGGTGCGACCTGAATTAAATAATAATGTTCAGAAACTTCATGTAGGTATATTATGTTAAAATATTATTGAATTGTACGTGAGTTAGGAAAATTAAATTAATATAAATACAACAAGGACAAGTAAATACTTAAACTTAAATACAATTTAAAAATTGTGACATCGTTAGGTTGACATTTTTTTAACATCTTGCGGGCTAGTATGGCGATGTTAACGGATAGGATATTACAGTATCAAATCCGTTATCATCGCGATGTTTGTTCCTCTCTTTCTTATCATCGGGCTGGGAGGAGCTAAAATACTGTGCTTCTATAAATAAAAAAATTACAAATAAAAGTGAAGTAAATCCTGAACTTGATTTAATTGTCTTATTATTATTTATGACATTTTAAAGCGCAAAATAATATGTAAAAAAGGATAAGTGTAAGTAGGTATATTCTTTTTGGAAGAGTTTAATTACTTTTTTTAATCCGCTGCCCCATAGCTGCGTTAGCTATGCAGGCTTCCCATGCCCCGTCATATTGTGACGTCATTGTTAATAAATTTTTTATTTTTATTTTTAAAAAGATCTAAAAAGTATAAGGTTCGTTATTTCTGTTTATTTTTCGCGTAAATTTCTTAATTAACGAAATTTACAATCTGTTATAATACAAGGTTTAACAAGAATACCTTCAACTAATAATGTAACAAAGTCATACATTTTCTTTACCACTGTATAGCAAATTTCATACCTGAGTTTTTACTTTCGGATGATATTATATTGTTAATTATTTTGAGCGGTGCATTACTGCCTTCGTTTACTATCGTTAATGTTTGTATCACATGTATCCCTTAAAGCTAGCAAATTAAAAGGATATTTAAAAATAAACAAACACTAGCTTAACATTTTGACGTAGGTTCTTATCACGAAATTACACAAAATAAAATGACACATACTTAGATCTGTTGTGGTATACTTACTCAATGTTTACGAATAACCTACTTATAATAATGAAATATAATAAGTGTGATTTAATTGTTACGGTAGGCGACAAAACTTACTTAGGTACCTCTAGTATCCCCTTTGTAGAGGTTGAGTAGTTCAATCACCATAGTTAGAAAAATGATTGTCGTTCTGTCTCGGTCATATGCTTGGAATTTTATTTAGCATAATTAAAACAGATTCTTTTGAGTATCTTTAAAAATACAAATTTCTTACTTTAAATAAATAATTTACAAATGTAACTTGTAAATAATACTTAGATATCTACAGATTAGTAACCTTGGTTTTTAACTTGAAAAAAATATATACTTTGTAAAGTGCATGCATGTTATTTATTTATAATGTAATGGGGTTTACAGTTTAGATAGTACTGAATTGAGTATGCATCGGAATATTCAGCAAAAATATTAATCAAGAGTATTATAAATTAGATAAGTAGGTATTTTAAAATTATTTGGATTTTACTACCCTATCTACAGAAGCTTTTTACATTAACTACATCTAATAAGTACATTTATATATTCGAAAATTATAAAATAGTTACAACTTGATATTTCTGAAATATTAACATGTGCTTTCTTATAATACAATTATTACAAATTCATGTACCAAAGAAATAATTCGTGTAAATAAATAATGAAATATAAATTAATTGTAAAATGTAAACTACAAACTCACAGCTAGTTTTTAGGCCGATGGTGCTTTTAAAACATGATTCATATGTTTAACAGTCGCCAATAAATACCATCAATGATATTACATAAAACCATTAGTATCTAGTAACTTGGTAAGGGGACGTCCTTAAATGGCGGAAGATAATTTTACTGCTGTTTTGATGACAGCGACCTCGTAGGAGATAATCATCTTATATTACCTTTTTTTTAAGTGTGTTTTAGCTTAAAAACGTAAATCTGTCTTTGATTACGTTATATTTATTTAAAAACATATATGTGTATATTGACTATGATTTTTATTAAGACCAGTTAATTCGGGTATTTAAGACCTAATTACAGAGTTGAAGTTTCACTTATTAACAAACAATACGCCTTTTTTCCCATAAAGTGAGGGTGGCTGAGATTCGGGTCCATCCTCCCCCACGGCTTTTAAAAAGAGTCTCCCTAAGTAAACTCTATATACAATAGAGTTACTTTTTTAAGGTTAATATAGCAGATTAATTATAACCATAATTTTGACCAATATAAAATCTAAAAAAATGCAACCAAGCTTCGTTTGTTGTAAATTTAATTAATTTTAACTGAATGTGAGTTGTAGGTAAATTTCTTGTGATGATGATAGATTAATAAACTTAATATTTAATTAAAATTAGATGGTCCGGCCGGGAGATAAACAAACGCTATCGAACATGAAGATAAGACTAATTAAAGAGTTTAGCAACCCCCATTATTCAACAAGTAATTTCATTAGATATATTGTCATTATCCGTAATCTAATTAATTTATGGCCATCTGTACATTCGAAACATCTACGGAATTTATTTTTGTTCTAACTTACGAACGAAATCTAAATATACATACAAAAAACTAGGCTGGTCATTTAAAAGAATAAAAGGATTTGAATTGGAAACGAAAAGTTGACCGTGCATTCTGTATTTGTTAAAATTTTACTTTTCACAATCTCTTAGTGTACCTACTGCGAAAAGTCTAATCTGAATAAATACATGTACGTGAGTTTATATGAAACTGTTATATTTTTCTGTATGTATATTTCGAACGAGGGTAGGTTGTTTCAGTTCGTTATTTGTTAGGTACTTGTTATATACCTACTTCATTACTTTGCCAGACGCAAAAAACCATTGGGAAGTAATTGGTCTTTTAATAAAAAGAAAAGGGTTTTATATAGGTACACAGTAAAATTAAAGTTAAAATGTATCTATTGCATGTTAACAAAAGAATCTGTATAATTAATCAAAAAGTTTTAACTTAACACATGAACAATTTGTTTCAATCTATAAACTATGAAAATTCATATTAGAAACAGATTTTTTTTATCTCCCCTTGCGGTGCGGGAATCGAATCCACGACCTTCACGTATCGCGCGTGCTGCTCTTACCAACTGAGCTAACCGCAAGTTATCCGCCGATAAGTATGTAGTTCTAAACGTATTCGGCAGAGGGCACTTACCGGAGGCTAACGGTTGATACAGCAGAAAAATGTCATCGCCTACGATAACTTGCGGTTAGCTCAGTTGGTAAGAGCAGCACGCGCGATACGTGAAGGTCGTGGGTTCGATTCCCGCACCGCATGGGGACATAAAAATTTTGGGTGTATCCCAGTTGTCCCCTCTGGCGTTTGTCCCCTTGAGGGACAACTGGGATTTTTTTATAAAGATCTCCCAGTTGTCCCCTGTCTCACCGATGGAGGGGACAATTGTGACTTAAATTTTTAAATATCCCTGTCTCCCCCACATGAGACATTGCCCTATAATGCTAGAAGTGACAAAAAATAAAGCATTTGTTTAGATATCCTAGACCGTGGTTCGGATACAACGAAACGTGTGTTTTATATAAAAATAACTGTCATTTACCTTGAAAAGTCCGTAAGTTTGTCCGTAAGGCAATTTTCAAGGTAAACGATTAAAACACCCCCTCCAGAAATTCCCTCAAGAAATCCGCCATGCAAAAATGACATTTACGTTTCATGGCATTATGAGCGATCGTGGTAAAATCACGTTGCACCGACAAACTGAGTTGTTTACTTTTAAGTTTACATGTGCGAAAGGGATAAAAACAATACTTTTATAATGGCGGGAGGCGTCATCTTGAACTAAGCTACTTTATGTTTCTATTTTATTTACCGAAATATTTGTTTTTAACTTCTGAGTGAAGTCGGGGGTGTAAAATATAGTTCTTTAATATAAAGAGCCCAGTTTAAAGGTAAGGTAGTTGTTATTTTTACCTATACTTAAAAGTTTATTTTACCCGAGTATAGTTAAATGAAAACATTGTTGTACTCGTTATATTTTACATAAAATAATAAACTATACCTAACATCATGATTTTTCCCTTAATTGACTTTTCCTGTTCCTCATTAGACACTCTTCGTCATAATCCGAGCCAGTGGTATATGATATCTAACAAGTGCTATATTATTTGTCACTTCTAGCAAAATTATACGGCGACATCTCAAGTGAGGGAGACTAGGAAGTCTAAAAATTAAAGTCCCAGTTGTCCCCCTTGTCGCAGGGTAGAGGGGACAACTGGGAGACATTTATAAAAAAATCCCAGTTGTCCCTCAAGGGCACAACGCCAGAGGGGACAACTGGGATACACCCAAAATGTTCTGTTTCTAATATTTAAAGTTCGCTAATACGGCGTTTAGTACTATAAAAATAATAAAATATGAAAATTCATGTTTTGTGTTCACAAGGAAACAACCCACCCTACAACTTAAAAATACATAACTGTACTTACATTATTTTATGTAAAATTTCATTTTATACTTTATAAAAAGGAACAAAAGTATTAAAAAATAAGCGAACACTATAATTAATTGTACTAACGACTAGCGATGCAAGTAAAAAACAATATTTTATGGATACTTCGCGTTTCACTATCCATTGTCTGCGTAATTCAGTCACATATCTGTTACGAAATATTGAAATCTCTATAAAACGCGTAGGTACTACTTACGTAAGTAGGGAAGTCGGCTAAAAAACAATTTTTAGTTCCTCTGTTATATTATCCAAAAATAATGCACAAGTTTTTTTTCATTTACCACCACGTAAAAAAATAACGGCGATACATTGAATTAAATTGTCACGTAACTTCATTGGTGAGTAGATTTTTAACCCACCAGTGGCCCCGGAACTTGGCATAATTTTATCTCAGTATTTTTTTATTAACTTTGCAAATTAAAAAATACGAGTCCAATATTTTTTAATAACTATTTAACACACTAAAAACAATCTGGTAATTTTGATCCAGTCCGCTCCCCAATTCGACGCAGATTTAAATAACCAGATTATTTAAATACTTTTTTTATGGTAACTTCTGCCTAAAACTGAAATCTGACTGCAAATTGATAAACGTCAGAAAATTATTTGAATACGAAAAATATGTTTTGTCTCTTGTCTTAACATAAACAATTGGACAGCGACAAAGCGGACTTTTAGAATTGAAATCTTGTTTATGAATAAGAGATACAATAAAGGTCCAACTTTATTGTATTTTAAATTAATTGTAGTTGTCTTGGGCTGTGAAATAATTGCTGAAACATACCAGTCTCTTTTTTTATGAACGCATACGAGACAATTTCGCTTACACAATAAGTTTGCATTATATCTTAAAAAAATTACATTTGAGTTTCTGCCTAGTCGACGATTTTATCATTCAGAAGCCTTATTTTTTATTCATAACAAGTAAATAAATTGTTATAGTCATAATATTATAACCGTCCACCAGGTATAACACAGGATAATCTAGTCTTAATTCGCGTCCGTAATAACTTTTTACACGATAGTAATAGATATGATACTGACTCACGCTGTACTGTGGATTATAACCTTAAACTTGAACGCTCACATGTCTTTCGATCCGAGATCACACAGGTAACCACTCTTACTGAAATATCACAAGTCTGTGGACAATGTGTAACTCAGCTCCGAACTAGTTCAATAGTTCTGTTCACAAGTCTGTGGACAATGTGTAACTCAGCTCCGAACTAGTTCAATAGTTCTGTTCACAATTACAGTCGTGCAGTTAGCATCAAACTTATGTACATTACTAAATGATGCCTATGAATCTTACGAAACCATATTTCGTACAAACCTCGAGATGACCGAGTAGGTTTTAAATTATTTTGGCCAAGCGCGGACATTTAGTTTTTAAAAATCTTGACTTTTCCACACTTTCTTTAGCCTAGGTTCAGTTATTTAATCCATTCTTAATTGCAATATTGGCGGCATTTTTTTTAATAAGAAATGTGGGTAAGGGTTTCTTCCTAAATCTATAGGGAATGCATAACTCGTTGCCTCCTTCAAGTAAGTTGACTTACTTAATTGTAGGGCACTTTTTATGTGTCAATTATGAGTAGTAGTAAAACTACTTGTCATAAGTTTCCCATGCCATTGTCAAAATAGGAATGTAAGCACGCTGCGAACGGACTCATTGAACTAGTTCAGATTCGTGATCAGTTAGCATTCACGCTGGAGCTACGCATGTCCGGCTTACTTTCGCTACCGATAATCGCCAAACAGGAGTTTGGCGAAATATGTCCATCAGCTACGCTCGTCTATGTTCGCGAGCACGTGCGTGTAGAGATGGTGCTGCGTCACCCTAACGAGCTGGTACTCCAGGGTCGAGATGCCGTCCTTTTGGAAGACCTTGCTGGTCTGTGATAGAAGTTGGTATCTGAAATTTGTGTGGGAAATGTTTTACTTAACGTATGACATATTGTGGTGTATTTTTTCGATCTAACTCCTCTATTGGTCCTTCGTGAAGGATTTAAATAAACTAGAGAGATGAGGCTTGTTTAAAAAATAATCGTAAAAAATCATCGAGTTACGTGAACAACAGTCATGAAATTAATGCAAATGAAATAATTAAATTTTGATGCAATTTGTATAATAATGTGTTTTTCTTTGGGATTGTCAGAATCTACATTTAAAATAATATAAAATAAGTTAACGAGTCAAAACGAGATGTGTTTTAGTAGTTTATACGAACCACTGGCTAAGTAAGAATATTGCTTATTTTTAATATTAGTTATTTCTATAAAAAAATAAGTTTCAGTTATTTATTTAATATAATAATATTTCAATATGAACGTACCTCTTTGGATTTGGAGAAGATTTCTTGTGATCTAACATAGCGTATCGCGCTATAGACATTTTATATCTGGCTATGTGGTAACCCATTTTCCTCACTCTGTAAGTGAAAATATACATTAATCAGAATTGTACCCAAAGGAGTGGAAATAACGTACAATTATATTTACTTAGAGTTAAAATTAAAGTGGATACGCCACGTATTTCTGTCCTCATCTAAGATACGATATCAAAATTACCCAACAGAAAACATGCCTTATTTCCTTGCTATTTGACTCCAACATGCATCTGATGTTAAAATTATTTCTTCAATGAAGAAAATAGAAATTTCGGTTTTGTGCTACCAATTCCATAGTTTTGAAACAGATCTGATAAGTAGGAATAATTTGAGAGCTTAATGTTATTACCTATATGACATATCGTCGTCTTCCCCGCCCCAACCCCAGTACTTATTGGAGAAGCCGTTGACCTTGGTGAATTGCTGCAGCGTCAACGCTGACACTCCTCCAAAGATGTCTTCGTAAGGTAACCTGTAAGATAAAGATATAAATGAAGGTACGCGTTTTAAAATAAAGTTTTTAGACATTTTTGGGGGTTTTTGTAGGAAAAGAAAAAAAATTAAACCAACATTTCAGTTTCATCCAGTTTATGGGTAAACACATTGCTAGCGTTCTTACGGCATATGGCGACAACTTGGTGATTCTCAGTTCAGCTTGTGCGCAAAGTTATCTTTAATTAAAAAATGTTGAAATTCCTTACTGGTAGTAAGTTTGTTTATAATTTTGATGTATTATATAATGAATTAAGATTTAGTTTGACACACACAGTTCGTGACGTCGCAAGTCAATCACGCCCATAGATCACGCCCATGGACTTAGTATAATAAAATTAAGTCCATGATCACGCCACACATCTCAAATGTCAACATCACTAACGGTTTATCGAAACGGTCTTGAAACTGGCCTTAACTATAATTTATTTATTACAAATCCAGCTTTAGTATCGCGTTTGAGGAGAACGTATGATGACTGACGGTTCCGCGTCATCTGTCCACTACAGAAATTTACTTTTTTTTTGACGGAAAGAAATTCGTTGTTGCACCGTATATACGCTTGAGTGAAGGCGACGGCGTATGTGGGACTCCCAGACCGTACTCTAGCTTATAGAAACTTACCTAAAGTCAAGCTTGTCTATGGACACAGACATATGCCTTGGCTGCCGCGGACAGGTGTACATGTTCCGAAGGTCCAGCGGCAGCAGGTCGATGTCGTGGAAGATGAAGCACTCCCAACCGCCGGGGCGGAGCCGCTGGCTCTCAGCAAAGCCGACGTTCATGAGCTTGGCACGATTGAACTCGCTGTTACCTGGAGATTTGGAAAAGGGGATTTCTAAAATGTAATATTTAAATGCTTGGCTAAATTAGATAATGGACTCGTTAATTATGGTACCGATTAGCATCTTTATTTTCTTAATCTGAGGCATTTCCGTTGCGATAGCCAAACCCTGAATAATTGCGGCTTTTGAAGACTTAATGCTATCGTAGAATTAAGATTTATTTGTATAATATATGAGTTATGCGTGTAGTGATATAAAATGTCTAAAGAAATTTTTAGAATTTTTTTGCTTCTTAAAATTAATCTCGGGATTTGAAGCACATCCACTTTATTCTATCGTATAAAATCAGTATAGGTAAATAAAAAAAATTACTTAACTAATTTTCCGACCTCTGCTTAAAAACCTAGCGGATTACTTATGTTTTCCAAGTGGTGCGGGTACACAGATGAGGACACACGGCAAAATTTACAGTTTCCTATTACGAGTAGTATTGTATTTGCATCCCCACAAATTGTTCCAATAGAATAAGGCTGTAAGAGGTTCCACTTACCATCCTGCTCCACAATAAAGATACCGTAGTCTATCTGCTGCTTCATTAGGAATGGGTGCATGTGATTTAGGAATATCGCTAAATGCTGCTTGCGATCCCTGTAATCAAATTAACGGAGTCACTATTTACGTTTATAGGGATGATCCTTCATTATGTGATGTAGATAGGGAGGTGGGAATAAAATAGCGGTAAAGTTGAGTTTTTCTATTAATTAAATGTAAGATGATGTAAGTAAAGAAAAAAAAACTGTTTGCAAATGAAATTTAACCGTAGGATGGTAGACCATATTCTTTGCCGACCGTACTACCGATACGCTTTATTTATGTAACAATGAACAAGAGAAATCAAGTGGAAATGTCATGTTAACCTAATGTAGTCTATGTTATCTACGGATTGTTCCATTTAAGAAGCTCCATAGAGTATGTTATAGTAACACGGAATTTCCATTAGTGTTTCATTTCAAGTGTAAACCGCATATGTTCAGCTTCTGGATTATTAGATTATCGACAATGATGACATGCAGCTTACCTAAATGGAATGATTATAGCGACTTTATGTCGGGCAGTGCAGTTAGGGGGGGCGTGTCGACCCCCCAATTGGACTTCGGGAAACTTCTTTTCCACCCAGTCCAGTTCTATTTCTGTTTTGTTAACTGGTACTGGACCTGAAACGTAAAAAGTTTGGTATTAGAATAACGTTTTAAAAAAACGCAATAGGTTTAATTTTATGAGTGAAATTCCAAAGATGAATTTATACAGCCTAATAAGTCATGAAATAAGCTCTTTTAGAAAATATTTTGAAAAGGTTTTTGAAACACACACTTAGCAGATAAAATGTTCGCCGAACTCTGAAATATTTAGTTTCTTACAAAGTTGCCACGTTGGCTCATTTTCCTCAACTTAGAGTTATCTAAAGGTAGCATCTATCGGTAGCATCTTTTTAAAGCTTTCCAAAACCTCGGTAATTATTAACGACGACGCGTTTCATCATTGTATTCCACAAAGATGTACCTACCTATAAGTGTTCAGTGATACATTTTTTTTGTAAAAGCATTGTAAGTATTTTAGCTCCACCCAGCCTGATGGTTAGCAAAAGAGGAACCCACATCGCGATGAGAACGGAACGGAGCCGGTAAAGAATTTTACTTCAAAGATAAGAATTACCAAACTTTTTGCACTCGAAAATCAATGAATCGGGTTTTTATTAAAAGTACCTACATCCGGCGAGAACATATCGAAAAGAGGTAATTAAGGAGTTTATGGTTACCAAAGTCCGAAGGAATGCTATCATCACAAAGAGGCAATGTTGTCTCATTCTTCCTCAACTCCGGATTCTCCGTGGTAGCGTTACTTCTGATGCTGTCCACGATTTTGGTGACTAGTATCGACGCGGTGTTCTCCACAACGTCCTGTCGCGTCATGTTCGTGGTTGTAGTGTTTGTTAGGGGCAGTGTCCCGTTTTTAGTTTCGTTCTGGGGTTGGTCTGTGATTACCGGCACTCTTTTTGGCCAGGATGCCGCTAGTTTTTCGTTGAACCTGTAAAAAGTACATTATTTCAATCAAACTATGCTAATAATAGTGATTCGAGTGCAACTCGAGCATCAACGTCAGGAGCGACATATCTTAGCGTTAGCTGGGTGTCTATGTAAGGAGGCTGATACGCTTAGATCCTTAGAAGGTAAGCGTCTTAGATTGGGCAAAAGAAGTTCCGGCGCTACCACGGACAGCATCAGTCTGCTGCGGTAGATCCCACTCACGTTTATAGATAGATAGATAGATATACTTTATTGCACAAAATCTTTACAGAAATAGGTTTTACAGAAAAATTATAGTACAATTTAGGCGGTCTTATCGCTAGAAAGCGATCTCTTCCAGACAACCTTAAGGTTGAGGAAATAGTAGATGGCGAGAAATGGGTACGGCCGTGCAACATAAATACAGTTTTTATTTTAGAATTATTTCGTAGTTTAACATGATAAACATACATAAACTCATAAATATATAACATTATAAATATATATATATATATATATATATATATATATATATATATATATATATATATATATATATATATATATATATATATATATATATATATATATATATACAAATAAACATATTTAACATATATAAAATCAAGTAAAGAGTTTTGACTCAAAAAAAAATAACAATAATAATGTTAATAAGTTAAAGTTAAAGTTTATAAACTTACCTTAGCGAAGGCTGTGTGGCGTTGTAAGCTGGCTGATAGAGGTAGGTCCTCAGCGGCGAGGCGTCCAATATGGAGCCGAACAGGTACTCCACTGCAGCCAGCGCTAGCACGAGCAGCAACAGTAGGCGGAGCGCGCGCGCCGCCCGCCCGCCGCCCCCGCTCGCACTCGTGCCCATCAACGCATGCGCCACACCTAGAAAAAAAAGAGAGACGTAGGGCATAGCGATTTATCACTCGAACTGGAGCAGCCTGACTGTGTTTTTAGGTGTTGTATCAATAAAAAAAAATATATTTCTATAAAAGTAGTTCGCTGGACTCTCAACGTATGCACTTGCGCATGCCTAGATCTAAATGTAATAGGGGAATTTTGAGGGCATATGTTATAAGGTGATTCGCTAAAAACGCAGCAATACCAGGGGCCTAGCCCCTACAGGTAGTTATTGAACTTCGTTGATGATTAGACAAGTTTAAAATGTATTGGACTGACATTTCCTTTAAGAATGTAACGTGATATTAAAATGTAACGTGATCTTGAAATATCAAGATTAAAATCTTGTCGAAACGAAATAAAAGTTAGCTAACTGCCACTTAGCTAGGGCCCCAGAAGGTTGTTTATCGTCACGTAACTCATTAGGCAGACAATGACAAGCGAAAAATAATGGCTAATACTTGGCTGTACCTCGGTCAAATTATTTTTAGTAGTTTATTATTTTAAAATCGATATTTATTACAATCGCAACTCTTGACATATTTTTCGAGTGAAACATGCAGAGATTTATATCCCGCCTCGATCCGTTTTTATAAACATGGATATAATCAGAAAATACTACTATTTTTTATATAGGTAGATAAGGTTTCAACTGTATGTCTATTAGTAAGGTTTACAAGGATAATTACACCTCGTAATAAGCTTGGACATGATTTCCTAATAGTCGGTAATTATCAGCAGATAACAAAAGAAATAGGACCTGCATCTGACAAGCTGCAATTAGTGAATACAATTCTTCGGAAACAGATTTAGCGCTGTTTCCGAAGAATTGTATTCACTAATCGTAAAAAGATATATCCCGATTTTGATGAAAATAAAAAGCCCTCTGCCGTATGAGTTTAGAACAACGTATGTACTTATAAAAAAAACGAGGATTAAACGAGGGTCTCCTAGACGATACTTTAACATTTGCCACTTGTTCCCTTGAAGTTCAATCCCCTAAGTTCACCCTGGTGACAATTTAAAGTCGCCCTAAGATTCCGCCCCGACCCGGCAGGTGACAGGTGGCGCTTATGTGGCAAGTTGTTGGACGTTCATACGTGCGACGGGTCCGGAGAGCGCCATTTGTCCTGAGCCAGATTTAAAGCTTGAACACACAATTGCAACTTGCTGGAATTCAATTTGATAGAATTTTTGAATTGAGCCCATTTTTCTTTCAGATTCAACGGGCCGGCCGGTTATACGGATTATGAAGTGTAGGTGTATATCAGTTTCGTATTCACATTATTTATAGCACATCCAAGGTGTTTATCATGCAGTTTATTAAATTCTAAAAGAACCATTTCTGGACCTTGATGGGCATGGAAAAGGTCAGAAAGGACAGGCCATGTATGGTCTATCTGTTGTAACAATCTCAGCGATGCTATGGCTAAAGCAGATACTTTAAAAATATAGATATATCTTTACGAATATATAAAGCTGATAAGTTTGTTTGTTCATTTGAATGCGCTAATCTCAGAAAGTAGGTACTAGTTTGAATTGAAAAAAGATTTTTGTCTAGGATAGTCCATTTATCGAGGAAGGCTTAAGGCTATAAAACTACACGCTAGGACTATTACGAGCTAAGAACCAGTGGATTATAAGGAAAGACGGGGATAATACGCATGTGAAGCAGCGGCGTGATGCTTATCAAGCATACAATTTCACATACATTATGATGATGATAAAATTCAAATCCCATAAATCCTTATCATAATCTTTTTAAGACAGGTAGGGCATAGCGATTTATAGCTTGAACTGGAGCAGCCCGACTGGTGAAATACCTCCACCTTACTGACCGCAGCTAAATAACAATCACTTCGGTTTTGCTGTGTTCCTGCGTGTGAGTAAGGTTTGCAGAGCTCCTGGGGGTGCTTCATTAATAGCAGGGGTCAAGCCTTCAAGGTGAGGGCGACAAGTCCAGTAACAGATTTATTATGTTGTACTTGTCGCCTTTAAACTAGGACCTCATTACCACTTAACGTCAGGTGGGATGAGGTCAATCTTGAGGAGTAATATAAAAAAGAAATCCACGTGTTCTCAGCGACGCTAATACGAGTACAGTGATGTGGAAACTATAACTGCTCCAGAAAATTACAACGTATATCGACGTTCTCTTGGTCAACCCTTCGGATTGTTTCTCAATTACGGCCATCTTTTGTAGTTCATTGGGTCGAAATATTCCGGCCAGAATATTCTTTGAAGTTGGCACAGTTTCGGAAATATCGTAAACTAGATCTTGGGCATCACTTCTTCTGTGCTAAATAATTGCATGAGATTTGTATGTTGTGGAGGTACTTTTTCTAGGCAATTAACTGACATTAAAATGCATAATTATATTTAGGGAGAACATAATGCAGTTAAATATGAGAAGCAAACTTATTTGGGTTCAAAACAAAACAATAAATTTTAAGATTAAACAACAAACAAACAAACAGTCGTAAAAGATTTTTGTTTTAAGCCACACTATCGAACTTCAAATATGTTAGAATATAAAAGAATATAACATATGAACACAGCATATATATATATATATTAAATGGATTTTTTTTTATAGTACTTTAAGCCGTACTAGCGAACTTTACAGTTTAGAAACAGAAGGGGAGATAATTTTTTCTGTGTCTAATATATATATAAAATGTCGATATTGCTCTTTGATAAACTACATGACTTAATTAAAATTACTAGATAGTGGTAAGGCTTTCAGCAACATTACCGTCGTAGCTTGAATATTTAATTTAGGTACCTTTTAGATACGATGATTCTTAAAGCACGCCTGCTTGCACGTTAAATACTATTCAAGATACAACTTGTTGTATCATCTCTCATATCATACAGTATTTGCAAACAAATGAATGTTATTCAGTTATTCCAAAATCTAATGCTACATGATTCCGAATTTACGGGATGATTCCGTGGTTTCCGTTAGCTCCAACGGACGTAAAGCGTACATTTCAGTGTCTCTCCAACGTATCAGCATCAGCCCTGTATTTTATGCAGGCCCACGTATGAACTGCGGGGAGCTTGCAAATCTCTTGCAGTACGAATATTTTGCGTGTTTTATTTGGGACAAGCAGGGGACCGTCATAGCTATTCTATTTTATTTACTTTGCATAAGTACTTCGTACAAACCCGGTTCGTTTTTTACGAATTATTATATCCAATACTGAAATACGTTTATCGCTAAACTTATTCTGTGAGTTGCGGTGAGTATTCGATTAAGTACTTTTTTAAATAAATGGCGCAAAACCTCTTCAGCACTTAAACCGAACAGCTTAAAGATGCGTCGGGAGGCCAGAGGGCCGGCTTTTTCCTAGGCGAGAGTATAAGTCTGGCCATACAAAGAGGGAACGCAGCCGACCTTCTAGGCATAATGCCTCTTGGGATTTACTTAGGTTTGGTTGTGTATAATCATTAGTTTATTTAATTAGTTAGTAAGATTTCGTAAATTAGCGTAACTCATCATCATCATTTCAGCCTGTTACTGTCTACTGCTGAACATAGGCCTCTCCAACCGATTTTCAGCGCGACCGGTCCATTGCCACCTGCATCCAACGAGACCCAGCAATTTTTACTAGGTCGTCGGTCCATCTGGTAGGTGGCCGTCCCACACTGCGCTTGGTGGTACGTGGTCTCCACTCAAGAACCTTTCTGCCCCATCGACCGTCTGATCTTCGTGCTATGTGGCCAGCCCATTGCCAGTTCAGCCTACTTATCCTACGGGCTATGTCAGCATCTTTAGTTCGTCCACGGATCTCCTCATTCCTGATTCGGTCACGTAGAGAAATGCCAAGCATAGACCTCTCCATAGCTCGCTGAGCGACTTTGAGCCTTCTAAAAAGTTCTTTTGTGAAGCACCACGTCTCAAAGCTGTAAGTCATCACTGGTAACACACACTGGTTGTACACCTTTGTTTTAAGGCATTGAGGGATGTTGGACGAGAAGACATTTCGTAGTTTACCGAACGCTGCCCAGCCGAGTTGGATCCGTCTACTGACCTCTCTCTCAAAATTTGACTTACCTAAACGAACTGCCTGACCTAGGTAAATATATTCGTCTACAATTGGCTACTTGACAGTGTTAACAATAAAATATGAAAAGTGTTAGATATGTTAGCTTATTAGTTAAGTAATCATTTTACATTTTTACTTTTTAATTAAAAGCATAGGTAGTATTTTATTTTTGCAAAATAAATTTTAGTTTTTTTATCTGTGGAACAAAAGAACCGAAACGGAAACCACCATTGCAATACGGAAATGACAGCTGTCGGCGAAAATTATTTATTTTAATGTGGCGAAACAATGATTATTTTACCGATTAAATTGAATTATTGTGTCTCTAATCGTATAAAGAATTTATTGAAACATTTTCCGTTTATCTTAATTAAGTCGTTCCTATGCGTATCGGTTCGTTGTCAACGACGTTGACGTCATAATTGGAACAGCGACGCGACTAGGCGTTTTCGCGCGCTTTTTAAATGTGTTACACAAAATCTTATTTTTCTCTGGTTATTTAGATTATTTCCAGATAAATCGAATTGCTTGGGATATAAAATGAACGGGCGCACATTTTACAATACTTTTTCAAAAACTGTCAAGTAGCCAATTTCAAGAGTAATAAGAGAGAATTAGCGTAACTAATAATACGAAAATATAATATTTACTTATTAACCAAAGAACGGACCAGCGAGTCAATTACGAACATATTAAATAACAATCATCCAGTTTGGTGCCATCTTTGAAATTATGCACTGCTTTTATTTCTTTGAAAGAACGGGTTTTAAAATAGGGCGTCAGTTTAGCACACCCAGTAGTCAATTTGACAAAGTCTGTTTTAATATATTCCTTGTATAACAATATACATACCCTAGGTTGAGGAGTGGATAAAGATGGTGCTCTGTGAAATTGTCCCATTCTCGTCAATGAGCACGTGTGCACTGAAGGCTGATCACTCCGTCCATTTTTCTGTAACAAATAAACAATATATTACAACAATAGATTTAAGTACCGGATTGTGATCAGGGGGTCTTGGGTTCAATTAATTTCGATGGTAATTAAACCAGGGGGTCTACTCTCATAAACGAAATATGTCGGATCCGACAACGGATGGCAATTTTTAATCCTCATAACCATAAATAAATCACTTCAAATGCAAATTAAGCGTTTTCAAAAAACAAAATATTATTTATGCAAATCAAAAACCACGTCTTCATTCCCAAACTTTTGAATAATCTTCAAAAACGAAACCTTTCGTTTGTTCGTTTCGTTTTCGAGAGTACCCCGCCAGTACCCGTTGTTAATGATTTGTTTTTAATAATGAAGGCCTTAAGCTTGCAGTGGGACATCACAATTAAATTTTTTATCTTTACTAACATAAGTACTACGATAACAAAGCATTTACAACCAAAAACAATTACACAATAATATGGCATATTTCTTTAGTAAACTGTGTACGTTGTGCACTCGCTCGAATAGGTTGAAACATAACATTTTTTATGCGAACAAATTCGCGAGTTAAAGCCAGTGCATAAGCTACATTTTAATTTTAGACCGGGCATCACCGCATCCATCCGGTAATTTTGTTTATTTATATGCAGTAGCTGAAGTTGCTTTGCCGAGTCCATTGTATTAAGATTTTTTTAGTTTGTCTACAATGCAATTAATTCGTTTAAGCTATGATATATAGGTTTGACGACTGAGTGACGAAATCTAATCTTTTATATTTTTTGAATACGAGATATGGGTCAAACAGTCAGTAATAATAGAAATAAAGTTGTGCAACTTTTATACCATTCGCTTACAATCCGTCAAGGTGGCGTGGCAAGAACTCATTTAGTGAAAACGGGTCTAAGTTGCACTTTGAAGCGCTCATACGTCGGAATAACTGATTTGACGAAAAGAAGCTGTCTTCATATTTAATTTTGCAGCAGATTTTTTTTAAATAATAAATCTGGAGTCATCTTAAGAAAACGGAAAAAAACGCCATTTTTCCATTAAGGTAGCGCGAGCGACTAAGTAAAAATTCTTAAAGAGCACTCCAAAATCTCCATTTTCAAAACTCCCGTTATTTTTTTTAGGTTATAACTAACAAATGACTGGAATAAGTATTCCTCGCGATCCGAGTGGAGAGTGCTTCACTTTTCCAAAGTTAGATCCAAAATATTAAAACACTCAAGCAGGTAATATTTTTGAGAATATTAAACTAAGTATTAAAAACAGATTTACGTAATACCCTTCAACCATCTTAGGTTTAATCAAGCACGAAATTTAATATCGAATCTTAATCTAGAGGATTAAAATAAATTTAGTTCAAATAAGTAAACAACAAATTAATTTTGCCTTTCCTTTAATATCTAAGATCAGTATTATGAAGGCAGTAAGAACTCTTATTGCGAAACATGTCACGCGCCGACCATGAAATAACGTCGAAATATTATTTTAAATTAACTTGGAAATTTTTCAAGTTCCTTCCTAGTGGCCGTGAAGTGTTATTAGTAGAAATTCGTTTGAAACGAAAGTTAGTCACCGAGTTCATTGAACACGCCAGTCTCGTTAGGATAGCGACATTTGCGAATATACTTTAAGTATATACTTTTATAGTACAAATCACAGTAAACGTTAAAAACATAGAAGACTTTTGAGCGCTTGACAATAGCACCACGAAAAGTAAGCCACGGTGGGCGTTGGATCTAAAAAAAAAACGACCGGACAGTCGTTAACAGTGCGTTACTTATAAATCATATTTTATAGAAAAAATATAAATCTATATTAATAAAAATCTATCGTGATTCGTAAGTCTTGCTAAAACTCGAGAACGGTCAGACCAATTTAGCTATTTTTTTTATATTGCACTTCAAGATTGACCTCATCCTATCTGATGTTAAGTGGTAATGAGGTCCTAGCTTAAGGGCGACAAGTATAGCGTAATAATCTAGTAACAGCATTGAACAGGCTCCAAAACTACTTGATTTGAAAAATGATTTCACTGTTGTGAAGCTACACTATTTCCAGTGAATACAGGCTAGGTATATTGAAATATTGAAGTTAGGGATCCATACTAAAACTGCAATATAGTGTGAAGAAATTATCAAAAAACGTTCTTTCATCGCGTGCGCTGCCAAAACTATTGAATATAGAACAAAAATAATGTACTACGTCTTTACAGAAGAAAATGTACAAAAATACTGCGTAGCATATTTCTAACTATTTTTATTCATATAGATTACATTAATTATACTTATAAATAGTCAGTCTCAACATAAAACAAATGAAGCTACCTCCGGTTCGGAACCTATAACTATTACTCAGTAGTTTGTTTTACAAAAAAAAGTGAATCTTATTACTAATTTTGCACCAAGACATGCAATTAGTTTGTTTCTATTTTAGTTATGTAACAATAAGTGGAAAAACTGGGAAAGTACGCGTGTAAACCTGCGGCGGGAAGTATAATATAGTTTCATAAATTCGCTGCCACAAACTACGTAAGTTTTGTATATTTCTATCCACAAGAAAAACGAGGGCACATAACATTCTACTTCAGTACAAGGTAAGACAAAATGCATGTCGTGTATTGTACATTTCCCCGTTAAACCCGAAGACACATCGCTCCCACATGCCTATTTTAGATAATAATATCCTATTCCCTTATCTTAATGTGAAAAATAACTCGTGGAAATGTCCGAGTTCGGTATCTAAGCCGTGTATCGGCTGGTATTAGAGGCGCGCAGGAAAATGGTACACGCTTATTAAACTCCAAAATTGTGTAAAACATAGAAATATAATGTCAAGTGTGTAAAATCATTACAAGAAACAACACTATTTGATAAAATCACTTTTAATTTTAAAATGTGTGAATGTGTGTCAAGAGAGGTTGAGCTTTATCACAGCCTCAAAAAAAACAAGATCTGGGCTAGGCTACCACTACATTGTATAAAACAGGCATAGAAATCAGTACATCCGTTTTACGCACAGACAGTTACACACACACAGAAAGACAGGCACCGACGCAAACTTCATCCCATGTCCTCTTTTACGTTGGGGTTTAAAAACAAAGTCGGATCCCAATATCTGTTTCTATGTATGTTAAGTTATAGCTATCTAATCTATGTGCGATCCGGTTTCTTAATATAGATAGAGATTCAATAGGAAGGTGTAATCGAATATGTTTAATAAATACACATTTTAGTAGAGAACAGCCAAAACAATTCCTTGCACTAGTGCGATATCGGGACGATTCACTAGTTTACCATATTATTATCATTATTATTTGGTAATATTTTAATATTTCAGAGTACCTCCAGCCATACTGATTATGAAACAGTCCATTTCTTCAATAACAAAAATTATGATGGTTGACATAGTTAAATTAATAATATTTCACCCAACACATCCGTCCAAACAACTGAATTGCTTCCGCAAACAAAATGGAAAATAGACGTAATAATCTCTCTCCTTCCTTAATAGTGTGTCAACATGAAAGGCATGTCTAACATAACTGTCAACCAGACAGACAGAAAGGCTTCAATGTTGTCAAACACAAATGTTGCCGACGAGACGGATAAACACGTAATAACATCCTGATCACTGCTGCTCAAACTGTACATTAGTATTTTGTAAATAAGGAAGAACACTAAAAATATCTTCGGACTTTGTGCTATTCTGGCCTTTTAATAAAACGTAAAACGCTATTTATAAAAAAATACACATTATTACGACTGTATGTATAAAAGTGAAAAGTAAATACTGCATAAATGTAAAATATTTAACTTCAAGTTTAAAATGAAGTAGAAGTCACAGTTTTTGAGTTTATTTTATAAATATTCACTCAAAGTGTAAAACTTTTTGCCAGATTATGAGTTATGTCTCTCAAGTCAGTTGAATTAAGTTGAAATGACTCTTATTCAGAAATAAGCATATTTGTAGTAGAACTGGAATAACCTAAATAGCTCTAAGAAATACAAAATTAAAATGCCTACGGGCAGGCATTATAAGGGTTGGACCGTGGCTGACGTAGATAATCTATATTCCCAAGGCGCCGTCACTAGAAGTGCGGCGGGTTTTAGTAGAGAGGTAGTCCCACAAACTCCGCTGCCTTCTACGATGCGCCGATGCATTTTCCCCCCTTAAAAAGCCATACGGGTTTTAATTATAAATAGTAGAACGACTGGTCATTGAGGCATCTAGGTTCAAAAAATGACGACTGGAAACCGTAGGACGGCCTCCACATAGTGGACGGATGACCTCCACATAGTTTAGAGTTCTGAGTATTTAATATTGTGAAAACTGAATTATAGATACGACACTATAGATCTTGAGTATTTACCATAAGAAAGTTCCTGTTACTTTACATTTATGACTGTTTGTTGCCTTAAATAAATTGAAAAAAAAAAAGAACTTGGGACACTGATCAGTAGTGAACCTCTCAAATGGAACTGATCAATATCAGTTTAAAAAAAAAGCTTTTATTTACTTTTTTGAATTAAAGTTCCACCTGCTTGTAGCAGTTTGGGAAACAGTGGTCAAGGAACAAAGGCGCACTAAATCAATAGGAATGAAACAATCATCCGTAATGTATTTGTTTCGGGTTCGACGCATTCCTCCGTGCACGGTAAGTTTGGGTCGGGTCCACAATATAAACGAAATATTTATTATTCCAGATATTTATACCATCTGGTGGTTCCGTATACTCATTGTTGTAACTACAACGTATAACTGTATATACGAACACCTTTTTAGCGATTAAATTTTCTGCCTAAAAAGTTTCCCCTTTTTATAAAGTGCCATTATGCGACACTGGACTCGGGTCCAACTTGCCAAAGACACTAAAATAATTATAATCATTATTACTGTAAGGAACGTATGTTCTTTACTAAAAGTGGAAGTACTTCCGCCGAGCTAGGTGTTATCTGCTCGGGGACCAAGGCCCAACTACCAATCTTGGTTTGTCGTATATATACTTAGTGGCGACGAAAACTCTGATATCGCGATGTAGGATATCGATGTCACACATTACGTATGGAGCGTTGTTTACTACGCCAATTCTGCTGACGCTGTATTTGTGTCGACTTGTAGGTCATGTCGTAGGTCGGCACATTACTAACATAGTTTTTAAGAGAATTGTCACTAACACATATGGACTTATGTTTCAGAAATAAATTATTTTTATTTATTTATAAAGGACCGGCTTAGTTTACCGTAAGATGTTGATTTTGATCTGATTACTGGATCTGATCCGAGATTGGCAGACAAAATGATTTGCGCTTATAAGAACTGAGAATTAATTTACTGTTCCTAATTTGCATTATTTTTGAGTACTAGATCATTACTTTAGTGTCCTGGTTTCGATGCCGGGTTAGCAGGATGTTTTTCGAATATAGTTCTGGTTTGTAATCTAGGTGATTAAGCCAGTAAGTACTCATTCTTGTAATGATTACATAATTTCAATGAAAAAGGGCCTTTGTCGTGCAGTGTATACATTTGTTAGTCATATTCATAACTTTTTATTTTAAACGTATTTCCGATTGGTATAAATAATATAATTGTTAAGTAATCAATAAATTTAGATTTTCTGTAGTATCCAATTCAGTTGAAATATTTTGACTTGGAGTTTGAATAAAAAATACTTTCCCATACAGACTTTTTAGTTTATTTGGTCTGATTTAAACGTCGTTCACTGATAAAAAAGATCTATAATTTATCGAGAAACTAAATTTACCTATATTTATGTTGACCGCATAGGTAAAGTTGTATTGAGACGCAGAATTATCTCTGACGTTATTTCTGTAATGCACTGCCCGTATACATAATTAATCTTATTTTGTAATTAAGTTCCCGCATTTAATCGCTTGTTAATTCACTTTAAACCTCATGCGCTAGCACGGATTACATCGCTAAAGCAACGATAAGATTATTAAATTGCAAACATTGTACAGAATTAATTATATCAGGTGTAGTTCTTTGTTTTAAGGCTTATATGGTTATTGTTTTAAGGCTTTGTTGGCAGAATTGAAACAGTTCTTTTGTACACCTAAAAAAATGGAAAAGAAGTCTACAACTAAAGATACGAACAACTTACCACTGCCCATCAGGAAAGTCAATGTTTCATCTCTGTTCATTCATTCCATATTCGAATGAGAGTGAAACAAAGCATAATTTATTTTAAGCCTTGATTTGCCGGGAGCCATTTTATAGGTTACAAATACGTATCTTCAAACATTTTGATCGCAAGTAAGAGGTGTAATTTTTTTTGCAAATACTTGATGTATGGTTTAGTTGCATGAAGTAGCTGCACTGCGCCATTTGTATTGTAATAAGAAGGAGGAGAAGGAGTTAAAGAAAAAAGGAGAAAAAAAGCTAATATTTTAAAAATTATGTTTAATAATACAATAATTTAATTTTAAACCTAACTACGTACGTACAGACGTGCAAAAATTACCCATCTTTCGGGTGTGTTTGATTCCGATAAAAAGTAAAAAGATAGTATCTTTTAATTAACCAGATCAAATATCAAAGTGAAGCTTCGTCCTCTAATCTGCTGCCACCTCAAGGCCAAAAAATACGAGTACGTCGGTATAGATATCACAAAGAGCCATTTCAACCCTCTGCGCCCTGACGGATCTCCAAATATTACGTAAACCGGGCAAAAAAAATCCCGCACCCTGGGAGGGTTCGGTCATTTTCCGGATGAAGGGGTCATTGGGACCCGGGTTTTTACATTACGAAGCTCGTACATTTGTCAATGGGCAGATAATGTACGCTCTCATCGATACCGATGCAAATACCGACTATTTGTATAGCAGACGTGAGCGGGCCGCTTAAGCGCCTAGCGATACGAAAAGTGCTCTTTTTGACGGGAGAAGTGGAGGGTTACTTACGGTATTAAATACATTTTTTAATAATGCCTTTGAGTGTCAAGTGGACTCTCTCTTTTTTTTTATATAGCATTTCTAAGATTGACCTCATCCTACCTTATGTTAAGTGGTAATGAGGTCCTAGCTTAAGGGCGACAAGTACAGCATATTAAAGCTGTTACTGGACTTGTCACCCTTACCTTGAAGGTTTGACCCCTGCTACTAATGTAGCACCACCCGGGGGCTCTGGAAACCTTACCCACTGGCAGGGACATAACAACACCAGTCTTCTGTAAGGTATATCAGCAGTCGGGCTGTTCCCATTCGAACAATAAACGCTATGCCCTACCTCTCTTTCTTTATTTTTGTAATCCAATGTGACGGTAGTTCTACACGACTGGAGACAGATTTGGCGTAGGACAGACTATTAATGTGCCCACTGACAGCATGTATTGTGTCGACGACAGTTTGTGTAGGGATACAAACCTCTTTCCATTGTTTCATACTTTTTTAATGCACATGTCATTTATGAAACAATTCGATCGTCTGCGGTTCTTTTCCGTCTGCTCACGTCAGCATGTGGTTTATTTTATGTTATTTTTAATACACTTTTTTTAATTTAAACTAACTTTTATTAAATACAGTACATATATTGTTTTCCTTATTAGAAGAAAAATCTGCAAACGTTCTATCCAAACTGGATAGACATTGCTCGTCACGAATTTTAGATTACTATTTGACTGCAAAGAATATAGTATGAGAAGGCGCGGTTGCGGGACTTGCAGGTCTAATACAGATTGGTAAAAGGACTCAGGAAAACAGACGTATTACTTATTCAAGCCACCGTGATAATAAAAGCGTTTTCAATGCAAATAACCGCGGTTGGGTACAACAAAAGGAAACAAACATTTAATTGACACTGATATACCTATTGAAATACAATGAATCTTGAAACAATTGTCGATGGTGTCAACACCATTGATGATTCTAAGAAGGACTCTAATTAAGCACGAAGTGTCTGTAGTGGTGTAGGGAAATTAATCTATAACCGATATCGACAGTCGATGAGCTAGCTTCAATTGATTTGATACTTATGACTTTAATACGTCCCGAAATTTGAGCTTAATAAAAGTTATTTTTTAAAGAATTATGTGTTGAAAAAAATCATATCTCACCGAGATTATCGACTTGCCTTTACATAGAGTTAAATCTGATTAACATTTATTATAAATACTTGTTTTATGAAGAAAAAAGCATACTACCTACACTGATTACTACAAGATGACAATAATACGTGGAAAAATTAAATTGTCCACCTGCACCTATGTTACCTAAATGTTTTCTATATAAATATATTATAATATATAAATATATAATATATAAATTCCTATATTTGCTTGCTATTTTGTTAATGCAAATTATTATAAAATATTAAATAAACTAACGTAGGCCTAGTAGTTTAGTTACTTAAATTGCCACCAAATTAATGTTACTGTAAATATAAAATTTTAATTAGCTTTTGGTTTTTCTTAAACATCGATACAATTAATTTAGCGATTGTTAATACGCAGCACTAGTTTTAGCATTAAAGGGTTGTTTCAAACGGGTTAAGTTCAGAACTTCGCCCACTATCCCGTCTCGTATGAATCATTATCACGCGGCTCTTCGGTTATTAAGCCCACCGCTTTATTTACAGGGAATTTCCTTTGACAAAAATGAAAAATCGACTCCAACAGAGCGAAACTCGAACCTTTATGAAGTGGCGAACTTTTTGAATGGGGAATATTAGGGTTACGTGGTTCGGGATTTGAATGTGTGTTTTACGATTATTATTTGTATGTGTCGCTTAAGATAATGTTGCGGGTGCGATGTTGGAAACGTATCATTAATATGTCTTAGATTTTTTTAAAGTCTTAAGCAAGTTTTATAACTCATAAAAGCACGGTTAAGTCGATCAGCGTGTTCGAAATAGAGCGATTTTGAATAATAACGAGAACTTGTCGTATTCATTCCGCAATACATATTATAATCATAGTATAGGGCAAAGGTCCACATACACAACATACTCTCAATCATAGAGTAGCGCTTATGTTTGTATGTTCCTGAAATACCGATAATTATATAATTTAACAATAATGAATAAGTAACATTAAATGCACCAGACCATCACACGAATTAGCTGGCCTCAAACCAAGATTTTTTTCCGTTCTAGATGACAGATACCAGATCTAGGCGTCAAACAAGTATACCAAGAAACAAGCCAAGTTCGTTTCAAAATTTACCTAATCGAAAATCAAACCTGGGACCATACTATGAGCCTACTTACCACTACAAGCCACATGGAAATCGTCGAAAACGTACGAAAAGGGGAGTAACTTTATTTAAAAACGGTAGGTGCTCCATTTTACCACATAGGGCTTTTGATAAAACATTAGTATTAACTTGTCATTTTTCAAAACCTTAGTTATTCCTTATTACCAGAAAATATAATCAGACGCTAAGTAACAGCCGCAATGCATAAAACCTACGTTAAGATAGAAATCTAAAGAAATTACATAAATACGTCCAAACTGTCGTCGTTTTAATATTAGTAGAATTTAGTGCGTAAAATTGGTGCTGTTTTGAAGAGTAATCTTCAATAGTGAGTGAGTAAGATTCAATAGTAGAGATAAATAAAATAATCTATAAAGTCGACCGCCATCAAACGCGGGTATCATTTAAAAAAATAATCCCTAAAACCCACGTTCTATCGTGAAAATAATACTCGCGCCAAATTGTCACAAATAAATCTAGTTGCCTATTAAAAAAAAATTAGTAACCGATTACGCTTCTCCCTAGACAAATCACACTGATTTAAGCGTTACTACAAATAACTCGTCGTACAAAGTTTGAGATATAATCTACTTCACAGATTAAATTTGTGATCCGTACCTAACGGAGGCTGGGACCTAACCGGCCTACCGGGTAAGCCTATTAAGCGACCGGCCTGCGCACCGGTAATAAGATTAAATATAATCGCCGTTTCGTTAGTAAGTTTGCGCTGTAATCTTTACAAAATTTTATAGGTCGTGACAACTAGGTTAGTCTTACCATTATCTTATGTATAAAAATGAATCGGTGTTCATTAGTCTCGCTAAAATTCAAAAACGGCTAGACCTATTTGGCTAATCTTGGTCTCGAAATAATTGTGGAGGTCCAGGGAAGGTTTAAAAGGTAAGAAATTAAAAAAAATGCGTTACGATGTTCGCCGGGATAGCTGGTACAAAATAAAAATTATGATTTAATGTTGTGTTATCGGTAATATTAGTAATTGGTAGCAAAGAATCATTAAAGTAGACACTTAAATTCATACTGCGCTTTTGACTAATTGTAATTTTGAGAAAATAGCAAAGAAAAGCAGATCGTTAAAATGAGGAAATTCGAATTTGTACTTTAATTTAATCGTTCGAAATCCTTTACAGTTCCTGATATTCATACATTTTTGTTTGTTGTTATATTTTCACTTACATTGTAAATTTAAGTTCGCCAAATTATCTTATTTTATTATTGTCAATAAACGCAAGTTACTAATGTACTTATCTTTGAATAGGCGAAGATCGTATAAAAAAGTTTATTTTTCACATTCTTATCCATTGGTGACGAGTTTCATCCCGAACACTTTTTTAAACCTAACACTTAAGATTGGACTGTTATATATTTGTATGTATGAGGTGAATGATCCGAAGTTGTATCCATACTTTACTTTGACGGAACTATTTAAAACGAACTGGAAACGTGGGAACAACATTTACCCCCTTGTAAATTACTGAAAGTTTTATTGTTGTTTAAATTGTACCTACTCCATTGCAGTTCGAGAGGCTTGTAATAACGGGGTGGAACAAGCTCAACGAACTTTGAAAGGGTTTTCCTTTAAATCTTAAATAAAGAAACGACAAAAATTCGGAACTTGAGAAGAGTTTTTACGCAGAGCGCCGATGTTTTAAGTTTCTTTTTGTACACGAGTAAACTTGACGAAATACTTTTTGTTATTGTCTGCTATTTCGTATTAAAACTGAACGTTTAGGCGTAAAAAATTTGTAGGTGGATCTTCATGGATATTCAAAGTTAAAATTTGCTAAGTAACTGAGTTATTTGCCAGTAGATATGGATTCTTAATCTAGTTTGCGTTAGTGTTTCAACACTGAGTATCTCTTGTAAACTCCATTGTATGAGTTTATTAAACATCCTACTATCCTACTAACATCATTAACACAAAAGTTTGTCAAAGTAGATGTATGTCTGTTACTCTTTCTAGACTACTAAACGGATTTAAATGAAGTTTGGTAGACATAAACAGTCAAATCTTGACTTCTATCAAATTTCATAAACATACACTTTTTACTACAAATAACGCAGGCGAAGTAACACGCAACAACTAGTGTTTTGTAAACAAAGAAATGAAAATATTGCATTAGTTAGAAGCTCGGTTAATTATTTATTTAGTGCCCGACAAATACGTAGTAACTGAAAAAATTAAGGGATATGGAAAAAAGATTTCTTTCTTCTTTTAAGAAGAATACAATTTTTTCTAAACAATCGGAACAATCTGCAGGCTCGGCCCATTAACTTTGCGAGCGACACCATGACGCAAACGCCTCTCAGAACATTTGACGCAATATTTCTCGAGAATTATGACGTCAGCAGGCATAAGCCATCAATTTCCTTTATAAGGGGCGTACAAGTACATATCAGACGGGTATGTACATAGGTACATAGTTTCTTTGTAAAAAATATAACTATGTCAGTAGGTACTTTGTATACCTACTGCTGTTGATTAGTACATTTTATGATTTCGCTAGTGGTTGCGGCTTTGCACGCGTCTATCCCCGTTTTTTCCCACATTTTCCACAGATTCTTCGCCTTTATTGGTCAGACCGTGATGTTATATATTCTTAAGCCTTCCTCGATAAATGAACTATCCTACACAAAAACGATTTTTCAATGCCAAACGTAGTTCCTGAGATTAGCGCGTTCAAACGAACTCTTTAGCTTTATATATATTTGTGTACCTTTGCCTGACCCGTTGGATGAATAAATCGTTTTTGGCGAACCTGGTCTGGTGAACCAAGGTTCAAGTTTGCAAACCCGAGCTACGTCCGAAAGGTCGGAAACCTACTTTGCTCGAATGAGGAATCGAACCCGGAACCCCGAGACCGTGAACACCGGTTCCGCCTCGTTAGTTTAGTGGGTAAAGTCGGTATTTTAACGAGGGGTTCAAATCATCAACCAATTCTGGATAACGTACATAAGATATGCAAGAAGAATTTTTACAGATCAGTGCAAGCCACGTGAATTTTGTTCTTAATGAAAAGTAAAACACACACAAAAAACATGCTGAAAATAATTGATCACAAATGCAACAACGTCAAACTTTCGCCCATGCATAGATTTAAGTGTCATGTTAAAAATTATTTAATAAAAAACGGTTACTAAAAATTGATGAATAGTTAACTTTAATTCTTGAAAATCTAGCTTTGTATTTAGGTACCTAGTATAAGGAAACATTGTTACATTGAAAAGATTAAGTGTCGAGTTTCTTGCCGGTTCTTCTCGACATCATCAACATTTCGAACACGGCGGTAGAATACTTAGTCTGGAGACGATTCATAAGAGCTTTTGTGAAGCTTATATTTTCTATTCTATTATATTCTTTGCGCACTTAAGTTTCCACTCTCGTTGACTGTTTTCACAACTCTTCAAAGTTATTCATCTTCATAAATAATACTCATAAGTTCTTAAGGGCTGGTTATAAAACTCACGAGCGCAGTTACAAAACTTTTAGAGGTCGTAGTGGTGTAACTTTTTATGGGACCCTCAGTGGGGTCCGACGGTCCCATAGAAATAAAAGGGAATGGAAATTACGATATGATCAATTCCGATATACGACATACTTTTATAACCCTCTCCTTACGGCACGCTCTGTTGGGCAGAAAGTTCATTATTTATTAGGCTTTGTCGAGTATAAAGGAAGTAGAAAGAATTCGTTTTTCGATATAAAAGGACACATTTATTGGTTATTTTATTAATTAATAAGATGGCAGTGTGGGTTTTCTTGCAATTTAAGAGCCTTTTTCTAACTTTAAGGATGACACGCTATCCTCTTTTCAGTTTATTTCAGTAAATATTAAACTTAACAAATATTTGTTAATGTTTTACGATTACTTTGTATTGATATATATTAATATGCTATTTTTTATTTACTTACAGAGGTATATTGATGATTAGTGGTTACAGAAACACGTCCCCTTCTTGTATTTTTTAAGTCTTAGCTCAAAATCTGGTTCGGAACAGTGTCAAGCAAAAGAAGGGTTCAAATTCGGCAAATGGTTCTACCATATACTAGAATTAAAATATAATTGAAAAGTAAGCTTTTAGTAGTGTCAACGTCTTGTCTTATAAGATTTACCTAAAAGGTATTTTTTGATCGGTAAAATGAATTTAATTAATTCGATTGAAAAAGGTAAGAATTTACAAAAGGATTTTCACAAATTACGCTTTTCCGATATCTGCCTTTTTGTCGGCCACTTCATATTTATCTAGGCTGTGGTTAGGACATAAGCGACCACCCTCAGCAGTTACTATACTAGTATGATAAAAAACGAAGTCACTCACAATTCGATTTCAATCAATTAAAGATGTGTGTGAATATCAGATGTACAGTTTACCTATAGTTAATCTAGTTATTTTGAATACAAATCGGACAAAGTCGGTGACAGCCGCATATCATGTTATAAAAGAGAAATTGTGTTTACAGGGTAATAACCAGAAAATAAGAATCAAAAACTTAAAATTTTTCATACGTTGATTTTCAAACAAAACGCGTGAGCTCAATCGAATTTATTAGGAAGCAGCTGAAAAATGTTTTAAAATATTTGAAATACAGAATTTAAAAATGAAAAAAACTTGTAAAACTTTGTTTACGGATACTAACAAGCATAAATCTTCCATTCCAGTTAAGTAAAATTAATAGAAAAGATAAATTCAGACTGATACCATCAAAAATTAATTAGAACCTACTTCCAAAATGATACATTGATTACAGCAGATTTTTCCATATAACGATTCAATCTACTCATGAATTTGCTCAAGCTTATGACATCGCTCTAATCGCCGCTACTTTTGCGACCCCGTCCGAAACGATACTTGTCAAGAAACTGACCCGGATAGCGAAATGGAAACCTGTGACTTTGTGAACGTTAATTAAATAATTTACGCCGTTACCAAGAAATGCGACTTTATGAATATTCAGAAGACTCTCGCACTCAAACGATTTTGCCCCTTATCTTATTGTGGGCCGGAAGCTGCGTTGGTGTTTCGTCATATTTGCTTCAATTAACTGAAAATTGTAGATACTTTTTGCTTCAATTTGTTCTTCTTTCATTAAGAATCTTACTCATTTGTTATTAATTTCATAACTTAAGCACGAACTAGCTATTACACATTTAAATGTGATGAAAGGACAAAATTTATGAAGTCTTAAGACTTCATAAATTTTGTCCTTTCATGGCGCGACATCCGTAGATATTTAATAAGCCTCAAGAAACAACCACTCCCTATGCAGAGCTATAAATAATAAATAAATAATAATACATATTAAATATTGCTGTGATTTTGTGGTAAGTAGCTTAAGCACTTGTGTTACAGAAATAAAAAACAGCGACGGTATCACAACACCAAGACCCGAGACAATATAGAAAAGTTCGTTTCCCATATTGACCCGACCCGATATTGGCTACGAAGGTCGTCATAAATGATCCCAAAAATTTTGCAATCTTCAATGATATTAAATTGTCTATTAAACACAATTAATTTCAGGATGCTATCTTAATTTGCTTTCGAGATTTTCAGGTATTTAACTGAGTAGAAATCTTTGCCTTCGATTGTAGTATTTTACATTCAATTCTCAATAATTTGGCTTACAGAAACATCTTATGTTGAACTTAACTAACAAACAATTGTATAGCGAACAAAACAATAGATTAGTTTAAGAAAAGTTAACTCAGTTCTCATTTTACATTTATAGTGTAAACTTTACACCATTCACTCACAACAATGACTGGCTCGTTTCCCACTTTTAAGTTGAAACCGTGGGGAAAACAACAAACAATTTCGCACAAAACAAACGTTACTTTGTGCGAAAAATAGGAAACTTTCAGGACGTTTGCCCTCCCTAAAAATAGCGAAAATTATTTATCAGAAGATCAGAAGTCACGACCAATTTAGCAAAGGCACGCCTTGCGATCAGGGATGACAATTTAAGGCTAGAATACTCTTTTCGAAAACAAGAGACTTATCTAAATTAACAAACCTACCATTTAAGCGATTTCAGGCGTGACAGAACCTGGAACGTCTTTTTTATATCGTTTAAAAAATGCGATAAAAGTAAAGTAAAGTAAGTAGATACGTATTTATCTTAGTACAAGTAGTTACAGCTTAATTTTCACTGACGATTGTGATGGTTGTCAAATAAGTGGCAGTGGCATTTTTAAAAGGCTTGAGATCATAATTTACTTTCCATTAGTATTACAGTTTTCAACATATGGATGCCAATCTAATTAACTCTAAATTATTTCTAGGCTTGCAGATATTATTTCATTATCATCAGCATTACTTAAACCAAGAATATCCGCTTCTGACCATAGGCCTCCCCCTAGACTTCCACAACTATCAGCTTTGAGCGCCTAGAATTCTTCGCCTCCTTGGTGCCACTGCTGTGATTAGTGGTCCATCGTATGAGCTAAGGCTCGTAGTAGGATACAGTGAGTTAACCGAATAACATTTATTTGCATAAAATATGTGATGCATGACCACCATACTAGAACCCGTCTACCCCATCGTCTATGTGGCCATTGTTTTGCAATACATCATTTATGGTCTGTCGGTATCTATATATCTTAGATTATTAGATTAAGATTATGAATCGCTGGTTTAAGTTACGATTTAGAAGTTTTTAGAAAAACTCAACAACCCTATCCGTGGTTCGCGATTCCACTGCAATGCAGTTGGTATAAATGTATGAAATAGTACACCTATGTTCGGACTAACGCGTTGCATGCGTAAAATTGTTTGCAACCGTCCGAACTAGATGTAAATGGCTAGTTCTTGTAATGTCCTGTCAGTGTATTGCTATTTGTTTCATTACCCATAAGATTCATTTTAGAACGGTACTTTTTATAGGAGTTTGCTGCTGTGTAAAATGCTCTGCTGAAGGAGTGCATGTAAGTGCAGATTTTATGTCCTTTTACAAAATACAACAACAAATTAATTTACCTTCATTCCAATACAGGATTAAGACTCATTTTAAAAATGGCACTGCATCTGTAATATATGAATGTATTTAGTACGTTTTAAACATGAATGATGATGACTTGAGAAAAAACAATGACTCCATTAAGTAAGTCAATTAGATTTTCAATAAGAATGTATTTTCTGCTTCAACAAATAAATAAAAAAGAGAAATAATTTTGAAAAGAGGTTTTATGCTGTATAAAATCATGCCACGACCGAATACGCGTGTGACTAATCTTACTTAAAATAATTTTAAAAAATGGATAAAGCATGCATTTTCTTTGACAGTTCCCAACTAAATCGATCTGATTAAGTACAAAGCCAATTAAATAAAGAACAATCCTCTATTAATCCAGCATTAAGTTAGCACAATGAAACAAAAAAGAATCGTTTCTCCTTCCTCATTTCCTCTCTAAATACGAGATGTTGAAAATTATTTCACAAGAAATCAGGTCCAATCTAATTAAGGGCGGCCCTCCCCCAATTTTATCGCATGTCTGTGATCGTTAGCTTTTTATTATCCTGTGGGGTCAAAATTTATGGTCGCCCGAAAACGCCGGTTAGCGCCTCGGGCTAAGATTGAGATGTTAGATGACATAGATTGATTTTTTCGATGGGACTTTCATGGGACTTTTGGGCTTATTTATCGGATAGCGTAGTGAAATAGGGTTTGAGGTTTCCATTGTGACTAATGGGGGAGAAAAGTGGGCTGGTCCCTTGTTTCAATTCACGTTTTTATCAATCAATTCTCTCTTAGCAAAATTTGTAAAATTAAAAAAAAAAATTCGTTGTCAAATAGCAATAAAATAATTTAAGAGTGAGTTTTAATGATTGAAAAAGTTTTAATGGTGAAGAATAAACTGAAATGTTATTAATCCACGGTTACAAACAGTTTCATTAATTTGATAAAATGTTATGTTGTGTCATATCATAAACAATTTTAAATTTACATTTATTTAAATTAACCAAGAGTAAATGAAATTAATGAATGATTTACTAGAGTTACATTTATCACTCAATAGTTGAATCTTTAGTCTTAATTTCCTCCTAAGCTAACGTCGATTCCTGACATTGGTCGAAAACACGTATAATCCTAGTTTTATGAAGCACCACACTGCAACGCCGTTTTTAGCGGCGGATGATTTCATACGACTGGTACGCGCCTCCGACATCGATCACCAATGTCAGCTTAAGAGGAAATCAACCCTAAGGAAGATGAAAAGTAAAATATTATGTCCGGTGAGATGATATTGCATGGTCACCCCAGTGATCGGCTCCTGCCTGGGGCTAAGATTGAGATATAACTTGACATGAATTGATTTTTTTATGAATATTTTATCGAATTTTTCAAATGTTTGATTAATGAATTTGTAAAAACATCAACCTACATAAACTGACCAATAAAGAAAGGGCGAAGAGAAAATTGTAATGCTAGAAAGAGACACACGTATACGCACCATTTCAACTTCGAATAATATCGACACATGTGTGACGTGCCTTATTTACTTTTGCTGAAAAAGCAAGGATATTATTTGAATTGTTTTTCTCATGATTTTTACACGAAGGCACTTGGTCAAACTCATTAGATCAAACATAAAAGATATAATGTCCAAAGACTCTTTTGCAAAATGGTCTATTACATATAATTATCACATAATATAGTGAAGTGTTTACACATACAACGTATTTAAGTTTGTTTCTCTTTCTTACAGTATTTTCCAGTGAAGTGTGTTGTGTACATAATAGTATACTTTGGAATTTGTATTGCTCTTTTAACCTACACATTAGTATTAATATCTAATTTGCAAATGTCATTTGCATATTTTTTACGTGGTACTATTGCCGTACATGACAATGTTTTCTTTGATGATGTAAAGTACTGAACATGTTTTTTTCAGATTAGAAGACTTTAGCAACATGATAATAGACGGGTTACAGGAGTAATAGAAATAAATAAATAAATTGAAATATTAGACGACATCACATACATACATTGTTCTGATTCTGTGGTAAGTAGTTTAATGACTTGTGCTACAGAAATCAAAAACTACTACGGTACTACTACAACCCCAGACAGTATAGAAAAGTTTCCCATATTGACGACCAACCGGGGATCGAACCCAGGACCTAAGAGATGGCGCGACACCAACGTCCGGTCCACTCGCCTCTACGGAGGTCGTCAAACATAAAGTTTTATTCATTCATTATTATTACACAAAAATGACGTATTTAGCCTGCCCACAAAGAAATCTTTTTTTTTTTAAATTACACTTCAATATTGACCGCATCCCACCTGATGTTAAGTGGTAATGAGGTCCTATCTTAAGGGTGACAAGTACAGCATAATAAATCTGTTACTGGACTTGTCGCCCTTACCTTGAAGGCTTGACCCCTGCTACTAATGTAGCACCCCCCAGGAGCTCTGGAAACCTTACTCACACGCAGGAACACAACAACACAGAAGTGATTGTTATTTGGCTGCGGTCTTCTGTAAGGTGGAGGTATTTCACCAGTCGGGCTGCTCCAGTTCGAGCGATAAATCGCTATGTCCTACCTCTCTTAACTCGAAAATAACAAAGCAGGCTTATGTGAACAATGAAACATCAGTCGGGCGTAAGCACGCTTAATGACTAATCTGAAATGTTAATACCACTCTCAAAGCAAAGGTTCAAAGAGTGGTGGGAAATAAGTAAATTAGGCGGCCCACCCTTTATCCCTCAGCTGATTAAATGTTAATTTTTTATTCAACGGGAAGCGCAACGAATCTTTTGTCTTCGCGAGTTTTTACGTTTGAAAGGGATGACCGATTACGGGGTGGGTTTTAGGGTAACTTGATTACGGCTCTGTTACGGAGGGAAGACGCTTCACAAACACATATGGTATACACTTTTATTGCGCGGTGAACAGCACACAGTTTGATTTTAGTCCTTATGCCCTCGACATAAGAGCGGTACAAAGTCCAAAGTGAGTAGCCTGATGTGCTTCCGACCGGACATCAGTATAGCATCATTGTTGGTGCTTGCACGTCCGGTACGTTTTTCTATTTCAACTACCTAAAGGTTGTCTAGAAGAGATCGCTTTCTAAGCGATCAAACTATATTTATATAATAATAAAACTAGCTGTACCCGCGACTTCGTTCGCGTGGACTACATCCTTTCATGGTCGGTTTTACCCCTATCTCCCCTAATATTCGAAACAAAAAGTAGTCTATATTTTAATAGAGCTATTTTTGTGCCAACTTTCATATCTCTAACTTAAAAAATAAACATTTTCCCATATAAACTTTCAAAGGTGACATTACCCCCCCCCCCCCCCCCCCCCTTACTTTCTAACAAAAAGTAGCCTATGTCCGTTCTTGAGGTTCAACGTAGCCTATGTCCGTTCTTGAGGTGTAACTATGACAAATTTCATCAAAATCAGTTGGGAGGTTTAAGCGGGAAAGCGTAACAGACAGACAGACATTCAGAGTTACTTTCGCATTTATAATATTAGTAGGTATAATTTGTCTGTAAAATCAACTTCTGTACATATTTCGAGCAATAAAGTATCTATGGTTAAATAGATTTTAATTCGGTTTTACATATTTTACAAATGCGTGTGTTTTCGGGATAAATAATACCCTATATGTTAATCTAGTAGGTACATATATCATTAATCTTTGAACATTGTAGTTTGTTTGTAGTTTTTGGGTGAAAGAGTAACAAATATTCATACAGACATCAATACATTCTAATAAACTTTCACGTTTATTATATTATTATAAGGCACTGATTTAAAGAGGCAGTTGTAAATAGCAGTTTTGGTAAGTTAAATTATAACTGGAATGTCCAAAAACTAGTTCAGCAGTTAAAACAAAGCAGTAAAGAAAACAAAAATAAGTAATAAAATATAATGAATCAGTGAATATATAATTGAGCAGAAAAATAATTGAATTCATAACGACAGCTCAAAAAATTTGTATAATCTTAGTTATTTTTAATACCGCTGTATACTTCCCTAGAAACCAATCTCGTGATTCTATAATTTCTTATTGAGTTTGTACAAGTTCAGGGGTTATTTAAACTTTACTTTTAAATGTGAAGAACTCTTCGTCAGTCCTGAAAGGAGGTTCTGTTGAAACTTTATCAAAAGGATTTAAATATAGAACAAATAAAAAATAAAGCTAGGATGAGATTACATATTGATATTTTTTATAGGTTGGCTAATATTTATTGCATACTTTTCCTGGCATGTTTAATTTTATTGGTATATTTTTTTTCCGTATATCACGCATATATTGTCAACTCATCCAAAGTCGTTCAGCCGTTTTGGTAATATTGAGTCAGAAACAACCAAACAAATTATATTCACCAAATATTGAACAACATCACATAGGTACATATATTGCTTGATTCTGTGGTTAGTCGCTATAGCACTTGCGTTACAGAAATAACGACGTTTTAGTAACTTATTTAAAGACTAACTAGATATACTGTACTAGAGGTACTGACTAGTACCATTCTTTATTAGCACTTTACTAATTTTGCTTAACTAGTCATCTTCACAGATAATCCACTTTATTATGTTCCAAATCCAAAGATAAGCCATAAATCATTCGATTCACGGATTGGAGTATCGACATCGTAAAAAGACACTATGAAATATATCAGTACGGAATCTCGTCGCTACAGTCACATTCGCACTCAAGCTGTCTTTATGACAGCCCTCGTAAAAGAGACTTACATTCGCGGACGGGAGGTCAATCAACGGGCGGTATCCGCGGAATCGCGAGATCCGCGGAATCCCTGTAATTCCACGTGTCTGTAGCGGGGATTTGTTCGAGATTAAACCGTGGGATGCGGAGCAATGCACGACTTATTGCTCCTATAGTGCTCGCTGCGATATACTGGGAAGCTTTTCACGATAGGTACTAGGTGCTTAGTATAGGAGCATATGTTGAAAAACTACTTCAAGAAAAAGTGTAAGCTACATTAATAAATGAATTAAGTGTTGAGTATCTTAGTTTTTATGGTGATACTCGAAGGTACAGTCAACATCACGTCACAGTAAACACTTGCGCCTGATATTAGTTTAAATAAGGGCGATAGAAAATCCAAATTGTATAGTCAGACCGCTTCGCAATTGTCGCTATACTATTTTCGTATAATTTATACACAGCTTAAATCCATAAAAAAATTTAGACCGAGTTTTAAAAAATACATCTCCTAATTTCTAAAGCCAGATAAAGTCGCTTGCAAAAGCTACGCTAACATTTCTGAATGTATTTCTTCTTTTCAAATGGGACAAAATGAAAAAGGCATTTCCCACCCTTGCTGATGCGTGACGATATTTAAAGCAGTCCTACCACAATCTATATAATGCTCCAGTCTAGAAGGTAAAAAGAGACAGCCGGAACCAGGCAAGTGGCAACACGGAAGCCTTAAACGTGCGGCTAATTTCTGCCTTTGTGCGATATCCACTATACATCAGTGTGTCGTGTTACATAGTATACATACATTTAGTATAAAATGGTAATTAACTATTTCTGGGCTTAACGTAAGCGTTACGTCATCTTTAAGGTCCCGAAATTCACGGTCGGGTTCAATATGGAACACGAAATTTTCTGTAGTATCTCCGTTTAGGGTGTGGTGTTACCATCGATGTTTTTGATGTCTGTAACACAAGCACAAAGCTACTTACGATATTTTATGAGCTAAGTGATGTTCTCGAATAAGAATAACGTTCGACAATTTTAATTAATTAGCTCGGACTTTCATCTGTTTCTTCCTTACTGACTGTATACATGGATTGTGTCGTTACTTTCCAAGCATAATACCTTTTTAATATGACATTAAAACGACCCTCGTTCCTTAAAGGACAGCCTACATAATTAATCGGACGCATGATTGCGGGATTAGTGGGATCGCGTTAAGAACCCTAATTAATATGAGTGGAAGTTTTTGGAGATCATCGAAGTGCCGGAGGACCCTTACAAGGATGCTCCAATTTCACATTCATAGCAGCAAAGGCTTGTAATTGTGACCTAAATTCTCAAAGTGGATATTAAATTTTTTTGCAAAAAATATTGAATTTGTGGCAATTTAATGTTTAGCCTTAGCTAACATGTGCTAAAATGCGAACTAATGCCAAAAAAGGACGCGCCGCATGAGTTGAAAAGAACACAATACTATTAATTATACGGTTAATTGCTATAAATTGATTTGAGTGTGATTTTTTTCAGAAGATTAGTCAGATCACTTTTGTTTCTAGTGCGATACCCAATATCTTAACTATCTCTCTTTTGTAAATATAAAGTGAAAGTGAAAGTGAAAGTGACAGTATTTATTCAGCACACAAAAAAAACGATATATATAAAAAAAAACAATGTTACAAGGAATTATTTTAGAGCTACAAATTAAACTAAACATGTAATAGCTTACATCTAATTCTGCTTACCCTAATAGTGTGCTAAAAAGGCAACCATCTCAGCATTATGCCGTGATACCACTGCATGGCACCACGACCCTGGTTTTCAGTGGTCGCCTGATGATGACGGAGAGGTAGGCGTCATTAAAATGTAAAACAATAATTAGATAAATGGTAGCATTTACACGCCATCTTCTTAAGCGTGCTAGGAAACAGCAAATAATCTACTCGAGCAAACCAATCAAGCCACACTACAGGCAATAATATAACGAATTATGTAGGAGCAAACTATTATGTTTGACGTCATCTCAGCTAGAGTGTACAGATAACAAATCTTAGGAAGTATTGATTGCCTGAACTCTCACAGAGTAGACTTTAATAATTACGAACGAGTTTAAACATCAGTTAAATCCATTTGTTTGTTCAAGTAGGTTATATCAAAATACTTTTGAATCGTCATTGTATAAACTGCAAAGTAACTGCTAGCGGTTCAGAATTCTAGTTACAGTAGCAGTATCTAAATTATAACTTTAGACTACATCATGATACAGCTGGCGTTTGATGAGGTAAGCTGAAATAGCCCCTGAAACTGTTCATAAGTATGACTTGCATCTTGTACTCGTGTTTGATAGTAGGTTATATTAGTGTTAGTTAGACGATATGCGATAAAATATTCAATAAGAAATATCCTGCAGCGTTACGGTAACACACAAATCTGAACGATTGTTGAGTGTGATCGAGGTTGCGACTACGACATCCTAAATTGGTAGTGTTCACGTAAACTTGTCAGTATTATATCTGCTGCAGATACAGTGAAACAAACGCCTGCAAAATCTATTGTCTGGAATCGTCTGGGGAAATTACTCAGATTTCCGGAGTCCAGTCGTGCCCCGGAACCAGGGATGGTAAATCTTATCAGTAAATTGATGTATTATTTGCATTTGGGTTAGTAGAAAGTTTAGAATATTAAATTTTAATATTAGAGAATACGCTTGAAACATTTTTGGACTTTTTACAAAACATAGTTTTCATCTGTCTATTCGTATGTATGCTTCCATTTTGAAATTCCGCAACGGATTTTAATGCCGTGTTTCTAATGGTTTATCAATTCAGATATTCGGCCGAATTATTCGGTTCACCATTTCATAACTTTGTAACAGGTTCTAATATGACTACTGACAATTCCGAGTGCACTGTACGGTCAATAGCACCTGCAGTTCAATATTAGCTTTTATGCCAAGGACAAAAAAGTGCAAAGTCCAAGTTTGATTCTACCTCTCCTCCCTGAATGACCTACGCGGTGTATGTGCACACAACGCGTAGGTCACTCGCGTTTTTTTCATAATTGTCTACTGGTTCCTCGCACCTTGATGTTATACAGGCTAAGGGTACTTACGCACTATGCCGTTAGCCGGAATGCGTTTAGCCGTCCGACTAACCGCAGTATGCGGTTGCGCTTGCGGTTAGCTATCCAACACAAAAATATTCAATTAGAACTAGTACTTCCTGAGATTAGTGCAATCAAACAAACTCTTAAAGCTTAATAATACTGGTTAGTATGTTTTTATTATTAATAGTTTCCACGGCTAAATAACACATACACATAGCCTGTGATGTACAGAACTCATTAATTATTCTAACTAACTGACAATGTTCGTGTCCTGTCGACCTTTGACGCTTTAAATAGACGATAACTGCCGCGGGAGTTGATACAGTGTTAACAAAACAATTAGAATTCTTAAAATACAATTTATAATACACGAAGCTAACTGATAGCTTGATGTGTTCATTGGTAGAATAAGAACATTTTTTTGCCTTTTTTTGTTTTTTTGAACAACGCGCGTGCTATGCCCGATTTTTTCACATTTTTTACTGTTTTCTCGCTACTATTATATATAGCCTAAAGCCTTCCTCTATAAACAGGTTAACAAACACAAACATATTTATTCAATTCGAACCAGTATCCTCGAGATTAGCGCGTTCAAACAAACAAACTCTTCAGCTTTATAATAATAGCGAATACACAATTTATCTTACGACTTATGCCCGGTTCCAATTTTCTAAAACCGATCCGTTCTAGTTACTGATAGTTATAAATCATACGAGGCGTAAGCTAAAAACGACCGATGGACGACTGATGACAGCTGATATGGAACGTAAATTTGAAATTAGAATTAACGACTCGTAGAAAAACGTATTGTCAAAGTCAAAGTCAAAGTCAATCTGTTTTATTCACATAGATTACATTAGTAATACTTATGAATAGTCTTTATATAAAGCAAATGAAGCTACCTCCGGTTCGGAACCTATAACTAAAGAGAAGATACCGGCAAGAAACTCAGTAGTTTTTTTACAAATGAAAGCTACACTTATTACTAATTTCGCACTAAGACACAGTTAGTTTGTCAATTGTAAAATAAAAATGAAAAATTAAATATTGAAAAAAAAAATAAAATAAAAATAAAACAAAAGTATTTGTAAATTAAATTAAATTAACTGTGTAGGACTTACATGCGTCAACGTGGCCCAATACTGACATTGATTGAGAAAATGTATCATACTATATTTTTAAAATAATATAAAACACGCAAGTACAGGCGAGCAGACTAGGTAGTGATCCACACGTTCTTGTCATTCAAATACTCTTCTACTTTGTAGTAGCCTTTTTTCAAAAGACAAATTGTCATTTTTGAAACGGATAGTTGATAGTAGACAGAAAAAGTATTTATATCAAACATTCTGCTATCATTATGTATATTAGGACAACATAATGACCAGAAATAATTATTCCTTATCAGCGAAACAATTCGCCAATAAGGACTTCATTACGTAGACACAAACAAACGAAACCAATTCCGTTTTGTACATATTAGATGGGGTCCGCAGGCAAACAAATAGGACGATAAGGACGAATGATGAGGCCTGCGGAACCCGCAATAACAAAGCAAGGGTTAGGGACAGACGGTGAATCCATTACTATCAGAATACACTTAAAAACGTACAGTTTTATCGTTGCATTGCTCGAATGAAATAAAAGAACCGCTAACCCTTTTCCGGGGGGATATGCATTGACTCTCCGCTCCGTCACCTGAGAGGTCACAGCATAAGTAGGACTCCCTTTTTTTTAAAGGGGGGATATGTATTTATTGACTTATCGTACGGTCACACGAGGGAGGTCACAGCGTAGTTAGGACTTAGGACGCATTTTTTTTGAAGGGGGAAATGCATCGTCTCACTGAACCATCACCCGGGGGAGGTAACTGCGTAGGTGGGACTTCTTTTTTCTTGAATGTGGGAAATACATTGGCACACCGTACTAGTACAGTTCGAGCGGCAAATCCCTATGCCCCACCTCTCTTCATTAATTGTCTTAAGCCCGGTTTCAATATTTGAAAAACGATTCATTCTAGTTACGGATAGAAATAAAATATACGAGGCGTAAGTTGAAAACAACCGACGGACGGACCGACACCTTTTAGGATAATCCTTGCCATGTGTATGTAAAACAAAGGGATTTTGATTATGATACAAAGGGAAAATCAGGGCAAGGAAGCGATTCTTTTAAATTCGATAGAGTATAGATGTACACTAAACGCAAATAGTATTTAGTATAACGTAATTAAATTAGTGCAAAAATGTGTTTGAATTGTACCTGTTAGTCGTACGCCCTCTAGATAAGAGACTTTGGGTTTTGTACTGCCTTTTTTCATGGGCATAAGTACTATTATAGAACTTTTTTTTTATAATGGACTCCAAGATTGACCTCATCCCACCTGATGTTAATTGGTAATGAGTTCCTAGCTTAAGGACGAAAAGTATAGCATAGTAAAACTGTTACTAGACTTGTCGCCCTTGCGCTTGACCCCTGCTACTAATGTAGCACCCCTAGAAGCTCTGGAAACCTTACTCACACGCAGGAACACAACAACACAGAAGTGATTGTTATTTGGCTGCGGTCTTCTGTAAGGTGGAGGTATTTCACCAGTCGGGCTGCTCCAGTTCGAGCGATAAATCGCTTTGCCCTACCTCTCTTAAACTGTAAGTATTTCCTGGAATTTACATACCGAACCGGAAGTAGAATCACTTTGCATTGTGTTCAATGACGATTCAAAAGTGTTATAAGTAAGCATGTAACCTACTTGAATAAAGAAATATTTGAGTTTGAGTTTGATACAGACACAGTATACTACAAAGTACATAAAAAAATCAATATATGTGTTTTTTTTATTTCGTTTAGTTTTCTCGATTGGGGTTATATTCGACTAGCTGTTCGCCTGAGGCTTCGTCTCAGTTTATCGGTATTTAAAAAAGGTTATCATATAAATTTCCACATATTTAAAATCAGGACTACAGGCCATGCAAACATGGCATAAGCTAACCGAGCGGGGTGAACCGCAACCACAATTTTACAACGAAGTTTTAATCAAATTACAAAATATACAGTTAATATACATTTTAATAAATAGCAACGTGCCATGCTTTTTCATGTCGGAGTAAGTGACTTTCTTTTTTATAATTTTCATTTCCCATATTAATTATGCCTTTCACAAATTGTTCATTTGGTGAAACGGTTTTAGGTTCATTTTCGATTACAGAACGAAACGAACGATTCCAAAAACGAACCAGGGGGTCTACTTCCAAAAACGAAACGAACAAACGAAAGGTTTCGTTTATGAAAATTGATCAAATGTTAGGGAATTAAAACGTGGTTTTTGATTTGTATAAATAATACTAGCGGTCCCAGCGAACTTCGTTTCGCCTTAGAGGATTTTCCCGCTTTTCTGTTAAAATGTTCCTCAATTTTCTTTGCTATAAACCTCACGGAGCCCGAGACCTTTCCAATGAATGCAAAACCATGGAAATCGATTCGTGTGTTCTGGAGTTATAGCGTCCGACTTATTTTTTATATAGTAGATTTTGTTTTTTGATAACGCTTTATTCGCATTCGGTGTGAGTTGGTTGCGATAATGAGCAATAAAAATTGCTAAACGTCATCGGATCCGACATATTTCGTTTTTGGGAGTAGACGCCCAGTACTCATGCCGTCTACGTCGTAGCACAATCCGCGCGCTACGAGATTTTTTACTGTAGCCACATGTCTACGGATTGTTGCTGCTACTACTAGAAGAGCTACAAATACTTTCTATTATTTTCTCACACGTCTAGAGAAGCGTAACTACGTTTTATTTAACTAAATGCCTCGCTGCTATATGATGCTGTGATTATCTCTATTTTTCCTTTCGTTTATCTTTCAACTAGTTGTGAGGATCTAATTTCGAGTTGATTGATAAACAGATATATTGTATTGCACAAAACATTTGAATTTTATTTTAATATATATTTGTTTACATCAAAAATTATTCCTTTCTGATTAAATCCATAAATGGGATATATTTTTAGCATAAAAAACATTTTGGACTTAGGTGAAATTCCATTACCTTCATTAAAAAACAATATATATATATATTGGCATTGGGCCGGATCAATAGATACATACTTTTAGTAAGAATGTATGTATGAATTAATTGTCTGAATGTTCGGCTGTATGTTTCTTACCCTTTCCCGAAAAATGTACTAAATGGATTTGAATGAAATTAAATAGACAGGTAGATGAGCCATTGAATACTACACAAAAGATACTTTCCACCCCGAAAAATCGCTTACGAAGTCGAGCACAACAGCTAGTTCCCAATAAAAAAACAAACACGTCTACGTCGTAGTTCACCAAACTCGAGACGTGCTACGAAGTGCTACGAGAATTGTTATTGTAGCAGAGGAGTGTCTACGAGCGTCGCTGCGACTACGAACGATGCTACGAATGCTTATTATCAATTTGTTCCCTCATGTCGCGAGACGTGACCAATTGCTTTCCTCAGCCAACGGTACGAATATAGATGTTGTATTTTATACTATTCTTTATTACTCTTGTTGAAGAGAGATGTATTTGTTGAACTCGAGGAAGTCAAAGTTAAAATCTTTTTATTAATATAGATAGATTAATTAAATCAGTAACACTTATAAATCGTTATCGCGATGTGGGTTTCTCTCTTGCTTACCATCAGACTGGGATAAGCCAATATACTGTGCTGTTATTTATAAAAAGGCGCCATATAAACCAAATGATACTGTTTACAATTTTTAGCACACGCCGCACTGGGGAATTTGAAATATTTAAATGAAATTATTTTATACAGGGTGTAACAAAAAGGCGAAATAATATTTTAGGGTATGTATCTATAGCAGGTGTACATTCAGTTGTATTAATATCAGCTAATTACAAACAAGTTTTTTCTTCCATACTAACTAAATAAATTGTATTTTTACTGAAAATGTTGACAACCCTGATTGAGGTCATTCGCGCTCAACCACAGACGCGCCGCGCGATCAGCTGATGCGCGGCCGCCCCGCTACGCGCCCGCGCAGCCCACCCGCCTACTAGAAACTACTATTACTTAATTTTACTTGGAATAGGACTGAATAATCAAACCATAATTACCGAAATGCATTTATTAAAATACTATTTAGAAACAGTACATAGAAATAATCTGTTAGGTACATTTCTTTTTATAACTACATATGTAGGTACACGTAAAAGTTAATGTCTAGTTTTTAGGACAATACCCCAAATATGACTTTACCCACTGAACTACATGACTTTACAATTGAAAAAATCTCTCATTAATTGTCAGCACCCCGTAATTTGAGTCAATAAATAATTAAAACATAATAGGGACAACTTACAATGTAATCCTGTTAAGTTTCTTATCACCAACACTTATGCGCACAGGGATACACTAAAAACCAAAGAACATTTTCACTGACACTGTTTTCTTCTTTCATTCGGCTTCGATACCACTCACAAAAGGTGACCCTTGGACCAAAGTCCGTAGGAATCAATTCTTGAACTCGCGTACTTGAACTCGCGTAAACTGATCTGGATCGGGGTCTCGAGCTCTGGATGCTCCCGTGTGCTAGGACGACCTTCACTTGTGGGCGGTCGGAAAGAGCCAGTGCTCTGCAGTCGAAGACACAGGTTCCTGAAGCAGGTGTACGACCTTAAAAGCCGCTGCTCCGCAAAGGGTCTGCCATCGATACAGTTCACGAGCACCATTGATGCTTCCGGATGAAGCACCCCGACATAAAATCGTTTCATACTATTCACTATTTGAATACAAAGAATGATCTTCGCGAGACATAGTGACGAAGAATGAGATTTTGAAAGTTTAGATAGCGACTGCCCAACGAGAACGAATACGAGCAACTAAAAAACACTATTCTCGTCCCGTAGGTACGTAGGGATGTTCGATTTCGATTTGATTAATCGATCGATCGCAATTGAGATTTTTGTAACTTAATCGATTAATCGAAAATGGAAAAAATCGAGAAAGTCAATTATCTTAAGTTTATGTTTAAAGTCAATATTTACAACAATTTAAAATGTTGGCCCGACAGTCACACGCAGTGATAAAAAAAATGTTGAGGTTTTGTTTCTGATAACAACAATTGGATAATGACAGTCTTTGAAAAAGTATTGTAAAATGTGTGTTTTATATCCCAAGCAACGAGATTTATGATTTTCGAAAAAAAAAATTCCCAGTGATAGTAAGATTTTGTGTAACAGATTATAAAAGCGCGCGTAAACGTCAAGTCACGTCACTTTACACCAAAACGATACTGGTCGGAACGCCTTAATTCTATGCAAATATCAAATTTTAAATGAATCGAAATTGTTCAAATAAATCCTTAATATGGTTAGCGACACAATAATTCAATTTACTCGGTAAAATCATCGTTTCGTCACATTAAAATAAATAAAATCCGCCGACAGCTGTCATTTGCGAATTGTAGTGTTTAATGTGTGACGACACAAAAGGTGCTTTCTGTTTCGGTTCTTTTGTTCCACAGACAAAACAAGTAAAATTTAATTTTTAGAAATAAAATACTTTAAAATAAAAATGTTACTTAACTAATAAGCTAACATAGCTAAAGTTTTAGTAATCTCAAACTTTCACTTTTTATACTTAATAAATATTTTTATTTGTAGATTTTTTCATTTTACCGAGAATTCTGTGTTTCATTTTTATCATGTTTAGCAGGATCTCAACGAAAAAGTTTAGAAGAAACCGTTCTAATGTAACGGCATTTCTAAGATTAATCGATTAATTAATATCGGTGCTACGCAAATAATCAATTACCAAAATATCGATTATTTCACAATCGATTAGCATCCCTAGATCCCTACCCGGAAAGCTGTCCGAAGGTGACAGTCACACAGGCGACAGGATAATATTATTGGCTAAGCGCATTGTTGCAATGTTTGCGAAATGATCGCTGATTGGTGCGGGCGCTTAGACTTTTGACGTAAAGGTGCCGCAGTCCACGTGGACTCCCGTTGTAGTGATGTTTGTGTGCGTGATTAGTCATTGATAAAATAAGCGCAGAAGGTCACCAAGTTGAAATGATTGGTAGGTAGGAGTATTTAATAAATTTACTGCTTTTGTGATCTAATAATATTCCTTAGGTAATATTTAAAAGTATGAATGGATAGTACAAATAATAAATGTAAATATCATGTTTTCGATTACAAAACTGTGCTTGCTGATATTGACTATTTCTGTTAGGTTATGTTATGTACCAAACATTTCATATTTAAAAACCGGCCAAGTGGGAGTCGGACTCGCCCATGAAGGGTTACATAGAAGCAAGTGTGATAATATTTGTATTACTAAAGGTAAATTGTGGTTTACGATTTATGACGTTTTAAAAAATTACTTACTAGATCTTGTTCAAACTACTACATTCTGTAGAAGTTTGCATACATTTTTCTACTTTAAACACCACACGTAGGTATAGGTTTGAAGAAAAAAAATGTTGACTTTCAGTTTTAAGTATGGAGAGCCCCTAAAGTTAATTGTTTTTTTCTATTTTAGTGAAAATCTTAATGCTTAAAGGTTCACAGAATACATCTACATACCAAGTTTTAACAACAATAGGTCTCATAGTTACGGAAAAAAGTGCCTGTGACATACAGACAGAACGTACAGAACATTTGGTTACGGAACCCTAAAAAGTAGTGTTAAATAAGTACTTAACGATCACGATCACTGCACACTCAACTGAAATTTGTCAAAGTTGCACATCTGTATTCTACTTAATATTTTGCTTCATTTTGATTTATGATTTGTTTACATCTAATAGGGTTATCAACGATAAGTTTTAGTAAAAACTTTGACATCGATTTACTCCCTAATTAATAGCTGTACGAGGTTGTGGTTTCGCATTGGAACTACACACTACCTACCCTACACGCCCTTAAAATTTTATTTCACCTTTTTGTTACACACTGTATATTTATTTGATTCAAAAACTATTGAAGAAACTGATTTATTTTATCTCCACTTACGGTGTGTTTATGTGTGTAGGATGAACAATAAATCCAAAATTGTTTTAATTTATTTACGAAACAAAAATGGGTATTTTTGTTTCAAAAGAATAAGAAAACAAAATGTTCACTCACCCAACTCACTAAAGAAACTATACATACTCGTAACTTCGTAAATCTTAAAGTTTAAGCAACAAGAAAACGTCCTTCCTTATAATGTATTTACATTTTCCCCATTAAAAATTTTCCCTCGGCATTTAAAAAAAATGCACATTTTCGCCAAACGCAAAGCTACTTTCCCAACGTAGTATGCAAGTTGCTTAACGATATTTTTCCAAGGAACGTTGAATTATTTCCAAGGCTAATAATGAAAGGGAAAAAAGTTGGATTAGGACGCGAATACGTAATGAGATTTAAGGCTGTCGGCGGAAAAGTTTTTATCCTTCCAATTCGTTCTAGCTCTTGTGCAAATACACGGTTAAAGTTTCAGAAAAATTAAAATTTTAAGCAATTGTACTCTGGGAAACATTCCTACATTCGTTGCACGACTAACTAAACTAATCTAGTATACTTCAATAATTAACTAATCCCTACTAATATTATAAATGCGAAAGTAACTCTGTCTGTCTTTCTGTCTGTCTGTCTGTCTGTCTGTCTGTCTGTTACGCTTTCCTGCTTAAACCTCTCAACCGATTTTGATGAAATTTCGTATAGGTATACGTTGAATCTCAAGAACGGACATAGGCTAGGCCTTTTTATTAGAAAATAAGGGGGGGGGGGGGAGGGGGGTAATACCACCTTTGAAAGTTTATATGGAAAAATGTTTATTTTTGAAGTTAGAGATATGAAATTTGGCACAAATATAGCTCGAAACATGGATTAAAATATAGACTACTTTTTGTTTCGAATATTAGGAGAGGAAGGGGTAAAACCGACCATGAAAGGATGTAGTCCACGCGAACGAAGTCGCGGGCACAGCTAGTCATTTATAAATAAAACATTTATTTAAACATTTAAACTAACACTAAGGCAACTAAATTACAAATTACACTGATAATAATATCTAACATTTACACTATGTATTCATATTTATATTATTTACTGGCTGACCCAATTAGTTAAACTTATTTCATTGCCTTGAAACTAGTAAATGACTAAAATTTTTTATTGATTATAAGTTAGATAACCAAAAAATATATGATATAGATAAAAATTGCTAAGATACATTGCGTTAAAATTTAATGTTACGTCTCTTATTCGTTTTATGAATTAAAGATGAAACACGGTGAAACCCACCGTTCCACCGAAGTTCCGTGGCTACTTTCATCATAAATTTCTATTTATAAGTTGAAGCAAAATATAAATTTTCTTTGTATTTTTATAATTTATCTGACGTACTTAACTGAATATTTTTTTAAGTGAGTCATTATCCCTATTTGATTTCGGTTTATAGTTCCAGAGTACCAACTGAAATAAGAACTGTTGATGTGGAATTCTTCCTGATCTAAAATTCATAAGAAGAGTCTTGTTGCCTGTGTTTCGTTTCGTTTTACGTTGCATTTTAAATTATTCTACAGATTTTTTAAATCGAAATTTCCTAAAATACCTAAGGATAGATAGGATATTAATAAATTTCAATTTCACTGAAATTACACAAAATAATGTGAAAAACTTTACTTTAAGATACATGCAATTACACACATAGTTTATACATTAAATTGTTTTAAGCTGTTGAACAGAATGCCTATTGTATTAACTAATTTCATTTTATTAATTGTTCGACTTGATTGGGCCCTAGCAAACGCAACAAAAATTCCATTATCGCAATTTCCATAATATAAAAGATAAAATAAAGGAATTTCTCAAAAATAACCTTTCCCTAAATTGCCACCTACTGCCGTTATTACTTCTGGACATTTTTTATTTTTATGCTTTCGCAAAGTTCATGCAATCGCTCAAGTCGTATCTGACGTAAATCTTTCCATTAAAATGAAGTTATCAGGGCAAAAAGTTTAATTGGCCAGTTTGCCGTGAGATCTGGGGAAGAGGGGGAAAAATCGGGAACTTTTGTGAATGGCATTCTGCCTTGAGCCATGGCTGCCGTGCCTTTTAAATTTGTTAACGAATTTGTGAGATATCCAACAATGGAGGGTTGGTACAAACTGTGAATGACAGCTGTTAGTTTAAGAGGTGAGAGCTCTCCGCCTGCCCGAAAGCTCGGTGACGATGGCTTCGCAGTCGTCATTGATAGGGATTGAGTCAAAACAGCATTTCATTAAAAGTCATAGACGAAATTATGTAACTGAACCTGGTTTTCATCGTAAAACAAAGTGGACTTTTACAGTCAGCATCGTTTGTTTGTATTTAACTCAGTATCTTACATTAAATTTGTCAGATTGAATATGTAGATAAAAATCTACATAACTAATCTGACAAGTTTTATCATTTTAATTTTAAATAATTAAATATAAAGGAAGAATATATCGAATATAAAATTCGAATATAAAAAAATAATAAAATTAATCTTATTTGGTGTGAGCCTACACACCACTCTCTGTTCCCCGCAGTGTGACGGTGTGGTGCGGGTGCACCTTCCCTCTGGTGAAAAAATATAATGGTGGCTTCTATTATACAGAACTTTAATGAATAAACCCGTATTCCAATTACTCAAGTAGCCAAATAATCAATTGTTTTGCTGACACGCAAACTGACTTCACAGAATATCTCCCCCGAGATCCGTTGAGAAATTAATTTCGTTTGTTTAATTAAAAACAAAATGTTACGACTTGAATCCTTGAATAATCTTTGAAGGATCTAGAGTCCCAGAGTAGTCTTAAATTAGAAAATAAAATACAGGTACAAGTTGTAGACAGAGTGACACTCAGGGTTTCTTTAAATAATACCTACGTACACTCAGAAATAAGGATATTGGTATCAGAAATATAGTTGTCGACACCTCCATATATATAATATTATCATTACTCTCAAACGGTATAGGAATACCTCATCGTTATAATTTTGGAAGAATGCGTTAAAACCTTAATATTTTCCAACAATTGGTTGGATAGCAAATAAATATAGTGGTAATAATAAATATATTTTATGAATCGCATTCCTGATGATATTATTTTCTAATCCCACAAATCTTTACTAATATTACAAATGAGTAAGTAACTTTGTCTGCCTGTCTGTCCGGCTCTTACAGCATAATTTTTTTTTACACACTATAATCACTAATTAAAAAAAAATAGTTATTCTGTGATAATGTAGTTTTGGTGCAGTAAAATATTTTTTGAAATCAATACAGTAGTTTTAAAGTTTATTCGTTACATACAAAAATCCAATTTCTTCTTCATTATAACACAAGTGTAGATTTAATATTATTATATATACGTGACCAAAGTATATAGCTATAAGTTAGATACTGCTACTGGAACTGATCTGCTGAGTTTCTTACCGGTGTCTTCTCGGTAGATATAGATTCCGAACCGGAAGTAGAATCACTTTGCATTGTATTCAATGACGATTCAAAAGTGTTACACGTAACCTACTTGAATAAAAAAATATTTGAGTTTGAGTAAATATCAGTACAATAATACTTCATATTACGAATAACATTTTTACATACGAAAATACCAGCCCAAGCTAAGTTACTTTCTTAATTAAAAACATCTGTACCTAGGTTAGGTATTAAAGTTTCGTTGCGCATTGTATCAGTTAGTTTATGGTTCAATTAACCGGGGATTTGAATCGGTATACCCAGCTGTTGTTAGGCTGTAATAAAACCAGTCTTTGTTTATACGAGAAAACACCGCTCCCTGTTTAGATACAGATTTGAGATAACGAATTTATTGTAACAGGAGGGCAGGAAAAATGTAAAACGATAGGCTGCTTATTTATTCGCGTTAATTAATGTTTTCGTCGTTCATTAACTTGGGAAATGAGATAAGTATGAATTTAACCCGCTTTTTAAACGTTTTACATGGACGAGGAGATTTTTTTTTGCTGGTATCTTGGTAGTCCGTTACGAATACTTTACAGTGGTATAGTGTGGTTTTTAACGGTTGGGACAAATTGGAATGGAAATCCCTTATCCGCATTAGATGCTAAGTGGTTTAGTATACTTATGTCTCAAATAATAGTTGTAGGGCATAGCAATTTATCGCTCAAACTGGAGCAGCCCGACTGGTGAAATACCTCCACCTTACAGAAGACTGCAGCCAAATAACAATCACTTCTGTGTTGTTGTGTTCCTGCGTGTGAGTAAGGTTTCCAGAGCTCTTGGGGGGTGCTACAATAGGAGCAGGGGTCAAGCCTTCAAGGTAAGGGCGACAAGTCCAGTAACAGCTTTATTATGCTGTACTTGTCACCCTTAAGCTAGGACCTCGTTATCAATTAACATCAGGTGGGATGAGGTCAATCTTGAAGTGATATAAAAAAAAATATAAGGCCGTTCGGTCTTTGTGTAGCGAGTGGAGGGCTTGCCCTTATTGTGGTTCACTGGGACCGCGATAATACCACTGGGTTTAAGAGGAGGGCATACTCATTAGGGGATAGAGGTGCCATTTCCGATTTTTGGTTATCCTCCCATCATTCGGTCAAGGTTTGGAGTCAGTACTTCCTCCTCGATTAATGTTCCACCTGGTGTTAAAGTCCCCTTCGTCTCAAGCTTTATTAGAGCGACTGCGCTTTCAAGCAAAAACAGGCTTATTTGGATTGTAACCATACCGAACAGCTTAAAGGACCTCTAGAACCATGGAATTATCATTCTTATCGTACAATTAGGTAATTAAAGATTTTTATGAATAATGTTTATGAATCGTCTATATGAACTAAATGGAGCTAACTCCGGTTCAAAACTTAAAACTACAGAAAAGATACCGGCAGAAAACTAAGTAGTTTCCATCATAAAGAACGATACTGGAAAAATGTCACAAAGAGAAAGTGGGCACACTTTTTAGGATTTGAACCGACGACCACCGGGTTTAGAGCCTAACGCTCTAACCACGGAGACAGCTCCCTACAGAACTAAGAACTTCCATAAGTTTGCACAAGTACGTAGGCTTTTTAAACCGAGCCGTCAACTCAAGACTGTTTATTCTCATACAATTCCCCTTTAAGCCACGGGGAGCCGGGAAAGCACAAAATAACTTTTTGTAAGGACAATGGCGGTCGTTTTCAGCTCACGCCCACCACATTTTTCTCCCTTATCAATTTTCCCCGTCGCAAAGTTTGTCTGGAAAGTCTATTTTTAAGACATTATCCTGAGGAACGCCTTAGCAATATCTTGACGAGAGTGATAATATTTCTGGTTAACCGAAAAAGGATATGCCACCTACGTTTATACTTATATAAGAATTAAGATATTCACGTTTATACCCAAAATGAAAATGTAGATTTAACAACAGATTGTGAAATTCGTCACTAAATAATGTGGTATATAATACCGTTTATAATATATCTGAGAGCGATGGACTTTTTCGAGTTGAAATGATAATTGTATACCTATGAGTAACTTTTTTATTATGAGATGGAGGCTAATTGTTGGTCAGTCCTACGTAAAAACATTTTAACATCAGGTTGGCAATGGATTACTTAACAATAACATCTGCTGCCTATAAAAAAATATGAAAAATAATTATTAAATAGAACCGTTACCACTTGCATATAATGCCTCTCACTTGCATATCGTTTATTAGACCAAGTCATAATTTATACAATAGCTCAAAGTACAACATGAATTGTAACTTAGGTTACAATCAATTTCGTTTATCATTTATTCGTGCGTTCGCTATGAATTCATAGGGAGATAATGTGAATATAACCTTTGTGTTACACTAATGAGACCGCGTCGAAAGCGATGTATCTTAATTAACTCGTGCTACTGCAATATGTGCTGCACTATGTGTATGGAAGTGCAAAATTAAAATGCTGTCGACTGGAAGAAATTGGTCTAATCCTATTGGTTGAATTAATTATGTTTGTAAGAACAGAAACCGCTACTAGTACGTCCTGGTTCACAATATCAAAAAAATCGTGATAGCGGTGTAGATCAATTACATTACCAAAACAATTAAGACATTTTTTTTTCATTCGCTTTGTTAATAAAACAACCTTACTTAGATACATTGCGTTAAAATTCAGTGCGAAGTCACTTTTTCGTATTTTTTTACAAAATAGTGACGTAGGCACCCCTTCGCAAGCTGTCTACTGAACTTTGATGCGCTGTATCATCATGAAATTGTATTTGATTATTCAAGCAAAATAATAATTTATTGTGTTTAAAAAAAGAACTGACATTCTTTAAAAAAAACTATTGTTTTTTTTACCCAACGCTGTTCTTCTATCTTTAGAGATTGCGCATTAATGACTTTAACTACAGTACACATTAAAGTTTTTAATTTTACGACCTCGGAGCGCAAAAGGCCCAGGTCTGATTTATAAGTCTTGTTAAATTGAAAACTTTCCTTTATTGGCTTGGGTATATGTGTGGTGGTGCCCCCAGTTATTGTCCATCGTCTAATATGAGTACCATAGTACAAAGAACACAGTTTGGGACCAGTTAGTTGATTGGGCCTTCTTATTATTTTTTATTAAATACACAATAATGAACAAAAAATAAGCAATAAATTACACGTTGTGATTAAATAATACTTTACTTTAAAAAAAAAAGTATTTGATTTGCTCTGTTTCTGTGGTAAAAAGCTTTACTATACAAAACACAAATGAAAAAATCTATTCCTTTTAAACAATTATAACGTCAATAACACATCAAATCTAACGAAAACGCCAGTTCAATTAAAGGTTAGTTATTTAAATAATAGTTACCTATAAACTGAATTACATGCGAGTTACCTACCTCATTAACAAGTGAAAGGCGAAAGTAACGGACAATTACATAATAATCACACTGCTCGTCTGTCCGTATTGCGTAATTGCCGGTCCTAACAGATGTGATGTGCTCAAAGCGACTTGAATTTTACTTAAATTAAAACATAATTACCATAGTGTTGAGGGAAATAGTAAATGAAACACGTGTTATAAAGCGTTCGTAGCTAACCTTTACTTTTATTTATTTTATTTAAAGTTAGCTGTAAATTCAATTAAAAGCATAAGTAAGAAGCTCGTATTGAATAACCACAGCGAATTCATAATTATACCAATAATAAAGAAATATAATAAATATGGGACAATATTACATACATTGCTCTAATTCTGTGGAAATAAGTTAAAGCACGTGTGTTACAGAAATCAGAAACGACGGTATCACAATACCAAAACCCGAAACTATATAGAAAAGTCAGTTTCCATATTGAACCGGCCGGGAATCGAACCCTGGACCTCAGAGATGGCGCGTCGCCAAATTTCGGCCCGCACACCTCTCAGTTATAAAGAGGTTCTATTTAACAGGATCTTCTTTTTGAAGTACTATTGTGACAAATTAAAATTGGATCCCCGAACACACACAAATATACGGACGAATTGAGAAACTTCCGTTTTTTAAGCCAGATAAAAAGAGAATTAAAATTTGGTGGAATTTGTTGAATTATATTTTTCTTTACATGGAAAACTGACTATAAGTTATTTAGGTTGTCATAAAAGTAATTTCCTGAATAGTCACAGCAGGAAATCCACGAGAGATTTTGAGGAAAAATGTAATTCCATTTTACAAAGACCGTAATGATTTCCTCTTTTCAAATCAAGTCTTACGCTCGGCTTGGTTGAAATAAAAAAATAAAAATATTGTTTCAGAAATCAATTCTACTCTGTCAGGTTGATGGCGATTTGAATAAAGACAAAGAAACATGTTAAACATTTTTGGCAAAGGACAAAATAAAAGTAGAAATGTTTTCATAAGGTGCTAAGAAAATGATTTAATAAAATATTTTTTTGTGGCGCGACTCGCCTCGTCGCGTCATCGTCTAGTCGCCTTGCCGGACTGGTGCTGGCCGGCAAGGCGACTGGACGATGACGCGACTAGAACGTTAGTTTTGAATATAGACAGAACGTACATGACAGCGACGAGACAAAGGTATAATTGATAAATAGTGAGATAATTTGTGTGCTTTTTAGTTATAAATATATTTATGTCAGTTTAAAACTCGTACTTTTATTATAACGACGACGAGACACAACAATATTTAATAATAAAGCTTCAGGCATTCGTTTCACCTTTTCTATTGTAATAAATTTTATTGCATTTTAGATAATTTGTATTAATATATTAACATACATTTTATAAAACGTTACATAACAAGTCTCAATTTATTGCTTTGTTTTAGTTGTCTAAATATTCGTACAAGGATATGCAAATTACACATTTTTATTTTGAAATACGTTTATCGTAAAAGTATCGAAGTACTTGCTGATGCCCGAGATTTCGGTGTCATTATTTTGAAATAAAAAGTATATTATATGTTAATTTAGTATCTCATTTCCACATCTAAAAAAAGTAATCAGTAGTTTATGCGTTTGGGAGTTAGAAACATCTATACAAATGCATTTTTGTTGGACATAATATAAGTAGAATATAAATAAAAAATAATGGAACAGGTCACAAATGTTTTTTTATGTACTATGGGTAGTAGACGAGGCAAACAGCTGGTTGCTAATTTAGAAATCTTAATTTTGCCCAATTGACCTGACCGAGAATCGAACCTTCGTGCTTCCGCTTTCCGTGCTAGCCCCTGCGTCATTAAGGTCGTTGTATCTCATAACTAAATATTAATAAGAAATATTGGACAATATCACAAACATTGCATTGATTTTTTTTTTATAACGCACTTTAAGATTGACCTCATCCCACCTGATGTACAATGAGTTCCTAGGTGAAAAGCATAGTAAAACTGTTCTATAGTAAGTAGCCAAATAACTTGTATTATATAAATAAGTTATTTATATAATACAAGTTATTTGGCTCCCGGCGAACTTCGTGTCGCCCTAGAGAATTTTTCCCGCTTTTCTGTTGAAATTTTTCAAATTTTACCAAGGATCCCTAATTTTGTAGCCTGTATCAAATTGGAAGAATGTAGCATTCTATTGGTGAAAGATTTATTTAAATCGGCCCAGTACTTTTTGAGCCTATTCATTACAAACATACAAAAATAGGTACAAATCTTTCCTCTTTATAATATTAGTATAGACTACGGTAAGTACTTTATGTGTTAACTACCCCAAACGTGGAGAAACGATACTTTTTGATTACGTTGACTTCACCCCGAATGAAAATAATCTTTGTGTTGTTTCCCACCTGCCACCTAAGTGGGTGAAAAATTGACTCCGCTCCCTGGATTATGAGATACACTTTTATAAATATATGCAAATTTAAATAAACACTGCCTTGAATCCCTCGCGGCTAGGCTAATATATCATAACTCATAAACGGTTTGGGAAATAAACAACGAGATAATATATTCTACTTAGATTAGAGCCGGCCAGTTTTTGTATACTTTCTTCCTTACTTTATTCATAGCTGGAAGACTGTTTAGAAAACGTTTACAGTAATATCAGGATATTTTTACTTTTATTAAGGTTATATGGCTATTAAATAGAGGGGAGAATGATAATGGTTAATCTACTTTTTGAGTAAAGCGATGGCTGACACATCTTTTTTTAAAAGTGGGGAAATGTGTTGATGATCCGTACCTCCACTCGAAGGAGAGTGACAGCGTGTGACCCTTGCATGCGGAATTTCCAAGGGCAGACCAAACCCCGGCGCCTGTAAAGGCAGGGACTACACGCTAAAACCCCACGATGAACGTCATCGCCATAAGTGGTGATGTCGTGGGCATCCGTGTCAACATTGGACTAACATAACATCATCGGCGGAAATGCTACCTTTAAAGGGTGGCCCCAATTCGTCCCCTAATCAACAGGGATCTAACAAAAGTGGCCGGACACATAGAAACACTCCCGTTCGTCAACGAAGATCCGACGTCATGCTTGTGAACAGGTATCACCTTTGGTACCGAGCGATGCCAAGTTTCGGGGTTGTTACATCACGGGTTGCTAAAAAATATAGTCACCAATGACATCACGCGACTATTTAATTAAATGTATCGCAATTTTTTTATTAGGTTTAAAATGCAAAAATACGTGTTATGTTTTTGGATAATATAGTAAATGGACTTAAACAAAATGTATGGCCTGCTTCACTATTGAAACCAGGACCACTAGATCCTCGATAGAGGCGTTTCTTCATTTTTTATAGTAGCGTAGTATATTGACTCCTCCCAGCCTGATGGTAAGCAAGAGAGGAGCCCACATCGCGATGACAACGGTTTTATACCGAAATATCCTATCCTTTAACATCGCCATACTGGCCCGCAAGATGTTTCTTCACCTATAAAATGCTAATTGACCACAAACCACATTTTAACAATCATTCTTCTCTACTTAGAATGGAAAGACCATGTCATTGATGTTGTACAAATAAAATAAGTTAGTTATAAATAAATAAATATTGGACAACATCACATACATTGCTCTGATTCTGTGGTACGTAGCTTAAGCACTTGTGTTAAAGAATGAGAATTAAAGACGGTATCACAACACAAGAAAATTTCGTTTCCCACATTGACCCGACCGGGGATCGAACCCGGGACCTCAGAGATGGCACGTCATCAAAGTCCGGCCCGGTCGCCTCTCGGCTACGGAGGTCATCAAAAATATATGTAAATATATTCCTAAATTCCAGAATTAAAAATATTACACATCACAATCCTCTGTGTGTAATTATAGATGCTCAAGTTCTAATTATGAAAAGAAAATTTCCATTGCGCGAGCGATAATTATATCAAATTTAATTACGCGAACGAATGTCGTTACCGCATTAATTAACAAATAATATCACTCGAGGTGCGGTCTCAGAATCCGGCGAGTTGTCGGAATTGCTTTGATACACCTAACGCGATGGAAACATGGCGACAAAGAGGTAAACTGAAATAGATATAAATTGTACGCGTTGTGTACTTGTCAGTGACGTAATTACGAAAACGGGGCCCCGAAATTACGCAATTAAATTCATGTTTTGCGTATATTATCACGCCGCCAAGTAAGTATTTAATCGACGACCTCGGTGGCGCAGTGGCTAAGGTAGGCCGCCAAAGCGCGTAAGGTCCCGGGTTCGATTCCCGGTCGGGTCAATTTGGAAAACGAACTTTTCTAAATTGGCTTGGGTCTGGGTGTGCTGGGATGACGCCCCCAGTTAGTATCCGTCGTCTGGTACTCATAGTACAAGGCAAAACCTTAGTTTGAGACCAGGTGTTGGTGTGATTGTCTGGCGCATTCATTCATTCATTCAATCTTATGAAGGCATGTTGGTAGTCACTAGATCTCATACACTGCTCCTACATATTTGTTTCAGTCATATCTACTATATCTGCGTTATGTATTTTTATTTTATACTAGCAGTCCCGGCAAACGTCGTCCTGCTCATTATTTTCCAACCTCACTAACCTTTCCTGGACATCCACAATTATTTCAAAACCAATAGTAGCCAAATTGGTCCAGTCGTTTTCGAGTTTAAGCGAGACTGTCGAACAGCGATTCATATTATACACAATAATGTATATATGTGTTTATGTATATATAACACGTTTTGGTATGCTGAATATATTATAGTTTTTTTTCTATCTACTATTTCCTGTACTTAAAGTTTGCCTGGAAGATACTGCTTTTCAGCGATAAGAACGTCTAAAAAATTGTATTACGATTTGTAAACGAGATTTTTTTGTCTTATATAAGTCTTAGAACAGTGTGCATAACAATTGGCCACTTCAAGTGAATCTTCTAATTGAAAAACGGCAAAATTGATTCGAATCGAAAACTTTTTGATGTGTCACTTCAGTCGTTACAAATTGATGTTTACTAATTCGATCTTGTTTGAGGTTTTTAATATAAAAAAGGAGAATGTCGACTTTTTGAAAAAATCTACTAAAATGTCCACTTTCCACAATTTTATGGCAATATATTAGCAACTTCGAACGTTAAAATAAGTTAACGAGTCAAAACGTGACAACATTTTTTAGCAGTTAACACGGACTACTTATTGCCCGATGTTTCGGTTAGGTTGTACCAACAGTGAAAAATCGTTAGCTAACGGGTCCCTGTTAACTTATTTTAAATGGTAAAAACGGAACGCATAAGTCTGAAATTCTATATTTAAGAGTTTCGCGTTCCATTGGAGACACCAGATTAAAAACACAGTTTACGGTGTACGCAGAGAACCGAACTTTAAACTTGATTTACATCAACCACACGCCCCTTTGGCCCCAAACTCATTACGTCACTGTATTTTGAAGATCACTTAGAGACTGGAATCTTGTAGTGAGTAAGTGCGAAATTGTGTAATGGCGCCGTTTCATTTCGTAGGCGTTTATTGATTTAACTATTTATTTACGGTTCTTGATTAAAACAAAGTGTGTTTGCTTTGTAATTAATTTATAAATGGATAAAGGGTGCCATTCTAGTATCAAGGAAATAGCATTGGTTGGCATGGTATTAATCCTGATTCCTCTTAGTGCCGTTAAACTTGTTTAGTGCTAACCCGAGTTCATTTGTTTTAAAGCTCTCTAAGAAATAATTTAATCCTAAGGGTTAAACATGAGGCGATGCAGATTCATGCAGACGAAAATCTGCTCGCTCACACACCATAGTTTTAAGCTCTCTAGTCCTAAATATTGTAAAGAATAGGATAACTACTGAGTTTCTTGCCGGATTCTTCTCGGTAGGATTAGGCTACAAACCAGCTGTAGCTTAAATTTTGGTTTGTATTCATTTTGAAGATGCATTAGTGTTACTTGTAACCAGCATGAGTAAATAAATTGATTATAGTTAAAATTAGTGCAGGAAAGAAGCAGGTATGCACTAGTTTACGAGCAAGGAACAAGTTATCCTATAATGCATCAATATTTTTTATTCCATTATAATTGTTTTATTGGACAGAGAGAGTCTTTAGATGTTATTCGATAGAGACGGATAGATACAGCTGTATAAGTAACTTTAATGATAACTGACGAGTTCGCGGTTGTCAAATTGCAAAACATATATTGGATAATGACAATTAAGTTGGTACACCCCAGCTTAAGAAAGTATAAGTCAATTAACAAATATTCTGTAGGAAAATTGCACTAGGTTAATGAATATAAATAAATAATAAATAAATATATGACAACATCACATACATTGCTCTGATTCTGTGGTAAGTAGCTTAAGCACTTGTGTTACAGAAATCAGAAACAACGACGGTACCAAAACACCCAGACCCACCAGAATGACACACCTTTTTCAAATGCGTGTATTCTTGAAATGTACTTTGTAATGTCATATACTTTTTTAAATCGTTACGCGATATGTACTCGTAGTTTAACTTTTACTAAGGAACGGATGAACATATAGACATACAAACGGGTTACAATTATACCCTCCGTTTTTGCTTTGCTGTAATTATAACTCGTACAGCTGTCGCCATACTCCATCCCACGGAACAATGAAATGACGTTAGAATAAGCAATATGTAGACATGGTATTGTCTTCTTGGGTTGGGTATGTCGCAAAAATGTGTATTTTTGATTTTCAAGTACATTAACGATCATTTATAGAACATTTGAGCACAGTATAAACTTTTCAAAAAGTAAACTTCAAAATAGACATGTGTGGGGTAAAGCCTGCGTTTATCTTAATTTAGTTTAGTCAAATTACGTCATACCCAATTTAATATTAGGTAGCTCGACGAAATTGTATTTCTAAGCTTAAACAATACCTTCAAAATTCAGAATCCGCCACGTTGATGTAGAGGTTTTACCTGTAATAAAAGAAATGGGTAAATAAATATACATACAGATAAATCCATAGAAAATAACCCGAGTGTTATCAGATTAGAGGCCCTCTGAAGTAAAAAGTACCTATTTATAACAATATAGTTTCTTATCTTTTTACTAAACTTTAAAATTGGACGGGCCAAATTCATTGAGTAGATGTTCTTTACTAAATTTCAACAAAAGAACTATATAGATTGAACAAAAAAGTTTAGTAACTCTCATCTTTGGTGGACCATAAAGAAGTGGAACTCGTTGCCGGCTCATGTGTTTGCTCCTTCCTTTGACATGGATTCCTTCAAAAGGAGCGTGAAGAAACATCTTGCGGGCCAGTATGGCGATGTTAACGGATAGGATATTTTGATATCAAATCCGTTGTTATCGCGTTGTGGGTTCCTCTCTTGCTTACCATCAGGCTGGGAGGAGCTAATATACTGCGCTACTATAAAAGAAAAAAAAAAGATTTATAAATATACATTGCGTAGTTTTTGCGTGAAAATTAACTTTCACATTTATAACTTTATTGTGAAGTGTAATGTGTTTTCCACTAATGAAATAATAGTTAACAAGCGTACCGCATCCAAATTTCAGCGAATTCGAACAGTGAATTAAAACTATCAACTATGTTGCAACGTATTTTGCATATTTTCCCCAATGCTAATGACTTTGTTCCCGGCTTTCCCGAGTGGTGGCAATATTCGGTTCGCACGAACAATTATATAGAGACAACAATGTTGGGTGTCCACCCGTGCAGATAGCACCTGGGACACTGGAGCGTAGCCAGAGCTACATCCGCAGCACGGGACTAAGAACCACTAGAAGTGACCGGCTCTGTTTGCAATTTTCAACTTTTAACACGAAAAGTTAAAGAACAAAATCGAGTTGGAAGTTTGAGAATAGCTGCGCCTTAGATTTGAACGTTCTTTTCTGGAAAGCATTTACTGTTATTCTTTTGTTTCAGAGCGGAACAAACAAATGGGTGTGATTGTACTTTTTTTTTATTGGCGCACTTCGAGATTCACCTCACCTCACCTGGTGTTAAGTGGTAATAAGGTCCTAGATTAAGGGCGACAAGTACAGCATAGTAAAACTGTTACTAGACTTGTCGCCCTTACCTCAAAGGCTTGATACCTGATCCCCCCCCCCCCCCCCCAGGAGCTCTAGAAACCTTATTCACAACCAGGAACACAACAACACCGAAGTGATTGTTATTTGGCTCTTAACTTATTTATTTCTCGACTGAAATCTAGTAACGTTCCATATTTAAACCTAATAGTCACGATAGTAAAAACAATGGCAACAATGGTCTTTGATTGTATAAAAGCATACATCAAAAATACAAACGTATTCTAAGAACTCCAATTTTTTTGTTAACACGATGTTAACTCCCGCGGCAATTATCGTCTATTAAGCGCGTCAAAAAGTCGACAGGACACGAACATTGTTAATTAATTAGCATTATTAATGAATTCCGTAAGGCGTTGGACTTGGGGAGCTATTTGGATTATTTAGATAGTCCATGTATTATTTTTAGGTGTACTTTTGGTATCGTTATTGTTTTTAAAATTGTACTGTGTGTACAAGGAATCAAAATATACTTGTAGTGCAAATTGTGTGGGTAAAAACTAAACTTAACAAAATTTTTGTGCCGTCATTTTGGGTTTTCTTTTCGTTACAGAATTAAACTAACATAATTTAACTAATTTGTTATGACAAAACTTTAAATAAATCCTGTCAATTTAGTTTATTTTGATAGGTTGATAAAGAAAACGCAATATTTGTTGAGTTCATTCTTGTGCCAACAGAATTTCCACCATTATAACGAAACTACTGCGTTTTACATCCCTTTTCTTGTTTCAAAAGTATATTGTTGTCTTCAATTAAAGTCCCAGACTACAATTTAATGATTTATATAAAGTCATTAGATTAATTCATAAAACTGTCACAAAAAGCACTTGCGGCTGCACTTTAAACTTAGTCAAGCCATTATGTCTTTGGCATTGGAATTAATTAAATCCGTGAAGTGGTCTATGTTTTATTATAGTTCTATGATGCAGCTTTGAAATATCTGCACGTATCAGCATCAATAACAATATAAATCTGACTCTGTTAAGCTCGTTGGGGGGGGCTAACCTCCGAAAATTATTATTTTGTCAACCATATACTAGTGCATTAAACAGGGCCTTGAAAAATGGATTGACCTGAACTAGTCCTATTATTACCGTGAGTTAAATTTAGATTCAAATTTTAGTATTTATCAATGTACAGAAGGTAACCAGGCTTATCGAACCAGAAATAACTTCAAAGCCTTTTATTATTTTTCTATATTTAATAGACACTTCTGGCGCATCTTCAATTCTGTGGCTATCTTTGTGGTATTACCTGCAATGCGTTCGCCTGCATAACTTAGATCCTCTCTGGTACACGGATTGCATAATTACGTACTTAGTGTCTGTACTAAACTTATTACATTTAATGTGTATTACATAACGACCTACTTGCACTATTCAGATGAAGATTGAGCTACAAACTAAGTATCTAACTAACTATTGATATTGTAAAAGTAAAAGTTTGGATATATGAATGTATAAATAATAAATAAATATTGGACAACATCACATACATTGCTCTGATTCTGTGATAAGTTTAAGCACTTGTGTTACAGAAATCAGAAATAACGACGGTACCACAACACCCAGACCCTAGACAATATAGAAGTTCTTTTCGCATATTGACACGACCGGGGATAGAGCGCGGTACCTCAGAGATGGCGCGACGCCAAAGTCAGACTAGCTCGCCTCTCGGCTCGTCGTGTATGGATGTAAAGATGGTTCCTCGTTTAAGCAACATTTTCTTAATGGCTTTGGATGAAATTTGGTAGCCATGCAGATAACATACTAGCCAGATTAAAGAAATAGGGTCCATTTGAAATTTTACCTGCAGTTTGTAGTATATTTTTGTATGGCAGCTTGCAATCGAAAATATTAGTACGTTTCATTAGGTAGAATCAAGTTTATTATTAAATGGCACAATTCATTGTCAAATTCACAGTCAAATAATTAACTAGAAAATTATTAACAGAATAACATTTGGTATACAAACAACATGGTCTTAAACTTGTTTTAAAAAAAAGCACACATACATATAATCAAAATTATAACTTACTCAACGGCACGATACTAATTACATTATTTAATAAACATCAAACAATTAAATGAATATTACGTGAACTAAAACATTCTGCTACTTGAAAGGAGTTATTAAGAAAAGCAGACCAATCGTGCAGATCGAAAATAAAACAAAATTATTTGATCCGTTTTCAAACGATTATTCGCCAAAATAAAGTTCTGCGAAACATTGGCAACCCTTTAACATATATAGATTCAACATCATACTCAAACCCTTTTATTTAATACGTATATTTAGGGGGTTGTGTCATATTATGTAATCCGACATTTTGTGGCGGCTACCATACATACTGATTTCCAATTATATATTCCGTTTTCCGATTTTAAAAATAGCTTAGAACACGCCCGATTAAAACTCATTAAAAAAAATTACAATGGTTCATCCGTTTTGGAGCATATGTCACAGATATACACATCGAGAGAGAAAGAGAACTTCGGAAGGCAAGCCACTGGTCTCCATTTAGATCTAAAGCTCAGGTTTCCTTTGAAATTGTTGCGGATATATAATAACTAGAGCGTCAAATTAGGGCCATAGTAGTAACTGACCCCGGGCTCCGGAATTGACACAACCAGTTTAAACGCTAGGCGAAAAAAATAAATCGCGTAAAAGATCCTTTCCTTTACATCAGTATGCAGTCCAACGACTCTTTCCCCAGGTTATCAAATTAAACTCGCAAACTGAATAAAAGTCGAAAGGTTGTCGGCTAGACATTTGCTCAGGTCTGTACATATATAGGGCTAATTTCATGTTCTCACGACTTCTTACGTGCCGTTTTGCAACACTTTTACTCAAGAACAAATTGAGCGAAAAGTACAAAAATAAATTTTAATGTATCTTAAACCCGTAACCATGTTTCAGATTCTGTACAGAGTAATATATTCGTATTTTCTTTCCGATAAATTGGTTTTTATTTATGATTTCGTGACTTTTGGTGTACCTGAATATTTGGTTTTAATTAGTACAGTAAAGTTTAATATTCAGTTAATAAAATAATTTATAAAGTGAACCGCTAACAACCACGCACTTGATTCAGAATCGTTTGCGCCTTGAAACGAGTAAAAACTTTATGTGTTATAAACTTTAAAAGAGCTTAAATTGTGAAACGAGGCAATGTTGATGTTATTTATCGCTAGTTTGGTATAATGTATATTATATAATCTTTTATATAAAAATTGTTCGTAAGTCTCCATAAATTGGCTTATATTGGTCTTGAAACAATTATGGAGGTCCAGGGAAGGTTTAAAAGGTTAAAAATAAAAAAATAATAGGTGTTACGAAGTTCGCCGGGACAGCTAGTACTGTATAAAATTTAAATCTATCTTTACCAACTCTTAATTTATCGCCACTTAATTGACTTTATTGAAGTAATTATAGTAAGCCTGTGGTAATTGGGTAGCGTACTAAAATAACTAAGCAACTCATGTACAGGTCACGGTAACATTTAATTAATTAATCAAATTAATCAAGCGAAATGGATTGTGGCAGCGGCACTCCTGTAATTGTCATCGATTCAAATAGAATAGTGATATACAACAATACACCTTGTTAGTTGGATAACATATATTATCATAGTTACACGGGGAAACATGAAATTGTACTTAAAAATAATAAAACACAGATATGCAAGAAGTGCAAGATTGCAACATTTTAGATTTTATTCTCTTTTAATTATACTTTTTACTTTTTAATTCTGACATTGACTGTTTTGTTATAACCTAAGAACCAGCGTATTATTCTGTGCTAATTACTATCAATATACTCACAATAGTAACAATCACCATTAAGCAGTGTAATACAAGCAGTATTTTGAGTAGCTTATCATGGAGACCAAATTGTTTCTGAACAGAAGTTGTGCTTTCGTATCTAGCATATTTTGCTGAACAATTAAGCCAAGGTTCCATATCATTCGAGTATGTATGTAGATTTTTTGGAATGCTTCAATTCGGAGACAATACCAATAGTTAAGCAACGCACGCCGTGATCCAATACTGGCATTTCCTATCGAATTCCCTGACACTTATCATAAGCATCTCTGTAGTTCCATTGCTATTCATCCAAACTGCTGTCTTATTAGGCGCTAAGACTAGTTAAAAGCCATTTGGCGGCGGGAGAACATCTGACAGTATGGTTAATGACTTACTATACACACCCCATCTCCACTCAAACTCATAGTAAACAGTAAGTCTTACAAATGACATATGAATGTTTGTTGGGTCATACGTATCTAGATTCCTTTAAGAATTAGCGAAGCGTCACAGCCATGTAGACATAGGATAATGTCTGTAGTCGATTGAAAGCCAGCATCTTCACAAAGCTGGATTGAAAACCATTCAGAGGTATTCCCTCTTTGTCCCGCTGGTTCCAATTCAATTGGAACTTAAGAAACAGCACTTTAGAATTCGAATTAGATGGCTCGCCCGCTGAATTAGTGAGCAAACTCGTTCGATCCATTACTGGAGCCACTTCGGATTCATTAGGTCAGTGATTGCCAAAGCTTACTGGACTGGGGCCCATGTAACAAACAACTCCTGACTCACTTTTCTATGCTGTAAAGAAAAGTTGAAAGTACCTATCGAAATGTGAGGTGGAAAAAGCTGTTAGGCGATTTTGAATCGTACCCTCCATGATTCAGATAGGAGCACAGGCACTGTGATTTTATTTTCCGGGACAATAGAATTTACATTGATCGTAGTCATAAGCCTTAGGACGCCCTCCAACTAAATGGAGTGTCAACGATATGCGTAAAGTAGCTGATATCTGAACAGCAAAAAGCGGTACTAAATTAAATACGTGACTGATCACGATGTTTATCTTATCTCATCACCACAAATCCTGGACAAACATCACACTATATAACCAATAAACTTTCTGCCTGACCCACGGGTTGACTGGTAGAGAATACTTCTAGCATTTAGTCCACCTATTGTACTTTTTGTGTTAAGTTTTGAAATCAATAAATACTAAACAAAAAGCAGTACCAAAACTGTTAATTTGGCGCTAAAATGGGTTCCACTCGAATGCAGTCTAGCAAAGTTGGTGGCGACTCACAGTTTGGGAAACACTGAATTAGATACGAGTGGCTGCGATGACGGATCACCCTGCACTTAGCGAGTTTTCAATTGGATTGTGTCGATCCGGGGCGGAACATTAAGCAATTACATCGGTTGCTGTGGTTCGAATTGTGCTTTCAAACGCAACAGTTTTAGATCCTGCTTTAACAGAATTTGGGGTACAGTAACCAAGTAATGGAAACCTTGCGCATGTTTATCACAGTCTAAAGCAGATAATTATGTAGGTACTAGCTGTTGCCTGCGACTTCATCCGCTATAAGTTAATATGTCATCTGTCTTCCCACCAAATTTCATTCAAATCTGTGATCCAGCCCAGCGTGAGTGTCAATGTCTTTCAAGTTTATACATTTTCTGGTATATTTGATTGATTAATTTTTATTATTTATTTTTATTTATTAGGACAACCAACAAGAAAAACGCTGACAATTATACACATTCTCTTCTCTACTCTCATCGGAGTTTCATTGAAGCAACCAAATAGGTAACCCAAGACTACCTAAAAGAGGTTGCCACGGCATGCATGCATGCATGGCATTATAAGTAAATTATAAATATTGGACAACATCACATACATTGCTCAGATTATGTTGTAAGTAAGTAAAGCACTTGTGTTACAGATATCAGAAACAACGACGGTACCACAACACCCAGACCCGAGACAAAATGTTCGTTTTCTACATTGATAAATCACGGAACACACCCTAACCTGGAATCGAACCCGGGATCAGAGCTGGCACGACGCCAAAGTCCGGTCCTCTCGCCTCTCGGCCACAGAGGTCTTCATTATGTTCGTGGCCAGTAGTGCTTTCTTCTTCTTTTTAATTTAAATGCGTTTTATTGGCTTTTTGTTAGCAAAATAATAAATGAGTTATTTAAAACGCATGGCTAAGTAAGGGCCATAAATAAAAACTCTTTTTATTTATTTAACATCACATTTATTTTATTAAACATCTCGCATTGTGACTCCTGAAGCTTCATCAAAATTCGTTTAATTTCGCCCTCGGAGCCAGCTGGTACTCCAATAAGTCTTAGCTAATTTTAATAAAGTTATCCGAAGAAATCCCTAAGGAGATTTTCCCAGAATTTTGATTTCTTCTTCGCGATTTATCTTAACGTTTCATATAAGTATTTAAGCGGATGAAAAGTTACCCGACATGCCGATGTGGGATTGGGAATGTTAACAGGATTTGCGAATTCTTACTTTTGAGTTTTGACCCTCTTTATCGACTTTCGAAATTGCTTTAAAGGCTACGCCTTAGGTGTGACAAAAGTTCGGATTTCTGTCATGACTTAGGTACGAGTATTACCGTATATAAGTATTACCATCTCTCATCGCCATCTTTGAGGTCCCGAGTTCGATCCCCGGTCGGGTCAATATGGGAAACGAACTTTTCTATATTGTCTCGGTTCTGGGTGTTGTGGTACCGTCGTTGTTTCTGATTTCTGTAACACAAGTGCTTTAGCTACTTACCATAGAATCAGAGCAATGTATGAGATGTTGTCCAATATATGTTTTTATCATTGCGCAGGTATCAACAAACTACAATTTTGTAACACACCTTCTCCCCGATAACCTTATTTTGTAATACACCCTGCCCTTTCGCGACAAATTAATTTATATCCACCCTTCCATCCCTTCAACTAGTTATCGTGTTGTTGACATACTCATTCTAACTCAATTTCGATGTTTACGTCAGTACAAACAATTTAATTTTACACGAGTGAACCATTTATTTACCATTACTAAGGTAAACACGAAGGAAACTGAGTGATTATTAACTACTTGGATAAACTTAATAACAAGAACTGATGAATCGTCGGTATAGTTAACGAGTTGTTCTTATTAGAATACTAGCTTTCCGCCCGCGGCTTCGCTCGCGTGGAATTCGTTTATATTGTGGTATAAAGCACAACATACACAATTCAATGTCAATTGGTAGGAACCAAAAAAAGCATAAGCTATCATTCCCCTTCTTACGTATTTTAAAAAACACCCAGCGCCTTCTATCGCGTACCTTAAGAACTAAATAGTGTAAGCTATCATTCCACTTCTTACGTATTTTAAAAAGCACATCTTTACCATCATATAGCGCCATCTATCGCATACCTCATGTCCAATCCATCTATAAAGCAAACTGTATTTTTGTTTTCCCTCGGGTATATCATTTTTTTCCTATCATCATCTAGCGCCATCTATCGCATACCTCATGTCCAATCCATCTATAAAGCAAACTGTATTTTTGTTTTCCCTCGGGAAAATCATTTTTTTCCGGGATAAAAAGTAACCTATTATTTAATCCGGACTTCTAACTTTACGTCTGCAAAATTTCAAAGCAATCGGTTCAGTAGTTACCGCGTGAAAGCGGAACAAACAAACTAAGCTTACTTTCCAATTTATATTATTAGTAAGGATTTATGGGGTGATGGCGTTATCTGGTCAGTCCATAAAATAAAGTTGAGTGAAGCATACAATTTGCTCGTTAGCAGTAGGTCATCCTATTAACTTGGATATAATAACTGATATACCTAAGACTTATATGTATATCAGAAGTTTGACCGCTATGTGTGTCTATAACACTATATGTCTTAAGCGGGTAATCTAAATTAGTTGCGTGTAAAACTTACATAATTTTTAAAACTTTGTGAATTACTTAAATAATAATGTTTATTTGATACCTGAACATGGAAATATGGCAAAGTATTGAACAAAAACTGGAAAATATATGATTAAAACAAGTAACAAATCGTTTCATTTGAAGTAATAAAACATTAATATCTTTAACCTTATTGTAGAAAGTTCTTATAAAACCTAATACATTCATGAGAGTTAGTATCAAAGGAATTTAAAAGAAATATATTGTGACAAAGTCAAAGATTTCGTGACCGACCAACTTTCTAGGAATCCAGCCCATGCTAATGATACCTCAATATTAATCGGATAAGGGTTAATGAAAACCAATTATTCACATCTAAGTACGTGTAATGATCCCTTTAATGGCTTCCTCTCGAGTAAATTGAATAACAAGCCTTATTTGGCTTCAACAAACGAAAACATTGGCTTACGAACAAACAAGTACATAATTAAGTAACGATCTACATAATTAGTGTAGTGCTCTTTTTCTTAGTCTTCTGTAGAACTATATTTGGGTGTGCATGATACGTGCATTTCGCTCTTATCTTCCAAGGGTCTGGACACCCAAGGTATGCAAAAAGAGATACGCAACAGAAGTTCCGCGGCTGATTTACGTTCCGACGTACTCGTATTCTGCTGATGTAACAACAAAAGTGCAGAATTTACGCGGCAGAAATTGAGTTACGTCAATTTGTGTGAACTGATTAATTATACATATATTGATGATCTTGGTAGATATTCATAATAATATGTACTGGTAGATAGCATTGTTTACAGTGGTATACAAGCAAATTAATATTGGAAAACATCACCACAATTTCAACGATTCTGTAGTAAGTAGCCGACGCCAAAGTCCGGCCCGCTCGTCTTTCGGCTACGGAGGTCAATAAATATATTTTAATATACCGTTATCTAGAAGTAGCACCAGGCTTTATATAACCAAATTTATTTTGATGTTTAGGAACACATTCTGAACATGTGAATTCTATTTGGCTATTGTATTTAAAAAAAGATCTTGTACAAGATAATAAAATTGAAAAACAAAATAAAATTAATAATTAATTGTTCTTTTTATACATATTTTTGTTTTGTATTTTGTAAACTATAAACAGGCTGTTACACAGCAATGAGTTCTGCTACTATACTTTAGTGAGTTTGTTTCGATCCAGTAGCGGAGTCAACTTGCAGATACAAAGACGTTTTAATCAATCTAATCGCATAAATAAATATTTGATTGATTGTAAACGATCCCTCAATATCAATCAGGCCAGGTATTGGGATGTAGCAAATAAATTATACCCTACAAAGTACGGTTTCGCAAGAGATCCTTATAATGGTTTCCTCCGGGCAAATTGGATGAGAGTCCTGTTTGGCACCTTCGAACGAAAATATTTGCACACCGTTTTAAGGCTATTTTTCATGGGAAAGGGTGAAATTGGTTTCCGTGGATTTTATGGGATCGAGGCCATTAGATTTGGTCTGATCGCTTCGTTGGGGATGAAAAACGTTTTTAAGTGAATATATTATAGAGTGTCGGAGGCGTTCTAAATTGGTGTTCTCACCTTTTTTATAGCACATAAAACAGTAATTTTTATATCAACATATTTCTTTAAGATTATGCGTAATAATTTTATTACTTACAAATCGATTACTTCGTGCTACACTAAAATAATAGATAAAATACTTAAATCTAAACATATTAAAAAAATTGCTCTTATCTTTGCCAGGCCATAAACAAGTGGAACTCGTTGCCGGCTCATGTGTTTCCTCCTTCCTTTGACATGGATTCCTTCAAAAGGAGCGTGAAGAAACATCTTGCGGGCCAGTTTGGCGATGCTAACGAATACGATATTTCGGTTTCAAATCCATTGTCATCGCGATGTGGGTTTCTCTCTTGCTTACCATCAGGCTGGAAGGAGCCAATCAAATCGAAATTCCAGCCTCTGACTGGTTGATTAATTACGAAATCTCAGAAACGATAACACCTAAAAATTTGAAATTTTGGTACCTTAATTTGGAACTGAAACAGCCCGACTTGTGAAATACCTCCACCTTACAGAAGACCACAGCCAAATAACAATCACTTGTTAGACTAAACATAATGTTTTGGTTATCTACCTTATTGTGATTACCACCTCATATTTGGCTAGCATGGGGATTGAACCAGTAACCAATAGTTGCAACGATGACTTGATTTAAATGATGGTGGCCCTGTATTTAAATATTTAAAATATTATATGGTTCGCGTTATTACGGGTTAAATAGTATTATTTATGTTAATCTACAGTTCATCGATCTTTCTACCAACTTCAGTAGTTTTAGCGTGAAAGAGTAGTAGTAAAAAATGTATGGGTAACAAACACCCACACAAATTCTCGCATTTATAAATAAGAGAACGCGGACGATACGATGGAGCATAGAACTGGAATATTCGTAAAAATAATATAAAATGAGTTTTCTAACAAAAACGTATCAAATAATCACTTGTTTTTCACAAGTGCGTTATTGTGAAAACAATAAGATTTACTTATTATAATTAGGAGCATAAAAATAAAACCTAATAACAAACTCGACAGTGACACGAGCCAAGTACCCAATTAGGGGCGAAATAAAAATTCAAATTTCTTTGTTAAAACAGGGTATTCTTTTATATATCATCGTTTAGGAAATTGAGGATTTATTCTGTTACAATAAATGTTGTGTATGATATTTTTTCTGAGAGCCCTTTTCAATTAAAATCAATCATACGTTTAGTATATCTGAATGCTACATTAACAGGATAGAAAATGATTTTAAGTGGCGGTGACAAGTTATTACAACAGATAAATTCATCGCCTTCGATAACTGGTAGCTCGCTCAGTTGGAAGAGCAGCACACGCGATACGTGAAGATCGTGGGTTCGAATCGACCACACAGAAGCATGTAGGTCAAAATGTATAAAAATGATGTATATGATATTATTATTGAATATCACACATGAGGTCCCACAGTTATTTTAATTTAAATGTTTTTATTTTATTTATTTCAATATCTATATACTTTTTTAGTGTTTTTTTTTCCAACTGACAAACTAACTGTATGGCTTGGTGCAAAATTAGTAATAAGTTTAGCTTTTTATTTGTAAAAAAAACTACTGAGTTTCTTGCCGGTATCTTCTCGGTAGTTATAGGTTCCGAACCGGAGGTAGCTTCATTTGCATTGTATAGAGACGATTCATAAGTATTACAAATGTAATCTACATGAATAAAAAATATTGACTTTGACTTTGAATCTTACACCGCAAGAGGAGATGTAAATTTTCTCCTTCTTTAAAATATTATTTTCCAAACTTGAGTGATCTTTATCCCACCCCAATGCTGTTTATTGCGTAAGATCATTTCAAATGTATAACATGGAACGCGAAAATACAAAATTCTATATGTACTGGTTGAGAGGTTTTAAGTAAAGCAAATGAAGTTGTTATTTAATTGTGAAAGTAGGTACTCCTGTCTTATTCCCCATCGGCAAACTAATTCAATTTATAAATTAACACAATCTGGATGGAATACACACGAGGTAGGTATTACGCTGGGGAACTGAATGAGTACTCATAGTTGTTTCTAGTTTCGTGTAATTGTAAACCATGTCTGGTCTGTCTCAAAGAGAACGAGATTTAGGTACACAACGCACATTCAATTCTATAGCTGTATTGTATAAAAATATAGGTATATAATAAATAATATTAATAAATCAATAATTACAATATTATTTCCTCCAAAGTGCCGGTAACGACTACCATTTTGATTTTTTTGTGTTCGTGATCGTCTGGACAACCTTTGTAAATAAACGAAGTATTACATAAAATAAAAGTTCAATGTGATACCAGTATGAAAACAATATATATTTTTTTTATATTACACTTCAAGATTGACCTCTCCCCACCTGATGTTAAGTGGAAATACGATCCTAGCTTAAGGGCAACAAGTAGAGCATAATAAAGCTGTTACTGGACTTGTTGCCCTTACCTTGAAGGCTTGACCCCTGCTACTAATGTAGCACCCCCCAGGAGCTCTGGAAACCTTACTCACACGCAGGAACACAACAACACAGAAGTGATTGTTATTTGGCTGCGGTCTTCTGTAAGGTGGAGGTATTTCACCAGTCAGGCTGTCCAGTTCGAGCGATAAATCGCTATGTCCCACCTCTCATAAAATAGATAGATGTAAAACTAAAATATTTAGAAATTACAGTCTGAATTAGGTCTCAGTTGCACCAAATTAACTATAGCGGTAATATTTTGCAGATTAGCTCGTGACTTAACCCGCTTTTTTTGGATAATAAGTCCTATGTACATATTTATCAATTAACTAGTCTCTCTATTAAAATTCGTTAAGTTGTCCGCGACTTCGTTCGCGAGAACTACAGGGTTTTTTTTCGCAATAAAAGGTAGCCTATGTCCTTTCTCGGGGTTTAAAGATTATCTTCGTAAAACCAGTAGAACATTCGTGGGATTAAGTATAAAAATATTCAACAAGTTACCGCAATGTATTGTTGATTTACCTATGCATAGATTTAAGATCCATATTAAATCATGTTTAATGCGAAAAGGATACTATAAACTTGATGAATATTTAAACGATAAACATATATGGACATGATTGTCTGTTCGCTCGCACACCATAGTTTTTAAGTTCTCTAGCTCTAAACATTGTAAAGATTAGGATAACTACTGAGTTTCTTGCCGGATTCTTCTCGGTAGGATTAGGTTCCGAACCGGCTATAGCTTCAATTTTGGTTTGTATTCATTCTGACGATGCATAAGTGTTACTTGTAACCTACATGAATAAATGAATTGACTTCGACTTTGACTTTGACTCTGTGCCAAACTTCATCAAAATCGGTTGAGAGGTTTAAGCTGGAAAGCGTAACAGAAAGACAGAGTTACTTTCACATTTATAATATTAGTAGGGATTTATTACATCCCGACTTTCCATACATTCTTTCAAACTTTTTCGTTTATAAAATTAGCATCACTATCTGCATTATTTGCATAGCTGGACAAACAAGAGATAACAAGCGTGCCCCTCAAAGACCCACCACAAAGCGTGGTTTACGTTTAAATAACGTCATATTCCTGCAAATACCCTCGTAATTTATGATCTAATGAATAACAACTTCCTCCTGAATAATTTAAAGAGTGTTTTTCCTTGGACGCTAGTAGAGACGAGATTATCACGGCGAAAATGTACCGTCAAAGCTTCTATTATCGGCGTGGTAAAGGTTTTCGATTAGAGTTGAACTCTGTGGTCGTTACGTCAAAGGAAACGTCTTTGTACCCGATCGTATTATGCATGTCGTGGGTGGAACGTAACACAAAAGTATGATAATTACTTTAGTTATGCCAACGATAGAGATGTTAAGAGTCAAGGATGAAACTGTCTGCTCTATGGCTTTTGGAAAGAAAGAAAGAGGCCATTGTAATTATATATTTATTTTTCTTTCAGGCTTTTTCTCAAAAAGACCATGAAAACCATTCTTAAGTATACAACTATCGGCTTATTATGGTTTCGACTTAACTTGCTTTCTAGTCTAGTGGCTTACGATCCAGAGGCCATAAGTTCGATTCCAGCGATAAAATCATAGAAAACCGGATTTTTTTACAATAAATATCGCCTTTCCCCTAGATTTATCTAGGCTGATATCATCAGATCCTGGTTTCATTATCATGGTACTACAGGCGAAATATCTCATTTCCAACATAAAAACATAATTTAAACCGGTTAGTAAATGACGAAATTTCCCGCAAACGCACGTATAAAATACGTAAGCCTAAATTAAGATATATTATATCTGTCTGCCCTACATAAATGTATTGTCTACCAAATTTCATGGTAGGGGCTGACATTTCTACCACAACCCATGTCAGTGATACAAAAAAACGTGTAAGTGATTCAATGACAAACGTATTATCTCTCAGTCTGATTGCGCGGGGAAAATTGAAGTTGAATCCTGAAACCCATTTCAAAGGTAATTTATTACTTTTGACCGGCGCTCTCCGCTGTGACACCCTAAATTTAACTTGCTTCAATAGTTTCGGAGCAAATTGTTACTAGATTCCAAATGTTTACGTAGATAGTTACTATAGAAAACACAAATATTAATACCACTGATACTGATAATTCACTTAGCTTATAGCTGAACTATTACACAAAAATATTTGGTTTCATTAACTGCAAATAAACGTAGGTGGCAAAAGTAATAAACAAAAAATTTTTGATTTCATAAACTGCCATTAAATTTATTGCCAAAGTATGTAATAGACATTTTTTATTTATTTTACAAAGTGACATTAAAAAGCAGCAAAGACTATATCATATTTGATAGGCCTGGCAAATCGCAAAATAAAAATCGTAAGCTCAATAAATCAGAGTTAGATCGTAGAGTTAACAACGTTAAATTTTTTTTAATGATTTTCACTTACAAAATGTGTCCTTTTCAGTGCATAAAACCATCCAGTAGGTACAGTCAGCGTCAAATAAAAAAGTAAGAGATATTAAGGGTTTTTAAATAATTCGCCGCAGTCAAAAAGCCAACTATATCGGAGAAATTAAATTACCTCTTAAATGTGTCAACCTATTAAGCGACTTCATTGTTGACAATAATTTGGAAACTCTGGGTTGGTTCAATTCCCCAATCGAAAAGTATGCTACGAATGAATAGCTCGGGTTTGTGGTCACCAACATACATGTAAGCCAGTACCAAAAGTTGTAAATACGACTTGAATTCAATCATGGAGGTCTTAGGCCCGAAGAAGTCAAGTCAAGTAATTTTTTTTTATTCATTTGAGTATATATTGCATCAGTATTACTTACGAATAGTCTCTATACAAATCAAATGAATATAACTATTGTTCAAGTCAGTTTGACAAGTTAGGGTTTGTTTACATGTTTAGTTCATAAGAAATTCAATAGATGGCGTTGCCTGTATTTTAGATCGCGCTATCATTGTGTTTTTTCGGTTTATATAAGAACATCTGGTTGCATTGATTAAAATGAGAAAGAAAATACCTACAGTTCACAGTGGTTTTATTTAAACCTAGTTCAAATATATTCAACTAACGAGAAAATTCCGGTAAACAACTCAGAAGTTTTTTTTACAAAAGAAAGCTAAACTTATTACTAATTTTGTACCAAGACATACAGTTAGTTTGACATCAAAAGTATAACTAGGTGTGTCACCCACCATTATATTCATCATAAACCTCTGTCTGTTTCGTTTCCACGAGTGAAGACCTTCATATAAATATATAAATTTAATAAACAGTATTCCGGAAATTAAATACGAACGAGCAAACCGTTCAACCCTTGTGCACACGCTTGTGAGGGCGCTGTTTCGCACAGATGAACAAATCAAAGAACAAAAGAATTTGGGGATAGTGAAATTGGCCTTTACATGTGTAGACATGAACAATAAAATTCGTATTAAAGTAAAAGAACACATGATTTTTATCGTTTCATATGTGAATGTGGGTACGTTTGACGTCATACAGGGCTAGCATGCGCCACGCGAGTTAATTTTATCCATGGACCTAATATAATAAACAGGACTGATAACTCTGAAAATTTTCATTATGAAAAATGAACACTATTGCAATGCAATAAAGTATTAATTCCTGTGCGCTTTACACAGATGCAAATCCGAGCCGACAGAGATAGCCAGGCCGGAGGCGTGTGTCTCGTTCTTTGATCTTTCTTAGATCTTGCCAGCATAAAATAATATTTCTGATCTAAATTTTGCCTGATCAAAAACTCAGTTTATGCACTTGTATTTAATTGTTATTTCAACAATTGTAAAATAATAAATTATATTTTAATTTATTTCTTTGATTTTATACATAAACTATAAAGAAAACGTAAAATAGTATTTGCTTATTTCTAATTTCCTAGTGGTAACCCTCTAAAGCATCACCATGAACTGTCATGGTGTCAGTAAGTCAAACTGTCATTGATTGAGTTTATCAAAATATTATTCTTAATATAATTCTTAGGCACCTTTTAAGATAAAATGGTGAAAAAATGTTGCGTTTATACTTGTTCAAGTGAATCATATAGTGATTGCCATATATCGTTCCACAGGTAAGCTTAAAATAATCTTACTGTAAATCTTACCACTAGGGTACCCATAATTCTCGTAATATTTCAATTGTGTGCTCGAGTTAGTTCTTCACTGTTGTACATTTATTTACAGTTACCTACCTTAAAAATGAAGTAATGCGACAAAAATGGCTCAGCAATACACGTAAAGCAAAAAATCACTAAAAATTCTGTCGTATGCAGCCGGGACTTGCTATACCTACGATTTCTCCTGTAGTAAGTATCATTAGTAATTGTTTATCATGCTTCAACGCAACAACACACAACAAGATTTAATTTTAGGAATCTTTGTTTAAACACCTAATCAAGTATTTTAAAAAACACTATTTGTATATACACTATACATAGTCTTTTAGGTTCCATACCCAAGGGGTAAAACGGAACCCAATTACTAAGACTTCGCTTTCCGTCTAACTGCCATCAGGCTGTATCTTGTGAACAGTGATAGTTAGTTATAATTTTAATTTTTTGATGCCTTTATAACAACATCAAATACTTAATACTAAAAAACAAGATAATATACGTATGTAAAGGGCTCCCATACAACATACGTGATTTTATAGCTTGCCGGATATTGATAGCTATTACAGTTAGACACTTAAAATATTGACGGAATACACTTTATTTAAAGACAAATAATTAAATTGAAATAAAATAAATACTTAAGAAGGATTCGTTTTACAGTAAAATATAGTAAAACCTTTACGACTTATGTACTTGGCCCGGTTTATTTTTACTTAATTCTTATATGAGTATTATTTTGTAGGTCATAAACTGGATGTAATATGTTGCACTAAGTTAACTGTAATGTTTATTTTACAGACCAAAAAAAATAAGTTCTCAGTAATACATTGAGCCACCGACCACTACCAGACTCTGACGAAGAAATCCTACATCCTGCCACCTCTTGAAGATATTATCATGTTTAAAAAGTCGTTTAAGCGATCAAAATGTTCAAACGATGTTTTTTGGTTAATATTAATATTGGCACTGAAAACAATCTGTTGCCCACCGTGATCAGAAGTTAGGTAAAAAATCGTAGACATAGACTGGCGTACAATTATTACAAAAGCCATTCATTAAACATGTAGCCGAAGCGGCTGTAATTGTACTTACTAGCAATTATTTTAAGCATTGTTTCAACTATATTTTCTTGTCATCTGTATCAACCAAAGCATGTAAATGGCTAAATATAATAATAATAATAAATAAATTTAGGGTTATTCTCGTTGTCCCTACCAGGCGCGTCCCCAGCAGTAGGGACAGTGGAAAATTCAATAAATGATTCAAATTTATTGCCATTGTCCCCATTGGAGTAAAAGGGAGTAAAATTATACATAAATTCTATTGAAATAATTCAAGATAATTTTTTCAAACCTATAAACATAAAAGTAATGCTGTCCCGGTTGTTTTCAACAGTCAAATCTGTCCAGACGATAACTTTGGAACATGACGACCACCGTGGCCAGATGCGAGCGGGCCGGACTTTGTTGTTGTACCATCTCTGAGGTCCCGGGTTCGAACCCGGTCGGGTCAATAAGGGAAACGATCTTTTCTGTATTGTCTCGGGTCTGGATGTTGTGGTACCGTCGTTGTTTATGATTTATGTAACACAAGTGCTTTAGCTACTTACCACAGAATCTGAGCAATGTATGTGATGTTGTCCAATATTTATTTATTTATTTTACTAGATGTAGTGGGGACAACGGGCTAAATTTTAATTATTTAATCAAATGTCCGTTATCAAAATAAATCTTGTTGTCACCCTATTAGAAAGGGACACGCGCCTCTGTGGTAGCTATCTCGCTCGGCTCGTTTTTTTGCTGCGAGTGCTCGGTCCTGTTTATTATACTAAGTCCATGATTTTATCGCGCTCTTAAGAAATGTCAAAATCAATGCGTCAGCTGCTGATTGGCTTAAAACACAACTGTGATGTGCTATTAGCCAATCAACAGTATCAAAATGTTTGTCGTCTCATGCGATAAATTTGACGTATTGCGCATGATAGAGGCATACGTAGGTATCTTGATAAAAAAAGTATATACGCACAGTAGCGACTTAAAAAATGTTACCGGTAAACATTCATGTGATTGGTGGCCGCCCTCGTGACATTTCATCAAGAAAAAATTATTCCCATACTTATCAAGAGACGAAACGAGACAGTATTTGACCAGCGATTGGATAGAACTGTTCAAATATCTAATAAAATAAAATAAATTAATTTATACGTACACTAGCTGTGCCCGCGACTTCGTTCGCGTGGACTACATCTTTTCATGGTTGGTTTTACCCCTTTCTCCCCTAATATTCGAAACAAAAAGTAGTCTATATTTTAATCCAAGTTTCAAACTATATTTGTGCCAAATTTCATATCTCTAACTTCAAAAATAATCATTTTTCCATACAAACTTTCAAAGGTGGTATTACCCCCCTCCCCCCCTTATTTTCTAATAAAAAGTAGCCTATATCCGTTCTTGAGATTCAACGTATACCTATACCAAATTTCATCAAAATCGGTTAAGAGGTTTAAGCAGGAAAGCGTAACAGTCAGACAGACAGACAGAGTTACTTTCGCATTTATAATATTAGTAGGGATGTTAACATGTTTTTTATCGAAATCAGTTTGGTCAAATGTTAATTGCCTGAAAATAAGAATGCTGATTGGCAGAAAGCGCCAGCTAATCAACACTACCAAAACTTTTGTCGTATCATGGGAGATATTTGACATCTTGCATACTAGTAGGTAAGCCACAAATACAATTTTAATAACTTTAGCTTACTCAGTAAATAAAACTACCGAGTTTCTTGCCGGAATCTTTTTGGTAGTTACATATTTCGGGCCAGTGATGAAGTCACTTAATAGAAGTTTCAAATGTGTTATTCATTTCGATCTTCGTAACAGCAATTTATATTTAAAAAATGCATCGAATTTACAAATTGAATGTTGATATGTCCGAAGTCCCGTTAATATTTCAGGGCGAGAACGAGCGAACGTTAATGTTACCGAATAATCAATATACCGCCTGCTCAAAGCGACAATGTATTATTGATATAACAACGTCAATGTTTGATTAAACACGTTGAATTTATAACCTTTTGGCTTTAACCAATTCGACACTGTTATTACTTGCATGGTTGTAAATTATGATTAGTGATCGTGGTTTCGCTTACGAATATAATGCATGATTAGCTGTTCCCTGCGCCTTTATACTTTTTATTTCGGGCTAAGAAGTATGTTAATGTTAATTACTAAATCCCACATTCTATCTTATTTAATTTCAATACCATGCTGTAGATTTTGTGTGGAAGAGTAACAAACATGCAATGCCAAATCCATACTAATATTATAAATGCGAAAGTAACTCTGTCTGTCTGTCTGTCTGTCTGTTACTCTTTCACGCCTAAACAGCTGAACGGATTTTGATGAAATTTGGTATAGGTATACGTTGAATCTCAAGAACGGACATAGGCTACTTTTTATTAGAAAATAAGGGGGGGATGGGGGTAATACCACCTTTGAAAGTTTATATGAAAAAATGTTGATTTTTGAAGTTAGAGATATGAAATTTGGCACAAATATAGCTCGAAACTTGGATTAAAATATAGACGACTTTTTGTTTCAAATATTAGGGGAGAAAGGCGTAAAACCGACCATGAAAGGATGTAGTCCACGCGAACGAAGTCGCGGGCACAGCTAGTTATAACTTAAGTTTGAGTTTTGGAATCTCAATTGTGAATAAACTTCCGCATTCGCATAAAATGGAATCCTCATATTTTTATACCTGAAATTTCTTTTATCGTAGTATTTCATGAGGAAAACGAAGCTACCTATATAAACCTTAACCTACCATTTGGTAAAAAAATTACAACTTAAACGTTTTTTAAACCTTAAACTATCATTGAGGAAAAGAAAACAGAACAAAAAAAAACAAAAAAGAAACAAAACGCATTCGATACTTTTTCGGAACCTTAAGTAAGTAATAGGAGTAGAGACTCCAAAATCACGTCATAACATTAATGCTATTTTTACGGAAACAACAGATTTAAAATTTACGATGTGCAGTTCACAGGAGAGCGGCCGTAAATAGGGTCATATAATGCGAACGACCCATAAAGACGTGTGTGAGCCAACGCTTTTAGCTTCTCATGGTGTTTGCTTACTTTTTGTTATATTATAAATGCGAATTTTGTAAGAATATAAGTATGCCTAGTTGTTTCGCTGTAGGTTTCTAAACCATTCACGCAAAGAGTTAGAACGAGCTTGGATGAAATTCGGTAGGAATAGAGATGACATACTAGATTGACATATAGAGTATACTTTTTATCCCGGAAAACGTAGGCAAAGTTGCGGGTAACCACTAGCCTATTTTAATTATGTACTCACCTCAAACTGCAGTTGCAGGACAACATTGAAAAGCGTCTAAAGAATAAGATTCTTCGTCTTATGACAAGAGTCAAAAAATAAATAAAATGATCAGCCATTTTTCTGTATTCACCAAAAAAGAGGACCAAATAAAATAAATTTTAGACTACATCACATTAATTGATCCATATATTAACAAAAATTCTGATGGGGATTCAAATTCAAAAACTATTTTCCATCTCTTTCTTATCTCTATATAATTAATTGGACAAAACATATAGACTCGTTCCAGTCGAAGTCGAACAAATCGTTTGGGAATAGGAGGGGGGGGGGGACCTTTGCGTCAACCAATACCACACTGCAAACGATGTTTCTTTAAATTGTTTAAAGGACACTGGAGCAGCGAAATGATCTAAATCACAAATCTAATACGGTATATGTTTTTGTTTCGCAAAATCGATCAACGCCATATTATGTTTACCTATCGTTTGTAATTGTTTGTAGTATAACACACTAATTTGAATAAGTCAACATTGCGCCCCAAACCGCCCCCTACGCGGTCGATTTAAAAAGTTCAAAGTGGGAGCCGACAGTTCCGTGGCCGAGTTAATTTATTGGTCGGTGTTGCCATAAATCGTGCTGCTGTGTCCATAGAGGATATACTTATAGAGTGACCGTGCAAAGTTTAAATATGAAAACTTTGATTCGATTGAAAGTTAAGCAAAGTTACTCGAAAGCAAGTTCGAACTGTTTTTTTTTTATTTTTTATCTTTAATTATTATGAAATGTTCAACTTTAATTTTTGTTGTTAAAAGCAGAGGAGGTAGGAGTATTCAGCTCATGACTCGACTCTGACTTGCCCTATGGTTGACGGGTAGAGTGTTGAATGACATTAAATATCCATTTCTGTTTCTGTACTAAAAGTTAAATATAAAATATAATTTTATTGATGATATAAGTAATAGACAAATTATACATTACAACAAATAACATTCTGTATTTGTAGTTTTTTCATGTAAGAAATGGTTAGGTTGATGGTGAATGTTATGTTGCCTCTAAGTTTTATTACCTCAATGGTTGTGTCCTTTAATTACGGCGTGTCGCGTCGCAAACACCGATCCACCCGCAACAATTAATTGTGTAATTACGACGCCAATTTTAAGGCCCTACATGATCTAATAAAGTCTAAGGAAGGAAGCGAAATTGCGCAGCTCTGGACGCAGGGACGGAGCGAGGTTAAAAGATGCAGGAACGTTTCGAGTAGAATGTTTAATGTTATTATCGACCTGATTGTCGAGTGGTTTATCCTTTCATAAATTAGAATTTCAAAGACTATTATTGTAGTTGAACTTTAATGTTCCAATAATGAAAGTACTGGGATTAAATCACGGGGTGTTTGATTCCTCGGTCGAACTAAGTAACTTACAAATTTTCCGACAGTTGAAGTTAGGCGGTGATCTCTTTTTCTTTAAATGCACTTCGAGATTGACCTCATCCCACCTGATGTTAAGTGGTAATGAGGTCATAGCTTAAGGGCGACAAGTACAGCGTAATAAAGCTGTTACTGGACTTGTAGCCCTTACCTCAAAGGCTTGACCCCTGCTACTAATGTAGCACCCTCCCAGGAGCTCTGTAAATATTACTCACACGCAGGAACACACCAACACAGAAGTGATTGTTATTTGGCTGCGGTCTTCTGTAAGGTGGAGGTATTTCACCAGTCGGGCTGCTCCTGTTTGAGTGTTAAATCGCTATGCCCAACGTCTCTTTAATTCTCTTAATTCCTACTAAAACATAAGATTGCATTAACGACTAATATCGTGATATCTTTCGAGACGATCAGTTTAAAATGCCTTTAGTTTCGTATTTTTTGAGATAAATATTACTTAAGTTGGTCAGATTGGTCACGCATCTCTCTCACACACCGCACAACTGCATGTATAGCTTAACCTTCGTTTCCTAATGCCTCCTCCACACTACTCGCGAAGTTGAACGAAGTTAGACGAATACGATAGTGTAGAGCGGCACTTCGACTCGCCTCGTGCTCGCCGCGTCATACTTTGCCTCGCCTCGGGCGAACTTCTCCGTGTAACTTCGCGAGTAGTGTAGAGCAGGCGTAACAGTTGTCGCTATCGCTCTTGCTTGCCATAACGCGCATTAACAATTCAGAATATTTATATCTTAAATCCTAATATTTCCACCAAAGGTATGGTCTAATGCACTGTAAAAGCTTCAACCAAATCTACTCCTCAGAGATTTGTACTGAAGAAGTTCAGCCACTTTGAAATCACATTTTAACCCGATCAACCGGCAAATAGGACACCTCAAATGGAGCGGATCTATTGTCTCACTCGGGACCGGTTTTAAACGGAAACGGGGCAATCAATTGGCCCGCCGAAGGTATTACAATCTTTTAATGGTCCAATTGATCAGCGGGCAAATGTCCCTTTGAAGGGTAATCCATTACAGGGGGTCGGTTTTGTTTGAATGATGTGTTTGCAGGCGAGCCTTCGAGCGATGAACCTGACACGGCAATTGACTTCTTTTTAATTAAACATTTTTAAATAAGCCAAAGGAAAAAGCAAATGTTTTGCGAATGCGTAATAGCTCTAACTTAGGAAAAGGAAGAAAAAAAGAAAAAGGTTTATTTAGTGACATACATCGGATTTATAAAACTTCTTAATATTATTTTACTTATAAAATTATGGCACTTAGCAATGGTCGAGATATCCCAGTGACATCCCGACGCTGGTTTTCGTACATGCCCATCAAGTGGTAAGCAGCGCTGCATGCAGCGACAGTGAAATAAATCCATACTAATATTATAAATGCGAAAGTAACTCTGTCTGTCTGTCTGTCTGTCTGTCTGTCTGTCCGTCTGTCCGTCTGTTACTCTTTCACGCCTAAACGGCTGAACGGATTTTGATGAAATTTGGTATAGGCATACGTTGAATCTCAAGAACGGACATAGGCTACTTTTATTAGAAAATAAGGGGGGGATGGGGGTAATACCACCTTTGAAAGTTTATATGGAAAAATATTTTTTATTTGAAGTTAGAGATATGAAATTTGGCACAAATATAGCTCGAAACTTGGATTAAAATATAGACGACTTTTTGTTTCAAATATTAGGGGAGAAAGGGGTATAACCGACCATGAAAGGATGTAGTCCACGCGAACGAAGTCGCGGGCACAGCTAGTACTAAATAAATAAGTATAGAAAAGCTGTTCTACTAGAAACACTTCTATTAGAAGCAATTAACAGTTTCAAATTAATTACCCGCCGACTACGATGGATGACGGAAAATAAGCAAGTCCGTTTAGCGACGAACGAAGGGTCTTGTTCACCCTTTTGGTCCCGGGTTCGATTATAATCGAAATTTTCTGAACTGGTTTGATTTTGGGTGTACTGGATTCTTACTCCTATTTATTTAGTATTAGACATCCGGTACTCAAAGTGCAAGGGAAAAAACTCAGTTGGAGTAAAGTTGATTGGTGTTATTAACTAACTCATTTATTTCTTACTAGTTTTTTCCCGTGACTTTTGGGGATAAAAAGTGTCCTATTTGTTAATCTTGTATCTCATTAATCTACCTACCAAATTTAATCCAAATCGATTGGGTAATATCTGCATGAAATACAAATTAATAGGTAATAAACAACCACACAATTTTTTACGTTTATAATATAAGTATAAAGTATTTAGCACAATTATACGAAACATAATTGTTTAGAGTTTTAGAACTTATTCAATTAGTTAGTTAAAATGACTCTTTTTGTAGAAACAAAGAAAATATTTAGGTTTAAAGAATTTTTATTTCTCATAAAAACATACAGTTCACTTAAAATGAGATTCACAATCAAATAATATAGACATATCTTTTTTTTTTGCCCTTGCCTCCGGTACTCAAATTTGAAAGTTATATTGAACTAACATATTCCTTCCGTTTAGCTTTAAGAGTAATTTTACGATCACAAATTTTAACATCTTCTGGCAGTTTGTTGTGTAGCTGTACTCCGCCAAAAAATATAGTTTTTATAATATATATTTAACCTTTAAAATAATCTTATTTTTTTATAAATGACAGTTTAAATCAATAGTCTATCAATATTGTATTCAGAAATGTTTTAAGTTCGTTTACAATAATATCAACGCTGAGCGTTTTACAATATTTTATTCAATAGGTATCCTATGATTCGATCTCGATTGTAAAATTGTAATGTATATTTCAATTTTAAGCAATTATCTACTTAGTTCGATTGACAGATCATTAATTCCATGGTCATTCAGAAAGTTGCAAAATCAAATGAAATGTATTTACAAAATATTATGCAGAATTTTCTTTATTTTTTTTTACAGCAGCTCTGTATATTGGCTTCTCTGAACCTGATGGTAACCCACATCGCGATGACAACGGATGTATATCGTAGTATCCTATCCGTTATCATCGCCATACTGGCACGCAAGTTTCTTTATGCTACTTTTATTTGCCATTGATTTCTATTTTTAATTAAAACGTTATTTACTCGTAAAGTCTGTCGTAACGCCAAATAAAAAAGTAAAAATTAGACTTTTAATGAGGAACTCCCGTTCGATAATCAAAAATAAATTATCGTACAGGAAAAAAAGTATTTTATGAACACGAACGGACAGGCGGGCGTCGAAGGAACTCTCAAATTTCACTAACTAAGTAAGTCTGAGAGAAATCTCCACGGACGGTGGAGTGCTTAACAGAATTTGACGTCTCGAACGAATATTGGAGGCAAAATATTTGCTTGAAAGTTGCTGTAGACGCGAACACATTTCCATGAGACATTTTGTTTGCTGCAGGCAAACATACTCTCATCTTGTATGCAGACGCGTTTCATGCATTAAAATGTGTACTATGTTCTTACTATCAAACATTGTTAACGTTTTGCGGAAGATTATAACAAAACATGGACCAGTGATGTTGACTTTAATAAAAAATATTTTTACAATCATCAATGACGTGAAGAAAGGCTTCATAAGATAATAAAAACGGACAACATCATATACATGCTTAAATTATATGGTAAGAGGCTTAAGCAATTGTGTTACAGAAGTTAATACAACACCCAGACCCGAGATAATAGGGAAAAAATATTTTCCATATTGATCTGACGGGAATTGAAAACTTTAAATTTTTAACACGTTTGGTATCGATTAATTTTTAAATTGTATTATCAGACTTCTCTTAATTTATTGAAAATATTTAAAAAAAATTGTCTGCGCACTGAAGTTTCGTCCCATACATAGTATTTGCAAATTATCTTAGTCCAAAATGTTTTAGTCCACAATGGCTGAATTGATTGCAGGACACTATTCGGAAGAATTAGGTTGTCAGCCCGACCACTTGAATTTTGACGCTGCAGAAAAATTCGTTGTAACCTACATTAATAAATAAACTTAATATGATTAGTATCTCTTGCGTTTGCCTTGTATGTGACTAAAGGTAGGTAAGTATTGGATAACCGAGAAATATATTACCACGAAATCGAATCCAGAACGTAAACTTCGTCGACCTGATCATCTGAATGCTTCATTCCATTGACAGAAACTGAAAGGCCGACTTACAATTGAACCGGTATTGCATAGAAACAGCAAAGTAGGCGCTTCCAAGTTTGGTTGGATCGGAGCCAAAGTTGACCAGGGTTGCAGCAGCGAATGATGCTGTAATTTTATTTCCTCGTCCATATCATTAGTTATCTGTTCTGGCTGTTGAATAGCCAGTCTTGTGAAAAGATAGATTAGGAACGAAATTGGTAGTGTAAAGAATCGATTGTCGTTGTCACTTAGAAAGGCGGAACTTTCATGATAGGGTTTTAAATTAAAAATCAGAAGAATATCGAAAGTGAACCTCCCCATTTTGGCGCTGTACTGCTGTTACTCACGGAAACTAAAATTGGGAATGGCGCTGTCAAAGCACTGTGTGATGGTGCCGATTTTTTTGATGAAATTAACAAAATGTATTAAATACACTTATTACAAGTAATGTTTCAAAACTAAGCGCTGGATTTTCAATTGCTAGATAAAAATTAACAGAATATATTTATCGCGTTGTCGGAATAAGACGAGGCGTGGAGACTTCACCGTCACACTATTGGGCCTCAATCGTTAATTTATATGAGTATAAATAAATAAATAATTATTAAATATTGGACAACATTACATACATTGCTCCGATTCTGAGGTAAGTAACAAAAGCACTTGTTGTATAGAAATCAGAAACAACAACGGCACCAACACCCAGTCCCGAGACAATATAGAAAAGTTCGTTTTCTATATTGATCTGACCGGTAATTGAACCCAGAAACTCAGAGATGGGGCGACGCCAAAGTCCGGCCCGCTCGCATCTCAGCCACGGAGGTCGTCAATGCTATAACGGAAGAGTCATTTTAAATCTCTCAATTTCAGAGAATACCGCTCCGCTCCAGTCACAGTAACTAGGTGCAGTCCCGCTAAGTAGTTCTGGCAGTACTCCAAAATCAGGGCTGTCGAACCGTTCAAGTTTGGAGCTAAGTTTCGCTTCCATAACCGAAGATTAGTTGGATGATAATTTTCGTGTTGACAGGTGTTTAGTCGGTGCACTTTGTAGACTGAAATGTAGGTTGGTCTCTCTCGTGTAGACTTCGATCAATTGATCGGAGGTAAAAGTAAATTAATGAGCGAGAAACTCTTGCAAGACTTTTTGGGACCAATAAAATTAACAGTTTTTGGCCAGGTAATGTTAACATTTTATATTTAATTATATTAGACTCACTTCAATGAACAAAACATTCCAGAAATTGGTTTTAAACACAAAATAAAGTACAAAAGTCGCTTTTTATCGCTAGAAAGCGATATCCTGCAGACTTCTTGTCACCTTTAGATAGTGGAAATAGTGAATACTAGCGACTCACCCCGGCTTCGCACGGATGTAATGTAAATACTTAGAAATATTGGCTTTTCTATTCTTAATTGCAAATAAAAACCTTCCTCTTGAATCACTCTATCTATTAAAAAAACGGCATCAAAATAGGTTCCGAAGCTTTCAAGATTTAAGCGTACATAAGCATATAGGGACATAAAAGCGACTTTGTTTTATACTAGGTAGTGAAGAATAATGGGTGAGAAATTAATTCGAACAAATCGTCCATTGTTTCAGCAACTACGATTAAAATTCTTAAATATTATGAGGCGCGCGTCCGTAATTTGTATATTTTACGACTAAAGCATTCGTCGTCGTAAGTTATGGGGTTTTATGTTAATTCGCCAACCCTACCGTTATAAATATTTTAAGCGCAGTGTAGTTTACATTATTTGTCTTTGCAGAAATTTCCGTTGAGCTCGGACGGTGTTGCTATTGCAAATTTGCCCGCTAACTAATAGCTTGACTAATATAAATGAACGTTTATTTGTTTGCGCTAAAAGATTGCAGACAGCTGCTTTTGTTTTCCTTTTGGTTCAATGGCAACTAACTTGCTTTTACAAAGTCTATTTCTGGCAATGCTGAGTGATAATTGATATAATTTTACGATAGAACATCGTCATTTCAAGACGCAATCGAGTCATACTTTTACAGATATTTTAAATATACTCACTCACCAATCTAGACCAAATTCATACACTAAAAGCACTTATTCATACTATAGTAATATTATAAATGCGATAGTAACTCTGTCTGTTTGTCTGCCCGGCTTTCACGCCTAAACCACTTAACCGATTTTGATGAAATTTGGTAAAGATATACGTTGAGCCTCTAGAACGAACATAAGCTACTTTATATTTTGAAAATAAGGGAGGATGGGGGAAAACTGCCCTTGGAAGTTTATATCGTAAAATATTTATTATTTAATTAAAGATATGAAATTTGGCACACATATAGTTCGAAACTTGATTTGAAATATGGACTACTTTTTGTTTCGAAAATAAGGGGAAAGGGGTAATCGACACTTGAAAGTTTATATTTAAAAACGTTTACCCCGTTTTTCTTCTAGCTGTTAAATTGAAAGATAAAAATCACTGTACCTACATACATTGAAATTATTATTCCCTAATTTCCGTGGCCACCTCCGTGGGAGGAGCTCTGTCAGAAGTTTGTCTGCGAGGCATGGCGGGCTTATGCTCGTTAGTACTTCTTTGCTGAATGTATAACTCGTTTGCAATAAATTGCACAGCTTAGCGAAGCTTGAGGAAACAGATGGAATAATAATGATAGCTCTCTTGTCGAAACCATAATATCTGCACACAAACCGAATATTTATTCAGCAGCTAAACGTCAAATAACCCAAAAGTTGTTGCTCATTTTTGCAACTTCGCGGCTCGTCCGCCCGCGGCCGGGACAGGGCCTAACTCTCAAGTTATATTAAAACGTGCAGATGGCGCCACCGCTGTTTCACACTGTCTCACAGTTGGACGGGTTGGGATTTGTGTTCTGGCTAATTTATAAACAAGAATAATTGTTATCCCCTCTTTAGTCGCAACAGCGGCCACTTTTCGGTATAGTTTTTGCCGTTTCGCGACAGATTTTGCCCAATGGGGGCGGGCTTCCGCGCTTGAAAAGTCCGCTAGGTAGCAATACGTGTGCAAGAGGTTCAGTTCCTACAAGATTGGTTATTTAAATTTAATGGTGACATGTCTGTCAATGTCATGCTAAAAATAAACCAATGACGTAATAGTTGTACCTTACGCTTATGTATTGCACCTTATTGGATTTTTAATACGCGATAGCCTCCATTCGGTAAGGATACGCCACGCGAGTAAATTTTGTCGCGTTCTTGATAAGTGTAAAGATTGATGCGTCAGCTGCTGATTGGCTAAAAATACGAATGCGTCACATGCGAGAAATTGCACGTATTGCGTATGCAGGACATAGTGAGATTTAGACTGGCCGGCTGATGAACATGTACTGGCATTGCACTCAGTCTCATAATACTATGAGACTGAGTGCAAAATAGTGGAACAGCCATTCTCGCTTCTCCCCCAAACAATCCTAACGGGGCTGTTTAGCTAGGTAGGGACAACAAAACTCTGTAGTGGTTATGGTTGAGCCGAGTTTCCCATAGCATAACCATAACGGCGATGAGGTCAAATCGGGGGGTTTTTTGGGGTAGTCCCGCCCTTCTCAGGGTGGATAGTCCCAAACAAGCCGTCACTTCCCTCAGGTGACGGTAGGTACATATTTCCCCTCATAAAGAAAAAAAAGGGAGAATGCTTAGCTTCACTAAGTCTAAATTCGTAATAAGAATATTTGCATAACATATAGTAATATAAACCTCTAGTAATCTCCACTAGGCATCCCTCGACACAAAGTTTAATTTGAATAAATATGAAAAACGGCTTGAGGAAATTGTAGACAGGCAAAACATAATCCTGCATTATTTATAGTTCAGTGAGTTCTGTTATTAAACGTAGAATAATATTATTAATTACAGAATTAATTGAGGCTAGGCAAAATTGATGGATTATTCCTGCCACATGGGGAATAAACTTAGCAGTTATTAATACATCGTTCTCACATATTTCTACTCCGCAATCATTATCTTACTTAGTACCTACCTTAGACGATTCTCGAGTTTATGTTCGAAGATGAAAGTATTTTTAATAATTGTTTTAAAATTGTATCTTATTCGTTTTTGGTATTGGGTGCGTTAGACGTGAAAACTCTGTTTATTCTATGTAGTTATTGGAGTTACTAGAAGCAAAGTTAATCAAATCATTTCGTGATCTGATTTTTATTGATATCCCACCAAGTGTCAAAGAAGCAACAAAAGATGGGATGTGATATTTTAACACTTAACAATTATAATATAACGTTCAAATCAGTTCCTTCATTGATTTTGATTTTTATATCGAAATCTATACTAAATATATATTGAACTACGTAGTTAGGGAATTATTTATGCCACGAACACACTAATCTATTTAATTATTAATGTTAAGGAATATTGGCCACACATACATAAACAATATTTGTGACTGCTGAGTGATTGTGGTAAAGAGTAGGTATTTGTTTTTTCCTATTAAGGTATATTTTACTGATCAATTGTAATAACATAATAACCTATGTCTGTTAGCTTATTTTAGACAAAAACATTTGTGAACTAACATATTCCATACTTAAGAACAATATGGAATAAAGTAAATTTGTTCTCAGTCAGTCAGTCAATTACAATTTTGATATTTAGTAGTAGTCAAATAATCAGTAACGTGAACACACTGATTCATATGAGTTATTTGACTATGAATAAGTCGTAGGACCATAGAATATTGCTTTTAAAATAATGTTTAGATTGTGTGTCCTCTATGTGCGTCAAAAAATTGTATGAGCAGTTTTGCAAACCACATCTTTATAAATGTTCAACAAGGCTTCCAAACTTTAATTTAATCTTTGGATATAAAATTTTATTCATAAACTTACTAACTGGACTTAGTGCATGAGCAAGTTAGCGGTGTCTCGTCCCATCGTACCTGTAACAAAGAATATCAGTAATTCATAACTTCATTTCTTTTTGCCTGTAAAACATTTTACGATTATGGCCTGTAATGTTTTAATGGAATACCGCAACGACGCTTTTATGGGTCGTGTGGAATTAATGGTATAGATACTTTAACTTTTTGATTAGAAGTAATGGGTGCTTTTCAATAGACATGTATAGTCAACTTTAAGAGTTCCTTAGTAAGGAATCTATGCTTACCTATATACTAATTTTATAAAGCTGAAGAGTTTATTTGAATGCGCTAATCTAAGGAATTACTTGATGAAATGAAAAAAAAAAAATTATTGGGTAGTCCGTTTATGGAGGAAGGCTTCAGGCTATATAACGTCACGATGCGATCAATAGAAGCGAAAACTCAGTTGAAAATGCGAGAAAAACGGGGATAGAATGCTTGCGAAGCCGCCGCGGGTCGCTAATGTACATTTAAGAGAGGTAGGGCATAGCGAGTTATCGCTCGAACTGGAGCAGCCCGACAGATGAAATACCTCCACCTTACAGAAGGCCGCAGCCAAATAACAATCACTTCTGTGTTGTTGTGTTCCTGGGTGTGAGTAAAGTTTCCAGAGTTGTTGTGTGTGTGTGTGTGTGGGGGTGTCTTGTCACCCTTAAGCTAGGACCTCATTACCACTTAACATCAGGTGGAATGAGGTCAATCTTGAAGTGTAATATAAAAAAAACATAAATACTCGTATAAAACTGCTGTGTTTGAACACCAGAGTATAAGAAACAAACAAGAAAATCGCTGCATGCTCAATTGGCTACTTGACAGTTTTTGAAAAAGTATTGCAAAATGTGCGCCCGTTCATTTTATATCCCAAGCAATTCGATTTATCTGGAAAAAATGTTAATAACCAGAGAAAAATAAGATTTTGTGTAACACATTTAAAAAGCGCGCAAAAACGCCAAGTCATGTCACTGTTGAAATTATGACGTCAACGTTGTAGACAACGAACCGATACGCATAGGAACGACTTCATTTAGATAAACGGAAAATGTTTCAATAAATTCTTAATACGATTAAAGACACAATAATTCAATTTAATCGGTAAAATAATCATTGTTTCGCGACATTAAAATAAATTATTTTTGCCGACAGCTGTCATTTCCGAATTGCAATGGTGGTTTCCGTTTCGGTTCTTTTGTTCCACAGATAAAAAAAGTAAAATTTATTTTGCAAAATTAAAATACTAACTATGCTTTTAATTATAAAATAAAAATGTAAAATTTTTACTTTACTAATAAGCTAACATATCTAACACTTTTCATATTTTATTGTTAACACTGTCAAGTAGCCAATTGGACCAAAACTAGCGTAGCGTTATCGTAACGTAATCACTGCAGATGCTGACGTTGTGCCATTACGCGGTCGCCAGACAGTCGGCTCTCGATATGCCTCGAGTTCATACTATACGTATATTTGGGTTATGAATATATTGTCCAGATTTATAAGGGATACAAGTACACTATATGTCAATCTTGTATATCACGTATCTTTCTTATAAATCTTCCCTAAGTCCACGCAGTAGGATTTGTGAAGGTATGTTTGTTGCTCTCTCTCGCAAAAATTGTAGAATAGTTTTGGATTAAATTTGGCATTGAGTAGTCTTTGCATGAATCAAGGGTAAACTGGAAGAGAATGCCTCTAGCTTTAAGTCCACCTGTTGTATTTTTTTGTGCAGTAGTTTTTAAATAAAATAAATATATCCCCGGCTTTGATGTTGGATTAAACATATTATTATATGATACTTTTAATCCCGAAATAACACAAAGTACCGGGAAACAGCTAGCTAGCAATGCCACAGAAACGAAGTAATCCGTAATAAGTAGTAAAATACAAATACAGAGAAATTTAGAATATATCAACAGTGTTCTAATAAGGTATTTAGTTAAAAATACATGTCATAAAGGTTATTGAAGATTTCGACCCGGAAAAAAAACACCTCTGCAAGTTTAATTATAAGTCATGTTGTGTGTTTAAGAAAGATAAATAGATAGATACACAGATTTAGTGCAGCAAAAATTTAATTTACCTTCCTTTTGAATCACTCTATCTATTAAAAAAAACCGCGTATAATTTAAGCGTACAAAGGGATATAGGGACAGAAAAAGCGACTTTGTTTTATACTATGTCACTACATAACCGACCGCCTTAATCACTATTAAGGCGGTCTTATTGCGAGAAAGCAATCTATCTACCATTACGTAATGAGCACATAAAATACATCCATATTTTAAACACATAATTTAAATCTAAATAAATGCATACATTAACATGTATATATATACACATCTCACACATTTCAACATTCTATCATTTCTCACCTATATTACAAACACACTCAAAGATCTTAAGAGTTTCAACTGTTTCTACAACTTGTATTGTACGCAAGCGAAACATTTTAGTCACATTACCATCTTTTTGGCACAGAGCTAAACCTAAATAATATTTCTAATGAAATTGACTCAATCTGTATATCAAATACAGCTATTTGCAGCCCAGAAAATTTAACAGATCATATAAATTTAAGTAAAAAGTCATTGAAAATTATACACACTAATATACGCAGCATTTTCTGTAATTTTGATGCTTTTTCAGTCCTCTTGAGGAGATTAAGTTTTCAATGTGATGTCATGATACTTACTGAGTGTTGGCTTAGTCGTATGGCCCCTTTGCCTATTGTTGAAGGCTACACATCATACTCATCGGATTACCAAAATCAGAATGATGGAGTTGTCTTATATATAAAATCCGATATTAAACATGTTGTTATGACTCCTTCTAGATTTGAAGCAAATTGCCTTATTGTCAAACAAGACAATGACCTTGCCATTATCGCCGTATACCGCTCACCAAATTATCGCAATATAGAAAATTTTTGTGAAGGTATAGATACGTGCGTTTCTGCTTTGAAATCGGTCGATACGGTAGTCCTACTTGGAGACATAAACATCAATATCTCCCCAAAGAGTACTGACTCAAACTGTAATATATATCTGGATATGATGTCACACCATGGACTGCTACCTGCCCATAATCTTCCAACTCGATTGAAAAACTGTATCGATCACGTCATGTTAAGATCACGTAGGTGCTCCACTACTGTTGTGCTCGATTCATATATAACAGATCACGCCCCGATAGTCTTTTGTTTGGAAGATACTGTCAAAAGAGATCAACCCAGACGTAAATACACTAAAATTGATTATGCTCAAGTAGCCGAAGCATTAGCTAAAACTAACTTCGATAGTGTGTATGGTGCAAATGAGGCTAACTTAGCTACTAATATATTAACCGACACAATTTACAAAGTCATTAAAACTCACTCTATAACTATAAACATTCCACATCATAAGCGACCAATCAAACCCTGGATAACACCGGGGCTTGTACGCTGCATACGAAATAAAGATCAACTACACAAAAAGTCCAGAAAAGATCCAAATAATGCAATGCTGTTAGTGACATTTACAAGATATCGAAACTTTTGCAATAATCTGTTAAAAAAGTTAAAAAACGAATTTGAGAAAACTGAATTAAACAAAAACAAAAATAATCCAAAGGCCATGTGGAAAACAATAAATACCATTTCATGTCTAAAGCCGTCATCAACACCATGTAACGAGCTACTAAATTTGACGCCAAACCCTCTAGGATCTGTGCAGAAAGTTAATAAATATTTTGCAGAGGTGGGTTCTAAACTAGCCGGAAATATACTTGACAAGCTATGTGACAATCCAACTAAGACTCATAAAAATAGACATTGTGAACTGGGCTCTCCAAGGGACTCAATGGTTCTGTTAGGTACTGACTGCTTGGAGTTGGAGTCCATCATAGGAAATTTGAAAAACGATTCTGCTACTGGAATAGATAACATTTCAACCATGGTTATTAAATCTGCTAAGCAAAGTTTAGTTTCTCCACTCACGTACCTTTGCAACCTTTGTTTAGAAACTGGAGTTTTTCCAGATACTCTTAAGAAGGCACTAGTACATCCAATTTACAAAGGTGGAGATAAAAACGATATTGGAAATTATAGGCCAATTTCGGTACTGACTGTTATCTCCAAAATCCTTGAAAAAATATTAAACTCAAGACTTATAAATTTTTTACAACGTTATGATATTATATCCAAAAACCAATTTGGGTTTTTAAAAGGTAAATCCACAGAAGACGCTACCTTATTACTTACCGAAACAGTAGCTAGACATTTGGATAAAAAAGAAAAGGTTCTAGGCATCTTTTTAGACCTATCGAAAGCCTTTGATACTGTCTCTGTCACCCAGCTTATTCTCAAGTTAGAATTAATCGGCGTTAGAGGTATTGCTCTTGACATCTTTCGCAGTTATCTCTCAAACCGCAGCCAGTCTGTTAAAATAGGCGACTACATTAGTGAGAAGTCCAATCTTTGTTATGGAGTTCCACAAGGCAGTGTCTTGGGTCCGACTCTCTTTCTTATTTATATTAACAGTCTTTGCTGTAAATCCCTGCAAAATTGCGAAATTATCACATACGCTGATGACACCGCTTTGGTTATACACGGTAAGGAATGGGAGTTAGTCAAACACCACGCTGAAAACGCTCTCCAGGAAGTGATGCATTGGTTGAATAGTAACCTATTAACACTTAACGTAGATAAGACGAAGTATTTACCTTTCTCTCATCGCTCCCCTACCCTTCCGGATACTGACTACTGCATAAAAGCTCATACGTGTCAAGAGTCAAGTGACTGCAACTGCCCTACTTTAGCACGTGTTTCCAGCATCAAATACCTTGGACTTACCATTGACTGTCATTTAAATTGGTCAGAACATATTAATAATATAACTACTCGGTTAAGAAAATTAATGCCCACATTCAGAAAACTGAGAAGATCTGCAGATAGGAAAACATTACTGTCCGTCTACTTTGCTCTAGCGCAGAGTATAATACAGTACTGCATTGTTGTCTGGGGAGGTATTGGTAAAAAAGCTCTGCTACCCGTTGAGAGAGCTCAAAGAGGAATATTGAAGGTAATGCTTGGAAAGCCACGTAGATATAGCACCTCTCTCCTTTACAATGACTGTCCTGTTTTAACAGTCAGAAAAATGTTTATATTACTCACTTTATTGAGGAAACATAAATACCTTAGCTTTAAAACGAATAGTAAACGGAATACCAGTAAAGTTTGCGTAATGGAATCCCACAGATCTAAACTCTCACGACGACAATTTTACATCAATGGCGGTTATTTATACAATCATGTAAATAAAACTTGTAATATTTACCCCCTTACTTATCAAAAATGTAAGATGAAGCTTCAGCAGTGGCTTCATATCTTAAATTACTCAGAAACAGAAGAAATTCTTGGTTATTAAAATTTCCAAATACTCAAATACTCTTATACTCATGCACACACACACACACACACACACACACATTCATACATGCACACACAAGCACACACACACCCACGCACGCACACAAACACTAAATTAATGGCAAAACAATACACCTTTCTTAAAAAAAAATATATTATTTTGTTTTTATTCTTTTTATCTTTAATGTTCAAATGGTTACACTAAAATAAATTAAACGATAACTATGCAAAATATATCTCCTGAAACTGCAATCGGTCTAACCAAGAGTGAAGACGCTGATGGCTGTGACACAGTTAATACCAGTACAGTCGTCAACGCTAATCATTACTTAAGAACTTTGATGTATTGCAATTTTAGCTTATGTAACACTGTAACTTGAAGTGACCAATAAACTATTATTATTATTATTATTATTATTATTATATATATATGTATAATTAGATGTGGTCGTCACGATAAAAACAAAGATGTGAAGTTAAGTGAAATACCAATAAACTTAGCTTAAATGAAATACATGGAAAATATTTACGAAGAGAGCTTGCTTTAAGTTAATAGTTATTAATTCTCGATGCCTGCATTATGCGATTACCAACTTAACGGAATATGATACCTATTTATCACCTCTCGCCACACACGTTAATGGTTGGTGTTTGATGAGCCAATTATTACGAGATGGAATGCATTGGAGCTGATTGATGCGCTGCCACGCTATTACATAGTTCTCGATCAGTATGTAATTTACTAAGTATAGCTTTAAAATGGGGAAACGAACTGAAATTTGGTTTTAATTACTCAAGAATATGGGACACGTATTTATACCTCATCAAAAAATAAAGGTGATACATTGATTTGAATTTGTGCATGACGTCATCCACTAAGACATTGCTCTGATTCTCTAGTAGGTAAGTAGCTAAATCATGTGTGTTACAGGAATCAGAAACAAAAACGGTACTAGAACCCCCAGACCCGAGACAATACAGCAAGGTTGGTTTTCCATATTACCGACCGGGAATGAAACCCAGGACTTCAAAGATGGTGCAACGCACAAGTCTGGACAGCTCGCCTCTTGTTACAGAGATTGTCACTTTTACTTAAAAGGTACTATAATTGGGCTTAACGAAAATGATCAAGGCGTTACGTAAATGTAGTGTTTTTGATAACCATGATCCCATTTTTAAGAGAGGTAGGGCATAGCGATTTATAGCTCGAATTGGAGCAGCCCGACAGGTGAAATACCTCCGCCTTACAGAAGACCGCAGCCAAATAACAATCACTTGGGTGTTGTTGTGTTCCTGCGTGTGAGTAAGGTTTGCATAGCTCCTGGGGGGTGCTACGTTAGTAGCAAGGGTCAAGCCTTCAAGGTAAGGGGGACAAGTCCAGTAACAGATTTATTATGCGGTACTTGTCGCCTTTAAGCTAGGACCTCATTACCACTTAACACCAGGTGGGATGAGGTCAATCTTGAAGTGCAATATAAAAATAATAATAAAAAGGTTGGTTTTCCATATTACCGATCGGGAATCAAACCTAGGACCTCAAAGATGGTGCGACGCGTAAGTCCGGACAGCTCGCCTCTTGTTACAGAGATCGTCACTTAAAAGGTACTGTAATTGGGCTTAACGAAAATAATCAAGGCGTTACGTAAATGTGGTGTTTTTGATAATCATTATCCCATTTTAGATCCTTCGTTTAACCTTTACATCTATAGCCGCAATATATTTAATGTCACAAACAAGCGTGGGCTACACAATACATTACTTCAGCTCAATAAAATACGTCGCACCAGAAATTCCTAGTTATCCTCTTTAAGCCGAGAACGCATGGTTAACATTCGGAAACGATTTCTTTTCAAATTTACGATCCGTAATTTAGATGTTAACTGACACCAATCCCAAATTTTCAAACCAAAGTTACAACTGCCATTTTGATTTTTTTTTCAAATTATCTTTAAAATGCTATTTCAAAATGCTCCGAAACTATTTAATAGTCAATGTGTTGATACGTGAAATTCGTGACGTCACAATATCCTATCTTTATAAAAATCTATCAAGAAAAGTGTTTTGACAGGTATTCAAAAGTATCTCAGTTGAGAAAACAGTCAACATCCTACTTGCAGAATATAATATTTACGAAAAAAATAGCTCATACGAATGGCGTAGAGAACGTATATATTAAACAATTACTAGAAATCTACTTATACAACCTCATTTTAAAGTTAATTCTTATGGTGATAAGAGCAAAAGTTATTGCAGTAACATACAAAAGCATGTATATACACATACAACATACTACACATACAACAAACATGGTACATCTCAAAACCAATCATAAAAACTAGGTCAAAAGTTAATTAAAATACTTTAATTATCTACTCGTTTAAGACATGTTTGTAAAAGAGTTTAATTAAGTGTCATTTAGCTTTAACCAGGTCCTGAAAATATTTCTCATGATTATAATTGGTATGCTGTTGTCCAGCTTAGATTTATAAGAGACTTGGAACCTAGATGAATAAGTCTTCAGATAGTCCAAGACGTGTTAGATTTTGAAACTATTTAATTTTAGAAAACGGAAAATATGGCGCGCTGGCGCTTAAGTTATCTTGCTTTAGTAGTACAAGTAATAGTCTTAACAACAAAAACATTCATATTCTTTTTCATTTAAAAAAATCCACTGAAAGTCTTAATTTTTAAATGAGTTTTATATAAAATATAAACAACAAAAACATTTTCCCCATTTAATATTACAGCGGATGCTCAACAGTGAGTAAAAAGCCTTACAAAAACTCCGATAATATGAGACAAGAATGTTTCATTAAACATACAGGAAGCATCAATCATTCGGACAAAAAACGTACGAAGAATAGAATAGAAATAAATCGAGAAGCAACAAAATAGAGAATAAGGTTCAGGAACAATATAGTGAGGCTTTTCTGTTATTCGAGTAATTTCTTTTCGAACACATAATCTATATATGATACGTAATTGAATGTTGGACTTACAAGGAGGCTGGATACAAAAATAATAGGGGATTTGGCTGTCATATTGATTGAGATGCTATTATTAGAAGAGTCCGAGTGATTCTGTTTCGCAATACTGGGTTTTGATTAGGGGCTTGTTGTACACGTGGGTAGAATGCCTTCCCTTAGGAAGTTATTAAAACTGTAACAAAGTATAGTCAAAATTAGATTTGTTGTTAGTAGAATAAAGTGGTGGTAATAAAATATGTGTGTGTAAATATATTGTATGCGTGTGTTTGAATATGTATCTGAAAGGTTTAAAAATACAATGCGATAGATCAATAAAACGTATTTTAATCCAACAGTTCGATGTACTAAAAAAAATAAGACACATTTTTCTATCAAATATAAACACTACATTATGTATGTGATGTTATTTGATATTTAATTATCTTATTTTGTTTAGAAGTACTTTAGCTTTCTACATGTCTGATTTGTTATTTTAATACAATTTTTATTAATATTTTAACAGAATTTATTTTTCAACCAATCCTATTTAATATTAATGTAGATAAAAAAACCTATGTTATTCCACATTATTATATAGCAAAATATCTACCTAGCGATGTAAATGTGTGCCAATGTTTAGAAAATTTTGTTATTGTTGCGGCTACAAGCTTATCGGCGATATCGAATCATAAAATATTGGAACGTTACATCACGTCGTATATTGAACGTGAAATTGTTGAACGAACGTCTTCAAGCTATTTCCAATATGCAGATATTTCTACGCCACTTCGCCGCTGGGGTTACTCGATTCCCGATCACGTAAACTAATGCTCGAATTTTCATAACATTTCAAATTTGCAGTCTTATATTTGCCAGCACAAAAAAAAAAAAGAAATATTTTTACATTAATACGTTTTAAACGTAGGTAATTTCAATTAGTAACAGGTCCAGTTAATGGTTCCAATATTTTACGATTCGTAATGTGTTAAAAATGACTACCTATCCGTTTTTCTCCATTCGACTACGAATCTATAATTTTAATTTTAAATTTACTTTCCATATCAGATTTCATCTGTCGTCTGCCGGTCGTTTTAAGCTTACGCCTCGTAAAATTTGTTAGATACTATCCGTAACTTGAACGAATCGTTTTTCAAAAATGTGCCTTGTCTGGCCCAAGTTTGTACATTTAGAAGAAAGAAACCGTTTAGCTCAGCGGACCTTGCGACTGCTTTAAAATTATAGGGTGTGTTCTTATTGGGCCAAGCCTTGTAATTTTATAGATTTAAAAAAGAATTATCAATATCAAACTACTTTGTAAAATACTAAATTCAGAGTTTCCTTACTGGCCATCACTCCTTTACTACGTACAGTCGCCGTCAGATATATCGGAGCAGACAAAGTGACCAAATACTTCTGAACAGTTAAAATGTCAAATAGTTCCATACACCACAAGTTACCATTAATATCTGAACATTCATTACTTCAATAATATCTGATCAGATGCCAATAACATCTGAACACTCATAACGTCAAAATGTGTCACTCACGTCATGTGTCTCATTTCTCTACCTGTATAGATGAGTGTTCAGATGTGTATAGAAATTATTGACTAGCATCTGTTATAATAGTATGCTTTGCTCAATGGTAGCCTTGAGTGACGTAATTAAGTAGGTACATGATGTTGTTTGATAGTTAATTGAACTTGCGAAAGAGGACACGGAAATATCGACGAGTAAATTAGACAATGGCCTCATCTGCCATTAAAGACTCGTATAAATCAAAGAAACCCCAAATAAAAGCGAGGAAACTTCACAAGTCGCAGGTACGCGTTTTGAAACAACAGGAAAACGTGTTTTTTATTCCCCTTTTGTAGTTCACTGGCAAGGCTTTGCTCCCGACATTCATTGTGCGAAATGAATGCAGTCTTATCGCGGAAAAACGGGACAAGCGCGAGACTGATCTACTTGTCAAGGATTCTGTGGAAATTTTGAAAAACTTGTTGAGCTCCACAAATGCATTATGTATACAACTAGCTGTACCCGCGACTACGTTCGCGTTGACTACAGATTTTCTCCATAAAAGTATAATTTCATGTTCGGTTTTACCCCTATCTCCCCTAATACTCGAAACAAAAAGTAGTCTATACTTTAGAGTAAGTTTTGAGCTATATTTGTGTCAAAATTCATATCTTTAACTTAAAAAATAAACATTTTTCCATATTACCTCGCCCCTCCCCCCTTATTTTAAAACCAAAAGTAGCCTATGTCTGTCCTAGAAGTACAACCTATACCTCTACCAAATTTCATCAAAATCGGTGCAGTAGTTAAGACGTGAAAGCCGGACAGACCGAGTTACTTTCGCATTTACTCTTGAGATTCGTACCACGGTTGGCGCCTATAAAAGTAAACCAGGTCATTCTTTGTTGAAGGTTTAGGAATAAAAAATTTGATTTTGGTAATTGAATGATAATTATTACTCCTCTGCATCAATCTAGGCATTAATCAAACATTATATATTTAAACCAACCGGTCCAGTATAACAAAACCGTTTGGTAATGTATTTGTGTAAATATTGGTATCATCGCCGTTCTGGTTTCTGGATAAAATAAGTGTAAGCTACTCACGCTAAGGATAAGTGGTGTGTTGCCTGTATTTATTTTCTTATTTAAATTGTAACATATTGATTTGTTTATTTAAGCATAGTTTTTGAAGTACGGAACTCTAAAATAGAAATCTAGCTACGATGTTACACAAAGTATTGGCTTTTCTTAACGAACGAGCAATTGTTAAGCCGGCTGCTTTGTCCCTCGGGATTGTGTGGAAAATTGTTAATGGTATTGGATTCCGGACATAAGAGAAACAACTGCCTTCGCAATTAATTCCAAATTAAACTCATTATCTTTGGACAGTGTTATGCTAGCTTAAGATCTCACTGCTAGAGTCAATAAGAATCTGTTTATTTGATGAATTTAATCTTTAATAAAACTATCTTTAATACATACAAATTAATCCCTATTTCCCTTGGTCACGACATCACGCGTGAACGGCCAATCTTTTTTTTTTGTTGTGTTTGTTTTATTGTCAGGACTAGGTTTTTATGAAAGTAAAAAATTCAAAAAAATATATAATTAATGTCGTCATTAAGACAACGTCCGTCGGGTCAGCTAGTTTAAAATAAAAATTGAAGGAGTACTCAATGAGTAAGCCATAAGCTAAGAATAACACTGACCGCTAAAGCTATGAAATATATAAAAAATAAACTTTTAAATATAAGGAAAGAGTTGCCTGCTATCGGTATCTAAAAAAGAATATACCCGTGTACACCTTGCATCCCTAGTTTTAAGGCTGACTGTATGCCGCCAACAATATTATTCTTTACACCATTTCCTCAAGCTTAGTGATGTTGCCTACTATTGATTTATTTAATTTACTTCCGTATTATAATTTGACGACCTCCATAGCCGAGAGGCGAGCGGGCCGAACTTTGGCGTCCGGTCTTGGTCGGGTCAATATAGGAAACGAACTTTTCTATATTGTCTTGAGGCTGGGTGTTGTGGTACCGTTGTTGTTTCTGATTTATGTAACACAAGTGCTTTAGCTACTTACCACAGTATCAGAGTAATGTATGTGATGTTGGCCAACAATTATAGTGCTTAAATAGACATGGAAACTTGCGTTACCAGTAAAATACATCAAGATAAATATAACTTCGAACCCTAACCAAACTAATCGTATCAGTGAAAACTATCGAAGGTAAAATAAATAACACAAATAGGTGTTACACGCATTCAGTATTCAATCGGCTTGTTCAAATGCTCGCAGCGCCCGTGTAATCTTGTTTTCTATTTAAAGTACTGTTAAATATGCATATAGGCCAATTGGATTGGCCGGCTGGCATGGCTTCCTAGTACTACTTTACTACCAGACAACATGCAAAGGTCAGATCAGTTCGAAGCATCTATCTGGCGTCAATGATTTAGGAGCATCTACATAACTCTTTTTTTCAGGGGCATTAGGGTACGGGGTACCGCAGCGGCGTGCATTAGAGTTCCCTGCTCCAGAAAGTGCCTACCCATTAAACCCCCTCCCCCCTCTCATCGCCTACGAGTTTCTTGCTGGTTCTTCTCGACATCATCAACATTCCGAACACGGTGGTAGAATACTCATCTGTACTGACGATTCATAAATGCTTTTGTAAAGCTTACATGAATAAAGATGTTTTCTATTCTATTCTATGACTTTTTAAGGGGGGAGATGCATTGACGCACCGTACCGCAGCGTGTGTGGGCCTCCTAAATGTGCGGGAACTACCCCTTCAACCTCCCGCAATAAAAATATATAGAATAAGCCTGAGGTACTCTACGACTGTGAGCCTAATGTGATCTGTGTGGTTGTAACATTGCCATCAGACCTCCGCAGTCCTTGTCAGGCACTAACCGAAGCATGAAAATCATAATTTTTAAGGGAAAATTGGGTTATATAAGCCTGCAACATTCTAACTAAATTGTAAAAACGCAGTTTTAATCCCACGTTTTGGTTTTAAGACCTAACGCATTAACTACACCACGGAGGTAGTTATACAAAAAGTTTAATCGGCACATTGTACAGTACCTTTAGTTTATGAACAGCTCTGTACCTTGTCACGTTAAGTCACTGTCTATCTGACTTGGAGTTACGAGGAGATTTTGGTATGACAAGGTACTGAGGTGATATACGAACTAATGATGCTGGCTGTACAGTTTCTGGATGATAAATTAAGGGTCCCCTGCAATAATAATGAATGTTCAAAATAATAGAGAGGTAGGGCATAGCGATTTATCGCTCGAACTGGAGCAGCCCGACTGGTGAAATACCTCCACCTTACAGAAGACCGCAGCCAAATAACAATCACTTCTGTGTTGTTGTGTTCCTGCGTGTGAGTAAGGTTTCCAGAGCTCCTGGGGGGTGCTACATTAGTACCACTTATCACTTAACATCAGGTGGGATGAGGTCAATCTTGAAGTGCAATATAAAAAAATATATATGTATTAAAATCTATGCTATCAACGTCATTCGATCACTTTATACATGTAGCTAGTGATTTCATTTTCCTAACTAGGCAATATCGCTTCCAGTCCTGAGATAAAAACGTTTCTGATATTTGACTACACGTCTAGAACGCTCAGTGTCCCAGGTACTCAGCAATAAGGTTGAATTTTGGACAACGTTTATAAAATTAAGACCCAAAAATCTCGAAACAAAAAACAAGGGACGTTTATTATTATTGGAGTTGAACCATTCAAATGTATGCCTAGCAAAAGTGAATTTTTAAAAGATTGATTGAAACCATTTGAGCATTATAAACTCTAAATTGTGCATTTTAATCACATCCATATTTCAACAGCTATCCCAGTTTAAACGAAACAGGGTGATTTCATATTTTTGCTCGCAAGTGTATCTAAAATATCCGTACGTTCACCTCACTCAATGAAATTGAATTACTATCCAGTTTACGTCAGGTGATCAGTTCCCGACGCGATTGAAATGCACAATTTCATTTTCGCAAATATGAAATGGATTAGCCTTGTTTGCCGATGAAATATTGCTTTCAGTTTCCAATCCATTGATATTAGCAGACATTTGATCCCGTTACACCGTGTTTAAATATGAAATCTGAAGTTTCGGGATAGGAAATTCTGAATTAAATAATAATAATAAATAATAAATGCGCCAGACAATCACACCAATCGCCTGGTCTCAAACTAAGGTTTTCCCTTGTACTATGAGTACCAGACGACGGATACTAACTGGGGGCGTCATCCTAGCACGCCCAGACTTAACTCAATTTAGAAAAGTTCGTTTTTCAAATTGACCCGGGACCTTTCGCGCTTTGGCCGCGAACCTTAGCCACTGCGCCACCGAGGCCGTCAAAAAACTAAAACTAGGTTCTTTTAATATTTGAAAGAATCCGAAAAATTGCATCTGCCCTTGGGGTATGGGATTCGAATCTTGGACTTTCACTTATCGCGCGTGCTTCCAACTAAGTAAACAAATATAGGTATTAACCTATATTTTTTGTTTCTTTAACATATTTAAAGCTTGCTAGTGCGGTTACAAAAATATCATTCTGGCGTAATGTTTCAGAAATCAGAAATCAGAAATCAGAAATTTTATTGCTAATTGTAGGTATACATGGAATTTAAGGGATTGCTCAGCTACAATTTACCAAGTTACATGGTGTGCAATATATATTATTATGAACTAACAGTTTTAAATACATTTGAAATAAATTAACAATTTATTTCAAATGTATTTAAAATAAATTGTTAATTTATTTTAAATACATTTGAAATATTATAAATTATTATATTTATATTATAAATTAACAATTTATTTTAAATACATTCTTTACACCGAATTTCTTACACCGAATTAAAATTAAATATTCACTATTTAACAGGATTCCATCATCACCTTCTGACTTAACAACTGATCGACCAGAAATATATTTTCCTTCAAAAAAAACTCCTCTCAAGCGTGAATTTCTAGTATTTAGGAAACATACATAGGCACTATAATAATATTTCTTTAAATTAAGTAGACGTTTTTCGTAGCCCGTTAAGAAGGGCTAGTTAGCATTTGATCCTATAAAAAGTGACCTAAACTAGTCTTACAAAAGCTACAGAAACACAGAGCTTATACAAACCATTGGACATGGGACGGCTCCCAAAATTGTTTTCATTACAACGGAATTTGGTAACTGCTTCATCAAACTCCGATATTAAACTACATTTCTACAGCCTGGCCCTTTAATCTGGGGCGTTAGTCTGTCACCGTGACGTCAGAGCTTACGTCATAAAGCATACCTCGTGTTTGACGCGGGTGTAGACGTAGCCTAATCTCGTCGCCCGTTTGGGCAGACTGATGTATTGGGCTGGGATACTGAGAATCAATATCGGCTGGAATTGCCTCTCCTATCTCGTGATATAACCTTTCACTGCTTTTTGTTTAAACTGGCTTGACAATGAAAAAAAATTCTTAGATGTATTAGTAGGTATTCATTTTTCAAATAGTTTTATGAAATTATGTAATCTGTCGCTCCCCTGGTTTATGCTTCGTAAACACCACGATACAGGACTTCTCTTAGTGTAATGCAATAATGTGTAACTTATGTAGTTTTTTGGTAAATAATCTATTTATATTTGTATTAGATCTTATGCAATGACAAATTATGATCATAATTCCTATTTTCAATCTAAGCACTTTTACAAACGCAGATGACAATTCGGTAAACTTGTATATTTTTAATAATACTCGAGCTCTACCCGGTCAATCAAACTGCTCTCAGTCTCCGAAAAAAAAAATCACCGCGTCCCGCTTACCCCTCATGCCCCTCGAGGGCCCAAGACCAAGAGTAATATCAAGCTATGTTGAGACTAATGCAGTTACCCTAAAGAGTCAAATCTACTACAGCTGGCCAGCGCCTAAATTGGCAATCGAAACGTCCCAGTTCACGTCATAGGAGTGCGTCATTCAGGATTGATGCGGGTGTGGTGTCGGCCTAATCTCATCGCCCATCGCGTGGACTAAGACTGACGAATGGGGAGGATGCTTGTAAGGATTCCGGATAAATGATACGTGCGGACTTTACCTCCTGTTATCAAAAAACAAGGAGGAAGATTTCGTACAATTTTAACACTTGAAGTAATTATTTCATTTAACTCATTACATTATTAAATTGAATTAGAAATATACAAAAAATACAACAGAACTATAAATATGAACAAAACTATACGTACAAATATATGTAAATAAAAGATAATACCTATTGCAAAATATTTACAAAAGATAGTCCGCTCCAGCGTTTAAGGTAACCAGAATGCTAGCTAAATTGGCTCTTTGAATGGTTTGCTAGATGACATGTATTGTATTTCGTTACTTACGATTGTATGCCCAAAAGATAGATTAAGAAGCTTGTAAGAACAAATCTATCACCAGGTTTTGTACACGTACTTATCCCAGCATTTTCCACTGTTTCTTAGCTTATTACTCTGTTGGTCGCAGCATGATATATAGCCTAAAGACACAAAAATATTTTTTTAAATTCGAACCAGAAGTTACTAAGATAAGTGCGTTCAAAGAACCAAAAACCTTTTAAGCTTAATTATTTTAGTATAGACACGACCTTACCTGTCTACATGTGCATTTTTTGTGGGGTCAGTACGTCTTCTGATTTGTTGAGCAACGGACATTTAATGAATGCATCTTAGATCTTGCAAAGTCGCTATCGAACTACATATTTTGAATGCTCCTCCTTGAAACGCCTTTTAAGTGGTGTGCCTCAGACAATTTAGTGAAGGTGTGTTAATTAGGAAGGTTAATTTTAAGTAATCCTTTCTAAGCAAATGCTTCGTCACCGCGTCAAATTCATATTCAAAATTCTTTTATTCATGTAAATTACACCAGTAATATTTATGAAACGTCTATATAATGCAAATGACGCTACCTCCGGTTCGGAACCTATAACTTACAGAGAAGATCCCGGCAAGAAACTCTGTCGTTCATATTACAAATATAGCTGAACTTATAACTAGTTTTGCACTAAGACATACAGTGTAGTAATTAGATAAAATAATGTAGCAAATTGTAAAAAATAATTAATTGATTCAAAGTAATAAGAAATTTTTTAAAATATATATATTTAAATTAAACAAACTGTAGGTCCTAATGCACATTGTGCTTAATAAGAACCTTGCCAACCTGCGAGCATCTGTCAACGAAAATCTGTCTGTCATAATAAATACTTGCTGCGTAATTTCAGCACAATCTGTTCAATAGTTTGTAACTGTTGCCTATTATATACAGAATATTTATTTGCATATTAAAACGAATTACTGTTCTTGTATCGTACTAAAACACGACAACGAATGGACCGATTTGTCTAATGTTGGTTATGAAACACTTGTAAAGGTCAAGGTTATTAGTAAAAAGGTTAGTAATTTGAAAAAAAAAAGACGAAGCGACGTTGGCAAGGACAGCTCATCCTTAATAAATACTATAAAAGGGTCATAGTGCCATTAGACAGAAAATACTGATTGCACCATCAATAATCACCACAACACTCCATCCGAGTATAAAAAAAAATACTTGATTGATTGAATATATATTATATATTGAACAACATCACATACATTGCTCTGATTCTATGGTAAGTAGCTTAAGCACTTGTGTTACGGAAATCAGAAACAACGAAGGTACCACAACATCCAGACCCGGGACAATCTACAAAAGTTTCGTTTTCCATATTGACCCGATCGGGGATCAAACCCGGAACCTCAGAGATAGCGCTACGCCAAAGTCCGGCCCACTCGACTGTCGATTACGGAGATCGTCATGTATACTAGGAAGGTTCTAATCGATTGGAAAGTTAACATAGACATAGCATTATGTATTCACGTAAGTAGCACATGTGTTACTCTGTTCATGAGCTAAGTAATTGCTGTTCCGATCCTATTGACTTGGACGCCATTATTCCATCAATGTCGCTGTAGCTCACTTCGCCCATAGCGGCACTGTTCAGTTTGTTTTCATTTCACAGATGTCTATTGAAGGTTGTGGAAATGACAATAAAATCATAGGAGATACATATTTATGTTCTATTTGGTAATGTTTACCGCGACATCGTAATCTTCATGATAAATTATATATGTTAATTAATAATTCTACTATCTATTATGTCTAGCTACCAAACTGACACGTGTCAACGGTGCTTAGCAACCGTTACGATTAAATAAATGTGATCTATTTTCATGTTAGTTTATACTTAACACAAAAAAATACTTAATGACGCTTACTATACCGAAGTTGGTGTTGGCTTCTAACATAATTACTTAAGCTACTTATATTGGGATTTCCCCCCGGCTTCGCACGTAAATACAAATGACGTTTTCGGCTTTTCTGTATATTAATATGTATGGATTATACATATAAACCTTCCTCATAGATCACTCTATCTATAAAATAAATTGCATAAAAAACCGTTGCGTAGTTTTAAAGATCTAAGGATACATAGGGACACACAAAAAAAGCGTCATTGTTTTATAGTATGTAGTGGTAGTTAAATAGAGGACAAACACATTACATTTAAGTAGAGCAAGCAAACCATGCTTCTCCCCCATTTTGGGGATAAGCGTGAGATGACGGGGCGGCTTAGTTAGCGGTCATTCCGGTGATGCTGTGGTAGGTCTTCTGTTTTCACGGTATCACCATCAAGGCGATGAGGACTTCCGAGGGGTTTAAGTGGGTATTCCAGCCTTTCAGGGTAGGGAATCCCACACACGCCGTCACCTCCCTAGGGAGACGGTAAGTCGCGTCAATGCATTTCTCCCGCAAAAAAGGTACTAAATCACAGTTTACTGTAACCATTAGGTTAACACATTTATTAGGAAGGATTATATCTAAAACAGTCCTGTACCTGACAACTACCAATCTCTCTGGATTGTCGCCTTCACGGCTATCTACGTAATCTACACTAATATTATAAAGCTGAAGTGTTTGTTCGTTTGAACGCGCTAATCTCAAAAGCTACAAGTCCGAAATGGAAAATTCTTTTTGTGTTAAATAGTCCATTTATCGAGGAAGGCTTTAGGTTATAGAAACTGCGCCCAATAAGAGCGAAAAATCAGTGAAAAAAGTGGATAAGACGGGTATAGTACGCGTGAGAAGACACTAGTTTGATCTACGTATCTATAAATTATTTTTATTGTTTTATTTATTTATTTATTTAAAAACTTTATTGCACAAATATGTACAACAGGTGGACTTAATGCTAGGGGCATTCTCTACCAGTCAACCCTTGGGTCATGCAGATAGTTTGTATATGGGTGCGGTAACATGGGAGAAAAAAAAAGAAATCATTTTAAACAACAATAAATTAAGCATTAAAAATAACATTACGGTATCTTTTAAATATACGATAATAATACATATACTATATAAATTAATTAGAATATAATATATAAAATATGGGGTATACTTAGATTTACATAATATTGATAATTTATATATAAAAACAAATATCTACATAACTATAAATTCAGAAGATAAATAAATTGGTTCAGCAATTGACAAATTCATGACTATCTTTACTTGTTAGCGAGAGAGAAGAAGTATTCACGAACTTTATTTTTAAAAATTCCCTTAGTCAGGGATTGTCGGATATCAGCGGGCAGAGCGTTCCAAAGCCGAGCGGCTTGCACAGTGAAAGACTTAGAGAAGAAGTCACTTTGATGTTTGTTTTATTATTATTATATTATTCAACAACATCACATACATTGCTCTGACTTTGTTGTAGGTTACAGAATTTAGAAACAACGAAAGTACCACAACGACCCGAGCCAATGTACAAAAGTTAGTTTCCCATGTTGACCCGACCGGGAATAGAACCCGGAATCTCAAGGATGATGGACATCAAAGACTGGCCCGCTCGCCTCTCGGCTACGGAGGTCGTCAAATATTCAAAACCAATATTACATATTCATAACATACAAAATTAAGCTACCTCGGTTCATACGCAGGCCCATGTTCAGGTTTACATGTTGCATGCAAGCCTGATCGACAGGCTCGATAGGTAGATCACAGATTACTAGTTTAAACCCATTACACACTTGATGGCTGACTAACATCAGACCTACTGCCTTAGCCATGGAAGCGATTTAAGAGAGATGTCTTTATAGACATCAAACATTTCATACAACGATCTCTACCCTATCTTCTAACGATCTTCAACGTTATATAAAGAGTTTGTTTGTTTATTTGAACAATCTAATCTCAGAAACTACAGCTTCAGCTATGCCTTCCTGGGAAACATGACCTATACGCTGAGTAGACAGTCGGTCAGCCGGAAAGATGCACTTCAAAGTAGTATTATAAGAAAATATATTTTGATATTTTTAACGTTCCGTGCCTCTAAATGAAATATTTTTTCTTCATGGGTACGGTGAAAATTCAGTTAGTAATCGTTAGTCAATTTACCGGCTTTATTTGCGCGGTATTTCACACGCGAGTCAAAATATTAGAGATGGACTAATATTTAAAAAATAATTTATTTGTAAACTTTTACAAAGTTACTTTACTTTATACAATTCAAATGCTGTTAATACGTCAGGTATAGACGCAGCAAGGGGCACTGGTAGGATGACATCGCTGGTACTGTGCTCGGCCTTCTTATACCACGGTGCGACGGTGCTGGCTGGTGTCAGCGTCAACGTGTTGATAGCTGATTGTTTCCATGGCGCGATTGTTCCAGGTAGCGCCACTAACGATGTATTGTTGTCTCGTTGCTGTGCAAACATACGTTGTGGTATTCCTTCCTTTTTATTTGTTAAGTTCGGTGTTAGGGTCGGTTGACTATCCCCCCTTAAATTTGAAGTCCCAGGTTTCTTCCAAATCTGGGATCGGAAAATTTGAACTGCAACATAGATCATCATTATTATTAATATCGCAATTATGATGCAATATTGAATTTTGTTATGCAGAGTCTGTGTCTGCAACTCATTTATTTGCTTGAGTTGTTTTAACTTCTTATGTATCTTGTCTGTATCATAACTAAGTTCTTTTTCTAGAACTTCTTGAGTCCAATTCAATGTTATTTTGGCAATGATTACTTTCTCTACAGACTCTTTCGTTCTAAATCTCCTGACGCCTGAAATATTCAGCTCACAGTTCTCTCCGTCTAATAAGTAAGCTCCTTTTATCAAAAAAGTGTCAAAGTCTTTTCCACATCTAATATTTACTTCCGTTGTTTTGTTTGTGTAAATATAGATTGATTTTGGAGAGATTTCTTGCAGCAATTCGTCTGGACATTTAATGGGTACTACCTCACATTTTGTATCTTCCTTTCTCCAAAGAATTTCTGTTTCGCAAGTGTTCATTTGTAAAACACTTCCTTTGCATATATTTTCCTTTAATTCTATACAATCTTCTACTTCGTATGCTTCTAGCTCATTATACGCTAAAGTAACTTTTCGCACTAAAGGATAGGTACAGGTAGGGTTGTTCTGTATAATAGGTACAATTTTCCTAGTCTTATATATCTTAGTTTTAACTAATGGAATATTTAATATGAAATATACAATGTTATTAATTATTTTACAATTAACTTTAATAAAAGCCTCGACATCATTAATACTATTTGAAATTTTTAAATCATTAGGAATTTCATTAAAAGTTTCTTGCAAAACATGCGATTGTATAATACTATAATGATACATATTGTGTTCTGCAAAAGTTATTGCTGTAGTTAATCGTTCTGCAATGTCTTGTAATGTTTGAACTTGAAATAACAATCCAAGTGCTATCTTTTGCTGAACTTTATGATTTGAAATAGCTAAATATTGTTTATCTAAATGTTCTTGAACATCAGTTATTCTTTTAATTTGTTTATTAAATTCTTCTAATGATTCATTAGTTACAGATATTTGTTTATTATATGCAACTTTTAATGTTTCTAAATCCTTTTGAATATTAATTAAATCATCTTGATCTAAGTTACCAGTAATAGCTTTAATAATAGAACCTAAACCATTAATTAAACCTCGTTTAACTCTAAAACTGGCTTGGATATTTAAGTGATTACATATCTCCTCTATATGTTCCATTACAATGTCTATCCTATCATAAATTACTTTTACATCTTCCATTTTAGAACTTAATTTCGCTAAATTAATTGATTCCTTTATTTTAATCTTGTTATACATTATAGGTCCTATATCTAATCTATGAATGACCGTCCATCTTCCTTCGATAATTTTTGTAGGTTTTGACTCGACGAGAATTAAATGTTCGTTTTGATTTAATTCGCGGAACTTGTATCCGAAGATACAGACACATCTGTAACAATAAGTTCCTCTACATGATATGTTTTGCCATTACTTAATTTATATTTATTATTTGGCAAACAACTACTTATGGTATATGGACCTAAATATCTTGGCTTGGTCTTATGCCTTTCAGCCATACTATTTTTCAAATAAGTTCTATCTCCTACTTTATAAATTTTTGGAGGCCTTATGCCTAAATTAAGCCTATTATTTCTAATATCCTTTTGTTCTTTTAATTGGTTATGTACATTTTTATTTAAATTTTTAACAAATTCTTTTTGTTGTGTCGTATAGTGTTGAATAGTAACCCTGAGATCGTCAAAGTTTCGTAACCTTGGCTTTCGTCCGAAATGAACCTCAAACGGCGATAAATTTATTGCACTATGCATTGTATTATTATATGCATGAGTAATAAAATATATTTTTTGATTTCTATCTAATTCAGAATCTCTTTGTAAACGATATAACTCTTGTATAGTACTATGGAGTCTTTCAACATCAGAATTAGATTTATGATGTTGTGGAGAGGTCGTGTGATTAATTATACTATATGTTTGAAATAACTCATTTAGTATTTCACTACAAAATGATTGCTCTCCATCATGCACTATTTTATTAGGTGCCCCAATTAATGCAAAAATTTCCGATAAAGTATCGTAAACTCTACTCTTTTCTGTAGGTTTAATTATAGCGTATTTAGAAAATTTATCAATTATTGTTAAATACCATTGCTTTTCTAAAGACATGAAGTCTATGTGCCATATTTCCATAGGCTTTTGTGGTGTTTCAGTTAAACTAAAGTGAGTTCTATTAGGATGTCTATCATACTTTTCCTTTTTACATGCCTCACATTGTAAAACATATTTTTTAATATGTTTATGCATATTTTCCCAATAATATTTTTCTTTTAATTGCTTATATAAACTTTCTATTCCTGCGTGTCTATTATCTTGTAAATGATAATTCTTAATTAACTTTAATTGTTCCTCTTTATTATTTATTTCTATTAACGATTTTGTATACCTAACTGGCTTAAACTTACTATGATCAAAATATTTCCGATAAACTTCAGAAATTTTACAATATAGCTCTTCATTTGGTATGATGAAGGCGTATTTTTCATTACCTAAATATTCTAACATAAATTCCTTAACAGTTTCTTCTACACTTTCGGGTGGAATATAAAAATACCAAATCCCTTCATTTCTGGTCGCCTTTTTATAAGGTGCCATTTCAAATACTACGCGCCTTAGTCTTTTGGGCGGGTAAGCATGGATAATTGGGATTCCATTGTCACTATTATCTACATTGGAATGTATAGTTTGACTACTAGATCCACTATCACTTAATGCTAAATCTTGTTCTAAATTTACACGCGAAGAACTAGTTTGATTTTCCGCATTTACTTGCATGGAATCATTTGAACTATCCGTATTAAATAATTTAATTCTACTTAACGCGTCTGCTACGTAATTATCTTTGCCCTTAACATGTTCAATTTTAAAATCATAATCTTGTAATTTTAATTTCCATCTTGTTAATCTTTGATTAGGCTCTTTTAATTTAGAAAGCCATATTAATGCTTTATGGTCTGTACGTAATAAAAATTCTCTACCATAAATATAAGGTCGAAATTGAGTTATTGCCCATATCATACTTAATAACTCTTTTTCAGTGGTATTATAATTTTGTTCAGTTTTACTTAAATTTGGCACAAACTTTCGATAATATCCTATTAATCCTAAAAATGCACGAATTTCTTTTAAACTTTTAGGTATAGGGAATTTTTTAATTGCCTCTATTTTCTTTTGATTTGGCTTTAAGCCGTCTTTGTTTAAGATATGACCTAAGAATTCTATTTCTTCAGCCATGAAAACGCATTTATTTTTGTTAACTTTTAAATTAGCTCTTCGTAAAGCTTCGAATACTTGTTGTAATCGATTTATGTGATCCTGCTTAGTTTTTGAATATATAATTATGTCATCTAAATAACATAAACAAATGTTTTTATTGATTTCGTCACTAAGCACACTATTCATCATACGTTGAAAAGTTGCTGGAGCATTTTTTAAACCAAATGGCATTCTCAAAAATTCGAAATGGCCGTTCGGAGTACTGAACGCGGTCTTTTCAATTGAAGCGTCATCCATTAATATTTGGTGGTAACCAGAAGTTAAATCTAATGTTGTAAAATATTTATTGCCTTGTAGCTTAGAAAATAATTCCTCAATATTTGGCAAAGGGAATTTATCTGACTTAGTTCGTTCATTTAGCCTGCGATAATCAATTACCATTCGCCATTTTTGTATTCCTGATTGATCCATTTTTTTTGGAATGATGTGTACAGGAGAGGCCCACGGGGATTCTGAATGTCTAATAATTTTTTCGGCTAATAATTTGTCAATTTGTTTTTTAACTTCTTCCTGTTGTACTTGAGGTAACCTATATGGTTTTTGGTAAATTGGTTCCTCATTCATTAATGTTATATGATGTTTTATTTTTGTGGTGGCACTATTCGTAACTTCCTCGGTAAATAAATCATCATAAGTCTTACAAATATCCGTTATACTATGATTGTCTATGTCCGTCATATGAAAAATTAATAACTCGTTAGTTGGCATGGAAAGTTTTCGTTCCCCTAAGTCAATTTTAGCTTCGATTTGTTTAATCATATCCGTTCCCATTAAAAAATCGTATTTATCACTAAAATTGTAAATATAAAATTTTAACTGTCCTTTATCAATGTCGCCGAAATATTTTTTCCAAAACGGAGTTATAACTACACCGTTATGATAAGTTACTCCATGTGATGTTTTCACAGAAAACTTTTCGTTTTGAAAACAATCTGAAAAATAAGTTTGTTGGACCTTAGGCGTAATAAACGACCTTTGGCTACCGGTATCTATTAATATTTTAAATTTAGGATCGTCCGTTTCAAAATAAGGTAAATAAGATTTAATGTGATTAAAATTTATGTGTTCTCGTGTCGATTTTGTGTTAGGTAAAAATTTGGTACATTACCTCTTTGTTGTCTTGAATTATTTTTTTTTAAACACAAATTATTTTCACTAAAATTGTCACAAACATTTTGATAACTATCATAGTTTTCTCCTAATTCACTTTGGCTATTTATATTAAAAACTTCCTCAATAAATTTTCCATTACCGACATTTATTTGACCGGGTTTTAGGTGAGGAGCGGTCCTCATACTAACGTCTTGCGCTTGGGACTGGTTAGGTACGGGTCGCGGCGCTAATTGCCTATTGTATGCAACCTGTTGTTGAAAGTATGGGTGTTTAGTTTTCGCGAATACATTGGATCGCGGCGGGTATTGGAATTGAAACGATGTATTGTTCCTATTCGGTGCAGAATTCATGAATGGAACATTATTCTGCCTCATTGGGAATTGTTGTCTATCTGTTTGATTCGTTAAAATCCTACTATCCCAACTATTATGAGGTTGGATAATTTTTGGAGCTGGTATAATATTAGAAAATTTTTGTTTTATATTTTCGAATCGTCCCTCAGCTTCCAATTGTAAGATTTTTGTACATGTTTCTGTAAAAGTACAGTTAGAGACGTAAATTTGATCATGGTACGGGAGGCTATTTCGTAAGGTATTTTGGGCCATGTTTATATAAGGCTCCATAACCTCTTCGACTAAAGTTATATTAGCATATTTATCCAATAATTTACTTTTTATGAAAAATAGTCTTTGTTTTAATTCGAAAATAAAGTCATTGTACGACCCTTTTCGTTTTATATTTGATAATTCAATTAATAACGTATTGAATTCTCGATTGTCTCCACATTCTTGCTTAAGGCTATTTTCGATTATATTCCAATCGAAATTATGGGAGATCATGGTAACTATAAGGGCTGCTTTCCCTTCTAATTTGCTAAGTAGTAACATTACATTCTGAGGTGTGTTACCCCCTACTACTTGAAGCCACTGTTTCGCGCTATTTAAATAGTTATAGAGTGTGAACGTATCTCCGTTATACGAAGGGACGAATTTAATTAAAACACTAGGGTCTACCTTGAGTTGTACAACTGCCGGCTCAGGTTTAGGAGTTACCCCAGATGCTGAAGGCAGCTGAGTGTTGTATCCCTGCATCGTAGGACGAGGGTCGGTCATCGTTACCTTACTTCCTTTATATACAAACTTCGCTGGACGAAGGATGGGAATTTTGGTGGTTTACAGGATAGTGCTACTTGTACTTACAGCGGTAGGATGATCCCGATGTACAGCATGTATATTTTGACGAATTTGTTTGTGAGGTTGCCCAGTCTACAGACTTAAGAGTCTTACTTACGTAATGGCGTCTTCGGAGATTTGTCTCGGAAAGATCTTACCAAAAATAAGTTTACTGGACCGCACGTTGGGCGCCAGTCAAAATATTAGAGATGGACTAATATTTAAAAAATAATTTATTTGTAAACTTTTACAAAGTTACTTTACTTTATACAATTCAAATGCTGTTAATACGTCAGGTATAGACGCAGCAAGGGGCACTGGTAGGATGACATCGCTGGTACTGTGCTCGGCCTTCTTATACCACGGTGCGACGGTGCTGGCTGGTGTCAGCGTCAACGTGTTGATAGCTGATTGTTTCCATGGCGCGATTGTTCCAGGTAGCGCCACTAACGATGTATTGTTGTCTCGTTGCTGTGCAAACATACGTTGTGGTATTCCTTCCTTTTTATTTGTTAAGTTCGGTGTTAGGGTCGGTTGACTCGCGTGTCGATAATACCTTCGCCCTCGCGATTTATGACGGTGTGGACCGGGCCTAATCTCATCGCCGCCCGCCTGATGTATGGGGGGGAAAGCGTGACGTATTACGGAAGAGCAACTAGGATCCATTGTTTTCACATCAGGAAGGCTCAAATTTGATCCCACACGATTTCTGATTCTGGTAATATTCATTGTGCTAGTTTCAAAGATAGAAATTCATTAATATCGATTGCTTCAAATGCATTCGATATTTTTCCTGAAACACAAAACGTACATTATTTTTTATTTGCTGTTATCCAATCACCAATAACTGTCTTCTTTCAATATTAATACCTGTATCGTAAAGCTATCTGTTCACGCTAAGACTTTATTATTGACTTTATAATATACAGCAATACAGCAACGTATGTGATGTCATCAAAAAAAGTAAAAGTGTTGTTTGCTTTAACAACACTTCTACTTTCTTCAAAAACCGTCCGTTTTGTTGTTTTTACCCAACTGCGGATAAAGGGAGAGTAATGTTTCTCGACAGTATGTAGGTATGTCGATCTTTTGGCACGCCTTACGGCTGGACGCGTTTCAACATTACCTCGCATGGTCGTAATCTGATTCGTCATCATTGTGTGAGTGACACCAGGTGCATAAAATTTTCCAGAAAAACAAAATAGCGAATTTTTGGTAAAAGATTTTTGCATTTCAGTAACATTTTACGTTGCCGTCGGATTATTGTTTTCTCAATAATTAACGCTAGTCATTAGAAGACTAGCGACTCTCCCGCGGTTTCGCACAATACTATCACCGTTTTTTTTCATATTTTCCATTGATTTTTCGCTATTAGTCGTAGCGTGATGTTATATGTATAGCCTTCACCAATTGTCAATCTTGAAGAGCAATAAAAAAAAATTCGAACTGCAAGTGTTTATCTTGATGGGTACCGTATCTGATTTGATGTTAGTCGTACAGTTGAGAAACTATGACCAGTTGAATGTTTTCACCATACAATTAAACAAAATTTAACACCCAACACCTATCCATCGACGTAATTTCGCATCAATTAAACTTGCAAATGAGTTGGGTAACTATTATTATTTATCGGCCGGTATTCAAGCCTACCCCGATAAACGGACTATCCTACACAAAAATAATTATATCCAATCCCACATAGTAGTTCCTGAGATTAACGCGCCGAAATAAACTCTTAATCTTTACAATATTAGTGCAGGTCAACCCTACACAAGCAACATCAAACTTTAATCCCAAAACCGTACGCCATATTTAATAACAATTACACAAGTCCCCAACGCCAACACAAGTCCCGCCCTAACGTGAACCGCCAACACGGAGCGCTTTTTGCCTCAATAATAAAGTTGGTACCTTAATCCCGAAAGGGTTGTGATCCGGAGTTCGCTGAGCCGATCTGAATCGCAAATACCTCGTTTGTCGGCTAACTTGTAAATGATGAGTGTTTGTGTTACTGGGGACCAGTTGCGTTAATATTTTATACGTAACTTGTGGCAGTTAGAGAGAGGGCATACCGATTTATCGCTCAAACTGGAGAAGCACGACTGGTGAAATACCTCTGCCTTACAGAAGACCGCAGCCAAATAATAATCACTTCTGTGTTGTTGTTTTCCTGCGTGTGGGTAAGGTTTCCAGAGCTCCTGGGGGGTGCTACATTAGTAGCAGGGATCATGCCTTCAAGGTAACGGTGACAAGTCCAGTAACAGATTTATTATGCTGTTCTTGTCGCACTTAAGTTAGAACCCTTATCGCCACTTATCATCAGATGGGATGAGGTCAATCTTGAAGTGTAATATACAAAAAAGTTAGTTTTGCAATGATGTATACAGACAAAGCTCTCTTCACACTTTTAACCTTGTGTCGCCTTTATGTTGTGCGCATAAGATCTAATATAGAACTGTATGTGTTTATCTTAACGTTTCATCAACTGTACTTACAGGTAGCTCGTAGAATAAGTACAAACAAATAAAAAAGTTTTATTGACGTGAGGTTTAAAAGTTTCATTTTATACGACATGGGACGAATATTCTTTGAATTGGTTATCGTAGTCTAACTTTTTCTGTTGACTGGCTTGATGCATGTTTATTGTAAGGTAGCGACTTTGTTATCATTACGTCTTGAAAGGTATCCTATTCTACCTCCTCTCTCCTCCTACTTATTCTATTAAACAAACTATTAGGCTGCCACATTTCATCCAAATCCATTGAGTGGTTTTTGAGCGAAACAGTGCCATACATCTAGGCATTCAAACAAACATTCACATTAAGAACACAAGTAAGACTATTCAGCATTGCTTCATATGTAGTTGAAAGTTAATTTCAACCTTATATAATAAAATAATTGTTCCAAATTGAACATTTTACCAAAAACCAAATAACCGAATAGGAAATGGCATATTATTGTAACGAGAGAAATAAGTTACGTCTTATCTAACATTCGATTAATTCGGACCATGGACCACATGGAGTAACTTTTCATTTGCCAATGGACTTCACATCTTGCATCCCTTAAACGAGAAGGGACGTCAGTACAAACGTGACCCGGAATGACCCGCCAACTGTCAAACTGACATAGCTCCAGTTAAGCTGCGATTCGTGAGTTGACGAAGTTGTAGCTAATATACCCTTGTTAGTAAGATGTCATACTTTTATGATTGAGCTGTTTTTGTCTTTGAATTGACCTACTTTAGAAACTGGATATCTTTTACCTAAAAACTAAAAGCGGTTTTTCAGCACGAAAAATACCGGAGTCGGAATTTGCAAAGATTTAGTTAAGACGCCATAGAGCAAGGTGCAGATGTACGTACTGAATATACTTATATTGGACAACATTACATGCCACGTTCAAATTCCGTGGCAAGTAGCTAAAGCACTTGTGTTACAGAAAAAAACAAGGAACGGTACCACAACACCTTGAACCTAACTAAACAATAATAATAAGTTCGTTTTACATACTGATCCGACCGGGAATCGAATAGGACTTTAAGTCGCGCCTGCCAGTCGAAAGACTGGCAACTGATTTAAAGGGAGTAAAATCAATATTTTATTTCAAATTAGTTTGTATCGGAAATATTAGTATTTCCGATACAAATTAATTTGACATTAGTCGGCTATTTTTTAAGGATTATTTTAGGGACTGACCCTAAAATAATCCTTAAAAAATAGCCGACTAATGCACTTTGCAAAATGCAGCAGAATAAGCATGAAACATAATTAAAAACGATACATATACATTTTTATCAATAAGTACATAGTATTTTTTGACGACCTCAGTAGCCGCGAGGCAAGCGGGCCGGACTTTGGCGTTGCGCCATCTCTGAGGTCCCGGGCTCGGTCCGGTCGGGTCAGTATGGGAAACGAACTTTTCTATTTGTCTCGGCTCTGGGTGTTGTGGTACCGTCGTCGTTTTTGATTTTTGTAACACAAGTGCTCTAGCTACTTACCACAAAATCAGTACAAAGTATGAGAGGTTGTTGTTTATTTTTTTTTAATGTCTTTAAAAACAATGCAAAGTTAATCTACTACCTGGTCAATCCTAAAAAGATGTTGGCAAGAAACTCAGTAGATATTGGATATTCCTACATACCACTACATCATCATCATGATCATATAGAGGATCAAGTAATACATATTTTGAAGTTTTATGAATGATTTGACAAATGAAGAGTAGGTATTAACGTGAGCTGTAGCAAAAAATGGCTGTAACTGCTCTTTACCATGGCGTATAAGCCTATTTACAGAGCTGGCGCTAAAAATACGTCAATCAATCGAATGTCCACCTACGCGAATAAGACTTCTATTCTGGGCCAGAAGTTTCCACGTTCCAAACCTAAAATATCCTTATTAAACATTTACACTCGAGTATGACGTCAGTCCCACTTGCATGATTGAAGTGTGATATCGGCTGAAAATACCACTGGCTATATTGTACTCAAGATTCAATGAACTTTGCCAGTGAACGCTAACGTAAAGATTCAATAACGTAACGTGATAACTAATTCCTATTCTTAGCTAGAATTCACGTTTCAAATTTAGGTTCAAGTTTGACGTCAGTCTTGTTTGCATTATTCAGATGTGAGTCGTTTGTAGTGACTGATTGATTCAAACTGTTACCATATAGATTCGTGGGATAGATTACGCATAGAGTCCAGACTAAATGTATTTATCTGGATATTGTTTCAAGTCACTGGTTTAATGCATTTTTGTTACTAAAACTTGGTTCCCAAATATTTTGGCTATCATACATCACTTGACTTTTTTGCAAGCTAATCAAACAGCTTAAGTAATAAGCATTAACAGACTCTTCCCATATAACAATTCGACATAATCGGCAGGATCATGTCAAAGGAATATAAAGGCTATCAATATGTATGTATCATAAATGTATTACGAATATGAGTTCCGTACATTGCTACTACATTTTCCGTTAAAAAAAATTGTTATTGACTAGTAGAGATTGTCACTAAACATTCGTCCGTTAACCTTTTTAAACAAATTGTACATTAAGTTTAATTAAATAAATATCTCAAAATGTATTAAAATACAAAAGTGAACAAAACGTTTCGTTTGATCATTGAAATATTTGGTAGTAGGTACGGCCCGGAACATGCAGGGATATAGTCAAAAGTTTAAGGGATGTGATCCCAAAGCTCAGTGAAGATGATAAGGCTTCTGAGCCATCACCGATGTCAGGCAGAGAAAAATGACCAGTTGCGAAAATGACGAGATGCGAAAGTGACGAGTTGCGAAAAGGTTCGATTATTTTCCCGAAAGATTTTGATTTTGACTAACCAATCGTTTTGATTAACAAATCGAAGGTTCAAAACATTTTCAGCATTTTTCTTCATTCAATAGCTTCCATTACTAAGTTAAACACAAATCGCAAGTGTAATGAATTCGCATTATTCATACGGATAGGTTATTTGACAATTTCATATTGCCGAGCCAATAGAATTACCATCGGGGGCTGCTTGCAATGCTTTGCATTTTAATTGCACGTAGGGTTGCGTATGCGACCAAATAATTTAGCTTTTGGATATACTTTTTAAATGTAGTTGAATAAATTCTCATACCTACGGTTACTTTTATAATAGATAAACCCCTTTAGCTAACATAATAAGTATTTCGCTCATCACGCTAAAAAATTTCGCAACAGAAATTGGACTAAAGCATTAACATCACAGAAATTGCTATGATTACGTGGTAAGTATCAATCGCTTGTGTTACAGATTTAAGGAACAACGATGATATCACAACACGACCCGAAAAGTTCGTTTCTTTATTGACCTAACCAGGAAGCGACCTCAGAGATGGCGCGATGCCAAAGTGCGACCAGATCGCCTCTCGGCTACGGAGACCGTCGCTTCATAGTTTTTAAAACGCTCCTAAAAGTATGAAAGTTATTGATAATTACCTGACAGCAAAATACTTAATAACGTCTGAGTATTTTTTGTAATTTTCACATAACAAGAACATTTCAGCATTGCCAAAACCATCGGGTTGATTTATTGAAAATGCTGCTAGGCATTAAGTCCGCTATTTGTATCGCTTTTATAAGTGCTATAAGATTAACGAAATATCTAATAAGTACAGAAGACTTACTCACATTTCATGGAAGATTTTTCATTCTAAGGGTACGCCCTTGTGAATTAACACAGAAAATTTAGCTACACTGCTGGTAGCCCTAATCGCAAAATAGCAGGAAGATCAGAAAAGGCATACCGATTGCCACTGGCACTTTAGCAGTAGATTTATTTTACCAGCAGAATGTCCTCTCAAATGTCCGACGAGAATTTAAACAGTGCTCCTTTCTCTTATTGTTTTACTTATTTTTTCCGGACTAGAGTTCATTTTAAGTTTGATAGAATTATGTTCCCTTTTATACCATTTTAAAAATTAAAAGAAAGTGGGTCATAATGCTACAGAAAATTGAAAGCGTAAAGAGATTATGACATATACGTGTATATGTCGCAGTCATCTAGTTGAAACAGCTATTTGATTAAATCACTAGCGTGTTTATTAAATGACGACGTTTAATTGAATGACTAGGCCGAACGTTGAATGAATAAGACTCACTGAACGTCCAACAAGTTAGCGGATTGTAACATAGCCCTTTGAACATAGCGGACGTAATCAGTCAGGTGATTGTAATTTAGTTCATTTTTTTTCCACTGCGGCGTTAGCGCTCATCAAAACAAAGATGGCGTCAAACAGCTGGTACAGATATAATCGAATAGCATTGTGTTGATAATTTTTAGAGTGAAATTGAGATATAAAGTGACTTATTCGTAAAAAAATATTTTTTTAGCCTAATTGTCTTAAGACTTAAAATTGTTAAAACATATTAAAAAATCTTATTAAGGTGTGTTATGTCATGTCTGTCAGCTATATCCCATTCAACGACTATGCTAAATGACGTTCAGTCAAGAAGTTGAACGTTATATTAAACAATTTGACGAGTTGTCCTTTAGTCATTCAATTAAACGTCGTCATTCAATGAACGCGCTAGTGATCCAATCAAATAGCTGATTAAACCAGATGACTGCGACATATATACATATAAGCGTTAAGAGATGCAGTGTGTCAAGCGGTACGGTAGGTACACAAAGCAGGCGTTCAAGGAGAAGCGGTTTTGCAAACGTTTGAGCTAACTACAAGAACGTCGTATGCGACGAATGGCGCCGCGTCGTACGCGACGAGTGGCGCCGCGAGTGAAGCGACAGGTAACGACGCGAAGGATTCGACGGTTGAGCTAGCAAATTTTGCAACGCGGAAGAAGCAGAGACGCCATATTATAGCCTCTACATATATATTTGTTTTGAGTACACGTGGGACGAGGTACGCCACTTTATGCACTGTCTTACTGTTAACGGTGAAAGCGTCAGACGCGCCGCGGTAAACCACGCCGCACGCGTGACGCCCCGCGTCTCCATAAACACATCCTTATTGCTCAATGGTTCGGATTACGTGATGGTTGGTCACGAATAACCGTCTCGTTTGTCTTCGTAGCGGAGACAGTTGACCGTTAAACCAGATTAATTATTGCATAAAATTAATTTCTAATAGTAGGTCAAGCAAAACGAAAATAGTGGCCACTCGCTCAAACACTCGTGTTGAACCAGGGCGCAAAAATAGTTTTCCCAGTTTGGTATTCAAATGAGCCCGCCCGGCCTGCAGGTGGACTAAAAGTTTGTCCGTATAATGTGTATTATTAGAGAAGTTAAATATACTTGCGGTGAATTGAGGGCGGTTATTTTATAAAACTGCGAAAGCCGTGTAGGTCTTTGTATTTACATAGCCTAATCTAAGTCGTAACTCTTTGGGAGCCATTCGTGGCGTAGCAGTGACGGTTTTAAACTATTCAACTATTAGAGCAATGTATGTGATGTTGTCCATGATATATATATATATATATATATATATATATATATATATATATATATATATATATTCCTTATTTTAAGCTGAAGACGCCGTCGTCTCCCATTGGATGGGTGACCGTTAGTTGACCACTTATTTTAAGTGCTGAATAAACCGATTCTATGTAGTGCGTCAGTTATATTTTCAAAATATAATGAAAACGTATTTTTATATTCAACAAATTAATTTATTTGATTTAAAATCAATTGTAAACTTTCAGACTTGCGCCTTAAACATTTAAAATAAATTAACGGGTAAAAGTGAGTCAGCTCGTGACTACTGTTGGTGCCAGTAACGGCGTTAGGGCGGCGCGCGGTTGGGCAACAGCCCAGAGCGCTCGGACTTGAACGGGCGCTAGAAAGCTACCCTGAGATACCCAGATGTATTCCTCTAAATCGATGTATTGGTATACGCTTTAACAGGGGCGCTGGCGGAAATTCGTCCAGGGCGCCAGTAATTCTAGAACCGGCACTGGTTGGTGCAACCTAACCGAAATGTCGGGCAGTAAGTAGTTCGTATTAACTACTAAATAAAAATGGTGTCGCGTTTTGAATTTGTTGAATATTAAATTGATGACACAGCACATCAAAGCTCAGTGGCGGGGTGTGCTTAAGTCAGTATCGTAAAAACTGTACGAAGAAGTAACGTCGTGCTAAGTTTATACGTAACGTATGAAAGTAAATAACAAAATAAAAAAAAGTGTATTTTATTCTTCCGTAATCTAACCTTGGTCCAAACTTAAATTTTTAGTCATTTCCTCAATTGAGAAATCCGAATCATACTTTTCTTGTATCCGGGAATTGAACAAAGGACCAAGACAACACGAGCCAGTACTGAAACCACTAGACCATTGAGCTACTTTTTTTTTTATAGTAGCGCAGTATATTGGCTCCTGCCAGCCTGATGGTAAGCAAGAGAGGAACCCACATCGCGATGACAACGGATTTGATATCAAAATATCCTATCCGTTAGCATCGCCATACTGGCCCGCAAGATGTTTTTTCACGCTCCTTTTGAAGGAATCCATGTCAAAGGAAGGAGGAAACACATGAGCCGGCAACGAGTTCCACTTCTTTATGGTCCGGCAAAGATAAGAGTTACCGAACTTTTTGGTTCGTGATGGAATATTTTCCACGGTGAAGCGATGACATCGTTGGCCGGCTCTTGTGGTTCTGTGTAGGAAAGGAGAGGGTACTTCTTAAAAAGAAACAAAATACCTGTCAGTCATAGAACAAACATCACTTGCGACTGCTCACCTGAAACAAAGAAAAAAATAATTAATTTCTATCCACATTACCATGCAAACACGAACGTGTAATTATTGTCCCACGCGTCATGACTTGGGAAAATCCTAAAGTGTCATATACTTATAATTATCCATACTATTATTATAATTGCGAAAGTAACTCTGTCTGTTTGTCTGTCCGACTTTCACGCCTAAACCACTGAACCGATTTTGATGAAATCTTAGGTACACGTTGAACCTCTATACGGACATAGGTTACTTTTTGTTTTGAAAATAAGAGAGGATGGGGGTAATACCACCCTTGAAATGTTATAAGGAAAAATGTACATTTTTGGTACATTACGAAATTTGGCACAAATATAGCTCGGAACTTGGATTACTTTTGGTTTCGAATATAAGGGGAATGGTGATGATCAACATTTCGAACACGGCGGTAGAATACTTAATTTGTACTGACGATTCATAAGTGCTTTTGTAAAGCTTACATGAATAAAGATGTTTTATAGTCTTTTCTACAGGGATAACACCGACCATGAAATTATATAGTCCACGCGAACGAAGTTGCGGGCACAGCTAGTCTACATAAACCATGAGACTAAGACAATAACTTATCCGGTGCCACTTTTTATGTTGCAACTGAGAATCAACAAAATACTTTATCGAAGCATTTTTAACTATTTTCGCAACACCTAGTGTAAAACTATTTTTATGATTCTTACTTTTGGTTCCTAGAAATCAGAACGTAAAAGTTTAAACTTGCTCTTCAACCGGCGACGCAAGTGGAATGTCACTTTGTATGCATAGAATACTTCTTCCAAGAAAGTCAGCGGAAGAGATAAAATGCAACCAAGGACCCCAAGTATGAGTTTTACTTTCAAATGTATGAATTATTTCTTAAGTTAGCATTTTAGTTTTCAGTTTCTCAAAGATAGAGCAGTGGACTTGATTTAGAAAAGGATGTATAATTCAAAACGTGTTTTATTTTCTTTGCAAATTATTTCAGCAAATTTAGTACAATAAATGTAACAATATTCAAGTATTAGAAACAACTAGTTTTTGCGTGAATGAGTAACATCCATACGTTAAGTTGATTACATAGGTATATCTTGAGGTCAAGATATATAGAGCGGGCCTGACTTTGGCGAGCGCCATCTCTGAGGTCCCGGGTTCGATCTCCGGTCTGGTCAATATGGGAAACGATCTTTTCTATATCGTCTCGAGTCTCGTTGTTGTGATACCGTTGTTGTTTCTGATTTCTGTAACATAAGTGCTTAAGCTACTTACCACAGAATCAGAGCAATGTATGTGATGTTGTCCAATATTTATATTTATTTATTATATTTATACATATTTTAAAATCATTACTGTTTCTTGCTCCTAGACTATTCTGAGACTATTGCATCATACAGATTATTGAACACTTTATGTTTTGAACATTTTTATAAAAAACTTCGTAGTTTTGCATGCCTACAAGCGAACCCGGATTTTTTTACAAACCTTGTCCCAAGAATTAAGAACATAACAATAAAATTATTATTCAATTTGGTTCGAAATTTCTAAGTAATGCGCGTACATACATTTTGAAGTAACTTTTATTTATACAGATAAAATACATAGTAGTAACTAGAATCACAACTGGGAAGAATATCAGAAAACAATGAAAAAGTGCATTATAGTAATATCAAAATTTTGGTGTTTTGATCACAAAATTCCTTTAAGGGTCACTACTACACACTAAACTATTACACACTGCGAATTGTAGCCATAGAAACGTGATACAGTCGTGGTGCAGCATCGATACGAATCATCTACCTTTACACACCACGCTATTCAAAGCAGCGAAACAATAGCGATGCAGTCCTAATCCAGTAGCTATTCAGTAATTACAAAGTGCGTTTCCATTCATACAATCGCGATTATTAATCGATTCAAATACTTGTTTATGCTAGTACAGATGTGTGGCTGTCCAACTCGAACGCGAGATATAAATCGCAATACGCTAGTTAACATTCATACAGACTAATTCTAATTCTATGTAAAACACAAAAGAGCTTAAGGGCTTATTGTTCTTAAATGTAAATAATACATGGAAAGATAATATCAGGCGATAATCATAATTTTTGCCAAATAAGCCACTATATTTCAGAAGTCGCATATGGTAAAGGAAACTCTTTCGTAATATCCGTGACAAAGTAGCCGAGATAAAAATGTAAAATATGTTTGTAGAAGAACAACAGGGAATAGATCGGAAAATATCAAGGCTTTAGGGCATTTTAGAGGAAAAAAAGATAACAGACAAGTCGAATATGAACTGAAATATATTGCATATATTATATTTAAAAAATTACACTTTTTGGATCTAGCAACACATAGGTGTCACGAGTGTGTGTGAATCTCTACAGCCATAACAGTTGGTTTTGACGGAACAGCTAACAAGAAGTTACGTAAACAGGCACTTTACTGTTTTTTGGTGTACATCGAACTCGCGACCCATAGCGGCTGCCAGTTTACTCGACCGGAATTGCTAAGGCAGTCAATTTCATTGAGATAAGGGATTACTTACAGAGCCTTTGCAATGCACACCAACGTACTCTCTCCTATTTTTTTCTCATAGCCCGATAGGATAGACCGACTGGCACCATCGAAAAGAAATTAAACACAGCATGTTGCCAGACGCATTGGCAGACAGACGGACCGTCCAAGTGTCCACACGGACAGCAAATTCTCAGTAATAGGGTCCCGTTCTTAGATTTTGGGTACGGTATCCTCAAAAATATATGACATCTGAGCCCAAACCGCGTCCTGCGCCGCCAGACGCCCCGCTTGCTGTGCCGCCCGACGCGTCGGGTGACGCCCCGCTTTTCCTTACACAGAGGCCACTAGCAGTCAAACGAGTCAGTCAAAAAAGAAACCCGCTCCCCGTTGACTTCGTGAATGTAACCTTTCACGTGAAGTAGCTGACAGCATAAGTCCACATCCCAGCTCGAATCGCAACGGACAAAACGACTGAAGCATCCCCAAACGCTCTGTTAGCTTAGGATATATCCCTCTTCAAATCTTTGCACATTACGCCTGGTGTGTCGACGGAACGTTCAATTTTGTGAAAGTGTCCCAAAATAGTGAAAATTGGGTCCTTGTGTGAAGTGGGAGAGTTTCTGAGCCTTTTTAAGAGTGGGTGAAAGTAGCTTATTTAAGCAAATTAATATAAATATCTCACATTTGATAAATTGTATTGTTTTCAAAGAACGTATTTCTTTAAACCAAATTATAACTAGAAACAACAACTTTCACAGACTTAGGTATATATAAACAGCCAAGTAGGTAATTGTGAAAACATAAAACAAATTTGTGTAGTTGTTCCTAAATGGCGATCAAACTTACTACATATTTCGATGCAGGCTCATTTATCACAGCCAACTTAGGTTTAACTTTAAAGAATATAAGACTTAGTTTCTTGTGATTGAATGTACATAGTTTCATAGTTTGTATCAATGAAAGAAACATGTATTACTTAAAGACATCATAACGTCATTGTCATGTAAGTAGTATGGCCCACGTAGCAGGCCATGACGCTGGTTTTCAGGGGTGTGAGTGATTGCGTTTGTAGTTTTTCGTAGAAAAAACTAGCCATAAATATAAATGTTTTACAAAATTTTACGAACTACAATAATTCTTAAAAAAAGTTTAGTTTTTTTTTTACTAGATAATACAGGAAACCAAAATTCAAAATTAGCGAACTTTCTTAAAATGTTCCTTTTTCAAATCGTAGAATAAGGGCAATTGTCACACAACGACATGTTATTACAGCTCTGCCCTCGACACATTGACCGACCGTTTTGCCCACAAAGCGCCAGGAAATGACGTTACACGCGCTTAATTTCCTTCGAGTGTTAAAAGGTGCCGGTCTAATTTACGACACTGGCCTTTATGGCTACAATGAGGTCGAAATGACCTCATTATGCACAGAGGAACAAAATATCTGAAGTTTTTAATAACACCTGATTAGTGAGGCTTGTAACGATTTTTCATACCGTTTTATAAATGGATATCAGACCTGGAAAGCTAACATTAAAAAATAAAAGCTTTTCCTCCTGCTTGAGGACTGGTTTTATTTTATTTTTACTATAAATTGATGTAGCAATTATATATCAATATGTTACATACTTTTAAATTTTCAAGTAAATGGGTCATAAATAACTTGTCTCAGAGAAAAGGCCAGGATTCCATCAATGAAACCAAGTTGTTTTTATAACAACGGGCTACTGCCTACCCAAATATGGGTTGCAAATCACAAATACTAGCGAAAAATCCGAAACATATTTTGCTGGAAACGACAACCGAACCAAAAAATATCATCCTCTTTAAACCTAGATCATCGAGGTGTGTCTAATACAAACCTAATTCATTGTTTTGTAATAAAATGTTGCTATTTATTGTAAAGTAAAAACATACTCTATCTAAGTATTGTATTTAAGCTAAGCGTGTTGGTATTCAAGTTAATTTCATACACTGATCCTATAAGTCATAGGATATGTAAACAGATGTATGTATTCATATTATGTATTGTCTATGTGTATGTTGATATGATATTTTTAATTTTGTACGGACGTCCCGTTTGTCTTTATCTATTAGGAAATAATAATAACGAGATGTTGTCTGAAAGAGATCGCTTTCTACAGTTATACCGCCTAAATTGTACTTCAAAAAGTCTATTAAACTAATTCTGTAAAAAATATATAATATTCCGTAAAATTATATTTATCTGTATCGATATTGAAAATTTCCCAACCACATCATCCCTAATCAGAGTACCGTTTAGTCGCGAAGGAACGACCAGGCGGAATCACCGTATATATCACTCATAACTGTCCCTTCTTCCTCACCCATAAATTGTACAAATCGAATATTAAATGCGAAATAAATTTACGATCGAAAGCTGCCCGTTATTACTGTGCCCTTGAATTATAATATTAATATTTCATTATACTTTCGACCTTAGGACTAAACATTAAATGGTTCATTAAATTGATTGACTGAGCTTGAAGGATAGCTCGTTCATCTTGGGTTCATATACGGTATACAATATTTATATTATCAAATAATTTATGTATAAATTAGTGCCTAGCTGCGGCTTCAAACGCGTATTACCCCTTTTTCCACATTGAATAATTCAAATATTGAATGAATACGTTTTTGTTTATACGAATATGAAATAAATACGTAAAACATGTAATTTAAAGTTTGCTTTTATTCTTGAATAAATAATTTTACATTTTGCCGCGTTTATTTTTTCTCAGAACACATTTGACATGTTACTTTTTTCTTTTTTTTTATATGGCGTTACACGTTTTGTGACCAAAAACGGAAATGAGGTTTAATATTTATTAACAGGTGAAAATAGCACAAACACACATGTTCCACTAATTCGGTCGCAGCATGATTTTATACAGCCTAAAGCTTTCCTCAATAAATTGACTATTCAATACTAAAATATGTTTTCAATTAGAACTAGTAGTTTCTAAGAATAGCGCTTTCAAACAAACAAAACACTTTATAATTTTAGTATAGAACCAATTTTTTGTACATTTTCCACTAATACTTCGCTCCTATTAGAACATGTGGTTCCCCCCTCACCATTGCGCAGATTAGGACCACCCCGGGGATTTTAGTCGGTTCGTGTCCGACACACCACTCTCTGTCTTCCCGTGGCAGAGAGTGACGGTGCGTGGGCATTTCTCCCAAGTCACAAAAAAAAGAGCCTAGAACCTTTCCTTATGAATGGACTATCGACCACAAAAATTTTTTTTTAATTAAAAACAGTAGATTCAGACATTAACGCATTCAAACAAACAAACAAATTCGTCAGCTTAATATTATTAGTATAGATTTACTTTGCCACCATTTTTGTTTCTAGTTTTATTTTATCAAGTAAACACTCGTTTACAAGCACTACTTAAAGTGTTTACATAAGTTTAATAAATGGGACATTAAGTTACGTGAAGTAAGTAGCCGCGTGTGAAACACCAGTGTTTTATAGACACAACTTATTTTTTACTCCTGAGAATAAAACACGTGTCAGAAAAACAATAGTGACATTGAAATTGTTATTCATTCGACACTTGAAGAAAACGTCATAGAAAACCTTTGCCGCGACCTTGTAGCCTTTTAATTAAAATTTCAACTGCAGCTGACTTTCTTCACTTGAGAACATAACTTGTTGAAGTTACTCAAGTTGAGTTATTGGTAATCTAAATATTAGAAACAGAAAATTTTTATCTCCCCTTGCGGTGCGGGAATTGAACCCACGACCTTCACGTATCGCGTATTGGTAATCTACTTGTCCCATTGGAGGGAAAAAGAAAGTAGTTACTGGTAAGAGAGGTAGGGCATAGCGATTTATCGCTCGAACTGGAGCAGCCCGACTGGTGAAATAACTCCACCTTACAGAAGACCGTAGCCAAATAACCATCACTTCTGTGTTGTTGTGTTCCTGCGTGTGAGTAAGGTTTCCAGAGCTCCTGGGGGGTGCTGCGTTAGTAGCAGGGGTCAAGCCTTCAAGGTAAGGGCGACAAGTCCAGTAACAGATTTATTATGCTGTACTTGCCACCCTTAAGCTAGGTCCTCATTACCACTTAACATCAGGTGGGATGAGGTCAATCTTGAAGTGCAATATAAAAAGAAACCCTCTATATCCCCGTCCAAAAAAACACAAAATATCACAAGAGCGAGCAGTATCTTAAAAGGTGTCTTAGTTAATAAAAAAATCATCAATTAATGGAAATAACACGAATGAAGCGATGAACTGCTTGACTAGACAGAGGCATAATTTAAGTATTAGAAACAAAAAGTACTTCATATTTTAATCTAGGTAAGTTTCGAGCTATATTTGTGCCAAATTTCGTATCTCTAACTTAAAAATTAAAATTTTCCCATGTATACTTTCAAGGGCGGTATTACCATCCCCCCTTATTTTCAAAACAAAAAGTAAGCTAAATGCGTTCAAGAGATTCAACATATACCTATACCACATTTTATCAAAATCAGTTCAGTGGTTTAGGCGTGAAAGCCGGACCGACAAAAAGAATTACTTTGGCATTTACAATTTTAGTATGGATAATTTTCTTTATTTGTGGATACCTACGTAAGGCGAAAAATTCAAAACACAAAAACCAAGTCCATCTTACAGCTAGTTTTGCAAGGAACACATTTCTCAAAATATTCATTGCAATAACAAATCCACCAATCAAAAATACACCAGCCAAGTTTAAAAACTATGAGAAAACTCCCATAGAAATCCTCCGTTTTTATTTCTTTACCTAAACTGCAATATTGTATGGAAATTACGGTTCCAATTCCAATAATAAAGCTCATCCAAGCCGCCTGCACATAAAGACCTGCTTCAAGCCATCTGTGATATATAACAACGGTGGAAAAGAAAATGTAGGAGACCACGAAACCGAGACAAATCGCCGGTACTTCTGAACTAGAGTATGCTAGACCCGGTTAATGCATTATGAGGAATGCTTGTGTATGGCGTCTTTTACAGAGCCATATTTTACGGTGAAATACGGTACGTCATATTACTTCGGTAGATCATGTAGGTAAGATGCATGGTTTTGATTTTTTTGGAAGTACTATTTATATCATTTAAATAATTTAACGGGTCAAAACGCGACACTATTTTTATTTTGCAGTTAATACGAACTACTACTAACTGCCCTTACGATTGGTGTAACCTAACGACGTTTACGGGTAGTAAGTAGTTCGTTTTAACTACTAAATAAAAATGTCGCGTCTTGACCCGTTAAATTATCTTTTATGTTTAAAATGGAACGCGAAAGTCTTAAAGTTTATATAGATAGATATACTTTATTGCACAAAATCTTTACAGAAATAGGTTGTACAGAATGATTATAGTACAATTTAGGCGGTCTTATCGCTAGAAAGCGATCTCTTCCAGACAACCTTAAGGTAGAGGAAATAGTAGATGGCGAGAAATGGGTACGGCCGTTTTATATTTATATATCATGTCAACGTTGTTGCGGTTGTATCAGCCAAATCCACGATATGCCTTGAAGTCATGCTACAACGTCACTGGGGTGGTGGCAATATGTGGCGGTTTAAATTGCCTTTAAGATGGTTGAGTGAAGCAGTGGCTGACACGTACGCCATACTTAAATATTGGACAACATCACATACATTGCTCTGATTCTGTGGTAAGTAACTTAAGAACGTGTGTTACAGAAATCAGAAACAACGACGGTACCACAACATCCAGACCCGAGACAATATAGAAAAGTTCGTTTCCCATATTGACTAGACCGGGAATCGAACCCGGAACCTCAGAGATGGCGCGAAAGTCTCACTCACCTCTCGGCCACGGAGGTAGTCAATGTACTTGTGAACCACCTTTGGGGATGAGTCCGTTCCAGGTTACCTCCCAAAAATGATGCTTTCACTCATCAATACAAAATTATATGACTTGGTGCAAAGTAGTGAGTAAGATACTGCCACTGTAACTAATATATAATAATATAATAATAGAGCCGGCCAACGATGTCATCGCTTCACCGTGGAAAATATTCCATCACGAACCAAAAAGTTCGGTAACTCTTATCTTTGCCGGACCATAAAGTAGTGGAACTCGTTGCCGGCTCATGTGTTTCCTCCTTCCTTTGACATGGATTCCTTCAAAAGGAGCGTGAAGAAACATCTTGCGGGCCAGTATGGCGATGCTAACGGATAGGATATTTTGATATCACATCCGTTGTCATCGCGATGTGGGTTCCTCTCTTGCTTACCATCAGGCTGGGAGGAGCCAATATACTGCGCTACTATAAAAAAAAAAAAAATATATACTGAGTTTCTAACTGGTATATTCACGGTAGATTTCAAATCTATCGACTTGAATACATTGAAGGCCTGTCATGCGCATTACCTAAGACAACTTTCTCACATGAGATGATAGAGGCGCCGATCAATAAAATACCTAAAAAAACTAGTACATTACATACCTTTCTCATCTCGCTTTCAATATTCTTGTTCCGTTGATATTTTTACAAGCTCCACAATCCACAAGAATATACCCTTTTAAATTCCCTTTCGCCACGTAACCCAAATTTTGTGAAACTGTAAAAATCGAACGAGCTATTAAGAGACTTGCACATGCCACACTTTGGCACCGCGTCAAAATCCCATAGCGGGGAGCGATAAAAAGAAACTACAGCGTAATATACCTAATTATGACGTTACAGCTTCATGAGTCATAATTTATGCGTTTTAATTTCTGACGGCCGGTCGTAAATAACAAGCACTTAGACAGTTTAATGAGTTAGTGGTGACAAGAGTTAATTTGATGAATTAATTAATTTTACATAAAGTGCTACATTTTAAGGGTTGCTATGGGGAAGTTACTGCATAGATAAGTTGGTAATAGTAATTGTTAACGGTTGTTCATCATAGCCCAAGCATAGTAAAATACAAACGAGATCCTAATAATTAAGTCTTTTAACTTTTTAATTTAATAAATAACTTTTGAGGTATTTTTGTCCCTTTCTTGTCCGAGACAATATTCAAGGGCTAATCCATGATAATTAATTACTTACTGGAAAGCATTAAATTAAATTAAATACTTGAGAAGAAGAACGAATTAAACGACTAGTAGATATACACTATAACTTCGGCGTTTCATTTTAAACATTTAAAATAATTTGACGGGTCAAAACGCGACACCATTTTTATTTTGTTGTTAATACGAATTACTTACTGCCCGACGTTTCGGTTAGGTTGCACCAACCGTGATCACGATATGTCTGAGTCTCAGTTTTTATTAGTAAAAGTAAGGGGGGCCGAAGTGTAATGTAATGCCCAAAATTGAATAAAAAATGCTACATTACAACCGAATATTTCAGATCAAAAAGCACCTTAAGAAAAATCTGACAAAAAGCAAAACAAAAAAAGCGAAATATTTTCCACCGCATCCGGACCCCAGTATTAAATTGCTTTATGTAAATAAATCCCTATACGACCGTAAAATATTTACACTTTGGTCTCGTTTCGCGTTTAAATATTTTACAGCGAAATTGTAAATATTTCAAAACCAATTCATCGCGACGTCCATTGTACTCGTATTAAAAGCGTGGCGTTGTTTGCTTCATAATACGAGTAACTTTGTATTTGTTTTAATGTCCCACAGACAGAAATTGAATCTAAGCTGTGTAAAATTATTTGTTTCCAGACCTCAACAAAATGCTTAAAGGCCAAAAATCCAATGAATACTATGGATTCAATGCTTAGCATGTTTATTGGCTTCCTTTATCTAAGAATTTTTTTTATATTGCATTTCAAGATTGACCTCATCCCACCTGATGTTAAGTGGTAATGAGGTCCTTTTTTTTTTTAAGGGGGAGAGAATGCCTTCTTTTCGAACCATATCGCTGCCGTGGGGACGGCAGCGACGTGTGTGGGACTCCCCCGCCCAAAAGGGGCGAGGACTACCCGAACTAAAAACTCCCCCCATCGCCTATTGACGGCGCCATGGGATATCGGGTGACCCATGACTGCCACGCCGCCGTCGGCGGAATTGCTGCCCTTACAGGGCGGCGTCACCAAGTCCCCCCTGGGTGGTCGGGGGACTGACGGGAACGGCCGAAGGTGTTAAGCCGTTCCCGCGCATCTGCGGGAGACCGTGCAAGGCCGACCGGGGTGTTGGTAATGAGGTCCTAGCTTAAGGGTGACAAGTACAGCATAATAAATATGTTACTGGACTTGTCGCCCTTACCTTGAAGGCTTGGCCCCTGCTACTAATGTAGCACCCCCCAGGAGCTCTGCAAACCTTACTCACACGAACACAAAAACTCTGAAGTGATTGTTATTTGGCTGCGGTCTTCTGTAAGGTGAAGGTGTTTCACCAGTCGGGCTGCACCAGATGTTTATGCCTGGTTCCAATATTTAAAAAAAACGATCCGTTTTAGTTACGAATAGTAGTAAATTATACGAGGCGCCGGCTAAAAACGGTCGACAGATCACTGATGACAGGTGATATGGAAAGTAAATTTGAAATTAGAATTAACGACTCGTAGAAAAACGGATAGTTATTTTTGACACATTACGAATCGTAAAATATTGGGACCGGACATTAGTCATACGTTTCATTGCGTGACACTGACATGTGTTATCTTAGTAGCAATTCGATTTTTATGAATATAATAAAGTAGCGACTTCATTCCCAATATATAAACAATTATTTGAATATTTCGCTACAATTCTTGAACAATTTAAAAAATCTTGATTTTATTCAAACGCATTCAATAATTTTGTTATTTAAATCCCCTTATTTTATTATTTCTTAGCGTTATTTAATAAATATTGGGGTGATATGAATTTCGCGCTTCTTTAAGCACACACACCACAAGCTGGCTTACTAGTGCTGTAAAAAGGCACATGACACATACCGGTATTAAATCCATTTAATATTTAAAGTAAGCAAATATAAGTCTTTTACCTGATTGTGGTTGTGATGATGCCTTTATTTTATTGATGGTAGCCTTAGTCCAGAGAGTGGCATTAAATAGGCTACTTGTGTAATAAAATCCAAAAGGTTTTAAACCATATATTAAAAAGCGACGTGACTCATTCCCTATTTAAAGATTTTTTGCTCACATAACTAGCGGTTTAAAATAGAGTTACTCGACCAGTAATTTTAGTTCAAATATGAAGTAGCTGCCCACCCATTTATTGCAGCATAAATGCATTATTAACAACAAATACCTGAAAGTTATGCATTAAGAATTGGCATCAGTTTTAAATATAAATTTACAATTATTGTACCATAAATTCAATGTAAAATTTACTAAATTTTCTCAATGTTGGAAGCACGAAAAGTTAAAAATAAATTGGGAATTCCTTTTTATAATTAGAAACAACTTGCATGTTTCCAATCGCGCGATAGAGATTTCTAGATTTTTTCGTCGTATTGCACTTACAATTATAACGTAATAGTACAATATATGCATCATCATCATCTAAGGTTTTGAATAAAAATACCGGTATGAAAATCGAACCGGTTTCAGGTACCGGTAAGACTCAAGAACGTCCCTAGCCAGGTTTTATGTCTCGTTTGGCGTCCCCTCGGGCTCCCGCGGGTCTCAACAAAGGACCTCGTCGGTTTCACCGCGCACTGATTTCTGCCGGAAACCACCATGAAAGAACTCCACAATAAGGACAAAGTGTCTCAGACATTTGTATAAAAACAAAATTGTCAACGTAACGCCATAAAAAATTGGTAAAGAATTTTGAAGAAATGTCTTTTGTTGCGACCGGGAACTGGGCGTTATCCCATTTTTTTTAATGGGGCAAAGAAAAAGAAAACTAGCTGTTGAGTATATTTTTAATTTAAAATGTTATATTTTTTAAACATATAATAAATCTGCTGAAGATTGATATATATGTACATTTTCATGTAAACATAATTTTTTTAAAGTACATAATCGTTTTTTTAAAGGACTCTGTCCCGCGTTTATGATAACGCGGTGATTCCGCCAATGCCAATTGTTTAGAGAGGCACAATTTAGTGGAAACTGCGCGGTATTGACAGCAATTACAATTCCAAAATTAGATCACAAAGTCTAAGACTAAATAATATTAAAAAGCGTTGTTTGAAAATGTAATACGAGTAAGATTTGTTGCCAATTCCAGACATTCAACGAAAGCTTTTAACGGGGCCCCTTCTCGCAACTGACAAACTTGTCAGTTGATTACATGTCAACTAAGTTATTTAAAGTAGTTACTTAAAATTTTAAAGGGAAATTCCACTGAGCTTCAAATTATGTTTTGATTAGTACGTAGGCTGACAATCCGGTTCTAAATAATTACTAAAACACAGATCTTCACTTTTTGTAAAGCTAAGACTTGTACGCACCCACGAAGCCGCCGAAATATAATTTTACCTATGATTCACTAACAATGACAATATGTCAAAACGGTAAAATAATGCTTAGGACGTTTTCTGATTTGTTAGGGAAAATCTGCACTCATTACGCTCGATATAAGCGGTACCTAAGGCGCGTTAGGCTACGCCTATATTTGAAGGTGCATGTTATGATTGAGTTCTAAAAATCAGATGTATTCTACACTTCGCTTCGATTGCTTGAACTGGAGCAGCCCGATTGGTGAAATACCTCCAAATTACAGAAGAGCCAAATAACAATCACTTCTGTGTTGTTGCATTCCTACGTGTCAGTAAAATTTCCAGAGCTTCTGGGGCCCCCGCAGTTAGTAGCAGGGTCAAGCCTTCAAGGTAAGGGTGAAAAGTCCATTAACAGCTTTATTATGCTCTTGCTTGCCGCCCTTAAGTTAGGACCTCATTACCACTGAACTGTTTTTCTTTAAACAAAAGAGTTGTCTCGACATCCTGGTTGATTTACGCCAAGAGCACTTTTTCTTCCGTACAACTTTAACCCAACGTTGTAAACTTCTAAGATTAATATTCCACCACGAGCGTTACTTAGTTCACAATCTCATTAAACAGACAATATTTACCTAGCTTCACTAACGCTGCGCTTGTCTTGGTTCTAATTAAACTTACGCTGTCAGGACAATCTTGCGCACGTAACTTTTTGAGCGCTCCCCTCTAACTCGCTGCGATTTTATAACAAATTTGTTTTGCTAAGTCCTGCGAACTTTTTGGGAATCTCCTTTCCAAGACATTTAATTGTATAATGCAACGTGCTACACAGGCGAACTTTAAGTGCCCTTAATTTCAGCTCGTCTTATCAGGACGCATTTGAACCAACGACTATCAAAACTGAGGTAACTGGAAATAGTGGACGATGATTTTTAGGGTGAGGGACGGTGAACTTTCCTCTTGAATAAAACAACCTTAACAGTCAGTAGTTAAACCTACAAATTGTGTGTGGACAGAACATACATAAATCAGATTAGGAATAAGTTTCTGCAAATAAACACCATTATAACCAAACTTTGTAAACTCCTTATTCATCACTGATCCGTAGGTCAGTGGTTAGCGCTTCTTTCTAGGTTACAGGTTTGAACCCTAAACAGGGGGTCTACCCTCGAAAACGAAACGAACAAACGAAAGGTTTCGTTTTTGAAGATTTATCAAAATATCGGGAGTTAAAACGTGGTTTTTCATTTTCATAAATAATACTTTGTTTTATGAAAACGCTTTATTCGCATTCGAAGTGAATTGGTTGCGAATATGAGAATTAAAAATTGCTATCCGTTGTCGGATCCGACATATTTCGTTGTTGGGAGTACCTACAAGCATTAATCTTAATTATTAAATTAGCAAACAAATTTTTAAAGTCATTCACTTTGGACTTTGCATCGCGCTTATTTCGTCGGCATAAGAACTAATACCGAACTGCTTTGATGTGCTGATGTGTGTACAAGGAAATATTAAAGTTGGAAAAACCTTTTACAGACTTTGTATTTCTTCTGTATTGGGGTGTTTAAATGGGTAGGTATTTATGTGTCTCCATATGTCGATCTTGGTGTCCGTGCCACGCTATAACTACTTACTATGGGATCAACAGGCCTACCATGCGCAATACGTCAAATTTCTCGCATGAGACGACAAAAGTTTCGATACTGTTCATTGGTTAATAGCACAGTGCACTCGTACTTTTAGCCAATCAGCAGCAGACGCACTGACTTCAATCGATTTGGACGTTTGTTAAGAGCGCGATTAAATTTAGTCGCGTGGCGTATGCTAAGCCCGGATGTAACTTCAGGTAATGTCTTCTAGCATGGCAACATTCAGTTGTTAAACCTCGAGTGTCCATTGAAAAACCTCTCCTGTATTAGATAAAAAAAAATCAAAGTTCGATTTAAAACTAGTGCACATTTTATATAGATTGAGAAACGTCTTCTGAAGTGTCGGGTAGGTATGTTCTGAGCTCTCAAAGAGCAAAGAAAACGAGGTGCTCAAAGAAAATTTTCGAAGGCGGCCAGCACTGAACTACTGACTTGGGAACACGGGGAGCATTCGTAATGGACACTAGTGATGTACTAGATAAGCTTTCTTGTCGATAAAAATCATCTTCAAAACTGAGTGACAGTGTATCGACGATTTATTTATTTATTGACAAAATCGTTGTCAGAGTTGGGATTGTCGATGATGTAAAAGAAAACCTAGTTGCTACTGAAACAGTTTATTATGTTAATAAACTAACAGTGGTGTAGTGAAATTTATCTTATTGGTTCCATATAAAAAAATATTGTCACACAAACGATACTTGACCCCGAAGTAAATAATTAACTTATGGTTTTTTGGTTTGAAAACCAGAATCACTTATGAAAGCATAATTACGTACTAGAATAAACACCCAGGCATTTAACAAAAATTAATTTGCTCATCCTATTAATGTGGTGATTTAATCAACAACCGCTGACACCGAATAAACCTGATACCAAATAAATGCAAGTGTTATCATGGACACCGACTTAAACATTGAAGGTTTCTCTTCAAATCTAGATTAATATTATTTAAAACGGTTAAGCGGATGTTTCATTGCAGAATAAAGGTCTTCCTGCTCTTTCATTAACTTTCTTAGTCCTTGGCTGATATGGGTCAGTCTTTTTGGTATCTATCTGGCGCATTACGCAATCTTCTTATGGCCTTTCTTGTAATCTTTTTATTTGGGTTGGGGGACACCCAGAAGGTGTCCGGCATCTAATAAACGTGACCCGCCTATTCCCCTTGAAATGAGGGGAAAACATCCATCTTTTACTTTTTTTAAATAATTATATGTGTTATGATTCCCATCACTAACTCCTTCGTTAAGCTCTGCGACGAATAGTTCTATCGATAAATGAGTTGAATCGATATGCAATTTCCTCTGCCGGCGCTTCACTACGGCCGGCCGTCCTGCAGTGTATTATTGGATTTGTCCGCCGCTTGACATGCAATTTTCCAAATAAGAAGAGCATTTTGTCGATTCCGAAAGTTCGGTTGGGGATAACAAGGTTTTAAATTGAACAATCGCACGTATTTCCTCCTTTAAACAAGTTGTTATATCAAATGACGAAACGATAAAATTTAGTCGGTCAACCACTGATTGGCGGCGAATATTAACCAATCAACATTATCGACATTTTTATGTTTTGTGTATGCCGGGCTAACATTTTAGGACTCGGTTTATGCTTTAGGCCTGAGTCTAAGCAGTTTGTCGTTGAAAATAAAAAAGTTACGGTTGTAGGATAAATTATAAATAGCTCATATTTAATTAGTGCGTAAACCGCTTGCTGCAATAAATATATCAACTATTACTTCACCTATCACGTTGCAAATCAAATTAGCCTAATTGGGCTAATGACTATCAGATCCCATTTATTAACTTTGTGGTTAACCAAACAAAATAAATAGAAATGTTTATTTGAGCCAAATTTCAGCGTATTTGAATGTGAAAAATGGATTTACGATTGCAGATTCCTGCCCACAGAGTGAATTATCATACGCCTGTGTTCGTTTAGGCCCGTTTATGATGATTTATTTTGTTTGCATGTGGCTTTCAAATTTCATTGCGTGCGGATCTTTGTTTTCAAAGGACAATTTCATAAAACGATTTTTGAGTTGGTGCAATATGAGCAAGCCGTGCTTGTGGCATTAAGAGTTACGCTTAATTATGATTTAATATTTAGAACAAATGGTAAGAATCATACGTTAATTCTGATCAGATAGATTGTTTAATCGTAACAGCGTATATTAGGAATGGGTCAAATGGATCGGCTCCAGCTTACTTCTCGAAAATAAATACTTACTTGTGTACTTAATTGTTTCATCACTCATCAAACCAAAACTATATGACTTGGTGCAAGTGACCTACACATAATTATTAGTTAGATACTGGTACTGTAACTAATTTACTGAGTTTCTTACCGGTGTGTTCTCAGTAGATATGTTCGGAACCAGCAGTAGAATCGCTTAAACGTATTTAATAACGATTCAAAAGTGTTATATGTAACCTACTTCAATGAAGAACTTAACTAAGTATAGCTTTGAGTTTGAAATATCAATTTTCATATTTTAATGGACAATTTATGAAGAAATCGGGATTTAAATGTATATGTATTGACTAGGTAGTCATCATTCCTCATAAAAATTGTAGAAAGCAGAAACTGGTAGTGAAAAGGTAGCCCAAGGCCCGAATCTTAACGTTTATCATCATGGCAACGTGGATTCCTCTAAACAGTACCTTTATAATGATGCTCTCCACAAATCACGTTGCCTGCAGAATTTATTAAGACATTGTACCAGTAGGTCATTTTTTACCGTACCCTAAGTTTGTATTGAGCGGAACCCACGTGTCGAATGGACGGTTATTATGTCACGTGGAAAATACAATGATTTATTACCTTATCGGGCAACGGAAGGAACAAGGTAAGCGAAAAATTTCATAACCGAAGGCGCTCCATTGAAATACCCAATAAAGCATGAAACGCAACATGTGCGCCTAAAACTCTGGCATACAATATTTACCCTAGGGATGTTGTAAAATCAAACTGTACGTGTATTAAATGGGATTCAGGAGAATTTTCCGTTTGTTTGTATATGACTGGCGCGATTGTTTAATGGTTAGCTTTCCCGTATGGTAATTTTTTTTACAAGATATTTTTATAACTAGTTTAACGATTTCCAGACCGGCGCCAGGCAAATTGTAAGGGCTCAATTTTCCCTAAAAATATCATTATTCATACGCTGAAGCGTGAGATATTGTGTGTGTGTGTGTATGTGTGTTTTACCGAGACACTGGTAAAAAGTTCAGAATGATTAATCCAAGGTGTTTTTTGACAGTATCTAAATGCAACCACAACTCAAAATCTTAATTAAAGTAAACTTTAATTAGAAATTCGTGTTTAATAAACTACTGCCAAGTTATCAGAAAATTCAGTTTGCAATTGAAGTACACGGCGAATATTATAAATTGTGTTGTATTTGCCAGATCTGAAAGGGATACTGGAATTGGAAAATGCACACATCGAATGCATTTAGAACGAATTCGTTTACGAAGCAGACTGACGTAATGGAAATGAATAAATAATTGAATTCGGTATCAAATCAAAGTAAGTTGGAATGAAAAATGCCAGGGATAGTAGGTACATGTACGAATTGACCATTTTGTAGTTAGTAATTGCGATTTCCATATAAAGGGTCTAATTATCCAGACACGATTGTATTTTAAGCTAAAGTATGACCTCCGTAGCTGAGAGGCGAACGGGCCAGACTTAAACGTGGCGCCATCTCTGAGGTCCCGGGTTCAATTATTTTCTGATTTCTGTAACATAAGTGCTTCAGCTGCTTGCCCTAGAGAGAGAACAATGCACGTGATGGTGACCAATTAAAAACATAGCTTATTAATTTCTGAATTGAGATATATGATGTAAACAACACAAAATAAGTAGAGGCAGAAGATTTATTAATTAAATTTTAATATTATAGTAAAAATATATTTTCACAGATAGTTTACGACAGAAAAAGAAGAAAGAAATGATAAATAAAATAAAGAGAGCGTAGAATTTTCAAAGGGGAAATATTTCTGACTGTTTAAAAATCATGATCGGGTACCCTCATATGAACCACATTCACGTTTTTATCAATATTCTCATACACGCTCGTCACTTAATTATTCGTGACCTGGCCATTCAAAACGTCCATTTGATTGAACGTTTAAAAGGGTTCCATTTTTCACTTTAGTTACTTTAACCGTACTTAGTGTCCCAAACGCGATAACTTCAAAATGATGAACGACGTACACAGACAAAAGTTCGCTTATTAAACGAATAACTCAAGGTTGCGAACATTAAAGTTTCCGTACCTTGTAGGGCAACACACGTGAAGTATCCCGCGAAGGTTGCATGAAACTTTGCATATCAAAAGATATTAATAATACCCTTTTCTGTAGGGTTGCCACTGTCACAATTAGAACATCGTAATAAATATCGGACAACATCGCATCGATAAGAACTTAGGTTCTTATAGTCAGTTGCACCGATTTAGCTTCTTTTTTTTTATGGGCTCAATCTCGCGTCTTTAGTTAAGGCGATGATTCTCCCAATGTCAGGTATTTAGAGAGACATGTTATTATATGTTAACTACGCGGTGGTGAGAGCAAACTAGCTTCAACGGTAACAGAGTTCACGGTTGTCAAATTGGAAAAAAAATATTGGATATGACAGTTTTGACAGCCGTCAAATCATCCATAAAAATTAAGTTGGTGCCGCCGACTCGTAACTAGAGTAAAACATTGTCGAAACGTCGGAATTTTATTTAATAAAACCAATTTAACAGAGAAAAAACATAGACTTTCCGAACCGGACGCGTTTCTGGTATCAGCGCCATAAGGGCTTATCGAAAGAGCAGTTGTCAAACTTCGTAATCGTTTCTGTCAACACACTCTTGGCTGAGTGATCGTGCACCGTATAAAAAAACGTATTAAATCATAAAAAGCTCAAATACTGTTATCAACGTCGATAGCAGAAAGCCATTGAACACGAAACTACAGCATTAAGCTTTTTGCTTGAACTTAATGTACATATTATTTCGTTCGTAAATGCACACTGCACATTACTGCAACATGCGCTTTTGAGGAGAACACCGTAATGGCAGACATTAAAACGCTTGGTGGATACGTTAAAGAGCTTTATCGGTAGTTCGCTCTCTACAATGAAAATCCCTATTATAGAAGCAGTATTAAACTTTTTACACATAACAATTTTCTTTTAAAATGTGTCTTAAAGAAGGGAAGACATTAGTGGCTGAGTGGTCAAGATGGGCATCAAGCGTGAAAGGTCCCGACTTCGAGTTTTGGTAAGGTTCACTTCGGAAATGAACTGTCATAAATCGGATTCAATCTGAGTGTTCTGGGTTCGCCCAAGTCAGTGTTCATCGTCCGGATAGATTAGTATTTTTATTAAACAAAACATTAAACATGATATTCAGAAAAAAAAAATGCCAATTGACGTTACATATTTTATGTTTTTATGGCTTCTTTATATGTGCCTTTTATATTATATTGTGATCCTAAAGTCGTAAACTTGTTTCCTTCTTTTTAGTACAATTTTGAACATGTAATCAAATTTGTCAACCCTACCGCTTCTAAGCACATTTATCTTTGGAGGGAAGTTGAATTATTCCAAAACTTTATTAGTACTTGCCTTAATGTATTACTTACAGCCCTTAAGTTGAGGACTATACATCTAGTTAAACGCTGAAGAGTTATGAAGGGATGAGAATAGATTAATTTTTAAATTGAATGTCCGATACTGTTTGCTTACAATATTTATTGAGTTATAGCAATGTAAACAGTTTAACAACCTTAAGTTTAGTTGTGTTTTACATACGAGTATATAACGTAGTCACTGTAATACAATGAGCAAGCATATTTGCACCCTCAGAATGGAAGTCGCCTTGCTTCCTATTTCATGTATTAGTATATTTGCATACCGGCCATACGCACATTAATTTTGTTAAGAAAGTGTATAATGGCGGATGATAGACAAGCAAGCCAGTTCCTTAGTACAGGGACCGCGAGATTAATTTTATACAATGTAGTTTAGAACATAAAGTTACTAAAGTTAGGTATTTTTATTATATGAAAGTTACTTGTCAAACTTAAATGCTATAAGTATTTTTATGAGACTCACAATTAAACCATACTATTCTAGATTATTTCAATGCTCTTACATTAAAGTGTTCGCGTAATTTCATAAGAAAAAAATATTTTTTAATATGCAAACAAACCAACGAGCCACTGCGCTAATGGGGTGCTTTAATTATTTACCGCAGGATTTCGAAAGATCCTTTTCTTGGATCACAAAGCACAGGAGAAAAGAATAATCTATCTAAAGATTCTGACACAGGAAAATTAAAGACAGTAAAATACCTCAATCTTCAATAGTACAAACAAAAAACATGTAAAATGTGGCCCTTCCCTTGACTGTCCCTGATAAGCCGAAAAAATTCGCTAGTAGTTTAAAAATTGACCCATCTGTACCGCTTACTTTTTTCTCTAATACTACGTTATTTAAGTGTAAGTTGTAAAAATAAATTTTAAATTTAACTGATAATTTGACGGTTATCAAGTTTGTCATCGCATACGTTTAGGACGCACAACGACTGACAGATGTTAATTAAATCGTCAATGCCGCCTATAAATTGGAGCAACCATCAGTTCTTTTATTCCTAACCTACATTGAAGATCGGTAACAGAGTTTTAAAAAGAAATAACGTTGAGTTTAACATAAACGACTGGATTATGGATTAGTTATTCCAAAACTAGATTTTCTGATTTAGGCGAGAAAACAGCTACGTCAGAAAAAATGTGTGACGATTTTAATTTGAATTTTTTTGCTTGTGGACTATATTGGGGAGTGGATCTCTGCTCCGTCAAAACATCTGTTTTGTAGAGGCCAAGACTTAATGTTTTTACATTGCCTCACTGGGCGTGCGAGAAGTATACCTCAGGGTGGATTTGGAAAATGTTTATGTATGAACGGCCGGTCTTCTGATTTACCGTCTACCGGAGGTCGTGTAGCGAGGCCGTTAAATAACACGAATGTCGCAATAAATGTGTCTAGAGAGGTAATAGGGTACAGTCCTACAGAGGGAGAGAATAAAGAGCGTTGATTTTTTTTTTCATAAAACAATTTGACGTCACCGATGTTACATAAATTTTGTATCTCCTTGCGGAGTGACTGACTAAAACACATTTAATTAAACATCATACCTGTTATTTTGCTACGATATGCAGACGATTTACGCAGACGATAAGGTATCCTTCAAAGCTTATGAAGGTTCAGGGTTTAATTCTTAGTCTGGTTAATCTGGAAAATAACTTTTGTAGTTTTATTTGGGTCTGTGCCGTAATATATAAGCTGAACAGCATACTTCAAGCACTGCGTTTGGGTGATGATGACTAACTAAACTAGAATTAAATTTATCTTATCATTTCTCGGACGTGTTGTATGGAGAACTGTAAATTCAGTTCCTAACCATTTTTATCATACTAACATACCTTAGTATAAGTCGTAGTAACAAATATGGATGGATCATGACCTGAAAGAAAAAAATTCACTTCTTCGTACAATTTTTTATAATAGTGACGTAAACACATCTCTCCAAAGCCTATTACTTCTTTGATGCGCTCTATCATCAATAATTTAGTTAAATTGTTAAAGCAAAAAAAAATACGTTTCTACGAAATTCTAACTGACGGGCTAAATAGCATGATTGTTTTTGTACCGCGTCATCAATAATATTATGTTTTTTCTGTGTCTGGGTGTTTATGAATATATTTTAGTATAATATACCACCGTTGGCTCTAATTTTCATAACACAAGTGCTTAAGCTACTAATTTTGGGACCGAGTTTATTTATGTGAAGAAGCCTGATATTTATTAACAATTTCTAATTGGTACAATTCAAACTAGATTTTTTTTATATTACACTTAAAGATTGACCTCATCCCACCTGATGATTAGTGGAAGAGGTCCTAGCTTAAGGGCGACAAGTACAGCATAATAAATCTGTTACTGGACTTGTCGCCCTTACCATGAAGGCCTGACCCCTGCTACTAATGTAGCAACCCCCAGGAGCTCTGGAAACGTTACTCACACGCAGGAACACAACAACACCGAAGAGATTGTTATTTGGCTGCGGTCTTCTGTAAGATGGTACAACTGTTAGATAAAATAAAGTTCTCCCCTAAATACAACATTATTAATGCCCACTCACGGTCAGTAATAAATCGCGGACACACTGCCATGTGCTATGCACAGCTCTCCACGGAAGACCCTCTGATGAATTGCCTTCCTTTTTAAGCTGCCCTTGGGGCCCTTCAGTACCGGGACTGTTCAATATTTGATTGATTACGATACAAAATTCGGCTCTATTATTTTTTTAATACGGATTGTACAAAATACGTCAACCTTTTGGCTCTGTTATAGGGGCGGTGTTGTTGATTTTAGGACAGCGAAGCGCAACGCCAACTAATGACACTTTTTTAGGGGTCCGTAGCCAAATCCTTACGGAGTGTCTGTCCGTCCGTCACAGCCACTTTTTCCCGAAACTTTAAGACCTATACTGTTGAAACTTGGTATATTTCCGGCTCATATGTTTCTTCCTTCCTTTGACATGGATTCCTTCACAAGGAGCGTGAAGAAACATCTTGCGGGCCAGTATGGCGATGCTAACGGATAGGATATTTCAATATCAAATCCGTTGTCATCGCGATGTGGGTTCCTCTCTTACTTACCATCAGGCTGGGAGGAGTCAATATACTGCGCTACTATAAAATATATACATGTATATATTTCATAGTAGCGCACCAAGTATTCTGTGAACTGCATTTACATTTTTCACAAAAATAGAAAAAAAAAAAACAATAAGATTAGGCTCCCCATACTTCTAACTAAAAACACAAAAAAAAATATCAGACCAATACGTGTGAGGTTCTATGGATATGTTTTCAAAAATGATATTGAAGTTTCTAATAATAATTAAAATAATTGTGGAGGTCCAGGGAAGGTTTAAAAGGTTAAAAAGTTTGGAAAAAAATAGGCGGTACGACGTTCGCCGGGACAGTTAGTGAATATATAAATAAAAAAGAAATAATGCCATTAGATAATTTGACAACATCTGACAGTAGGATAGGTCAGTCCTTACTTTACACGCATGCGTCCATACTAAGCAACAGTGAGCCTCCGTGGAGAGGGTATGATAGGCTAATAAAATGAAGCCTGTGCTCAGCAGTTGGGCGAAGACATGGCAGAATTAAGATTGAAAAAATATTAAACACAGAATCCCAGAGTAACCGGGCCTTAAGCCTGTAAAAAGGATCTTTTATCGTCCGAGACTCTTGATTCAAGACATTTATTGTAATTGGATTACCGTATTGTTTCGTTGCCCAAACTCTAATTGCACTATATCTTTTTTTTGAGCACCATTTTGAGAGTCATGTTCATGAAAACGAATGCACCTGTTTTCCTAAAAGTATTGCGTGTCCGTATTTTTACATTGGAAAGAAAACTGATTTATATAAAGTGACGGTACTTACGTTGACTTTGGCTATGCTTTAGGCTATATAACATCACGCCTCAATAAATAGGAGCAAGGAATCAGTGGAGAATGTGGGAAAAACGGGAGTAGAACGCGTGCAAAGCCGTTGCGGGCCGCTACTACCTGTTAATATAAACCATAAAAAATATATAACCAAATACTATTTGCTTACCTACGTAATCATTTCCAAATTTTAAGTTTTCCCAATATACGTACGAGTGCATTACCCGTACCCACAATAAACTTAGTCCGAGTTTAAATCACAAACCAAAAACACTTTTTATATGTTTTCATAATCGTATACTCTGTAATCGCGTCTTTAAATAGAAAGTCATCATGAATTTTACAACATAAGTCTTGCGTGAAATGGATGACTATTTTACTAACCTACTGGTTAGCCTAACTAATTGTGTCATTTATTTATTTATTCGGACTGCCAGAGATAATCACATTTAAAAAAAAACAACTTTTACAATATACGTACAAAATGTAAAAACCTTTTGACAGTCACATCATGCCCTATAAAAAATAAATAATGCCATTAGTTAATTTGACAACATCTGACAGTAGGATGGGTCAATCCCTACTACACACACGCGTCCCTACTAATATTCAAATATTTCTATAATCAAATAGGTTACATGTAACACTTTTGAATCGTCATTGAATACAATGCAAAGTGATATCAACAGTGAGCCTCCGTAGAGAGGGTAGGATAGGCTAATGGAATAGGTTTACAGGTTTAATACTAATTATACGCTAGAATAATACAACGCTATTATCGCATGCCTGTATGACTTAAGTGCAAACATACAATCATCCTCACAATCCAAATTTAATCCGGACGAAGCTTTTTACCAAGCTATTTGCATACCATGCGAGGAGTTCGACTCTCGGCGAGTCCTCTTTGAATCGAGGAAGTAGCTGGGGTAATACCAACGGGGCTAGGGTTGTCGCTTAACAAACACAATAATTTAGCCAACACATGTTCCCTAAAGGGACATCTACTGAGTATAGTATTTATGTCTTAGTTTATTGCAATAAGCGTTTATTACGCCGTATCTCTCTGAGAGCTAGAGTGTGAAACACAAAAGCACCAGTGTTACCAACATCTTAGAAAGAGCCGCCTTGAAGTGGCGTTAGGCTGAGCACATTTGCTTATAATGATAACAATGAATGATGGGAGGTGAACAGCCAGCGACCTCAAAAGGGGGAAATAAACGTAATGGAGAATGCAACTCTCAGAAGAGCGGAGACTACCGATTGAAATCCGCTTACACCTGTCATATGGAGGCCTAGAATAGGAAGCCGAAGGGTAGATAGACCAGTAGCCAGATGGTAGGAGAAAAATATACTGAAAAAAAAACAGAAAAACGAGAAGTATTTTTCAACGTTTATATTATTTTATCACTTTTCAAAAAAAGAATTTGGACTTTTAAATACAATTTTGTCTTGGTCATGAAATTACGAAATGCAATGCTTTTATAGTTGATTTTTTCATTCTAGAATTCACCGCCTTTTCAGGAACTTAATATTTTTATTCGTTGAACAGTAAATTCGAGAAAAAACTAGTTGATGATAATTTTCGACCCGAAAATTTCGCTTTATTCCCAAGTTTTCCGCGCCTTTGATAGCCCTAAACTGAGGCCATATAATTACCATAGCAAAGGCTTCGTACAATGTGAAGTTTCACGACTAAATAACGTTAGATTTGGTCCTAAGACGAACGTTACAATATACAATAATAGTCGCACTGTAAACGAAACACTTTATGCATATCTAAGACACCTAAAGGCAACATAATAAGACCTACACTCTCGTTAAAACAGCATCAAAATTTAGTTAAATAATTTTAGTAAATATAACATTGTAGCTGGGAACTCTTCGCCTTACTTTAATTTGTGGTTTATCTTTGTATATTATGGCTAAAGTGAATGTAACTCTACAGTGATTTGCTAGCATTAAGTGAGGCGGTCTAAATTATCTATTGTTTTTGTGTCTGTTCTTTGTAAAGTTATTTTAATAAAACTCAAGAGTTTTAGTAATTAAACTGTAATTTATTTGTTCCTGACTCACCGTACAAGTACAAAGTTACAAGGCTTACAAACAGAAGAGGAAGTTAGCACCTACTGCCAACATGACAACAACGAAAAAACAAAAACTGTGTTACCAACTATTAGGCTTTAAATGTATAGTCATTGTAGTGACTTTTTATTTATTAAACAACACTTTGCCGCTTCTGTTGTGGTTATAAACTAAGTTTAAGAACACAGATACATTTTTAAGTGAAATTCGAACATATTGTTGTTTAAAAGTTTTACTAAATGATTTGAGGATAAATATTGCTCATTCGGCATAGTACATTGTGTTGACAATAACGAACATAACCAAAAAATTATTTTGCAGTCCCTTGGATTTGGCCCGATACTACTCAAGTTGTGCACATACATTTCAGCGGTTCATTTCAATTTATTCAAATATAATTGATATCTCGGTGCTGTTATTTACAGTAAAAGAAATTGTGAGAAAATCCGACCTCTTCTGCAAGTGAAAAAACTTTACGTTAAACACGGAAGAACTAAAATCTATCAAATTAAAAGCAATAAGACCGCCTAAATTGTACTAAATTATGTCTGTAAAACCAATTTCCTTTAACTTTTCTGTGCAATAAAGTGTATCTATATATCTATCTTACACCTAACAATAATAATAATGTCATTTATTTTCAACCAACTAGGATCATTAAAATTTTATCACAATAATAATTAAATTTAAAACTAACAATAAAAATACCTAATTACAATAATATTTATTTATTACATTTTGACTGCAGTCAGTACATAAACCATATTGCAATGATTCAGGTACTGACAGTCAAATCAGTCTGCAAATGCCTTCAGTACGCTATTGTCGCTGGCTCTCACCCTGCGCGCCAGGGATGTGCATTGCTTGCGCATGGTTGCATAAAAGCAATACTCGCGCCTCTGCAAACATCCCCGATGCGCTACAGAAGCGGGGCAGCCCCAACAGCGTACGTAGTGCGTTGTACTGTCTCTGCGTATAACTCACCCACAGGCTACTCGTGTAGAAGGACGTACAAAATGCTCTAAACAGAGTGACTTTAACGTCCTTCGTACAGCTAAGTACCTAAGGATGGGACACTTAGACAATCCGAATTGCGTTAAGTTCTTCAATATAAATAAGCTAGTTTCTTAAAATGAACCTTCAAGTGTGGTTTAAAATGTCAAAAGAAGCGAAAAATGGCCGAAACCCTAAAACTCGTTTTAAATACTTGACTGTAATTGTTTTTCATATTCTAAATCAGAAGGGCACACACAAATACCGTCATAACACAAGGTACGAAAATACAATTTTAGCTCTGAATAAAAAACTTGGCTTATAAATAAGATGCCTTGAAAGTTAACTACGAAATCAGATCATCAACTTTCAAAACGTCTTAAGTTGGACGTATTCTTAGCGCAGCTTACTTATCCAAAAGTTATTCTTGTAACACAACACCTAGATTGTCTCGGGAACTTCGAGCTAGCGGCGGGAGTTTCTTGTTTCTTTTAAAAACAAAACATTAGGTTAACTTGTTTTAATCCATGGACTATCAGTGGGCCGGCTTCGGTATAAATTTTTTTTTTAACACTTCAAGATTGACCTCATCCCACCTGATGTTAAGTGGTAATGCGGTCCTAGCTTAAGAGCGACAAGAACAGGATAATCAATCTATTACTGGACTTGTCGCCCTTACCTTACAGGCTTACCCCTGCTATTAATGTAGCACCCCCCAAGAGCTCTGGAAACCTTGCTCACACGCAGGAACACAACAACACATATGTGATTGTTATTTGGCTGCGGTCTTCTGTAAGGTGGAGGTATTTCACCAGACGGGCTGCTCCAGTTCGAGCGATAAAACGCTATGCCCTACCTCTCTTACGTTAGGGGTTAGGTTTCAGGAAGATATTACTCTACCATAACACTAAGAAAGACAGTAACTAGCCAAAATAATTAACATTCTACTTAGTCTAGTGACTTATATGACATGGAATTCGCATTCGACATGGACGAAGTCGCGGGCGGAGCTAGTTAACTATATACAAAGTAGACTAGCTTTTGCAGCACGCGCTTCGCGCGAGTCTGCTAAAAGCTAGGCCTGCGGCGCTGGCCGCTCCCGGGCTTCGCCCTCCCGCGGCGCTCGGCCTTCGGCCTCGCATACGCAGCTCGGCCTGCGGCCTCGCGGGTGTGACTTTTGGTGTTTGACCGTCCGCAATGGGGGCCTAGTGCTTTTTTTGTACGGCGCTAGAGTTTATCAACTGTGGCCTAAGGAGCCTTTCCGCTCCGGGCTCCGCCCTGCGCGGCGAAGCTCGGCCTGCGGCCTCGCGCCTAGGGTGACTTGTGTTGCACTTTAATAAAATGGCCAAAGTGTTTGACGGAAGCCGCTTCGAGCTTCGCTCTACGCGGGCGCTCGGCCTACGGCCTCGCATTCGAAGCTCGGCCTTTGGCCTCGCGAAAGTTACACAGAACATAGCCGCTTCGGGCTTCGCCCTACGCGGCGTTCGACCTGTGGTCTCGCATCGCAGCTCGGCCTACGGCCTCGCGTAGGTTACATGATCAATTGTCTCGTCTATATCAGCCCAAAGTGTTTGATGGCAGCCGCTTCGAGCTTCGCTCTACGCGGGCGCTCGGCCTTTGGCCTCGCATTCGAAGCTCGGCCTTCGGCCTCGCGAAAGTTACACAGAATATAGCCGCTTCGGGCTTCGCCCTACGCGGCGCTCGACCTATAGTCTCGCAACGCAGCTCGGCCTACGGCCTCGCGTAGGTTACATGATCAATTGTCTCGTCTATATCGGCCCAAAGTGTTCGATGGGAGCCGCTTCGAGCTTCGCTCTACGCGGGCGCTCGGCCTACGGCCTCGCATTCGAAGCTCGGCCTTCGGCCTCGCGAAAGTTACACAGAATATAGCCGCTTCGGGCTTCGCCCTACGCGGCGCTCGACCTATGGTCTCGCAACGCAGCTCGGCCTCCGGCCTCGCAATGTTCCCATTTCCAAGTTTTAATAGCACTCAATACGGTACTACATTAATATGCAACAATTTCTCCATACATTTTCTTACTAAGGTCAATTTCAGTACAAAATGTATGGGGAACCAAGTACTCCATAGAAATTTGATTTTCCAATTTTTCCTAAAATTTCGTACTTACTCGCTTTTTTTTTGGTTGATCGACAAAAGGTAGACATTTTTGACAGGACCTCATACTTATTTTTTTTAAATTCGAGCATTTTCTGTCGGGCCCAAAATTTCCGAAATTACCCCGAAAATCGGGTAAATTTTTGAACCATCACGGGGGCATCATGTAAACCTCCAATAAAGCTCTGAGCATATTTTCCCTACGACCCTTCCTTCTACCCCGAAAGTTGATGAATACATTTTGAATTCTGCAGATTTTTTATAATGGCCGCCAGCGCATCCGCCATTTTGTTTATCGAAAAGTCTTTTTTATAACATCTCATCTAGGTTATATACTGCATCAAACCTCATTTTTACATTTTTCAAATTTTATATTCTGCGGCCTACAGGACTTCTGGAAGGTGACCATGATTTTTGCACATTTGTCCCAACAGCTCCCGGTGTTGCCAAGTCACAGAGATAAAAATAGTCAAATGTCATTTCAATGGGGATGTTTCATAGGCACATGGGAATGGTTTTCGCGAAATGTCATTATTTCTATTTTCGACTTTCGCCGGGACCTGAGTCAAAAACTACCAAAAATAGTAGAATTTTTATTTCACCTGGCAACACACACAAGTTAAACTCACAATCACCTAGTACATTGCGACTCGCTCAGAGGTGGCCATATACATGAAAATTAAAATTTAACGTTTTCGAAAACACTTAGTTTTCACAAAATAGCCGCCAGCGCGTCGGCCATCTTGTTAATCAAACAGTCTATAGTTTTCCTGTAATTTAGGTTATATTTGACATCGAACCTCATTTTCATTTTTTTTCTCGCTCTCACCCAATCGCCATATTATTTTTTGGAAAATGACCAAGTCACAAAATATATATTTCGCTCTGGCACCCAGTGTGGCCAGGTGATTGGGCTAAAATTAGTAAAATATCATTCGGCCATAAGCTAGCCATAATAAAGTGGTAGACATTTAGAACAAATGTCAAAAAAAATTTTTTTAGTTTTTTGGGCAAAAGTCAAAAACTACCAAAAATGGTAGAAATTTTATTGTACCTAGCAACACATATGAACTAAACATGCAACCGCTTCATACATTGCGACTCGCTCAAATGTTGCCATGTGCCTAAAAAACGGTTTTGAAAATCGTGAAAAATTCAAAATGGCCGAAGGGGGGTCGGCCATCTTGGATTTTGGATTGGCCGTATTTTTCCCGTATTCTAGGGTATATAACGCACCGAACCTAATTTTTATTTTTTTTCTCGCTCCCACCCATTCTTCAAAAGAACTTTTGGAAAAAACCATGTCGAAAAAATGATTTTTCCCGCCATTTCCAGGGTTGCCAGGATATTTCCAAAAAACTACTTTTTTGTCACTTCGGACCTCCATAGCCACCCCACTGCATATTTATTTTTTTTCTACAAGGGTAAATTTCTTTTCTACCATTTTGGGTCATGAGGAAAAAACTACCATGAATTTGGTAGAATTTATTTCTCAAAACAATAGACAGATAACTAACCTACCACTGCCCTATACAAACCGATTCGACCCGGTGTTGCCATCCCCCTCAAAATCGACTTTAAAAATGACAAAATTGTTGGTCCCTACAAAACTGCCGCCAGCGGCGTCTCTATGGCCAAACTCTATAATTTATGACCAACATTCAAAAGAAGGCTATACTGCCGGCAGAGTTCAAAAAAAAATTTTCAATTATCTGTGGAAACCTCTCCACCACGACCCCGCAAAAACACCTCTAAACCGAATTTTCGATCCAAGATGGCGGCGCGGACATCTTGTTTTTTTGACATTTTACTTTTTCAGTGTACTTTACTTCAACACGATTCTCTAAAAAAGTAAAAACCGCCTGGCCATTCCATAGACAAGAAAAAAGTTGATTTTGCAAAAGAGGCCGCCATCTTGGATTTTCGGAAAAAAAAAACCAAAAACCTGCTTTGATTGAAAAATAATCCACCCCGTCAGAACACACCAAAGAGGTAAAACAACTCGAACACCCCCAAAAACACCCCCGATGAGTGAGTGAGTGAGTGAGTGGTAATTTAGCTTTATATAATATAGACTAGCTTTTGCAGCACGCGCTTCGCGCGAGTCTGCTAAAAGCTAGGCCTGCGGCGCTGGCCGCTCCCGGGCTTCGCCCTCCCGCGGCGCTCGGCCTTCGGCCTCGCATACGCAGCTCGGCCTGCGGCCTCGCGGGTGTGACTTTTGGTGTTTGACCGTCCGCAATGGGGGCCTAGTGCTTTTTTTGTACGGCGCTAGAGTTATTCAACTGTGGCCTAAGGAGCCTTTCCGCTCCGGGCTCCGCCCTGCGCGGCGCAGCTCGGCCTGCGGCCTCGCGCCTAGGGTGACATGTGTTGCACTTAAATAAAATGGCCAAAGTGTTCGACGGAAGCCGCTTCGAGCTTCGCTCTACGCGGGCGCTCGGCCTTTGGCCTCGCATTCGAAGCTCGGCCTTCGGCCTCGCGAAAGTTACACAGAATACAGCCGCTTCGGGCTTCGCCCTACGCGGCGCTCGACCTGTGGTCTCGCATCGCAGCTCGGCCTACGGCCTCGCGTAGGTTACATGATCAATTGTCTCGTCTATATCGGCCCAAAGTGTTCGATGGCAGCCGCTTCGAGCTTCGCTCTACGCGGGCGCTCGGCCTTTGGCCTCGCATTCGAAGCTCGGCCTTCGGCCTCGCGAAAGTTACACAGAATATAGCCGCTTCGGGCTTCGCCCTACGCGGCGCTCGACCTACGGTCTCGCAACGCAGCTCGGCCTCCGGCCTCGCAAAGTTACCATTTCCAAGTTTTAATAGCACTCAATACGGTACTACATTAATATGAATCAATTTCTCCATACATTTTCTTACTAAGGTCAATTTCAGTACAAAATGTATGGGGAACCAAGTACTCCATAGAAATTTGATTTTCCAATTTTTCCTAAAATTTCGTACTTACTCGCCTTTTTTTGGGTCGGTCGACCACGGATGGACATTTTTGACAGGACCTTATACTTTTTTTTTTTAAATTCGATCATTTTCTGTCGGGCCCAAAATCTCCGAAATTACCCCGAAAATCGGGTAAATTTTTGAACCATCACGGGGGCATCATGTAAACCTCCAATAAAGCTTCGAGCATATTTTCCCTACGACCCCTCCTTCTACCCCGAAATTTAGAAAATACATTTTGAATTCTGCAGATTTTTTAAAATGGCCGCCAGCGCATCCGCCATTTTGTTTATCGAAAAGTCTATAATGTAAGATCTAATCTAAGTTATATACAGCAACAAACCCCATTTTTACTGTTTTCAAATTTTATATCCTGCGACCTACAGGACTTCTGGAAGGTGACCATGATTTTTGCACATTTGTCCCAACAGCTCCCGGTGTTGCCAGGTCACAGAGATAAAAATAGTCAAATGTCATTTCGATGGGGATGTTTCATAGGCACATGGGAATGGTTTGCGCGAAATGTCATTATTTCTATTTTCGACCTTCGCCGGGACCTGAGTCAAAAACTACCAAAAATAGTAGAATTTTTATTTCACCTGGCAACACACACAACCAAAACTCATAATCGCCTAGTACATTGCGACTCGCTCAGAGATGGCCATATACATGAAAATTAAAATTTAACGTTTTCGAAAACACATAATTTTCACAAAATGGCCGCCAGCGCGTCGGCCATCTTGTTTAACAAACAGTCTATAGTTTTCCTGTAATCTAGGCTATATTTGACGTCGAACCTCATTTTAATTTTTTTTCTCGCTCTTACCCAATCGCCATATTATTTTTTGGAAAATGACCAAGTCACAAAATATATATTTTGCTCTGGCACCCAGTGTGGCCAGGTGATTGGGCTAAAATTAGCAAAATATCATTTGGCCATAAGCTTGCCATAATAACGTGGTAGACATTTAGACCAAATGTCAAAAAATTTTTTTTTCGTTTTTTGGGCAAAAGTCAAAAACTACCAAAAATGGTAGAAATTTTATTTTACCTAGCAACATATATAAACTAAACATGCAACCGCTCCATACATTGCGACTCGCTCAAATGTTGCCATGTGCCTGAAAAACGGTTTTGAAAATCGTGAAAAATTCAAAATGGCCGAAAGGGGGTCGGCCATCTTGGATTTTGGATCGGCCGTATTTTTCCCGTATTCTAGGTTATATAACGCACCGAACCTAATTTTTATTTTTTTTCTCGCTCCCACCCAGTCTTCAAAAGAACTTTTGGAAAAAAACATGTCGAAAAAATGTTTTTCCCCCCCATTTCCAGGGTTGCCAGGATTTTTTCAAAAAACTACCTTTTTGTCACTTTGGACCTCCATAGCCACCCCACAGCGTATTTATTTTTTTTCTACAAGGGTAAATTTTTTTTCTACCATTCGGGGCCATGGGGCAAAAACTACCATGAATTTGGTAGAATTTATTTCTCAAAACAATAGACAGATAACGAATCTACCACCGCTCTATACAAACCGATTCGACATGGTGTTGCCATCCCCCTAAAAATCGACTTTGAAAATGACAAAATTTTTGCTCCCTACAAAACTGCCGCCAGCTGCGTCTCTATGGCCAAACTCTATAATCTATGGATGAGGTTTGCAAGTTGACTATACTGCCGGCAGGGTTCAAAAAAAAATTTTCAATTATCTGTGGAAACCTCTCCACCACGGCCCCGCAAAAACAGCTCTAAACCGAATTTTCGATCCAAGATGGCGGCGCGGACATCTTGTTTTTTTGACATTTTACTTTTTCAGTGTACTTTTCTTCACTACAATTCTCTAAAAAAATAAAAACCGCCCGGCCATTCCATAGACAAGAAAAAAGTTGATTCCCCAAAATCGGCCGCCATCTTGGATTTTTGGGAAAAAAAATGGAAAAACCTGCTTTGATTGAAAAATAAACCACCCCCTTAGAACACCTCAAAGAGGTAAAACAACTCCTTCACCCCCAAAAAAACCCCCGATGAGTGAGTGAGTCAGTGAGTGGTAATTTAGCTTTATATAATATAGACTAGCTTTTGCAGCACGCGCTTCGCGCGAGTCTGCTAAAAGCTAGGCCTGCGGCGCTGGCCGCTCCCGGGCTTCGCCCTCCCGCGGCGCTCGGCCTTCGGCCTCGCATACGCAGCTCGGCCTGCGGCCTCGCGGGTGTGACACGGGGGTGTTGAACCGTCCGCAATGGAGGCCTAGTGCTTTTTTTGTACGGCGCAAGAGTTTATCAACTGTGGCCTAAGGAGCCTTTCCGCTCCGGGCTCCGCCCTGCGCGGCGCAGCTCGGCCTGCGGCCTCGCGCCTAGGGTGACTTGGATTGCACTTTAATAAAATGGCCAAAGTGTTCGACGGAAGCCGCTTCGAGCTTCGCTCTACGCGGGCGCTCGGCCTACGGCCTCGCATTCGAAGCTCGGCCTTCGGCCTCGCGAAAGTTACACAGAATATAGCCGCTTCGGGCTTCGCCCTACGCGGCGCTCGACCTGTGGTCTCGCATCGCAGCTCGGCCTACGGCCTCGCGTAGGTTACTTGATCTGATCAATTGTCTCGTCTATATTGGTCCAAAGTGTTTGATGGCAGCCGCTTCGAGCTTCGCTCTACGCGGGCGCTCGGCCTTTGGCCTCGCATTCGAAGCTCGGCCTTCGGCCTCGCGAAAGTTACACAGAATATAGCCGCTTCGGGCTTCGCCCTACGCGGCGCTCGACCTGTGGTCTCGCATCGCAGCTCGGCCTACGGCCTCGCGTAGGTTACATGATCAATTGTCTCGTCTATATCGGCCCAAAGTGTTCGACGGAAGCCGCTTCGAGCTTCGCTCTACGCGGGCGCTCGGCCTTTGGCCTCGCATTCGAAGCTCGGCCTTCGGCCTCGCGAAAGTTACACAGAATACAGCCGCTTCGGGCTTCGCCCTACGCGGCGCTCGACCTGTGGTCTCGCATCGCAGGTTGGCCTACGGCCTCGCAAAGTTATCATTTCCAAGTATTAACAGCATTACATTAATATGAATCAATTTCCCCATACATTTTCTTACTAAGCTCAATTTCAGTACAAAATGTATGGGGAACCAAGTACTCCATAGAAATTTGATTTTCCATTTTTTCGCAAAATTTAGTACTTACTCACTTTTTTTTGGGTCAATCCACCACGGATGGACATTTTTGACAGGACCTCATACTTATTTTTTTTAAATTTGAGCATTTTCTGTCGAGCCCAAAATCTCCGAAATTACCCCGAAAATCGGGTAAATTTTTCAACCATCACTGGGGCATCATGAAAACCACCAATAAAGCTCCGAGCATTTTTTCCTTACAGCCCCTCCTTCTACCCCGAAAGTTGATGAATAAATTTTGAATTCTGCAGATTTTTTATAATGGCCGCCAGCGCATCCGCCATTTTGTTTATCGAAAAGTCTTTTTTATAACATCTCATCTAGGTTATATACTGCATCAAACCTCATTTTTACATTTTTCAAATTTTATATTCTGCGGCCTACAGGACTTCTGGAAGGTGACCATGATTTTTGCACATTTGTCCCAACAGCTCCCGGTGTTGCCAAGTCACAGAGATAAAAATAGTCAAATGTCATTTCAATGGGGATGTTTCATAGGCACATGGGAATGGTTTGCGCGAAATGTCATTATTTCTATTTTCGACTTTCGCCGGGACCCGAGTCAAAAACTACCAAAAATAGTAGAATTTTTATTTCACTTGGCAACACACACAAGTCAAACTCACAATCACCTAGTACATTGCGACTCGCTCATAGGTGGCCATATACATGAAAATTAAAATTTAACGTTTTCGAAAACACATAATTTTCACAAAATGGCCGCCAGCGCGTCGGCCATCTTGTTTAACAAACAGTCTATAGTTTTCCTGTAATCTTGGCTATATTTGACATTGAAGCTCATTTTTATTTTTTTTCTCGCTCTCACCCAATCGCCATATTATTTTTTGGAAAATGACCAAGTCACAAAATATATATTTCGCTCTGGCACCCAGTGTGGCCAGGTGATTTGGCTAAAATTAGTAAAATATCATTTGGCCATAAGCTTGCCATAACAACGTGGTAGACATTTTGACCAAATGTCAAAAATTTTTTTTTTAGTTTTTTGGACATAAATCAAAAACTACCAAAAATGGTAGAAAATTTATTTCGCCTGGCAACACACATCAACCAGACATGCCACCGCTTTATACATTACGACTCGCTCAAATGTTGCCATGTGCCTAAAAAACGGTTTTGAAAATCGTGAAAAATTCAAAATGGCCGAAAGGGGGTCGGCCATCTTGGATTTTGGATTGGCCGTATTTTTCCCGTATTCTTGGTTATATAACGCACCGAACCTAATTTTTATTTTTTTTCTCGCTCCCACCCATTCTTCAAAAGAACTTTTGGAAAAAACCATGTCGAAAAAATGTTTTTCCCCGCCATTTTCAGGGTTGCCAGGATTTTTCCAAAAAACTACTTTTTTGTCACTTCGGACCTCTATGGCCACCCCACTGCATATTTTATTTTTTTCTACAAGGGTAAAAATTTTTTCTACCATTCGGGGCCATGGGGCAAAAACTACCATGAATTTGGTAGAATTTATTTCTCAAAACAATAGACAGATAACTAACCTACCAATGCTCCATACAAACCGATTCGACCTAGTGTTGCCATCCTTGTCAAAATCTACTTTGAAAATGACAAAATTTTTGCTCCCTACAAAACTGCCGCCAGCGCCGTCTCTATGGCCAAACTCTATTATCTATGGATGAGGTTTGCAAGTTGACTATACTGCCGGCAGAGTTCAAAAAAAATTTTTCAGTTATCTGTGGAAACCTCTCCACCACTGCCCCGCAAAAACACCTCTAAACCGAATTTTCGATCCAAGATGGCGGCGCGGACATCTTGTTTTTTTGACATTTTACTTTTTCAGTGTACTTTTCTTCACTACAATTCTCTAAAAAAATAAAAACCGCCTGGGCACTCTATACATTTTTTTTATTTCAATCCAGCAAAATCGGCCGCCATCTTGGATTTTGGGAAAAAAAAATATAAAAACCTGCTTTGATTGAAAAATAATCCACCCCGTTGGAACACCCCAAAGAGGTAAAACAACTCGAACACCCCCAAAAACACCCCCGATGAGTGAGTGAGTCAGTCAGTGGTAATTTAGCTTTATATAATATAGACTAGCTTTTGCAGCACGCGCTTCGCGCGAGTCTGCTAAAAGCTAGGCCTGCGGCGCTGGCCGCTCCCGGGCTTCGCCCTCCCGCGGCGCTCGGCCTTCGGCCTCGCATACGCAGCTCGGCCTGCGGCCTCGCGGGTGTGACTTTTGGTGTTTGACCGTCCGCAATGGGGGCCTAGTGCTTTTTTTGTACGGCGCTAGAGTTTATCAACTGTGGCCTAAGGAGCCTTTCCGCTCCGGGCTCCGCCCTGCGCGGCGAAGCTCGGCCTGCGGCCTCGCGCCTAGGGTGACTTGTGTTGCACTTTAATAAAATGGCCAAAGTGTTTGACGGAAGCCGCTTCGAGCTTCGCTCTACGCGGGCGCTCGGCCTACGGCCTCGCATTCGAAGCTCGGCCTTTGGCCTCGCGAAAGTTACACAGAACATAGCCGCTTCGGGCTTCGCCCTACGCGGCGTTCGACCTGTGGTCTCGCATCGCAGCTCGGCCTACGGCCTCGCGTAGGTTACATGATCAATTGTCTCGTCTATATCAGCCCAAAGTGTTTGATGGCAGCCGCTTCGAGCTTCGCTCTACGCGGGCGCTCGGCCTTTGGCCTCGCATTCGAAGCTCGGCCTTCGGCCTCGCGAAAGTTACACAGAATATAGCCGCTTCGGGCTTCGCCCTACGCGGCGCTCGACCTATAGTCTCGCAACGCAGCTCGGCCTACGGCCTCGCGTAGGTTACATGATCAATTGTCTCGTCTATATCGGCCCAAAGTGTTCGATGGGAGCCGCTTCGAGCTTCGCTCTACGCGGGCGCTCGGCCTACGGCCTCGCATTCGAAGCTCGGCCTTCGGCCTCGCGAAAGTTACACAGAATATAGCCGCTTCGGGCTTCGCCCTACGCGGCGCTCGACCTATGGTCTCGCAACGCAGCTCGGCCTCCGGCCTCGCAATGTTCCCATTTCCAAGTTTTAATAGCACTCAATACGGTACTACATTAATATGCAACAATTTCTCCATACATTTTCTTACTAAGGTCAATTTCAGTACAAAATGTATGGGGAACCAAGTACTCCATAGAAATTTGATTTTCCAATTTTTCCTAAAATTTCGTACTTACTCGCTTTTTTTTTGGTTGATCGACAAAAGGTAGACATTTTTGACAGGACCTCATACTTATTTTTTTTAAATTCGAGCATTTTCTGTCGGGCCCAAAATTTCCGAAATTACCCCGAAAATCGGGTAAATTTTTGAACCATCACGGGGGCATCATGTAAACCTCCAATAAAGCTCTGAGCATATTTTCCCTACGACCCTTCCTTCTACCCCGAAAGTTGATGAATACATTTTGAATTCTGCAGATTTTTTATAATGGCCGCCAGCGCATCCGCCATTTTGTTTATCGAAAAGTCTTTTTTATAACATCTCATCTAGGTTATATACTGCATCAAACCTCATTTTTACATTTTTCAAATTTTATATTCTGCGGCCTACAGGACTTCTGGAAGGTGACCATGATTTTTGCACATTTGTCCCAACAGCTCCCGGTGTTGCCAAGTCACAGAGATAAAAATAGTCAAATGTCATTTCAATGGGGATGTTTCATAGGCACATGGGAATGGTTTTCGCGAAATGTCATTATTTCTATTTTCGACTTTCGCCGGGACCTGAGTCAAAAACTACCAAAAATAGTAGAATTTTTATTTCACCTGGCAACACACACAAGTTAAACTCACAATCACCTAGTACATTGCGACTCGCTCAGAGGTGGCCATATACATGAAAATTAAAATTTAACGTTTTCGAAAACACTTAGTTTTCACAAAATAGCCGCCAGCGCGTCGGCCATCTTGTTAATCAAACAGTCTATAGTTTTCCTGTAATTTAGGTTATATTTGACATCGAACCTCATTTTCATTTTTTTTCTCGCTCTCACCCAATCGCCATATTATTTTTTGGAAAATGACCAAGTCACAAAATATATATTTCGCTCTGGCACCCAGTGTGGCCAGGTGATTGGGCTAAAATTAGTAAAATATCATTCGGCCATAAGCTAGCCATAATAAAGTGGTAGACATTTAGAACAAATGTCAAAAAAAATTTTTTTAGTTTTTTGGGCAAAAGTCAAAAACTACCAAAAATGGTAGAAATTTTATTGTACCTAGCAACACATATGAACTAAACATGCAACCGCTTCATACATTGCGACTCGCTCAAATGTTGCCATGTGCCTAAAAAACGGTTTTGAAAATCGTGAAAAATTCAAAATGGCCGAAGGGGGGTCGGCCATCTTGGATTTTGGATTGGCCGTATTTTTCCCGTATTCTAGGGTATATAACGCACCGAACCTAATTTTTATTTTTTTTCTCGCTCCCACCCATTCTTCAAAAGAACTTTTGGAAAAAACCATGTCGAAAAAATGATTTTTCCCGCCATTTCCAGGGTTGCCAGGATATTTCCAAAAAACTACTTTTTTGTCACTTCGGACCTCCATAGCCACCCCACTGCATATTTATTTTTTTTCTACAAGGGTAAATTTCTTTTCTACCATTTTGGGTCATGAGGAAAAAACTACCATGAATTTGGTAGAATTTATTTCTCAAAACAATAGACAGATAACTAACCTACCACTGCCCTATACAAACCGATTCGACCCGGTGTTGCCATCCCCCTCAAAATCGACTTTAAAAATGACAAAATTGTTGGTCCCTACAAAACTGCCGCCAGCGGCGTCTCTATGGCCAAACTCTATAATTTATGACCAACATTCAAAAGAAGGCTATACTGCCGGCAGAGTTCAAAAAAAAATTTTCAATTATCTGTGGAAACCTCTCCACCACGACCCCGCAAAAACACCTCTAAACCGAATTTTCGATCCAAGATGGCGGCGCGGACATCTTGTTTTTTTGACATTTTACTTTTTCAGTGTACTTTACTTCAACACGATTCTCTAAAAAAGTAAAAACCGCCTGGCCATTCCATAGACAAGAAAAAAGTTGATTTTGCAAAAGAGGCCGCCATCTTGGATTTTCGGAAAAAAAAAACCAAAAACCTGCTTTGATTGAAAAATAATCCACCCCGTCAGAACACACCAAAGAGGTAAAACAACTCGAACACCCCCAAAAACACCCCCGATGAGTGAGTGAGTGAGTGAGTGGTAATTTAGCTTTATATAATATAGACTAGCTTTTGCAGCACGCGCTTCGCGCGAGTCTGCTAAAAGCTAGGCCTGCGGCGCTGGCCGCTCCCGGGCTTCGCCCTCCCGCGGCGCTCGGCCTTCGGCCTCGCATACGCAGCTCGGCCTGCGGCCTCGCGGGTGTGACTTTTGGTGTTTGACCGTCCGCAATGGGGGCCTAGTGCTTTTTTTGTACGGCGCTAGAGTTTTGCAACTGTGGCCTAAGGAGCCTTTCCGCTCCGGGCTCCGCCCTGCGCGGCGCAGCTCGGCCTGCGGCCTCGCGCCTAGGGTGACTTGGATTGCACTTTAATAAAATGGCCAAAGTGTTCGACGAAAGCCGCTTCGAGCTTCGCTCTACGCGGGCGCTCGGCCTACGGCCTCGCATTCGAAGCTCGGCCTTTGGCCTCGCGAAAGTTACACAGAACATAGCCGCTTCGGGCTTCGCCCTACGCGGCGCTCGACCTATAGTCTCGCAACGCAGCTCGGCCTACGGCCTCGCGTAGGTTACATGATCAATTGTCTCGTCTATATCGGCCCAAAGTGTTTGATGGCAGCCGCTTCGAGCTTCGCTCTACGCGGGCGCTCGGCCTTTGGCCTCGCATTCGAAGCTCGGCCTTCGGCCTCGCGAAAGTTACACAGAATATAGCCGCTTCGGGCTTCGCCCTACGCGGCGCTCGACCTGCGGTCTCGCAACGCAGCTCGGCCTCCGGCCTCGCAATGTTACCATTTCCAAGTTTTAATAGCACTCAATACGGTGCTACATTCATATACAACAATTTCTCCATACATTTTCTTACTAAGGTCAATTTCAGTACAAAATGTATGGGGAACCAAGTACTCCATAGAAATTTGATTTTCCAATTTTTTCTAAAATTTTGTACTTACTCGCTTTTTTTTGGGTCAATCGACCACGGATGGACATTTTTGACAGGACCTCATACTTATTTTTTTTAAATTCGAGCAATTTCTGTCGGACCCAAAATCTCCGAAATTACCCCAAAAATCGGGTAAATTTTTGAACCATCACAGGGGCATCATGTAGACCTCCAATAAAGCTCCGAGCATTTTTTCCCTACAGCCCCTCCTTCTACCCCGAAAGTTGATGAATACATTTTGAATCCTGCAGATTTTTACATCATGGCCGCCAGCGCATCCGCCATTTTGTTTATCGAAAAGCCTATAGTTTTCCTGTAATCTAGGTTATATACGGCATCAAACCTCATTTTTACTTTTTTCGAATTTTATATCCTGTGGCCCACAGAGCCTCCGGTAGGTGACCATGTTTTTTGCACTTTTTCCTCACCAGCTCTCGGTGTTGCCCAATTAAGGAAATAAAAATAGTCAAATGTCATTACTACTAAGATGCTTCATAGGCACATGGAAATGATTTGCGCGAAATGTCATTATTTCTATTCTCGACCTTTTCGGGACCTGAGCCAAAAACTACCAAAAATGGTAGAAATATTTTTTCACCTGGCAACACACGATGACAAAACACATAACCGCCTAGTACATTGCGAGTCGCTCAAATTAAAAAAAATAACCGAAATTTAAATTTTAATTTTTCAAAAACACGAAAAAATCACAAAATGGCTGCCAGCGCGTCGGCCATCTTGTTAATCAAAAAGTCTATAGTTTTCCCATAATCTAGACTATATTTGACAGCGAACCTCATTTTTATTTTTTTTCTTGCTCTCACCCAGTCGTCCTCAGAACTTTTGGAAAATGACCATGTCGAAAAAATATTTTTTACCGTAGCTCCCAGTGTTGCCAGGTGATCTGACCAAAAGCCACAAAATATCATTCGGCTATGGGCTATACACAATTAAGTGGTAGACGTTTCAACCAAATGTCAAAAAAAAAAATTTTCGTTTTTTGGGCACGAGTCAAAAACTACCAAAAATGGTAGAAATTTTATTTGACCTGGCAACACATATAAATCAAACATGCAACCGCTCCATACATTGCGACTCGCTCAAATGTTGCCAAGTGCCAAAAAAACCGTTTTGAAAATCGTGAAAAATTCAAAATGGCCAAAAGGGGGTCCGCCATCTTGGATTTTTGAGCGGCCGTATTTTTCCTGTATTCTAGGTTATATATTGCATCAGACCTAATTTTTATTTTTTTTCTCGCTCTCACCCAGTTGCCCCTAGAGCTTTTGGAAAATGACCATGTCGAAAAAATGTTTTTCCCCGCCATTTCCAGGGTTGCCAGGATTTTTCCGAAAAACTACTTTTTTGTCACTTCGGACCTCCATGGCCACCCCACAGCGTATTTATTTTTTTTCTACAAGGTTATTTTTTTTTCCTACCATTTGGGACCATGGGGTAAAAACTACCATGAATTTGGTAGAATTTATTTCTCAAAACAATAGACAGATAACTAACCTACCACCGCTCCATACAAACCGATTCGACATGGTGTTGCCATCCCCCTCAAAATCGACTTTAAAAATGACAAATTTTTTGCTCCCTACAAAACTGCCGCCAGCGCCGTCTCTATGGCCAAACTCTATAATCTATGGATGAGGTTGTCAACTTGACTATACTGCCGGCAGATTTCTAAAAAAATTTTTCAATTATCTGTGGAAACCTCTCCACCACGACCCCGTAAAAACAGCTCTAAATCGAATTTTCGATCCAAGATGGCGGCGCGGACATCTTGTTTTTTTGACATTTTACTTTTTCGATATAGTAAACAGTAAAAAACGTTCCTAAAAAAGTCTGCGCAGCTTGGGCACTCTATACATTTTTTTTATTTCAATCCGGCAAAAAGGGCCGCCATCTTGGATTTTTGGAAAAAAAAATATAAAAACCTGCTTTGATTAACAAATAACCCACCCCGTTGGAACACCCCAGAGATGTATATCAACTCCTTCACCCCCAAAAAAACCCCCGATGAGTCAGTCAGTGAGTGAGTGGTAATTTAGCTTTATATAATATAGACTAGCTTTTGCAGCACGCGCTTCGCGCGAGTCTGCTAAAAGCTAGGCCTGCGGCGCTGGCCGCTCCCGGGCTTCGCCCTCCCGCGGCGCTCGGCCTTCGGCCTCGCATACGCAGCTCGGCCTGCGGCCTCGCGGGTGTGACACGGGGGTGTTAGACCGTCCGCAATGGGGGCCTAGTGCTTTTTTTGTACGGCGCTAGAGTTTTGCAACTGTGGCCTAAGGAGCCTTTCCGCTCCGGGCTCCGCCCTGCGCGGCGCAGCTCGGCCTGCGGCCTCGCGCCTAGGGTGACTTGGATTGCACTTTAATAAAATGACCAAAGTGTTCGACGGAAGCCGCTTCGAGCTTCGCTCTACGCGGGCGCTCGGCCTACGGCCTCGCATTCGAAGCTCGGCCTTCGGCCTCGCGAAAGTTACACAGAACATAGCCGCTTCGGGCTTCGCCCTACGCGGCGCTCGACCTATGGTCTCGCATCGCAGCTCGGCCTACGGCCTCGCGTAGGTTACTCGATCAATTGTCTCGTCTATATCGGTCCAAAGTGTTCGATGGCAGCCGCTTCGAGCTTCGCTCTACGCGGGCGCTCGGCCTTTGGCCTCGCATTCGAAGCTCGGCCTTCGGCCTCGCGAAAGTTACACAGAATATAGCCGCTTCGGGCTTCGCCCTACGCGGCGCTCGACCTATGGTCTCGCAACGCAGCTCGGCCTCCGGCCTCGCAATGTTACCATTTCCAAGTTTTAATAGCACTCAATACGGCACTACATTAATATGCAACAATTTCTCCATACATTTTCTTACTAAGGTCAATTTCAGTACAAAATGTATGGGGAACCAAGTACTCCATAGAAATTTGATTTTCCAATTTTTTCTAAAATTTCGTACTTACTCTCTTTTTTTTTGGTCGATCGACCACGGATGGACATTTTGGACAGGACCTCATACTTATTTTTTTTAAATTCGAGCATTTTCTGTCGGGCCCAATATCTCCGAAATTACCCCAAAAATCGGGAAAATTTTTGAACCATCACAGGGGCATCATGTAGACCTCCAATAAAGCTCCGAGCATTTTTTCCCTACAGCCCCTCCTTCTACCCCGAAAGTTGATGAATACATTTTGAATCCTGCAGATTTTTACATAATGGCCGCCAGCGCATCCGCCATTTTGTTTATCGAAAAGTCTATTATATAACATCTCATCTAGGTTATATACTGCATCAAACCTCATTTTTACATTTTTCAAATTTTATATCCTGCGGCCTACAGGACTTCTGGAAGGTGACCATGTTTTTTGCACATTTGTCCCAACAGCTCCCGGTGTTGCCAGGTCACAGAGATAAAAATAGTCAAATGTCATTTCAATGGGGATGTTTCATAGGCACATGGAAATGGTTTGCGCGAAATGTCATTATTTCTATTTTCGACTTTCGCCGGGACCCGAGTCAAAAACTACCAAAAATAGTAGAATTTTTGTTTCACCTGGCAACACACAATGACAAAATACATAACCGATTTATACATTGCGACTCGCTCAGATGTCGCCATATACATGAAAATTAGGATTTAACGTTTTCGAAAACACATAATTTTCACAAAATGGCCGCCAGCGGGTCGGCCATCTTGTATTTTTGAGCGTTCGTATTTTTCCTATAATTTGGACTATATTTGACATCGAACCTCATTTTAATTTTTTTTCTCGCTCTCACCCAATCGCCATATTATTTTTTGGAAAATGACCAAGTCACAAAATATATATTTCGCTCTGGCACCCAGTGTGGCCAGGTGATTGGGCTAAATTTAGTAAAATATCATTCGGCCATAAGGTTGCCATAATAACGTGGTAGACATTTAGACCAAATGTCAAAAAAAATTTTTTTCGTTTTTTGGACATAAATCAAAAACTACCAAAAATGGTAGAAATTTTATTTCACATGGCAACACACATCGACCAAACATACAACCGCTCGATACATTGCGACTCGCTCAAATGTTGCCATGTGCCTGAAAAACGGTTTTGAAAATCGTGAAAAATTCAAAATGGCCGAAACGGGGTCCGCCATCTTGTTAATCGAAAAGTCTATAGTTTTCCCATATTCTAGGTTATATACCGCACCGAACCTAATTTTTATTTTTTTTCTCGCTCCCACCCAGTCTTCAAAAGAACTTTTGGAAAAAACCATGTCGAAAAAATGATTTTCCCCGCCATTTCCAGGGTTGCCAGGATTTTTCCAAAAAACTACCTTTTTGGGACTTCGGACCTCTATGGCCACCCCACTGCATATTTATTTTTTTTCTACAAGGGTAATTTTTTTTTCTACCATTCGGGGCCATGGGGCAAAAACTACCATGAATTTGGTAGAATTTATTTCTAAAAACAATAGACAGATAAAGAATCTACCACCGCTCCATACAAACCGATTCGACATGGTGTTGCCATCCCCCTCAAAATCGACTTTGAAAATGACAAAATTTTTGGTCCCTACAAAACTGCCGCCAGCTGCGTCTCTATGGCTAAACTCTATTATCTATGGATGAGGTTTGCAAGTTGACTATACTGCCGGTAGAGTTCAAAAAAAAATTTTCAATTATCTGTGGAAACCTCTCCACCACGACTCCGCAAAAACACCTCTAAACCGAATTTTCGATCCAAGATGGCGGCGCGGACATCTTGTTTTTTTGACATTTTACTTTTTCAATATAGTAAACAGTAAAAAACGTTCCTAAAAAAGTCTGCGCAGCTTGGGCACTCTATACATTTTTTTTATTTCAATCCAGCAAAATCGGCCGCCATCTTGGATTTTGGAAAAAAAAAATATAAAAACCTGCTTTGATTGAAAAATAACCTACCCCGTTAGAACATGCCAAAGAGGTAAAACAACCCGAACACCCCCAAAAACACCCCCGATGAGTGAGTCAGTGAGTCAGTGGTAATTTAGCTTTATATAATATAGACTAGCTTTTGCAGCACGCGCTTCGCGCGAGTCTGCTAAAAGCTAGGCCTGCGGCGCTGGCCGCTCCCGGGCTTCGCCCTCCCGCGGCGCTCGGCCTTCGGCCTCGCATACGCAGCTCGGCCTGCGGCCTCGCGGGTGTGACACGGGGTGTTGAACCGTCCGCAATGGGGGCCTAGACCTTTTTTTGTACGGCGCTAGAGTTTATCAACTGTGGCCTAAGGAGCCTTTCCGCTCCGGGCTTCGCCCTACGCGGCGCAGCTCGGCCTGCGGCCTCGCGCCTAGGGTGACTTGTGTTGCACTTAAATAAAATGGCAAAAGTGTTCGACGGAAGCCGCTTCGCTCTACGCGGGCGCTCGGCCTTTGGCCTCGCATTCGAAGCTCGGCCTTCGGCCTCGCGAAAGTTACAGAGAATATAGCCGCTTCGGGCTTCGCCCTACGCGGCGCTCGACCTGTGGTCTCGCATCGCAGCTCGGCCTATGGCCTCGCGTAGGTTACATGATAAATTGTCTCGTCTATATCGGTCCAAAGTGTTCGATGGCAGCCGCTTCGAGCTTCGCTCTACGCGGGCGCTCGGCCTTTGGCCTCGCATTCGAAGCTCGGCCTTCGGCCTCGCGAAAGTTACACAGGATATAGCCGCTACGGGCTTCGCCCTACGCGGCGCTCGACCTACGGTCTCGCAACGCAGCTCGGCCTCCGGCCTCGCAAAGTTACCATTTCCAAGTATTAACAGCATTACATTAATATGCAACAATTTCTCCATACATTTTCTTACTAAGGTCAATTTCAGTACAAAATGTATGGGGAACCAAGTACTCCATAGAAATTTGATTTTCCATTTTTTTCTAAAATTTCGTACTTACTCTCTTTTTTTTTGGTCGATCGACCACGGATAGACATTTTTGACAGGACCTCATACTTTTTTTTTTTAAATTCGAGCAATTTCTGTCGGGCCCAAAATCTCCGAAATTACCCCAAAAATCGGGTAAATTTTTGAACCATCACAGGGGCATCATGTAGACCTCCAATAAAGCTCCGAGCATTTTTTCCCTACAGCCCCTCCTTCTACCCCGAAAGTTGATGAATACATTTTGAATCCTGCAGATTTTTACATCATGGCCGCCAGCGCATCCGCCATTTTGTTTATCGAAAAGCCTATAGTTTTCCTGTAATCTAGGTTATATACGGCATCAAACCTCATTTTTATTTTTTTCGAATTTTATATCCTGTGGCCCACAGAGCCTCCGGTAGGTGACCATGTTTTTTGCACATTTTCCTCAACAGCTCTCGGTGTTGCCCAATTAAGGAAATAAAAATAGTCAAATGTCATTACTATTACAATGCCTCATAAGCACATGGGAATGATTTGCGCGAAATGTCATTATTTCTATTCTCGACCTTTTCGGGACCTGAGCCAAAAACTACCAAAAATGGTAGAAATATTTTTTCACCTGGCAACACACAATGACAAAACACATAACCGCCTAGTACATTGCGAGTCGCTCAAATTAAAAAAAATAACCGAAATTTGAATTTTAAGTTTTCAAAAACACGAAAAAATTACAAAATGGCCACCAGCGCGTCGGCCATCTTGTTAATCAAAAAGTCTATAGTTTTCCCATAATCTAGACTATATTTGACAGCGAACCTCATTTTCATTTTTTTTCTCGCTCCCACCCAGTCACCCTCAGAACTTTTGGAAAATGACCATGTCGAAAAAATATTTTTCACCGTAGCTCCCAGTGTTGCCAGGTGATCTGACCAAAAGCAGCAAAATATCATTCGGCTATGAGATATACATAATTAAGTGGTAGACGTTTCAACCAAATGTCAAAAAAAATTTTTTTCGTTTTTTGGGCACGAGTCAAAAACTACCAAAAATGGTAGAAATTTTATTTGACCTGCCAACACATATGAACAACACATATGAACAAAACATGCAACCGCTCGGTACATTGCGACTCGCTCAAATGTTGCCAAGTGGCAAAAAAACCGTTTTGAAAATCGTGAAAAATTCAAAATGGCCGAAAGGGGGTCCGCCATCTTGGATTTTCGAACGGCCGTATTTTTCCTGTAGTCTAGGTTATATATCGCTTCAGACCTAATTTTTATTTTTTTTTTTCGCTCCCCCCCAGTCGCCCCTAGAGCTTTTGGAAAATGACCATGTCGAAAAAATGTTTTTCCCCGCCATTTCTAGGGTTGCCAGAATTTTTCCAAAAAACTACTATTTTGTCACTTCGGACCTCTATAACCACCCCACAGGGTATTTATTTTTTTTCTACAAGGTATTTTTTTTTTCCTACCATTTGGGGCCATGGGGTAAAAACTACCATGAATTTGGTAGAATTTATTTCTTAAAACAATAGACGGATAACTAACTTACAACCGCTCCATACAAACCGATTCGACATGGTGTTGCCATCCCCCTCAAAATCGACTTTGAAAATGACAAATTTTTTGCTCCCTACAAAACTGCCGCCAGCGCCGTCTCTATGGCCAAACTCTATAATCTATGACCAACATTCAAAAGAAGGCTATACTGCCGGCAGAGTTCAAAAAAAATTTTTCAATTATCTGTGGAAACCTCTCCACCACGGCCCCGCAAAAATACCTCTAAACCGAATTTTCGATCCAAGATGGCGGCGCGGACATCTTGTTTTTTTGACATTTTACTTTTTCAGTCTACTTCACTTCAAAACCCTTCTCTAAAAAAGTTAAAACCGCCCGGCCATTCCATAGACAAGAAAAAAGTTGATTCCCCAAAAGTGGCCGCCATCTTGGATTTTCGGAAAAAAAAATAGAAAAACCTGCTTTGATTAAAAAATAACTCACCCCATTAGAACACCCCAAAGAGGTAAAACAACCCGAACACCCCCAAAAACACCCCCGATGAGTCAGTCAGTGAGTGAGTGGTAATTTAGCTTTATATAATATAGACTAGCTTTTGCAGCACGCGCTTCGCGCGAGTCTGCTAAAAGCTAGGCCTGCGGCGCTGGCCGCTCCCGGGCTTCGCCCTCCCGCGGCGCTCGGCCTTCGGCCTCGCATACGCAGCTCGGCCTGCGGCCTCGCGGGTGTGACTTTTGGTGTTTGACCGTCCGCAATGGGGGCCTAGTGCTTTTTTTGTACGGCGCTAGAGTTATTCAACTGTGGCCTAAGGAGCCTTTCCGCTCCGGGCTCCGCCCTGCGCGGCGCAGCTCGGCCTGCGGCCTCGCGCCTAGGGTGACATGTGTTGCACTTAAATAAAATGGCCAAAGTGTTCGACGGAAGCCGCTTCGAGCTTCGCTCTACGCGGGCGCTCGGCCTTTGGCCTCGCATTCGAAGCTCGGCCTTCGGCCTCGCGAAAGTTACACAGAATACAGCCGCTTCGGGCTTCGCCCTACGCGGCGCTCGACCTGTGGTCTCGCATCGCAGCTCGGCCTACGGCCTCGCGTAGGTTACATGATCAATTGTCTCGTCTATATCGGCCCAAAGTGTTCGATGGCAGCCGCTTCGAGCTTCGCTCTACGCGGGCGCTCGGCCTTTGGCCTCGCATTCGAAGCTCGGCCTTCGGCCTCGCGAAAGTTACACAGAATATAGCCGCTTCGGGCTTCGCCCTACGCGGCGCTCGACCTACGGTCTCGCAACGCAGCTCGGCCTCCGGCCTCGCAAAGTTACCATTTCCAAGTTTTAATAGCACTCAATACGGTACTACATTAATATGAATCAATTTCTCCATACATTTTCTTACTAAGGTCAATTTCAGTACAAAATGTATGGGGAACCAAGTACTCCATAGAAATTTGATTTTCCAATTTTTCCTAAAATTTCGTACTTACTCGCCTTTTTTTGGGTCGGTCGACCACGGATGGACATTTTTGACAGGACCTTATACTTTTTTTTTTTAAATTCGATCATTTTCTGTCGGGCCCAAAATCTCCGAAATTACCCCGAAAATCGGGTAAATTTTTGAACCATCACGGGGGCATCATGTAAACCTCCAATAAAGCTTCGAGCATATTTTCCCTACGACCCCTCCTTCTACCCCGAAATTTAGAAAATACATTTTGAATTCTGCAGATTTTTTAAAATGGCCGCCAGCGCATCCGCCATTTTGTTTATCGAAAAGTCTATAATGTAAGATCTAATCTAAGTTATATACAGCAACAAACCCCATTTTTACTTTTTTCAAATTTTATATCCTGCGACCTACAGGACTTCTGGAAGGTGACCATGATTTTTGCACATTTGTCCCAACAGCTCCCGGTGTTGCCAGGTCACAGAGATAAAAATAGTCAAATGTCATTTCGATGGGGATGTTTCATAGGCACATGGGAATGGTTTGCGCGAAATGTCATTATTTCTATTTTCGACCTTCGCCGGGACCTGAGTCAAAAACTACCAAAAATAGTAGAATTTTTATTTCACCTGGCAACACACACAACCAAAACTCATAATCGCCTAGTACATTGCAACTCGCTCAGAGATGGCCATATACATGAAAATTAAAATTTAACGTTTTCGAAAACACATAATTTTCACAAAATGGCCGCCAGCGCGTCGGCCATCTTGTTTAACAAACAGTCTATAGTTTTCCTGTAATCTAGGCTATATTTGACGTCGAACCTCATTTTAATTTTTTTTCTCGCTCTTACCCAATCGCCATATTATTTTTTGGAAAATGACCAAGTCACAAAATATATATTTTGCTCTGGCACCCAGTGTGGCCAGGTGATTGGGCTAAAATTAGCAAAATATCATTTGGCCATAAGCTTGCCATAATAACGTGGTAGACATTTAGACCAAATGTCAAAAAATTTTTTTTTCGTTTTTTGGGCAAAAGTCAAAAACTACCAAAAATGGTAGAAATTTTATTTTACCTAGCAACATATATAAACTAAACATGCAACCGCTCCATACATTGCGACTCGCTCAAATGTTGCCATGTGCCTGAAAAACGGTTTTGAAAATCGTGAAAAATTCAAAATGGCCGAAAGGGGGTCGGCCATCTTGGATTTTGGATCGGCCGTATTTTTCCCGTATTCTAGGTTATATAACGCACCGAACCTAATTTTTATTTTTTTTCTCGCTCCCACCCAGTCTTCAAAAGAACTTTTGGAAAAAAACATGTCGAAAAAATGTTTTTCCCCCCCATTTCCAGGGTTGCCAGGATTTTTTCAAAAAACTACCTTTTTGTCACTTTGGACCTCCATAGCCACCCCACAGCGTATTTATTTTTTTTCTACAAGGGTAAATTTTTTTTCTACCATTCGGGGCCATGGGGCAAAAACTACCATGAATTTGGTAGAATTTATTTCTCAAAACAATAGACAGATAACGAATCTACCACCGCTCTATACAAACCGATTCGACATGGTGTTGCCATCCCCCTAAAAATCGACTTTGAAAATGGCAAATTTTTGCTCCCTACAAAACTGCCGCCAGCGCCGTCTCTATGGCCAAACTCTATAATCTATGGATGAGGTTTGCAAGTTGACTATACTGCCGGCAGAGCTCAAAAAAAAAATTAAATTATCTGTGGAAACCTCTCCACCACGGCCCCGCAAAAACACCTCTAAACCGAATTTTCGATCCAAGATGGCGGGGCGGACATCTTGTTTTTTTGACATTTTACTTTTTCAGTCTTCTTCACTTTAAAACCCTTCTCTAAAAAAGTAAAAACCGCCCGGCCATTCCATAGACAAAAAAAAAGTTGGTCCCCCAAAAGTGGCCGCCATCTTGGATTTTTGGAAAAAAAAAACGAAAAACCTGCTTTGATTAAAAAATAACCCACCCCCTTAGAACACCCCAAAGAGGTAGAAAAACTCGAACACCCCCAAAAAAACCCCCGATGAGTGAGTGAGTCAGTGAGTGGTAATTTAGCTTTATATAATATAGACTAGCTTTTGCAGCACGCGCTTCGCGCGAGTCTGCTAAAAGCTAGGCCTGCGGCGCTGGCCGCTCCCGGGCTTCGCCCTCCCGCGGCGCTCGGCCTTCGGCCTCGCATACGCAGCTCGGCCTGCGGCCTCGCGGGTGTGACACGGGGGTGTTGAACCGTCCGCAATGGGGGCCTAGTGCTTTTTTTGTACGGCGCAAGAGTTTCTCAACTGTGGCCTAAGGAGCCTTTCCGCTCCGGGCTCCGCCCTGCGCGGTGCAGCTCGGCCTGCGGCCTCGCGCCTAGGGTGACTTGTGTTGCACTTAAATAAAATGGCCAAAGTGTTCGACGGAAGCCGCTTCGAGCTTCGCTCTACGCGGGCGCTCGGCCTTTGGCCTCGCATTCGAAGCTCGGCCTTCGGCCTCGCGAAAGTTACACAGAATATAGCCGCTTCGGGCTTCGCCCTACGCGGCGCTCGACCTATGGTCTCGCATCGCAGCTCGGCCTACGGCCTCGCGTGGGTTACTTGATAATTTGTCTCGTCTATATCGGTCCAAAGTGTTTGATGGCAGCCGCTTCGAGCTTCGCTCTACGCGGGCGCTCGGCCTTTGGCCTCGCATTCGAAGCTCGGCCTTCGGCCTCGCGAAAGTTACACAGAATATAGCCGCTTCGGGCTTCGCCCTACGCGGCGCACGACCTACGGTCTCGCAACGCAGCTCGGCCTCCGGCCTCGCAATGTTACCATTTCCAAGTTTTAATAGCACTCAATACGGTACTACATTCATAAACAACAATGTCTCCATACATTTTCTTACTAAGGTCAATTTCAGTACAAAATGTATGGGGAACCAAGTACTCCATAGAAATTTGATTTTCCAATTTTTCCTAAAATTTCGTATTTACTCGCTTTTTTTTGGGTCGATCGATCACAAATAGACATTTTTGACAGGACCTCATACTTATTTTTTTTAAATTCGAGCATTTTCTGTCGGGTCCAAAATCTCGGAAAGTACCCCAAAAATCGGGTAAATTTTTGAACCATCACGGGGGCATCATGTAAACCTCCAATAAAGCTCCGAGCATTTTTTCCCTACGACCCTTCTTTCTACCCCGAAAGTTAATGAATACATTTTTAATTCTGCAGATTTTTTATAATGGCCGCCAGCGCATCCGCCATTTTGTTTATCGAAAAGTCTATTATATAACATCTCATCTAGGTTATATACTGCATCAAACCTCATTTTTACATTTTTCTAATTTTATATCCTGCGGCCTACAGGACTTCTGGAAGGTGACCATGTTTTTTGCACATTTGTCCCAACAGCTCCCGGTGTTGCCAGGTGACAGAGATAAAAATAGTCAAATGTCATTTCAATGGGGATGTTTCATGGGCACATGGGAATGGTTTGCGCGAAATGTCATTATTTCTATTTTCGACCTTTGCCGGGACCTGAGTCAAAAACTACCAAAAATAGTAGAATTTTTATTTGACCTGGCAACACACACAACCAAAACTCATAATCCCTTGGTACATTGCGACTCGCTCAGATGTCGCCATATACATGAAAATTAGGATTAAACGTTTTCAAAAACGCAACCATTTTACAAAATGGCCGCCAGCGGGTCAGCCATCTTGTATTTTTGAACGTTCGTATTTTTCCTATATTTTGGAGTATATTTGGCATCGAACCTCATTTTCATTTGTTTTCTCGCTCTCACCCGATCGCCATATTATTTTTTGGAAAATGACCAAGTCACAAAATATATATTTCGCTCTGGCACCCAGTGTGGCCAGGTGATTGGGCTAAAATTAGTAAAATATCATTCGGCCATAAGCTTGCCATAATAACGTGGTAGACATTTAGACCAAATGTCAAAAAAATTTTTTTTCGTTTTTTGGGCAAAAGTCAAAAACTACCAAAAATGGTAGAAATTTTATTGTACCTAGCAACACATATGAACTAAACATGCAACCGCTCCATACATTGCGACTCGCTCTAATGTTGCCATGTGCCTAAAAAACGGTTTTGAAAATCGTGAAAAATTCAAAATGGCCGAAAGGGGGTCGGCCATCTTGGATTTTGGATTGGCCGTATTTTTCCCGTATTCTAGGTTATATAACGCACCGAACCTAATTTTTATTTTTTTTCTCGCTCCCACCCAGTCTTCAAAAGAACTTTTGGAAAAAACCATGTCGAAAAAATGGTTTTTCCCGCCATTTCCAGGGTTGCCAGGATTTTTCCGAAAAACTACCTTTTTGTCACTTCGGACCTCCATAGCCACCCCACAGCGTATTTATTTTTTTTCTACAAGGTTATTTTTTTTTCCTACCATTTGGGGCCATGGGGCAAAAACTACCATGAATTTAGTAGAATTTATTTTTCAAAACAATAGACGGATAACTAACCTACCACCGCTCTATACAAAACGATTCGATTTAGTGTTGCCATCCCTGCCAAAATCTACTTTGAAAATGACGAAATTTTTCTCCCTACAAAACTGCCGCCAGCGCCGTCTCTATGGCCAAACTCTATAATCTATGGATGAGGTTGTCAATTTGACTATACTGCCAGTAAAGTCCAAAAAAAATTTTTCAATTATCTATGGAAACCTCTCCACCACGACTCCGCAAAAACACCTCTAAACCAAATTTTCGATCCAAGATGGCGGCGCGGACATCTTGTTTTTTTGACATTTTACTTTTTCAGTCTACTTCACTTCAACACTTTTCTCTAAAAAAGTAAAAACCGCCTGGCCATTCCATAGACAAGAAAAAAGTTGATTCCCCAAAATCGGCCGCCATCTTGGATTTTCGGAAAAAAAATAAAAAAACCTGCTTTGATTGAAAAATAACCCACCCCGTTGGAACACCCCAGAGATGTATATCAACTCCTTCACCCCCAAAAAAACCCCCGATGAGTCAGTGAGTGAGTGAGTGGTAATTTAGCTTTATATAATATAGACTAGCTTTTGCAGCACGCGCTTCGCGCGAGTCTGCTAAAAGCTAGGCCTGCGGCGCTGGCCGCTCCCGGGCTTCGCCCTCCCGCGGCGCTCGGCCTTCGGCCTCGCATACGCAGCTCGGCCTGCGGCCTCGCGGGTGTGACTTTTGGTGTTTGACCGTCCGCAATGGGGGCCTAGTGCATTTTTTGTACGGCGCTAGAGTTTTGCAACAGTGGCCTAAGGAGCCTTTCCGCTCCGGGCTCCGCCCTGCGCGGCGCAGCTCGGCCTGCGGCCTCGCGCCTAGGGTGACTTGGATTGCACTTAAATAAAATGGCCAAAGTGTTTGACGGAAGCCGCTTCGAGCTTCGCTCTACGCGGGCGCTCGGCCTTTGGCCTCGCATTCGAAGCTCGGCCTTCGGCCTCGCGAAAGTTACACAGAATATAGCCGCTGCGGGCTTCGCCCTACGCGGCGCTCGACCTATGGTCTCGCATCGCAGCTCGGCCTACGGCCTCGCGTAGGTTACTTGATCTGATCAATTGTCTCGCCTATATTGGTCCAAAGTGTTTGATGGCAGCCGCTTCGAGCTTCGCTCTACGCGGGCGCTCGGCCTTTGGCCTCGCATTCGAAGCTCGGCCTCCGGCCTCGCGAAAGTTACACAGAATATAGCCGCTTCGGGCTTCGCCCTACGCGGCTCTCGACCTACGGTCTCGCAACGCAGCTCGGCCTCCGGCCTCGCAATGTTACCATTTCCAAGTTTTAATAGCACTCAATACGGTACTACATTCATAAACAACAATTTCTCCATACATTTTCTTACTAAGGTCAATTTCAGTACAAAATGTATGGGGAACCAAGTACTCCATAGAAAATTGATTTTCCAATTTTTCCTAAAATTTCGTACTTACTCGCTTTTTTTTGGGTCAATCGACCACGGATTGACATTTTGGACAGGACCTCATACTTATTTTTTTTAAATTCGAGCATTTTCTGTCGGGCCCAAAATTTCCGAAATTACCCCGAAAATCGGGTAAATTTTTGAACCATGACGGGGGCATCATATAGACCTCCAATAAAGCTCCGAGCATATTTTCCCTACAACCCCTCCTTCTACCCCGAAAGTTAATGAATACATTTTGAATCCTGCAGATTTTTACATAATGGCCGCCAGCGCATCCGCCATTTTGTTTATCGAAAAGCCTATAGTTTTCCTGTAATCTAGGTTATATAAGGCATCAAACCTCATTTTTATTTTTTTTGAATTTTATATCCTGTGGCCCACAGAGCCTCCGGTAGGTGACCATGTTTTTTGCACTTTTTCCTCACCAGCTCTCGGTGTTGCCCAATTAAGAAAATAAAAATAGTCAAATGTCATTACCACTAAGATGCCTCATAGGTACATGGGAATGATTTGCGCGAAATGTCATTATTTCTATTCTCGACCTTTTCGAGACCTGAGCCAAAAACTACCAAAAATGGTAGAAATATTTTTTCACCTGGCAGCACACGATGACAAAACACATAACCGCCTAGTACATTGCGAGTCGCTCAAATAAAAAAAAATAACCGAAATTTGAATTTTAAGTTTTCAAAAACACGAAAAAATCACAAAATGGCCGCCAGCGCGTCGGCCATCTTGGTAATCAAAAAGTCTATAGTTTTCCCATAATCTAGACTATATTTGACAGCGAACCTCATTTTTATTTTTTTTCTTGCTCCCACCCAGTCGCCCTCAGAACTTTTGGAAAATGACCATGTCGAAAAAATATTTTTTACCGTAGCTCCCAGTGTTGCCAGGTGATCTGACCAAAAGCAGCAAAATATCATTCGGCTATGAGATATACATAATTAAGTAGTAGACGTTTTAACCAAATGTCAAAAAATTTTTTTTTCGTTTTTTGGGCACGAGTCAAAAACTACCAAAAATGGTAGAAATTTTATTTGACCTGGCAACACATATAAACCAAACATGCAACCGCTCGATACATTGCGACTCGCTCAAGTGTTGCTATGTACCCGAAAAACGGTTTTGAAAATCGTGAAAAATTCAAAATGGCCGAAAGGGGGTCCGCCATCTTGGATTTTCAAACGGCCATATTTTTCCTGTATTTAAGGTTATATATCGCATCAGACCTAATTTTTATTTTTTTTCTCGCTCCCACCCAGTCGCCCCTAGAGCTTTTGGAAAATGACCATGTCGAAAAAATGTTTTTCCTCGCCATTTCCAGGGTTGCCAGCATTTTTCCAAAAAACTACCTTTTTGTCACTTTGGACCTCCATGGCCACTCTACAGCGCATTTATTTTTTTTCTACGACGTTATTTTTTTTTCCTACCATTTGGGGCCATGGGGTAAAAACTACCATGAATTTGGTAGAATTTATTTCTCAAAACAATAGACAGATAACAAACCTACCTTTGCCCTATACAAACCGATTCGACCCGGTGTTGCCATCCCCCTCAAAATCGACTTTGAAAATGACAAAATTTTTGGTCCCTACAAAACTGCCGCCAGCGCCGTCTCTATGACAAAACTCTATAATCTATGGATAAGGTTTTCAATTTGACTATATTGCCAGCAAAGTTCAAAAAAAAATTTTCAATTATCTGTGGAAACCTCTCCACCATGAGCCGGCAAAAACACCTCTAAACCGAATTTTCGATCCAAGATGGCGGCGCGGACATCTTGTTTTTTTGACATTTTACTTTTTCATTGTACTTTTCTTCACTACAATTCTCTAAAAAAGTAAAAACCCCCTGGGCATTCTATACATTTTTTTTATTTCAATCCAGCAAAATCGGCCGCCATCTTGGATTTTGGAAAAAAAAAATAGAAAAACCTGCTTTGATTGAAAAATAACTCACCCCCTTAGAACATTCCAAAGAGGTAGAAAAACGGGAACACCCCCAAAAAAACCCCCGATGAGTCAGTCAGTGAGTGAGTGGTAATTTAGCTTTATATAATATAGACTAGCTTTTGCAGCACGCGCTTCGCGCGAGTCTGCTAAAAGCTAGGCCTGCGGCGCTGGCCGCTCCCGGGCTTCGCCCTCCCGCGGCGCTCGGCCTTCGGCCTCGCATACGCAGCTCGGCCTGCGGCCTCGCGGGTGTGACACGGGGGTGTTGAACCGTCCGCAATGGGGGCCTAGTGCTTTTTTTGTACGGCGCAAGAGTTTCTCAACTGTGGCCTAAGGAGCCTTTCCGCTCCGGGCTCCGCCCTGCGCGGTGCAGCTCGGCCTGCGGCCTCGCGCCTAGGGTGACTTGTGTTGCACTTAAATAAAATGGCCAAAGTGTTCGACGGAAGCCGCTTCGAGCTTCGCTCTACGCGGGCGCTCGGCCTTTGGCCTCGCATTCGAAGCTCGGCCTTCGGCCTCGCGAAAGTTACACAGAATATAGCCGCTTCGGGCTTCGCCCTACGCGGCGCTCGACCTATGGTCTCGCATCGCAGCTCGGCCTACGGCCTCGCGTGGGTTACTTGATAATTTGTCTCGTCTATATCGGTCCAAAGTGTTTGATGGCAGCCGCTTCGAGCTTCGCTCTACGCGGGCGCTCGGCCTTTGGCCTCGCATTCGAAGCTCGGCCTTCGGCCTCGCGAAAGTTACACAGAATATAGCCGCTTCGGGCTTCGCCCTACGCGGCGCACGACCTACGGTCTCGCAACGCAGCTCGGCCTCCGGCCTCGCAATGTTACCATTTCCAAGTTTTAATAGCACTCAATACGGTACTACATTCATAAACAACAATGTCTCCATACATTTTCTTACTAAGGTCAATTTCAGTACAAAATGTATGGGGAACCAAGTACTCCATAGAAATTTGATTTTCCAATTTTTCCTAAAATTTCGTATTTACTCGCTTTTTTTTGGGTCGATCGATCACAAATAGACATTTTTGACAGGACCTCATACTTATTTTTTTTAAATTCGAGCATTTTCTGTCGGGTCCAAAATCTCGGAAAGTACCCCAAAAATCGGGTAAATTTTTGAACCATCACGGGGGCATCATGTAAACCTCCAATAAAGCTCCGAGCATTTTTTCCCTACGACCCTTCTTTCTACCCCGAAAGTTAATGAATACATTTTTAATTCTGCAGATTTTTTATAATGGCCGCCAGCGCATCCGCCATTTTGTTTATCGAAAAGTCTATTATATAACATCTCATCTAGGTTATATACTGCATCAAACCTCATTTTTACATTTTTCTAATTTTATATCCTGCGGCCTACAGGACTTCTGGAAGGTGACCATGTTTTTTGCACATTTGTCCCAACAGCTCCCGGTGTTGCCAGGTGACAGAGATAAAAATAGTCAAATGTCATTTCAATGGGGATGTTTCATGGGCACATGGGAATGGTTTGCGCGAAATGTCATTATTTCTATTTTCGACCTTTGCCGGGACCTGAGTCAAAAACTACCAAAAATAGTAGAATTTTTATTTGACCTGGCAACACACACAACCAAAACTCATAATCCCTTGGTACATTGCGACTCGCTCAGATGTCGCCATATACATGAAAATTAGGATTAAACGTTTTCAAAAACGCAACAATTTTACAAAATGGCCGCCAGCGGGTTCGCCATCTTGTATTTTTGAACGTTCGTATTTTTCCTATATTGTTGACTATATTTGGCATTGGACCTCATTTTCATTTTTTTTCTCGCTCTCACCCGATCGCCATATTATTTTTTGGAAAATGACCAAGTCACAAAATATATATTTCGCTCTGGCACCCAGTGTGGCCAGGTGATTGGGCTAAAATTAGTAAAATATCATTCGGCCATAAACTTGCCATAATAACGTGGTAGACATTTAGACCAAATGTCAAAAAAATTTTTTTTCGTTTTTTGGACATAAATCAAAAACTACCAAAAATGGTAGAAATTTTATTTCACCTGGCAACACACATTAACTAAACATGCAACCGCTCCATACATTGCGACTCGCTCAAATGTTGCCATGTGCCTGAAAAACGGTTTTAAAAATCGTGAAAAATTCAAAATGGCCGAAAGGGGGTCCGCCATCTTGTTAATCGAAAAGTCTATAGTTTTCCCATATTCTAGGTTATATACCGCATCGAACCTGATTTTTATTTTTTTTCTCGCTCCCACCCAGTCTTCAAAAGAACTTTTGGAAAAAACCATGTCGAAAAAATGTTTTTCCCCGCCATTTCCAGGGTTGCCAGGATTTTTCCGAAAAACTACCTTTTAGTCACTTCAAACCTCCATGGCCACCCTACTGCATATTTTATTTTTTTCTACAAGGGTAAATTTTTTTTCTACCATTTGGGGCCATGGGGTAAAAACTATCATGAATTTGGTAGAATTTATTTCTCAAATCAATAGACGGATAAATAACCTACAAACGCTCCATACAAACCGATTCAACATGGTGTTGCCATCCCCCTCAAAATCGACTTTGAAAATGACAAATTTTTTGCTCCCTACAAAACTGCCGCCAGCGCCGTCTCTATGGCTAAACTCTATAATCTATGGATGAGGTTGTCAATTTGACTATACTGCCAGCAAAGTCCAAAAAAAATTTTTCAATTATCTGTGGAAACCTCTCCACCACGACCCCGCAAAAACACCTCTAAATCGAATTTTCGATCCAAGATGGCGGCGCGGACATCTTGTTTTTTTGACATTTTACTTTTTCAGTGTACTTTTCTTCACTACAATTCTCTAAAAAAGTAAAAACCGCCTGGGCACTCTATACATTTTTTTTATTTCAATCCAGCAAAATCGGCCGCCATCTTGGATTTTGGAAAAAAAAAATAGAAAAACCTGCTTTGATTGAAAAATAACCCACCCCGTTAGAACACCCCAGAGATGTAAAACAACTCGAACACCCCCAAAAACACCCCCGATGAGTGAGTGAGTGAGTCAGTGGTAATTTAGCTTTATATAATATAGATATGAAAGCCCAACATCAGTCCCGGTCCGTATGTCTCCGCTATTGTGACGCCGGAAGTGTACCAACTTCGCCCATTACCGGATAGTGCGTAGCGGCGAGCTAACAAAACGGCCTGATTCTATCTGTTAGGCTACGTTCCCATTGGATGATTATTAGTTTTTTTTTATTAAATGAAATACTTTATTAGGGAGCGTTCAAGTATCACGTAACGCAATTTTTGAAAATTTTTGACGTTTTTCTGTACTCCCCTTCCCCTTTCGAGGGATTCCCCGGAAACCGTAGGAAAAATATTTAGACGAGTTTACCAGTGCGCATTATGTTAGTAACAAGTGACCTTAAACTAAGTTAGTAAATTACATTGGTTGCTAAGTAAAACTGGGGTAAAGCATTTCATTTTTTGCATGTTTATTTACATACAAATTGATGAAGCGACTCAGAACGACTGAGCCCATCCTATCAGATATCATTCTCAAGATCCCATTGACGCTCCCTCGCACCCTTCGAATAAAGGATATTTTTTAACCTAAAAACCTTAAATATTGCTCTTATTCTACCAAAGTAGCTAAGGAATATGTGGAACAGAAATCAGAAACACTGACTGAAACACACTACCGAATCCCGAGAAAAGATAGAAAAGTTCAATTTCTTTATTGACTCGAACGGGAATCGAACCGAGATCCACAAGAAAATAACCACAACTATTAGACCAGAGAGGCGTAACTTATAACTGTACGTATTTTAATTTTGTATCATCAGTATGGCATTGCCGGGTATAATAGACAATTATCAGGATACGTGAAAAAAAAATTGGCAAAACCAAAATATGCAAGATGTGGCGCCACTGTGAAATACAGTGTAAACCTGCCTTAAGCAAAACTCTTAGGAGTAGTGAATAGGGTTGCCGTTTAAGTATAAATAATTAATATTGGACCATATCAAATAGATTGATGATCTCACCAATTCTGTGCTATCCAAAAGCACAAAACAACAGAAAGGACGACGGTGCCACAGCACCCAGATTCAAGGCCACATAGTAAAGTTCCTTTTATTTACTGACTCTACCTGAAAAGATGGCGTCTCGCCAAATTTAGGCTCGCTCGCGATTCAGCTTCGATGATCGGCAATTAAGATAACCATTCGACGAAAAATTTATTATTACACCAGACTGATGGTATGCTATTTTTTTATTAATTTTTTATTCACTCTCAGCGAAAAAACAACATGCAAAACCTTATTTATTAACATATTTTTACTAAAAGAGCTCAAAATTAATTCTAATTAGTATTTTTTGCGTTTTATTCCAGCTGCAACGCCAAGTAGAAACGTTTTGCTCATTATGCAAATTTCGTTATTTCGGCGGCTTATTTTTAACTCTGACACGCATTACGGCTTTATCAACCCTTCCGAAGTTAGCAGCCCTATCTGTGAGACAATTTCCGTCCAAACTTTGAATGAAAGGTTTCAAATTCATTTCAGACTAAGCACTGAGGACCGTTGATTAGAAAGTTTGGCCTGTTGCAAAATGTTTGCTGGAAATTATTTTAAAAGGGTTGTTATCGAAATAGGGGGATTTATAATGAATATAGGTCCGTAGAGTTATACCTGCTTATTCATCTAAGTTATGTAGCACACGTTTTACTGGAAACCTATTTCAGGCCCCAGTCCCTCACTAATAAGGCGACAGCTGATGTATCCCTGTAATTTATTACATTAATCGAAGTAGCCATATTGATGCACCTAGCTATTTAATAAATATTTTTTCATTTCAATTGTGAAGGGAAAAATTAAGTGATTTGAGTTATGTCACATTTTTTGATAATTTGGCCTCATGCGCAATACGTCAAATTTAACTCATGAGACGAAACAATGTCGATACCTTTTTGGAACACGCTTATTTTCAACCTACAAGTGCATAAATTATTTTGATTATTTCGATATTTGGAAAGCGCTTGACATATTTACCCCCGTGGATCATCATAATTCCGTTCTATTTCATTTATTTATAGCATCTACCGTTTATACACTAATACTTACAAAGTAATACGAATTTAAAGTTTGAAAGCTAATTATAGGAAACACTACATTATTACAATTAATTAAACGAACTTACAACATAAAACACTGAGGATGCATGTGTAAATGTAGAAACACATTAATTAGGGCTGACTTATCGCAAACTGTGACGATTTATAAAACACGTGTGTAATTTAATAGATAGTTTTAACGGTTTTCTAGCATAGGCATACCAAGAACAAGGGAGGATTACATATTATGTTCGTAAATGGGTACATTGTGCCACAATAATATACATACTTACGTTCTGGACTCATCAGCAAAATTCAAACTGGTTTCAGGACATACCTATAACAAAAACATGCATTGTTAACATAATGAGTTAATATAATAACTAAATTATTAAATAAAATTAAAAACAGTTCGCAATTTATTACAATTAGTTCATTTGTGTCCAATCAATACTTCATTAGAGTAATCAGAAAACGATAAAGCATTAATTAACAGTTTACGCTTAGCATATGAAAAAATATCAAAATAAGTTTGCTTGTTTGCTTGTTTGCTATTTTCTGTGAAAATGTGTTTGTTTCAAACTTCATATTCTTTTTATGATCATCATTTGGAATGCGAAATGGAGATAAAATAAATAACATTTTATTTGTACAGATCCAATGCAACGTTTTAAATCGCGATTTTTTGAATATTTCTCATAAACGTAACCTTTCATTCGAGCGTTTCGTTTATGGTATCGTTTTTATTTAAACTCAAACTCAAACTCAAATATTTCTTTATTCAAGTAGGTTACATGTAACACTTTTGAATCGTCATTGAATACAATGCAAAGTCATTCTACTTCCGGTTAATTTAAATCGAATATTTTAAATCCACACAAATTTATTGGTATCTATCTAAAATATTGGAGTAAGTAGGTATATTATTTCAGGCCTAACACGAGAGCCCAACTGAATGTTATGAGAAAGATAAACCAAATTAAGTCTGGCACATATAATATATCAAAATATATGTGTAAATAATGTAGTTTTATTTAGTTTAAATTATTCCTTTTTTATTCGTTTGTTACTACAACTACCTTCTTACTTTTAGTCTGGCGCATGTTTAGTAATTTTCTGAAAAACAGATTATATAATTTAAGGATTTATATAACGTAATTCTCAAAGAGTTATACAATTGGCTAAAAAGAAAGTCCAACAATACAAGTTAAGGAAGGAATGATTATGTATGTATAGGTAGGTACTATAGATAAAATTTACGGAACTTCTGTAGCGCCAGTCCAACTGGGGCTTTCTTTATATTTATATGTAAATATTAACTAAACAGTACAGTAAGTTTTTTCATATCTCACTTCCGTCGTTAGCCCGTATGTAAAGTTTAATATTAGCCAGCAGGTGTTATACTGTTGAAAGTTAAGAGCTCATTTTAAACTTCCAACATCTTTTTAAATAATTTAGAAGCTTCCATTATTTTATACCTAAAAAAGTATATTTTTCGGTACTGTGTACTTTCGCATTAGCATAAAATTGAACGTAAGCCGATATTCCATACATCGCTATCGTGTGTCAATGTAACGTACATTAGCAGGCCCAGCATACGCAATTTGTCAAATTTATCGCATGAGACGACAAAAGTCTCGATACTGCTGATTGGCTAATAGCACACCGCACTCGTATTTTCAGCCAATCAGCAGCTGATGCACTGACTTCAATCGATTTTGACGTTTATTAAGAGCGCGATAAAATTTTGTCGCGTTGCGTATACTAGGCCTGCAGGTATATCGGTCTTGCGTTCCTTTGCGAACATCTAAAATCTATTCATTGTGATTTTGTACATTCAAGCTCCCTGTACATCGACTTTTTGCACTTCGAGATTCCGTAGCGGTGTGTTAAAAAACAAGCTATATCAGACTTTATTTTCAAACTTGAATGTAGTAAACCAGAGATATGACTGAAGTTCGAATGGCGCTTCAACTTGGATTTTTTCCTTAAAAACTTCTCTTAAATTTCTTCCAATTACCGAAGTTAATAGTCAACTCCACTTATCAGCCATTGCTACGTCTTCGCGCGAGCAACTCCGCAGAACATTTTAATGAAATATCGCGGCTGGACCACGGACCGCATTGTGAAATATTCAGCTGCTTAAATCGCTGCCAACTTCCACATAGCTGGCTGCGAGTCTGAGATTAACGGAACTCGTTATAATTGGATAAGTTCTATTAAAATTACGAGAAATGAGCAAGCGCTTATTAAATTCCAAGATCGCGCGGACTAAGGATTCCAGTTGTATATTGGCTGTGATACGAAAATCGGAACGATAGATTGCTGCACTAAATATATAAAGGCATTGCAGACCTCCTATAGCATAATATGGGCGATTTCGAAACGAGATTGGTTTGATTTGAATAGATCTTCCTGAACATTCAGGTTTATTGGAAAAGGTACTCCCGATCAAAGAAAAAATTAATACTTAACGACTTGACATAAACAATATTACTTAAAAATCTCGCATGGGCGACAGGATACCGGCATAATGGCCTCAGAGGTTATTCAAATTTGACATCTATGTCAAATAAAGTCAAAATCAAATCTGATACAAACATTACGTACTATACAATGCAAAGTGATTCTATTGTTCGGAATTTATATCTACCGAGAAGACGCCGGTAAGAAACTCAGCAGGTTAGTGACAGTAGCAGGAAGTATTTAACACCACTTATCCACACCTTTTATCGCCTAGGGATATAGATAATCCACAACCACTACGGCGCTGCAAGTAGGTTCTAATTGAACTGACGTCGAGATAGGTATCAGCTGCTTATTATATCTTAGGACTACATTTGTTTCGATGGCTGCATTGATATTTTTCTTATACCAAGGAAGTAAATCGTTCAGATCCAGAGACAGCGAATGGATAGCGTCTCAGTGACCCGAACCTCCATTTTTATTAAGATAGACATTTGAGCCCTCAAAGGCTCGAAGCCTCAAAGGTCTTAAATGAAAGATTCGCCAACGTTTGCCTCGTCCTTTGAGTGGAATGGTCCGGCCGGTCGCTCAGACTTCAGCGTTTGAGGGCGAGCTCTTTGCTTTGCAGAGTTCAAAGAAATACAAGCCTCCGTACGTGAAGTATCATGAAAGCGATTGTTTGAATTAAACCAGCACATTTCACGTTTACGGATAGAATGGATATTGCTCGTGAAAATGCGCTAGATGGCAAACCTGAAGCTTAAGGTCCAACTATTATAAAGAAATAGAAAAAAAAACATCTCCTCTTGCGGAGTGCGGCACAAAGCCACTGTTTTTTTAATATTTAAAGTTTGCTGGTGCGGCGTGAAGCGCTATAAAAAGTTTGTAAAAATCTATGAAACGTAATTGATGATTTTTATTTATTTTCATGTCACGAAAATTTTAAACGATACTGATGTTTTTTCAAAAATAATCAAGTAAACTGCTACGTTACAGTTAATACGAGTACCCATAGTAATGTAAACACAATATGGGCCCCGTGTAAGCATGATCCCAACCTTTTATTTGTATTTTATTTTGAGGAGACAGTTAATCATTTTTTTATTTAATTTTTATTTATTTTATAAAATCTCACATTATTTGTTTGAAGATAGTATTGGTTTGTTGATATTTCCAACAGTTTGAGCTGAATACTGTCCAGTAGGCCGTTTGAATATTTGTAAGTAGAACATGAATCAAAAATAACTCAGCACAGTTTAGGTAGGGTATGAGTAAATTTTTCTTAACATTAAGATTTCAGTTTCGATTCCCTGAAAAGGAAATCGCCAGAGGCCAGAGACAACAGAGTGGACGTCTCATCAACTCGACCCTCCACTTTTATTGAGTGATCGGAGTTTTAGGCGAGTTGCTACTTAATGAAAGATTCGCCAACATTCTTACCCATTGAGCAGTGGTCGTGCTGGTCGCATCGCCTGAAACGTTTAAAATGCCTCGTAAGGAAAAAGGCGAAAGAGATTTATTAACCTGAATTATTCGATGAAGTTATATAAAATGAATATCAGAATTTAACCTGTTCTAAGAGTAAAATAGCTTATGCACTTGTGTAATGGAAACCAAAAATAAGGGTTATGCAAACTTGCAACTTAATTGGCTAAACTGGATATTATCTGTAGTTTTCTCTGATTGACTTTAGATGGGTCGGTGCTTGTTTTGTTAATTTAGAGTTGAATAAGTTGGAACTAGGTGTAAATAAAAACCCCTATCAACTGTACGAAAATTCTCTTTTTTTTCTTACTGACTATAGATGATGACCGCAGATGGCTTTTTTATGTTCACCGACCTTGCGGGGGAGCAGAAGGCTCTCACAATACTAGCAGAATATAGGAAAAAAGTATTACTAGCACATGTAGATATTAATCATACTCTGTACGAGAAGAATGAATCATTGAAATTTCTTAAAAGTAAATATCTAGAGAGATAGATAGGTGGATACACTTTATAGCACAGAAAAACTTACAGAAATTGGATTTACAGACATAATCAAGTACAAGTTAAAGAAAATAGGAAATAAATATCATTTATGTATTTTAATCCGGCTTCCTATAAATTAATTAGCTTTTCGAGTGGTAACTTTCGTTACATGACATGATATGGAAACACAACCAATATCTCCGCATTGCCCCCAATAGGCACATTGTGTAGACTGGACCGAAATTGATCTATGCTGGGAACGGTTCGTGGTCGTTAGTCTACTGATCCTTGTATTTGTGGCGACATTTGTAACTGGGCCCCCAAGTTTCCAACAGATGCTGACAGATGGCGCTGACCAAACCTCTGTATGAGATTGCGGACACGTAATACGAAGTTAAAGTTATCCGCACACTTAGAAGATACAACACACCAAGATGAGTATCAATCGTTCTTGTGTTGGTCGCTCTTAGCATATATTTTCTTTTTCTGTTTCCATGAGTACATACACATGAAACGACCTCATCCTCTTGGAGATAGCCAGCACCAAATTTAATTCAACATACATAACCAAATATCATCATTCAATACCACGCCTATAATAACAAAAAACGAGTTGGTTGCAAAGTTTGTGTGTGTGTGTGTTAGTGTTTGTAAGTTTTTTTAATAAATTATTAATATATTTGCGTATCATATTTCAGTCCTATCCGTTCAGTGGATTGAGCTGAGCGTTTGTAGACCAGTCATTAACTAGTGTATTTTTTTAAGCAGGAGCAGAAGGGCGTGCTTGTATTGTAGGATGCATTTGTATTATAAAATAACAACAGTATCTTCAAATAGCACCCAAAAGAGACATTTTACAAACAGGAACTAGGCTAATAAAGCAACAGAAAGCGTTCAGTCGGTAACGGATCTTTTTACGGTTTTACACTAAACAATTGCAGATGAATACCGTTCTTATGCCCATGGCATAGGGGCGGTACCCATCTAAGATGTATAGTCTGACTGTACTATGAAATGCTTCCGGGCTAAAACGGTGGTGTTGCGCGCCATGTTTGGGCCAGACAAGCAGGCCCCGCATGCGCCACGCGACTAAATTTTATTGCGCTCTTAACAAACGTCAAAATCGATTGAAGTCAGTGCGTCAGCTGATTGGCTGAAAATACGAGTGCGGTGTGCTATTAGCCAATCAACAGTATCGAAACTTTTGTCGTCTTATGCGAGAAAATTGACAATTTGCGCATGCTAGGCCTTAATGTCACAATTTTAGGGCACGTTTTATCGAAAGACATTTCGTTCAGACTGCGTTCGTAGTATACATAGGAACAGTGAAGTCACTCACATGGCATACATATTTGTATTTGATACAAACCAATTTCAAAACCAGGCATCTGAGACTTCCGTATAAGTTATCGTTAGTTACAAAATCAAACTAACCAGCTAACATTAGGTTTAAACTTAACAATTTATTTACCGAGTCATAGTAGTTTTATTTGCGTGAACTACGAAAATGAAAGATGATTTATCTGCAAATAATAATTACATAGCGCTTCCGTAAAAACAGAAGGTGGTAAATGAAAAGGAAGACTTTTCATATTATTAAAAATAACATAAGAAACAGTAACAATATAAAAAAATATATATTGCACTTCAAGATTGACCTCATCCCACCTTTTTTGTTTATAATGTTAACTAAGATACATTACATTAAAATTAAGGGCGACGTCACTTCTTCCTTTACTTTTTACGAAGTAATGTCGTAAGCACAGGGGTGTGTTTTTATCCTATTTTTATATTTGGAGAAAAAAACATGTTTTATTTAATTTGGAAAGTCCAACTGACGGGCTAACTAGTATTATTGATATTTTTTTATCATACGTAACTCCGTTTGCATGACTTGTAGTCTGTCTAGTAGATAAAATTATACTGTTTTGCCAGTGCTGTGATACCGAAATACCGTCACGATTGGCACAATAAAAAGATAGTTTTCAGAAACTTAGTTCAGAGTAGAGGTACCTTTCTGACAGTCATAGTACTGTGACACAAACGAACTTCCGAAAGCTACGACGGTCCGCAACTCGCCGCAACTTTGCCGATACCTACCAGCAGATGAATCGGGCGAACTTACCGCTCCGGGTTATGAGTTGGTTGTTTTGAACGCGTATTTCAACTTGGGCATTGGCTGGATGGCCGGGATGTGCCTATCTCCTTTTTACGTACTTGCCAACTTGAGTGGATGTCGTTAAGACTGTATCTTAGTTCGTGTTTGTCGTGAGAAAGATGTTAAGGAAATTTCTGTTGCTAGACTGCTACATAAATGAATAACTATTAAGTTACATACGCTTATCTTTTATTAGTAACCTTGTTTTCAGTTACATATATAGTGACGACTTCAGTGGCACACTAAGGTAGGCATCCAAAGCGCGGTCCCGGGTTCGATTCCCGGTCAGGTCTATTTGGAAAACGAACTTTTCTAGATTGACTTGAGTCTGGGTGTGATGGTATCCGTCGTCTGGTGCTCATAGTACGAGAGAAAACCTTAGTTTGAGACCAGGTGATTGGTGTGATTGTCTGGCGCATTTATTATTTATTATTATTTCTATATGTCTAAAGCCTGGTTACAACATTTGAAAAAATGAGGCGTAAGCTAAAAACGACTGACAGACAACTGATGACAGCTGGTATAGAAAGTAAATAATAGAACGGTATTAACGACTCGTAGTCGGTTGGAGAAAAACGGATAGCCATTTTTGACACATTACGAATCGTAACGTAGAACCGGGTAAAAGTCTTCATACAAACTTCTAAGCCCGGTTTAACTCCTTTGGGGAAGAGTTTCGTAAAATCAGTTCTTTACTGATATTAATACCATATCAGAAACCTACATCTTAAATTTCAAGTTTGTAGGTGTTATATTTTCTCAGGTTTCGTGATTAATTAGGCAGTCAATGAGTTAAACTTCGATTTCCAATAGGTATATAGATTATTCCAGCTCACTGCACTCATACTCGTATCTGTTACTTATGTACAGCCTTATACGAAAACAGCTCACACATTAATCCAAGATAAAGTAAATAAGACCAATCGTAGGCGGTAATCAGAGCGAGAGGCAACTCGGGCAACCTTGAGGCAAACATTTGTCACTAGGCTCAGAATTGAAACGCCTTGTTGTGTTTGCGTTTCAATTACGTAACTCAATCATTAGAGAGGCACTCTGTTGTTATAGATCATTCGTCTTTATATGTTGCACCTCTGGGTGTATCTCCTGAAATGCCAGGGAATTTTCAAAAAGTATACAAACTAAAAAGTTGATGTTATAAGCGCGGGGTGTATTTTACGATATTTTCACAACTCTACCCTTATAAATATAATAATTGTAACTTGTAATACATCAATAAGCTTTTTACTCTGAATGAAATTATTATGTTTGTAATTAAAAATAATTTTCTACTTTTTGTTGGATTTTCTTTAGAAGCTGTTTTTTATTATTTTTTAAATTATTAGTTATTAAATTCATATTTGATCTGACCAGACGATTCATAAGTAATACTTGTGCCTTTATTATATATAACAAAACGATCCGTTCTAAGTACGGATAGTAATAAATTATATGAGGCGTATGCTAAAAACGACCGACGGACGACTAATGAATGACAGCTGGTATGGAAAGTCAATTGTGGATGGGTATTATCGACTCTTAGTCAGTTAAAGTTAAACGGAGTCATTTTTGAAACTTACAAATCGTAAAATATTGAAACCAGGCTTAAGTGACAACTTTTGAACTTCAAGATTCAGTGGTGGACTCGTTTTTATTCAATAATTTCGGTTTTCCTCGAGACTGTAACTGCACGTTGCTCTAAGCAGGGGTATAAAGTGAGACGGTAAATAAGGTCAACTTGCAGAGCAATCAAGACCAGCCAGGCTATTTGTCACTTAGCTTACTCGCTGGAGAGGATTGAGACTCCGTAGAACCGAGGTTGGATTGCAATTTACCGAAATTGCGTTTCAATGGAGAAGATGAGTATAATTTAAAAGTTAGATTAGTTATAATTAAGATAAATGAGATATATGTATATATAAAAAACATATTTTTTGTATTATCATTTTAACAAAAAGTACTAATATACGAGTACATTGCGTTACTATTTAGCGTACTTTATGACATGACCTGAGGATCAAGCACAGTGTGTTTCGGATTTTTCAAAAATAGCTTGGATTTAGTAAGTATTAGTACCCATCGTTGTAAGGATGATCACAATTATGGAGGCTTTTCCTGCAGTGGGACATTAATAAGCTGATGAATTACTTTATGTACCGTGATGAGCAGTAAAGTGTATAAAAATAAATCTCATGACGTTGTTACAAAGTTCAATTTAGAATGATATGTGAGTGCCTTTGGCTGTATTCGTGTTGTTAATAAACTGGCAGGTCCCTTCGCTACTCAGAAAACCTCTGCTACCTAAACATACCTCGACATAATAATGACTTCTTCTTCAATTCTACTGTGCATGCTTTAGAATTCCCTGCCGTCTCATACTCGCCAATCCTTTACCAATGCAATATTAAATTTTGATGTATCTCATTGTTTTCTTTTGCATACCTATATGAACGTCGGTGGAGCAGTGGCTAAGGTAGGCGGCCAAAGCGCGAAAGGTCCCGGGTTCGATTCCCGGTCGGTTAAATTTGAAAAAACGAACTTTTCTAAATTGATTTGGGTCTGGGTGTGCTGGGATGACGCCCTTAGTTAGTATTCCTGGTGGTCATAGTACAAGGAAAAACCTAATTTTGAGACTAGGTGATTGGTGTGATTGTCTGGCGCATTTATTTATTTATATTACAAAAATAATAAATGAAATAGACCCAAAATTCAATGAATATTTAAAATTTTGTTGATTTCTCTACTTATTTATATTCATTAAAAAGGTCAACATTAAATAATGGCATACGTTGATTAAACGCGCTTGCTACCAACTGTTTTTATCACACCGTTGACCCTTTGTCATTTGAATAATTGTTATTTTATTTAAAATTCGTATGTCTCAACTTCTTATCAACTGTTATGAATACACACGCATTTAAATCAATACTTAATTGACGACCTCGGTGGCGCAGTGGCTAAGGTAGGAGACCAAAGCGCGAAAGGTCCCGGGTTCGATTCCCGGTCGGGTCAATTTGGAAAAACGAACTATTCTAAATTGACTTGGGTCTGGGTGTGCTGGGATGACGCCCCTAGTTAGTATCCGTCGTCTGGTGCTCATAGTACAAGGGAAAACCTTAGTTTGAGACTAGGTGATTGTTGTGATTGTCTGGCGCATTTATTTATTTATTTATTATTTAATTGTTTATCTACGTTTACCGTCAAAACACTAGACTCGCAATCTTAATAAAAACATATTATGTCAGTTTTTAAATAAATATAGCATGATTAAAATCGTATTATTAACCAAAAGTTGTTTACAAATTCAAAGTATCAGTTGGTTTTGAAAGTTATCTTAACAATTGTATGATTAATGAGAATTGGACGCATGGTAAAATAAAATAGGTACACTTTGCATCACGCGGCTTCAATATGATATAATTATATTAATTAACAGGTCTCTTCTATATTACACTCACTCATTAATCTAAGAGAGTAAATAAGATCTGGGGCAGCAATCAACACAGTATAGTGGGAGCATCCATTTGTCACCGGCAGGATTGAAACGTCTCGTCGTATCTCAGATCTGATTTAAAGTTTTTGTTTCAATTACACACACGTCTCTAGAAATAAGGAGGATGTGTGAGTAGTAAAGACATATTGTCTTTCACATATTGTCTAGATTTTATACAACTTTAAAGAGTCTGTAACTATAAATTTTGTTGGTTATGTGAACTTAATCAAATTAATTTTAAATAATTAATGTTTGTCGTAAGATATAAAGCTGTATGAGTAACAATCTTAGCTTAATCTTTAAATTACTCTAAATTATTTGTTTCTAAGGCTGTAACAGCAGTCAAAATGTGTCCTTCCTATTTTAAAAAAATCAATGCAGTATTCTTACCAATAAATACGATCGAAAACCATTATATTTCACAGAAGCAAATTCTACGAGAATATAATTTGTTCATGTTATTATAGGAGAGCGTACAATTACATCGTTTGCATGAACGCTACTTTAATTCAAAGATATTAATTAACAGGTCTCTGTCACATCTCGGTTGCATTAATCTAAGACAGTAAATAAGAGACATCGGAGGCAGTAATCAGAGCGGAGTAGCGGAGCAGCCATTTGTCACCGGCTGGATTGAAACGTCTCGTCGGCCCAGATCCGATTTCACCGTGTTTGCGTTTCAATTACGCACATCTCTATTTGAGGGCGAATGTAAATTTTAAACCACAAGAAATCGCAAGTTGCGGATGCTTCATTAAGACTGATTAGAAGCGTATGTTTGTTTAGTAACGTCGCAATTAAATAATCAACCAACTTTGCAAACTGACGGAAACGTCACATTTCTTAGAAATTTGAACGATTACTGTATCGTTTTTTGTGTGCTGAACTGCTGAATAAATACTTTGACTTTCACTTTTTCACTTTCACTTATTATATATCTCTTGCGTTTAGTAAGCTGTAATTATTGAAAAACATGAAGGTGGTTCAATATATGTAATTGAAATGACACAATAACTAAATTTTAATCTATACTAATATTATAAAGAGGAAAGATTTGTACCTATTTTTTTGTATGTTTATAATGAATAGGCTCAAAAAGTACTGGGCCGATTTAAAAAGTTCTTTCACCGAAAGAATGCTACATTCTTCCAACTTGACATAGGCTAATAAATTAGGGATCCTTGGTAATATTTGAAAAATTTCAACAGAAAAGCGGGAAAAATTCTCTAAGGCGAAACGAAGTTCGCCGGGACCGCTAGTTCTTAAATATTGTAATAATCGTATAATTCGTTCTTAATGGAAATGCTAATTTTTTACAATTTTTTAAAGTGTTGCACACACTTTAAGTATTTTTAAGAAATATAGGTGAAATAAAAATAACCTGTTTCTTTAAAGTATGCAAAATTAGTGAAAGGCATCATCACTATTCCAATATTCCGCTAGTGATAAGGGATCATCATATGGATTGATTTACTTTACTGCACATATACACAAATAAAGTACAAAATGCCCAACAAAATTCCATTCTATTATCAATTAAAACCTTATTTTTTGCTCAAATCTTTATGGCGGACTTTAGGGCATTGTAAAGTAACATCCGCAAATTTGATCGAAAATTTTTGCGTCGGTCCATGAAAATTATTAAACAATAGATAAACCATTCAGAGTGCGAAACATCATAGCAAACATACATCAAAGACAAACAGTTCAACACCGGCCCAAATAAACATTCCCGAATCGATTCCTGTTCCAATAATGTGTACATAACTTAAGAAGATGTAGCGGCTTGTGTTGCCACATAAATCTATCCCTTATCACGTATAAATAAATACAAACACAAACTTAGTTCATGGATTTATCCGCAACACATTCCTGATCGGATAGGGTTACCAAGATTGATACAAATTTAGATTAAATCCAGTAGTTGCACAGAATACGACTTCTAATCACTACCGCCACCACTCAGGCAATTGTAGACTTTAAGACTTTTGTTTTTCATTGTAAATATTGAAAATGATCTGACATATAGTCCCATGAACTCACAGTCTTACTCAGAAGATAGGCCCTCCGCCATGTAAGTAAAGAATCCCTGCATTCTCAGGGCGGAGCAGGGAATAAAATCTTCCTGAATGACCGCTTATTTCCGATGTTTCCCAATATTTATACATCACTGGTAAACATCAAGAAACAATTTTCTGTTATTTCAAATCAAATATCATTATCCGTTTTTAACATCATTGTATTATTGATCATCATCATCATTTCACTGAGCGTGTCCACCAGCTCGGTCCAACGGAAAGATTTCAGTAGCGTTGTTCACTACTGGTGGATATGTCAACTTTTTTCTCGATGTCCACCAGTGGTGGGGAATCAGCGGGGGTATATCGGGAACATCGGATCAAATAAAGAAACAAACTTGAGCAGTCATTTACGTTATGGAAAACGAGGGTTGTCACCTGGGAGTCGTAGTCACGTGTCGGCCTTTTAAAAAGGCCCATCGAATGAACGGTCTATGGGCTTTTCAACTAAGTAGTTTTTTCCCTAAATTTAGTGGAAAAATAAGCGTGATAGGGTTTTTCCAATTTTAATGCGGTATCATGAATTAAAATGGAATGAAAAAGGAAAATACACCATTGATATTGGTAACAGTGCAAAATCAAGTTTCCTTAAAAGTTCTAAGTCATATTAGTGAGCGAGTAACGGAATTAGATTATGTGAGCTTGAATTGCTACTAAATACGGTCGGAACGGTCACCCATCCACTAATGGAACACACCTTCACGCTACACTCATCTAGGACAGGTTGTTTCACAATGTTACAGATTGTATTATCAGGTTACATAATGTAATGCTCTCTCACTGATATAACGCTCGACTCTGTAATTTATTACCAGCAAACACGATAATTCTGGGAGAACTTTTTGGGCAATTAGCAAGCTTTAGAACGCATTTACTTTAAGTTCGCAAAAAAGCTAGCTCTCTCATTAACCTTTAATCGGCCAATTTGCGCGTTAGCTTAATCGCCAGCCCTAGTCACCGTTAACTGGGCAACAAAATAAGGAAAACTGGGAATAACTCAGGGCAAGCTAAGTGAGTGAAAGGTAGGGTTGTTCGATGGAAAAGTAAACATGAGAATATTTTTTCTTTTCCCCCATTATCGGGGGATTCTTGGAAAATATGTTAAGCCCTCGCCTATAAGACAGCGGAGGTGGAAGGAAATTCTGATAGTTTATTATACGTCTTATCCTCTTTACTCTAATGTTTAGGTATTGGATTATGATCTCGGGGTCCTAGGATCGATACCCGGATCGAGGACACTAGGAAACAATATCTCATGACTTCATACGTAGAATGGCTTTACTAAAATGATGCGAACTCCTCCTCCTCTCCTCTTGATGTATATTGAGCAGAAGTCAAGCAAGCACAAAATTAGCTCTATCAATCTCCGCTTGAGGAAAACTACTTTGAATATTTTAAAATACGGATCATACGTAGATACGTAAATTTAGGGCTTAGATCAATTTTACAGATCATTGCGCTGTTTCTTTCAAGCAAGGAATGTCTTCGTACTAAAGAGCTCCTGGGGGGTACTACATTAGTAGCAGGGATCAAGTCTTCAAAGTAAGGATGAAAAGTCCAGTAATAACTTTATTGTGCTGTGCTTGTTGCCCTTAAGCTAGGACCTCATTACCACTTAACATCAGGTGGGATGAGGTCAATCTTGAAGTGCAATATATAAAAAAAACAAAGAAGTGCTTTTCCATTACCGTTACTATACTAAATGTATTAGCGTAAATGCAAAAATTTAAAAATAAATGAAGCAAAACTTAGTCACAATTTTAAAATATAGTTACTACCATTTGTGTGCACACAATAAGAAGGTACACCTAGTGATCTACTTAACCGTTAAAAATAATAAATAAGTTGAATATTTCATCCAGGTCGGTCAGAGCACCGGGAATAATTCTACAAAGGCGGAAGGTATATAAATAAAATATTAGGGCTCGCTATTTGAATACGGAGTTCAGGACCATGAACTTCAAAGAATGTTTCAAGTTCTAGTTAGATCGGAAATATTTTCCCAAATGCCCTTTTTAATGGAGGGTCTACTGAATAATATTTTACGTCATCCGCATATATTTAGCAAGCAAGTACTAGCTTATTTGAATTCTAGAATACAAGTGTGCCAAAGTTCGTAAATTTTGTCTAAGTATTTCGTTCTCCCAACTGCAATTTTTGCCCGAGGTACACATATTTTTGAACAACTTCGAGGACGGCGCCTTGGACTGCAATCGGTTCCGGTAGAACATGTTCATTAAACATGACCTTGGTTTTATCCAAGTTCATCCGTAGGCCGATGCGTACAGAAGAGTCAGCCAGGTCATTCAGCATCTGTTGTAGGTCTTGCAGCGTCTCTGCCATTATGACGATGTCATCTGCAAATCGCAAGTGAGAGATGTGTTCGCCATTTATGTTGATGCCACGTCTTTTCCAGTTAAGCGTCTTGAACATATCCTCCATTGCATTTGTGAACAATTTCGGGGAGATCACGTCCCCTTGTCTCACTCCTCGATGCAATGGTATAGGCCTTGTTTGCTGATTTTGTACTTGGACGGACATGGTAGCGGCTTCGTAGAGATATCTCATCACTTGGATGTATCGCCAATCGACTTGACATCGCTGCAGAGAATCCAAAACAGACCAGATTTCAACCGAGTCAAAGGCCTTCTCATAGTCCACGAATGCTAGACACAGAGGCTGATTATACTCTTCGGTCTTCTGTATAATCTGTCGCACTGTGTGGATGTGGTCTATGGTGCCGTATCCGCTCCGAAATCCAGCCTGTTCCGGCGGTTGAAAGTCGTCGAATCTTCTCGCAAGTCGGTTCGTGATCACTCTTGAAAACAGCTTATAGACATGGCTTAGAAGGGAAATGGGTCGATAGTTCTTCAGAAGGGTTTTGTCTCCTTTTTTGAAGAACAAGACGACCACACTCCTACGCCACGCCTCCGGAGTTCTCCCTTCAAACAGGACAGCGTTAAATAGCTTTTGGAGCTCCCTCAGTACGGGCTTGCCTCCAGCCTTTAATAGCTCCGTTGTAACGCCGTCTGCTCCAGGGGCTTTTCCGTTTTTAAGCTGCCCAAGAGCAATCTCGATTTCGCCAACGCTGAATTCTGGCAGGTCTTCAGTGAAATGGCGTGTTAATGTGGCTCTAGAGTCTTCATTTTCGGGTACAGGTCGAGATGTTTGCGATGCGTATAGCCGGGTATAGAAGTTTTCTACCTCCGAAAGGATCTCCGGCTTAGAGGCAACAACTTCTCCACTTGCTGTGGTCAGTTTGGTCAAGTGACTTCTTCCGAGAGATTTAACGAATACCTTAGACCCCCGATTTTGCTCAATAGCTCTTTCAATGGCTAGAGTATTAGAGTGTCGGAGGTCACGTCGCACAAGTTTATTGATCTCCCGGTTGAGAGCCCGTACACCCGACGAAGTGGCAGGTGGGTATTCACGTCGTTGCCTCATTAGCCTCAAAGTCTCCTCAGAAAGTTTTGACTTCTTCCCTTTACGCTGCATGTTGCAAAATCTCGTACCTTCCTCCCTGAGTACCCGAACCACATTTTCAAGATTCTGGTCAATATCAGTTGTGGTTTCCACGGCAGCAAAACGGTTTTCCAGGTTTGACTGGAACGTTTCAGATCCCGCCATGGTTTGAATCAGAGTCGGCCGGAGTCTGGACTTCATTAGACGGACACGTTCGGCTTTGAAGTCGATATTCAGAGTGCCTCGGACAAGTCTGTGGTCGCTGCCGGTGTTAAACCTGTTAATCACAGAGACATCTCTGAATATGTGCCGCCTGTCCGTCAGGATGAAGTCGATCTCGTTTTTGGTCATAGTGTCGGGGCTACGCCACGTCCACTTTCTTTTTCAAATTGCAGTTGGGTCGAAACAACCTAGAGGACGAGGTGAATAGAAGGGTTCAGCTGGGCTGGGCAGCGTTTGGGAAACTACGTCGAGTCTTCTCATCGTCCATCCCACAGTGCCTAAAGACAAAAGTCTTCAATCAGTGCGTTCTACCTGTTATGACGTATGGAGCCGAGACGTGGACACTGACGGCACGACTGGTTCACAGACTTAAAGTCACTCAGCGGGCTATGGAAAGAGCTATGCTCGGTGTTTCTCTAAGGGATCGAATCCATAATGAGGTGATCCGGCAGAGAACTAAAGTCATCGACATAGCTCACAGGATTAGCAAGCTGAAGTGGCAGTGGGCTGGCCATATCAGCCGCAGAGCCGACAACCGTTGGGGTAAACGAGTTCTGGAGTGGAGACCACGCCTCGGTAAACGTAGTGTAGGACGCCCTCAGGCCAGGTGGAGTGACGATTTGCGCAGGACGGCTGGCGGGAGCTGGATGAGAGTCGCCGAAAATCGAGCGAAGTGGCGAACATTTGGAGAGGCCTATGTCCAACAGTGGACTGCAACAGGCTGATGATGATGATGATGATGATGATTTCGTTCTCAAAGATTCGAGAGAGAGAATTGTGTGGCGGTTAGTTATTTAGAATTTGATTTTAATTAAATCTGATGTCAACATGGGCTTGTGAAACTTTAGAAGTTAATAGCAAAAGATTGGAAAGAATACCTATAAGTAAGACTTTGATATTTTTTAGGTAAAAGCCCCGTTTCTCAACTAAAAAGGGGTCGAACTCGAAATATGCGTACACCTAAGGTAAGCTTAAAGATCTTTACCACAAAATCTCAAAGTTAGGTAATTCGTATGTTAAAAATTCTGATGTAAGGAATATTGAATGTCAAAAGAACGCAAGCCCAAAACACATTAGATCGAAAGTACTTGCACGATACCAATAATGGAATTATGACGTTCAGATGAATAAATACTTTATATGCCAATAGCGTCGATTCATTATTATTTTATTTTTACAAAAATTATATGGTTTACATTAACATAAAACACGGCACATATTTGCCATTCAATACAAGACGTATGAAAATCAAGACGATTATAAAAAAAATAGGTGACGTTTTAACTAAAGATAAGATGCCGTTAAGATTAAGCATCCTAGGCAAATGTGCATGGTGATTACAATCCTGGGCTATCTAGTAGAATTACAAAACACACTTTGCTCGATCCTAGATCATAATTAATAATAACTATGGTTGACGAAGTTCAGTCATCACATTCAATCACTTTTCATACGAATAAAATAAAAATCATAGATTTCGTAAATTCAAAATAGCCGTTTATGATAACATACTCGTTTACAGTATACAGTTGAGGGGGTTTAAGTATACCATAATCAGCGATATATGTATAGAGGAACATACGGAAAACTATGTCTTTATATATCCTTACTGGATTCGGTTTACTAGATGTAAGTTTCTTGTATCACCTATGCCCGGTTTGGCTCCTGAGCGGGGAGACGCTAAATGAAACAGCCAGTAGGTAGTCTAGTGATCAAGAGCGTATTTATTAATTATATTATTGCTTATGTACTAATGTGAATGTGCGTCAGCTGTGACCTAGTGATAAAAGTCTATGCTGACGCAACATCACTCCCCCCCCCCCCCCAAAATATAATAAGGGGTGTAAAAATAAAACACAATAAACAAACATATAATCGAATTTATAATGATAATCTGTCAAAAATGACTGTCCGTCATTCTACGAGTTGTAAATTCTAATTTTAAATTCACTTTCCATATCAGCTGTCATCAGTCGTCTGTCGGTCGTTTTTAGCTTACGCCTCGTATAATTTATTACTACCCGTAATTAGAACGGATCGTTTTTCAAATATTGGAAACGTGTTAGTCAAGTGTATTGCAATGAGTCAATAAACCAAAATAAAATGGTCAGCACCACACACTTGACAGTCACGTGTGTTTTTTATCTTGTCCATCATATCTTCTTGTGTGTTCAAGTGAGTTTATCGAGCCAAGTGTCAACCCTATTGCCGGATTAATTCGTTTCAGCCTTTCCGTCCCTGGTACTCAGCTGCTGAGTCAAACTACTGCCTTTTGCCAGTTAGAGGCGTTTGGTACACAGATTAGGCGTTTTTGTGGGCGACAAATAGGCTGCAGATAGCGCACAAAAGGGATTTTGACCTTTGGTGGAGATTTAAAAAGTTAGTGGTAGCTCAAACGTTAATCTCGATGCATGGGACAGATGTATGTAGATCCGAAAGTACGAGAGCCCGATGTTCAAATGTATGTTATTCCGAAAGCACACGGTACCGAAAAAGGGAACACGGTACTGAATATACGTAAGTGGGATACTGTAATATGACCGTAACAATTTAATCATTTATCGTATTAATCTTCGGTAATATTATTGTTCCTTATGTTCACTTGTGGTCATGTCTATTAAACTTTAATGCATAGAAAAGTAAAACCTAATATACGTAAGTGGGATACTGTAATATGACCGTAACAATTTAATCGTTTATCGTATTCATCTTCGGTAATATTATTGTTCCTTATGTTCACTTGTGGTCATGTATATTAAACTTTGATGCTTGATTCTCTAGCAGTCACCTTTGGAATCTTGTTATAATAGCTCATCTGCTTCTTTCTTACATAAGCGGCATTACTCTATCAACTACAAAATGATGAAAAAAAATTTTTTTGAGAGAATTTCACAATTGATAAGAATTTAACACACATTAATATTTTCAAGAATGATATATTGCAGTAAACTATGAACCTAGTTTATTATAACGTATTTTTTCTATTTTTATCAGTTTGGAGGAGCAATTGATCCATATTATTTACCACACTTTTAATACAACCGCTGCGCGATTTCCTTATTAATAATCTGGCATAACAACAAGAGTTATTAAGTAACATTACCCGGTACTCTGGGGCTGTCGCGGCGACATCAAGTAGTCATAAGCAGCATAAATGAGAAGCTTGTTATCTTTTTAGAGCCGCTGTCACTAAAACGATGTACAGACAGCAAGTGTGACTACACACTTCGGACTTAGCAAGAAAGATATAAAAGAATTTATATAGGACGGCAAGTATACACCGCGAAAGCTCTTCACCATACAAATTTCTTTTTAAGCGGCTTTAAAAGAAGGATCTCAATTTGTAGTGTATTTTTTTACAAGTTTTGTGTATTTTAAAGAAACAGAAAAATATCAGTTTTTTTTAAATATTTAAGTTCTCCACGGCGGCGAAAAGTACTATAAAAAATATAAAAAAAGTTTAGTGTAACTGCAAAATACGTCTTACTCAGATATAATTGTTTGTATCTAGCTTAAAATAACACAATTAGGTTACGAACTTCAGCCCCGAATTCATGGGGGGCAAGTGGGGCAAGTGGGGCATGTACCCCGGTCGCCATATTGTAGCTAGGTAAACGAATCTACAAGTCCAGATATAGTAAAATAGGTACATACATGCTGGCCATAGACACCGAAGGAAAGACTAATTCTTCCCCTAAACGTGTAAAAGAAAGCAAGCAAATAGAGGAGGGGGTATTCCCCCCCTATTCTATTATTGGTAAAGTTCTATGATCGCATATTAAATCTATCGTTAGATCTAGCCTAGATACGAAGTCAAACGTATAGAAATTCATTTTTGAATAACAGCTAGTGAATTTGGGCATACCGTTCTCAGTCTGGCTTGAAAAAATAGTAAAGGCCTATTGGTTAAAATCTTTTTTATTTTTAAGTCTTTAATTGAATTCGATGAAAATTAAATTGGCTAGACTACACATAAAATGCTTGTAGTGATCCATAACAAGCATTCCTACACTACGTACTGTATGTTAATACTATTTGCTGCGATCGAAGTCTATCCATATCACCCGGATCCCAATATTTGTTTGGAAATTTTAAGTAGATTTACTTTATTGCACAACATATTAATAAACGTAGGTTTTACAGCTAAATTATAGTACAATTTAAGCGGTCTTATCGCTAGAAAGTCATCTTTATCATAAATTAAATAGTAGACGACGAGAAATGGGTACGGCCTTGCATTAAACAATAATGTCAATAAATCCAGAACGCACCTAACCTTAAAAATATCAACTTGTTTACCCTATGCGGCATGCAATCAAGATTAAACTGTATTTGACTGAACTTTTACAGCAGGAACGGAACTCATTCATACCCGGTTCCAATATTTTACGAATCGTAATGCGTCAAAAATGGGGTTCCCTACTACAGTTCGAAAGTCGATGGTTCGATTTTTATTATATCGAACACGAAAAGTCGATAATTCATTTGTCCGATGTTTTATTCCGCCGATGCTTTATTAGTGCGATGTAACGTTTGTGCGAAAAATCTTGGTGCGAATAACGTTATAGCGATTGCTCGTTGGTTCGATATTTTATTTCTTCTTTGGTATGTTGCTTTGAAATAATAGTAACCAAATAGTTACTAATTTAAGATGTTTTTTATTTCAAGAAAAAATATCCACCAGAACAAAACAAAATCAATTGTTACGTTTTAAATATCTATTTACTTTCAGTTATATAATTATAAAATAATCATGTAATGTTTCCATTAATTATTAATATTTATACATATTTCTTTCAACAATGAGTTGTTATTTTAAAGTAAAATAGAATTTTAAAGTAGAATTCTCGATATTTATATAAAAACGTAACAATTGATTTTGTTTTGTTCTGGTGGATATTTTTTCTTGAAATAAAAAACATCTTTAATTAGTAACTATTTGGTAACTATTATTTCAAAGCAACATACCAAAGAAGAAATAAAATATCGAACCAACGAGCAATCGCTATAACGTTATTCGCACCAAGATTTTTCGCACAAACGTTACATCGCACTAATAAAGCATCGGCGGAATAAAACATCGGACAAATGAATTATCGACTTTTCGTGTTCGATATAATAAAAATCGAACCATCGACTTTCGAACTGTAGTAGGGAACCCCAAAAATGACTACCCGTTTCGTCGTATCGTATAAGTCGGTAATTCTTATTTCAAATTACTTTCCAAATCAACCGTCATCAGGCGTCTGTCGGGCGTTTTTATATTACGCCTTGTATATTTTTTTACTATCTAACTAGAACGGATCGTTCTTCAAATATTGGAATTTTGAAATCCACCTCCAAATGATGCCCGTCAGCAGATTTTTTTCAACCAGGACCAGGAGAATAAGCGTGCACAAACTTCAGTATCTTTTCGTCTTCAGGGGTTTCTCTGGAATTGGATTTGTTCCTTACAGAATCGGTAACAAGTCACTTTTGTATTCTTGCTGGCAGACTGCCCATAGATTTATCTACGAGTACATACGTACATTTATTATGAGATAGCATATTATGTATGAGCGGTACGTTGTTAAATATGACAAGGAAATATTCCGATTCACATATTTCTCGAGGCGAGAAAGCAACCACAGCTTGAAAATGATACCGAAAGTCAAGTTATGCAAACAGCGCGCTGGTCTGAGATGGGTGACCATACTGCCTTATCATTGAATGACGGTGATGAAATGTCGAAAGGATTTTAGGGTCGTGTAGCTCCATTCAGTAAATAACTAGGAGGCGTAATTATAATACATTTTTTATAGTAGCGCAGTAGGTATATTGACTCCTCCCAGCCTGATAGTAAGCAAGAGAGGAACGCACATCGCGATGACAACGGATAAGGGGGTCTACTCCCAAAAACGAAACGAACAAACGAAAGGTTTCGTTTTTGAAGATTGGTCAAAAGTTAGGGAATTAAAACGTGGTTTTTGATTTGTATAAATAATATTTTGTTTTTTGATAACGCTTCATTCGCATTCGAAGTGAGTTGGTTGCGATTATGAGCAATAAAAATTGCTAAACGTCATCGGATCCGACATATTTCGTTTTCGATAGTAAACGCCCTGATACCGAAATATCCTATCCGTTAGCATCGCCATACTGGCCTGCTCAAATACATATATGTATGTACCTTTATATCTTAATTTAATAAACCATGAAAAGTGATAGCACGCGTGTACACACACAATCACAGACACACACACACACACACACTTGCACTATTTTCAATATGTTTCGTTTACTATGAGAATCTCCTGTTTTGAGAACTTTGTACCAGGAGAGCAGACATTAAGTAGAGGCATGCCCAGCCGCTATTGTCGCTAGTCTTCTAAAATAAGATCGGATACTATAAAGGCACCTCACATCTATTCATGGCATTGTACTCAAGTGGGCCTCCGTGGGTCGCGCCAAGCCGGGCCCTCGACTCTTGTCGCGAGGGCGGATCAAATTACGGAGGGAACGAGTGCTTTCCGAGGAAGCTTCACTGAACACACAGTGAGATGAGGTCTTCATCTGTCTTATAGTACAGTGGAAAGTACGTCTACACTTTACACTTTGATAACGTCTTGAAGTTATAAACATAATTACTAATATCGTACTGGAAGTGTTCACCGTGATGTGCTTTTTATTTGCGGTTTTGTTTTGCGAACTTGCCACCAGAAGAATAAAACATAAAGGATTAGTCATAAATTGTGGTCTTAGTAAATTCAAAAATGTCTGAATCCCAAACAATTGAAAAGGCAGTGTTTTATTACAAGATTTAAATTTGCGAGATCTGAAATAGCTTTCGTACCAGGCAATCAGATCTAAGGTAGAGGTAAATAACTTAAGAGAATGCATAGTAGAATAGGATAGATGACAAGAAATTTATGTTCGGTCCATTAGTTAGATTACCAAAAATATATAACCTCTTTTTTCTCTTATCATATACAGACATGATCACGGTATACTACATTCTTTGATCTTTGTACCTTATGTCGTGCGCGTAAGAACTCATATCGAATTGCATCAACCTTTTCTTGCTGTCGTTCACAAATTTACTAAGATTAAGACAAGCTAAATTTTAAGGCATCCTTGCCTTTCATTTTAGCAACACGTCAGTTCTTCGCACAGTTTTTGCTAAATAGTGACGTAAAGACACCTTTCAAAAGCCTTTTACTAAAATGTGATGGGCTGCATCATCATAAAAATAACTAAGAAATATGTTTTCATATATGTGGGATAGCGGATGTACCCGAACTTAGTGCATATGTGATGTATGAATATCTGAATGAAGAGAATGACAGAGAGCTAGATTTGAAGACGACGGATGTGCAAGAATTATTTTATGATTAAAGGAATTTGGCTAAATACCTATATTAGGAAATTACGCTATTTGCTTTATTTAATTTCCCATCCACTACATATATTTTAAAAACCTATTTGACAGACCAAATAGAATCATCATTTTTTTGCCGCGGCTCATCCCTATTGTAACTTCCCACACTCATCCACAACATTCTTTGGTCATAGCAGAAACGTGTTCAATCAACTCTTGGCTTACAAAGCTATTTGATTAACAGCGACAGGCGACCGGCCGTAATTGCTATCGACTAGCTCGAGCTAAGAGTGGCCGAAGTTCAACTATGTGCGACAGATTCTGCGGCTCACTTCCCGCTCGCAATTATATAGACAAAGAGCTATTGACACTTCAGTCGTGATAACCACATACTATCTGGCAGAGTCTGGCACGTGTTTGCCCCCTATATGTCACCCCTTTGCCTAAGGCATTATTTCGCGTATATTTACAAATTATTCGGGTAATGGAAGGATATTTTCAATATTATTAAGGCCCCTTGTGATTTTACTATTAAATATAACAGTTTTAGTAAAAAAAACATATACGATAACAGCATATCAAGGTAAACTCTTGTAGCGTGATATTCTGTTTTATGCGAACAACATAAAGGCGGTGCAAAGTCCAAACTGTTGTGATTTTTCTTAAACTGTTCTATGATTTATTTTGCAAAAACTTTTATTTGTTATCAAGAAAAATAAAATATGACACTTTCATATTCAAACAATTGTTAGCTTTACGTCGAATAATTCAAATTGGTTTTATCACAGTCAGAGTTACTTTTCCTTGGTTATTACAATGGGGTAAACGGGACCATTTAATATTACAAGGGGCGAGATTACTGGCAGCAATATGCCCGTTCGAAAGTCTTCTCAAATATATTAGGTACTTTAAAACAGCATACAGCTACTCGTACGTTTGTACTCCGCCTGTGAGAGGACTCTCTTGGGGAGCCTTTCAACCCTCAGAAGTGTCGCGGGAGGAGGTATAAAATTACTGAAGGAATGAGTTTTAAGACTCTCTTAAGATGTGAAGCTTGACTAAATACAGTGAGTTGTTGATATATTTGCAAATATCTTTTTCATATACTTTTGTTTGATGTAGTCACTTGCCTCCGTTTAGGACCAATGAATTGATTGTATTGTAATCATAGATTTTAAATTACTGATATTAGTCAGTATCGGTGTAAAAAGAAATTGGCTTATTTGTTTAATAAATTGTTTATTAAACAAATGCAAAAGATGTTACTGTTTGAATTTACTACGTTTAATACGAAAAAAGAAAAATTTATCTAGTTTGCGATAAGAAAATAGTTTTTATATGTGACTACATCAACTACATTATTTTTCAGCGAAGTTCATAACAATTATAGCTGGGATTTTACGAGAAAGACTAGGAGCACTGAAAACTTTAGAAATGTACTTTAATACACGCATATTCCTGTTGGCAACCAACAGCCATATCTTCACTAGTTTTCTTAGCTTGGTTGCAATCAGCACAGCTGAAAGGTCGCTCGCTAGCTCTTAATCTATATGAGACGTGAGCAATTTGCTCTTGGGTGGAACAACCTGACTTTATTGCTTTTTGGACAAAGGGTTTGATTAGAAGACGCTTTTAATTTTTCTGTTTGAGCTGCAACTATCCGTACAAAAATGGCCTGTATGTAGGACTGTATTAAGACAATTATTTGTGTACTGATTGAGCTTGGCTTATATGATACTAGCTGACCCGAGAAAAATGCTTAGAGGAAAGAAATGAGCAAATTTTTGATTTTATCAAGGTATTTTTTTATTTCGATAAATTAATGTAAACTTATGAGTTTAAGCAAGTAGGTAGTTTAATGATTGTTTACTGGCCATGTGTTTAAGTACATGGGTTTCAATTTCTTTCAATCAGCTGCAAGAACAAATAACGCAGTTGGTCTACCGACTATCATTAAAAATTAATAAAAAAGTATCCCATGTTCTTTTCCTGGTTCTAAACTACCTCCCCACCAATTTTCAGTCAGTGTTCAGCCGTTCTCAGTGTTACGATCACTACTTTTATATATATATATATATAGATAGATAGATAAGATTATCTGTCACTTTGACAGTCTGGTCCTAAAGGATACAATCATTGTTTAACTCTTAGTTTAACTAATCGTTGAATCTTTAAAAACGAACCCTACTTGTTGTCTACAACCATAAACGAAATCCGTCGACTCGAAATCCGATGACTTATAGCAATTTTTAATTCCTATAGTCGTTACCAACTAATTTGGAACGCTAATAAAGTGTTTTCAAAAACAAAATATTTATTTATGCAAATCCAATCCGCCACGATTTGATAATCGAACGATTACGATAAATCTTCAAAAACAAAAGTTATCGTTTGCGCCTTTTATATTCGATAGTCTACTGTTCATTAGTGTGATGGTCTAGCGCAATTAATAATTTTAACTGACTATTTCATTTAACATTTCGTTATTAAAAACAACAATATCGGGTGCTGACAATCATCAACTTTCGTGTTTTTTCTGTTCGGTCGTGTCATTCAATAATCCATTATCAAACAAACAGCTGAACACAAAAAACTGATTACCCTTAATAATAGTCATTCACACGCAACAAAAGGTTGAAAATAATAGAATTTCTATCAAAGTAATGAATACAAAAACCACTAACCAATCTAAAATCAATACTCGTTGTAAAACAAATAGGGTATTTTACACTGAGTAACAGATGTACCAAATCCATACTAATATTATGAATGCGAAAGTAACTCTTTTAGCCTGTCTGTCTGGCTTTCACGCCAAAACCACTGAACCGATTTTAATGAAATTTGGTAATACATTAAACTTCTTCATTTTTTTATTTATTTGAGAATGTTTATTTTTTAAATCTTTGATATGAAATATGGCACAAATATAGCTAAAAACTTCGATTAATATATGGACTACTTTTGGTTTCGAATAAATAGGGTAAATCGAACAATGAAAGTATGTAATCCACGCGAACGAACTTGCGGGCATGGCTAGTTAAAAATAAATAGAATATTAAAATTTCATATGGTAATAAATAATGTCGTGGCTTTGAACACGGACTAAGAAAATAATTTGTTCGAATATTTAGCGATATATTTTTTATCAAGGAAACTTAAATGATAATTGCGATGTATTTTATCGTTACTTTTAAATAGTTTCTTACCTCGGATTGAACGGTATAGAGGAATTAAATGGGAGCAAGGAAATGTAGATTACAGAAAATTCAAAAAATTGATCACTCCCAATTTTACAAAACAAAACGATTATTATGAAGGACCTTGAGAAAAAAGAATGAATAGAGGAAATGTGTAAAAAGTTTTCATTAATACTACTAAAACGCTAAATTCATTGAGAATCCAAAAACATTTACCATAATTTAAATCCACATTGCTTTCCGTGGTTAGCTATAATTTAGACAGCACTAAGTTTAATTTATTAGTGACTGAAAAATAGTTATATTACTTTATTATACAATTAAATAAATAAAGTGTATGCACCCTACGAGTCGATGCGTCAGCTTTTCGTTTTGTTCAGTCAGGGTAATGAAATTGTTTAAATTTCCAATAAAGCATAGACGAATTTTTAAACAAGTTAGATAATAATTTTGACTAATATATTTTTATCTGTTATTACGGCGCTATGTGGCGGGTCGTTACATTTCCTATGCACATACTATATGCTTGAGACCAATTGCCATCTTTGGTCTCAAATACAACTATAAAACAAGTACTTTTGTGTTTTTACACTCATCTAAACAAATCTATATGACTTGGCCCAAAGTGGTCTATACATAGTAATCAGGTAGATACTGCAACTGTAACTAATATATTGAGTTTTTTTACCGGTGTTTCGACGGTAGATATAAGGTTAGAACCGACCGTGGAATCACTTTGCATTGTATACAATAGTTGGATCCAGAGCGTTCCCCACCGAATAAAAATAGTACTGCTGCTCAGTTGCGAATATCACCCACATAACAACGCTTTATGTGATCGGAAGATTTACGAGTAACGAAACGTACTTCGTTCATGGTTACAACATTGAGCCAGGAGCTATTCAAATTCGAGCTTGCAACTGCACAGTTTGAGCCAGCAAAGCTGTTTCGTATAGGGTTGAAAACTTTCCGTTTGTAATGTGAACGTATAATATTTTGGGAAAGCGAATTCTAAATAGCACTTGTCTAGTTTTTGAGACAAGTCTTCGTAAACCATTGATGATGGCACCATTGGCGTAGTCATTAAGGAACGTACGAAAAGCGAATAGGCACGGTTTGTGAATCAAAGTAAGATCAATTTGATAAAGGTACTTTTTATATTGAGTCATAGTCTGACAGGTTTATGCAGTTAGTATCCATTATCTGGTTTTCTAGTCCTTGTCGATTAAAAACCCGGAGATATAATTTGTTTTTATAACGCACTTCAAGATCGACCTCATCCCACCTGATGTTATGTGGTAATGAGTTCCTAGCTTAAAAGCGAAAAGAATAACATAGTAAAACTGTTACTAGACTTCCTTACCTTGAAGGCTTGACCCCTGCTACTAATGTAGCACCCCCCAAGAGCTCTGGAAACCTTACACGCAGGAACACAACAGCACCGGAGTGATTGTTATTTGGCTGCGGTCTTCTGTAAGGTGGATCGGATTGGATTTTGGATTGGATTGGACTGAGTTCCACCGACTTCAATTCATATTCCTCACAATGTCATGCATCAGCATATTTCTCCCAGCTTGTAAATCGTACGTTACGTTAATCGATTAATGCAATGTTTCCATTTTTAAGACTTGTACATATTGAATGAACTTATTACTGGATAGAAATAACCTCGCAGTTTTATTCACGACTCGCTAAGTTTTACTGTTTTTACAAGAAAACTCTCCTCCGTCGTCGTCTTACAATGCTTTTGTCGCATTAAAAAGTAGCTAATGTCTTTTTACAGACTTAAGAAACATAGATATACATATAGATAAAAATATATACTTTATTGCATAAAAACTTTACAGAAATAGGTTTTACAGATTCATTATAGTACATATTAAGCGGTCTTATCGCTAAGAAACGAGATATTTTCCAGACAACCTTAAGGTAGACGAAATAATTAAATTTTTTCATTAAACAGACAGACAGAAAGAATAACTACTACCTAAAGCATTTATGATATTTATAAGGTTGAATAAATGTCCAGATACATTTTTTTCTGTATCTTTACTGCCGAAGTCAAAGTCAAATATTTATTTCATGAAGTACATATAATACTTTTGAATCGTCATTAAATATTTATTTAACTTTTTATTTGATTTCATCTGCAATCAAATAGATGTGTTGGTAAAAAGTCTAGAAGAAAGTTACGTAATCAGCTCAAGAAGATGACAATTCAGATCAACTGCAAACTCTCAAATCCAGTTCTCTTGGCAGATAGCTTACTATCTTTACGACCTAGCAATTTGAACTTAATGCCACGTGTGTTACGATTGCAATTAAAACCCTGCTCGCAGATTATAGCCTACTGTAAAACAAAGCGGGATTTAATTTAGTACTTTCGCCTTCTTCGGGACCAAGGTATGCCCAAAATCCCCTATTTCAGGATTTCAGATAGATAATCTTTTCCAAATTACAGTAACATTTGGCGACAGTATTGAATCACCCAATGACTTTTTTCTGTAATCACCAACTCCAATTCTTTACAATTTCCAATGCATCTTTTTAGAGATCAAAATATTTAAGGAATGGGGACAATCGTCTCAGATGTAGTTTTTTTTTTATAAACTACCTTTAATACTGTTGTTCGATGATAAAAACATCAAGGTTCATCAAGGTTTTGAAATAACCTTCTATAATTTCAGCGACACTACTCTCATCGCTTTTTGGTAGTAGCACCATAAAATAAAAATAAATAAATGCGCCAGACAATAAAGACGGACACTACTAACTGGGAGCGTCATCCCAGCACACCCAGACCCAAGTTAATTTAGAAAAGTTCATTTTCTAGATTGACCCGACCGGGAATCGAACCCGGGACCTTTCGCACTTTGGTCGCCTTCCTTAGCCACTGCGCCACCGAGGTCGTCACCATGGCCATTAAATACTTAAACCACAACGGCTACAGCAGAAAACAAGATTGCTGTTTCATTCATGTTTTCAGACAAGTTTTATCCTTCTTTGGCACTATTATCATGGTACAGAAGCACGTAAACTCTGGTGGTTGTACCACCCTTCAGTCGCATACCTAAGAATGTACATCGAACAGAAAGTGTTTACCGTATTATGCAGGTATCCGTACATAAAACTTCTTGCGTAATTCCAGCTCGTTAAAACCCCCGATGAATTGTCACAGGAAAACGAGCCTAAATGAAAACAGAATTTAAAGATGGCGCGATGATGAATGCCGAAGAGTTAGGGGTGACAAAAACATTTAAATACATGTCTTCCGCATAATTTGGGAGCGTCGTTATGAGATCCGAAGATTTACGAGCGAAACGAGGCGCTCAGTGAAGATTTAAACGAGGCTTAATGTAACACATGTTACGATCACAATTAAAATGTTGATTGGATTAGGTATGTAAGAGAATACTTGACATTTTTATAAGTAAAGTCACGCCGTTGAGTATATCAGATAGATAGGTATACTTTATTGCACAAATATTTTACAATGATAATTATAGTACAATTTAGGCGGTCTTATCGCTAGGAAGCGATATCTACTAGACAACCTTAAGGTAGAGGAAATAGTAGATGGCGAGAAATGGGTACGGCCGTGCAACTTAAATAGAATTTTTATTTTAAAATGTCAATGTTAATGTTTTTAGTATGTTGACATGTAAAATCGGCTTGACTTTAAATGTCCTGTTGTCAAAATGTTTATTTTTCATAATGTCTTTTTAATACGCAGTATTTTAAGACAATCGTCACAATAATGAAAACAGTGGCGCTCTCTCGTTTCATTAACTAATTTCATATTTATTTTGTCTTTTATGATGTTTCAGACTACACATAAAATATTTTCTAATTAACTGATAACTATGGGATAATTTAATATTTTCGTAACGAAGTCACAAGGAACTAGGAACTAACAAATAAAAATTGAGCAAATTTCTTATTTGTCTTGTTTGTTGTCGGATTGGTCAAGTAAGTATATAAAACACCAATCATGAACGAATAAATCGTAGTAAAATTACATCTTTGTGAATCTGAAGGCGTAAAAAAAGTTATGGTAATGTACCTTAACCCTATTTTGAGTGTCTTTGATAATAACTTTCTCATCACAGAAATGAAAGCCAAACATCTTCGTCAAACTGGGACCAAGAATAGGAACGAATTCTGTTATACAGGATGGCAGAACCCTTGTAAAAAAGAGTTTTTTTTTCATAATGTACCAATTTCTACCAAATTCTCTAAGTAAATTTCCAATTTTATTGAAGAAGTGCGTTTTATATTAGGCCAACATACTTATTCCCTAAAAGCCATTGAATGAATTTGGAAACTATGTTTTATCTTTTTCGTGACATAAATAATTGGTCAGAGGAAACTACCTAAAATCAATCTACTTTTTCAAATAGAAATCGTTTCTTATGCTTGTGAGTCAGTCCTATAGTAGATTTGATGCTGACATAGGTTAAAAATGTATGTTATTGGGTGTTTCTAAATTAATTTATGTACCTATTTAGTATGGATTTCGCATTACTACGAATTTCAGTTTTTATCAAACAATTGTTTAGACTTGAATTGGTATATACCTACCTCACAACTGTTTTATATGTAATCTCTTGAGTTTTCTTTGGCGAGCAGCCTGTATAAACTCTTTCGGATTCCGCCTACTCGACTCTCCTTTTATACCACAAAGTAAAGGTTTGAGTGGATGCTAATACATCAAAAAGAATTCATCTAAAATTGTGTGAATCTACCGGTCCAGAGCTTATTTTGCACATTCAGAAGTTGGATCTATTTTACATACGTAAAAACCAATCTCACCTCTCAGAGTACGTATTTTATTCAAATATTCACTTGTTATTGAGTTCTGAACTGGCTAAAGTTGAAGGTTTGTTATGCTGCCGAAGAACAGGGCTTTTGAGAATAATAACTCGGCAGTCAATTTATTTCTTGTTGCAGGTTAAAAGTAACAGTTATGCATCGACAAGACAAATATAAAACATATTCGAACCCTTCCGAAGCTAATCTTATAAAGAATATTTCAGCAGGAAACTCAGTAGTTAATGTATAACTTACAATGATACATAAAATCGATTCTACCTTAGCAAATTTATAGAATTTGCTTAAAATAGTCGCAACGCGGAATCCACTACAAATAATTTAAACTTAACTCATCAATAACCATTTTGAGTTTTGTTTTTGCTATTATATAATTTAAAAAACCACGTAAAATGTTTACAATGTACAATTCGAATTTACGACTTTCACGTAACCGCGTGCTATTCTTTCAACTGAGTTTTGAGGGAAGATGTCTTTTTTTCTAATTCTTTAAAATATTTAAAGGAGCTAGCATGGCGTGAAGCATTATAAAAATTTTCAAAATTGATTCCTTTAAAATTGACGTATTCTACCGCAAACTAATTAAAAAATCATTTAAAGTTTCTTTTTAATTTTTTTTAATTTTCATATTACACTTCAAGATTGACCTCATCCCACATGATGTTAAGTGATAATGAGGTCCTTTTTTTTTAACGATAGGAAATGCCTTGACGCACCTTACCGCAGCCGAGGGTGACTGCGACGTGTGTTCCCACACAGGGAGCAGGCCTTACTCCCTACTCCGCCCTGAAAAGGGCGGGGACTACCCGCTATAACCTGTCGGTGGACATCATCGCCTGAGTGGCAGTGCCGTGGGTATCCCGCGGTCAACGTTGAACTACCACAGCACCGCCGGCGGTATGGCCGCTTAAGCCGTTCAGATCTCACCCCCCCCCCCTGATAATCAGGGAAGGAGCGGAGGTGGTCGGTCCGACAGGACCACCCCCGCCTCACCTTGGAGGCCGTTGGTGTAATGCCGACTGTGGTACCCTCATACGCACAGCCGACTGGTCTCCATGCGGTTGGTCAAGATGGACGTAGTACCGTCTCGCACGCATTCGCCGTCTTTTTCTGAGCGCAGGAGCTTCGGGATCTTCGTCTCTTTGACGCTCTGCCGCTTCTTTCTGTAACATGAACGTTCACAGAAAGAAGCAGCTGCTGACCAGGCCTCTTCGCTCCCGAGCATGGCTTGCATCATACTTGGGTGTGAAAGGTTACCATCTAATGAGGTCCTAGTTTAAGGGCGACAAGTACAGCATAATAGATTTGTTACTGGACTTGTCGCCCTTACCTTGAAGGCTAATGTAGCACCCCCCAAGAGCTCTGTAGAATACCGTTGAAGTGTCTACTTTTCTAATACTTTAATAAGCTGTTTGCAGTGCAATACTACAAAACTTATCAGAGTAACTTATGTGTGGTTAAAAATGCTACCCAAAGTCACAGTACCATGCAGGCAAATTTGCAGGACGTAGCTAGAAATAAATAAAAAAGCTGCAATACTAAGTAAAAGGCAACTTAATTGCCAAAGCAGAGTTAGCCCGCATTTCAATTAAATCTCGAGCCCACAAAGCAAGCGCTCAGAGACAAGTTAATTCATATTGACATGTCAGGAGTTCTCAACCAAACAACTTCAGATAGAGTTGGCAACTCAAATAATTAATAGTTCCAGTTGCTCGTAAGTTGCGGTAACGGCGGAGAACAGGTTAATGAGACGAGTCGAGATGCGTCTGCTTGCTCGTTGGAGATAGATGACTAAATAACGAGAACTACAAAACTTTGTTTACAATAACTGCATCGATAGTGCAATTTTATTTTTTTAATAAAGATTACATTAGTAATACTTATGAATAGTCTCTATATAAAGCAAATGAACCTACCGGTTCGGTACCTATAACTTCAGAGAAGATACCGGAACGACACTCAGTAGTTTTTTTACAAATGAAAGCTAAACTTATTACTAATTTTGCACTAAGACACACAGTTAGTTTGTCAATTGTAAAATAAAAATTAAAAATGAATTATTTAAAAAAAAACAAATGCATTTTGTAAATGAAATTAACTGTAGGACTTACATGCGTCATCGTGGCCTTATTAGAAAATGCGTCATATATTTTTAAAATAATATAAAACACGTAAGTACAGGCGAGCAGACAAGTTAGTGATCCACACGTTCTTGTCATTCATATACTCTTCTACTTTGTGGTAGCCTTTTTTCAAAAGACAACGTTTGACAAATGTCTTCAATTTGTGCTTTTTCATAGATACTCATGCTTAAGTGATCGTCATGAGATGAAATAACTTCGCTTGCTAATCGATCTTTATATTTTTATAGTGATTTATGCCACACTAGAGATCTTAAATAATTTAAAGAAACAGAAAATTGTTATCTCCCCTTGCGGTGCGGGTTAGAAGAGCAAGCTGCACGCGCAATACGTGAAGGTCGTGGGTCCGTACTCCGCATCGCAAGGGGAGATAAAAATTATCTGTTTCTTTAAAATATTCGCTTGCTAATACTTAAAATAAATACAAATAAGTATATATCTTACTAAGTATTTACAAAATAGTAGTAAGTATATATTCTTGTGCCAACATAAAACCTTTTCAGTACATGCTCCGATATCGCGCTACTACACAAACACACGAGCGCTTTCACGACATTTGGGAGTCGCTTTAAAAAAGAACTAGCAACTTAACAACACATTTGATATGTACTTGAAATCTGGACCCAAATTTCAATCTTTGTAAAGCGACTCCCAAAAATCTAAAACAAAAAGAAGTACTCCTCATAAAAACACTTCTATTTTAATATGGAACACACCGACATCATTAGTATCGTGTCGTGAAATTATTATTTCAAGATTTACTTGGCAATCAAGTAGACCAGTTATAATCCCTGTCACATTTGTGGAAACTATAACTATCTTTATAACCTCGATAATGTTTCAAACATTCTCAGCAACGCTATGAACATAGTTTCCATTCCCCCATCTAAGAAGATCCCGGTACGTGATCATAGAAATGGGCGCGCATTAACTTCGAGAGCGGAGAAAACGCTTTCATTAACGAACCATCACAAGTTCGGCCCTGACTGCGAAGAGCGATAGCGAAGATTAGACGGAGTTGCCACAAAAACATAGGGATGTAATGGCAGGTTGCCAAACGAAAACAGCCAGTAACTTACAGACATGTTTTAAAAAAAATATATAGTAAAGTCACGTGCATTGATATGTATACAAACTCATTCTAAAGGTAACCTTATGGTAACGTCATAAAAGCTCAAGTGTTTACATTTAATTGCTCGTGACTTTACGTAATCGTTTTTTAAAGTAACAATTTGAAAAATGCATTCACATTTTTTGGAATTTGTAAGTTGTCGTGTTATGTTTTAAGAATGACAACAGTCGATGAAGTGATAATTAGTGAGTCAATATGGGAAACGAAGTTTCCTATATTGTCTCGGGTCTAGGTGTTGTGGTACTGTCGTTTATTCTAATTTCTGTAACACTAGTGTTTAAGCTACTTACCATCCATACTCACTTTTCATCCCTCACGATCTTGTAGAACGGCAGGCCAATCTTTTAGAAATATATCACCCAGTCCAGTTCATCTCACCATCGCTTTTTTGGTCTGCCGCGAGCTATTTTGCCGTCTACTGCCGTGACTACTTTGGCTCAAAGGTTCTTTGGCATGCGGTAAACGTGGTCTGGACCAGACTGGTCCTAATTTACATATAAAACCAACTATTTATCCAAATTTTCTAACCTTATAAACCTTCCAATTTACCTACGCCTACACAATTATTTCAAACCAACATAAGCCAAAACGGTCGAGCCGTTGTCGAGTTTTAGCGAGACTGAACGAGCGATTCATTACTAAGTGAGTAAGTTTTCCAGAGCTCCTGGGGGGTGTGGGTAGCAGGGGTAAAGCCTTCAAGGTAAGGGTGACAAGTCCAGTAATAGCTTTATTGTGCTGTACTTGTCGCCCTTAAGCTAGGACCTCATTACCACTTAACATCAGATGGGATGAGGTCAATCTTGAAGTGCAATATAAAAAATATATAAAAAAAAAATTACCTATGTATAAGAAATACACTAATACAATACAAACGAACGGAAGACTAAAGGAAAACGATAACTATACATATTCAAAATTAGCGTGCCACCATAACCCGCCCGCATTTAACCACATGTCACCAGATAAGAAAACAGCAACATTTGTTCAATCTCGAGTCAGTCTAGGCAATTCAGTGTTAAACGGAGGTTTAAACAACCAACAAAGAACAGTTACTTTAACTGTTAAACGTTATATATTTACGTAATTACACCCGCATTTAGCATAATTAGAACTGGTCAAGTACGAGTCGTAATTGCGAACTCACCTATATATTCTACGTCAAAAAAAGTCCCAAGTTTTTTTTAAGAATCATAGGCTTATGCCACTAAGATACTTTTTATAGGCGTTTTTATTACAAAACCCTTTTTTATGTTTGTAAGTGTTCAAGTAAATTTCAGCGAAAGGCTGACCAGGCATAAATATTAACAAGTTATTCTTCATATCGGCCTGTGCTAAAACGAGAATAGAGGGCAAATGATAAAACTCAGTCAAGAGGAAATCAAACGTATGTATGTGATAAACGTTTTCCGTTCGTATTACATATTCATTTAAATATCGCGATAACGTCTCTAGTAATAGAGCGCATAATCCCTTAGCAACTTAGAGGCAGATGCAAAAATATTTACACTATGGCGAAATACACTCTGATATAAAATTCAGTCGTTTGTGTAAACATTTAATTTGCAGTGTAAAAATATGCTGCTTGCATCATAGGACTCTTGTTACCTTATTTATATTTTGCTAAAGAAAATGTAATAAATATGACACCTATTTAGAACACCTGTAAACATAATTTTCAAGCTATGAACAAATCAATAAATTCGCAAAACAATCGCACCCTAAACTAGGATTATCCTTTGTACTAGGAGTATCAGACTAAGATACACTAGTTGGGTGTATCAAGAAAAGTAGAAAAGTTAGTTTTCTACATTAATCTGACCGAGAATCGAACCGGAGACTTTTCAAAAATAAAAATGCTTTGCATAATGAAAATGGGGTTACAATACAGGTTATCCTGTTTAACAACGGAAGAGGGGCGTGGAATTGAGATATAATTATTTTCCTTATTTTTTTAACCTATTCTTGCGTAATTAAAAAAAAAAAATTTTGTTATATTAGAGATTTTGTCTTTTAAATTACGTGACCAAACAAGAGGGAAGTCGGGCCTATTTTTTTAACGTTTAAAATGGAACTTAAATTACATACCATAGTTTCAGAATTAGATATATCTTATGACCCGTTGTCCATTAATTCGTACAAGGTCGCAACAGACCCAACCCAAACGCACCACCAGTATAACTAGCCGCGCGGACCGCGCAAATGGCACCAAATCCCCAAATCAACGAATAACAAATGACCGCCGGGATAGCGGGATTAGCCCGGGATAACAGGCGTTATCGCAGCCCCGGATCCCGTGTAACGTAATACATCTACAGATCACGCAAATCCGCTTGCCGATAGGCTACCTTTGAGGTGAATTGAGGAACAGAGTTTGTCAAAGTCAAGCAATTCTAAGCCCATGATTGACAGTTGATAAAAGATTTACTAGTAGAAGATCCACTGCACATTGCATAAGACTCAATTTCGCTTTTATTTTCATGTGCCATTGGCAGAAATGGACGTCTGAAAAAACATTCATATTATATATATTGAATTTGCGAAAGCAATTTCCTTTCAATGCGATATATTCACTCTTAACAGGTATGTTTCGTTGAAACGTAAACAGTTTTGAACTGAACATTTTATGTTTTACTTTTTTCTTACGGTCAATAACTACAGTTTTCTTTCTTTTTCAATCGTGCGCTCAAACTGTGACCAATAAATACTAAGAAGTTTTAAGAATGGTTTCGACGTTCTGCTGTGCAAACCCGTTCTTTTAAAAGTGTGAAGAGTTATTAATTTGAATATTCGCTTGAGGGACGAAGCAAATGAGCTACATGGTCACATTTGAAATCCCAACTAAGGGCAAACAGCAAAAAAGAAAAGAGGTAAAAGTTTTTTTAAATTGAGATGTGCAGTATTGTTTTGTGTTGTTGTTCTTACATCTTAATTACTGTTTGTAAATGTTTTCGTATTTATTGTCGTTGTAATGTTTTTAACCAACTCGAAAAATGAAGGAGTGTCGATGTTAGATCATATGAAAGGGTTATTTTTAATGTACAGTGGAGCGTCGATTATCCGAACGTCGCTTAACCGAACGACCGCTTATCCGAACAGTAGTAACGCGCGGGTCAACACTCCCCCGCACGCCTCCCGCGTTTTAGTTTTCGCGCACTTATCGCGACTCGTTCATCTGTTATTGTACTCGTATGTAACTTTTAAGAAACCGCTAGTTGATAAACTAAATTTTACCACGTGAAAGTAAACTCTTCTTTAAAATGCTTAAACGTTAGCGTGTTTTTGTTCATTCCCTATTTGTCATTAAAGATATAAATGTAAATAATATGGTTTTAATTTACCTCTATGTAAAAATGTATGGCTGAATTAATATACATATAGTTAGTTCGATTATCCGAAAATACCGATTTTCCGAACACCCACGTCCCCCAATTAGTTCGGATAATCGACGTTCTACTGTAATTGATTTTCTATATATGTTAGGAAAACCAGATCTATTTGGATCACAGTTAGGACCAAAGTGCCTTTTGAGTACGAGCCCATTCTTAAGTAGCAATTAGGTGATTCGAGTCAGCAATATTCTAATTTAACTAAAGCCATACACAATGAAAGAACGGGATTTGAAAACACGATTTTCCAGTTCTGGATGACAACGCTCCACATTACAGAGGCAGTTACAAGTAAGATATTATTTTGTTTATTCCCAATACAAATATTGAAAGAAACAAATAAAAAAGAAACATATTTATTGGGTACTGTGAAGATATCGACAACCGTTGGGCTAAACGAGTTCTGGAGTGGAGATCACGCCTCGGTAAACGTAGTGTAGGGCACCCTCAGGCCAGGTGGAGTGACGATTTGCGCAAGACGGCTGGCAGAAGCTGGATGAGAGTAGCCGAAAATCGATCGAAGTGGCGAACATTTGGAGAGGCCTATGTCCAGGTGATGATGATGATGTTGAGATATAAATTAAAACAATGTGGAGTTTTGTAAAATTGTACCTAAAAGGTCTCCACTAAGCTGACGCTTTGCGCACTTTTCTGTGTTGTTTAGTTTTTCGTATAGATCTAAGACTCGTGGGGTTTGACGGTTTAAGTTTGAGAAATTGACGTAGAGAATCCAATTGTATGTACCTATATAACGGAGAGCAATTATTGAGATTGAGGCCACAAAGGAATGCCGGAGCCTAAATTGTATTGGACTGATTGAAGTCGTTGATTGGATTTAATTGTCTTATTCTGGTATTGACACAAATCTTGTACCTTTGAAATCTTATTCGTTACAGATACCTCTGTTGTCCTTAACAATTAATAGCATGAGTCTTAATCCTTAAACATAAGAACAGTGAAGCAATTTTGGCTAATTGATGTTTTCAGTTTTTTAACACTGATGGTAAATGGTAAAACTAGTCTTTTAAAATAAGGCTAATAAAATAGAAATCCATCACAAGGATGTGTGGAATATTAACTAATTAAATCACCTGCATATTATTATCAATGTTGCATTTCTAGATACGTAGATACACAAGTACAAGTCAGAAAATTGTAAAAAATAGTTTAAACATTGCACACAGATCTTTAATTCGTTAATGCAATTTTTTATTATTTTTGAATTTATTATATGTTAAGATTGCTTAAACTAACCTGTAAGTATGCCTTGGTTCAAAACGAGGAACAATAAGGAAATTACTGAGTTTCTTGCCAGTATCTTTCGGTCAGTTAGCTAAAGGTTCTAAATCGGTTTATATTCTTCACATTTGGTTTGTAGGTACACGTCATAGGATGATAATGATAATAAAATTACGTCCCACGCCGTAGTACGCACATTTAGTGATCCCCTTTTATTTTGAGGGGGAAAATACTCTTCGTACCATACATCTGCCGTGGGGACGACATCGGCGTGTGTGGGAGTCCCCCGCTCGTAGGAGCGAGGACTACCCTAACTAAAAACCCCACCCACCTTCTCATCGCCTAGTAACAGCGCTATGTGAAACTGGAGACACATTTAGTGACCCCCCCCAGCAATATCATTTTATAAAATACGACACCAAAGGCAACGAACGCGCCCTTTGGCCTTGACGACCTCAGTAAGCGATCGGATCGGACTTTAGCGCCGCACCGTCTCCGAGACTCAAATTCTATTCCCGGCCGAATCAATATGGAAAACGAACTTTTAATTTCTCGTTTATTATGCCATCGTCTTTATGTCTGATTTCTATGACACGTGTGTTTTAGTAACTTATCACAGAATCAATGCAATGTTGACGAATAAAAAAAATTCAAGCCTCATCCCACCAAGAAGCCGAGTGTTTGTCGACGAAGATGAAGGCACCTGGGTGCTCGCAAACTCAATTTGGTCGGCTTTGCGTCCGTGAATCTCAAGATGGCGGTACGACTAAGCTTACGATTAACGGATTTGGGAGGCGGATAAGAGAAACCTTTACTAAGTCCGCTAAATAAACAGATTGCTGAGTTTTAGATTATTCACGCATTTTTTTTAAAGGAGACCGGGTATCTTTGTATGAGAAGTAGTCTGTGAATCAATAGCGATACTGTTGTGTTTTTTATGTAGATACCTCAACTATCTATATATCCGAAGGGGCATCGAAATCTGACCCGGCAGTTTAAAAAAAAGAAAAAACATATATATTATTTTTATTGAGAAACTAAGTCGGCTATTTCTGAATATAATAAGACTTCAGTTTTTTATTATTTGGTATAGTAGATTCAGACATGAAAAAAGGAAACTTCCTTTATTTAATATACTTTTTTTGATGAAATATATTGTATTTCAAAACAACAGTATCGCTATTGGGTCTTGGACCACTTTCACTGAGTCTCCTTTTTCATCATAATTCCATGTTTTTATGTAAAAAAAAATGGTCTGAATGACTACGCCATGAGTTGTAGTTTTTTTTACCCGTTTTTACAAAAAATAACTTATTTTATTGATGACTTTTTTATGTAGGTACAATGAGACGGTATTCGAAGATTTATGGATCGAATTGAGAAAATATGTTTATTGCTATTTCCATGTGGTCCCATAAAAATGTAATGAAATACGTGATCATTATTATGGATTTTTTAATATTAACTACTTAACAGATATTGTTTAATTAATTATATTCTTAAAAAATCATATTAAAGATTACTTTGTAATCAAAAATCAATGGAAAAGCTATTACATTGAATACAAGTAACAAAACTAGAAAAAGTTCCGTAAAAATGGCAATTATCAAACCATAAACAATTATTTTTTTTTTAATTACACTATGAACATAATATCTATCATCTATCATACAGTTTTTTGTTATCTATCTGATAAGAACGTCACGCAATTAAGCATTTAAAATCGAAAAACTCCGGATGTTTTTAATCAACGCATAAACCTTTAAATTAAGCAAATTTTACTATAGAGCACTTTGTTTAAACAATTGTGCTGTGCGTTCCGGTTGTTTTAGATAACAATCAAGGTCGGGCTAAATAAATACCGTAGCCTGATACAGTTGTCAGCAAGTACTATTAATCGATATTATGTAATTATAGCATTGAAGACTTTCGCGTTTTTTCGCTTTTCGCGTAATAGGTCAAAACGCGCCACCATTTTTTAGGGTTCTTTAGTAGTTAATACGAACTACTAACTGCTCGACGTTTCGATAAGGTTGCACCAATCAGATAGGCCGGTCAGACTGCCCCCCTCGCTGGGTTCTACATCCTGTCGCGATGGGGGGGGGAGGGGGGGCGGGGGCAAGGGCAGAGGTGGATCGCGGACGAAGAGGAGGACCTCGGTATTTCGTTGCCGGTGGGTCTCGGGAATTCATCGCAAAGAGAGCTGGAGTGAGAGTCTATGGTATCCGGTTGGCGGTAGGCAGCAGATCCGCTGCTGGGACCGGAGCCCCCTGGCATCCGTAACCTCGGTCCCGAGGGGGTGGGGTTGTCAGGTAACCTGCCACATTCCAGCCGCGCGCATTATGAGCGCCGAGGAGGACCGCTTAGCGGTAGGCGCTGTGGGGAAGTCCGCAAGAGATCCCGACTCCTCGACAACTGCGAAGCCTGACACGCGGATCTCTGTTCCCTGAGTGACGGTGACATAGGCATTTCCCTCCTCGAAAAAAAGGGCTTGTCAGACTATAACAGTAAACGGTCCTTTCATTTTGTCCAGCTGTTGCACTAATTTTAAATAAATAAATAAAAATCAATGTAGATGCTGTAGGTACATTAAGAACTTACGCTAACGCAAAAAGGTCCATAGTCGGTAGTATTTTTGCCTTAGTGTACATGAGAAGGCGGTGGACAGGTCATTAGTTACTCGTTAGAGTAAATCACGCGTCTCACATCAAGCTGTTTATTGCCGAGGACTAATTTTGCGGACCGAGGAAATGAACACATTTATTCAGATTTAACGTTTTCTGCTGCGTAGCATTTGGTAGTTGCTTCGTATTCTAGAACACATTGAAGCGTGGAACTAAATAGAGTTCAGTTAAACACTGTGACATCATAATTTTACTTATCGACACATATACTACTAAATCGTTCCGGAGCATTTGAAATTTGCATTTTAATATAATTTACAAGAAATAAATATATCCGATGTAATATAAAGAGGACATTCTCTGATATCGGCCAAATTTCTGTGGTATCAACATCCCAATTTTAATTAGTGCACTTTCGTTCGCAAGTTATTTATTATTTAAACAGTATCTATTATACATACTCGTAACAGCTAAGATATCTCTTCCAAGCAACACCCAGGAAGTGGTAATTTTAGAAACTGAAATAAATTTAAAATAGGTAATAGTTTATACTCACGTACCTAATATTAAGGTCTCAGTAACGTAGCTTATATCAAAATAGATAGTACCTGCAAAGAAGAAAACATTGTTACTTATATATTAGGAAGAGTATATATATAATAGTAAAATATTTTTTCAAAAGATGTATTAGTATTGCAACAACGAAACTGTTATTGTAGACGCACGACAGATTAAAACGGGACGCTTTGTTGCTGTCGCGATACAGTGAGAAGCACGTCAGACTAATACACTTTAGACTTTTCACCGCCCTTAAGTCGCAGGCATAAGAACTAATATCGTACAAGTGTTGAAGGTACTTGTTGATGTTCTTCAAAAGTGCATTTCTGATAGCAACGGGTTTCAATCAGGAGGGTTCCGCTTAATATTCTATTTTGATTATATAAGTTATCTTTAAACTCATCATGCAAAAACAGCCGCAACGGCTCAAAACATTGAAATGTTTCCGTATTAGCTAAGTACCCCCATGATGAGGTGGCAAATTTCATAACTATTATTTAATAGATTTCCAGAATAAAAACGAAGTGCTTCCCAAACTTCGCTTTGGATAATGAAGTAGGCAGTCAGCCGGCGCTCTAGCCGAGAACTTTTGCAACTAGCCACGTAGGCATATTTTTTGCCTCGCATAAAAATCTGTGCTCACATGGAATGTAAAGAAAGATGGACTAGTGGACGTTTAAACCCAAATATACATAAGTTAGCAGAACGTGGCCGTAATCTACTGGTTTTTATTACATAAGAAAAATAGGCAGAGTCCCACAAAACTTAACTTCTTAGGAGAAATGTTAGATAGTTTTAGATAAATTTGACACCAATAAAATAATCTAATGTCATATTAGTTTCAAGGCACAAGGGGGTCTGGCACAGGACAAAAATAGAAAGTTGTATATTTTTTTCCATAATTATCAATAAAATTAAAATAAAATGCACATTAAGAGGAAGATCATATACTTAATAAGTTCAACAAACAAACGTGATTTTTTAACTTCTTATCTTATTAATAATAACATATATTTTTGTAATTTAGGATACTACAATAAAGCGAGTATGTACGTATATGTCCTATCTGTTCTGATGAATTGACCCTGGATAATAGTTTAAATACTGGATTGCGATTTCCGGGTCATTGGTTCTTTCGAACATAGCTTAGGTTTGTAATCACCAGACCACATTTGGCAAGAGATTAAAAGATTGCCTGTTCGATTAATCGCATTTGAATCACGGCCATTGTTATTATTGTTTAACTAGTGTCTTAACTTGCGTACAACGAATCAATGAAGCCATTATATTACATTGTGTATTACTTTACTTTTAAATAGGCGACTACTAAAAATTAGCTTCGCAAGATTCAACCATTGTTGAGTCGTATATGATACCCTGAAAACTGAAAATAAAACCGACAAGCGATGCGACACTACGAATACCATGTGTGATTAAACGATTCCTTTATCCATGAGTCACATTTGATTCACGGTCATATTTATAATTTTAACTATTGTCTCTACTGTGTGGCATCTGTAACTGTATAGTCGATGATACCTAATTTATTTTAATGACGAAAGTTTTTTCCAGTGGAGTGCAGCCTATTATTTTTTATACCTTTGCAAGAAGGGTAAAAAATGTATTTACTTATATTTCATCAAAGGAACCTAAGAATGTATACCAAAATGTTTTGACAAAACATAATAACTAAACGAACAAGTATCAAATAAGTAAGTAAAGCGTTTTTTTATTAGGGGGCGTCCATAAATTACGTACTATGTTTAAGTTCCACTTGTTTGTTTACATTTGTTCAAGTATTCTACTGTTAAATTTTTATTACACCTATAATTAAACTCTCAGCCTTTTGAAAGCAAAACATGAAGCATGTAAAGCATGAAGCAATATTTTTTTTTATCTCAACAAGTCAACGCGTTTGCGTAAGAAACCCACATTTTGAAAAATCTCATGACATTGGGGGATGGGGAGGGGGTTGAATAAAATCTCAAGATATCTCACCATTTCTGTCCCTCCCTCCCCGGGAGGGACAGAAATGGTGAAAAAAAACACCTCAAGTAAGCTACGGACGCCCCCTAGAGTATACGGAACCCTGTAAACCAAAATCAACAGGCGATAAATATCCCGCGAGCTCAGGCGATGCGGCACGACTCATTACCGCGGACGTAACTCACCGTTGCTCTCAACCTTTGTCGGGAACAGCTGACGGGAAAGAAAAACGTGTACATTTTTTGCGATTTTAACAGCGCTTAGCAAATTTGCACAAGTAACTAGTAAATAAAAGTATACAGGTCAAATTAATGAGGAGGCTTTTCAACGATTGGCTGCCAATCGTTGAAAAGCCTGCCCCTTAAAAAATAAAAAAGGGGTCCAACTTTCTAGGCACGGGTGACAAGGCCAGTAACAGCTTTATTATGCTGTACTTGTTCTTAAGCTAGGACCTTATTACCACTTAACATCAGGTGGGCTGAGGTCAATCTTGAAGTGCAATTTATAAAAATAAAAGGTATTTGAGATCTCCCCCTTCTCTTTGGATCCGCTGTTTTATCGCTCTTAACTGTACTGTGTTTGCGAATTCTGAATGTTCCGCGAGCGAAAAACGAGGAAACTGCTTACGTGAGTGGTTCGCAAAGTTTGCAGCTAAATCGTCGGTCCACTTTATTACTCGACGAAAGTTTGAGATGCATTCCGTTTTAATTTTGGGAAACGCACGTGAGTTATTCCGGCATTCATACACTTTTGTGCATTACTATATTTTGTCTGCGAAATAATACATTCATCACATTATCTATACATATAAATAAAAGAAAGTCGTGTTAGTTACACTATTTATACTCAAGAATGGCAGAACAGATTTGGCTGAAAATTGGTGGAGAGGTAGTTTAGAACCAGGAGAAGGACATAGAATACTTTTTTATTAATTTCTTTTTGCTTTTTATAAGTCATTTATTGCTTCTAAGGCGATACAAAGCTCGCCGGGTCAGCTAGTTTCGTAATAAAAACTATACTTTGTAAATAAGGTTTTTTTTTTCCTACCTGACTTTCGATGATGGCTGCGAAGCCTTATCATCTTTACCGAGCTTTCGGGGGAGCGCAGATGGCTCTCACCCCTTAATAAATAAAGTAACGGGTCATAACGCGACAACATTTTTAGTAGTTATACGAACTACTTATTTCCTGACGTTTTGGTTAGGTTTCACCAATCGTTTTATTTTATATTAATGTTTTAGTACTAGATAAACTGAGACACTTTGTAAACCACACAATTAAAGTGAATAGCCAAATACATACATACACTAACATAACAAACATTAAAAGTTCATTAAAGCAAATCGTAGAATTGCAAGCTCCCAAAGGTGTTGAAAGATGAAATTGGAAAAGTTCTAATTACTATCACGGAGCGTTGAGATGGAACTTTATTTAATTAACTCAACGGATTGATTTATAAGTGTTTCTGTCGAGTTTAAACGGTTTGTATTAAATACGCGTTTCATTTTATTATGACGTCGCAATCTATGGCGCAAGGAGTTAACGTCTAAGTTTAAAAGCGAAATATTGAGAGCTATGAGAAAATTTCTAATCTTTTTGCCTTTGTCTAAAAAATTTGTGTTTTAATCTGAAGTGATTTGTAATTATGTGGAGTTCACGTTGCAGATAATAAAAATTTAAGTGAATAATATTTTTTTAGATACGACATTTTACAAAATTCTTTGTTGTTGCCAGTGTGTAGCCAAAACCCCATGTTTTAACCGAACATTGGGAACACAAGGAAATCATAAAGCAGTGAAAGTACCATAATGAATAAACAGCGCTTGTAGTATTCACAATTTAAAATCTATTTAGTTAATTTCATTAGCAAAAAGCATAATGTTTGTCAAGTCAAAACATTTACGTTTTTCGTTGTACGTTAGTATGCATTTGGGACTGTGCATCTTCCTTAGCTCGTATGCATAAGAACTAATATTGTACTTAAATTGGTTATGGCCATGTTGCTGTTGACCGAAGCAAAGTCTTAAATTCTGAACAATTTACCCTCAGGCACGTTTAACTTCCTCAACGAAGGACGTTTTCTGCTCAGCACCTTAGCAATTAGTTTGCTTCACAGCGTTTTATAATTATAATTAGGCTAGATGTCTAAGCGTTTTCGTTATTAACGACCTCGCCGGGAAATTAGCCTGAAATTAAGAAAGGGTGAAAAAGCCTAGTCACTATAAACAGAAACATTTTTCCCAGAAAATAATTACTCTTCCAACCCTTGTATTGTTAGAAAATTAAATAGTCCATTTAAAACCTAGTAGATTGTAAAAAATATCCTTTTAATTTGATACTAAATGTAATATAATTATAATTAAGGTAATTTGGTTGTAGCCTTGACCTCTTTGCCTGAGGTGCGGGTTTGATCCCCGAGCGGAAATAAAAATCACATGTTGTATTATTATGTTTTTTCTATTTTTGGTGTAAAAAATTAAAAAATAATTTTTCTTCTTTTTCAATCCAGTAGTTTTGGGTTAGGGCGTTGAAGTTAAAAAGAACATCCTTTATTTTCGGTACACAAAATTTACTTGTGGGCAAAATGTTCACTATGCAAGGTTTTTTAGTTTACTATGCCACCATTTTTCGGTAATTCTGTATCACTACAACTAATAAATTTTAATATCAAAACTCACCATATTTAGTAAATCTGTATCACTACCACAAGTAATAAATTTTAATATAAAAACTAAAAAAATATTCCTTTGGTTGGGAAACGATAGTTGTTCCTGGTTTATCAGTGCGATGTTAATATTAAAACACATGTGCCACAAATGGCCATGTGTTACCGAGTTAGATACAGTTGGGCATAAAAGGCACAGATTTTTTTCCATTAAAATAACACCATGTTAATTGTAGCATTTTTCCAATAAGTATAAATGTATATTAATAAAATAAATCTGTACTCTTTTTCGTTAAAAAATTAACGAGTAATGCATTTTTGACGTGACGATTATTTACGTAAATTCAAATTATAATCATCATAGTCAATTCATTTTGTTTATTTATTCTTGAAGTGAACCAGAAATAAGAAAAAAAATCGTTTCTTCTACTTTAATATGGGAAAAGAAACAACAATTCTGTCCAGTCCGTTAGTATAGTAAATACCAGAAAAAAATTCAATGGTGTCGCATAGCGAGTCACACTAGGTGGTTTGTTAGCGAGTCAGTATTATGAGCTAATTTGGTTTTAAATTAGTTTACGTAGAGTGCCTCTGTGACGAAGATTTTGTGTAACGTACGTAATTAATGTTATTTTGGCGGATAACTGCTTCCAACGCTCTCTGCCACATACAAAAGAGTCTGTTTACAAAGGATTAATAAACTGATAAAATTGGAATGCATCCTAGTTAGTACACCGTTTTGCCGCTGCCGCTCCGGTGGCGCTTTTTTACTTTTCTTCCTCTTCCGATTGCTACTTAGAACTTTGTGCAGTAAATACGAATTATCATGCTTCCTCCACACTACTCGCGAAGTTGAACGAAGTTAGACGACTACGATAGTGTAGAGAGGCACTTCGGCTCGCCTCGTGCTCGCCGCGTCATACTTTGCCTCGCCTCGGGCGAACTTCGCCGAGTAACTTCGCGAGTAGTGTGGAGCAGGCATCAGGATTAAATAACATTTACATATATGTAAATACGACGTCATATAAATTTCATTTGCTCTAAAACCCTACATGAACTAATAACAAAAAACATTGAACCATGTAACATACATAGCTCTAATTCTGTGGTAACTTGCACTTGTGTTAGTTACTACCACAATCAAACCCGAGAAAATGTGGTAAAGTTCGTTTCCCAGATTAACCCGACGGGGAATCGAATCCAAAACTTCGAGATGGCGAGACGCTTAAACTCGGCCCGCTCGTTTCTCAGCTACGGCAGTCGTAAAAATAACATATAGTTACTTTATTTCTCGTGCATTTTCCTCCGTTATATACATATACACTTTTTAACTCGCCTGCCCAAGCGATCAGATAACAAATCGATCGTGTTCCCACATGTTCAGCCTAATATCCCACAACAGAGTCGTTACACTAATCACTTTAGTGGGCGGATGTTATCTCACTAAGGACGAACTATTTCCAGCTTTTTGCCCCAGGCATAAGGGCGTGTTTGGCGAGATAATGGAACTCATTATTTACTTGTTACGAACTGAGTTTAGCAAATAAGCCTGGGGGGACAATGTATCAAAATTTCCTTTAAACCGTATTAAGGTGGTGCACTAAACTCTATCTCAAGCTTATCGTGAGGGTATGTCATAATATTTAATTACATTTAACAAAAGAGTGGGTCCCACAAGATATATATTTTGTGGGATTGGAAACATATTGAATCGCGAGTATAAAATAAATAAATAAATGCGCCAGACAATCACACCAATCTAAGGATTTCCCTTGTACTATGAGTACCAGACGACGAATACTAACTGGGGGCGTCATCCCAGCACACCCAGACTCAAGTCAATTTAGAAAAGTTCGTTTTCCAAATTGACCTTAGCCACTGCGCCACCGAGGTCGTCAAAAGTATATTTATATATAGGTATATTTTATAAAAAAGTATCAATTTTACCGCATTTTTGTCGGACAAAGTATCATGTATGTCAGTGTAGTATCTCTTTTATTTATTTTCAAATATTATCAAAATTAATTAAGTAGTTTATGCATACGAGAGTAATAAACTACCTTGCGTTATTACAAACGTTCATTTCTATGATTTCATATTTTTACCACAGTTAATTTAAATGCATCTATTTGTATATTAAGTCACAGAAATTTTCGCATTTTATATATTACATAGTAGACTAGTTAGAGAAAAACTGTCATGCACTTCATTATTGTACTACTATTATTATAGTACACCTGACTTCGTCCGTATGAATTGCGTATAAAATATAGGCACCGTTTTTTACCTATAGGTACTATAGGGAGTAAATTATGAAAATTTTATTATATTTTTTATCGGATACCTCGGTCATAAACACTAACTAAAGCGCGATCCCTTAAAAGGTTTGAGCTTTGCTTTATTATCCAGTAACGGTTAGTTTAATCATAGGTAGGTGGTCAAATGCAAGGGTTCTAATCAGGAACCAACCTATTACAAATAAAAAAATAACTTTTACAAAAATATTTAAGAAAAAAAATACCTATTACAAATAACTTTTTAAATTATATAAACAAGAGCTTAACCCATTAAATGGCTCGCACTGTATACATGCACAGATAGTTTTATGACGACGAAAGGATTCACCAAATTTAACCTCCTTAAAGGATGAAACCTTTACTGGCCGAAGTAACAAAGAAATCTTATACGTAGAGAATATCATAAGAAGATTATTGTTACTTCGGCGTAAACGGTAACAATTGCGCATCGTTTACCCCTAACGATCCTCGGCATAGGTTCGTAAAGGTAAAGTAGGGACCAGGGAGGTTCGGTAATTAATCTTCATCATCTGAAACACTGCGGTCGGTTAGGGATTACACCGTATTTCGTTACCGCCTTGGGTGAGCCGAAAATCTTTGGCCTGTTAGTTCCGTTTTTTGTCCCTTAGCCAAGAAGCCTTTATAGTTTTGTGGCCGCCTGTACAAAGCTTACTTAAGATACTCTTAGTATGGGATGTTGTTATATGGAATAAGTGTCAATTATTTTGTCGGGTGTAATTCAACTCGCAAAAGAAAACCCTGAAAAATGTATCGCTTTACCTAGCATGTAACTTGGAGTGGATTTTTTATAACGTTTAACGAATTCAGATTCCATTGTTTAGTGCAACAGGTCAAAGCAGTGAACTAAATCATTCAAGAAAAAAAATTAAACATCTTTCCAGTTCAAACTACAAACAAGTTCCAAACAGTTTAAACAGTCCCTTAGGACTCGCCATCGATCATTATAAGCTCGTTATCGATCACTATTTGATAACAACAACTATACTTAGGTATTAAAACTCTCTAGCTCCGTAGCTGCTACAGATTACCCAAATTCCCTTTGCGCTATCACTAGGCGATTTGAGTTGCGGGGAGTTTTAGTGAGCAGTCCCGGCTTCCCCGCTTCAGAGCGGGGAAGTCCCCCACGCGCCGCTGCTACGCAACGTTACGGAGCGCCAATGCATTTCTCCTTCTTAAAATAAAAGTTTTATAAGACTGCATTTTCTGGAGGTTATCCTACAACTAATAATTTGAAACCGCCTTAACATTCCAACTTTTAATATGTAGGCTGGTTTATAGGTAGGCTTATATACATAAATGTATGTAGGCGAATGTAGGCTAGTGTAAAACCCAATATTAAAAAGGGATTTACTGATTTTCCAAGGATTTATGAGCTGAAGACGATCAAAACTCGATGTCAAGGCCACTGTCTTAAGTTCTTACTCCGTGAGTCATCCGCTCTATCTAATTGGTCTGGCCTAAATACGCTGGTGCCCGGCAGACAGCGATGCAGGATAAAGATATTGGTTAAAGAACTATAGACCACGAAGCGACCGTGCAATTGTTACGGAGTTACTAGTTCCAGAACAACTATTTAGCGCTCCCAAAGATTCAAGAGTCTACTTGCTATCTTATAATCTCGCCAAGGGTCTGCGGAGTAAGAAAAAATGAGATACCAATTTTATTGTTTTAGTAGTTTAACATTCACAAAATGGAGCTTATCAAATTTATTAGAAATTCTGACCAAGTATAATTGTACCTTTTTAAATGGCTGTTAATATCTCATGAAACCAAGCACTTTAGGGTTTTATTAATTAAAACGAGAAAGGTCCTTTTATACCTGGATGTTTCCACACATCTCAGGTCAGCCGAAAATTGCCAGTGCCTTTATCTAAAAAAATGCTGATACATTGTTTTTTCTCTTATCATGCGCCCTTTTTTCGTGTTTTTTTATTATGGCGTATTCTAATTATAAACATTAAAAAAAATTTAACGGGTCTAAACGCGACACCATTTTTAGTAAGTAGTTAATACGAACTACTTACTGCACGACGTTTTAGTTAGGATGCACCAACCGTGGTCACGAGCATTTATTTCTCAAAGCAAAAAAATACGTTAACATGTATCCCTAAAATCTTACTGACGTAGTGTACTAACTATAATTATTTAGAACATTCAAGTGCATAGTATGTAATCTGAAAATATATGTTAGTTACGATTCGCATAGTTGTTAACTGTGACTTGTTGAAGTATTTACATTGGTTAAACATTTAATTCGCCAAACTGAATTTCAAATTTCACATCTGAACACGAGCAGCTTCAATCATATATTTCCTTCATCCATAGTTCCATGCAAAATGCATATTATTGTCCCCGCATCATAACGGACAGATTGCAAAAAAGATCTAAAGTGTCATACATACAATTTAATCTAATTCCAATGAGAGAAATACTTTATGCCTTGATTTGCCTCAGCCATTTTTTAAGTCCAAACTATGCATAAAATTTGTCATCGCTAAATGGCTGCTTTAGGATCGACCCTGAATGTAATCTAGTCATACGGCGTAATTGAAAAGTTATTGCAAACAATTTTTATCCATATTTACTGTCATCAGCTATCGCTGCTGTTTTAACAGCGCTCTTTAAATAAATGATACTGTGGGTGCAAATGTTTATTTAGGTAACCACATAACATGCACGATTTTTTTTGCTTTTCAATGAATCTAAATGATTTAATAAAACAATTTTTACTTGCGAAATTTAGTTTTTATATGAAAATTAATACTAGGAATGAATAAAAATTAAGCACGATGCTTTGACATGGATTCCTTCAAAAGGAGCGTGAAAAAACATCTTGCGGGCCAGTATGGCGATGCTAACGGATAGGATATTTCGATATCAAATCCGTTGTCATCGCGATGTGGGTTTCTCTCTTGCTTACCATCAGGCTGGGAGGAGCCAATATACTGCGCTACTATAAAAAAAAAAATAGCAGTTTAAGGTCTGCCACTCATGCTTTGAAATACAAATGTACAAGCGTATCAGACTATGCCCTTTGACTTTTCCTATTCCATAAGGTTGGTTCCTATGTAGTTGGCATAAGAAGTACTTAATATCGAAATGCAAGAGTTAACCGTGATAAATTTCTTAGAATCCGAATAAAAAAAAAATCAAGTTAACTTAATTGTAAACTTAAATTTTCCTGTTAGGAAAATCGGTTTAAGTTTTCATAAAAGTTGGCAAAGCCACAATTTTTTATTAAAGTTTGCTAACATTATTTAAGTAATGCTCTCGCCCACGACTTTGTTCGTGTTTGTTACTTCATATGTTTAGCAATTTTCATCCAAATGCGTTAAGTAGTTTTTAAAAAATATCCAACTGTCACGTAATAAAATTGGCACAGAATATACAATTGCCTGATGAATATGAAAGCTTTTATGTTTAACTGAGACATTAAAAATTATTTATTTAATTATTCCACAAAAAAAATAAAAAAACGTCATTAACTTTTAGGACAAGTTACCTCCTCGAAAAGAATATCACTAAGTTTATCATATTCATCATCCTAAATTACTTTAGCTGCCTTAAATTTAATTATTTTCCTTTTTGACAAATGTCAGTCTTTAAAGTAATCTATTTGAACGGTGAACTACATCAAGAGAATTACTTGCAGTTTGATTTGAGTCTTTATGCCCTCGCCATAAGGGCGGTACAAAATCCAAAGTGTAATCTGAACTACGTTGGACTATAGTTTTAAATTTGAGTTCTTCAGTTTTGTTTATTATGAAAATATTTTTCTGTGAAATCAGGCGTTTTGTGTATCCTCCCTAACATAGTAACCCTAGACACCGAGTTCTCAAAATAGATTACAAGTCACCTTTTAATTAATAGAGGTTCGTGCCGTTTTCCGTAAAAGTTAAAAATGCGTCTTATCGGCCATTTTTGTAGCGGCCTCTGAAACGTCAAAATTAAACATCTGCAAGAAACACTGACAAATGGCGGGCCGTAAATCAGGTAACTCCCGAGAAACTTTAAGGCATTGCATCTCAAAGTTTTTGCTTCGTAGAAGCTAAAAGAAAAGGAAAAAATAACTTTTCTGCATGAGCTAAGGAAACAACTTGAACGAGATTTTCATACAATTACTGGTGTTATTTATATGAATAAAAACATTTCTCATTCTCATTGGTCGAGTTTATGTATTCGTTTAAACGAACGAAAGAAAGAAAGAAACTTTTATTAGCATGACATACATTGCATTTATGTTAAATCTTAAAAATAAGCTTTTTTTACTGAAAAGGCATTTGCTCAACATTTATCGAGGTCTTGTAGTGACACCCCGAATTGGTCTTCCGTCAATCAAACAATTCATTAATATTACTTCTTGTATTTTCTTTATTTCTGATTTCTGGAAATTACCCATGTGCACGCGCTGTTGCACCAAGCATGAAATAATTTAAGGCTGTAGCCTGAATTTTGGCCTAAACTGCTGGAATACGCGATGTGGATATTAAATTTCGGGCTATACGGCACGTGTTTAAAATCCCAATTTTTTGGACTTAAGTGTATTTCCTAAGTGTTTAGGTTACGATTCCAGATCCTGATAAAACATAATATTACTTTATTTTTGATACATTTACAGTTGTACAAACAAAAGCACGTCAAGACTGCACACTTAAGACTTTGTATCGCTCTTGTGTCGTACTCTTAAGGATTAATATCGTGTGTTATGTGTTTACCGGTTGCTGCTGACCGTACCTTTTAAACATCTTGTTCGTAGTGTATGAACACGTAAGAATAACAACGAAACTTTGAGAACCATTAATCGAAAACAATTTTATCTGAAAATTTTAAAATGTTTCCGGTTTGCGAGCTGAATTTTCTGAAAATCTCGAGAGTAATAGACGGGAAAACTCAGCCGCGATGTATTTTCTAAAAGAATAGCGGAAAAATTTCCTGCCCTAACGGCGTTGCAAGTTACAATTTGAGGAATAACTGTTCTTAAAACAATATTCCGACCCGCAAGATTATACGTCACCGGAATTCGAACTCATGTATTGTTTATACATAAATGATACTACTAATAAGTGGCATTTACAGCTTAACTTTCCGTATCGTTTTTGAGCCGTTGTTACTACAAAGCAATACTCGTCATGAATATGATTTTTTGCAGATCATTATAAAAAAAATATACCCACAATTTATATCAGCCAACATTCACGCCTAATTCCAAAGCAAGTAGCTTAAGCACTAAAGAAACTAGAAGCATCGGAGCACATGATAAAAAAGCTTCCTGAAAACCATTATCATTGCAATTTCAACCTAAGTGTAGAAACATAAGGTACTGTTTGTCACCTAAATCTATCTTGCCGTGCCGTCCCGAACGGGCAGGCCTTGATGTCGGGTTCCAATATTTGAAATACGATCCGTTCTAGTTAAATTAAAAACATCTGACAGACGACTAATGAAATAGAAAAAGAAAAAGCTTTCAGTGTAAGTATAAAATTAGTTACATGAGAAAACCAAAAAAAACAGTAGGTACAAAACACTGAAAAGGAACATACTCAGCGTGTGTCGGGGGCCGAGGATTCCTCGACACTGGTCTTTCGAATGTGCCTAGAGAGTGAGCACTGCTGCACGCAGGCAGCATGATAGCCGATATGGCAAGTAAATTATGGAACGGTATTAACGACTCGTAATCGGTTGGAGAAAAACGGTAACTCATTTGTGACACATTACGAATCGTAAAATATTGGAACTGGGCATTAGTTATAGAAACCAGAACCATCTGACCACATAATAGAAAAGCATCTGAATAACCGTCAACATTGCAATTTCAACCTAAAATAAATGTAGGAACATAAAATACTTTAAAAGTGTTTCTGTTCTATTAAGTAAGCGGTGTCTACTTGTAACTAGTCTATGTACTTACCTAGAATAAGTAAAAGCCTATATTATTTAAGGAATGATGTAGTACATAAACTGTAAGTAGAACTTTATAAATAAATAAATAAAAATACTGTACTGTTCGTCACCTAAATCTCCCTTGCCATGCCGTCCCAATACTAGGCGCAGGCCCTGGGCTGCTTATATTTGGATTATTATTATACTAATTTCATTGACTTCAAATTACCATGAGTCAGTAGAAATCGAAACAACACTAGTGCTGAGCCGTCGCAGGGGATGATGAATGGACCCCCACCCTCCCCCTCCAACACTTGAACCCGAGCATCCACTCCACGCGGCCCTCTTATCTATTGTTTGCGGAGAGCTGCAGTACAAACGGCCAGTCTGCTCATGCAGTCTTATTGCGATCGCAGTAGGATCCAGAATCAAATAAAAGTAGGCGGTACAGTCGACCACGCTGGTGGTTTGAGCGGTTTCGAACATTGTTCTAATTATAGAATTAAAGACTATTCCATTTTAAGCATTTAAAATAAGAACATTACAGAAGACCGCAGCCAAATAACAATCACTTCGGTGTTGTTGTTGCTACATTAGTAGCAGGGGTCAAGCCTTCAAAGTCCAGTAACAGCTTTGTTATCCTATATTTGTCGTCCTGAAGCTAGGATCTCATTACCACTTAACATCAGGTGGGATGAGGTAAATATTGAAGTGCAAAATAAAAAAAAAAGTAATGTATCAAAACGTGACCACATGTATAGTATTTAATGCGAACTTCTTACAGCCTAAAATTTTGGTTAAGTTGCACCAACCAAACGTGGTCACGAGTTGACTCCAGGTAAACACTAGTAAGTTCTTCATGCTAAGTCCAACGTGTAAACTCCATTACAACAATAATAATACGTATGGTCGACAGCACATCAAGTGAACACTTGCAGTTTGATATTAATTCTTGTGCCAACGAAATAACGGCTATGCAAATTCCAACGTGGATAGTCTGACGTGCTTTTGATAGTATATATAAAAAGCTTTATCGGATCCCAAAACTAAGCAAAGCCTTTTCTGCGGGAGCAGCAAACAATTAAAAATGAAACTTTTCTGAGACTGCCCAAATAATCTCCTATTTCTGTACTACAGTTCCATGTAACCAATCTGAAACATTGTACTTCGAACGCTTTTCCCGGCGACTGTACCGACGGGAGTATCGCCGCGTATGCATTTTGCAGGCTCGGCCCGAATTCAAACTAGGGTTAAAAGAATGCCATTGTGATGTTTTATCGTGAACCCAGCTCTAGCAGAATTGGAGCAACTACTACTTTTATTGACGAGGATTATGTGAAATCCTGCAAACGGGATTGAAAATTTAGAAACGTAAAGTGAACTATGTGAATCAGTGAATAGTATAAAGAATGATAGTAATGAACGAATATTATACTGAAAGTGCAAGTTTAACTTGTATCGGGTCTGGGTGTTGTGGTACCGTCGTTGTTTCTGATCCCGTAATACAAGTTACTTAACTCCAAATCGGATCAATGTATGTAATGCTGACCGATATTTATTTTAATTATTTATCGTAAAAAAACTAGTGAGTTCTTCGTATAAAGGTGCTCCCATAGATGATAATGATGATGATGATGGACAACATCTTGGCGGGACCCTGAAATCGTAGCTTTGAAAGGTAACGTTAACCAATTAGCCATGAGGAGCTCCTTACCATAAAGAGCTAGGTAATGGCGCATATAAAAAGCTTGTTTCATTAACAGTAAAAGAACCGTAAAGAATCGAGTCGCAGGATCGGAACCAAGTCCCTTGAGACACTGAGTTTTTTTGCCTATTTTGCCCCCCCCCCCCCCCACCTTATTTTCTAACAAAAAGTAGTTACGTACATACTTTCTTGAGGTTCAACGTATACCTATACCAAATTTCATCAAAAAAGTTGAGAGGTTTAAGCGGGAAAGCGTAACAGACAGAGTTACATTCGCATTTACAATTTTAGTAGGGATTATCTATTACAAGAGTAAAAGCGGGAGTAAAACCATGTCTGTTATTAAGATTTTAAATATCTAAGCGAATACATTTTCATTTGATACTAAGAACAGATATTTCATAATATCAGTGCGACCTCACTCTTGGCCAGTTTTTTAATTTCATGAGCAAAGTTATTTAGGAGCGTTGTTCCTACACCAAAGTAATTAATTGGTGTTAATTATGTTTCGCGTCCTTCAGAAACTACGTGTTTCGATTTGCGTAACTCAAGGCCCCTGAACATTTTCACGACCTAGATTGCATCTAGAATACTTATTAGAGTTATCAGAGCAAGGATGGTACGAGTATACCTATACCTACAGATAAATGAAATGTGTCTTTTTGTAGTAAATACTCATTCTAAAACTTTGTTTTAAGATTATGTGTCTGTCTGTGTGTTTTTTTGTTCCGGTTATTATCTGAAACCGCTCGACCGACGAAGGAGTTCACAACATAGATGATATAATAAGCAGTAACAGTACTTTTATAGTAAAAAAAAGTTATTTATTTTCTACTAATTATTCATTTTACAAATTCCACACATGGATGAATTCGCGTACACAGGTAGATTGAGAGAGTAAGGCTACTTTACGAATTCACAAAATATCAAAAATTTTAAACAAATTGTGGTTGACAAAGTTTATTTAAAAAAGGCCATCAAAGTAACGAACTTAATTAAGGACTTGAGTGAATTAATTTCTGCAGCTGAATGAGATATTAATCAACAAACTCCAATTTGTAGAAAGTAGCACCCTTTTACAGAACGAAATGCGATGAATAGCCGAAAACTTCAATTTGCGAAATGGAATATTTTTCAGGAGTGGAATACTTTCTATCTGGTTCGGTTCTGAAAACTTTTAATAAATGATGCTTTGATAAATGTTATAACTGGAACACCTTTCAATCTGATTAATTAATTAATGGACTTCACATAAGACAGTTTAAGAAAGTTCATAAGAAAGTGTTAGTGTCATTAAAATACAGCTAGTCGAAATAAAAATATACATAGTACAAAACAAATTCAGTTTGTTCCTGCTGTCTGCTACGTAAACGATTTTTAAAACTTGACAAAGTAGTTTTATGTCGATTTTTAAGTTGACAGCTATCTGCTAAGGAAGGGCCACGCGAGTAAATTGTATCGAGCGACAAATGTCAAAATCGATACTTCATTTGCTGATAGGCTGAAAATATAAGTACGGTGTGCTTTAAGCCAATCAACGCTATTGAAACTTATGTATGTCGTTCCATGCAAGAAATTGAACAAAATTATGTTTATATAATACGTTTAAAATTCGCACCGAAAATACATAGGCATAATATAAATTGCTCTGATTTTATGTTATGTAGCGAAAATTATGTTACGAAAATCAGAATCAATGACGGTACCATAACACCCTAACCCGAGATAATATTAGAAAAGTTAGTTTTCCACATTGATTTATGTACCATGAAAAGCCCTTATTACGTTGTCTGGTAGTGTGTACTTTATTTAATATAAAATTTGTTCTGTGTCTAAAACTTTTAAACCGTCCCGTTTTCTTGGTTGTTTTTGTACGGAGAATCTTAACTTTAGAAAGGAACGCAATCTACTTAAAAAAGTTCTGGCACGGAATTCGCGTTAGCTAAGTGAGTAACAAAAACTGGTAAGCGCGAATGGAACCGAGCCAATGGGTTCTGGATGTTTATATATTTTTTTTAATTGTATGGCAACTAGAATTCTTTAGCGAATTATTTTTCTGCCAATGTCGCGTGAAAATATTATAGTTTATAGTCACAATCGGATTCAAAGCAAAATGTTCACGAGTAACTGGTTCATGTGAAAAGCTGTCATATTAAACCACAGTTTAATGGCTCCTCCCAGCCTGATGGTAAGCAAGAGCGGAACCCACATCGCAATGAGAGGGATTTGATATTGTAATATCCCATTCGTTAGTATCGCCATATACTCCTACTGGCCCGCATGATGCTCTTATAAGGAATCCGTATCAATCACAAAAACAATCTTGACACTTAATGCGCGTGTTTGTTTGTTTATCACTCCACTGAAGAAATAAACGCGACAAACTAAAATTTTATTTGTCTATGAAAGCAAAAAATAATCGCCGAAATGGATGTACGCCCATAATTTCTGTTCTACCTTTTTGGCCACTAAATATCTTTTCTCTCTAGCTTAATTTAATGTTTTTCGAAATATTATGTTTTATACTTCTCCTTATTTAATACCTTATCCTGTTTTTATTGGAAACGGACCTCTGAAAAGTATTTTTTGTTTATGAGCACGGGGTGAAACCTTTTCCCCGACATGCTTTCGCAACTCCATCGACGTCACGAGTAAATAGGGGCAAACACATAATTCCTCCAAGTGTTATAATGAAAAGTGAGAGAATTATTCAATATTTAGATGTAGGAGTAGAAGTACGTAATTAGATTTTGCTATTATTGCTTGTATTTTGGATAGTGTTATATTTAGTGGATACGTAGCTCAGCTCCAAAGTCCGAAAAAACTATTAGTTCCCGATCGGAACAAATAATATCCTAGCTTGGATATCTAACGATCGATATTAACAGTTGAGATGTTTTGACCAATTTCACTAGGTAGTAAAGAAGCCTAAGTCCCACTATCACACTGACTGCAATATTTTTATTTTCAATAGTAACTGTAGAAAAAACAAGTAAAAAGTAACACGAAAATGTTTCAGCTTCATAATTAAACCTTCATTCAAGGAAGCTTTACAAAGTGAAATAACTTTTCCATTTTTGAGGGGTCTCTGAAAGGGTTGGGAAGTGGCCTTCCAAGTAATAAGCTGGGCCTTCAGGAATCAAAGGATGTTGAGCGAATAATTAGTATTCAAGACCCGATACTTGGTCTGGGGAATTTTAAATAACAGAACGCATACTTCCTCGAACGAAATATGTCGGACCCTATGTCTAAACGCTTTTGATTGTCTCTGTACTATTAATAGATTGTAACACATACTAGCTATTACTATCTACATATATCTAAGTCATAATAGAACATTTTAATTCATATGTATTCAAATCACTTCAAAGGCAGTATATCGAAATATACACCTTGTATGCAAGGCGTAGTAAAACCAAATATTATTTATGCATATCAAAAACCACGTTTTACTTTTTTTTTATATTTTATTGAAAAATAATAACTTTCCGAACTTTCGACTAAACTTCAAAAACGAAGACTTTCGTTTTGATTTCGTTTTGGCAGTTGACGTACAAATGCCTCGTAGTTTTTTAATAGAAACCTGCAATAGTTGACCGCTTATTTCCGATTTTTCGATTTCCCTTCAGATTTTTTTTTTGTTGTAGAACAAACTATTGAGTACGAACTGGAGGTAAATTCATTTGATTTAAATAGAGACTATTCATAAGTATTATTAATGTAATCTACTCGTATATGCATTGCAGCAGAATTTACATAATGTTTTAACAGCCGGTGGTTTTTATGGCTTTTACGTTAAGCAAATTTTTTAAACTCTTTGACCAGAATAGTTTATTGGAATAAAAAGAAAACAAGTGACTGAGTACCCAAAATAAATTAAAAAGCTATTTCCCGTACCTACAAATTTAACATCGCGCAATGGCAAAATATGTTTACCTATTTATAACCGACATTTACTTATTTAGGGTTCCGTACCTTAAAAGGAAAAAAGGGAACCCTTATACGATCACTCGCGTGTCTGTCTGTCACAGCCGATTACTCTGAAACCACTGGACCAATTGAGATGAAATTTGGCATGTGTAACGTAAATAAATAAATTATGAATTTGGGGGTCACTTTTGGAGGGTAAATCACAACATTAAAAAAAAATGATTCGCTAACCATATCGTGTGACATATCAAATGAAAGATCTTGCTGTAAGGAATTGCAAATATGTATCATTTATAATCTTGAAATAAATAGTTTTTAAGTTATTTAAGAAAATAGGCGAAAATTGACCATTCGGAGTTTCGGAGATGGGGGGGCCCCTTATCTCCGAAACTACTAGGCTAAAAATTTTGAAATTAATGCGGAATATAGCTCTTTACCTATAGATTACAGGAAAACCTATGAGAAGTACATGGATTAAAAAAAAGTGTTGTTTTGTTAAATTTACGTTTTTTTTATTGTTACCTGCCAGTGCCATGTGATGCTTAATTTCAAAAGGTCTGACACATCAGTCTATGAGCAGATTACACATTATTTCATCAACTACGGATTGCCCCACGAAGAGGGGGTTTGTGGGGCGAAGAATTAGGGCCAGGAATTTGGTATTTTTTTTAAAAGAGAGAGATGGAAGATAGATAGAGACAATTAAGATATTTCTTTGTTTCTCACAATCAAGTGATGGCAGTTTATGTGACCTATGAGCCCAACGTACGGAACCCTCTCCACGCGAGTCCTACTCGCACTTGACCGGTTTTTTTCTTTCAAAGAATGTCTGAAAGAGTTGAGTTCAAGTAATAAGCCTGAGGAATCAAAGGCTACGAGTAATTAGTATTCAGGACCCGATACCGACCTAGGGAATTTCGTTCAAAGAGTTTTTTTCTAAAGAAAATTGCGGTGCTCCATTCGGCATTTTTTTTGACGCATTTTATAGCTTTTAAGCTTTTGTCAACTACGTCTGAGCGAGTAAGGCTTGTATCTAGACACAAAACTGGCATCTTTAAAATCTAGAATCTAGAGACAGCCTAAATTGTACTTGAATATGTCTGTAAAACCAATTTCTGTTATTTTTCTGTGTTAAAAACTGCATATATGTATCTAAAAGCGTTTATATAGTCTTCACACAAAGTTTGTGGTACAATCACGTGCACTTATAATGTCTACAAACTCATTCTAAAGCGAACCTTATGGACGCGTCATAAGAAGTCAAGTGTTTACATTTTATAGCTCGTGACTGTTCAGTTTGTTTTTTTTTTGTATATTAGCGCAGTATATTGTCTCCTCCTAGTCTGATGGTAAGCAAGAAAGGAACCCACATAGCGATGACAACGGATTTGATACCGAAATATCCTATCCGTTAGCATCGCCATACTGGCCTCCAAGATTTTTCCTCACGCTCCTTTTGAAAGAATATCATGCTATAATCTATTATTATTATAAATGCGATAGTTAATATATTAATTAAAATTATTATAATTAATATTATTATTGTAAAAATGAATGGATGTTTGTTACTCTTTCACGCTTAAAGTACTAAATGGATTTGACTGAAATTTGGTAGCAATATTTACAACATACTAGACTAACATATAGAATTCTTATATTCCCAAAATTAACATGAAAAGGTAATGGACAATAGCTTGTTAAAGTATAATTATACAACTTAACCTATTGATGTGAGAGTCTAATGCCTGACATAAGTATAGTATATTAATATGTTTTACAAATATCAAAACGTAAAAGATCAGAATACTAATGTTATTCGTTTTCAACAATGTTCCATTAAAAACATAAAATCGCATTAAAATCACATTGGACACGAAAAGGAAACGTTTTATTGCATGTAAAAGAAATTTGAATAGTAAAGTAAGAAAACGAATAGGCCTTTTCTAAGGGAGAAATGATTTTTGACGCACCCTATTGCGTCTGGGTATGACAGAGTGCGCGGGACAACTTCGCTTGTTGCGAAGCCCCCCCTTGCCCCCCCCCTACCTCTCATCGTTTAAATGGTGGCGCCATGGGAATATGGACAAATTTTACCGGCCTTTGAACACGAACCAACCTTTTATATGTTGAGACAGTTTCGTCACTTATATGTATTACTTAACTAAAGTAGTGATCAATTTTTGTTTTTTTATCTTTGCTTTTATTTCAAACGTGTTTTCGATTGTACATAATAGAAAATTCACCTGCCCACTGCGATACAAGCTGAGCTTAGTGCAGTAATCATTAGTAAAAGCATGAAAATGTACTATTTTAGTTGATAAAGATGATTATTATAAAGGTAATAACATTGTGCTGTCCTATTATTGAATCGATCACATCGCAATCTATCAGCTTCAATTGAATTTCGAAACCATCCACAAGCAGAGTCAAACGCACCCAGTCAATTTTCATCCAAATTGGTTCAGCCGCTTAGAAAGAGTTGAATGTCTGCCATTTGAAATATGTATTATATTATGATTTGTAGATCTTATTCTATCCATTTTCTATATTTCTTAGAGGATCTATAAGAGGTAACCAAGTTATTTCCAACAAGATTTTGTTGCATAAATTTAAATTTATTTCCTTCCTCAAGCCCTCAATATTATCAAGGATTTCATTTTCTTAGTGAATGTAATTAATTAGCCGTCTTTATAGTTAAAACAGTTGGCAACAAACGTCTGTTAACTTACTTAAACCTCTGCCTAAAATATAAGTCAATCTTTTTTATTCACATAGATTACATTAGTAATACTTATGAATAGTCTCTATATAAAGCAAATGAAGCTACCTTCGGTTCGGAACCTATAACTAAAGAGAAGATACCGGCAAGAAACTCAGTAGTTTAGTAAACTTATTACTAATTTTTCCACTAAGACACACAGTTAGTTTGGCAATTGTAAAATTAAAATTAAAAATCAATTATTGAAAAAATTAAATAAAACAAAAGTATTTGTAAATTAAACTAAATTAACTATAGGACTTACATGCGTCATCGTGGCCCAATACTGACATTGATTGAGAAAATGTGGCATATATTTTTAAAATAATAATGATTAAATGTTTGGTAAACAATACAATTTTCATTCCGCAGCTCAAAAGTTTGTTGCAGCAGTATTGATTCCGAAGTCTACTTACAGCAGCAAGCTACCCGTTTGGAAACAGTTACGTACCAAAAACAACCGACTTCAAACTTTATGCCGTTGCAATAAGCACTCGAACTCGTACGTTTGGTCCGCGTAGCTTTGTGGAGTTTTTCTTCCTTTTCGTTGCTTTTGCGGAGAGAAATACAGGTTTTATCGAACCATTGAAATGGTGCAATGCTCGTTGTAAATAAAATGCACACTGCATTTATATGTGCACCGCATGATACATACAAAGTTTTCTATTCTAAATTGAAAAATCTTTATGTTGCGTTTCCAGGAAAATGTACGGCAAGATAATTTGAATTGACTGTCATAGCTCAATGAGGGTTTTCGCGTTCGAAAAATCCACCAGATGGCGATACGTAGGCGTGGGGTCCACCTGTTAACTGATGACAATCAGTCGTCTGTCGGTCGTTTTTAGCTTACGCCTCGTATATTTTCTTAATACGTAACTAGAACGGATCGTTTTTCAAATATTGGAACCGGGCATAAATCGCATTGCCGACTCTCTGAACGAACTTTTTCACAACTTTCTAAAGAACTAAGAAGTTTTCCGTTAAACGAGAACTGGTAATAAAAATCCTTCTAAATTTACAGTTGCGTTGTAAATAAGTAATTATGTCCATCAAAACCGGCTTCCATTTCCAGCAGCTTACAAAAACCGCTCCGCGCTACCAGGATATAAGGACTCATTGAAGATTCATGCTGCGCCGCGAGACAGCGCCACAATGAGGAGCGGAGCTAATGTAAACTACGAACATACTATAGCGAAAGGCAGTGAACTTGTTATCCTAAAGACAGCCACTAACTACCAGGCTGTAAGGACTTATTGTAGATACATGCTGCGCCGCGAGACAACGCTATGACGACGAGTGAGGCTAATGCCAACTACGGCATACTGTAGTGAATGCTAGCGATCTCGTACATCTAAAAATACATTAAACCCACCAACTACCAGCCTGTAAGGACTTATTGAAGATGCTGCGCCGCGACAGGGCTATAAAGAGAATTGAAGCTGATGCAAAATTTGACCATACTATAGCAAATAGCAGCAAACTTATGCGGCTAAAGATATTCTGAAGATAGGCACCGACTATCAGGCTGTAAAGACTCATTGAAGATTCATTCTGTAAGAGCGCTGTAACTTGGAGCGAAACTGATGCAAACTACAGAAACAATATGAGTTAGGTCCTTTAGTATAGTCGTAGTTAGATTGTGAATGCATAAGTGTTACTTGTAACCAACATGAATAAATGAATTGATTATGATTATTATGATTAATCTCTATTCAACACTCCACATTTTATAAGGAAAGCAGATTAATCTCTTTACCTGACTCTGACAACGGTCATTTTTTGACAATAACAATCGATTTATCTATTATGTCTGATACTAGCAGTTAAAAGCATTTGTAAAAGATATAGTGGTTAAGGTACTTGCCACTACGACGCGTGAAAATCAACCTTCACTGACTTAAAATTTTATTATTATTTATTTAATATTATTAACTAAAACACTTCCTACATTATAATCAAAGGCCTCGCAAATCACTTTTGAGTGGTTGTCTGCGAGTGCGAAACTAAATAGAAAAAGCTACTGTTTTCAAAAATGTACTATTTATGACGAAAATGGGTTCATTTACTATGTGCTTAAATCCTAAGCCAGTAAATGTTGTATTCATATTATTTTACCAAAAATTTGATTAAATATGAAAAACTTACATATTAGATTAAAATAACATACAATTTTTTTTATATTTTGAGCTGCAATGGAAACCGTGATATCCTCTTATATGGGTAAAGTACCTTTTATTCAAGTTTTTTACACATAGCATACACTCTTGTATCACTCCGCGTGCAGCGGTCACTTAACGGAGTTGCTTCCCTGACTCGTAGCTATACTGTGGTTAGCGAGGGCTCTGTCGGGATCCCTCAGGACATCGTGCTCAAGAACCACGGAAGCACTGAATAGTGCAGATGTTCCGACTGCATTATGGCGCGTGAATGCAATATATTGTGCTATCATACTGCTTTGATATACTATACCAGGTGATGTTTTGTTTAAGATGACACCATTCTCAAGTAATTTAATCGACTTAAAAAAAAGGAGTTCTCAATTCGACCGTATATATTTTTTTTTCAGGAATCGAAACCGTGCCGTGAAAGAGGATAATTTGACTTTTGCAATTTATTTTTAAATGCTTTGAAATTTGACAGCCAGTGGTTGTGACGTCACAATGTATTTTTTCAAATTTAAGAAGGAATCGTGTTTTGACATATATTAAAAGTATCTCATTTAACTAGCCAGTCCACACCCGTATACATAAATGTTAACTATTTTAGGTTAAAGATTTTTATGCACATTATGTACAAAACCAGGTCAGACAACACATTTCGGGCTTTCTACCGCCCGTATGTCGTTGGCAAAAGAACTAATATCGAATTGGAACTGTTATCTTCATATAACGGTTTAATCGTACCTACGCCACACCACATCATTGCCTTACATACTAGTGTGTGTATTTTAACTTTCAACTTCCCTTGAAATATTCAAAATACGGACTTAGTACCTAGTGCCAATCTACCATACGTAGTGGTATCGAGTGTAGGTGTTCCGCGAGCAAATACCAATCTTCTTTTATACCAACCTGACTGCTTCGAAGTCTGATATGGATCACCTTACCTGAAAATTAAAAAAAAATCGATGTTACTTCCTTTTAGACGAATAAATAAATCGTAAGATTTAAGTATAAACTTAAACACAGATAATATGATGTTTTTTTCAAACCCCATTCTCCTATTTAAGCCAAACTTTAAAATGGACAGACGGCCTCTTTGTTTTTTAGTGAGTGACTACGTGTGTGGGACTCCCCGCCCTGAAGGGCAGGACTACCCACTAAAACCCCCCGGACCTCATCGCCGTTCATGGTGATGCTACGGGAAACTCGGCTCAGCCACAACTACCACAGCACCACCGGCGAAATAGCCGCTATTATGCGGCACCGTCTTTTCCCCCCGTGTTGGTCGAGGGGAGAGAAGGACTGGCCGATCTAACTGAACCAACCCTGCCTCGCAATGGAGACCGTGGGTGATAATAGACGGCCTCTGCCCAACAGCATATCAGCCTACCACAAAATATCACACTGGACACTGAACTCTACGTCTTCGACATTAAATTTAAAATTGATCGCAGAAATTGGACAGTTTTAGGAAGTCTGACGTGTTGTTGACTGTACCTATCAAACGAATCTCGTGGTATCTGTGGAAAGCGGGTCTAAACACTAATAGTATACAGTGGAAAGCTTCTTTCTCTTAACAGTTGCTATTGGCGAATCATCGTGTTGTTTATGCGAGATTGAGTCCATGGGAAAAAAAGAGGAAAGGTGTGTGTTTTAATACTTCAATTTGTTACAAATAACATCAAAAAGGACTGCACATAATTATTTTTGTAGACAGGGTAGACTTTTTAAGCAAAATTGTATGTTACATATTTACCAAAGTATATACCTAAAAAAGAACTGATATTTTATGGTGTAAAATACTGCGCGGGCAAGCATATATTATCAGTCCTTCATATAAAAAAATGAATAATACCTAAAAGTATATGTGTGTCCTTAAATAGATTGACTTCAGATGACGAGATGTTTTGTTGATGTTAAGATTTATAAAAAAAAATAAACGTCAAACATTTTCCTCAAACGCTTGCCTAAATAATAATTTAATCTCAAAACAAACGGTTAAAGTCGTCAGCTCAAAAATTAAGCGCTGCAATGCCCGTTTCATTTTCTTAATGAAGAGACGGACAAGAATAATGCTGAAGCCGTTACATTTTAAAGCGCTGGGGGCGCTGTTATAACGTGGAGGGCAGGACAATGATAACTACCAGTACGTCATCTTTGTAAATAGCCAGCTCCGAAATCTCGGTACAACTCAGCATATGTTTTTTACATGTCGCGCCTTTGGTAAAACAAGGACACATTTGGAGAATTTGCAATTTTACAGCTATTTTAAGATATTAAAATAGCTGTAATCTGTAAAGTTGAAAGTAGTCTAGCTCTGTTATCATTACTTTAAAATTGTCCTCCACAAGATAAGTTTATGTTGATATAGCCCGTAATGGTCATAATTGCATGACAATCCACTATTAGTGTACTTTACTAGTAGTAAAAAGTATAGTAAGTATATTACACTTCTATTAATATATACTATACACTTTTATAGTGTAATAGGAATCAAACGGGTTCAAAAAACTGAGGATTAGTTTTAAAGCCGACCAATGTTTGCAAGCGAAAATCAGCCCTATTGTTTTATGACGTGCAAGTGACATTAAACTTAAGGGCAGTGGACCCTGGACCACATTTTCTGCCCACCCTACTATTAAATTACATAACATATTTCGCAGATAAAGTAAATGTCAACATGCCGTTTGTAAGTGTGAATTAGAAACATTTTTCCGCGATATTCCTTCATGCAAACAATAACTTTAATTAAATTGAATGTATGCTAAAACGCCCGTTTCCGCTGTCCAAAACATTCCATTAGCCCTGGAAATCCTAACAACATGGCATTTTAGGCGCCATTGAACGAATGGCAAAAGGAAGCCGTTCAGTCGGGCATTCCGTCCGTCCGAACGACTGAGTGAACGACCCCACCACTCACGATGTTTAGCAATTTCCTCTCTAGAAACGCCACGCATATTTCCGTTTAGTTTCCCTTTTTCCGCACGTAGATTTTAACACTGGGGTTTTTCGAACACGGTAAACGAGTTTGGTGTTTTTTTTTAAGTTTTTTTTTCGCACTCCGGTTTGGCTGCGGTAGTTAAATGGCGACGAGACAGCTAAAAAACATAAAATAAATATGAAATATATAAAGGTATCCGATGCATCATTTTTCAAAATACGGGGTGAAAAACAACTTTGAAAAAGTGGATCTATTTCAACCATAATTACATAACATGAATCTAGCTGCACCCATCTTTTGGTATACAGAGTCCCTGTCCTGTAAATCACATTTGATTCACGCCCATATTTTAACTATTGGGTTAGCTGTCTGGACTGTAAATCGGTTAAAATGGTTGGAAATCAGCAAGAACGAATTCATATTCGCACTAGAGGTACACATAATAGGTTTTTATAGGATAGACTTCAGAGATAATGCGCAGGAATTAATTAACTACATTCCACCATCTCGATTTCATCACCGGATGACCAGGCTTCAAGAATGAGTCTATCTTCATTTTTTTGAGAGTCCGATAGCTCGTAAAAAGCAAGGTAAGGCAAGGCTGTATTTTCGGATAAGTATGATTGTTCTTTCAACACAAGAGTATACTTGGCTATTATTGGCCCAATGAACTTTAACCTCAACTTCATATTTGCCTACGATCAGAAAAGATAGAAGCAAATCACTGGTTAGTTTTCCAATTAAAAAAAATGTGTTTGGGAACTGGGTATGCAGAATCAGAGCGATTACTTTGATTTCGCGGTGTAGAATTGTATGGAGCATTAACAATCTCATGCAGTGGTGTAATCTGCGCCATCTAGCGCCAACTGCTGGAGTTATTAAGTTACTTTGTAGTTCGCTAGATGTCTCTGCGACAGAAAAAAGGAATATAAAGGACTTTCTTTATTTTACTTGCATTCGTAACGCCTTCCATCGTACTGTGAAAGTATCTTTTGAATCCACTTGAGCTTTTCTCATTCAGCCGGCTCTTTGCCGTTATTAGAGCATAACTATAGTATTAGCATAAAAACGGAATGAGATGAGACGAGGTCTGCGAATGCCCGGCGTAGTATGAATGTTAAATAACACGCGAATGTATAAAATATAAATAAGGGAAGATTAAACAAGCGGCCGAAGCGGGAACGACTTTTGTGCTTGTCGTGTTAAGGCTCAATTTGAGTCTGCAGAGTTGTTAATAGACATTCAAAAGAGTTTTAGATTGTTTTTAATTTGCGGTATCATATTTTTTCTATGCTTCTTTGAAAACTTCTAGATGAACTACAGAGTTGCAAAAAAAAACTGAGTTTTTTGCCGGTATCTTCTCGGCAGTTATAGGTTTCGAAGCGGAGGTATCTTCTATTTGATTTGCAATGATAAGTGTTACTGATGTAATGTATTAAAAAATATACTATTAAACATTAATGTGTTCGAAACAGAAAAATTTTATCTCCCCTTGCGGTGCGGGAATTGAACCCACGACCTTCACGTATCGCGCGTGCTGCTCTTACCAACTGAGCTAACCGCAAGTTATCGTAGGCGATGAAATTTTTCTGCTGTATCAACCGTTAGCCTTCCGGTAAGTGCCCTCTGCCGAATATGTTTAGAACTACATACTTATCGGCCCGTGGTACATTCGTTGCAGAAATGTTTGAAAACCACGGAATCGAAGACACCTTGGCATCTTAATCGATTTTATTATAAACCGCACCGCAAGGGGAGATAAAATGTTTCTGTTTCTAATATTTAAAGTTCGCTAGTACGGCGTATAGTACTATAAAATAATATAATAAAATCGATTAATGTGTTCTACATACAAAATATGATAAGTATTGTGTTCTATGTTGGTAAATTTATAACATGATTGTGCCACGCTTAGAAATAACGATACGACTACTGTAACTAATCTACTTATTTTTATACCGTTTTTTTTTTGGTAAATATTAGTTTCCGGCACAGTAGACAACTGTGACAATACAAAATTTACAAAGTGACTCTAGTCATGCATTATACATATTTGACTTTGCATTATATTTAAGGCCCAATACGAAGAGAATTTGCGAAACTTCATGTATTTCTGTTCACTAGAACTATGACCTAAAGTAATTCTAAGCATTAAATCACTTGTTGTACGTTTATTCAGATATTTTACAAGGTCGCCGCCTTCTTGAAATTTTAAAATAAATGAATATATAAAAAATATACCAGTTTAAAAAAATGATAAAAATTGAAATCGTAAAATTATTTTTCTTCCAAAACTCTGGAAATATAAATTTAGAAAGAAATATATTTACTAAAACATGTTAGGATTGTGATTCCGGAGGTCGCCGCCTTCTTCATTTTCGATACAATCTATTAGTTATTAAAATAATTCATTTAAAACACAAACGCCGTTTATTTTCAAATATAAAAATTAGCCGTTATAAATATATCAGGCGCTCCGATTTGTACCTAGTGTAAGGGGATTTTAGTTAATTGTGTCTGTATTGACTATAACAGTGAAATAATGTTAGGAAAAGAAATAAATATTACCTAATAGCTAAAATAAAAAGAGTTTAGTACAAGAACGCAGCTCGAATTGTGAAAATTCCATTTTGAAATTATATTTTTTGTAGTATTTTACATATCATTGTATTTTACAATATAATGATATGTTTTTGTTGGGAGGCTGCTTAGGCTGCATTTTTACTTATTTACATTAGCCAAACTGATCATTTATACGTTTCTAGGCAAGTGAGAAACTCAAAAATGCAAATCGTCGACGCGCGTGCAATACCGCGTATGTAGCATTTGCCATAAAGATTAAATTTGTCTGTTATTTCATATTATTTCAATCCAAATTAGAACTTACGGGTAAATGTCATTACGCGGTATTGCACGCGAGTCGACGAAATATCACAACCGAGTCGGAAAATAATGAACAGAGTAAGTGCAAACACAGAGACGGCAAATAATGTCATATATTGTCATAGGGGTATGATTGACTGCTTGGAATTGTCTAGTAAGAATTAACACACTCAGGACCTAACCCCCACTACGGAGAAAACAGAATGAAGTTTTTAATTTTTTATTTTTGCAATTTTTACAACGACATTTTGTAAGACTCACAAGAACAATAATTTCAAACAAAGTACGTATTATTTTTCGTACGTAAGAGCTCTTGCCCAAAAATTTTTTTTTCGTTTTTTTCGTTTTATTGGCCTATGATACGCCTACACATTTTTTTTTTGTAAATTTTGGACTTAAAATAAGACTTTTATAGCACAAAATTCGTTTATTGTAGGTAAATTAAATACCTTCATATCACATGAATAACAAAACACGCGTCTATTGAATATAATTGTTTCTTTAAGTACACCAAAATAAACGTGTTAAATCAATCTGCCGCTTGTGTCTAACCTTTCCTCTGGGTAATAACTCCTTTAAAAAAAAAAGACACGATTATTCGTGTAAAAATGGAAGCTACTTTTAGCTATCCTAATATAGAATTATTATCTTTTACTAATCTGTAGAATAACCGTGCACCATTTTACTACACTTGTTTATGCTTCATTTATGACACGAATAAACGTGCAGTGATACATTTCTGTTAACAAGTCACAAATTTTTCACTAGAATAATAAAATTATATGTTTTTTCTTGAATACTGAGAAAATTGATAGATTTATTTTCTTAAAAAATATATGAGCTGAAATATGTTTAACCTTTAATATAATTTATTCATTACGTCATTAAAGTAATGTGATTTCAAACGTTTTAATGGTTTCCTGAAAAGTTGTAGTTTTTCGTTTGCACGTTTATTCGTTGGAGCCATCGATATGTTTGTATGTATGTAACGAATAAAGTACAAAATTGATAATCTATTGCTACTTACTAATATTACAAAGTATTAAGATTTAATAAATTAATACGTACGCAATGCTGTCTCTATTGTATTAGTACTACATGGCATTAGCTCGTACTAGCACCGCACACTCGTGCTGCGCTAGCACGAGCTAATGCCAAATGCGTTCAATAGATGGCGCGAAACGGGTAATGTCAATTGCTTCGTATAGGGCCTTAATGATAGCGACCTACCGTTTTTATGTGTACTATTCCCGTTTATTCCACATTTTACGATCGGACTACTGGTTGCAGCGTAATGTTATACAGCCTAAATTCCTCCTCGATAATTGTGATATCCAATACTTTTTTTTTCAATTCACACCAAGTTCCTGAGATCAGCGCGTTAAAGCAAACAAAAGAACAAACTAACTCTTCAGCTTCACAATACGTATTAGTTTTAAAGGTTTTAAATCCATACTAATATTATAAATGCGAAAGTAACTCTGTCTGTCTGTCTGTCCGTCTGTTACTCTTTCACGCCTTAACGGCTGAACGGATTTTGATGAAATTTGGTATAGGTATACATTGAATCTCAAGAACGGACATAGGCTACTTTTTATCAGAAAATAAGGGGGGGGGGTAATACCACCTTTTAAAGTTTATATGGAAAAATGTTTATTTTTGAAGTTAGAGATATGAAATTTGGCACAAATATAGCTCGAAACTTGGATTAAAATATAGACTACTTTTTGTTTCGAATATTAGGGGAGAAAGGGGTAAAACCGACCATGAAAGGATGTAGTCCACGCGAACGAAGTAGCGGGCACAGCTAATGATACATAAAATATTAGATAAACTACTTGAATATAGAAATACTTGATTGATTGTTTGATACACTATGTATTTCAATTTATAGAACATTAAAAAAAATACAATCTGTTTTACAGAATAAAGCTAAAAAATGCATACAAAATATGACGTAGTATACTTGCCATAGAATCTGAACGTACGTGATGTACGTGTACCTACTACGTACTGTACGTGACGCAATCCAATATTTAATTATTTTTACAAATTGTGCAATCTACATCAACATTTTACGGATGCGAATACCTTTCAAAAGACAGATGATGATTTAAAACAAAAATATAGCAAAACGAAGCTAGAGCTGCTTTTAAATCAAAAATTATTTAGCTGCTTTTGAAAATTAGTTCATCAACACTGGTATACATTTACAGTCATGAGTTTACCGTCAAATAAAGGTCGTGAAACGTTACTCCGACGCAATCAAGCTTGCTAGAATTTAGCGCTAAATCGCGACAATATTGCGCCAACGCTAGGTTAATGAGATGTTACGATGAATACCACGGTAATGATTTCTAACACCGAGGGCGATGCTTTGACTCGAGCTGCTGAAATTGGGCACCTGAGGGCAAGAATCTTCATTGAAAATTATTTTTCACACGTCTCTGAGATCTTATTGTATGGTAACTGTTGTTTTTTAATTCATATTCGTGAAAAATCCTATTTTTCCTCCTTTCCTATTTTCTTTCTACAGAGAATAATTAACACATTAATTAAAAATTATAAAACGGCCACTCCGGCCTCGCACGGGTACAAAGTTACTATTAAAGATTTTTTTTCTTTACATTTATACCATATATCTATTATAAATAATTATAAACCATAATCTTGAATTACAATATATTTAAGAACCGCGTCAAAATCAGTTGCATAGTTTTTAGATACAAGCTTACATTAATATAAGAAAGCGAACTGCGTCAATGTTACGTAGGTTGCGGGGAAGCTCCAATAGCATCCTGAGAGTATTTCATGAGCGACTTGACTGTCCCATTCAGAGGCATTGGATACGAATGCATGTGGGTGGGACATTCAAGTTTATGAACTGACCTGTACTTTTTTTTCTTTTGTAATATTTTTATTAACATAGTGTAATCAGTTACTAACAACTTTGTATGGATACCTGTCCGAAATAAAAACTTATTATTATTATTAATATAAAGGTCATTTTAATCCCGAAATCACCTGAACGAAGTCACAAGAAACACCTAGTACATTATTAATTTCACGGCAAGAACCAACGGGAGGATCCTTAGGATGCCGCTTAATGAGATCAACCAGGAAACATGGCGGCGGGATATTGACGGAGATACAATTAAAACTAACTGCTCGGGATCGCGTTAAAAGCTCAGACGACTTTCCGTTAAATTTTAATTCCATTTTCATGAACGCTCATAACCACTTTCTCCGTATTCGCAGAAACTAAGCACTGAGATATTGCGATTTTATCGAACTAGTCGCATTTAGAACGCTTAGACTAACACCAACAAGTCAAATTTTAAACCAGGCGCAGTCGCTCCTTTACAGCCATTAACAGTTATCTATCCCTATTATACTTACAATTTAAACGTAAAAGATTGCATGTATGGATGTGAAAAAAAACCGGGCCGCTAGACTTTATACAAATTTCGGCATCGTGAGGGAAAAAAAATTACGACTTGATAACCTATCACTACTAATCTGTTCGTCAAACATAACAGATTACTAGTCGTAAAATCGAATCTGAATGAAAAAAAGAGATAAAACATGCAAGCTATCAGTGTAATTGGGCACTAGATATCGTTTTCAATGAAGAGCTTATCGATAGTGTGAATGAAGCTCGCTACCTGTTGATTCGGTAAACTCGCGTGTCATCGTTGACGACCTCCGTAGCCGAGAGGTGAGCGGGCCTGACTTTGGCGAGCGCCATCTCTGAGGTTCCGGGTTCGATCCCCGGTCGGGCCAATATGGGAAACGAACTTTTCCATATTGTCTCGGGTATGGGTGTTGTGGTACCGTCGTTGTTTCTGATTTCTGTAACACAAGTGCTTAAGCTACTTATCACAGAATCAGAGCAATGTATGTGATGTTGTCCAATATTTATTATATTATATATTTATCGTAAGTCACGGCATACACGAACGATGAACATCACGGTACACACGCAATTCGATTTCAGTTCATAAGCCCCCGACATAAGGGCTACATCCAAAATGTCGCGCAATTGACATTGACTGAACAATGTTATATGTACTCAATTTTTTTACCTATTACAAGATTAGATACTAGTATAAGATTTTGAATATGCGGACTTTGGCGTCGTGTAATAAGGCACCGGGTTCGATTCCCGGGCAATTCAATATGAAAATACTTTACTATATTGTCTCGGGTTTGGGTGTTGTGGTAACCTAATTGTAACTGATTCTGTAACACAAGTGGTTAAGCTACTTGGTATGTAATCAAAGCAATATATAATAATTTCTACTCTAATATAATAAAGAGGAATTTTTTTTTCGTTCAATTATATTTTTGTGTGTATACTTGTAATGAATAAACTTGAAATCTACTGTTTCGGCTACATTTATTGTTAGTACAGATTTAAGTCCACCAGTAATTAATAAGGAAGAAAAAAATACAGTTCACCATCTATCTATGATAGTAGTAGTATGACAAGTAAAAAAATATCAAGTTCATTATTTTTAATGATAACTGGAGGAAAAGATAAGACTTGAAAGACATAACAAACTTGAGAGTATATTCTCTGCATTCGATTTCGCCTCGATCTTTTTCGCTTTATTACTTTAGCGGGCAAATGGGAAAAGTTAGATTAAAATTTATTTGGGAAAAATGCAAAAGGATAAGGCGGCCAGACTTGGAACCGATAGGCGCGCAACTTTCAGTCCATCAAACAAGGGAAACTAAAACAAAATGGCGAATTTTTTTTATCAATATCATACGCCATATAGTATAAATGACGATGGTAAAGACTTTTTTTATAAAAGACAATATCATATACATACATTGGTCTAATTCTGTGATAAAACACTTGTGTTGGAATCAGAAACAAAAACACAGACCCGAGAAAATATAAAAAGTTAGTTCTTCATAATGACTCGACCGGGAATCGAACCCGGGACCTTAGAGATGGCGCGACGTTCAGCTTACTCTTTTGTTCAAAGTTATGGAGGCCGGGAGCTAGAGGTAATACAGATTCTAATTGAAACTACCAGTTCCTGATCAAGGCCATAGATATAGGGTACATTTTTAATGAAGATACACAAAATAGGATAGCGTTTCGCGATATCTTGTTTTGTTTCCATGATAAGTTCAATCTTGAAGTGTAATATAATCTGGATATACATTTTTTACATATCGAGCCTGTACCACATAATGGAAAAGTAACTAAAAGGTACCTAGAAACAATTGGCCTTAAAATGTAGATTAAACGCAAAACCTGGGATATATCAATTGTACATATTCGAAGCACGTACAGCCTTCATGTAGCTTTTGTAGCAATTAATGTACATGGATATATCTCCACGTACAAGTAACGTGTAAATATTATTAATTATGCCAGTAACTGAGTCGAAAAAGAAATACATTGACACGCTTCCCTATTCACAAAATGTCTGAATCGGATAGCATTAATTATTAAACTTGTTTTTTTTTCCTGCAAATAGGTGACGTCAATTTGTAGGTATAATAGGTACCTATATACAAAACGTCGGGATCGGATTTTTGTGGGGTTTTTAATTATTTAACTTCTTTCAGATATTTTATTCCTGAATCGTAATATACGTAACCTAATATACGTGACGTAACATCAATAGAATAATAAACAAATTGCTTTTTATGTACCAGAAAACTGATTAAACTTTCTCAATTTCTTGGTACAAAAAAGAAGTGTTTTCAAATTAACATAAATATAAAAGAAGTGAAACTTGATGTCATATCATGTTCACGCAAACGAAACACACGGAAGGTTTCGGTTATTAATAAAATCGATACGTCATTAATATTTACGATGCCATCATATATGAAGCATCAGTAATAAACTATGGCTGTCATTCCGATCCAACAGTGTTTGTCCGGAGTTCACATTTTATAAATGTAAAGTACAGTGGAGTCCATTATTCATCGAGATACAATATTTGGCGGCGCCATCGAGAGTCGAACCACGTAATGGGAAATTCGAGTTATTGACATCCCTAGGGCACAGTGCAGAGGTTATCAGTAAAATGGCATCATCCTTGAGAAATCCCATCGTCTTCGTCGTACGTCTGGCAAAGGCGCTGTTCTCCTTCTTACTCTTTCAATCATCATTATCTTTTACATACAGCATTGGGTTTCATACAGAAATCTTACATTAAATACGATCGGATACGTTAATTTCCCACATACCGATTTGTAAAATTTACACATCTCACAGAGGCTAATACGAGGAAAGCCAGAAAAGTGCCCTAAAATGACGCCAGTCTACAAGAAGTACAATTACCTACCTAAATAAAGCAATAGGTAGACCTATTTTTTATTTATTTTATTTAAAAACTTTATTGATAAAAAAGTACAACAGGTGGACTTAATGCTAGGGGCATTCTTTACTAGCCAACCTTTGGGGCATGTAGTAAGTTAGTATATTGATACGAATCTGCTACAAAGCCCCTTAAAATATATTCAGAGTTGTTGGTTTCTCATGTAGACATGAATTTTATGTTGAATTTCCATTCTGACCTTCCTCATTACACTATGACAACTTTGCACCACACCAGTGTCTGTGATTTATCATAGCTCGGTGTCCAGGGACTTCATGGATTTTGTCAGTTCCGACCGTGGAGACTGCGATTTACGCACATCCACCTGATAATAATATCAGATTTTACCGGGAAATGTCCGAAGCTGCAAGTTTTTACTGCGGTAAGTTTGTAAACATTTCCCGATTCGTATCTTTTGTAAGTTTATTTTTTTATATGTTTTAATAATGTTTTCACTGACTGTTTTGATGAAACTAGAATTTCATTGATCAAAAAATTGGTGTACCAGAAAAAATTCCGAAGATTTGCCTGAAACAGAGTTTGGCCCGCCACCTTCAGTAAAATATGCGATGGTCAGAAGTAAGCAAGGAGTTTCTCTATGTGATTGATTAAGCAATAAGGATATCCGTAGCAAAAATAAACTCACCAAAGAATTACATAGCTAAAGTAGCAATGGGCAGAACACGTAACTCATAAAACATTAGAATATAGACAGACAAAAGCACGTCAGACTACACACTTTGGACTTTGTACCGCCCCTATGTCGTTCGCATAAGACCTAATATCGAGCTGCAAGTGTTTATTTGAAGTGCTGTAGATCATACCTACTGGGAAATGTATTGTAGGACGTCCACTGTCTGTGGGAACAGAAGAACAGACGACTTTGTCACGGTGATTGTGATGATAGAGAGACATAAAGCTGCAATTGCAGCATTGGCCGTCAAAAATAAAGATATAAACTATTACCTCATGAGGCCGAATGTCCTTTTAAAAGCTAGACACAATTGATTTCCTATTAAGTCTGGTCTTCTGAGTCTTACGATCTTAAAAGGGATAAGTCCAGAAAAAAAGACTTGACAAATTTAATTAAGTTTAAAAACTTAAGGTTTTTAGTCACAAAGATTTTGTGTCTAAAAAATTATCAGAATGATGAAACGAATCTGTAAATAAAACCTATTTTGATTAATCACAACACTGGCACGATAGGTATTAATTCCATATTTAAGCTTTAACTTTTATAATATCTATTGTCTTTACAACTCTTGTCATTCTTATTCTTCTACTATTATATTACCTACCTCAAGTTTCCACATGTCTTTTATTATAATTTCCTAGAGGTTATGGGCTCTTAGAGGTAAAATAAAACCCTAAAAATGGATGGAGACAAGGCGCAACCACAGCTGACGGCAAGTACATCGAATTTCGCGAAGTTACAAGGAAGCTCAAACTACGCGACATGGAGCTTCGCAATGAAGATGGCCTTGATCGACAACGACTTATGGGATTGCATCACGATGCCAACGCAAGAAGAACCCGACTTCAAGCGAAAGGATGCCAAAGCAAGGTCTAAGATATGCCTTAGCCTATGTGAGGATCTTTATCCCGTCGTCATGTCAGTACAAACGTCAAAGGAAACCTGGGAGAAACTTCGTGCAGCCTATGCGGACAGCGGGCTGACACGTCGTTTAAAGCTGATGAAGAAGATACTTGGCGCAAAACTGGAAATGTACGCAAACATCGAAGCCTACGTGAATGACATACGTCATGTGCAGCAGCAGCTGATTGCCATTCAAGCTGGCCTAGACGACGAATTAGTCGGCGTCATCATGCTGGCAGGACTCTGCGACAGCTACAGCCCCATGGTCATGGCGATAGAGCATTCCGGCACACCGATAACCACAGACACGGTTGCTTCGATACTTCTCAAGGAAGAACGCCGTGATACGCCGTCTACATCTAGTGCATTATCTAGTGTAAATAATGTTCCTGTGTGTAAATATAATAAGGTGTCGTGTACATATTGTAAGAAGTTAGGCCATGTAGTATCTCAGTGTAGGAAACGCATCAACCGAAACAAAAAGTGTCATTTATCAACATCACGTCATGTAGCCAAAAATACATCCGTCATTACACTTTCATCTTGTTTCAATGGTTTCCCTACAGGTTCTACTCCCTCATCTTCTGTTACCGAATGGTACGTGGACTCTGGTGCCACTGCACATATGACCAACAGGCATGATTGGTTCCTGGACCTTCACGAGGAAAGGAAACCGATCACTGTGGCCAATGGTGACTGTATTGAGTGCAAAGGCAAAGGTACTGTCTCATTAAATGTAAATAGTAGGGTTAAGCAAATTTCAGAGGTTTTGTATGTTCCTAACTTAGCAACAAATTTACTTTCGGTAAGTAGTTTAGTGAGGAAAGGGCTCGTTGTTATTTTTTCTCCAAAAGGCGCATCGATCCTTTTGAAAGACGGATGCAAAGTGACAGGCTCAGTCATTGCGACAGCCTCAAACCATAAAGGCATGTACAAGCTAGATGTGTCCAAACATAATGCCTTATGTACACAGTCTAAAGAGTCTGCTTTACTATGGCATAGACGATTAGGCCACTTGCATCCCAAGGCCCTAAACATTTTAAAAAATCGTGCGATAGGTATAGACTTTAAAAGTCAGTCATACAATGACTTCAAAACCTGCGTGCCGTGCCTACAAGGCAAAATGTCCAAGAAACCTTTTACGAATTCGATAAGTAGGTCTAACACTAAGTTAGAACTGATTCATTCAGACCTGTGTGGACCAATGAGCACCCGCTCATGGGGAGGAGCACTCTACCTACTTACTTTTACAGATGACTTCACGCGTAAGACATTTGGTTATATGCTAAAGTCGAAAAGCCAAGTTTTCAGCAAGTTCGTCGAATTCAAAAATTTAGTAGAGAACCAAACCGGTCTCAAGATTAAAAAATTTCGCTCCGACAACGGAACGGAATTTGTCAACCGCGAAATGGCTCGATTTTTCAAAGAGAATGGAATTGTACATCAAACTACAGTTCCATATACACCGCAGCAAAACGGAGTATCGGAACGAGTCAATCGCACAGTTGTCGAGAAGGCCAGATCTATGCTTCAAGATTCCGGCCTACCACGAGCATATTGGGCAGAGGCTGTCTCCACAGCTATCTATCTCAAGAATCTCTCGCCGACACATGCTCTCAACAACCGAGTTCCTGAAGAACTATGGACTGGGAAGAAGGTGAACTTAGCTCATCTTAGAGTTTTTGGCTGCGAAGCGCACGCCCTAATTCCTAAGGAAAAACGGAAGAAACTCGATTGCAAGACACAAACCTGCATCTTTGTTGGATACTCAACAGACACAAAAGGTTATCGTCTCATCAACCCTCAGAACCCGAGAAGTGTCATCATCGCAAGAGATGTTGTCTTCATAGAAGACAAGCCACCATCATCAACCGTAAATGAAAACCAGACTTCAAACATCTTCCATCATCAGCCTGAAAATCTGGAACCAATTTCTATTCCCAAACCTACCCCATCTTCTTCTTCAGCTATACAAGATACCACATCGTCACCTACTCCTGTACCACCTACTCCAGAGCCTGCTGTCACTCAAGTACAACCTGAAGTTTACGCTGATATCCAAGAGCAACCAGATTCTTCTGTTACTTCAGAAACTGTTACCAGCCGAAGATATCCTCTTCGAGAGCGACGCCCTCCGGACAGATACACGGAGAATGTGAATCTGATAAGCACTGACTCAGACATACAAACAAGCTCTGAAGGACAGCCACAGCCAAGAATGGCTTAAAGCTATGCAATCAGAACATGATTCGTTGCAAAAGCATGGAACGTGGACACTTGTAAATAGACCTGTAGATAGAAAAATTATTAGATGTAAGTGGGTGTACAAAGTCAAGAGGGATACCAACGGGAAAATTGTCAAATTCAAAGCAAGACTTGTTGCCAAGGGATTTACGCAAGTCCATGGCGTAGACTACGGTGAAACTTTTTCACCAGTAGCGAGACTATCGTCCATTCGTCTTCTTCTAGCCAATGCTGCTAAATTAAATTTAGATATCGACCACCTAGACGTCGAAACTGCATTCCTTCATGGTGATCTAGAAGAGGAAATTTACATGGAGCAGCCAGAAGGCTTTTCTAACGATAAATCAAAAGTCTGCTTATTAAAAAAATCTCTTTACGGACTCAAGCAAGCTCCGCGACAATGGAACAAAAAAGTCTGCGAAGCAATGAACAAGCTGTCATTTAAACGTTCAGAACATGAACATTGCATCTACTACAAGCGGGAAGATGCCAAATTACTAATCGTTGCAGTATTTGTGGACGATTTCTTCATTTTCAGCAACGATGTGAAAATGAAACGTCAGTTCAAAGATGAACTACAAAAGTCCTTTATTATTAAGGATTTAGGCCCATTGAAAGATTGTTTGGGTATGCGAGTCACACGGAACGAAGGCAAGCTGTCACTCGATCAAACAAAGTACATCGAGCAAGTCATCGAGAAGTTTGGTATGACAGATGCAATACCTGTGTCAACTCCTATGGAGACAGGTTCACGTCTTACGTTACCAGATACCACGGAAGAACAGCTAGATCTTCCATACCAGCAGCTCATTGGAAGTCTAATGTACATTTCCATTGGCACAAGGCCAGATATCGCTCATACCGTGTCTGCCTTGAGTCAATTCAACGTACATTACGGGGAGGTGCATTGGAGAGCTGCAAAACGTGTTCTTCGCTACCTGAAGGCCACCAAATACAAAAAACTGACTTACAGCAGTACCGGCGACCTAATCGGATATGCTGATGCCGATTACGGTAGTAACTTGATCGACAGACGATCATACACTGGTTTTGTGTTCCAGTCAAGTGGCGCAGCAGTATCGTGGGAATCTCGGAAACAGAGAACTGTTGCCACATCGACAACAGAAGCCGAGTACATGGCTCTGAGTGAAGCCTGTAAGGAAGCCATTTACATTTGCTCACTCATTAGCGACATCTTTTCATCTTCGTCGCCTATCACCATTCACTGTGACAATCAAAGTTCCATCAAACTTACAAAAAATAACACTCATCACGCCCGAACAAAACATATTGACATCAGACATCATTTCGTTCGTGAATCCATTTCCACAAACCAGGTCGATGTCAAGTTCATCCCATCTAATCACCAAACTGCAGACATCCTCACTAAGCCATTACCTAAACTGAGACACTATCAGTGCCTAACTTCTTTAGGGTTAGTCTAGTGTTAGGTTTAGTGTGTCATTTGTCTTTTTGAGTTGTTTGTACAGTAGTGTTAGTTTGTTGGTAGGGCTTTAGTGTTAAGGTACTTTTGATATGTTGTTTTTTTGTACAGTGAATGTGTATATACGGGTTGTACATAAGTGTTGTGATTACGGGGAGGTGTAAATAAAACCTATTTTGATTAATCACAACACTGGCACGATAGGTATTAATTCCATATTTAAGCTTTAACTTTTATAATATCTTTTGTCTTTACAACTCTTGTCATTCTTATTCTTCTACTATTATATTACCTACCTCAAGTTTCCACATGTCTTTTATTATAATTTCCTAGAGAATCGCCATATTTTCCCAGATAGAGATAGGGTATGTAAGCCATCTTGCATGTTTGTTGCATAATCTTGTAAATGTACCGTGTGTATATATTTTGCTCTCGTAAAATTAAACAAGTACAAGTTAAGCCCAATTAATTTTGATGTCTACAGCCATGGCCTCGAAGTAATACTGCCGTTTACGTGTAAAGTATCCACTAAAATCTTTGTCAATGGCGTTTGAGCCGAGACAATTAAAATTAAGTGGTTGCGATGCGAGAGCTTTAGCCTTTAACTATATAACTACAACAAAACCATATTTTTTGTTAAGACTGAGATGTAAGAGAAGCACGTTTGCTTTAATGATATTTTAAGGTAATAGTTTTAATATCTATATTGAAAATTGGCTTCATTAATTAAAGTTGTCGTTTTAAATGCCAATAATAAACTTTCAACATGTTTATAAAAAAGATGAGACATAGCAATCAGAAACCACGAAAATCCGTGGTTAACTCTTAGAGAATTTTAATAGGAATTATCCTTTTCAACCTCTTTGTTTGTTCAATAAGATTTAAAATAATAAATAAATGCAATGAAATGCAGTCATAGGACTCTCCCGTAAGCCCGCCCATGCGGGACTCGTCTGTTGTAAATACAAAAATTAATCTCGACGAGTTTTTAGTTATGGATTATTTGTTTTCGTTTTTCACGATTAATAAAAAAATTGTTCATTTATTACCTACAATAACCTACAAACGTCTATATGAAATACTTAAACCGAAATTGAAGATATCACTGGTTAAGAATCAAATCCTAACGAGAAGAATTCGTCAAAAAACTCAATTGTTATCCTATTCTTTACAATATGGTTAGTCTTTGTCAACACTACCCTATTTTGTTTTCAATGTTAATTTCAGAGTCACAGAATAAATTTTAAGTTCGGAATATAAACAGTGATTAACGATAATACGGCCAACAACAGATTACCCTTAATTGAAACTAAAACAAGAGGTGTTACAAAATAGTAACATTAATTTTAAAGTCTATGACAAAAAAGCAAACATCTCGTTGAAGTGAGTATGAAAAAAGAGGATAAAAAACCGTCCAAGTGCGAGTAGAACTCGCGCACGAAGGGTTCCGTACCAGTTACTGTAATTAGTATCGAGCAAAAAAAATCACGTTTGCTAGATTTTATTTTATTGTTATTAGTATTTATTGTTATAGCGGTAACACATATACATAATCTGTGAAAATTTTAACTTTTTAACTAAAGGCAGACGGACGGACAGACGGCGAAGTCTTAATAATTTTTACCCTTTAAGAACGGAACCCTAAAAAAGAAGTGTGACATTATTTCGTATGTCACTACACCGTATTAAAATGATTTGCAAAGTTTTCTTGTAACCTTTGTTATACTAGAAGCTGTTTTTAAAATAACATTAATTGAGAAATTGTCAAATTTGAGAATTTGTCGAAGGACAAAACAACGGAAAAACGCAAGTCCAATTTACAATAGTATCACAACTTAGTTATTAAGGTTAAAATTATTTATAGTTTTTCAGCTTAATAGACCCTCAAATTTGATGTTAAAAAGTTTTTTTTAAATACGCCGAACCACTCACATTTGAACAACTATGTTCTTGTAAATCAAAATTATTTATGTTCACACCCGCGTTCTTATCAGTCATTCACCACTTCAAACACATTGTGTTAATTGATTTTCAAGTGAATTCTTGCACATGTTTAATTTTTTACGATGTGACAAACATTTAGATCGGAAAGGCAAAAAATTAAACTACAAAAAATTTACATTACAAAGAACCTTTTACACATTGTTAATCTTAATCATTTTTTTTTTATTCTGATGACTGTATATATTTTTAGAGATTTTAAGAGAGGTAGGGCATAGCGATTTATCGCTCGAACTGGAGCAGCCCGACTGGTGAAATACCTCCACCTTACAGAAGACCGCAGCCAAATAACAATCACTTCTGTGTTGTTGTGATCCTGCGTGTGAGTAAGGTTTCCAGAGCTCCTGGGGGGTGCTACATTAGTAGAAGGGGTCAAGCCTTCAAGGTAAGGGCGACAAGTCCAGTAACATATTTATTATGCTGTACTTGTCACCCTTAAGCTAGGACCACATTACCACTTAACATCAGGTGGGATGAGGTCAATCTTGAAGTGTAATAGATATATAAAAAAAATTTTTCGATAGTAGGTAATCACGATAGTAGGTGATAACTTTAATATTCCAAATTCAAATTAACTCCATTCAAGAACTAAATACAATTAAAACAATAAAACCTTTACAAACTGTATCATTTATTTTGAGTTCATAGTACTTTACGCCCACAAGTCGACTGATTGAAACATAATAACAGCTCGTAAACACAGATACTGGCGTTTAATAAACCTATTTGTCTTTGATAAAAATGTCACTGTCATCGATGTCAAATTAGTTATATCATGAGTCAGAACGCATCTAGCAAGGACTGACTCGTATAAAACTACAATTAGTTATCAAGATGATTTCATATGCATCTGTTAGTTATATCTATATCTTTAATTTGTCATGAATATTTTCTGAGCCACATTGAAAACTGTATGAAATCCTACTAATATTATAAAGGGGAAGGTGTGTGAATTAATGTCTGCTACTTTTTCACTCAAAAACTTCTGACTTAATTCGGATAAATCACATATCAAATATGCATGAGTATGTCCACTCTTGGCTACGTAGACCAATAAGAACAGCATTGACTAGCGTAAAGCCAATGATATTTAAAACTGATTGATGATTTTTAAATATCATTGCGTAAAATATAGTTTATTAGTGTCGCGAACAGAAAGTCCCCCAAACAATTGTGAACTGATAGACCAGTCTATTCAAATTAAGCGGGGGAGTCCCCGGAAAATATTTTTTTTTAACTAATTCCCGGTTCCAACATTTGAAACCGAACCCGGGACCTTTCGCGCTTTGGCAAAATTTGTCTATAATGTCAATTTATGTAAATGTATTGTACAAATACGAATATCTATCTATCTTTAAAGTTTTTAATCTCTATCATTAGTTGATAAAATTTAACTATAATCCATCTTTGAACATAAGTTCCAATCCAAACTCCATGTCTACATTTACATAGGCTCTACTATATACTATATATTTAAAATAAACTATTTGCAATTATGTTGGCATAAACTAAGCATATTGAACTGACTACTGTAGTTTAAGTTAATTTACTTCTGACAAGTATACTACTCGTTTTATTATAATTATGAAAGTTTGTGAGTATTAATGTTTTGATAATTGCTACACTTTTACGCAAAAACTACTGAACGGATTTAGATAAAATTTGGTAGGAAATGAGATGACGTACTAGATTAACATATAGGATACTTTTTATCCCGAAATACGCGGGTGAAGTCGCGGGCTACAGCAAGTATATAATAGCTAAGTTCATGCTCACCACACATATTAATAACTAGCTGTGCCCGCGACTTCGTTCGCGTGGACTACATCCTTTCATGGTCGGTTTTACCCCTTTCTCCCCTAATATTCGAAACAAAAAGTAGTAGTGCCAAATTTCATATCTCTAACTTCAAAAATAAACATTTTTCCATATAAACTTTCAAAGGTGGTATTGCCCCCATCCCCCCTTATTTTCTAATAAAAAGTAGCCTATGTCCGTTCTTGAGATTCAACGTATACCTATACCAAATTTCATCAAAATTCGTTCAGCCGTTTAGGCGTGAAAGAGTAACAGACGGACAGATATCCAGACAGACAGACAGACAGTGTTACTTTCGCATTTATAATACATATTAGTATGGATAATAAATAATAAATGCGCCAGACAATCACACCAATCACCTGGTCTCAAACTAAGGTTTTTCCTTCTACTATGAGTACCAGACGATGGATACAAACTGGGGGAGTCATCCCAGAACACCCAGACTCAAGTCACTTTAGAAAAATTCGTTTTCCAAATTGACCCGACCGGGAATCGAACCCGGGACCTTTCGCGCTTTGGCCGCCTACCTTAGCCACTGCGCCACCGAGGTCGTCATCATGGAAACATATATGGAGATATTAGTTACATTCATGCTCATAAATCGCAACCAAAATATAATTTAAACATTTATCAACTCGATTTCCATTCATTCGTAAAATGTTCAACTCGAACCACAATTTGGCTTGGTTAATCTATTTTCCGCTAGGCTCATGATACAAAAGACGTCGAGCGTATAAATGGAATGTCAGCTACATGTACCGGAAAGGGAGAATCCGTCTTATACAGTCAGCATACAGATTTTGCAAAAGCACGTCTGACAATAACTTTTGACCTTTGTATCGCCCTTATGTCGTGAACAAAAAGAACTAATATTTATGTTTACCGTGATGTGCTGTAGGCGGTACACCACACTTTTGGATACGAAGAAAAGATAATTTATAATTAAACCCGGCGATTTGCCGATGCGCACCAATTTTCAATCTCTCTGGGATACCATCACATATCCTGGTTTCCGAATCATAGTCGCACTACCATATCAGTAGAAGAGATGTTGATATACAAGAAAGCAAAAGAAAGAAGATATATCTCGACCGACGCGTCGGTAATATCCTTTATAAACAATGACAATACCTATCTATCATATTTTTAAGTAGTCACCGAAATATAGTTGCCACATAAAATAATAATAAAAAAACTGCGAATCAGCGAAGGCCATTTTTGCCAATTTCACGGGGAAATCAATAAAATTTTACGATGGTACGGGTGTATGGCGCTCTAAACTCCCCAAACATTTCAAAATATTCCAGTATGTTCAAGCTTTAAATTTGAAATTTGTCTTAAAAATTGCAAAACAGATACTTAGTGGACACAGTTTATTAGGTTTTTATTATCATTTAGTGAACTTTAGTACGCAATTTTTTTCAGTAGGTTATGTCAAATGATAATCGATGCAGCATCGAGTTCTAAGCGACTTGTCAATGTAGATCCGATTATGCTTCAAAACGAACTAACTGGATCATTAGCCTCCATAGAACCCTTCAAGCTAGACCTCAGGTTCCCAAATTTATTTCCTCTAACGCCCACATTGAAAATCAGTTATTTTATAGTGCCCCCTTTTGATGTGCGAAAAAAATTACAACAATAATAATACAACTTTATGTACGGTTAACAGCACGGTAAATTGTACGAAATTAGTTCTTCTGCCCACGACAGAAGGACGGTAAAAAACTGCTGCGGCCCCAGACGCGCACCCGTTACGCCGCGCACGCACCCACCACCCGTGCTTGACGCCTGCTCGGGGATATGCTCGCTCATGACCACGGGTCTGACCTATTTGCTGACAGTTTTGGGCAACTTTGTTGCAAGGCCCTTGTATTTTTGACTTTTAATTTTGACATATTGTAATATTAATTAATCTTAAATCTTTATTAACCATTTGACATGAAAATTTTCCTGTATAATTTGACCTCTTTCTATTTGACTTTTGTTATTATTGTTTGATATATGTGACGTACGTTTTGTTTTTTTATCTTGCTATGTAAAATTGAAGTAAATTCTGTAATTAGCATGCTGGCGATTTCGGAACACTGTGAGTCAGCATGCATACTTACTGTTGAAATAAATAAATAAATAAAGTGTATTCTGACGTGTTTTCTGCCGTACTAAATCTATGTGGCAGAAGGATTTTCAATTTAGTGGATTAATTTAGCGTCAGTACGAATGATCAAATTACAGAAGCGGCTCGAGCTTGTGTTTCGGTTGATACTAGAGTATACTTCAGTCGCTCAAAGAACACTTGGCAATGACAGCTGAAACGAAGATGGTTGAATACATTATAATACATATAAGCAAATCCTTGTTACGGTTTTTGAAGTTCTTACTTTGCTTGCTTTGATACAACGTCCGGAATAGATAGATAGACGAGGCACACTGTCTCTATCTACTCAGGATATGATACACTACATTTTTAGTAGTGATGAGTAGGCGCTATCTAAATTATACTATATATAGGCTGTGCCTGCAACTTCGTTCGCGTGGGCTACATCCTTTCATGGTCTATTTAACCCCTATCTCTACAAATATTTGAAACAATAGGTAGTCTATTTTTTAATCCAAGTTCAAACTATAATTGTGCCAAATTTCATACCTTTAACTTAAAAAATAAACATTTTTCCATATAAACTTCAAAGGTGATATTACCCCCATCCCCCGTTATTTTCTAAAAAAAAGCAGCCTTGATACCAAATTTCATCAAAATCGGCTGAGAGGTTTAAGCGGGAAAGCGTAACAAACAGACAGACGGAGCTACTTTCGCATTTATAATATTAGTAGGGATGTAGGTACGCGTATACGCGATAACTAAGAATTGTTGAAATAACTATACCACCATAGAACCAGTGTAAGCTGAGATATGGTTGACATAGTAGACGACCAATTATTGTTTTTTACTACAGGCAAGAACATCTATACAATTCATCCTTCAATCCAGTATAAATCGTGATAATACGAGTTAAACGATCGACATATTCCAAATACGCCGCCATCTCGTTAACGGATTCAAAATAACAGCATCAACGCTACTGAAGCGTTCAAATCAGTACAAACGATATGAATTCGCGTTAAATCGACATCAAATTCTGTCTCTTGATAGGGTTGCCAAGCAGTCTTATCACTACATAGTATAAAAAACATAGTCGCTTTTTCTATGTCCCTATGTATGCTTAGATCTTTAAAACTCAGCTATTATTATATTTTGCTTGTCGCCCTTAAGGTAGGACCTCATTATTACTACTTAACATCAGGTGGGATGAGGTCAATCTTAAAAGGCAATGTACGGGCAAGCCATCGTACATACGGTTTTCCTTACACTGCGACCTACATTTAGGCGCGCGCTGATGACTTATTTGTTTTTACATTATAACTAAAATTTTTTATTATTATTTTTATAACTAGTACGCCACTAACTGTTCGACCAGACACAACTCAAGGAAAGATTTGCCACCCCATTTACTTGTAACTAACTCTTCAATATACTTCTTTTAACCACGGCGGTCTTTCGCTTCGGCGTGCTCATCTAACTACTAAAACTACTTCTTACTACTACAATCCTGTACGGCGTTCCGTGGTCTACTAAGCGGAGCCCAGTACAGGCAATAATATAAAATAACTTTGAATTTATATGCGATTTTTTTTATAGATACGAGTGGTGTATGAGGAAGCTTTATATGTGTAATCCATATATGAATGTACAGAAAAGCAGAAAACTTCGTTTGTGTACTTGCACCCGTGCGAAACCAGGGCGGTTAGCTAGTAAAATATAAACGTACATAATCATAACAACTTTTTGTGAGTACTCGTATAACAAACTGAGGATACGTTTGATAAAAAAAAAAATCTTTTTTTCTACTGTTTTCAGGACAATTAAAATCATTTTTTTTAATTATGTATATTATATTTTAAATGATAAATATTGAAGTTTTGAATGCTTCTCCTAAACAATTGCATATTGGCATTTATAAATTACAGTCATGCACTGGGAGTGCAATACCTATTTTTGTACAGAAATGCCCAAAAATATAATACTATTTATTTCTATTGCACCCGTACTATGCCAACGAAGGCGGGCAATATTATAAAAAACGTTTACAAAAAAACGTTTTCATTTCAATGGACAACCCTAAATTTGAGCGCGGTACGATCAGCTAACAGTGAAAATGAGAAAATGACGGTGAATGGCAATCAATGCACACCGACGTGAATGGATACCAAATAAAGCCGAATTCTTTACATTTTTCGAGTGTTAGGTTTACATTCCTAAATGTCGTGTACCGAATCCCAAATAGTAGCGATTATTAAGATTGAATTTTTCGTATTATTCTCAAATATTTGTTCTTTTAAAGTATAGATTAAGTGTGGCGCACATTGAATGCGCAGTGTTTAGGTTAAAGTAGGCGGCCAAAGCGCGAAAGATCGCGGGTTTAATTTTCAGTCAGGTCAATTTGTAACGAATTTTTCAAAATCGATTTTGCATTTGACAATTTCATTGTTATGCCATAATATTTTAGCTTATTTACGTCAGGTTTAGAATATGTGTTTCATTTAAATCGGTGTAATAGTTTTAGACATTCGCATTTATAATATTCTTAAAGATTTATTTATTTTTCATCCGTGACATAATAAATAAAAGATAAAGCCCAAAGTCACCTTTGTTGTTCTAGAATTTATCGTCTTATATGTTATCGGTTAGTTTATTTTACCTAAAAATACGGCAATTATTAACAAAAAACTGAGATGTTTTAACTGTATAAAGTAGGTATTGTAATATCACATTATACTTATTACTGTGAACAAATATAAGTTTATAAAATACTGTTTTTATGTCCGCTGGTATCCGGGGTCAAAAATCTGTTTATAAAGTACTAGCGGTCCCGGCGAACTTCGTTTCGCCTTAGAAAATTTTTCCCGCTTTTCTGTTGAAATTTTTAAAATTTTACCAAGGATCCCTAATTTTGTAGCCTATGTCAAATTGGAAGAATGTAGCATTCTATTGGTGAAAGATTTTTTTAAATCGGCCCAGTACTTTTTGAGCCTATTCATTACAAACATACAAACATACAAAATAGGTACAAATCTTTCCTCTTTATTATATTAGTATAGATACGTCCGTCCGTACAATACTATTGCTTTTTAAAATGCTTTTTTTTTTCTCCTCCAAACTATATAATAAAGTCGGGAAACCTATTTGATACCCTTATTACGTTGACATAAGAACTGGTATTGAATTGCAAGTGTTAGCCGTGATTTGCAACATTTAAACGCAATAATTCAACGTTTGACTGGCATTATCTCGGCATATCTATAATTTGTAATACAAACAACCAGATTTCAATTACAATAAACTTTTTATGTCCGCCCATTAATAATCCAATTGGTGTTGATAAAGAGTTATTGATTATTAAAAACTGCAATGCGTTTTAGTGCGTTTTTTCCTAATAGGTAAATTTAATACCCCAGCGATTATAAAAATTTATCGGTGGGCATATTACTTTGATCGATACTTAAATTTAATTTAACCGGATATATGGAGACTCAAGAGTTCCCGACTTTTTAATTTTCCTTTAGATTAAATTCCCTTTATAACCGACGATGACACATTCGTAGCCGAGAGCCGAGTGGACGGACTATAGCGTCGCTACATTTGAAGAGCTAAGTTCGATTCCCGGACAATTTCCGGGCCTGGGCGATTGATGAGTAATTCTGATTACTGTAACACAAGTTTTAGCTACTTACCACAGAATCATAGCAATACCTAATATGCAATCTATCTCCATATATTAAAAAGAAATGCCACTCACTAACTCTGTGACTAATCAAACAGGAAATATTCTGATATTTCCTGTGTTGAACTCTTGAAAATTTGGCAGGCATGTTCCTTATAGAACGATATGTAATACAAAAATATATAGTTACATCCTACAATATATTGATATTTAAATGCGAATCTTTAAAATATATCTATATATATAGGGGAAATACCTCCGTAGCCGAATAACAATTACTTCAGCATTGTTGTGTTGTAAGTAAGTAAGTACAGTAAGGTTTCCAGAGCTCCTGGGGAGGGGGGGGGGGGGGAGGTGTGCTACATTAGTAGCAGAGGTCCAGCCTTCAAGGTAAGGGCGCCAAGTCCAGTAACAGATTTATTATGGTGTACTTGTCGCCCTTAAGCTAGGACCTCATTAACATCAGGTGGGATGAGGTCAATCTCGAAGTGCAATACAAAAAAATCTATAAAAATGTTTATTTACTTACAATTTTGAATAGTTATTGACAGCTATTCTTTTTATTCACGATTTGTCTATGCTCGGTCTGGTATTTGGTGCACCACAAGCATGCTTGTTGCTTTAAATATTTAATTAGTGTCACTTGTAATAGCTAGCGTAAAGTAGACGTACCTGCAACAAAAAAAACGTAATTAAACATTTTTCTCAAGTCAGATTAAGTAATACAATGTAAACCGAATCTGAAATCAATTTTTACAGGCAAAGACTAACATATTTGTAGAAAAGCAAACTTTAAAAGAAATCAAATTCGGTTCATAAATGACAAAATTATATAGCACCAGACTTATAACAATATAATTATAATAAATATACGGTCGCATTGAGAAGCGTCCTCTATTTTTTAAATAGCTTAAAAATAAATACTGCCATAGGGATGATAACTCGGCTAAAAAACATTGATTATAATTAGATAACAAATACGAGAAGAAGTTGATTATGAATATGATACAGCCCAAAAGTTCATAGCAGAGTGTTAACGTAACTATTTCGTAAACAAATGTACGAAGAAGAGACGTCACGATAAATTTTAACGCAATGTCTTTGATTTAAAGAATATAAAAGAGAAATTATGTGACATACATTTTTTGGTAGTCTAACTGTTGGCACATACAAATATTTTTATTCATCTGCCTTATTTTGTTATTTTAATCATTTTAGTCTCTCCAACATACTTGTTACATAATCACTCTTAGACCTTTCATGTAGGTAGGTACTAATTGTTTACTTCGGCTGAGGACATATAGATGGATACATAGCGAAACTGAATAAGTTTTACGATTATTACAATACGAAAAAAAAAATGCAGAGACAGATTTCCTATTAATTGTAAATCATAAGGGCTTTATAGCAATAAAATAATGTGTACATATTTACTTCTATATTAATAGGATGTTATATATTAATTAGGATATATAACAGCACCTCTTAATAAATAATCTATATATTTTTTTTATTTTAAACTATAGCACAAAAGAAAAACGAGCGTCCTCTCTTCTCGTCCAGTTGCTGTGCCCTAACAGGGTCTGATGTATCTTTTACTTTGTAAATGAAACATTATTATGCAATAAAGTATTGAGTATTGAGGATTGAGAATGTGTCGAAAAAATCCTTTTAGCGACCTCCCTCTCTCTCCTCAAGTAGTGAATACTTAGACTGCCTACTAATACTTTCCGCTACGTAGTTGCACGCACACTACCCAGTTGTTCACTAACCTATTTCTCACGAATGACATTTAATGGTTTGCAGTTGTTTTTCCGGAACAAATTGTCAGCTGTCAAATTATTTCCTTCGCTCTTCACGTTTTGTTTTATAACAAAATTGCTTCAAGAGTGCTTAGATATAAAAATAGTGTTGAAAACATATTTACATAATAATATAATGCTCAGACTACAATGTTTGCTTAATACATGGTAATTACAAAAGGTCTTCAATTAAAACTAAGTACCTACTGAGCTCAAGTTTTACAATTTATTTCACCCAAATACAGAAAATCTACTCATGAACAATCTCGTAGTTAAATACATCCATTTATTGTGGAATTAATTGAAACCATTTTTTTTGTTCATTCACCACTCAAAGAATAAAAATGTTTTCTCTACGCACACGGTTGGCAATCTGTCCATTTCCCTTATTTTACAGCTAAATTGTCACGTAGACTCAAAAAGGTTACCCTGGCACACGCATAACTGGCGCATTTATTATTCCACCCACATTGAACGCATTTGCAGTAATTATAATACGTTGCCGGGTGCGTATTAATTAATTTTGCACACAAATTACCGCGGGCTGAAGCAATACAAAACAGTCACTAAATAATCGATTTTAATATTTTAATAGTACTTTACGCCGTACTAGCGAATTTTAAATATTAGAAACAGAATTTTTTTTATCTCCCCTTGCGGTTAGCTCAGTTGGTAAGAGCAGCACGCGCGATTCGTGAAGATCGTGGGTTCGATTCCCGCACCGCAAGGGGAGATAAAAATGTTCTGTTTCTAATATTTAAAGTTACTAAATAAGTTTAACAGCGCGAACTAACCGAGGCGATTTTCAAATGGCTGAAAAATAGACATATTGACAGACTGACTGATAAAGTTGAATATAAATTAAGTCAAAAACTAATACCAAACGTCAAGTCTGAGATCTATATATATAAAAATTAAACCCGTTTCCCGTTGTCACGCCATAACACAAAAACGGCTTGACCGATTTGGCTGTTTTTTTTGTAGTTTCTAATACCCTGTACTGTACAAGGTTCTTATGGAAAAAATATTATGAAAATCTCTCAGAAAGATTGAAAAACATACATTTGCATTAAAAAACGCGCGTAACGAATGTCAACGTCATTCACAGCCATAGACTATATTGAAAGAGCATCGTATGTTCGGAAACGTGGTTACTTAATTAAATTCTATAAGGCGTTACGAAGTTTGCCGGGTCAGCTAGTCTCTTATAAAAATGTAATTAAAGAAAGAAAGAAAGAAAGAAAGAAAAAACATTTATTGACATCACAAAATTCACAAACAACGCAAGACAAATGAAACAGATGTAGTATAAATACTTTGTGAGGCCAATTTGGGTTCCACCTCAGCGAATGCCGCTGCGACATTTTAACGTCCCAGCAGCGCTGGTATTCTGGTGGAACCCCTTGCTTGGAGAATTAGCAAGTGCCCTGGCTCTTGCTAGTTCCCCACGCCATCGAGTGGCGCTTATAATTTTATGCTAAAAACTACACACAAAAAAGAAAAAAGAAAAAACGACAAAAACAAACATTAATAAAAAAACAGGCAAAGACAATAAAGTACTAAACAATCACAACGGAAGCAGAAGATATAACTATTACAAACACAGTGTTTATAACAAAAACCTAAAAACAAATATAATAAAATCGGGCAAACATTCATACATGCACATACACACCTAAATTCAATCAAATTTACACAAGACAAGCAGGCCCATCACGCGCAATACGTCAAATTTCTCACATGAGGCGACAAAAGCTTTTACACCGTTGATTGGGTGATGGTACACCGTACTCATATTTTCAGCCAATCAGCAGTTGACGCATTGATTTTGACATTTCTTAAGAGCGCGATAAAATTTACTCTCGCGGCGCATGCTAGGCCTGAAAGACAAAAGTTGCAACACATTACATTGGCCAATGAAAAAAAAAACTCGATAATATACTTTTTATTTATTTTTTTATTCTTTGGAGAGTTTTAACTTGGGTGTCCATGAGCGTTTCCGTTAATTAATCTAATTGGACGATTTTTGGGAACCAAAACCTACGGCTGAATTAAAAATATGTCATTTGGCAGGACACTATTTTTATAATTTGATAAGGAAAAGTTTAACATTTATTTTGAAGTTACCCGCTTCGTATTATTTATGTTAAAAATAGAATGAGGGGTTTGTAGGTTACGGATCTCTGGAGGCACAAGTTCGACTCGAACTTGGCCACTCGAACTTGGCCAGTTTTATCATCCCACTAATATTATTCTGATAGTGAGTATGGATGTCTTTTACTCATTCAGTCGAGCTACTGAAGGAATAGGATGAAATTTGGTTCAGACATAGACGATAATCTTTATTAACATACTAGCCGTTGCACTGTGCGTTATCACGTTATTTCAGGATAACATTTATGTGTGATATATGATATGTGGATGAGTTATAACATATCCTATACGTTCATTTTATAACTCATCCATTTTCTATCAAACTGCATCCATATCCATAAGGTTGTTTTGGCGTGAAAGAGTCACAAAGATACACCTTGACTCTGATATATAACATGTGGATGAGTTATAAGATATCCTATACGTTTATCTAATAACTCATCCACTTTCTACCAAACTTCATCCTTATCCATGCGGTAGTTTTGCGTGAAAGAGGCACAAAGATATATCTTGACATCCATACATTCTATCAAAATATATATCAAAATATTAACAAGATACCTGTTAGCACTGTTTAGCTAAGTACATATGTATTATGTTGGCTGAGTTGGGTAGTTTTTCAAACGCTACGTTTGCGTTTGTATCGAGTATTTAGTTCCATAGTAATTGATATGCAGCATTAATTAATATCCACTCGACAGTGTTCCTATTTTCAATTAGTACTTTTTCGCTCAATTGCACTGGAATTTATGAATGTGGTATTTTTATTATATACCTACTACACCCATACCTATAGACGACTGGCTGAGCGTAGTGATAAAAAAAATTACAAAACATATAAAATTAGTTAACGGGTCAAAACGCGACACCATTTTTAGTAGGTAGTTAATATTAAGCACTTACTGCCCGACGTTTCGACGTTAGTTGTTGCAAGTTGACCGAAACGTAGTTCGTATTAACTACAAAAAAATAGTGTCGCATTTTTACCTTTAACTTATTTAAAATGTTTAAGATGGAACGCGAAGGTCTTGAATTTTAAGTTATTCAACATAGCCTGAAGAATTTGTTAAAATAAAATCTAGCTACGTACATAATATTATTTCCAACAACGAGATTTCCAATCTCAGACTTTTAGCAACAAGCGTAAATTAATAAATATTTATTAAAATTATTATTAGAAACAGAAAAAAATTATCTCCCCTTGCGGTGCGGGAATTAAACCCACGACCTTCACGTATCGCGCGTGCTGCTCTTCCAACCGCAAGTTAGCGTAGGCGATTAATTAAAATTAACGCACTATACCTCCCACATATCGACCCTCACCAATTAACGGAACAACAATAACATCAAAGGCCCGCTTTTCCCAGTATTTTCCGCACAGTACTTAAAACAAGTTTTCAAACGCAAACTGCAAAATTTATACGCGAAACGTGCTGAGCTTGGATAAATTATTTTGAAATGTTTCCTTAGGCAATGAGATGGATTTACAGAGTTGGGAGTAGGTTTGAAACTAATACAGCTTTATATGAATGCAGCTTATGAGGCAATTTGAGTGTTCCGTCTTGCATTTCTAAATGATTTCTGTATAGTTGGTTAGCCGATTTTCCGAACAACATTTTAGCAATTTACAAGTCTGCAACAGTTTTCATTTAACATGTTTCTTCAGCAAATAAATAAAATTTGATTATGATACAGCGCAACAAAATTCAGTGGAGGAGTATGCTTACGTCACTATTTTATAAAAACTTCATGGCGAAATATAGATTTACCGAGTTGGAAGTAGTTTTCAAACTGATAGAGCCTTATTAGGCAATATGTATAAACATTCAGGCTTGGATTTCTGAATTATTTTTATATGGTTAGTTGGCCTTCAACTCTGTAAGATACTGCATCAAGAGATACGGACCTTTTATTCCGAAAATACCACTGCATTAAAAAAATAAATAAAATCTATCGGCACTACACTCATCATTTCTTTTCGACTCACCCAAATCAAATCGTTTTGATACATCCATGATAAGCTAAGTTCATCAACTAAAGCCTGTCTGTAAATTGTGTTGTTGAAATTCTTGTACCTAACATTTAATTCCAAACATCAGTACGATTACACAAGAAAGTTTAAATTCGCAACTAGAGTAACACTCGAAACTAAGCACTAAGACGCGCTTTCGGAGCGAAATCTCCTTACGAATTTGAACGCAACGCTGCTCGAGCAGAAATCCTTATTATCCCGCTTATCTGCACCTACTAAAATGGAACTCGTGTGTTTTACACGAAACCCGCTTTCACACACATCTCATTAGGTTTACCTTGCTTCTTTCTTACTGTTGTGAGCAAAAATGTGGTACAGAAAGTGAGATACCTACAAAAAAGTTAACTTTTTAAATATAAATTATTTCGCTAGAAAATTGTTACAATATCGAAGATTATTTGTTGTCTAGATTTGAACTCTGTTGTTGTTCCTATAAATCTATACAATATCACTAAGTACTTCTATTATCTAAAAGTGAATCGCAAAACGTATTGGTAAGCAGCGCATAACTCGACAACGCCGGGAACAATTTTTTTTTTTATATTACACTTCAAGATTGACCTCCACCCACCTGATGTTAAGTGGTAATGAGGTTCTAGCTTAAGGGCGACAAGTACAGCATAATAAATCTGTTACTGGACTTGTCGCCGTTACCTTGAAGGCTTGTCCCCTGCTACTAATGTAGCACCCCCCAGGAGCTCTGGAAGCCTTACTCACACGCAGAAACACAACAACACAGAAGTGATTGCTATTTGGCTGCGGTCTTCTGTATGGAGGTATTTCACCAGTCGGGCTGCTCCAGTTCGAGGGATAAATCGCTATGCCCTACCTCTCTTAAATTTTGACAATTCTTTTTTTTTTAATGTTCATTGAAGTCCAAGGATGGTTTTTACGGCTAGAAAAATTCAAATAATTGCCGGGAAAATTCTACAGACAACTCTTTTCTTTTTCCAGTACAAACGTTTTCTAACTGAAATTTAGAGTCGAGCCCATGGACTTAATATAATAAACATTAAGTCCATGGTCGAGCCACATTCCAATTATTTTTGACAGGACGAAGTCTGTCGGATCCGCTAGTAGTACCTATATACAAAGTCGCTTTTTCTGTATGTTCCTATGTATGCTTCGGTCTTAAAAACTACGCAACGAATTTTGATGCGGTTTTGTTTATTACAAAGTGTGATTCAAGAGGAAGGTTTTTATTTGCAACATAGAATAGAAAAGCCAACATTTTTGTGTATTTACATTGCATCCGTGTGAAGGCTGGGCGAGTCGCTTGTAATATTATAAAACTGAAGAGTTTGTTGGTTGAACGCGCTCATCTCAAAAACTACTGGTTCGAATTGAAATATTATCTTTGTGTTAGAAGGTCCATGTATCGAGGAATATATTAGACTGTATAAAATCACGTTGCAACCAATAGGAACGAAGAATTATGAGAAAATATGGGAAAACGGGTGCAGTACGAGTGCAAATGCGCGGTGAATATGGACCGCTAAAAATAAACCAAAAAAAAAACATATTAAAAAACGGAGAAAAATATTGTTTTCCAACTTATTTTAATGCTTACTTTTAAAGTAAGCTAGCTTAGTACTATAATCACAAACAGGATAATTTTTGAACCTACGCGTTTGAATTATCAAGCTTTTATCGCTTCTAATATTTACAAGGTAAAATATTCTATACTAATTATTTCTATTATAAAGAGATATTTGTATGTTTGTAATGAATAGGCTCAAAAAGTACTAGGCTGATTTAAAAAAATATTTCACCAATATAATTCTACATTCTTCCAATTTGACATAGGCTACAAAATTAGGGATCCTCGGTAAAATTTGAAAAATTTCAACAGAAAAGCGGAAAAAATTCTCCAAGGCGAAACGAAGTTCGCCGGGACCGCTAGTAAATTTTATAAGTATTCATTAATAATGTTAACATGGATTATTGCACACAATTTTTAAATTGTATTTAATTAATATTTTAATTAAACTGAACTGGTGAATTGTAATATTAATTAAATGCGTATATTAAAAAATATATTTACTAAAGTTGGGAAATAAATTTACTTAAGAGTCAGTTGGACAATTTTTTGACTGCTTTGACCAATGACGAGTGGTAATTAATTTCATAAAGGAACGATAACTTACTATGTATCCGTTGATGTATCAGTTTAACATCACAAGGCACAATCATCGAGGGTCAATTCAATTTAAATCTTTATTGCATGTCACATGGGTCCAAAGCAAGTTCGTTACTTGACAGTGAGCACGTTCAATCACAAACAACAGTCAACAATTCACTCTCCATCATAGTATAAGATAGTGCAACACACGTTTAATACATTCCCCATATTTCAACTCAAGTCTTTCTTTGCATTCTTCTTTACCTAAGCTGAATTATCTTATTGAAGCCTCCACATACAATTCCGTTGTTTGTGGGATAAAATACATTGGAGCACCGTCCCTCTTGCTAGGACTGCATTGAGAAGAGCGGCAACTACCCACTACAAACACCTCTTATAGGCTAATTAGAAATCATAGGTATATGTTTTATTCAAGTAATAAATAACATGGTAATAGTTCCAACTATTAAATAACGCACTAATTGCATTAATGCGAAAAAAGAAATTGTATAAATGTATAGATGTCAGGAGTTTGGATGTAAGTTTTTAACAAACGATTTCGTTAAGAATTTAGATGACATTTGGTAGAAAGATAAGATACTAGATTAACACAGAATATTTTATATCCCAAAACAACGCGAACGAAGCCGCGGGAAGAAACGAATTATGAATCGTCTATATCAGTGATTCCCAAAGTAGTCTAGGTGGACCCCCAGGGGTCCACGGGAGACTTGCTGGGGGTCTACGTAGGCGTGAATAAAAAATGGGAGTCCATAAGGTGTTAATGGGGGTCCACGAAAATTTATCTGCTTTTAATAATAAAGAGCAAAAATGTAAGCATAGTTTTTATAAGGGCCTACCTACATTGTTTTAAGTACCTAACTAAGCAGATAATATTTTAATAAGGCAAGCGACTGTTACTTGTCCAAACTTGCGTATTCGATATTACAATTTCGTGCACAGACGAATGTGGTAGAAATGTAGCAGCATGGGGTCCACCGAAACCAGTAAAATTTTGAAAGTGGTCCACGAGAAAAATAAGTTTGGCAACTATTGGTCTATATCAACTCGAAGCTACCTCCAGTTCGGAACCTACAACTACAGAAAAGATACTGCCAAGAAAGTCAGTAGTTTTCATTACAAAGAAAGCTGAAGTTATAACTATGAGAATACTACTCCAGATCAAATTATGCAGTTTAGTTTTGATGAGTGCAGTCGTAATAGTAATGGTGCCATGAGAATATACAGCTGCCCAGCCACATAGGTAAAACCCCAAGTAACTATTTATAATAATTTCCATCTTCCTTGTTATTGTTTAAATGAATGATTACGGAATGAGGCAATCCTACGACCTTGAACTCAGCTATTAATACTAGATCTAGTGCTCCTGTGTTTATTATTCCAAACGTATACAATGAGAAATTATAGATCTTAAAATATCTGCCGCTGCTGCGCATAAGAATAGCAAAACGGTCTTGAAATTTGAATCTAATTTGCAGCTGTCCAAGGATTTCTTGGTTTACATTTGATTTATTTATTTGTCTGAAAGAAATGGGACGTTGATACCATTCACGAATAGTTTTATGGTATCAGTACCGTAAAAAAGGACTTGTTATATAAACTACTAGCTGTGACCGCGACTTCGTTCGCGTGGATTACATCCTTTCAAGACCGGTTTTACCCCTATCTCCTCTAATATTCGAAACAAAAAGTAATCTATATTTTAATACACGTTTTGAGCTATATTTGTGTCACATTTCATATCTCTAACTTAAAAAGTTCGTTCGTAAGAGGTTCAACGTATACCTATACTAAATTTCATCAAACTCAGTTGACAGGTTTAAGCGGGATAGCGTAACAGACAGACAGAGTTACTTTCGCATTTATAATATTAGTAGGGATTAGTAGGGATTTAAAAGTAATCAAATGTTTGATAGATAATGATGCGACGTCACAGTGTACATTTTTCGTACATAGAACATTTAAAATGGTATCGTGTATGGACAAGTATTTAAAGGTATCTTAGTTGAATGTCAAAAACCCTATTCTATCGAAAATAAGGATGGTACTCTTGCCATTCGAGCATAGTACAGTAGTGTACTAAATACAGAAAGCCCTAAAATTCCACAAACCTTTGTGACCAGACAAAAAAACAGATGGGAATCGTCTAAAGTGTCAAAAGTGACACGTGTTTAAAAAATGGTTTAAATGAGGCATTCATAGAGTTCGAATATAGCCAGTCGTCTGCATGACTATTGAATGCAATGAACACGATCCACAAATAGTTTGCTAGTCACGCTGGAAGTCTACTTGTTATCACATCACGCTTCCTGCGGCTCTATCGGCCAATGAGAGCGATGTCCTTGCTTGCCCACGCGCAGCCCGTGTAGCCACTGGACAATACGCGAAACTGATTTGAAGTACCTAAAATAAAACCAAATATGAAACCAAACGTCAGTCAATCTAAATTAGGCGAACGAACCTACATTATGAAACGGTTGACAAACCATAAAAACGGCACCTTGAGATTTTTCGGATTTACATTCGAGGACCGCAAAATTTCGCTAGTTATATTTACAAATCAATCTAGCACCGTAGGCGCGAATTGTTTTGTTTATTTGATATTAATTAAATTAATTAATTATTATTGCGGTGGTAATTAGATTGAAATTCGACTTGAAAAGATTTTTGGGTTTTACGCGTGCTTTTGCAAATTAGTTGAGTTTGCATCTATCGCGGTTTGGGTGATTAAATAAGTATCTTAACTTAGAACCACTCTGAATATCGCTGAAAGTGAATGCAAACTCCAGAGATGCAACGGATAGCCGGTTGCTATTCAGTATCCGGCCATTATTTTACTATTCGGCTGAATACCGGATGGTTGCGCAATATTCGGCCGAATACCGAATAGTGATTATGTTTATCTAGTAATTAAATTTGAAAAATGGTTAGTATACAAGAAAACAACAACTAATTATCAATATTCACCACTATACACATTAAACAAAAAAAACATATCTATTCAACAAAATAGGCGGGCACACGTGTACTGCATACGAAATAGTTCCGCACAATGTCTTAATAAAACTCGTTTCTTGGCTAGAAAACGGTCCGCGCGAACAGTAAGAGGGACCCCACACTAGCGTCTTTCGAGCGTCAGCGTCTTGCCGGCGACCTCCGCACACTAGCGTTGGTTGGGCGTTGCGTCGACGCGGCGCCCGCTCAGCGTCGACGCGGCGCCCGCACAGCGTCGGCGCGGCGTTTGAGCGGCGCTTGCGCTGCGCGTCCTCCGCACATCGAGTTCGAGCGTTGCGCCGCGCTGACGTCATGTACAGTTATTTCGAAAATGGAAATGTAAGATTTGAATAACGCACAATTTAATGTTTTATATTGCAGTGATAAATTAATGCTTTCAACTTGTAAAGGAAAAAATATATTTTACCTATTTGACACATGGCCCGAATAGGCAACTTTAGCATTTATTTTCTCGAAAACTAAAAGTACTTAATTGAAAATGGGTTTCTTTGGCAATATGAGTTAGTATTTTAAGCTACATCCATATTTGCTATCAGCCAAAAAGTCTTCTACCTACTGATTCTAAAACACGGTCGGGCCGAAACAATTGAGTTGACCATTGTACTGTTGACAAAATAAACGCTGCGCAGGCGTCGGGCCGTCGCGGCGCCTGTGGAGCGCAGTCCTGGCGTTCGTTATTTCGACCGCGCCGCTGCGCAAGCGTCGCGTCGGCGTCGCGTCAGAGTTGCGTGGGCGTCGACGCTCTAAGAACGCTAGTGTGGGGTTACGCTAATAGGTTGAAACCTGAGCGCCCGCCGACAAACTAAATTATAGGTATCGTTTGGCCGGCCGAATATCCGGTATCCGGTATCCGGCCAAACACGTATCCGTTGCATATCTAAAACTTACCATTAGGCATTCGAAATCGTAGTATGTAAAGGTGCATTCTCCTTTTCCTGGTTAGTTTTTAATTGGTAGACCATTTTTTGCTCCGAACAAAAACGTGTGGAAAAAACAACGAACGTCTATGACCTCGACTAAACATGTGTAACACACTACGCCGCGCGATTGCATCAATTTAGTGCACTCGTGTGTTAACTCACTTTTAAAATGTGATGGCGGAGTAGCGCAGGACTGCGAAATATTATGTTTTTACGTTTTTTTATACTACTTCGCGCCGCATTAAAGAACTTAAAATATTTTAAAGACACCGCTACAGACACAAACAGAAAAAAAATCACCAACTTGCGGTCAGCACGCGCGATACGTTAAGGTCGTGGGTTCAAGCACCACTCCGCAAGGGGAGATGAAATTATTCGGTTTTTTTTAAATAATATATGTATGTGCCAAGGTGCTGTTACCCGAAAAATGCAAAAGAGTACTGCTGGACTCTAAAGGAATTGCAAAAAGGTATTTTTTAATAATTTTATTACTTCGAATCCGTGAAATGCAAAGAGTGTCAGTAGGGAATCACCGAAATCCATTTTTTCATTGACAATGTCGTCACATTTACGTGTAAATACTGATTTTGTTACCACTTGGGCGTATAGAGCAGATTTCCAAGGATTGACCAATAAACCAGCTCATTTAATAGTACCTACAATAAATTTTAAATTAAGTTATTCACGTAAGTAATAGGAACTTATTACACATTTGAATGCGGCCTGCTTTATAATTTATTTTATTAGTCACTAATATCATGATTAAAAAGATGAACTGATTCATGAAATGCTTAATAAGCCGGGTAAAATTTCTTTTCCTTCTTATACCCCACACCGATTCTTCATTTAACTGATTACTTACTTACTTTACTTACTGACCACAGAGTTTTTGGAAGATTTCTCAGCTGCCAGTTGTATATTAAACTAGCGGACCCCACAGACTTCGACCTGTAAAAAATATTTACAATGTGGCTAGACTCTAAATTTTAGTTTGAAAACGTTTGTACTGGAAAAAGAAAAGAGCTGTTTTAAGAGTTTTCCTGGCAATTATTCGAATTTTTCTAGCTGTAAAAACCATCCTTGGACTTCAACGAACATTTTATAAAAAGAATTGTCAAAATTGGTGTAAGCGTTGTCGAGTTATGCGCTTACCAACACTTTTTGCGATTCATTTTTATATAATAGATTAGTTATCCGTTCGAAATGAGCACGTTCAATTAATGACGAATTTTGAGTTAGCGCATTGAACCAGCGCAATAGAGTGCGCCTGAGTTATTGAGTTAGCGCAACTATTCTTTCGAGTTACCTGGCGGCATGATTGACGTAAACGGCAGTGACCTACTGTCCATGAACATATAAATATTAAACTATAATAGCCAGTCAAACACAAACGCTTTCAAGTTGACATTCACACTAATTAGTCCTGTTCTACTCGAGTAGTAATTAAGAAACGAATGGCTTAGTAATGTGATAATGCTAACCGAAGGTAATGCTGAAATTGTACTAACATTGATGAATGTTTTTCCTACTTTCATACATTCAATTTATCTATAAAGAGTCCTCCGATAGGCGAGACAGTGGGACAACGTTTAGCGATTCTGGCTGTTAACCCTTGATGAAGTATAATTGGTTTTCGTCACTAAGTTACGGTCGTAAGGTTTGTAAATTTGAGGTGGTAACTATTTTTTCCTATTATGGGTTAAACTATGGCTCGTAGTTTCGATTCCCACCCAGTGCAAGCATTCGTGTGATAAACATTGTGCTTGTTTTTTCTGGGTGTTTAATTATACATTGTGGTACAGTCAGCGTGAAAAAGACACCCAGGTTGTTTAAATAATAAGACACAACCTAAAATTCAGTGTTCGCAGCAAATAATCCTCATTACCACTTAACATGAGGTGGGATGAGGTCAATCTTGAAGTGCATTATAAAATAAATAAATAAATAAAGTAAATGCTCCTAATATTGTAACGCAAATTTATAAAAATGTATGTTTGTCACTCTTTCACGTAAAAATTATTAAACAAGTTTGGATTTAATTTTGGTAGACAGAGAGATGATAATATTATGCTTCATTTTTATAGGATACATTTTTATCCCAAAATAACACACAAGTTGCGGGAACAGTAATGATAAATTTTAAATCTTTCGTCCTATTTAGCGACTATAACACGCATTGTTGACGAGAACATAGAAACTGTTTTTGCACCCGTTACTTTTTGATTGTGTATTTGAAGCTGTATCGTCGTTAGGTCTAATTGCTAAAACACAAGTGTTCGAGCTACTAACTTTTGCATCAGGTTAGTGTATGTGAATATTCTATTCTTGTGTTTAATTTTCTGCTATTTATGATTAATAATTTTGTTGTTATCCATACTCACATTTTTACTGTTACCGCACCCATAAACGAACTATCTGCATGACCCAACGGTTGACTAGTAGAGAATGCTCCTAGCATTGAGTCCACCTTTTGTACTTTTTTTTGTGCTATAAATTTTTTAAGTAAATAAATATTGTCCGATACTCATTTATTAGCCTAACTGTCTTATGCGCGACTAAATCTGTGAAAACGCAAAGTCTCAGTGCTTAGCTAATTTCGCGACTACAGTCTAATCCTTACAGTTGTTACTAGACCCCATAGAAGACTTACAATGCTCACAGTCTAGTTCTTATTGAACGTGACGCCTAAATATGGTGACCACGTACCAGGCCGGTTTGTTCCCACTTCTGGCCGTGACGTCATAAACTTGTCCATTGTTATGCAAGCCATGTGTGCACACGCCGATGATTCATGCCAGCCATTAATAAGACATTCTGGAGCGATTGATTTTCAGACAGGAAAATACGTGCTCATAGAAGTAAGCGGGGAAGTTTTATACGTTTGGTAATGTTATAACCTCCTATTCATATTGTAAACGCGAAAGTATGGATGTAAGTTTGTTATTTTTTTTATGTTACTCTTCAAGACTGACCTCATCCCACCTGATTTAAGTGGTAATGGTCCTAGCTTAAGAGCGACAAGTACAGCTTAATAAAACTGTTACTGGACTTGACGCCCTTACCTTCAAAACTTGACCCCTGCTACTAATGTAGCACCCCCAGGAGCTCTGGAAACCTTACTTACACGCAGGAACACAACAACACAGAAGTGATTGTTATTTGGCTGCGGTCTTCTGTAAGGTGGAGGTATTCCACCCCGACTGGTGGAATACCTCCACCTGCTCCAGTTCGAGCGATAAATCGCTATGCCCTACCTCTCTCAAAGACTCTTTCACGCAAAAACAACGGATTCGGATGAAATTTGGTAGGAAGAGAGATAACATACAAGAATAACATATAGGACACTTTTCATCTCGTATTAAAGCAGGCAAGTCACGGGCAACGTCGAAAACGGGTTCGAATTAGAAAGCTATGTCTTCTTTCTAACTCTTTGATAGTTTAATTGGACATTAGACAATGATAAAAGAGACATTCCGAATCGTTTCTGACTTTGTAATAAAAGGGTTCTCATCAAACCTATTCCAAAAAATTGCCAATTGCATGTTACAAAAAACCTGTTCCACATCGTTAAACCCATTGCAATTCAGTTTAAAATAAAATAAATAAAAATAAATGCGCCAGACAATCACACCAATCAGCTGGTCTCAAACTAAGTTTTTCCCTTGTACTATGAGCACCAGACGACGAATACTAACTGGGGCCGTCATCCCAGCACACCCAGACCCAAGTCAACTTAGAAAAGTTTGTTTTCCAAATTGACCCAACCGGGAATCGAACCCGGAACATTTCGCTCTTTGGCCGCCTACTTTGGCCACTGCGTCACCGAGGTCGTCATATTGGACAACATCACATTAATTGCTCTAATTCTGTGGTAAGTAGCTTAACCACTTGTATTTCAGAAATCAGAAACAACGACGGTACAACAACAGCCAGACACGATATAGAAAATATCGTTTCCCATATTGGCTCGAACGGGGATCGTACCCGGGACCTCGGAAATGGCGCGTCGCTACGGCCCGCTCGACTCTCGGCTACGGAGGTCGTCCAATTAAATGCCATTTATATGTATTGACAAATAAAACCAACGCACGCACTGCGGTATCAAAAACACACAAACCCGCTGTTCAAACTAACCACTAAAGACCAAAAACATCAGTAAAACATTCGGAAAACTTCTATTACAAGTGATATGTTTTCATGAAACAAATATAGTGTGTTCCAATTTACGAACGCGCTTTTTAGTCACCCGGTAATGCAAACACGGGTAACGGTTGGAAACATGTCACGGTATACATTTGCTGTTCAATGTTACTGGTTAACCTAATAACCGCCAACTACTTCTATAGAAGTTCAGGATTTTCGTGCCGTCAACGCCACTACTTCTATAGAAGTTACTCATTGTACCTACTTTAATTAAATACCTTTACGGTGCATTAAACATTTGTTTCTCTTGTAATTTTGTAAGATGGACAGGATTGAAGCCCATTTTTGTTATTTTGCCAAAAGAAACAGGCTTTATAGTGTTTTAAAACAGATAAAAACAAAAACGCCTGAAATATTTTGATGTCCCATACGCCAACGACTTCATATCAAGTAGGCTAGTGATGTGACGCGATAGTTGCATTCATTACAATCCTACATGTTTACTTTGTTTTGTTCCATACAAATATTCATAGATTTTATGATTGACAATTAATTCCGGTCTGAAAATAACGTATTACATAATAAATATTGAAATTAATTTATTTCACGAAGATCCTTACTAATATTATAAATCAGAAAGTGAGTTTGTTTATTTGTTCCGCTTTCACGACATAACTACTGAACTGATTGCTTTTAAATTTTGCAGACGTATAGTTAGAAGTCCGGATTAAATAATAGGTTACTTTTTATCCCGAAAAAAAAACTGATATTCCCGAGGGAAAACAAAAATATAGTTTGCTATATATATTGGAAGGTAAAATATTGTAAACGAATATAAACATGTAAATGTAGAAGCTAAATGATACGATAATGAATCCCCGTAAATGTGGAATTCCCGAGGGATGACGTACAATTTGTTTTATCGTCTAAACTGATTTTTACATCTACTTAGCTATATAATATAGTGTACTATTCAGTTTTTGTTTAACAACTAATCGTATCCAGCGTTACATCGCGCTTCTTAGATTTTTCCGTGGAAATGAGAAGTTTTCTTATAGTTGTGATTTATACCGCAATATAACCGAATTACACGCGGGCGAAGCCGCGGGCGGAAGCTAGTTAATTTATAATTTATTTAGAATTTTCGATATTGCAACACCCATCTCTACGCAATGACAAGATTTCAGTGCTACGAGCGCCACCGACTTCAATGCAAGTAAACCTGTGACGTCGTAAGCGTACAGGTGTCAAGGTCATTGTGTCATAGTGCTGGCCATTACAAACGTGCGCTCGTCTGTTTTTTTTTCGTACAATAATCATTAAATACAATTATCGAAAATATAAAAAGTAAAATATCGAAAGGTAAACTTACACAAACTATAAAAAGTTATTAAATATACGAATAATATTCATTCTGCTGACTATTCATTCTTTTGTCTTACTTTTCACCGTAACATACTTGTTATGATTTATTACTACCGTACAAGAGCCGTCTTTTTTTTATTCAAATCGTCTAGAGAGATAGAGAGAGATTCACTCAAGGTGAAGAAAGAAACGCATAGACAACACTTCTATTTGAGATATTTATCTTGCCACGAGCGCCAACGACTTGTGTTGCGGATATCCCAAAGTTAAAGAAACGCAGCTTTTATTTTACGACGTAAATTTATTTTCCTTCTGTTATTTTTCACGTTCACTGTCGCTAAGCAACTATGTCTATGATCAGTCTATGACATCCTCCGGGGAGTGAAGGACCGGGAGGTCTAAAGTAGACCTTTATGAGGTAATGTCGCCAAACCGAACTGGCGGTTTTACTACTCTACCAGATCGTGTAGTTAGTCGTTGGTCAGTCTGAGTCACATATAGTTCGTCTTTTGTCTGTATTTCTAAAGGGAAAAGTTTTTGGACAGGTCTTATTTTTTCGCCCGAAGCAGTTCTGACCTTTACCACCCTACAATAGCCGTCAGCTCCTGAATACACCTCTGTGACAAGAGCCAGTGGCCATCGTATGCGCTTTTCATTTCCTACTTCCAACAAGACAACATCACCTACTTTAAGTTCCCTCACAGGAAACCGTCTACCCTTGTGAATCAAGTTACTAACGTATTCATTTCTAAAACGGCGTCTAAAGTTTTCACGCAACGTTTGACAATATTTCGCCCTCACGTTGAGTGATCTTCTGTCAATTTCGTCTATTTCTGGAACCTCATGCTCCATTATGGGTCTGATAAACATAGCGGGTGTGAGTGGTTTGAGGTCATCATGATCATTGGCTATGTATGTGAGTGGTCTGTCGTTTATTGTGGCTTCGCAGTCGCATAAAACTGTCTGTAACTCAACTAAGGTTACCGAAGCTCTACCCAAAACTCTTCTCAGCGTCTCTTTCATGACCCCGACCATCCGTTCATAGAACCCTCCCCACCAGGGAGCACCGGGAGGTATAAAGGTCCATTTAATTTTAGCAATCGACGAATAACAAAGTATCTTGTCCCAATCAACAGACTTAAGACAATTATTGAAGCCAGTGAAATTCGTCCCATTGTCGCTAACAATTTGTTTAACTCTACCGCGGCGTGCTATAAAGCGACGTAATGCCAAAATAAAGTCATGTGTCGACAATGATTCTGTGACTTCAAGATGTACAGCACGATATGTTGCGCAGGTAAAAAGCACGATCCAACATTTCGCGCCTGTTCGTAATGTAAGTGGTCCAGCTAGATCTACGCCACTAACTTCAAACGCTGTGCTGGCTTCGACTCGACCTACTGGTAAGCTCGCCCTGTGAGTATGCGGTGCTTTAGCTTTATATCTCTTGCAGACAACACATCCTCTAATTACTTTTTTAACAAGCTTTCTTATTCCAATGATCCAATAGGCTTCTCTGATGTTGGCCATTAACGTCTGTGTTCCAGCATGTTGTAGTATCCTGTGACGCTCTTCAACCAGTCGCTGAACAAAAACGTTTGTTGACGGTAGAACGATTGGTGATTTAAAATCAAAACTTTCATTTGTGAGACCTAGTTTTGTTTCCAAACGTAATAATCCGTCTTCGTCTCTAACTGTTTGCAGTTTTTCTAATTTATTTTTGTTTTTGTGTTGAATAAGACGAAACAGTATCTTCTCGGTGTGTTCAAACTCTTCGTAAGTAAGTTCAGCATTTTTTCTGTTGTCTTTGTATTTCAGTCTTAACATCCAACTTATCATTCTAATTGTCTTCGTATAGCTGGAAAAATATGATAACTTGTCTAGAAAACTGCTTTCTTCTACTAACATCACTTTCAGCGATCCTTTCTTACGTTCTTCATTAACGAGTGTGCTATCCACGGCAAGTTCTGTATTAGCTGGCCACTCTTCGGGCGGAGCATACAACCAAGACGGTCCCAGCCACCAATGACTCTCCAACAGACCTTTGAAGCTGACTCCTCTTGAAGGTAAGTCTGCGGGGTTCATTTTACCGGGAACATGTCTCCAAGATTGCGGGCTTGTACTCTCTTTTATTTCCCGAACTCTATTAGCAACAAATACGCTCCAGTCACCTTCGCCCTGTATCCAAGATAAAACTACACTAGAATCCGTCCAGTAATATATTTGACAGTTAGGCAAGTTAAGTGCTTTAATCACGGTCGCAGCCATTCTGGTCCCTAGCGTCGCAGCAATAAGCTCTAAGCGAGGTGTAGATACCTTTTTTACAGGAGAAACTCTAGATTTAGCAGTAACAAGGCTGACACTGACGTCATCGTGATAATCTGATCGTAAAAATACGCATGTTGAATAGGCATGTTGACTAGCATCGCTAAAAACATGAAGAGTGTTAGAACTTTCGGAAATATCATGCTTAGTAAGTCTTCTAGAAATTTTAATTTCAGCTACTAAATAAATGTCCTGAACCCAATCCAAAAACTCTTCTTTTAAATCCCTGGGTAGCTCTTCATCCCACTTTAATTTCTGTATCCATGCCTTCTGTAGCATTATTTTCGGCTTTATAGTTGCTGGACAACACAAACCGATGGGGTCGAAAATCTTTTGAGCTACTGATAGTAAACTACGTTTTGAAACCTTATTAGACTCAGGAGCAATTACTATATTTGCATTACAGTTTAAGGTATCGTTCTCAGTGTCCCAAACCAATCCTAATACAGATACAGCTTTAGTTTGTGAATTGATTCGTTCAGGCGCTGTCACCCAACACCGGAGATCGAAATTACCAAGAGCCATGATATCTTTTGCTTCTTGAATAAATTTTTTCATTGAATTGACTGTACTCACGCTCGTTACACAATTATCCACATAAAACGATTTCTTCAACTTATCAGCGGTTTCTTTATAATGCGGAAGACCACAGTCCAGATCACAATCTAGGTGGTAGTTGATCGTTGCAGCTAGATGAAAAGGACTTGACTTAACTCCAAAAACAACTCTTCGATGACGGTAAGTAATGACGACTTTCTCTTCTTTACAAATGTCCTTCCACCATAAGAACTTCAGGTATTCTCGGTCATCAGGGTTTAGCGATATCTGTAAAAAAGCTTTAGCCACATCTGCCGTAACTCCTATAGCTTCTTTCCTAAAATCAACGAGTAGTTCTGGTATAAGTTCTATTAAATTTGTACCCTTTTCTAAACACGCGTTTAACGATACACCATTGACGTCTCTTGCTGATGCATCAAACACCGGCCTTATCTTTGTAGTCTGACTTGATTCTTTTATCACTGCATGATGCGGAAGAAACATACCACGATGTGTATCATCTTGGTCTGGTGCCAGTTCAATTATACCAAGCTTCAACCACTCCTGGAATGCAGCGTCGTAGTCGGACATTTTGCCTAAAGATTGAAGGCGTGCCGTAGTAGACATCAAGCGTTTTTCTGCAATGACATAATTCGATTGTGGACGAGGCATGTTATCTCGCCAAGGTAACGAAACTTCATACCTATTTTCATCATTGACAGAAATATTTTTGTTAAAATCATCTAAAATTTGTTTTTCGTAAGCCAACTTTGATATGTGTTCCGAAGGATCCCTAATTCCTAACGATTCTAGATTCCACAAATCAGCAATATCAACTTTAGTGAGACATTGTAATGTTGTACTTACAGTCGAACTGAAAATACCTGTCACCGGTCCCTGAATTGTCCACCCCAATTTTGTATTGATAGCAGTAAGGTTGTTTTCTAAATGGACAACTTCGCCGGTCAGAAGAAAGCCTGAAAAGTCAGCACCTATTAGTAAGTCGATTGTGTCTGGACAGTCAGTCGTATCAGTTAAACAGATTGATTTGAGACTTAGTTGATTGGCTACAGATGAAGGAACTTTAGGTAACATACCACAAATATCAGTTTTCTCTACTACAGAAATTACAAAATTAAAATTGGACACAGTACTTTTAAGAAGTAAATTGTATACAAAATGTTCTTCTGTTTTTGTTTCTATACCGCCGAATAAACAATGGTTCATACTTTCCTTTCTGATAGGTTTTACATCCAACTTTTTCATCAAATCTTTACGTACATACGACCTCTGTGCACCACTATCCATCAAACCTCTTACGCAAATTTCTTTGTTGCCGTAGACAATTTTGACAGCAAAAGTTTGAAGTAAAGTTGTTGACTTTATTTGACAAAGCAGTGACTTTTCTGTTGACTTCTTGTCATCATTATTGTTATCTGAACTGTTGAATGATTTTATGGAATTTTTGTTATGATTGTCCTCAATTTCCGCACACATTAATGTAACATGGCGTTTCTTGCAAAATAAACATTTAGGGAAGCTTCTGCACTTCTTGGCAATGTGATTAGGTCTCAAACATATTACGCAAGCCTTTTTATTGTTTAAAAAATCTTGCCTTTCTTTGAGAGTTAATTTCATGGCCTTGTTACACTCTGAACTTGCATGGGAATCTTTCTCGCACCAGAGACACATACTTCGGAGAGATAAAGATGACGAATTCTTATTCTCGGCTCTATCAGCTTTTGTGTTCGTTATAAAACAAGCAGTTGGTAGTTTAGAGTCTGAAGAGCCTGCAACGGGCATGAAACCTTCCCGTGCCATTCTGATTCTCTCCTCAGATTCAACCTCTTGTTTTAGAAACTGAACTAACTTACTCAGATCATCTCCCTTCTCTTCATTGCGTACTCGGATCCTGTTCCATGTTCTTAGAATGTCTATTGGCAAGGCTGATTCTATCATAGGGAAAAGCACTGAATCATATTTATTCTTCGTCACGCCTAATGTTTCCAACGCCTGTAAGTGGGTTTGAAGGCTATCGTAGAGTGACGACAAATCTTCAATTTGGCCTCCTTGATTCATATTGACTAAACTAAGAAGGCCCCTTACATAGGTTTCTATAAGAAAGTCATCGCGGGCGAAACGATTTTTCAGTGCGCTTAACGCTTTATGATAGTTTTCTCCAGAAGGAGGGTATGTTTCTACTAACAATCTGGCGCTTGAACCGTTTTCCATTGCTTGTAATAGAAATTGAAACTTGTCAATATCCTCTAATTCGTTATTTTCGTGTAATTTCCTAAATTGCCCCCAAAATAGTAACCAGTTTTTTACATTACCGTCAAATTTGACCAGTTCCAGTTTGGGAATGTTAATGGTTTTCTTGGCTGGGGATTTTTCTGCTGTCACTACTGAACTATACGACGACTTGCTGTAAGGCTTGTTCTTCGGCTCTACGAGCTTGCGATAAGTGTTTTGTATCTTTGACCAACGTTGACGATATTCAAAACCCTTGTCTTGGTCATTTTGAAACTGGACCTCGTCAAATATTTCGGCCTCACACCACACGTCTCGGAGAGCTGCCTCAGTAGCCATCAATTGCTCAGCCACATCAGCAAGGAGTGAGAAGGATTCGTCGAGCTCATCGAGATTTTTGGCTTCAACCGTTTTGTCGAAGCCATCTGCCGACATTGTGAATTCACGACGTAACTGCGTCCTTTTCCTTTTTAGGGAATCCATATTTGTTTATCACTACCACGGTCGCCACTAAATGTTGCGGATATCCCGAAGTTAAAGAAACGCAGCTTTTATTTTACGACGTAAATTTATTTTCCTTCTGTTATTTTTCACGTTCACTGTCGCTAAGCAACTATGTCTATGATCAGTCTATGACAACTTGATATGAAGTCAACGGACTACGTTATAAAATGAATAGTGAAGTGCCTTTTATAATAAATGTGTTGCAAGATTATGCATGTATTTTTGTCTATGATAATAGATACTCGTTTTTCTTACTAAAAATGTTCATAAAATAAAACAAATTACTATTATAATGTATCAGGGTTTATTTATATTTGCAAAGTTTAATAAAAAATCTTGATTTAGACATCAATTTTTTTTATCGATATGACGTTATGCCACATCCTTGCTTTCGTACTATAGAAACTGTTATACATTTATACGTTGGCATACAGCGGGCCACTACGTTAAAGATAGCTGGGCTGGGAAAAGGTTAAGCTAACGGCGTGAGGGCCTGGCGAGTTTAAAATCGAATCTCCACTAATACAGTACAAAATGATTTCTCTTTTTAAATAATCAACAGTATATACACTGGTAATAACTATTTTTAACCTACTAATTAAAATAGCAACAGGATAAAACTAAGTTTCTTTTAACTTATGCGGTTTTTCCTGTTCCTAGCTTTAGCCAGCACATACTATATAACCAACTTGATATGACATGAATCTCAATTTTTTAGGATAGAACAACTGAGTTGCGAGACTTTTCATTTCATTTCGCCTTGGTAAATAATTTCACATTTCACCTTGGTAAATTGTTTAACTCATTTCATTCTATCTCCGCGTGACTGGTACCAACACACTTTTTACTTCTCCCATACATCATACCTCTCGATTAACAAAATGTCTAATTTACGTAAGCCATGTTGTGGTATCCTGTTATTGGCTTAGATTTATGTATCATGTTTGGTCTTTTATGTAAATTTATGGTATTGCTTTTGGATATCCTAATAAATAAATAAAGACTTGACTTTATAACGAGAATTTTATGTGATTACCCTCTACGTTACAGACGACGGTTAATCTTTATCGATAGTAACCGTTAATCAATTGTTAAACTAAAACAACGTCCCATCACTAACTTGTGTTTGATAGTGACGTATCGCGGGTTAGGCCAGGGCATTCTGCGGTCTGCCCAGAGTTCTTGGGCTAACTTTCAGGGAGGGTCTAAACTTGTAACGATTGTGGTATGTTACATAATTTAGCCTATGGACGTGGTTGATTAATCGATTCACAGTCCTATGACGAGACACAGAAATTAATTGATCTTCAGATGTGATTAACCTTATCTTAAAGTAATTATTTGTTTGTTGAAAATATTATGAATTTAAAAAATTTAAAAATTAATTAAATACTTATACGTGTAATATTAAAATTTAGAAACTATAGTAAACTTATTTAACTTTTCTCATACTAACTCACCCTCTCACATACATACACTCACTCACGCCTAAAACACCGAGAGGACTCACATAAAATCAATTAAAATTTTATTGTTTATTTAGCAATATCTCTGTAACTAAACTAATTGTAATGCTGTGGCTTATAAATAATGTGTAATATTAACTCCGAGGCTAGAGGCGCTGAATGCTGAAATACGGGACTCACATCCCAGTTCGGCAGCAGATGCCATAATTTATACTAAAGCATTAGTTATAGGCTTAAAGTTATGCTAATATTGTACTACACTGTTTTTTGAGCAATAAATATTATTATTATTATTTATTATTAGTGGAAAGGTCCGAACGATTAAAATTTGTTGAAAGTAGTGAAAAGTTCAACGCACGTTCTGGCGAAGTTGAAAATTTATTTGATACAAGCTATTGCCCGCTACTTTATTTACGGTAAACAGGACAAAAAGTTAAGACGGGCGGAAAACGCTCTTTCCTTTGGTATCAGATATCTAGGGTCTAGGCGATGTGGTGCTGTCTTTGTTTCAACTTTCTGTAATCACAACTATTTTACCACAGTATCACACAATGTATGTGATGTTTTCCAATATTTGTTCATTTTGTTATCTGTAAAAACGTTGAACATATCGTCAAATCTATAGAAATGCGATGCGCGTTTATTTACCACCTTTAATACTTTTGAATGCATAACCACAAAACAACATAAACATGAGAATATAACAACAAATTTAAGTGCACTAGAGTACCTATAGCTGGATTCGAGATAGAGCAAATATAATTTTATTATTTCTCTAAATATAATGATCTAGTTGAATAAGGGTTAATAACATTATTTATAAGCATCGTTTCCCGCGCGCGTGCATGCTTGTTTTCCATCAGACCATCTTCATATTTTTTCTTACACTTTCGCACCCCACACTCGGAGTAGACATAAGTATAATTAAATAAAAAGCTTTTATCCTGATATATGCCTGTCTCATTCATAATGTGACATGCGCATATTTTATCAGCTTAATCTACGTCTTCTGTCACCATGACAGCGACTCTCTTCACTCAGTTTTATTAATGTAACCGAAATAATCAGGTTTTAACTGTCAAGTCACAGTAATAATAACACACTTTCATAGAAATATCCTTTAAAGAGTAATATCAGCATGTATTGGCGTCAGATAAAACAATTTAAAGGTAAAAAATGAATGGCATATGACAATTTTGACAACTGTCAAATCATTACCGGTTAAATTATATCGATGAAACTGACCCTTGATGTGAGTTGCACCAACAATTTTTAATAAAATGATAATTACGCTGCCGCGAAGTACATTCCTGTCACTGTCACGGGAGATTTGACGTCATAATTTCATATCGTGAACAGGGATGGTCGGTGTTCTACAGCTTTTTAAGAATTCTAAATTCAAGAATTTCAAGTAGTCAATGAGGTCTTTATGTATTATATATATCTAGCGACTTATTACGCGAGAATTCCTATTGACTGAGCTAAAAATCATATCCGCCCTTAAAATTATTTATTAAGTATACATTTACCCATATACATTTTGGGGGCGATATTCTATCTATTCTATCCACCCTTATTTTCAAAACAAAAAGTATCCGTTCTGTTTCAACGTACACCTTTACCAAATTTCATCAAAATCGGTTCATTGGCTTAGGCGTGAAAGCCAGACAGACAAACATACAGAGTTTTAACTTTGACTTTCGTATTTATATTATATGTATGGATAAATTGGTACTGCCAACCGATACTATGAATATTCCCCAACCATAACTCTGAATCCAATTTTCCTATCTAATGTGCGGAGACGACGAAATCGCCTTCTGAATAATAAAAATTATATGCGATAACAAGGCGAGGCAATAATGTCTGCCTAGGTTAAACTCAATATTCTGTGCCGGTCCTAAAATAGAACTATTCTTCGGTACAGGGAGTCTACTTCCAAAAACGAAACGAACAAACGAAAGGTTTCGTTTTTTGAAGATTTATCAAAAGTTCTGGAGTTAAAACGTGGCTTTTGTATTTGCATAGGTAACATTTTGTTTTATGAAAACGCTTAATTTGCATTCAAGTGAATTGGTTGCGACTATGAGAATTAAAAATTACTATCCGCTGTCGGATCCGACATATTTCGTTTTTGGGAGTAGACCCTCAGTTACGAGCAATAAAATGTATAAACTTGAGCTTGTATATCGTTACAATTCGATTCGGTTCACTTTACAATTCGTTTAGAACCTGGATATTCTGGATACATATTTAATTACTTATGGTTCTAATATTTAAAAATCGTTCTAGTTACGGCTAGTAATTAATTATGCGAGGCTAAAACGACTGACAGACGACTGATGACAGCTGATATGCAGGCCTAGCATATGCGACGCGACTAAATTTTATCGCGCTCTTAAAACGTTCACGTCAAAATCGATTGAAGTCAGTGCGTTAGCTGTAGATTGGCTGAAAATACCAGTGCGGTGTGCTATTAGCTAATCAACATTGTCGAAACTTTTGTCGTCTCATGCAATAGATTTGACGTGTTGCGTATGCTAGGCCTGATGGAAAGTAAATTCGAAATTAGAATTGACGACTCGTAGAAAAACAATTGTCATTTTTGACACATTACGAATCGTAAATATTGGAACCGAGCATTCGTTTTTGTAACTTCTTGATATTCCTTATTAATGTTAAGATTATAAGATTTTTGTTCTTCTCAGCGGGATTAGGTTCAGATTCGGTTGGTAAAATTCTAAAGTCAACCTTAACAGTGAAATCGCCAGCGCTCAAGTTTTATTGCTCGCGACTTTACTGCGACGCCTTTTTAGCCTTTTCATTCATCCACATCAATTCGACAGGAGTAACGATCGTTTTAGGATTCTGTAGTGAAATTGAAAACGTAATCCTATTACTAAGACTCCACTATCCACCTGTTACCAGGCTGAATCTCATTAACCATGATAGCAAGACAGTTGAAATTTAATGATTTATTTATGTTGCCGGTCTAATTTGAAACACAAAGAAAACAGAATAAAAAATATTTAAGAGAGCTCCCATTTAACATACATGTTTTTTGGTCGATTTGATAACGGCAACAGGTAGACGCTTGAAATATTCCCATGATATTTAGTTTTATATTTCCTTTCTAAATAAATATTTGAACAAAAAACAATATTAAAACGATTGTGGTTTCTTTGAATGATTTTTTTTGGAAATATTCATAGAATATGCAGAAATACCTACCTACATGCAATTTATAATTAAATGGTTAAAATAAGAAAAGTTGACGTACGGCACAATATCATTTTAAAAGCTGTATCTAGTTTTCTGGATTTTGCAACCTTAACTTTGGGACTTCCATGCAACAAAGCTGTGCCCGCGACTTCGTTCGCGTGGACTACATCCTTTCATGGTCGGTTTTACCCCTATCTCCCCTAATACTCGAAACAAAAAGTAGTCTATATTTACATAGAGCTATATTTGTGCCAACTTTCATATCTCTAACTTAAAAAATAAACGTTTCCCCATATAAACTTTCAAAGGTGGCCTTACCCCCCTTTTTGTTAGAAAGTAAGGGGGGGGCTTACTTTCTAACAAAAAGTAGCCTATGTCCGTTCTTGAGGTTCAACGTATACCTATGCAAAACTTCACCAAAATCGGTTGAGTGGTTTAAGCGGGAAAACGTAACAGACAGACAGACAGAGTTACTTTCGCATTTATTATATTAGTAGGGATGTATGGATCCCTTCGTACACCGATCCGATTCGCACTTAGCCGATTTAAAAAAAAATAGCAACGCCACAATTTCGTGCCTACACGTACCGGGGATTGATCGGTTCCCAGCTACGTAATCCGAAGCCAAATGATGGGATCCTCGGATTACCGATACCGACCGATTAAACACGCCGTCCCGTAATCGGTAGTAGCGCCGGTAACACGATTGATCGCTAGCCAGTGTAATCCGAATTTCATTGCCGTTTAGGATAACAAAATAAAACCACCTTCGTAAAAATTCAAGCTAATTATTATTCAAACTAAAAACACGCCTAAATCGTAAATCGTCTTTGATTGCTTACTACGATTTACCTTTTTAATTACAACCCATATAAATAGGTTGCTTTTTTATATTATAATAAACGAATCTTTAAAAAATTCGCGCGTGAACATGAAAACAATCATTATATGGAGTGCGATAAAAATACATTAAGGGGCGCTCCATTACAAAACAGGATATTTTTTTCATTATTTTTGCTAGATAACAACATAAGGTAACAGGTATTCATGTATAAAGGAGTACTTAAAATATTCAATAACATGTATGTACTTACCTACCTACTTTTGTTTTCCCCTTGTTCACGAGTCCGACTCGCTCTTGGCCGGTCTTTTAAGATTAAGAAATTCAGTGAAGGAAGAGATACGGTACTCGTGTGTGCTTGCACTATCAAAGTCCTAATTATATAATCGATTTCAATGTAATTGGCTAACTTGCCTGTTTAATTTAAAAATATTGCCAAATGAGATATTAGATGCAATTTAAATTATAGTAATCCCTTGCCTGAAAAATAACACAAGCCGGAATAAAAGCTAGATACAGTATATTGATTCGGATTCGCCTTGAACAATCCAAGGTTGTCGAAGTTATGACAATATTCCAAGTATACATTGTAGGTACAAAGCAATAACATAACACGAGTGGCACGGAACCGTGTGACGAATGTACGTAACCCAGATACTTCTATAATAACACTGGTCAACAAAAAAACATTTTTTGCGTGTAACATGACAACTTTTGTCTAGTTACGTTTAGGACAACGATAAAGATACTAGAAATAAAATTGCAATGGTTCAAATACGAATAGTTTTTTTGTGATACCGTTTTATAGCATTTTTGAAATTTGGAATTTTTACAAACAAAAAGAAGTTATTTCGACTTATTGCTACATGAATATAAGTTTACTTTTATGATTTTCGTCTGTATTTTGCTTCAAGGACGTCTCGTTGGACATACAGCAATCCGCTAGCATACGTGGGCTCCAGTTGCCCTGATATCGTTTTTTTATGGTAGAGATGACTTGATGGAATCTTTCCCCGTGTTCATGGCTGACGACGCCCAAATTTTCAGGAAAGAAATCTAAATGAGAATGGAGAAAACGTATTTTCAATGACATATTATAGCCCAAACCCTTATATGTAGATAAAAGCTACGCGATAATACATTTATAGTCACTTGATCGTTGATTTTCTAGAAAATTTAAAGTTCCTTTCATGTAAGATTCCCAAGCTGATTTGTCTAAATTAATAAGCTTTTCTTTTAATACATCATCTTTGATTAATTGCCTGATTCATTTGGAGCCACCAAATATACCCTTTTTCTCTCTTGAGGAAGCTTCTTGAAAGTCAGGATCCAATGTCTCTTAATCGACTTGTGGCGTAAGGGACAGATCGCTAGTTTGAGGTGGTTCTGGTACCGGTAGATCTTCACTATGAGGGATTGGTCGTTTAGCTGATCAGAATACTTGATTTTACTTTTTGTTTTAATTATAATACCTTTTGTATCAGTAAGATAAAAATAACAATCAGATGAGTGGTTTGTTGGTTCCGTTCAAAACATAGGGATTGCAAAAGGCATAAATCGGGATCTTTTCGCTCATCCAGTGAGAAAACCCACTCACAACACAACAGAAGTGTAGAACCCACGTTTTGTCTCGTTGACCGATGACAAAACCAAATTACTGTTCATATAACTTAGTTACTAATGGTGTCAAATTCCTTCGCTGAGTTTTGAAAGTAATGTCACCACAAATTTTATGTAACAAAACATGTCAGGATCATTTTTACACTTTCTTGACATTATTGAAGAATCACTTCACTCTAAAACAGAACAAACCATTATGCTCTTCAAATAAACGAATTCGTTGAATGCGAAAGTAAAACAAAAAAGGTTAATTGTTAATTTTATGGGTAGTAGCTGTAACACGAAAACTAGATCTGATGGAATCAAAATAAATATGGTTATAAAATGAGGATAGGTAAGTAATTTAAAATTAGCCAGCACCTTTCTTGTTACAAAATTTTGTTGACCAGTGTAATTGAACAACAATAGACATATTTCACTGACCTACGCTAATACGATTATCGGCATGCTACATGCGAATGACAAAACTACTAACGTAGTAAGTAACTTCAATAATAAGCATTGGTAGTATTTACGTTTAAACGTTTACACACAGCGACTTTTTGCAAATACAAACGGGTTGAGGGCGGCGCGTCACCAGAGATTAACAAGCGTTTTGTATACGTCATTTCATAAACCAGCGTTTGTTTCTGAACTGACGACGCTTTATTTAAGCCGCGGGCTCATACAAAAAGCCTGCGACATATAGATTCCGTTTCTAGCTAATTTACTGCATCGCGTTTGCATTAAAGCAACCGAACACCTAAAAGTGCCTTCTTTAAGATATAATTTAGTACGATTATATTTCAATGCAGCTATATAATAAGGGCAATAATCTACTATATTTTACGCAACGGAACAATCAATTGTTCTGCAATTTATTACCTACACATGTAAGTTTATTCTTAAGATACTCTTACATCGCTCGGTCGAGCAAAATAGATAAATAGTTTAACCTTCGATAAGCAGCTCCTTACGTACTTATATCATAAAAGCGAAAGTACAGGATGAATGCATGTTTGTATGTATAGTATGTGTATATGTTACTCTTTCATAAAAAAAAACTGAACAGATTATAACGGAATTTGGTGGGATGAGAGATGACATGCACCATCGAAATGCCCAGATGTACCTGCCCCATCTTGATCTTGATTTATAAAAATGCCTACAAAGATGTGCGTAACAGTCCGTAACTAAAAACATACGTTGGTATGATCATATGTTCTTCTCTTGAAGTCGTTTAAAAATCGGTACAAAGGATGTTAACAAAACCAAACGTCAGTTTAAGATTGCAACAGAAATCACATTTTTTTTATTCTAGAGCTGACGCGAGGAGGCCGTTGCAAAATGAAACTAATTAACAATATTCAATATTACGAACTTGAATTGACGGAATTTAGGCAAAACACATTTTCAGTACAATACACAAACCATTTAAGGATGTTACGTAAGTCGACGAAAACTATAAATCTTAAGTTACTCCCTGATATAGAACGGTATCTGTGGTACCATATTAGTTTGCGAACTCGGGTCTAAGTATTTCATGACAATTATACAAGTCTTATCTATGTTCCACATATAATCCTTTTTATTGCCGACTACAGAAGCGTTAAATCCGATTGATCTGTGCCGTTATCCGTATAATGTTTTGCAATTATCTTGTTTCATTATCCATAATCGTGGGACAACATAATAAGAGGTAAAAGATAAGATGATAAATCGATTATGCTCATTAGTATGAATTATGCCAATACTCGTAATCACAAATCTCATTATTATTATAAACGCATGCAACGCAATGATATATGTATGCACATATGATAGGTTATTACTGTTTCACGTAAATAACTTCGAAATCCTGTAGTCCACACGAACAAAGTCACGGGCACAGCTAGTTAAAAATAAAAGATTAACAGAACGTCTTCGTAAAGTGTATTTCCACGCAAAGTGTATAAATATATAAACGGTGAAACTGACTGACTGACTGACATCAACGCACAGCCTAAACGGCTAAACGTAGGAACTTGAAATTTGGAAGGGACGTAGCTTAGGTACCATAGAGGTACACTAAGAAAGGAATTCCCGGAATTTCCACGGGAAGGGGAAATAGCGGGAAAATCCTTTTGTATGAAAAATCTAAACCGCTAAAGTTAGACGCTTGCAATTTGGCATGCAGGTACCTTAGTAAACTTAAAGATTAGTTGCAACAGGATATTGCAAAATTCCTACGAGAACAGGAGTTAACGGGAAAAAACTGGAAAACCCTGTAGCCCACACGTGCGAAGTCGCGGGCACAGCTAGTAATATATAAATTTGTAAGTAGGGTGGTATCAACCTATATATAGAAGTAATAACAGTTCTAGTAATCGCGAAATAGTGATATTATTCATACACTAGGAATATCTTAAAATACGAAGAGTTCACATCTCACAAAGGTCAAGGTCCCATAAACCTTTCATCTCCTATTGGATTTCCAGAACTCTTCCTGATTGCGTTACCTACATCAAAGAAACTTGTGCCGGTAGATAGGTTTAACAAATTTCGGGTTCAAAAAGTTTTATGACGAAACTAGCTGTCGCCCGTCAAAAATCAAAGCATCCATAATAATTGTAGCAAAGACATATCATGTGTAATTAAAACCGGAATAACTATTAGAACAGAGTGTGCTAATTAAAACCCTCACAAATGAGTACCAGTATATAGAAAAAGCGTAAACAAAGTTGAAGTTAGTGATATATTGAATTTAAGACTTCCTCGTTCCATTTCAAACATTTATAATAAGTTAACGTTACTTGATAAATTGTTGCGTTTTGACTCGTAAATTTATTTTAAACTAGCTGTGCCCCCGACTTCATTCGCGTATACTACATACTTTCATGCTCTTTCTTACCCCTATAGTTATCCCCTATATTCGAAACAAAAAGTAGTCCACATTTTAATTCAAGTTTCGATCTATATTTGTGCCAAATTTCATATTATCTCTAACCTAAAAAATAAACATTTTCCCATGTACATTTTCAAGGGCGGTATTATTTCAAAACAAAAAATAGCCTATTAGGCCTAGCATTACGTCAATTTTCTCGCATGAGACGACAAAAGTTTCTATAACGTTGATTGGGTGATAGTACACCGTACTGGTGTTCTCAGCCAATCCGCAGTTGACGCACTGATTTTGACATTTCTTAAGAGCGCGATAAAATATACTCGCGTGGCGCATGCTAGGCCTATATATATGTCCGTTCTAGAGGTTCATCGTATACCTACCTATACCAAATTTCATCAAAATCGGTTCAGTGGTTTAGGCGTGAAAGCCGGACAGACGTTTGTCTGACAGACAGATTTACTTTCGCATTTATATTATTAATATTAGTATGGATACAGTTGCAACTGCCAAGATAGAAATTATAAAATTACGAACAGAGTGTGGCTAGTAATGACAAAGACGACGTCCTCTTAATAACGAGCAAGACAGCATTAACCATTAGAAGTTTCAATTTAATGAGGGTACTTCAATCATCCGCGCTTAAAGATCCGCTCCGCCATTCCGCATGGTTTGGCTTCAAAAGTTAAAGTCGTTAGGTGCGATACCGTGACATCGATACATCGATTCCGTTCTGACGTGTCGGCTACGCGCAACCTAAATGTAAACACAGTCTGAAAGACCACTGAAAACCAGCGTCGTGGTGCCCTGCAGTGGTATCACGGCATAATGCTGAGATGGTTGCCTTTTTAGCACACTATTAGGGTAAGCAGAATTAGATGTAAGCTGTTACCTGTTTAGTTTAATTTGTAGCTCTAAAATAATTCCTTGTAACATTGTTTTTTTTTATATATCGTTTTTTGTGTGCTAAATAAATACTTTCACTTTCACTTTCAAACGACAACGGAATCATGAGTGCTATTAGCCGGTTTACATTGGTCAGCTTAAATCACATTAGGGTAAGAGCTCTCTCCGCTTCCCCTAAAGGTCGGTAAAGATGATAAGGCTTCGCAGCCATCATCGATATACAAGTCAGACAATCTTTTCTAATAGGAACATTAGCGGACTGCACCAAGATATTTAGCCATTTTAGAGGATTACAGCTCAAACGTGTCTCGTAACTGTTGAATTAGATCCATATGGTTTAAGTAGACCATATTTTCCCGGGATCCTTCTACTTACAGTTCGAGGGTTCCCTGGTCAAACCCGATAAGTGACAAAAACATACTTCTGAGATAATCGATGTTAAAGGTTTGTAAACAGTAAAAGTGCATTTTAATAAGTAAATGTTCATAATTGTAAGTTTTATTAGTAATGATATTTCATATAGATTTAGTTTTCATATTTATTTTACTTCTAATGCTTACAGTTTTGCTGTAAAAAATTTTTTTTTGGTAAAGGGTGCCGACTTATTGGGTTTCACCTGAGAGAAAAAAACGATTTAACCACTTAGTTTTTATTAATTCCAGACGAAAAACAACTGTAATTACAGAACAACTGTAATTACATACAGATGCATTAGGTTATTACTTACTTTTATACTCTTTTTATAAATAGACTTATTAATTGTTTAAATTTTGAGGATAATTTTCATTTAATGTTCTATCCAGGTATGATTTTCTTCGGGAATTATTTGTTTCGTGTACATAGTTTTCGACCGATTAGACCCATCAAACTACCGACTTATTGCCATGACCTCAGTGCTGTTCAAAGTCATGGAACGGATCATCTTTAACCGGTTGGTCTGCTACCTTGAGGATCACTCCTTAATTAACGATCTCCAACACGGCTTTAGGCCGAAACGATCGACGGTTGATCTTCTAGCTTATGTGACGCATCTCAGGGGGGGAGCCGGGAGACATTTGATCGGGTCTGGCACAAAGCTCTTTTTTCCAAGCTTACGGCATATGGACTACCCACACGGCTTTGTGACTGGATTTCCGGCTTTCTGCGTGACGTAGAATTCACATCGTGTCTGACGGATGCGTATCGCAGTTTATGCGTATTTATCGCCCACCCTTTTCCTTCTTCATATAAATAATAAGCCACTGCTTGGAAACTTACATGGCTATGCTGATCACAGTACGGTCAATGGAAGAAACCTTGGTTGGCCTTCGGCTGGCAACGCAGTAATGGAGGAGGTACGGGAGAATTATGTCGTTGAACTGGATCGGGTGTTGAGCCTCATAAGCCAATGGGGTTCAAATAAACAAGTCCAGTTCAATGCCGAGAAAACCCAAGAGTGCGCATTTACGACAATAACATCCCAATTCCTTCCGCTCCCCATTCATCAGGGCACTCCCCTCTGCCTGCGTAACAGCCTAAAAAGTAAGTAAGCATGCTTGACATGGATATCCGCTGCAACCTTAATCAAGATCAGTACATCGAGAGTTTCATCTGATTAGCATCCAAAAAACAGGCGATCCTGAATAGAGTGCGTTGTTTTCTCACGCCGGACCAGCTTTGTCTTTTATACAAGACTCAAGTCAAGTCCTGTCTGGACTACTGCTTGTATCTCTGGGACGGATCCGCCAAATACATGGATGGTCTTGATTGGTTACAGCAAAGGGCTGTGCGCATTATCAATGTTGAAGAAGTTACTGAGAACCTTGATCCTCTTTTACTTCGTAGAGACATTGGTTTAATGACTGCCTTTTATCGTTTTTATCTCGGTGAGTGTTCCGAGGAACTGTTTTCTCTTACCCTGCTTTCCCTTTTCCTTTACAAAACTACAAGAGCCGGCCAACGATGTTATCGTTTCACCGTGGAAAATATTCCATCGCGAACCAAAAAGTTTGATAACTCTAATCTTTGACGTACCATTAAAAAATGGGCATCGCTGCCGGCTCATGTGTTTCCTCTGTCCAATGAATTCCTTCAAAAGGTGCGTGAAGAAGCATAATTCAGGCCAGTATGGCGATTCTAACGATTAGGATATTACGAAATCAAATCCGTTGTCATCGTGATGTGGGTTCCTCTCTTGCTTACCATTAGGTTGGAAGGAGACATTACACCGCGTTTTTATATAAAAAAAAATATTGACATCTGAATCTTGGAAACAAAGATAAAGTTACCAATAAACATCATATTATATGTATATAACATGATTTAAAAAAATTACATGTGTCTGTCACCAAAAAAAATATGCTTCACGATACTATTCATCTGCGTGGCAATATCTTTTTGTGACTTATCAAGTTCTGACTAGTAATTTGTGTTTGCTCCAAAGACAATCTTGCGAGGAGAAAGCAGAACAATATTCCACGAACATAGGCACAGTAAAATTGACCAAATTCCGAAACGTATTAAGAGATCACGCCCCCAAAAAGCACAGGAGCATGGCACGTGAGAAAAATAAATCTGATCTTGCTGAATAAATAAAAAATTGCATAATGGTGTCGATAAACACTTTCTAATAATATTAGATTTCAATTTAAACCATGCAACCAATAGTACCATTTGTATGAATCTGCACATAAATGCTGCTATTTTTATTTTCTAAGTGAACACTAAGCTGAGGACTGGAAAAGCGGAATTAACATCCTCTTATTCATAAGTAAAATTATTTCAAAACCTTGTAATTACAAGTACGTAAAACAAAAATAAGAAGTAAGACGTGAAACCCAATAACTATCCTTCCATTAAAAATATTTCTAATTACGTAAATATTGTAACCTAAATTGGTTAGAGGTAAAACCCAATAAGTTCCCTATTCCCGAGTCTAGATGATGCTATTTCGTTTCAATAAACGGAAAGTATAATTATTTTGTCAAAATTACGAGCAATGCAATCAAACGAAGGTCGACGCTCGCGATCCTGTCGCCACCTGTCTAATGTTATGTCTACTGTCATATCTACTTATTGGGTTCTTCCCCAAATAAAATTACAGTCCAATGTTGATATCTGCTCGTGCGAGTATCCGATAAGTGTGCTTTTCATATGTCATTTCTAATATTTGCTTGAAGTAAAACACTATAAGTAGTACTTATTGGGTTTTAGCTTAATGATTAAATTTGTTTGCATACTTAATATTATAATAGTAAAACCCAACAAAATGTGTTGATGGATTTTAGTTTTAAGTAAAACCTCGTTAATTCAGAATTTCCCTGGTATAAAAACCCAATAAGTGCAAATAACTTGTCTTACCTTAACTCACTTAGTTTAATTTCCTAAAATATATTTGTCTTAAAACCCAATAAATATACATTATCGGGTTCTTCATCTAATTAAATTTTAAAAAGTTTGCTTTAAATATACTTATATTGTTTATGTATTAGTCAAAAAGAAAAAAGTAGCACTTATTGGGTTCTTAGTGAAGCGTATCTTTGTGATAAATTGAAACTCGGCTTATTGTAATATACCATTAGAAAGAGCAAAAAAAGTACATCTTAACGGCATTTATAACTAAAATTCTCAATTTTTGTCACTTATCGGGTTTGACCAGGGAACCCTCGGTATATTTGCTTGACGAGATTGTTTTATTGTTTTAAATATTGCCCTATGGTTTTTTTAATAAAAATGGCGATAATATATTGGTTTGAAAACGTGGGATACATGAGACGCTCTGCTTGCTTTCCGAATTAGCACATCTTTATGTCAAATCAAGAAGTCACTTGTGGCTTGTGGTTAACTAAGTCTTTCGACCATTTTCTCCTGATCGTCCGGACTGTGGTGTTATTCAGATTGTGGTTATACAGCCCGCTTCCATTATGTGCTGTCACGTAACGATATCACCGAGTTCACTCGACCGATTATTGCCTGCGTCTTCGTAACGTCTCTATTTATTATGTTGTATAATATGGCTGAATCAGAAGCAAACCTCGCCAATTCTTCACTTGCATATATCACATTTAGATATGCAACCTTCTTAAAATATCAACTATAACTGTAAAATATCATATTTATTCGTAAAAAGTATGCACTATTATTGCTGTTTAAAATTGGAACACCTTTTCAATAGTTTATCCGGTTAAAGAAACTTTTGAATTCCATTTCTAATTTAAGTTAAGGAAGAGTTACTGGGTTACAGGTAATCCGGAGAAATTAAAATGACTAATCTTTAGCCGACACTTGATTAATAAGAGTAAGTATTTTTAAATGCAAAATAATTGATAAGATTTTTATTTACAAGCAAACATTTACATTACGAGCGCTGTCGATCGTTCCGCCAAAAACTGATTCGCGTGCTCAGTTTATTGGTGCGTGGATTTGCATTTCGTTAAACTCGACGCTTTATTGGTTATTTAACGTCTGTTATAATTGATTTTGCGCTCCTTTGACATTGCGTACGAAACGTACATGCGTACATACTCCATGGCGGACTTACTTAAAAAATATACTTAATCTGATTGGTCCATTTTGACGTCATTTGCAAACGTCTGACTTGTTTAAATACGCTGTAATTGGACATAACAACAAAAATATCACCAGTCACTTGACAGCCAGAACTCAAATCCATATACGTCAGGTACTAACCATGGACCTAATATAATAAACAAGTCCATGGTACTAACTGACGATCAGGTAAACACATAGATATTTATTCTAAGGGTAAACATAGAGTTTAGATTGACAAAATTGCTCTTCACATCATTGGATTTCAATTAATATCTTAGTAAATATCGCAGTTTTAAAAACCCATATGTAGGCAACGCACCTCTGTCAGAAACTACTTGTTCGAATAAGAAATATATTTTTATATTGTTGTGTTGGGTAGCTCATTTATCAAATTAGGTTTTAGGCTTTTTTTTTTATAATGCACTTCAAGATTGACTTCATCCCACCTGACGTTAAGTGGTAATGAGGTCTTGAGGGTGACAAGTACAGCATAATAAATCTGTTCCTGGACTTGTCGCCCTTACCTTGAAGGCTTGACCCCCGCTACTAAGCGGCACCCTCCAGGAGCTCTGGAAATCTTACTTACCTACACGCAGGAACACAATAACACAGAAGTGATTGTCATTTGGCTGCGGTCTTCTGTAAGGTATTTCACCAGTGGGGCTGCTCCAGTACGAGCGATAAATCGCTATGCCCTACCTCTCTTAAATATAACATCGCGCTGCGACCAATGGAAATCAGTGTAAAATATGGAAGAAAAGGGCATAGGCCGCTAGTTATTTACCTACTATGCCTAAACTGGTAAGTTGTTTGTAGTGTAACGAACTAGAGAAATTCAAAACACGACCTTGTACCCAATGTGATGGTGAATTAGCCATGGATGTTAGGGCTGACGATTTCAATAAAGCGCTCCAAATATTAGATATGCATCGTGTTTAAGTTGTCAGCTGTCACTAAGTTCTAATTCTACTAACTTTAGACGTCATATAGGATCATTTAGATAGATTGATAGATAGATACACTTTATTGCACAGAAAATTTACAGAAATTGGTTTTACAGACATATTCAAGTACAATATAGGCGGTCTTATTGCTAGAGAGCAATCTCTTCCAGACAACCTTTAGGTAGACATTTTCTGGAGCTGATTCGTAAACGTTATGCAAAACAGTGCTTCGTCTTTGTCTAATCGTTTATGTCAAGAAAGAGATAAAACGTTGTTTCCGAATTCGAATCCGATTTCAAGTTTTGTTGATGATTTTTTGGTGAGCTTTTCTTTCTCATTTCTTATCTCACTAACTGAAACACTTGTGTTACGGATACCAGAGGGTCTACTCCCGAAATCGCAACGAACAAACGAAAGGTTTCGTTTTTCAAGATTAATCAAAAGTTTTGCGAATAATACGTATTTCTTTATTTGTATAAATCATATTTTGTTTTTTGATAACACTTTATTCGCATTTGAAGTGCGTTGGTTGCGATTTTGTGAGTTGAAAATTGCTATCCGTCGTCGGATCCGACATATTTCGTTTTCGTGAGTAGACCCCCGGAACTAACTTTATTACCAAAATATATTTACTTAAATACATTTATAAATACTCAAACACAAATCAAACAAATAAAAAACATTAAATCGGATTTCATTTATTAAAATTTTAAAAATGATTAAAGCAAACGTTAAACAAAAGGTTACGTTAAATGCGGAATAATGTTATTTGCCTCAATAATCACGAAATCCCGTTTCGCCGAAATACCTTCGTTATGAGTAGATGAACAAAGAACTCCCATATACTTAAAATATACTTAGGTACTACCTTTTTTCGTCAAGAACCAAAAAAGAGTTGATCAAAATGTGTTCGACATGGTTTCATACATATCAATATTTAGTATATTTTTTTCGGCTTTAGCAACCCTAATAGTAATTTGTCGACATTTTTAAGCGACACTCATTCGTCGTTTACAATACAACACTAGATTTAGTTCGATAAGTGCGTGAAAACCGTGACTAAATTAAACAGCCGTGTTATTAGTAAAGTGCGAGCCAAGTGCGAGTCGCACTCGCGCACGATGGATTCCGTACTTATCTATTCAACATTAGACACAATGTTGCAAAAAAAGCACGTTTAACGTATGGAAGCCCCCCTTCAATTTTTATTTCATTTTAATTGAAGCAATTTATTTATTTTTGAAGTAAATATACAAATTATTATTTTGTCAATATTTCAAGCGTCTAACAACTGATTTTATTAATATCGACGGACGTACGGGCGGACAGAAAGACAGCGGAGTCTTAGTAATAGGGTCCCGTTTTTACCCTTTGAGTACGGAACCCTAAAAAGGATTTAGTTGCTGCTTTGGACAATATATATCTACTAGTAAGGTCTAGTAAGGATTATCACACACATACAAACAACTTTCAAACTTCGTACAGATGGATTTAGGTTGATTTTCTAGCAGTTATATGCTTAAGAAGGATGCTCTTACGCTTAACCATAGCTGAGAATTTATTTTTGTATTGCAAGTTTTTCCAAAGGAAATAAGTATTAATTAAAGTATTAATTAATAAATCAACTAACGGTGTCTTAAGAATCTGTACTACTATACTAAGTTATTGCACTGAATCTGATTCTATTGTTTTGTAAAGGTACCTAAAACCAACGCAGACGTAATATACAATCGAATGATTATGAAACTCATTTTAAACAATGAATAATTAATCCATTGTACTTTGTGTACGGAGACTTCTTCATGTAACTAATAAGGTATCTATATTATGGCATCATTGATTCGTAATATTTACACAAAAATTAGCAATAACACACCCGTCATGATTAAAATAGAATGACACATTTAACGAGGTACAGGAAAAAATATACAACAGTAAAACTGCCTAATATCAGCTCCTATGTTCTTATCATAAGGACTATATCTGAAAGTTTTCTGAGCTCTAGCTATTATTATAAATACATAACACATTTATTCAATGACAATTTTGTATTTTTAACACTTACCGGAGGCTAAGAGGTCAATACAAAAGAAAAAGTTTCTCGCCTACGATAACTTGCAGTTAGCTCAGTACAAAGAACAGCACGTGTAGATCGTGGGTTCGAGCCCCAGATCCCAAGGGAAGATGAACTTTTTCTGTATCTTGAAAACATACATACATATATTCATTTGCTACGAATAAGTTGACTAACAAATCTACCGAGTTTGTTACCGGTATCTTCTCGGTAGATACAAGCCGTCTTATTCCAAAACGAAGTTTAATTATAGTACCAGGTTTAGTCCTAGGTTTAAACCATGGACTAAAATAAACGTTATTACAAAACGAAGTTTAACGCTAGTCCGAGGATCAACTATGGTACTAAAGATAAACCACGGCGACCCCTAGTTTAACTTGTGTACTAACCTCAAAACGTCAAATTCAGAAGTCGACATTTGTATCGCACTTGTAGTTTTGTTAATTAAATCATTGAAAATCGATATCAATTCGCTTGATTTAATGTATTTCGATGATTTGGAGGATCTGGAAATACATTGGCGTCTCTATAGACAGCGTTGTCGTTTGTATTCTTTTGATTTGGATGACGAAGATTTTCGCTACAAATATGTTTACCAATAAGATTTTGGATAAAAATAGTGACCTAATCCGTGCAGCATTAGCATACGACCCTCATCCAAGAGATCATCCAAGTTGTATGTGCATTACGGAACTGAGCTAGCCATGCAGTAAGTGTTAAAACTTTATCCTGCAAATTATACTAACCAAGCTCAAATACAGTTAACAATACAGAAAAAATTAAGAATTTTGTTTTATTCGCAGATTCAAGACGATACTGGTGTCTTGTATGGTGTATTTCAGCCAGTAAACAGTCAAACCTACAAGAAAATAGCAGGAATTTTGGCACAATGTCCTAGATACATCAAAATGCCAGCTTCATTAAACAAGAAACTACTGAACAAATACTCATCCAACCTATTACAAACGCAGTTCGTGGGAATTAAAGGAAAAGGAAGTTTATTCAAACACTTTTTTCTTAAATAAAAGTATATTAATTATCTTTCTTTCTCATAATATTTTTATAAAATCAGTCTTAACTTAACAAATAATCTTTTATTAAATTAGTTCAATAATATTATTTTGTACCACCAGTTTGTATTATATAAAAATGAAAACTCCGGTATGCCTTTTTATTCTTTAGATTTATAGCCTACATTTTCCTTTGGCTTTTAGTGATCTACACATTTTACATCTTCATTGTCATTATTATTAGGCATCACTGAAAGAAAACATAGATATCATTAATTTTGTTTAGGATAGTTATTGGCTCGGCTTTTAAAAAAAATACATAGTTTAACTTGCTTTCCATTGGGATCTGGAGTTTCCTCATATATTACTATTAAAGGCTCAACTTGGGAGCTAGGGCCAGGAATAGGTTCTACCTCAGTTACTATTACATTTGGAATCTGAAATATAAAAAATATTATTTTAATTTTATAAACATTCTGGCAAAATACAATAGTAAATATACATATTTTATTAATTTTTATTTACCACAGTATCAATATTTTGATAATTTTGATAGCAAAATCTTTATTGAGGAATAACAAAGCAATGCAGCAATATTGCCGCAAGTCCTCAGAAGATGTTGAAGGGGGCTTTGTGCCACCTCCTCTCAAAGACTGCTCTCTTTTATTAGCAGATAATTTGGGTTTGGCCAACTTCATTCTCCTCCAAGCTAATATAACTTCAGTATCTGAATGATTTTTCCCTGATGGTTTGGATTTATCTAAAAAGAAAACTATATCTTAAAAAAGTACATAGGTAAAAATCAATGTTCAGGAGAAATAATTAAATATGCAGGCCATAGGGGAGACCGGGGTTGGTTGACTATAGGGGTAGGTAGACTAACTATCAAAAATTCGCTCGACGTAATAACCTTGAGCCAACCAGTGAGGCATGGGAGTTCGTCACCTCCCCCCGCTCAGTCACCGGCAGCGCGGCGTAGCGCACGCATGTTGTTTGAGAGAAGGAGCGTAAAATCGAAAAATACCACACGTAAGTAATTTTTTTTGTCGTCATGTAAATTGTAATAATGCCTATTTATTCTTGGTATTGATTGTCAAAGTATTTGTAACGAATGTTTGATTCATGTTCTTACTTTTTTATATCATTCGACTTGATTTCCTCGCAGTTTTAAGGTTATGGCACGTGTTTAAAATTATAAGGTAACTCGGGGCTGGTAGACTAATGTATAACAGGGCTGGTTGACTAGCTGGTCAACCAGCCCCATAATATTTTGGATGTTTTACATGTAAAATGAAGTCGGTATTTTCGATATTTTATCCAAAAATTGTTGTTTCAGAACCATGCGAACATATAAAAGAAAGACTAATAGAGGGAGTACACCCAAAGATGTAATAGATAGAGCGTGTCAACAAGTTATCTTTGACAATAAAAGTATAAATTCTACGGCAGAAGAATATTCTATACCGTATAAAACACTCCAACGCCACGTTGTAAATATGAAGAAAAAAATAGAAAGCAATCCCGAATTATCGAAAGCCGAATCAATTTTGGACAGCGTTGGCTACAAAAAATATTAACATATATAATAATTTAACTATATAAATATTTAAATACTTAAGTAAAATATTTTAATACTTAACAAGAATACTTACCAAATGATAAAAATAATTATAATAGCTAGATGACATTATTTGTTACCAAATGAGTAAAGTTTATAAAAAGTTGTTTCGTTTTGTTTTAAATAGTTATAAGAAAATACGCTTGGTTTATTTTTAGGTATACAAATTGCCAAAAATGTTTAAACATTGATTGTTTATTCTTATTTGATTTTCATTGTGTTTAATTGAAGTGGCGGAACATCGCCTATTGATTTCAATAAAAAGAATTAGTAATACACCGGTGTTTTGTGCCTTTTATCCTATTTCCTAGCAGATTTTTGCCCTTACAACTTCATTGGTCAACTTACCCCAGACAAATAGTCAACCTACCCCATTCCTGGGGTAGGTTGACCAGTTTTTCCTATTATACAAAAACTGGTCTGTACTCAATATTATAATGAATAACACGCTTGTTGCCACTTTTTTTTAAAGCTTAATAGTAAAACTATTAACTGAACCCATTTTTAAATTAATATGCTTTATAGAAATAAAAATAAAAATATTTAAGCTGAAAATTGGTCAACCAACCCCGGTCTCCCCTACATACATACTTATTTGTAAATTTTTCCACTCCTTTAATTTCAAAATTATTGATATTGATTTTGGTAGATTTGTCTTTCAAATTTTTCCTGACTCTGCTACAAGTTGACGCAATACTTTCTAAAATTACGATTTAAATATTAGTGACATAAATTTGCTTAAATAATAAAACTAGTTGCTGTTTATATTGCTCTTTACATAAAACTAAATTGGACTAACCTTCTCCTTTATACTCCAATTTTAACCTCTTTTTTTCTTTATTGGTTGCTAAATTTAGTGCACTGATTCACACGATCACAACAAAATTATGGAACAAAGCGTCTTTATTTAGCAAAACTAATTATTTCGTTGAAAATGTACCTAGCACTTGAAACATTTCGATGACAGATTGAAGTACTCAAATTACGCGCGCCGCGTTTTCCGTTCCGTTTTATGTTAGCCATATGTTAGCTATAAGTTTATCACACGTTCTTAACTACTTAACTTACACAAAGGGTCATAATTAAAGCTGTAACAAAATAAAAAAAACGTGAATAGTAAAAGCTTTGATTTTGTTTACGAAAATAGTAAGATTATTAAAATGTCTTTCCAAATAGGATTTAACAAAATTTCGTAAAAGGGAACGTTTCATCAAACGCTGAACGAATGAGTGAATTTTAAACTAACATTTGTGGTATATAATCTGTGGATCTATTAAGACCAGGGACTATCTTCGGTACTACGTAGTCCTAGGTTAGTCTACGATTTGTAATACGACTTCATTTTAGTACGGTACTAAACCTTAATACCGTAACAAACCTAGACTAACAAGTCCTGGTTTAAACCTAGACTAACGTATGTTTTTGTAATAAGACGGAAGGGGTCTACTCCCATAAACGAAATATGTCGGATCCGACAACGGATGGCAATTTTTAATCCTCATAATCATAAAGAAATCACATCGAATGCAAATTAAGCTTTTTCAAAAAACAAAATATTATTTATGCAAATCAAAAACCACGTCTTCATTCCTAAACTTTTGAATAGTCTTCAAAAACGAAACCTTACGTTTGTTCGTTTCGTTTTTGAGAGTAGGTACCCTGGTTCCGAACCGGAAGTAGAGTCACTTTGCATTGTATTCAATGACGATTCGAAAGTTTTATAATATGTAACTTACTCAAATTATTAATATTTGATTTGATTTGACCAAAGTTGCTCAAAATAATGTATTGATTATGATTCTTGCGAGTTTTATCTACCAACACTAATAATTACCTTGTATCAAGACAAACCGTTAATTACCAGACTTGTCACAGCTTTGCAATTACAGTCTAAGCCACTGATTCCCAAACTGGTCCATGGGTCAATGGGAGACAGGGATCTACACTAGTGTGACAAAGATGGAGGTCGTCAATTCGTAACCAGAGGTTCATGATTGTTTTTTGTTTTGTAATAGTGCAAAAGCTGCCTACGAGAAAAAAATACATCGGACATCAGATACATTGCTCTGTTTCTGTGGTAAGAGCTTGAGCACTTATGTAGAAAGCACAATCAACGACGGTACAACAACACCGGACCTGAGACAATACAGAAAAGTTCGTATTCTATATCGACCCGACCAGAAATGAAGCCCAAAACCTGATGGCAAAAAACAAGTTTGATATCCTTTTACCACTCCGAACGGGAAGCTTCCTAAACAACATTTGAGAGAATTTATTGGCTGTCTGTAAGTCAGTGTAGATTTTAATAAGTTAAGTTAGATGCAGTCACTTTGTTGACTAACCAACTTTGTTTTTTTGACATCGTAGCATTACAGCAGAATCTTATTTCCGATATCTTTTAATACTTACGTCGTTAAAAAAGGTTTGGGAGCCTCTGGTCTAAGCTAAACAACTTCAAGGTTTACCTCTTTAGCAGTCATTTTACTATAAAAGCGGTCTTTAAATATAATGAACACGTTCATAGCTAGGGCCCTTAGGCTGTGAACGATAGATAGAATAATCCTTTAGTTCCAGAACAGGGTATTGCAGACTAAATAGTACAATTTAAGCGGTTTGAGCGCTTGAAAGTGATTTCTTGCAACGTTTAAGTACCTCGGAAGATTCCTGAAATATTTTACAGTTCAATGTTAGTTCTTATTCCTATGAAATTAGAGCGAATAAACTCACACACAGTGTATAGTATGATTTGTTTTTAATATTACCAAAAATATTCGAGGACAGTCAGGAATTTAACCATTAAATATTTATACAGGGGCACTCGTCATTTAACCTTCATTCATTACATAAGACAACTAGCTGTGCCCGCGACTTCGTTCGCGTGGACTACATCCTTTCATGGTCGGTTTTACCCCTTTCTCCCCTAATATTCGAAACAAAAAGTAGCCTATATTTTAATCTAAGTTTCGAGCTATATTTGTGCCATCTCTAACTTCAAAAATAAACATTTTTCCATATAAACTTTCAAAGGTGGTATTACCCCATCCCCCCCTTATTTTCTAATAAAAAGTAGCCTATGTCCGTTCTTGAGATTCAACGTATAACTATACCAAATTTCATCAAAATCCGTTCAGCCGTTTAGGCGTGAAAGAGTAACAGACGGACAGACAGACAGAGTTACTTTCGCATTTATAATATTAGTATGGATTTAGTGCGGAAGCGGACACACCATGCCCCTATTTTTCATACAATGAGAAGGAGGGACGTATCTTGAAATTTCTTACGTAAGATCACAAAAGTGTGCAAAGTTAATGCAGATGTATTTATGTAAACGATTTCCATTGCAGCAAACTGGGGCCACCCGCATTGCGTCTCCTAGGGAAATGAACAATAAAACAAACCTAATATGTATTCGTTTCTTCTTTTAAGATTAGACAGTACTTTTTTTTTAATAAATATTATAACACGAAGGAAAAAGAAGGGGGTCGGCCTATTCTTAATTTTAATGGTAGAAAAAAGATAGGGTGAAAAGTAGCAAAAATATAGTTTTAAAAATAGATTGCCATCTTACCTGAGACACTCTTCGAATACCGAAACAACGAATTTTATAGAGTTTTCAAATCTTTATTTTCAATTTGAGATGTTGTCGCAAATGTAAAAGGAAAATTATATACAGCTTGATACATTTATTTACTAACATTAATCTCATAATTAGCATAAAAATTGACAAGCTTATCAGGGAATAAAAACAATTTTTAAAGTGTAATTTTTAATTCAGTATTTTTTTTTAATCTAACAATAACTGACAATTAACTTTTTAATAACAGTAACTGTAATAACTAATGTAAATTTTTCATTAATGCCAAATGAAAACATCGTTTCATACGTCCTGATCGACACGATTCATTAGATGAATTATCTTAAATGTATAAATCTCTACATTTTGTTACGGTAACATGACATTCAAAAAACTTAATTTTAATCCTTTATTCCCGACTATAAACTAGTCTACAATTTTATAACTAAATTAACCTTTCAAATGAACTACGCAACATTAAATTCGAATATTTTCATCAATTAAGTCAACGTAAATATACTTCCCAACATTAGCAGATGCTGGTTCTTGCTAAATCTTTCAAAAATATACAAGTACATGCTGTATGTCATCAGGCATGCAAAAAAGAATACAAAAATGCAAAACATTTTATACTTGAAACCTGCCATTTTTTAACCAAACTTCTCAAATATAACTAAGTGGGAGACGATTTCGAAATCAGGATAGGAGAGGTCTTGTTTCTTGGATTAGGAGAGGGCAGGAGCGTAGATACTGGAAAAAAGTAATAAGAAAAAGACATCATTTTAATGACTAAAACAGTTTTCGTTAAATATGAGTATACACAACAGCACATTAAATAACTCAACAGTATATAAATATGACATATGACTTTATGAACATATGTCAAGAATTTTCTAGATTGTTTATTTTCTAGAGTGTGTTTGTTATGGCGCCAAAAATTTATAACAAAATTCCCAACACAATAAAACAATGTAATGACCCTGCAATATTTAAGAAAAAATTGTTTAACTATTTAATTGAAAATGCGTTTTACTCCGTCAATGAGTATTTAGAATCAAAATGAACATTGACATATAATTGAGAAATTTATTTTGACCTGTTATAAAATATTGTATTTATTTAATGTGCATTTCGATCATTGTAATATTATTTAATTATTATTAACATTTGTATTATTGTAATTACATAAATAATTTGGATAATGTCCAAATTATTTGTTGCGCTGTTATGAATTTAATTATTATGAACTACCTTACTATGACATCAATTACTATACTTTCCTACGACATTTAATGTAATTTTGGAATCTTTAATCTGTACGTCCGTGAAAGACAAGGCATAGTGACACAATAATCTTCAGCAACATCTGTAATACCACCTATGTTTTACAAATAAATTATTTGTATTTGTATGCTTCTAAAAACCTTTTAACGATTAAAATATCCATTTTCATTTGCCTAAATCGAACCAGTTAAAACTTTGTGTGAAAAAACCCGTCACTAAAATTGTTCAGAAAGTTCGTTAAAAAAAGTTCTTTAAAGCTAATAAAATGCCGCTCAAGTACGAACTGGACATGCACTGAGGATTCCGAACGGATACTTTAATACATCCTTCAACTAGTGCAATGATGCACATGTATATGCCAAATTCCATCTAAGAGACAGACGACAAAGTGATTTCATACTAGCCAAAATAGTTCTTTTTTTCATTACGATGAAGAACTTTAAAACTTTACTTTTTAGTGAGGTAGGGCACAGCGATTTATCGCTCGAACTAGAGCAGCCCGACTGGTGAAATACCTCCACCTTACAGAAGACCGCAGCCAAATAACAATCACTTCTGTGTTGTTGTGTTCCTGCGTGTGAGTAAGGTTTCCAGAGCTCCTGGGGGGTGCTACATTAGTAGCAGGGGTCAAGCCTTCAAGGTAAGGGCGACAAGTCCAGTTACAGATTTATTATGCTGTACTTGTCACCCTTAAGCTAGGACCTCATTACCACTTAACATCAGGTGGCATGAGGTCAATCTTGAAGTGCAATATAAAAAAAAAAACCTTGAAAGCGAAATTTCGTGTCCTTGTTTGATAAATCGATTCGCTTGTAAACAATAACTGTTTTTTTATAAGGCATTATATTACGCATAGTACAGTACCTACCTAGTACTTCTCATAAGCAAAGTAAACCGGTTATCAATGGCGTTTATCAGACTTACTATTTATACGAAACCAAATCCTCGTTAAGTTTACATTATTTTTACACCCTCCACAAGCCTATATACTTATGTAGACGGTATTTCACGAGAATCGATAACTTTAACTAGCAAAAATAACTGAATTTATTTTTACGTTTAATCAAATCGAAGTGGACAAGAAATTTAATTCCTTGGAAATCTCGTACAAGGGGGTCTAATCTCATAAACGGAATTGTTAGATCCGACGACGGATTAAATTCTCATAATCGTAATCAACTCACTTCGAATGTGACTAAAACATTTTAACAAACAAAATATTTTTATGCCCATCAAAACCACGTTTTATCTCCCAAACTTTTGTTTAATCTTCCGAATCTTACAAAACCGAAACCATTCGTTCGTTCGTTACGTTTTTGTGATTAAGCCCAAAGAAATACTATGTACTTAGAAATGGTCAGTAAGGTAGTAAAATGACCAATGAAAATGTATATGTCAATTTGATAACAAGATGATTCTGCCGTAGCACTCCGTAGCAGCAGAGTTAATGGACTGTATCCTCGAGTAGGTTATAGGTGTTCAAGAGATGCCTAAGGTCATTTCAATAGAAACATGTATCGTCACTCCTTACTCTTTGAGCTATATTCGGACCCATCCCTTTATTCAGAAACATCAAAAAACAATTACGACGGAAGGCTGTTTTGTATTTGTCCAATCGTCAACACCAAACATAGTTTCAGAATTCGATCAGTTTTTTTACGCATAAAATAGACTTACGTTTAACCTCGCTTGGTAGAAGGCATAGGAAGAGTACACCTCAGTACCTTGTCACACTAAATATGAGCGTAATTAAGTAGATACGTCAGCCTGTTAACATACTGTGACAAGGTACTGAGTTGTTAACTCTCTAAATATGCTGTCTGTACTCATTGGGAAAATTGTCCATGTATACTGCAGAGTGCCAAATAATATGGGTGTAACTAGTATTTTTTCAATAATAAAAGTAAGTAGCCTAAGTTACTCTTTATTACATATCTATCTGCCTACAAAGTCCCGTCATTATTGGTCCAGCCCTTTCAGCGTATCCATTTTGCGCCGCTAGCAATAAACAGGTATTATTTTTATTAGACGAATATTAAAAGATATAATATGTGCAATAAATACGAAATTACCGGATAATGCGAAAAATACCATAACATGTTATATTAAAACGTAATAAAAAACCAATTTATAATTAACTAGCGGCCGCTCGTGACATCGTACGCGTGTAATACTAAGTACGTAGTATTTTGTATCAATAATATAGCCTATGTTACTCAGGGTGAATGTAGATTTTCAATAGTGAAAGAATTTTTTGATTCTGTACAGTAGTTTTTGAACAAACATTATGTTTATGCAATGCACACAAAAATAAAATATATTTCCTCTTTAAAACATAAGTGTAGACTAGAGCCAAATCTAAAATATTAATATGTTATTGTGAAATATTCGAATCATACAAACAGTGTAGTGCAATATTTCCAAATTAACATAAAACTCTTGTTTCAATTTATAATGGAATTTGACAGGTAAGGTTAAAATTTGATTTCCTTAAAGAATATTCGCTAGTCTAGAATAATTGAAAGAAAGAAAGAAAGAAAAGAAAGAAAAAACATTTATTGGCACACACATTAAAGCACAATTACAAACACATGAGAAACATTAAATAGGGATAGTGCAGCCAATAAGGTCCCAGCCTCAGCATGAGCTGCTGCGACAATGGAATCAATGCGGCAGCAGCGCTGGTATTCTGGTGGGACCTTAAATTGAGTGGCGTGAGAAACAGAAAACAAAAATAAAAATAAAACAAGGTATATAAGTCTAAGAGCTACACAACACATAAAAAAAATAATCACAACATTAACAAACCAATTTACAGTTATCACACAATGGAAAGTTACAAAAAGAAAAAGAAGACAACAGGGGAAGAAAACATAGAAAAAAATAAAAAATAAAAAATGTCAACGTCAGTCTGTGATTTGCGTCACAGACTGCGTCTATGGTCTGCGTGGTCTGTGGTCCGTGTATCAAATATTGTTTCAATTAACTATGTACGATTGTAGGGTGGGCGATTGCCGATTGGAATTGTGAGCTGGGTTGTGCCGTGTATTTGCAGCCACGTTTTGTAAATAACAATGCAACCACGTGACAGTCATAATGGTGGTGTGCACGCAATATTATCAACACATGGGAGTCCCATTTGCAAGCCTCATCGGCGGCCAGGAATAGGCCCAGAATCCATTGCGCGACGTGAGAACCCCGAGTGTAAGTTTTGTGAGTTTATTTGTAAATCTAGAAGAAAACTTTTGTACTTTTTTCTCAAAGAATATCTCGTTTTTAGGTCACGCAAAGGAGGAGGCAGGTCATTCCAGCACCGTGAGGCCACAAACCTAAAGGACCCCCGAAAGGCTATTGTTCGATGCTTTGCAGTAGCAAAAACATTAGTGGACTTTCTCTTGGGATATCTGCTATTACTTTGTGCCCACACTAACTTATCGAGCAGGTAACATGGCTTTCCTGTTTTAGTGACCCCAAAAAGAAAAACAGCCAGATGAAGTCTTCTGCGTGCTTCCATTTTCAATAGGCCAGATTCATTTAGATAAGGTGTTACGTGTGATCGTGGAGGAATATGTGAACAGAAGCGCGCACAAGCATTCTGCACTCGCTGAATCAACCTGGCCGTTTTTGCCAGCAGACACGGCCCGTACACGGTGTCACAGTAATTAAATTTTGATAGTATCAGAGACTCACAAAGCATGATTCTTATTTGTTTGTTTAAATATGGCCTGATTTTGTACAGCAGCTTTAGCCTATAGAAGCAGTTTCGTGAACATTCCACAATGTGACTTTCAAAGTTCAGCCGACCATCAAGGACCAGTCCCAGATTTCTGGCTCTATCAGCCTGCTCAATCACGTCACCCCTGATCTGAACATTAAGAGGTATGCCATCAAAACGTGATACTTTTTGCCTAGTACCAAAGAGTAGGATCTTAGACTTTTTAGGGTTTATGACAAGACAGTTGCGCTCACACCAGTCAGCTACCCTATCCAGGTCCTCGTTTATCTTTGTCACTGCTTCCATGTGATGGGCTGGTGCAAATGAAAAGTACAACTGGAGATCATCCGCATATAGATGGTATTGACAATTTTTTATGCCCTCTGTGATGTCTGCGCTGTACAGAATGTAGAGGATCGGTCCCAATATCGAACCTTGGGGTACTCCTCTGGTGACGGTGCATGTATCCGAGCACATCCTGGTACCGTCCGCTTTCCGCAGCTCAACATATTGCTGTCTATTCATAAGATAGCTGTGGAACCATTTGACAGAGTGGGCATCTACTCCATAATATGTCATTTTGGATAGAAGTAGGGCAGTATTTATTGAATCGAATGCCCTGGAAAAGTCCAGAAGTACCAGTATGCTAAGCTTGCCACAATCTTGCGCTGCCAGTAGGTTATCCACAACATCTGACAAGGCAGTGGCAGTGCCATGTCCTCTGCGAAAGCCAGATTGCCACTTAGGGAGCATGCTGTGATCCTCCAGGTATTTTGTCAACTGGTTGCTGACAATCCTTTCTAACACCTTAGACATGCACGGAAGCAAACTAATAGGGCGTAGATCACTTAGGGCAGATGGATTGCTAGACTTTGGTAGTGGCTTTACAACCGCCACTTTCCAGCTGTCCGGAAAACATCCCTGTCTAATGGATTGATTGATAATGTTTGTGATAGCACCAAGAGTCTGAGGCAGAGTCAACTGTATCATTTCCAAGGAGACTTGATCACTACCCTGTGCATTGGACTTAAGACTATTAATTACTTCTAGGACAGAGTCTTCACTCACTGGTTGTAGCGAGAAAGTAGCTGTGCTGTGCCTGTGATGTTCAAAGAACGTAAGAAGTGAAAGAGACACAACGTTATCACCAGGTATGTTCATAAAATGGTTGTTAATACAGTTAGGGGTATCAAAAACTGGTGGTAACTCGGTTGTGTCTCTTTTGTTTGGCACTACCACGGATTTTAAGTTTTTCCATAGCTTTTTGGGGTTACCTATGTTACTATTTATGTGTTTAGAAAAATAGTTTCTCTTCTCGGATTCGATAGCCTCCTTAACAATGTGTCTCATGTCTTTATAACAACATTTAGCTGTGGTTGTTCCAAGTGATTTGTAACTATTGTGATATTTGTCTCTTATTTTTATCATGTCCCTAATAGTATCCGTTATCCAAGGGTGGGGCGGATGCTTAAATTTGCGAGTTACAATAGGGGCATGGAGATCAAAAAATGCCACAATCCAGTTCGTGAATGTCTCAACAAGATCGTTGACATCTCCAATTTTGCAAAGACCACTCCAGTCAATGCAATCCAAGTCCTTTGTGAACTGTTCCATTACTATATTTTTTAATGGTCTGTATGTTACCCATTGGGGTTTTTGCTTCTCCTTTTTTATTTTAAATTCCGCAGTTATCAGTGCATGCCCTCCCAACTCGGGTTTGTGTTTGACTGCCACCTGTAGCACCCGTATGTCACTGCATAATACGTCTATGAGAGTACAACTTCGCTCTGTGAAATGTGTCGGCTCATTAATAACCTGTGTCAAGTTGGTAGTGTTCAAGAACTGGGCCAGTATTCTGGTTCCAGAACTGCTTACATCAAGTAGGTTTATATTAAAGTCTCCGACCAGAATTAGACCATCTTGCCTGTCAAAAGAGTCAACTGAGTCTACGATGGCATCCAGAAACTCATTTATGTCCTGTCTTGGTGGTCTGTAAGCTGTTCCAATTATAACGTTCAGATTATGCAATCGCACCCTGAGCCACATTTGTTCCACTGTCGGAGAGGGTGGGTGCGGACAAGTATGAGCGTTTATACCTTTCCTGACATAAAAACCTACACCACCACCACGGCCCCCCCTGATATGATCTGGTCTGGGGCAGTGTCTTAACCTGTATCCTGGTAATTTAGGTGCCCTATCGTCCTCCCCAGGCCTTAACCATGTTTCGTTGATGGCCAAGACATCCGGGACCAGCTCCTGAACGGCCACCATGAACTCCTCGTGTCCGGTGCCCAATGAGCCCGCATTATAAAGTCCAACTTTAAAGTTATTATTGGCTATCATTTCTTATAGACACCCATGTCAATACAAGACAGGTCCACAAGAGGAGTTTTGCTGTATACAGCTAATGTCAGGTTAAAGGGCACTATATGCTTAGTAATGATCATGGTGACATCTAGAGGCCTAAGGATTAAATGAGTGTGTTGCTTATAGTGAAGTGATTGTATGTATGCTTGTTCAGATTGTAATATGTTCTTAAGAGTAGGATAATGAGTATAAATATATTGTAAGTTTCTGTATATAGTAATAATTCGAATAAGAGCTGTGTAAATTATGTTTGTAATGATTTCCTGTATTAAGTGTAGCCATAAGAATAGTTTGTTTCTATGTGATAGTGTGAATTTAAATTTTAATGTTTTATCTGTGTTATGAATGTGGAGACCATATATTAATGCTAATGTAGTTGAAGTGGAACAAAAGTAAATTTTTAAATTATGAACCATATTTAGTTTTGAAATACATATTATTTTTAGATACTTGTTATTACGGTGTTTTATTTTTAATAGTACATATATATATATAAGAAGCAGAATAGATTGTGGGGAACAAATAGTACTAAAAATACATTCCACAAATTTCACAATGAGAGGTAAATACAGATGTATCTTAATGTTAAAAATAGTTGACAGAAAGAACAATATTATTGCATATCGGTATTTACAGGTTGCCTCGCGTCAGGCCGACGGCGGTCCAAACACTTTGGCGAGATCGTCGCCGGAGCGCAGTTGAAAAGCAGGAGAACCTTCCGATTGTCGAACAAAGATGCGGCCTCGCTTGGTCCACGAGAACCGCCACTGGCGTACGCGACACTCCTCACGTACTCTATGGAACAGCTGACGATTTTGGCGCGTCAGGCGCTCATTGATGTAGACGCGCCCTCCAGAAGCGCCTGCGGTGAAAGTCCGACGTACGCGAGCGGCGCGCAGCAACTCGTCGCGCAGGTGCCGCTGAGTCAGGCGCACCACGATCCGCCGCGGCCGCCCATCGCCTCCGCTGCTCGGAGGCGCGCCCACGCGTTCAGCAAACACGACATCCCGCTCCTCCAACGTTAGTCCCAGACGCGCGGCCAGCACGGTGACAGTGTGGATAACACTCTCGCCCTTCTCTTCCGGTAGCTGGCCGATCTCGAGATCAGAGAGGAGGGTCTCTTGGTCACGGTCATTCAGCTCCAGTCTAAGTTGCGCAACAGTGCGCTCCAGTTCGGCAGTCACGCTGGGTTCGCACCCTGCCCGACTCTGCTCCAGTGCATCCACTCTACTTTCCACGCTGTCCAGTCTCATTACCACCTCGTTGAAAGATTCTCTGAGCTTGGCCATCTCCTTCCTAAACTCACGCATCTCGGAAAGACACTCTGCAAACTCCTTGCGAAACTCGGCAATGAAGGAAATGCTCGCATCACCCCCTGCATTTACCTCGGAAGTGCTAGGCGGTGAGGCGGGCAGTCGTCGCTTCTGTCTTCTTCCCACATTTCCCAGACCTATTACGTCACCAGTGACGGACGGAATGTCCGTATCTGAAGAGCACTGCTGACTTGTAATTGGCGATCGTTGTGTTTTCGGCATGATTGCTAAGTGGAAGCGAAAGAAAACAACAAAAAAAAAAAGAAAAAAAAAGAAAAAAGAAAGTCAGTCAAGCCGTGGATCCGAACCGACACCTCTCGTTTAATAGCTTGCGCTGGGTGCTATTGCACTAGTCCGCCGACGAATTAGTAGAGCCGCTGAATTACGAATCTACTAGTTAACGGGTTTGTTATGATACTTTTTGTCCAGTTCAATCCTGAGGGTTAGTTCTTTTTTGCACTAACACAACTACCGTAAACGAATTTATTTGATATAGGGAGACCGCAGCACAATGAATTTAGTTCGAGTGTAATAGAAATAAGATCACTATTTTATGTTCAATGAATTCCGTCAGATTATAGCAAAATTGATTGTATCTTTAAATTCGCAGAGATTACACTTTCTTCTTCATTAATAACGCACTTTTTATTTTTTTAATTACGCACAGTGACAGAGTGTGTGAACTCAGACGCAGAGCTAGCGCCACTCTCCAATTGCAATACACTTTGGACTTTGTACCTTGTGTGTATTATGCATAAGAAATAATATTGAACTGCAAATATTTACCATGATGTGCCATATGTGATAAATCAAAATTATACAATATGTAATTTTATCATATACATAGTTCAATAAATTGTGTGATTCCGCTTAACACTTAAGCCGCTTATCAAATATCATTATGATACCTTATCAGTTATCACTCAGGCATAAGAGATAGTAATTGTCAACAGTGTGATTGATCACTGATAATAGACTTGATTGACAGCAAGGAAACCAATGTTGTATTTAGTAGCAATTAAAATGATAATACATTTTTATCTGACTGAATTTGAGTTAATGTTATCTAATATTGGTCTTTATCTGGAAAATATGATTTTGCATCAACTACTGGAATACCGGTGGATGTACAAAATGACTAGGATAGTGTATGTAAGCAATGTTGAAATAGAACTATAAGTTTCTGTTACTTTGCATAGCATTCAATGAAGATTTGAAAGTGTTATATGTAACCTACTTCAATAAAGAAATATTTGATTGGTTCATTAATTAAATATAGTGTGTGAAATTATATATGATTCATCTCATTATACATACACAATCCTTTCACCTTTGCATTGAGTTTATCCTGCACACATTTGCTCACAGTCAATTTAACTGATTGCAAAATTAAAACTCAAATAAAATAGTTTAGAGGAAACGCAAATACTTTTTTTAATAAACTTTTACATAATGGAGGGCTGAGCATTACCAAATTCAAACACAATATTCTCGCAGACACTTAATTTTGTTTAAAAAATTCTGTGCCCATAGCAAATTGGCCGAAGTATTCATTAAGTAGCCAAATTCTCACTAGAATTGTGCTACCTTTTTAGATAAAAACTACAAAATATAATTTATTGAAAGTATATCTCTCATGCAGTATAATTAAAATAAACAAAAGCCTTGTAGAAATAAACCAGTATGTAACTTACAATTTATTTGTTTCGTACCGTGAAAGATGTATTAAGACGAATACATGGACTAAGGCAAGTTAAAATATGGGCTCAGTGTAAAATAAAAATTATATCTTTATTCAAAAACAGATAATAAGTTCCTTCTTAATAGTCTTTTCTCATCATAATAATTTTTGTTTTAAGTACTTGATTAAAATTTAAGCTGAAGCTTCCTTATCACTTACCAACTACTTTTCTACCTGGGTTTTTCATTTAAACAATATAAAACAAATTGGAATTTAATTGTTAAAGAAACTTTAATTTACATAGTTAATTAAATCCAAACTGCCAATAAAATGTGCACTTCAAATTTTTAAGGGTTCTTATCATATAGCTCCGGCAACAAACTCTTAAAACAAAGTTTTAAAGAATTTGCTAACCAATTGGTAGGTACCATTGTTATAATTTTCTACTAAATTGTCACACTATCATGATTAAAACTATAATGTTACAGGTATGGTTTTAAATTTATTCCTTATTGAAGTAAAACTACAAAACACTGGTGATTTACCAGCGCTGGGTGAGAATCAATAAATCTTTTTGGTTTTACTAACTCACAGAATAATTGTATTTTCGATAATTACCTGATAGGTGAAAAAAAATTATTAAAACCTTATCACATGCCATCTCATATCTGATTCAAAAATCTAATTGTACAGTGTGAATAGGTATTAAACTGTATAACAGTATGTAGTGGGACCATTTTAAAACTTAACTGATTATTTAAATACTATAATTTGAAATTATCACTGGATATTAGTATAAAATGACCTATCATAGAACTACAATAACAAAATACATTTATTGTAATTTAAACTGAGGTATCTTGATAATAGAAGTTGTTTAATAGTATACAGAAGTATAATTCACGCCCACTGGTAATTACATATCAGTGTTAAAAACAAAACCAGCTCAATTATTAACCAACAATGACATGTGAGAGAACAATGTCAAAGCTAATAAAATTTGCAATAAGATTTTTCATCATTCGATGGTTCCATCATTACTTCTACTACGAATACTTCTTGATTCATAAACAAAACACACGTATTTTTATAGACGCTGTACAGGTTTTCTAATTATGGAATGAGGCATAGTTGCAAAATTTTTAGTTTGAACACATGCAACGTTTACCACTTAGTTACACAAGCTAAAGGATAGTTAATGTTTTTCCCTTACCTTTTAGATTAACTGCTGGTTAATTTAGAAGGAAAAGCTCCTAAAACGAACCAAATTACGCACAAAAACAAGTCTTTTATAAGAAACTGCACTGTTTATATAATTTTGCAATCGATTCACTGATAGCAAGACGATAGGAATTTGCACAACTATGTGGAGCACGATTTATGAACTTATTACACAATTTCGTTAGTGAAATTCGGTGAAAGTACGGAAAATCTCATAAAATTGCATGGAACGTACACAGCGCAGAAATGTCACCTTCTGCCGCAAACCGCAATTTCAACTGACAATCATCGACAGACGATGACAGCAGCAGACAGTACCGGTGTTGCCCACATAAAATACACAGATTACCAGGACTGTTGTTGTAGTAACTCAGTACCTCCGAGTCGGTACTGACCAAGAAAAAACTGTATTTAATTATTTGATAACAAACCAACAAGCCCAGTTTATAACCCAATTTACAGAGGTTAAAGTTTTAATCAATAATTTGTTTGTATTAGTGAGCAGTTTTTTATTCATTAAGCATTTCACTCAAAATAAAACATTAAATCCGTAATAAACTTTTAACTTATCAAATAATTTGCGTCAGATATGTTATTGCGCAGTTTTGGCATTTTATTTATTTCACGCTTCTAGTCCAAAAAAACAACACAGAACATAAAAATATTTGTTTATTATATATACTCAAGAATTAAATACAAATATATAATAGTCGTGGCATACAAAGTAAGTGATAATTCTGACACGAGACTTAAAATTTGAATTCAATAAATTTTAACAATTGAAATACCTCAAATACATTTAGGCATCGTAAACATAAAGATGACAGGTAAGCCAGCGTTTCCGTTCCTGAATGGAATAACGTCTTACTGGTTTAGTCCCAGTTAACCTGTGGACAAAATTATTTTGCCTTTACTTATGGGTAAATTCTAAATGAGAGCAACATTTTAATACCTTGCGTTCCGTTCAACGATTTGCGTAATTTCTATTTTGTACGTGTTTTATTTTATTAAACAATAAAATGTTTTAAAATATTAAATAAGGATATTATTTTTAGCCTTTATTGTCACAATTTTAATATAATTTGATGCTTTTATAAAACCTGAGTATTGTTAATGGACCACGCTTAAGATCCTTATGTACCTACTGCCTTTTCTCATTCATTTCAATTATGCTGCTGTAGGGATGTAGTGTATACCTACACTGGATGCCCCCACATATCTGTTCAACATTAGAACAAATAGTTGCAGTAATCATAAAGTTTAAGCATTAGAATATGACTTAGCAGCCAAACATAAGGCAAAAGGTACCTACTGTTAATTCCTCAGATCATAGAAAGACTCATGTTCTGTGCTTCATTAATTCCATAGGATAATCTAGCCGCACGCTCCGTGCTAGCAGTTTTCTCGCCCGCGTGCAATACCGATTATGCCGCCCTACAACTACTACTACTACTCACTCTACGTTTTGTCAAAAAAATAAAGATTAATGTTTTCTCATTGTGGTGGGGCAAAATAAAAACAACTTAACGGTGATAAAACATTTATTTTAATTATGAATTTATTATTAACTGGAAATAGGTACTATAACAGTAAGTATATAACTGTAGGCAATTAAATAAATAAAAGCATTAGTGGCTTGACGACCTCGGTGGCGCAGTGGCTAAGGTAGGCGGCCAAAGCGCGAAAGGTTCCGGGTTCGATTCCCGGTCGGGTCAATTAAGAGAACGAACTTTCTAAATTGACTTGAGTCTGGGTGTGCTACGATGATGCCCCCAGTTATTATCCGTCGTCTGGTACTCATAGTACAAGAGAATACCTTAGTTTGAGGTGATTGGTGTGATTGTCTGGCGCATTTATTAATCGACGTGATTTGAAAAACAAATTGTGGGAGTTTTTACATTACAAGCAAATGATCCAGACGAGGGAGAACTTGGCTCTTGACATTTAATTCAAACACGCGTAGATTAAAATCCTAAACATACTTAAATCTATACCTATTTACCTACCAGTTGCATACGTTAGTCAAACGAATCATAAAAAGCAGATTAAGTACCCTCTATCGAGTCCTAACTGAGAAGGCAGTCTATCTTCGCAGCGTTTCTAGTTTGTAGGGGTCAGAAGGTTGCGAGTAATGTTGCGTGTTCAGATTTGGATGTTGGAATGTCTTTTATTTGCAAACTTAGGACTATATATACAAAATCTTAAAATAAATAAACACACATTCTTATTGGCTAATTACAGTGGACAAATGAAAATGCTTACATTTAAACCTATTACAAAATATTTACAACAAACTGAAACTACGTTATTGGATATAATTATTTACAATTAAATTAACAAATCACAGGGCCTACATTTTAGCCAGTCAGGTGGCGTCTGTGACGTCAGGCGTTACCGGGCAGAGAGCCACGGAATTAGAGCGAGGCGGCATGCTCGGACCTCTCGATGCAAGGTAATAAATATAACCGGCGCGAAACTCGCGCGCTCCGCAGTCTAGCTACTAGTATGCACCGAGAGGGTCGAGATGCACTCTCCCATATCACTCCCCCTCAAGCGAAGCGTACGTTCTTCTTGACGGCTCGACCGGTTCTTGTAATGTATGGGAGACCGTCGCTCGTCGATGAAGAGGCGGGAGTCGGCGCGCTGCTATTGGTCGCGCGCGTACAATCTCTGCTTCTCGCCGTGACGTCAGCTGCAGGCGTTGCTACTGCGTCTTGCGTTTGTTCGTTGCACATGTAGGCGGGCTTCAACCTGTCGAGCGATATGACAGCTGATCGACTCGGTAATTGTATTTTGAAGTGCTTGTCCTGGCGTTGAAGTACTTCGTAGGGCCCGTCGTATGGTGGAGTGAGCGGTGCTCGCACGGTGTCGTTTCGCACGAAGACGTGTGTACATGTAGCGAGATCCTTGTACACAAACGTTTGTCGGCTCGTCTGTGTGCGTTTTTCGGGTGCAAGGGACGACATTGTCTGCGTGAGTTGACGCACGTAGTCTGCATCTTCAATGTTCGACTGAGTAGGTACGAAAAAATCAGATGGTATACGTAGAGTAGCTCCGTAAGTCATCAACGCGGGACTGAGGTTGTTGTCGTCTCGTATTGCGCTGCGTAGTCCCAGAAGTACTGTGGGCAGCTCATCAGTCCATGTAGTGGTTGCGCCTCGTGCCATGAGCGCTGCTTTCATAGTTCTGTGCCATCTCTCTATCTTACCGTTAGCTTGTGGATGAAAAGCGGTAGTTCGGATTCTAGTTATGCCGAATTTCTTCATAAGAGCGTTGAACAGCTGCGACTCGAACTGACGTCCTTGATCGGTCGATATGCGTAGCGGACAACCGAAGCGTGCTATCCAATTTTCGTACAGTGCTTTAGCGACGATTTCAGCGGTGATTTCTCGTACTGGGATCGCTTCGGGCCAACTTGTACACCTATCGATGATAGTAATGCAGTATCGATAGTCGTTTGATAGTCGTAGTGGGCCGACTATGTCGATATGGATGTGTTCGAAGCGTTGCGACGGCGGGAACGATGATAACGGTGTAACGACGTGACGACTAACTTTAGCACGTTGACAGTTGATGCAGGCTCTTGTCCAAGTAGTGACTTCTCTGTTCATCGAAGGCCAGAAAAATTTCGAAGTCATCTGCCTCCGCGTTGTTCTAACGCCTGGGTGGCACAGATCGTGTTGCGCTTTGAAGGCTGCATAGCGATATGCCGCAGGCAAGTAGGGACGAGGCGTAGATAACGTGACCTCGCACGTGATTGGTCGGCTGAGTCCAGGCAGCGTTATAGCCCCAAACTTCAAATTGTCTTGTGTTTTCAATGTTTTGAGTTCTTCGTCGTTAGTTTGATCGATGGCCAGCTGATTGTAGTCGATCGTAGTCGGGCAATGTATCTCCTCGATACGAGATAAGGCGTCGGCAACTGTATTTTCTTCTCCTTGTATGTACTTGATACTTGTGCAAAATTGACTAATGAAGTGTAGTTGTCGCTCTCGTCGTGGTGTGTCGCTGCTACTTGCTGATCGTGATAATGCGTGGACGAGAGGTTTGTGATCGGTGTATATTGTGACGTCACATCCCTCTATTAGTCGGCGAAAGTGTTTGACAGCCGAATACATCGCTAGTAATTCGCGATCGTATACGCTGTATCGTCGTTGCGTTGTACTCATTGTTTTGGAGAAAAATGCCAGTGGTTTCCAAACTTCATCGATCTTTTGTTGTAGTACAGCGCCGAGACTGGTATCGGAGGCGTCGCTCATGATGACGAGCTCGTTGCCGCTGGATGGATAGGCCAGTGTGGTGGCTTCTGAAATGCTTTGGCGGCATTTTTCAAAAGCGGTTTCTGCTTCGGGCGTCCAATTGATCGGTGTCTTGTCATTTTTCTTCTTATTATGTAAGTATTGATTGAGTTCGTTTTGCAAATCGGCTTGATGAGGTAGGCAGTCTCGGTAGAAATTGAGCATGCCTAGGAAGCGTCGTAGCTCGATGATGGTCTTCGGTTTCGGGTACGAAGATATTGCTTGAGTACGTTCCTCAGTGGGTCTGATGCCTTCAGCTGATACTTCGTAGCCCAGGAAGTTGATTATTGTTTTCCCAAACTCGCATTTGTCGACGTTGACGGTCACGCCATATTGTGTCAGGCGCTTGAGAACTTGGTGCAGAGTTTTCTTCATTTCTTGTTCGTCGTCAGCATACAGAAGAATATCATCAACGTAACAAAATACTCCTTCTAGGCCATGTAAGACTTGGTGCATGAAACGTTGAAATGTTTGACTTGCATTTCTGAGTCCGAATGTCATGCAGTTGAATTCAAACAGACCAAACGGTGTTATTATTGCTGTTTTCTTTGCATCTTCGCTGTTGATGGGTATCCAGAAGTAAGCCATTTTGAGATCGAGTTTTGAGAACAGTTTCTTGTTACGTAACTGATACGTGAAGTCTTGTATGCGTGGTATCGGGTATCGGTCTGGCTGCGTAACTGCGTTAAGTCTTCTGTAGTCACCGCAAACTCGTAGTCCCCCATCTTTCTTCTTAACCACGTGAAGTGGACTGGCCCAGGCACTCATAGACGGCTTGCATATGCCCATCTTCACCATGCGGTCGAACTCTTCTTTGGCTGCTTTGTACTTGTCCGGCGGAAGAGGGCGCGCGCGTGCGTAGAGCGGTGGGCCTGTTGTTTCGATGTGATGGACGACGTCGTGTTTGGGTGGATTTTGCAAGTTCATTGGTCTTAAGACTTCTGGATATTGTGCCAGTATGCCATGGTAGTCTTGTTCGGGGCAGATGATACAGATTGTTTCGGCTGGTGTGTTGATTTCTAAGGCGTTAACTGACAATTCGGTGATTTTGTCGACTAGTTTCTTGTTGTCTAAGTCGACGAGCAACTTGTAGTGACGAAGGAAGTCTGCTCCGAGGATCGATGTCTTGACGTCTGCCACTATGAATGTCCATTGGAAACTGCGACGTAAGCCAAAGTTTAGATTGATCGATTTTTCTCCATACGTTGCGATCGGCGTACTATTTGCCGCGTATAATCGGTAGGCGTTATCTTTCTTGCTAATTGTTCTCTTTGTTTTCGATGTTGCAGCTAGTACGGAGATGTCAGCGCCAGTATCCACGAGGAAACGTTCGTGAGTGTTGCGGTCGTGGACGCATAGGCGATTGCTTGGAGTGGAGACACCGACACTCGCCACTGTCGATGTCGACGTTAGTTTAAAGACGTCTTGTTATTACTGTTTTCTTGTTGCCTTCTACTGCACGGTGATTCGCATCTCTTCGCTTGATCGCCGAATCGAAAATGGTACTTGCACAACCATGTTTTGTTTGTGAAATCGCCTGGTTTTACGTCGCGCTCGTTCCGCTGCTTTGAGTGCGAGCGGGAGCGAGAACGTGAGTGAAAGGGACGGCGATACCGTCGCTGCGTGCGAGAGGCGTGGCGCGAGAGTTCAGCGACCTCGAGCGCGAGCTTCTCAACTTGCCGTGATAACGCTGATAACGTTGATAACGCGTCGCTTTGGCTTGCTTCTCTCGGCGTAGTTGTGTTTGATATTGCGGCGATAGATGGTGCTTCTGAGTACTCTGCCATCTTGTCAGCCATCGCGGCGAGAGTGTCGAGTGTTGATTCCGTGTTGATCGATAACACGACTCGTATCTGCGCTGGCATTTGGTTCAGCCATTCGATCTTGAGACCTTCTTCTGTGATCATACCGCTACCGAGTTCTCTCATCTTCCTTAGCAGCTGTGAGGGCTTCTGGTCGCCTAACTCGAGTCCGCTGATGAGTTTTTGAAAGTTTTTCGCTGCGGACGTGTCGTACGTGGAGAGAAGGCGTTCTTTTGCTGCTTGATATTTCCCTGTAGCCGGCGGGTTGTACAGGATGTCGTCGGTGAGATGGTGTAGGTCGACTGTTTGAAGTTGCTGAAGCAGGTAGGTGAACTTCTGTGCGTCGGATGTGTGCAGCGGGTCGACTGTAGCCTCGAAGTGAATAAACCACGCCCTTGGCATTTCACGCCAGAATGGAAGGAATCTTGACTGGACGGAGACTCCGGCAAGCTCGTGGTCACGATGAGCCATCTTCTGTTCTACCTGTTGCGGATTTTCTGCAGGAGCTTGAGCGGGGATTCGTGCTTCTTGTTGGATTTCTTGTCCTCCAGCCATTTCTTCAGCGTCGATGGTCACCAGTTGTAGGGGTCAGAAGGTTGCGAGGTAAAGTTGCGTGTTCAGATTTGGATGTTGGAATGTCTTTTATTTGCAAACTTAGGACTATATATACAAAATCTTAAAATAAATAAACACACATTCTTATTGGCTAATTACAGTGGACAAATGAAAATGCTTACATTTAAACCTATTACAAAATATTTACAACAAACTGAAACTACGTTATTGGATATAATTATTTACAATTAAATTAACAAATCACAGCGAAACTCGCGCGCTTCGCAGTCTAGCTACTAGTATGCACCGAGAGGGTCGAGATGCACTCTCCCATAAGTTTTATAGCCGCATAGCAGACCCACTGCTGGGACTAGAGATGACAGGCGTGGGGTAAGCCTGGCGTCCATTGCCTCGGTCCCGAGGGAGTGGGGCATGTCCTAGGTCTGGCCTAGCTGCGTTTTGAGCGGTGTGGTGGGTCGCTTGGCGGCAGGCGCGATTCAAATTCAAATTCAATATTTGTTTATTCAAGTAGGTTACATATAATAACACTTTCGAATCGTCATTGTATATAATGCAAAGTGATTCTACTTCCGGTTCGGAACCTATATCTACCGAGAAGACACCGGTAAGAAACTCAGCAGATCAGTTACAGTGCCAGTTTAGATACTTATAGCTATGTGTAGAACACTTTGGACCAAGTCATATAGTTTTATTTTGATAAGTGAACAAAAGTATTAAGTTATTTTAATAGGTAAACTGGAGCAGACCAGTCCCCAAAGGTGGCACCTGTTCACAAGCATGACGATTGGGGAGCCTGTGATGAATCTCAAAGGTTTTCAACTACCCCACAATCACGCGTTGGCCACAGAATAAATCCCCTTCTGTCGATGCGAGCCCGATACACCACTCTCTGTTCCCCACAGACAGTGACGTTGCAGGAGGCATTCCCTCTCGAGAAAAAAAAAGTAAACGATATTGTGAATGCTCGAACCATTTCAGATGAACTGACATTCTTCGCCTGATAACTGGGCTGACTAAAGATTTTTGGCGGAGGTCCTTGAGATCGGGGTATAATTAATCAAACAGGTTTTCCAGTAATAATTTCGTTTATTGTTAATTGTAAAAATTAACCTTCGTCATTGAAATCGTCGTTTGTTTTTAAATTCAACAGATTCAAATCTTTGTCATACGTCATCTATCTTACTCATTCTCTCGCTCTCGTTACTCGTGCAGTCATATTTACGATCCCACATGAGATTTCGTGCCTAACATTTAAACGCGTTTCCATTATTTAGAGGACTATTTTTATTAACTTCTAAAGTGGTCTTTAATTTAGGGGTGAGAGCCGTCTGCTCACCCCTTAAAGTTTGGTGAAGATGTGACTTCACAGCACGATAAGGCAGACAGGAAAACAGTTGACCATTATTTGGTACTGTGAGTTTCACCTAAGTTCTCCATTTTATTTGTAGTTCAGTTATATTTTCATGCTCAGGATTTACGTCAACTAGAAAATGTGTATACGTCCGATAGAGATTGACTGAAACCATCCGATAGACGAGATTGGATAGTCCGTCTCTTTTGTATCTGTCCATTGCGTTATTTACTAGCTGCTTCCTGAAAAAAAAAACAAATAGGTAGCATAAAAAACCTAAAGCGCGTGGCAATATTAAACGTTTCCCGCAAGTAATTTGAAGAAGCAGCGTTAAACGCATCTTACACTGATGCCACAAACTTATTGCGCAGACTGGACTGGTTGGCAGACTCGGGCCTTTATATAGATTATCTACTTTAAATTGCTTAATAGACAAGAAAAAGAGAGATGACTGGATGAAAAACCAATAATTCTACCTAACCGTTAGTTCGATTAACGTAGGTTTGGCGTCAACAAATAAATAAAAAATCAGTGGAGGGGTGTACGTTACTAATTCCTAAAAACTGGGCGAACGGATGAAGTCATGCAAAATTTTTACACAATATTAGTCACTTATGTCTTATACTTTGTGGTAATCAAACAGACATTTTAGTCATGTACTGAAATACCTTGTCAGACATAGGTTTAAAGATATTTATTTCTCATAAGATTACAAATCACTTACATGAGAAAAGGACTTAAACAAACTAAACATAAATTCTGTGTAGGGCAAGAGTTAAAACATAATTAGAATAAGTGTAAACATTATCGCCAAAAAGACATATTTTCCTTTCTTATTTACCAGACGACTAATAATAACTGGGTGGGATGTGAACCCAGCACGCCTAGACCGGGCTTTGAACTGAGCTTACTAGGTTTTTTTATATTTTTATTTCAAAAATCCTTTACCAAATTTGCGCGACTGAGAATCGCGCTTTGTGCCCAGTGGCACAGTTGCCAGCAAGTTTGTTATAGAACACTTGTCTTGTCGATGACGTCAAAATATGATGTGGGTAGCGTGCGTATCCCGAACACTGATTTTAGAACCGTTGCCTATATTTGGTATGTTATGCATTTTTTATGGCTACGTAACACTTGTCAATTATTTCATTATTCCTAATTACCTGATCGGGTTTTCAGGCGCCTCCTCGTGCGGCAAAGCCAAGTACTTTGCTATATTCTTATTGTATCTCACAATTGGTATTCCGCATGCTTTTAATCTGAAAAACAATTTTGTACGGTCAGCAACAATCGTTGCTGAACACCTCCCTACCCTGTTATAATAAACTTTCGCAGAACTAACTAGGTACGATAGTAGATAGCTATCTATTCTACTATAGATACATATATAGCTATATATGAAAAGACAAATAATAAAACGTGTGATATGTACGTAAATTTGTATGTGACGACAAAACTATTGAATGGATTTAAATGAAATTCGATACATAGATAATAAAAAATATATACTTGAGAAAAGCTTCAAATTGACTATAAAACTTTGTACCACAAAATAAATAGATAAGTACAGAAATCAATCAACATACAAAGCGCGCTCGAGCAACGCACACATAGATACTGCTCACGGACACGATATCTCAAGCCAGTTCAAACCAGTGCGAGCGCGAGTGCGATCCGCTTAGCTTAGACGGTTTTGTGGAATTTGTTAGATCAATGGAGGACCAATAAAATTCTGCAACTTTTTCAAAAGGAACTACTTGAACTGTGAAATTCTAAAAAGTCTCTTAAATGAGGTATAGATACTAATGTTCTTAATGCCTTGCAAGTGTTTTCCACTTACTTACTGTAAACAATTGTACATGAGAATGCGAATTTATTACACATTAAAATATAATAATCGTGCATTTCGCCAATGTCGAAATCGTCGCAAAATATTTTCTGTGACAAAGTTGTAATATAAATAACAATGACATTAAAATAAAAATATTGTAGTTATTATTAATTTATATCTCCATTCATCCCATTTCATTCTCCACAATGAATCATACAACTAAATAGGAGCGCCATGATACCACGATAGTTTTTCGTGCATAAGCCATAGTTGACAACCCTAGCGCGATCGCCGAGCGTAGGTAAGAAAAGTGAAGTACATACGTAAGTTTGACTTCTGTACCTATCTATTTTGTGTTTGTACCTAGTATTTGTTTGAAATCTTATTGTGAGTAATTTATCAGAAACTAGGATAGGAAAAAAGTTCTCGAACTTACTATTCAAACAGGTTCCTTTCTACAAAGCCTAAAATATGGAAAATTACAAATTTCTAATACTAAAAGTATTGAAATAAATGAAAACTAGGCTAAGCACAGAAGAGACTCGGATATAGAACACATGCAAGGTTTCCTTGGTCCGACTACTAACCCCCGAAATTATACTCACCTCCAGAACATATCAGTATCTTCACCGCCCCAGCCCCAGTACATGTTAGAATATCCATTCACAGCTACATATTGTTTAATTGTCATCGACGTTACTCCACCGAAAAGAGACTTGTAGTTTGGACTAGAAGAAAACAAATTAATATTAGACGATATAACATCGCATTAAGGCCCATCTAAAATTATTTAGATTCTCTGCCCTGACCGGGTATGAAGCTTTTTATACAGTATTTTTTTTATATTGCATTTCAAAATTGACCTCATCCCACCTGATGTTAAGTGGTAATGAGGTCCTAGCTTAAGGGTCACAAGAAGATACAGTATAATAAATCTGTTACTGGACTTGTCGCCTTTACCTTGAAGGCTTGACCCCTGCTACTAATGTAGCACCCCCCAGGAGCTCTGGAAACTTTACTCACACGCAGGAACACAACAACATAGAAGTGATTGTTATTTGGCTGCGGTCTTCTGTAAGGTGGAGTTATTTCACCAGTCGGGCTGCTCCAGTTCGAGCGATAAATCGCTATGCCCTACCTCTCTTTTAATCTCGTCACTTTGGACTTTGCACCACTCTTAACTAGTAGGCATAAGACCTTTTGCCTCCGTGGCAAAAAGAAGGCTCCTGGTCCTGATGGAGTTCCGGCAAAGATTGTAGGTTTAGGGGCGACGCTCATGGAAAAAAAATTTAGGGAGCTCTTCGACTCATGTTTTAGGGTCGGGGAGTTCCCTTAGCTGTGGAAAGTAGGGCAAATTTGCCTCCTCCGCAAAGAGGGCAAACCAGCGGACTCACCATCGGCGTATCGACCCATTGTGCTTCTCGACGAGGTTGGGAAGCTGTTCGAGCGCATTGTAGCCGGGCGCCTTAAGGATCATCTCCGGCAGGTCGGTCCTGACCTCTCTGACAGTCAATTTGGATTCCGGACAGGACGATCTACCATCGATGCCCTGTCTGGTCTTAAGTCGCTAGTAATGGAGTCTTGGGAGGGAGGGGAAGGTGTGCTGGCTATATCGTTTGACATAGCCAACGCTTTCAACACTCTCCCTCACTCTACCATTCTGGAGGCACTTCACTTCCACCGGGTGCCCTCCTATCTGTCGGCGTTAATAAAAGATTACCTCTCCAATCGCGAGGTAATTTGTTTTGATATAACCGGCGAACTCCGCCGATACAGCGCGCGTTCCGGTGTTCCACAGGGGTCTGTCTTGGGACCCTTGTTATGGAATATCGGCTACGATTGGTTGTTGCGCGGGGAGCTTCTCCCTGGTATGAACATTTTCTGTTATGCGGACGACACTTTAGTAACTGCCCGGGGGAGAGATTTTAGTGAAGCAGCCCGTCTGGCAGAAGCCGGAGGCAACTTTGTTGCGAGACGGATTGCCCTTTTGGGTCTGAAGGTGGCACTTGACAAGACCGAGGCCATTTTTTTCCAAGGCCTCGGCAGCACTACCCGTCTGACGCCTCTATTTCTGTTGGGGGTGTTAGAATAGAAATTGGGGCTAAATTGAAATATCTTGGCCTTTTATTAGACCCGCGTTGGAGTTTTAGCCCACATTTTTCCGCTTTGTCGCCGCGACTTGTTAAGGTGGCAGATGCTTTAGCATGGCTTCTTCCTAATTTAAAGGGTCCCAGGGCCAAATGCCGGCGACTTTATGCCGGCATTTTACGAAGTATGGCTCTCTATGGCTCGCCAATCTGGGCTGATTCCCTCAGAAATAAAAAGAATTGGAGGTGTTTGCGCCGCCCTCAAAGGATCATCGCTCAACGTGCCTGTAGAGCTTACCGCACGGTAAGCTTCGACGCGGCATGCGTGCTCGCCGGGATGCCGCCCTGGGAGTTGGAGGCCCAGGCTCAGGCGACCGCCTATCGGTGGCAGGCTGCAAAGAAGGCCTCCGGAGAAAGTTTTTACCCGGAGGACTTAGCTCGTGTTCGCCGAGAAGCGGTGGAAGAAATGATCCAGCGGTGGGGAGAAAATCTCGTGGTGTCACCGTCGGGGAGGTGGACACTCGATGCGCTCGGGCCGGTGATTCTCCGCTGGCTCGAGCGCAAGCTGGGTTTTTTATCGTTTCGGCTGGTGCAGGTACTAACTGGCCACGGCTGTTTTGGGGCGTACCTGCACCGAATAGGTCGAGAGGCGTTCCCGGCGTGTTGGCACTGCGGTGCACCGGAAGACACCGCAGGGCATACATTGCTACAGTGCCCTACTTGGTCGGAGCAACGAGCAGCGCTCACAGCGGTTATGGGGTCAAATCTTTCATTCCCAAGTATGGTAGAGGCCATGCTTGGGAGTGAAACGGCCTGGGGTGCGGCTGCCTCTTTCTGCGAGGTTGTTATGTCACAGAAAGAGGCAGCCGAAAGAGAGCGGGAGAACAGTCCATCCGCTCCCTCGTGCCGCAGACGACGGCGGCTGAGAGCGCGACGGCAGTACAGTCGCGCTCTATCACCGCCTGGAGACCGGCCGGCTGATGGTGTGAGGGCACCACAGCTGGCATTAAATTCACGGTCTCCACTGCGAGGCGGGGATGGTCTAGTGGATCGGCCATCCACGCTTCTCCCCTAAATCATCAGGGGGAAAAAAAAAAAAAAAAGGCATAAGACCTTGGTATGTAATGTCGTTCGAACGTAAAATATGGAATTTAAATTACTATTCATTTGTTAGTAATTCATTTGTTGCTTTAAGCATAAAAATGTTTAATAAACTCCCTCAAGTTATTGTTGAGTTACCTTTGTACAAATTTAAGACATTTGTCAAACGTTGTCTTTTGAAAAAAGGCTACTACAAAGTAGAAGAGTATTTGAATGACAGGAACGTGTGGATCAGTGACTAGTGTGCTCGCCTGTACCTACGTGTTTAATATTTACAAATATATATGTAACGCATTTCCTCAATCAATGTCAGAATTGGGCCTCGATGACGCATGTGAGTCATACAGTTAATTTAATTTACAAATACCTTTGCTTTATTATTATTATTATTTTTTTTAATAATTGATTTAAAATTTTTATTTTACAATTGACAAACTAACTGTGTGTCTTAGTGCAAAATTAGTAATAAGTGTAGCTTTCATTTGTAAAAAAACTACTGAGTTTCTTGCCGGTATCTTCTCTTTAGTTATAGGTTCCGAACCGGAGGTAGCTTCATTTGCTTTATATGACTATTCATAAGTATTACTAATGTAATCTATGTGAATAAAAAAATATTGACTTTGACTTTGACTTATGTTCGTCTTGTAGCTTTGTGCAAAATTGAACGATTACATAATAAGAGGCGACAATTTTAGAGAAATGAAAACGCCTAAACCTTTTTTCCTACATTACAACGTTGTTTAAGTTCCTTCTAATATTATAAATGCGGTAGTTTATAAGAATGTATGGATGTATGGAAGTATGAATGATTGGATTTTCTGTACGTTATTCTTTCACAAATAGCCTGCTAAACGGATTTAGTAAAAATTTGTTAGGAAGAAAGATGTCATATGTTCCTATCGTACATCAACGTGCAGGATACTTTTTATCCCTTAATATAGCAGGTAACAGTTAAATTAGTAAATAATAAAACTGTACCGTTAGTTTAAAACAGTTAACCTAATTTTTTTACTATTGTCTCTAGGTCGTTGTTCGGTTACATAAACTAGCTTATTAAAACCCAAAACTCACAGCTACACTGATATCTATTATAAAATATCATCACAAAAACAAATTACTTCAAAACATAAAAATTAGCTCAAATATACGTGTAAAATCAACCCCACGGCATTTGTCATATAAGGCAAGATCACTATCAAATGCAACTGAACCCTTGTCACAATGAAGTTGGCGTTATCTATTTCAAACTTCAAAGGAATCATTTGTGTGAAAGTAATTATTACATGGGACTAAAGTAATATTCGTAAGTGCAGTGTGAAACATTATTGTACAATCATATTTTATGCAATATGTAAAAAATCTACCATCCCACTAATGTACCTAAGTGCGAAACTTTAAAATAATGTTTTTATGTTCGTTACTCTTCACGAATTAAACACGTCACATAGTCACGGGGCCCAGCTTTATTATAAACGTGAAAGTTTGGATGAATACCCAGTTGTGATAATCTGTACCATTGAATGTAGGTCGCCGTTGTCAGCATGTACTTACCCATATACTATCTGCCCTGTACCGAGTACTGATATGAGGTCTCAAGTGTTTGAACAATAATGTGCCACAAGTATCTTTGATAAGATAGGTGCAAATCCTATTGCAATCTTTCTAGCTAATGTGTTCTACTGATTTTCTCATAAATCTGATTTTCAACCACATCAAATAATAAAAAAAAACATATCTTTGATGAACTAATGGGACTAATAGGTGTAGTTTTAATTATATGTCATAAATTATTAGTGTACTATGCGCGGGATATTGACTTACACTAATGAATAACTTAATCATTTAGCAAATAACAACCGACGTCCCCATAGTCCCCATAGGATGCCATAATAAGATCCTGGTTTCCGTATCATGGAACCGAGATATGTCCATTCCAACAAAAAAAAATTGCTAAAAATTTCACAGGCATCTTTCTATTATTGGGCGTCAGAAATACTGACTGAGCCACAAGTTTTTTCTTGGTTGGACCTCATCGCCTTATAAGGTGGTGTTGTGGGAAACCGGGTCAACCTGGCCAACCACAACACCACCGGCGGAACGGCCGCTATTAAAAACAGTCCCGTCTCTTCCCCCAGGATAATCTAGGGGGGAGCGGGGGCACAAGTGGCCTAAGCCCAAGTAGCTCATTTATTAAATGTATGGCCAACCTATTAAGTTAGGTTAGGTTCGTATTTCTTTATTTAAAGTTTTTTTGATGCTCGATTAAAAAGACGCCAAAAATAATCATCAAAACCGGCTCATGAACGCATAGTTATTGGTGAACACACATAAAATATACAAAATATATACGTTCCAAACCATCTTTCCTTGAAGTCGATTCAAAATACTGACTGATTCTGCTTCCCAACGATGGTAGCTGACATGTGCCGGGGCCAGGTAGGGCAAGAGTACAGGATCTTCGTGTCTGTTGGCAGTAAGTCCACGTCGTGGAACACCAGGCAGCCCCAGTCTCCGTACCTCTGTGCCTCCGTAAACCCAACGTTGAAGAGCCGCCCTTTGTTGAATAACTCTTTACCTGGTAACGTAAATGAGCTCTCCTGATTGAACTGTAGTACGTAACTTATATTTAAACTCAGGGAATTCTGCTAATACTCAGGTACTTAGGAATGATGCCAGTTTAAAGAGGTTTCATACTTACTAAAAATTCAAAAACTGGCACTTGTTTTTTATTATCTCGATTAATTTAGATTTCGAGCCAGTTCGGGCTTAAAAGGTAAACTACATTTACGTCAGACTAGTTACTCACCAGTTTGCTCTATGACAAATATCCTGTATTCCAATGCTTGATCCATCAGGAACGGATGTATGTTGTAAAGGAATACCGCTAAATTGACAGGCCGATTCCTGTGAAGTATATAATGATAGTGATATATCTTGTCATGTTATTGAACTCACTAAAATAATTTATCACGCCCGGTCGACTCTACCCGGCCGGGAATATTATCACCACGCTAGGTAAGGACAAGACTAAGTATCTGCTAATAAACGTACGAATAATTTAACTATAAACCATCCTACTGCATGGCAAAGGCCTCCCCTATACACTTCCAGCGCTCTCTATCTGGTGCCAGGTCTTGCCAACCTTGAGAAAAACGGGCCAGGTCGTCACGCCAACGCATTTTCGGCCTTCCTCTGATAGATTTAATTAATAATACGGTAGGCTATACGTTTATTTTTTATTTTATTTATGCATGTTTTCAATCAGTGATATTTTAATATATTGAACTAACTTTATTTTATTTTGTAAAGTAGTTACTTCATTCAATCTGGAAGAGCTATCATTCATGGTATGTTTCAATAATAAATTAATTTGATATAGTCAGGATTTCATAATTATATTCATATTCGTACGCCGATATGGCTGATTACAGTGATACAATATGCTTATTATTAACACCCAGTGGCGACACTACCTGTGAATCACGAATAAATGATTTTGTATTTTGTATATAAATTATATCTATTAGTGTCCGGTTACAATATTTTACGATTCGTAATGTGTCAAAAATGATTATACGTTTTTCTCCAACTTTCTATGAATCGTTAATACGGTTCCATAGTTTACTCACCGTATCAGTCGTACGCTAGTTGTTTTTAGCTTACGCCTCGTATAATTGGCTACTTGACAGTGTTAACAATAAAATATGAAAAGTGTTAGATATGTTAGCTTATTAGTTAAGTAATCATTTTACATTTTTATTTTTAACTAAAAGCATTGTTAGTATTTTATTTTTGCAAAATAAAATTTACTTTTTTTTATCTTGGGAACAAAAGAACCGAAACGGAAACCACCATTGCAATTCGGAAATGACAGCTGTCGGCGAAAATTAATTATTTTAATGTGGCGAAACAATGATTATTTTACCGATTAAATTGAATTATTGTGTCTCTAATCGTATTAAGAATTTATTGAAACATTTTCCGTTTATCTAAATTAAGTCGTTCCTATGCGTATCGGTTCGTTGTCTAGGACGTTGACGTCATAATTGCAACAGTGACGTGACTTGGCGTTTTCGCGCGCTTTTTAAATGTGTTACACAAAATCTTATTTTTCTCTGATTATTTAGATTATTTCCAGATAAATCGAATTGCTTGGGATATAAAATGAACGGGCGCACATTTTACAATACTTTTTCAAAAACTGTCAAGTAGCCAATTCATTGTATAAATTATAACTATCCGTAACTAGAGCGATTCGTTTTTCAAATATTGGACCCAGGCATAAACAAATACAAATAAACCTCATTCCATCGTACAGTCTTATTTTTGACCTGTCTCTCTAGACACTTAACATAAGCGGATACACTGCATTGTTTTTAAATAAATAAATATTGGACAACATCACATATATTGCTCTGATTCTGTGGTAAGTAGCTTAAGCACTTGTGTCACAGGAAACAGAAACATCGACGGTACCACAACACCCAGACCCGAGACATTATAGAAAAGTTCGTTTCCTATATTGACCCGACCGGGGATCGAACCCGGGACCTCAGAGATGGCGCGACGCCTAAGTCCGGCATGCTAACCTCTCGGCTACGGAGGTCGTCAAAACGCGGGATGGAGTCCACAAAAAATAAAAGCAAATACAACCTGTAGGCAACGAGTACAGCCACCTTGTGCCTCGGCTGGCACTGCCTTGGCATGAAGAGTCCTCCTTTCGACAGCTTCGACCGGTACAACATGTCCAACGTTACGTTTCGAGACTTTACTTCTGTATTAATTTCTAGAATAAATATATTTGATTGATAATAAAACCTGTCCTTTCGTATGTCACTTCACATGAATAAGAAAACTCGAAAATAACATTTTATCAATAAGAACATTCTATGTTATGTTTTTATAAATAATATGAATAAATAAATATTAGACAACATCACAGACATTGCTCTGAATCTGTGCTGAGGCACTTGTATTACAGAGATCAGAAACAACGACGGTACCACAACACCCAGACCCGAGACAGTTTAGAAAAGTTAGTTTTCCCACCCGACCTCAGAGATGGCGTTACGCCAAAGTCCGGCCCGCCCGCTTCTCGGCTACGGTGGTCGCCAATCAGGCCTAGCATACGCCACGCGACTAAATTTTATCGCGCTCTTAACAAACATCAAAATCGATTGAAGTCAGTGCATTAGCTGCTGCTTGGCTGTGCGATTGCCAATAGCCAATCAACAGTATCAAACTTTTTTCATCTCATGCGAGAAATTTGACGTATTGCGCATGCCAGGCCCGAATGTTTCTCGTACCATTCGAAAAACAAAAGAAAATCATAAAATGGCAGTCATTTTGACACATCCCTAAGACAGAGTGAATTAATCTACGTTGTACATATCTGGATAATGTGCTGCTGATGTGAGGTTAGGTTGATATGCTGGCGTGATTATTATTTTAATTTGGGTACGCACCTTTTCGTTTCTTAGAGTGTTCCGGAACACATACTGGCATATATTTCTTGGGCATTGGGCGTGAAGTTGTAGCTAGAAAAAGTGGTTTCACTGTTAAATATACTAAAAATTTACGACGAAACACAAGTGACACAAACGAGTTATGTTGAGTAGACTATGCAAGATCAGCTCGACATGAAAAAATATGGAATATTTCTTGTCATATAAAACTTGATTCCATCAAACTTTCCCTAATGCTCATTATTATGTGTCAAATCTTCTGTCTAATCTTATAAACCATTTTTAGCACTAACAACAGCAGTAGGACAAGCAAGTGATTGGTGCAAATAAGTTACATAAATTACATACTCATACATGAAACAATGACGGTACCACAACACCAAGACCCGGGACAATATCGAAAAGTTCGTTTGTCAAATTGTCCCGACCCGGAACCTATACTCGCCTCTCGGCCACGGAGGTCGTCGGGATAAACGCAACTAGCGCTTAGCTCTATACATTTATTCCGGTCGTGCATCAATTACAGAGCGCAAGGTCCGGTATGACTATGATCCTATTTTGGCAAGGCTGGTAATCACATTGAGGCGATTGCCGTCCGTCCAACCGTCAAAACCCTTACAAGTGGAACTAGGTAAGAGAGGTAGGGCATAGCAATTTATCGCTCGAACTGGAGCAGCCTGACTGGTGAAATACCTCCACCTTACAGAAGACCGCAGCCAAATAACAATCACTTCTGTGTTGTTGTGTTCCTGCGTGTGAGTAAGGTGTCCAGAGCTCTTGGGGGGTGCTACATTAGTAGCAGGGGCAAGCCTTCAAGGTAAGGGCGACAAGTCCAGTAAAGATTTATTATGCTGTACTTGTCACCCTTAAGCTAGGACCTAAGTACCACTTAACATCAGGTGGGATGAGGTCAATCTTGAAGTGCAATATAAAAAAAAAGGTCTATTTTGATAATCAAGTCCAACGGCTTACCATGCGAAGGCACCTCCCCTTCGCAAGCACGGAATAATCGATCTTATTGGACATTAACAGGCCTAGCATACGCCACGCGACTAAATTTTATCGAGCTCTTAAAAAATGCCAAAATCGATTGAAGTCAGTTGCTGATATGCTGAAAATACGACTGTGGTGTGCTATTAGCCAATCAACAGTATCATTACTTTTGACGTCTCATGGGAGAAATTTAACGTATTGCACATGCTCGACCTGTCAAGTGATTTAAGCTTGCAATGTCCTAACCAAACTGGAAAAATGTTCCCCGCAAAATTAAAACCAACGACCTCCTTGTTTTTTAGTCTAACCGCAACACAACAATGCAATCGAAAATTGTCATTGTTGACATGGAGATAAAGTGTTAAAAATAAAATACACAAAAAGACCTACCTGTTACCTTGTGATGTCTGGCTGGTTTTGGCACTCGTGCCAAGATTGAATAATTGCCGTCAAGTGTGGCAGTCAAACTACCATTTTCTGGAAAATACACGATTCATTACACCAATAGTAGTGGTTGGACATTTTTTTTGGAAACGAGGTGGAGGTAGCTTCGTAATAGGAAATACCTACTTCTAGAAAGGCCGTTGAAGTCACTCAAAGCTACGGTTCTTGTAAACCCGACACTTATATGTGGAAACAAATAACAAAGAAGCAACAAAGCTACCACGTTACGATGGTGCTACGAAATGAGTAGAGAAATTGCTACAGTCTCCGATGCTACGGACTACGGTGCTATTTAACGATAGTGAATGTGCAAGGCAATCCCAACCCGCTGGTCACTGACAAAGGTTTTCCTTTGTGCTATGATTACTGTCATTACTGAGGCCGGATAATAACAATGGCCGTCAAGCCAGTACACCCACATCCAACACACCCGGATCCAAACCAATTCAGAAAAGTTATTTCCAAATTGCCCTGACCAAGAATCAAAACCGGAAACTTTCGTAGTTTGGGCACACGATCTGAACTGATCATGACAATACATGACTAGCTAAAAACGTCATTACAAATCCAATATGGTGGCCACTCCAAGATGGCGGACTGACTGTTTGTAATCCACCCCCTATGATATGGGTATCAAATGAAAGGGATCACTGTCAAAAATACGAAAAACACAGTCACGTGACTTTAATCCAACATGGCGGATTGGCTATATGAAATGCACCCCCATGATAATATTTAGTGCGTGCTAAAAGCGTGTTTTTTAAACTATTATATTTTTTTGGTAGTCAATTGTTTGACTATTTTTAGTTGCCTACCCTAGTCAGTGTAACAATACCCTTAAGTCAAGGTGAGAGTGTTAGGAGTCTCAAAGATAAATACTTATTGAATATAGCTTCTTAGAAGTCTCTAAATGTCCGTGAAGGTCCAGAAACTCCTGGGAGTGATGAGCACGTGGTCGCTGTATCTGGTAGTACGATCCCTTCGGAGAATTGTCTGGCGGTTTTGGTGACCTTTAAAATACACAAACAAATTTAGCATTTACGACCTGCTTTGAAGCACAGGCTTTAACATATTATCTATGCGATAAAACAGACCGTATTCCAGCTTGAAGGCCTAATACGTTGTTGAAAGGTTGTGTAGTTATTGATAATGATGATAATCCACGGACAGATGTTATCACTTCGTCAAATGACCTCCGACTACGATAACATCAGTCAGACAGGCGAATAAAATCGCGCAATCTCATCAAAATACAAAATGATGGCGTCAAGAAAGCTTTATTTAAGAAAAGCTTATTGTTAAAAGTCTCGAACAGTGATTTTAAAATCTGACAATGTTGCCATTAGACCTAAGACAGTGAAAAAAGTTTAAATTCCGTAAAAAATCACAGCTTTTGGAACTTTTTTAATTTACTTAAACATGGAAATTTTACAACTACTTAATCGTGGATTTAAATTTTTGTACATTTTTAATTAAATATGCCGTAGGCACAGAATAAAGAAACAGTGAAAGGAGGTATTTTCCAAAAGTAAAAGAAATAAATGCATTATTACTAAAATTAAGTTTCCCATATTAAAAACACTTCTTCGGGCACATTAAAACTAAAAAGATCTCGCCCTAGTGCCCTCTACCCTCTGGCTCGGTAAGTGTAATAGATTAATACAGCAGAAAAATTAATTGCCTACGATTACTTGCTGTAAGCTGTTTGGAAGAGCAGCAAGCCGCAAATAATGACGCGATACGTGAAGGTCGTGGGTTCAAGACTCACATCACAACGGTAGATAAAAAAAATATGTTTCTTTAAAATATTTAAAGTTGAGACACTATATATTTTTTTTAATTCTGTAAATATTCTTTACTAAAAGTGAATTACTTCCACTGAGCTAGGTGTTATCTGCTCGGGGACCAAAGCGGAGATGTAGGATCGATTTTATTGATTGACCAATCGTGCATTACGTATGTATGGAGCATTGTTGACTATGCCAATTCTGCTGACGCCGTATTTGTGTCGACTGGTAGGTAACGTCGTAGGTCGGCACAAATCCATTTAAAAAAATCGCCTATTTCTCAGACTCACCGCTCAGACGATGGATTTTCCGCCATATTTTCCTCCGCGTTACTTCGAAGATTATTCAAGTCCCGTTGATTCTCCTCTCCCTTGAGGTCCGCTTTCAAGTCTGATCGCATAGCAATCTTTTCCCTTTGCACAGGCACAGAGTACTCGTCATACTTGCTCGTGTTCCCCACGAAGAACATGTAGTAAAGAACTGGCAGCAGGATCAGGATTATGAACCAATTCCGCCATAGACCTCGTTTTGGAGGAGGCTCTAAGCATTCTTGGAAGGAAGAAGGCGTGCGGTCTCGCCCTAGAAAAGTCAATATTTATATACAGAAGCGAAATGCGACTGATTAATCACAAAATCTCAGAAACTATGAAGTCTAAAAACTTGAAATTACGTAGGTTTTTTATAGGATGTAAGAATCCACTTGGAACGGAGTAAAATGAAGGTTGGAAGTTTGTAAGCAAGTCCTATGTTTTTACTAGTAGGAGACTTGAAATTTTATATATGTATGCTGTATAAAAATAATGTGGAGGTGTATGTTTATTTTTATCTTTCTTTTACCTTTTCCTTTCGATAGGTACTTCGCTTTTTAAATCTCACGAAGTCACTGGCGACTGTTATTAATCGAACCGGGACCTTTTGCGCTTCGGACGATTACCAAAGCCACAGTGACATCGACAAAATAAAAAAAATGGCTAAAAATATTCAACCAGTGGTTTAGTAGTTATTGAATAACAGTGATAGGAATAAATAGTGTAAATTTACGAATTAAAATTATATAAATTCCCATTTTTACCTTCACCAACTCAAAAAGTAGGTACATAAGGGTTTTTACCTTTTGGTAACGGAATCCCAAAAACTAACGACACACCGCTTCGCAAGCGTACTATCTTTTAGTCTCAGCATAATGTTAAATAGTGTTAAGGACGAAATAGAAACCCAATTTAAAGGGACAAAAGATATAATAAGCTAAAAATACAATATTAAATATAAGGAAAAATCGAGGCACACCAAACCTGTTGCTAAGCAATTCTAGTAACAAAACCCTTAGCAACAGGTAACGTGTGCCCATGGACTTAGTATAATTATTAGGTCCATGCGTGTGCCTAGTATCTGGGTTGCCAGATCTGTCGCCAACAAATAGCCTAAATCCTTCCTCAATAATTGACAATCTAGCCCAGTAAGAATTTTTCAATTCGAACCAGCTGCAGCAGTTCGAGAGATTATTGTATTCAAACAGACAAACAAAAACTTTTTATGATATAAGTATGGATATAAAACTCACTGTTATTACACCGATTCCAGCTCTTGATCAACTTTCTCACGAGCGCAAAACGCAACATCTCCGGACGAACCGCCGACTGCTACAAACACGCAGACAGACAGCCGTGTGAACCTGCCGCCAGTCTGTTGACAACGAGATGGGATGTTTGCATACCAGCTTCAATGTTTTGGATGCACTTAGGATAATAATTTGGACGTCCTCTAGTCGAGTAAATACACGTAATTCGGTGTTTTGTTTTTGTTGACTTAATTTTTCACAATATTTTTTCTTAGTTAGTAAAAGGTATTATGGTCTGTAGGAATTCTTTATAGATAAATTTAATTAAAAATAATATATAATATTGTTAATTTCATTTAATATGTATCTTCTCTAGTTTATATTAAATTATAAATATTAATAAATGTTATGTTATCTTAATATAATAAATAAGTTAAGTTTTGTAATGTAGTTAGCCCTCAATGTTGCCATGCCCTTGCAGGGCGTCACATGTATACCTTTTAAATGTACCTACCATCTTCAAATGTTGTAATGTGATAAAGTGCAATAAAGATAATTTGAATTTAAATTTGAATTTGACATTAATCAAATGCTTCTATGGTCTTGTGCAGGGTTTCCCAACCTTTGTTTTACTAAGGCTCCCCAGACTATTCATATTTTTTTTCATGTTTACCATGATGTGCTTTTGAAAGTACACGAAACATCCCAATAACAATTGTTATGCAGTAGTAAGGCAACAAAACAATTTGAAGGAGGTCGATCATTGCTTTTTTAAAAAGTTTTTAATAGTTATTAGATCTTAATAACCTAAATAATACGCGTGTTACGTGGCTACGGCCATAGCTGGGCATTAACTCGTTAATCCGTTAATCGTTAATTAACGAAGTTAACATTTTGAGTAACGGATTAACTTTTAAGTTAACTTTAAAAACTGTTAACGGACTCATTAACTTCCGTTAATAATCCAGAAGTCCGTTAATCGTTAATCCAATGCCTAATTTTCACCGAATGGCAACGCGAGTGCCATGCGAAAAAGCTGCGAATAGATTCAAGTCAAGTCAGTTCATTTATTTATGTAGGTTGCAAGTAAGACTTATACATCGTCAAAACCAAAATTGAAGGTAGAGCCGGTTTGGAACCTAATTCTACCGAGAAGAAACCGACAAGAAACTCAGTAGTTATCCTAATCTTTACAAAATTTCGAGGTAGAGAACTTAAAACTATGGTGTGTAAGCGAGCAGACAATCATGTCCATATATGTTTATCGTTTGAATATTCATCAAGTTTGTAGTATCCTTTTGGCATAAAAATGATTTAATATGGACCTTAAATCTATGCATGGGTAAGTCAATAAAACATTGCGGTAACATGTTGAATATTTTTATATTTAATCTCACGAATGTTCTACTGGTTTTACTAAGCCAATGGTTTGAAATAGCGAGCGTATGTTTATTTCTTGCATTGAAACTATGTATATCGCAATTCTTATAGAACAAATGAAGATTTTTACATACATACATAATGCAGTCAAAGATGAATTGGGAGGCTACGGTAAAAATATTAATGTCTTTAAATAATTCTTTAATCTCGAGATCGAATAGCTCTCTTCTGTAATACAAATATGGTTTGTATGTCAGAAGCTGAGCCCCACAGCAATAGACCGTATGACATTAAACTATGAAAATAGCCATTCGTTTTGTTCATTTGATTTCAACATGTCAATAATTAGGTCCTTAGAGCTGGTGTTTAGTTACAATGACGAGCGCTGTATTTGTTTTAAAAAAGGGAGCGTTCAAGTATTACGTAACGCAAATGCATGTAATATACCGTAACGTTTTTCAGTACTCCCCCTCCCTCTTTCTTTAAAAAAAGACGACCTCACTAATACAATCGAGGGATTCCCCGGAAAACGTAGGGAAACAAAACTTTTCCAAATCTTAAAGTTTTATTAGACCGCATCGTAACGTTTTACATAGTGGGGCGGGGGGCCTAGGAGGAGCAGCCCCCCCCCCCTCCCCCCCGTCAATATGCGTTACGTAATATTTGAGCGCTCCCTAAATGACTGTCTGTGAACATTTGCGTGTGCATAAGAAAGTGTGTAGGTAATATTAGGTAAATTAAAAGTGTTTTTTGCAGTGCATTAATCAAGACCCCTATCATGGAAGACTTGGAATCGGATTCCAGGTCCTTGTGAGAATCTATGACCATTTATCCAACTATTTTGATTAACGATTAACGTTAACTTGCGTTAATTCTTCAGAAATGTAACGGTTTAACGTTTAACGAAGCTAACTTTTTTATTAGCGGATTAACGATTAACGAAGTTAACTGTTTGATTAACGGTGCCCAGCTATGGCTACGGCTTATGCTGAGATCCGTTTACTTTCGACGTCACAACATAATTAGTATTGATATTTCATACGTCATATCCGATTTTGTCCGCTTATGGATAAAAACAATTGTGCTCTTTTGTAATTATTTTTTTATTCTTTCTTTTTTATTTTGTCTCCGTGGTCTTTTGATTTGTATTTTTTTTTGGTTGCTTTAATGACGAATGTTTTTTATTGTTAAAACCTTGCCACGCCATTAGCTAATAAATGATTCTTTGTTTCTTCTTTTATTTCTTTAATTATTAATAAAGAGAGGGGAGGCAATCCACTTTGCAAAACAAAATGGTATTGCAAAAAAAATAACGTCACCTTTTGAGAAAATAAAAGAATAAAGTCTTTACTTACTCTGGTCCGATAAATATTATTTCTTTCTAAAACTACGAAACGTAAAATACGTTTTCACCGCGTTTTATTAGTAAAGGGTTCAGAACAAATCACTGTAACAGATTTCAATTCAAAACAGCGTTCTCCGGCCACCAAAGCAATTCTAATAGAAATTACTCAATAGCCCCGCAGCTCAAAGAACCTCAGCTAATATTATTGTAACGTCCCTACTATATTTCTGATTGTTTACCATTATTCTGGCGCTCCAGTATTTCAAAGGCTCACAATAAATTGCAGTGCTTAGCATTCCCGGGGCCTCCGTAAGACAATCGGGAAATGTAAGGATTATTTGATTTGCCACCAACTTGCCTCCCGAGGAATTATGGCCCTAAGATAATTAAGGTAATTTAAAGCGTTGTTTCATCAAAACGTGGCTGTTCCGTTTGGAGGGATGGAACAGCTTCGAGTTGAATCGCACTCGTAGAATTTAACTTTTTGATATAAATAAATAAATGAATGAATATTGGATATCACATACATTGCTCTGATTCTGTGGTAAGTAGCTTAAGCACTGGTGTTACAGATATAAGAAACAACAACGGTGCCACAACAAAAAGTTTTATTTTCTCGGGTATATTGACACGACCGGTGATCGAACCCGGAACCTCAGAGATAGCGCAACACCAAAGTCGCCTCTCGACTTCAGAGGTCGTCATATATTTTGGGATCTATTATTTTCCTGCGGAATTAAAAGTCGCGTACAAGTCTTGGTAATAAATTCAACAGTCATCTAATAATTGGTAAAGGAAAGACAGATAGACCAAACGTGTAGACTTTCATGGCAATCCCGATGGCGCAGTGGCTAAAGGTAGTCACCCGAAGCATGAAGAAGCTAGGTTGCATACTCGGCAAGGTATCTTTGGGAAACAAACTATTCCTAACTAGTTTGGTCTAGTAAAAGAAAAGTTGATTGATATGAATTATACGAGTATCTAGCTAAGCAAATCAATTGGAACTTCGCGTGACGCACTTTATAATTGTCTGATTTTCTTATCGAAACAAAATTATATTTGTTCCTCTGATCCAATGTTTACTTCTACGCAAAGGAAACGTCTCAAAGAAAACCAAGTTAAACATTAAACAATGTTAAAATTTCATCAACCTCAACAAATATGATCCTACAGCTCATAACTGGATTGTTATTAGCACAGTAAATACAAATAAACTTCTCATAAAGAGACAATTTTAAAATTCGAGATACAAAATAAAACGGAGTGTTAATTTAAAAAAGAAATTTACGTCAAAATAATTTGTTTGTAAACAATATTTAATTCCACGAGCAGTCTCTTCTTTTATGATATGATCATTAAAAGTTACAACGTTAATTACGTGTAAAAGTTTTCGTAAAGTTTGTTTCCGTCGGTAACACAGATAAATCTTAAGTCACGATATAATAAGGTTCAAAACAGGTTAAAGAAATCGTAGTTAAATAATAATGCCTAGGCATCCGAGATTAAACCAAAATCGTTCAAGTGTTATGTTACAGTTTCGTTTCTTATGTTCTTTCCGCGAAGATGGAGGTAACTCAATGCGGAGAAAAAGATTTTTCTTCCAAACGATTTTATTAATAGCTATATTGATATATCTTCAAATTTTATACAAAACATCGTTTCACAACTGCAATGAGAGGATTGGAAGAATATTTACATTGAACAGAAAAAGACCCTTCAGGGATGAAATTCCCAAGTTTTTTCTTAACAGGTGTAAGTATGAGCATCATTTTAAATACGAGTATTATTAAAACTAAACTAATTTACTAGTAACTATAATTAAGACTTTGTCGTTACCTTATAATTAATTTTTGAAAATAAAATACATTTTTAATGCAGTCGTAAAGATACAATAATAGTTTGATATCATAACCTACTTTATTTTTCTTTTTTTCAATTACCTAGTTATCCGCGACTTTCCGTTATTTCGGTAAAGATATCTGATCTATCTGTTTGCCAAATTTCGTCCAATTTACTTATTATTAAGAGGAACTCATCGATCTCACTTTACAAACTTTTATAATAACTAAAGCATGATTAGTATGATTGCGTATGTGCGAGCCTCTTTCTCGTCGACATAGTTTTAAAATAAATATTTTGAGGACTCTACCAGCAAATTACCTACCTAACTTTGAATAGCCCTGAAAATGATAAATACTACTTATAATATAACAACGAAAGTTTTTAAGAATGTATGGATGTCTGGATTTTTTTATATATTGCATTGCATTGGCCTCATGCCACCTGATGTTATGTTGTAATGAGGTCCTAGCACAGCATAATAAATCTGTAACTGGACTTGTCGCCCTTACCTTGAAGGCATGACCCCTGCTACTAATGTAGCACCCCCTAGGAGCTCTGGAAACCTTACTCACACGCAAGATCACAACAACACAGAAGTGATTGTTATTTGGCTGCGGTCTTCTGTAAGGTGGAGGTATTTCACCAGTCGGTCTGCTCCAGTTCGAGCTATAAATCTCTATGCCCTACCTCACTAAATATATTTTTATTACTTTCACGCCCAAATTACTAAATGGATTTGGATGAAATTTGGTAGGAAGACAGATGACATACTAGATTAACATATAGAAATTCCTTCCTCTCCCCATTCTTCGGGGCACTTCACTTTGCCTGCGTAACAGCCTAAGCATGCTCGGCATGGATATCTGCAATCTTAATCAAGGTCAGTACATCGAAAGTCTCATCTCATTAGCATCCAAAAAACTGGGGGTCATGAACAGAGTGCGTTGGTTTTTCACGCCGCACCAGCTTTGTCTTTTAGACTCAAGTCCGGTCTTGTCTGGAATACCTACTGCTCGCATCTCTGGGACGGTTCCGCCAAATACCTCATGGATGCCCTTGATAGGTTGCAGCGATGGGCTGTACGCATAATTAACGATGAAGAGATTATAGGGAACCTTGAACCTCTTCAACTACGTAGAGACATTGGTTCATTAAGCGTCTTTTATCGGCTTTATCATGGTGAGTGTTCCGAGGATCTGTTTTCCCTTATCCCACCCTCTCCTTTCCTTCACAGAACCACAAGAGCCGGCCAACGATGTCATCGCTTCACCGTGGAAAATATTCCATCACGAACAAAAAAGTTTGGTAACTCCTATCTTTGCCGGACCATAAAAAAGTGCAACTCGTTTCCGGCTCATGTGTTTCCTCCTTCCTTTGACATGGATTCCTTCAAAAGGAGCGTGAAGAAACATCTTGCGGGCCAGTATAAAAAAAATCAGAAAATCAAAAAGTTATTTATTTGTTTACAAGATCATTACAAGTGTTGGGTATCTCCTAGTATGGCGATGCTAACGGATAGGATATTTCGATATCAAATCCGTTGTCATCGCGATGTGGGCTCCCCTCCTGCTTACCATCAGCTGGGAGGAGCCAATATACTGCGCTATTATAAATATATATATATAGCTGTCCCGGCGAACGTAACGTAACGCCTATTTTTTACTTTAAACCTTCCCTGGACCTCCACAATTATACCAAGATGAGCCAAATCGGTCTAGCTGTTCTCGGGTTTTAGCGAGACTAACGAAGAGCGATTCATTTTTATATATAAGAAAATATATAGGTAGGATACTTATTATCCCGAAAAAAACGGACAAAGCCGCGGACAACTGCTAGTATTTTGTTAAATTCTGAAAATTAAACCCGTTAAGCCCAGTATACATCTGAAATTGACACAATCAGAGTTGATTATTCCAACATAGTTCGGCGAATTTGATTGCATTGCAGCTTTCCACTATCACCAGCGGTTATTATCGTACGAACGGTTCATGGCGATGAACTACAGATTCATCGATATAGGTACGTATGCATTGAGGTCATTTTGCTACGTGAATAAAATTTATTTTCAGGAATTACTTTAATTATTACGAAAGTTGCTTAATCTAGTTTCTTAGAACAGTCAACGGCGCAAAGTCAATTCACTTCATTGTTAGCCACCTGACCTGAGGGATATACACGGCGAGTCTGAACACACGAAGGAACACTACTTACTACTATGAACTCCGGTTGGACCTCTTCGCCTTTTAGTGGTTTTGCTGTGTGAAACCCGGCCAACCACAACCGTTACATCACCACTGGCGGAATGCCGCCGATTACGCAGCCCCAGACGGGTGGCAGGGATGGTCAATACAACGGAATGATACCTACGGAGATAACATTCTCAGAGAAAGAAGTGGCTGTCACGCATCAGTTGTTTACTGTTTTGTATGTATTATGTTATGCAGGTGAAAAAGCACCAATTTACGACGAGTACACACCAATCTGTCGGCTGAACTTGAGTTCTTTGGGTGAGTAAACATCATATTTTAATACGTTGTAATTTTAATTCTCTAAAATTCTAATAAAAGTTGATACAGTTATATATCGTAACGGTTTCGTGTTAGCGGTTCCTTTATCCCACGTTTCGGACATACTTATTAATGGCAGCCGAAACTGAAAGAAATCCGAATTGATGGTTGAAAACCGAAACATCGATTGAGCACTACTTTTTGTTAAATAGATTTGTTCTACAGGTCCGATAAAAGTTAACAAGACCAGGTTAAGCATGAAATATGTCGAACGGGTAACCCAGGAGCTCAAAGCAGGAGGGTTCCACGCACCCCGGCGATGCCGGTCTAGGCACAAAGTGGCTATCCTTGTTCCTTACAGGTAATTCAGCAGTATAAATCTAGACCTTGATAATACAGTATTAAAAGAGATCTTACCAACCAGCCCCTAATCAATCCAATTACTCCAATCCAATGGTCCAAAGTGAGCTACACATAGTAATAAGTTAGATTTTGATACTGTAACTGATCTGCTGAGTTTCTTACCGGTGTCTTCTCGGTAGATATAGGTTCCGAACCGGAAGTAGAATCACTTTGCATTGTATTCTGGTAAGAAACTCAATAGATTTGTTACAGTAGCAATATCCAACTTATAGCTATGTGTAGGTATATTACTTTGGACCAAACATATATAGTTTTTTTTCTGATAAGTGAAAAAAACATGAAGTATTTATTTTTGAAAGGCAGACCCCAGAGGTGGCATTTGTTCACCAATATTATGTATGTGCCAGCCATTGCATCACTCAACAATATTGAAGGGAATGTATTGACCCGCCATATAGCGCCACCACCCCAGTGATGTTTTAACGAGCATGACTACTTAAAACCAGAAGTAGGATGATGCCACTACGTATAATTAATCAAGGCATCGGATCCTCACTCCCTGCTCCTAAGGCGTCATGTGGTCTGCGATATATGTTTCTGGATACCTGTAATGCTTCAGGCCACCAGCGGCAATGTCATAAACAAATTGGGATGGAAAAATTATGAGTAAGCCGTGGAATTTGAATATATGACTTGTTATTTTCGGAGCCCAATACCTAACCACACAACTACCTACAACATGGAGTCACAGAGGAATTAAGAATTAAATATTTTAATACCAACCTTAGACAGTTGACTGGTTTCAAAAATAAATAGTTCCGAAGTCAATTAGGTACTTTAAGATCAGGTCAATATATCTGATGTTAGTCGAAAATTATTTTAATCTTTTTTACCCAGAATCAATTGACTGTTGTTTATTTTTGACTTCTTAGATAGAAACAATTCACAAACGAACTTAATGCGCTTTTACAGAGATCGGTTGGAAAATCTGGCAATATTCCTGTATTACATGCATCGCCTTTTACAAAAACAACTACTGCAATACAGAATATTCGTTATTGAACAGTATGGTAAGCACAAAAACGAAATAGTTTAATCTTTAACACTTCCAAAAAATATATTAAAAACGATTTGCCCTGTGGGTAATACAAAAGGTTATCAGGATCCAATTTGTACCTATTTGTGAGAACTTCCCCAGAATGCGGGAAATTTTAAAACGAGACTGACACGTTTTTATGGAAAATAGTCCGTAACCAATAGCGAGAAGTACGTACAGTCGGTATTTATGTACCTCAACTTCACCCATGTGCAGTGCCGGTTCCAGCATTACTGGCGCCCTGGACGAATTTCCGCCAGCGCCCCTGTAAAAGCGTATATCAATACATCTGGGTACCTCAGGGTAGCTTTCTAGCGCCCGTTCAAGTCCGAGCGCCCTGGGCTGTTGCCCAACCGCGCGCCACCCTAACGCCGGCCCTGCCATGTGCCAAGCGGTATTAAAAACTGTTGACAAAAAAAACGGCCTACAATACGAAAATGTAGATTAGAAGCACAGTTACCATAATTTATACTTTATGGTAACTGTGCTTTTTTACGCTATTGTTTGATATCAATTTGGAATGTACCCAGATAATATGAACCCAGGAAAGTACCCAGTACCTATACTTTATGACAGTCATATAGTCAGATATAAATTAATAAAGCTCATTCTCATGACGCGCTTAAGTGGCTCGTATATGAGGCATGATTAAATAACAATTTATTTGTTCGATAGTAAAACGAACTGTAAAACAGGCAGATCCATTTTTCCTAGCTGCGTTAGGATAAATTCCCGTACCTATTCAGTTATGAACCGCGTGCACATTTTAAATGCTACAGTTAATAGGTAGTATTCTGCGCTACCCAGAAATCAATCTATTGTTTTTATTAAATAAAAATTTAAATATGTGTTTTCCACACAAAATAAAAAATTAAGAAGTATTTAAAAAATCTAGAATGTGATAGTCTAGTGCGTGATTTTAAAAATTGAATCCCTTGTTAGATTGCTCACTTCTACGTCACTCAAAGGTTTGAACCCTGAGTTCGCTGGGATCAAATTACGAACCTAATTAGCAGGAAAGGGGTGATACTTTTTAAACAGTCTTCCAGAATATCATGAACTCAAGGCCAAAAATCTAAGAATCTTTGTTTGTTAATAGGGCACGCAGACTTTAATAAAGGCGCTCTTTACAACATCGGGTACCTTGAAACGCAGCGTTTTGGCCGCTGGCACTGCCTCATCTTTCACGACGTCGATCTGATCCCGGAGCATGAGCAGATCCTGTACTCCTGTCCGAGGAAACCCACGCACATGTCCCCTGCAGTCGAGTCCTTGTCTTACAAGTAATTCATACATTTTTGGCCTTAGCACATTCAAAAACACAAATCGAGAAGTAACAAAGCAACAGCTTTGTAACGTCAACTGGTCACCGCCGGCACCACAACAGTTTCAATTGTATTTTTTCATCTCAAGTTGCGAGTCAATTACGTTTTTGAATGTGCTAAGCCCTAATTATATTATTCTTACCTGACTTTCGATGATGGATGGGTGGCTTATCGTCTTCAGAAAACTTTAAAGCATAAGGCTTTACCCACGCCCACGTATAAGAACTTAGTGGAGACGCAAATAAATCTCTCGCCAACAAAAGGTTTTTTTAACCTGCGTCTTCTCTTGTGGATATATATAAAAACCTTTTATTTACTGGTGTTTATAACGTACAAGAAGGGAGGGAAGAAGTTATGTAGGTAGATGCTGAGGCTATCATTTACCTACCTGTACTCTTGCTTAGCCACCACAATGTAGTTGTCACCGCCCCAATCTTTACTTAACAATGTCAACTTGTCTTTCTTACTATAGTTCCGGTCCTGAAGCTAGACTAATCAAGAACATTCTTTAAAATTCAACTTAAATGTTTTTTCCCCAAATGCTGAAGTAATTTATGTCCGCGCAGTTATCAGATTTGTTCAGTGGTCGCAAGACATGGGTGTCGGATAGCACCACAATTCATCGCCATCTTCTCGTACCTACTATTGCTTATCTCGTGCTTTCTTTGAGCAGTTGTCAGTTACGTGTACCAAATTTCGTGAAAAGGTCCGTTGACCGTTCTAGCGTAATTAACGAAAAAAAATGCATATCTACTTGGTAGGTATTCCATCCATCCATCAGCCTCTTTTTGTCCACTGCTGGACATAGGCCTCCCCTACAGAACGCCACAACGCGCGGTCCTGCGCTATCTGCATCCAGCGGCTCCCCGTCAGTTCATCGTGTTGGGGGCCGCCCCACGCTGCGTCGTCCGGTACGTGGTCGCCACTCGAGGACCCTCTTTACCCAACGGTCGTCGGTCCTACGAGCGATGTGGCCTGCCCATTGCCACTTCAGCGTGCTAACTCTTCGGGCTATGTCGGATACACCGGTCCTTCTACGGATCTCCGTATTACGGATCCGATCATGTAGGGAAACGCCGAGCATAGCCCTCTCCATAGCACGCTGCGCAACTTCGAGCTTCGTTATGAGGCCAACATTCAGAGACCACGTCTCAGTTCCGTAAGTCATCACTGGTAACACACATTGGTCATAGACCTTTCTCTTCAGGCACTGGGGAATTTTGGACGAGAGGATATGCCTAAGCTTCCCGAACGCTGCCCAGCCGAGTTGGATTCGTCGGTTGACCTCTTTCTCGAAGTTGGATTTGCCTAACTGGATAGTTTGTCCCAGATAGACGTAATGATCGACAACTTCGAGAATCGCATTCCCAACAGATACTGGTGCCGGAGTCACATGGACATTGAACATTACCTTGGTTTTATCCATGTTCATCCGTAAACCAATCCGTTGGGAAACACTGCTGAGGTCATTGAGCATTGTGCCAAGGTTTTGGTAGGTATTAGTACATAGAAATCTATCAGGAGTCAAATTAAATTTAACCCGTTTCACAGACTATGGTACACCCAGCTGTTCGGAGGGGTCACAGCCATGACACCGCAGCAATTTTTAAAAGTCAACGGCTACTCTAATTATTACTGGAACTGGGGTGCAGAAGACGACGACATGTTTATCAGGTCTGATATTCAAAAGAGCTTGTAGTCTTTTACTCAAAACCCTGAGCCATTTATTTCATAGAAACCAAAGAGTGTGTACCTAAAAACCTATGACACCATTGTGTTCTTATAAAAATAATAAGGGCGCCTTCATTTTGAGGTCCTAAACATTTATCGAGAGTAAAAAAGGAAATAGAACCGTGATTAGTAGAGAGGGCAATTACTTAAATAAATCATGAACCTCAACCTCAAACATATGCTGCAATTAACATCGAACCTAACTGAATGACCACTATACTAACTGGGGAGAACGATGACGTTCATATGGCAGTGGGAAATTCGTTGAACTAAATATCAAGTTTGTCCTGCCATGGAAGAGACATATGCAGCAATGGAATGACAAAGGCTGACATGACAAGCCACTGTACAAAATATCATTGCAATTCGGAATCATCCAGATAAATTTCAGACTACATTGTGAAAACAAGTTGTGTTCTTTTAGGATAATATCTTAAATTGTGTTTTAGATTGCAAGCGTCTACACTGCCAGTCCTACGATATAACGCCGAAATAGCCCGGTACGCTTCACTGCCTCACAAAAAATCTACCATGAACAGGAAAAGGTATTTTTTCTTGCTAACTGAAACTGGCGCAGTAGCTACGATAGTTTAAGTTAAAGTACTGAGTTATGATCTTGGGGTCCTGGGTTCGATTCTCGAGACGAACAAAGTATGTGTCGGATTTTTCGAACATAGCTCGGGTAGTGGTCAAACCGTAATTGAAGAGCGTGATGGTAAGCCAGTACCAATTGTTGTAACGAAATTACGTGTTAACAATAAGGGAAGCCATAGTAACCATAGCCATAGCCATAGCCATAAAAAAAATGTATAAGAATAATAGAAAATATAAATAACATGGAATCTTGCAAACCTCATTTTATAAAGCTAGAAATTTTAAGCCTTCCTTGTATATATATCTTAGAAATATGTAAATTTATAAGAAATAATCCCGATATCTTCAACAGTGCAGTATCTACTAGCCAGCGTAATCCTAGAAATATACATAAAAATAAACTAAAAATACCATATAGCCGCACGGAAATGTATAAATCTGGTCCCTACTGTTCAGCGATAAAAATTCATAACAACTTACCTTTAGAGTTGCGATTAGAAGTTGATAAAAATAAATTTATAAAAAAACTTAAAGGAACATTAATTAAAAAGTGCTATTATAACTTAAACGAATACTTTAACGATAAATTTAGTAATAACTAATCTAAAACTATTAAACACTGTAAGTGGTAAATAATCCATGTTCATTATTGTATATTTTATATTGCTATGCCTAAATGGGTAACATGATGTACTGTAATTTATATTTAATTCCATCTGTTTAACATTCATGAAATGCAATAAATGATTTGATTTGATTTGATTTGAGTGTAGGCAGTGCATTAAAAAGGCTGATGATAAAATTTATTTATTCTAGTCATAACTCTGTAGATTCTGATTTTCATAACAAGTGATGATAAATTCAAGCACATGTGAACTACTTACTACGGGTCAAATCGATAAAACAATGATATGTTTACCATTTTGCTTAATGTAGTGTAGTAAGAGATAATATAATGAGTAAGTAGACTAGGCGTAGTAATCATTTAATGCGTTTGCAACTAAGTAGGCAAATGTGACATTTAAATGTAGTTTTATTAAATTTGTTTTTTAGTACTAAATACGTAAAATATAAATTAAACTCAGTTATAACAACTGCTCGGGCATATTTTAATTATCTCTTCGTCCCTCTTTCAGATACGCATCTTTGTCATTCGCTAAGGCACGATTTAGATACGAAGGTCTCAGAACATTGGAGTATAAACTCTTGGGAATAAACCAAAGTAAACTATTCACCCACATATTGGTCGACCCGAACCCCTTTAATCATGAAAGTCCAATTTAAAGGTTACGAAGCTTTATTAGTCACAATACGCCTGGTAAGTTTAACAAAATAAAGATAATTTCCTCAACGACAAATATTAGCAATTACACAAATATTTTACGAACCTCCTCAGCGAGATTAAGTGCAGTAAACTTCTTTACCTTGTGCAATAATTTGCAAATGTTTGGGTCTGTTACGAATTTACAAACGTAAATGTCACCATTGTCCGTGTCTACCTCCAAACGTTTCAACACATTCTGCACTTGATCTACGTAAGGAGTAACTCTTTCTTCGGGCAGCAAGACGAAATGCCACGGTAAACAAATCCTTAGAACATTCCATATAGCAGCTTGACTTACTGCGTAAGCCAAGTTGGGATCTTCTTGAGGCTCACTCTTGTGTTCTTCTTCAACTTCTTCTTTCTCCTGAGGCTTTTCTTCAACTGCCTCAGCGTCTACCTCACACGGTCTACATATAAACGTCGTCTTGACGTCTGTTTCCGATTGGGTTAGTTTACTACGGGTTGCTATGAGACTTTTTTGTGACTTTGGAAGACGTGCGCTCTGACTGCTGTCCATCTTTTTAGCTTTAGGTCCGCCTTTGGCTCCTTTCTTACCTTTTTTATCGGTATCTGGCGGAGGCTCTGTATATTCCATTTCTATAATAGACGTCCCTTCGCAAATATTTACCACAGCTGTGATTACCTTGTCTAAAAATTGATTGGTGCATTTGAGTGCGCACGCAAGACAAGCATCTTTGTATTGTTTTTGTTTAATCAATTTGCATACAATCTCTTCGCATTCGTCTAATGAAAAACACGTCTTTTTACCAACAGCCATCGATAGGGCAGTCACAAATCCTTCGATTGGCTCAACATGTTTGCAAAAAGCTAATAAAAATGCGGAGTAATTCATTCTATTTTCAGATGTCTCATATAACTCAAATAAGAAGTGTTTTGTAAGGTTTTTCCTTAATTGCATATATTTGTCCTCCATGTCAAAATCTTCTTCGAACCAAAATTCTTCGTTAATAAAATTGTCTCTATAAATTAGTTCAGTAGATTCGAGATCATTGCAACGGAATCTTTTTCGAAGGTCCAGTAATTCTTCTACAGTCGGAAAACGCAAATTTAGACAATAAATAAGGAAATCTCTCCAGTCAATATATGCTGTATCTCCGAATAAAAGAAATACTAATTTGGATATTTGTTCTGGATCTACGCGCTTCCAAGCTTCAGGTATCAAAGGTCCGTCACAAGATTCTTGGCCAAAAAATATAAAATCTTGCAGCATGTAAATAAAAGCTTGTTGTAATGCTATTCCAGTCGGGGCAACTATCTTAAACTGATTACGCAGTCTTGCTAGTTGCCCAACTTTAAATTCAAATTCCATAACCATTTCTTTGATTTCACCTGTTGTTGACGGAGGTTCTGGTGGTGCGAACTGTAGTAAATTAGGATCAATAACAAACGTATCATGTTCTAGAATCAGGCTCTCAGGAATCCTTCTTCCACCCTCTACTGCCATTTGCAAATATTTGCAAAGACGATCTACAGATTTTATTTCATTCATATAATAAGTATCAATATCATTCTGAACTTCCATGAAAGTTTTATAAATATGATCATTGAAAAGTTTCATATCCCTATAACATTTGTATTGCAGAGCTAGCATTCGCAGACTAGCTCGATACATTTCACCGTTAATACCCATAATCCATTCATCAATACACTTCAAGGCATTTGCTTTGAAAATTTCTTCTAAATTTATAGATTCTTCTGAAGTATTATCATCTTTCCTTTTGATTGGTGGAGCGATCTTCGCTATTTCACTATATTCTCGACTTATAAGAGAGCGATATGAATCATTAGTTTCTTTAATGACTTTCAAAGCGAATTTAACATTATTTTCTATAATCAAATTAAATGGATTATTGCTGTAATCTATTTCAATATTCTTTAGTTGCAAATCCTGAAAAGCTGCTTTGAGTTGTCTGTAAACTTTGTCTTCACCGCCTTTCTTACTTCCAGACGTTTCATCAGACTCTTTGAATATCTTTGTTAAATCTTTAGAAGTAAGTCTATCCGTCGGAGGCATACGCTTTATCATTGCAAAATAAAAGTCGTGAAATGTTTGAAATGTAAGAGTGGATCTGAAAATAAGTAAATCAACAATGATGATCATTCGGTGAACAAAAAAAATAGTGGAATATAACTTATTAAAATTAACACTTGTGCTTTCTGAACTAACATAAAAACCGACTTCAAAAGCACTATCAGAAAGAAACATGGACGGAAGTCGATGCCACCAAACACGGCCTCCTAAGTCTTTCTTATAAACGTCCTGAATTGGCATCAACTTACATATTTCGTGCACGATTCCTGCACCAGATGTCGTAATTATTTATTCTGGACTACCTCATAACCAACAACGAACCTAACAAACAAAACATTATTCCTAAATTTCGTTATTTATCGTGTTATAATTATCGTGAAACATGCCTGAAAAAAAGTGTTTGAATCCTTTTTCACTAGATCTGATCGATAAAGGTTTTATTATTACCTGTTTAATTCCGTTTGCATACATGATATATATGTATTCACCATGGTAGTCAGCTCTTCCATAGTCCAATTTTCACAAATAAGCGCTTGTCTTTGATTTTCGGCATAAAGTTTTCTTTCATCACAAATATGATAAAGTCTATTTTGCAGTTCTTTCACTCTACAATGCCATTCATTTTTAGTCAAATGTATGTACCGCCAATCGTTCTCAAATTCATTGTATTCTTTTTGGAAACGGCTCACAATATCTTGCTTGTGAGATGGCAGAGTTATTATTTGCTCCATTTTGTCCTTGATAAATCTTGCATAAGGAACTAAAGAATTTATTTGTAAACGCTTCGCGAAGAATAACTGTTGCATATCCCGAATGTAAGTTTTTTCTATTTCTTCCCAGCATGTTGCCAATGCTACTCCGATTATGTCAGCAATAGGAATTTCGCCATAGTCCCAATCCTCCTCCCCAGGAAGAATTTTCAATTCTTCTGAATCTAATGAACTTTTGCTTTCCAGATGTTCATCGTCTACCTGCTCTGCAACAACTACTAAATCGTCCTGCATTTCATCTTTTGAATCTGGCTCTTTTACTACTTCTAACTCATTGGTCATAGACATTTTACTTAATTTTGAAGACCTCCGTATCTTTTCTTTAGACCTCGCATCTGATACCTCAGGTTTAACAATTTTTGATTTTGTTCTTTTATCATCTGAGCATGGAAAATCTAGAAGGCTTAAAACGTTTTCTCCGAATAGTCTATCACATGATTTTAGTGGCATAAAGAAATCTCCAATTATGTATTTACATATTTGTGCCAGAAAGTCCTTCTCTATAAGTTCGTAATACATACTATAATTTATACCTAATACGGCATAGAAACGATCAATCAATTCGGAATTTTCTTCTGTCAAATCCCAAATTACTAATTCTTGGAGAATATCTTCTGTTTCTTTCATGCGAATGTAGCAAGAAAAGTAACTTTCGAATGGTTTTTCGACTCGTTTTTTATGTGGATCACTAACTAATTTGGACACTCTTATTTCTTTGTACTGATCAGATTCTTTCTTTCTATGTTTTGCAATACTTTGCTCAAGATAAATATCATCTCTATCATCTAACGATCCTTCATCCGGTGGGGCCCGTCCAGAAAATGCTTCCTCAAGTATTTGTGCTTCACGAAATGAGTTTGGATAATTAATTATGACAAAACCGTTAATATCGTGTTGATCTTTTAGATGTTCAACAATCATTGCTGACAGTAAATGATCTGTCAATGTATCTCCAAAATTCAGAGTTTCATAGGCGTACTTGCCCAATTCAGCACTGGTAGATAACTTTATCTCTTCTTCCGGTATGGTTTTGGGTGTTTGCGTTTGCTTACAATTTGGTGGGATTACTCCTAAAATTTGGGATATGTTAGGCTCGCTACTTTTACTAATAGTTTCTTCTTCGACTTTCATCAGTCTTATAATTTCTTTATCTTCTTCTTCAATAGCTGCCGCAATAAATTTATCGAAATTTAGTTCAATATCAGTACAACCTATCATTTCGACTTTGAACCTTTTTAGGCAGAAATTAATAGCAGACTCCAAACGTACAACGTGGATTTTACGTAAGTTTAGTAATGCTTGCATACCGACAGTAATCGAGCGATCAGGGAGGCCTCGCAAAAGTGCTTTTGCCGAATAAGGTGGTAAATCAGCAGGGGGTCTCGGTGGTGGATATGGATATTTAATCTCAAGTAACGTGTAAACAACATGCCCAAGAATTCTCGTTCCCAAATACTCATATTTCCTTTCCTCAGATTCAGGGTCATAATTCGGAATAAGCAAATCCAATGTCCATGGATATGAGTAATTGTGATATTCCTTGAACTCGGTATCATCGAGAGCTTCTTGACGATCTAATTCTAGTCTTATTATTTCTTCTTCTTCAGGTGCAGACTCTTCTTCTAAGCCCTGCTCTTTTATAATATTTTCCATAGGATCCAGAATGTCGAATATAGGTTGTTGTTTATAATACAAACTTTTCCATTCATGTATGAAATGATTGGGTATATCATCACCGATCAATCTCATAAAATATGCGTACTTCGTCGCATAATCTACTATAGAAAGCATTGTTTCATAACATATTTCGTAGTAATGTTGGCGTTTTCTTTTCATTTTCTCGGCATACAATTTCTTATGCAATATGTTTTGACGCTTCTTTTCAAAATCTATCTCTGTGACCTCTAAGTTTATTTGTTCCTTAACATTATCAAGAAATTGATTAAATTGTTGTTCTCTCTGATCAGCAAATTCCCTTTCAGCTTGAATCCTATTTTTGACTAAGTTACGGGCTTGTTGTTTCGTCTCCATTATTTTGGTGCACATTTGTTTTTCAAATTGAGATAACTTCATGACTTTCTTAGCCAGCTCCTTGTCAAGTTTACCTTCCTCTTCCGCAACTGAGAGGTCCCATAATGACCCACTGAGTACATTTCTCACTTGCTTCTGAAACTCTTTAGAATCTGACTTCCGACGCATTCTACAATGCAAATTGTCCATATAATCTCTGGCCCATTCGGTATCCACTATCGATTTTTTCCTTTCTGCAGCTTGTTCATCTAACTCTAGCAACTCTTCGTAAGTGTAGTTTTTGAATTTACAAGGATATCTCAAAGAGAATCGTTCCATTTCTTTTCTAGTGTTACTTGGTGTCTGATGGGATTTACCTGCTTCACACTGCAGCGGTGTTTTCGATTCCTCAATTTTTTTCAACATTTTGGAATATTTGTGTCTTATATAATCGTAAGTATCTTTCACCTGCTCAGATTTTTTTCTTTGCCAATCGATAAATTGCTTTTCATTGAGTAACGGTTTTGAAAGGTTGTCTACAAAAGATTCTTCTTCCTCCGATATTTTTTCCACTTTGAATCTGCTCTTCATTTTATCGACAAGATTTGATACCATTTTTCTTTCACGTTTTATAAAATTAGTGCGGTCTCGTCTGTCCAAGTGTAAGAATAGCTGGTAAAACAGTCTAAGTAGGGCTGTACCTTTCCCTTCCTTAACGCTGGCTAGATCAGTATCATTTAGATTAACTTCTAATTCTCGTAGCCATTCTGCCAAATATTTCCAATTGTTTTTAAGATCATCTGGAGCATTGCTTGATCTTATGAGGAAGTGTTTCTCTTCGTTGATGACATTGTAGCTAAGAAGCACACTTGCAATAATGTACCCATCTTTCATCATTTCACCGAATTCTTCAGCTTCCCACTTTATTGGCCTCCGCAGCCTCTCCGTTAACCATTCTTTAAGTATTTCAGCCATTATTAATAATAAAAACGTATCAAGATTTCGTTGAGTGTTATTGTCGTCATTGAGTAATTTAGTGACATTGACAACAAGCATTTGTTTTTAATGTTATTATCAGGCGCAATCAGGCGTTACAGAGTTCGCTAGTTATTAAATTACTCTTTATCTTCTCTAATTTTACGATATATTTATAAATTAAACTAGCTTTCCGTCAATATTCGTATTTTTGCAGATCCTACGTAGAATCCAGATAGAATACGTGGTTGATACAATAAAAAAATATGCTATACATTATTTTTCAGAGAATTTACATTTCAGATTTAAATTATCATTATTCACATATCAGCACTTTTCGCCATATTTTTGTTAAAACCCACCACTCAAGGTCAAGGTCACAGATATCGAATAACATCCCTACTCAGGGCCAAGTAAAACATAGATTTATTTTCTCAATCAAAGTCGACAATAGCCTCTTTTTACTTTGGCCTTACCAATGGGTATACTAGCACTAGCGGAATCTCAAATTCGTATTGCACGAAGCCACGAAGCATGTTCTCCATGTATGGTGGAAGGTAATTAAGAAAGAATCAGCATTCTCAGCTGATAATAAGGAAATTTTGAAACCTGATACCTAAATGTTGAAAGTGTTTCAAAGAATATGTATATGGTAGAAAATTTGGTACAATGTTGATACTTGTAAATCTACCATTAGTAGTAGATATATTCCTGGTAACACCTAACACGACTGTCATGCAATATTATGACTTTTTTGTTGTTTATTTTCACAATTTTTGCACATTTTATAGATTTCGCCCACAACTAATCCATGATGAAATGCAATGAATTCGAAAATAGTGTAAGTAGTTATTTTAATGCAAAACGATAGTTTAACCTTTGTTGCCTGCAGTTTGTGTTATAAGATTATTACGTTGTTGCAGAAACCTCGTCATCACAAGAATATAGACAATTTGAAAGGCCTGCAGGAGCTGGGTATGATAAGTGCGATCACAGAGGCTCGTCGTGAATATCTTCGAGAGACACAAGCTACCTTAGGTATGATGAGGCTGAACACGCGGTTTGTGTCCAACGTCACGGTTGGTTATTGTATGCGGAGAGCGACCAATAAAAACAGGCTGTGCCCCTATGTGTTGCCCGTAAGACACAGAACGAAGAGTGAGAACTCCGACGCAGTGACCAGTGACGCGAAGGACGGTGGGTACGAATTTAAGAGTATATTAGAACCTTCCACTAGTGGGTACAAGTATGAGTGTACCAAAAGTCCTGCAAAGAGATGCCAGTCTCTCGAAAACCTAAATCTGACGCTAGATCCTCAACCCGGCCCCGAAATATCGCCAGATATGGACGGAGTCTCAACAAGAATCCAAAAACTACAGGTTGACGAATGACACCACCAATATGGTACCCTATATTACCATAATGAAAAGATATGTTAGTAGTAGTATTCAAGTGGATGTTTATAAATATATTTTCAGTGTATTTGTACCAATGGATATGGACCCCCTTACTAATGTTAAGAATTAATGAGTTGTAAATTTTCGTGTTTAGAATTTCTGTATTTATATTTACTTTGTGTATTAAATGTGCTTCCATTATAGATTATTTTACAGCTTTTAACATAAGGTAAAATAGAAAAAAGGTTTTGCATTACAGTTGATTGCTTTAAAGCTTAGTATTTTGAGTATATTAAGCCAGGCTTTTGTTTACCTCATGATTTTTATACCAAGATGAGTAAAAAATTTATTTATTCACTGTCATACTTTTTGAAATAAGTTAAACTTCAGTACAAAATCTGTTTTAATATGTCTAACAATAGGTAGGATGCCTAGTTTACTCAGGTGCATGTTGAGTTCAGTTATTTAAACATTATCAGTCACCATTACCACTGTGATACTTACAGAATGTATTCATTTAAAAGCGCAATCTTTAAGTCATACTTTAGTAGTTAAACTTTTTGCGTTGTGAGCTATTTAGTCAGTTAGTAGGGGGGAGCGTAGAATTGTTGTGAATGTTCCTAGTTCCTTGGCAATATTCGAGTTAATTTTGCATGTGTATCCCATCTTTATTGTGAAATCTCAGTGCAGCTGTATGTACACTTAATAAATTAAGCAAATTGCTCAAACATTTTTTAGATTGGGTACAAATTAAACATATTGAATAAATTATTTTGTATCTGCATTTAGACAATTATTAATTATTGTTCTATAAAGTTGATAAGTTTGTTAACTGTGAGGATTTTAATGATTTTTATGGTTACCTAAAGTAAGTACCACCTAAGTGTATTTTTAAGAACAAATTATTTTGTTTTATCTAAGTCACAGATGCACTGTGGGTTTTCATGTAGAAATTAAATATGTCATCACTTACATAGAGTTACTTAAATGAAATTAAATAAATTAAAATATGTTTGGGTGTCCAAATAGCAAATATTTAAACCTTATTCATTAAAAACAATTATCAGTATTATTTTCTATTGCAATTGAGATTGGGCTAATATTTTTTTTCCTTTATAATAATTTCTACATGAAAAATTCCTAAATTGTGATCACAATAAACTTTTTCTTAAACAAATTATTTATGGTTGATTTAATAAATTAGTTAAGCAATATTTATCTGCACTTAAGTCCACATTATTATAATAATTCCACCAATGACTAACTGAACTGCTTATTACATCTCATTAAAAGACTGTTAAAAGATCTCATTTAATGTTCAAAATGGATGATTAAATTATGCAAAAATTATTGATACTAATAAGTAATAATAACATCAGCGAACACACCAACCATTTGCTATTGTGACTTAGCAAAAGATACTTATGTTGTTAACATATTTTGTTTGTTTATCTTACCTATTTAATAACAAATATTTGAAATAAATATTGCTTTGATTAATTTTAAAGAAAGTTTTTGTATTAATATCTACCTACCCACCTATCCTACTGATGGTCTACAGTAATTTATAAAGTAAAAATTCCTATCAATAATTAAATTTACATTCCAGACTATTTTAGTTTCATGATACTTCCATTTTTTTTTTTGTTAGATGAAATGATAATATATACGAATACAAAAATAAATACAAAATACAAAAATCTTTATTCATGTCACAAGTCTCTTTACAGCTAGGGTATAGGTCTTATCCTGTTAAGATTATAATATATACACAGACCTATATAAGTCCATAAATTAATTTGCGAGGTATTTCGACCGAATTTATTTTTACTTTAACAACAACAAAAATGTTATCATCAACATGGATTTGGATGCTCATTTATTACTTCTACGAACTTTCATTTCGTCATCATTTTAATGATCTAAATTTCGCTGATAACTTATTTCACCATTGATCAATATGTTTTTACTTACAAATTGATAAATATTCAAAACGAAATAATATATGATATTGCAAAAACATCATCAACAAAGTATGTCTGAATCTAGGTAAATTCTGGAAATAAAGATTTATTTATTGGATTTTGTACTGGTGGCTGATTCAGAAACATCAGGAACAATTACGATTCGCTAAATATATACTCTGTCTCTGTTCAATCGTTTATATTAAGATAGAGACGCAATATAGTTTCTGAATTCGAATCAGATTTTTGTAAATAGGTATGCTGGTGTGCTGATACTAATTTAAGACATCGATTAGGTACGATGTCTTAAATTAGTATCAGTCATCTATTACAGAAGCACTTACCACAGAAACGTATACAGAGATTTTTTTTATTTTACTTCGTTTTTTGCTGAGATTGTCAGTACTTATTTATATTTACAAAAAAAAAACAGAAAAATTTCATCTCCCCTTGTGGTGCGAGTCTCGAACCCTTTACTTATCTAGTGTGCTGCTCTCCAACTGCAAGTTATCATATGCGATGAATTTTTCTGTTGGGTTAACCTCTTAACTCCGGTAAGTGTCCTCGGCCGAATATGTTTCGAACTACATAATTACATTATAATTTATATACTTTAACTCATTAGATTTTATTTCGTAATAGCACAATAAAAAGTAACCAGTTGAAAAAGGAGGTTCTAAAACAGTTCAGTTTTGAGTGTGCCATTAAAAAAGAAAAATATTGTAAGTCATTAAAAAAGTAAAGGAAGTAGGAATGTAGAAGCGAATTTAGAGAGATATATGTTCTTAGAACTTACATAAAATTCTGCATGACCCAAGGGTTGACTGGTAGAGAATGCCCCTAGCATCCCTGTTGTACCTATTTGTGCAATAAAGTTTTTAAATAAATAAATAAATAAAAACAAAGTTACTTCAGTTCCAACTTAAAATCATTTATTTGCGTTGAGTACTTAACACTTATATAAATAACAAAATCCACTGTAAATATTGCATCTTATTGACTGACTGGCGGCTCACATAGCCTTCACTTTGAGCTGCTTCATTTTGGGAGTCTTGCGCTTTTTCTCACGTTTCTGTTCTTTCAGTTCCCAGCGCCTTTGCTTCTCGGGATCATCCTCCTAATGACCAAAATCAATATTAATACAATGATGACGTAAGCGATACGGAGATGACGTACTTAATATTGTGCGTGTGGAAGCGCTAGTCACACCTCGGCGAAAAATACATATCGTCGACGCGTGTGTAAAACCGCGTAAGTACATTTTTCCGTAAGTTCCAATTCGGATTGCAATAAATGAAATAGCAGACAAAATTAATCTTTATGGCAAACGGTAGATACGCGGTATTGAACGCGCATCGACAATATGTATATGTCACCGTAAGATTGTAAAAATCGTTAGATTACAATCTATCTAATTAAGAGAATCTATTTAAGAGAGGTAGGGCATAGCGATTAATCGCTCGAACTGGAGCTGCCCGACTGGTGAAATACCTTCACCTTACAGAAGACCGCAGCCAAATAACAATCACTTCGGTGTTGTTGTATTCCTGCGTGTGAGTAAGGTTTCCAGAGCTCCTGGGGGGTGCTACATTGGTAGCAGGGGTCAAGCCTTCAAGGTAGGTAAGAGCGACAAGTCCAGTAATAGATTTATTATGCTGTACTTGTCACCCTTAAGCTAGGACCTCATTACCACTTAACATCAGGTGGGATGAGTTCAATCTTCAAGTGCATTATAAAAAAAAAATATCTCGCGAGATTGTAAACTGTCGACAGATTGTGAACCATAACTTAGGATTGCAATTTAACGCATTATTTTTCGCTTTATTGTAATCTATCGAAGTGAAACCGTTAAATTGCAATCTGTCCCGCGTCAATAAACTGTCAACTGTCCGAAAGTTCTTCCTGATTGGTGGGTTTATTGTACAGTCAGCGTCATATAGTTCGTGATACTCAGGGTACTCTAATAAATAGACGCAACTAAAAAGTCGATAATATCGGTACACACAAAGTTTTCTTATTGTTGTCAACAGTTTTGTCGCTCAAAAGGTCGACACACCTAAAATGTCATATAAATCGGCTCAGTCAAACTGCCATAAATATGGTTACAGTCTTTCCGCCAATGGTATCCAAACGTTTTAAGTGTTCAAAAATATGAAACACATTAGAAAAATTTAAAGAAATAGACGTGTCGTTTAAATAAAATAATTGCACTTCCAAAAATCTTTAAGTATTTACTTACTATCTATTAGGTAATTAATAATACTGACATACGTTGAGAAATAATTGTACCGAAATACTTATTCTTCAAACACTCAAAATTTTTATTGAAAATTACAATAAAATGAAACAATTATTTTGGCTTATAATGCAAATTAAGTAAAATATTAAGTCCTTTAAACATACCATTAATTAATACTATTAAGACAACAAACGAAATAAAAAACTAATATGGCGAATGACGGGGCGGCGGGGGGCACATAACTCTCAACCAATCAGCGCGCGACATTCATGTCAGATCACAATTTGACCGATTTCCATCGATAGATTACAATATAGCGAACAATAATGCGTTAAATTGCAATCATAAAATCATAAGTTACGGTTCACAATCTGTCGACAGTATAAAAGCTCGCGAGATAGATTATAATCTAACGGTTTTTATAATCTTACGGTGACATAAGGTTTATCTAGTAATAAAAGAGACTAAGGCCCGGTTCCAATATTTGAAAACGATCTGATCTAGTTACGAATAATAATAAATTTAACGAGGCGTAAGCTAAAAACGACCGACAGACGATTGATGACAGGTGATACGGAAAGTAAATTTGAAATTACAATTAATGACTTGTAGTCAGTTGGATAGTCATTTTTGACCCGTTACGAATCGTAAAATATTGGAACCGAATATTAGTCATATTTAAAATAAGACTAGCCTCTTTCTACACAAGTATGCTTTAAAATGTAAACTTTAGACGTAAGTTTCAAACAATACGCAATACTCAGTCAAATAACGTTTAAGAATGAAAAACTAAAACGGCTTTATCGATTTACAAAGCTAGCATGCGCAAAGCGTCAAATGTATCGCATGAGACGACAAAAGTATCGATATTGTTGCACTGCACTCGTATATTCAGCCAATCAGCAGTTGACGCACCAAATTTGTCATTTGTTAAGAACACGATAAAATTACTGGCATGGCGCATGCTAGGCCTGTTGAACGCCAGAAATGACTAAAAGAAATTAAACGAACTCTAGTTTTGTACTCGAGATTCTTTTATATATAATTTTGGAGTGAAACTATATATATGATAAATCTCATTTGAATTACGGACTTGTTCTTCATCCTCTCAGGCGCCGAGTGACCAACTTTTATTAAAAAACAAGTTAACGGGTCAAAACGCGACACCAACGGTGGTCACGAGTTGATTACAATATATAATAGTTGGTGCAGCCTAACCGACGACTGGCAGTAAGTATGTTGTATTAACTACTGAAAAATGCTGTATGTAATGATTTGACCCGTTAACTTGTGTTATAATAAAAGTTAACTTATTTTAAATGTTTGAAATCGAACGCGAAAGTCATATTTTTGATACTAGCGACGGCTTCGCACGGGTATAAATCATATGTTATCATATGCCTATGTTACTGAAAAAATGATTGAAATCGATCCAGCAGTTTTGATTTCATTAGACACTTCAAAAATAACAGTATTTCTCCACTATTGGACAGATGTTATCATACATATAAACCTTCCTCTTCAGTCACTTTATCTATTAAAAAACGCATCAAAATCCGTTTCGTAGTTTCAAAGATTTAAGCGTACCTACATAGGGATGTAGGGAGAGAGAAAGCGACTTTGTTTTATACTATGTAGTGACGTCAAGGAAAACACTTGCAGTTCGAGATTAGTTCTTACGCGCTCAACATAAGGGCTATGCAAGGTCCCCAGTGTATAGTGCGCGGCAGGCGTGTCTCACCGCGAGGATGCGCTCCTTCTCCTGCTTGCGGCGCTCCTCGCGTCGCTGCGCCGCCTGCTCCTGCCGCGCCGCGTGCGCGCCTCGGACCCAGGCCTCCGCCACCTTCTGCCGACGCTTCTCGCACTTCGCCAGGGCCTGACCACCACACCAACAACATATATAACTGGCTATTACTAGAGACCCGACTGGTGAAATACCTCCACCTTACAGAAGACCGCCGCCAAATAACAATCTGTGTTGTTGTGTTCCTGCGTGTGAGTAAGGTTTCCCGAGCCCCTGGGGGGTGCTACATTAGTAGCAGGGGTCAAGCCTTCAAGGTACCTAAGGACGACACGTCCAGTAACAGATTTATTACGCTGTACTTGTCGCCCTTAAGCTAGGACCTCATTACCACTTAACATCAGGTGGGATGAGGTTAATCTTGAAGTACAATAAAAAAAAGAGCGGATTATATTTAAATATATATAACTCAAGAGTGACAGACTAATATAGTGATCTATCAACGCACAGTCCAAATGTCACACGGCGAGGAAGCAAATGACTGTCAAAGAAGGCTTAATACTGTTCGATGCCTTGTTTTGCCTTTGCCACTCTTATGTCAACTGTGTATCCACAAAATATTTGATCTTGGATTGATGATGTAGATTAAGGGGCATGGTTTACCTCCTTGCTAAGTCGCAACCGCTTGATCTTCTCCAAGAGATGGAAGACCAGCATGAGGAGCGGGCGGACCTCGTCACCGCCGCCGTCGGGGCCCAGCGCCAGGCTCACCAGCATCACGCGCTCCGTGTCCGGGGGCTTGGTGGCTGTGGTTTCTCTGAAAATAATATATCAAGTTAGTATTGCCTATTTGACCGGTTTAATAGTAAAATACGAAATTGGTAATATATATTTTTTTTTCCACTAAAAACATGATAAGAGCTTTATGTCCGAAAAGAAATTAAAGTTGTTCGGACCTATAAGTCAAAAGAACCGAAACACAGTTACAGGTTTCTGTTTTCCCATCGCACCGGTGTTTTTTAGTAAGGGTAGTCCTTGCTCTTAGGGAGCGGGGGAGTCCAGCAGCGCGCCCGTGGCCTCGGCCGACTCTATCTATATATATGTAGTGTAGCGTGTACAAGACTCACTCCATCTGCTTGGGGCCGGTGTAGCGGTCGGAGACGTGTATGTACTGCACGTGCGCGTGGTACTGCGCCAGCGCACTCGTGACGCGCGCGTCCAGCAGCGCGCCCGTGGCCTCGGCCGACTCTATCTATATATATGTAGTGTAGCGTGTACAAGACTCACTCCATCTGCTTGGGGCCGGTGTAGCGGTCGGAGACGTGTATGTACTGCACGTGCGCGTGGTACTGCGCCAGCGCACTCGTGACGCGCGCGTCCAGCAGCGCGCCCGTGGCCTCGGCCGACTCTATCTATATATATGTAGTGTAGCGTGTACAAGACTCACTCCATCTGCTTGGGGCCGGTGTAGCGGTCGGAGACGTGTATGTACTGCACGTGCGCGTGGTACTGCGCCAGCGCACTCGTGACGCGCGCGTCCAGCAGCGCGCCCGTGGCCTCGGCCGACTCTATCTATATATATGTAGTGTAGCGTGTACAAGACTCACTCCATCTGCTTGGGGCCGGTGTAGCGGTCGGAGACGTGTATGTACTGCACGTGCGCGTGGTACTGCGCCAGCGCACTCGTGACGCGCGCGTCCAGCAGCGCGCCCGTGGCCTCGGCCGACTCCGACAGCACGGCCAGCGAGCTCGGCAGACCGTGCTTGTCGCCGGGCCTCTTCTCGGGGCAGAACACACTCTGACAGAAAAAAAACCGAACATCCGTTCATTTGCTGTATGTTGCGCAACAAGGGCTATTGCTTAAACAATCCATCAGCATAGCTGAGCATTAAATCGTTAATCCGTTAATTAACGAAGTTAACATTTTGAGTAACGGCGTAACTTTTAGGTTAACTTTAAAAAATGTTAACGGACTCATTAACTTCCGTTAATAATCCAGAAGTCCGTTAATCGTTAAACCAAAGCCTACTATTCACCGCATGGCACAGCGAGTGTGAGTGAGAAAGCTACGAATAGATTCATTTTGTTCATTTAATTTCAACATGTAATTAATTACTTAGAGCCGGTGTTTAGTTACAATGACGAGTGCTGTGTTTGTGGGACTACAGAGTCCCGGTCTTTTGGAAGGCATGCATGGGACCGAAGCCAACTCGTAGAGGCCCTTTAAATGACATGTATGATCTTAATGTAATTATTATTCATTGTCTCACAATCTAATAATATAATATATAATACAGCAATAAGACCGCCTAAATTGTACTTGATTATGTCTGTAAAACCAATTTCTGTAAATTTTTCTGTGCAATAAAGTGTATCTATCGATCTATCTATCTATATCGTGTACTATATCTATTGGGGTCACCAATGTAAGGAACGTATGTTCTTTACTAAAAGTGAAAGTACTTCCGCCGAGCTAGGTGTTATCTGCTCGGGGACCAAGGCCCAACTACCAATCTTGGTTTGTTGTATACAGGAAGACATTTTAATCACTATCCAAATTTTTTCTGGGCATTAGGTATCGTTAATAGAACCCATTTCTGGAAAAAAAATATAGGTCCAACTTACACAATAAATTCATTACCATAAACCAATTTTTAAGTTCGCATGGTTACCCTACCTAGCGTAAATATTATTACAACGGAAAGCGAAAATATCAATGGGCAATACCCCCAGGCGGGGGTGAGGCGCGGGACGGCGGCGGCGGCGGCGGCGGCGGGGGCGGCGACACGACAAACAGAGGTCACGCCACGCAGGCGCCCGCGCATCTCCGCCCGGGGAACGCGTAACATCCGTACTGCCGCGCTGCCCCTGCGCCGCCCGCGATGTATTCAAACCGCGAGTATAACGAAATGGTACGATGTTATTTGTTAAGTGGGGAGAGTTTGAACAGGAAAACCTTCCTCGCCTCCGCAACCAGGGAGTGGTGAACCCTTCTGTTCCGAACCGTGCAACGATTTTAGCCGCCAACCAGCGGTTATTAGAGTTAAAACATCAAATCATCCGAGCATTTATTGCAGTGAAAAGAGACACTAAGTGCTTAATAAATTAAAAGACAACGTGCAGAAACGTGCGACACTCTGTTTGGAGAGTATGCACTTTTAACATTTATTAAAATACACGTAACTGGAGTTTAGGTAAATAAGTTTATTTTAATTGGTTTGTACATAAGTTGATTCAATTTTTTTAAATACGCCGTATTGCAAAAGATACCTACCAACTTCATATCGTTTAGTTTCATGGTTAGAGCATAAAACAACTTAATAAAAATATCGTATTTAAAATAAACTACTGGGGCACCTAATAAGTACCTACCTAGTTTAAATGTCAAGGATTACCAAACCACGGTGGAAATGAGGTAAGTAAAATGCTTTTTAATCTAACAGTCCTAAGCCTGTAAAAGAATGAAGGAAAAATTAGCAACTAACTTATAGATGTTATCAATGAAATGGAGCGGCGAGTGGCGGCGGCGCGCGTGGTCGGTGACTATCGCGGCGCCTTTTTTTTGGATAACTTTGTAATGCTATATCTCAATATTTTATTATTAAGTCATACTAAAAGAAAAATATTGTATATACTAATTTACGCTACAGATTACAATATCAAAATTTAGATAGTTATTAAAATGTCTTCCTGTATATAGCTAGTGGCGACAAAAACTCTGACATCGCGATGTAGGATCGATGTTTTTGATTGGCTATTCGCGCATGACGTATGGAGCGTTGTTTACTACGCCAATTCTGCTGACGCCGTATTTGTGTCGACTTGTCGTAGGTCGGCACATATCAAATCTTAAGCCAATCTCACCAAGTCCTGCATCTCCTTAGCGAGGCGCGTGGCGATCTTCTTCTGCGCGACACAGAGTACGAACGGATCGCTGTCGTCTTTGCTCAGCTCCACTCTGATCAGCAACGTGTCCGTGGTCGGCCTCACCAAGCCCATGAGGACATGCACTAGGTCTTGACGCTGTTTATAAAAAGAAAAGAGTAAGTATGTAAAAAATTACCTCCAGGGTCGAAAGGCGAGCTTACATAAACCCTTATTTATCTTAACAAGATATAGGTAGGTTATTCTTCATACTCCAGGTCCTATAGTTCAGTATCCGATTTAACATAGAAGCTGAAAAAGCCAAAGCTTAGGAAAACTTGGTCTAAAAAATTGATACAAAAAAAGGAAGACCAACGCACAAGTCACGAAGTGAGATTTTTTTACGATATTTTCTCCCCTCATAAATAGAATATTCTAAGTTGTAATATCAATGACACTACGGCAATGCACATTACTACTTTTTACTTAGAATTGTTTAATTCTGTTTGTTATTTAAAATCATTCTCACTAGTTGCTCTAAAAGCGTGTTTTTTTCAACTATTTTTTATTTCTAAAGAAGTTGTTAGGTATTGTCCCAGATAAAGGAGCTACTTCAAATTGTAGGCGATTCACAATAGGGTCGCAGTTACCACAGCTAACTAGAACTGTACAAGTATGCCCCAAATACTTTATTATATCTTTAATATTATAGGAGTTGTTCACAGAGCACTTATGTAATTTAGAACCGAAGACGCCCATACACGTCTCACTCACCTAGGGGCCTGAAGATCTTGTTACAACAAGCCTATTTGTATGCTTCGGTTCAAATCTGTAAAAGACTGGAGCCACAGAGTGGTTGTTGTTTACACAATATTTTAATGTACTCTACTGTTAACTTGTATTACTATTAAAAATAAGTTTGTAAATTTATAGTAGAAAATAAACGTTATTTTTATTTATTCACCTTGATAAGCTTAAGTGTGAGCAGCATTCCCTCGCAGCACACGCGGCCGCTGCACCACATCGTGAAGCAGTGCTCTGCCTCGCGCCTCCAGCCGCGCTCGTCAGGGGACGCCACGACGTCAAGACCCGTCTCACCTGCGGATATAGACGCCAATAGGCATACAGACAGCAGCCAAACCACTTAATATATTTAAAAACTAATTGATGCGTAAATGTGCCTCTGAATTGGTAGGAGGTATCTATAATAATACAAACAGAGCACATGAAATAATGAAAAAAAAATTTTTTCGGACTGTGTGGATCCGTTGTCTGTTTGTAACAATCCTTATTTGTAACGTCTCGTCTTAAACTGTCCTTTTCTCAAAACGTTCTATTAGCATGGAATATTTCGTACAAAAAAGACAAATTAAAAACTTATTTAATCAGTTGCTTATCTGTCTGTATTATCATCAAAACTATTTTGAATAAAGAAAAAAAAAGAACTTTATGGTGTCTCGTTGAAAATACAGTTGCTCAAACTTATAATGGTATTTATAATGCTTAGTTTATTTTTTTTTTTTTTTTTAAATTACTTACATACTTTTCCACTATTACCGTACCCATATCCAAACTCTCTGCATGACCCAAAGATTAACACCTGTTATCTACCTAGATAAGTCCACTTGCTGTACTTTTTTTGCAATAAACTTTTTTAATAAATATACTCACCAACTAGAGTAAAGTTGTCGTCCAACAACGGTTTATGGAGCTTGAGGAAGTTGAGCGCTATGGAGGTGTTCTTGGCGCGGCCGAGCGCGTAGCCCAGCGCGTAGCACACCAGCGCGCAGCACAGCACGGCCTCCAGCCAGTACGCGTCCCATCGCGGGCGCACCGTTATAGGAACCTGTCAGCAAACACAATCCTATAGGAATACTTCTTAATGGGAAAGTACATTACCAATAATCATTGTGTTCGACACCAAAGTCATAAAATTAAAAAGGAGGTGGGAACTATTTCCAAGCTTCAGATATCTGAGGGTCCAAGCACACTTTGTAACTCAGCAGACGTGTCCACAAGCCAACATACATAATTAGACTATTCTAGTGTACTGTAGGTTCACATGTGGATTCTTGTGTAATATCATCGTACACATATATCATGCTGATGATGGAGACAGAAAATGGAAGGCTCGTAAAAAGACTTACTTGAATGTATAAAAGCCCAGCAAATGGCACAAGACCATTTGTTACAGAACACACTCCCGGAAGGACTACCACCGTCAATGGTTATCGGAGGGAAATAGTAGGTGGGTATTTTGCAGTTATTGGGCCGCTTCAAAAGAAATCAAGATGGTGCTATTTCTACATATCCTATTAAGTGAGAATCTAAGATAATTGTTCTATTTTATGAGTTATCAAAAATTACTGGAAATAGGATTGCGCTCTGGCATAATGCACTTCTCAGACTGTCAGACTGCCACAAATTACTTCATATGGAACACAAATTATTCAGTAGATTAATTAAGAACTCCAAATAAGACTCTATTTGAAATAACAAAGTATCCAAAATACTAATAAGCAAATTTTTTAGTTGACTGCATAAACGCATGACGCTTCTAAGCCTTAGAATGAGTCACAATAAACAGGACAAATATATCATTCAGTTCTATTCTATAAATTTTAAGACTTTCACATTCCATTTTAAACATTTAAAATAATTTACACACACACACTCAGTCAGCTCGTGACCAGGGTTGGTGCAATCTAACCGAAACGTCGGGCAGTAAGTAGTTCGTATTAACTACTAAATAAAAATGGTGTCGCGTTTGGCCCGTTAAATTATTTTAAACAGTTCTATTCTAGTCCTATAACTACAAAAATTTATAAAATAACTATTTCCACTGTTAACTCTTACCTACTTCAGTGTTTTCATGACATTTCTAAACACTAGTATAGATTGACAAAGCTTTACCTTAGAAATAGTGATCTTTGGTTGTTCAGAAGTGTGAGGAACACTATCTTGGAACCCTTCAAACTCTTCAGGGTCTTGGAAGTGTTCAAATTCATTATCTTCATCCTGAAATATAAATATAGTTATATAAAATACGGTATTTCCACTAGACAAACATATCAATTGGCATTTTTGGTTTGTAAGCAACTCAGTACCTTGTTACATTAAGTTAACTGTGTATCTGACAACATATTTTGACAGGTTTATTGTGACAAGGTACCAACCGGTATACACCATACAAAGTTTGTATGGTGTATTACAAACTAATGATGCAATGTACATTAATAAAGGAATCCAGGGCTGCTACAAATATGACTCTGACTTGACTTCTGGTTTGTTGTATGAATGCCATGTAAACTTCACAGCTCTTGCCAGAGAAACGAGACCAATTTATATCACTATTGGGACAAACAGTTTGACATGTAATAATATATTTTTAAAATACTGGTAATTCATGCTCAGCAATGCTTTAACCGAACTGGGAAAATTTCATAAACCGTGTCATTTCCACGGGATTCAAAACCCCTACCTCAGAGATTTGGCACCCTATGTTCTATCCCCTAAGCAGTTACACATTATAGTTCATTTTTAATTGCAAAACTACAGCTATTTAAACTTAAAGAAACAGAATACATTGTATGACTCTGCCAGTTAAGTTATTCTTTATTCTTTAGTTTTTAACACAAACTACACATTTACAATTCAACAATGCGTGACTGTTTCGTCCACGGTCATATAATCAGTGACGTAAGTGATCATTACTTAAACATGCTAATGTATTTCAACACTTACCTCTACAATTATCTCATCTTCTACTTCCCCAGCTGTTTCAAAATCCTTATCTTTTGATTTCTGAATGGGGGTTTCTTGGGTACTGTCATCAAATACTGTAACAAATTGAAAATTTGTAAAAAAAATAGGTATACATACTATTCGAACTGATCTGCAGCAACCAGCAATGAACAGAATTATAAGATGTATGATTGTATGAAGGAAAGAGGTTTTAGTAAATAAACAATGAAAATTAATATATTTACAGTAATTTAATCTATTTTATTTCAGGAAAAATATGCAACTCATTATAGAAAAACATATGAAGTACATACCTACTTTTGAAAAAATATTTTATCATTATCTATATACATATTAACCCTTAAGTTTATATAGGTTGTTCATGTTTGATGTTCTTGAATATCAATAGAATTCACAGTTGTGCTATTTAATTGTTGTAATTGACTAACATTTAAAACTGCAACTATTACGAGGAGACTAGAACATTCATAGTAAATATTGAAATTTTAAGATGGGTTAGAGGTGGTTTTGGTTTAGATTAGCATAATTAGATAGGAAAAAATACACATAATATCCCCCTTAACACCACACCCCCTCGAGGATATTAGGTGATTTTTTTCTTGAAGTTTATTTATTCAGTAACTAGTCATAATTGTCAAATATATTCTTACCATTCACTTCATCTTCAGCATCAAATTGCTCGAACTCTGCAAAATCATCATCTTCCAAAGTGTTGTCTTCATAAGCCTGCACCACCAGAGCACTGCATAAAAGCAGTGCTATTGAAAGTGGCACCGCACGCATATTTACACTGAAACACAAAAAAAAAACATATTTTTATTCAACCAGAAATCCATGAAAACCATACAAAAAAGGTTCATGGGAAAAGATAATTAATAGAAAGGTACATAGGGTGCACATCAGAATTGTATTTTTTTTGTTTTTCCTAACATTGTTATATAAGTAGATTGTTAGTAGTAATGGAAACTCAAGCCAGGCATCTGTCCCTGTCTACCCTGCCGTGAGTACTCCCATATGCATTCCAGAAAATGTTCATAGCCAAACAAGCATTGTAGGATAGAAATTTAGTGGTTACATTGTGTACAACCCCTACCAATAAGTCAGAATTTTAAGCATAATAGTTTATGTTTCATTTTCTTACAATTTTATTGAGATTTAGATCAGTAAATTATCATTTAAAAACAGAAGAACCTTACCTAACTTCATTGCTTACTATTGTCTACAGTACAGACTTAAATTCTGATTTAAAATACAAATTGCACCTTTGTTAGAGCACAGTCATTTTCCTAAGGATTTGATCCAACCATTTGCGAGCCAAAATCTTAACAAAATAACAGGAAAAACACCTAAATGGCACTACAGTAGGTTTAATCTTATCACACATTCAAGGTCCGCTAGCATGGATTTGAAACCTGTAAGGCTTCTGCAAATAGCGAAATGGTGATGTACTTACAATTATTTACGAGAGACAAGGTAATCCTTCGACAAACAATTGGAAAATTAAGGTCAAAGGCAGATAACACTAACCACAAATTTCTTTTTGAAACCGTGCCATGAAGTTAAAAATAGTACAGAGTACACGTGGTTTCAGTTCGTAGATAGTTGAATTTGAATTGAAAACAGGTAGTTGTTATAAATATTATTAATAAAAGATGAGTGTGAACGAAAACTATTAAATTACCTACGATAGTGACTTAGCATTTTTAAGGCGCCCAAATGAAACTAATGGTACTGAATATGGAAAATATATTACCTGTACAGACTCAAGTTCGTACACACTGTTAAAATCACCTCATTAACTTATTAATTAAATTAATAATACGAAAAATCTAACCCTATACGAGTATTTTCACAGCATTTCATAAATTGATCAGCTTGATTTCTTTTACATTTATTGATTGCAGTGAACGTCACCACATTTCTATTATTTCTATTGGCCAATAACATCTTTCTTTAGCAATGCACCAATCAGATACAAAAAATTGACAGCCGACGTCAAACAGTGGTGGAAACATCGAAAACGTACTGCTAAGGCACGTCACAAGACATTTCTTTTTTAAGTTATTGGCATTGTGTTCCTTGCTATTGAGCTAAGAGTGTCTAGCTTGATTAAACTATTCATAAAGTTATTATTAGTAGAAATGCACTTCCATTTTAAATACTTCGGTGTATTAATAAGTATTAACTATTATGATATACTTATTTATTAATGACGTGTATGTAGTGTTTACATGCTTAGATAGTTTGCCTTGAATCACTTCTATTTATCACACAATAGACTGGGCATTTAACAACATTCTACCTAAAAGAAGTATTATGTAATGTAACAATAAGAATTTCATTTAGTGAAATACATAAAAAATTTTTTTTTTATTAATTACTGTGAAGCACGAATTAAAAGGCTATTTTATTTATATATTTAATATTGTATATATAGGTTTAAGTTTTTTTGAACGCTCTAAACTTTAAAAGTGCTGGTTCGGCAAACAATATTTTTATTGTGTTGGATAGTTATTTTATAAAGGAAGGCTTTATAACTTCACACTGCGACCAAATAGGACCGAAGAATCAGTGGGAAATGTGTAACAAACGGTAATAGTAGGTACTATCTGTTTTAGTTAAGTTGAAGTATAACTAGTGAGTTTAAATCATGAAATAGATTCTGGGTTCATAGATAACATTGATCTACATGTAGAATGATGATATGCCTATTGTAACTGTTGAGTTCACTAAACTTGCATAACAATAGACGTAGTCTCCAATGGAAGTGACAAAAAACATTGAGTATGTACATTGTCGTTCATAGTTCTGTTTAGCATGGTAAAAGGATTGTAGGTACATCGACCTAGTAATCCCATCATCATATCGCGCAAGTGATTCCTGATAGCATTATGAAAATGAGCTGGGTAAGTTGATTCTTGGTAACTAAATAACGGTCCTACTTTTTAAGCAGATAAGTCTTAAGATCAACAGTTAGTGGATACCTACCCACTTACGAAGTCAAAAGAAGATCAAAAATAATAATTTTAGCTAAAGTGGACGACCTTGATAGTGTAGTGGCTAAGGTAGGTGCTAAAAGCGCGAAAGGGCCCGGGTTCGATTCCCGGTCAGGCCATTGTAGAAAGCGCGGAGAGAGCTGGAGTGAGATTCTCGGCTGTCCGTAGTAGCAGTAGGCAGCGGAGCCGCACAGCAGATCCACTGCTGGAACCGGAGACGCCAGGCGTGGGGTAAGCCTGGCGTTCGTTGCCTCGGTCCCGAGCGGGAGGGGCGTGTCAGGTGGCCTGACACGCTCCAGCTGCGTACTGTGCTGCTGCGCGGTGAGGTGGGCCGCTTGGCGGTAGGCGCTGTGGGGGAGCCTGTGTAGAATCGCAAGGAATTTCCGACTTCCCCACAACTGCGCAGCGTTGGCCAACGAGGGGGTTTTAGTCGGTGCGAGCCCGACATTCCACTCTGTGTTCCCTGCAGAGAGTGACGGTGCGGCAGGCATTTCCTGCTCGACCAAAAAAAAAGCATTGCTAATAGTAGCCATTGCCCTTCGATGAAATTTTACCAAGCTTAACAGTGTAAACTGAAAAGAGACATCATATAAGGTCCTCCTTAAAGTGTAGATTAATATATCTACAGTCGTTAGTCAATTTAACTTGTCGAAACTAAGAGGCATTATTGATTACATCCGTCTTCTTGATAATTTAAAAATAAATTGATGTTATAATTATGAGTTCATTTAGGAGCTAAATCAGTGCCTAATTACTTACCCGTTATACAATTAAGACAATCAGTTATTAGAAGTCAAAGTTTTCTAGATATTGTGAAATATTTTTGGTGTTTAATAACGGATCCATCATTAATATTTGTAGTTTAAGAGGATGTCCAGATCTCGAGGGACAGCAAATTGTTGCATTTATGGGAGAGTGCATCTCACCACCCTCTCGGTACAGACAACAGATCAAACAACAAATCTGAACACGCAACTTTACTACGCAACCTTCTGACCCCTACACATTCAAAGCTAAATAATAGACCGTGCATTTTATACGATAATTTGACAAATTACTCACAAACCCAATAAGCAAAATCTAGAAAAAAAACTTTGGATCCTCATCCATGCTCAATTATACTGGAGTACCCGAAGGTATCCCAGCTCCTCTTCTTTTTTTTTATAATATTTGTATCAATGACTTACCCACAGCCATTAATCAAAGATCCATACTTTTTGCTGACGGCACTACTTCACTACATAGGTAGTATAAAACAAATAGCTTTGTCTGTATGTCCCTGTATACATAGGGCTTAGATCTTAGAGTTAGCTTAGATCTTTAAAACTACACAACGGATTTTAATGCGATTTGGTTTATTATATAGTGTGATTCAAGATGAAGATTTTTATTTACAATCTATTTTATGGAAAAGCCAATATTTCTAGGCATTTACATTGCATCCGTGCGCGACGCCGAGGTGGATCGTTAGTTAATAGGATAAAATTACTAAATTCATTTTTACTGTTCCAAATGTATATAATATGTTTAAAAGAACGCCTTGATTATTATTATACGGTATTTAACTTCGTACGAACTCGCGTTCCTGAAAAAAAACAATAAGTACAGTTTTTCGAAGGCGAATGGTAAAAATAAATCTTGTCATAAGGATTTAAAAGCCTTTTGTATAATTATAGGAAACTAGCGACCCGCCCCGGCTTCGCACGGGTGCAATAGGTACTAAACCTTGCACTTTATTTTATTACATTGACTCCCCCCGTCAGTACTCCAGTGACGCTTACATGGAGCTTACATCGCATGCTGGCTAGCTGAGCGCGGTGAGCGGCAAACACGCGACTTTTTTCTAATATAAGTATACTTGCATTTTAAAACTCGTGATATCTTCCGAATGAAATGTCCAAATTGAATAATTCAAAAAGTTATATAAAGGTATTGAAGCCATCTTGAATATAAAGTTATTTAGTTTGATTAGGATTATTACCAAGGTACAAATAAAGAGCCTTTTCAAGCGGTGGCATATTAATTAAATTTTAAGAATAAAAAACCGCTTACTGTGACATAACTATAATATTTAGACATATGCTGTCGCGACACTTTTTGTAGATAATGATGAGTTCTGCATAGTCATACTACATGATTTTGTTCGATCATCAATAGTTTTCGCAGTGCACGCGATGTAACAAATTTTTCAGGTCATTTTGGGTTACATTATTGGAGTTTTAGTAAGGATCCCTAATTTTTTTTAAAATATAATATAGCCTATGTCACCCAAAGATAGTGTAGCTTCCTAACGGTGAAAATTTTTTTGAAATCGGTCCAGTAGTTTCGGAGCCTATTCATTACAAACAAACAAACAAATCATTCCTCTTTATATTATTAGTATAGATATAGATGAAATATAATCTTACAATTGCTTAGTCATATAAGATATAATTAAAAATTAAGCATACATCAATTTTAACTTTAAGCCTTTTCTAATCAACACTGGTCGAGACCTTCTATGGGACAAGCAGGTCCGACCACTCCCTGGACCAGGCTATGTTCCCACGGGAGGCGACGTACTCTCGAGGAACGGGTTTGCGGGATCTTTATAGTTCAAGCTGGGCATCCACAGTAACGTAATATACATAGTAATAATGCACGGTCAACAGCAAGTCAGTAAACACATGCAGTTTGAAATTAGTTCATAAGTGTACGACATAAGGGCGTAAGTCCTAAGTCAAGTTAACGTGCTTCTGACTGTACATTTACAAAAGCAAGTAAAAGGACGTATGCACTTTGGACTTAATACCATGCTTATATAGTGGCCATAAGAATTAATATTGAACTTCAAGTTCAAACTATTATACATGGTATCATGTGATGTGCTTTTACCATAAATGTATCTATATTTTAACCAGTGCCAGCTTTGAAAAACTTATTGACATTTTTAACTGTTCAGAAGTATTTGGTCACTTTGTCTGCTCCAATATATCTGAAGGCGACTGTACATAAAATTCAATTGAGATCTCTGACACGAAATATGGGTGGGTGGAGACGTACCCACCGTTCACTACAATACAAGTTTCGTTCGCTTCCTGCATAAGCCTACTTCGCTTCATGTTCCAATTTAAATGTCATCGCAGAATATTACAAGTAGTATACATGTCACAACTAGGCAACTTCTGTCATTCTTAGGCCCTTCGCACACGGGTCGTATCGTACGCGTAGCGTTATGATAGAGCACAGGCAAAGCCATCTTAAACCAACCCGTGGCCCTTGGGCACACAAGAATTTGGGGCCGTTTTGGAAAGTAAAAAAAGTTAATTATACTATATTTTTTTTAGGTATTATAATATTGGCTGCTGGTTCTTTGGTTAGAGAAATAGTCGGTCCTTCGGGGCCCCATGAGAATGAGGGCCCTGGGCACATGCCCCGTGTGCCCTTATGGTGTAAACGGCTATGACCATAGTCCATAGGGTCTACAATGCAACAAACAGTCAAAATCGATTTTCAACTGATTTTTAAAAACTACTCAATAATTAAGTATTTAAAACGCTGACTGGACATTTTTCGCATATTGTTTGTTGGTTAATTTTTCACGGTGCAAATTCGGAAAATATTTCTGCCCGATCGAACTATGGAGATAACTTCATTAATACATATATGCCCCTCAGCATACTTATTCACAAATCATCGGAACCGGATTCGTATTCAGAAAATATATGTACTCGTAGACAAAAACAAAAAATGTACACTCCAAACTTACTCTCCGAAGTTTTTGACGTTTGTGTTTCTGTGAGTACGAAGTACGAACGATTCTCTACCTCTACAATAGGCAGCACCGGTTCATGTATCATGGGCGAGCCGCGGTCACCTGAAAGCTAGGTGAAGATATTAGAAACAGACACATTTTATCTCCTCTTGCGGTGCGGGAATCGAACCCACGACCTTCACATATCGCGTGTCCTGCTCTTACCAACTGAGCTAACCGCAAGTTATCGTAGGCGATGAAATTTTTCTGCTGTATCAACCGTTAGCCTCCGGTAAGTGCCCTCTGCCGAATATGTTTAGAACTACATACTTATCGGCCCGTGGTACATTCGTTGCAGAAATGTTTGAAAACCACGGAATCGAAGACACCTTGGCATCTTAATCGATTTTATTATGTTTATAGTACTATACGCCGTACGAATAGAATAGGTGAAGATGATAAGGCTTCGCAGCCATTATCAAAGTGATGTAGGAAAAAACCACTTTATGTGCAGACTTGGTGGAACATGTACATACAACCAAAATCTAACGAAACGCAAGAAGAAATAAACATTCGACCAGTTAGTGGTAAAACCAAGACTTTCTCAGCTCCTCTAGTGGTTCTGACTTTGCAACAATGGTTTCGAAAGAAGCCTACTCTTACAGAACTAAAATTTTGGATGCGTCAGCGGTGACACTGGAAGCAATTGACATTTGAACAGGTAGGTAATGCTAAAGCCAGAACATGAAAGACAATTTCTATTGCTGTGTGACTCTGGCTGAGTCAAGTTTCCCATCACTAATCAATCAATCAATCAAGCAAATATTTCTATCTTCAAATAGGTTACCTACATATAACACTTTTGAATCGTCATTGAATACAATGCAAAGTGATTCCACAGCCGGTTCCGAACCTATCTACCGAGAAGACACCGGTAAGAAACTCAGCAGATTAGCAACAGTAGCTATGTGTACGAACGAACTTACTAAGTCATAGTTTTTGATGAGTGAAGAAAACTCTAAATATTTATTTTTGACAGGTGGGTAAGCAGGAGAAGGCCAGTCCCCAAAGATTACAGAAAAAAATTGATATTAATGGGTAGGTACTTCCCCTTTACCATCATTAGGTATAATAAAGTGTAGTTAGTGGAATTGCCAGTTGTGTCTGCAATTTTATTACACATTTTAGTTAGGAAGTGGGAATTCCTTGAAATTTAGCTTGTCACAATATTTAAGAATAAAAATGTCCTATTATGTTATTCAAGTATCTAATCTGTGTTGCTACCACATTTCATCCAAATTCATTCAGTAGTTTTAGCGTGAAAGGGCTACAAACACACATAAGTTTCACGTATAAACTTTATACTTACTTAAAATACATACTTCAAATATATAGAAAAACTCCTGAATCTAATAAAAACAGACATGTTTTGTTACTAGTAAGAATCGTCTTCGCTGAGAATCAACACTTTTCGAAGTCCCTGCTTTTGATCTCAGCCCGGCTACGTCACCCTTAAATATAAACGAAAGGAACACAAACAGTAAACAAAAGCCTCAATTCAATGTTCCAATATAATTTCACGGAACACGGTGAATCAGTTCATCCGGCCTGCTGCCATATAAGGCGTGCTGAGGCCGCGACTGCTGTCAGTCCACAATAACCGCGCGGGCAGCTCCTCGCCACTTGTTATTTTATTAGTTTATTTAATTCACGAAACCCGCCGAGATGGCGTCCGCTATTATCAAGTTCAGTGCCATGTTTATGTTGATCTGCGCGTGCGCCGCTGATGTGTGTTAGTACCTATTTTTACTTTATTTTTTTAATTTAACTGCTGCAGTGTTTTAAAATAAAAAAACGCACGTACACATACGTACATGTTACGGCCCTTTTTATTCTAAACGAATGACGTTTTGAAAATATTATTTCTAAATTAGTTAGTGTTCATTAAATTAACTTATTTACCTTGGTTACGGAACGGTACTTAGGTATTTTGTATATATTGAACCTTATTTTGCAACTGTTTTTTTATCTATAAAATATTACATTTTGTATCTGTTGCATTTTATCTCATTTTTCATATACAAAGTCAAAGTCAAAGTCAATATTTTTTTATTCATAAAGATTACATTAGTAATACTCATGAATAGTCTCTGTATACAACAAATGAAGCTACCTCCGGTTCGGAACCTATAACTACCGAGAAGATACCGGCAAGAAACTCAGCAGTTTGTTTTATACTTTAGAGTTCCTTTTATCGACTGCAAACTTCGTATGGCAACAAACTCGTTAAGTTTTTTTTTCATTTAATTTTTCTGTCACCAAGCCGTTAAACCGGGACTATTATTTGGTAACTGAAAATCGGATCGGAAATGTTATTTTTTATAAAAATAATACCTACAGTTTTAATCTTTGTTTTTTCAAAGTCCATGTAGATAGGTACCTATACAGTTTACCGGTTATAAACAAAATTAAAAAACTGAAAATAATTCTTCAAATTATTTCAATTCAATTATTAAAAACTCCTGTTTGATTTTTGAAATAACTGTAGTTTTAGTTCTCTCTGTTAGCTACTTTACTTCTAGAACAGAACACATGAAAAGTGATGACATAAATAGGGTAGTAAAGTTAGTTGTACCAAACACTGATCATAACGAAATAAAATAACAAATGTTTACTTTTAGTTCATACGGTCACCATATCAAGGTAAATATATGTTCGATATTAGTTCTTATGTCTTAGACATAAAGGTGGTACAAAATCTAAAGTATTTATACACTCTGACGTGCTCTTTATTTGCGTACCTAAGACCAAGAAAACTTGACCTTTTAGAAAATCAATTACCTATGTGAGCCTTACTAGGTTAATACTAATAAAAACTTACGAGTACATCGTTAACTAATAAAGTAATTACAAAATACGAATAAACGGAACCTATTCAATAACAAAATAGCAAAATAATTGCTCTCTCACATGACCACAACCGCGCAAAACATACCAGCCTCGTTACTCACTTCCGTAATAATGTATAAATAATGGTCATTCATAAAAGACCAATAAATATCAAAACAGCGAGCGAGACAAGCAAATGATGATATACAAAGACTTACCACGACAGGTAATGAAGTAGTTTATTGCAAATTAATTTCGTATTAATTACAAAGCCTGTGATACTGATCATTTAATTGATCAGTTTTAATCACAATGTAGCTCATTACTAACAATTACTGTCACTGTTTGCTGTAAATTGTAATAAACTTTTTTCAATTTCAATTCGAAAACAAAGAAATTGAAAGATGTGACAGATGCATGGAATCGTGTCATGAAATTGCAACAGAAACCTTTTTCTAATTAGATTGGGATTTATAACAGTGGCTGCTTAGGAGTACCTACAATTATTATACTTAACATGAAATAGTTCTCTAAACGTAATGTTCGAAACAAGAACTTTTAATTTACCTAATTCCCATAAACCAGCATTAAAAACGTAAACACTCTAAATACAATTGAGTGCCTAATTCTCATACAACTTTTCTTAAAAAAGCGGGAAACTTTTAATAAATTTCATTAAATTTATACAGCATGATTCCAACCCATAAGTAGTCTATTAACAAACATTTAAATGTATTTAAATTTTTTTGAATAATACCTATCAACAAACGAATACTCATTAAAAATAACTAAGGCTCAGTTGCACCAACTTTACTTGTAACTACCTTTTGTATTGAATATTAGGGGAGATAAAACCGTTTATGAGAGTATGTAGTTCACGCGAACGAAGACGCGGGCACAGCCAGTAGATTTAATAATAAATAAAAAGAGAGTTCCACCAAACGCCGCTGTACAAAATGGTATTTTCCCCGCCTCAAAAAAGGCCCCTTATATTACTACTGTATTAGTATTATTTTCTGTAAAACCTATTTCTGTAAAGATTTTGTGCAATAAAGTATATCTATCTATCTATCTATTTTTTAATGTCTAGAAGCTATTATCTACAGTTAGAGATGCTGTTGGTCACGTTATGCGTGCGGGCGATAAATAAGTCATAGCGGTCAAGTGCTGACATTGGATGCTTCTTAGAATACCTATTACGAAACGCCTCAGAATTTCGTACTTCGCTAATATTGCTTCACTGGTCTTGGCTTAATGTCACATCACTTTTAGGTGTTAAATATTATTCAATACTCAAAAATGGGGCTATATGCTCGAATTAAATTTCAACACATGAGTATTTACATACCTACTTTTAAGTAAAATATTGATTCAATCAATCTATGAACATCAAGAATATGAACTACCTATATAAACATTAAGTGCTAAACTTTATCTTAAACAAATAAACCGCATGTTTTCAAGAGCCACATTTTGATCTGGTTTTTAATTGTAAACTATTCTAGCAAAGACATCTTCTTATTATTATATAAAAATATCAGTTTTCCGAAGAAGACAGGAAAACGCTCAAGTTGAGTCAATTAAAAAAATGTTGCTAAATCAGACTTCGACAATCGGACCAGACTTTCCGCATTCCAAACTAACTTAAACGTTTGAATGAAATTATCCTCCTTATTTTCTTGCCCTCTATTCTCATTTAACATTTCTAGAATAAAAATTATGTATATTTATTTAAAATACTTGTGTCTTTCTGGAAACTAGCTGAATGCTGTGAGTCCTTATATCCTTTCCTGCCAGACAGTTATTTTGATTGCATTTAACACTGCACCTGTTAGGTATCTTCAATTATCATAAAACACAAGATGTACTCGTCCTTCGACATTAAAACCACCACATTCCCAGTAGGATAACTTGAATTCGTTTTGAACGGTTCCGAATTCTTCGCCGAGCAAGGTCACTCTTGTTGGCTTATAAAAGACATCAACGATATATTTTATTAGAATGAGGTCAAGGATGGTCAAAGTAGCTTATTAAGAAGTATTCGAAGATTAAATTTGCTAAATTAGATTCAAATCGATATTAGACGGTATGCATTTTAATTAAGTTTGTAAAAGTGTATTGTATAGATAAGATTAATAATAATTTAGATTAGATTCTAAGCCTTTGTAGGTACCGATCGCTCCGAGAGTTTTTATAACCCTAAATATTTAAAGGTTTTTATTAGATAAGATAAGAAGATAAGTTAATAAAGCTTCCAATATTTCATACAGTAAGAATTAGGGACAAAACCTTTTATTTACTAGCTGCATGA